>OX387620.1:5000000-10000000 GCA_947568825.1 Sphinx pinastri
ACCGAGCTGTTATTTAAAATTCATGTTTTATGTGTCCTTTTAAAAATAATAAAAATATAAATTTCGTGTTACGATTGTTATTCTATAGCATGGTCATCTTGTCTAACGAAAAATTGGAATAATGTCAGCAACTCATATTAATATGACAATAAATTTTGTTGTACATATACATACACACTCACGCCCTTATCCCATAGAGGTATCTTGACACACCTCTTTCGCCTCTTCCACATTCATAGTTCTTCTCATACTTTATTGCCGGTTAAGGGTACTCCTGACCTGCCCTTTTCGGAGAAGACCATTTATTTGATCAGAGAACGTTCTCCCCGTGTGTCCCTTTCCAGCCGTACCATCCACATTCGCTCTATAAATACCTTTCGTGATCCGTCTTTCATCCATCCTCTCCACGTGCCCAAACCATCTCAGCATACTTCTTTCAATCTTAGTCACCACATCATCCTTCAATTTACATCGATCCCTTATCATACTATTCCTCATTTTGTTGTAATTTTCTACACAATATGTTAAACCAATTCCAAAAACGCAAAACAAGTCGTAGACGCAATAAGCGTGCTTTAGAGTTCGGAGGCTTCTCAGCCTCCTCATTTAGAGAGGGGCCGCAATGCGGCATCGCGCAGGGGCGGTTCCGTGCAGCTATCTTTGTGCAACAAGATACCCCGGGGCCGTCCCGTAGGCGCCGAAGAAGGCCACCGCGGGTTTTGGTTGGTATGCCGGTGTAGGGTGTACATAGTGTTAGGGACTCGGTCCAATGCTCGCTCGGATGATGCCATACTCCCGAGTGTCGCCATTGGGCCGTAAGACTGTGTGAAACCAACATAACCGTTCCACTCACCCCCCAGTGGTGGTAGCGATAACGCATTTTTACCCACGATAAAAAAAAAAAAAAAAGTGTTGAAATGTTGGAATTTATTTAACCATATACCTAAGCAAAAGCGGTCGATGCAATTGATAACTGATAACTTGACTTGTAACATGTTTCTTAGTACTCCAATCGATTTAACTTCACAAGCGAACCATGTTTCAAATTTGGTTATCCATCCTCATAATTTGTGTAACTATTTTGGTACATTCATTTTTCAAAGTAAAACAACTTGCCACCAAAATAATTATCAAAGGTATAACTTCCAAATACAACGTCTATAAAAAGAATTCGGTCGTTTATCACTTTTACTGTTGTCTATTTTGCGTTTATACTCGCTCATTTTAATCAAGGCTTAGCGTCATAAAAAAGTTTAGTTTTAACGACCCCGCCACTACTGTGGTTACTTTATTATCATCTTTTTTAATGGAATTATATTTTTATCTGCACGAAAAGAAATGTATTGTTTCGTTATTACTAAATAATTACGGAAATGTTTTTTTTATTGCATTGAATGACGAGACGAGCATGCCGTTCGCCCAATGGTAAGCGATACGGCCACCTACAAACAGTAGCAACACCATCCAGCACCTTGACTTACAAAGTACTGTGTGGCATTCCACTGCGCTCGTCATCCTGAGACATAAGATGTTAAGTCTCATTATGTCCAGTAGTTATACTGGCTACAATGTCCTTCAAACCGAAACACAACAGTGCATGCACACTGTTGCTTGGCGGTAGAAATAGACATTGCGGTGGTACCCACCCAGACGGCCTCTTACATAATGAGAGACCTACCACCAGTGAAGTGTTCTGTAATTGTGCGTTTTCAAATGATAGATAACATCAGGTTCGAGTCACGGTGTTGCCATCATATTATGCTTATCCTTAATTATAATTATCTTACTTATGTTATAAACTAGGTGTTGTACGCTGCTTTGCACGGGTTTAAAAACCTTTTCTATTAAAAATAATAATACCTATAAATCACTGTAGCGATCCGTAGCGCCATGTGAGCGATGCCAGCGCCATCTACTTATAAAAACTCAGATTATAAATTAAAATATTTACCAGAGGAGCGCATTACCGAGATAAAAAGTAGCCTACGAGATAATTTAGGACATGGTCTATTTGTGGGCTAAATGTCATCTAGATCCGTTGGCCTGTTTCTACGTTTAAGTAGAAGTGAGATACGAAATAAGATTCTGTTAATACAGACAAATAATATCAATGGTAGTTTAATTAAATACATAGTCCTATTAAATACGACATTTTCACCATAAAATTCAAGATTATTTTATGCTTTATTCTCAAATTATTACAGTCCATAGTTTATAATGTATGATTTCTTAGTTTATAATTAATACCATTGTATGTCAGTTGTGTCTGTGACAAATAAAATACTTTTCTTTCTTCTTTCTTTCTTTCTAAATTTCATCGCAACCCGTTCAGTAGTTTCGGAAGAAGAGTAATGGTAAACAAATCAGTGGGCTTAGAATGTGACAAAAAAACACGTCACGACTCCGTTTCGTCTTATTGGGATTGGTTGAGAGATTAACACGTGACTGACGTATTGGTATCTCGATCAATCACAAACATCAAAATTAAACGACATCGTTTTACGAGTTGCGTCTTTGTGTCACATTCTAAGCCCACAGATATTTTTAAAATTCTTTTTTGTCTGTTTTTCTGTTTGTTTGTTACTGCACCTCTCCGAAACTACTGAATATAAAGCGGGATTTTTATCCTGGACAAACTTCTTCACGCTGGCGGAGCTGCGGGCAAAGGCTGGTAAAAAATAACGTAAATACATTCATTACCTGCGCCATAAACTCAACGCAATAGCGAAACGCAATTAATTTTTCCACATTAATCAGTTCACTGCTTTAACAGATCGATTGCGGATAACTCCGTCCAGTCAATCTGTCCCGGGACTCCATTAAATGTAAATTATATCACGACCCAATATACCGGAGTGTGCCGTGCGACCACTGTCCCCGATGGGGCTGGATCCCTCATTAAAGAACAATTAATGAGGGGGGAACAAAAAACCGCAACATCGCCCGTCCCTAATGAATGTAGTCACGAGTTCTATAAAAGGAGACCACGCGATAATTGGGTTGTTTATTATTTTAATTGTATAGATTTCGAACGTGTTAGTCGATTTCAGTACGGTAAGGTCGTGCAACAAGTCTCAGCGGGCTGCGCATTGAAATTCATCAAATACCAAACCTGCTATGTAGGGCGCTGACCTTTGAAGTTGAGCCGTTGTACTTACTAATACGCTTGGCTGTGGTTATGTTGGTTGCAAGTCTGGTTATTAGTATTGGAATATTCGATAGTATCGGTTAATTATTAAGTACTTAATAAATGTACCTAACAGCTATGTACAGTCCTAAGTTCTAAGATCAAATTGTGATTATTTTACTATATGAGGTTTTGAGCATACAGTCAGCCAGATTAGTAGCTGAACAAATGCAAAACTTCAAATGGCTCATACACTTTTTATTTTTACAAACATTTTTTTTTCGCCAATCCAAACGAATAAAGCGGTTACAGCGTTTCCAATTACGGTCTAACAATCATCCATTCAATTTCACATTTATAATATGATTGTTATTATCATACTATAATCGGAACACTGCGAAAACAACATAGCATATTAATCCTCCTAGCCAGTTTCGGCCACGGCGGCCAATCTCAACGGAGATCAGGTACGCAGGAGATATTATAGCGCACAAATGTGTGCGCAATACACTGGTGCACTCACTATACCTTGACTCTCATAGTCCGGTGAGACGGCAATCCAACATGACCGGAGAGAGATCACGCGCAGGAGCAACGGCTTTACGTGCTTTCCGAGGCACGTGGATATCACACCGCCAACTCCCTGACTCCGAGCTGCGGCCTGCGACTGAGTAATTTTCAAGATGGAAAAACCCAGTCACAATATTTTTGGCTCGACCCAGGATTCGAACCCAGGACTTCAGCGCGCTAGTCGTACTCTTAAAGCGTACGCAATACAACTACGGCACCGAGGCAGTCAACATGGCATATAGTATTATATTTGCTCTCAAGAAATCCTTACAAGTATACGTGGATATCAGTTTTCACTGGGTAAGTTAAAGCCTATTGCTAAAATAGAGTAATATTTATAAAGTTCTTCTACCAACAAATTTCGTTTAATTCATATGTTAAAATAATATAAGATAAAATATGAAAAAGCTGACCCACATAAAATACTATGATCTCCAAACGACTAATGTCATAGTCATTAATTACTCTCACTTTCGAAAATAGTATAAAATCACCCAAACATAACACAGTATCGAAGTCTATTTTATAATTTCAGTAAACACTTCCGGAAAAGCGGCAAGTATCGGCGAGTGTTGTGCCGGAAAACTTGTTGCCACGTCGGCCAACATCAAAGACAACTAACGAAATTGCGGAGCCGAACCGAAGGAACTCTCGACGTAGTTTAATTAAAATCGAATGACTTAATTTTTCATCGCTTAAGTTTTTCTTTTTCGCTGTGTTGGAATTTAATTACCGGCCAGACTCAAAAGTGGATGTTATTTCAAGCCAATGGAGATGCTTCTTTGAGATCCGTTGAGGATTTTCGCAAAGCGTATCAAAGCGTGACTTTTGAACATCTCATTAAATTAGTCCTCAATGGTGAGTAGTTGTTAATGAATATTTTCGTGTTGTCAGTTGGTAGGTTGCCTTGGGCGGTCTTTAGTTTGAATGCCCGCACCGGAGAGGGCGCTCAGGGTGCGCGGTCGGGAACAAAAGCGGAGGAATTAGCTCAAGAGGAGTGGTGACTAGGGTTTCGGTTTTGTTTAACAAGAATTAGGGTGCTAAAAAACAGTGTATACAAGAATTGTAGCATAAATTATAATGCAGACAATTTAAATATATGTACACAGTAGGTGTGAAGGTTAAGTAAATTGTCAGAAATTCTTCTAAAAAATTAAAAACAAATGTGTACACCTATAAATCACTAACATTAATGATCAAAGTGAATGATAAAAACTATTATTATAGTTCGGACAAACTAAGCTGGCCGGTATGACAATTAATTTTTTTCCCGCCGCGATAACTCTGTGAGAACGTCTACCCAAAAAATTCAAAACCGTGTCATGTCATACCGGCCAGATTATTTTGTCCCTACTATAGTTTTCATTTTGACCTTTTCAAATTAGAGTAATTATAACATTGTAATAAACTAACATAGTTACTTTACATAATTAAACTAGTGGGACAGTTGTATTCGAACAAACACAATAACAACACGCTTGCTTGCGTCCAACTAACTCTACATATACAAGGTACAGCCAAGCTTGCACCAACATCAGCTGCCAACAGCGTGTCGTACATGAAATGAAAATGAAATGAAATAATTTATTCGAACCCATAAAATGTTATACATTATTTAGATTCCGTCAATATTAACTCTACCACCAGTTCGGAAAGCAGTTCTCACTAGAGAAGAACGGGCAAGAAACTCTAGTGTTGCTTTTTTCAAAATCAGTTCAAGGTATAAAATACAATGCATTATGTAGCGAAAAAAAAATATACAATTCAGTATTTGTTTACTTATGTTTAGAGCAGTTCATTTATATACTCGCAAAATAGGTAATAAAAATTTAAATTCCAACACGAGTGCAGAACTATCTCAGGAATCATGAAATAATTTGATCTGAAATATACAAGATGTCGTTATTAATCTAAGTTTAAGATATACACCCAATACTTATATATAGTAAGCGAAAAGGGCAGACCAGTCCACACAAGCAGCACCCGTTCACGAGTATGACGCATGTGCCAGCCATCGGCCTCCTCAACAATATTACAGGGAAGTGGCCGACCCGGCACAAAATGCTGGAATGAGAACTATCCATTCAACCCGTCCTAAAAACATCAATGCATATAATAATAACACGCTTGTAATTCTAATTCACTTAAGCGACTTTTGCGATGTTCAGTTATATATATTTGGAATCAGCAATTTTTTTTGCATCTTTTGAATTCAATGTTTCGACATAAAAATGTCGCTTAAGACAATTAACCTTTTAACCGTCGCGATAAATTTATGAAATTTATGAATGGGTACGTGTCGGTATTTATTTTCGATAACATAACTCGTCGGAGATTATAAATGAACACCAGACGATCAGGGCCGTCGAGTTTATGCACTTGCTCGTGACACTGTTAATTTCTTGTAATTAATGATGGGGCTGTGTGGATGGATTGCGTTAGGTTTTGTAAAGTAATTCATGTGACAGAAAGTTATAATGTTTTAATATTTTCTCCAAGCCAAGCTCTTGTAACTTGTGTATTTGTGTTTTCATACATTATAATAATATGAAAGCCAATCGCGATCACTTTTAAATAATATAATAGCCTCGGCCATTAACCACAGCCACAAAAACCGATCAGGCGAGTTCAGAGCGTAATTATAATTTTTCGCATTTTCATACGTCGTATTGATTACCGCACGCTCAAGTTTACTTGATTGGTCTTCAGACAAATCTAGATAGCTGGCATCGGAATAATCAAGTAAGGGAATTAGTAAAGATTGTGCGAGGTTTATTTTAGTGGTAACAGGAAGGAAATTAGTAGCAGTTTAAGAGATGCAATCGACACAAAGAGGTTTTTGACTGACGTCAGTCAACTGCGGAACCCAAGATAGCTGCTTGTCTAAGAAAATTCCCAAGTTTTTGACGGATATACTATATATAATATTACACATACATACATTCATTACATATTTAAAAACTAAGCCAGTCAGAAAGTTGCAACATAGCTTTCCAAAAAATTGAGTTTTATTAATCACTAGGTGATCCCTAAAACACAATACGACGCCAGCGCCGTATACTTAATGAATCAGATTAAAAATATCCATTATTCACTATGAGAGCAAATAATTACCGGAATGTAAAGTTTATGTACTAAGCCAGGACATGACCTACCCGTGTGCCAAATTTCATCACAATCTGTTTAATTGTTTCTGCGTTTACTTCAAACATTTTCACAAACTTTCGCATTTGTAATATTATTACAGTAAGATGACATCATTCGCCTTTTAAGATTCCAGTTAAATTATTAGCACACGTTTTTGTATTAATCATTACCATTTTTATCACCAAACACAAAAAAATCGTTACCCATCCACTGGATTTAAGAGTGCACCATTTAACATGTCAAATGATGTTAATAAAAACAAATAGTCCATCGGGCCAGCCCTGGGCGGCGGGCGGTTGCGCGGCTAGCCGCCACGGCGGTTATATCACAAAATAATAATACATTACGGGTACCCTTACACGCGGCCACGGGCGGTTGCGACGATGTACGGTGTCGCAATTTGCGCCTGCCACGTATTATATTGTCGCTTTGCTTGTAAAATACACCCCGGTAATTAGTTGGTGTGCAGTTTGAAATTCACAAATTTATACTCGACGACTGTGTCGCGACAATTTGCACCGGTGTGTTATTAATAGTGAAGTTGTTGGTTTTATGTTAATTGGCACTTGAACTGCTGTACATGATTCACCGATATCCGACCGATCCGCCTCGATAGATGGCGTCATTAAGAAATTTTACTGCATACTGTAATTGATTTTTCGATTGTTGAAAAATTTTAATGGAAAATATGAATATGTATGTACTTAATTAAATATTTGTGTACCTTGCACGTTAAAGTAAAATCTCGTGATGTAATTTATTTTTTAAAGGAAATCCAGAAGGAAATCAATGTTGGTACTTATTATATACTTGCTTTTGCGCGCGGCTCCGCCCGCGTGGATAAGTTTTTCCGGGATGAAAAGTAGCCTGTAGCACTCAGGAGTAATGTAGCTTCCTATTAGTGAAAGAATTTTCAAAATCGGTCCAGTAGTTCCTGAGATTAGCGCGTTCAAACAAACAAACTCTTCAGCTTTATATATGTATATAGATAGTATAGATTTAAACAATAATTTTAAATAAGTAATGCATTACGATTAATAGACATAAGATTATCATAGTATATAACTTTGCCATTATTACTACACAAAACAAATAGAAGATTTTTCCATCGCTAGTTAACGTTTATTGGGCAATTACTTCATCATTTCAACAAAAATTTCATACCGATCATTTTAAAACGACAAAATTATTAGAGTCTTAAGTTATCCAATGATTTCGATACAAATTCTAGAGACATTACCAAGATTTTTATAAATAAATTGCCAAAAATAACGCACTTAAAACTTACAATGTAAACTATTATCATTATTGTTTGGCTCCCCAATACGACGGCAGATTTAGTGGCGCGGTACACTGCCATGAATAATTGAATATATACGGCAACATTAACAAGAAACGCGATTTTCACTAATAATACAGTCGTGACCCAAGTTGGTTGTTAACATACGCTTCTGTTGCGATCGATGAAGGAGAGACTGTTGCCAATATTTTATACACTTTTCTTTACTAGTAACTTTTTGACTGCTAAGGCGAAGGTCTTCAGGTTCGAAAAGGGCGTACCTACTTCTAAATTTTAAAGTCGCTAGTCAGCGTATAAATATATTGACAATGATATTGCCTTCAATCAATCAATCAATCAACACTGAATGGCGGAATTTGCGTTGTTACGTATCAAAAGTTGGCGTTTATGGGCGTTCATTACCACTTATTGCTAGGTGACCCATATTTTGCTCGTCATCCCCGTTTTTATAGAGAAAAACATCGTCCCATGAATTTCATATTGAGGTTCGTTTTATTAAATATCACTTTTATTGGCATAGAGATTATCTTTCCCCAGATTCTTCAAAATAAGATTTTCACAAAAACATTGTTGTTTTTATTGCAATAAATAACACAATAGCCCATATCTCACATCAACTCGCACTGTGGCCACTTTGCGCCGGCTCTGAGTGCGTACGAGTACGTCCCCGCAGAGGCCAAATTAAAAAAGTTACTGCAGTAGGCAAACGGTGAACGTTTTCGGTGCATATTGACAAAGTTCACGAATGATTGGTAATGTTCGATATTATGATGCCCTTTTTATCCTACCTTGGTGTTGAGTAAAACAATGTTAATTTCTAATGCTCAGTCATCGTTGTTGACATGACTGTACTCTGTAGCATTAATGAGTGTAATCAAACAAGGATATACCAATAAATATGGCATAAAGTGAGAGACATTTCCAGAGGTCTCCTTCTCTTCTTAATCCCTACAGCTACAATTCTGAGTATGGGTTATCATTTAATATCAAGACATACTTGCTCATCCGTTCTATGTTACAAAAACTAATCAATGTAATAATTGATCACCCTGACCCAATCACAACTAACTGGACGTCAAATTCAAAGTTGACGACTGTCCAACGGGACACGTCTAAATACTTGTTTAACGAGCAATTTGCACAATGTAAAAAGGCACATCAATCATCACGGCCGCTTCGTCTGAAGCCCGTTGGCATCACTTCAAAACTGTCGGAAGATCTTTTGATTGCATTACGAATCGCCTTAGCACCAATGGCACACGAGGTAATAATAGCAACCGCGAGTACGCAATAATGAATCGCAGTTTAAAATTAGAATTGTGCATGTTGAATCGGAATGCGAGAAAGTTTAGGGTTGTCACTCGCTCCGGTTTCGTGTTTTGAGATCGGTTGGGGTTTTAGATTACAATTGCTGGTTGCGATGCAAATAAGAATAGGATCGACTTTGCGCCATATTGTGACGTCTAAATAATTAAATATTATATTAAGCTAATTTAGCAATAACGTTTTTATTTAAACTTGATGTAAGAGTCAATTAGACAAAATAAAACAAAGCCTTATTGATATGCTAATAAGTTTTCTATGCAAATTTTGTACTTTTCAAGTGACATTTGACACATATAGGTCATTGACGTTCCTAATCTTATTTGAATCGCATTGTACTAATTGTTGTTAATATTAATACATAATTAATACATACAAATAATAATACATTGTTAACTTTATTGTAACTAAGTTTGTAAGCATAGAGTATTCTATAAGCATATTTTATATACTGATTTCATCATTTAAGAATTATCGTTAGAATTATCTTTTCACCGTAAAATGCAAAAAGAGATAGGTTTTAAAGTCCATCGTGCAAATTAAAGTACGCCAAAATTAGCTTAGTCGGTCACTTCGACCAGCATGCCTCTTTTTACCTTTTAGTCGTAATGCCGCTTTTGATTATCTTCCGACAAACTTAAATTACGCGTAGTGTATATTAGAAAATCTACGTTGCGCTTTGTATCGTAGCATCTCGCACGTGGCTCTTCATTTATTCTTTGAGGTACTATCGCATTGTCTATTTTTGCTGGTAAACAGTTGCTTGGTTTCGGTTTGAAGTTTGCATCACGCAGTTCTTCATAACACTAAGTGGGTTTCTGCTGTTTATGCGCAGTCGTCAAGTTTACCACCAGTAGTGCTGTTCTGTATAAAAACAGCATAAAGTGACTTGACTACCGCTAGTGTAGATTTTACTCACACACACGCACACACCAAGTTACGAAACAAGAAAGTTCTATTTCCACGCACCGTCCATAATTGGGTGAAACAAACACTGCTTTGCCGATTTAATTCCTCCGAAAGCAATTAAACAAGATAAGTGCCGATAAAACTCCGACATGTCGTTATAAATTGGATTGTTTGTGGGATCAGGTCGTGGATTAGACCTGAGTATGTAATGCGTGGGGAACGGTCGGATTTATTTTGAATTGTTATCGGTATAAAATATTTTGGAGGAGGACTACAGAATATACCTGGATTATTTCTTTCTTTGACTGCCTTTGTGGCTTAGTTGTATTGCGTTTTTTTCTATATACGGCAAAGTGACCCCACTGCACCTGACGGTAAGCGAAGAGAGGTCCAGATAGAGCGTCGACTGACGAGCAATGATTATCGTCAGTTTTCACAATTATGCCGGCTTGTTTAAACCGGATATACACAGGCTGATCCTGGAACGTGGCACACTTACGTGGGCCACTGTTGCGGGTTCTAACACCTTATCGATTCGACGAAAAAAAATTATATAACAATAAAACACCTACGCTGAGTTTCTTGGTGCTTCTTCTCAGGTCAGTGGGCTTTTCCGAAGCACTGGTAGAATCTTTTAGATGATAAAAACATTGTAAAAAATGACGTGTAAAAGTGCCCTTAGGGGCCTAATTACTTAATAAATGATTTGAATTTGAATATCTATTCGGGTGAATACAAGATATATCCTACCACCGTGCGTGCACGATACGATATCGCTCCGAGGTTCCGAGTTCGAATCGCTCGTTAAGTAAATTGATATTAGGTTTTTCTGCTCAGTATAACTCCGCAGGAGTGTTTGTACATTGAAAGAAAACTAATAAAAAGTAATGGCATAACTAAATATGAGTAATCGAACACAAATCTGCGATTTTAGAATTCTCTTCTATCTGTCTGTTCTTCTGTTTGTTTGTTAGCGCATATCTCAGAAACACACACACTCGCTCCCTTTATCCCCGAAGGGGTAGGCAGAGGCGCAACTAGTGCACCCACTTTTTGCCGTGCGTATTCCGTCCCATGATGTGATAGGGGGCGAGTCTATAGCCATATCGTGCACAAATTCCAGATTCTGGGTTGATACTGAATAGAAAAATCCAATACCACATTGCCCGACCCGGGGATCAAACCCGAGACCTCAGCATTGCAGTCGTACCGTAATACAACTACGCCACCGAGGCACCGCCATCGAGGTATCTCAGAAACTACTGAACGGTAATCCGTTCAGTAGTTTTTTATGATAATTCATATTGGGATCTGATTATAAGCTTTGTTACATTAAAATCTGAAATATGATAACATAAGTAAATTTGAGTAACATAGTACTATAAAAGCACTAAACAGGTAAATATTGGACATTAAACATATTATGCTAGATGAATGATGCTGCACGCAATAAATTTATTTGCTATTCAACACGTAAATAGAAATGCAATTTGAACGTAATCGGAAGAGGTAACGATACGTGTATAAGTACGAAATATTGAAGCGGTAATGAATCTTCTATATATGAATGTGGGTATTAGCTCCCTGTTTCTACGGAACATATCAAAAGGCTGCGCGTGCCATACGTGTAGAGTTCGCGTGAAGTATTTGGTGTATCCTTACTTGTAGTCAAGTTACAAAGTTACAAAACAATGTAGCCGCGAACACCGGTAAATTCTACGCATGTTTATTGCGATCTGTTTTTAATTCAACAACCCAGTGTCCCTTCCTCGACAAAATAATACAAATCTAATGATATTCCGTTACTAAATTTTATTCATTGAGGGAACTAAAATGCTTAGGACCGATTTCACCGCTTGCTGATAAACGCTATGCGTCACATAAATGTACAAGCCGACCAAATACAAAAATCACGGTTTAATCTAGGAGCATAGATTCGAAATTTGACATCGACATCATTAAATGTAACCATATATCTCAGTTGTATACTTTTACAGCAATCGCTTTTCCACTTCTATAAAAAAAATCCACCATTTACTACGTCTATTAAATTTCCAAACACGTTATGTACACAAGAGATAACGTATAACTACACGCGTCCGTAATGTACTCAAACGTGTTTGCTCTCAGCGTCCGTGATTCACCAGCAACAATGCCGTGAACCGCTTACAGGGTTAGGGGGAGAATTCTAAAAGTGCATCGGACACACCCCACACCGCCCTTTACGGCCCATTAGTTGCGTCCGCGGGAAATCGTCATTTGCATAAGCGGCTTGGCTCTCTACACATAGTAATTGGGATCACATGCACCCGACCGGCATAAGTTGACCCGTCACCCTCCCGCCCCACTTTGGGATTTGCGAGCGTCGGAGGTTACTCACAAATCCCCTCACGGACCAAATTTCTTTGGCACGTCCAGTGTAGATTTAAGTCGGCCGGTACTGTTTGCCATGCACTTAGACGATGCCCGGAGGACGTTTTAATCGAAGTGCGAAATTTGAATGTGATTAAAATTCGTATTGTTTTAATGGAGCCCGAAGTCTGTACGCGAGTTGCCACTCGTGCGAGTGTCGAGAATGTGATTTGCATTAACTTTGAACCGAATGTGCCGGATATGAACGAAAGTCAACAGTTTAGTAGAATGCTTAATGATTTTAATGATAGCTGGAACGCTGTTGAATATGTATGAATTGACTTAATTCAGTTAAGTGAAGTCAAAGACAATAATGTTAAATGTATGCTAAGTGACGTTCTATATTAGCTAGGAGCAGAATATATAAGAACCATTTCCTATTCATTTACACTTTAGAAAACTTGATTTAATTTCGATGGACTGAATTGATTGCAAGAGGATCACAGTTCTCCAAAACAGAGTGCATGTACATCGCTTCTATCCGATAAAGATGAAGACATATTAGCAAACCCGCGATCTTCACTGAAAAGCCTGACGACGTTGACAATCTTCCGTGTATCACCATCGAACGACGTCTCTGTCAAGAGTGTCAGATTTCACAATAAAAGTCATAATTTAGGTAAAAGTAACAGTATCTTTGACTGTTCCTGTCAACGGAAAAACTGGCCATAAGAAGATCAAGTAAACTTGAAATTCCATAGATACTCTGACGCACGGAAGCTAAAATATCGCATCTACCCACGGCTCGGTGAGCAGAACGTTCTAAGCTGTCGATCTCGACTGTTGCCAAATTGCTGTAGTTGTTAAGCTAAATCAGAAACCACACGGAGAAGTGCAGGAAATAGTATGAGGTATAAGGGCAGCTTGCTTGAAGTGAACAGCGGCTTAAGCTTTTGTAGTATGGGGGAAGGTCTATGACTAGAAATATATGTGTATCAGCTACGAACATAAACTTAGAGACACATAACCAATGTAATGCTTTATGCTAGTGACTTTCAAAAGTGTTTTATTTTAATTTTATTTAGGCGGAAACAAGATAAATATAATAAATTGATTCATGGAACAAAACGCCCACGTAGTTCCTGTTAGCTTACAAGATGAGTATCTGACATTCAAAATTCTATTTCTGTAACACGTTTACCGTTAAATAAAATTTGAGAATATTAAAGATCATTGACCGACATGAAATCAGTTAAACTTGAACAATGTGCCAAGTTTCTTCAGTGACTGTTACATTGTAGTGCAAACAAACGAATTACTCGTTAAATAATATGGAAATTATTTCGAGTCTCATTGTCGGACTGTTAATGCCGCTCCGAGACACAACTGATGGTAATGTTTATTATACTAATAAATATACTAACAGTACTGTTACAGAAAGTGTATCACTTGCAATATTATAAATGCACATACATCAAGTGGGGCAAAGTTTACCCGCGCTTTTCCCCCATAGCGGTAAACTTGCCGAATCAGCGGCAAACACTCGCAGACGCCGTGTGAGCTACTGTCAAATTTAATAAAGGCGGGAATCGCATAGTGAGGTTGGGGAGAGGTCTCCGGTCGCGGGTGTCGACATTTACATTTAAAGTATCAATTATTTGACGTCATTAGCGCCCTCTGGCGGCTATAAAACGCACCCAACACGCGCGAATCCGCCTCTTCCAACGGACATAAATTAGAAATGAAATGACGATTTTTTAATCTGGCGCTCGTCGCTACAGCCGTTTGTCCGCGTTGATTGTCGCGTTTTATGAATTTAATTAGTGAATAAATGGGCTACATTAATTTAATTTGCATGAGAAATGCTTTTTTTTTGTTTACGAAGTTAAATGCTAAATATGAGTACGCATCAATCATCTTTGTAAATGTCAGTGTTCAGTGGTAGATTGTTGAAAGAAATTTGATTCGCTTATAGCAAATGGGCAGGGGATGAGCAAACAATTTGATGGTGACTATCGTTGCCCACGCACACTCAATATTATAATGTGATTCGTAGACACGTTGCCGATTTTCGAGGGAGAGAAAAATAAGGATATAGAGCGCCGCGATTAGCAGAACTACGTTACTAAAATTGATAAAATAAAAATATTATGTACACTTTTTTGTATGGCATTAAATGACGAGACGAGCATGCCGTTCGCCTGATGGTAAGCGATACGACAACCCATAAGCAGTAGCAACACCGTCCAGTAACTTGAGTTACAAAGTACTGTGTGGCTTCACTGCGCTTGTCATCCTGAGACGTAAGATGTTAAGTCTCATTATGTCCAGTAGTTTCACTGGCTATAATGTCCTTCAAACCGAAACACAACAGTGCATGCACACTGCTGCTTGGCGGTAGAAATAGACATTACAGTGGTACCCACCTAGACGGACTCTTACATATGAGAGACCTACCACCAGTAAAATCTATTAAGAGATAAACAAACTAGGATACCTACTTGTGTCCGCCCGGGTAGCATTGAACATATTATATAAGATGTATCATGTAAGACATATGGCTCACATGAGTATATGGCATTCCGCAATCAGCCAGCGGATATTCGGTTTCAACAGGCCGCCATAATTGTGTCGACAGGCGAGAGATAATCATTTCTCGTCAGTTGTTACTTTATCTGCTCGCACCTTATCACATCATGGGACGGAACGCACATGGCGAAAAGTGGCTGCGCTGGTTGCACCTCTGCCTACCCTTTCGGGGATAAAAGCGTCTGTATTAAGCGTATTAATACTACTCTCACTGATATTTGTATAAATAAAAAAACCTGAAGCCGTAGGAAAATTTAAAATGAAACATTTCGTGTAACGTTTATTTAGCTTGAATAATGTAGCCGAGAAGTAAGTTTCAAGGATGGAAAGTTTTGAGGGAATTAAATTCAGTAAATAATTGACTTGAAACAACTTTAAAGAGATTATTCAGTATTTAATTTATGGCAATTTGTCAAAAAGGACAATGAAGTTTCTAAAATAGATGTCTTCGCTGTTTTGCGTCTGAGCTACTTATAGGATCCTCGGGCGGATTCAATTGATGGAGTTGAAAAGAATAGTTTACGTATTACATTTGTGTTTTTTAATTCCAATTTCAAAATTTAAAGAACTATATAAACTATTCTTTCATATTTTTACTATATTTTTCATTTAACTAAATGAAAATGAATTTTAAACACTGATAAATTTCTATCGCACAAACTAAAGCTTACAAACGATTTGAAACAATCGTCAAGTAAACTCGATAGCGTAACACTGTAGTCTAGTGTTGTGCGTCAATAATACTTCAATATCACGTCTAAAACGGAACGTTCAACCTCATAGATCGTATTCCCAGCATCAATATTGATATGCCGCGGATTACGTACGGTAAACGCCCTCGCCGACATAATCCCGGCCAAGTAGTATAATTGCACACACTCGGTTGACTATTGAGACGTGATTATACTAATCACTGAGCTATTAAGGCCGAAGCGGCAGACTGGTTCGACGTCTATTGTCTTGATGAGGTGTGTGGTGAGATTGTATGGAAGAAGTGTTGCGTTGCTTGTTGAAGTATTGTCATTAAAAACTTTTCTAATAAATTGATTTTTATTACTAGACTCTTGCTCGCGGCTCCGCACGTGTGTATGAGTTATTCCGGAATAAAAGTCCCGCTTTATATTTTCCCTGGATAAAAAGTAGCCTATGTTACTCGCTGATATTGGTGAAAGAATTTAAAAAATCAGTAGTAGTTTTTTTTTATATGGCACTTGTGTTTACATTTTGCCAATGTCAAGTTTGGGTTGTCTTTTTTATTATCTGTAGTATGTCGAAGTAAAGCAGTGGCTACCTTACCAAGACTTTATCGAGGAGTTGTGGCGGCAACAAAAAAACACTTGATTAGCACGATTATTTCAATTCACTTCATTTGAGCTCTTTAATTGAACTATATTGGATAATATACCACCATAATTATGCAATATAACAACACTAAGTATCACCAAAATAATGAATTAAAACAAGAGCACCTCATGACACTTTCAAGTTCCCGCCAAAACTCCCAGTAGTAGTTTTTGAGTTATTTATACAAATATTATAAAGATGAAAGATTTGATTGTTTGTTTGTTTGTAATGGAAAAACTACTGGACTGATTTTGAAAAATTTTTACTCCTGAGTGCCATAGGCTACTTTTTATCACGGGAAAATATTTTTATTCCAGAAAAAGTTTTTCACGCGGGCGGAGCCGCGAGCAGAAGTCTAGTTCGTTATAAATACTAAAATACAAATCTTTCCTCGTTATAATATTAGCGTAGATGAAGTTAGCTGATTACTAATTTTACTACCACATTTGGAAGTTTATTCGAATGTGTGGCTTAAATCTTATGCTTTGAAAATCCGGCTGGCAAGCAAATAAGTATGTTACCTAGTGCTAAGTGATACCCACTGCAATTCTAGACGAATTACGTATATGCTGTTGGCCAATACGAATTTCGGCATTAGGAACGAGATATCTTGAACCTGCTTAAATCTTACACACTCTTTACTAGTCTTTTTAACCGACTTCCAAAAGGAGGAGGTTATCAATTCGTGTGTTTTTACATTAAAGTTTAATTCACTCATTTTATTTGACAGTTTTCACATGAAACGGCTTATTTAGAGAGTACTTAATTTATTATTTGGAGGCATAGATTAGAGTGGGACTTTTGTGTTTGGGCGGCTTATAAATTTATTTATTTAAAAAAAAAAGCCCTAAATACCCTGTTAGGGTGTCGGCATTGATTCTAATAACTAAGTGTAAAGAAATATAAATTAATTGCTATTAATAACATTAACATATTTTACTGATGGTAGGTCTCTCATATGTGAGAGTCCGTCTGGGTGGGTACCACCGCAATGTCTATTTCTACCGCCAAGCAGCAGTGTGCATGCACTGTTGTGTTTCGGTTTGAAGGACATTGTAGCCAGTGTAACTACAGAACATAGTGAGACTTAACACTTTATATCTCAGGATGACGAGCGCAGTGGAATGCCACACAGTACTTTGTAACTCAAGGTGCTGGATGGTGTTGCTAATGTTTATGGGTGGTCGTATCGCTTACCATCAGGCGAACGGAATGCTCGTCTCATCATTCAACGCAATAAAAAAAAAAGTAAAAAAAAAAATATATATGTGTAAAACTATACATTTATTACTGTTAACAGAATTGAAAAGAGCTATAAATGATTACCTAATAACCGTTTATACTATATTTTTGTACATGGTATTTTTTGTGATAATTTATGTGACGCGTAGCATTTATCAGCAAGCTGTAAAATCGAACCTAAAGCTTAAACGATTTACTGTTTTCTATATTAGTATGAATTTACTTATATTAGAGTGAGAGATCAAATAACCCCGTCAAGCATCGCTGGCCTTTCGCCTCACGAAAAGCGTACAACGTCAATACTTTTTCATATGTTCGCACTACACACGGACGCCCTTTATACCGGCTGGGCTCGACACCGGCGATGTGACGCTCTCGGTCGACCGTAAAAAAGGGAAATCAATTATAACGAAATGACAGGAGCGAGGTCCGACCGGAATAATCTGATCTGCCGCGTCGGGGCACGGTGAAAAATTTAGTATTGAATGTACGCCCCGGCGAGGGTTCTGAATTAAATGGTTTAGCCTTTTTCGGGTGGGTCTATGTGCTCTAGTTTGGGTAAGATAGGGAATGCGAAGTGGTGATTGTGGGTTTATATTGTTGTTATGTTTGCGTGTATATTCAAAAAATATAATTAATTTGAATTGATATTAATTAAATTTGTCACCATCAAATACACCGTGAAGCGGCGATAGCCTAGTTGGGAGTGGAACGGACTGCCGAGACGAATAGCCGCAGGTTCAAAACCCAAGGGCACGCACCTCTGACTTTTCTAAAAAGTTATGTGTGTATTCTTTGTGAATTATCGCTCGCTTTAACGGTGAAGGAAAACATCGTGAGGAAACCTGCATACCTGAGAAGTGCTCTGAATTTCGAAGGTATGTGAATTCCGCCAACCCGCACTAGGCCAGCGTGGTGGACTAAGGCCTAAAACCCTCTCAGTAGTAGAGGGCGCCCGTGCTCAGCAGTGGGCAGTATATAATACAGGGCTGGTATGGTTATGGTTATGGTAAATACACCGTACCTACTTGTGTGAAATCTTATCCCAGCAAATCCCAAAGAAGGCGCTGGTCGAACCCGGAGATGGAACCTGGTACGTTCTGATCCAGAACCCAAATCTGCTGTCTGTAGACCAAGAAGGCAATTAAAAAGAACACAAGACAAGGAAGAGTAGAAAATTTAACTACTTTGCTAACCTAACATGCATGGTCAGCATCACGATCTACCATTTCAAGAAAGTTTCCGCGAGCACAAACACGGAGCAACTATCTTGAACTTAGATTAATAACGACATCTAGAAAAATTTCAGATCAAATTATTACATGATTCCTGAGAGGGTTATGCACTCGTGTTGGAATTTAAAATTTATTACCTATTTTGCGAGTATATAAATGAACTGCTCTAAACAAATACTGAATTGTATTTTATTTCTATATATCACTCATTGTATTTTATATCTTGAACTTATTTTGAAAAGAGCAGCACTAGAATTTCTTGCTCGTTTTTCTCTAGTGAGAACTGATTTCTAACTGGTGGTAGAGTTAATATTGATGGAATCTAAATAATATATAACATTTTATGGGTTCGAATGAATTATTTCATTCCATATTTCATTTCAACTAAAGTCCTACAGGTGCCACGTTCGTTCTCATACTGCCTGGAAAAAAGAACGAATTTCAAAGCAACACTTCACAAATCGAATCATAGAGGAATGATTTTGTTTACTGTGTAGTGTGTACGGGTTGATGTGCACAAACAGTGTTTAGCGAAACGCCATGTGAAGAGCGGAGGGGGGGCGGGTTCCCTATTTTGTTGTGCTTGTTTTGCCGCCACGGTACAGGCGAGGGGGGTAGGGCGTGCGACGCGGCGGCACCTGTTGCCCGCGTTTCGATGTGAGAAGGCCTAATCCTCTCGGAGATGAAATAAATACAACATTGCCTCGGAGCCGACGTTCGCCGTGTCTTTTGACGGTATTGGATAAAGTGGTTTTCGCCGACTCTGTACATGGGAATTTGGCGAATTGTTTTCGTACTTACGTTTGCTCGTTGCTTCTTTGTAGTGGAGTGATATTTGCACGTTTTGTTTTTCAATATGGCTATAGGCTACATCGAATGAAGATTGCACGAGACGTTTTTCGGTAGATTTTGCTTATATACCTTCAAAATGAACTACACGAATACTTGTATAGGAAATTAAACAACAAAAACCATCTAAAACATTTTAGTAATGGTATAGTTGTAATCTGTTAATTATTTTTATCCAGCATATTTTATGTCTACAATTTTTTTATCCATTAATCAACCCTTTCCTTAACAGTTCAACACACCTTAGCCCAGCATGTTTTGAAATCCCACGACTATTTTTTTAATAAATTAACGTAAAATTGTTTTTGTTTCAGGTAATGAAGAAATGTTCATACATTGCGTTCAAGGCGGTAACATAGAAATGCTTGTTTCAATCTCAAAATCGTGAGTAATTAAACATACGCGTATTGTGATATGAAACTGACCCACGAAGTGGGTGCCAAGTTCTTAGAACAAGGTTGATGCATTCGGTTTCGATGATAATCTTTGGAAAACGCATTCAGTCAATAACTTTAATTATATTCTACTATTATATCCACTATCACACACTATTTTAATGAGACCCCTAAAAGACAACTCAACGCGACGTCAATGATATTTTGCGTTGTATCTGCGAGTTGCTTTAATTTTAGCTGATGGTCATCTACAGAAGTTTGAATATGTCTAGCTATTACAAGAGACAGCCTTCAATGCACAGTAGTTAGCAAATTGCCTGCGAAGGGACATGTCGCCGACTCGACACTGTCTGCCATTCGTTGGACGAATAATAATTATTAATCTGGGGAAGACGGCGGACGGACCTATTCGTCCGTCTGTCAGTCTGGAACCTTTTTCTCAAGAAAGCGTAGAGGTATCAAGTTGAAATTTATATCAAATACTCGGATGTACAGTATCTTTCAGCTGTGAAAAAATCAAACTTTTAAATCAACGCGATCAAAAGATATGACCATATATGTCGCATATTTTGTGATTTCACAAGGGTATCAACACCCAATAGGGTACTTCCTGTTGACCTACAATCATTAAAATTAAGCAAAACGAAATGTATTACATCACATGTTCAGGAAAAATCTTATTTGAATCTGAAAACCGTAAATATGTACTTTAATAACAAAAACGACGACTGCAGTGCTGAGGTCTGGGGTTCGATTCCAGGGTCGGGCAAAGTGATATTGTTTTTTTTTACTCTATATCAGCCCTGAGTCCGGAAATGTGCCCGGTAAATGGCAATAGGCCCGCCCCCTGTTACTTGGGACCTAACATAGCTGGCGAAATATAGGTTTGATACACCTCTGCCTACCCTTGAAAAGGGAAAAAGGCGTAATGCTATGTATGGATGTGTGTATAAAAAAAAATGTAGTTCGTACGAAACCCTCGGAGCGCGAGTCCAACTCGCACTTGTCTGGTTTTTTATCGAAGTCATGAGAAAGTGGCTTCACTGCCCCTAAGAAAAATAAAGTAAAGCCCAAAAAAATTTAGACCAGCAAGAGGTAAATATTTTTTTTTTTTTTTTTTTTTGCATTTAATGACGAGACGAGCATGCCGTTCGCCTGATGGTAAGCGATACGACCACCCATAAACAGTAGCAACACCATCCAGCACCTTGACTAACAAAGTACTGTGTGGCATTCCACTGCGCTCGTCACCCTGAGACATAAGATGTTAAGTCTCATTATGTCCAGTAGTTATACTGGCTACAATGTCCTTCAAACCGAAACACAACAGTGCATGCACACTGTTGCTTGGCGGTAGAAATAGACATTGCGGTGGTACCCACCCAGACGGCCTCTTACATAATGAGAGACCTACCACCAGTATAGCAGTACCACCAGTATACCACCAGTAAATAGGCCTCTTTAGGCCTATGTTCAGCAGAAGACATCATGTGACTGATGATAATGAAGATGAAGAGATAAATACATCCTCGGACAGTCAGCACAGTTATGCAGGCGTGCATCTAACTACCCTCAATGGATAGAAATTTAAACTTGAAAAAAAAGCACTGCAGAATATAGAGCGTGACCAGTGTAAAAATAAACATCCTAAACAAATAAACACACCAGTGGGCTTAGAATGTGACACAAAGACGCAACTCGTAAAACGATGTCGTTTAATTTTGATGCTGTGATTGATCGAGAGACCAATACGCCAGTCACGTGTTAGTCTCTCAACCAATCCCAATAAGACGAAACGGAGACGTGACGTGTTTTTTTGTCACATTCTAAGCCCACTGCTCTTATTAAAAATATAACACATTGATGCAAGTGGGAATTGAAATAGACATATTCCATATTCCGACATCTAGAAACGAATTCATGTCAATGTTTGAAAACGGAAATAGAACTTGCAGTCGGTAGTCGGTGCCGGCTGGAAATAGGTGCAATGTCAAAAATAACGCCTCATGTACCATCCACGTACTTGCGGGCTGTCGGATAACTGTCGAGAGGTTTCAATATTTACGCGTTCGAAGTTCAAATTAGATTGGGTTGTAGTAGGTGGCCTATGTTTTTTTTTTTGTGAAGCAAATGACCATATATGCCAGTAGGTACCTATCTATATACTGATTTAATTTATTTATTTTGTTAATATTATTTTTTAAATAAATTTGTATAGTTATTTTTTATTTAACCAATTCATTATGATACGATAGCCCTCTGGCATATGATTCCCACCTCCAAACAGGTGAGAAAATTGTTCCTTCCAAATGATTAAATAAAAAAAAAACAGGCTATTTATTATCTAATAGAATTTTGCTTGCGTTCTTCTTTTTCTTTGAAATAAATAGTTATTTATAACCCTCAAGGACAGTATAACTACGTCGTAGTGAAATAATTTTCCAAAACAGATCAGTGGTTTCAGAGTAATGCGTAATCAAAAATTCCACGTTCCATACTTTTTCAAAATATCCTATCAATTCTAATAATAATATTATAAACGCGAAAGTTTGTGAGTATGGATGTATGGATGTTGGTTACTCTTTCACGCAAAAACTACTGAACGGATTTCGATGAAATTTGGCACACAGGTAAGTAGATCATGTCCAGGATTAACACATAGGCACTTTCTATCCCGGAAAAACCTTTTAACGCCAGCGGAGCCGCGGGCAAAAGCTAGTACCAAATAAAGCAACAATTTCAACAGCTGTCCCACGTTTAAAGTATCCGCATCCCATGTCCAGCATTAACCATTCTTCGGTGAACAGTGAACACTGTTCCCACCTCAAACGGCGCAACGTATCATAGAACTGTCATGAAAATGTCATTCTCGGTGGAAAATAATTCAACACGTTGTCGGTGTAAGAGCGACGTCGTGGGACGGCTGTGGAGAGGGCCCGTGGGGGACGTGACCATATCGTTCAATATACTCTTAGACGTTTAATTTTGCATTCGCTGGTCGTGGTAATCTCAATATCTTATTACTCTTCTTATTTCTTACAAAATTACCAACTATCGGGATGTACGATGTCCCTCGCTAGTCAAAATTTGGACTTCACCGGAAATATGAAGTGCAGTGAATTCTCTTTGCTGTAATAGAATAAAAAAATATATCCGCTATGATTAAAATTGTAACTTACCTAGCCGTGTTATGTGCTAAATAAACCAATTTAAAGCGATTTGTTTTACTCTACACTTCACACCTCTGATACAATCGTTTTGACATTTAAAACCATTTGTTGAAACACCTTTCCTAACCATTTGATATCTATGGGAGAAATATGACCCTGACTGAATACGTCACTGTACGTAAACGGGCACTACGCTGAGCGACGGCGGAAATATCGCCGGCGGCGCGCCCCCACGGTCGGATGCTGCGCTCGCGCTCGTGGGCCGCTTCCGGCGTGGCCTCGTTATGCCTGCTTTGTGAGCACGTGCCGGCCCTGTCGCCTGATGGGGGGTTTTGTCGATGAATCACATAGGTGTGAAAGGAGTTAATATGGGGTTCGGTTTATGATCATTGGTATAACGAATTTTGTAAGATATTGTTTTGTGATTATGGGGTTTTTAACTTGCCTTATTTAATACTAGCTTTCTGCCCGCTGCTCCTCCTGCGTAGAACTCCGTCCGCTTAAAATTCTATCCAAAGTTAAAAAGTGAATTGCAAGTAGGTATATTAAAATAACGATAACGATTTTCCGATATCCGATTATAATGAAAAAAACCTATATTTTGTTCTCAATTATTCTCTGTCCACCTGTGAGCATTTTATTTTTAATTTATGTATTACTTCAGAACTGTAGCCCTTCAGTCAGGTTTGCTTTGCTGCATTCTGGTATAACTAGATTTTATATTGCTTTTTAAAGCCCTTTTCCAAAAGTATAAGACATAAAAAAACAATGTAATTCGAAACTCATAATGCTTAAACAAACATTCCTATTTCATATATATTCTTAATAATACTAAAATATTAATTAATCCTCAAAACTAGAACACCGATTAAATTGTCTCTGACACCTGTCAACATATATCGATAAAATTATTTACATCGATAGCGCAGCACTGTTTATTAGCACGACGTTCGCATCGAATGAACCATTGTCGGCCGATATTACTCTTAGCCTGATTTATGCACTGTTTAGTTTACGTAATGGCGATTTCGGTTTTATTGAGCTTCCGCCATTGTCGGGGCCGCGGTGAATTTCGATCGTAAAATACCGCGGTGCGATCGCAATTTATCGTATTGAATTGTGAGCCTTGTTTGGTATATGTTATTCTACATATTTATCATTATTTTATTAATAAGATGTATGATATAAAATTAATAGGACCTTAGATATTTACGGATAAAATCATTATCCTTCCGTAATCAGGTAAAAAAGAACATGTGTCTGGAAATTTTTCTATACAAAAAGAAACAATAAGCTGTTACTTAACGTCGGTTTACTGCCTACAGAGGTCGTGTGGCCTATGCTGTAGACCACCCTTACTCAATTTTTTTCACACGGACCAAACGCGTCATAGTTATAGGGTCTCGGGTCACAACGTAAATTCATTTACCTACTTAAATGCCTAAAACATAATAAATAAAATTCAAAGTCTTACTTATTTTAATAAAAAATACAATTAACTGAATAATTTTGATCTCATAGGGTTAGCGTACATATCAATTTATCTTGGGAAAAATTACTGTAGTTTAAGTGAAATTTTTGTCAGCTGGGCCACTTGGAAGTGCTCGGCGGGCCGTAAATTCAATATAGCTGCTATAGACAAAATATGTTTACGCCGTAGTTCTGTCTCTTTTTAGTTAGGTTTAGTATGCTTTAGGCGTCCTCACTTTATACTAGACTAGACCTCTGCTCGCGGCTCCGCCCGCGTCAAAAAGTTTTTCCGGGATGAAAATATTTTCCCGGGATAAAAAGTAGCCTATGTATTAATCCAGGACATGATCTACCCGTGTGCCAAATTTCATCGAAATCCGTCCAGTAGTTTTTGAGGTTTTTCGTTACAAACATACTTACATACAAATCTTTCCTCTTTATACAACACTAGACTACGGCTGCCGGCTTCTACCACGGATAAAATTTAATGAAAGGGTCATTAAATTGGAGCTATTATATTTAGTCTAATAAAAGGTAGGGCAAAAACGCCGCAAAGCACGGAAAGAAGTAAAGAGGACTTGAAACATAATTTAAAATATAAAACAATCACTTATATAAAAAACGCCGTCAGATTTTCTTTCAAATTAACTTATATAAAAAGTGCTTGATGCTCGGACATCTTTGTTTTTCTTTGAACGCCAGAGCTGTTTCGCTTCATAATTTGACCTCCGTAGTTGAGCAAACATGTTGTTTATATTTAAATAATATTATTAAATAGGTATGGTTTTTTGCGTATTATTATTTCAATGATTTTCCTATGGTGGCGACAATATTAATATTATATTGAATTACATACAGACTGCCTTGGTGGCGTAGTTGTCTTACGGTACGACTGCAATGCTGAGGTCTCGGGTTCGATCCCCGGGTCGGGCAAAGTGATATTGGATTTTTCTATTCAGTATCAGCCCGGAGTCTGGAATTTGTACCCGATATGGCTCGCCCCCTATCACATCATGGGACGGAATACGCACGGCGAAAAGTGGGTGCACTAGTGGCGCCCCTGCCTACCCCTTCGGGGATAAAAGGCGTAAGTATGCGTATGCGTATATTGAAATACATAGATTTACGATAATAATGTATATTTATTATTTTATATTACTTTCTAGATTACTTTGTAATGATCATGCCAAGCTCTATTACTCTATGGAGTATTACGATGCGAGCCTATGGTTTATTATAAATATCGTTAAAATTACAAAAATAAAATTTCTTTGTTTTCCAGTCCTGTTGAAAGGCAAGATATGAAATAAAAAGACCATATGTTTCATAACACCAGGCACTGAAATTCAATTTCGGATTGATAAAAACGCAAAAAAAATCTACCATATTATGCGTCACAGAACCGAGTCTGCACAGGTGAAAAACTTTTTACAAAGCGACATTCGACTTTTTATCTTGTCGCAGCCCTTCCAATATCGGATGTCGAACATTTATGATTCAATTTCTAATTTTTTTGTTGCGTTTTGCACGCGCGACGCCGCCCGTAGTAACCTGCGCCAGTCAATTCGTTCCGGAGCGTGCGTTTGAAACGAATTTGCTACATCCGTCGACTTTCGCTACATCGATTTTTTTTGTCGAAAATATTGTGCGACAATCGGATTTGCCGCGCATTGTTTTTGTGTTGAGGGTACAAATGGATTTATATCTATAAATTGTATTGATGAATCACACATCAGATTGAAAGGTGTTAAATAGAATATTGTAGGATGTGTCTAGGCTCGCTTTTTTCTTTTTTCATGGGTTGGCAGAGCTGGTATCACCCACGTACTTATAGTTGGCGTGTCGTAGACTAACAATATAAAAATCGATTTCTACGACGTGAATACGTTACCTAGCTACAGTGATTTATTTCCACACGTATTGTTATCACTTTCAATACTAAACCTCGGAATCTGCTTCCATTGGGCAAAATCTTTGCAACCGACCTTTTTTTTTCTTTTTTTTTTTCGCGGAGAAAGTGACTTATTACTACCGCCCAGCCTTCGGAGGGATCTCCGCGCCTCCGATCCCTCTCGGCACTCTCCTTCCGCGAGAGGACCACCTCACAGAAGTGTGCCACCGTACCCCAGGACCTCCGGCTGTCGACCATGGAAGCGACCACGGCCGGCAGCGAGAGGTTTCCTCCGATGACTGCTCTGAGAGCGCTGCGCTCCTCATCCCAGGCTGGGCAAAACTCTAACGTATGCTGGGCCGTATCCAGCGGGCAGTTGTCACAGTGGTGACACACGGACGACACCTCCTTCCGCACTACCCGCCACAAGAACTCACCGAAGCAGCCATGGCCGGTGAGCACCTGCGTCAGGCGAAACGTCGCCGCACCGTGGCGCCTGTCCAGCCATTCGGCAAAGACAGGACGCACTGCCGCGACGACCATGAGCCCCGCTGACGGGGCCTCCAGCCTGAGACGCCACTCCTCCACGGCGGCTCGCCGTAGGGAGGCCCTCATGGCCTCCACCTCCTTCAGGGTCGGATGTTGCCCGCGATTGGACGACTCCTCCCGCCAATGAAAGACATCGGAGAGGGATTTGGCGTCTAGATCCCAGGGCAGGAATCCGGCCAACAAACAAGCCGCCTCGAAAGAGACCGTGCGGTACGCCCTGATCGCCCGCTGCGCCAAAGCTCTCTGCGGAGTGCGCGGGAGGGCGATGCAGGGGCGGTTCAGGAAGTCAGCCCAAACGGGGCTGCCATAGAGGGCCATGGACCGCACGACTCCGTGATATAACCTCCGGCAAGGGATGCCAGGACCTTCCAGGTTGGGCAGCAGGCTGGACAGAGCGCCCGCTGCCCGAGACAGTTTCGTCCCCAATTTCTTGAAATGGGCGCGGAATTTCCATCGGCTATCTAAGAATAAACCCAGATATTTCATGTCTTTGCCGATGGGAATCCGCACCCCCTCAACCACGATGTGGGCACCGGCCGGTGGCCCTCTCCGAGGCCCGTGGATACAAATGGCCTCGGTTTTCTCGAGGGCCACCTTTAAACCCGACCTGTACGTATACATTTGTAATTTCCGTGAAATCTGTCCACTAGGTTGAGCGGATTATGTAGTTCCAATATACGTGTAAACAATGAAGCTTTTGTGCGAAGATCTTTTTAGCTGTTAACGTAATTTTTGTCTTAGACACGAAAACATGTTGATGAAAAACATAATATTATCTATACTAATATTATAAAGAGAAAAGACTTGATTGTTTGTTTGTAATGGATAAACTCGAAATCTTCTGGACCTATTTTGAAAATTATTTCACTAATGGGAAGCTACATCCTGATTGCTATAGGCTACTTTTTATCCCAGGAAAATATTTTTATACCGTTAAATTTTTTTCACGTGGGAGGAGCCGCGAGCAGATGTCTAGTAATTTATAAAGTATTTAAATGTCTTTGTTTGACGTCATGAAACTCAATATTAAGACCGAGTTTTTTCAACTGTAGTTATCTTTTTGTCAGGATCTTATTAAGCTGGACGCTCGCAGAGCTTCGAGTTCTCCAGGTGCTGCGAGCGCGTCCAGCTTAATAAGCCCCGGACAAAAAGATAACTACAGTTGAAAAAACGGGGCCTAAGCGTTTGTAAGTCCGTGTTGTCTCATCCGTGGTCAAGTAAAGTTAACGGTCTTATTACACTGGACGAGCGCGCGGTGCCTT
Source organism: Sphinx pinastri (assembly GCA_947568825.1). Lineage (NCBI taxonomy): Eukaryota > Metazoa > Arthropoda > Insecta > Lepidoptera > Sphingidae > Sphinx > Sphinx pinastri. Next base: position 5,028,725 of record OX387620.1, read on the forward strand.
CGCCTCGCTGTGCATTCGCTTGCAATTTGCCAGTGTGATAAAAGCTTTAACTTTAACTGACAAGGGATGAAACAACTGACTGCCTAGGTGGCGTAGGTGTATTACGGTACGACTGCAATGCTGGGGTCTCGGATTCGATCCCCGGGTCGGGCAAAGTAATATTGGATTTTCCTATTCAGTTTTTTTTTTTTTATTGCATTGAATGACGAGACGAGCATGGCGTTCGCCTGATGGTAAGCGATACGACCACCCATAAACAGTAGCAACACCATCCATCGAAACACAACTGTGCATGCAGTATCAGCCCGAAGTCTGGAATTTGTGCCCGATATGGCGATAGGCTCGCCATCTATCACATCATGGGACGGAATACGCACGGCGAAAAGTGGGTGCATTAGTTGCGCTTCTGCCTACCCCTTCGGGGATAAAAGGCGTGAGTGTGTTGTGTGTGTGTGGATGAAACAACCCAGCCTAAGTCACATCCTCTAAAGAAATTAAACTTTGTCATCGCGTATCACGCGCGAACGCCTCACGATAACTTTTAAAAGATAAGTCTCGTTCAATCAACGTTAACCACCGCATACGTGATAACACCAATTCATACCGCATATGTGCAAGGTGAATTGAATATCGCATCGGCGTGTCTAAGTTGTGTCATTACGTATTCTGAGCGCGGTGCAAGCCAGTTTCAATACCGCTGACGGACAGAATTCGAAACTGTGTTTAGATTCGTCTCTCTTGGTGCATGTGCATTATTTCTAATGTATCCGCTTTTATGACTTCGTGCCGGGAAATTCATATTAATGTGGGGAGAGGTTTGACTCCTCGATGATTCCTTTTATGTTCGGTTTTGGATATTGTTTTAAGTTACTTTTTTGTTCTTTAATTTGCTATACTTCTATTATAAAAACGATAATTTGGATTGATGTATGTTACTCAATTACGCCAGGCTGAACGGATCTAAATGGAATTTGGCACCGAGATAGACTATAGTCTGGAATAGCACATAGGTTTTTATCCCGGAAAAATATATAGCGAGACTTAAATCTCGGAAAAAGTTTTTGAGCTGACGAAGCCGCGGGCAGAAGTTAGTTTACTATATACTTTTTTTTATCGATGGCTCTACAAAGTGTCTTCACTGCACCTGATGGTAAATGAAGTGAAGCCCAAAATAATGTCGACCGGCAAGAGATAAACATCCCTGGTCGGTCGGCACAGTTATGCCGGCCTGCATAATATTATAGAATTGTGAAGACACTTTTTTGTTGGGAAACACACATATACCTACATGTGTGTCTAAATGGATTTGGATGAAATTAATACATCGGTTAGTCAAATGTGAGGCTGACTTATGAAGAATTTTTATCGCGAAAAGGTGTATATGGCGCATTCGTTCCAGAAAAAGAGTTTCATGAGAGCTTACCCGCGAATAAAAGCCATTTTATATTTTTGAACAAGGTGTCATGAATAACTCCTCATTTTCAATGCTCCATTGATATAAAAGCATTGTTCTAAAAGGTTTGTATTCGAAAGGAATAAATACTTTTGGAGATTTTTAGAATATTAGCTAATAACAAGTGAACAATTTATTGTAGTCTCCCTATTTCAAGGTACATTTCGAACGTTACGATATCCGACAAAGCATAAAAAGATTGGAAAGATTTTTCTACAGTGTTGTAGAATGCGAACTAAGCTATTTTCCGTTTGTGATTGTAGTCTCGAGAAGGTAATCTCGGAAACAAGTCTGAAATTGATCCCTTTTAATGCTACAAAAAGATTTCAATAGATTATTTTCGTAGAGTTTTACCGGATAGGTAAACGTTGACTGGGTTTGATAGCTGTAAAGATGGATACGTACTAAGTAATTGCATTATCCACTACTGCTATATTAAAGACGAGCTATTGTTCGCGGCTCCGCCCACATGAAAACGTTTTTCTGAGATAAAAGTCCCGCTTTATATTTTCCCGGGTAAAACCTTATGTCCTTCGTAGGATCTTAAACTATCTCCGTACCAAATTTCATCTAAATCTTTCACTCGTTCCAGATATTACTTTCTACAAACTAACTCACAATGCCCCTTTATAATATTAATATAGATAGATTAATAATTGTTATAATCGATAACTTAAATCTGAAGGTCACCAAAATAGTGTTCTTTTCTAGTTGTTGTTCTCACATTTATTAAGCTCACAGACAGATTGTTTTAGTTCACATTAGAGACTACCTACATTACTCTCAAATGCAATGCAATCAGCCCTGTATTATATACTGCCTACTGCTGAGCATGGACCTTCTCTACTACTGAGAGGGGTTAGACCTTAGTCCACCATGCTGGCCTAGTGCGGGTTGGCAGACTTCACATACCCTCGAAATTCTTATGGAGAATTCTCAGGTATGTAGGTTTCCTCACGATGTTTCCCTTCACCGTTAAAGCGAACGATAATTATCGATAAACAATACACACGTAACTTCGAATATTCAGAGGTGTGTGCCTTGGGTTTTGAACCTGCGGACATTGTCTCGGCAGACCGTTCCATTCCCAACGAGGCTATCGTCGCTATTAGGTACTCTCAAATACGATCAACTTATTTCGACATATATACCTCTTAACCATTATCCAAAACAAAATCCATTACCTTGTTCTCGATACAACCCAATAACATTGTTCCCCACTCACACACATAAATAATACATAAATTGCGCAACGCCGCCACCTAGCGCGATAAGGAAGCACTGACAGAACACGAAACAAAAACAAGAAACCTAAAACTCTTAAGACGATAAAATATTAAGTCCGGATTCGGAGTACGCACTCTCTCGTTCACTTATGAGAGTTAATGCATACTCAGAAAAACATAAGGACATTTCGCATTTTTACGACATACGCCTGTGTTACGGTTATGTACGAAGCCACTCAGTATTACGCCTATTTACAATAAGTGCAAGCGCGTATTATGTCCTTTGTTACTCAATAGCATGATTATTTAAGAGTATAAAAGAAAGAAGTTTATTATTGGAACAAATGTATACAGAAAACGAAAAATCTAATTTTATATTATTTATACATACCAATTGTACCAACAATGGACGTACCATTCAGCCGTTCTATTAGCAGTTTCTACTTCTTCTGCCAATCACATTGAATTTAAATAGTCCATTAACGGAATAAAATATGTAGAGTAAAAATATAGCGTTAAATAAAAATCAAATCACAAATGTTGTTAACAAATTATAGTGATAGCCCTACGTTTTATCTCAATGGATTCTAAAATTTTACGCCAGTAAGCGTTAGTACTGCCCAGCATTATAATAAAAGACAAATACAACTACAATGGCAAGTGAATTGCAGTCTAAATTTAACGTGGTCGATATTGGAGGGTTGTTGCGCCGCTCGCAGTCGTCAGAATAATGTAACGTTACCTCGTCTGCCTGTTATATTGTTAAATAAAACTCATTATATTATAGTTCTCATTAATTAAGGCCTCATTTAGATGCAACCAAAGCTTTATTGTAATTTCATATATAAATTTTTCATATATGATTTGATAACTTAAGTATTAAACGCCACGATGCTCTCTTAATACAATTGCAATGCAATGCAATTAGCCTTGTATTTTATACTGCCCACTGCCGTGTACGGGCCTCCTCTACTACTGAGAGGGGTTAGGCCTTAGTCCACCACGCTGGCCTAGTGCCGGTTGGCAGACTTCACACACCCTCGAAATTCTTATGGAGAATTCTCAGGTATGCAGGTTTCCTCACGATGTTTTCCTTCATCGTTAAAGTGAACGATAATTGATAAACAACACACACGTAACTTGGAAAAGTCAGAGGTGTGTGCCTTGCACTTTACAATTATGTATATCTATATTCTAAACGCTTATATTGATATTATTTATATCAATATAAGATAATGTTACTTCTTATCTTATTTTACTCTTACTTATATAATATTATAAACGCAAAAGTTTGGTTGTTTGTATGTTAGTTAGAGGTAAACGCAGAAACAACAAAATGGATTTCAATGAAATTTGAGACACGGTTAGACCTGGATTAACACAGAGGCTACTTTTTATCCCGGCTATTTGCTCCAAGGCACATAATGGAAAGTTTGATCACATTTTATAAATAGAGGGCGCTGGCGTCGTACTGTATTTTACGAAATTTTGTAGCGGGAAAGCCTTGTCACGTAGACGAAGCCGCAAGCACAACCTAGTAAAAAATAAAACAGACTGCATTATTTTACATAGTATTAACACAAAATGAATCAGAACGTCCATTAAAATTCGAAAATAGCTCCACTCTCATAACTACAGCGGTCGCTCGCAAATAAAAAGCAATAAAAGTTAACGCAAACGTTTGTACTGTAAGTTTGTTGAAATCCACGCAACCGCTGCAAAACATGACCAGCTGCTTTGAACTCTGAGGCTTTGTAAATCTCTCACAACAACGAATCGTTGCGGAATATAGCAGAGGTCAGTTTAAGCCGGTGTGTGTGACCAGCGCGGCAAATATATCGGCTTAAGATGAGATAATGTGGTTTCTTTGTATGAATCATTGTCAGTCTGTAATTTTTGATGCATATGAAAGTTGGTTTTAGTAGAGTAGAACTCTCTCCTGTTTGGTGTTGGTAGATTTTAATAATTCTAACTTACATTTAGTTTGCATCTTTTAACTAGTATGATACATGATATTATTTATTAATAAATATTTTGGGTGGTTCTCACTATAAATTTTCTGGCTTTTTTTAAGTATACTTTATAAGCTATTAATTTATTTTGTCAAATAAAACACACACACACACACACACACACACACACACACCACACATACGCACACACTCGCGCCTTTTAACCCCGAAGGGGTAGGCAAAGGTGCAACTAGTGCACCCACTTTTTGCCGTACGTATTCCAATCCCATGATGTGATAAGGGGCGAGCCTATCACCATATCGGGTACAAATTCCAGACTCCGGGCTCACACTGAGTAGAAAAACCCGATGCCACTTTTCCCGACCCGGGGATCGAACCCGAGACACCAGAGCAGTGTCGTACCACGCACGCAATAACCAATAAACTCAATAAATTACGTTATAATTTTCCTTAGATTTACATAAATACACGTATGTCATAACCACTGGGGCATCGTTTTATAAGGGAAATTAATGAAGTTGAAATTATAATAATGAAATACTCCATAGACTTTGAGCACATGAATATGACGTAACCAACAGGATACGGCGATGTTTATAATCAGTGAAAAATACTCGGTCGACTTCTTGATAACGGCCGTTTTCGATCAGCTAGTCGATCGACGTCGTGAGTGGGCATTTCAAGTTGGAATCGAGCTCGAATCGGCAAACAATCGAATCATTTTCAAGAGTAAACCGCCGGATTCTTAGACATCTGTTTACGTTTTTGACTCACACTAGTATCGTTAACACACTTAAACAGTTAAGGCTTAACTTTAGCGTTTTATGATTATCATATATGAACCAGGTTTAAAAATCAAATTGGCAGGAACATCTCGTTATGCCCGGCACCTTCCCGGAGGGCGGCGTTTGTGACATTCGGCTTAGTTAAAATAATATTATGCTTTTCACCCTTCATCCCGTGGGACAAGGGCTGTGGCGTCGAACGGTGTAATCTTTTTCATATTTGTCTATGTGACAGTTCTTTTATTACGATCGCTGTGACTTTTCGGCGATGATAAATGGGATTTTATTTTCATTTCTTGACTAAATTATTCTGAGTAGGTTTTGCTCGCAGTTCCGCCCGCGTGAACGTTATTTCCTGGAATAAGTCAGCGGCACTAATCCGGAATAGTGTCAGAAAGATTTTGTATTGTAGATATGAACCTATATTTAAAGTGAAAAGACATAAAGTACGGCCGCTGTGTATTGGTCGGTTTGAAGTATGTCACACCTCGCTCTCAGTATCTGTCATTATTCACCAGTCCCCAGTAACGATGGTTTTATCGACATTCGTAACTAACTTCAAGCCGGCCATGACCAAACGGCGGTACTTTAACTAACCAAAAAAATCTGTTCATTCGACAAGGCAGAAAACATAATAAATATTTCTACAACAGCCCACACACAAATAGACAAAGACAAAACCTAACCAGAGACACTCCGCTTTTAACTACGATCATAATAGTCCCAGAAACTCTATCATTCGAAGCGATGCGGTTTTGTTGTGAAGTATGAACTTGCCAATGATGATCGCCGCAGAGTCGAGTTCGGAGCGATGGCGCGTCGATTGTTTAAAGTTTAATTGCGCTCCCTGTGGGTACCTACTGCCTATCGTCACGGCTTTAGTTACCTGCAAGATATGGAGTCTTTTGTTAACAGTGTATACTACTTGTTTATCTATTTGATGACTTTTTAATATATCGTTATATTTGTGTGTATTTTATCCTTACAAGTCTCCCCGGCGTGTTTGTGGGTCTGTACGCGATAAACTCAAAATCTATCGAATGGATTTCGATGAAATTTGGTATGGAGATTGTTTGAGACCCTGGGAAAGATATAGGCTTTTTATCCCGGAAAAAGCGAGCCTTTTATTCCGAGAAACTCTTCCATGCGGACGAAGCTGCGAACAAAAGCTAGTAGTTAATTACAAATATGAAAACGTGTTTTATTTGTCAGTACAGCAACTTGCTTAATTTTACGTCCTTACTAAGCGATAGTTGTCATACGTTGGTTATACGATGCCTTGAAAATGTTGATCACTTCCGAGTTCCCCTTGTCTTAGCGTCCTTTATTTGACACTAACATTGCGCGCGGCTCCGCTCGCGTGGAAAAGTTTTTCCGGGATAAAAAGTAGCCTATAGCACTCAGGAGTAATGTAGCTTCCTATAAGTGAAAGAATTTTCAAAATCGGTCCAGTAGTTCCTGAGATTAGCGCGTTCAAACAAACGAAGTCTTCAGCTTTATAATATTAGTATAGATTAAATTTTAAATTAACGCATGCTGTAAACTTATATTAGAAATTAGTTCGATCAATTTAAATTGCATCAAAAAACAAACATTTACATATATACATTTATCGATATTCATTATGTATTTTAAAACCACGATTATGTAAGCAAACTTTGCGCTTAATTATATTTTGTTACACATAATTAAAATTTAAATACAACATGCGCATGCATATTTTTTATCAACGCCAGTTATTAAATTTCAAATTAATATAATTAACGCAGTTCTATTTCGCCTCCGGTAATTTCATTCTAATTGCTGATGAGTTGCTTGAAGTTATCCGGTGGGGGCGCGCTACCCGATATCGTTCATTCCGTTGTTTTATGAGTGATTTAATATAGCAAATAGCCGTCATTATCTTTTCATTCGAGCAAGCGACGATAGGGGTTGTAAAGTATTATTCTATGAATACAATTCAAATACAAATACAAAACATTTATTCGCACAACACCATGACACAAAGCAAACAAAATGAAATACAAAAACAAAAACATTAAACATTAAATCTAAGCAAACACCAGTACTTACACATAAAAAATAGCATTTAATAACAAAAAAAAGAAACGCAGTACTAGTGTATTTTTAGTGTATTATTCACGATATATTTTTATAATGCGCGCTGTCTTACGAAGCGGATTTAGGATTTTAATACATACATATATACTCTCGCCTTTTATCCCGGAAAGGTAGGCATATGTGCACTTTTCGCCGTGTATGTTCAATCCCATGATGTGATAGGGGGCGAACCTATCGCCATATTTGGCACAAATTCCAGACTTCAGGCTGATACTGAATAGAAAAACCCAATATCACTGCCCGACCCTGGGATCAAACCCGAGTACTCAGCATTGTAGTCGTACCGTAATACAACTACGCCACCGAGGCAGTTACTTATTAAACTTTTTAAATTTATCAATTATTTTAAAAATATAATAATTATACAGAAATACCTAAAGATATAAAATTACCTATGAAAATACTAAAAGACTATGCATAGCAATAATTCATGAATACACACAAGATTAGGAATGCCGTAAAAATAAAGAATAAAAACGTACCTAAATAAGTACTCAGCAAATCGGATCATTATCTTTGTGTCCAGACTCCAGAGAACGGCTATTTGCTTTTACGCCAACATAAAGTTCTGACTCTAAAGACTCTTATTTATTATTTTTCTTTCATTAAAGCGATGCCTTGGTATTTAAACGAAAACTTAAAGCCGTATAGAAATTCAAATGAAAAGGCTTTTACGGTGAATCTTGATTTTTTAATAAGTCAAATGTTGAATTTCCAAGTTTAAATTTGAACAGAGATAAATATAGAGAAATTGGATGCAGTAAATAAGATACACAGCTTTTTTGAGGTAAAGGAAGTTAAGACAGTTCAATGATAAGTATAAAAAGAAGAGAGTTTGAAGTTGAGTTTTAAGGGCGGTCGCCAGGTGACTACCATAAAACAAACAACTTTCAGTTACACAGCTCTGCGTGTTGTACTATATTACGGCCCCATTATCCGCTTGCTGATAAACGCTATTTGTCAAATAAATGTATAAGACAACCAAATACAAAAGTCTCGCTCTAATCCATGATCCTAGATTAGTGTGACTTTTGTGTTGGCTCGGCCATCACCTATTTATTAACCTGTTCAAACTATACATAAAAGAAAATAAAGGACAACCTTTCGAAGTCATTTTCAATCAACTTCACTAAATAAAGTGTAAAATAATATCACGTGAGCTTTATATACAATTGGTTGTTTCTTATTGCTCCCAGTTTCATAGTATATCCATTTAGTTCACGCCAGCTTTTTATTTTCTAGCAACATCATTGTGAACCCACAATGAACTTTAAAGTTATCCTTGAAATTCCGAGTCCATTTTTTATCAGGTGTATGAACGTAAATTAGAAAACGTAATCATCATCATCATCAGCCCGCTGCAGTCCACTGCTGGACATAGGCCTCTCCCAAGATACGCCACAGAGCCCGGTCTGCTGCTTTATGCATCCAGTCGCTGCCGGCCCTCTTGTGCAAGTCGTCCCGCCATCTGGCCAGAGGGCGTCCCACGCTACGTTTGCCAAGAACGTAAAAACCATATCAAATTACAAATATTTCATTCATTAAATATTATATTCATTAGCCGTTGGTCGGACCAAGTGACTGCCCTCACTGGATTGTCTGTTACGACTGCCTTAAGAGAAGCCGAAAACCGAACGAAATGGAAAGATATAATAGATATAGCCACGAAGGCCTTTCAGGGACACGACCTTCAGTAATGAAGCACGCGACCAAGAAGAAGAAGAGAAGCAATAAATAAATTATTTTGATATTATAAAAAAGACAAGAAGAATAATAATCATCACAATCCGTCAGCACTTCGAGTATAATACGAATGAATTCAGTATGGCAGTGTGGCTTCACTTCTGGGATTTCGCGGACGCATATAGTGACAGCTTTGCACCGATCGTACGCCGCGTCTTCGTGCTATGCAGTTGTAACAGCCTTTTCAGTGTCATCGCTGGCTTATTGGATAAGGCTTTGACATCATAGTAGCCTATTTATACTACTGATACTAATGTCATTGATACGAGATTTTGTGAAGACGTTGTGTAGAACTAAACACAACACCTGCAATTTTTTGGATAAAAATACTATAGACTATATAAATATAGACTATGTCTGAATTAACGTATGTAAATAACACTTTTATTCCGGGTTAGGTATCCACGCCGGGGAAGTCGACAACTACGCCTAATGTTTCATGACTCATTTATTTAGAACAATTATTTTCTCCTTAACTCTTATATTCTTTATTTTCCAATTCTCAATTTACTTGCAACTTTATGTTAAATATTAATAACCGAGGTTATATAAGGCAACAAAGCGTACAACACACGTAGCTATCTGTTGAAAGTTGGAACCGTCCGCCCCGCCACCTGTCCGTGACGAGGTGTCGCTACCGCTGACGGCTTCATTAAACTGACCACACATTTTGATTTGGGTCCCGCTTCGGGCGCGCCTTCGCTGCCAACTTTATTGTTCTCGATTTGTAGTTCAGGCGGCGGCTTTATTCGGCCAGCGATTAGTGTTGCCTTTGAGGCCCGTTATGGTGTAATTACTTTGATGCGATGGGCAACGTTGGTAAATATGTTACAAGCTATACCATTATAGTCTAGACGTTCCTTTTAGTATTCTTGTCCAGGTTGACCGCTCGGTGTCACTAAATGCATGGCACTGTCGATCCTGGCTTACAAGAGTTGCAGTTTTAGTAATGATTTAGTATGCTTTTGTATAATAAGCGTAAGAGTCATCGAAATTGAGTCTTAATAACTCTTACATTATTTAATTGTTTCTGAAATTCTCTCCACAAAAGTATTTTCTGTTTTAACTGCTGCGTCAGCGAAGTCATTTAAAACAGATTCAGCAAAAATGTTGCAAAACCCTGAAACGTCCAACCGACACGCTAAAATACGATTCGTGGCAGAGTCTCGCAAATTGGCGCGGAACGTAAAAGAACCGCAAACCCGGGAACCTCACGCCCGATGTTGATAAAATTTGCGCACATCACAGTTTTGAAAACGAAAAAAAACCCACCTCGCGGAGCTGCGTTGATTGCCTTCATTTTCTTGGGGCACGCGCTCTCCTCGGGGGCATCTATTCACCCTGGCACAATTTATTTCGCCTCATCAAAACGTCAACACGTTGACGTGTATTTTAGGGATTTTAATCGGGACCCGGGACGCCCCCGGCGGCGCTGGAGCGTTGCGTCGCTACCACCCTCTATGTAAATTTTCTACTCCCGTTTGTACTCGTAATTGTTTTCGTGGCGAATTGACACGTTTTATAACATGGCCCTGTTTTTAGTTTGGACACGTTCGCTGTATGCAAGTATGTGGTTTGTAACGTGTTTGCTGCCTTAATATTATAACCTGTTAAATAGTAATACTAGGTGATGCTCGCGGCTCCGACCGCGTGAAAAAGTTTTTCTGAGATAAAAGTATTTTCCCGGGATAAGTAGCCTATAGCACTCAGGAGTAATTTAGCTTCCTATTATTGAAAGAATTTTCAAAATCGGTTCAGTAGTTCCTGAGATTAGCGCGTTCAAACAAACAAACAAACAAACTCTTCAGCTTTATAATATTAGTATAGAAAATATAGATAATACCAGCCTTGTATTATATATTGCCCATTCCTGAGCACGGGCCTCCTCTACTACTAAGAGGGTTTTAAAAGCCTTAGTCCACCACCCTGGCTTAATGTGGGTTTGCAGGCTTCATATAACTTTGATTTTTTTTTGAGAATTTCATGTATGTAGGTCTCCTTCAAAGTAAAGCAAACGATAATTGATACACAATACACACATAACTCTAGAAAAGTCAGAGGTGTGCGTCTTGGGTTTTGAACTCGCGGTCATCCGTCTCGTTAGACTGTTCCATTCCCAACTAGGCAATCGTGGCTGTAATTAATTCATAACTATTTGAAGTTTAAATTACGCTGATGCCGGCTCTCATTCATATTTATCAGGTCAGTGGTGGTTCAAAAGTCTTGAATAAATGTCACGGCAACCGGTGCGGGTTCAATTTAATTTGTTATCCTTTTCTAAAGGTTTAGTTGAATACAGGAATATTGTTTATTTTTTAAGACAAACACTACTTGAAGGCTTTTGTTCTCGAGAAATTAGGTCATAAAGTATCAACACAAAGCGTCTCTGCTTCTATTATTCTAAATACCTATGTAAATTATAATGTATAATCAATGTGAGTGTTTCTAATGTGGAAGAAAGCTAATAAGTCTTGAATCCAACTATAAATTTCAGTTACAATAGACGAAAATATAATCCTCAACATTTGTAAGGTGGTCTTAATATAGCAGTCTATTGTTAAATAAATTATATAGAATAGTTGTAAACTAATGAAGAGACTTAATAATGTTTGCCTTAATCATAAAATATGTGATACTTAATACAACTTCATTTAGGATTGAGACAATCCTGGGTGTATAGAATTAAAGATTAAAGTTTAGTGGTAAAAAAATGTGCATCATTAGTATTTAAATGAAACGATTGGCCAAGGTCTATACAGGTCAACAGTAATAGGAATACACGAATAATTTCAAAATTTGGCATTAGTATTCCAAATATTACACTGAATATCTTTTAAATAAACCATAATAAATTGAATTTATCACGTTTCAATTCATCTGTTTACAGACCAATCAGGACATGTCTGAAAAGACTTCAAAACGATATTTCTCCTGATTGGTCCATGGAAGGTAAAACGAAATTTGTTTGTAACCTTTGATTAATTATATACCTAGATAGAGTGACGCGCTGCAATGAAACTAAAACAAACAGGCCAACTTTTTTTTAAGCTAGTATGCGTGACAGCTGTGTCATACGCTATCGCTGCATCATTCTGCGTATCCTGGTGTGCGCGCATAATGATACCAGTTGTTACATGGTTTCTATTAAAACGGGGAGAAAATTATATCCATAAAAAACAACAATATTTAATTCATTCGAACTCATTTAGTAGGGAACGGATCGCCTCTATTTTTTTCGATGCGTTTGAAACGTTCAGTGCGTATCTAGGCATATAAATAATCAAAGTGTGTAACTCCAATTTGTAAAACACGTACGTCTATAATTTTATCTCCCTTAACTTCAACACATTATACAAATTACTTTCACAATTAAAGTTGCAAGCAGAATTAAGAGTAAATATTTTGCAACATTAAGAACCGATTTCACCACATGCTGATAAAGTCTCTGATAGCCTATTCGGAGCTTTTCGGCCGTATAAACTACAACAGAAATATCTGATAGAAAAAGTCACTACTAATGTGTCAGATTTATTTTTTAGATAGCGTTATATGTCAGATAGTTATCCGGAAATTTATCAGGAACCGGTGAAACTGGCCCTAATTCATCAGTATAATTTATTTATTTTCCAAATACAACAGTTGTTACAATAAGTTCATCTTATACAATATGACGATTTATCTAATAGTACTAAACGCGAATTGCAGTGAGACCCAAACTAGGTGTTAAGACCTGTATTTTGGGTTTCATGGGTACGGAATAACAGAGAAATATTTACGAAAAATAAATTGTTACTTTAAAACTTATTAGTTATTACTTTATGATGAGAGCTAAAGCATTGTGCAAGGTTAGCGTGGAGGTATTTGTGTGCGCACGTGTGTGCACATGTGTGTGTGTGTGTGTGTGTGTGTGTGTGTGTTTGTGTGAATCGCATCCAATGTGCAATCGGTCTTACTTCGTGCCATTCCTGTTCCACTACATTAACGTTGAAAGTATCAACAAAATGTATTGCGGATAATATCTTCCGTACATTAAGAAGTACAAATAAATTATCTATTAACTCCTACCAACCAACCTCCGTTGGCCCACTTTTGCCCAAAAACAAGACATAATTATGTCGGTTGTTTCCCCCACATTAATTATTCATAATATTTAGTGGTCCGGGGTGGTGTAACGAGTAACAAATGGATGGGGGATTGCGACTGGACCAGCGTTGAGATGTTCCCTGGGGACTCTACGGGAATGGTCCTCGAATTAGATAGTACCGGGCAGAAAACAGCTATTGCTTTGCTTTTACATAATAAAACAATAACGTCTGCTTTGGAACAGCAATTGGAATCTGAGTTGGATGGATTAATGAGTTTGAAATGTTGGTGGAATTGTTAAAACAAACCATTTGAAAGGTGTTTTGAGTGATTGTTTTGATTTAAACGATCATGATAAATTTAAAGGTTGTTAACATGATCGTAATTTGCATAAACTGTGCTTTGTTTACTATACTTCTTATTATACTTTTTTGCCCAATAATGTTTGTGGCTACGGGTTTTTCGACGTATAGATTTAAATAACAGAACTCATATAAAGTTACATTCTACATTTATTCATCGATTAATGATTTTCCATTTATATCTGGATTGCCCTTTATAAATGTTATAACGCTTGAGGTTAACCACTTCCGTTTATTATTTTATCCTTCCACTGAGCTATGAGAAAAAGATAAATAATCATATATTATAAGAACTTCCTTTCCGTCTTTGAATTTAATTAAATTTCTTGTAGCTTTAAAATATTTCTAACTGCACAGCGTCATAAAAATGCAGGACACTGTCGATCTTGGCAAACAAGAGTAGAAATGGGGAATATGAGGAATATTGCCGTAAAAAAATATCCAGCAACACTTTGGCCTCCGCAAAGAGACCTGTGGGCTTAGAATGTGACACGAAGACGCAATTCGTAAAACGATGTCGTTTAATTTTGATGTTTGTGATTGATCGAGAGACCAATACGTCAGTCGCGTGTTAGTCTCTCAACCAATCCCAATAAGACGAAACGGAGACGTGACGTGTTTTTTCGTCACATTCTAAGCTCACAGTTTATAAAATTTACCCTACTCACTTTAACGAAACTGCTCTCCACGAAACTGAATGAGAGCTTAAGTATAGCAAAAGCAAATTACCATCTATAAAAGGCTCAGAAGAACGCCCCACTATTCTTTCAGTTTTTGTGCTGCTCATTTGAAGTTACAGACAATAGTAAACTAGAATAAAAACACTAGTATAATCAAAAGCGATCCTCTGGGAGTTTTAAAGAGATTTAAGCTCACGTTTTCTTTGACGTCTCAACCGCTATTTGTTAACTGTGCCCCGTGTTTTGCTCGTTTAAAAAGTCCTTTGCCGGCGTCTTTGATCTCTTTTGAGACGGAATCAGGTGGTCGACGTGTATATAAGGAGAGTACTTCGTACGAATGTGTGGATGACGATTCTATCCAGTTTAGTGGTTTTACAAGTGAATTTTATTTTGGTTTTTGTGTCATTGCATTTATTTCGATATTGACTAGGACGTGAAATAAAGATTAAATTTGATTTATTCATTTTATTTTATTTCACCCAAAACAGGTGACAATACGAAAATATTCCTTTCTCAATAATACGATTATCTTTTAAAAAGAGACTTTTATTTTTTACATGTGCCAGTATTTTTAACCCCGTGTTTTATTCAAAAGGAAAAGAAGATTAAAATACCCTCATTCTTTCGCTTTTAATAAGCCAAGTATTAAAATGCAAAACAACAGGGACTGTATAAATTCAAACATTGCAGGAATAAAATATTTAAGTGCAAAAACTTTGTACAACGACGGGGTTAAGTAAAAATTAATAACCCCTTGCCGCAATCGCGACGTTTGAGCAGCAGTCATTTTTCATCAGGAGAATGAACAGTCCTTTCGGTCATGTTTTATTAGACACGAAAAAAAAAAACAAAATAATAAAAAAGGAAGAAAAAAAGCACGTTCACGCTCGGTCGTCTGGGTGAAAAGTCGGCGGTCCATGGTAATGAGAGCGCAGCAATCATCACAATGAATGGGAAACGCGGAGAGACGCGGAAAGCTCTGCACTGAATGCCGCGTCCTTAGCTGACTATCTTTTGAGGAGGCCACGCGTTGAGCGGCGTGTGAGATTTTTCTATTTCTTTTTTTTTGCTTCTTGTTATATTGCGACGGGATAATGCCAGTGACTTTTGCAATTTACAAATAGTTGTTGCTACTTTATATTCTTGATTTTATGAGTTGAAGAGTTGAGCATAGTTCTATATATTTTATAAGTTTCATAATTAGTGCTGGTGAATATGAATTATACATATCATATGTGATCAACTTGTGCATTTACTTTTATATCTTTTAAGGCGCCATATAGTTCAATATTCATAAAACTTATTATAACCAAATCTATAAAAATACCTCACAAAATACATTCATGTATTTATTGATAAAAGTCGGGCAGTAAATTGTATGATTCCATAAGTTCCGCTGCGTCCAATTAACTAAGTACTTTGGTACGGCTAATATTTTAACCAGAAAGTTCAAATAATTTTGTTTTGGCTGAGAACCAACCCATTATAGGTCGAAATGCGATATTTAAAATTATTTTTATTAGAACATAGTCATGAAATGTGGCGTGCGTGTGGCGACGGTGCTGTGCTAGAAGCCGGCCGCACGTTACCAATGTTCGCTTACGTGTTCTCAAAAAATACCCACATATTTAACTAGGCGGTTTCAAAAATGACTGATTTAATTATTGCTTCTTATCAGTTCGATATGTTTTTGAATATGAAATCAAAAAACATCTTATCGACGAAATAATCCAAAGTTATAAAGTAATTGTACGATACGCATTGACTAGTTTCTGCTCGTGGCTTCGTAAAATATACTTTAAATTGTAGCTTAGTTTTGAACGTTATCTTCGTTGGGTAACACCAAGTAGTAGGTAGGTTAGCTAGGCTAGGACCTTTTATCCTCGCCGGCGAGGACCGTGGCGTTTCCTTTCCTCGTAATGTAAAGATACTCCTTCCCTTTCTTTTATATCAGCTCCACTTCTCCGTAAGCTGCTGATGAAAAAACCCGGCTCCAACAATACCTAGAGGTGGAATGGGAGCAACGCCTAGAACGTCCCAGTTTTGGCGCGGTGACAGTAGAAGCCATTCTGCCTATATTCGCGGAATGGATTCGGAGGCGGCATGGCACCCTGACTTTTAGAATGACACAGGTACTTTCGGGTCACGGCTGCTTCGGGAAGTATCTGTGTCGGATTCGTCGACAGCTGACACCAGGGTGTCATCATTGTGAGTGCGCCGAAAACTCGGCAATGCACACTTTGGCCGTTTGTCCTGCATGGAACTCACCGCGCCAAAATTTACTTACGACTGTGGGCAACAACTTGTCTCTTGCAACAGTTGTGGCAGCCATGGTCGGGAGTGAAGATGTGTGGAAATCCGTTGCCTCTTTTTGCGAACAAGTCATGTCCGCCAAAGAGGCGGCGGAGAGAGAAAGGGAGCGGTCCATTGGACTTCCCTCTCGCAGCAGACGTCAGAGAGACCACTGACGACCTCCCTAAGCGGGTTAGTAGGTTGCGGGCGGGTGACCCGTTACCGGGCAAATAATGCCTAAGAGGCTGGCGTGCTGCTCCCATGCACGCCCATGATCCAACCGAGGTCTCATTCCTTGGACGGTGAGAGGCTCTGTCATGAGCTGAGTCTGTCTGTATCAAGAGCCAACTCCTGCGAAGGTTGCGGTTGCATGCACATGCGCACCCCGCGAACTTTGATATAAGGGAGAGAGAGCAGAATGGCGGGGTTTTAGTCGGTAGGACGGTTTTAACCGGTGAGAACGGCAGAAATCCGTAAACGGGTTTCACGTGTTAAAAAAAAAAGCTCCACTTCTCCGTCCCTAGCCCTATTCCCTTCCCCAATGTCAGTGTCCTCTGTACCTATCAGCCCGTCCTGGTTGTTCATTATTTAATGTAGCTACTTTAAATTATTTAATTGGTATATACATACATACATAGTATCACGCCTCTATCCCATAGGGGGGTAGGCAGAGACCATGGATTGCCACTTTGCTCGATTCTGGCACACCACTTTCGCTTCCTCTACCTTCATCAATCTTTTCATGCATTCCATTTTTCAATTGGTATATGTACCTTTGTTATTGTCTCTACCTTGGCATGACTTGTCATAAGTGCTTTTTTATAAGCCTACTTGATCAATAAATGATTTTATTTTATTTTATTTTACACCAAAATAAAACAAATATTTTTCATTTAACTCCATGGCTAAAATTTGTGAATGCCTTTTTCAGAACATGCTGTAATAATATAAGTGACCGACCTCATGAAGCTTCAATGTCTTTTTTCAAGTACATTTTCCATATGTAAATATTTACTAGCAGCGTGGTCACCCTACAGGAGGACTTCTGTATAATTTGTCTCGCACAAGTCCTCTGAAAAGACATGACCCAACGACTCTGAACTCCACAGATGTGAATAAGTCTTACAATTATTATTATTTCAACCGACTTCCAAAAAAGGAGGAGGTTCTCAATTCGTATGTTTGTATTTGTTTTTTTATGTATGTACACTGATTTCTCTGAAAACTGTGAGCCTATTTCCTTGATTCCTTTTTTACTTAGTAGATTAGGGTCTTTTATACTCCTTTTACACTTATCCCATTGAGTATTATGTCATACTGTTACGTGCTTCTATTAATTATTGAATATACAATACATTTTTTGGCTATTGTTGACCTTTCAATTCGTTTTTCAATTTTTAAAAGTACCGAATGATCAATCACATTTTGTTGATTTATGAAATCTATCAAATATAATATTTATTAACGTGAAATGTAGGTGTTTTTATTTCTTTTATTCTATTTGCTCGACATAGACAAATTATTACTGGTGCAAATTTGATACAATACTTTATGCTTCCTAAAAACAGATACATAAAACTCCAATGCGAAATAAAAAATATCAAGGGAAACTTGTAAGTTGGTACCAATTTACATAATGTACATCTTAAAAAAATACTTGGCAAAGTCTGAGAGCATGTAAAAAATAACTTGAACCAAAATAAATTACGCGCCAAAGATACGAAGACATTTTTGCGGAGTAAATAAAGAGGAGATACACTTTCATCTCCCGAAATGTCTGACTTTATTTGTCCGACCTTTTAAAAATAATAATCTGCGGCGTGTTGTGAAGAACGGAACACGATAGGCAGAGAGTCTGGGACAGTTTTGACGGTGGCCGGTTTTGTTAATGGATTGAATTTGAGGTTTCTTTTCTTGTCAACTAGATGGCATTAGCAGTGAATGATGTTTTAGTGTGTTCTATTTTTTTTACCTAATGGCTGTGGGAGTAATGATGTTCCATTTACGAATTTGAATGTATAATTTTTGGTTACGGAAAGGTATTAATTTTAATTTTCATTGTCATATTATTTTATTATCAACTACAAGTAATGAAAGGACACTAACGTAATTCGACGAAGACTAGAGATTTGGTTTTATGTGACAAATATATGTAGCTGTTTGTAATTTTCGGCCTAAATTGCTAAAAATAATAATTTCGAGGAAGCATTACTATTTAGTAAAGGACATGTCCAAAAACGGGCTTAAAATTCTAACCTAAATACTTTATATATATTTGGATTGTACTCCCAAAAAATGGTCTTTTGAAATAAATCGTATAATTTAAAGTCCTCCGATTTAGACATTCATTTAATTTTATTTTGCTTAAAAACTACACTTAAAATGAACGTTATTAATTATTTTTTTGTTATAAATGGAGGGGTCTAAAAATATTTTTTTAATGGATCCAAGATCCATATTCTTGCCCCTTTAATGTCCAGAAAGTCGAGCCTGGTTCGATTTTGAGGCCCAGCACCCATATAATAAATGGACATCTCCTTCATACGAATTTATTTATTTAACACTTTATTGTACATCAAACTAAGGTGAATGTATAAACATAAAATAAAACTAAGATGATAAAAACACAAGTACATATGGCGGTCTTATCGCATTCCGCAATTTCTTACAGACAACCTTTGGATGGATTGGAGATGATAAGAAATTTAATAGAGGGGTGTCGACTGATACAGAAAGATGAAGTATATACTATGATATGTAAAAGATGACGATGTACTTACTAATATAATAATATAATAACTCCTATTGCATACAATATATGTTTATAATAATAAAATACATACACAATTCATAAATAATTCACAAAAATAACATACATAATAATATCATACATACACATAATACAATAAACACTAGTATAAATATTACCAAAGGTATAATATAATATAAAGAAAATAGAAATACAATTTTAGGACAGTGACAAATAATGTTGCTTAACAAGTTTTTTAAAAGTCGAAAGAGATTTGACCCTTCTTACTGACACAGGCAAGTCATTCCACAACCGAGCAGCATGTACTGTGAATGACTTACTCAAGAACTGAGTGGCATGTTTGGGGATTTCTAGTTCCAGACTCTCAGATGATCTCAAGGTTCGTGAATGTGTGCTACTCAAGAAGTGGAAGCGCTCTTTTAAATAAGAAGGTGACGTGGGTAGAAACAGAATACAGTAAAGCAATGTAAGGATACGAGTATTACGGCGAAAGCGTATAGAAAGCCATTTGAGTTTAGTCCGAAATTCTGACACATGATCGAACTTGCGCAGTCCAAATATGAATCGGATGCAGAAGTTCTGAAGTCTCTCAAGCTTTTCAAACTGGACTTCAGTGAGATCGAGATAACTGGCATCAGCATAATCAAACAGAGGGAAGAGAAGAGATTGTACAAGTGCAATTTTAGTGGAGACGGGAAGGAAATTACGTAGATGTCGCAAGGACCCTGCTGCAGCAAACAATTTACGGCTTACTTCTTGGATTTGGGGACCCCAAGATAAGTTTTTGTCAATAAGTACTCCCAAATTCTTAACCTTGTCACTATAGGGGATAATGCAACTATCAAATATAACACGAGGAATGCTGTCAAGATCAATTTTAGATAACATCCTAGGGCTACCAACAATAATGACCTGCGTTTTCAATGGGTTGACTCTGAGGCCATGTGCCGCATTCCATTGGCCAATGTGAGCAAGGTCTTTATTAATAGCGGCAACAGCTTCCGTCACACGATCCGCCGGCGCAGAGTAATAAATCTGTAAATCATCAGCATACAAATGATAAGAAGAAATAAGTTGATCTGAGATTGAGTTGATAAATAAAGCGAAGAGTATACGAATGTTACAACATGTTGTTTTAGTTACGAATGTTATGATTCTACCAAATACTCAATACATAATAGAAATAAGTGCATACGCAAATATTTCAGTTACTAAAAAATGAGAAAAATTCACATCTCGGATCCTAAATCACCGCAAAGGTCGACCCAATTTATTTTTAAAAATACTTGCAAAATCTAAACAAACTGGATTTATTATACAAATCCCGCGAGCTGCGACATTATTAGCTCTTAATCCCCGTTTGAGGTATCATCCACCACTACGCCACGACGCCGCGCCGCGGCGCGCTGAACGTCTCTAAAATGAGTGGAGACAAGATCCCTTGAGACAAAGTATAGCTAACTAAAAGTACTCTCACTCGGCCGTGGCCTTGAAATAATTACTTACAGCCGCGCGATACGCATACACGCCATAGGGCTGCCCGTCTACAGTATTTTAATTATCCATTTATACTCCATTTGACCTCGCGAAATGGAGACGTCTCCGTTCAGTCCTGACCGACCCAGATGGTGCCATCACTCTGGCCGTCGAAAGAAAGCACGAGTTATTGAAACTCTTAAACTCCTCTAGACCACTGTACCGTTCTCGCCGTCGTGGACCTTGCCGCGTTCCTCGCTGTCCGGACCCTGTTAGCATTTCCGGCCCACGTGCCGATGAAAGCAATGCATAGATTGGTGTATTACACCGCTAAAATCCCCTAATCGCTGATGTCTCAAACATCTTCCAACGATCGCCCTGAGCCGAGGCTCGTACCCCACTTAGGGGGTGCCCTCCGCGTGGTCGTTTAAATGTAAAGGGTTGGAGCGCCTACAGCGTTCGCCCGAAAGTCCTTTGTGGTCAGAAAAGCCGTCTCGCGTCAGGTTACTGAGGGTAAAGTCATGCCAAAATAAATAATAGTACAAACACTAAAAAGCAAGCTTTATAGAAAATCCAATAATAGTATAAAAAATCCGCATTCGGATAAAAGTTTAATTAAATATACTTCTGGGAAACATGGACAAGAATTCAAGCAACCAAAAACAGCACAATATAGTCTATAACTGTTCTTTGCCATATTATGTAAGTACTTCTTCTTATTTAATTCAAATATTCACAAAATGCACGCTTACTGCTTACAAAACACCGTTCTTCTGTCACTTCGGCGCATTCGCGACTGTTTGTGTACTTAATGTGTACCAAACTCGAGTCGCGTAGGCATCACTCGCGTTCCGACCGTTTGTATGAAGATATCCTACTGTATAGATATATTTATACTGTGCCTGAGACATGTAATTCACAAAATCTGGCTTTTATTCATACCTAACGCCATTAAATTTGGTCTGTTTGTTAGCCTAATTAGGCAAATTACTCGTGGGAATGATGCCAACACTTGAAAAAATATGCCACGTACCCAAATTAAAATATTGGCCGGAGGCGTAAATTACAGTGGGCACGCATGTTTAAATTTTCATATTGAAGTGTGCCAGGGTTCCGCGGTGAAGCCGGACAAACGGCGCGCTTAAATTGTGTTAGCCGGTCTTGGGTTTATGTTTAACACGATAATAATAAAGAGTTGAAGGGTAGGTTGTTTTTGTTGCCTTCATTGTCATACTTACAAAGTGTCACGTCTTTTATTGTTTTCACGGGTAGGTAAGAACGTAACATATCCACCCTGGCGACCTTTATGGCACAAAGGAAAGATGTTAATATGTCTACCTAGTAATTATATTTCACTGCAATAGCTTTTTTTCTTACCAATAATTTATTTGTAACGAGCTTTTGCCCGCGGCTCCGCCCGCGTGAATGAGTTTTCCCGAGATAAAAGTCCCGCTTTATATTTTCCCGGGATAAAAAGTAGCCTATGTGTCAATCCAGGACATAATCTACCCGCGTGCCAAATTTCATCGAAATCCGTTCATTACTTTTTGCGTGAAAGAGTAACAAACATGCATACATCCATACATCCACACTTACAAACTTTCGCGTTTATAATATTAGTAGGATTTGTAAATTGTCTACATAATCTGCCAAGATGAAGTTGTTCAATTATATACGTAGTACTGAACCTGAACTACGGAACCTTAAGCGTGGATATAAATTTCACACTTTACTGCCATTTACACAATTGAATTTTCCATTATCAACAAGCTTAATAACGACTTGCCAGCTTAAAAGTATAAACTAAGATTAAATTAATTTTCATTTTGAATAAAATATGTATGAAAGCTTTAGTTCATGGCATAATTTTGACTTGGTTTGCTTAATTATAGTTTATAATGGTAAATGTTAACAATTACTGAGTTTACATTTTTGTTATTATTTTACCAATTTAAGCCGTCAAATTATTGCTCAACTGTCAGGTCATATAAATAAAGTCACAATTAAACCAAGATAGGCATATACAGGGTCATTGTGACATTGCGTTACTAAATGAAACCACATACTTATCTCCTTGAAAATAACACTTTACATAGTTATTTTAACCATCGATGTAAGTACTGAACATAATGAGACTTAACATCGTATGTCTCAGGATGACGAGCGCAGTGGAATGCCACACTGTACTTTGTAACTCCAAGGTGCTGTATGGTGTTACTACTGTTTATGGGCGGTCGTATCGCTTACCATCAGGCGAACGGCATGCTCGTCTCGTCATGCAATACCATAAAAAAGTGTAAGTTTTGAACAAAATAAATATCAATAAAAAGTATTTTTAAATTTACTCGCCCTAGTGCCACTACTACTACTCGAGGATTCGTCGCAGCGGCAACATTACACTTTCAGTCAGAAAAACACTCACGCAAACGCCATATTCGCAATAAACTGCAAAATTTAAAAAAACATTAAAGAAAAATTTCGATTTTTGGTGAAAATATTCGTTTTTCATGGATGATTTTTGGCATGATGTTAGCAGAGGCAAAGACGAGTATGTGGTTTCATTTATTAACGCAATGTAAAATTGCCTTTTTTTTTCACCGATCTAACGGCCCAATGTCGACACTCGGGAGTATGGCATCATCCGAGCGAGCATTGGACCGAGTCCCTAACACTATGTACACCCTACACCGGCCAACCAAAACCAAACCAAAACCCGCGGTGGCCTTCTTCGGCGCATACGGGACGGCCCCGGGGTATCTTGTTGCACGAAGATAGCTGCACGGAACCGCCCCTGCGCGATGCCGCATTGCGGCCCATCTCTATATGAGGGGGGCTAAGATGCCCCCGAGCTCTACAGGACGCCTTTGACGTCTACGACTGCAGGAGACCGACCACCCGCATTGTCTTCGACCTCGGAGTCGCTATTATATTGAAGTAGTCGAGCCAGCAAACCCCCACTGCTCGCTCCGCGATTCTCACTTTAGACCCTATTAGTCGCCTCTTACAACAGGCAAGGAATGCCGTGTCGGAATTCTTTAGATGCCCCCGGACCGCAGGGCACAATGTAAAATTACCCTGCAGTATACACTTATAAAAAAATCCTTTCGCATTTCGCATCGAATTTATCACAACAATAAGTAATACTTACTCGCATTTGTACCAACAATAATTGTAAAAAAATTATGAAGCTTCGTATCTACATATTCTCAACCATACCGTTGCTCTTTCTGTTCTGTATAATTTCATTAAAAATGTACTAGTTCCAAACGAGGGGATAGACGTAAAGTTCCCGTTTTAGTATTCATTCGTTGCGCGGTCAGTCAAATGTCTGCTTTTAAATACGGCCTCTGCAGGCATCCGTCTCATACATACGAAATAAGTGGTATTCCGACTGAACACAAACTGACCTATATGTTCAACATGTCTTTTTTTTTTTTTTTTTTTTTTATTGCATTTAATGACGAGACGAGCATGCCGTTCGCCTGATGGTAAGCGATACGACCACCCATAAACAGTAGCAACACCATCCAGCACCTTGACTAACAAAGTACTGTGTGGCATTCCACTGCGCTCGTCATCCTGAGACATACGATGTTAAGTCCCATTATGTCCTGTAGTTACACTGGCTACAATGTCCTTCAAACCGAAACACAACAGTGCATGCACACTGCTGCTTGGCGGTAGAAATAGACATTGCGGTGGTACCCACCCAGGCGGACTCTTACATAATATGAGAGACCTACTACCATGTACTTCTACGGATATAACACTATACTTGAAAGTGAGTAAATCTGCATTGCGTAGGTCTAATATAATAATAAATTGGTCCCCCTTACTTATGCCTATTCTGGAAAGAAGCGCAGAAGTAACCAAGCTACAAGATGCCCTTTAGATTTCTTCACAGACCACACAATAAACTAAATTACAACATTCACGAGTATCATAATATCGTCGTGTTCATTACTGTCGTGACACAGTGTCGTCTTCAATGTCGTTTCTTTCACACAAAGCCGCAAAGTGCTGAGTGCGAGCGAGAGATGGCATAAAGTGCCTCGTTAGTGGTGTTTTGAAAAAGTCGAATGGGCGCTGGAGTGTGGCTCGCACAGAAGAAATGGAAGCTTTTCAACTATTATACGAGTAAGTTGATTGCTCTCCATAGTTGCCTCGGGAAATTACTGCCTCGGAATTGTTGTGGATACGATTTACGGTTATAGTAGGGATGTTCCTGGATTTTTTATTCGGAAAAATAACCTTTAAATAGATAAGTACATCGGACAGTCGAGTAATCTTCAAACATAATTTACTATAAGTGATAAGTTTAATGATTTAGTATCCAGATTCACGAGGGACTTTCTGTCTCATGGCACCCAGTTCAGAAATATAATTTTACTGAAGACAATCATTTTCTTAGTACCTTCTGCGTTCTTCTCTCCTGTTGTTTCATAAACTTGCTCGCTGAACCAACTAGTCCCAGGTCACATCTAAAAAAACTGCCGATACTATTCTTGTCGCGGTTGGAAGACGCATCATTGCGATGGTCGATATTATATATGGAGTACAGTCAGCAGCATAAGTAGCTGAACAAATACAAAAAATCAAATTGCCTACATACTTTTGTGTTCTTACTAAACTTTTTATTCTCTTCATAAAAATAAAATAAAGGAGATTTACTTTACTTCAAATGAAGAAAAAAAATGTTTCATTTAACTTAACGCGTATATAGGTGATTTTAAATTTTGATTTTGTACAGATATTTATGCTGCTGACTCTACAATCTACTTACTATCAGATCCAGTACTCATGTAGCAATTCCAAAATTTAAAAATAACACTTTAAAATTAAAGTACAGACTTACGTCTTTAAGGAGGTAATAAAAGACAGTCTTAAATTTCCAAGGAAATATCCCGCGGTCTAACACAACGCCACGGTCGCCCTAGTGAAGTCTAAGAGAGATTTTCGCAAGTTTTCTGTGTCGTGAACTCTATTATTTTCTCTTTTTGTGGTTTCGAAACTCGAATGTGTTTTGTTTTTTCAAATAACTATTAAACTTGATGTACCTACTCAAAAACTAGTTTCGCGGTTAATTCCGACCGTAGTGGCGTGCCGCAGTGTTGCCGCGATGACAAGTGGCGTTTCATTATATAGTTCTGTTCATAAATGTTGTACTTTGTGTCTGTAGGATTAATATACTATATTTTTTTTTTCAATAATTTTCCGTAGTTGAATATTAACCATTAAAATTTTGCTACCTTTACCAGTACCAGTTAAGTATATATTAATACATACATATATATTTTTG
The DNA here is from genome assembly GCA_947568825.1 of Sphinx pinastri. Classification (NCBI taxonomy): domain Eukaryota; kingdom Metazoa; phylum Arthropoda; class Insecta; order Lepidoptera; family Sphingidae; genus Sphinx; species Sphinx pinastri. The sequence continues at coordinate 5,054,988 of OX387620.1, forward strand.
TAATTTATAGTTATGTTGTGTTAAATACTGGTATACGTTTACCTACACAACATTTTTGTTCGCGACCTTATAAAGCACAGACCAAATAGTTTTAAAAGTAGCGAAAAAACCGCGTGAAGGTATTCCGTTGGCATTACACTGGCGTTTAAAGGTCAGTGCGCCCCAGCTTCGGGAGCCTAATATTGTTTTTTGTAGATTCCAATGTCATAGGCAAGACTAAAGTGGTTTTAAGAAAACCTGCGTTACATTTGGTCCTTCGGAGAACGACAACAGAATATCAATGACACAATTTCATTTTGAAGAAATCGTTGAAATCTGCCAAGGTTGTTTTGAAAAATGACAGATTGTGGTTAGGCGTACGTTTGACAGATGAGCAGTCAGCTAAAAAAAACTTTTGAAAGAAGTCATTGTGTTACCTGCTAGTTGTTACTTGAAACCTGTTCATAAATTTTATTTTTTAGGAGCTACACACACACACCCACCCACTCAAGCCTTTTATCCCGGAAGGGGTATGCAGAGGCGCAACTAGTGCACCCACTTTTCGCCGTGCGTATTCAGTCCCATGATGTGATAGGAGACAAGCCTATCGCCATATCGGGCAAAAATTACAGACTCCGGGCTGATACTGATTAGAAAAACCCAATATCACTGCCCGACCCGGGGATCAAACCCGATACCTGAGCATTGCAGTCGTATCGTAATACATTGAAATTAAACTATTATAACGGATTTTATCGCGGTTTTTTATTTTATTTTCTCCCAACGTTTCGAAGGCTTTGCAGCACTTCGTGGTCACGGGGCGGACTGAGGTGTTGGTGGTCCGAAAAGTTAGTGTTACAAATCTACCTTCAATTTACACTTATACAATTTAAAGATGTTAGTCATTGTTTGCGGTCCGGTCTACGCAGTAAGAGCTCACAATGTCTTGAAGTCTGGCAGCAGGTCTTTTGGGGCCTGATTTAATTAGATGTATTACCGGGTCCCAGGCTTGCGCAAGTTTCCAACCATCTTCTCTATTGAAATTAGGATGTTTTTTGATTTCAATAGCCTCGCGGATCATCCTAGGCAGGAATCGGTGTTCTTTGACAAGGATTTGTGGCTTGTCGAATCTAAGGTAATGGTTGGAGCCTTCTTCTGAGTGTTCAGCTACTGCAGACTTCGTAGAGCGTTGGTGTTTAACGTCAGCTATATGTTCTTTTACGCGGGTCCCTATATGTCTTTTTGTTTGTCCAATATAAGAGAGGCCACTGTGGGGAGATTTGTTATGGAAACAACCGTTCTTGTAGGAATATCATTTATTACTGCTCTCTTGATTACAAATGTGTTATATTTATGTACCATAGATCTTACCTCTATAATAATATGTATTATGTACTACACCTCACCTCAGGGGTGAGTGAAAAAAAAATATATATATTTATATATATATTTTTTTTTTTTTACACATATAGTATATTTTTTAGCAATATTAAATTTAAACCTTATAATATAATTAACAGAATTTAACTTATAAAAGGCTTTGTTCTATTTTTATGTATTACATTACATTTATTATTTTTTATAATTTCAACATTAACACCTAAATCATTTAATACGACAAATGGACCTTTCCATTGACTTTCAAACTTATTAGCAGTTTCATTTTTAACCAATATTAATTGACCACTATTGTATTTTACATCATTAACATATTTATCATAAGAGTGTTTACGCATTTGTTTACTTAAAATTAAATTATTACGAGCATCTTGATGTGCTACTTGTAACCTATACTTAAGATCTAAAGGATAACTATCTGGATTATATAGCGGTTCTAATTGTTGACTTACTCTACATGGTATTACACTAGCTCTGCCAAATACCAATTCAAAGGGTGTGTACTTTGTTTCCGTATGAACAGTATTGTTAAAACTATAACACCAATATTGTACCCATTGACTCCATGTTTCTTTTTGACCATCACACTGTATTCGCAAAAACGTATTCAGACTATTATGTGAATTTTCGAGCGCACCGATAGATTGATGGTGATATGCTGTGGATGTCAATTTGTTTATTCCTAATAATTTACATACCTGTTCCATTACTGAAGAGACGAACTCTGTCCCACGATCAGTCGCTATGGTATTTGGTATCCCAAATCTTAAAATAAAATTATGAACTAAAGCTTTTGCCACACTTACCGTCTCCTTGTTTTTTAATGGATAGGCTTCTACAAATTTAGTGAGCTCACACTGTAGTGTTAAAATGTAACAATTTTCGTCTATATCCCTTTCTAAAGGACCTACGAGGTCAAGGTAGATCTTTTCAAAAGCGTAAGAAGCTGTTGTAGTTATTTCCATGGGCGCCTTGACATATCTACAATGCTTCATTTTTTGACATTTGACGCATTTACTTACAAAATCTTTAACATCTTTGTCTAAACCTGGCCAGTAAAATTTTCTTTTAATATTATTAGTCATTCTACGTACACCTGCATGGCCTGCAGTGGGTAATAGATGAAAATCATGTAAAATATACTTCTTTTCTGCTTCATTATTAATTCTCCTAACTCCTCTTAGTACATAAATTCGTGGACCGGTCCAATCCTTATTATTTTTTATTTCCCTTAATATATCTTTAATAAAACTCTCACATTCTTTAGTTTTAATTATGCATAGTTCATTTATTTTTATGTGTCTACAAAATTCTCCTAACTTAGTCACAAATTCGGCTCGCGTAAATTGTGCCCTAAAGTTAAGGTTAATATATAATATCTTCCTATGCCGATTATAAATAAAACATTCATTTTCTTCATCTACATTATTCTGTCTTTTTAATTGATTTAATTCCTTGTTACCTATAAAAGTCATTTCTATAGAATCATTTGGTATTTTTAGTACCTCAACTACTCGTGGTTGATCAGGCCACTGTTCGTTCGGATTACTAACAATACGCGTATTTAAATTTTTATCTAGTTGTCTATTCTGTGCTCTAGTCGTAACTAAGATTATTTCTTTATTCATCTCCTTTAAAGTATCTACAGTTATATTAATTCTGGATAATGCGTCTGCTACATTATTTTCTTTTCCTTTCACATAAATAATTTTAAAATTATATTCCTCTAATGTTAATCTAAATTTCAAAAGTCTACTAGAGGGATCTTTCATTGAGAATAAATATATTAACGGCTTATGGTCGGTCATTATTGTGAATGATTTACCATACACATAAGGCCTGAAATATTTTACAGCCCATACAATAGCCACTAATTCTTTCTGGATAGTTGGGTAGTTAAGCTCAGATTTATTAAGTGGTCTGCTAGCATATGCCACTGGTTTCATATTTTTATTGCTCAGAACTGCTCCAATGGCCGTACCTGATGCGTCTGTTTGAATGATAAATTCATTATTTTCTGAAAAATCTGGAAATTCTAAAACTGGTGGATTTGTTAAAGCATGTTTTAATGTTTCAAATGCACTTTGACATTGGTCAGTCCATATGAATGGTTCATATTTTCTGGTTAATTTATTTAAAGGACAGGCTATGTTTGCAAAATTTTTAATAAACTTTCTATAATAATTACAAAGTGCCACAAATCTTTTAACTTCATCTGTACTAGTTGGTACAGGATATTTCTGTAATATTTCAACTTTTGCTGGGTCGGGCAAAACTCCGTTTTCTGTTACTAAATGCCCTAAATAAAGAATTTCTTTTTTCAAGAATATACATTTTTGTGGATTCAATTTCAAACTATTTTTTTTCAATCTTTCTAACACATCCGTTAAATTTTTATTATGGTTATCTAAATTTCTTCCAAAAACTATCAAATCATCCAAATATATAAAACATCTGTCATATCGACTGTCCCTATTAACAGTGTCGCATCTGCAAGTTACCAATTTTACAGCAGAGCGCGTCAAAGTTTAAATTGCTTATATTTTTTAAAGTATACGAGCTAGGTTTATAAAAGTTTATAATACATTAATATACGTTTAAGAGCTTATGTACATGGCAATTCAATATCTTTTTCTCTTTTCTAAATATGTGAAAATTCACAAATGACTTTAATAACGGATCAGGTTACATTGTAATTTGTCGGATCTGTCATATCCTACTAAGTTACTTGGACAAACTTATTAATTAATTGTTGCAAGTGCCGCATACATCATTGTTAATTGTAAAACCCAGAGAAGTATACGTCGTATTTAAATTTCATTTTTTAATAAAAGACAATTTTATTATGATTTTGTTTATACTTGTTTCAAATATGACTGCTATTAAAAAAATACCCTAAAATAATACAAATTTAAACTGCCTTTCTTCTATAGGCTTAAATACATAATAAAAGTCATGAATATTAAACTGAATTAACCTTATTAAAATCACAAGTATTCTACTATCTCAATTTGGTAAGAAAACGAGATCAATATTATGTTTATGTATCTACTAATTATAAAATCTAAGTATATTATTAATATCACTTAATAATCACTTTTCAGGCCTCACATTAGATAATCAGTCTTAATAACGGTACATTATTATATTTTTAATATTTAATGAGGAAAAATATGGTTTTCCAAATTTCAAAAATATTTTAAAATAATTCTTGTACATTAAAAATAAATAAACGACCTTCCTCTCTAAACAAAAAGCTTACAAATAAACTGTCAATAAAATGTTTTTAAAATCATAAATACACTCTCACGCCTAATATCCCCGAAGGGGTAGGCAGAGGTGCAACTAGTGCACCCACTTTTCGCCGTGCGTATTCCGTCCCATGATGTGATAGGAGGCGAGCCTATCGCCATATCGGGCATAAATTCCAGACTCCGGGCTGACACTGAATAGAAAAACCCAATATCCGTTTGCCCGACCCGGGGATCGAACCCGAGACCTCAGCTTTGCAGTCGTACCGTAATACAACGACGCCACCGAGGCAGTCAAACACTATTAAAATAATAAGTAAATAACAAAATGGCAAAACAATCAACCTTAAATCTAATATCACCGTAACAATGGCACTTAATTATTGAAATTAACAACATAATCAGTCTTATCATTAATTAGTCCTCATCTTCTGAAATAGTGTCACGTACCTCTTGAGCATTGGTACCAAATTTTAAGTTTTCATAAAAACTGTGGTACTTCTCCGGGATTATTCCAGAATATAACGCTTTGCTACCATATTTTTCTCTGTCAAACCATTCGCAATACAAAGAAAACATACGCGATGCACTTTTCACTCCTTCCGAGTATATTTTTTTCGAAATCTGTCGTATATAGTGGGATTCTACTAAGGGAAATGATTTAACATGATCACACACGCTCTTTATCATATCATATCTATTACCCTTTTCTTGTGCTCACATTTTCCACGTTTATCTTCAGTTACATTCATTTCTCCATCATACTTTTTCCATGCCGTAGATACACTCCGCTCTCCCGAAGATATTGTATTTAAGAACATACTCTTGCATATTTTTGTTTTTTGTTTGTGCTCATTGAGAAGAAAATAGCGGAATGTATTTTGCCGATCATGTTTAGTAACCTCAGTTGTTTGGCGGCGTTTCGGTATTTTTTCTGTGTATTGAGTGACGAATTGCCATTGCCGTTGACGGTCACCAAGTTTCCAAAACTTTTCAAAAACATCAATGCGCTGTCTTTCATCAAATTTCGAAGAACATTTCAAACGACATTTTTCATTACATGCTTCTTTCAACTTCTTTTCTTATACTTTTTTCCTCGACAATTAGTAAAGCCCTTTCCTTGATTCTTAAAAGTCTTTCTCTTATTTACTATCCAATTCTCTGTATGCTGTAGTATTTTCTTACCTTTATCGTTTTTAAAACTAGACTGGTGAGTTTGAAACTTTTAGCGGAGGTGGGTGTATCAACACTAATTATAATGGAAGTTATAGAAGGTGTAGGTATGTTTCCATACAAGTCATGGCTAGTCAAGATTGGCGGGTTTTTATCTTCAGTAAACGTTACGCAGAAAGTGTCATTGCAGGTTTGATGTGAATGTGGCGACGGCATAGGAGTCTTATTTAAAACATTATGTTCACAAGCAAGAAGCAGATCTGATAGAGTTACAAAATTAGTAGATGTAGTTGCAATAGGCTCATTAGCTGAAAAAGAAGCAATAATGAAGACTAGAAGCAATAAATAAAATAAGTAATATACCTATTTTGTAAAATTTGTTAATAGATTCCAAGAAAAAAAAGCAGTGCAGTCAAAAAATAACCCCACAATTGTATTTTATTATAGCAATATTAACAAATATTTATTTTAGTCCCACAACCGACACTTAAAATAAATCATGTATCGTATAACAAAGCAATATGTACCATATGCTGCTAACAGTTTTACGATAAATAACATTAACAATGTAGAAAGTACCACATATGACAAGTTGTAGTTATATTGAAACTAATAAGAAAGTCGTATATGGTACTACCGTCATCTTTTATTTTACAAGTGACGGTTAACAATGTGGGAAGTGTAACATCCGACAAATTGGATATATATTTAAACTAACAAAAAAGTCGGATGTGGTACTACTGAAATAATTCGTATTACAAACTCCAGTGAACAATGTCGCATATGGTACAACCTACAAATTTAATTGGAAAATGAAATATATTTCATTTACTAATTAATATGCCATAATATGTCAATGAAATCGCTATATTTTTTACTATTTATTCGAAAAGGCAAGTTTTAGAAATGTCTATAATAAATAATTTACCTGTTTCTTCTTGTTCATCTAGATTAGATGACATAATATTTTCATCAACATCCTTCTGGCTGGCTCTAAATAGCTCTTTAAATTGTTTAGTCGCAAGGTTTATCAAACGGGCTGATCTAATCGTCATTTTTGTTGATATTAAATTCAAAAACTCTACATAATACGAACTAGGACAAAACTAACACGCGACGTGTATACGCCCCTGCAACATAGTGCGTACTGGCACAACCGCACGCGCATCCTCCCCTCGCACCCCGCTAAAAATGTCAGTAGTCAACATCAGGCATTGTTAACGGACAGTCGTGCCATATACGACTTTGTTAACGTGGCTATATCAGAAACAATGAAGAAAATTTAACTTTTTCTTAAATCTACTAAAAGAAAATACTTTTTTAGGGTAATTAGTACAATAAAATCAAAATCCATAAAATTGCATATCCTACATTGTTAATAGGGACAGGCGATATGTTAATCCAGACATAGCTACTGACATGACTCTACTAAAAGCGCTTGGACTTGTTTTAAGTCTGGTACTGCCCAGTATTCGTAGTGAATGCAGTATATTCTCTACTCTTTTTATCTAAAGCTACTTGATAATACCCTTGATTAAGATCTAAATGTGAAAAATAAATAGAACCACATAGTGAATCTAGAATTTCAGTAATATTTGGTAAAGGGAATTTATCGTCTACAATACAGTCATTTAGTTTTCGGTAGTCTACTACAAGCCGCCATTTTTTTTTATTTCCCTCGGCTTTCTTGGGAACTAACAAAATAGGACTAGACCACTCGCTTCTTGCTTCCTCTATTATGTCATTATTAATCATATCTTGTATTTGTCTATTTACTTCACCTTTCAGCGAATGAGGCAATCGATACTGCTTAACATAAACAGGACTAGTATTTGGTTTTATAGTTATCGATTGTTCATAAATATCCGTCGTTGTTAATTTGTCTTCGGGTAAAAAGAAAACATCTGAATATTTAGCACACAATTGTTGAATAGATTCTCGTTCTTCCACATTAAGATGATCTAGTTTCAAAATATCTAATAGGGTTGTTGCTCGTTCTAAGTTATTATTTGTACATTTGAAATTGCATAAATCATAATCTTGAAGTGAATGTATTTCTGGTTGAAACATTGGTATCGTTACATCATGTTCATTAGTGTTCAAAATTTTTACTGGAATCCTATTGGTTTTTATTCTACCTATACACCCCGCAAGAAAAACATTTTCTGCAAGTACTTTACTATTGATAACGCAATCATCCTTTAAATCAGTATTCAAAAACAAATAATGAATTGATTCACTGCGCGCTGGAATATGTAGTATTTTATTAGAATAATCAATTTCGTCATGAAGTGCTAATGTATATTCGATACCATATTTAAACAAAGTAATAATGTTATTCTTTATGTTGATATTCGCTGCATAGCGACACAGAAAATCTAAACCTAAAATTCCATCCGCCTTTAATGGTATGTTATTGAAAATATAAAGCTTGGTATCAAATTCGATACAATGTTTGTGACTATGATGAATCAAACTAAGATGACTAAATCCAATCGATTGAATTTGACCTCCAATACCATTTATGGTTGTCTCATCTTTATTTATAATACTGTTGCTAGGTAATGCATCTCTCTTTATCACACTAATTGATGCTCCGGTGTCTACTAACCAAAAATACTTCTTTTTGCCAACATAAAAAGTTAAAAATTTCGCGTTACCGGTTAATGTTAAAATATTACGTTTAAGATCGAAAAAACTTTATTTCGTCATTATCTGATTTCACAGGTTCATTCCTATCGGCTTGTTCGGTGTAAAACATTCGATGCTGATTACCACTACTATGAGTTTTATATCTCGATCGGTTCTCGCTTGGTTCGTTATTTCGCTCTCGATATATTTTATTATATGCACCCCGAGAGTTACCACGAGAATTATGGAATGATCTAGCACGATAATTATTGAAATTTACTCGACCAAGATTATTTGAATGATTATTAAAATTACCTCTTCTGTAATTATTTGAAGTCTGGTGATGAGGATAATTTCGATGTCCGCGTGACTGCTGATTGTATGATGGTTGATGATAAGAGCAATTACTAGGTAAAAACTTACCTCTACCACGACGTTGGAATTGCATTACATTTTCACCGGTTGAAGTAGATGCTGCTGTCAACTCCTCGTCTTTTGCAGCCTGGATTACGTCCCTCAAACTGCTGTAGTTACGTGCTGTGATAATTGTGCTAAGCCGGGAATCACTTAATCCATCTGCAAATCGTTTAATAGCCAATTTTTCATTAATAGGTTTTAACACAGCATAACTCTGTGAATTACCATCTGCTTGCGATACCGTCAGATTAGTGAATAATTTTTCTAGCTCTGTACCGTACTGGTCAATTGAACGCCAACCTTGTTTTGCGCTTTGCAGTCGTGATTGTATTGCAGTAAATGATTTTTTACTTAAAAGAATGTTACGCAAATCTCTAACTAGCTCATCTGTAGATATATAGTCATTGGACATACGCAATTTTGCATTTTCTGTTAATCTACTTTTTAAAACAAATTTTATAAGCATATTTTTTCCTGTTTCTGACAACGTTTCTGCATACATTTCTACTGTGTCTATAATATTCTTAGTATTATTTTCGTTACCGTTCATGATCGGAATCAAATTACATGCAGTCTTAAAATCAAAATTCATGATTGGTTCTGGATTTAAACCCGCTTTACAAAATTCGCTATCCCTACTGCTATCTGATTTGCTTTCCGAACATAAAGCCATAATTTGTTGATAGTACAACTTTATTTCACTTTCTAACAAAGCTAACGATTTACAAGTTTCAGTTTTTAGTCCCTTCTTCGACAATAATAATTGAATTAATTCTATGCCCTTTTTATATAAACTTTCCGTTTCTGTCAATTTATTCTTAATAACATTACCTTTAAACCTTGATTTTCCTTTTTTAATTAAATATTTTCTTATTAACTTAAGTTCATCCAAACACTCAAGTAATTCATCTTCCATAACCTTACATAAAATTATATGATGAAATAATATTTTTATAATACATACCAAATCCTAAACGTTTGTTACTTTAGTAGGGGCCGCGAGTCGTAATGTTATACCTTCATTGTAACACGACCTTTCTCCGTACAATTAATTTACTGACATTATTAAGATTAGTATATTATAGCTTATACATAATTCTAATGTCTTTAAATTACATTTGTTGTTGTCGACATTTAGCACAAAATTATATGAGTTACTGCACTATTGAATTTCGCACTTTTGAATTTACCACGTTTCACTTGGTATCACAAAACACATAGACGAAGCTTCTGTTAATTCATCGGAACACGCACGCCATTATCTTCTTCTCGATTCGCCCTAGAACGGCTGAATGATCGTCGAAAATTATTTTGTATAATCTGATCATTGATCCAAGAATGGTGGCATTTTTTATATTGCTTCCACATTAGATATATAGCTCCGAGACTCAATAGGATACATATAATTACGAGCCAAATACTAATACTCGACATGTGCATCTTTAATTCTTCAACTTGGCCATTATTTGATCCCGCAGAATTCTGGTTCAAGAAAACCGTCTCTTTATCTACTTTCGATTGACACATTTTCAGCTTTTGAATAGGTATTTATTATTTCAGCCTATGGTTTCACCAACTTGCTTGAATTCTTCGACGTGATTTTGCAGGAATCATTTTCGATCAAAGTCCAATTTATTTACTTTGGAGAGGTAACATTACACTAAGATAGCACCGGCGCGACGCGTCCCAAATATGGCAAGGGTCGCCATGTGGGGAGATTTGTTATGGAAACAACCGTTCTTGTAGGAATATCATTTATTACTGCTCTCTTGATTACAAATGTGTTATATTTATGTACCATAGATCTTACCTCTATAATAATATGTATTATGTACTACACCTCACCACATTCGCAATCTATCGTAATAAAACTACGCCACCGAGGCAGTCAGAGGTTATTTTTAGGATATATCCAGTAGTAAAATAATATTATGGTATAAAAGCTGAATAAATTATGTAACCTGATTAAGTAAGAGTCGGGAACGTACAAAAATAAAACATTTCCTCGTCTACGAGACCCTTTTTCCCTGTCGGGTTTTCTTTTTATTCTATTTTTCCCGCCATTACGGTGGCTTACGTCCGCCATATTGATTTTTTATTACATTGCTAAATAGAGTAAATGTTGCATCTTATTTGTTTTCCTATGGATTGATTTTTCAATCATCAGCTAACTGTGATCCAAAGTAACTTATTTGTAGCAGATTTATTTATTTACAGAAAGTATGTCAAAATTTTTAAGTTATTCCTCCGATTGATACTAAAAATACACTTTAAAATCTGCTCTAAATCTACCAACACTTTTATTTGCATACCGTGTTAATCAATCATAATTTCTTCCAGTCAAAAAATGGTCATATTCAAATGTATAACGGTGTAGATTAAAGACATACTACCCAAGAAAAAAGTTATTATTGAATTGGGACGTTACTAATCAACATGACATTATCAAGTAACCGTTACCCTTAGTGCAGAGTATTCCAGAGAGCTCCATGAAAAAATACAAATATTGAAACAACAACGTCTCATTCAACTATATGCAATACCACGCAATAACAACACTCGTAAATAGTTCATTTTCCGCACTATTACCATTGCCATTCATACGCTTGCGCAAAATTTAACTAACGTTATAATATTACGGCACATTATCGTAGCGACATTTGTGCCAGTTTAAATCCGAATCTGCTATACTATTCTGTAAGATCTCACCATCGAGCTCACTTCTGAATCCGTGTAATCTACACTAGCGCCATAAGGTGAGAATGTCGGTGAAGCGAACTACACTCACTTATTAATAGTGAGATCTTACGTATATTACGCTAATCGGATTCTGTAAACAAAGATTTCGATCGTCACACTGGCTTTATGTTTTAATCTAACCCGAGATGTCGAAGTCACCTCACTTCACGCTGTGTTTCTACAGAATTGAACCGCTGGTCTGAATAATGCTTTAAACGTCACATAAAGTAGAGAAATGTCCGCGCCAGTCCGAACTGGACTGTGAGCACGTGTAAGATTGTAAGTAGACACGTATCTTTCGAGTTGACGGTTTCAACGGCTGGCGTATTTTCAGTTGCTTTACTTGCTTTGTGAAAAATATGGTCGTGGAGTGTTATCGAGATTAAGGAATTTTGTTTGCCTGTCCAAGCTAAAAAACGTGTTTGCTATCCACATGGAGATCTTCATCATCATCATCATCAGCCACATGACGTCCACTGCTGAACATAGGCTTCCCCCAAAGATTTCCAGACGGACCTGGAGAACTTGGATACCGTCATATCACTGCTTGGAAATGTTTTTTATTTGGCAGAATGACGAGGTATACGTCACTTGCATAATTGTTCCTTTATAAACAACTAGCTTTTGCCCGCGGTTTCGCCCGCAATAAAGAGTTTTTCCTGTATAAAAGTCACTTTACATACAAACTATCACGCACAGAAGAATTATATATATAATTTACTACTATATTATGCATGTATTATAGGTACATATAAACCTTCCTCTTGAATCACTCTATCTATTAAAAAAGGGCATCAAAATCCGTTGCGTAGGTTTAAAGATCTAAGCATACATAGGGACAGATAGACAGCGGGAAGCGACTTTGTTTTATACTATATAGTGATGATGCAAAATGTTTTTAGCGTGACCCGAAAGTCTCAATTTGCAGGGTACTTACTGTACACTCAGTAGTAATATTATTAGGTTAAGTCTGAAACCTGCTAATCATATTGGGCAAAATGCCCTTCAGACTCTGCACAATGTAAAAAGTAAGCAAAACGGTAGTAAACGTATAAGATCTCTCGCAAGAAACGGACTACTAAGTCACTCTTCTAAGTTCAATTTCCACTCCATTTTAATTTTCACGCTAACCCGAATAACTTCGATAATATTTCAAAAATCCCGTCACGTTGACCGATTTTTACGTGTTCACTACCAGGCATTCCAGTTTTATATTACAAACGACAAAGGCGAGACGGCTCTTTCAGGGGCACATCGCGCCGTGACAAAATTTATTTCATTTTTTCACGTACCATGTCAAGCTAGCGTGCACAATGCCCAACGAGGGCACATATTTATAACGTGCTATGTGAAATCGAAATTGTCACGTGACTGTACGATTGGTTCATAAGTACGTGAACGGTTGAGATTTTTTTCGTGAGTCAGATGGCTGCATTGTGCTAATGAAATAGGGTGGAGATGGGGCTTCACAGGTTAATTGTTAGTTTTTTTTCTTTACCGTGTCTATATTCACCATCAAGTACAAAGGGTAGTAACTAGTGCAATCAAGGTTTGCATGTCTTATTTCCGCCCCAGAGAGCAAGCATACCATACCATACCAGCCGTGTATTATATACTGCCCACTGCTGAGCACGGGCCTCCTCTACAACTGAGAGGGTTTAGGCCTTAGTCCACCACGCTGGCCTAGTGCGGGTTGGCGGACTTCACATACCTTCGAAATTCAGAGAACTTCTCAGGTATGCAGGTTTCCTCATATGATGTTTTACTTCACCGTTAAAGCGAGCGATAATTCACAAAGAATACAATCTGACACGAATTCAATTTCATTGACCTGCGTGTGTTTTGGAATCTAAAAACACAGATGAATCTTAGTTGCAGAATCTTTGTAATCACGTATTTTAATTAATCCTAAATATTATTTATTTTTTTACAAATATTAGATAAAAAAAGTATTATTTACTCTCATTTGAAGCTTCAGTGTGACATTGATGTGTTCTATTATAATTAATATCCGCGTGTTATTAACACTCTATTTATACCGACATAGTAATATGTATATAAAATAATTTACGAAATCAAACATAAGAAACCACCATATTGCCGGCCTGATTGAACCGGATTTACACAGGCTGATCCCGGAACGCGGCTCGCTTACGTGGGCCACTATGGCGGGTTTTAACATCTCATGTACGGTGGTCGCTATACGGGTGGATACAAGATATATCCTACCACTAGTAAAGAGGTTTAAAGCTAGTATTTTTTTTTGATAATTATAATTACTAGGATTGCGCGCGGCTCCGCCCGCCTGGAAAAGTTTTCCGGGATGAAAAGTAGCCTATAGCACTCAGGAGTAGTGTAGCTTCCTATTAGTGAAAGAATTTTCAAAATCGGTCCAGTAGTTCCTGAGATTAGCGCGTTCAAACAAACAAACTCTTCAGCTTTATATAATAGTATAGATAATATTATAAGCTGTTTAAGAAAAGTCTTACGCAATAAGCACTTGAGAAATTTTCCATCAACGAATTTTTATCAAGAAGTTTACTTGAAAATGTGTATTATATTTTTATATGACGTGAATATCAATTACCCAATACACAGACGCGCAACTTTCCAGACGAAGCATAATGAACAGAAACTAGAAGGACATGTGGGTTACGTAAACCGGCTTAAGCCTACCCTATTAGTGTTAAACGTAAATGTTTTATGCTTACTAACAAAGTTTTATATTGAATCAGATGGGTATTCAAGCTTAAATACAGGGTAATTTTGACATTGCGTTAATAAATGAAATCACATACTTATCTCGTCGAAAATAACGATTTCCATTAAGTTATTTTAACCATAGATGTAAAATAAAAAAGTGTTATTTTCGAACAAAATAAATATCAATAAAACGTAACTTTAAGTTTACACGCCCTAATGCCACTACTACTGCTCTAAGATAATTCGTCGCAGCGGTAACATTATACTTTCATTCAGAAATACACATTCGCACAAACCATATTCGCACTAAACTACATGTTTAAAAAATTTAAAAACTACTACCGGGATTTTTGGCAATAATATTCGTTATTCATGGATGATTTTTAGCACGATGTTAGAAGAGGTAAAGACGAATATGTGGTTTCATTTAGTAATGCAATGTAAAAATTACCCTGTATATAAGACATATTATTTATAATATATCTCATTATTGCTCATGCAAGGGATAGAGGCGGGACGAATGTTCAAAATACAAAAGTGAATATGTTACTCTCGTATTATTCTTCTTGGATTATACAAAAAATCTCACATTACGCCTTTATCCCTAAAGGGGTAGACAGAGGTGCAAACAGGGCACCCACTTTTCGCAATGTGTGTTTCCTACCATGATGTGATAGGGGTCATTTCTAACGACTACGAATGATACTGAACAGAAAAAAACCCAATATTATACCAATACCCAATATTTTTCCCAACTCGTGATCCGAACCAGGGACGTCAAAGCGGTAGTCGTACCGCGCACGCAACAACTACTGTGGAAAGTGGAAAAAACTTTGAATGAGAATACTCTAGAGTACGTTGAAAGTTACTCTTGGATAAAATCATGCTACAGTTTGGTTGAATCGGGCGTAAATGTTAATGTAGGTAAACAACTTGAAGCGCTAGTTAACTTAATTGTTAATCCATTGTTTATTGTTTTATTAGTTAACCTGAGTAAACAGCTACTAACTAGGATTGGTCTCTTGTAAAAGAGGGTCCGTCTGGGTATCAATGTATTGTGTATCTCTGCTATTAAGCAGAAAGTATTAATTGTTTTCTTTTTTTATGGCATTGAATGACGAGGCGAGCATGCCGTTCGCCTGATGGTAAGCGATACGACCACCCATTAACAGTACCAACACCATCCAGCACCTTGAGTTACAAAGTACTGTGTGGCATTCCACTGCGCTCGTCATCCTGAGACATAAGATGTTAAGTCTCATTATGTCCAGTAGTTATACTGGTTACAATGTCCTTCAAATCGAAACACAACAGTGCATGCACACTGCTGCTTGGCGGTAGAAATAGACATTGCGGTGGTACCCACCCAGACGGACTCTTACATATGAGAAAACTACCACCAGTAAAATAATGTGTCAGGATATAACACCTAATGTGTCAGGGTTGTGTTTTTTTTTAATGGGTCAAACGAGCGTACGTTTCACCTGATGGTAAGTGATCACCGCCACCCATGAACATCTGTAATACCAGGGGGCATATGAAATGAAATGAAATGAAATATGAAATGAAATGAAATAATTTTGGCGGCATTTGGTTCCATTATTTATTTATTGTGGCTGTAGTTACTACCTAACTAACGATTGCTAGCTCGTCCTTTGTTTGCTTATAAATAACAGAAGTTAAAATACAATAGCTTTAACTAAAATAAGTATTGTATTACAGTTATTGAGATATTCCGAAACAAACAAGACTCATAAACTGTCCAAATTCGGGACTGGTATTTACGTGTCCTATTCCAATATGTCCATTCAATATGTTTTAAACCGAATTGGGTATCTTGTAAATTCTCTTTGTGTTCCATATTGAACTCAGATGTTATCAACTATATGAAATATTGGGAGTCATTTCTTATATTATAGGTATTACGTAATTTAGAAATAATGTAAAAGCCTGCTTCACTATGCCTAAGTAAACGTTATCCGTCAGTAAATCATATTATACAGTCAATGTAGATAGATTCTCATTTATCTGTGAGGATATTGGGCAGTGGGACTTTTTTATTTGGTCGTCTTATAACGAGGAACACATAATGCAACGTGTTGAAAGGGTACTTGGTTTAAAATTTTTAAGTTATCACTTCTGGTTGGTTTTATGAGATACTATCCTCGAGGCGCCATAGACAAATATGACCACAGGGTAACTTTGAACAGTCGCAAGAATTTCCTGTTGCCCGCATTAGAAGCGAAAGGGAGTGTGAATCGATACGTATGTATTAATCGTCGCCAGATCGTTGGCATTACTCGCATTGATAATATAAATTGGCGCCGGTTCAAATGTTTAATTAGTTTGTCATTGGCATGGCGGATACTGCTAACGCACCGGTCCGCACCAAAATGTTGGCCATACGATAATTAACTAGATGTTTGACAAACAAACAAGAATATTCACGGATCATCGGGTCGTGTTGTCGCGGCAATTAATACGTACGTAAATATCGATATGCAGTGATCAATCAGCCGCTTTAATTATTGTCACTTTACAAATACAAAGCGGCGATAGCCTAGTTGGGAGTGGAGCGGACTGCTGAGACAATGTCCGGAGGCTCAAACCCACACACCTCTGACTTTTCGAAGTTATATCTGTATTGTTTATCAATTATCGTTCGCTTTAATGGTGAACGAAAACATCGTGCGAATTCTCCATTAGAATTTCGAGCCCTTTTTAGCCGAACCTGGGATTCGAACCTAATACCTCCCCAACCTCATACCGCATACCGAGCCAAGTCAAAATTAAATTAGTAAAAAGTTGGTGGACAAAATGACAAACGACTTTGGAGGTTTCATCGTGGGCCGTGGCGCTCAATTAGGTAAGATGAAGCATAGTGCCAATGTCTTTCCAATCGAGAATTGATTGATTGAACACCGATTGATTGAGCGAAGGGTCGTTTTCCAATGAAGATGCAAACGATGAAATGCAATCGAATTGAAAAAGTGGCGATACGACTGAACTTTGTGAAGACTACTTTGTGATTAAAACGAGGTTAAGGGCAGATTTCGCCGCTTGCTGATAAACGCTATTCGACACATAAAGAAGCGGACCAAATACAATAGCCACACACTAATTAAGAAGCACAGATAAGAGTGTGACTTTCTAAACCAACGTATTCCATAACATACGTAAGGCGTCAGCAGAGACACAGCGAATGAACTAATTTATCTAGCTACGAAGTAAATACGGGTATCACTATACCCCTGAGAGAGAAGAAGCGATCGAGCGGACTAGACATTGTATGCTACAAAAGAGAGAGTCATTGGTCGCACAGACCATTTGACTTTTCAAATGTGTACAATTTGTAAGAATTTGGGCAGTTCATTCCAAACGCCTGTGGGTCTTACTGTTGTGTTTCGGTTGGGCATTGTAAGGACAACAATTGCAAGGACACTGTAGCCAGTGTAACTACTGGACATAATGAGACTTAACATCTTATGTCTCAGGATGACGAGTACAATGGAATGTCAAACACTTCTTAATAACTCTAGATGCTGGATGGTGTTGCTTCTGTTTATGGTTGGTCGTATCGCTTAACATCAGGCGAACGGCATGCTTGTCTCGTCATTCGATATTAAACTGTAAGTAGAAATGATGGATTTATAGCGTGCGAGTTAGGGGGAGATTGGGGAAAACGCAGTCACAAGGGGTGATATGAATCTCGGGAACGACGCGTGACACAAGTCACGACGACACTGCTGCATACTTGAGTGCCAATAAAAGTTTTCACTGATCTACAATAATATTGTAGAGGTTAAGTTCATTTTTGAGAATGTTTGAATCTATAATAATTGGAATTTCTTTCTTCTGAGAACAAGTTACATTGTCCCCGAATAACAGGTTACATTTTATACTTACGCTTCGCATGCTTGGACAAATATGTAAAAAATAATCGCCTGTGTTCTTTCTTGGGTTCGAGCTTACTTCTTACCTTCATACATTTACCACGTTTAGCGACACTATGACAGGATTTTAAAAAGATCACAAAAATCTGCAAGTACGTCACCTGATCGCTAAGTGATCACTGACGTCATAAACACTCACAATATCCTGGCAACTGTCGTGTAACCTCGCGCTGACGTCAGCGTTGAAAATCTTTTGTCTATTTTGTTCATTATTTTTTCCAAATCGAATATTCATCCAAATTTATATTCGTCGGTATGGAATTCGAACCAATAACCTTCCGGTTCTTAGAGCAAGTACGATGCTAAACCAATGTGCCTTAATTGTTGTCTAGGGAATACACGACTTGAACAAATTAGATATTCTCTGCGCCTTACATATCTCTTTTGATGTATACGATCTGTGGTACCTTTGAGATATGAAAATTACTCACTGATACATTCGAGTCGTGTGCGCGACACAACCGAACCCGTATGCGTTATTTGATTAATTATACGTCGCAGACTTGAATGATGCGACGCGCCGGTGCCAAAGTGCCATAGTTCGGCTTACGGCAACTAATTTGTTTGCGTTCACCTAAACAGGTAAGGTTTGTATTACGATATAGACGCGGGTTTGGGTTACGTTAATTTGATTCCGCGTACGTGAGGCCGCGTCAGCTTTGTGTTTTGCCTGCGCCATATTTTTATTGAATTATGTGCGAAGTGGAGCGCGGGGTTGATAGGCAAGAGATTACACGGTCGCGAATTGAACTTTGTTGTTGGAAAGGTTGTTAGTTCAAATGGAATTTTATGGAAAGGTTGTGTTTTTGGTTAGCTTAGTTGCTATGGTAATAAAGCTTCAACTAACTGTACTTATCGGCGTATATCGCACTCTTAGAATTAGAATAGGCTTATCCTTTTTATTTACATTATTGAATTATTCTCAACACGTCTCGCTTTTATACGCCAGAGTGACTTAAAAGATACTAGATAGATCAAAATTACGAGAAATACATTAATCCCAAGCATGGATTACATTTAAGACAAATAAATTAAAACAAATACAAGCACGTCTACGCACCAACTGGCGTTCCGGAACACGCAGCCGCCTCAAGTCTCAAGACAAACTCGATCTCTTCATTATTGCAAAATGAACTAAGATCCATGCCGCCGAAGTAACAGTTCGTACTGTGTTATGCCAACTTAAACTGAGCAATTTGCATAGAAATTATATCGCGTCCTCTTGTTCATAGGAAATTTTCCTAATTAAAACGCCTTTGGTGCCGGGATTCGGTTCCAATTAAAAGTTTGCGCGGCATCGTTCCGAAGGCAATTGTGTTGCTATTGATAAATTTAGCAAGAGCTGCTTTGTCGGCCCGTCGATTTGCCGTGATACCCGCTTTGATGGCTGTTATGGTCGCCGGTTCCCGTGTCAGAGGATCGTTTTTTTTTAAGGTGGATCAGTTTTTGGTTTGGTTCATTTAATGATAGTGTAAGATTATGAGACGCTTGAATGAATTTTCATAGGTCGGGAAACAGTACATGTCATTTTTACATGTTTGATTAAATCATAATTTGACATCGATCAACATAAATCTTAGGGTGGCTTCATCCGTGGTCAGGTAAAGTAAAAAAAATCTATCTTCCTATATTTACTTATATAGTATAAATAAGAAGATGCATATTACCGAATTACAAAGAAACCGTTGACAAGGCTACACGCAACAGCTGTTGGCTGATGCCTGGGTTTTCATGCGATAAAAAGAAAGTAAAAAGAAAATAGCTACGATTTATGTCTCTTCTATGTACCTACTATGATAGATTTAGTCGTAAAATTATTTTTTAGTTCTATAATTATGCGCATATAGCAAAAAAGAACAGAGGCAAAACGTAAATAAAAATACCCTAAAATATGAAGAACACGAACGTTAATCATGATGTCCCGGGTCCCGGGCGACTCGTCTCAAATGGCCATCTTACTGGAACATAACAACCCTCGGGAGATAACCTTTTATACAATAAATTCATTACTCTCTAGTCTCTACTCCCGAGCAGACGGTCTCGATAAATAAGGCGGCTGTGTGTCCATTGCCCACGTGGGCCAAACTGGTTGAATTAAAATATTGTCATAGTTCGCGAATATTAATTATGAAATGTTTGTGTTGAAGTGGCTTATATGTATGTAGCTCAGTCCGCGTCTTCCGACACAATAAAAGTAATCTATAGTAATATATAAAGCTGAAGAGTTTGTTTGTTTGAACGCGCTAATCTCAGGAACTACTGGCCCGATTTTGAAAATTCTTTCACTAACAGGAAGCTACATTACTTCTGAGTGCTATAGGGTACTTTTTATCCCGGAAAAACTTTTCCACGCGGGCGGAGCCGCACGCAAAAGCTATCAAACATAAAAAAATGACCGGTAGGTGTTTATCGCGGTTCCAACCGCGTAAATGCCGTGTAACTTGCCGATATAAAAATTATGTTAATCCTGGACATGTTCTATTTGTGTGCCTAATTTTATCCCAATCTATTGAGCGGTTTCAATCTGCCGTCCAAATATCCAAACCTTTAAATATTTTAAAATATTTTCACACAAATTTCCTTGAAATCCATTCAGTAGTATTTGATTTTATCGCGTTCAGACAAACAGACGCGGCGAGAACTTCGTTTTATAAATATACTAGCTTTTGCCCGCAGCTCCGCCCGCGATAAAAAGTTTTCCAGGATAAAAGTCCCGCTTTGTATTTTCTCGGGATAAAAAGTAGCCTATGTATTAATCCAGGACATGATCTACCCATGTGCCAAATTTCATCGAAATCCGTTCAGTAGTTTTTTCGTGAAAAAGTAACAAACATCCATATGTCCATACTTACAAACTTTCGCGTTTATAATATTAGTAGGATAATATGTATTTATAATATGGAAAAATGTACTTAAGAAATAATTTAGTTTTCTATCAGTAAAATAAATAGTAGCAGCTTAGAAATTCCAACGATAAGCCCTTAGAACTTGGGTGGTCGTATCGCTTACCATCAGGCGAAAGGCATGCTATCAGTCTATGCTATAAAAAAAGAACAGTTAGCTGTGATAGGATAGGCCCCGGGTCCGATAGCCGCACCGAGACCTATTATAGCTGTGTGTATTGCTTGTATTTATTTCAGGTCTGAGTTTTGAGACTAAGGGCCGATTTCACCGCTTGCTGATAAATCCTTCTCGTCACAAATGTATAAGCCGACCAAATACAAGTCACTTTAATCTATGCTCCGAAATAAATGCTAATCAAATCAAATCAAATCAATTTATTGCACTCCACAATTTTTAAATAGGTTTACAAATTAAGAAAAGTACATAATCGTGGACCCTGCAGGGCACGGCCACATAGAAGAGAGGGAGAAACTGTTTTCTTAGATAAAACTCGTTGTTTATAGTAGTTAATATTTTGTAAATTTAATTTTTTATTATTATTATTATATATTTTTTGTCTAGTAGTCGAGAAAAAATGTTATCTAGATGTCAATATTTATAAAATAAGTAGTGAAATTAAATATATTACTATGTCATGCATTTAAATTTAACATAATTATTTTTAATTCAAACATTAGCTTATTCAGAAATACATAATATAATTAAATAGGGTGTCAAAGATAGAATTATAGTTCGTCGTTAAGGAAATCAGTTAAAGAGTAATAGTATTTTTCATATAGTAATATTTTTAGTTTATGTACAAATATATTATTTTTGGCTTCTTCAGTTATTTTGTTAGGTAGTTTATTATATAATTTTATTGCCATAACGTAAGGGCTAGAAGAGAACATGTGTAATCTAGAGGCCGGTAGGTTGAGTCTGTTTTTATGTCGTAGATTTCTTGTAGGGTTGATGTCTTCGCGTTTGGAAAATAAAATGAGTACTATCTACATTAGCTATTTAATACGATAGCTGTTATTTTTTTGTGTGTGATCTGATTATACACTCATTTGGAGTTTTATGTTTATACCGATTAATCAAATCCAGCTGAAAAAATCTCGATTATGATTGATGTCAAGCAGTCCTTTAAAACATTAATCAATTTTTTTATACAGACACCGCAAATTGACCCCACTGCACCTGTTGGTAGATAGAGTATCGACTGACGAGCCCTCGTCAGTTGACATGATAGCGTAGTTGACTACTTATGTTTAGTACATTTATCAAAAATGTATGCCACCCAAAACCTAACAGATTTTTTTTTTCCAAATTGGGGTAGTTGTTAAATAACAGTAATATTACTCTGTGACGTCACCGAGAGCCGCCGGCCATAACGCTGCGTGCGTGCGAAAGACATAGCTTATATCCCCTCCACGTCCCCACTTTTGCTCACATCTAAATTTCAAATATGAATAACTCTTTTATTTTTCAACCAATTTTGATGCTGATTTCACAGAAGAAATTCTTTTTCGTATTATTTTCTGTTACATATAAAATAATATAGAAAATCAAACATAGGAAACTACTCTATTACGCCGGCCTGTTTCAACCGGATATACACAGGCTGCTCCCGGGACGCGGCACACTTGGGCGGGCCACTATGGGGGCTTTAACACCTTAGGTACAGTCACCAGCATAAGTAGCTGAACAAATTCAAAATTTCAAATCGCCTACATACTTTTTTGTTCTTACTAATCTTTTATTTCTCTTCACAAAAATAAAATAAAGAGATTTACTTTACTTCAAACAAAGAAAAAAAGGTTTAGGTTTAACTTAACGCGTATATAGGCGATATGAAATGTTGATTTTGTACAGATATTTATGCTTCTGACTGTACGGTGGTCGCTATCAGGACGAATACAAAATTTATCCTACCACATACTAAATAAATTTATCACGCGATGTATATTCTCAAATATCCCAAGCAATAAATCCAACCGAACCACCTCTTATAAAAAACAAAACATAACGTCACGTTTAATGGAAAATAATAGTGTTTCAATAGCCTAATATTTTATTTTTTATTTGGCGAGAGAGAGACTTTGGCCCGACTGTCTATAAAGACAATTTTCTCCCTAATGAAAACGTATGATGTCTGAAACTTTTTTTTGTCTCTGCACAAGAATAAAATGGAAAGCTTAAGCGTGATATATATTACGGTCAAGTAAAGTTCATATTGTTATGCGTTTTTGAAGTGCCCGTTTTATGGGCGTACGTGGGCCAGAGTGCGTTGTATCTATTGTTTATTAAGCGACTTCCAAAAAAGGAGGAGGTTCTCAATTCGTGTGTTTGTATTTTTTTTATGTATGTGCACTGATTTCTCTGAAAATTGTGAGCCTATTTCCTTGATTAATTATTTATTTCGTAAATAAGGGTCTCGAAATGGTCCCGTTTCATTTTATGTTTATTTTCGGCAATCGTTGTTAATTATTTTGCAAGTTTGATCGCAACTGTTAATTGATGAGTGCTTTTATTGAACTATATTTTAAGTGTGGTTTAGGATGTATATGATAATATTGTGTTACATTATGTAATTTTTTTTTTCAGAGGCTTGTTTTTACCTACGCTGCAAGCTGGCTAATAAAGCGTAAATAAAAATATATTGCTCTTATGCAGTGCTTCGGTGGCTTAGTTGTATTGCGTGTGCGGTACGACATAGTTCTAAGGTCCCGGGTTCGAATCCTCAGTATCAACTTCGCATACTCGCATACTCACGCCTTTTGTCCCTGAAGGGGTAGGCAGAGGCGTAATGAGTGCACACACTTTTCGCCGTGCGTATTCCGTCCCATGATGTGATAGGGGGCGAGCCTATCGCCATATCGGGCACAAATTTCAGACTCCGGGCTGATACTGAATAGAAAAATCCAATATCACTTTGCCCGACCCGGTGATCGAACCCGAGACCTCAGCATTGCAGTCGTACCGTAATGCAACTAGGCCATGGTATCACCTTGAAGTCTGTAATTTATCTCGCCCACTATCATATCATGGGTCGGAACACTCATGGCCAAAAGTGGTTGCCCTGGTTGCACCTCTACCTTCCTACTCTTTAGTATAAAAGCGTGATGTAAGAGTTTTGTAAAAACAAGTTATTCTGCTTCACTGTAAACTGACAAAATTAGTACATGACCCTCTTGATTGCAAATTCTTACCACATCCTATAGGATAGGTATACCTACGTACAATCCCTTAAGATCTGTAGACCCCTTCATCCACACAACCAAAAGTACATTTAAATAATAATTAATCTTAAGACGCACCGTAACAACGTCGATAATGGGGAGGGCTGCTTCCGGGATGTTTGCGAAATAAAAAAGCATTAGCGGAACATTAATTTAAAGGCCAAAAAGGTACTAGGTCCCCGTGGAGGGTGCTCGAAATTTCAAGCGAGTCACTATGAAGTACATGAAAGATTCGAAAAAGAACAAAGGAAATTGTTGAACGTCTTGTACTGATTTTGACGGTATTGTGTTATGATATAAAAATATTTGAATTTCTACAGGAATAATAATATGAATTGAGGAGCATAAGTTTCATAAAAAAGGTTATGAATGCGAACTACACGACGAGGATGCCATGTTCCTTTTTCACGAGACAGTTTTTTTTCTAATTTAATGTACATGTATGTAGGGGCTCGGCAATAAATACACTTCTTAGAAATTTTAAACTTCTTTATTCGTCGTTAATAGTCAGTCGTTACAGTTTTGTCCCCGGCGCCTCGTAATGTAATGTGAGTAATGGCGTCGTCACATAGACACCCAGAGCAAAAGTGAATCAACCGGAATGACCATTGCGTTAAGAAATTTAATCCTACAACTCGGCCGTCCTGCCTATCAGTCTGACCTCAGACTGAGTAAAAGAATAATGCTGCACACTAAATTATGTGGTTGAACCCACCTATAGCTATTCACTTAAATTTACATCTTTTAAACTATTAACAAACAAAACTGCTTTAACCCTACCTATCTATCTTAACAATCCTATCCTTACATACACAGACCTCAACATTTCAAAACAGAAACTAAGATTTACCTGAATTAACAAGATTTCGGTGTTATCATCACCCACCAATGATCTCAAATACAAAACAATTACAAGCATATGTTAACCACAGTAGTATCAGTTATTACATGGAAGAACAATCATCTTATTTTAAATAATTAAAACTAACAGTGCAAAACAGTTGACATACTACTATAATTATTAGCTTAGCACATATTAGAAAGTACAACATCAAATAAACACCATTTATAACAAGTTACATGTTTAAAGTTCACTTCTTTTATTTTCTATTTTTTTTTTTTTTACAGTATCCGTAGTTAAATTAGCCTCGCACATTAAGTAACACAATACTTAGTCATTGATACCCACAATAAACATAATCACCAGATATGATACCACACAACATCATCTTAAAAGTAATATACAAAATATAAACAGAAACTATTCAAAGACTTAGGCTCTGTTTGGGACAAGATGACTGGCAAATGAGTAAGAATATTATGATATTTTATACGGTTAAGTTAAGTTAAGGCCATCTTTTCATACAATCCGCAGCTGATGTAGTTTTAATAGGTCCCTCCTTTCCTCTATCTATTTTCTCCACCTCATATCTATCTTTTCCTAATTCCATAGTAACTCGATATGGTCCAAAAAATTTTGGTTTTAACTTCAGAGCATTTCCAAACTGCGTCCTTTGTATTGCTACAATATCACCTTGCTTATACTTTTCACCTTCCTTTCGTTTCTGGTTGTATGTCCTTCTGTTCTCTTCTTGAACCCTTAGTATTTGTGCTTTAGCTTCCCTTCTTAATTCATCCCTTTTATCTATAAATTCAGCTCTGCCCTCTTCTTCTAGAAATTCCAATATCTGCATATCTTCTTTCATTCTTAGTTTAACTCCAGTTAACAATTCAAATGGTGATGTGTTGATGGACCGTTGGTATGTACTGTTTATGACTCTTTGAAGTTTACTAACATATTTGTACCAATGTCCAGGTTCTTCTATACACATCTTTGTTAATGTCGAAATAATAATACGATTCATCCTCTCCACTTGACCATTTCCACGAGGAATCCCAGTAGTAATAGTAATGTGTTCAATTCCTTCATTCTGGCAATGTTCTTGAAATTCATTCCCAGTGAAAGCTGTTCCTCTGTCTGTTATAATCCTCTGCGGGTTACCATAGTCTTTCTGATGTAATTTTAACTTATCTACAGTCTCCTTCGCTGTCACTGTCTTCACAGGATAAATCCAGACAAACTTAGTATACCCATCAATCGCAGTGAGTATGTAATTATACATTTTCTTAGTTGCATCTAAAGGTCCTAAATGGTCACAGTGCAGAGTGTCCAGCGGTCGCTCTCCTTTGTCTATTGGGTGTAATAAGCCTTCCTTTTTCCCAGATTTCCTGCAAGCTAGTAAGCATGGTACACACATTGCAATTACTTTTTCAATTTTCCTGTCTAAGCTACTTATGTAATATTCCTTCTCTATAATATCTTTCATCTTCTTTTTACCAAAATGACCTATTACATGAGCTCTCTTAATAATTTCCATATCCATGATTTCTGGTACAACTAACCTCTTTGGTACACCTTTGTAGATAACATCATTTTCCATAAAATAATCTTCATAATCATTATCTTTAAGCATTTCTCTTATAATCCTCAAGCTGTCATCTCCTTCTTGTGCTCTTTTTATCCTAGCATGTAGCTCAGTGTCAACAAAACATATGTTCCTGCTTAGTGCATCGACATGAGGCATCTTGTCACCAGCTCTATGTTCTATAGAGTAATCAAAGTCTTGTAAGTACAATATCCATCGTGCTACTTTTGCAGGTACATCTTTTTTATTTAAAGTCTTCTGGAATGCTTCACAGTCCGTTACTATCTTAAAATGCATTCCAATGAGATATCTCCGGAATTTTTTGACACCTTCAATAACTGCCAAAGCCTCCAGCTCATAGCTGCTACACTTTTGTTGAACTTCAGTAGTCTTTCTGCTCATGTAGTGCACTGGATGTAAACTGCCACTGTTAGGATCTCTTTGCATTAAAACAGCTGCATAGCCATATTTGGAGGCATCTGAGTGTAATTCAGTCTCCATTTCGGCATCAAATATTTTCAAAACAGGTTCGCAACATAATTTTAACTTCAGTTCTTCGAAAGATTGTTGTTGCATATTTCCAAAATTAAATTCACCTTTCTTTAGTAAATCGGTTAATGGTTTTGCAATCATAGCATAATTTTTTATAAATTTTCTAAAATACGAGGTCAGCCCTATAAAGCTATGTACTTCTTTCAAACTTTTAGGAATGGGAAAATTCATGACTGCCTTTGTCTTTTCTGCTGAAGGTTTAACCGTGCCATTGGAAATATAATGTCCTAAATATTCTACTGACCTTTGCATTAATTGTGATTTCTTCCAATTTATTTCCAGCCCATAATCCGCAGCCACCTTCAATACATCCCTAAGACGTGATATTCCATCTTCCTCATTTTCTGAAAGTATAATTAAATCATCAATGAATATCAGCAGGACTCCTTTTCTTATTATCTCTGCAAATATGGTGTTGATGTATCTTGTGAAGTACTTTGGACAGATGGAGAGTCCAAACGGAGCCCTCAAGAATTCATATTGACCTTCGGGGTTACTCGTAACAAACGCTGTATATTTTACAGACTCTTCTTCAATCGGCAAATGAAAGAATCCATTTTTCAGGTCTAAAGTACTAAAAACTTTTACTTTGCATAATCTATCTATATGATCTTGAATGATTGGTAATGGATATTCATCCTTCACCATCTTCTGATTAATTTTCCTGTAGTCTACACAAACTCTAGTACTACCATCCTTCTTCTTTACCAGTACCAGCGGACTCGCATATTCGGAATAACTTGGACGAATGATACCATTGGATAACCACTCACCAATCTGCCGATTTACTACCTCCTCTTCAGTTATTGCTAGCCTTCTTGGTCGCTGTGTCACAGGAATGTCGTCTTTTAGCACTATTTTCAACTTAATTGGGGCATCTTTAATTTTCAGAGGTTTGTAGCTATTTATAATATCTTGCACAGCTGGATTGTTATCGCTAAAACTAGAAGATAAACAAATAGAATGTTGATATGATTCATCGTAACACTGAGGCCTTATTTCAACTGAACCCTTGTCAATAACAGTGATAGTATTAGCTAAAAATGCTTGACCCAAAATGACGTCGTATGGCATCGCATTCGTAGGAACTATATGAAATTTAATTCTGTATTTGTGGTGATCAATAACTAAATCTGTATCAAACTCGCCCACAGAAAATACTTGACAAGACCCCAAACCGGTTAACAACATTTTCTCAGGTTTGTATTCGCAATGCAACTTCGAAAATAAATCAAATGTTATTAAATTTAAATCGCTACCTGTATCAATTAAGCAGTTCACCGTAAACTCGTTTATTTTAACACATTTAACACTTTTATTCACTACCGGACCATGACTGTTTACATTTAGCACGTTTTGATGTTGACATTGACACTGACAGCTGTCACTGTCGCAGGCATAGTGAACAAACATTGAACGACGTTCCGGGCGATCGAACTTCACGTCGCTGCTGCCACCGCTCGCGCCGCGATTATGTGATATGGCCGCCATCTTACATTCTTTGCCGATATGCCCGAATTCGTTACATTTGAAGCACTTGATTCCACGTGAACATGAACTTGCCACATGCCCTTGCTCACCACACTTATAGCAGCGTTTAACCGTCGATTTTATTCCAGGCTCCTGCGATCTCGGCCTCACCGATTTGTCACGTACTTTGGCATCATTTCTTGTCTTTTGTTTAAAATTCTCGTACAGGTTTAATTTTTCCCGTAGAACTGGATAAGTAGTCACACCATAAAACATTATTTTGTTCGACTCGTAATCGTGTATTCCATCTATGATGTATTGTATAGACACATAGTCGGGGAACTTCGCCCGCTTTCCGAGTTCCTTCATCACTAACATATATTGATAGTACGTCTCATTAGGCTGCTTTTTTCTTCGACTCATTATGTCATGCATTTGCTTACTGTTCACCGTCTCCGGAAATTCCTTGGTCAGAGCTACCTTCAGCTCATCGAACGTTTTAAAAGGTTTCTCAGTTTTCATCCACAATTCCGCCGTGCCAGATAAGCAACGTCTAGCTATAATTAATTTTTGTTGTTGGTTCCAGCCAAATATTTCCGCATTATCATCCAAGTCCTGTACCCACTTTGTCGAAGAATAAGTCATATCGTCTCCGGTAAATTTCGGTATTGAGTCAATCATAAATGGATTGTAGGACTTGCCATCATCATTTTTGTTCTCCGCCATCGTAAATAATCACAATTATGGTAGTTTTTATACTTCGTCGTTATGCCGGCCGGAGCACGCCGCGCCACGTTGCCGCCGTTCGCCTTGTAATTTTTCCGTCTTCGTCGTCGTCGTCGTTGTCGTCGTTATTATTGCCAAAACCCCTCGTAATCCCGGACGAGAATTTGTAGGGGCTCGGCAATAAATACACTTCTTAGAAATTTTAAACTTCTTTATTCGTCGTTAATAGTCAGTCGTTACAGTCTTGTCCCCGGCGCCTCGTAATGTAATGTGAGTAATGGCGTCGTCACATAGACACCCAGAGCAAAAGTGAATCAACCGGAATGACCATTGCGTTAAGAAATTTAATCCTACATGTATGTCAAATCTAGGATTCATCGTTATTTAATTTTAATTACAGTAACGATTAACTAAAGTGAAGTAAATATACGATTAAGTAAATGTGGACGATAGCCTATTTGGGAATGGAACGGTCTGCTGAGACAATGTCCGCAGGTTGGAAACCCAAGGTACACACCTGTGACTTTTCAAAGTTACGTGTGTATTGCATATCAATTATTGTTCGTGAGGAAACCTACATATCTGAGAATTCTCCATAAGAATTTCAAGGGTATGAGAAGTCCGCCAACCCGCACTAGGCCAGCGTGATGGACTAAGGCCTTGACCCCTCTCAGCTGTAGAGGAGGCCCGCCGCTCAGCAGTGGGCAAAATATAATACAGGGCTGGTTGCAAATGATTAACTATAGACTAACAATACCATTTCAAAACTCGAATGTTATAATTGCTACAACGGTAAAACCGTTTCTTCGTTTTCTATCAACGAATATACAGATTATTCGTAGGCTCCATTTAAAAGGGTAACGTAAAGTGGTTCCTCTAAGATCGGATCGCTTCTCGATCGTGAATTAAAAAGTGACAAATTTGCATTTGCGGTTTGCGGTTCCCTCGGCAATTTCCACAAGAACCGGCAAAGTACTGAGCGGCGCTTAGCTTCTTAGTTAAAAGACGCACGAGTAACTTTGCAGATCTGCTAATTGAATATAACGCAGTGTTGAGGATCCCTCGAGGAATCGAGTCTTCATGAATATGGATTCGAATTAAAGTGTGCGGCTTTGTAAAAAGTTTTCGAGTGGGCCATTAAACCAGAGGGCGATGTACGGTCGAGAGCTTCAGCCGACGCGCCAGCCGACCGCCTAATTGATGCCTATTATGAAGTCATGTTGAAAAGCCACAGTTTTTGTGTAGCACAAGTTTCCCGATTGAATATTCTTTGTACTTTATGCATTAGCAGTATAATGTAGTCGGTTGGTGAGTCGCTGCACGGTGACTATACCTCTCTGTCTGCTTTAAGAGTTGAGAGCGAGACAGCATAACGATGTCGAAACAAAGTATCGATGCCAATTTAGAATAGAGGATAAGGCTAGATCACAATATTGGAGGCGTGCCAGACGTTATCGAATTCGAGTAAAAGATGGAAATTGAGGTGAGAAACGGCAAGGATACTGCGTTTGAGTTTTCTATAAAATGGAATCTTAGAATATCAAAGGCACACAGTACGTAAGGATGGCAGTTTTATTGCGTCTTATTTCGTGCTACGCGTCGTAGATATATGCATTCACTTACAATCGTCATGTCTCGTGCCTTTTGTGGTGATTTTATGTAAATGGAAAATTGTATTTAATGTATCTACTTATTTATTAACCCGTCAACGCCCGCTTATGTATAGATATATACGTGGTTGTCCATATATACTCGGACGCCGGCGTCCGCCGCGGTCGTTGACGAGTCAAATTTATATTATTGTAATAGTTATAATTATTGTATTCAGGCATTGTACAATAATTAATACCTACATTACAATATTTTTACGGATAAATTTTACAAGTTCGCTTTCTAAATCTAAATTGAATGTACAATAATAGCTTTTCCGACAAAAAATCTAAAAGCTACTATACTTACCTCGAACTGCTAACTTGCCTTCTAATTTAAAAAAATGACGTATAGGAAGTCATGGTCTATTGATGAGCCAAATTTAATTGCAATCTGCACAGCGGCTTCTTCGTTTACTTTTAATAACAATACAACACCTTGAAATGCATTCGCATTTATTATAAATAAGACAGTAAAATAAGATGTAAATTACACTATAAGTACTTCACATCAGTCCCAGTATAATATCTAAAAAGGCGAAATAAAAAACACGCCTACTCCATCGATGGTTTTATTTGAATCGTAATGGAATCACAAATCAAGTGTTTGTATAATTTATGTCGTGTGTCGGTGTCATGCAGGGCAGGCCAGAAATACCGCCGTTATAATTTTCGAGAGGCTCCTTTATTTATTTGACGTCTAATGGCGGACAGGGTAATAAATATATGGTGTTTTTTTTGGCAATTGGATTTATTGGTCACTAGTTTTTGCTCGTCCACGTGTAGTATTATCCTTGAATATAAGACATGAAATCAAAGTAAAATATATACCAGCTCACACGGGGACAAGGACTATTTTTTTTTGTTGAAAAGTTTTTATAGATTGTATACTTTTGGTGTTCATTCAGTATTCCTCAATTAGAAGTATCCCTCGATTGGTGAATTTATAATTTTAATTATTCTTGCTAGTCTTTGATGCACGAAAATACTCTTAGAGGTGTCATTGAAACGTTAGTACTAAATAATAATTTAATTTTTATTAAAAAAAATTTATCTAAATACATTCAATCAAATATAAAAAAAACACAATCGCAATATGAAAAAAACATATTCACCCATAATCACGCACGAATCACAGTATAAAACTTGGCCGATATCATAAGCAGTTTTACAGAGTTTTCGACGTTCGCACGCATTTAGCACTCTCTGTTCGGATTAATGCGCTCGCTAATTCGGCAATTTGTTTTAGTGGCCCCACGGCGGGTCGGGCGCGGCCCACATCTGCCGCGTTACGTATCGGACGGCTTATAATTTCACTTTCTAACTTGGGGGATTGTATTTAAAATACCTTATTCTATAAAGCTTTAGACCGAGGTAAATATTGTTTGCAAATGTTGTTGTGTTTTTGGTTGAAATTTTTTGGTGTATTTGACGATTTTGTGATTTTTGGGAGTATAATATAGGCTTCTTAATATCGTAGCTAAATCCGATGGAATTATAATAAAATATATTGTCATTTAGATACCGAAAGAGGGGGACATATTATTATGACTATTGACTATCTTATTATTTTTTACCTCCCTTTCATGCACTCTATTGTGGGCTTGGCGCAACACTAAGTAACTGAACAAATTCAATATTCCAAATCGCTTCTAAACTTTTGCGTCAGTATCAACAATTGCTTTTTCTTCACTAAAATAAATTTCACAGGGTCAACTTAATTTAAGATAAAGAAAAAAGCAAATTTCGACTGGAGTTAACGTGCAGAAGCGTTTTGAAGTTTTTAATTTGTTCAGCTACTTTTGTGGCTGACTGTACATTTTAACAAATTTAAACAATTTTCTAAAATTTCTGCAACGTAGTTATACTACTTATAAGACATTATTAAACAAACATCAAAACGCACTAGAAACAATGTCTCCTGGAAATCTTAAGGAAATTCCGTAGTTCATTACGTATAGCGTGGGAGGAACTCCAGGTGGGGTTCGCGGGGGACGGACACTTGTAATCTCGGAGGCGATGACAAATTCGTGAAATTGTTTCGGTTTTGTTAGCGTTTGAAGGGTTGACCCGCACTAATGACTGCGGCCAGGGTATAAACGCTACGACGGTTTGTGTTCGGTGACATTTGTCTTGAAGTGTTTTGAGGTGCTGTTTATGTACCATACCAGCCCTGTTTTATATACTGCCCACTGCTGAGCACGGGCCTCCTCTACAACTGAGAGGGTTAAAGCCTTAGTCCACCGCAGTGGCCTAGTGCGGATTGGCAGACTTCACATACCTTGGAAATTCTTATAGAGAACTTCTCAGATATGCAGGTTTCCTCACGATGTTTTCCTTCACCGTTAAAGCGAGCGATAATTCACAAAGAATACACACATAACTTTTTAGAAAAGTCAGAGGTGCGTGCCCTTGGGTTTTGAACCTGCGGACATTCGTCTCGGCAGTCCGTTCCACTCCCAACTACGCTATCGCCGCTGTCACTGTTTATGTAGAAAATTATATTTATTCATAGAATTAGTAGTAACATAAAATTGAGTTCATATCATTTCTATATGGGTATAAAAAGTGCTACTATTTTTTGTTAGCTACTTCTATATTTTGTGATTTTAAAAATATGTTATTGCTATCTCATTTCTTAACTAAATTTAATTTTTACGCAAGTACTTTGATCTTCACTTTTTTTTATTATTATGGTTCACAAAACTGGGTACATCTTACAAAAAGCTTAAGTATTCAGTACATGAGTGACGAGGTGAGCAGTGATAAGATTGAACCCTACTAGAAATGAACACAACATGCGTAGTGGGTTTACATTTACTGTACCAAACGAGGTTAAAAATATATTAATAAAAATACCACATTACCCAATCGCAGCGTCCAATTCAGACAACATACGGCTCGTTACATAAACACGTCCACGGAAGTCCCGGCTTTAGATTTCACGTACTAATTTCCTCGGTGAACACTTCCCACCGTTTTACATCCAATGCACGTAACACAATAATCCAAAATCCTTTCTCGCAAATAAAGATGTTTTCTCCGGAGTGGCATTAGAAGCCAACTGTAACGAGGTATTTAAAGTGTAAGTCTCCTGCGACGGGGAAAGTCTTAAGGAGTTTATCAAGTTATCAACGGCGTGGATAAAGAGATCTGGCAACTAATTAATCCTCGCATTCTAATTACGCAACGTCATTTAATCGGAATTTAGATTCGGAAAAGGACTGCTCAGGAAGTGATTGGAACGTTTTTTCGATTAGGTTACTAATTTAAAGATGAATGTAAATAAATGGAGATCGACCCGTAATGTGTATTAAATACGTTAACCGTTATATAGATTAAGTCACACAGATAGTCTCGTACTAACACAATATTATTGTGGACTGCTTTTATTTCCGGAAACTAAATTATTAGCGAAATTGCAAGCAGTCCTAGTTACTATTTTGTATTAAAAATTATGAAATAATAGTTTAATGCGATGAAGTAGTCACTTAAGTTAACATTTTACTTCCTGGATATTTCAAGCGCAATCAATAAATTCCAAAGCTAACAAGGAACAACTAATTTCATTTATCAAGCTCTTCAATTATTTCCGACGTTTTTAAGGCATTCGTAGCACCTCGTAGCAATGTAGCACCGTAGCATCGTAGTTCCGTAGCATCGTAGCGCCGAAGTGTCGTTCTCATTAAGCTTGAAAGGCGTCTAGACTTCTTAATCACAGTACTAACCATTAAATAAAAGCTTATGGATGAAAGAACTGTCGTAAATTGATATTGCATTCATTTTGTTAATTGTTATTGTTTAATATTGCAGTTGGTACTTAGAAGTGATATTTCATCGAGGTGTAACATGAGAAGATTTTTATTGTCATTTTCACGTCACGCTCATTCACTTTTATTAAATTACACCAGTGTGACGATAGTTTTCTATTCGGGTGCATTATTTTCCTTGAAAGGAATATGCCCTGATATAGGTACAGCTCTTATACTTTCCAAGATCGATATAATACACTCGATGAAATGTGCGTAAAGCAATTACACCTGCACCTAGTGCCTACCCACTTGAGTATGAAGGCGTGAGCTATTTCATGTATCTAACCTTGTATATACGGATGTATATACTATACATCCTCCAAAAAAAAACTTATCGCAACTATAATATAATTACTTCCAAAGCTACATTTATATGGGCCAAATCCCGACCAGGACGTGTCAGAATGAGGTTGTCACGTGAGATTTACGCGTTGGCCCGACCAGCGTGACACTTGTAACACGCTGCCCTTCGCCCCCCCCCCCCCCCCCCTCGCCCCGTCCTGTGGCCCCGACCGTCGATACTAATTAGATAAGGTCTCAGTTTGGCCTCGGTTTATGGCCCGAGAATTACGGCGGTAATAAGTTTCGTCGCGCGACAGTTCTGTTACGGGCCAATTTTGATGTTAATCTAACTTTTGATCTGCCGCCGAGGCGGTTAGTTTTTATTGGTGTTACGCTAGTTTCGCTAGTGTGACGTCATCGGTATGTGAGTTTTATCATCGGAACGAGGAATGAGATTTATGGTGATTTGATGGCATAATTAGTTTTTATTTGATATTATAATAAAAATATACAGGGTGTATCACGATAGAGTGTTCAACTAAAGCAGGTCGATAGAGGACCTCAATGTGCATTGAATTGTGCTTTATAATATAGTATAGATGTATTTGCCTTTTGTTAGATTTAAGGTTACTGTACAGGGTGCTAGTTAATGGCAAAGACGCTACTAGAATCAAGCTTCAAGTCTACACCAGCGTACAAAATACTTATTAACCTTAAATCCATCCCTCCCTCACAGCACGTGAACCTAACACTTGCTTAATAACAAAGCGCTCGGCGATATTACAAAAATGACAGGGCCGCCTTGCACATCCGACGCTCGTCTTTTTTGCCCCCCGCGCCGCCGGAGAATGAGCCGAGGTACAAATTAATCTTTCGAACAATGCCCCCCGTTGTAAGTAGCCGTCCTTTCGCTTGGAGTATTGTTTGCGGACCGAGCTTACATGACTCCGCGTCGTCTTGTTTGCAGGTCTAATTTATTCGGCAAATAGGCTGAGACGTACTGGGATGTTGTGATAATGGGCCCGTAGTGACCCGTTCGGACTCCAATGGGCGCGTGTTTGCGGAAGGCGTGAGGGGTCCGGCGACAGGTTTACACTGTTTAGTACGTCTTGAGATCTGGACAATTTGATAGAATCGGTTTAAGTGGGATGGGTTTTTACTTTGTGCTATTCATGTCTTGAGATTTAGGGAATAAATTGATTCCTTTGTGCCTTTCTTAATGCTCTCAAAAAATAGTTTATAAATTGCTTCCAAAATTTGTCGCCTTTAAAGTCCTCAGTTTGGGCTGTAAGTCGTGTGATACTCAGTATTGACAAATTTACTAAACAGGAGAAAATAGACAGTAACTATCAGTTGCAGGCACCCGAAAATTTATACAATTTGGAACTATCTATTGACTTTACAATCTGTCAATTCAAGAAACGATTTTACTAAAAGTGAAGTTTTATCGCCAATCCATTCAACAGACGTATTGTTATTTTCAATACAAATGCAATCCAGATATATTTTCGTCAATTAATTTCGTGACTTGCCCTTATCATTTGTTAAGTGGGCGAGTCCACTTCAATTAGCACTGAGTTCAACTCTGTGTAAAAAGGTGACGTCATATTAATCATTCTATTATAGGAGTGACAATCAATCAATTACTCTATTGAAAGGAAGGCCATTAATCATGAGAGTTAAATTCGAGCCAGTAGTTCCTTGTTCCATCCCCTGGAGAGTAATTGTATAACCATCTTCATTTAAGATGTGACGTCATTCAAAGAGCTCGAGGCAACTCTATTGTAAGCACGAAACGAATTGGTTTTCATTCAAATAGAAATTTGTTACGCTGTTTTAATTTTTACCCAATTTGTTAACTTTTACCGGCGATCAATATTGTAGAGAAAATCAATTATATTGAGTTTTATAATGTCACTGAGCATTGGAATCCCAGTTAGTGTACAAAATGTTGTTTTTTTTATTCTTATTTTATGGAGCTTTGTCGTCTGTTACGACTAAGTCGCTCCACACGTCCACTTAAATATATGTCTACAGACTAAACATTTGCCCTAGTACACTTAAAATATTATTTTACCAAAACCCTAGCCCCCTCTGATATAGGAGCCGACAACATACTATTAAAATCCCCGATATTATTAACTAAAATATGAGGTCCACTCCGCACACACTCCGACAAAATATGGTGTACAGCTTCCTTCACTCCACAGTCAGAGCAGTAAATATACAAATAAAGCCAAAAAAAAATATTGCAAACAAAATTTTAGTTTTATTTTCTTACTTAGAAACGAATTTCAAAAACAAATATCGTTGATTACCAAGACATTCTCTATCAATATCACTTCGATATTCATAGGATTGAGAAAGTAGAGATCCTCGCAACGGCTGCATTTCTAAGCACCCTTACACCGAGCGCTTGAGTATGACACGTAGAGGGGAGAGCTCACCCACCTAAGAGCTTAGACCGCTTGTAATCTTATATAATAACTTTGAAAACACCTGTACTTTCTCGACAGAGGATCAGCTGTATTATCGTTTAAAGGTCAAAGGCTTTTAATAAAATATTTACATCATGTCACCAATAGTACTCTTGTAAGTTCTTCAGGTCTACGGGGTACGTTTTATATATTATTTTAATGTTCGTAGTTCTAAAAAAACGATATATAGCAATTTGGTAAATTTAATTACAAGTATGAAGAGTCGTACTTGCAATTATATTAGTATGACTACCTCGATGGCGTCGTTTTATTACAGTACGACTGCAGAGGTCTCGGGTTCTATTCCGGATCGGGCAAAGTGATATTAGTGTTTTCTACTCAGTATCAGCTTGGAGGCTAGAATTTGTGCCCGATATGGTGATAGGCTCGCCCCCTATCACATCATGGGACGGAATACGCACGGCAAAGTGGGTGCACTAGTTGCGCCTCTGCCTACCCCTTCGGGGATGAAAGGCGTGAGTGTAGAAGATTCATTGCTGGAAGAAAATTTATTACCCCTTGTAGAACACATAACATCCACGCAGTACAAATACCAAAATGATATATCATTTTGCAAATACATAGAGTTCACCCATACGACACGTAGGCGTTAGGGGGCCAAACAGAGCCGTGTTCCATAATCGGTGTGGAATTCGTCACGTAGCATGCAGACAGGGTTAATAACGGGCAAGTGTCGCCCCCTGACGGGACTCTCTTGTAATTGGCGAACAATTTCCTCTCAAATATTTATACGTGTCTCTACGTAGAGTTGGCGTTCTATAGACGCGATTTGGAGTTACTGATGTGGACTAGTGTTACATATGGAATTTAATTTAATTAACTTGTTTTGAAACTGTATATTATTTTTAACTTGGAGACGAATTTCGGAGAAATTTTGATTTATTTCATTTATTTATTATAATTATTTTTCTTTAAAAATAATAATTATAATAAATAAATAAAAAAATAAAAAAAATTAAAATAAATAAAAATAAATAATAAATTATTATAAATTAATTTATAATGTGACGTTGATGTGCGTATACCATTTTTTCATTTAAATGATGAATTGTAATTTACCGATTCCCTATTGAGAAATATAAACTTGTATTTACCTGAATCAAAATCATAGAACATTAATACTTGCACAGTTAGAATATGTACTATTTCTCTGTTAGCGGTAACATTACACATGACAATAATTTAATAAAGTATTATTGCACTCCCGCAATATATACCTACTGAAGATAAAAAAAATCTCGTCATGCGAGTACGAAATATCAACAAAATTGAAAATCCTAAACTAAAAAGTTCATTACGATCGACACCAAACATAAAACAAAGCGACGTGTTACCGCCCGCAATGATGATAAAAAAACCGTTGTCTACTGAATATTTACTCTACGTAATCCGCAATATCTTCCGTCTCGATGCGATTTTGCACAGATTAAAAAGGTAAACACACCGCTCCTCGTTCATTTCGCAGTGCGCCTCGCCGTGTTTACATTTGCATGAGAATCGTATGTTTTTCACCGGTCGAATTCATTGTGCCGGATAATCCGGTGGGGCTTCGTGGCGGCCGGTCCGGTGCGGCCGTGTCGGCGATACGTTCCGACCGGGCAAACACGGGTCGATATCCGATCGCGTTCGGATCAACTGTGTTGATTGGCTGCGTTGCAATGCCGTGCGTTGCGAGTTGTTGGTCGCTACGAGTGTCGTGTTTGCGAGGGCTACTTTTTTTTGGACGGCAAATATTAGGATTCGTTCTCTTGGTGCAATTTCGTTGGTTTGTGTTTTGGACTTGGTGTTTGTTGTTCAATCGCGATAAAATGGATGTGCGGATTTGAATGAGTCTATAGATGGTTTACTATACTAAGTTTGAACCGATGCTCTAGCTTGTTTTTCCATAAATAAATGCACACAGTGCTGCTTAGGATCCACAGAAATAGACTTTATCTTAGTATTTAGTATCAATTATTGTTTATTGTTTATGTATTGTTTATCAATTATCGTTCGCTATAACGGTGAAGGAAAACATCGTGAGGAAACCTACATACCTGAGAATTCACGATAAGAATTTCGAGGGTATGTGAAGTCTGCCAATCCGCACTAGGCCAGCGTGGTGGACTAAGGCCTAAACCCTCTTAGTAGTAGAGGAGGCCCGTGCTCAGCAGTGGGCAGCATATAATATAGGGCTGGTATTATAGTATTTAGTTACTTAGTCATCAGTTACGTAGTATCAGTAGTCACATTCTAGTAAACGAGATGCCTTCCATCTAGTATTGGTTACACACAGGGACATTTTTTTTTTTTTTTTTTTTTTTTTTTTTACATGGCATAGTATGGTATGAACTAAATAGTACCTAAATGGTATATTCATTGATCTGGATCGAATCTACCAATGAAAATGATACCTTTCTAGTAACGTTCTAAATTAAATACGATTATAACTTTATTTATTTTCGTGTTACTTGCAAATCTGTATTTTCTCTTTCCAGGTAGAATTACATGTTAAGTTTTTTTTTTTATTGCATTGAATGACGAGACGAGCTTGCCTTTCGCCTGATGGTAAACGATACGACCACCCATAAACAATAGCAACATCGTCCAGCAACTGGAGTTACGAAGTACTGTGTGGCATTCCACTGCGCTCGTCATCCTGAGACATAAGCTGTTAAGTCTCAGTATATCCAGTAGTTACACTGGCTACAACGTCCTTCAAATCGAAAGACAACAGTGCATGCACACTGCTGCTTGGCGGTGGAAATAGACATTGCGGTGGTACCCACCCAGACGGACTCTTACATATGAGAGACCTAACACCAGTAAACTTACTTTGTTGCCGTAATACTTGCTTTTTACGATGTAAATATTTATTGTTTCCAAACCATTTTTGTAGAATAGGTAAAAGTCTACTATGGACATTTTATGACGCGACATTTTTGTATAAAAAAATTTCGACGCTTTCATTATAAAAAACGAAATAAACTTTGGTTTAAACCTGTTCAACAAATGCAGGCTTATCTGTAGGACCATGGTATAAATTTGTCCGTATTACAACCTGGGATTTTAATTAGACCGCTTTTTGTAATATGACGGCAAGTGTTAACGTTAAACTTTTTAAAAGACCTGTTAAAAAAGTGTCGCAATGGTCTTTATACTCGCTAACAAAGACGCTTAAAAATAAATATGACCTCTTAAGAAAGCCGACCGCGAATACCGTGCACGGAAAACTCTCGTCTTTGAGTAACACACGACACCGGCGAACTAGCGCGGGAGATCGCGCCGCTTTAAAATTCCCTTGGGCGACGCGATTCTACCCTTCATTTAGCGTCGGTCGACGTGTTGTGCGACGAGTTGCGATAAAGTCTCAACGTTTAAATGCATTTTCTTAGGCTGTTGATGTTTTTAGTACTAGTTTTTTGGTTGAAATCAATCTATTGAAAAACCATATTCTATGTAAATTAGATGAATGTTTTGAGTGAACCCAAAAAGGGTTGAATGGATTTTGCATATTAGAATTTTGATTGTGAAAATTACTTCTATGCCCGCGCGGTTGCAAGAAAAACCACCCAGCCACCAATTTCTTGACATAGTTAATTGTTTAATACGTAACTGACCAAATGCATTCTATCCTAATTCGTAACAATTTCGGTAATCGCTACCCGCTCGCAGCACCAACCACGCACCAAAGAGTTCTCCCCTTTCCTTATCGTACGGCGCGCGCCCTGGAGGTCTATTCGAGCGTATTGAAGCGCGCCCGCTAATTGAGTCGAGTGGAACTTGCTAGGTGATTCGGTACGTGAAACAAACCTAATTTTACGCATATTTCGTCGCGTTCATTACCCACTCTCGAAGGAACTCGCGGCGGCTGTTCGATATTTTATCGCATCGTTGTAAATTTCTTACTCCGAGAATGGGTTTTATATTGGCGTGGTTGATGGTGTTTTACGGATAATTTTGGTTGTTAAATATATTATTTTTTTAGGTATAATATCTAATTCTAGGTAAACAACTGGAAGTTAAGATTATTGGTGCTGATATATATTAGAACACTAGCTTTTGCTTTCGGCTCCGCCCGCATGAAAAAGTTTTTCTGGGATAAAAAGTAGCTTATGTCCTTTGTAGGGTCTCAAATTATCTCCATACTAAATTTTATCGAAATCCGTTCAGTAGTTTCGGAGATGTGCAGTAACAAACAAACAGAAAAACAGACAGACAGAAAAAAAATATAAAAATCGCTAATATCGTTTTCAATTACTCTTCTATAGTCACCCCCTTTCTTTTTTATCAACTTTCTTTAAATGTACAGACACACCGGTTCAACTGCTTTATTATAGGCATGCTCACGCCTTTTATCCCCGAAG
This sequence comes from Sphinx pinastri, assembly GCA_947568825.1. Lineage (NCBI taxonomy): Eukaryota > Metazoa > Arthropoda > Insecta > Lepidoptera > Sphingidae > Sphinx > Sphinx pinastri. Next base: position 5,097,118 of record OX387620.1, read on the forward strand.
GGGTAGGCAGAGGCGCAACTAGTGCACCCACTTATCGCCAAGCGTATTCCGTCCCATGATGTGATAGGGGGCGAGCCTATCGCCATATCGGGCACAAATTCCAGACTCCGGGCTGATACTGAATAGAAAAATCCAATATCACTTTGCCCGACCTGGGAATCGAACCCGAGACCTCAGCCTTGCAGTCGTACCGTAATACAACTACGCCACCGAGGCAGTACTATATTATATGTATTGATTTAATTTAAAAAATCAATACAATATGTCTTTGACAGAAACTCTTCAACATTTGTCGTAACAAAAGAATACTCCGGCCAAAACAAACACTGGAACCGTGTCTGGTACTCACAAATTACGCGTAATGTATACAGTTGGCGATCCATCGGCACACATTCGCGGCGGTAGCCGGTGAGTGTATTTCGGTGGCACTTTCAGCCCACAGCCGTATTTATTGTCCGAGCGTACAATGGACGCGTTTACGTTGGAAATGGTGTTTCCAACGTCGCGTCGCGTCACACACGGTTCGCACTTGACGAAGGGCCGGACTGTTGATAGGGTTGGCATTAAAAGGAAAATTGATAAATACATTTGCGTCTAGTGTTTTTATTTATAGTTTAGTTTGTTCCAAGTTTATTTTCTACAGTTTGAATAAAATTACTACAATATTCAAATGGAGTTTTTTAGAAAATGACTGAGCCATAAAAATAATAATGTATATTTTTTTTAATACGTATTTTTCTCAACACATTTGACAAAAAAACAAGGTGATAACTGTACATTAACTTTTACTTTGAACACCCGATATCAACTTTCATCATTCCCATTCTAAGGCCGCTCATAAACTTCCGACAACTATCCCCTCTAAATCTTTACAAATCTTTCGAGCGGTGACATCCCTAAAGCGACGGACGGGCAAGTTTCAAATCGCGATAAACACATTCGGCCGACCCTTTATTGAGCTACGCGCGGGGTCGCGGGTTCGGATCCGTTTCAATTTGTTGGGACCGCTTTATGTCCGACCCTGGCCGTGATGTACGGACCACGATTGATACAATTAAATTAGTTTTGGCGGGGTTTTCGCAGATACTGATTTGTGTTTCGTAATAAAAGAGGCGTGCATACGAAAAAAGGTTTTGCTTTATTGGGTCTGTTCGGGTCGCTGAGCCAAACTTATTGGTTGAAATAAAATTAATTCCAATATTGGGTCTAATCTGCCGTAGCCTCGTAGGAATAAAGATTCCTATTGTGGCAGATGTAATTTTCTACGAAAATTAGGTACATATTAGAAACTGCAACGGTTCTGATTTAAATAAAAATATGTACCACTGAACACAAATACTTATCGCAAAAATACCACCAGGCGACCGACCGGCACGAAAGTCAATGATCAACTGACTCGACTTGTCAAACGTTCGTGCTTTTATAGCAAAAATGGTAGATCACGTCACAAATACCCTCACAAAAAATATTTTTGTTCTAACACGGCCTTTCCTGACTATGTGATCGTCCTCGATCACGCTCTTTTTTGTTTCTTTCAATCTCCAGCGGCATATTTGCCAAATAGTTACTAAACTGAGTACAATGCAAACGATTCTTAGTAAACTGAGAAGAGTGCTATTGACAATCTGCAGATAGCTTTCAGTGGTAGCTGCGTTGTACGGCGCAGCACGCATTACACACACCGTATAGAGCCTCGTGACGGCAGCAGTAAATGAGGACTGCAGCGCCCACGAGGTCCCTCGGGGGCGGATTGATTCATCACCCAAATCATTTTAGCTTTAGTTACCCATTGTAACACAATCAAGCAATTTCGTATCAGTAATGGTTGAGTCATGGAACTCAATCATTTCTGAAATAAGAACATCCGGTAACCACTATCAGGGTTCCAGAGAACTGCACCAACAACATAAACCAACAGTGCCACTTTCGGGGCACGAGATAGCCACAATGTCGGGGCTACGAAAAATCGTACTACCACAAACTACAGAGTGCCACAATGTCGGGGCTACGAAAAATCGTACTGCCACAAACCACAATGTTGTGACAGAGTGCCACAATGTCGGGGCACGAGATAGCCACAATGTCGGGGCTATGACAAGACCACTCCAACTGGAGCGTGTCGTTCCACAGCGCCAAAAGCGCACCGTTTCGCAACGCCAAAAGCGCACCGTTTCGCAACGCTAAAAGCGCACCGTACCGCAGCGCATAAAGCGCATCGTACCGCAGCGCATAAAGCGCATCGTACCGCAGCGCATAAAGCGCATCGTACCGCAGCGCATAAAGCGCATCGTACCGCAGCGCATAAAGCGCACCTTTCCGCAGCGTATCGTACCGCAGCGCATAAAGCGCATCGTACCGCAGCGCATAAAGCGCATAGTTCCGTACTGCATACAGCGCACCATTTCGCAACGCCTAGAACGCATAATTCTGCAACGCCTAGAACGCATAATTCCGCAGCGCTTAGAGCGCACCGTTCCGTGGCGCATAGAGCGCACCGTTCCGTGGCGCATAGAGCGCACCGTTCCGTGGCGCATAGAGCGCACCGTTCCGTGGCGCATAGAGCGCACCGTTCCGTGGCGCATAGAGCGCACCGTTCCGTGGCGCATAGAGCGCACCATTCCGTGGCGCATAGAGCGCACCGTTCCGTGGCGCATAGAGCGCACCGTTCCGTGGCGCATAGAGCGCACCGTTCCGTGGCGCATAGAGCGCACCGTTCCGTGGCGCATAGAGCGCACCGTTCCGTGGCGCATAGAGCGCACCGTTTCGTGGCGCATAGAGCGCACCGTTTCGTGGCGCATAGAGCGCACCGTTCCGTGGCGCATAGAGCGCACCGTTCCGTGGCGCATAGAGCGCACCGTTACGTGGCGCATAGAGCGCACCGTTCCGTGGCGCATAGAGCGCACCGTTCCGTGGCGCATAGAGCGCACCGTTCCGTGGCGCATAGAGCGCACCGTTCCGTGGCGCATAGGGCGCACCGTTCCGTGGCGCATAGAGCGCACCGTGCCGTGGCGCATAGAGCGCACCGTTACGTGCTGTCTGAAGCACACCTTCGCACATCCTGGAGCGCGCCTCCGCACGCCCTGGACCGCGTGTGTCCGCAGTCTGGACAGCACGTATATACACAGCCTAGTGCACTACTCCGCACCGGGCATACACCAACAGGATCTCCGGTTCCTGTAAGCACAGAAAAGCAAAAACATTAAACAACAACAGACCGTTCGGCCTATTCTGACCTTTGATTAAGACTCGTATCAAACTTTCCGAATAGCAATTTCATTGCTACAACAAACAACTCCATTCACGAAGTGCCCTGGTCATCATCTCCAGTAGCCACCACATACAAAACGAGATCCCAACATTTGCGGGGATCACGGAGAAATAAAGGAAACCATAACCCTCAAGCAAGGATTACGAGTCATACGATACCACACTTCCTATACAGTCACCGATCCTCTGCAGTGGAGCCGCTAGCATCTAGCGCTAGTTGACACCTTAGTGCCCGTAAAACACTTCTTCATTCGAAGTCGTGTACACATAACGTTCTCCACAGTAGCATTGGTATATAACATACCTAGCTATGTGGTGAATACAATCCACATGTATGGGCATCGATTACACATCCCAATTCTGATATTAGAAACTGCAACGGTTCTGATTTAAATAAAAATATGTACCACTGAACACAAATACTTATCGCAAAAATACCACCAGGCGACCGACCGGCACGAAAGTCAATGATCAACTGACTCGACTTGTCAAACGTTCGTGCTTTTATAGCAAAAATGGTAGATCACGTCACAAATACCCTCACAAAAAATATTTTTGTTCTAACATACAAGTATTTTGGTCTCAATTCTGCAATAACATTTTGTCCATGGGCGACCACACTGTGTACCACTCTTTTTGCCCGACTATGCCGAAGCAAAAAGGAGGGTTATGATTTTGTCTGGTGTGTTCATCTGTTCCCTGATAATAACTTATTTTTTAAAGCGATGCGAGTTACTGAGAATATTCTTAGCACGAGATAGTTTATGATTTATCCTTAATTAATTGTGGGGACAAGATTGGAATAAGATCGATTATACAAGATATAAAAAAAACTTGAAAGAAGTAAGTACTTACGGAGATTTGGATGATAACTAAATTTCCTTGGAAATATTTGCTTATCATTAAAAAATATGGGACATTTGAAGACTCCAAGTAATATTTTTTTCACATTACTGTAGGTATTACAATATGAATTTATTATACACTAGACGTCTGCTCGTGACTTCGCCCGCGTGAAAAAGTTTTTCCGGGATAAAAAGTAGCTCAAGAGTAGTGAAAGAATTTTCAAAATCGGTCAAGTAGTTTTTGAGTTTATCCATTACAAACAAACAAACAACCAAATCTGTCCTCTGGATAATATTATTACTATACGAGCTTTTGCCCGCGGCTCCGCCCGCGTGAATGAGTTGTCCCGGGATAAAAGTCCCGCTTTATATTTTCCCGGGATAAAAAGTAGCCTAAGTGTTAATCCAGGACATAATCTACCCGTGTGAAATTCGTTCAGTAGTTTTTGCGTGAAAGAGTAACAAACATCCATACATCGAGACATCCATACATCCATACATCCATACTTACAAACTTTCGCGTTTATAATATTAGTAGGATATACAATAAAACACAAAATAAACAAGTGTACGGGGTCGTTTTCTACTCCCGCAACGTGGCGCAGTCTGCGAACATAATAAAACAAGTGAGATTATGATTCGAAAACTTTTTTATGAGGCCAAAAAACGCCCTCACTTCGCACTTTGGACGTCGTAAAAATTACAAGATATAAAAAAGTTTCGAGACGAAAATCGTGTTTCACAGTCTTTTAAAGTCAATTTATGAAACTAAAATCTAGACGGACGTAACGCGTAGCGGGGTTTTATTTCAAAATCTCTCTTATTTTATGGCGGCTTCGAAAGTTTAACGATTAACTCGGAGCGACTTGAGGATTATAGTTTTTAATTAACCGAGGGAAAACAGCGTGGCGGCATTGATCATTTTATGTAAAGCTTTGGATTTTTGCGCCTTTGAAGCTGTGTCCCTGGAGTATGGGTGGATGGAATTGGAATGTAGGTCCCGATGAATTAGATAACTTTTCTGAATATTGCGAATATTCTGTCGCAGTCTCATTCCCGAGGGTGGTGTTGGATCCGTCCAGTTTTTATCCAGTTGTTTGTCAGCTCCCGTGGGTCGTTTTGGAATACGATGAAATTGTTTTCAGTACATACTTTCGACATTATAATTTACATACATACGCTCACGCCTTTTATGCCCGAAGGGGTAGGCAGAGGCGCAACTAATGCACCCACTTTTCGCCGTGCGTATTCCGTCCCATGATGAGATAAGGGGCGAGCTTATCGCCATTTCGGGCACAAATTCCAGACTTCGGGCTGATACTGAATAGGAAAATCCAATATTACTTTGCCCGACCCGGGGATCAAACCCGAGACCTCAGCTTTGCAGTCGTACCGTAATGCAACTACGCCACCGAGGCAGCATTTATGGATTAAATAATTATTATTTTCACAAATACCAGCCCTGTACTATATACTGTCCCATTGCTGGTCAAAAACCTCTACTACTGAGAGGGTTTTAGCCCTGAGTCCAAATTCTCAGGTATGTAGGTTTCCTTGTTTTCCTTCACAGTTAATACTAATAATAATCTATCTTATTATATATAAATCTCGTGTCACAATGTTTGTCCTCAATGGACTCCTAAACCACTTAACCGATTATAATAAAATTCGCACACCATGTGCAGTTCGATCCAACTTGAGAGATAGGATAGTTTAAATCTCAAATTATAGTCGCAATTTTAATTTATTGCTAATTATTTGTCTGTTATTATTTGACAGTCACAATTATCTTAACTCCAAATGATTCTAACAGATGTCGATACCTTTCGACTGGGTTGAGTAAGTAATCAATAGATGGCGCTGCTATGAATGATTCTAACAGATGTCGATACCTTTCGACTGGGTTGAGTAAGTAATCAATAGATGGCGCTGCTATGGTAAATCTACGAACGTGTCATATAAGCTACATTTTAAGCGGGACTTTTATACCGGGAAAACTCATTCACGCGGGCGGAGCCGCGGGCAAAAGCTAGTACTAATATATAAAGCTGAAGAGTTTGTTTGTTTGTTGGTTTGAACGCGCTAATCTCAGGAACTACTGGACCGATTTTGAATCTAGTCTAGAAAAATCTAGTCGATAATAATCTATAAACAGTACACCCTTAATCTCGAAATACGCATGTACTTGTGCTGAAATCATCAAACCTATAACAAAGGTACAAGGTCAATCTTAAACCTAACAATGTGTATTCATAGTTTTTAATCCTGCAATTAAGTTATATTTCTTCATGCTTATCGCAATAACCTATTAGTATTTAGATTCATATAGTTAGTAACAATGAAAAGTGTACCCTCAACTCACTATAAGAAAACTCATAATGAAACTCCCAAGACAAACAAATTTTAAACGCTTCGCCGACCGCATAGGGAGGCATGCCCCAAACAGTTTGCAGGATTTAGGAATATACATTTTTATAAATGTAAACCGTGATACCCCAGCTGGATGTAATGAGCGGCGGGTTCCAAGTTGCCCGCAAAACAAAGGAGCCGGCATTAAGCAGAGTACACACTGGCGTTAATCTGCGCCGGTTGTAAGTTGTAATGCGCCCGACCGCGTCGAAAAGTTGAGCTATGCCCGCCGTCTCGCGGTGCTTGCGCGCGCCCTCTTGATATTAAACCGGTTCAGTGCGGTTTATACCGGCTTTATTATATTAGCGCGTCGACGCTTCGCTCTGAATTTGGCGGTTTAATTAGTACCGTTACGTTATGAATGGTAGGTGAAGCGGCTTGTTTAGAGTGCGCGGATGATATTAAGGCGATGGATTTATTTGATGGCTCGACAGATTATACAGGTGGGTTTTGGCTCTAACGCGACAAGGTTCAAAATTAATCCTCGTCTCGCTTTCGTGCTCTCGACGCGTTGTGTGTTTACGAACTCAATTAATATGCGACTGTTTATGCGTTATTGAGTAGGTGAATAGTCGCTGCGAAAATTACGCAGACCAAATCATATTATGTGAATACATAACTTTTCTATTGTAACTTAAAATGCTATTTATGTTTAGCATGTAAATAATAACTTTATAAGTAACATCTTTTTTTGTTGTGGCTATATTAACATAGACCTGCCTATTTTTATAACAAAATTAAATATCCAAATTGTTGAACGATGAATCGTATTTAATAACAAAACAAATCTCTTCGAATACTCAGCCACGTTTCCTTTTACTTAAATAAGTTGCCAACTTTTTTTTGTTAGCTTAGGGCACGTTATGCATAAGTACGCAGCTTCTTTCGAACCTACTTAAAAAACTGAGAGGCTTACCATTTCTTTTCAATATTTATTTTTGTCATCCAATTCTGTGACAGATGTTGGTTTTCACATGGATCCTTTGGTATAATTTACACATTTCGCTGTAAAGTTCCATCTCATTACAAGCTAGGTACGAAGATAACATTATCTGCGTATTGTATTATGGAAATATTAAATCGCAATAAACTTGTTTCAATTTGTAAGTAAGTATGAGCAGCATGGCATTAGTTAAAAATGCTGTTTAATGTTACCAGTTTAATTATAATGCAGAAAACTCATTGTTTTATAGTTTTACATTATAAAACCTTATCTCTGCTATAATAATATGTAGACATAATCACGAAAACGATTACGGTTCCCGCTTCTTGTTGTAATATGCGTTGCCCTTGACCGTTGGTCTAATAAGACAAACATATTTCTTTACGAGTGGTACGCCACCTATTAAGTTTTACGAACACGACGTACATACCCACACTCAGACGTTTAACGACTTTGTTTTCTTGTTCCAGGTACATAAAAATCTTCAGTTCCCGTAAACGATCGACTTTTATTATCAGCCAAAATGGTGTTATAAATTATTCTGGCCGTCAACGTGCTCGTTTATGTGTACGTCTTTATATCTCAACGTTTCCACCGAACTATCCTGGCAATGGATGTGGTAATTATGTGCTCACAGTTCACACCCATTCATGGGTGCTGATGTCTGTCTTTTCGGGTTTATTGTCTGTTGGAGTTTATCGCCTGTTTGTCGGTTCTGAATATCGAACACTGGCGGTAATTTTATCTCTTGTAGTTAGTGCATCTATTATAAACTATAGTAATATTCACAAATCACAGTAATATAATAATCATAGACATAGTGCAAAGATTTAAAAATAATTATTATTTATTCTAGTATTTAGAATGCAGAAACATTATAAATTATTAGTCCAAGTTTAGATTATTTTAATATTTGGACTACATAAACGTAACACTACGAAACAAACATTAAATGTAAAAAATATTTTATCTACTTTACACTCTGAATTGACGCAGCAAATAAATAAACATCCCGCCCATTTATAATAGCTACAGCATAAATTATAGAGGCAATCTATTCATATCTTTCCGCAACACAAAGTGAAGTTGGGCGGCTAATAGCGTATTGGTGCAGACTGCAGCGGTTATAATGGACCGACGAGGAGCGCTCGGCTCCGCGCTAACTCACCCGGGCGAGCGTCGGGCGCCGTCTGCGCGTGTGCAACAAGCCTTACAGCATTTGTTTACATTACCGTTGAGACATGAAATTGAAAATATTACGATGTATGCGATACGTACTGTATTGAATTTGCTCGTTTAAATGTGTATGCAGTGCTGCGGGCGGTTGAGCGCGCCTTTTTATGCGTTTAACGTTCTAACATTTTATAAACGAGTAGCTTGTTGTAAGCACTTTAAATAGGTTTTAATAGGATTTCTACTCGGTTAACAGGTTTTAATAGGACTGCCTCGGTCGTGTTACTTGTATTGCGTGGTACGACTTTCGCTCTGAGGTCTTTGGTTCGAACTCGGGTCTGGCTAAATGATATTTTGTTTTTCTTCTCATTATTAGCCCAGAGCTCATTATTTGTGTCCGATATGGTGATAGGCTTTTCGCACAATACATTACATTGTACACATTTTAATCAAACTAGTAAGTCGTATAAACTCATAAACAGAAACACCCTAAAGGTCGTATAAAATATAAAACGCAATTAAAAAATCGCACCATGTGTACGGCACCTTATAAAACAACGTCTTTCAAATAATCCAATAATACTATATTCATTAAATCTTGGGGCAGTGTAAATTCCGCCACATTTAGCCATTGTATTATTTTTTCATTGCATTAAACTGGGACTCAAGATAAAACTACTTAAAACTTGTTTTGCATAATTAGTGCACTGTAGAAAATTGCTTTTATCTCTCTAACCAGCTTTTTTTGAACGGAACACAGCTAGGAATTTCCATTTTGAAAAAAATATATTTAAGTCTTTTCTAAGGAACTTGCGAGTGTTCCGATGTTTTTCATTTTATGATTATCATGCGCTTCAGCATTATAACATTGTTCTTTCGTATTTAATCTTTTAAGTAAATGTGTTCCTTTGTTTCTAAATTTAAAAATTGTATCCACCGGAGCAGAACTTTCATTTTTAAACGCAATTTATTTATATTTATTTCTAGTTTCGCTTCAGTGAACACGCACCTTCAATCTCAAATCTTTGCTTTTGGACAGTTTTATGCCAAACGCCAACAATTACATTTTATGTCAATATAGGCAATTGTAATCTAAATAGTGCGTTGCGTACTAAACTTCAAAGTGAAGTTAGTTATAGGCTTTTTTTCTACACTTAAGTGTAGTTGATCGAATAAGTCATAGTTTTTCTTACATAATGGGATAACATCATGATGGTTTTTATTTAACATAATTAACGATAAGGTATCATGTTAAAGTGAACGAGCATGTTGATCTAACCATCTCCCCTATTCTCTTCTCAACTTGGTATAAACAACTTATTCAATCTTTGTCGTACAACTAAAATGGTCCGCCATACTCAATTGCCACAAATTGGGCTGTCGAGCTTTACATGTAAACAACTCCAAGTAAAAGTGCCAAATGAACCGTTTGCCGCGGCCATCTCGTATATTATCTCGTTGGGGCCAATGGGCCCTAATGTGGCCCATTAGGCGGGCCGATGTTAATGTGTTAGTTAGCAAATTGCCGTGTGCCGGTTGCGCGGCCGTTTTGCAAAATGACCTGTGTTTTATCAATGTTTGTGGTATGGCGGGTTTTTTCCTCCGACTTATCTACGGGTTTGTTTTGGTATTCTTCTTCGTAACGTGCACTCTCGACAGACTGGTGGTGGTCATGTTTGGGCCGATTGATGAACTGCCGTTTTCACGATGCGTCGCTATATGCCTCGATTGGCGGAGTGGAAGCATCATTCATAGAGTGCCTCATGGATTTGATTAGGCCTGTTCAACGGGTGGGAGCGCGTCTCTCTATTTTGTCGTCTTTTGCTCTTTATTTTTCCTTGAACTACTTACCGTTCCATGGAGTCCTCGTTTCAACTTATGTGTCCGAAGAACTTGAGGATTGGGTATTCTTAATAATTTGTAATAGGAACAAATTAATTCCAAGAAAGATAGAGAAGAACTCAACGGCCCTATTACTTTTAAGATCAAAATCGCTTACACGCCCTAAGTTCAGTCGACGTGCCCGAAACACCGAACACTTGACGCGTTGCATTTATTGTCATTTTACCCGCACGCGGAGTGCATATCGCATTACCGTGCCGGACGTCGACGCTGTTTCGCCGCGCCTCCGCCCGGTTCTAATTAACTAAACGTTTCAAGTTGTATTTTAGCGTTCACTTAATTAACTAAACCCCAAAATGAGCCTGTTATGTTTGTGCGTGGTAGCGTGTGTATGCGTGTGTGTGTGTGTGTGTGTGTGTGTGTGTGTGTGTGTGTGTGTGTGCTTGTCACGTGATTGAATATAATACAATGAGGTCTATAATTTAGCAGCAGAGGGTAGCCAACGTGCAGATAGTTCGTCTAATGGTAAATGAGCACGGTCTTCAGTTACCTGCAGGATACAGTACCAGAGAAATTATGTCTGAATTTAATATTGTGTGAATGGGGGGTAAGGCTTCCGATAATCCACCAATACGCATGTTGTGGATATTTATTTTTGTTTTACTTGCGATCATTTCTCGGCACTTCTTTTAAATTTTATTTATATTCGCACCAAGAGAACCTTTTTAAATCAAAGTAAGGCGCGAATTATACAGAAAACGCGTAAGGTGAAGGCGCGATGCAGGCGCAGAGCAGGCGTGGAACAGATAAGGCACGGACGCGATTTGAATTATATCAAAGAGGCGAAGAGACGACACAACGAGTCATTACACAGGCTGACTTTATCACAATAGCTATCATAATAGCATGTCTTCCTCTTCAGACGACGAAGATGCGCTTGCTTTGCTGCAACTCATTAATGTGCAGAGACACCGAAGATATTGGGTGCACCCTGTCTGGAAAATGTCACAAGAGCATAGATATTTTAAAATAATGGAAAAATTATGCGAGTATCCTGATCGTTTATTACTGTACTCCGGCTTGGTATAGTTATAAAGAGCTGGATATTGTTCAATTATCTCGCAGAACTGTACATTAAATTTACTATCGTCACGCATTTTTCTGCTCCTACTGTACAACAAAACGACGTGCCGCTTGCGCGCCTCTCCAGTCGCGAGTCGCGACTGCTAGCAACGCGGAACAGGTGAAATGATGTGCCTGCGCCACGCCGCTTCAGTATAATTCACAAAGTGTCGCCTACCTACATTTTGTATTGAAAAGTTTTGAAGCGGCAAGATGCCTGCGCCGCGCCTTCGCCTTACGCCTTTTCTGTGTAATTCGCGCCTAATTAACGTGAGTATACGTTGATTCTGTTATTATAATCTAACGGTAAACGTTATCGCAAACCACCTCATAATCAAAACCTCAAAACCATAACACACAATAGGATATACAATACACATTGAAATTAACAGCACGATGATCGCTTCTTCGACGCTTTAGGCAAATGTGTGCCGTGTTAACAGCTTACGAGTCGAATTCTCGTAAGTACAGACTCGACGTTGCCGCGTAACCGCCAGATATCCGAACGTATTTAATTACGGTGCGGTGTTTGCGCGATTTGATTACATGATTACAGTGTAATTAAAGCTGATTGGAATGCGCGGCAGGGTAGGGGACAGGGGAAGTGGGCGGGCAGGGGAGTGTTGCGTTCTCCGCTCTCTGCTGTTATTACCTCTAATTTCAGTCAAACGCAACGTCCGGCTTGCATTACATATTGTGTTCGTAATAGAGTATTGCGGTATGGATTTTTGGTGTAAATAAAGTGGTCATGTGAGACCGTGAGTTCCGAAATGGCATGAAATTGTAATGATATTTTCCTAAATCGAACTGCAATGTTTCGCCTGCAATTTTAATGCTCATATGGATTAAAAACTTGTTTTATAGTTTTTTCACTTATTTTTCGAAAACGGACATTATTTGTATACCCATTAAGATAAAGTTGACGGACAGGGAATTAGCGATAAATAGCACGGTTCAGAAAAGGAAGGTTGATAAAAACATACGAACTAATCACAAATAAAGCCCCTGTTCTCATACCTCGCGCTAAATCACGTCAACGTTAAAGTTCCACGCGCGTCGATAAGAAAATCCCAAAATTTCCACGAGCCCACGTTCATCGCCCGAAAAACTTTATATTTAAAAGCAAAGTTTACACACGGCCTAACGAATATGAAAAAGGTTGTAACTCTCTGGCTGTCAAGTTTTTTTTAATATTTTTATCCACTTTTAAAACTTTGTTTCGGCCGAAGGATATGCATTATACAAGTGTTGTTCCAGAGCTTAAGTTACCTCAGAGAGAACTTTTAAGCTGATAAAACAAAAAAATACGAAGTTCCCAACTTGGCGTTTTTATACACAGCGGAGTTTATTTTGTATTTTTTTGGTGATTTTTATACCGGATTTTTAGTCGTGAAATTAAACGCTCGAGTGTTTTTTTTCGTTTTGTGTTTTCCGGCGATTCTAAGAACGGATTAGTTGCGATGCGGTTGAGTGTGATTTACTGAGGATCTTTTAAAACACGGGGAATGTTTTTAGCTAATACGCTGTCTTTATTGTATTCTCAAATGCTTATAATTAACAATTGATTATGAATCACAAGATTAACGACAATTATGATTAGGGTTGCCGCGTAAAAAATATTTCACAAAATATTTTTCTTCTTGTCACAGCTGCACCTAGACATAATGTGATTAATTATAATGTTACACAGTTTATACGAAAAAACATTTTGTTAACATAGGTTTATGTTAACCAATCAATCATAATACAAGATAAATTTTATCAATACGTGTACAATAGGGTAGATGACTACTCTTTTAAAAATACATTCAAGCAATTAGCGTGTCGCCGTCCACTGCTGAGCGCCCACCATTCCGGTCTTGATCAGTCTTTAAAATACATTTATCAAAAATGTGTGCCATCCAAAATGCCATTACTGGTGGTAGGTCTCTCATATGTGAGAGTCCGTCTGGGTGGGTACCACCGCAATGTTTATTTCTACCGCCAAGCAGCAGTGTGCATGCACTCTTGTGTTTCGGTTTGAAGGACATTGTAGCCAGTGCAAATACTGGACATAATGAGACTTAACATCTTATGTCTCAGGATGATGAGCGCAGTGGAATGCCAAACAGTACTTTGTGACTCAAGGTGCTGGATGGTGTTGCTACTGTTTATGGGTGGTCGTGTCGCTTACCATCAGGCAAACGGCATGCTCGTCTCGTCATTCAATGCAATAAAAAAAAATGTTATGGAAAAAGATTTTTCAAAATTGGCGCAATAATAATTACGTTATAAAGCTTTGAACTTTGGTGGAAGGGGCAAATAACAATAATATCAGACTGTGACGTCACCGAGTGTCACCGGCTATAAAGCTGCGTGCGTGCGAAAGAGATAGCGCGATATCCCCACCACGACCCTGCTTTAGCTCACAACAATATTTCAAATAATAACTACTATATTAATATAACGAACAACTGCTTTATTTTTCAAATAATTTTAATGCTGATTTCACAGAAGAATTTCTTTTTGGTATTATTTACTACTACATATAAAAATAATGTTTATAATTATACATAGGAAACTACCCTATTATGGAGGTATAATTTACAGATTTAAATTTCAAGGCACATGTCAAAGCTATCGATCAAGCAAAGCTCCAACTCTTCAATACCTTCGACAGTCACTGTTCGTGAGATAAATGCGGTCATACGTTATGCACGCCGCTTTTGCGACGACAAGAGGTAGAAGATGAAGGCACGGCTACAAGGGGCGAGGGAAGTGCTCAGGGACTAAAGGTGTCTTTCCAAGGCGCTTTGCGTGTCACGATTTGCGTTTGCGAATCGCAAAACATGATTTGACGTTTGTAAGGTATATTTTTGTAACAAATAATTACAGATTTTTATTGTTGGGATAAACAATTACAACATTAAACATAAAAGTATTACAAAAATACAATGTAATATTTTGCCAATTAAGGGGACTCTCAGCTCCTTGCTGCAGTACAGACAAACCAATACTTCAGCGCTAATTATCAATGAGGTGCCCAGATGTCATAAGGTGTGATAATTTAAAATATAACGGCATACTTAAAGACGAGTGGAGAGGTGTGGAGTTGTGTGGTCAATATTTACAACAGCCGAGCATATTAAGTCGATAATAGATGCTTACATTGTGCAATGTAAATGTATTTATTAAGATACTACATACATATTCATACAGTGTGTATCTTTGGCAAAACTTTGCGATACTGTGCAATGTCATAAATAACATAAAAATTAAATATAATTTCAAGTCGAAAAAGTCGAAATTGTGTTGAGTCGTGCGTTTTGTCGTGTCGTGCGTCGGGCTGTGTAGAAACCCACCCCTCCGCTCGCGGCATGCGTACGTACGGCACATTTGAATACGGCGTATTAGTGAATGGTAAGATTTATCGTCGGCATAACGACAGCCGTCTTGAGATTTATTGGCGGACGTGTTAGTGTTACCGGTACGCAGTGCATGCGGAGTGATTTTTTTTTATTGTATATGTAAACATTTTTTTCTTTAGATTAAATATACACAATTTATATACAAATTGATTAATTATTGTAATTCTGATCAATTACCAAGTAAAGAGGGAGGAAATGTTCCTTTTTATCTTGTCCTCAATCTCACACATTAATTATATTTTCGAAACAATATCCAACACTTTTTCATCTCCTTTGTCGCCCTCGTGCCCCACAAATAGTTAATTTCAATCGTTTTTTAACAGAACTTGATCTACTGCATTCCAGATTACGGAATTACCCGTTGCGAACGTGAAGCCACCCTTATACATCGACAGTGCGAATTCCGTTCACTGATACACGAATGTGTTCACCGATTCGCGTAGTCTTAAAACGTTTCACCACATTTAATGTTACCGAGATTTATTTAATTCGGATATATTTTTTGGGACAGAAAGCACTTTACTCGGGAATTCCATCGTGAATTTATTACACCGTAGGTACATTTATACTCGAATGGTGTATTGTGTTTTCGGTAAATGCTTCTTTTCAACGCTTGACGCGGTCTAATCCAGTTTTTTTGTTTGATGGGTTCGGTTTTTCCTATAGGAGTTTGTTGTTTGGTGATTTTGAAATTTGTGAGTGCGGAATGGCATAGGCACAGTGCGACTGTACCATTTAATAAAATAGGAACCAATAAACACTGTATTATATGAACGTATGTAGTATATTTTATAATATAATTTAATTTTATAGTCACCGCGGTACGAAATGGCAACCATAATATTTATTGGGTGATGCGGCCCCAATATAAATTAACATGGTTAAAAGCCACCACTGCGTTTTGCAAACTGTAGTAATTTAGGCGCGTTGCGTAATTTAAGTCCCGATCTAATTAAAAGGTGAGATTTATTTTGTTGCGTTTGAATTTAGAACGGGACACGCGATTCTTAATTTGAAACTACGGCTGTAACGTAAATCTGAACCAGTGATTGCGTATTTAAATATTTAATTCAAGGACTACCATTTGTTTTATTATAAGTCCTTGGGACCGGTTGTTTCGAATCGTTTGTGAATGTTGGTGTTTTCAAAATACGAAATCCAGTTTATTAAGTAAATTTATATTGTGAATAAGTGGTACAGTGTATCGACGCTCTTTTTGAATACTTTAGCTTTTATATAAACAGCAAGCCGTAGTTTTTTTTTGACTGCAGAGAGATACAATCAGTGATAAAATTTAAATTTCATAATCGCAAGTTTTTTTTTTATTGTTGTGTTAAATTTGAGTCATTTTAACCACTGTAATTTGGCATAAAAGCCTTAACGCCTGATATGTTAAATTATCACTCAGTACTTTTAATTTAATGTAACTGCTTGTGCTATCACTCAATTATCGACGGTAAAAAAGATCACCCAAAGTTTCGGCTTTTCTTCAATATTTTGAATATATTTTATTTAACAAAAAGGAAACACAGCGCGCTGTATCCATGGTAGGGATCAAATTCGTTAAACCGTAACAAACTCCTGTAAGAGTTTGATAATTAAATTTATATTCACCAGATGGGAGAAATTTCCTTGCTTTGTTTCATCAGACGTTTTGTTCTCAATTTGAAACAAGACTCAATAAATAAGCATTGGGCGATCGCACACACACACACACACACCTTTTATCCTCGAAGGGGTAGGCAGAGGCGCAACTAGTGACCCATTTTTCGCCGTGAATATTTCGTCCCATGACGTGATGGGGGCCAGCCTATCACATATCGGGCACAAATTCCAGGCTCATACTGATTAGGAAAACCCAATATCACTGCCCGATCCAGGGATCTACCCCACTACCTCAGCATTGCAGTCGTACCGTCATACCACCACGCCACCGAGGCACATCGGGCGATCGTTCACACTAATACAAATACATTTTCACATTTATTATATTTGTATAGTCTGACCAGGAAAATAAAACCTGCTTTGGGGGCACCACCTTTGCTTTTTCGTTTTGAAGTTAGCGTCGTCTATAGAACAAATTAGTTCTATTTTTCACCGTAACATGACAAGGTTTTTTATTTTTTGGTCGGGTTATATTTCATTACAAACTCTCCAATAAAACTTAGACCCTGTGTAGACGACGCTCTTTAAACATAATTAAACGAACAGTAAAAGCGTGTTACCTAAAACGCAGATTTTGCACATTATAGTAAACCTACTTTTCATTAGGACTATTTATTTGGTAGCATAGTTGGCTGTGTCACTTTTGTATTTGATCGTATTATATTTGACGAGTAGCATTTAATCGGTGCTAAAACAGGCGCACGTACCTAATATTCCCAAGTCACGGCAAATGTATAACAGGCGAATTATTGCGTCTTCGTTCGATTCCAATCTAAGAGCTTAGTCGACGCTGGGCATTGTCTGTAATATAAAACGTCGCAATTGTTTTCTAGAATCTAGACCCACAAACACAATAAACTTTAATTTCAAACAAAGTCAAACATAATAGCCAGCTGACGACGATAACATCTTAGAAACATATCGCAATAAATCTGAATCACGAACTCAAGTCGTGTATATTTTTAATAGAATTTATGTAGATGCGGCACACAATAATGTCACCTCTGTATGTCATTGGGTATTTTTCACGCGCACGATATTTTGACAGCGACGCTTTTGATATGAAAGCTTTTTAGAGGTACCCAATCCGTCTAGAAGACGAAAAAAAAAATGATACAAAATTCGACGTGTCAGGTACATCACCCCCAGTGGTGGTAGCGATAACGGGTTTTTCCCCGCGATGAAAAAAAATAAAAAAACGGTACATTTATTATGAAATGTATGGCCAACTTCGTTTCTCTTCTAACAGCTAAGCATATACACCGTTCAGCTCTCAGTCACTGTACTGCTGGTTTGCCTCAACACCGATTATATTTCTGATATTAGTTCCTCTAAAATGTAAAGGAACACCTACTAAAATTTGATTGATGACGCTGTATTATTTATTATACGACCCACATACCTACTAATACGCTAGCTCGTACCAGAAATCATATTAACACTACAGCTCGAGTACTGCGTACTACTAGTAGTCATATTCATGAAACTCACACGACCCTGTCACCGCCCGCACCATTCACATTTGCTAATGGACTATAATAATAGTCAAAGCGAAATGATAATACACTGCCCCCTTATTACATGGGGCCTAACATAACTGGTGAAGTGTGAGCGTGATAATACCTTTCCACCCTTATAAGAGACGATGTGATGTATAGCCAAAGCGTTAATGATATCAAAAAATATTACAATCAAGTATCAACATCCACCGTCAAACCGTTTAGTCAGGAATCTCGCAAATCTAAAGACTGTACGGGCTACGGAAACAGGTAAATGGGCCGGCTGTCACTCGCAGCCCTCAGCCGACGAGAAGCACTGGGCCACGAGCAGCTACGCCTAGAAGGGTGAATCACGCAAAACGACCCGGCATTATTATGAACAATATAACAATGCTTTCTGCAACAGAGTTGAATACCTGAGTAGAATGTAGGTCGTATGTGAAGACGTCAACGTACATTCGCGTGTTGCAACAAAGACCCGTCTGAAATTAGTTGTTGGTAAAGGACTGGTGAGAAGCCAGATGAATGTGCAGATTAATGAAGTTAGTTGTTATTGTTGGATTCGTGCTTTTTACCAAGATGTGCATCATCAGCGCGTGTCTAGTTGGTATTGTTGGTCGGTATGTGAGTTTTTTGGTTCGAAAACATTCCTATCCAATAATTTATTTGATTAAGAATTGAGTGAGGAGGTGTGGATATTATTGATTGTGATCAATTCATTATTTGCTAGAGCGGTTCATTTCAGTGGGAGTTGATGGTATCATGGCAATGCTTGTCAACATTGAGGATATAAGCCCTGTCTGGCTGTCACTGTCACTCAGCCCGAATTTATGCACACAAGCATTTGCTAAAGAGATATGTTGTTATTGTCTTTACTTTAATATTAATTAAATTGACTACGTAAGTGGCGTAATTGTATTACGGTACGACTGCAATGCTGAGGTCTCGGGTTCGATCCCCGGGTCGGGCAAATGATATTGGATTTTTCTAATCAGTATCAGCCCGGAGTCTGGAATTTGTGCCCAATATGGCGATAGGCTCGCCCCCTATCACATCATGGGACGGAATACGCACGGCGAAAAGTTGGTGCACTGGTTGCGCCTCTGCCTACCCCTTCGGGGATAAAAGTCGTGAGTATGCGTTATGCATATTTTAAATTGTCTCAAGTTACTTTAATAAAACATGATATTAATTTGTAGATATTCTGCTGTTTAATTACTAAACACATGTTAACGCCCACGATGGGTGTTAAATTTCCAGGGAAGTCGGATCAGTAACTAAGGTCTAAATTCACCATACTCTGTTAGCAGTGGCTTAGCGTGGGTTCTTGTTACCCGAGGCACGCCTTGTCATTATGACAGATTTTCCTTAAATCAATTCCTATTTATGTATATAAAATTGACAGTCGTTCGTCTTTATTGATATAAAGACGAACGACTGTCAATTTTATACACTTTTATATAGCTGCTTACCTGATGGTAAGCAGCTTGTTTGTTTCGTCGTTCGGTTGTACATTAATTAAAAATAAATTGAAAAGCGTGGTAGTCAATTGGAGTTGTAGCAAACTCAATAAAATTAATCTTCAACTCTATTCTGACAACGTCGTCTTAATACAATCTGTGAGTCTATATTTACTCTCCTCACATTCTTCGTAAACTGCACTACAAGCACACAATGCGAACGTTCAACGAATTCTATTTATTTGATTTCAATTCTGTTTCATTGAACAATTTGAAGTAAAACGAAACGACGGGCGGTCTATTGGCGCAGTAATGGATACCTCACGAGCGATGGAATCGCTTCGGTTTTGCGCTGAACCGTACGGAGTAATTGGGGATCAATTTGCCAGGTCTATTACTGAGAAATAAGAAAACTGGTGACCTATGACATAATGTATTCCGAAGATTAAATCTATCTATATTATAAAGTACCCTATATGAAATTGACAAATTACGAAAAAAAAACTATATCATGTGTAACACTTAACGTAAATTGCTCAAAGAATAAGGATAAAATTAGTAGAAGGACCACACTGCAGTTTTTTGGTAGCATGGATAGACCGTGACAGTGGTTGCACCTGAAAACTGCCAAAATTTAGCTTTGCAATAGCTGGAATGCCCGTTAATGTCCTTCTCCTACCTAATTCCCTTCCTCTCCGTTCTCTCTTTCCTGAATAATCCTCCTTCAAGGTCTATAACGCTTTCAAGATTCATTTGACAATGTGTTTGTAAACAGTAGTGACAACCTGATACCAGGCATACTTACACCCTTAGTTACCTTATATTATAGAAAACATACAAATTTGACACTTATAAACAACGCTAATCCACGGGATATCACGTGATAAACGTTATACATCGTAAATAACTTTACACAATCGTATTAAATTACATTCCAAGCCCTAATCCCTGGCGGCCTATTAAAGATTCCTTGTTTTGAGACCTCTGAGAATTAAGTTTATCATAGAGAATTACCGCCCGATGTTCTGTGGATTCGGGTAGAGGTTTACACTTTGGGTAAGTTGTCAAACTAATGCAAACTATTGGATGGGTATGAAATATGATTTGATTATAAAATGTTTGAAGATAACTGGTGTGTAACATAATCTATACATATATTAAAGCAGTAGAGCTGGTGTGTCTATACAATTAAAGAAATGTGATAAAAAAGAAAGGGGTGACTAAAGAAGAGTAATGGAAAACAAATCATCGATTTTTATAATTCTTTTCTGTTTGTTACTGCACATCTTGGAAACTACTGAACGGATTTCGATGAATTTTGGCACACGGGTAGACCATGTCCTGGATTAACACATAGGCTACTTTTTATCCCGGGAAAATATAAAGCGGGACTTTTATCCCGGAAAATCTTTTGCACGCGGGTGAAGCCGCGAGCAAAAGCTAGTCGAAAATAAACGATCTCAATCGTTTTGTTCGACCTGTCACGAAAGTGGACCAATCAGAATACATATATACGCACACAGCATTATACCTTTTTTCGACGAGGCAGAAATGTAAAACACCCATTTTGCCAGCTATGTCATGTCTCATAAACGGGGCAAGCCTATTTCCATTTTCCGAGCCAGTCTACGGAATTATATTGATCAGAAAAACCCAATATCACGTTACCCGATCCGTGATTGAACCCGAGACCTCAACCCGATAGTGTCCCGTTGACTACGCCACCGCGCCCATCTGTCACACGGTCTTATCATAGCTGAAATACATCTAGCCCGTCTGCCGTCGTCAAGGCGTTATGTACATCACACGAACATTCTGCCGACGGCATCGCTCCGAGTCTTCTCCCGCAGTTTATGCGACGCCTGTCCGGCCATCTGTCAGCGGTCGCCTCCTCGTTTGTCATCCCGAGGGTTGACCTGCAAACAACGTGCAGTGTTTTAGAGCTTGGAATGTTGTGTGAAGTGTCGCTGTTTTGTGTGTTTCAGTTGCAGAGATACATAAATAAATGTTTGTGTTTCTATGGTATAATAAGAATTAAAAACAATTATGACATTGTATACGTAACGTGTAATCTAGATATATAAAGGCGAAAGGTCACTCATCAAGAAATCTCAGAAACTACAAGTGCTAGGAGTCTCAAATTTTGCATGGGGCTTTTAGGACATAGAAAGAAAGAAAGAAAGAAATAAAAACGATTTATACATAGGTGCTCACTAAGACGGGATTTTGCGAAATTCAACCCCTAAGGGGGTAAAAAGGGGTGGCAAAGTTTGTACGCGATAAACTTAAAAACTACTGAACGGATTTAGATGAAATTTGGTATGGAGAAAGTTCGAGACCCTGGGAAGGTTTTAGGCTACTTTTTATCCCGGGAAAATATATAGCGGGACTTTGATCCCTGAAAATCTTTTTCACGCGGACGGAGCCGCGAGCAAAAGCTAGTTAATAAAAACCATTGCTAGTCATAGTATAATGAAAATACCAAAAAATAATGCTGATTACTTGCCGCTCTCAAGAGTGTAATATATAGGTAACACCTTCTAGAGTTAAGACCTTTAAGTATATTCTTAAAGGTCCTTTTGGGTCTGAGGATGTTTTAAACTAAGTATTTCAGCCAGATCATAAGGTATTCTAGTAGTTTGATGGACGCTTTTATGTCACTTAATAAGCTTACCCATGTACGATGTCCGACAGCAGGCCTTTACAACGATCTATTAAAAATAAATACACACACACATACACACGCGTTTTATCTCCAAAGGGGTAGGCAGAGGCGCAACTAGTGGATCGAACCCGAGACGTATTTTTTTTTAATGATATAGGGGGCAAACGAGCATACGGTTCACCTGATGGTAAGTGATCACCGCCGCCCGTGAACATCTGCAATACCAGGGGGCACAGAGATGCGTTGCCGGCCTTTTAGGTGGGAAAATCAAAAAGTCAGCATTGCAGTCGTACCGTAATACAACTACGCCACCGAGGCAGTCAGTTAAAGAATATATATTTAGTGGTATAACTATAGACATAAAGGATAGACTGATAATGCCCTACATTCTACTGCTATCTCAATACAAATAGAACAGTGTGGAAGATATGAAGTCATCGTGCCGCTAATAGACATGAAGAAAAAACCAAAGATGTTTTGATGCTTTCTGCAGAGTAGTTTTTGTGAAAAGAGAAAATCGCATCATATTATGGTGTTTATTTTCCAAAATACCAACATTATATCTCAAAGACATAACACTCATTTAAGATTTACACTCAAAACGTTCCAACACTCATATAGTGTGATAAACGTTCGAGTGTCACAGTAATTCCCGGCGAGGTGCGCCGTGCCGATGTTTATGCGCCGGTAAAGGTAAGACGATTTCGCATCCGAAACCTATAAATAATATAACGTCACACTAGGATTTAGCGAGCGTCGCAGTGACAAGGGGAAATGTGCTCGCTGTTATGACCCCGTCGGTCGCCTTTTGTTTGGCTAATGTCCTTCGACGCACGTATATCTTTTTTTTGTCGTATTTTTACAGGGGAAAAATAGCAGGTGTCGAGTTTTGTGACAGTCTCGCTCTGTTTGCCCCGGTCCGGGTGTCGGTCTTAATTCTGTTTGCATTTCAAATATTTATTGCGCCTTTGTTTCGTAGGATATATTTATATTTTTTCTTTGGCTCGTTAACGTTCATTTGTCTATGATGTTAACGTTAAAAGCTTGTTCTTCATCTGTATCAGATTTTGTTTTGTTTTTCTTACTTTGTACTAAACTAAGTGTTGCTCACGGCTTCGCCCGCGTGAATAGTCTTTCCTGCTACAACAAACGTAAAATTTGGAAGGTTTCTTTTTCACCTCACTGTGTTTATATTACAATTTTTCTTTTTTAATGCCTATAAATCCTTAATGAGACGTCAGCGTTACACTTTTTGCACCTTTACGTAGGAAAGATTTGGCCGAGTTTTTACGACTAATAACCTGCCTAACGTTAACCTTTATATTATGTTATAGTTATATTACAAACTATCAAGATTCTTAAGGAACATTTTAAATTTTATCAACTGTGAAATCAGTTTAAGATTCAATAATCTCTAGTTATGCATCCAAAAATATTTAAGCTATAAACCAAAGTTTTGCCATCAGTACCCCACCCGCCCGCTTCTCTAAAAATTCCGCGCATAAATATCGACAATATCGAAATAATTCCATGTAAAGCAAACATGCACAACTTTGCGTCATTAAATTATTCCCAGTATTTCGACGTGACTTTGCGAAATTTTTCATAAAATAACACACTGAACGGCACCATGCCGGGGCCCGCGGGGCGATGCAACCCTGCCGCTCGAGGCAACTTGCGCCAATAAATAAATAATAATAAAGGAATGGCACGGCAACGGAATTTAATTATTTCAAATAAGTACGGCAAAGCACAGCTTCTATGGATGGATTTAACAAAGACGTTGCGGATAGTAGCTGTACAGTGGGAGTTATAGTTGAGAGTGGTGGGCGCGACTGTCTAGACTCTAGAGTGTTGTCAGATATGTCTGAAGTGTATTTTAGTAGTGTGGGATGTGATGGTACGTTCGGCGCAATTCGTTTGCATGTTTGTTGGATTCTTCTGTTTAATTTTTCGGTTTAAATTTGGTATCCTCTGTTTGAGTTGAGTTTTTACAACAAATATTTTCGGTCAGTCACAATATAAAACAAAGCAAATAAAATTACGGCTTGATCTCCGAAGGGGAAGGCTGAAGTGGAACCAGGGCACCCACTTTTCGCCAAGTGTGTTCCGTTCCATAATATAATAGGGAACGAGCTTATCGCCATATCGGGCACAAAATTTATACTCTGGGCTGACGCTGAGCAGATATAAATTTATTTCGGTTGATTGGTATTCTTAACATCCAACAATCCTTACACACTCCAAACTTTGATCGTTATTTACAAGCTTTTTACAAATAACAGAAGAAGGAATGAGAAAGCCGTCCTTGGTGCAAAATTTATTATGACCTATTGATTCCCGGGCGTTTTCGCTTCATAAAAGGCGAACGCTCGCTCCTTACCCTCCGGAAAGTTTGGCTAACTCCGGCGAAATTATGTCACAAGCGAGTACTTCGCGCCCCCTGCGACTCGAAAGTTATTTTACAACGCAACTAAGACTTTAACAGCGCTGAATGAAGACCGTGATGGGAAAAAGAAGTGGAGGATATCGATTGTCGAGGAATTTGCGAGAATTTTGTTACGAAAATGTTATTATGATGCCATAGCATTGAGATTTTAAAGGGGAGACGCCGGCGGAATTTTTGATCGTCCCGGGATGGTTTTCGTTGTCTTATTTTATTAAATTACAGGGATTTGTACGTTTTGTTTAAGTCGTTTTAGTGATGTAGATAATTAGATAAGACGTGATGATTTTTGATTTCGTTTGTGGCCCTGCTGCTTGTAAATCATTAATTAAAATAATATAACAATGCCATTGCTTCATTTATGCCTAGGTATTTCACCTCTTGTATAAGAGTTCGTCTGATAACGTAGGAAATAGCAATTTCACGTGCTTTGTCTATCACCACCAACGCTGATGTGTTTGTGATTAAACGATATTGTAAACATTGTTTCTACCTATCGGTTTGACGAGTGGATATCCCATTTCGTAGTAATATATTGCTTTATATACGCAGTCATCGTGTTTACCATCAGAAGAGAAAAAAATCCAATTTCCAGACTTCGACATGACTGAGTATTTCCTAATAGAAGAATTAACTCAACATCACATTTCCCGACCCGACGAGGCCGAGACTCCAGAACGGCAATCGTAGAGCGTGTGCAATACAACTACTCCACCGAGGCATATATTATACACTCTCCCAAAGTGTTTCTAAAATATCATATCTTCACATCTATTTGGCGCATTTCGTCCGATGTTATCTCGTCTGTGCCGCGCCATATTCTCTGGATATAATTGTGCCGTGTGAACTAATGTGGGGTACAACGTACCCGCGCGCTCGCTTTAGTGTTAATTGGGATCATTTCTGCGAACTCGTGTTAAGAGGAAAAGTAGGAATAATTTATGCGAATATAGTTTTTTTACACCGACGACGCGACGTTGAAAATTCTCGTGTTATTTTTATATGGAAACGCAATATTTTTGTACATATCTTTTTTTCTTTTGTATATCGGCGATGTTAAGTACATTAATTTGTAGAACTGCGTCAGGGTCGTGAATTGCTAGAATTTTGACTTTTGATTGCCGTTCTCATTCGGGGTAAAATACAGTTGATCATTCAAACTACTATATCGTGGGACGTGAATATAGTTTGGGCAATAAAGACACACACACACACACACTCACGCCTTTTATCCCCAAAAGGGTAGGCAGAGGCGCGACTAGTGCACCCACTTTTCGCCGTACGTATTCCGTCCCATGATGTGATAGGTGTGAGCCTATTGCTATATCGGGCACAAATTCCAGACTCCAAGTATAGACAGGATGTATAGAGTACGAAGATACTGTTCTAGTCTCGACGGTATTGATACTATCTATGGGCAGTTGCGGGCTTGCAGTCCAGCGGACGATGTTGGGTTCGTTATTCAATTGTGTAAATAAGTTTTTTTTTTTATTTGTATATTTATATTTTTTGTACATTAATTACAAAAACACTGTACTTAAAATTAAAAACTATAGACGGCGAGAGGAGGTACAATTGACGATCTGATCGCTCGTGGCAACCCGTTAGACAACCATTGGATGGAATTAGAAGAAGAAATTGTGTAAAAAGGTCTAGTCAGTTTAGTGCGTAGATTATTATATAGTACAATAAGATATTTTCTAGAACAATAACTGCATACAATTCCGCTAGAGTACCTCCACATCAAGGCGTGAACATTTTAGTACTGGCAATAAGAGCACGCGCGCTGCTTTAAAAAAATACACACACACACACACACCACCTCATACTTCCATATTTTATTTCGTCAAAACTCGTATATATTTTTATGCGACCACATAAAACATAAGTAGTAATACGCTCCACTCCCGAAGCACTGAGTGCATATATTACTGCGTAGTTAGGTATTTTCGCGTGAAATAATAGGATTACCATATCGGACGGTTTCCGACGGATTTGGCGGGACTTCTTTCGGGGCAATAAAACCGTTATGTTTGAATAATTCTCGGTTGGTGGCGTGCCGTAAGTGTGAGCCGCGGTCGGTGATATAACTCATACTCGAACTGGTTGTGTGTTACTTAATGGGTGTATAGGTGGTTTTTATCTTTTTTATATTATAGACAGACAGACAAGCAAATAGATAACCTAAAGTTATAGATCGGTTCTCGAAAGCTGGCACGTTCTCAGTACTCACACCAATACTTATATTATAAAATGCTTCATGTTATAATTGAAGGGATAGATACATGATGCAAACAAAACATCATGCTATTTTTCTTGACTTTGTTGATACGTGAGCGTCGCGTTATCATTTATTTATTTATCATTTGTACAATATCTTTACAGGTACATTAAACCTAATACAATATTGTCGCTATTAACTATTGTATTCAATAACACACTTTATACTATAACATTTAAATATATAATATCAAGAATATATATATAATTTTTTTTTTTTTGTATACGCTTAACCTCCGTGAAATATGTAACATCTTATATAATATTATTATCCTGCATAACAAATCACACTTAAAAGAACTCTATCGATTTCACTCAAAGTAGCCGAGAATATATCCACCTGTCATGAGTCACGTTAATTATTTTAATTATCCGCGTCACGGCTGTTTTCGCCAGTAGATTGGTTCTGGCTACTGGTACCGCGAGTAGTTGTGAGAGCCGTCGCTTACCTACGTATCGGTCTGGTACGCACAGGTTCAGATGCCGCAGCACTCCCGGGTTATGTGCTACACCTCGTAGTAGTTTTATTATATACGCCGCGAGTGTGAAGTCCCAGCGCACCCTAAGCTCATTGTATCCCACCATCCCCAATACAAATAATGTAGGGTACATTAAAGGGTAGAACGGGTATACTCCGTATAATTTAAAATACAAGTGTCTTGTAAATTTATTTTGGACCCGCTCCAACATGGCACTATACTTTGCTTCATAGGGAGCCCAAATAACGGCACTATGTTCAAGATGACTCCTGACTAGCGCGTCGTACAACACCTTGATTGTTGTAATGTTGGTGAACCCTTGAGATTGTCTCAATACAAACCCTAAATTCCTGTATGCTTTCTTGCATATCTTATTTATATGTTCCCGGAAGCTTAGCTCGGTACTGAGAAGTACCCCTAGGTCCCGTACCTGCGATACTTGTTGCATCGGCTCCTCTTCCACCTTGTACTCATAGCGCATAGGAGTCCTCGCGCGTGTAAAGGTAATAACCGAGCATTTAGCTACATTGAAGCAGAGTTTATTTTTATGACTCCACTCCACCACCCTGCTTATATCCTCTTGAAGGCGCTCACAATCTATGTAACCCTTAACCTCATGCAGCAATTTGAGGTCGTCTGCAAATAATAAACATGATGCATGTCTGACAACCTCCGGCAAGTCATCATGTCGACTGATGTATCTTTATTTATTGACACTACACACTCACAACATGTGAATATTTTGTAAGCACCAGCTTTATATAATCGACCTATAAGTAATAACCACAGCATAAACAACTGCAATACGAAAAAATCAGGAATGCACTGCCGGCTTTTAAGAAAAGAAATACGTGTAAGGGAAGAGAATGAGATATTTCGTCCTGCAGAAATCTCATTAAGCAGAAATGAAACAACAAGTTGTCACTTCACGTTAATTTCTATGAAACCGTTGGTACTGCCCAGGTCAAGCTAGCCTATTCGGTGTACAGACCGATAAGATCACAGCGTGTCTCTACCACTACAGACCACTGCTGGTTCTAATTCATTAATTTGCTGGTGGTCGGGTATATTTTTTATCCGCCCGGATAGCGACCACGTAAGTATGCCGCGTTTCGGGGTCAGCCTGTGTATATCCGGTTCGGTGTCAACTGACGAGGGATAATCATCGCTCGTCAGTCGACCCTCCACTGAGCATCAGGCGCAGAGGGGTCACATAGCCGTGCCCTTACAATAAAAAAAAAACATTCTGATTTTTTCAAATTTTTGCTGTGGCCATACTTACCTTAATGTTGAACATCCATTATCGTAATAACATGTAAGGTGCAAAATACTGTCGAAAAATAATGCGCCATTTAGAGTTACCACATAATAGAGTGGTCAAATGACAAATGTTATAATTACTACCGTTGTAAAATTGTGGTGATACATCGTAACTACATCTACGCTTCCTTTCGATTACTATAATAGTAATACTATGAGATATTTTTGAGTAAAAAACTATATGACGCAACAAACTTGATTTTTTGATCTGTGAGGAATGGCATACGACTGTTTACTGCGCCTTTAGAATAACTGAAATATAAACATCGTCTATGACCGCAGACTCTGCTAGAAGAATTGGATTGTATTGTTCAAGCAATCTAACTGGCCATACCTATAATGCTACATCTAAGCTACCTCTTCATACCAGTCTTCAAGGCAATGGTACCTCATTGCCGTAGAGATAGCCATAGACAGCGAAAATTCTTCGAATATCACAAACTTTTGTAAGCTCGAAACTATAACCCATCGAGTTAGACAGTATTTACAGACATCCTGCCTGAGTAGAGTTTCGTCTAGTTCCCCGTCAACTTGACTATAATGGACGAACTTGTCCCTACCAGAAGTCGCTAAGAGTTCGCATCGGTACACGCTAAGTGTGCAAGCAAAAAACACCCGTGCAAAGTATGGTGTAGTGATGCTCTAAGGGCGTATTCTGTGTACAATAATCGTGAATTCGCGTTGCTAACATTGTCTGCATCCTAAGGTCCCAGCCGCCAAAATTATTCAAACAAGTAAGAAATTCTCCAAATAAATGATTAGTGAAGAAAAGATCTGTCAGAAATTGTGTCATAGAATGTTATATTTTATTTTATGAGGAAAACTTACACTATGAAAATGATGAAACCTTAACCAAGATATATTGAAATCGGACCATTTTGAGACCCTAATTTACTAAATGAAGAAGGAATTAAGGATATAGGCTCACAATTTTCAGAGAAATCAGTGTACATACATAAAAACACCAAACACACGAATTGAAAGGTGATAAAAATTATACTTCAAAACAACATCTACACAATTCTATTGGTCAATTAATATAAACAAATAAACTCATTTATTACAAAATCCACATAGCAATTAATGCATTCATGGTCATAGTACTTATATAGATATGAGTTACGGGACAAAAGTCTGTCAAATTATAATTCATCTGCTTTTGAAAAAAAACGTTTGATGATACTACTCGCGTCAAATAGTTTCCAGCATTAGGTACTTAGCAAAGGAGAATTATTATCTTACTTCTTACTTCTCATCTTACTAATATTATAAATGCGAAAGTTTGTGAAAATGTTTGGATGTTTGAATGTCTGTTAGAACATTGAAATTAAACTATTATAACGGATTTTATCGCGGTTTTTTATTTTATTTTCTCCCGACGTTTCGAAGGCTTTGCAGCACTTCGTGGTCACGGGGCGGACTGAGGTGTTGGTGGTCCGAAAAGTTAGTGTTACAAATCTTTCTTCTAACTTTTCGGACCACCAACACCTCAGTCCGCCCCGTGACCACGAAGTGCTGCAAAGCCTTCGAAACGTCGGGAGAAAATAAAATAAAAAACCGCGATAAAATCCGTTATAATAGTTTAATTTCAATGTCTAACATTCGCGTAAACATAAGGAATCATTATGTCTGTTAGAAGTAAACGCAGAAACTACTGAACGGATTTGGATGAAATTTGACACACGGGTAGATCATTTCCTGGATTAACACATAGGATTTTTATCCCGGTAATTTGCTTCCATGGGAAGTAATGGATTCTTATTATCTGATTAAGTAGACGGCGCTGGCACTGTATTGTGTTTTAGGGACCTTTATTGCTATTTCCTGCTGGAAAGGCTTATCTCGCGGGCAAAGCCGCGAGCATCACCTAGTTCTTTATATTATTATTATTTTTGGTTTTTATAAAAACATGGATATCAATACATTTGTCATACGATAATTCGGCCAGTAGGTATATATTGATGGTCGTTTTATTACTATTTCACTATTAACAAAAATTGCAAATAGCTATACACCACATAAATATGGCATCTATAAAGACCTTCTATTGACTCTCACAGTTATATTACGTTCAGTGCGATGTAGTTTGGGAGTTTTAAAGTATTAACCGTTCTATTTTCTATGCTATTTCCAACCGCATCGCTAAAATGGACCGTGTAAATAGTATATCCGATAGACCGCAGTAAAATCCGAGCCCCAAAGTAGATTAGATTTCGACTTTTTAGTGCTACGACTGGCTGCATGTATTGGCTGGTTAAAATCGACCGTGACCATTATAGGTTACTAGGGGCTACTTCCGACTTCGCCCGCGTGAAAACATGGGGTTTCTCGGAATAAAAGTCCTACATTCGATGTATAATAATTGTGAGATAGGGGCAGTGGCCATGATTTGGCGTTTTTAGTCTAACGGTAGCATACAATATAGACTGTCGATCAGAACTTGGGTTCGATTAGCAGATCGGGTAACACTCCATGGGTATCTTCTTGGCGCGGTTTGACCGGGACTTTGATGCTATTTCATCGTACTATGCCTACCGTTCTTCCGGAAGACTACATTGTTAGGACTACGATCATTTGCAGACAATCTTAGGCATAGTGGTGATATTAAAGCGCCTTTAATTTAATTTAATGAAATTTAATAAAATTTTACACAGTGAAGAATGAAGCGACTAAGTTAACTGGTCGGGGCTAAATTATATAGCGGCTATAGCACTTTACCAGCGAAACCAAAAAACGGCTAAAACACACCCGCGTAATTCCTATTAATTTCATAATGAAATACTAGCACTCAAGTCAAAGTCAACTAATTACATAGCAAAATTTCTAGACTGAAGAAATTACCCCACCGTATATCAACACTTATTAAACGATAATGTAAAGATGGTAACCCTACGCGAGTTAGAAAAATACACCCTGTACACTAGGAGATGGCGCATGGGGGCGTTAATCAAAAAGGGTTCAGCGACTGCGCGGCTTGAGACGAATTCACCGGCTCTTGAGGCCTTTTGGGGTCTACGCAGCTAACAAATGGCTGCCCTCTGTTATATTATGGTTATTATGATGCATAGTTCTCTTTGTTCTTTGATGCGTTTTTTTCGCAACATTTCGCGGTTTATTTTGTGAGTGAATATTATTTTATTACCGGCCTCGGTGGCGTAGTTGTATTACGGTACAACTGCAATGATGGGGTCTCGGGTTCGATCCCCGGGTCGGGCAAAGTGATATTGGATTTTTCTATTAAGTATCACCCGCAGTCTGAAATTTGTGCCCGATATGGCTATAGGCTCGCCCCCTATCACATCATGGGGCGGAATACACACGGCGAAAAGTGGGTGCACTGGTTGCGCCTCTGCCTACCCCTTCGGGGACAAAAGGCGTGAGTGTATGTATGTATTATGTTATGAATTTATGTTGAGTGTGATTTGATTTTGTTAGTGAATATTATTTGATCTGTACATTCGTGCTTTGTGAGTTTTATTGTATTTGTTTAAATATATATCATTATACTGCATTGTGAATCTTCTGTTACGCATTAATTGAATACAGCAGAAGTTTTAATTGAGTGAATATCAAACATCCATTACGTTTTTTATTCTACATTAAATTCACGCAGCACTTTAGACTCCCTCGGTGTCGTAGTTGTATTACGGTACGATTGCAGAGCTGAGGTCTCGGGTTCAATACCCGGGTCGGGCAAGGTTGTATTGGGTTTTTCGGAAAATCCCAACACAACTTTGAAAAACTTTTTCTACTCATTATCAGCCCGGAGTCTGGAATATATATGTATACCCGATATGGCGATAGGCTCGCCTCCTATCACATCATGGGACGCATGGCGAATAGTGGGTGCACTAGTTGCGCCTCTGTCCACGCCTTCGGGGATAAATGGCGTGAGTATGTGTGTGTTTACACTAAATAAGAATAAAATGCAAAAGTAAATTATTTATAATATATGGATACTTTTGATATTAAACTTTACGCGGTAAGCATACAGAGGTCATTCTCATATAATTAAATGACTTAACCGATATTGATAATTCTTAGACCAATATGAAGCTATATTATCCTCGAGTACTATAAGCTAATTTTATCCTGGGAAAAGGGAGTCAGCGCGAGTGGAGCCAGGAGCAAAATCTAGTCGTACATAAATTAAAGTCCCAAGTTTTTACAGCCACTTAATAAAAGTACTATTTATGAAAATTTACGACTTTAATTTCAACTTTGAGTTAAGTTAGTAATAATGATGTCTATAAATCACAATTTGTTTCTAGTTTAAAGTTATAATTGACTTGCATAATCGCACCAAGTGTTACAATACAAAATGTAAAGTAAAAAAATCTCTCTTTCATCCTGACCTGATCTAGAGTTTAGTGTAATCGATATACAAGACGGGGCAGAAGTAAAATCATAATGTGAATTGGCTATCATATTGCTGGATATAAAAAAATGGGCTCTATTTCCACGGAAAGTGTGAAATTGGTGATGTTAACTCGAAATCGGTCAAATGAGAACCTCCTGAATTGCCTCCTTGAGTAGAATGACTTTGTGCTCGTTCTACGACAAGTTGAATTGTTGCTCGCAAATGTTACTCTGAATTGGAGATGTCTTCTTCAGTGTTGGTATTCAAGTCGTATAGGGTCTGTGGTGTGTTGTGGTGAACACAATATTATCTTACTGCGTAGTTCTTACTTATCGAAAGTTTGTGACACCGTTTGAATCTTTATTAGAAGTAAACGCAGAAACAACTGAACGGATTTGGATGAAATTTGGCACACGGGTAGACCATGTCATGTATTAACATGTTATAGGCTTTTTATTCCAGTAATTTTCTCCCATGGGAAATAATGATTTCTTTATCTGATTTTTTAAATAGATGGCTCTGGCGTCGATCACTGGTTTAGGAACTTTTATAGCAGGAAAGGCTTTTGACGCAGGCAAAGCCGCGAGCAACACCTAGTTAATTCATAAAACCAACATTGAAAAACAGAAACAGATTTAGTCACTGCCATATCCGAATAAAAAATGAACACTAAAGCATATATGCCTTTTTAACCGACGTCTAAAAAAGGAGGTTCTTTATATTTTTAAATTCATCGCGCCTCGCTCGTACACTTCCCGTATGGTGAATTATTGCCATTCCGGTGTTTTTACCTCTTTCTTGCGCTCCTACGGGAATGTGTAGGGTAAGGGAGTGTGCGAGGTATTCGGCGGGGTGTGCGGGAGTTCCGGAGCAGGGGGAGGGGTTGCAAGGGTGAAAAGGTGGGGCGGCGGCTAGCCAGTTGAATTATATTGTTATTTCGATGCGATCGGGAATCGATCGCGCGTCCCCGCGGATTCGGGCGGTTACAATGTCGATACCCTAATGGACTGATATGGATTGCTTTATTATTGCTTTCTCAGTATATACAGGTATTAAAAGTTGATGGAAATAATTATTTATATCTATTTTTTTCTCTCGGTATGCGTCAAATGTTTTTGTTAATTGTGGAATTGCAATGACTTCGCATGTCGTAAAAGTATCGTCGTCTAAAATATACTTAGTGTTTTTCATTTCATATTTTTATAAGTTAGTTACTTAAAAACTTATTGAATACAACTTAATATCATAACAATCATTTCTGAATAAAATTAAGCAGACACAAGCAGACATTTTACCAACAACCCGATTTAACGATTCCGTTTTTACATTTCGAGGCACGAAACCCTAAAACCAACAAATCACAATTCAATTAATTATGCCACGGGCGGCATCCGACCCGCGCTGTTTACGCAACACTCGACCGCGTCGGCGTCGACGCACCGGCGCGGTAGCGTCGACGCCGCGGCGCGGTGCTACAATCAAACGAAAATTAAACGCGGCCCGATTCGGCGTAGACTTGTCATTAATTATTCATTATTTATTCATTAATCGGCGCGCCCCTGACTTAATGCCGGCATAACAAACGCGTAATGTTTTGTCTTTCAATGATTTTTAGTTGTGTTGAACTCTGTTTTGAAGTGGGTCGCGGGGCTCTTGTTAGGTTGCCGAATTTAATGGCTTTTGCGAGGTCTGATTCATAATTTGAGTGATTAATTGTTGTTACAAAAGATATCCGATTACCTTAAATGTACAGTCAGATTCAAATGGATGTAAATACGCATAAAGAGCAAATGTGAATTTCAAAATTAATAATGTCTTCCTGTCAAAGTACATATTCATTTGAAGCTGACTGAACGTCTTTCGTTATTTTGTACTAGATAATTACAATTAATGATTAATATCCAATTATAATGTGTTTTTCTTTTTGTTTCAGGTGGATTTTACAAACAGTTTAAAACACAACCCCTAAACTCGATAAGTATGAAGTTTACCAACATTTTATGAGTTTCTGAAAATTTACATAACCGCTATAAGACACGATGTAGCTCCGTATTACGTACGTGATTATTTAAACACCAGGGCCGATTTAACCGCTTGCTGATAGACGCTATTTGTCACTTAAATGTAGGTATAAGCCGACCAAACACAAAAGCCCACTTTAATCTAGGAGCTTAAATTACAGAGTAACTTTTGTATTTGATGGGCTTATACATTTATGTGACAAGCGTTTATCCGCAAGCGGTTAAATCGGCGCTTAATCTTAATAATTTAGCCGTAATAGTACTTACGTAACAAATCCGTGGCCCGTTTTTTTTTTAATCGATGGCTCGACAATGTGGCTTCACTGCGCCTGAAGTGAAATAAATAATAAATAAATGGTTTGATTCTATCATCAGAATATTTTTGACCACAATGCTTTCCAGACAGAAAACCTACCATGTAACTATTTCGCTGTTGTTTACTAAATGTAGCTGTAGAAAATTATGGTTTTGCGAGTTTTTCTAAAAAGAATCCTTTACTGAATTACGCAATCCATTTTCTGGTCAGTTAGTGATATGGTCTTATGATAAATATATTAAAGATTTTGATCACTATTTATGCACATTGCACATGTTTGATGAGGTTGCTTATTGCAATCAGCCCTGTATTATATACTGCCCACTGCTGAGCACGGGCCTCCTCTACTACTGAGAGGGGTTAGGCCTTAGTCCACCACGCTGGCCTAGTGCAAGTTAGTAGACTTCGCATACCCTCGAAATTGTCATGGAGAATTCTCAGGTACGTTAGGTTTCTTCACGATGTTTTCCTTAACCGTTAAAGCGAACGATAAGGTAGATCGGTTGCTCATTAACTCTATTATATGGTACAGGTACGTCACGTCGCTGGCGCTATCGTTTAACGTCGGCAAACATTTTGAGCATCATATATTGCTTCAACAATGCTATAGTAAAGGCAAAACATATACTATACTGTACTACATATCGCGAGTTAAGAACCAAAATCATCTATCATTTTTTTTTTTTGATAATTTTAGGTTTTGACTTTTGATGCAGATGTATTTTTAGTTTACCATAACTGTCGTATTTCATGTATTAATTCAGCCTTTTTATTTGCTACATATTTATTTGAACACTTTCAATTTGATTATTTTCTTGGCAAATGATGTTTTTTCTCGGATGGCAAGTTCTCTTTTTTGAGTTAGATGATGTTGATTTTTGACCCACGATACGACTATAAATTTTAATATACTGGCATTGTCAAAATTTTATAAAATCCCAACTTCAAGATTGACTTTATTGCATTATTTAACCAAATGTTATGACCAATATGCTTGTGTCGCTATTCACTAAATCGCTCACATTCGGTCAAAATTGATTCGACCCAGCACTATAAACACATCGTGGTGAACAGCTGTCATTCATTTAAATTGTAAATTCCATTCAGTCATTCGTTCGCGCTGACGGTCCGTGTGGCTCTCAAATAACCCGTGTTATGGCTAATTTGGTTTTATAGCCGCTGTAAACACAATCTAGATAACGGCTATTAATATGAGCTCGATTATCGCGTATTAAAAGTTGACCGTTTAGCGTAATGAACTGTTCATTATTTGAACGAATGAGTGAATGATGCATTCTGACGTACGAGCAAAGGTTAACTTTAGACATTTGATTAATAATAAGAACGTGAATGGTAAAGGGGAGTTATGTTAGTGTATAGGTATATGAAAAGGTAAAATAAGACGGGGGAAAAATGCCGACGTCAAAACATTCCCCGACAATTAAGAACCGGATTGCGGGCGTCGGTCACGCGGCCAACGCTCCACGAGTCACGAGGGGCCCCAGGACCCACCGGCGGCGTAACATTTCACAAGGGTCTGAACCCGACAAATTACTCTCACGGGCACCGCAGACCTAATTACTGTAATTCGTTCACACACTTTACTGTGGGCCTTATAAGGGTTGGCTTCTGGGCGGCCGAATTACCTGATTTAACGCGCGCCACGCACTTTCTACGTCCGCCATTTTTATAACTTTACAAGTACGTGTGTTTGTTGAGTAAGGTTTGTGTGCTGTAGGGAATTTATTTTAGTGAACAAGGGAATAATTGCGTACATTGTTTCAGAGATCTAATTGAAACGTAATATAAAAATATGAGTAGGTTAGCTAGTTATTTTAATTTCTAAGCGGTAATACCGATGTTTGTGCTTGGAGCACCCAACTACAAATAACTAGGATAATACCACAAAAAGTGTGTTTAGAATCGGACAGGTCGCCTGTAAAGCAATCTTGCAGTTAATCTCGATGGGGCATCGCAAAGGCGATACGCCGTTATCATTCGGCTGATTACAAACCGCTGCATTAGTATTGGACAGTGGTTCTCAACACGGAGTCTGTATCGCTCCTGTACCGTTGTGCACTGTATTATTCGTAGGGGAATATTTAAATGTTAGTTTTGGATGTTACTTAGTATACTCTTTTTCACCTGAGACAACATGTAAAAATAGACCGACGTCGCAGTGCTTTGTGCGTTGAGCGAATAGAGCAAAACAGATCTAAGCGGCAGTGCAGCGCCGTGGCTCAGTAATGAAGCTTTGTGTCTTATTAAATATACTATGTACAATATTTCTCCGCACCAGTGCCACATAGTATATATTCATGTAAAGAAAATCGACCGCTTTGTGTTGCTTCGCATCATTGCAGTATATTTCAAATAGTTTCATCTTCATAGATTTTTATATTGACTCCTACCAGTTCAATTTGAAAGTTTCGAAACTATTGGCCGATAACACGCGCCACGACCGTCCGTCCGGACGTCCTTTGATTAATATAACACGTCGGGGGCTTTTCAGGCCGGTCGTCAATGACGTCAAAAGCCAATACCGACGCGGCAAAACCTATACCGACGTAGTGAAAACTCCATTGGAACTAGACTATGTTACAGCAAAGGATGTTGATGACAGGAATTAGGTTTGTATGTGTGCGTATTTGAATGAGGTAGACAGACGATTATGCTCGTGTTGCTTATTAAAATATTTCCGTACTCGAAAAATATGTGTGGGTTTTTCAAAATATACACCTGAGTTACCGCATTTGTATCACATAATATGATGATAGCTTGGCCCTGTTGATTCATCTGACGGATATAGGCTCGAAGAAGTGAAGCTGTAGTACGCTTATGCAGGAATATAAGATTCCTTCAGCGAATAAGGTGTAAACTTTTCTTAATCTTAATATTCATGACTTGACCTATGGAAAACTACAACCTTTTAAAACATTACATGTTAAAGGTTACCATTGGAAATCATGCTAAAAATGACCACCTATGTACATATTTTTTTTTGCCATTATTATAAAAAATGAAACTGTAAAAGAAATTTGGAACCTTTAAAAGTCCTAACATGTCAAGAATTCTTAGTAACGATTAGGCAGAAATTCCAATTAGCATATTCTAAAAACAAACCACATAATTATTTCACGTGAATTTTAACATCAATTTTATCGTAAAATTCATATTAATGTCATATTACAATTT
Source organism: Sphinx pinastri (assembly GCA_947568825.1). Taxonomy (NCBI): domain Eukaryota; kingdom Metazoa; phylum Arthropoda; class Insecta; order Lepidoptera; family Sphingidae; genus Sphinx; species Sphinx pinastri. The sequence goes on from OX387620.1 coordinate 5,135,832, forward strand.
AGAAGGAACATAATATTATGATAATTATAATATTTAGAACTCAATGTCACCAGGCGACGAGCGCAATGCAATCCACGCAGTGGTAGGTAATTTAAAGTTCATGTGGTGTTACTGCTTATTTATTTATCTTTTATATATAACAAAATAACAGTAATCTAGATACTAAAGCGTAATACATAACAACTCCCTTTTTCCGTCGGGGATTCAAAATAGAATACTCTTTAATCTGTTGATAACGTCTTTTATGAATAAATCCAATATGTATTCTAAATAATCACGCTTTTTATGTGGCAAGAAATCTAATTATAATTATTTTATCGACGTTTACCATCAAGCTGATTGATCGTCATGCAGTTTTGTAAGAATGTGACCCACGGTATAACATTATAAGGTCCATTATTGGGCTCTCCTTAGCTAAGTAACGTTTGTGAATACGAGTGTAAATCTGTTCTCAGTGCTTTCGGCGTGACAGATTTCGCAGTGCGCAGTAAAAGGGCGCTGTGATTGGCCAATCTTATCATACTAATATGGTAAAAAAAAAAAAAAAATATTAAGCAATAAAATACAATCAGATATTCAATTTACAAAAAGAATATTCCATCACAATTTAAGGAACACTAATAAAATTAAATGAAGACAGCACAGAACCAATTATGGCAAGAAAAATATAATGTTTGAGGGTGCACAATTATACAACAATCTACCAAATGAAATAAAGGAATGTGAATCAATAGAGATATTTAAAACAAGACTAAGAAAATTTGTGAGCCAAGAAATATTTTAAATTATTATTACCTATTCTTATGTTTTCTTTCTTAAGATTGATTGAGCTAACCATAGTTTTTAAATTTAATTTACTAACACTCATTGTAAGTGGACATTGAGTCTTTTATGAGTGAATAAATTCTCTAAACCCAAATGCGAAAGTTTGTAAAAATGTTTCGATGTTTGTTAGAAATAAACGCAGAAACGACTAAACAGATTTCGATGAAATCTGGCACACAGGTAGATAAGGTCCTGGATTAACATATGCTACTTGTATCCCGATAATTTGCTCCCATGGGAAATAACGGATATTTTTAATCTCATTTTTTAAGATGATACTGGCGTCGTATTGTTTTTGGGACTTCTGTAGCGGGAAAGGCTTTTCACGCGTGCGAAGCCCTGAGCAACACCGAGTAGTTTTTTTTTTATTGCTTTGAATGACGGGACGTGCTCGGCGTTCGCCTAATGGTAAGCGATACGACCACCCATAAACAGTAGCAACACCATCCAGCACCTTGAGTTATAAAGTACTGTGTGGCATTCCACTGCGCTCGTCATCCTGAGACATAAGATGTAAGTCTCATTATGTCCAGTAGTTACACTGGCTACAATGTCCTTCAAACCGAAACACAACAGTGCATGCACACTGCTGCTTGGCGGTAGAAATAGACATTGCGGTGGTACCCACCCAGACGGACTCTTACATATAAGAGACCTACCACCGAGTATTCAAATACAATTTTGCCTCAGTTGGCTGTCAGATAAACAAAGCTGAACAAGGCCAAAGAAAACTATGAAATTGCCGACCTTATGCGGTTTTTTTTATGATATAGGTGGCACACGAGCATACGGTTCACCTGATGGTAAGTGATCACCGCCGCACTGTGCGTCCTCAAAGTATCGTATATGAATACGGATGTAAGTCACCGAGATACAAGTCAGCGGTACACGTCGGTGTTCGCCGCGCCCTCGTGATATTAGAGCGCATTGTCGGCTACGGTTTTCTCATATTTCTTACATCATTAACTCGGCGGGCGGCGGTTCGGTTAGAGATGTACTGAGAGATCTCATTTTCGTAAATTACAAGTTATTGATTCTGTTTTTCTTTATTCTTTTAATAACTTTCTTTAATGGTCTCTACGGCGCTTAAGATAAACATGCTAGTATTACAACGACAAAAAAATTTGCTCTTTTTAAATTGTACGAGATATGTCAAGCTTTATAATAAATGAAATTGTTAAATGACATTGTATTACGGTACGACTGCAAATATGAGGTCTCGAGTTCGCTCCCCTGGTCGGGCAAAGTGATATTGGGTTTTTCAATTCAGTATCAGCCCGGAGTCTGGAATTTGTGGCCGATATGGCGATAGGCTCGCCTCCTATGACATCATGGGACGGAATACGCACAACAAAAAGTGGGTGCACTAGTTGCGCCTCTGCTTACCCCTTCGGGGATAATAGGCGTGAGAATGTGTGTGTGTGACATTATTAAAAATCCTAAATTTAATCTTTTTAATCATGTCTAATTTTATGCAATCATTAGATTAAGCTTTATTAACATATGAAATGTTTGAGAAGGAGTTGCTATTTTTCTTCTTTCCTAACATCCTTGCATTTTTTCACTCAGTGTGCCCACGACCTTACCAAGGATATAGAATACGTTGTGCGGATTCCCGGCAGAATATACTGTTGCTAACATACGAGATCTTACCTTTAATGAGTAGCTCTGGGATTAAATTTCTATCCTCTTTAGATAATAAAGTATCATCACAAGGCTACCTCCTTGCCGTATTTATGTGCGGCTTCGTACTTTATCCAGTTAATAGTAAATTACATTAGGTTTTAAATTGCTTGAGATTTTATTTAATGAAATAGGTGATCTGTATACTGGCTCGGCTATATTGAACCTTATTTTGAATACTATATAGTCTAATTATCAAGTCGGCCAATGATAGACGGTTCGGCCCTTAACAGTCATCTAAAATACTGCCCATATTTACCCTCTTACTGGTATACAGCCGCTGTCTTCCATGAAATGAACCACTATAGCGATTTTTCACGGGTACGAAAGCTATTTTAGTGTTCTTTTCAAATGGTAAAGCCACCGCAGTATATTCAAAATTATGTAACAGCTGTCTTGTTTCATTTATTGGTAACTAGCTTTTGCTCGCCGTTTTGCCCGCGTGAAAGGGTTTTTCCGGGATAAACGTACAGCTTTATATTTTCCCGGGATAAAAAGTAGCCTTTATGTTAATCCAGGATATGATCTACCCGTGTGCCAAATTTCATCGAAATTTGTTTATTAGTGTTAAAGATGTGCAGTAATAAACAAACAGACAGACAGACAGAAAATAATTATAAAAATCGCTAATTTGTTTTCCATCACTCTTCCATAGTCACCCCCTTTCTTTTTTATCACATTTCTTTAAATGTACAGATACACCGGTTCTAATGTTTTATTATAAGTATAGATTTTCGAATACACTGTGCCTAGAAAAGTTGGATTACTATTTTAAATAAATAGATTTGAATATGAATTGAAACTATTCAGGTATTCACATTCGTTTTTGCAATAAAATAAGGCAGTCATGCAAGTACAATGAACTGCCAATTAAAAATATAATTTCTTGTTATTACACAATTAATAAGGTATTCAGTAAGTTATATGATTGCCACTAATCACGCCACAATTATAATACATTTCAATAAAATGTTTTATATATCTTTATTTTATGTATTTTACTTTCAAGTAAACATTGGCACGATTACAAACAACATAGTGTGTTATGTACGACATTTTTTTTATTCTATACGTTTTAAAATAGGTAGGTATATTCAAGATTATAAAAAAAAAACAATATAAAATATATAATTTAAATTAAGAATCAAAATGGCTCTACATTCGTTCAGCCAGTACCGAATAAATACTGGCCACGGAAAAAATAGCGCATTCAGCCGTAAAACCCCACAAAATTGTAATAAATCCTTAAACCACTAAGAATTAATGGAATGGCGTGTGATAAATCTAGAATCTCGCGACTGAAATTCCAATAAAAACACAGGTAGAGTTCGTTCCAGTATTTAAATTGTTCTTTACCACATCTCGGCTGTTTCTACGTATAATGTCTATCTGAGTATCACATGCGTCCCCGGACATTATTTTTTAAATAAAACGCTTCCTTCTGAAACTTGGGGAATGTGGTTAGCGTTTTAAGCGGCCTGCGTTTTTTGTTGGAAGGATGCTTACCAAATTCTAGGAACGTTTTCTGTAATAATTTGTTTTGTTAATTAATGTTTGTTTTTATAATAACCACATACATGATATAGAAATTTTTAATTCATTAATTAACTCGTTAACTATTTTCAAAATTATTTCCAGCAAATATTTACAAAATTTCGCATCACTTCATTATCATAAACGTGAAACATTAAATAAATGGAATCTCATTTTATCGCCTACGTCAAATCTAATATTTGTTTTTATGTTACTCGCTGTCATACCGGACCAAAGGTGATCATAAATTGTAATACACTCATAACGCAACAAAACCGCAATACAATCTGGCAGTTAAAAGAGATTAGTCCGAAACAACCCGACGCTGCTATTGTCCGCGAGCGCTTATCACTCGGTCCGATCTACACGCGACCGCTCGTAACGTGGACCGGTGGGACACGCAACAAGAACACAGCTGAGCAGTATTGCCGGCATTATATTTAAATGGGTAGTTTGCGAGAAAAACATGGCATTGTTCTCGGAATTGAAAATAAACTCACACGCGCCGTTCCCCACTTGAGATGGAATCGGCCCGCGAAATGGCACACGTTGGTAAATATTTACATAGTCCTGTGTCGTAGGCGTTTAAGTAGGCAGTGTTGGAACATTATAAGACCGTGTTCTGTGCCCGATATAGCGATAGGCTCTGATATTATGACCAGGCTGTGATACTTACCCATCAAATTGGTACGCAACAGCGATTATGCAAAGATGCTTTTGGAGCAAGTGTGGACAAGGCGAGTTAGATTAAATAGTATATTTCTTTGGTTTTCTTTCGGAAAATCATGTAATGAGTATAGGAATTCATATATCCAACAGCTTTCATTTAAATACAAACGCTTATAGATTATACATTTTGACTTTCTCGTATTGGTCTCTACAGCCATCAAAGAAAGTGTCTCAGAACAACTTCCAACAGTTGACGCTGTTTAAATCATCTACAATAGATGTATTAGGCCAATGATGATAGATTATACAGTTAAAACCTTGTAAAAAAAATTACAATGTCTCGTTCTCCGTCTAAACCCAACGCAACCGCACTTTAAGTTATAACGAAAGACAAACCTATCGCTACATCGAGCTGAAATTCCAGCCACGCACAACTCGGTCAAGTTGTTTGCATCGAAAAACCAGCACAAAGGACATGTCTAAAAACTGGCTTAAAATTCTAACCAAGATACTTTATAATATATATTTGGATAGCACTCCCAAAAACTAGGCCTTTGCAATAAATCGTATAATTTATAAAGACCACCGATTTTGAGATTAATGTAATTTTATTTAGCTTAAAAACTACACCTAACATGAACGGTTTTAAAACAGTTAATTATAGATGGCGGGGCCCAAAAATTTTTTTTTTAATGGATCCAAGATCCATATTTTTTGCCCCTTTAATATCCATAAAGATTGAGCTAGGTTAGATTTTAAGGCAAATTACCCATACAAAAACTTTAAATTGCTAGCTATGCTAAGCAAATATCCGAATAAATATACGAAAACAATGTTCAATTTAAATTAGGCAACGACTCCAAATTTACGTATATAAAATAATTTTTTTTTTAGTTCGTCGTGGTTTTGAAGTCAGTTTTTTTAAAAAAGATTTTATTTATTGCTTTTTGTTAGTTAATTATGGAATGGTGTAAACAATACATCATAGATATACGATTGCAGCATTCGCGGGTCATCTGCTGTTAATTATTGAAGAGTTCCATTGTCTATCTCCGAAGATCTTGATCATTCCCATTGAAAAATATACATTTGAATAACGAAAACCCCATCTAAATCGGATCAGTAGTTTTCGATAGCATGAGTGCATATTTTGATTGATAGAAATAAAAAGTATTTATAAAAAAAATACTAATTTTCTGTATACTAAACGTCAATTACATAGGTAATGAGCTAATATTACGTGATATAATTGGCACTACGTAATGCATATGGCGGATTTATTAGTATTTACCAGTTCGATACCGTGTCCGCATCGTCACAACGTGCAACGCGTACGGTCGGCACAAAGCTAAAATCGGATTAAATCATAATAACCAATTAAACAGATATTTACATATGCTACGGTCCAGTTAAAATAATAAAGCATTGTCAGTGCATGTGAACGTGGGGATCAATTCGCGTTGTTCGCGTTTTATGTCGATAGTGTTGTATGTTTGTATATTGTGATTTTCGCGCTGTTGAATTTATGTAAATAGGATCGAAGTGGATGTAAATTTTAATTATTTAGTATTAGTATCTCCTAACGGATTAGTTTAAAGGAATAAGAGCAGATGGAGGAGAGGAATTAATAACCCTCCGGTCCCCAAGACGAATGATAGGCTAGTTTGGAATTCCCTATTAAATCAACATCATTATTATCATCAGCCTCATGAATTCCACTGCTGAAACTAGGCTTTTACTAAAGATTTCCAAACAGAACTATTAAAAGCGGCCTGACATGTTCAATAGTGCATCTTATTTATTTATGACATGTCTGTGAATAGCTTTATACAAGATATTTGTATGTTGGGTTGTTAATAAAACTGCCGACCTATTAAGTTATTTATTTATTTATACTTTGTACAAATATAAAGTACAGTCGGCCTTAATGCGTAAGGGCATTTTCTCCCAGTCCACTTTAAGGCGGTGCAGAGAGATGGAGGCACGTGTATATTATAAATCATGAAAAATAAATAAATATGAGAATAAATATACAATGATAATTATTAAACATAATATGTATACTACATATATAAACTGCGTACATAAATAATTATTTAAAATATATACATTAACAATTACGTACAGTTATTATCCCGGATTAACACAAAGGGTGCTGCAGATTCCAGCAATGTTCTCAAATTGTACTTTAATTCAAGGAAAAAAATCACGCGGCCGGACTTATAAACCTACGCTGTTATTTAATTATAATTGCAGGCATACTATTAGTTGTATAAATTTTGTTACTCCAAAATAATGCTTAATTATAATTAGCATCATTAACGGAGTCCCTAATGATGCTCATTAGAGATCATTCCGTATTTTAGACTGATCCCGAAACGTGACACGGACATGTGACTATGGCTGTTTGCAGTGAGTGGCCTGGGTGGTTACAAAGACCCTGGTAACGTAACAAACGCACTTTAAATAACAAAGATTACGCAGGATGTTTTGGTATGAAACCTTGGAATTCGAAGAACGGAAACTCCTTAAAATCAAATAGGATTTTGATGATTCTTTTTGTATGGGGCTTAAGACAGATAATATCAAAGAAAACCGGTTATTTCATCCTTTCCAAAAAGAATAATAATATCCTACTAATATTATAAACGCCAACCCGCACTAGACCAGCGTGGTGGACTAAGGCCTAAAACCTTCTCAGTAGTAGAGGAGGCCCGTGCTCAGCAGTGGGCAGTATATAATACAGGGCTGATTGCATTGCATTGCATTATAAACGCGAAAGTTTGTAAGTATGGATGTATGGATGTTTGTTACTCTTTCACGCAAAAACTACTGGACGGATTTCGATGAAATTTGGCACACGGGTAGATCATATCCTGGATTAACGCATAGGCTACTTTTTATCCCGGGAAAACCTATTCACGCGGGCGGAGCCGCAGGCAAAAGCTAGTAGTCTATAACCACCACACAATAAAGAAGAATCGATAGACGCCTCATTTATTAAAATAGCAGGCCTAGCGACGCTATTGGAACGTAAATTGGATATATACATACAAACATACCTACATGCATATGTACGCATGTGAAACGTATGTAGGTTGTTAAAATCATTACTGTTCCTTGCTTCGCTAGTCGGGTAAACAGCGATTGACAACGTTATTTTTCTATATTTGACGCAGCTGGTTCGACACTTAAAAGTATCGATGCAGGTAATCGTAATGTTTTAACGTACCTTAAGTCTGAAACAAATACTCTGTTTTAAATCAATGTTAGCACTATCGAAAATCTAGTTTTCGGATGTTTCGCTATTGGTAGGATAAATTTTGTATACGCCCAGATATCACCATCATACATACGGTGTTAAACCTACCATAGTGGCCCACTAAACTGTGCTACGTTCCGGGATCAGTCTGTGTATATCTGGCTCAAACAGGCCGGCATAATTGTTACGATGGACGAGGGATAATTCCGCTTATCATTAGGTGCAGTGGAGTCACTTTGCCGTAAGGATGGAAAGTCTTCGAAACGTCGCGTCGGGCGAAAATAAAAACCTACAAAACCGCGATAAAATCCAAAAACTAGTATTATTTCGATGTCAAACACTCGCTTAAACATAAGAAATCATTATTGTTAGCACCATTTTTAGCAGTTATTGATGTGTAATATTTACGCGAAACAACGTCCTTAGTAGCTACAGAGACAACATGTCACACCAATCTGAAGTGGATATGCGCTTGTAATCCGCAGAACCTCTCGTGACCTCGCCGGGACACGTATTGATGGTTTATTGGTAATCTGTGATCGTGGTATCGTCAGGTTTACTAGTTAAAGCATTAATCAAGAATATACAATGCTAAATATGTGCCACATCGCTGATAATTTTCTACGATGTTGAGCAATAATTATTGACAATTAATTGCCACATGATTTAGAGTTGACTTTTATCTGACGATGGACGTTTTGACAGGATCTGCATAGGAATTATAGACAATATTGATAATAAATATTTTATCTGACGATAATATTATATAATCATCCCATACAAAATTGTTACTTAAAAAAGAGTAACTCTCGAATAGACTTCCACATTACACTTCGAAACTCCCGTTGCACACACTTCCTTCCAGAGACAACACACTCGGATTCTACCGTTAATTCAATTCTCTCACCAAAAGCTATCGCAAAAACCACTTACCTCATTAGCGGCAATGAATCAAAATAAAAAGAATATCATTCCGCGAACACGGAATGTAAGTTAACAGATGAGCGTGCTCATTACCGTTTGCCAATACGCTGCGTCACTGAGAGCCTACTCACTCAATCTGTCAATTAGCGTGCGGCGCCGCGCCGTACAATACGTTTTAAAATATCGATACATGTGTAATGTGCACGATGTTTTCATGCACCCGTCTCTGTATACGTTTTAAAATGTTTGCGTTTCCATTTTAAAATATGGTAATGAGTGTGTTCGTCATTATATTATGAGTTTGATGGTGTTTGTGTATTGACTTTTTATTTTTCTTCGCCACCTAAGCAAATTTTTTATAATTTAGATACTTACAATATTTGAGATCCCAGGAAAAGAATTATTGGATAAATGATACGCTATAAGTTTCACTATTTAATAGCATGTGAGTAGGATAATATTGGGCATTCTAGACCACCTGTCGCTCGGCGAAACAAGTTCGCCATCGCTCCGGACGGTGGTCTAGAATACCCAATATGGAATGATCGACTCAAAATATGAATTCACATCACAATTTTATACTCTGACAACGGGAAATCAATGAGTATCGAAGAAAAATAAAAATGTTGTAATGTGTTTTATACCTGTCGCTCAGCGAAACAAGTTGGCCATCGCTCCGGACGGTGGTCTAGACTGCCCAATATGGAATGATCGACTCAGAATATGAATTCACACCACAATTTTATACTCCGACAACGGGCAATCAATGAGTGTCGAAGAAAAATAAAGGTTTTGTAACGAATTCATCAGATTATGATTGAAACATATACGAAATGTTATGTGTATTATTCGTATTATGAATGTGAAAGCTTTGGTTGATTAAAATAACTGTCACGTTTTCGAATTATTTATTCTTTATTTAACATTATTATATGTTTTCGGTTGTTCTTCGAACAATAAATCAGATAAACGCACGAACTCTTGTAATTTTCGCCACTGAGGGGAATCGGTGTCGGTTTGGAACTTCATACGGATGAGCGCCTTCTTCCACATGTCCAATGGTTCGGTGTCGTGCGCGTCGCTCGACTTGTACACTTTGCAGTCGATGTAGTATTCACCGCTGGTGCTCGCTGTTCGCCGCTCGCTGCCGTTAGCCACTCGGTTCACAAAATATGACGAGAGCCGACTAATACTTTCAGTTTGCTCTGTGTCCGTTGCATAGTTGCGACTTATACCAAATATATCAATAGTTTTCTTTGTTTTTTTACTGAAACAATATATGAAACATAAATATTAATTTTCAACTTATTGTCACTGAAGTTTCTCCTAAAACGTTTTTAAATTGATACACATACATTATCTCTACCAGTCGTATTAGTAACAAATTATATAGAAACAAATTTATAACTACCACCCAAACTAATATTTTGATACATTGAAGTTTCTTTTGTTGAGGTGTTTTAGTATCGTTCTCCGAAGAGCAGATCTCTATAAATTTGTAAGGATCATATTCGAAATTATAGGTACTCTTTTAAACAGAAAATATGGTTTGAAACAATGCCTATTACCTCGGAGATATATGCGGTAGTTTGTGAACACTGAACACACCTCTCTAAATATATTACTTGTTATAAACAAATTCTACCGCAAGGTACAGAAAACATTCTTCCTACGATGTCCGTAAAAATATTTAAATTTCTTACCTTGTTCGTGTTGAATTCGTCGTTGAGACTGGCTTGCGCTTCCCAACGTTGTCCGCCGACAGGCTGCGGTTGGGTTTCTTTTTTTGTTCAGAAACTGGAGCTGGTTGATAGTACTCGCATTCTGATTCAGACCTGAAAATCATATAAATTTTAAAACAATTAATTTAAATATACAAATTTAAGAAATCAGTACGTCAGAGTGATTTTAAAATAATTTATACTCACATTTTTCCGTTTGAAACAGCTGTTTGAATATACCTGCACAATAAGCTTGGTGAGTCGGTGGCAGCAGGCACGGCAAGTGTCAGCAGCTCGGCAGCGGGTTCGGTTATTCGCAGATTACTTCTTCAAGAGTACTTCCAGTCTTGTAGAGTTGATTTTGTTATGTCGTTTCCATCAAAACCAGTTGTTTATAAGCGAAAAACGTGTGATAATTGACAACATTAAAAATGTTGCATGTGCTATGGTATAATGTATTTTACGTTACTTTTTTCCGTGTACGTATTATACTCATGTAAAATGCGCATTCAGAGTTCGAGTAACATTAAACGTCGATGCAGCAAAAATGCTTAGGGTTGGGAAACGTACATTACATTGTAAATATTTAAGTAACCATAAATTATGTTATCACAGATTATTTCAAATAATATATTAATAACATCAAACTTTACAAGTAATTTCTTTATTTATGATGATAGTGACCAACATTTATTTCCTATTTTTTTCCATTTTGTTTTATCGTAATGATTACAATATATTGTGTATAATATTATAATGTTATTGTAACTATAGTTATTGTAAGAAATTATTTCATTTGAATGAATATCGTAACCAAAAAAAACTTAAAATTGAATACGTGCCATCCTTACTTGAATGACGCAAATTTGATTTTGCTGACTGGAAATTAATACATAGGTTGAGCGCACGTGTCACGATATGAACTATGTTATTTACTTGATATTTGAGTATATCCTTCTAATGGAAGAAGATCGTATGAACAGTAACCATAATATGACTCTTATGATTAATAGTTATTTTAATATTGAATTTGAAATTACTATAAAAGCTGATTTTTTCTTTTTCAAAGTTCATTACCACAAAATGTTGAAGTGACATAGCAGCATTTATAAAAAAATAATCGATAAATATTTTTTATAAGAAGTAATCGGTATATTACATACAAATTGATATACCAACAACTGAGTTTTATATGGAGCTACAGAATATAGAAATATTAACTATAATAGAAAAACGGCAAAAATTCAGGTAACTATAAACATTTTATAAACATAAAAATTCTTAAGATATTGTTGATTGTACCTTAAAAATACATTTAATATTCTACTAATATTATGCATTACTCTTTCAGAAATGTTTTAAAAAACAAGTTACTTTCGTGAATAAGAACGAGAAGCACAAACGACAACTGAATTTCAACGGGGCACAGGCATTTGTCTTATGGTATTGGATAAGCCACTTCATTCAATTTAAAATCCGGCTTGAAATTTATAGATGTGGATTTTATACTTACTGTATATTTTGTAAGTATTTAACAATTATAACTTTTGTTCTAGTTTATAAGCACGCTTGGTGCTTTTGTAATTTAAAATAGTATAAAGCATTGTAAATTATAATTAGATAGATACTATAATATAAATAATGCCATACTGTTCGGTTTGCAAAGTGTCCGTAGATAGTCGTCGATGGTTGGGTCATTCACGGAGCAATGCACATAAAAACAATAGCGCAACCCCATTTTACGGCAATGTTTCAATTATCAATACTTCGTTTAAAGGACGTATCGTAAGTTATAGGATAACCGCAACTGACGAGCAAGTAAATAATTTCCCAGAGATGTTTCTGAATAGTATTAGTGATCAAGTAAAATATTTAATAGATCGATCACTTCACATACATACATCTGTTAAAATTAATTTTGAACTCTTTTCTGTTTTTCTTTTATATAAAAGTGATCAAAGGGAAATTAAATCATTCGGTACAAAAAATTATATAGTTCATGTTAATTACGAGTTCGATTCAATTTATAAATCTGCGATTGCATTACTTTTAAAAAAAATAGAAGAATTTCAGGAGAGAGATAGCGGTTGGACCTTTTTGAATAATTCACATTTAGAAATAAACATTAATAAATATCAGCCTCTCGGCGGAAGCGGATTTATAGATTTACCAAAATTCATAAAAAATAAAAAAGCTTGTTTGAATATTCGAAACAAAGACAAATATTGCTTTTTGTGGTGTGTTGTGGCAGCCTTGTGCCCTGCAACCCGACATTCGGACAGAGTTTCGTCTTATCCGCACTTTCAGAACATTTTAAATATTAATGACTTGTCGTTTCCCATAACTTTTTCTGATATAGTGATTTTTGAGAAAAATAATCCTTTTCTGAATATTTTCGTGTATGGGTTGAAAAATAATAAGATTATTATAGGCCCCTTGTATAAATCTATGAACAACAATAAATCTAAAAGCATTCACTTATTATTTTTAGAAAATAATACAAATTCCCACTATTGCCTTATCAAGGACTTGCCACGTCTCGTTAGAAATCAGATCACCAAACACCATGGTAAATTATATTTCTGTGAAACGTGCTTGTTATTTTTTTCGACTCTCAGTCAAATTAATACACATTTATGTGGAGGGGTAGTTACAGTTTTGCCAGAAAAAGGATCATTTCTAAAATTCAAAAATTATGATAGGAAACAAAACATTCCATTTGTGATATATGCGGATTTTGAAACGTTGCTTGAACCGATTGGTGACGGTGAATCGAACACCACCGCTAACACGTCATACTCACAACGCCACGTGCCGGCTGCCTTCGCCTACAATATAGTATCATCTTTCGAGGATTCATTTGAAGGTTATAGAACTTATCGCGGTAAAGACTGTGTTTTTAAATTTGTTGAATTTTTGATAGATGATGTTAAAGTAATATACAAAATTCTGTCTAAAAATGAACCTATGATATTCACAGAAAAAGATGTCTTTGATTTTACCAATGCCATAAAGTGTCACATATGTGAAAACTTATTATGGTGCGATAAAGTAAGAGATCACTGCCATATTACAGGTCGATATCGTGGCGCGGCTCATCGACATTGTAATCTACAACATAAAGTTCCAAAATTTATTCCAGTATTTTTTCATAATTTATCAGGTTATGATTGTCATTTATTTATAAAAAAATTGGCTGAAATTCCCGGGCAAATAAAGATTATACCTAAGACCAAAGAAAAATATACATCATTTTCTAAATTTATACATATTACTGATAATGAGTACATACAAATAAGGTTTTTAGATTCTTTAAATTTTTTAGGAACGAGTTTAGACAAACTTGCCAAAACAATGCATACCGAAGATTTTGTTAATCTGAAATCGCATTTTTCTGATAGAAGAAAGTTTAATTTATTGACACGGAAAGGTATTTATCCATATGACTACATGACTGATTGGAAACGATACGAACAGAAATCGTTACCACTCAAGAGCGAGTTTTATAATTCATTGACCAACGAAAATATAAGCGATGATGATTATAATCATGCCAAAACGGTTTGGAACGAATTTAGTATAAAAAATTTAGGCGAATACACGGATCTGTACTTGAAAACGGATGTACTTTTATTGACAGACATATTCCAAAAATTTCGAAAAACATGTAAACAACATTATAAACTGGACCCTGCCTTTTACATCACCGCTCCTAGTTTATCTTTTGACGCCATGTTGCTTAAAACAGACGTTCATTTGGAACTCTTGTCGGACTTGGCAATCGTAAGAATGATTCAAAGAGGTATAAGAGGAGGTTTGTGCATGTGTTCCCATCGGCATGCAAAAGCCAATCACATGTACATGTCTGAATATAATGCGTCAAACCCTTCCTGTTTCATAGCATATCTCGATTGTAATAATCTTTATGGTTTTAGTATGTGTCAGTATTTACCCTATTCTAGTTTTAGATTTCTTAATGAAAGTGAATTAGCTAATTTACATGTAGAAAATGTTGAGGACAACGCCGAGTGGGGCTTTATATTAGAAGTTGATCTTTTGTATCCCGAACACTTGCACGAATATCATAATGATTTACCATTTTGTCCAGAAAAATGTGTGCCTCCAGGAGGTAAAACAAATAAACTTATTGCTAATTTATATAATAAATATAATTATATAATACACTACATTTATTTGAAAAAATGCATAGAACACGGTTTAATATTACGTAAAATTCATAAAGCTATAACTTTTAAACAGTGTCCATATTTAAAAAAATATATAGAATTGAACACTTTGTTGAGACAAAAGGCTAAAAGTAGTTTTGAGCAAGACTTTTTTAAGTTATTAAATAACAGTGTTTTTGGGAAAACTTTAGAAAACACTGAAAAAAGAGTAACTGTTCATTTAGTTAATCAATGGAGTGATAAAAATAATAAAACTAAAAAATCAATATCCGCTGAGAGGCTAATAGCCAACCCCTATTTTCATAGTGCTTCGATTTTATCTGATAATTTGGTGGCAATACAAATGAAACCCAATCAAATTATTTTAGACAAGCCTATTTATATAGGATTTACGGTATTAGAACTTTCTAAGTCACATATGTATAACTTTCATTACAATATTGTAAAGAATTTTTACGGAGATAGAGTGAAACTATGTTATACAGATACTGATTCTCTTGTGTATGAAATATATACGAATGACTTTTATCGTGACTTAAAATGCCAGTTTTTGCAATATTTTGACACAAGTAACTATGATGATGTTAATGTATATAAGTTACCATTAATAAATAAAAAAGTTCCAGGTCTTTTCAAAGATGAAATGGGAGGAAATTATATAACGGATTTCGTTGGTTTGAGATCCAAACTTTATTCTATAAAAACTCCCAATAACATTATTAAAAAAGCAAAGGGAGTAAAATCATGCGTGGTAAGAGGATTAAGTATCTCAGATTATGAAAAAGTATTATTTCAGGGTGGAGTCATTCGTAGCAAAAATATTATGTTTAAATCAATTAAGCATGAAATATTTACACAAAGTGTTAACAAAATTGCATTATCTAGCAACGACGATAAACGAGCAATATCTGTAGACAAAATATCTACGCGAGCCTGGGGT
This sequence comes from Sphinx pinastri, assembly GCA_947568825.1. Lineage (NCBI taxonomy): Eukaryota > Metazoa > Arthropoda > Insecta > Lepidoptera > Sphingidae > Sphinx > Sphinx pinastri. Next base: position 5,151,576 of record OX387620.1, read on the forward strand.
CATGCGCATTTTTTTAAAGAATGATAATTTAATACTATCTACCTATTAACTTATAAAATTGTAACTGTAGTATTAAGTACTTTTAACAGCTTATTGTCTATTCTTTATTTTTTTTGGAAAAATATAAATAAATATGTGTTGAATTGTAATAACTTGTTTTATTTACGAACCTGACTGACATATTTACCATCAAAAGGAAAAATATTAGTATGGATTATAATACATATAATTCAACCATCACACTATAGGAAGGTACTTAGCTGATATACAATATGATACTTTAGATTGCCTTCTATCCAGTTCAACATACATACACACACGCAATCAAACCTTGTACTAATGAAGGGTAGGCCACACCATTACCATATCGAACGAACACTCAGGACTGATACTGAGTAGAAAAACTCAATATCACTTTACCCGACCCGGGATTCGAACCCGACACCTCAAAGCGGTAGTCGTACCGCGCTCGCGTTACCACTACGCTACTGAAGCATTCAGTTCAATGTATTATAAAATGTTAAATAAGCATTAAATATATGACGTATCGTTTTGTTTCTAATGAATAAAATATTATGCTTATTTAACGTTTTATAGTAAACGTGTTCTAACATGTATAATACCGTTGTTTGTTTCGGGGGAGATATATAATTTTTGGTCACTTGTCACATATTACTGGTTCGAATAGGTACTTAAACTACATTGCAAAATCATCAAACATCAACAGCATGTCGTTGGTATGTATTTTTTTAAATTATTTTTTATTAACTTTGTATTAATTATAATAGATTGTATTACCATAATACCATTAGTAATGATTTAATTTGTTTTGTTACAGATTTCTGATGCAGATATTATATTTAACCAGTATGCGCAAGATCCCTTCGAAGGATTCTCCGAGATTCTACGCAACGAGCCCGAAATTTGCAATCAACAAACGAAAGAAAAGAAATCCAAACGACGTCGGGAAAAGTCAAGACACAATAATATAACGAAACAGAAAGAGAACACGTCTTTTGTAATGAGCAGATTACAGCGACGCGGCATCAAATTGATAAAAATTTTCGTTATAGACCTTTGTAACAACAGTACTCAAACCAGTGACAGTGATAGTGATAGAGAAAATGTAATTTTAAATGCACAATACATAGTTAAAGACGCTATTGATAGCGTCATGGACGATACTGAATCATTGGTCAAGAAAATTTCTAAGTCCTTAATAGATAGTGATTTTTAAGAAACTTTATGTTAAAAATTGTGAGTATAATGATGTTTTTATTTAAACATGAACTTTTAACTTGTCTGTATTAGATATATCAGATGTTATTATGGATTATGTAATAAAATATATTTATATTAAAAAGATTTTTATTTAATGAAACTTAAAATATACAATTTATTACCACTTCAGATATTTCTTAATACATAATACATTTTTTAGGGCACAATGTTTGAAATGATGAGTACAATTTAGATTTGTTTTTTCATCGCAATATTTTTTATGTAACACTGTAAAACTAGGACACTTTTCTTCACCGAGGTCCGACACTTTGCAATTTACACAAAGATCTTGTACCCATTTCACCTTCTCTAATCCTTTGACAATGATTTCTTTATTTTCTAAATATGGAACGATTATACGTTGAAATTCTCTAAAGTCAATATATCCTTCGTTCCAGTAAATGCCTCTGTTTTTCTCCAACCATTTAACCTGTCTCTTTTCTTCATCTGACAAGTTTTTAAAAAGATACGGTGGTTTTATTAAAAACGTTTGCGTATAATTACGAGTTGCAAAAGATAATTCCTTTAATATAAAATTGTTATGTATGTCTTTAAATCCTTGAACGTCCAATATTATACTATTAGAATTCATGATATTTTTCTCACAGTACTGCTTAGGGGTTTATATTCAATTATACAGTCATTCAATATAAGACAGTAAGCAGAAGTTTGATCAGGTATTTCAACAATACTCTCCAACTCTACTCTCACGTCAACTACTGGACCTGATATAAGATTATCTATTTGTCGAGAACAATCTATCACACATAACGGAGCAATGTCCTTAAATTCTTTAGCACTCAACAAAGGCTCTGGTCTACGTCCGTAATAAGACTGTTGAAATCGAGCGTACTGTTCGTATAATAAAGCATATTGATTGTTTATAAAATCAGTATTTAGATTTTCGTACGGATAATAAGTTGAATTTAAGTAAACTTTTACTTCACGTAGGTTACAGTGATCAAATCTAGACATGTCAGCCCCAGATTTGTTTTTCCTGTTGGTTTGCAGTCCTATAACAACGTATCGTGGTTTTTCGATTTGCGATGAGGTTTTAATAGACCACGTATGCTTTGTTGTTTTAGGTAATAAAGGATATTCATATAAATCCCAGTTTCTAAAAATTAATTGAAGTGCACGGTCTTTTTCTAAAATTTTTATGAAGTTCAATTTTTCTTTGTCGGACACTTTCACATGTGGCATTCTCCATACAATTTTATTAATTTCAACACTTTGTATGACTTCTCCACTATTCAGTTTCAAAGCATTCAAGTCTGTATTACTTCTTAGCAAAATCAGTTCGTGTTTACAATTTATGATAACTTTTTTGTAATCTTCACCAAATCCTAAGATATTACTTAGCGGTATTGATACTGAAAAAAATCCATTCTCACTTTTCGTGCCATGTATATCCCATCTCCAGGCTTGGGATGTTTTAGATTCACTTTCATTCATAGATATCAATGATTTGATGGTAGTAGTTACACCCGCATTTTTTATTTTATCTATCTCCACTCCGTTCAATTCATACCTGATATCTTGAAAAAGGTACATCAACGGATTATTTGTAAATTCTACGCTTGTTTTTTCTTTGGTATCTCTTTTCGTAACATTCACAAATCCTTCTAAATGTAAAGTACTCGCTGATGGTAGAACATACAAATCTTTTTGATTAATAGGTATACGAATTTCATCATTTCTATTAAAACTAGTGACGTAGGGTTTATACGAATGAAATTCAATACCTTCGATGGTATTATCGTATAATGGAGTAGTTAAAAGATCTAGTATATTCATTTTAGTAAACCTATTGTTTTAAGAAAATTGAGATTTTCTTTGTTTAGCTTTTGTCTCTTATTAGAATGCAATGCAGCTTTGGAGATGGTTCGTGCCTTACTAACGTTTTTGGTATCTGCACTGCTATATTTATGTAGTGGGTAATAATCAATCATTTTCTTTTTAGGTGTAAATATAACTGTACTTCTTCGCCACGTAGATTAAGCAAATTGTTGTTAATATCTAATAACCTTATATTAACACTATTTATAATATTTTGATTGACCGGAAAGTATATTATATTCTTCGGAATTTCAATAATTCTGTAACCTGGAGGCACGTTAGGAGCAAACTCGTGAATAATATGACTAGGTCTACCATTCACATAAGATCCGCTAATAATATCACATTCAACCCTCACCACGGTCGTTGATAAAATGTCGACTGGAAACTGTGACACGTGTAATATATTAGCTTCAAGAATTTTCTTGTCAAATCCTAATAGTCTACCAATAGAATCTTCTTTTATAAAATTTAACTTTTTCGTGCAATATATATTTGTCTTTAAAGTATTGTTGTTGCACTGTAGTTGAAATCTTGTATTTTTTATTTGTGATTTAATGTAATCGTTGATATCTTGCAGTTCATATGCACCTTCAGGTATTTCAATAAATTCGTTGTAATCACCATAATACAATTTATTATTATTTTCATCAATATTCGGAATCGAATTAAATGTAGACAAATGTAATAATGCACATTCATATTCTCCTTCAAGTTGCAAATTTGGTGAATAATATGTGGAAAGTATTGACGAGGTGCCTGTTATAGACAGCGTGAAAGACATCTTGCGATTGCTGGCAATAAAACAAGTTGATTTATTTTATACTTTTATTCCAAAATTTAAACAAAAAATTCAAACACAATTGACCACAGTTTACAGAATTATATGTTTGATACCTTGTATAGTTATAATGTATATTACAATGTTTAAAATAATTTACTAATTCTATAGGTGGTTTTAAATCACCAAAGCTGTCAAAATATTCACAGTATTTATCTATTTTAACATAGGCTACCCAATGAGTTCCTTCGTTGACAGAGTTATCCAAATTGACAATACCACATTCGATGGGGTTCGATTTCTTAGGTAATTGGTCTTTCATAAATACTCCTCGAAAATATGGTATATTTTGTGCGTAACGCATGATTTCGATATTACTTAGAGCATGATTAGGTAACCTCATATTTAGTTTTTTGAACGCTTTACAAACAATCCTTTACCATTCTTGTAAGGCTTGATATACAAACCTTTACCGATTGCTATGGATTCCATAACCTTATTATGGCGTTCAGATTCCCTTAAATTTTTTTGAGCATTTTTATAATCATTAACAGTTTTTGCAATTCCAGCCGCACCTCCGGCTAATGAACCTAACGCTGACAACCCAGCAAATATAGGTATTAAAGGCAAAACTCCACCAGTTTTTGGTAACGATATAACTCTTGGCAAACAAATCTTATTATTTGAATTTAATGGATATAATTTCTTCGCTGCCAGATAGGCATACTTTATTAAATTTGTTTTATTAGGCTTGGACTTTTTAATATGTGCGCGAATTTTTGATACTAAGGACCCGAATGATTTCAATCCTGACCCGGTTTTCAGTTTCGCCTTCATAACTTTGCTAACAATCCAAGAAGCCAATTTTTCTCCTTTTCCCGCATCTTGAGCATTTAAACGCCGTTTAGCCATATTTATCAACTGTAAATCTGCTTTATGCCGATTGGGCAAATCTGAGAATGTTGAATATGCGATATCGTGTTCTTTACAAGCTTCATCCAACTTATTTATGCCTTTGTCACCGCGCAACAAGCGCCTTTCAAGTTTTGTTCCTGGACCGCAATAGTTATAACCAGGTAAGTGTAGTTCGATCGGTAAATTGTTTATCAAACTATTTACCAGTCCGCCTCCGTTCATTGTTTGTAATTGAATGTACTGTTGTCATGAAGAAAAAAGATTAATATATGATATCTCATCAGTTCACAACTTTAGACTTATCAATCCAACTGTTTTCACTTTCTTGTAGACCCAACCATTTTACAAATAACTTATTACCTTTCTTTTTTATAACCTTTTCAATTAAGTAAACATCGGGGTAGCTTGTTTTCTGAATTTCTTGTTCATAAAAAGATCCTAAAATCGGTTGTTTGCGTTGATCTTCTATATTATATGTAACAGGATTTGTGTCGTTTACTTTAACAATATTAAAAATTTCTGTTGACCAGTTAGGAGTGTAACCCTTTCGAAAACAGTTTTTATATTTACTAATACGAACAGGGTCACCTATACTGAACTTATTCCGTCTAAATGCTAACGGTTTTCGTGATTGTAAAATAAGTTGTTTTATTTTTTGTTCATTATTAAAATCCACTTCATTCGGTTTGTGGCCAATCGTTCTATGTTTTGTATTATTGTAGTCTGCTACAATACTATCCAATGACTTTCCTATCCATTTATAGCTGCCATTTATGTTGAATAATTTAAAAAGTTTATTTTTTAAAGTTTTTATTAATCGTTCAACTATTGATGCTTTTTTTGTTGAAAACGAGGAATAATGATTTATATTAAATGATTTAATTAATTTTGAAAACGTTTCATTGTAAAATTCAGTACCTAAATCAGTTTGCAAATTTACTGGGGTGCGACCGCTTTGTTTAAGTACTTTTTCAAAAGCGTGTGATACTTCTATTTTTGTTTTTAACTTTAAAGGGACTGCCCAAGAATACTTAGTAAAACAGTCAATTATAACTAATATATAACTAAATCCCTTGTTGTATTTTTTTATGTTTCTTAAATCAATTAGATCTGCTTGCCATAAGTCATCTATGCCTTTAAGGATCACTGAGCGACGAATAAAATTCTTACGAGCCGATCGATGTAATTCATTGACGACTTGATGTTTTATCATTTTGAATGGCTTTACTGGTCTTTTTAGTTGAAGAGTTTGAATTATTCTGATTAATAAATGAAAATATATTTTCTTTTAAATGCTCTATAGAATTATGTACCTCGCTTATAATTTCTTGCTTAGATTTATCTATTAATGTTTGTACGTAATTTTTATTGCACAAATTTTGAATTTTGTTGTCAACGTACTGCTTATTTGAAACATGATCAGCTTGCGTAGGATCAATCACACCAGAAATTCGATTCTGTTGTAAATCAAATTCTCCATTTATTGATTTGGTAATTGTTTTGTCAGCTATATCAAAAATATCAGATATTCGCATCCGTTTGTGGATGTGATGACCAAACTTATCAACATTCATTGCGTCCGATATTGTTTTAAGTTAAATTTAAAATGAAATAAATTGCTGAAGGTCAAAGTATTTATTGATTTATGATTCCATTTTCTCGTAGTTCTTCTATAATCGACAAAATTTCATTGTCTACACCAGTATTCCCAGCATCTCGAGACGCAATTAATAACTTTAACCTATCAACTAACTCATTAGGATCAGCCCAATAAACATAATCAACAAACTTATTCCACTTCTTTAAAATTGGCAAACCCTTACCTTTAGGTATTTGTTTACAACTTATATCCTCGGTTAGTTTAAATAGTGGTTTAATTATATACATATACTTTCTACCTTTATTACTCTTTATAGGCTTTTTAGGATCGAAATCTCGTCTATGAGCATTGGTTTCTAACAGCATTAATTTATAATTCTGTTTGTCTACTTCCGTTACTAAGTTTAAATTAGGATATTTTTTTAACAAGAGTTCTCTTAAACCTGGTGTATTTTTATACGACGTTTCACCAACATTGATGGTTTTATTGTTAACCATTACGTTCGACGTACCTAACATTAATTTTCCTTTATCTATTCTTACCCCGAAAGTAACATCTTCGTACATTCCGGGTGATAGTGACCATGATATTGTATTTTGATTTACACTAGGGTTCGAATCTAATGTTTTATATGAATCACCACTATTTTCGAAATCATTATCAGAAACTTCAGCCTCTCCTTTTTCATCTTCAATGTGATCATTATCATTAAAGTCCGAATGAACCTTAATATTACCCCAATAATTTTCGATTTTCGTATTCTCATCTTCAGGTAAACTAGTATCTTGACGCCCATTGTAGTCATACTTTAAATAAGGTTCTTGTTTTAAATCATTTTTAGATGCTATTTGATTCAAAGGGGTAATCAGTGGTTTAAATACGGTTTGCAAGGTCTTTTCATTATCTACTTCAATATTTCTCATTTTACGAACTTTCTTTTTTACGACTTCAGCAGCGTTAATAATTTGTCGTTTGAATGATTGATCCATTTATGAAGTACTTCGTTCTTCTGTTAATGTTTCAAATAGAATAAAAAAATATTGTAAGAATGACGATATTTATAGAAATTCTTAATCGAAAACTACAAATCTGTCAAATTTATTTCGATAACATCCTTCGTTTTTTCGACAATCTTTATTTATAACCAAATAACTATATGGTTCTATCCATATTTGTGAACACATTTCACGAAACTCATGCCATTTCATGTCTGTGTTAACATGTTCATCATAGACATGTCTCATATTAATATCATCTTGTTTAAAAAGAATAATGAGATTTGCATTATCCCTAACAAGTTGTTTTGGTACTTTACTATATGTTTGATTCAAATAAAAGCAATCTATATTTTTATGTCGACCCATTGCGAAATAATCCCGCATATTATTTTGATTTTCACAAGCCACATCATCAAATATAATTATCGAATCACTACAAGCTTCTTGAGGGCACAATACTTCTTCATTGTCCTTGAACTTGGAAAATGATACATCAGGAACCATATCATACACTTTTTCTAAAAACAAATACTTCGGTTGATTTAGAGTTTTTGAGTATAGATATACATTACGATACTTTAATCCGTCTTTATGTAAAAGTAGACCGATTACTAAATTTGTTTTTCCGCAGTTAGACGGGCCACAAATAATACATCTTATAGTATTTGGTAAAAGTTTGCCATGTCGATGAGTGTCGCCTTGAGGTTCAACACAAATTGGATCCACAATAAGAGAATGTGGTTGTTTAACAAATTTCATTATTTACAAACGTCCGGTCATATATATGGTCAAAGCAACAATAATTATTTGTATGTATTTGTTTCATTAATATAATATTCGGCTTGAACGCATTGCAAACAGCAGAGCATTACGATCTATCGATCATTCCACATTGTCAGTCTAGACCACCGCCCGGAGCGATGGCGAACTTGTCAGAGTATAATATTGTGGTGTGAATTCATATTTTGAGTCGATCATTCCATATTGGGTATTCTAGACCACCGTCCGGAGCGATGGCGAACTTGTTTCGCCGAGCGACAGGTGGTCTAGAATGCCCAATATTATCCTACTCATGTGCCATCTAAATTACCAAGAGCAGTAATAAAAGCCGTACAAACAGGATCGGTAACAAATATTTTTATAGAAAAAATTTGTTACCTATGAATATACATATGATATTAAAATCTCAATAATCTCAGATCGACCTAAACGCAATGTTTGCATAGACGCATGCTTGAGAAGTATATGGGTTTCAAAAGTAAACAAAATAAAAAGAATATTAAATAAAAAAATTATAACACAAAATCACACCAATGAAAATCGCCCAAAAGTTCATGCAAACAAGATACATCAAAATGTCAATTAATAATATTGATATATGAACGCAAAAACAAATAAATTCGTTTTAATTATCGCTATCGGATTCCAGTTATCAATAATGGACATCGTTCTTTTTTTTGCATTACGAAAAAAAACGTAATCCTACTAGCCAGCTTCGGCCACGGCGGCCAATCTTAGCGGAGATCAGCCAGGTACGCAGGAGATATTATAGTGTATGAGTGTGTGCGCAATACACAGGTCCACTCGCTATTCCTTCACACTCATAGTCCGGTGAGACGGCAATCCGACATGACCGGAGAGAGATCAGGCGCAGTACCAGCGGCTTCACGTGCTTTCCGAGGCACGGGGGTATCACACCGCTAACTTCCTGACTCCGTGCTGCGACTGAGTAGTTTTTTAAGATGGAGAAACCTAGTCACAATTTTTTTGGCCCGACCCGGGATTCGAACACAGGACTTCAGCGCGCAAATCGTACTCCTAACGCGTACGCAATACAACTACGCCACCGAGGCACTCAGTTTTGCACTAACCAAATAATTAAATCGAAATTCCATTACAGACCAATTAGATCAAGTCAGCCGTTACACATAATTAATAGTAATTCGACTCCTGCTGGCCACTTCAAAGGTATCATTAAAAAGCATCCAATAAGAACTCGTCCGTTTTTCCCGTAGATACGACCTAAATTACTTACGAGACGAGAATTTTGATGTGATCCCGAATATCTGTCGGATTAATGCCGCCTGAAAGAGGAAAATCTCATTAGAAAAAACGGCACTTTAGTACAGAATCGAGTTTGGGCGTTTACATTAAAACAATGCTTTGATCCGGCGCGGGCAGGCGATCGATCGAGTTGTTACTTTCGTGTTTGAATTGTATTGAAAATGATTAAATTTAAGTTTAGTTCGGTCTGTAATTGTTTTGGGTGAAACCTAATTAAATTTTTATATTCACTAGTAAATTTTATAGACATTTATTATCATTTATTATTATGGGATGTTGATCGTGATTAAGGATAAGGATACAGCTTTGGAATTATTATTACTGGTGGTAGGTCTCTCGTATAAGAGTCGTATAATAGTACCACTGCAATGTCTATTTCTACCGCCAAGCAGCAGTGTGCATGCACTGTTGTGTTTCGGTTTGAAGGACATTGTAGCCAAGTGTACCTACTGGACATAATGAGACTTAGGGATCTTATGTCTCAGGATGACAAGCGCAGTGGAATGCTACACAGTACTATGTAACTCAAAGTGCTGGATGGTGTTGCTACTGTTTATTGGTGGTCGTATCGCTTACCATCAGGCGAACGGCATGCTCGTCTCGACATTCAATAGTAATAAAAAAAAAAAAAAACTTAGTTACCTAAATCATGGCGTTTTATCATTTCTAAACTCTCTGTTACAATAATATTGCCTGATAACTTTTAGTTATCCTCATCACCATTCTTTTAAAGGTATCCGTGAGGCTTACCTACGAATACGAAATATTGTAAGTAAGTATTGAAATTATTAAAACAACTAAAAATTAAATTCTGTTTAAAACACGGCGCGTCGTCTTAATAAAAAATCAGTCCAGCCTTGCCCCAAGCACCGTCGTCCAGTGTTTGCCCCAGCCGCCTATTTCGCCGTACACCTCTACGTGGGGTAATCAATTTGCTTAGCTTTCGTGTGAAGCTGGAATTGAGGAGACGGGAGAAAGTAGGAGAGTGGGGGGACAGTAACTGCGTCCATTTGTACCATCAATTATTCGTTTAGAGGCAACACGAGCGTTTGAATTATTGCGGTCGCGCGTTTGACCTATTAATTCTGTTTAGACAATGATTCTCGATTGTTTGGGGGGAAGGTAATAAGCAAACAAGAAACGTTTCTTGATATAGCCCAGCGGGGAGGCTGGGGAAATTAGTGTAATTCGTGTTTGGAAGCTGAATAAATGTACTACTTTTTGTGGTAACTTTAAATCGAAAAAACATCACGGTCTCAAAGAAGAAACAAGCAAAAGTTTTCGTAAATCAATTTCTATTTGTATGTCATGGTATAAAAAATATTATAATAATGGTGTCAGTGTATTTTCACGCGGAACAACAATAATTCCATCAAAGCCGACTGAAAATAAATGTTCGAAAATTAAAATAATGTCAGTTAAACGATAATCGCTAGTAATAATTTAGTTCAAGTCCAAAAGTAGGAAGTTAATTATATACAAAAAGCTATTTAACTGCGATTTGTATAATCTCATACGAAATAATTTTAAAACAGCTTTTGCAGTTGAAATATAATTTACACACATGATGTGTGATCCATACAGCGCAGACTCTAGAATTAGCTAATTCTGAATAAGCCTTATTAACTTCAGCCTTATAATTTTACCTCCAGTAATAAGTCACATATGTAAAGGACTCGTGGGTTGTGAGCAGATTTCAGAATTTTAAGCCCACCGTCATAATTTTAGTAGTGCCTTGTATGTCAATCTGTATTAAGTATTTTTTCTGGAAGAAGGATTAAATAAATGTTACGTGGACAAATGTAAAACAATAGTTATAATCTCTCGCGCACATTAATAACTTTAAGTACACAATAATCAGTGAATAATGGTTTAACCGTAGAGCCACCGTCCAACCGTTTTGTAAGAGACAATTTAACGCGTTGTACCGCGCTCATTCGGCTGTGGTCGGCCAGATAACGCCGGCAATTGCCTAAATTAAGTGCTCTGCCGGTTACTCAACGCGCGTTCGGTGCTGTTTGGATGGTTTTTTTTTCAACTTTCATAACGAAATTGGTATTGTAAAGTGCCGTTACCGCGAACCTCGGTGTCCCTTTTAATGTTAAAAGCTGAGGTAAATGAATGTAATATTAATTATAATGGCGGCGAATGGGTTCTGTTTTGCCCTGTCTACCCGATGAACTCAGGTATGTAAAAGCAATTGGTGTGTAAAATGAATTGAATACGTTTGAAAGATTACGTTGATGAAGGCTAGGGTTTGAACTGAATTTCTAGCCTCATGTAACTGGAACCACACGTTAGAAACCTATAATATTACTAGCCCGATGGAATTTTCGATCAGCAACTTTCCACCAACTTTTAACCACTTTGGGGGAATGAGTTTTCAATCATTCATACTGGTGGTAGGTCTCTCATTATGTAAGAGGCCGTCTGGGTGGGTACCACCGCAATGTCTATTTCTACCGCCAAGCAACAGTGTGCATGCACTGTTGTGTTTCGGTTTGAAGAACATTGTAGCCAGTATAACTACTGGACATAATGAGACTTAACATCCTATGTCTCAGGATGACGAGCGCAGTGGAATACCACACAGTACTTTGTAAGTCAAGGTGCTGGATGGTGTTGCTTCTGTTTATGGGTGGTCGTATCGCTTACCATCAGGCGAACGGCATGCTCGTCTCGTCATTCAATGCTATAAAAAAAAACAGACTACGTTACCTAAGTAACTGAGTGTTCAACATTTTTAAATTCACCGGATTAAACTGCTTATTGACCAAATCAATCAATCAATGCTAGGAATTTTCTTAACTTGAAAATAAATAGAATAATAATAGCCAATAATTATGGAACATGATTAAAATGAAAAAGGTCCACACATAAAATTTAGTACATAATATTATGAATATAAAAATTCAAGCCAAAATTATTTAATCACTATCATTTATTATCTGTATCAAGTCTGACCCCAAAAACTTTTTTAATACTCAACAGGAAACAAGCAATTAACTTTTAAAACCATAAATATTTTTTGACGTGAAACAATTTATTTAAATATTCTCCGTTCATCCGTAATTTTTTAATAACCAAAGAGTCGAGGCTGAAAAATATTAATCTCAATTCAGTTTATTACCGGAGCCAATGGCTACGGTGTAGCGGCGTAGTACCGTAGCGGCGTAGAGGCGCCCAACCGTTAAACGGACCGTCGTAAATAACGGCTACGATAAATGAATAATTAACAGACGTTAACCGCTTTACGGGTACATAGAGGCTACGTGGTACGTGCCGAGAACACTTTTGGATTCGTGATCACCTTATTGATTGTATTTTGTGTTGTTTAGACCAGTTAATGTGTAATTAAAATAATATATTATTATGAATTTGAAACTCTTTATTAAGAGATTTTTAAATGTTTAAGAAGAACGATATTATAATATTATTAAATAAAATCATTTTATGTTTTTAAATCAAATGAAATAATGTCCAACGGCTTTTTTTTAAATAGTTTCTTAATCGTTGCTTCTTTCCGAAAATAAAATTCATAATTTAAATAAATTAGCTGTATTCGGGTGAGGTATCATTTAGATTTTCAGATCAGATTTTCCTGGAATTATTCCAGTAAAATATTTCTACTCGAATAGTTCCACGTGTATTTTTAGCATAGTATCAGCCTACATACGCTATGTGTAGATCAAGTCGTAACAAGTGCGTCCTAATTTAATTATCGGTATTTCCGTCCCACGATGTAATAAAGGTAGGTTCTATCGAGATATCTAGTAGAAATTCCTCTTGAATAAATCGTTTTTGTATAATCGAGTTGTGTAGTAAACTGCCTTAGGGCTAATACACATGTGCACTATACGATATAATGTTTAGCTACGATGCGATATCGTGTCGTGGATAACAACTTCGTCGTCGTCAAAATTGCGATACAGCATCTTATTGTGATTCGAAACACGGCATGACTTCATCCATACTATGACGATGAAAACTGAATCAAATTGAAAAGAAAGAAAGAACAAAAATAACTGGACCATCCATCACAAACTTACAAATTGAATACTTCTAAAATTTGCGCCAAAACCGTCATCAATACGATGGGTTACCGTGACGTTCTATATATGTTGACAGCAAATTATAACAACACAACAAACACACTGGCACAGGTCATCAATCACTGGTCGTTTCGCGTTCAACTGTCTCTATCTCGCGCGCGGACACCAGCAGCCGGTGATTGGGGTTCATTCAACCTGACGCATCTGTGAGGGCTAATTTAGGCGCGCGCACGTTTCAAATGGACATACTGTGGACACTATTTGTTCGTATTACCAATCTGTACGGCGCTCGGTGCGTGGTCTGGCTCTGTGTTCTGATTTATTGCGTAATGCAACGATGCGACACATTTTATTACGGTGTTATTGAGCGTAATCTGTTGTGTGTCGTGTTTTCATAATTCGATATTTAATTTAGTTCCTAGATGAAGTCGTAATGACTAATCGAAATCCTTTCTAAAATGTGCAATATTCCGACCACTTATTTGAATGGGATAAAGTTAGATGGAACAAGTATTCTTACACACACACACCCAGGCGTTTTATCCCCGAAGGGGTAGGCAGAGGCGCAACTAGTTCACCCACCTTTCGCAATGCGTTTTCTGTCCCACGATGTTCTAGGGGGCGTGCCTATCGCCATATCGGGCAGAAATTCCGTGCTGGTACTGAATAGAAACACCCAATATCAGTTTACCCGACCCGGGGATCAAACCCGAGACCTTAGCATTAAAATAAAAATACTTTATAGTCGTAATTATAGTTATTTAAGAAGATGAAAAATACAAATACATGCATGACCTACATTAAATCAACAAATATCAATTCATTCCGAATAAACAAATAAAAGCGAATAAATATGGAAACTGACCGGCGGGAATGCATGAAAAGATTGATGAAGGTAGAGGAAGCAAAAGTGGTGTGCCAGAATCGAGCAAAGTGGCAATCCATGGTCTCTGCCTACCCTATGGGATAGAGGCGTGATACTATGTATGTATGTATGTAAATATGGAAACTATGAAAGTTTCTTCCGTATCGCGTGTCGACTAATCAAAATTCACTATCTGAAATGAGTTGTGCTCAGCGACAGGTTGTTGTTTCATTTTTCCATAGATTAAACCCTGTCTTTGTGGCTACTGGATATCTGGGCGGAGTTTAGTTCATTTTTGTTATGTAGATGTGGAATCGAAATGCAAGTTGACATGAAAATGTATTTTTAAGTTAGTTTTATTTATTTCGTTTACAATTCCACTTTCTAGAAGTATCAAGATGCATGCTAACACGTTGAACTAGTGAGTGCATTGTTATTTTATTTACGTTAGTCTATGTCAAAATATGTATAGGTATATATATATAATAAGTCGTCTGTCAACCTGCAAGGCGGACAGACGACTTGATAAAGGTCGCAGGAGCGCACTGGATGCGGGCCGCTTTTGACGGGTCCGTCTGGAAATCTTTGGGGGAGGCCTATGTTCACCAGTGGACGTCGTGTGGTTGATGACGATGATGATGATGATGTCAAATATTAATTAAGTGCAAGGGTTCCTATTCCCTAATTCAAGACAAAAAACCAAAAATCACTTTCCAACCCAGTTTATTTTTCCGATTTATGGACACTTCATCTTTCAAAAGATCGATAATTCCGACCTTAAACTGACCCTTTAATACTCAGACCTTTGGGTCCCATAAGTCACACTATACAATGAAAATCGACCTAAACAACCATGTATTGTTATGCAGAAAAAATGGCATTCTATCATGAGCCAGCGTCACATTTTTCTTTATTTACGGCTGATTGTGCGAGTGGAGCTTTTAGGTCATTGTGAAAGGAATTTATATTGAAAACTGTCTCGCTACCGAAGTGTACAGCGATGATTTAATTTTCCTGAGGTCACGTTTTCATCGTGTGACGTTTCGAATATATTTTCGTTTTCTTATGCATATACTCGTTACTTGCATATATTAGTATATGTAAGTTTAAGTAGCACAATTTTTTTGATGACGGTTACATAACAATCATCAATTAAAATACTGACTGACGTTTAATAGTTGCACGGATGAAGCATACATGTGATTTCATAAATAAAAAGTGTGTGTGTACTTATGTACACGCGTTAGAAGTTATACTTCTTTGGCGTAAAAAGATAAAAATCTTTTTAAATATCGCGCCAAAAGAAGTATAACTTCAATATCTTTCGCCTTATTCTACGTTCAAAATTCAAAACTAAAATGTTGACTATAGCTAACTTCAGGGTGTCGGTTTTTTGTGACGGTGTGCGCGCGCATCGTAAAAATTTACTCTCAATTTTTCCCTAACGCGCCAAAAAAAGTATAACTTCAAAAAAATACATTTTGAAATTGTCGTTTCTTTTTGGATGCAAGCTACAGGTTGGTCTAGAAATCTTTAGGGAGTTATATTCAACAGTGGACTTACAAATGCTGAAGATAATGATGATGACGACCTCATTATCACGACTAACTATATCCGATGCCCATAGTTCCTTTGGACACACAAAACCCAAACGTTGAAACGTATCTATGCCTTCCCAATAGCGAGAAACACCACCCGTAAATATTCGCCTGTACCATGCATCATCCTCGAACAGTGCAGGGTAATGTGCCGGTAACAAATCGCCTGTCATTAGTTTAACTGCAGAATTAATAGCTGTTTTGTCTGCCTCGGCCGCCGTACATCGCACGATTTATGAGTTGAGACCGCGATCGATTCCGGCTCTGGAATTCCGGACGTATTTACATAATGTACGGCCTGTTGCGGCAATGATGCGCGACGTCTCGCGTGTTGCATGTTGCGCGTAAATTTTTGTTTGTGGCAACTCTTATGGGTTTTTTAAAGTACCTGAAGGAACTGGCTGCGAGAAGTGCAGTTAACAACATAATATTATCCTAACATATACGTGACGTCGCTGTGATATGTAACTTAAATCTAGTAACGTAGCTATTCTGCCTCGAGACTAGTTGTTGAGTGATATTATACGCCAATTCAGATACGCAAAGCTCAGCGAGAACGAGTATAGATCTTAGATATTTAATAAATCAGTCACTCTGCAGTGCTCAACCAAAAAAAGATATTTAAAAACTCAATTAACTCCAGTTTTTGGACTCGCCAACCAATAAAGCCTACACATTTACTGGTGGTAGGTATCTCATATGTAAGAGTCCGTCTGGGTGGGTACCACCGCAATGTCTATTTCTACTGCCAAGCAGCAGTGTGCATGCACTGTTGTGTTTCGGTTTGAAGGACATTGTAGCCAGTGTAACTACTGGACATAATGTATTGAATTATGTCTACTTGAGATGTAACTTAAACTTGAGATTGATATATTAATACCGCCCTTAGCATCTTATGTCTCAGGATGACGAGTTCAGTGGAATGCCACACAGTAATTTGTAACTCAAAGTGCTGGATGGTGTTGCTACTGTCTATTGGTGGTCGTATCGCTTACCATCAGGCGAACGGCAAGGTCGTCTCGTCATTCAAGCAATAAAAAAAAATAAAAAAAACATTGACACACTCGATCGCTTCAAAAATTAATAAGCTCTACAAACAGTTAATTAAAAAGAACACAATAAGCAGACTAAACGAAACAAAGCCAATAGTGAAACTGGCACAGGATTCATAAAAGAAATACGCGAAGTTGAACGTTAAAAGTAATTAAATATTAGTCATACGCCAATGAGTTTGCCTTTTGTTGGAAATACTTTGAAAGATATTATAGTTGTATTTTATTTTGTGGAGTTGCTGCTAGAAAGTTAAATGAAGAATTGAATCACACACGGGCACCATATTTGTAACAAGAGAATGTGTAATTACCACTGCTAACCAGCTTCAGGAGTGACCGGGCGGTTAAATTGTTGCCTTTCCAATAACCATAACAGTTACAATTATTGATTACCAGTTTTTTCCCGCGGCTCCGCCCGCGTAAATGAGTTTTCCCGGGATAAAAGTCCCGATTTATATTTTCCCGGGATAAAAAGTAGCCTATGTGTTAATCCGGGACATAATCCACCCGTGTGCCAATTTTAATCGAAATCCGTTCAGTAGTTTTTGCGTGAAAGAGTAACAAACATCCATACATCCATACATCCAGACATCCATACTTACAAACTTTCGCGTTTATAATATTAGTAGGATTCCTAAATTTATAAAATACAGATTCTAACGTTATGGTTATTCGAAAGGTCAACTTTTAATTGAGTAAAAATATCATGACTGCAGTCTTGATAGTTTAGCTTTAATTACGAAGTTAATTGGCAATGTCGACTTTCATAAAAAAAATACAAAAATCTAAATAACTTTTTATACAAAAACTAGCTGGCCAGGCGCACTTCGTATCGCTTCAGAATCAATGAATATTGTGTTAACTTATTAGTTTTTTATTAAGTTTAAATGAATTATCAAAATGAATTAACCTCAACAGCTATACGAAAATCAAAATGAAAAGTCATATTATATTCATACACAGAGACAGAGAGAAACAGAGACTATTGAGCGCGACATGCCACGATAATGGTACACCTCTTTCACATTCCTAGTTCTCCTCATACATTTTCGCCGATTATGGGCATCTTCTCCATCCGTAGCAGCCACATTCGCTCGATAAATACCTTTCGTGACTCGCCTTTCAACCATCCTGTCCACGTGCTCAAATTATCTCAGCATACTTCTTTTAATTTTAGTCACTACATCATCCTTCAATTTATAACGTTACCTTATCATCTATCCCCATGCGATAAGAAATAGTGACTCCACAAAATATACTCCGCAAGGAGTGTATTTCTACCGCATTTACTCGATTTTCGTGATTCTTCTGCCAAACCAGCATTCTCTTCCATTCATAAGCGTCGGCAACAGCACAGTATTGCGAATCCCTATTCTTGCTCACTTTGCCCTGATACAGGCTTTCGAGTTCTCATTACAGAGACTTTAATGCCCTCACCAAGCGGCCCTCAGTTCCATACGTTAATTACTACGTTATAAATAATAATACTGCCCACTGCTGAGCACGGGCCTTCTCTACTACTGAGAGGGGTTAGGCCTTACTCCACGACGCTGGCCTAGTGCGGGTTGGCAGACTTCACATACCCTCGAAACTCTTATGGAGAATTCTCAGGTATGCAGGTTTCCTCACGATGTTTCCTTCACCATTAAAGCGGACGATAATTTATAAACAATACACACGTAACTTCGAAAAGTCAGAGGTGTATAGCCTTGGGTTTTGAACCTACGGACATTGTCTCGGCAGACCGCTCCATTCCCAACTAGGCTATCGCCCACTTTTCATTATAACGTTGACCACAGCTTATACCTCGACACACATTTTAATACTACTGCTCATCTCTTTGCAATCACGTTTTACTGATGAATTTCAGAAAAAAACGTATGAAGAAAATTTATTAAAACGAATTCAAAATACAAACACGATCAAAAAAGATGCTAATTAATCATGTAACGGCCAAGCGCAACGGCATGCAATGAAATGAGGTAATATGACATTATAATATACTCTTTGCGACCGCCACAGAGGCGCAATTGAAGCAGGTGTAAAAGAATAAAGAACACAAGGCCATGTTCTTTTTTTAAAATTACAAATAAAATGTATGATTTTTTTTTATTTTTTTATAATTTCCTTGATCGTGAACTTTTCCCTATTTTTACAGCTAATCTGCTATTCGGAACGGGTACAAATCCAAAAAATCAAAGAACATGATCATCGGTTCGGCCGTTCTCGAGTTATAAATGGTGTAACTAACACAACTTTCTTTTATATATATAGATTATTATACTATGGCGGTATAAATAGACATTGCGGTGGTACCCACCCAGACGGACTCTTGCATATGAGAGTTCTGCCACCAGTAACCGACCTTCCGATCCGACCGGTCCTTTACCGACCTGTTTCAGTTGGGCACTCTGTCGTGTTATACCTGTATATAGTTGTATTTCCTTCGCGTTTCGCTTAATGCGTCATTTAAGCTTTCGCTTACAATAAGTTGTTAATAAGTCTGTGCTTTTGCATTCATCTGTGAAGCCGGCGCGGTTGCCGCTGTGTACACTGGCTTCGGCAAACTAGACAAGTCTATTGACAAATTTAAAGTTTTCCTCCGCTGCGTCAAACTCTTTAATCGTTGTGAAATGGTCCGCGTGCAGTTGACTGCTTCCCGAGTTTGTTTTAATTATGGTTATTTGTGTTTAATTTGTTCGTTGAGTGTGGATTGGATGTATTTTTTTTAAGTGGTTTGTGGCTGTTCTTATTCTAAATTTGAATCAGAACGTAATCAGCCAATGAATTTTATAATTAAATATTATGTTTCTCTTAAAGTAATATTTGGAAGGAATTATTGTAAACGAGCTTTTGCCCGCAGATCCGCCCGCGTGAATGAGTTTTCCCGGGATAAAAGTCCCGCTTTATATTCTCCCGAGATAAAAAACTGCCTATGTGTTAATCCAGGACATAGTCTACCCGCGTGCGATATCATCGAAATCCGTTTATTAGTTTTTGCGTGAAAGAGTAACAAACATCCATACATCCATACATCAGACATCCATACTTACAAACTTTCGCGTTTATAATATTAGTAGGATTTATCCCTCATACTTAAATAGATGTAAAAAGCAAACTCATTTTATTATGTAACAAAAATATATTGTCAGATCATAATAATATACTAACACGCGAAATTACATACAAAGTCATAAAACATTTTGAAGTGCTCATAGAACTATTGCGACGAGCGATACGACAGAACATCGCGTATTATTCCACAATACAAACCCCGACCAAACCGAAACAATATAAAACATAACCGAAGAAAAGTTCCCTTACAACAAGTGAAAACTCCGCAATAAAACCCAATTTGTACGGCAGTAAGGACGGTAATTCGATACAAATTGCGTTCGCGCTGCGTCGCGACGGCGAGTCCTGCCCCGTCGCGGATACGCTGTAAAAACGCACAACTTTCGCCGTAATCATTATCACTTCTGCGACGTTTTGAATTGTGTTATGGTGTAGGTTAAGGCATGATGACATAGTTGAGACACGTTTCATCTTTGGAATTGTTGATTTTTTCTCAATGTAAGTCCATGCGTTTATATTTGGGGTAGGTTGAGTGACTGGTGTTCCAACATTTCGACATACTTCGTTACTTAACTTTCGCTGTCATCATCTGCCTTTAGCAGTCAACTTCAGGACATAGGCCTTCTCGAATACTCGGCATTATTCCCTGTCTTCGGCTTGTCGCATACAGTTTCTGCTACCTTATTCAGACTAACTATCGCTTAGTTGGGCACTATTTCCAGTCATAGCCAACATACATTTTATATATTTCTCAAATGGTTAACCAGAAACCGTGTAAAGCGATATTGCAAAATAATAAACCACACTCTGACCAATCTGTACAAATTTTGTTTCATGTTGTATTTAATTGAGTAATTTGATAAATATCGATATACTTTTAAAATCAACCAGAAAAAACATCGTAAACCAAGTGGCATGTACAAAAATGCTTACACAAAAACATACTCCGACAAAAAATATACACACAGAGAGAGTTACCAAACTCCATCTGGAACTTACTTAACACGCTGCAAACTACGACATCACATAAATTTCAAGAACCATTTGACGTTACGTTCGCAAACCACGAGAGCTTGGAGTTTTCGCCGCGTCATCGCATCCACGACCGACGTCTAAGTAAAAACTTACCAAATTGCACAACAAGACAACCCGCGCGCGCCAGTGACTTGAAACTTCTCTCGACCATTCGTAAGAAGATTTTCGTAGCGTCCCACTCCATTTATTGCTTAAATAAGTAATTTTGCAGGCAGAATCTACATAATGCGCAGAATAAAAAACAAGTTGTTTTATTCTCCTTTTTTTCGAGTCCGTCTGCGGATAATTTTGGGTTTGTTTTTGAGCTTTGATTTGGTTGTGTGTGTGAGTTTGAGGTCTTTTCTGTTTGTAACATGTAATTATGTTTTTTTGTATACTATTTTCAGAAAGCTTGACGATATTTGATAAATCCTTAGCCAATATTGAAAGCAACTCTTCTTTTAATTACTCCCTTTACTTATAATAAGACATAAGTAATGTTATGTAGTAATTTGGACATATTGCTAGGATTCAAATCAGTCACATAGCTGGTTTTATAAATATTAAACAGTAATAAATTGTTTATACGTTCAGCAAATAGTTTCCAAGTTATTTCACGACGTCGCAGCAACGGTTTGTACCAAGTGAAAATAATAATTGAATTCCTAAACGCTGTTGTTAAAATAATATCGCAAGTTATAACAGGAAAAGTAACTTTTCCTTCGAAACGCGTTCACGCGACGCGGAAACACCAATCATCCAAGAACTACAACAGATCAATAGCGAGGGAGTTTGGCTAAAAAACAAGACAAACAGTCATTCAGCCAGCCGGGGGTATCTCGCAACTTCGCCCCGGGACTCGGTGCGCGGGACTCGTTAATCCCGCGTCCCGGGACGCCGGGACAATACGAGCGGGCAATTAATACGGCCATTATACTAACGAGCGCCCACTATCCGTGGACCTTGCGATTAGACGCCCGGCCGAAAACCTTGACGGATTGTTTGGCTATTGCTTCGTGCTGTCTAGGATTTGTTTATCATATGTATGGTCTTTTGGTGGCGTAGTTGTATTGCGTGTACGGTACGGAATAGCTCTGAGATCACGAGTTCGAATCCTTTAATATAACAATAAAAGACCTACGCTGAGTTTCTTGGTGCTTCTTCTCAGGTCAGTGGGCTTTTCCGAAGCACTGGTAGAATCCTTTAGATGATAAAATATTGTAAAAAAATGACGTGTAAAAGTGCCCTTAGGGGGTCTAATTACTGAATAAACGATTTGAATTTGAATTAGGCTAAAAGTTCTGGTTGCACCTCTAAACCCCTTCAGGAATACATATTCCATTGGAAATGTAATGTACCGTCTTTTAAATATTTAAATTAAATAAAACTTTTGTTGTATAGCGAAACTCACACCAATATTACTGTAGGAGTAGGTAGACATAGTGTTACATGTTTACTAAAGTTTTTTAGGTGTCATAGAGAGTGAGTTAATATTGGTAGCGTGAAACGTAAACGAAAACAATTGATGACGTATTAAATTTTACAAATGAGAGCACTCCATACAAAGTTATACAGATGCAACGTTATAGAAACATTTCAATGCAATACGCTTCCTGTGTACTGAAATTATAGCTCAGTTAATTTATGTTAAAACATTTTCTTCGTATTTAAGAATCGCTTAATTTTCTCCTCTCGGTCTTTTCAATGATTATTTTTTATCTCAAAATATGAAAACGTAGTTTTGAATGTGTAAAAGTAAAAATTTTAATTACAAATTGCTTCTTAAAATAACTAAATGCAGATTTTGCAAACGGACAGAACGGGTAACAACTGAAAATGTCAACGTTTGAAATGTCTAAGCCCAGGGCCGGCCTTGGCGCCCTGGACGATATTTTTCGGGGCCCTTTTTTCAGGCGACTTTTTGTTAGGTGTCGATAGTATTTTTGTTTTGCACACAAGCTATCGTATAAAGTTGACTACTGAAATAATCAAAATTGACTATGTGGCATCGCCCTAGGGATTGGTGAAACTAACATGACCGTTCCATTACCCCCCCCCCCCCCCCTGATATGGCAGCGATAAGGCGATTTTTCTCCGAGAAAAGAAAAGAAAAAGGCCCTGCCTACGATTTGGCGCCCCGTGCATTCCGCCTTAAGGTCGGCACTGTCTAGGCCGGTCGACGGTCGCGCACCGATCTTGCACCGCCTTAATTAACGCCACTCTAATTAAAATTCCACCCGTTTGACCGGAAAAAACGAATTATCATCCGGGGAATGTCTGGTGTCTTCCGGTTTTTTCAGAACGTCTGCGTTTGTAGGTAGATAGACTGACGGCACTTGCAAAAAGTATTATGCACTTCAGAATTTGTCTAGGTTTTAGACATAAAAACTACCTCCCCGCGAAACTAAAAAAAAGTTTTAGACATAAAAAGTAGTTCGGTCTAAGTCTGCGAATCTGGTATGATTCAAACACGTGAAAAGTAATAAAAATATTCCTCATATTACGTATGCGATTATGAGCATTATGAATATTTTAACAAGGCAACAATTGCTTAGACGGACTAACATACTTATAAGAAAACAAACACGCACAAATGTTTTCCAAGAAATCACAACATTTCACAAAGTTTGACCAAACATTTGTCGATTGTACCAACACGTGAAAGAGGGTCATTCGGTTCGTAAGTAATAAACCGCATGCCAATTACGCCTATTAGCCAAGTGCACCCCCTCCTTAACGGCGTGTGCTTACAAAAATCTCGTGATCATCAGCTGGACCGTAAAAGTAGATAAGGGGTGAGGGAACGCGCCTTCTTACCTCTATATACTGTAATGAAAAGATTCCCTCCGCACACTATGCGTACAGGGTACATGGATTTATAAAATGGATCAGTTGCGTTCTGTGCGGCGATCTTTGTTAATTGGTTGCTCCCATTTTGGGGAATGGTTTGATTTGCGTCTGGAATGAAGAGTGTGTCTAACGACAGTCATAGATCGTGACGATAAAATGTGTACAGTCTTTCTTGAAGAAAAAAATATATCAATCTCTCATCAAGCAAAATTACTGATGATGATAATTAAAGAGAAAATTGTAAAACAAGAAATTTTGTAAAGTTATTTTCTGCGCAGAAAAAATTTAAGTCAATTTACTCATAAAAATCCGCGAGGACTGGCAGGCTGAATAAAATAATTAATGAATTTTAGTTAAAAACTTTTTTCAACAAAATCCGATTAGATCTCTCGACCGGAAATTTGGCACAGGCAAACATTTCAAGAAGGATTTCACTCCGTCACAGACTAAAGTATTTAATTAATTCGAGCTTTTCAAAGCTCTTAATTTCGTAAAATATGCTGATATTTTTGAAGCGTGTTATAAAACGCTACGCCAAGAATTTATCAGCAAAATTTTAATTACTAAATTTAGATTTATTTATTTGGAATTCATTTCTTGATTATTTTTGAAAAATGTTTGAGCAACTTCGTATTTCAAGACATTAATTTTCAACTATACAGCTAAAACGTATAAATTAAAATAACCTCAATTTCCAAACTCAAAATGATTAATTATTTGTTTTGTTATAATTATCACTGTGTTACAATTCAATTGCCCTGCATTAATTGCTTACTTACTAGTTACTAGCCCCCAAAAAATGACCCCAAGTTTCGAATATCACCCCTGAACGGTTAAAGTTTACGGGGCTTACGTGTCTCCCGCGGGGTCGCGACCACCATTAATCCCGGATCTCGGACCATAACGGGAGACTGCGTACGTATAATAGTTGTAATTTATACCGGCATTCCGGTAACGACGCTCGATTATGTGGCCCGGGGCGGGTTGAAAATGGCCCTCTTTGAAAAACTAGGTGTAGGCGTACAGGTGATGTAATTAGATTGAAGCGTCGGGGTAGCCTGCTATTGATACCTACACAAAAAATTATAAAATGTATGCTGTACTAGGTTGCTCGCGGCAGTAGGCTACGTGGCGATAGCCTAGTTGGGAGTGGAACGGACTGCCGAGACGAATGTCCGCAGGTTTCAAAACCTAAGGGCCAATGCACCTCTGATTTTACTAAAAAGTTATATGGGTATTCTTTAGGAATTATCGCTCGCTTTAACGCTGAAAGAAAAACATCTTGAGGAAACCTGCATACCTCAGAAGTTCTTTATAAGAATTTCCAAGGTATGTGAAGTCTACCAACCCTCTCAGTTGTAGAGGAGGCCTGTGCTAAGCAGTGGGCAGTATATAATACAGAGCTAGTATGGTGGTATGGTGAGGTTGTTCGTGGTTCCCGAACCCGTGTGAGAAACATTTATCAGAGTAAAAGTCGCCCTGTAATATCTACAGGATGAACATCTACCTCATCCGGAAACTTTCGTTAGCGATAATATGTTATAAATAATAATAAAACCTCTACAGTCTACACATACAACGCTAGATGAAATCAGTGGCCGCTTGGCTAACTTTTTACAAACTAAATGGCCGACGGATGTTAACACTTTTGGTAATCAAACATCAAATATATGTAGTTCATAATTTAAAGGAGATGTCCGCTCTTTGTATGGGCGCTGGGCCTCAAAATCTAACCAGGTTCAAACTTTAGGGATATTAAAGGGGCAAAATATGAATCTTGGATCCGTTAAAAAAATATTTTTAGAATAAGTAACTTTTTTAAAAACGTTCACAGTAAGTGTGGTTTCAAGCAAAATAAAATTACACAAATCTCAAAATCGGAGGTCGTTAAAATTAAACGAATTATTATAAAAGGCTAGTTTTTAGGAGTTCTATCCAAATATATATAACCTGTCTCTGTTAGAATTTCAGGCTCGTTTTTGGACATGTCCTTTATTTACATAAATTTTTCGATATTTAAAAAAAATAGCAATTTCGTATTTGTACGCCTTGTTTAAGTGTAGTCTCTATTGTATATTTATTTTTCTTTTATGCCATGATGGACAATAAAGAGTTTAAAATTAATAACATAAATAAATAATATATAATGCCTGGAACATGACTCAAACTCACCATAGCACAATACACAGCCAGCTTACACTAACTGGACCAATGATAAGACAATTACAAACTTATCAACATCGCTCAAAGTACAAATTGAATTAAAATTATGTATTGGAACAGTCTGTTTGAGACGTCGGCACAGTGAATTTACATCGAAACTTTATCAATTTTCGGTACAAAACGCCGGCGGGCGTACTGCTCAAATGAATTTCTTCGACTGTGTTGCCGTGGGTATCGAGTCTCGATGGGATTGCTTTTAAAAAGGTTTTTGTGTTTGAAATATTAACTTTCAATAATAGTAATCGGTAGATGACAAACTGGCAGACTTAACACATGGCGAAATGGGGGGTGGCTTGCCTACCCCAGAAAAGGGACAGCGTGATGTAATAATTTGCTAATAATAAACTTGCATGCAAAGTTCTGTCGTGAGACACATTTTTCAGATTTGCAGATTTTAACGTACCCAGTAAAGTGATCAAGCCTGTATCGTATATAGATACTTACCGCGCCCATGGTTGATATCTAGCTAGTTATCCACTCCGTACAGAATATCGACAATCTCTCTTTTTCCCGTAAAAAAATATAGTAACACGATCTTACAATAACAACGTGCAATGACAACTTTCTACAGAAAGTTTCCGATGATCCAAACACCCCACCCTTCCAATCCAATCCCAATCCTTTTTTTTTTTGTTTTTTTTTTTATTGCATTGAATGACGGGACGAGCATGCCGTTCGCCTGATGGTAAGCGATACGACCACCCATAAACAGAAGCAACACCATCCAGCACCTTGACTTATAAAGTACTGTGTGGCATTCCACTGCGCTCGTCATCCTGAGACATAAGATGTTAAGCCTCATTATGTCCAGTAGTCATACTGGCTACAATGTCCTTCAAACCGAAACACAACAGTGCATGCACACTGTTGCTTGGCGGTAGAAATAGACATTGCGGTGGTACCCACCCGACGGCCTCTTACATAATAAGAGACCTACCACCAGTAAAAACCACCTTATTACTGTAGTAAAGATTAAAAACATCACGCAACTTACTACACGTACTAAATAATCATACTAATATTATAAACGCGAAAGTTTGTAAGAATGATGTATGGATGCTTTGATTAATTAATTAATCAAATTTTTGTTACTCTTGCACGCAAAAACTACTGAACGGATTTCGATGAAATTTGGCACACGGGTAGATCATGTGTGTGTGTGTTGATCCTGGATTAACACATAGGCTACTTTTTATACCGAGAAAACTTATTCACGCGGGCGGAACCGGGGGCAAAAGCTAGTTACTAATAAAAATACCTTCCCCATTTTCGACGTGTTGGACTACTAATTCTACAAGTGTAAAAACGATTAGCACACGAACCACGGGCCAAAAACGAGCAACAAACCGCTCAAACCGAATCCAATCTCGTCCGACCGAAAGGTGTAGATAAAAATCAGGCGAATCGGCCCCGGCCAATCCCGTAACAAGTTCGATAAACTAACGTCGTGGAGTGCATCGACGTTGTTACGTTTTAGTTTCAAGTTTTACCGTGCACCGTGTACTGTTCCCGGTATCCTCGGATTTCTCGGACTTCCCGGACATGGTAAACGAGCCAACGAGCCTGCGGGAATAAAAGTTAAACAAACGGAACGGTCGCGGCAAGTTTTAATAAGATTCCGGCAGGTCTGCATACCGTGTGCGCAGCCACTTGTAGTTTGTACGCCGCGTGCGATGAAGTAGCTGAATGTAAGGATATTTCAGATTGTCGAGTTTTATAACGGCACTTGAAAAGTTTTACGGTAAATGTCTTTACTTCACTTGATGGAAAGCCAGACGTATTGTCTCTCGATTATGGTCAGCTTCTTCGCATCCTACATAAGACTAAAACGTTGTAAGTAAAAAGGAACATAGTCCTCCCAGTAGTGGGTGCGGTGCATATCAGCTACCCGTCATCATGTGAATGGACGTGGTGAGATACGTTACTCAATTGCGAATTAACAATATAAGGATCTTGTTACTAACTAAAACTGACTAATCAATACACAAAACGTAAACAGAAACGGCCTTACCCAAATTTGCTCCAACTCCGAAACTCCTTTCCAAAAATCAACTTCGCCAAACTAAACCTAATATGCAAGCAGCGTCGTCATTAATCATGGATCGGTGCCTGACAAATTAACAATGCCCGAACCGAGGCGAACTGTCGCCAACTTTTTTGTCACTCAGGTCGCGTCACTGCCTCTAGGAGTACACTTAATCCCAGTACGGGCTCGACAGGTAGGGGAGAATGGGGAGGGGAGAACCCTACCCAGTCTCCCCGTCAACCTGCGTCCGCCTGATGAGGTGACGTTTTTATAACGCGGCCCTCTGGAGACTTTATTTTTTGTGACAACTTTCAGTTTGACTGTGTTAAGAGTTTTGGAGTTATGAGTTTCGAGACGAAAGCGTCGACCGTCCCGCGAGAGCGTCGCATCTACTGTTTCTTTTGCTTGTGCACTTTGAGAACTAGTCTTGCTCGTGAGTTTATTTGTGCTTGCCTTTGCCGGTTTTAAATATTCGTGGCTGAATGCCGAGTTTTGCTGCATAGTCCCGGAAAAATGAATCATTGTCATGCGGCGAAGTTGGATTAAGTTACAATTTCAGATCATTTTATGGATGTGGATATATTATTCTCATACACAATGTATTTCCATATTATTTGTGTACAGTCAGCAGCATAAGTAGATGAACAAATTCAAAACTTCAAATTGCCTACACACTTTTGTGTTCTTACTAATCTGTTTTTTTTCTTCACGAAAATAAAATAAAAGGTATTCACTTTACTTCAAACGAAGGAACAAAATATTTCAGTTTAACTTAACGCGTATATAGGCGATTTGAAATTTTGATTTTGTACAGATATTTATGCTGCTGACTGTACACGTATGTGTCCGTTTATTTTTTAACAAATTAATTAATAATTCCTAATTAATATTTTATGACAACTAGTCTGTGAAAATTAGAGATATTTGTAGATATTAAAGCGTTCAGTTTATTGGATGTTTGCTGGTGATTAACGACGCAAAATATATATTTATTGATTGATAGATAGACAACACTAAAATAATAATACCCATAGCGGTTATTTGTCTCAAAACTTACTTCCACCCAAGCATAACCGCGAAAAAGTTAGTCATATGTTAAATATTAACAACCTTAATAATTAATAGAGCACCTATTACAACACGGTATGTTTTATCGACCCAATAAAACGTGTTTCATTTAATATTCGACGTTTAAATTAACAACGCTGCCGTACGGAAAATATTGTTTCCACCGCCATTGATACATACGGCAGAGGGACTCCCCTTGCCCCGTCTCCCCTTCGTTCCCGATCTTGACCCGCCATGTTCCAAAAAACTTTTATATTGAAGGATTTGCTCCTTATTGGTTTATTAAATTCTTATAGACGAGTTGGTACTTAATTTGTGCGCGAACGTTGTTCGGTGGTTTTATTTTTCTCTCTCCTCGCTTCTTTTTTATTACCCTCGTTTATGAAGTTGCCAAGTTTTGGTTTATGGCTTTGAAGTTTCTGATGTTTAGTTTGTTAGCGACGAGAGGTTCATGTTTATTTTGATGTGGTATTTTCTTAATGTTGGTGTTGTTGAAAAGGAATTCTCCTTTATTGGTAAAAGTTTATTAATTTGTATTATATAGTGGGGTTTGCAAGTTCTTAGAATTTTAACGTAGAAAACAAAATTTTGTATCTAAAAATAATAATCTATAATGTAGATTATGTAAAAGCAAATTAAGTTTGTAGAGTAATGTTTTTCTTGTTTTGAATTCGGATTCAAGTAGCTTACAGGATTGCCTATGACCATAAAAAATATAAAAATGTATTATGGTTATTATATAGAAATAAAAACACCATAAGTGAAAGATTTCGTAACAATTTCCTACACTGCCAACACACAGCTATAACTACAACAAAATATTACATTAGAAAAGTTTTAGATGAATTTAGACGCAATCGCGCCGACGCAGGCTCTTATCGTAAACACGAATGTGTTTCCGCGATACTGCCAGATTAGTATCCAACTTTAAACTACATTATAAACGCGCTTTACAGCGATACGCTGCGGCTGTATTGCCACAATGCAACTGCTATCGTATAGTTTAACTTCGCAAATTGAGAACGTACGGTTTCGGATTGTGCGCGGTGCCGCTGTGGTTTTTATGTGTTTTAACGCTGTTTGGTTGTTTTAGAGTATAATATTACCTCATTCTGTTGTTTACTAGGCTATTTATAATCTGGGTTAGTCTCGGTACAAGGAACTTGATATTTATATTTCTTGGTATTTTATCACTAACAACTATCAAATGATTTTCTAGATACCGTTCATTTACAAGCGCATATAACCATCAATGAGTCATAACACACACACAACACTCACGGCCGTTATCCCCGAAGGGGTAGGCAGAGGTGCATCTAGTGCACCCACTTGTTGCCGTGCGTATTCCGTCCCATGATGTGATAGGGGGCGAGCCCATCACCATATCGGGCACAATTTTCAGACTCCGGGCTGATACTGAGTAGAAAAACCCAATATCACTTTGCCCGACCCGGGGATCGAACCCGAGACCTCAGCATTGCAGTCGTACCGTAATACTTCTACGCTACTGAGGCAGTCATAACGATTTTATTAAAAGTTTAAATTATGAGCTTTCAGATAATGTAAACACGCGCATCCAAACACAGAAATTATTTTAAAAACCAACCATACGCCCTAATCAGTGGCTTCCAATTACAACAATCGCCGACATCATATGCTCCCGTGTGTTTTCACCATCGCGGTCCTCTCGCAATAAACTCAGCAGGTGTGCGAGTCGAGATTGTTTCTCTTGTCCAATGTAAATATTAGTTAATTAAGTGCAAACGGAGAGTCCGCGGCAGTTAGCCCGCGCCGCCGTCTGTTTGACTTTGGATCCCGGTGCTTTTAAAATCTCGAACATCCCTCCCCCCCTCTTTGCTTCCCTTCGCCGCAAGATCGGAGTCCGGACTTGCAGTGGTATTTTTCTATGCGCAATCGGATTGAGATGAGATTTTTTTTGCATAAGTCGAAAAAGTTTTTGTGTGCTATTTCTTGATTACCGATCTTGATACATTCGTATAAATGTAATCTATTGCTCGTGGGTATCGAGAACGTATTAGTATGATTAATCGATTTACAGCTTAGTACGAAACTAAGCTTCTATGGGTTCTTTTCTTGCTATATACTCAAAGGTTCTTTTAGTTAAATTTTCTCCACACAATTTTGAGTCTAAATGTTAATACACAAGATATTAATTCATGTAACAAGACTTGAAATATGCGCGAGATACGCGGAAACGCTTTAACTGAAAGCATATTAATTCATATAATAATATAGCTTTGTGTAAAGTGAACTAAAATAGTTTTTTTTTTTTTCATTTATCGGTAAATTCAATTTTCCTCAGTCCCAATTTTGATCGTCGCTATTTAATATTGAAATGCTTTTACAGCGTCATTCGTAATGCAATAAAATATTATGATTTTTCTTTTTGCGATCCATTACGAATTTTACCTCCAAATATTATGTTGATGTATACTATCCATAGTGAATTGGTGTAAAAAAAACTACATTTAAAAACATATTTGAAGATGTATAAATTAATTTCTATATCAAACGCTTTGAGTATAATTTTAAATTTTATTCTATGTATGGATTGATTGCTAACGTACATAATTACTAGGTGGGGTATGCGTGAACATGGGTGAAGTACAGTCAGCCACATAAGTAGCTGAACAAACTGAGAATATCAAATCGCATTTACGCATTAAGTATAATTGAGACAATTTTTTTTATTTTTTTATTTGCATTTATTTTATCTTTGCGAAGAGAAAATAGAAATTGCTAAGAACTCAAACGTGTATAGGCGTTTTGAAGTTTTGAGTTTGTTCAGCTACTTATGTAGCTGAGTGTACATATAGGCAGGCGTATATACCACGTACTACAAAATTGTCTTACCATTGTAATACAAAAACCAAAACCAAATCACATTCGCGTACACACACTAAAATATCCATAAATTCCGTAACTTTAGCAGAAATATTTACAGTATTGTTGTTTTACAAAAGTATTTTGTTTCGGAAAGCTCCTCCCCATCCAATATATGTTGAATCCTAAAAGTAAATTCGATTCTATAAACCTGTTCTATCTTGTTGCTGTCGTGGCATGCTCAAATAGAAGCGCCGCCTTCGATATATTGATATTTCCGTTTGTCGAGTTCGGCTTTTTGGGCGGGAAACGCTCTCTCGAGACATTGTTGGCTATTGTGTCTCTCTAAGAAGGAATAATATGGGGATTACGCGGTATATCCTTTTAGCTGTTCGCGAAATTGGATAGTGAATGAATGGAACGTTATTAAGGGCAAGTGGGATCGAATATTTATATCTTGTAAAGAGTGTTTGGTTTTACATCTGAACAAATGTTACTTTCAGAATGTAATGTACGAAATGTTAAGTCACACTGTCAGTTACTATTTTTCTTCTTCATCATCAGCCTGTTGCAGTCCACTACTGGACAAAGGCCTCTCCCGAGATACGCCACAGAGCCCGGTCAGCTGCCAGTCGCTGCCGGACCTCTTGTGCAAGTCGTCCCGCCATCCCGCCAGAGAGCGTCCCACGCTACGTTTGCCAAGACGCGGTCTCCACTCCAGAACACGCTTACTCTAGCGGTTATCTGTTCTGCGACATATGTGGCCTAACTATTTTCCTTAATAAAACATAATCAAATGTCATTTATATATTCTCTTATATCCATCCCATGGATGAGCTTTGAGACCGCCATTTGTACGTTTCTCTTGATTTTCTTTTGTACTATTTACGAGTCACTGGTGTGCAATAAAATATTTTAAATGAGCGATTCTTATTTTGTCTACTTGCCTTTATCTTATTTCCACATTGTTGATACGGCGCAACATACTTTATCACATGTGTTGTAAACATGATGTGGCTCAGTTTCGTACTGGCTGCATCCCACTCTGCAGGATCCAGGCTCAGATATATCAGATATATATAAAAAAGCCACACATTGTTGACTGACATGACATTCCAACCCAATCCACTGTCCAGTATACATAAAAAGAAAGAAATACATTTATTCGTACGTACTGGGACGCACACAAAAAATATAAACAAGATACAAAAATAATACACACTCACGCCCTTTATCTCCAAAGGAGTATGCAGAGGCGCAACTAGTGCACCCGCTTTTCGCCGTGCGTACTCCATCCTATGATTCGACAAGGGGCAAGCCTATATCGGGGACATATTCCAGACTCCGGGCTAATAATGAGTAGAAAAAACTCAATATCAGTTTGCTCGACCGGAGGATCAAACCCGAGACTTCAACATTGTGCAGTTGTACCGTAATACAACTACTCCACCGAGACAGTCCTATACAAAAATAAGAAAGGAAAAAACGAATAGGCAACGTACATCCCATGATACTGCCGAAAAGGTTCCAGTTCAGCACAAATGCCTAACGCCAAGGCAGCCACCACCAGACCAATGCAACTTCGAATGTAAAACTTAATCACGAATATTTCTTTGCAAGTACCGCAGTCATAACGACGCCATATTCACAATCCAAATGTGTAAACATCAAAGAATACGAGACGTCGGCACAGAAACGTTTGCCAATTACAGACACGTTGGAAACCGTGGAGCCATGGCAAATGTAGCGTAATTGGCTGTCAGATAATCAATGCGTGAAATAATGCGTTTTGAAGGGAGCGATTCAGGAGATGGGGGACACGATGGTAAAAATAATAAAGGAGACGTGATTACTGTGGTAGGGTGAAATGGCGAAGTTGTGTTGCGTGCGCGGTACGACTTTCGCTCTTAGGTTTAGGGTTCGAAGCCCTGGTCGGGCAATTAGATATTGAGTTTTTCTAATTTTCAGCCCAGAGTCTGGAATTTGGGCCCGATACTGTTACTGTTACTGTTGTGGGGCTCCTTTTTCCGCACTTAGCCCGTAGAAAGTCGGGCCGTTGTGCGTGAGATTTGGGCCCGATATGGCGATAGACTCGCTAGCACATCATGGGCGGAACAAACGCGGCGAAAATTAGACGCCCTAGTTGCACCTCTGCCTACCCCTCAGGAGATAATGGCGTGATGTATGTGTGTTTATTTTAGGTGTACATGTTTGAAAATGTGTGATACGCGCACTTTAAAGTGCGATAGGAGCAAATGGATGATGAAGCCGCTTTCGTTTCGCACAGTGTTTTCTTTTTCTTATAGATCGCTTCCAAGCAAGCGTGAAGCTAAGTTGATAGTAACTGACCACCACTATTAATTGACATCTACAGTATCAGGGGAGTCGTAGATTTTACTGATACTTAAGAATAGTTGACTATTTATTTTTAATACATTTATCAGAAATACATGTTATCCAAAATCTAACAGAAAAAGAACTTTCAAAATCCACGCAATATTAAATAAGTTATAAAGCTTTGAAATTTGGTGGAAGTGGTAGCTGGCAAATAACAGTAATATCAAACTGTGACGTCACTGAGTGTCACCGGTCATAATGCTGCGTGCGTAAGAAAGAGATAGCGCAGTATCCCCACCACGCGTCCACTTTTGCTCACAACAATATTTCAAATATCAATAAGTGCTTTATTTTTCAACCAATTTTGATGCTGATTTTAAAGAAGAATTTCTATTTCGTATTATTTTCTGTTACATATAAAATATTGTAGGTACACAATCAAAGATAGGAGACTACCTAATAATAGGTATTAGAGGGGTGTTGAAGAGAGACTGGAGGTTTGTCTTTTGAGTCTTCACCAATCTAACCTTTAGAACAACAAAAATTTTGTAACAATTTATAAAGTATATTTTAATTGTCATTACAATGCTTTGCAATGCAATGCAATCAGCCATGTATTATATACTGCCCACTGCTGAGCACGGGCCTCCTCTACTATTGAGAGGGGTTAGGCATTAGTCCACCACGCTGGCCTAAGTTTTAATTGTACAATGCTTTAATTAATTCAAATCAACAGGATGAATAATTTCTGCTCTGATCAAAGCCGATATTGCAAGGTACGATTCATTATAACAACCAAATACCCCATTAATAGCCATCATATGAATATGCATACATTCGCAGCAAACGAATAGTACCAGCATCCCATTCGCTGGCACAGTTCCGCATTACGTCGTATTCAATCAGGGCCTCGCGGCTTTTCTATATTAACATTATATCCGTTGCAGCGGCGGCTACGATGCCTGGAGGTGGCCGGAGGGGGGTGGGAGCCGCCGGCGGCAGGAAAACATTGCGGGTAGGAAATTGCGTTTCCGCGGCGTACATTCGCCCCGGCAAAGGTCGACGGGTGTTCCTAATTTGTTGAATAATTGCCGAAGCAACGGTGCTCTGTCGGCTGACGGTCTTCGTGCTCCACAGGTGCATCTATGGCTTTAGGGTTTATGGACGCTGTGGCGTTTACGAGTGACTCTGCGTTTTGTTTTTTTTCTCAATCGTGTGTAAAGTTTGTTAGTGATTCGAAATTTAAATTTGGTTTTGTTTATTCGGTTAGTAATTGCTTTTGATCATTATTTTTATATTATTGTGTTTTTACATGCGACATAATATTTTAATATTTGCGTAGTTGACATAATATTTATAATTTTCCATTAGTTGTGGATTCAATGAAAATTAGAGACATATTTCGGAAAAAAAGCAAGTGCTCAGGGACGTTTTTTGTTCACTTTTCCAACCAATAAACCTCTCTTACATTACAACACCTAATCATTAGTAAACTACCAATCATTAAAACAGTTTTGGACAATTACAAAAAAAATGTAATGAACCTCTTAATTTCTAAATCAGGCAAAATGTCTCATATCTGTCCTAAGCAACAATCATTCAAAATAGCAAACGGAAAACTGAAAACCAATATCTCTTTGGAAACCTTAATCGCAAAAGTCAAATAACACTACATTCCAGCTAAAATTTAATAAGATGTAACGTGAAAAAAATATATAAATCTATCTGCTATGCGGAGTAATAATATTTGAGCTCCATAAATTCCAGACATTTCTATGAACTTCCGTGCGTTCCTACGGTTTTTGTCGTGAATATTATTGAAATCAGAATGGCTGCCATAAATTACGTTTCGTGGCAGCCGTTTTGCATAATTCCCATTTTTTATTCGCGACTGTCGAATCCGTGGTTCGTGGTACATTTTTTTTGCTGCTTTGTACGGGGATTAAATGGGGGCGTTTGCGTTTCTCGATAACGGATTTTTAGTTTTGGAAATGTTGTTTGTCTCGGTGGTCTAGGAATGGCATTTGTACTAAAAACGATAAAGTTTTAGGTTTGATATCCCCAGGTGACTGCGAGTGATCCGGATGCAAAAGAGTTTACACCATCTGTGACAATAGCATTCGACGAATAAGCTCTTCAATCCAATAGTGTATGTACTATTTAAACCTCTCTTACATTGGGCATACGGGCATAAAATAATTTTAAGTTACATTAATCTTATTACAATTCAAATACTCATGCATTCCCTTACTTTAAGCGGTTACAATGTTTTTACTCTGCCATAAATTTCAAACAATTACAAATAATTCTCGATAAGTACGCAGAAATCAGAGAACAAAACACATTTTCAAACGTAACCCCACTAAAGAAATCCATCAAACTCCTAAACAAGGAGCACGCAAAACTGCACGAACACTGGCGCGAAACAAAACACGGGCCGAAACTTGCGCGAATGAAAATTAATGAAATTCCCTTCGTCTACAGTCGGTCGCCTTACAAAGCCTGGGAGTCGGAGTCCTCGTCCGTGGAGTTTACAGCGTTGAATTATGTTCTGTGGAAATTGCATGTGTTAGCGCAGGAAGTCGACCGCCCGGCGACCGGCGCAACGTGCGCCGCGCGGTGGCCCGAATGTTACGAAGTGTCGCTGCCGGCTTTCGCGGCCCAGTCGGATTAAACTTGCGCGACGCTGTTTATGTTATATTTGGGACATCCTGTGTTTGACCGCGTTTTGGTCACGTAAGTGCGTTTGGTTGAGTGTATACGGGGTGTTATTATTTAGTTCTAGTGTAAACGTCAAAGTGTTCATATTAAAGAAGATAATTGGCATAATGAGATTTTTAAATTATGGAATATGTAGAAGCTTAATAGGGACTAAAATTCACAATACGTGCATAGAATAAGCAAGTAAAAGTAGTTTCAGTTATAAAAGAGTGTGCTTTAAACCACACGACTGAAGTAAAAGTTTTTTAGCTCCATCTATATGTATGTATATATATATATGTTTATATATGTATAATATATACATATACACACTCTCTTACAACATATATGCACGCGTGACTCTCTCGCTTTCTATCTTCACTAACTTATATCTCCCTCTCAACTTCCGTTCGCCTCACCGAAGTACACTTTTCGTAACGGTCTCGTCACGCATTCACCAGCTTACTCCTCAAGTCAAGCGTGCGTTAAGAAGTTTTACTTCAAAATGTTTATACAATGTCATAAAATCCGTGGTTTACATGACTAGATGTTCAACTACGACGACCTTCAAAATTCTATCTACAATACGAAATTTAAAAATGAGTCGTTCAATAAAACAAGCTACGAACAATTCTTATACAGCATGATCCTATAACATAAGAACATTTGGTAAATATATTAAACCTATATTTATGTATAGCACGCAACAATATATACTATGTGATAAAACAATAACTTCCGCAGAAAATATGAAAGGCTTATTCTTTTATTGCCAAAAATCCCCAATATCTTGCTATTAGGTAGCGTTTATTCTCTGGAACACCTAACGATCTATGTCTGGGAATTGTTTCTTATAGATAAAAAGGCCTTGGATTATTGTTTTTTTTTCGAACGTAAATAGAAGAAAAGGCTGCAGACGTGAATTCGTTGATGTACACAACTCAAGCACCTATTTATGTTTTAGTGGAAGCTTTACAGCATACCGGGAAAATATTCAGGTCAATGATTCGTTCCATGAATCTACTGTTAATTCAGGAACATTTCATTTTTCTTTGACTGCCTTGGTTGCGTAGTTGTGTTACGGTACGACTGCAATGCTGGGATCTCGGGTTCGATCCCCGGGTCGGGCAAAGTGATATTGGATTTTTCTAATCAGTATCAGCTCGGAGTCTGGAATTTGTGCCCAATATGGCGATAGGCTCGCCCCCTATCACATCATGGGAGGGAATACGCAAGGCGAAAAGTGGGGGCACTAGTTGCGCCTCTGCCTACCCCTCCGGGGATAAAAGGCGTGAGTATGCGTATGCGTATTTCTCTTTGTTATAAGTATGAACAAAACGGTAAAGCCGTAGGTATAGGCGTAGATAGACGACGGGTTTATCTATACTAATATTATAAAGCTGACCGATTTTGAAAATTCTTTCACTAATAGGAAGCTACATTACTCTTGAGTGCTATAGGCTACTTTTTATCCCGGAAAAACTTTTCCACGCGGGCGGAGCCGCGCGCAAAAGCTAGTAGAGAATATAAGCAAAACTGCGTAGCCTCCACCAGCAACAGTTACGTGCGCATCATACTCAAACGCAGACTCCAGCCACTTTTAGTGTTTGAAGCAACTATGACTATCATATCTACAGACTCCTGGACATGGCGACATCTTAAGTTTAAATATCCACAGCCCAGTCAGCAAAATTAATTTGACCATACAACAAAATGCCGTACTGAATTTGATGAAGGTTTTTCGTGCTGATTTTAGAATAAACATTTTCTAACTAGAGCCATATCTGACCAAGCGGGCCTATAGTGAGATGTTGCTCAGTATCGTTGATGTCATGGACTTGCCACATGTATCGTACCACCCATCTTTATAAATGCACTCACATAGACTGTTGCAGCCATCAAGCAGATTGAAACTCTTTTTTTATAAAGAAAAGTTACTTGCTGTAGTTATCATGTTTTTATGTTTTAAACTAAAGAATCCTATTATTTTTTTCTTCCATGACATTATTATTAATATATTTGGTTTGAATGCGTTTGCATTTTCAATATTTTTTATATTATATTATATTTCCTACAAATATCCAAAGTTTTTAAAATTATGATTTCAACA
The DNA here is from genome assembly GCA_947568825.1 of Sphinx pinastri. NCBI lineage: Eukaryota > Metazoa > Arthropoda > Insecta > Lepidoptera > Sphingidae > Sphinx > Sphinx pinastri. Next base: position 5,190,868 of record OX387620.1, read on the forward strand.
TAGACCGTGTAGTACAGCACGCCATATACATTATAAATATATACACGCCACGCTTCTGGCACATTCTGCATTAACTCATCCAGACGCTAACTTCAGTAACTCAAATTGTTGAGTTGTGTCCGTCGTGATGTAGTTTGGAATCGATATTTTAACCCATTAATATTAATTTGTTTATCAATTAATTCATCATTGTTCTTCATCAAATCTTATAGTTTATACGTAGTTTCTTCACTTCACTCAATATATCGCATGGTTAATGTTTATTCATTTATTAATTCTACATTACAATAGTGTTACAAAATCAAAATAGTCAAAAGAAAACTAAAAATATACTAATAAAATATTACAGCATTATCTGCATGAAGGCGTGTTAAAGGGAACTATCTCAAAATGAGTCCTAACTTAGTTAAATACAGTGTTATAGTTATTTCAGTCAGAACGGATCAGATTATATCGTTATATTATCAACATAGTATATAATATGGGACACGAAAAATATAGTCCTTCTATTGGGTGACATATTTCCGTAACTTGTAATTTCCAACACCGTCTATGGCGCCCATACTAATTACTAATTCTTCTTTGAACATAAGAACTGTAGTTGAATATAATTCTTAGTTCCTATGTATCAAAACAAATATTTATAATTCCAGCATAAACTCACATGATCACTAAAGACAATCAAACTATGTAAACTCATCACTATTCGGCCACGTTACATCTCTAGTAATCGTCGCGCTCCGCTTGTTACCGACAACTTCGTCCCACTACGCCGTGCAACTTGGCCAAATCTGACCCACTGGGCCCGGAAGAGCCTGATGCACAAATAATTATCAACTGGGAGCAACTTGGCAACACTCGAGAGCCACTTGTGTTGTTATTAAAAAAAATCGACTCGTTGTCGTTGTCCCGCTTTTTTGCCAATTTACTTACGAGAAGCGCACTTCACTCTCCGTCTGTGTATTTTCAACGGTGCGTTCCGTTTTCAAATTTTTGACGGTTATTAAAACTGCAGTAGTTTTTTTTTTTTTTTTATAATGGCATTCGTGTTCACATTTTGCCAATGTCAAGTTTGGTTTGTCTATTTTATTATCTGTAGTATGTCGAAGTAAAGCAGTGGCTACCTTACCAAGACTTTATCGAGGAATATTGGCAGCAACAAAAAGAACACTTGATTAGCACAATTATTTCAATTCACTTCATTTGAGCTCTATAATAGAACTATATTGGATAATATACCACCATAATTATGCAATATAACACTAAATATCACCGAAATAATGAATTAAAACAAGAGCACCTCATGACACTTCCAAGTTCCCGCCAAAACTCCTGTAGTAGTTTATGCGGGTTTTTGACATGCGAATTCGGATACGAGACTAAAAAGATAGTGCTTTGTTAGGGTGGAATTGATCTGAATTGTACTATTGCAGGGATGTTACAAACATTCACGTGTTAATCTGTATACTAATATAATTTTCATAAACAATTAGGTTTTTACTATTATTTTATAATAAAGAAAAAATATTAGGTAGTAATTATAAATAACAATAATTTGGATAATGGCAGTATGGGATTTATTTTATAAACAATAATTTTCTATTAATAATACGATTTTAACACAACAGTGATAAATTCCTGTGATTATTGTATTTTTATTGAAATTGTATTTAAAGTTTTCAATTTTAAGAGTTGCTGGCGGCGTTGCCCGAATTGAAACATCTATTCCAAAATAAAAGTTCCAATGTTTACTTTCCTGAAAAAAGTAGATTATATTATACTATTGTTTCTCGCGGTTCCGCCCGCGTGAAAAAGATTTTTCGGGATAAAAATAGTATATAGCACTCAGGAGTAATGTAGCTTCCTATTAATGAAAAAAAAAATTAGAATCTGTTCAGTAGTTCCTGAGATTAGCGCGTTGAACCAAACAAACAAACTTTAGCTTTATAATATTATAGTATATATTAATACTGAATAACACGGCTTACCTATGTGCAAAATTTCATTCAAATTCATTCAGCGCTTTCAGCGTTAACTTCTAATATCGAAACATCTTGACAAACTTTCGTATCTATAACATTAGTAAAAAGTAAAATTTTAGAAATGTCCAATCAAAACAATAGTCACAATATCGTTTTTATTACTTCCTAAAACGTTATTTATTTACAATCGGTTGGCGGGGATCGACGGCGCACGCCACTTCCGTGACCTGGACGATTTGTTCGCTTCAATAATAAAAAAATCGTCAATTTACGTTCACGTAATGGGCAATGCGGATAATTCGCGAGCGGCCCGCGTTCGCCTCCCCTCAAGGATTTCTTTTATGTGTGCTGTAAAATGAAGATGTCGTGCCTGTGTCGTTTAAATGAGGCATATTGAATTTTGACGTATTTTTTTACTTTAAGAAAACTATGAGAAAGGAATGTTGGAGTGGATACATAACACACAACACAGTTTTATAAAAAAAAGGCTTAACCGTGAAATGCATAATCCTATAAATCGATTTTATCAGCTAAAAGTAGTAAGTAGAATTCAGTTCAAATAAAAATAATAAATCTCGAAATTTTGGCGATGGTTGACATTTTAACAGTTAGAGTTGTGGCTGTGAAAAGAAATCTTCGTATCGCTTAAGAATGTCGTGGCAGTCGGTTGCATAAGGATACCACCGAATAGTACCTAATCGTCATCAATATATGCCGAAAGATATCTTACCGTTCCCTGCCGCCAATGGAAGCCGAGCCTATACTAATTGTAGGCATAACTCTCTCTGTCTCTCTCTCTCTCTCTCTGACTATTCATCCTACACGATAGTAGGGTCCCTCTTCAATGACGTCGTCATTAAATTGCATTGCTACCACGTCGCGTTGCGACACCTTATCCATGTAGTTTTTGGTCTCCCAGTCTTTTTCCAGAATGGAAAATTCCAATACCTGGTTGCCAACGTAAACAGGTGGCCTCCTTTGGTATGTCGAATATATTATAGTCTATGTGCATAGGCGTATAGGCGAACCACTAACGACTTAAATAACCTGTAAAATATTATGATCATTAAAAGTTTCCCAGAGCATCGTCAGTTTCCCAGAGCGAGAAATAGGATACTGTTATCTACCTTTCAATAGTCTTTTGTTTGCATATACTTTCTATGTAATCCACCCTTTCCAATTATGTCTATTTGACATACATTGTGATCCTGACGGGTTTCGGATTAATTAATTAGCCGACTGCATAAAAGAGGAATGAGTAGTATTTGAGTGTATTTTTACGTCTATTTATTCCAGTCTACATGACATAATCACGGAATAATAAAGTGAAAACAAATAATATCCTATCATTCAAATAAAATTAATGTTTTGTTCAGATCTGTCCTCGCCGAGTACGATAAAAATAATAATTAAAATTGATTAGGTGTTTGTAAACATTTTTCAAGCTATTGCATAGCTTCTATCGCGGGCCTTGAGCGTGGAGACCGAATCCAGAAATTCCGTAACGAAAATAACCTGACATCTTTTTTATCTTACTAATATGAACCTTAAATACAATGCGTAGAAGCTATAATTCTTGAAACGAGTATATTTTTATTTATTAAAGTCATTAAAACCATTTCTTACTAATCTAATATGAACCTTAAATACATTGCGTAGAAGCTATTTCCCCAGCGTTGGCACGGCACGAGTACAAAAGAATCGAACGTAACATTCTTTTTTCAAATTTTGATTTATTCTACTTTGGTTGTGATGACCATTGCATTTCTAATATTTATCAATAACAAGACTAAACGTGCGTTGCTCGCGTTTAAAAATCTACTTTATGTGGTAAGCGTAAGATCGAATTTGTGTTTAGTCAATCAAAATTTGTGATAAAAAATGCTATGCAATAGCTTTACCGCGGCAGTCTCCGAGTGCCACACGTTTTTTTTTTCGTTCAATGTATGGCGTTTAGGGAGGAATATTTTCACGTATACGATTTTTATGTCTAGCATAAATATCGAAATAAAATGGCGGCTGTCGTATAAAAATCGTTTTATTGTCATTTCTAAACGCTCGAAATGCATCGCGTGGTCAGTAGGTACTATTCTATTCATGTTTCTAACATACTGGTATTAGATAAATATGTGCCTAAATGCGTAGTGTGAAATACCTCCAAAAATTATGTCAATTTTTATTTTTAGATGAAACGGATAAGGAGAATTTTTAATAGAAAGAAATAGAAATAGAAATCATTTATTGCAGAATGTAGGTACTTAATATACAGGTGGTTATTATACATAAATATGTTCCAATACATTCTACCGGGATAGGTACCGGTGTGCAATACTATTAAACTACATATTACTACTACTTGTACATCGTTTTTTTTTTCTGTATACAACACATAAATTTTCCTATTATATATTACACTATTTATGCAGAATGGAAGCTTTCATACATGAAAATATGTATTATCATTTACAAAATTTAAATAACTACAAATTTATTTATATTCCAGGAATTCCTTAATGCTATAAAAACAATTTAATAAAAGCCAGTTATTTATTTTGTGTTTAAATGATGACAAGGAATCAGTATCTTTTATGTCAGGTGGTATTTTATTGTAAATTTTTATTGCCATACAATACATGTTGTTGCTAAGCATTACAGACTTGCATTTGGGATAGTATATACGATTCTTATGTCTGGTCTCTCTTTCTAAAACTTGCCCATGACTTTTAAAGTAGGTTGGATGCTGTCTTAAAAACATACAAATTTCCCTTATATACAAACAGGGTAGGGGAAGCACTTTGTGTTTTTTAAATAATGGTTTGCAGCTTTCTAAGAACCACGCTCCACAGACAGCTCGAATACATTTTTTTTGGACTTTAAAAGCCCTGTTTAAATCCACTGAATTTCCCCAAAGTGGTAGACCGTATAACAAAATAAAAGATACAAAGCCATGATAGGCTGTAAGGGCTGCCTTCTGTGATACTGTTTTCCTAAGTCTTTTAAGTGCATAAACAAATCTATTTAATTTATTACAAACATGGTCTATATGTGCCTTCCAATTTAAGTGTTGATTTTTTAAAATATAATAAACTAGATGTTGCTCGTGGCTTCGCCCGCGTGAAATGCCTTTCCCGCTACCAAATTCCCTAAAACACAGTACCACGCTAACGCAATCTACTTAAAGAATCAGATAAAAAAATATCCATTATTTCCCATGGGAGCAAATTACAGGGATAAAAAGTACGGCTTAATCCGGGACATGATCTACTCGTGTGCCAAATGTTATTCAAATCCGTTAAGTTGTTTCTGCGTTTACTGCTAACAAACATACAAACATCAAACATTTTCACAATCTTTATAAGATATATTGAGTAATTTTCAAGTCACACACGATACATAAATCATATTTTCACTCTTAAGTTTGTAATTGCCAATATAACTTCACCCATTACTACTTAAAGTTAGTATTATTATAGAGATCATTCATGGCTATACTCGTCTAATAAGTATATCAAGTAGTCCATACAAGTCAAACGAACCTTTTTAATTACAGTTTTTAATTACTTTTGAAAACTTAGTTTATAATATAAATTGAAATTATTTGAAGGTATTAATTACGAATTTTGTGAATAATTTAAGTTTTATATAAATGACTAAATAAATTGATAAGTTCAATAATTATACTGAAGGTCGTAGTCATTCGTTTTTAAAGGTCTTACATAGTAAAGAAATATCCACAGTTTAACATAAACTCGTCTACATTTTATCCTAGATTTTTGCAAGTCCTTAGACATTAGTGGAACTCATAAGCACATAAATTACCAGAAAAATAACAAAATCAGGCCACCATTAGCTAAAACGTCCCCATATCTGTAAGCACAGTTTTGAGAAACGGCACAAGTTAGCCACCAAACCTACCGACATATGAAACCCGTAACAACATGTAAACATATTAATATTTGGCACGGTCGCAAACGCCACCGTCCATTTGGCTCGATCGACCCCCGGTTCGCGAGCATCAACAGCGGAATTATGATAATGGAATTAATATTAGGAGCGCAGTGGCGTGTATCTGTGACGCAGTCTGTGGGTGAAAATGTGTAACCGACAAAAATTTAAAACTAACGCTTAAGAAATATTTTGGTGATGTTTTAAGTTAACTTTGGCAAGTAAAATAAAAACATTAAGGGCCTATTTCACTGGTTTCAAGTAAAGGACATGTCCAAAAACGGGCCTAAAATTCTAAATAAGACAGTTAATATATATTTGGATAGAACTCCTAAAAACTAACCTTTAACAATAAATCGTTTAATTTTAAAGTCCTCCGATTTTTAGATTTATGTGATTTTATTTTGCTTAAAAACTACATTTATTATGAACGTTTTTAAAAGTTAGTTATAAATGGAGGGGTATAAAAATATGTTTTTAATGGATCCGAGTTCCATATTTTGCCCTTTTAATATGCCTAAAGTTTGAGCCTGGTTAAATTTTGAGGCCCAGCACCTATACAAAAAGCGGACATCTTTATTTGATAGTTATCGTATTGAACAGCTAATATACATAGCACTCATTTTATCACCATTAATTTGGCAGCAAAAATTAGTCTGACTTTTGTATTTGTTCGGCTTATACATTAATTATGTCTTTTCTTTTATGGCATTGAATGACGAGTAGCATTTACTCTGAAGTTGTGGAACAGGCACTCAGGAATTTATTATGATAATATTATTTGGATCCCAAATAATGATGTTATTTTTCAAATTTCATTCTTAAAAAAAAAAACCTAACCGTAGCAAAGGTCTTTTGTATGTGTTTCATATTGACATTTTGTGAGATACGCCCTTTTAAATATGGGTGATAATGGAGAAGCTTGCATTCATACGACGCCCGCAAGCCATATTCGTGCCGCTCTGATAAAAAAATATTTATGTGGGTGAGATAAAAAAAATGCTCTTTATATGCTAAAGAGCGGCAAAGTTGGACTTAATGTAAAGGGGCATTTTTAAATTAAAACTGCTTGTTTGTTTGCTGCTTATTTTACTTTAGATCTTGAAGCGATCGTATGGTTTGACAAACGAACAGGTGGATAACTAGGATGAATAATAACCAACGACACCAGAGAATATCCATGTGACTAAAAGCTTTATAAGTGCCTTGTCTTAATTTAAGGCTGGAAATGTTGTATTCCAATTTGTAATTCGTTGTTGCCAGTGTCATTTTACGGTATTATGAAGCATTACATCAAATGTCTAAAGCCTCATTTAGATTGATCAATTTATTGCTATCAATACTCGTACGCAATTATCATTAGGAGAGTTTTGCATCATACTGAACAGATGCAAGCGAGAACTAAAAACTTTTATGCAATTATGTCATGCAAGAATCGCTCGAGCAACTTTCTCGGCCATTACGACTGTTTACACGAGGACATTTTTCTCGAACGTGGGAGTACCGAGTTCATACTTGTTTATAATATACGTGAAAAGACTCTAATAAAATGACGGTCTTATTCGTGAAAAGTATATAAACCTATTTTAGTTATCAAATGTTTTGTCTTCTTCGGGCGAATTTGGAACTGAGTTTGAAGGAAGAAGACAAATCATTATATAACTAAAATAGGTTTATAAACTGTATATGCATACGATCGTTATTGCTTAGGCCAGACAAGTATTATAATCTATCAACACGGGCGAATATTGCCTCAGAATTACATATGATCAAAAATGAAAATTGAGCATGAAAATTGCTGCATCTTAATAACGCTTAAGGGTGACGAGGGCAGTGCAGTGCCACGTAGTCCTTACGAATTCAAAATGTTAGGCGATGCTTCTAATATTTATCAGGGGCTAAAAACAAACTTCATGATAAGAAGCAGTAAACTATCACAAAGTTTTATATTGAGCGGCAATGCCTTTCGTTGTAACTCGGCGCCGAACAATATTAATTGATAATGCGGACTTACCCCTCTTTTCCTTGCAAAGTTTGTTATTGTGTTTCCTTGATTTATAGCATTACTTCTCATTGGGGTAAGTGATTGTTAGGGTGCCTCTTAACATCGCGAATATAATTCTTGTGGAATAGTATTCTTCTTATTGTGGCATACCAAAGTATTGCATGTTGTGTTCCGGTGTGAAGGAGCCAGCGCAATTATAGATCATCTGCGATAACATGGCTCGCCCCTCCAAAATTCCAAACGTTTAAAAGTATTTGTGAAAGTATTTATAAAGCCCCACCAAGACCCACAACGCAAGTGTGCGCGCCGAGTCGGCCGTCAATAATAAAAATAAATCCAAGGATTTGTTGCTCGATTAGTGGTGTCACTAATATCAAATTATCGGGCGGGCCATGTTATCGTAGTTCATCTATACAGGGCATTATGAGACTAAGATCGAGTTTTTTCAACAGTAGTTTTTTTTTTTTTTTATAATGGCATTTGTGTTCACATTTTGCCAATGTCAAGTTTGGTTTGTCTATTTTATTATCTGTAGTATGTCGAAGTAAAGCAGTGGCTACCTTACCAAGACTTTATCGAGGAGTTTTGGCGGCAACAAAAAAAACACTTGATTAGCACAATTATTTCAGTTCACTTCATTTGAGCTCTTTAATAGAACTATATTGGATAATATACTACCATAATTATGCAATATAATACTAAATATCACCAAAATAATGAATTAAAACAAGAGCACCTCATGACACTTCCAAGTTCCCGCCAAAACTCTTCAACTGTAGTTATCTTTCGTCAGCTGGACGCTCTCGCAGCACCTGGACCACTCGATGCTCTAAGATAACTACAGTTGAAATAACGGGTCCTTAATATCTAATGTCTCCGGGTGACGAACGCTGTGGAGTACCACGCAGTACTTTATAAGTGAAAGTTCTGTATAGTGTTGCTACTGTTTATGGGCGGTCGCATCGCTTACCATCTGGTGAGCGGCATGCTCGTCTCGTCACTCAGAAGTAATAAAAAAAGAAAATATACCAATCAAACATCCTCCTGCTCTTATCCTACTTCAATAGTTAAGTCGGCAAGACATTTTTTTCAATCGGGGATGTGACATATACTTTACCACGCATTGGCAAATTCATTTGAGCAATACTAAGGTTCTGTTTCATCACTTCTGCTACTCGCATAAATCACTCACATAAATGTATAAGCCGAGCAAATACAAAAGTCATACATACTATACGAACATACATACATACTATGCTCCCAAATAAATGGTAATAAAATTAGTAGTACTATCTACATTTGTTTTTTATCAACCCATTATGGATCACATTCTGGGCAAAATAATGTAGAATACTTTGGAAAATAGACCTTAATCTTTTACTGCACCAATTAAACGATAGGTTGTCACGACACTAGATTTGACAGAAGCTTCATTTAGATGGAGCAATTCTTAAAAAACTGGACTTTGAAACTGTTGTCCCGTATGAACATGCGCAATTCTCATGGCAATTGGCAAAGCAATTCTTGCCCACGTTTACAAGCAATAGTCGCGTGGCATAAACAATAATCTGTGGCATAGACACTATTAGATAAATCATATCTAGGGGATTAGCGCTGTAGACCGAAATAGATACGACCTGACGACCTTAAAAAAAAGAGCGTATACCCACCTAAAAGGCCGGCAACGCATCTCTGTGCCCCCTGGTATTGCAGATGTTCATGGGCGGCGGTGATCACTTACCATCAGGTGAATCGTATGCTCGTTTGCCCCCTATATCATAAAAAAAACAGGTTCTTCCTAGTTCGGCTACAGATACTCCCATATAATATAAAATTTAGTATATTTTACACCCAGCTCAGACTGTTAGAGTTTATGTATTACTACTGTACTTTCTGAAATAAATTATGATTATAAAAAAAAATCATATGAGTCTTGACAGATATTCCAATAAAATATATTATTCTTATATGACATAATCGCCTGCGTCTGAATAGCATGGTGTATTAACCTTCTAACAATTATTGCCAGCAATCATTTATGCGTCTAAATTACATAATTCAAATATGGAACTAAGTTAGACTTCAAACATTTGAAGTCTAACTTAATTCCATAAAGTATTATCGTAACAGTGCAAACGCACGGACATGCGAAGCTTATAAATATCTGTAGTTAACGTGATACTACCATTGCCAACAAAAGTATGGCGATGTATTCAATTTCATAAATTATGGTACAGCTTTATGGGCTATATTTAATTTTTTCTCTGTTAACGGAATACGGGCCAGTTAAAATCGTATAAAAAAGAAATATTCTTTTTATTACTGTCGCAGACGGTGTCATGACTGTTACTGCTGTAGGTTGCTTTTGTTTGTAGAAATTTGAGGTATCATTGATTTCAAATTAAACTAATTTTTACTGGGTGCTCCACTCGTGGTACAGTTTATACTAAAATATAAGTTCCTTCTTTAAAAAGTTGTAAATATAAATTAAAGATTTTTTTTTGCCTCCACAACAGGCACTTCGGTTTTATTTATATGCATTATCATAATATATGTACACTCGACAACGCACACATTATGTAATGCTAATTAAGATACAACTCTTATTTCATGGTACTTTAGAACTACTTTCATTCGCACAACACCACGATCCGAGACAAATATTTGTGGATCACGAAAACCGTTGTCATTGGATAGGAATCAATGCTCCTTCAAAACCATCTCTACACCATCATTACGTTGGTAACAAACAAAATTATGATTTCGTAAAATAAAAACAATGAAGGAAAAAATCCTGAGGAAACCTACATTCATTCAATAAATGGAAATTCTATATAAGGATGTCGAAGATGACACGTGCCAGTGCCAACCCGCACTAGACCAGCGCGGCGTGGTGTACTGTCTAAACACTTAAGTTGTAGAGGAGGTCTGTGCCCGGCAGTAAGTCAGTCTATAATATAGGGCTGGTTTATTATTAGAATAAAGAGCCTATTAAAGAGTTTTCCATGATGCGTTATCAACGTTCTTCTATTTCCCTTTTTAACATGTTAAAAATAAATAAAAGCTAAAAATAGTTATTACATATATTTTTCGGGTTGGTACTGAAAATTTCAGCGTGATTAAATATAAATACTACAACAAGATCCTAGCTTCGATCCTGAAAGGCGAGTTAAACTTACAGGTATCGATGAAACCCATAAGTTGTCCGAGTTCCGAATTAAAGCCTGATTTTGCGATAGTTTCGCAACCTAATATAGGAAACTAGCTCGGGGAACTATTTGTGGGATATTTCCAATCTCTCTTTAAAGATGCATGTGTTAAAGTATGTAATAATTGAAAAAAAATCGTTTAATGATGAATTACCCATACTAATGTTATGTAAGAGTCCGTCTGGGTGGGTACCACCGCAATGTCTCATGTCTACCACCAAGCAGCAGTGTGCAATGTGCATGCACTGTTGTGTTTCGGTTTGAAGGACATTGTAGCCAGTGTAACTACTGGACATAATAAGACTTAACATCTTATGTCTCAGGATGACGAGCGCAGCGGAATGCCACACAGTACTTTGTAACTCAAGGTGCTGTATGGTGTTGCTACTGTTTATGGGCGGTCGTATCGCTTAACATCAGGTGAAAGGCAGGCTCGTCTCGTCATTAAATGCCATAAAAAAACGAAAGTAATGTCTGTCTGCTACGCTCTCAGAGCTCACCCACTATATTGATTTTGATGAAATTTGAGAGTACCTAAGCTTCAAGCCCAAAAAATACATAGGCTACCTTTTAAAATATTTATTGAAACCGAATTCTACGCGGAAGAAGCAGCGAGTTAAAGCTAGTAGTAAAATATAATGACTGATGTCAACCCCCCTTCCTGTTGTGTAGAACCTTCCTACAAGATAAATGACAACCCCAATGCATTGCACTCTCAGAACGCATTACGTAATTAGAATCTATTAATGGGTTAGGTCAGGTACAATAAGTACACACAACTGTTGGTATCTTAATCTTTTATATTTCAGCACTTTACACTTTATACAGTTTGCACTTCTTGCTATGTTCCCTGTCTGTTCACTGCTGCCCTGCTAAAGTGGAGTCTGTCATATTTAAGTGCCCCCACTCTTGTTCCCCACCGCTGTGAAGTCAGCTAATATCCTAATATCCGGTGGCGCCGTTGTAGCTCTCATTATAAATTATATTGTGTAAATATTATCTAAATTAATCAAAAATTATACATACAATTAAAATAATCATTAAAATAACATAGGAGAATTATAACAACAATAACAGTTCTGTATATCCGGTACGTCACTTAACAACAAAACAAATACCAAACGCGGTATACCCAACAGCTCGGCCATCCTGTTTTAAGCGAGTCCCTTCGCTTCCACAAATAAATAAATAATTATAATCAAAATAATATTAATATACTGTAATATTTCATAATTTGCTATTATCCTATGAACGCTTTGCACAAGGTCTACTCATTTTCGCTTGAACTATCGTTTTGGGATGATTCGGATTCTAAGTCTCTACTATAATTCATCCACGGTTGAATTTTGTCTATAGCAACAACAGTTTCATATTTTCTGCCGTGCTTGCGAGTTAGAGGCGTATCCTCAATCAAGAACCTGTCATTTGGGAGAATTTTGGTTATTCGGTAGGGGCCTTGAAACTTCATAGTAAGCTTCTGTGACTTGCCATCACGAGGTGCCTGTCTCTCTACCCGCACCAAGTCTCCTTCTTTATATTGAGTAGGAGCCTTCCTGTGTCTGTTGTAGCGAATACAGTCTTTTTCCTGTTGTTCTCTGATCTTCTCACCTACATCTTTTCGTGTCTCGTCTATATCTTCTACCGAGATCTTATTAAGGGTCTCTTGAATAATATCAGTTAACTTACCATTTGTTCTACTAGTTATGTTAAAACCAAATAATAGTTCCGATGGACTTTTGTTAGTAGTTTTGTGTCTTGTGGTGTTTAAGCCAACCTGTATATCAGATATGTGTTCATCCCAAGACTTTTCGTCTCCACCGTGGTTAGAGGTTGATAAAGCATCTAAAATGGTTCTGTTGAACCTCTCTACCTGTCCGTTGGCCCTGGGTGTTGCAACTGCGTTTTGAATATGCTTTATGCCATAGGCTTTTATAAAGTGTTGGAACGTTTTACTCGTGAAACTCGTGCCTTTGTCAGTAATTAAACGTGTAGGGACTCCAAAGTAGCTTACATGTTGTTGTATTACTTTTACAGAGGTTGCAGACTTGGTGTTCTTTACCGGATTTATGCTTACGTACTTAGTAAATCCATCAACTATTATTAGTAAGTAACAATTGCCTTTCTTGCTTTTCACAAAGGGACCTAAGTGGTCCGCGTGAATAGTATGAAACGGTGTACTAACCTTTTCTATAGGATGTAATTCACCTTCACGCTTGCCACCAGGCGTCTTATGGTAAGCGCATTCCAAACAAGAAGAGACATATTTTTTTACAAACCTGCGCATCTTTTTAAACCAATAATGTTCTTTAATTCGTTGTAGAGTTTTCTCAAATCCACAATGGCCCACATCATCGTGGTTCATCTTAAGAATTTGCCATCGGACACCGCGTGGAACGAGCCACTTTATCTCCTCTCCTACGACGCGAAAGACTCTGTCATTTTTTAATTTGTAGTTTTTATGTGCGTCTATAGCTTCCGCGGCATAGGGATCTAGTAGAATTTCCTTGATTTTCTTAATTTCCTCGTCAGCGGATTGTACAGTAGAAATCCAGTCCTGGTCAAATTGCTGTATTGGTAAGACGTCTAAAATATGTTCTTCACTTACCGATTTGTCCACGGGATTTCGACTGAGTGCATCTGCATGAGTCATTCGAGTTCCAGGACGATATTCTATGTTACAATCGTATTCTTGGAGCTGGACCCACCAGCGTGCAATCCGAGGAATGAGATCACGTTTTATTAGTGTAGATCTGAGTGCGTTGCAATCAGTTAATATTTTAAATGGTATACCAATTAGATACACTCTGAAACGGTTTAATGAGGCAATCACTGCCAATGTCTCGAGCTCGTATGAGTGCATTTTTCGTTCGTCAATGCTGGTTTTGCGACTAAAATAGGACACAGGCTGTAATATGCCTCTTTCGTTTTTTTGTAATAATATCCCAGCCAAGCCTTCTTTACACGCGTCCGTATGTAGTTCCGTTTCAGCTTTTGGGTCATACAAAGCTAGTATAGGCTGGCTTATAAGTAAATCTTTCACCTTCGTGAATGCTTGCTCCTGTTCATCATTCCACACCCATTCTGAATTTTTCCTAAGAAGGTCGGTTAATGGTGCAGTAACAACAGCATATCCCTTAATGAACCGCCTGAAGAATCCAGATAGACCAAGAAATTGTCTTACCTCGTGCTGATTAGAAGGTCTTGGAAATTTGGACACCGCCTCAATTTTTCTGCTTCCAGGTTTAATACCATTTGCGCTTACATCAAATCCCAGAAAATCTATGGAATCTAGGAAGAAGTGGCACTTATTCAGTTTCAAAGTTAATCCACCTTTTTTCAGTAACTGTAGTACTTCCTCCAATCTATTTATACCCTCGTCGAAGTCCTTGGACGGAATGAGTATATCATCCATATATACAATCGCATATTTTACCTTGGCTGCCATAAGAATTTTGTTTATTGTTCGTTGAAAAACAGAAGGGGCGTTAACTAACCCAAAAGGCATGCGATTGTATTCATACTGGCCATCGGGTGTTACGAAGGCAGTCTTCGGACGAGATTCTTCGCATAATGGAATCTGATAGTAGCCTGAGGCCAAATCCAAAGATGTAAATAAAGTATTACCTGCAAGTAAATCTAGTTGATCTTCCACTCGCGGTATTGGGTAGTGATCCTTCTTAGTTTTTCTGTTAAGGGCTCTGTAGTCGATGCAAAGACGTTTGTCACCAGTCTTTTTCTGAACCATGACAATTGGGCTTGCATAGGGCGATGAAGATTCTCTAACAATGTCGCTATCCAACATCTCCTGAATCATATTTCTTACTAGTGCCCTTTCTGTGTGCGACATCCGGTATGGACGATAAACCACGGGGTCGTCATTGTCAAGCTCGATCTTCATTTCGGTAACCGATGTATAGCCCAAATCATGAAGCCCGCTAGAGAAACAACCACTATATCTAGCAAGCAAATCTCGCAGTTCGTTACGTTGGTCCCTGTTCAAACGAGGATTATATTTCACAGAGCTTTCCATGTCGGTATCTTTGAATGTTATACAAAATGAGCCCAAAGTTTTATTTAATTTAACAGAATTTCTTTGCAGGGAACGAGTTAGAAGGGTACCTTCAGTGATGGTCATGGGATTCGATGTTACGTTATAGGCCAATATTGCACCACGTCCTTGTCTAACCTCATACTGCCCGGGAAGTAAATAATATTCCATACCTTCGGGACCCCTCAACGTACCATCGACATAGGCGTCACAGTTGATCTGCGTATTCGTAATGATCTGTACTGCACGCAATGTATTGCCAGGGATCTCAGTATCTCTTAGAGCTGTTAAAATAACTTTATTTGGAGGCATTCTTTGAAACTTAATCTCATCCGGAGTTTTGATGATTAGTATGTCAGGTTTTTCAGTGAAGGAATGCCCTAACAAAACTGGATAAACTAGGACATAATCTTCTACGACGTATAAATCAATGATTTCCACCAAACCCTGGACTTCGACAGAAGTTATAGCAACTCCTAATGGACATATGAGTTTAGCACCTATGCCTCTGAGTACAGGTAAATCTGGACGGGTGGTAATCTGAAGATTCAAAGATTTGGCATTACTAACCTTGATAAGAGAACACTGGCTCCCCAGATCAATATGACATAAAGTCGTAAATCCATTCACCTTAATGTCCAAGACGTATTTATTTATACCATTGTCTTCAGTAGATACTTCAGACACCTGTTTTTGCTTCTGATCAGTATCTGGAGTTTTGATTCTGTCCGATGTACTTTCACTCCTATAATTATTTCTACAGTCAGAAGCTTGGTGACCCAATCGCTCGCAGATTGTGCATTTTAAAGGTGGTTTTGAGCATTTGAAACTGGGATGACCAATTTCATTACAATTAAAGCATCTAATATTTACATTAGTAGTACTTGTAACTGGTCTAGATGAGCCTGCACGACTCTGTATGCTATTGAACCTTCGGTCAAATGGTCTCTTTGCAGAGTCTTGAATATCTCGGTTTTGACCGCTTTTAACAGTCCTGAAATATTTAAGTACCTGCTCTGGTTCATTAAATTGGGCTGCCTGAGCACCTACTTTTACTGCACGATCCTCAACTCCATACAAGAGGCAATCCACTGCTTGCTTGCCTTGAATTTTGCACCTATTTAACAAATTAATTTTATCGTAGTAGTAATGTTCCAATGGCTCTCCATATTTTGCTTTTCTGCCCAGCATCTCGGTTAGTATTTCGGCATAATCCTCCCTATGTGGAAACGATTCGATGAGTTTCCTTTTCCACTCCGGCCATGTATGCAATATCGAGGTTAGACCCTGATACCACGTTTTAGCTACACCGGTTAATTTGGGAAGTGAGTAATGAATAATTTCTTTTCCTTCCCAGCCATAAATTTCGGCACATTCTTCAACTTTGGTTATCCATGTCAAAATGTTTTGATTTTTCAATAAAGGGTCAAATTCCGGTATCACGTTAGTATTGAACGACATCTTTGGTTTATCGGTGCTTTTAACCTTTTCTAAAATGTTTAGAAATTTTTCCATTAGATAACTATCCGATTTCACTTTCCTTGGCCGTGTTCTTTTTGGTGGTGGCGACTCGTCGGTTGAATTAGACGATGTCGAATAGCGACGCCTTCGTGTTTCAGAGTGTGCTACTCGTTTTGTAGCACTTTCCCCATAGTGTCCCTTCCTTTTATTCCGGTTTCCACTGTCACCTGTACTAAGAGGTACATGCTCTTGCCTCGAGCGCTGTACGTCAAATTCCAAGTCCGAAATATTCATATTACCCATTACCTCGGGTGTTCCTTCCGGTATATGCGCCAGCCCTCCCCCTCGACTGGTCACATCTCCGGTATTCCTTAACCCTTTACCACGGGTTTCCTTTCCTCTAGACCCATTACCTCGGGTACTTCCATTCAAATCATCCATTATAGCGTGATCTGAAACTTACAGGTATAAGCTTAATATGTGCCAAACATGATCAAAGATGCATGCCTAATACTTAAAACCTATTCATATTGCAAAAAGTATTCATTTGTGTAGACATCTACGTCTAAATCCAATATGCGTGTGATTACAAGTACTAGCAAAGAAGGTACGTGTAAATTTTGGTATTCGTAAAGGAACAAACTATTTCATAGCCACGAAAAGAAGAACAATTAAATTTCTAATAATATGATAAATGGGCCTTATTTACTTGCACGATTATCAAGTTATCATTTGTCAACTACATGTATAAGTTAATAAAAAAAAAAAGAAAATATGCACGTACTTTCAATTTCCGAGCCGTGAGCGTGATAAAAAACACAAAGTTTTCTTGTATATCCCACTTCTGACCTAATGGGTTAGGTCAGGTACAATAAGTACACACAACTGTTGGTATCTTAATCTTTTATATTTCAGCACTTTACACTTTATACAGTTTGCACTTCTTGCTATGTTCCCTGTCTGTTCACTGCTGCCCTGCTAAAGTGGAGTCTGTCATATTTAAGTGCCCCCACTCTTGTTCCCCACCGCTGTGAAGTCAGCTAATATCCTAATATCCGGTGGCGCCGTTGTAGCTCTCATTATAAATTATATTGTGTAAATATTATCTAAATTAATCAAAAATTATACATACAATTAAAATAATCATTAAAATAACATAGGAGAATTATAACAACAATAACAGTTCTGTATATCCGGTACGTCACTTAACAACAAAACAAATACCAAACGCGGTATACCCAACACTATTGAGTGCTGGTCCCAAGTCAATCACCAAATGAGGCCCTTGAGACGTCACCGACGCGGATCGTCAGTCATCACGGTTATAGCCAACTAACTGTTGCTCGCGGCTTCACCCGCGTGAAAAGCCTTTCGCGCTACAAAATTCACTAAACACAGTACACACACAGTGCACACAGACGCCAGCGCCATTTATTCAAAAAACAACATCCATCATTTCCCATGGGAGCAAATTACCGGGATAAAATGCCTGTGGCTGCTATTTAATTTTTTTATGTTAAATATTATTTTATAACTCCCACATAGACATCTATTCTAATACTATAAAGCTGAAAAGTTTTTTTTGTTTGGTTCAACGCGCTAATCTCAGGAACTACTGAACCGAAAATTCTTTCACTTATAGGAAGCTACATTACTCCCGAGTGCTATAGGCTAATTTTTATCCCGGTGATGCCTAGTCTGCTATAAGTTGCTAAAGAGTTGGGTATCCCGCAGACTACTTGATGCAGCAGCATCATCTCAAGGTTAACATGTCTTAAAAATATTGCTAAAGTCACAGTACACCAAATTTTAAATCAATCGCAGTTGTGAAAGTTGGAAATGAGCTGATAATCTTCAAACGCCTGAACAGATCACAGATACCCACCCTAAACTTATAACACCCCTCTTTTTCTTTCGGGGGTAAATAAATTTCACACGTTGAAATAAAACTATTTAACGGATTTTTTCACATTTTTTATGTTACATTCGTTAAGAATCTATTCCGCTCGAAAAAGTCCGTTACTATTTTTTTCAATTTTGAACATTCATGTAAATATAAAAAATCATTATAAATTTCATACATAAAAGCTTTTGGACGCGGCGTAATAATTTCTTTAATAACGTAATGAAAGGAAATTCCCTTTCTTAAAGTTTTATTGTATGCCTGACAGGCTCATTTGTATTAATTCAGGCTCAAAGAACTCGAGAACAAAAGTTGGTATTAAATAGTTTTAGAGTTTTCTTGCAGATAATTGTTATTGTTCACATCAATGGAAAGTAATAATTTTAATATATTATGCCTTGTATTGTTTTTTAGCTTTTGTTCGCGGCTCCGCCTCCTGTAAAATGGTTTTTCGTGATAAAAGTCCTGCTTTATATTCCCGGGTTGCCTATGTGCTATTCCACACTTACCAGACTATAATCTACATCTGTGCCATATTTCATCCAGATCTAATAAGCCGTTCTGGCTTGATTGGGTAACCATCATCCGTCCAAACGTTTGCATTTATAATATTATAATGTAGATGGACTTAACAAAAAAAATATAGATTCTAAATCATTCTTAATAAATTTCTTCTGTCTTTCTTCGTATATATTCCCATAAAGTTTTATTGCTAACATTGACTGAGTTAACAACAGCGTTTCAGATTGAATCAGCAATATTAATTAGTATTATTACAAATTACATCTTGATTTGTGTTGCGTATATTCCGCATGCGGAACCCTAATGGCGGATATCCAATTAACGTAAAGTATTCAGCATGCTTTAATCAAGCAATTAGTAAACAGGATACGTATTGTCCACGCGTTGGGACAAACATTGGCCCACGAGATTGCCTCCGACCGACATTAGCTCCGCCACGGACGCGATAAAATTACCCGAATTACAGGGCAACTTTCAGATTACATTTGCACTTTGTAATTATCGATCGTGCTTGTGATTATTGGCATTTTTGTGGTATGTTGTGTTTGGTAATTGCAAGCAGTGTAGGGGAAAAGGGTCTTTAAATTTCAATAATGGGAATGGTTGTGTTTATTTTATTTGCATTAGTTTACATCTGTAGGTATCCCGATAAGCGTAAGCAAGAAGTACCTAACCAGCGAATGCCCAAATAATTTCCGTCCCATGATCTGATGTATATCATTACAAGAAGATACATTCACGAGCAGTTACGCTTTCAATCCTGAAAATTCACAACTATCTGCCCTACATTTCGAAGCCAAAATAATGGAATCGCGTCTCGCTGTCAGTACAAAAAAATACCTACAACAAATTATTGTACAGTCAGCAGCATAAATATCTGTACAAAATCTAAATTTCATATCGCCTATATACGTGTTAAGTTAAACTGAAACATTTTTTTCTTCGTTTTAAGTAAAGTAAATATCTTATTTTATTTTTGTGAAGAGAAAAAAAGATTGGTAAGAACACAAAAGTATGTAGACAATTTGAAATTTTGAATTTGTTCAGCTACTTATGCTGCTGACTGTACATACATTACCAAAACAGTGCTAAATAATCACACAATAAAAAACAACAACAGGCTTATCCGACGACAGATCGTTTTGCACCTAAATTTAATAAACGAATATACAAAAAATGTAAAACGCGAAGTATTGCGCACAGCGCCTGCGGTCACATTATATCATTTGGACGCGTCCGCTCCTGGCCTTTTGTTGCTATTGAGCTCTGTTTAGGCGTTACTTTTTTTTCATAAAATACCTTGTGTTTTTCGTATTTATTACCGCGGCGGGCTTTGCGGTGGCTTTTGAACAGGGCCGGATTTGGTGTTTCATTAGTATGGTTGGTAATATATGACTTGATTACTAGCTGTGATGAATTATGCTATTTTTAAGTTAAGAATGTAAGAATGCGGTCCATGTCTCTTTCTCTCTATGTTTCATATCATTAACTTTGTAATTCATAATCTTTATTAGACCAAAGCAATTACACCATAGTTAAAAAATATCAAAAAATCACTGCACTAGGTCAGGCCTGTATCACAGGAATTTTAAAATATTAATGACAGTAAGAATTACCATGTGTAGACATCGTTAGATATATTACAATTGGCGGTCTGTAATATTATAATATAGACAGTACTAAGTAATTGTTAGTTCACATTCACATTAAAATAAATATGTAGGTAAATGGTACAAATTTGTTAATAGTCCACACTTCAAGTAGGTACCTACTACTCTAACATACTGAACTTACTAGAATTGGGTACAACATTACAAGATAGCATCCTTATGACTTACTCTTTAAGAATAGTTCCGTTTTTTTTATATGACCAGGTTAATAGTTCTTAATAGTAATTGAATTTAATTATGTTAAATCAATAATTAATTAAAAATAAATAATTTTTCCGCTTCCGGTTGCCGAAAAGTAAACATCAAATTACAACTTGTCCGTCATAATTAATTGCCAATCACTGGTTTATCAACGCTGTTGTGATAACTTCCGCAGAAGATAAAAACATCTGGTGATCTAAAACAGGTGTGGTGAAGAAAAAATCGTGAAGATCATCTTAATAACAACATCAAAATCACTAATTTGCATTCCTACAATTGAGGTTATCTAAACAGTGTGAGCAAGTGACAGTGACATCGACATTCCAGTGTCATCAAACGTCAGCTAAGCAAACGTCAAACTCAGGTCAGTGTTGCCACAGGCCAAAGAAAAATAAATACTAAAAAAAAAAAAAAAAAAAAAATGGAAGAACAATTTCAAATGCTTTTCGATAAAATGAAAATAGAGTTAGGAAAACAAACAGATATTATATTCGAAAAAATGAATGAAAAACTAGAACCACTGATAGAAGAAAATAAAATTATGAAAAATAAAATCGACATGTTGGAAAAGAAAATAGGATATTTGGAGAAGGAAAAGAAAAAAAACAACATTTTAATTTTTGATTTGGATGAAAAAGAAAAGTCTTCTTTGGAGTTGTTTCATAGAGTTCAAGGTATTATCAAAGCAGATTTAAAAATCAGCCTGGAATTAAACGACGTATCAAAGATTCAGCGTATTGGTTGGAACAAAGGAAATAAAATACGACCTGTTCTTATTGTTTTTGCAAACAACTGGAGGAGAAGTGAGATACTAAAAAATAAAAAGAGCCTAAAAGAGGGATACATCACCGAAGATTTTCCTAAGGAAATATTAGAAAAGCGAAGAGAATTGAAACCAAAACTTATAGAAGAGCGTGCAAAAGGAAATTACGCGTACTTAAAGTATGATAAATTAATAATAGAAGAGGGAAATCCAATCAAAGAAAAACGAAAAAGGGATCAATCAACTTCCCCGGAAAATCAGACTCAGGCCAAGAAGTTAGTAAGCAAGACCTCAACAATAAAAGAAAACAGGAAGAATGCATTCGATATGATGAGACCTCGATCAAACTCCTCTGCTAATATAAAACCAAACCAAACTAAGTAGCAACTAACTATCAGCAATCAGAGGCGGAACGACCCCAACCCGGCTGGTCCCCGTGGGGTTGTTAGACCACCACCCCCTACAATCACATCCTTGCGTCAAGAAAGATATAATAAAACATACCTTGCAACGTTAAACGCTAGAACGCTAATGACAGATACCAGAATAGAAGAATTGGAAGAAGCCATAAAGTATATAAAATGGGATGTCATTGGACTTTGTGAAGTAAGAAGAATAGGAGAAGAGATACGAGAATACAACGAATACATTTTTTATTTTTATGGTGAAAAGCAGGGCTTACATGGAATAGGGTTCCTAGTAAAAAAATACCTAAAAGATAAAATAATCAGCTTTCAAGGAATATCAGACAGGATTGCAGTTATCAATATACTACTGCCTGGACATAAACAACCGTCATCAATTATTCAAGTTCATGCACCCACAGAACAAGATATCAATGTAGCGAAAGATAAATTTTACAAAGATCTATCAGAATTATTGCAAAAAATGAATAAAAATGTAATACTAATGGGTGACTTTAATGCCAAGGTAGGCCACAAATTAAATAAAGATGAATTTGTCTTAGGAAATTACAGCAGTGGAGAAAGAAATGACAATGGACAAAGGCTCATAGAATTTTCATTTGCAAATAACCTTAAAATAATAAATAGCTTCTTCAAAAAAAGAAAGACTGGAAAATGGACATGGATATCTCCCAACGGCAAAGATAAAAATGAAATCGATTTCATTCTGACAAGAGATAATCGGATATTTAGTGACATAGCTGTAGTGAACAAACTAAATTTTAACACTGATCATAGAATGGTAAGAGGCGTCATAGAATGCAAAAATAGCAAATCTAGAAAACATATGCCGCCAACTAAAAATAAAATTATATCATCGCCTATACCACGGAATGTTTTAAACGAATTAAGCAACGCATTAGAAGAAATAGAACGTCACAAATCTCTGCAAGAAAAATATAATATTCTGGAGAAGGCGCTGAATAATGTTAATAATACAAGTAAAAGTAAAAAAGAAAAGAAAAATAAACTAGGAGAAGAAGCGATGAAATTAATGAAAGAGAGGAATAAAATGTTTGGGAATAGAAAAGATAATCGTCAAAACATCACGGATATTAGCAAAAAGATCCAAGCATCAATTCGAAAACACCGGAAAACAGAGAGATTGGAAGTACTAAGAGAACAAATAGAGAAAACAGGTGGAATTAACAAAGGACTAAAACAATTGAAAGAATATACACAATGGATACCCAACATGAAAACCAAAAATAAGAAAAAAAATGAGAATTTGACGACAGAAAGATTATCAATAGCTAAAGTAGCGACAGAATTCTACCAGAGATTATACACAGAAACAAAAGAAACAATATTTAAAGAAAAAGAAAAGGCTGCCAACGAAGAAAAAATACCTTGCATACTAGAAACTGAAATCATAAAAGCTATAAAAACACAAAAATGCGGTAAAGCACCTGGAGACGATAACATTTCGAATGAGCTACTGAAAGACACCTTAACCGTCATATCCAAACCCGTGACGCATATATTTAACGAAATAATGAATACTGAGGAAATACCAACTCAATGGACAAAATCCACTATAGTCTTGCTACATAAAAAGGGAGAAAAAAATGAAATAAATAATTATAGACCTATATGTTTAATGTCCAATTTATATAAAGTTTTTTCAAAAGTAATACTTAGGCGAATAACGAAACACTTGGAAGAAAACCAGCCAAGAGAGCAGGCTGGGTTTCGCTCAGACTATTCCACTATTGATCATATTCATGTGGTAAAACAGATAATCGAAAAATGTAATGAATATGGCCAATACTACTATATAGCATTCGTTGACTACAACAAGGCTTTCGATTCTCTAAACCATAACTATATCTGGAAGACGCTAGAGAACCAAGGCGCTGATAGCAAATATATAAGAATCATAAAAGAAATCTACAAATATTCAACGGCAAAGATCCAACTCGAACAGCAAGGAAATGAATTTAGCATTCAGAGGGGCGTCAGGCAAGGTGATCCACTCTCGCCTAAACTCTTCACGGCAGTGCTGGAAAACATATTTAGAAATATAGACTGGGAAGATTTCGGAATAAATGTAAATGGAACGAATCTAAACCACCTAAGATTCGCTGACGATATTGTAATTTTCGCAGGAAGTCCAGGAATACTACAGACTATGCTACAGCAATTAGATATTGAAAGCAAGAAAGCAGGCTTATCAATGAATCCAACGAAGACTAAAGTAATGACGAATGCAACAAAAGAAAACATAAAAATAGGACAAGATGCTATCGAATATGTTGATGAATATATATATCTGGGACAACTGATATCAATAAAAGATCAATATTCAAAAGAAATTGATAGAAGAATAAGCAACACTTGGAAAAGATACTGGAGCCTGAAAGAAGTAGTTAAGAACGAATCAATCCCAATGTCAGTGAAAAGCAAACTGTACAACACGTGCATTCTCCCATGTCTAACTTATGGGTGTCAGACTTGGCCCGCCACAAGCAAAAACAACCAAAAACTGATAGTTTGCCAACGCAATATGGAGCGGAGCATGTTAAACATAAGGCTAAGTGACAGGTGGAACACCACAAAAATAAGGAAAAGAACAAAAGTAACTGATGTTTTAAAAAAAATAAAAAAGCTCAAGTGGAGTTGGACCGGTCACATTATGAGAACAAATAAGGAAAAATGGACAAAAGATATAATGGAATGGTATCCTAGAAATGGTAAAAGACAAAAGGGAAGACAAATTAAAAGGTGGGAAGATGATCTACCAAAAGGATGGAGAAGAATATCTCGCGACAGAAATCTGTGGAAGAAACTAGGGGAGGCCTATGTCGAAGGACAACCTGATCAAGAAACTGGTTGCTGAAGAACATGTAGTCACATTCTAAATTTATATTTTCTTTGTCAAATTAGATTTAAAATATTACATAAGTTAAAACTGTACGTACTATATTTGGATCAGTGAATAAAGGCTTTTATTATTATTATTATATGTTAAATCTACTTATGTTTTCCATTTAATTCAACACCCCTTGTATTATTAGGGATTTCGGTGTGCACCTTCTCGGCAACCGTCATAAAATTCTTCGAAATTTGTAGAACATTATTTACTGTTTGGGTCCCTGTTTAATATTCCTTACGCCGGTTCTGTGGTAAACGTATTAACGAATTGAGCTTATGATTTCATTTTCTCGGTGTTTGAAATGATACACTGAAAGTGAATAATTTAGAGTAAATTTTGATTTGTTTCATAACATTGTTTCATTCTAATATGCGCCGAAAATAAATCGTGTGCTTAAGTAGCTAGCTAACTATTATTGTATTATTATTATATATTGTATGTGTATGGTATATATATTTATTAATTTGCATTATACTCATCATAGTATGAATCAATATTTATGTATGTTTATTTATAAGTTTATATTATTTCGAAATAACTACCTCTGATCCACCTACCTTGTTAATCTCTGCACCGCCCTAAGGTTGACTGGGAGAGAATGCCTACGGCATTAAATCCGCCTTTATAAATTTGTATATGAAGTGCTTAAATAAATAAATAAGATTTCCAGATAGTTTCGAAAACTTTGCAAAATCAGATTTCGCCTATGAAAATCTAACTAAATTTAAAATAATTAGGGGTCGATTTCACCGCTAACTGGTAAATGCTACTCGTCACATAAATGTATAAGCTGGCCAAATACAAAAGTCACGATCTAAACTATGCTCCCAAATAAATTTTTCTAAAATGATTACTATCTATATTAGCTGTTTAATACGATAACTGTCAAATAAATTTTACTTGATACCTGTGAAACAAACGCTAGATATACTAACTACTTAGTAACTTTTGTAACATAACATAAAAAACAATTCAGACTTGTAGTACCTATTTACGACGAACGCTGAATCATCGCAACTGCCACTACGTACGTTCCTTTCAGTCTGCGCGAGTGACCTGTGAATAAAAAAAAACCAGTGCTCGAACCAGGAAAACATTAAAAAAACCATAAACACAGATATGAGAATATGTCAAAAAAATGGTTGAAACGGACAGGAC
This sequence comes from Sphinx pinastri, assembly GCA_947568825.1. NCBI lineage: Eukaryota > Metazoa > Arthropoda > Insecta > Lepidoptera > Sphingidae > Sphinx > Sphinx pinastri. Next base: position 5,217,074 of record OX387620.1, read on the forward strand.
GCTGACCCTATATGTGTAGAGCGGACAGTTGTTTGTGCGCGTTTATGTGTGTGTTTGCGTGATAGTGTCAGGTGGGATGAGGCGGGGGGCGGTGGTGCCCCCGCGCCTCTTATCACAAGATAAGGCGCAGTGGCCAAGCGCGCGCGCGACACACGGTGTCGAAACGCCAGCGTGACGAGGCTGCTAGGAAAAAGGCGGCCGCCGCCCGTAATGTTGCACACACTGAACGCACTCGCCGGCAAGATATCGCCGGGCGGCGGCCTCGACACAAACCAGAACAGGCACACGCATCCGAACAGGAACCACAAGACGTCATCACCAGGGTCGCCGTACACCAAGCCAAAGTAAGTGGAACCTTTCTACCCTACACCAGTATACTAGATACCGGTCTCACTGTCTTTGCAGCAGCTTGGTTAATCGGAGGGAGAGTCTGGTCTGGGAACGAAGTGAGCATCTCTTAGGATTAGGAAAAGACCATACCACTTTTGGATTTCAGAGTTCCAAACCATCAACTATATTAGTCTCTGACAATGCTTGATTTCTTTTAGAATAGTTTGTGATGCCTGTGAGAGGTAGAAAGCTTTAGCATCTCATGAGACTGCTGGCTTACAGTTGGTGAATATCATAAAGATTCTGACAGAATAAATGAATCAGTCATTACCTCAGATTCAGCTGTAGCAGACGCTTTAGAATCAGTCGTTAATAGAGTAGAAGATGAAACAGAAATTGATAACTTGGTATCTGAATCAACAATAACAGCAAGGCAGTTTAGCAAACCTGATAGCCCTCCTGAATACCACTACTTCTATGTAATTCTGGATAATTCTTCTATTATATTAGACTAGTTAGATGATTATATTAAAACAGTACACGTAATCAAAATTACTCATCGTGTGTGTACGAAGCGATGATACTTATAGATTCCTTTTGTTTACGTGATCGTTATCAGTGCGCCATATTGTTATGATCTCCTTTAATCGTGATATCATATGTACTGAAATAGTAGTTGATGAAGTACCTTGTTATAAGGTTTAATATTAAGTATTACAGCGATGTAACAATATTGTTACGCCGATACTTAAGGAACTTCATCAACTCTATCATAATCATCTTTTAGATTTTTTTTGTTCTATAACACATTAATTTAACAACATATTCTATTGTTGGTAAATGATTTATGTTATGTGTATTTCGGGGTCCGTACTTCAAAAAAGAACCTATATACATAGGATCACTTTGTTGTCCGACTGTCCGTTTGCCTCTCAAGACCGTTTTTCTCAGAAACGCGTATCAAGTTCAAATTTATATCAAATACTCGGTGTCTTTCTGCTGTGAAATCCGCTTTCCGATGCGCTCGTCACGCTGAGACATGAGGTGTCAAGTCTCATAATACCCAGTAATTAGGCTGGATACAATGTCCTTCAATGCACTCTATTGCTTGGCGGTAAAGACATTTTAGTGGTACTTAATGAAACGAAACCTCGCATACGAGAAACTTACCTCTAGTAAAAATTTCCAAACCAGATCTGCATTATATATAAGTAGCGTAAAAACGTGTACTACGATGAAAAGACTACAAAATCCGGGCATTGCAGTCAGGATGCATACGACGTTTTTAATCAGCTAACAACAATCTCATCCCAATATCATTCTGCCCAACCCAGGATCGAACCCGAGACCTCAGCATTGCAGTCGTACCGTAATACAACTACGCCACCGAGGCAGTCTTCAAACTCGTAGTAAATGGGATACAATCGGAAACTGTGTTCTTACTTTTATTAATTACTAGGTGTTTCCCGCGGCTCCGCCCGCGTGAATGAGTTTTCCCGGGATAAAAATCCTGCTTTATATTTTCCCGGGATAAAAAGTAGCCTAAGTTACTGCTTATTACATCAGCTACCTGCCAATAAAAGTCCCGTCAAAATGGGTCCTGCCATTTTAGAGATTAGCCGGAACAAACAGACAGACAGACAAAAATTGAAAAAAATGTTATTTTTGTGTAACCGTATATATATTCATATACATGTATTAAAAAACGGTTATTTCAATATTACGAACAGACACTCCAATTTTATTTATATGTGTATAGATAAAAGTGTTCGTGGCATCCGCGTCTCAATTTCGTAAAAAAAAATCGCCAAGATTGTAGGCCCTTAGTGATGGTGTGAAAAAGAAAGCTCGGGTTTTTTCGGTTCGAGAAAGATTTTGATCGCAGCGTTTACTGCAGGAACGCACTTTCCTGAAATTTTAAAACACCAAATGTGCAATTTTCTGGAAATAAAATTAGGCCTTAAGTTAATCCAGGACTTGGTCTGTGTGCCAAATTACATCCAAACTTCGTCACAAAACTTCATATTTAAAATTAACTAGCTTATGCTCGCGGCTTCGCTCGCGTGGAAGAGTTTTTCCAGGATAAAAATAGCCTATGTCCTTTCCAGGGTCTCCAAAATAAGAGATCTCAGTAACAAGTTAAAAATCAGCAGGCAACTTTAATGACCGTCACAAAGATCTGTTTATGAACGAAAACTGCACCTCGTTTACTATTGTTTGTCGACACATCGACCGCGTTCGGGGTCCGTCAAACAATATTAACCTAATTAATGCTCGTACCAGCACCCTTTGTGATTATAATTAATGTGCACCGCGATAGGCAAAAGTAAATTACATAATATTATATCTTATTGATTTTTTGGTTATTATACGATTCATTTTGCAATAACAATGTCTGAGATATCGTATTACGGATTTGTACCATACTAGATTTTCCTCGCGGCTTCGGTCGCGTGAAAACCTTTTCCTGCTACATAACCCCCTTAATCACTGTAGCGATACATATCGCCACATATAAGACGCCAGTGCCAACTGTTTAAATAATCTGATAAAATGTTCAAATATTTTCTACGAGAGCAAATTATCAGAATAAAAAATAAAACCGACTTCAAAACCAATACAAACCAAAAAATAATTTAACTTTATAATATACGTATATTTGGAGTCGATGCCTAATTTAAATTGAATATTGTTTTCGTGCCTCGGTGGCGTAGTTGTATTACGGAACGACTGTAATGCTGAGGTCTCGGGTTCGAGCCCTGGGTCGGACAAAGTGTTTTTTTTTTTATGGCATTGAATGACGAGACGAGCATGCCGTTCGCCTGATGGTAAGCAATACGACCGCCCATAAACAGTAGGAACACCATACAGCACCTTGAGTTACAAAGTACTGTGTGGCATTCCACTGCGCTCGTCATCCTGAGACATAAGATGTTAAGTCTCATTATGTCCAGTAGTTACACTGGCTACATTGTCCTTCAAATCGAAACATAACAGTGCATGCACACTGCTGCTTAGCGGTAGAAATAGACATTGCGGTGGTACCCGCCCAGACGGACTCTTACATATGAGAGACCTACCACCAGTATATTGGGTTTTTCTACTCAGTATCAGCATAGAATAAAGAACAGTACTACGTAGTATCAGCCCGAAGTCTGGAATTTGTGCCCGATATAGCGATAGGCTCGCCCCCTATCACATCATGGGACGGAATACGATATGCACGGCGAAAGGTAGGTGCACTAGTTGCGCCGCTGTCTACCCCTTCGGGTTTAAAATGCATGCGTGTGTGTGAGCAAATTACCGGAAAAAATAGCCTATTTGTTAATCCAGGACATTATTTACCCAAGTTCCAAATTTCATTGGTTCAGTGCTTTTTTTGTTTACTTCAAACGAACATCCAACCATTTTCACAAACATTCGCACTTATAATATTAGTAAAAAGTTGGTAAGCCTAGGTGTTGCATGCGACTCGGCCTACGTAAAAGATCTGTCTCGAGGGAAAACTCCCACTGTGTTTTTTCCAGTACCTGGCCTATATGCTGGACTAACGACTAGGAAATTACCTATCTGAATATCGAATTCTATGCAAACCCGTACAGTTTACAGGGGTGGAACCGCGGGCAACATCTAGTGTATAATATTAATCGGAGTTAAAATAGCAGAATTTGGCGCCGCAAAGAGAGATCCTGGGGTAGTATCATTTAATACACCGTAAAGTGTAGAATTATTGAACGAAAAGCACAAGCAACGCTACCACTTACCACTTAAGGTCCATTATTATAAGACAGTTGCGCGACTCAAATTCGATCGCGTTGCTCCAATCGACCAATAGTATAGTAAAAAAACGTTGATCACACCATTTCAAAAGCTTTGTCACACACCGTTCCCGTAAAATCTTAACCCTGTACAAAAGAAATAATAACTTTACCATCCGAATTTTTAGTAAACAGACTTGCAACTCCTCTTATAATATTACTATAGTCACGGTCTATAGTAGAACTAAAACACGACTGTTGCCAACCGCACACCGTTGCCCCCAATTTCCTCAGTGGATATAAAGCGTAAGATTTCGGCAATAGGAGATAAAACGCAGCTGCGAGAGTTACACTCGCAATAAGACACAAGCGGGCTAATTTATTTGCTTTGCCGAATGGGGGAGGTTGAGGAAGGCCGGCAAGTCGCCCGGAACCGGGTCCCGACATATTCTAATATAGTGTCCTGGATAATACTAAGTTGGTGGCAATGGATGGGTGCATGGTTGGTCTATTTTGTTTAGGTTTGTATGTAGTCTTTAATCTTGGGTTATCTATGGTCTGATACGTTTGACTTTAGAGACTATTGAAAACCGAGATTTTATTATCATACAATGAAGGTGACAACTAAGAATGGTTTTTGAAAATATGACCTATAGTAGTATTCTGACCACACTTTCAGTGGTGGTAGGTCTCTCATATGTAAGAGTCCGTCAGGATGGGTACCACCGCAATGTCTATTTCTACCGCCAAGCAGCAGTGTGCATGCACTGTTGTGTTTCGGTTTGAAGGACATTGTAGCCAGTGTAACTACTGGCCATAATAAGACTTAAAATCTTATGTCTCAGGATGACGAGCGCAGTGGAATGCCACACAGTACTTTGTAAGTCAAGGTGCTGGATGGTGTTGGTACTGGTTATGGGTGGTCGTGTCGCTTACCATCAGGCGAACGGCATGCTCGTCTCGTCATTCATTGCCATAAAAAAAACATATTAATCGTGTCCTAGGCATAACGTTTAATTTTCATTATATAGAAATCTCTTAAGTTTAGAGAGTGATACTTTCATCCCGGGACAGAACATACACGCGAAGCTGCAAATAATAAGTATTACGTTATAAACTGAATAGACATTCTTCACTTTACAGTATGCAGTGATGGTCCACGATTTCAACTGTGTTGCTATCTTATCGCGATGAAACTGTATCATAGTTTGATATAAAACTGTCCTTTAGTACTTCAGTGTTGTAGGGCCTACGTAATCCCCAACAGAGATACAGGTAATATCGTGTTTATTGTATTTCCTGACTAAATATCTAAGGTCATAAAGTAATGTAAATTCATAAAAAATATTTTTATATATCCATGTTCTTTATGCAAATGATAATAGCTTCAATCGTTCTATTTGAGTTTTTCGTTTAAGTAGAGGAGTCATCTACAGTAGGTATAGGTACGTAATAAATATTCATTATTATTTAGTTACGTTTATACTGTCATTCCTTCATTCATTCAATCAGTCCATTCGTTCTTAAATATTAAAAAATATTAATAATAATATCAGGCCTGTGTTTTACACTGTCCACTGTTGAACACGGGCCCCTGCACTACTGAGAGGTCTTAAGCCTTAGTCCATCATGCTGGCCTAGTGAGGGCAGAGTTCACATACCTTCGAAATTATTTTTGGAGAATTCTCTGGTATGTAGGTTAAAGCGCACGATAACTGATAAACTATACACACATAACTTCGAAAAGTCAGAGGTTTGTCCCTTGGGATTTAAACATATGTCATACGTCTCAGCAGACTGTCCCATTCCTAACTAGCCTATCGTGCACTTAATACTAAAATTGTCTCTTGAAAAATCCTCATAAGTACACAATCATTAAAATGAAATGTCGGTGACGTCACGTATGACTCCACATTGGGTATCACTGACCTGTGCGGTTTGTCACTCGGTAATCTGTCACTTGGGCTAATATTTGCCGACTCCACGGTGGCGTCACACTAGCCGCACGAATTCGGAACAAACTGTGCTATTCCGTTTGGGTACGCTGTGGGAAATGAGGAAGACTTGGATGCAAGTGTCTATTTCTAGTTTTTGTAACTGATTTATATAAAGTTGATTTCTGTCACTAAGCAGCACTGTGCTAATACTTTGTTTGTATGAAGATCAGAGAGATAAGACTCTTAACATCGGGTATCTCAGCATTAGGAACTCAATTTCCTTAAATCATTGTTTAGGCTCTAAACAAGTGTTACCTTTGAACTGTAGACTTATTAGAGCAAAGTTCAAATGAGTAAGAGTTCATTTCGCACTTGACCCCGCCTACGCTGTTACATCTTACCTGAACAAAGTTCTACGATAATATTGCCGAGATATTGGCAACCTTGTAACTTTGGTATTAAAGTTTCATTTTCACGTTAAATATACAACACAAGCTAGTTAGTTAATCTCTACTTCAGATTTGGAACTCCTGCGGTATTAGTAGGTCACGTCTATGCACTAGGGAATAAGTTTGGAAATGAAAACGCAACTGGTGCAATCGTTTGCCATACGTCCCATGATGTAATAAGAAAGAAAAGATTTATTGTTTGAACAACTTACACGCTAATAATGAAATACACTAGTTACAACATTGATTCGAGCGAACAACGGGAACATTCATTCAGCTTCTTGCTACTGTACAGCCTGAGCAATACTGCAGTGCTGATTTCAATGTGGACCCAAGGTGACAGGAAATAAAGGGAATTACGTAAGACTAGAGAGTTCTTGACAGGCGGAATGCCTATTGTTGTATATATATACGTAATAATGAATGTCAATCTGGTGTGGGTAGGTGATAATAAATCAGTTGTTGTCTAGCACTCGAGTTGTATCATTCAATCTTAACATGGTGACAGCGGTTTTGAAGTTATTTGCAGTATTATATTGTGATTAGGGTGGTTCGATTGCGAAATAAGGGTTTTATTTTCGCACAAAATAATATTCGTAGTTGGTTGTGCTAAATATACGCGGATTGCGGTGAATCAAAATGGAGCACGCACGACCGCCATTAGAGCTAAACATGGACAGTGCCGGTGGGCCTGTGGGCCGCGCCGAAGCTTGGAGGAAATGGAGGCAACAATTCCTCTTGTTTGTCAAGGCATCAGGAGTACATACGGAACCCTCGAGTGTGCAGGCCAGTTTGTTGGTAAATCTTATTGGACCGGATGGATTTGATGCGTATCAGACGTTTACTTTCGAGAAGGAAGCAGAGCGTGATGACGTCGATATATTATTAAAAAAATTCGATGAGTACTTCGGAACTAAATCTAACACCACTTTGTTAAGGTATAAATTTTTCACGCGAAACCAAGAAGAAGGTGAACCTATTCAACAGTATGTTACTGCCTTGCGCCTGTTGAGCAAAAATTGTAAATTCTCGTCATTAGAAGACGATCTGATCAAGGATCGAATTGTATGCGGAATTCGTCAAACTGCGGTCAGGGACCGCCTACTGAGATGTGAGGAGCTCGACCTCGATAAGGCGATAAAAATCTGTCAAGCGGTGGAGGCCTCCCAAGAGAGCGAAATTCAAATGTCGAGTGGCGGCGCCGGTACAGAGAGCGCTGCGCATGTCAACAGTGTCGGGTACATGGTGCGCGGCCGGGGAGCGCGGCCCGGACGGCTGCGAGCGCCGAGCGCGGGCGGTGCGGGGCGCGCGCGCCCGCTTGCTCGCCCAGCTGGCGGTGCCGACCGTGCTAGCGGCCGCCGCGCGCATCCGGGGCCTTCGGCTCCGTGCTTGGCCTGTGGAGGCCCGCGCTGCTATGCCGGGGCTGAGTGTCCGGCAAGGCGAATTACCTGTTTCACATGTGGTAATCGTGGACATTTTGCGCGTAATTGTAAGTTGAATCATTTAAAAAATAATAGTGGTGTTAATAGAGTGAATCGTGTATACGAATGTGAAGGTGATGATTATAGTGATTCGGAGGTCGATGCGTTTTATATTTCGACCATTGGAGTCGGATGTGAAAGCGGTGTCTCAGAAAATTGGTTCCAAATACTTTCGTGCGCCAACGGGACAGAAAACTTTAAATTAGATACGGGAGCCGATTGTAACGTGTTATCTTATCGCAGATTTTGTGAATTGGGTTTTGACGAATCGCTAATTGTGAAAACAAAAGTACCGTTATTGTCATATACCCATGATGTAATACCCATTAAGGGAATGTGTACTTTACCGTGGTCTTACAAAAATTTTACTTATAGATTAAAATTTGCAATTGCCGATATGAATTGCAGTAGTGTGCTGGGACAGAAATCATGCGAGTTTTTAGGGCTAGTGAAGCGAATCAGGTCGATTGAATTGTCTAAATACGATGATTTATTTCGAGGCTTAGGATGTTTACCGGGTAAATATCACATAGTGGTTGATCAGTCTGTCTCGCCCGTCGTATGTGCATCTAGAAAAATTCCTCACGGGTTACGCGATCGGTTACAAGCAGAGTTAAATAAAATGGAACAGATAGGTGTGATCAGAAAAGTTACCAATCCCACACGATGGGTTCATCCGCTAGTATTAGTTGCGAAAAAGAATAACGGTATTCGTGTGTGTTTAGATCCGCGGGAATTAAACAAGGCGGTCCAACGAGCGCACTTTCAGCTTCCGACGGTATCCGAGCTGGCGTCACGACTACACGGCGCGCGATTCTTCTCTGTTTTAGACGCCAACTCCGGGTTTTGGACAGTGGCTCTGGATGACGAAAGCGCTGATTTATGCACATTCAGTACACCATTTGGTCGTTATCAATTTGTACGCCTTCCGTTTGGAATTAATTGTGCATCAGAGGTATTTCACGGAAAGTTACGTCAACTTTTAGAAGGTCTAGAGGGGGTAGAAAATTATATAGACGACGTTATTGTTTGGGGCGAGACAGAAGAAGTTCATAACAGACGTCTTAAAGCATTATTGGAGAGGTCAAGACAAATTAATTTAAAATTTAACAAAGAAAAATGTAAATTCGGTGTTAAACAAGTTACATATTTGGGGCACGTGTTCGATAGGAATGGCATGAGGCCAGATTATGAAAAGATCAGGGCTATCAAAGAGTTACAATCACCTAAGGATAGAAAAGAACTCGAAAGGTTTTTAGGTGCGGTTAACTACCTATCAAAATTTATTCCACATTATTCGGAAATAGCAATTCCTTTGACAAACTTACTCAAGAAAAATAATGAATGGCGGTGGGAGGATAGTGAACGTAATGCGTTTAATAAGTTGAAGGAAGCGGTGACGTGTGCGCACGTGCTGGCACTATACGATCCGGCGCAGCCCGTAGTGCTGTCGGTAGACGCGTCGCGCGATGCGCTGGGTGCTGTGCTGCTGCAGGGTGGCCGCCCGGTCGAGTACGCCTCGCGCACGCTTACTGACGCTCAGAGAAGGTATGCGCAGGTCGAAAAGGAATTGCTGGCTATCGTCTTTGCGTGCGAACGGTTTCACCAGTACGTTTATGGTCAAAAAGGGGTTGTTGTGGAATCGGACCACAAACCATTAGAAAGTATCTTCAAAAAGCCCTTGATGTCCGTCCCAGCGCGCTTGCAACGCATGCTACTTAGAATACAAGGTTATGATTTAATTGTTACATACGTACCTGGCAAATACATGTATATTGCCGATATGTTGTCTCGTGCGCCACTTCCCGAGTTGTATAGTGAGGAAATACATAGTAACGTTGTTTGTCAAGTTAAGATGGTAATAGAAAACATACCCATATCTAATGACAAGCTAACTTTGATAAAAAGAGAAACTAAACGAGATGAAGATATGCAATTGCTAATAAATTATATAAATGATGGCTGGCCAAATCACAAGCATAATGTCAATAATAAGGTCAAATTGTATTGGTCCTTCAAGGAAGAATTATTTGTTGTGAACGATGTAGTTTTTAGGGGTAATTTAGTGATAATCCCTGCAAAACTGAGAGAAAATATGCTTAAGATAGTACATGAGGGTCATTTAGGTATTGATATGTGTAAGCGGCGCGCGAGACAAGTTATGTTCTGGCCTGGTATGTCACGGGACATAGAATTGTTTGTAAAGCGGTGTCACACGTGTCAGGAGCACTCAAACGCGCCCTCTAAGGAACCCATGCTACCGATCGAAATTCCAGAGCTACCGTGGTATAAAATAGGTTCAGATATATTCGAGTACAAAAGAAAATATTATTTAATTTTAGTAGATTATTATTCTAACTTTACAGAAGTCAGCCAATTAAATAATTTATCGTCTAACGAAGTTATACAAAATATGAAGGAGATGTTTTCACGACATGGTATTCCAAGTGTACTGATTAGCGATAACGGAACTCAATACTCGAGTCGCGAATTCAAAAATTTTGCACAGAGGTGGGGATTTGATCACCTGACATCTTCACCAAATTATGCTCAATCAAATGGTAAAAGTGAGCGCGCAGTTCAGACTGTAAAAAATATTCTAAAAAAATCAATACATAGTTCGGATGACTTTCATCTTGCACTTTTAAATTATAGAAACACACCCAGGAATGGTTTGAGTTCTCCTGCACAGTTATTAATGGGTCGAACGCTCCGATGTCAGCTACCGGTACATCCTAATATTCTTAAACCAAAATCAATCGAGCCATCTGAATATAGGGTGATGGTAGAAAAACAAAATGAGGCAAAAAAATATTATGATGAACACGCCAAAACTTTGCCTAAATTAAAACAAGGTGACACCGTTATTTGTATAGATGGAAAATCAAGATGTAGGGGGAAAATTTTGAGCCATGCCTCTGCTCCTCGATCATACATTGTACAGACTAAGACTGGTGGTAGGTACAGACGCAATCGGCGCCATTTGATTAAGTGTCAATCTGAGGTAAAATCAGATAAAACCAGTTCTAGCTCTGACGAGGAATTCAGTGAGGCATGTACGGATGTAGGCATAAAAGATGAAAACATTCAAGTAGAATACGATGAACAAAATGATAAAAATTGTGGTTTACCAATGCCTACATTCGTACCACTCACTCGGAAAGCAAAAAAAGTTGCTGAGCAACGGATTTTGCAGCAAAGCTCGAAATAATGTTCTTAAATGTATTATTGCATAAATGTTTTTTTTTTTCCTCTCTTTCAACAAAAGGGAACAATATTTTAATAATTACGAGTTATAATACTAATAGCTTACCCAACTACCTTTGTTTAAATAATTTAGTATAATGATGTACCTACCTAATTAACGGATAACACTATAAGGTACGTAGAACATAAGTATTTAAGTATTCTTTTTTCTTTCATTATAGGGGAAGATGTTGTATATATATACGTAATAATGAATGTCAATCTGGTGTGGGTAGGTGATAATAAATCAGTTGTTGTCTAGCACTCGAGTTGTATCATTCAATCTTAACACCTATTTCTACCGCCAAACAGCAGTATGCATGCACTGTTGTGTTCCGCTTTGAAATACATTGTGGCCATCGTAATTACTGGGCATTATGAGACTTAACATCTTATGTCCCAGGGTGACGAGCGGAGTTTAGTGTCACTCAGTACTTTGTAATTCAAAGTTCTATATGGTATTACTACTGTTTATGGGCGGTCGTATCGCTAACCAACAGGCGAGTGACTCGTCTCATCTTTTAAATGCAATTTAAAAAAATACAACTGCAATTACTGACGTCATCGTTCGGATTTTACAAGAAGACATCGCAAAGGTCATGGTGGACACGCGATCGCTATCTTATTGTTTCAAACGCGGTCTGATCGTTTCTTCAAGACGGTGGTGGTGGAAAAGCACTCCTATATTCTTACCTTAGCGGTCATGCGGGAATTTCGGTGTCATTCAAGCTTCACGGGCACTTCTGTAAAGTTAATGAGTTGAAGACAGATTAGTGTCCCCTGAGACTCGCCGAGCTTCACCGCTCGATGTCATAAAATGCGTGCTAATGCTAATCCTGTCTTACAGGAGTTACAGTGGCGGGTGTGAGGGCGGGATAGTCTATCTAAAAAGTAAATGAGCTGCATACAGATTTACTGCAACGTGCTAGTAGCCTCAAACAAAGTCATTTATACCGATATATTAAAAGTACACGTGTTCACTTAAAGCGGTTTTTACACGCTTTATATTAGCTTCACTTGTATGTTTGTTTGTATGTTTGTAACTCTCCGACTCCGACTCCTTTAGGCGCGATTTTGACCCACTTTAAACGGTCAGATTTTATTCAAACTTTGTAGGTTTGTCGAGGACCGATAACAATACACTAATTTGATAAGATTATGCCATTATTCAATTTGCAAAATGAGATTTTTGACAATTTATATATTTTTTAGTGACATTTGTTGGACAATAGTAGAACAGAACTAAAAAATTAAAAATAAATAATAGTTAAAAAAAACTAAAAAACACGCTTTATAGAAAATCCAACTAAAAAATAGAAAATAAATTTGAATTAAGAATAGTGTAAATAAGAAAAAAATTATTGTATTTTACTGTAAAAAAAAGCGTCGTAACTTTTACGTCAGTATCAACAATTGTTTCTTCTTCACTAAAATAAACTTCACAGAGTTAACTTTATTTTAGATAAAGAAAAAAGAACATTTCGACTGGAGTGAACCTGCAGAAGCGTTTTGAAGTTTTTAATTTGTTCAGCTACTTTTGTGGCAGACTGTACGTCCGAATACCCAAACGCTACTTAAATATTTGAGATGACCTTACGGATTTAAGCATTCGTTATGCTTGAAATTGGTATACTGAAACGTTACTTATGTCCTAACCTTAAATTTAAGACGACTCAGTTTAAGGTCCGTTTATTGATTCAAACGGTATTCACAAAAACTGCTTGAAGTTTGGCAGGTATATAATGTCTCGTCATATTATGGCTGTTAATAGAAATTAATTTGAGTGCTTCAGTCTAGTCTCAAAACTTTACGTTCAAATCTTTAATAATTTTACTGTGTAATAACTACTTATAATATTCTCTTTGGATTTAATAAAATGTCTTTTTATTCGCTATCATCATTGTCTGAAGAGGAATATAGTGTCAATCGAAAAAATCGAGAGAAATGAAACGCTTTCGAAGAATACAATGATGATGAATTTAAAAGAAGATTCCGACTCAGCAAGGAAACAGTTTTTCATTTATGTTCCTTAATTCAGGACAATATCCAGCCGGTCACAAAAAGAAATCAAGCAATCCAACCGATAGACCAAGGTCATCGGGGATATTTTTCACGGGGTACGACCAACGGTAGAACATCGTATTGTCCATCGTGTGGCGGTTCAGTTAGCATAACTAAAAAAATAAAACCGACTTGAAATCACTACAAACCAAAAAAAAAATATTATATAAATACGTATATTTGAAGTCGGTGCCTAATTTAAATTAAACATTATTTTCGTATATTTGTTCGTATATATGCGTGGCTTAGCTGGCAATTTAAATTAGGCACCGACTCCAAATATACGTATATAAAGTTTTTTTTTTGTTTGTATTGGTTTTGCAGTTGATTTTATTTTATGTTAAAAAGTTTTTATCGATTGCTTTTTTATTAGTTAATTATGGAATGGTGTAAACAATACATCATAGATATACGATTGCAGCATTCGCGGGTCATCTGCTGTTAGTTATTGAACATCTTCATCAGATCCTAATAAATTATATACTAAAACCTTCCTTGAAAAATATACATTTGATTAACGAAAACGCCATCCAAATCAATTATTGAGACAATCGCAGCCATACAAACTTCCATACATACGCGTATATGGGTCGAATACAGAACCTACTTATTAAAAGTCTTTTAAAAATAATTTATAAATATGCCTTCTTCTGGTGATAAAAACTAAATACGAATTATGAATACTATTGTTTTTAAGTTGTTAAGTTTTTTTTCAAAGTGGCTAATGTCAACACTGACCATGGTGCCAAGTAGCAAATATAAATAAATTAGAATGCACTGATCACATTGTTACATGTATGACCCGATGGTGTGTATGGTGTAGCAGTAGTGGGTTGAATAAAACGGTACACAGACTTTGAATTCATATATTGTATTAACTTAATTGCTACTTAAGTGTACTTAATGCAAATCACAAAAAACCGGGTTCCGGCTAACAAAGTAAGGTCGGAGAGCGGGACGTGAGCCTAGCTGTTCTTTTATCACTTTGTTACTTGTATCATATTAAAAACTATAATTAAATTAGGATAAGGGCACCACTGACAAATAGGGTGTCAGACCCAAAATAATAAATTTACATACTTTTGTTGTCTAATTTCCAAAAATAATAATGAGAGGGTGTCCTCGGTCCTCCAATATAGGGTCAGGAATCACTGAGGCTTTATCCAACTAGGGAAGTTAGCCTCCTCTCTGGTGATGCAGGCAGTTTTGAGTCTACCCGCGATAGACGAAATGAAGGAAGAAAATGTATGTTTTATTAAAAAACAAACAACCCCCTGAGAAAATACCCTCTGGAACAAGAACAGTGTTCCAGATTAGTACACAATACTTTAATATTAACAACAGTTATAGTTGTTGCGCTAAGCTAGTAACAAATACAACATACCGGGAAGTAATAGAGAACCCGCAAGGTCGGCAGGCCGGCGAGTGTTCTCCTGTCAACTTCCGCGGAGGATTCCTGATATGTTCACACTATAACGAAGAACGTGGATGGATAAAAACGTGTTCTAACGGCACAAACCGGCGAATTGAAATGACAACCACTACTCACGTGCACTAGACAAAACGCTCCTTGCCGTTATCGGGTCATCGACACGAATAGGACGGCAAAGCGGCTCCAGCTGATCACGGTGAACACTCCGCGGGGTCCTTGACCAAGCCTTCGTAATTTATCGGCACATATTAGCCGACATCGAAATTACGTGCTCACACACTTGGTGCTCCCGCGCAAGAGGTCGAGGGGAGGTCGTTCACCGGTAGGGTTGCAATCCGAACCAGAGATGAACAAAAATTTATATAACCGAAATTAGAATACGACCACTCACAATTCTCCAATTAATGCAATAAATAAAACTAATTATATTACAAATACTGCACACGCAAACATAATTTTATTACGGATGTAGCATTTATTATTGCATAAAAACAAAACGACCGGTTAGAAAACTGGCAACACTACGCGCACTCGTCTAACACACGATTTGTAGGCCACGGTACAAAAAACATACAGCCATCAATCGGTTAATGTTTTACTAAAATAATTAGGGTATGGGGTTTGAAATTTTTTATGTTACAACATCAATCTTAAGAATATATTATATTAATAAACAATTTCTAATAACAAATATGCCATACGTATTAAAAACCATTCTACGTACCATTTTTACTATGTAGCATCTGCACATAGTACATAAAATACACACGAAAATGAAATATATAAGTCATACAACATAAAAAACATTTTTAAACTGCTTATTATGTTATTTCATTTATTTGTTTTTAAAGTTGCATAAATTATACTGCGTGAAACGACACATAAATATGTAATCGAAAACGAACTTTTTATAATCTATAGCAAAATTATGCTCCTCAACTTATTTTTCCGTCAAATCTTTAAAAGTACGTTTGAGAATGCCGTTAAAGTTAAATAGGACTCAGATAACTTGGTTGGTTAAGTAGCATTTGAGTATTCGGGCGGTAGTCACTAAGACTGGAGTCTCATTGTCCTATTTAATATATTTTTTTATGCTTGCTGATTGAACGCAGTCCCGAACCCGATGGTTTTAGAAGTAGAAAATTTTGCACACGAGTTTATTTTAGGTACAGGAAAATATATATGAACATTTACTTATTCCCTACGAATGTCACAAAGACGTTGCTTACGATCCCATCGGTCGTCAGCTCAGCAACGAACTGCAAAGACCCAAATACAAAAATACCTCACAAAAATATTTATGGAATAATAATACTGATTATCACAATACCCCATTTAACAGCGGGTGTCCAAATAATAGAGATGGGGTGAAAACATATCAATAAATATACCACGGCAGATAATGCCAACCCCATACGTAATATGCATGTGCCTACCGATCGATAGATAATATATCGATAACAATGAAAATGGAATGTATGAATCAGACAGTTACGATTTCTTATCGTAGTGAAATTTTGTTGGAGCATTTGGAACGTGATTGAGTTTCTTTCTGCTCATTTCGTTTCTTTAGTGACATCTTTCAATGAAGGGAAGTGAAACTCGAAATTTAGCGTCCTCAAGTCAAGAGCTGAAAATTAATTCGGCACTTATTATGATAGTCGACTTTATGTGGAATCTGTCAGTAAAGGCTAAACTCGAGAGGATGGTTTAGGTCGTCATTTCAATACCAATTATTCCATGTTACTTAGGTCCCATAATGCGATAGGCATACGGAGAACAAATTTCAATTCTGTGTTTTTAAAATTTGTTTTCAAACTATCAAAATACGTTACACAAAACTGAAACTAGAACTTCACGATATCCAGCAACATCTTTACTGCACTGATGGGTTACTCAATGAATAATTGATCTGATTCGATAATGATTTATCCGGCATTAAGTTTGCCTTTTATAGCTTGCATCGTGTCCACCACGGCTATACTGGAGAATGGAAATGAGGGTATGCAAAAACTTTTAGCGAACAGTTGGTTAACCAATACCATAAACCCCTCGAGGAAATATATTATGCATGACGTTGCTCTTGCCATTCACTATATACATATAAATAAAAGGCAAGCGCAGCGTCGGCCGTCCATCTGCAAGGTGTACAGACGACTTGATAAAGGTCGCAGGAACACGCTGGATGCAGGCCGCTTTTGACAGGTCCGTCTGGAAATCTTTAGGGGGGGGCCTATGTTCACCAGTGGACGTCGTGTGGCTGATAATGATGATGGTGATATAAATAAAATGGGCCTGACTGTGATTGGGAAAAATACCTTTATGTCTGAGGTCATATGGTTATTTGTACGGTACAAGGACTAACATGAGATTTTTGTCTTTATGTTTGTCAGGGCTATTGATTGAAAAAGCTGAACCAATTTTGACGTGACTTCATTGGCTTACAGGCTTTCATAAAATAATTGTTAAAAAAATTCAATCTAGGAATAGGATTTTATTGCGAGCATAGATGAGTACCAAAGGTGATTTTTAAATATAACTTAATCTTAATGTTGATAAAATATACGAACTAAAATAGTCCAACTAAAAACATTATTTTCTTTTAAATCTCGATTCATTAAAAAGTTTTATCCCAAAAAAAGTTTTTATTGTATGAACAATGAAGAAATACCCGCTTCGTTCTGAAAAAATGGTTGATTAATTACTCATCAAAAGAGGACTTCCACTGATTGATGGTTTTACAAATAGATTTGAATCAAAGTTATCACAATACTTAAATCGTTTATAGTTGCAAATAAATATCAACAATATATTATTTGTACTTATATAAATGCATAGAATAATTTGTCAACATATTATGTAAATTACATCAGTCTTTATTCTCATGATAATAATAATTATTTTGCCATTCTAAAAAAAAATTATAAAAAAATTAAAAAGACATCCAAACAATCTATCAGCTGTTTAAAACTACTAACACATTTACAGCATCCTTGAAGCGATTAACAAGCACTTAAAATTTCTCGAAAACAAGACATTACGTTACACAAAATATATTTTTTTTATGAATGGCAATTTGTTTCGATGTCGAATAATATTACGATAATATAATATACCCAAATATTACAGGGTAGTCGTAAAACTATTGATCGAAATTCTACCCGCATTTAATAACCAAGAATATACAAAGTACAGTGATCGCAAGCGGTCGAAACGCTCCGCGGCCCGCCGAGTTTGTTGATCGACTTTGATAAGAGATAACGGCTTGTAATCGAGCTATGTACGCGTTTATCAGTGATAACGGTATGGCAAACAAGTGCACACATTATGGGCCGTGGAACTTTGGATACTCGAGAATTATGAGGTACAGCGCACATAACCTAAATTTATTTTTGTTCTTTATTTGTTGTCTTGTTTTATTATGCGCAATGTTGTTTTAAATGTTACGTTATGATTTTTTTATCATTGTACACGTGATACGGCCGTTTCGTATGGATATTTTCGAAGTATTCGTACGTATTTATAAGCATTCAATGAGTTGTATTGTCGTGACCATGTTAGCATACTTGTAAAGATTGTGAATCAAAAACGTCGATTGTCAATATATCTCAAGACACATGGTCACAATATGTCATCACAATAAAGTTAGCTGTCTAGTGACATTACGATACTTGAATCGATTCCTAAATCGAGAAGTGAGATTTTGTGAAAAGCTGCATTCGATATGCCAATGATAATGATCTTGCTCTCTGAAAATTGAGCAAGTGGCATTCCACAGTTAGATCAGATTACATACTACGATAGTCTCCTATAATGAGATAACATCTTCGTCTGTCAATGATAGACAGCGTAAAATAATGTCTTAATCATATGCACAAAACCCAAGACACACACCTCTGACTTTTCGAAGTTACGTGTGTATTGTTTATCAATTAACGTTCGCTTTAACGGTGAAGGAAACATCGTGAGGAAACCTGCATACTTGAGAATTCTTCATAAGAATTTCGAGGGTATGTGAAGTCTGCCAACTCGCACTAGGCCAGCGTGGTAGACTAAGGCCTAACCCCTCTCAGTAGTAGAGGAGGCCTGTGCTCAGCAGTGGGCAGTATATAATACAGGGCTGATTGCATTACATATAGCATTTAGAAGTATAGAATCTAGTGATATTTGCGAGGGCATTATTTAATGCTCAATCCATTGTTTATGGCAACGGTTTTCATCATTTCATCATCAGCCCGTTGCAGTCCACTGCTGGACATTAGCCTCTCCCAAGATACGCCACAGAGCCCGGTCTGCTGCTTTATGCATCCAGTCGCTGCCGGCCCTCTTGTGCAAGTCGTTTTAATCTAATTGAAAATTACATCACACGCTTTATGGTGCATTTTTTATGTTGTGTATACCTGTAAGTATCATGCATATAGACGTAGGAATAGGTATGCTGTTAGTGTACGTTATTTAATAAAATAAAAATATAATTTTAAGAAGTGAACGTTGCAGATTTCTCGTTATTTAAATACTGGTGATTTACGATGAAGACATCGAAACGACCCTTCAAAAACACAATTCAATTTTAAAAAAAGGATTTCTAATATAATTCAATGTAATCGTAACCTAATACCTAAGAAGTTATCTATAAGAATTTCGAAGGTTTGTGGTGGACTGAGGCGTAAACACTCTTGGTACTACAGGAGGCCCGAGCCCAGCTGTGGGCTGATACTATTATTACATAATACAATGCATTGCTCAGTTATCACCTTAATGATTTATATCATTGATTGGTTTAAAACATCTGCGTATTTACTGCCTGCGCTATCTTCTACTTCCTCAAACATAATTATGAAACGATGAGAAATGATTAAAGTTACTTGCTTCGTTAAATTGATATGATTATAATAAATACAGAAAGAAATTTATACCTATATTACATATTATATATAACTTGATTATTGTTTATTTCATGTAATAAAAGAAAAACTAATAAACATTAAGGCAATGAAACAGAACACTTAAATATATTTTACATATTATTTTGTTAATAATGTAGCTTTTCTTAGCGATGCTTTTTGAGTGGCCTATAATTCTAATAAAGCCTTGTCGATCAAATACTCTTATTGCGTGTTAAGATAATAGAAATGGGCCAACCACAAAACTAGTTATTCAACTTGATTATTATTAAATGTCATCAGAATAGTGTTGTATATATTAATCTCTAACGTATGTATTTTATATCTTTACAGTGGGTTGAACATGAACATAAACAACAACAACACCACCAGTATAAATAACAACAACAACAATGAAGTCAATTCAGAGATGCCCGACCCTGATTACATCAAGGTAAGATCATTATGTAGTATTATTTATAGTCTAAGGCAAATGAGCTGACGGTAAGTGGTAAGTGGTCACCGTCGCCCATGGACATGCTCTGCCGGAGGCACGGCCAAGTTCCTTTTTTTTTCTCGCGGATACAAACTGTTTAACGTTACTACCGCCAGGGGGATGAGTGGAACGGTTAAAGTGGGTTTTACCGGTCTTTGACCCAGTGTCGACACTCGGGGGTTTAGCATCATCCGAGCGAGCAATCAGCAGCGGGCGTCCCTAACGCTATGCACCCTACACTGGCATACCAACCGCCCGCGGTGACCTTCTTCGGCGCATACGAGACGGCCCCGAGGTATCCTGTAGCACTAAGATAGTTGTGCAGGATCGTCTTTTAAAGCCAAGTCCTGGCTAACGCGATATACATACATAGTATAACGCCTCTATCCCATAGGGGTAGGCACAGTCTATGGATTGCCACTTTGATAGATTCTGGCACACTACTTTCGCTTCCTCCACCGCGATATAAATAAATAAAATAAAAAAGCCTTTTTATTCCTTGCATTATTACAGAATTTTCTTATTACTAGTATGTGTGTTATTTGGTTAGTTAAACTTAAGTTAATTGTTAGTATTGTTAGATTTTGTTATCCTTTTATGCAAGAACCCCAGATTGGGTAAAGGCCTCCTCCAAAGATGTCCATTTATTTCTGTCTCGAGCTATTTGCGCCCATTTTGGGCCAGCTATTCTTTTGATTTCGTCTTCCCATCGTGTCAGAGGTCTCCCTCTGCGTCTTTTGCCTAGTGGGCCTCTCCATAATGTTGTTTTTACGGTACGGTTTTTTATCTTAAGCATGTTACGTTCTATACCTCTCTGACAAATACTTACCATAAACTTCGTTTGAAGAATGTCGTGTCAAAGTTTGAACTTAATATTATGTTCTTAACTCTGTACCCTGTATTCGCGAATTTACAGCTTTTGCTGGAGGTTCCACCGGCGTTAATTTCCTTAGGCTATTTGGGCACAGTGCCGAATTTATACTTTCCTTAAAAATAGGCCACATAGGAAGATCATCAAAAAGTCTCCGGTTTCAACCAATTGGTAGGTGACATGCTTTTTTGGTTAACTGACCTAAATTATGGTGCCCCTAGACCGCTGTCGCCCCTAGGTTGCGGTTATAGGGCCTTTTAACAAATCCGATACTATTTCGGCAGGAGAAATTGTCTATACTATAGGTCAGACAATCTTAGCTGGCCGGTATGACAATTCAAATTTATCGCGACGAGATAACTTTGTAAGAACGTCTACCCAAAGAATTGAAAAGTCAACTACATAATTACAAATACTTATCATGTTCTCCATACATTACAACAAACAGTATCATACTTATGTAACATATTTGAATTAATATTGTAAAAATATACTGAAATAAATAATA
This sequence comes from Sphinx pinastri, assembly GCA_947568825.1. Lineage (NCBI taxonomy): Eukaryota > Metazoa > Arthropoda > Insecta > Lepidoptera > Sphingidae > Sphinx > Sphinx pinastri. Next base: position 5,238,526 of record OX387620.1, read on the forward strand.
ATCTTGAGTTTATATCAACGCGACACTTTTACAATGTTGTATACTGCAGTTTATGAGCGTAGTGTTGGGCAAGTTTTAAATGGCTTGGCAACCAAACGTAACTGATAACTGAAAAAAAAAACGAAACTTTGGATGTAAATAAAAACACTCCTGTTAATTTAAAAATTATGTTTAAAGTACATTTTACAAACAGTTTTGAACAATACGTTAGATATTTTTTTTAAAATACACATTTCATACTCGAAGAAAGAAAACAAAGATCTCCAAAGTAAATAATTAAACCGTAGCACTTGTTATTTTATTTTCAGTACACACTCGTAATTATTTCTTTGTAATGACTAATAACCAATTTAGAAGTTATGAAAGGATAATCGTGAAATTTTATCGGAAAATCAAAATTAACGACTAACAATAACAAACTATTGTAATAAAAAAACCCCCGACTGTAATGTGTAAGATTTAATAAATAATCTAACTCTATTTACATACGATAATAAACTCCTTGAATAAAAAATCAATTGCATTCAAGAATCGGTTATTTGGAGCAACCGATTTTTTGTTCTCTTCCCTACACATAGTATTCCGTGAAGTGTCAATAAATTGTTATACCGGCCAGCTAAGATTGTCCGACCTATAATCAGGAAAGAAGTAGCTTAGTGGAAAAGAAATCTGAATTAGATATTATTTTGGTCCAATTCATAATTTTGTTGAGATATAAGTGCATGCTAAAATAAAGAAAAACAAAATAGTTTTATATAAAAGTATCTATACCTCAAAATAGAAACGCGCACCAGCATTTCCGATTGGGAAGGTAGAAGTGAAGTTAATGCACTCATAAATTAATTCGAATAAAATTTGTTCCCTTTCATTATGTCGTATTAAAATGCATGTTCCCTACAAAATATTCAGTAAGCACAAATTGATACTTAAGCACACTACCATGCTTGTGTTTTTGAGTCGAGAAATGCGACTCCGAATTTTACCACTATCGCAAGCACTACGGCGTTACTTTTTCAAGAGCACTGTCTTTGCTAACCGTACATACATCAAGTATCCTTCGTCCCCAGTGCCGGCTTTAGGGTGGGGCGGGACGGGCGGATGCCCTGAGTGCCAGGTCCGAGGGAGAGCACTATAGGCTTTAGGACGATATCACAGGCATAAACGTGGGAACTAAAAAAAAATCGCCCGGATGGCTTAGGCCGGACCTGTTCGTCCCCACATATTGATCTTCCCTTTACAACACAATCATTTCGAAAACCCACACCAATCTACATCAGAGATACCCGAAATTTATTCAGATCTTACCTGACGCGGCACAAGTGACCCACATACCACCTCGTGATAATGATAATGGGGAACGGAACGCGATCCGCGCATTACACGAACGTCTCAGTTCACGCCTTCGGGTAATCACACAGAAAGGGCTCTCATTATGTCGTACAGGTGTTGGCCGTGACATCGCCCACATGACCTTTCACGGGACAAAGTCCCGTGTTCTAGAATAAAAAATTGTTTGTATCACCCATACAAATCCGTAATGGATTAATTAGAAAGATAATATAAAACGTTCTTAGCAACGTTACAACTTCAAGATACGCCCTACCGGTGTGCAAAATTTCATCCAAGTCCGTTCCACAGTTGCTGCGTTTATACAGATAGTCAGATACCATACATGTTGACAATCTTTCGTATTTACTATATTAGTAAGATTAAAGGTGCGGCTTGTGCGTACACACGATATACACGTATATCGTGTGGTTGATCAACTAGTACCGCGAAAGTGCTAGGACCGGGTTTTTTCATCTGTACTTAGGGTCGGTAATCATCGGTGTGATTAAGCTGGACGCGCTCGCAGAGCTTCAAGTGCTCCAGGTGCTGCGAGCGCGTTCAGCTTAATGAAACCCTGACAAAAAGATAACTACAGTTGAAAAAACGGGGCCTAAGTCATTACAGTTTCTTTTGATTAACGACATGGTCCAATTCCATGTATAGCCTTAGCTTTTCCTTTATCAAATTTATGCTATAATATTATAAAAAAGAAAAGTTTATGAGTTTGTAGATTTGTAGGGCTAATCCCTGGAGCTACTGAATCGATTTTGGAAATTCTTTCACTAATAGGAACCTACATTACTCCTGAGCGCTATAGGCTACTTTTTATCCTGAGATAATATTTAACCCTGAAAAACTTTTTCACGTAACCCGAGCCGTGGGCAAAAACTAGTGTTGGATAAAAATAAACTCGGGCAACAGTGGGTGTGCTATAGTTTCACCTCTGATTACCCCTACGAGAATACAGGTCAGTTTATTTTATGTTCATGCAAATATTGCCCAAATTGAATTTTGTAGCGGCCATAATTTCCTGTAGCTTCAGAAAACATGCCGTTATCTTGCTTGGAGGCTGTAGAGATTGAGTCAACTCAGTAACTATATTTGTATAAGGACTGCTTGAGAATATGATACTAGACTGGCAAGAATAATTTAATACTGACTGAATGTTATTCGACCTAAAAATGAGTAGTAGAACGCAAATCAGCAATTTTTTGAATTATTTTCTGTCAGTCTTTCTATTTATGTGTTAGCGCACATCTCCGATAATTCTGAACGGATTTTCACGTACTTTTCACAACTGACAGTATAATTGGGAGCAAAATATAGACCTTGTTTCATTGAAATTGGATAACAGAATTAGAAAAACCTAATAGTACCTAATTTTAAGGTATTTGCAATTTACTTTAAAACTTTTCAGGCTCAAATCTAAGTTCACGCCGACGAAGCTGTGGGCATAAAGTAATGTAATAAAGTTTCATCGTCATCATCAGCCATATGATGTCCACTGCTGGACATCGGCCTCCACTAAAGATTTCCAGACGGATCTGTCAAAAGCGGCCCGCATCCAGCGTGTTCCTGCGATCTTTATCAAATCGTCTGTCCATAATATAAGTTTAACTATAGCTTCTCTTTGGTCTTCATAAAGTTTGCAGCTATCCTGCTCACTACAGAATCAATCGTCTCTTTTAGTCTCTGACAAGTAGAGACCTCTCGCCACTCATAATTATTTCCAATCGGGCTAAAAATATATAATAGTAGCATTTCTTTGCAGTTTCTCCCGCGTGAAAGAGCTTTCTGGGATAAAAAGTATTCTATGCCCTCCCAGGGTCTTAAACTATTTTCATACCAAATTACATTGAAATCCGTTCAGTAGTTTTTGAGTTTATCGCGTTCAGATACGCGGCGGAGGGACTTCAGTTGAGTTTTGAATCAAGCAAACCATCCTTTATACTCTTTCTGTCATCTCAATTCTGTTTTCTAGTATCTAACGCAAGGAAATCAGCTCACGTCTTCCATGTTTTCTATCTCCTATACGAGCAAAGCTTTTGTAGACGATGTAATCTCGGGATTTTCTCTATACGTGACCGAACTTCGAACCATCCATTCTCAATTCAATAAGGACGTTAATTGCAAAAATCATGAGGACGGCGGAACACGCTGCAGACGCGTCGACATGCTTCGACACTTTACCGCCACACCACGGCACGCCATTCCAATTACGGCTTATGATTGCTTTTATTCCGCCACACGGTTTCCGAGTGCAGCTCGAAATGCTCCCGTTTAGGCTCGCCGCTGACGATGCGATCGGCTTTACGTAAAATTGATGCGTGAAATTTTACAGCAGATGTAATTATCATCGCTATGAAATGCAATTCTGCCCAATAATTGCAAATAAAATACCTATTTGTAGAAAAATGCATAAACAACTACAATATGAAATCAAAAACACTTCTTTTCCAGTGCCTCAAAACTGTCAATTCAAAAAGCGCTATCAATGGTATTATCAACAAACTGCATAATATCCTTTACTTCTGTTGTTAGATATGCTTCAACTCCACTAGGGGGACTTTTTTTATAGACTTAAATTAGGTAGTTGGTATTATTTTAGTCTACTAGGAAAGCGAATTTGTCGAACTTACAATTCTTCATCGGAACGAATTGATATGTTACCCGTTAAATGTGACGAATTGCACCGATACAGATTCTTTATAACCCCTGACTTAAAAACAGGGGTGGTATTCGTTTAAGGTGTGTATATGGATTGTTGTCTGTAGCATTGTAACTTCCAAACGAATAGATCGATTTTGATGCGATTTATCAGACAATAAAATTACTAATGGTCGATTCACAAAAAGTCGGACGCTCGAAGCGCGCTTTAATTTTAAGTTCATTAATATCCCCGTATCTGTTATTCGGGAAACCATAAAATATCACATGTCGAGTTATAAATTATGGTGAAAAATTATTGTTGTTTCGCAATCGATGTCCCGTGAGTGCGTTTATGTGCAACGTTTATCAGCAAGCGTTAATTTCGGGGTGGTTGCATTACATGAAATTTTGTCACTATACGAGTGCACTTTCATATTTTATTGCGTGAAAGGAAAAGAAGAAAAAAATAATATTTTTAAAATTAGTTTTAAGTTGATGACGAGAAGAGCAAGTTGTTCATCTAAGACTGCCCGTAAAAATAGAAACACCAACTTGAACTTTAAATGAAAAAATGCTTTGTAACGATTACATTACAATATCAATTACATTTGAATCTCAACAATACTGTTGGTCTACTGGTGGTTTAAAACTAAAATTCCAGCTGCATATCGAACAATCTAATTTAATCTCTTCTCACCAATCATAAAGATTTTCATACCATTTTCAGATGTTCGTCGGGCAGGTCCCGCGAAACATGGACGAGAACGACCTTCGGCAAATGTTCGAGGAGTTCGGCAGGGTGCACCAGATCAACGTGCTCCGAGACAAGATCACCGGCGTCAGTAAAGGTCAGTAACTACGTTATGTTGGAAGGTCAGTAACTAGTGACTGACGGGGCGATAATTTTTTTTGTTGTTGTATAGATGATTATGATAGAAATAAGAGCTTTTTTATAATGACTTACGATTATGATAGCATAAAAGTAATTTTTCATATAATTCTAGTGTTGTTTTAAGAATTTTATGCCATGGAGATTTTTATTACTTCATCCATAAAGAATAGAATGGAATTCTATACAATTTTAAATTTAAAAAATATAGATGGAATAATGAACATCACAAGTAGTGTGTGTTCGGAAAATTGGAATCGCGAATGTTTGAGACCGACTATGATGAATCTTCCCCGTGGAATCCGTCGGACCGATTACATTGGTCCTAGCATACATGATCATCTGGAAATCTTTAGGGGAGGCCTATGTTCAGCAGTGGACGTCATGTGGCTGATGATGATGATGATGATACATCATTTAACTACTATTACACAATAAAATAAACTGGATTTACTAACTTTTCCAAATATTTACTCATAATTTCCTATATATTTTTTTAACAAAAATAAAAAAATCTATGCAAGTTATTTGAAATTGAAGTGTACAATTAATGGTTTGTTACATTTAAAATAAATTCTTGATACAGACTAACGTCAATTAGACGCTTTACCTTGATTGATTTAAATCTTCCGCTTTGGTTACCAAGTAGCATATTCACTTACTTACAGCATTTAGGATTTGTACAATGAAACATAGCATACATTTAAGGACATTCTTGATACCTAATATAAAACATTACAAGAACATAACAAACAAACTGAACAAATGTAAAACATATTAATTAAATAAACACAATTAAAACAATGACAATTACAGAAACCCTAAATAAACAACGGGAGCAGGCCGAGTCCATAAAACAATAGATCATCCCGCTTTCCTTTGAAACGTCTTGTTTATCTTCACATTGTGCGTCGTTTACGACAAAAGGTGCCCCTTTTTACATACATGTCGACATTTTTGTTTGTTACGTTACATTTGAATGTGTTTTGTGAACAAGGCTTCTTTAGTTCGTGTCTGTGCTCGGGGTTGCCAATGAAAATAACGGGAATACTTTAATTGTGGAGGATATGTTGTGATCGTCGGATGTAAATGTAAACATGTCCGGTTTAGGGATAAGATTGAAGTTTACAAAATATAAATGAAAAAAGAGGTATGGTAAAAATTTAAAGAAGAAAGAAATAAAGAAAGAAACATTTATTCGCACAATATACCGGGACGCACATAAACATTTAACAAAAATAAGTTATATTACATAAAGGATGCGGGCAACGTGCATCCCATGAAACTGTCGAAAATGATCCAGTTCAGCATAAAATGCCAAGCAATAGTATTAGCAGAATTTTGGGAAACTGGCCCTATATCGACACACAAATCTAAACCAATCTACTTTTATTCACAAGATCTTCTTCTTCTTCTTTGTCGGTATCACTCTTGACAGAGTAGTCGTGGTCATCACTTCAGGTGTTGGTGGCAAGCTTCACAACACGCTGCCACTCTTCTCTGATGGCCGCCTTCCTCGTGCATTGAAGTAGTGATGATTCACAAGATGGCATGTTAAAAATTTACATTCAACATTTTCACAGCAGTTTGGTTTGGCAAAAGCAAATCCATGTTAATCTACTTGTATTAACTAATCACGCAATAATAGATTTAATAAAATTTCCATTGCAATTAATTATATTACAATGACATAACGTGTGTCAGAATCTCAAAACGTTCATACATTGACACTACAAAATTCCGTAAAATTCCATGCAGATTCTCATTTATCTGGCAACCCTGTATGTACACATTTATTAGCTTCGGGCTGGTCGCCACTCTCGGCATTTGTGCAACTTGAAAAAGATCCTATTTGCGTAGTTCTTTTGTACGCGACCACGGCGGGAGATAACGTAAAAATGTGTAAAGATAATTTTTCTTTTTGAATGCAGAGACGACCCCGTACATTTTCGTATAGAACATAAGAAAAAATATGTTCTTTTGTAATTTTGTGCTCTCTGAATTTGTGGTTTAAATAGTTTGTTAGTTAGCCTTTGACAGTGTCGCGCTAAAAGGGGCTTTATGAATTTATGTCCTGTATTCAATGGGTATTTGTGAGTACTCTTCTTGTGACTTTTCACAGAAATGTTTTTATCGTGATTCATTAAAATATAACAAAGACAATGGAGAAAGTATTAAAATATGACTAAATAAACATTTTATTTTAATAAAATTATGAATTATCCCGAAACTTACATTTATTAGGCTCTCCAAAAACACGGAATAAAAATTCCTTTTTACTCTGTAAATTTAAATAATTTACATTTTGTAAATTTAAATGATTATTTTAGAGAAAGCGCCTGTTTCACGAAGTCTTTAGTAACTTCAACTTGTCAAGTAAGACGACCAAATACGAAAGTCACTCTCCCATAATTAATAATAATCAAACATGTACTATCTAAATTAGTTGCCTTATACGTTATTTTGTGGATTATATTTACTTACCCATTCACCATTGTGACGGGCCCCAACAGTTGTTTTCGATCAAACTTCAAGTTCAAAATAGTTACGTTAACTTCACCTATCGGAGTTTTGTTTATGTAGATTGATTACCTCAAAAAGCCATTAAGAGCTTGTACACACTGTGCCAGTAGCTAACTACACACCAATTTACGAACCTAAAGGTACACACCAATTTACTGACCTAAAGGTTAGCACAGTAAAAACTTTAAAGGGGTTAACTTTTAAAGCCAACTAATGAACTCTACCAAAACTATGGACTCGTACTAATTTGAAAACTGTTGCGTTGGGATAAAGTTTAGTAAATGAGCTTAGATTTTTGTTTCTAATTAAGTTGTTTGAACTAAGTTTTGACTTTGGCCAGGAAATGACCGAGTGTCGGTGTTCGGTTTTCACGTTAATTCGAAGTATAGGCGTTCTTGACTTCTAGATGTCGCTGTGGTGAAGTTCCATACTGAATATCGGTAACTGCTAAATAATTTTCAATTTATATTTTACTTCATACTATTCTTCGAAGAAAGTTTCTCTGTTTTCTCAGACCTCAACTGAACTTTACTATTCAGTATCATAAAAATGACTCCGTCGACGTCTGCTATACCTTTTATTACAGTAGCGGGTTTAAGTACAGGATAGTCTCTTTTTTCAATACTTTTTTCTAATGCGCACCTCTGTCGATCCTGGTCTAAAAGAGTTATGGCGCTATATGTATTAATATTCGGCACTAAATTTCTCTGTCGACGCTACTGGCGCAGTCTGAACTCGCCTTAAATATTGTGTACTAATCGATTCCATGACTAAGCCCGGTGCTGTAGGTAATGGACGGTTGAAAGTGGCGGGTAGTTAGCATTATCACGACGCTCGCGTGTCGGCCGCTCGCCGTCTAACCGGCTGTCGATCAACCCGCCGCCACAGCACGACTCGAAGCGAGCGTTATTACCCTCCTGTGGGATATGATTTTTATGTCAGGAGAATATAGATTTTATTATTATGAGGGTAAAAATTATTTTTAATAATAAGAAAATATAAAAGCATTGTGTTAAATCTTAGGGCGCGAATATAAACCAAATGGCAAGGTTTAGATATTTAATTTAAATTAATTTTTATAGGAGACACAACAATTAATAATTTTGGGATTGTATATAATACGTATATAGGTGTTGCAATTATGCCTTAATGAAATTTGGTAACGATGCCTGCAAAATATTTGTGGCGGAAGACAAGGAGAAAAACAATAAAATTCCCTAAATGTTTCATGAAAATCGTTGCAAGCAGTCATTTAGATAAAACCGTCTCATATGTAACTTGTAAAAGTTCTTGTATAATGTATTCAATGTGATTGTATGTATAGAAATGTAATAATAGTTGTAACAATGTGTGAAATGTGCTTTATAATTGTCTGACTGTCGACATCCCGTACACGTTGTAGAAACAGTCCCCCATGTGCGTGTGTGCAGGGCCGTGGCTTGGAGGGGGTCGTGGGGGGTGTACTTCCCTGTGTATGTTTCTGTATCTCTTAAATATTGGAGGTTTCCATGGTTTTATTGCCACCAGCTTGGCGTACCTTTAAAGTTACTTTTGTTGGTTATTATAATAAAGACTTTAGTGTTTAAAAAAACAACGTAAATCAGTAATGCATTTGGTGAATATAGTTATCTGAAACTGATTGTCAATGAGGAATTATAGACCCTAGTCCTTGGCCCCAAGCCCTCCCCCAGCCATGGGCTTGTTTGCGTGTATGTGTGCGTGCGTGTGCGTCGTCTGTAAGCGTTCGCTTTTGTTCCAGGCTGCTGTTTTGTGACGTTTTTCACGCGCAAAGCGGCGTTGAAAGCGCAAGACGCTTTGCACAATATCAAAACGTTAAGTGGGGTAAGTGCGTTTTATATGTCTCTTTATTTGATATCCTTAAATGTTTATCGACGTGTGGTATTATGAAAATCTCTTGTTGTCGTTATTGTTAATAACGCCATCTGTTGGCTATAAATAGAATTACAATGAACAATTTTAAAATTTGATTTATAATATTACACGTCTCACTTGGAGATATGTCGATGTCGGTTACTTTAAACTTTATTTATCAATTTAGTTGGATATTTTTTAAAGGCATCGACAGATCTGTGAGTTAATTTGTATAAAATGTTATTATGTAAAAATGTTGCTAATTGAATGTTAAATACTGTGTAAAAACTATTAGTAGATGAAATTTCAACTTGATGAAAAATATCAATAGCCATTACAATTTTGTTAATGGATTGAGCAAATACCTTTTTTTCTATAACGATAAGCAATATTTTATTAGTTGTATCAAATTTTATAAACGAATTACGTTCTATTCACTTATATATACTCTTACAAATTAATAAAAAAGACACAAAGCAATGACGTTTGACGTTTACAAAATTACAAGATGCATGTTGAATTTTCGGTTCTTCATAAGTTACTGTGGCAGCCTTTACTTTTTATCCTAGCTCGGAAAATTACACTGCGCTTGATAATAAATCCAGTGCACTACTACGTTCGACGAAATTATGCTTAAACAGTAATAACAACAACACCCTCAACTTTGAATTCTAAAACTGCGATGCTCTAACAAGAAACTGTCTCTTAATAGTTATAGCAAAAAATTCGAAACAGTAGGTACAAATAATTTCAACTGTCACTGGTGCATCGGAAATCATTGACGTAGCACAGTAAAGTCAATGTCTTTTAGTATAGATAAATGTCTATTTGCTGAATTTTCTGTCATAAGCATTTACTTGTACTAACAAAGTCCCTACACTAATAATCGTAACTAAACAAAAAACTGTTTATGGCCATAATTTACGACCTTGATTCGGCTACGTGTAAACGAGACATTAAAGACTTCGACGGTTTGTAAAATGAAGACGCACTTCATTCAAACACGCGGTAAACGCCTTGCTTTCAGAAGTGTACTTTTACATACAAAAGTTTGCCCAGGGAAAGCGCGTATCAAGAACGCGCGCCATCTTAAGCTCTTTTCAGAAGCGTCATGTGCTAATGCCCTTATGCGCACTATGGGCAAATTGGAAAAAATAATTACCAAGAAAGTTTCTCCTTAATTTGTTCAATCGTTAGTTTTGCGAGTAATATGTACCTGTTGCTAATGCCAACAACAATTCCCCTTATAGCATTAACGGTGGAGAGAGGCGGTGGGGGGCAAACATCCAATTCGATACTCGGATTGCTACCGAATACAATCGGATTAGAGACTTCTTCAAGGCTCGCTATAGGATTGCCAGCTTTAATGCCCCTAAAACTATAATAAAATCTATGTATCGTAAATATTTATGGGTTTTACTGGAAATGTATATCAGGAAAATTTTGGTAAATTATTTAATAATTATTGGAACTGAGTTTTAGTTATTGAGAACGGGCAAAATCACATCATATCGATTCATTCACTGCTAAAAAAAGATATTATTATATACTAAATTTGTTCGCTGCCCCATCCACTTGAAAAGTTCTTTCCTTGAGTAAAAGTCCCGCTGCGTATTTTGTTGTGGTAAAAGTACCCTATATTACGTATGTTAATCGGAAATTCGATCAGTCTGCCAAATTTCGTCCATTTCCATTTACTGGTGTCTCTCATATGTAAGTCCGTCTGGGTGGGTACTACCGCAATGGCTATTTCTACCGCAAAGCAGCAGTGTGCATGCACTGTTGTGTTTTGGTTTAGAAGGACATTGTTGCCAGTGTAACTATTGAACATAATGAGACTTAACATCTTATGTCTCAGGATGACGAGTGCAGTGGAATGCCACGCAGTACTTTGTAACTCAAGGTGCTGTATGGTGTTACTACTGTTTATGGGCGGGCGTATCGCTTACCATCAGGCGAACGGCATGCTCGTCTCGTGAATGAATCTCTCATTGAATGCAATGCAATAAAAAAATCCATTCAACGATAATACGGTTACTTCTAACGAACATCAAAATCTTCACAAAATTTCGAATCTTTATTATTCAGATAATAAAATCAGTTAGATTCAACAAAACAATTAAGTAATGATTTATTCAAATAGAAAGAAAGAAAGAAAGAAAAACATTTATTGGCAACGAAATTGGGTGGTGACAGTAACAATAATAATACAATTATAAAAAAATAAAAAAAACAATATACAAGAGAAAATTTAAAAAAAAAATCAAATAAAAACAACAACAAATGTGGATGATATATGTCCCACCACAACAGTGCCAAAAGGTTCTAGATCAGCATAATGCCAAACAATAAATTGTTTGGCGCTGATTTTCATCTAGAACCTGGCCCAGAGGAACGTCACCCAAAAAGAAAAAACAGTACAATTTATGTGTATATAATGTGTGTGCGTGTGCCAAAATTAAAAAAGTAAAAAATAATAAATAAATAAAAATAACATTCAAATGGATAGCACATAAAATAAAGGTCATAAAAAAGAAAAAAAAAATACATAATAATTAGATACATACTCTTTGGTTAACTAGTCTATGAAGTATGATTACAGCTGTCAAATAAAACAAAGGTTATATTGCCATTTGCCACGTATATGGCCACGTATATAAATAATAAATTTGACCTCCCAAAAACACCCATAATTCTTCAGTCTCGATTTTCTCGTCCATAGCAGGGCAACACTCGGCACCCGGTGTTTTGTCTTCATCTCGGTGATAATTCAATTCCATTATATTATCCGGGAGGTTTTTTTCCCTCTCGATTGATTCCCGAACGCTTTGTGTTTTCTTTAAGGAGGGCAGGTGATAGTCGCGCGTCGATGTTATTATTGTAAGAAGAAAGTATAGCGTTGTTATTTTTTAATTATAATGGTTTTATTTCGTTATTATGCTAGTTAGAACGATAAAAAAAATCCACAACTAAAGGAATATAAAAAAACATACGAAAATAAGAACCTCCTCCGTTTTTGAAGTCCGTTAAATAGTTTTTAGCAAAGTAGTAAGTGAATCATTAGGTTTTTAGTTGACTTTTGTTTGAATGTGGTCTTTACTAGTAGTCTAAGAGCAGATACACATTTTTGGGAACCTAAAAGAACCTGCAACCTTTCAACCAGGACTGCATTATCATATTCAGGTCTAAGAAAAAGTTTTTAACAATGTAAAACATTGCCTCATACACCTTCTCCAAAATGTCTATCAGCTATCTCCGTCTATGGAAACAATGGAAACAAATTAGCAAGTCCCTCACCTAATGATAAAGATTTCCTTTCTCGCTAACAGCACGTATAATGCTAAAGAAATCATCATGCACCGCGTTGCTTACATCTGAAAAAAAAAAAAAATCATCTCCTAAACTTAAATATCGTTATGCTCTTAGAATTAATCTGACACGAGATGATCTTTCCTGAAACCTCGCCGGGTTTCCGTTTAAATAAATCATAACCAGCGCGAAGTTGGAATCTTGAATAATAGATCTCGCACTATTTCGGTGCTCCTACTTTTAACGGCGGCCAGGGAAATTGAATTGTATAACTATTCGAATTATGATCAAACTGTTTAGTTTAGTTCATAATGGCAAACAATTTATTGAACCATTTACAAGATGTATTGCTTAGCTTTTGCTTGCAGTTTTTCAATAGTTTTTCACGGTATAAAAACACACCACTATGGTTACATCATTAAATATTCCAGTCATGTAGCGAAAATTTTGGTTCCCCGATGGTTCCCTGGGTATCGAACCCAGAATAACATTGGTTTCACAGCATATGTTTCTACTAATCCAATAAGCCTATGAGCATAGATAATATAATTTTGTAATGTCACCGCTACTATGAAGGTAACAACGACTCAACCTAATGTAACACACTTTTTTCCTTCCCAACATTAACATCAATCATTCCATACGTCCCAGTTTTCTAATGTTACGTGAATGAGTTCTAGTTCGTAAATGAATCTCGGTCTTCATTCGCTTCGTTCATTCACATTGGCCTTGTGGGGAGATAATTCTCAAAGTTAGGTCGGTATATTGAGCATTATGCCGCCATTATCATGTTTTATGCGAAATGCCGAAATTACATTGTGATATGGAGATATTTGTCTTAAATTTTGATCAATTTGGGATCTTGTTAAGCATCATGTAACATTATTTTTGCGATCATTTCTTTTGTGTATTGAATTAAACGTTCTTAGTTAGATAGAAGGAAGCGACTGACAAAATTCGAATATCATTTAAATATTTTGTGTATTTGTTGGTTAACACAGCGTTAATAATTAAGTTTCTAGGCCAACACTTGTGCAGTCTTTCGTGTGATGCGAGTTTTTAGCTTTCGAAAGACAAAAGATTTGTCGGAGACTGGTGATCAACACGCCCCTCAGGGGTCGGAAATGTAAAGTAATAAGCCAACTTACTCTGCCATAAAAATAAATCTCCTAACCGCTGAACCGCATCAACCAATAAACAGTATTAACCCATCGTGATCCGCAGCCGTCGAATCCACTCATGTCTCTCCGTGTCGCCTCCCGTGTTGATTCCATTTGGGCTGGTACCAAACAGACGGTGACCTCCAAAATCTGTTTAGTCACTGCATGTTACCTATATCTAATGATCATTATACGCTTTCGTTTTCAGATAGGTATTCCAAGAACAACTCCTTTAGTTAGTGGCGGGTATAACTCACTTCCACTTGACCTGAAATCAAAAAGCATTTCTTTCTTCTTTAGAAGAAATGGGAAATATATTATAATATTTAAAAAATACTCACATATAGATTAATAATAATAATAATCCCTTCCTAGCCGATTTCGGCCATGGCGGCCAATCTCAACGGAGATCAGCCAGGTGCGCAGGAGATATTATAGTGCACAAGTGTGTGCGCAATACACAAGTGCACTCACTATTCATTCACTCTCATAGTCCGGTGAGACGGCAATTCGACATGACCGGAGAGAGATCGGGCGCAGGACCAACGGCTTTACGTGCTTTCCGAGGCACGGGGGTATCACCGCCGGGTATCACCGCCAACTTCCTGACTCCGAGCTGCGACTGAGTAATTTTTTTTTAAGATGGAAATACCCAGTCACAATGTTTGTTGGCCCGATCCAGGATTCGAACCCAGGACCTCAGTGCGCAAATCGTTCTCGTAACGCGTACGCAATACAACTACGCCACCGAGGCAGTCAAAAATAGATTAACTAATTAACTGATGGTAGGTCTCTTGTATGGGATGGTTCGTCCAGGTAGGTACCACAGCAATGACTATTTCTACCGCCAAGCAGCAATGTGCTCGCATTGTTGTGTTCCGGTTTGAAGGACATTGTAGCCAGTGTAATTACTGGGTATTATGAGGCGTCCGTATCGCTTACCATCAGGCGACCACCATGCTCGTCTATACTACTGCAATAAAAAATATAAAAATTAACTTAACAGTGTTATTGCTGGCAATATTTTTTTTCCATTGACTTTATCCAGTGTAACTACTATACATAATGAGACTTAACATCTTATGTCTCAGGATGACGAGCGCAGTGGAATGCCACACAGTAGGTACTTTGTAAGTCAAGGTACTGGATGGTGTCGCTACTGTTTTTGCGTGGTCGCTTGCCATCAGACGAACGGCATTGTCGTCTCGTCATACAACGCAATGAAAAAAAAGACTTCAAAAAATAAAACCAGTAATTGAAATTAAACTATTATAACGGATTTTATCGCGGTTTTTTATTTTATTTTCTCTCTCCGAAAAGGACCACTTTTCGGACCACCAACACCTCAGTCCGCCCCGTGACCACGAAGTGCTGCAAAGCCTTCGAAACGTCGGGAGAAAATAAAATAAAAAACCGCGATAAAATCCGTTATAATAGTTTAATTTCAATATCTAACATTCGCGTAAACATAAGGAATCATTATGAAAACCAGTAATGTTAGATTATCATCACTGTTTTATACTGAAAACATATCTAATTCATTGATAAAAATACCAAACCGGTGGCAACCCTAACAACTAATGGAACCAGTCAATTACTTAAGACCGGGGAAAACTCTATCATAAATCCACGGCTATCGATCAAAGTTCGTTCGCGTCCGGCTGCGCGCCTTCCCGGTCAATACACCGGGACACACACACCCACCGGGATAATACCGGTGTTCCATTTCACTTCACTAGCCGCGCATCCCACCGGGACCCATTTGAACGCTTTAAGTGTGATTTTTGTAATTGAAAATGACTTATCGCGGTCGGGAATCTTGCCAGCGTTGAACGGAAGTCTTGGACGGCGCGATTTTTCTTCATTTTGCGATTTTAAACTTGGAATGTTGGGACGTTTTGTGTTCGGTTTTAATTTAATGTCTCGTACGATTTAACGCATATGAACTAGTCACAACTAGTTTATGTCTGCGACTCTCTAAGGGCCGCATTAATAGATGCAACTCCGCTTCGCTCTGGAATGCGATATTAGCTGAGACACTGCCACGTTAAAAGTCAGCATTGAAATTAAACTATTATAACGGATTTTATCGCGGTTTTTTATTTAATTTTTCTCCCGACGTTTCGAAGGCTTTTCAGCACTTCGTGGTCCCGGTGCGGCCGCCAGTCCGGGAGAAAAAATTATTAAAAAACCGCGATAAAATCCGTCATAATAGATTAATTTCAATGTCTAACATTCGCATCTTAAGCATCGCTGTTTAATACATAGATATAAACAACAGCTCAAATTATATTTTAAGCCACGGCATATGACGGATTCTGGCAGCTCAGTTTTGTTTATTAAACAGTAGCGATTCATTTGACAACAGGCGCTCAAATGTCAGCTCAAGTTTTGCTTATTAAATAGTTCAATACATTAAATAACTACTTAAGATTCTACTCAAAGGTGAGAGGTGAGATTGTTAATACGGTCCATAGAGTTTGGTGACTGCTGTCAAGTCCATTAATGGATGATGGTGGTGACTATAGTCGGTAGACTAGTGCAGTCTTTAACTTGGTTTTCGTAATACATTTGTAATGATTAATGATGTAGTAACGATCCTAGATGTATAACAGTAGGTTGTGCTCGTGAGTCCTGCCGAGTGAAAGCCTATTATCAGAATAAAAGTACAATGCACGCTTTGCAGGATAAAAAGTACTTTATAATAGTAATATGTACACGCTTTTTTGGATCTATATGCCAGAATATTACATCTAGATTTTTACTTAGAAGCTTTCGCAAATTCTTACAACCATTATAATGTATTTTTACATCAGAGTCGATTATTCGCTGTCAGATAGTTGGAATTCTTTTACGGCCAGTGGTCGCGTAGAATCGTTTGGTGAACGGGTGAAACGCGTTAACTATGCCGAAAATCTGGAAGATAATGCTGAACTCAACTTTGCCGGGGTCAGTCAAACGGAATAGTTTTTGATGGCGCCTTACGCGTACTTGGTAATTACATTGCAACGCATGACAATCCCTGTACTATAAGTAATTCAAGGGAAGAAAATCTATAAAATTCAAATTATAAGTTATTTTAAAATGATGTCTTTGTTCGGAATTGTCAACGACATCACCTCATCGACCTCGGAAATCACGTAAAGCCGTTGGTCCTGCGCCTGACCTCTCTCCGGTCATGTCGGATTGCCGTCTCACCGGACTATAAGAGTGAAGGAATAGCGAGTGCACCTGTGTACTGCGCATACACTTGTGCACTATAATATCTCCTGCGTACCTGGCTGATCTCCGTTAAGATTGGCCGCCGTAGCCGAAACTGGCTAGGGGGATTACGTTTTTTTTTTATAATTTCTTTCAATACTAAACGCAAAAGTGCAAGCAAAACTGCTGCTTAGTGAAATAGTGATAATATGTATAACACCCCCGCTGTAATATTAAATGTACATCGATATTGCCATACTTTCAATGTAAATCGGACTTACAAATAGAAAACGGGTGTTTATTTAGGGGACATAGAATGGTTATACCGTCGTCACTGAGAGATAAGATGTTACAAGAATTACACGAAACTCATTTAGAGATCGTTAAAACAAAGAGCAATGCTCGAAGTAGGATGTGGTGGCCTGCTATCGACAAAGACATAGAACGTTGGATAGGCTCGTGCGAGACTTGCGTGAGCGTGCGGTCGGCGCCGCCACGAGACCCTCCCGCGCCATGGCCCGTTGCTGTACGCGCCTGGCAGCGTTTGCACATCGACTATATGACAATAGGGCAGAAGGTATAGTTGGTGGTTGTAGACGCATATTCTAAGTGGTTAGATTGTATACATATGCGTAACGGAACATCCACGAGTGCGCTGATTGATACTTTAAAGGTAATTTTTTCGTCGTTCGGGTTGCCAGAGTTGCTGATATCCGATAATGACGTAAAAATAAATTCCGTCGAATTTAAGCAGTTTTGCAGTTGTAATGGCATTCAATATATGACGACCCCTATTTATCATCCACCAAGTAATGGTCTTGCCGAAAATTCGGTAAGAAATTGTAAGAAAATGCTAAAATGCATTATAAAAGAAAATGTACCCATACAGCAGCTACAGCAAAAGTTATTGGGATATTTATTTTGTTATAGAAATACCGTGCATTGTACTACCGGCCAAACGCCAGCTCAGTTAATGTTCGGTAGGAAGCTACGTTCCCGTCTTGACTTGATTTTACCTGCCGATTCAAATAATATTAACCAAAAAATAATGACAGTCGTGCCCGGGAAAAGACATTTCGAAATAGGTGACATGGTATGGACCCGCTGGTACAGTGCTCGGAATGAAATTTGGAAATTAGGTATTGTTAAGGAGAAGATAGGAAATAGGATGTACAAAATCTCAATCTTCGAATTAAATGTGAACAGCATCAGGCACGTTGATCAGATAATGCGATATAAAGGCAAAGATAGGCAACTTAAGGATATGCCTAACGTGTCTCATCAGGTTCCTTCATTACCACCTATTTTAACTTCAGATAAATCACCTGAACTGGCCCAGTCCCTACCATCAGTCAGCCAGTTGTCAGACAACGTACCTGAAGCAGAATCTGATGATATGCAATTGCCTTCGATTAGTGAATGTTATGTAGATGAAAATGCAGTCCGAGAGTGTGAGGGAAGGATTGTAGAGTATCAGATTGACCGACCACCTGTGTGTGATGTCAGCAACAATGTGTGCAGTGACGCCGCTGACACAAACGTACCGGTACCATCGGTCACACTCACACGCCAGAAACGCAATAGGAAAATTGTAGATTATAAAAAGTTTTTTTTAATAAGTGAAGGAAACAATAATATTATTACTTATTGAATTAGAATAATAATCTGTTATGTTCCAAAAATAAAAAGTGGATTGTAGAATTAAACTGCATGTATTTTTGTAAGTATGTACTTACTCTTCTTGTAAAATAGTTATATATATTTTTGATTGCCAGGTGTCCAAATTAAGCGTGGAGGAATGATATGTATAACACCCCCGCACTATAAGAAATGACATGTCATACTGTGAGCCGTTACACAACGAACGTCGAGTCAGTAATAAACTAGTATCCAGAGCGAACGGTTGTTTTAATTACGCGCATACACTTCAAATAGACATTAGTACTTAGTACATACCCAGATGGACTATCTCAAAAGACACCAACCACCTAGTTAAACATAATAACAATGTTGATAAAAACACAAACACACAATATTTCGTTTATAGGATTTTCGCATATTGCCTATCGTTTTACGAACTCATTTGCCATGATCAAATTTTTATCGATGCTCGTAACGGTTTAGTATGGGCGTCGAGTATATCGCCGCTTCGACGCTCTGAAAGCTAATCTTCCAACCCATTTTACACAAAATATTCGAGCCCATTAATATATTACAATCGATATAAATTGCTGTTTCGATTTTTGAAATATTCGATGAATAACATCGTTATTTTTGAATAACATACGGCCAGTACGTCACATAAAATTATGATTACCACGACATGAGTACCACGGCAATGTCTATTTCTACCGCCAAGCAGCAGTGTGCATGCACTGTTGTGTTTCCATTTGAAGGACATTGTAGCCAGTGTAACTACTGGACATAGTGAGACGTAACATCTTATGTCTCAGAATGACGAGCGCAGTGGAATGCCACACAGTATATACCCTTTCTAGCCGATTTCGGCCACGGCGGCCAATCTCAACAGAGATCAGCCAGATACGCAGGAGATGTTATAGTGCACAAGTGTGTTCGCAATACACAGGGTGCACTCGCTATTCCTTTACTCTCATAGTCCGGTGAGACGGCAATCCGACATGACCGGAGAGAGATCAGGCGCAGGGCCAACGGCTTTACGTGCTTTCCGAGGCACGGGGGTATCACACCGCCAACTTCCTGACTCCGAGCTGCGACTGAGTAATTTTAAAGATGGAAAAACCCAGTCACAATGTTTTTGGCCCGACCCAGGATTCGAACCCAGGACCTCAGCGCGCAAATTGTACTCGTAACGCGTACGCAATACAACTACGCCACCGAGGCAGTAACACAGTAGCCACACAGTACTTTGTAACTCAAGGTGCTGGATGGTGTTGCTACTGTTTATGAGTGGTCGTATCGCTTACCATCAGGCGAACGGCATGCTCGGCTCGTCATTTACATATACATACACACTCACGCTTTTTATCCTCGAAGGGGTAGGCAGAGGCGCAACTAGTGCACCCACTTTTCGCTGTGCGTATTCCTTCCCATGATATGATAGGGGGCGAGCCTATCGCTATAGCGGGCATCATTTAACTGCAATAAAAAATGAATGCTTTTATCCGGCTTAACTTTAAGTGCTTACGTTACGTAAATTTTGTGACTGAAACTTGTTACGTGTCTACTCTAATATTAGAATTAAATTGCGACATTGGCAGAATGATGGCGTATGCGGGGACGGCATAATTAATAAAAAAGTGGGTAAGTTAGAGTCGCGAGGGTTTTAAGGGGTAATCTATGTCACCGAAGTCATTATCATTCGAATATCTTACTAATTCTAACATGCACTGTTCCTAAAGCCTAGTTCAGACTACTATCTTAGTCGAGTATCACGTAATTTATTAACTAAATGTGTCTGAACACCGAAAAGTTTCTCGAATAGATCAGTACAGATACGTTTAGGTACTAAATAACTCTACTCGACTAAAATATTAGCCGACCTAGGCCTTAGCGCCGGTGTCACTTGTAACTTAATATTAGACGACCAAATACAGAAGTCACAGTATCAACCCTGCTCCCAAATAAATGGTAATCAAATCAGAACTATCTACCTTAGTTGTCAATGTAATAGGCAGGCCAATAACATTATTTTACTTAAACATTGTCAAATGCGCCTTAAATGACAGACTGAATATTATTTCAAATTTATTATATTTACACTAGTAAAATACTTTATGCTAAGCTGTGAAATACAAATGGAATTAATTAGAATGTATAATATAAAAAGAGATAATTCAATAAAACACTTTTCCGGCCAGTTGTTAATAAAGTACGTTGACCTTTCTCGACACATTTAAAAGATCGGTTTTCGGGTCAAGCATTTGAAATTAGAACTCCAGAAGCAATTATCGTTAACTTCCAGGATATAGAGAATCAATTGTATTATGCCAAATGTCAAACATTAATCCAAGGCAAAGACATTGTGACTACTAAGAGGCCAACAATTAAGGACTGGGGTAGGTACTACCTAACTAGCATAAATACATTGTTTCAAATTAAATAAGAAGTGGGGTCACTTCGGTACTTAGGGGGTAATATTGAGGTATTGGATGCAATGGGTGAATAGCGTTATTTCATTATGTTCAGTAAAAAACTCATATAAAAATCTATATGATAATGCCACCTGAATATGGTATTATGTACCTCGCAGCTCTTAATATATAGTAGTATATTTCCTTTACCAGTCCACGCGAAATATCTATGTAATCTCATACATTCAAAAATCTATTTACGTCTATAACGCATCTATAAAAATAAAACCGATCCAAGTTTTGACGGACGCGCAAACGTGTGCCGAGCGCTGCGGGGAGGTAATGAAACTTTTTTAATTTCGCTCACGCACACAGGTGGCATCGAATTTGTTACTCCATTGTCGGCCGGAATGAGCAATTTCGCCGAAGTCAGCCAGAGATTAGCGATGGACCCCTTTAATCCGAGTATCGGACCGAAATGTAGCCCTCATATTTCATAATGCCACCTATTACCCCCCAATGCCCCCGTCTCGCGATAATACCGATGGGCGAGCCGACGGGGGGTCCGCCCCCCAACAAAAGGTCTTAGCCGCTCCGTCCGCTTCTTGATATGTTTATTAAATCCCAGAGTTGATTACGCTTGTACATTATACAGATAGTTCGGAATTTTGCACATTAAACATATTGTATTGGATTGAGTACTATCATTTTATTATTGACTAGCTTTTGCCCGCGGCTCCACCCGCGTGAAGGAGTTTTTCCGGGGTAAAAGTCCCGCTTTGTATTTTTCAGGGATAAAAAGTAGCCTATAGCACTCAGGAGTAATGTAGAATTTTCAAAATCGGTCCAGTAGTTCCTGAGATTAGCGCGTTCAAACAAACAAACAAACCCTTCAGCTTTATATAACAGTATAGAAGTATAGATTGTAATTTAGGTACATTTATTTAAATTGTGTTTTGTCAAAATTATGTTTACTAAATTATGCGGTGCTTATTATGTGACGTCAATTATACCTATTATTGTAACATCTACATACAAATTCTTAACACTCAGTCACAGACGCACAACTTAAACAGGTGTCTTTGGTGACATGAAATTTTGGACACGAGTTCCTTATACTTACATCATGAGTATTGAAAAAGGATTTTTGGAAATTCATCGCACTTCTATGCAAACAACCCCAAGGAAGCAAGGGACAAAACAACGATATACTTATTAATAACATTCAACAAGTAATAGTTGACTGCCTCGGTGGCGTAGTTGTATTAGGTACGACTGCAAGGCTGAGGTCTCGGGTTCGATCCCCGGGTCGGGCAAAGTGATATTGGATATTTCTATTCAGTATCAGCCCGGAGTCTGAAATTTGTGCCCGATATGGCGATAGGCTCGCCCCCTATCACATCATGGGACGGAATACGCTTGGCGAAAAGTGGGTGCACTAGTTTCGCCTCTGCCTACCCCTTCAGGGATAAAAGGCGTGAGCATGCGTAACAAGTAATAGTGTAATGATTCCTTATGTTTACGCGAATGTTAGACATTGAAATTAAACTATTATAACGGATTTTATCGCGGTTTTTTCTTTACCCCAAAAGACCTGCTGCCAGACCTCAAGACATTGTGAGCTCAAACAATGACTAACATCTTAAAATTGTATAATTGTAAATTGAAGGTAGATTTGTAACACTAACTTTTCGGACCACCAACACCTCAGTCCGCCCCGTGACCACGAAGTGCTGCAAAGCCTTCGAAACGTCGGGAGAAAAATTAAATAAAAAACCGCGATAAAATCCGTTATAATAGTTTAATTTCAAGTAATAGTGTATAACAAAAATAGAGCTTACAAACATTAAAAAAACACCAAATACCAACCGCATAAACGCATTATCTACCCGCCCAAACTAATAAAGCGGTCGAAAAAAATCTCTGGAGACGATTCCCGATTGCCGTTCCCCGTCCGGCCCATCACATATCTATTACAAAGGGACGAGGTAAAATTGTGGATTTATTGTAAGAACCGCACAGCTATCGGTTATGGGCGGGTCGGATGACGCACGGCCGGCCGAGACAATGTACCGTGAAAGGCGACCCTGCGTAACGACGTTCCAATTTCCCTGATTGTGCCCGAATTGGATGTGTGTTTGTGTCTATTTAATGCACTCTTCTGCGTATTGTGTGGAATTAAGGAAAATTTTGAACTTCATTTCAATATATTGTGTTTTTCAAAAAGCCAAGGCACGAGCTCATCAAATTTTAGTTAGTCATAAACACGCTGGATGCGGGCCGCTTTTGACAGGTCCGTCTGGAAATCTTTGGGGGAGGCCTATGTTCAGCAGTGGACGTCATGTGGCTGATGATGATGATGATGATGATAAAAACGATAATCATTAATAGCAGATTTGTTTTGGTATGGATATAACTTTAAAGCAATGCAATTATAATGGTTACTTTAAAGTTTAAACAATGCTAGATGTTAAACAAACCCACCAATGGCCCAAATTTTTGTAGATTGTATCCTTTTTGCATAACTACGTCCGATTCTGATAAAGCTGCTTTGTAGCTTTCTCTTCTACAAGGTCATTTTGGCATTCCGTTACTAAATGAAACTACATACCTATCTCCTTAAAAATAACACTTTCCATTGTGTTATTTTCACCATAGATGTAAAATAAAAAAGTGTAAGTTTCGAAGAAAATAAATATCAATAAAAAGTAACTTTAAGTTTACACGACCTAATGCCACTACTACTGCTCTAAGAGGATTCGTCGCAGCTGCAACATTACACTTTCAATCAGAAAACTCACACACACGCCATATTCACACCAAACTACAAAATTATAAAAAATCAGGAAAATATAATTGAGATTTTTGCTGAAAATATTCGTTTTTTATGTATGATTTTTGGCATAATGTTAGCTGAGGTAAAGACGAGTATGTGGTTTCATTTATTAACGCAATGTCAAAATAACCCTGTATATGAAAGAAAACGCAAAAGCATACTCATGCCTTTTATCCCCGAAGGGGTAGGCAGAGGCGCAACTAGTGCACCCACTTTTCGCCAAGCGTATTCCGTCCCATGATGTGATAAGGGGCGAACCTATGGCCATATCGGGCACAAATTCCAGGCTCCGGGCTGATAATGAATAGAAAAATCCAATATCACTTTCCCCGACCCGGAGATCGAACCCGAGACCTCAGCATTGCAGTCGTACAGTAATACAACTACGCCACCGAGGCAGTATAAAAGTAAGAATAGTTATATGAAAGAAAGTTCGACAGAAATGGTATCGCTGCCTCGTAAAACCGATATGAAGCACAGCTTTGTTTGTCACGTTGGGTGAATCGAATTGGTTCATATACCACCTTATTCCCCGTAAAACCGGTACTTTAAAAGTTGAAAGTGCTGTATATTGGTTCGGAGTATGTTTTGGCTCATTATTTACTATCAGGCATTACCTTAGTGGCACTAAAATGTAAGCAAATAATACCGATTTTCGTTTTACCGAAATAGATTTTCCAACTTTTCCCGATATGGCCACCGTAATTAATATTAAAAACAAAATACGGTTCAGCGCGAGCCAAATTAGTCCTGGGCCGAAATAACGTTTGTTTCGTATATCATTGAAATACACCCGGGACACATGAAGGGCACATAATCGTACGTGATTCCCGGATATATGTATAATATTTATATCCGTATGTATGAGATAATTCCGATGAATAACGATAAACTGACGGGTCTACTCGAGTGAACAATTTTCCTAGAATAAAGTCCTATTGTTCATTTCATTCAGCTTATGTTAAAAACTTGGTCTATGTATGCACTGTATCATAAATTTCATCCAAATCTATTCATAGCTTAAAACATTAATTGCTAACAACCATAAAAACTCTCACATTTATATTAGGGGTATGTAGACTTCATAAATATAACTGAATGTCGACATTGGTCCCTAGTCACTCTAAAGATGATACACCCCTGTCAAACAAAGGATAAGCTCAAAACTTTGAATCGCATAGCATTGTACAGCACTGCACTTAACCCTGCGACATCAAATTACGTTTCATAATACTCAGTAATTTTAGTAGAGTGTTCAAGCGTTATGTTTGGATCTAAAGGGCGATTCAACCTCACGACACTTCAGCGCATTGGTCACGAAATTTCGCCTGTATTCGACTGAATTGGGATACTCCAATGATAACAAGCTGTTCTCATGTTCATTGTATTGTAACGTTTGTTCGAAATTTGAATTCAAACATTGGTATAATGTTATTACTACTATTACGAATTGTAATGTGTGTCGCGTTTTGTCTCGTTGGAGTTGTGAATTTCTTATAAAAAAAATACTTAATTTTTTTTTTTATTGCTTTGAATGACGAGACGAGCATGCCGTTAGCGGTTCGCCTGATGGTAAGCGATATGACCACCCATAAACAGTAGCAACACCACCCAGCACCTTGAGCTACAAAATACTGTGTGGCACATTCACTACTGTATGGTACATTCCACTGCGCTCGTCATCCTGAGACATACGATGTTAAGTATCATTATGTCCAGTAGTTCACTTATTATTTAATATAGTTTAATATCATTTCATCTATACTACTATTATAAGGAGGAATAATTTGTTTTTTTTTGTTTGTTTGCAATGGATAAAATCAAAAACTATTGAACCGATTTTATTTTATTTTATTTTATTATTTGAGGATTGCCAACAAAGTTTACAATAACACAAACATAAAAATAACAATCAGAAAATAAAACTAATTGTAACTCGACTACAGGCAACCACAACGTGCAAATTTTAAAAATTCTTTCACCAATATAAAGCTACATTATCAGCGAGGAATATAGGCTATTTTTTTATCCTGAAAAAATATAAAGTGTGGCTTTTATTCCGGAAAATCATTTTCACGCGGGCAGAACCACGAGCAAAAGCTATTTAAATCGATTCTGTTACGATTTCCGAAGTTTAGAACAGATTTCACCGCTTGCTGGTAAATGCTACTCGTTACATTAATGTATAAGCCGAGCAAACACAAAAGTCACACTCTAATCTAGCAACATAGATAAGTCATAAGTCCATAAGTCTTAGGCGTATGCGCGACGCCTTAGGGCTCATACAAATAAACACGACACGACGACGCGACGCAATATACGTCTATTGCGGTCCATTTTCGAGATTAACTGTCTTCGTAGATTTCCACGATACGGCGTCGCGTCGTGAAACGGCGTCGCGTCGGTCGTCGTAGATTTCCACGATACGGTGTCGCGTCGTAGGACTACGCTACGCCGTGTCGTGTTTATGTGTATAAGCCCTTATACTGAATTTTCATTACCTACAATTTTGCAAATGCACTTTGATCCACGCGATATCGGCCATTATACATTTTGTTCACATAAATCTGTCATCAGCCCTGTATTATATATTGCCCACTGCTGAGCACAGGCCTTCTCTACTACTGAGAGGGGTTAGGCCTTAGTCCACCACGCTGGCCTAGTGCGGGTTGGCAGACTTCACATACCCTCGAGATTCTTATGGAGAATTCTCAGGTAAATCTGTATATTATGGAAATCTATACATAGTGAAATCAGATTTTTCAAGGTATATTCGATGCTTACCTTTGTTGGTCAGTCGAAATTATATTGGGGAAGTGAAAACTATAGCACACAATTTTTATATAGCATAATATTGATCGTACAAGGTGCCATTGGCTCACCTGATGGTAAGTGAACGCTGCCAACAGTATTATAATGTGGGGAGAATGGGTGTATTTGGGCTTGATGCATCTTGTTGCATGTATATTGGCATTGCATTGTAATCCCCGTCGTGGTATCAATTACATTAATTAACCGTATCGTAGTATCTTAGTGGGTTTCTGGAATATGTGTGGCAGTTTAGTGATATCTATACATATATTAATCGATCATCATCGTAAATTGTACCTTTTTTGTATTCATAGTAAAATCACGTGATTTAAACTATGGTTGTTGCCGTAAAATGGTCATAACAAAAACCTGTGTTTATGTTGTTCATTAAAGCAGATAATAACTGGTCCTTTGGAAAAATCATCGGATCAATAATTTCACAATTTTTACAATCTTTACCTCCACAAAATCGGTATAAATACAAGCAGCTTTTTAAACAATCAAAGGCGCCGTTTTTATAACAAAAATCCGTTGCTTCGCTGTACAGTCCTTAAGGTTGTTCTTGTTAAGTTTTTTTGCGAACATCGTAAGGATTTCGCGTGGCTCGCCGACATAAGAGGTAGGTTAAAGAGTGACTCGCTCAGCAAATGATTTCGGCCATGCAATACTGTTGCTGTTTTCTTTTTGTTACGTTATATTGTGTTCATTCGTTGTGCGATATCGGCGAGGATCTGAAATCTCGACCGTTGTATACAGAGACTACAAATTATTTTTATAAAACGTGTGAATATTTTAGAACAAAGTTTTTAATTGGAAATTAAAGTCACTTTAAATATTTAAAACTTATGTTTCAAAGTCATCAATAGGCAGAGGCCTTCACAAGCTCTTTAATATATGGATGCCATTCTTTAAAAAAATGCCAATGCGGCTTATGAAAACCTCTTATTACTCTTCGAGTTTACATTCACTTCCTAACGTCGATCGACAAACCTGAAACGATCGAAACGGATGAACTAGCGCCATCTAGTTTGCGCTAATATTACTATACTCACTTTACATTTTCATCTTTTGATACTTTTGCATATTTTGACAAGCTTTTGCCCGCATACTCAGCCACGTGTAAATTCGTTTTCTAAATAAAAATAAAAAAAAATCAGAATCAAAACGATAATTCCAGATATTGACGTGTTCAAAAAACAAACAAAAACTTGCAAGTTTTAAATATGTTTATGGATTATTTTTCCCAAAACATTCAAGTTTCATAAACCCCTTGCCACACATGTTAACAATCACCACACAAATTTACATTTTTCATTCAATCTGCAAAATCTTTCATCATTTTTACCAACCCTCATATGGTGAGTGGTGCACTATGACAATAGATGAAAAAACGTGTAAAATGATTGATGGTGGTCATTGTTCTGTTAGGGGGAGAATGGGGCGGGTCGGTACTCGCGAATTTATGTCGAATGTGTCCATTGTGCGGTAAGGTTAATGCGTTGTGCTGAAATTACTTTCAATGATTAAACACCTGATTTCATAGTACCGAGGACGAGTAGCCTGTTACGGTATATTGCAAGATAGTATTTACTCGAGGCTCAGCTCGTATAAGATCTTTCCTAAATAAAAAAGTAAAAACAAGATTGAATTAAGCTTATGCTACTAACGGGTAGCCGTTTGGAAAAGTTTAAATCATTTAATCACAAATGTATTGTAATATCTCCGAATTCTAAAGAAAACGATATATTTTTTTTGGTCTTTGTTGCAATCAACAGGTACATCGTACAGGCACAGCTATGTCACATTTACGTGCTAAGAAAAAAATCAACCTAAATGAGTCTATGTGACTGATTATAACTTACTATTCAAATTCCACTCTGATACTTGCAACAGTCCATAAATACACACACAAATATCTATAAATCACCAGGCCAATCAGTTTGTACACACCGCGCCCATATTTATTCCATAATATTTGCCTGTCGTATGACATTTATGAAATGTTTACGACGACGTCGGCTCGCCTTTCGCCCCCGGCCTTCGCCCCTTCGCCATTCGCCCCTTCGCCCCTTCGCTCCCGCCCCACCGTGATTGATGTCCGGCCAACCGGTCCGGATAAGACAATGTACCGGAAAGAATGACCGGCCGGCGTGCCAGTCGACATCAAATCCCTTATCTTGTTGCTTTTGCTATAATAATGAGGGATGAAATGTATCAAAGTACGGCTCCAATGGATATAGTGAAGTTTGTACTTCGACGGTGAAAGTTGGGTCTGCTGGGCTGATATCCATGTCCTAATGAGTTTGAGATATCAAGTTTATAAAGGATTATATTATTACTGTGTTCATAAGGTATTTATAAATCTATCTGTTCATAATTTTACCTTTTGTAGTCGGTATAATAGATGAGTCAGAAGAACGGTATCATTTTGAAAAAAAAAGAAAACAATAAGTTAATGTTATGTATTTTTTCCTATTTTATTTGCCCGGCTGGAATAAATATTGAATAATAATAATAATAAGTTTATTTATTTCTGATACAAGTATTACAAGTATATTAAAATACAAGTATATTAAATTATTTATGTTCGGCTGGTACTTAAAATAGGAAGACCTGAGCTATAAGTACCAGCAACCTTCCAATGACTCGGTTTAATGTACTTGTATTAAACAAAGTTTCAACGATGTGCGACTTATCATTATAATATAAATGGTTGCAAATAAAAATAAAAAAATAAAAATAAAAGTAAAAGACTCAAACAATGGCAAACCCTACAAAAAGTCACAGAACAAGGCAAGTTATTAGATAATGAACTATAATTATTAATAAAAGTGTGTGTGTGTTGTGTGTGTGTGTGTGTGTATGTGTGTGTGTGTGATTGATAAGTTACAATATTGGATGCAGAAGATTCTCCGTATCTTCATAGGATAATTTTATAAGCCATTCAGTTACTATCTTTTTAAATTCATATGTACTTTTGTTGGCTATAGCTAACACCTTATTAATTTTGTTGTAAACAAAACGTCCAAGGAAGCAAAAGAATCTCTGACTAAAGCAAGTCTTACGAATGGTAGCAATTGGTAGTTTATGCCGACGAGTAGGAAGCTGTAGAGTAGAATATCTAGATTGGCCCGTTTTTATGAGGTTCGAATGCTGTTTTAGTATGACCTGTAGAATAAAGAGCTGTCGTACTGTTAAGACCTTACAGTGTTCATAAAGATCCTTAGTTGGGTAACGAAAAGGCTTAAGAGTAGAAACCTTTAGTACTGCTCGTTGTGCACGTTCGACTCGTATTAGATGACTTTTAGATGCACCACCCCAAGAAGAAATACAGTACCCTATCAAAGATTGACAAAGACCATAATAAACTGTTTTTATTATCTTAGGTTCTGCAACATGTCTTAGATGTTTAAATACATAAATTAGTTTTCGAATTCGTCCCGTCAGCAGATCGATATGTGGTATGAAACTTAATCTGTCGTCTACAATCACACCTAAGTACTTTATGGAGCTAGCATTATCTAATTTAGGGCAGTTACAAGTCAGATTAGAATTTTTTACGTGTTTGTGTGCGGTAATAGAAAAATTTGAATGGGCCAAGGCTTTTGGTTTTCTTATGCTAAATGTTAAGTATTTAGTTTTATCTACATTAAGTGACAAGGAGTTAATAGCTAGCCAATGCATTAATTTATTAAAACCAATCTGTGCACCATTAAAAGTTTGTTCCCATGTACGTCCCGTAAATATTAATGCTGTATCATCAGCAAATGCCAGTAGTTTACCATGCTCTAGTTTAATTCTACACATTTCATTCACATATATTAAGAAAAGCGTAGGACCAAGAATACTACCCTGGGGCACGCCGTGTTCTACTGGCAGATAATCACTGAGGTGTTCACCTATCTTTACGCACTGCGTGCGGTCGGTTAAGTAACTCTGAAACAACTTCAACTGCTTATCCCTTATACCAATTCTTTCCAGTTTTGAAATAAGTACTGGTAAGTTCAATAAACACATTTCGAATGGAATATTTTATTTGGAAGTTTAAAGTTTCTTTCTTTCTAACAAACAATATCAAGCCAACTACTTCCACGATCGTTTCCTTTGATTCTGCCAAGCAAATGGCTGATGCATACCTTAGAAATGCTTTGAACAAAAGATCTCCGCTATAGCAACCGCGCAATAAATTATCCAAATATCATTCTTCCCCAACATCCCCGCGGTCGTTACGTCGCGTCGATGCCTCGTTAAAAATGCAACTTGATGCGTGCAAGTGGATGTGCGTCGTCAAAAGACGTACCTTCACGTTGGCTTTGTTCTGATGTATCTTACGTTTCTGACGTCGTAATATTTGACGGTTACCGGAACGTTTTTAATAATGTGGTTCACGTACAAGTCGTTATCATTCAAACGCTTTTATACATTCGTCTTTCATATCGCGATGTTGAAATTGTATCTTTGTTGAGAATCTGTGCGACGTAATTGGGAGAAGGATTTTATACAAAAAAATGAGTATACGTTTTGAAATAATTGTTAGGGGCTGTGTATACAGCGTTTTTATGGAAGCTGAAGACGCGTGTTTTTATTATTCGCTTTCTGTGCCTATCCTCAGATTACAAGTATTTTATTAACATGTCACAGTATCCAATTGCATTGCGATGAATGATAGTATATAGCTTCGCCAGCTCGTTTAATATAATATGTAAAGGCAAGGGCTTATGACTAAGGAGTCATTGTAGCCACTTGCGCTAAAACATAAGTGGGCAAGATCTCCATATGAAAGTGCCTCGAGACGAGAAGTGGTAGCTTAGTGTTGCACTTTACGGCCAGTCTACACTGGTGGTATGTCTCTCATATGTAAGAGTCCGTCTGGGTGGGTACCACCGCAATGTCTATTTCTACCGCTAAGCAGCAGTGTGCATGCACTGTTGCGTTTCGGTTTGAAGGACATTGTAGCCAGTGTAACTACAGGACATAATTAGACTGTTAAGTCTAATTCTGAGACATAAGATGTTAATCTTATGTCTCAGAATGACGAGCGCAATGGAATGCCACACAGTACTTTGTAACTCATGGTGCTGCATGGTGTTGTTACTATTTATGGGTGGTCGTATCGCTTACCATCAGGCGAACGACATGCTCGTTTCATCATTCAAAGCAATAAAAAAAAGTCTGCTTAGTGAAGATGCAAATTAATTCCTAACTCTCACACCTTAAGGTCGGTATCGTATGCTCCATACATACCATACCAGCCCTGTATTATATACTGCCCACTGCTGAGCACAGGCCTCCTCTACTACTGAGAGGGGTTAGGCCTTAGTCCACCACGCTGGCCTAGTGCGGGTTGGCAGACTTCACATACCTTCGAAATTCCTATAGAGAACTTCTCAGATATGCAGGTTTTCTCACGATGTTTCCTTCACCGTTAAAGCGAGCGATAATTCACAAAGAATACACACATAACCTTTTAGAAAAGTCAGAGGCGCGTGCCCTTGGGTTTTGAACCTGCGGACATTCGTCTCGGCAGTCCGTTCCACTCCCAACTAGGCTATCGCCGCTATCGTCTACTCAGTGTTTCTGAATTAGAAGGTGTTCACGAGAAGTGATGTTCACTCACAATGCGGCTCTCTTCGACATTCAGCTAAAGTAAAAAAATCAAATTCACAGTTTTTCCCGAAATAGAAGTAATATCGTAGGAAATATGAATAGCATACGAGAAAATATGTTACCAATTGGCATTATACGTAGACATTTTATCAGAAATTACTTCTCAGAAGTTATCTTACATACGCTAGGGTTTCTTTTTCCCAGAAACTTCCATTATGTTCTCGCCTATATACCGTTTACAAATCTCCAAATAATTAGCATATTTTTACTGTTATAAGTGGGTGAAGGAAGATCTTAACATAGTATTTTTCCTATAATTTTTTTTTTCTTTATTCTATGACGGTACGAGCTTGCCGTTCGCCTGATGGTAAGCGATACGACCACCCATAAACAAATAGCAATACCATCCAGCACCTTGAGTTACAAAGTACTGTGTGGCATTTCACTGCGCTCGTCATCCTGAGACATAAGTTGTTAAGTCTCATTATGTCCAGTAGTTATACTGGCTACAATGTCCTTCAAACCGAAACACAACAGTGAATGCACACTGCTATTTGGCGGTAGAAATAGACATATGTATTTGAAGACTAGGTACTGGTTCCCAAAGTTGACTGGACCGCGACCCATCTAACAAAGACTGTCAAATTCTGGACCCACCTCTTCACTGTCATGAAGTAATTTTTAATATTTAATGACATACAAGGAGTGCTGTTTCAATGAGAATTTTATTTATTTTTCTCGTCCCATCAGTGGCCGTCCGGCTATTAGCCCCATCACTCCTTTTAATGTATAAGTATAAAATACCATGGTTTTTTTTTTAATCATTCATTACCATGGATCAGAGACCTTGAAGCCTTTATGCCTGATTTGAATTTCAACAAGTACCTACACTACCATTTTAACATCCCACTTTACGCTTAACGTATTAAGTAAAAATCATTCGTGAAACTCGCCATGCTCGCGAGTTAACTCGTCACCTGAGTTCGTTACTGTACATGTTAAAATGTAACAACCTTCAGTACTGAAGCGACGGCAAGTTTCATGTACAGTCAGCAGCATCTGTATAAAATCAAAATTTCAAATCGCCTATATACGTGTTAAGTTAAACTTAATTTTTTTTTCTTCGTTTGAAGTAAAGTAAATACCTTTTATTTTATTTTTGCGAAGAGAAAAAAAAGATTAGTAAGAACAAAAAAGTATGTAGGCAATTTGAAAATTTGAATTTGTTCATCTGCTTATGCTGCTGAATGTACAGCGTAGAAGTAAATAGAATTCTACGAGTTGAGTTCTCAGTCACTACAACAGTGAAAAGTGTTCTGTTATACTACAGACTTCATAAGTATTGCGCTGTTTTGATTACTGCAATTGTTAGGTACACGAATGAGTCTCCATTCCTTGTATTAGGCTATTATTGTCCTATTGCTGTTGTTATTATTAAAATTTCTTGTTTAAATTTTAAATTTCTATTATTTGTTATAATCTCTATTTATAAATTTTGTTTAGTGTGAGTTATCGCAATAAACGTATTTCTTTCTTTCTTGTAAGTTTAACGTTAAAGTTCTTAATAATCCAATGGTGTATTATTATATACCTATATTGTATAGAAATTATAAAAAGAACTAGCAGGTATTGCTAGCGGCTCCGCCCGCGTCTATAAGATTTTCCGGGATACATATATTTTCCCAGGATAAAAGTAGCCTATCGCACTCAAGAGCAATGTAGCTTTCTATTAGTGAAAGAATTTTCAAAATCTGTTCAGTACTTCCTGAGATTAGCGTGTTCAACCAACCAAACAAACAAACAAACTCTTCAGCTTTATAATATTAAATAAAATGAAAGCATTACGACATAGAGTTTAGTTCATTCTATAACTCCCTGTAATTTTTAATGTACAGTAGTGAAAAGAAAATACATTTCCTCCATTTTCCCATCGCATAACGGAGTTGTCAAAAAGCCGACATCTTCAGTGAAGCATGTGCTACACGTACAACCGAAATTCTGAATACGGCAACGTTACAATACATCTTTTCTCATATTAAAGTAGTATGAAAGCAAACATGGCATAAGCTCTCATCCGTATCCGCCTTTTGTGCTGACCGTGCGTATATCCGACGGCCCGACTCGGATCCTCGCCGAAGATAAATCCAATACCTGACGAATACTGGTGTACCGTATATTTTTTAAATGGAAGTTTCTGAATATTGGAATTCGTTATTTAAATCGAAATAAAAAATTAGATTCTGGTCAGGAAACTAAAAAACCTATCTACGTTCTGCAAAAATATGAAACTAATTTCTTGTACCTAGTGACAAC
Organism: Sphinx pinastri; assembly: GCA_947568825.1. Taxonomy (NCBI): domain Eukaryota; kingdom Metazoa; phylum Arthropoda; class Insecta; order Lepidoptera; family Sphingidae; genus Sphinx; species Sphinx pinastri. The sequence continues at coordinate 5,273,077 of OX387620.1, forward strand.
TTTGACTTAAAAAGCAAAAAGCAATTGTAACCTCCGCGAAACCGTTTTTTTTTATGTATAAATGATTATTGTAAAAAAAGATACATACTTTAATTTTACCCGTAAGTACAAAAATGCAAATATAATTTTACAAATTCTAACCATTCAATGCTATCAAAAAAGATTTGTCAAAAATAAAAGCCGTTGTCTTCTTGATAACTGCATTCAACATAATTTAGTTTTATTAACGTCCAGCTCAAACCTTCCTCGGGCTTCATAACGACATCTACGGAACCCCGAACGGCCTCCGCGGTAGCCCCGCTATCGCGGAGGCCGTTCGGGGTTCCAGCAAACAAATATGTCTCGTAGTACGGACGCCAATATTGTAGCCGGTGGCTCTAGACCGGTGGATATTAGAAGAATCGTGCTCACAAAGCATCTCGAATACTGTTCTACTAATACTCCGAATTGAATTACCTACCTATAATTAAAAGGAACAGTGAGAAAGGTAAAATGGGGTGTTTTGGGTCCCCAGATAACTCACTTGTCATACAAACCAAACGCAATAACAAACTTTCACCAAGTGTAATACTAAATACAAAATTTCAGTTTCGATATTTTTTATATAAGACTTCTATACACCTATCATTGAGAAGTATTAGATAACAAATAAACACGTCAAATTGAAAGGCAATATCGTGTCGCCGAGTGCCGTGGACATACGACGCGACTCGATTCAAAGAGGCTTCTTGACTATTGACTGGCGTGGCTTTAATACAGACGTTCTCGTGTGCGGCGCGCCTTACAACCCTGTCATCTAATATCTGTTAAACTGGATCAATAATATTATGTTAAACTAGTTTTTGCCCGCGGCTCCGCCCGCGTGAATGAGTTTTGCCGGGATAAAAGTCCCGCTTTATATTTTCCCGGGATAAAAAATAGCCTATGTGTTCTATCCAGGACATAATCTACCCGTGTGCCAAATTTCATCGAAATATGTTATGTAGTTTTTGCGTGAAAAAGTAACAAACATCCATACATCCAGACATCCATACTTACAAACTTTCGCGTTTATAATATTAAGTAGGATGTGTATAGTAAACTATTTATACTTATTGGACGTAAGGGGCCAATAGAAATGGTATTTTATAGCTCTGAAGCAGTTCCATTTTTAAATTGTGTATCCTCCGAGTTATTGAAATTAAATTTGATAGACAATTTAAATTTTAAAAATCTTATCAATAATTATAAACTACATAATTAAGATTTAACCGTACAATTGGACAACATTGTACTATTATTATTTAGTAATTGCCTTACTTAAGTCAAATTGGCATGCCCGGATAGAGAATATACTAGGCAAAGATTTTACACAGTGGACTCTAGAATTAGGTTTTTTGAACACCAGTATACGGATTATATTTTAGCCTATAGGTTTTTTATAAAATAATAGCTTATGCTCGCGGCTCCGCCTGCATAATAAAGTTTTTCCGGGGTAAAAGTCGCGCTTTATATTTTCCCGCGATAAAAAGCCTATGTCCGTCCCAGGATCTCAACTTATCTCCATACCAAATTTCATCAAAATCGGTTCAACATTTCCAGAGATTACTTCCTACAACAAACTCACAAAACTTTACCTCGTTATAATACTAGTGTAGATGAATTTTCCGTTAAGACATTGTGAGTAGTCTTCTCACAAAGAAAAAATGTTTACTTAACTCTGAAAACACTAGTTATCAATTCTGCAAAAAATATCTTCATCCAACGACTCGACCGTACTCAGTATAAACCTAGACCGTCAAATAACGGCCAGACTATCGAACCTTATGGATTCTGATGGCGTGCCACTTTATGTAGATCCAGCCTTAGACTTCACGATTGTCTAGACCACAAAACTCGACCCCCTTAAACAATGAATCGATAACTTGGTACGTATCACGGACCGATAATAAAAATCTGACTGAACCAGGCCGACGCGACGTGAAAGGCGACGCGGCGGGAAATATTTTATCGTCTAAAAATTGTTATTATTTGAATTTAGAACGTTGGGAAGCCGAGCACGTCATTTGAAATTGTATATTCAAGCTGTTTTTTTTTTCTACGAAGACGAGGCGAGCATGCCGTTCGCCTGATGGTAAGCGATACGACCACCCATAAACAGTAGCAACACCATCCAGCACCTTGAGTTACAAAGTACTGTGTGGCATTTCACTGCGCTCGTCATCCTGAGACATAAGATGTTAAGTCTCATTATGTCCTGTAGTTACACTGGCTGCAATGTCCTTCAAACCGAAACACAACAGTGCATGCACACTATTGCTTGGCGGTAGAAATAGACATTGCGGTGGTACCCACCCAGACGGCCTCTTACATAATGAGAATAATGAGATACCTACCACCAGTAAAGTAAGGGTTAAGTATATACTTTACCTGTCTTCCAGTTTACTTCTTTGTAATCAGTAATTACGATAGTTTTCCACGCAGGGTTTATCTGCATGTCCTCAAACTTGCAACTCTTTGGGACAGCGTAATATCTAAAAATAAATATAGGTTTATTTTTTTAAATATGAAATACATTTTTGTTGCATTAAACTGTAGTGTAGGCGTAACTTGAAATTGAGAGTATCGAGACAGAGTTTTCTATGTAAACTATTTATATTTGATTTGAATGTTTCTAAAATCGATATGTGCAACATCGACATCGTGAAATAGTTTGTTTCTACGAATACAAACAATAATAATCTTTACGCTTTTAAATTGATAACACATCAAAACCATATCAAACGGTGGATATATTTTTTGGGAACCTTACAAATAAAACAGATCCCTTACTTTTTACTGAACATAACACATTTTTTTCAACGGGGTTCGTTGATTTTATAAATCGCAGGATTCGTTTTGAATCGCATTGACACTACAATATATTTTACTTCATTTCTTGAAATTTTTCCAAAAAATATTAATAATATTTTCAGCAGGAAAATGTACTCATTAAAGATCTTTTAAAGACATAAATATAAAATCAATTTACACACACACACACACACCCGGGCACGCCTATTATCCCCGAAGGGGTTGGCAGAGGCGCAACTAGTGCACCCACTTTTCGCCGTGCGTATTCCGTCCCATGATGTGATATAAATATATATAATAATACAACTACGCCACCGAGGCAAAATCATTTCAATAACGCGTTTATACCTCGACACCAGAACAAACTTCATAAAAAAACCACAGCATTGCGTAATTATCAGTCTACGTGGAAAGTCGCAGGAAATGCCATTAGACAATAACAATAGCCCACAATAATGTCATAGGTATGGCTTAACGACTCAACCATATAGATGTGTCGTGGCATCAATTCATCATAAAATTATGGGGCGAAGGCTTGGCACTCACGCTAAGTTTTTCTTTCTTGTTTGAGCGAACTAATTAGGGTTTTTATATTTTGGTTTAAAAAGTCTTATTCCATTTAACGTATCTAATATCGCGTGTAGGATATTATATTTTAAAGTAATAATAATAGACATTTTGACATTTGGACATTTTGTTCCCATGTGTTTTTTTTCTTTTTAATCTATTCTTACTTTTTAATTGTATATGTGGTGTTTTGTGTGCAATAAATGTTTTATTATTATTGTATCTTTCCTGTGGAATATCACGGCACGAAGGCCGGTCCTTTTGGAAGGCTTGCGTGGGGATACATTATTATTATTATTTTGCGTTATTAATATTATTATTATTACATTGCCCGAAAATTTCAAGATAAATAGAAGATATCAAAAGTGGACTTATTAAAATTCCGGTAACATTATATTATTATCTGATGATATCTTATAATCAATACTTATATCATAATATTAAGACTCGATTCAATTTCAAAATATGAAATGCAACAACGGTAGATTTGATACAATCAGATCAACAAACGTCGCATGTTACATTAAAATACTGTTATTAAATTCATAACACAGTTGATCAATACTTATTACATAGTCATTTTCACTTTTGCAATATTATACTCCGAATTTGTCATTTAATTTAAAAATAGCGAAAAGAAATAATCGCAAACGAACGTCGGGCCTAAAACAAAAAGGCATCGGGCGGGAACTTTTAAAAGTTCACCCGACTAACTCACGCCATTAGTCGCGCGCATTTTTTCTATCCCTCCCGAACCCTCAAACTTTGGGACGGCCCACCCTCGGCTATATCGAGAATAAACAGGGATTTTTCTATTACTTCCACAAGGACAGTTGCACGTGGACGTGGATAAATGCTTGTAAACATTGTTGGGATTGTAATGTATGAAGTGTAGTATGTGAATGTTTTATGTCTTAGTGTATAACTATACGGCCTGATGTCTTTTAAAAGAAGGGAGACATTTTAGGGAAAGACTTAGGCCTTCGGTATATTCAGCGTTCGGGATTTGTGGATGCTTATTGTCGGTAGAAAACATTTAACATCAGGTACTGGCCTAGATACACGAAACAAAATATTGCCTAAAATATGGGATTCCAGATAGCAACTAATTAGGCGTCGTTGCGTCGATTTATGCTTTGTTTGTGAAAACGGACAATAACTCATGGTGTAAAATAAAGCAGCGCATTAGGTAGACAACGCCATCTAGTGCGCTTTTACGCAAACAATGGCTGATTTAATTTTGTTAGCAAACTCGCGCCTTGTATGTTACCTTTTTGCTTTTTTCACAACTGATCTAGTAGATGCAGGCCGCTTTTGAGAGATCCATCTGGAAATATTTATCGGAGGCATATGTTCAGCAGTGGGCTCCATGTGGCTGATGATGAGGATTTATATAAACTAGTGAGACAAGTAAGGTGTACAATTGATCAGTGATTTTAAGCTCCACTCCTGCCAGTAAACAATAGCAACCTCACACAATAATTCGAATACACGTGTGTTTGCCTTCTCTAATCCTTATTCTTATTCTTGAACATCACTGCATTCACCATCCGAGGATACTTAACTGAAGACACCTACTACCCAGTCAGCCCTTCGACACCCCCCCCCCTCCCCCCTTATACGAGTAGGTACCTACTTGTTGTATTCAACACAAGTATTTGCAAATATTATATGTACTTGTGTCGAATTATTGGAACTACCTCTGTGAAATTTCCGCTTTGCCTCTCCTCTACTTCTGGACCAAATGTGAAATTTGCACTCCTCCAGCAACAGCCTGCCAACTACTGCCCTATTGCAACGCCCATGGTAAACGGTACTCAGTACTGAAATCCACTCGCCAAACTTGCCTTCGCCAAAAGCACAAGAAATTGGCCTTAATCTCACGAATTTACACACGAAGAATAACGGAAAGCATGTACATTATCAATTCACCAAACAGCGGCAAAAAAAACCCGACACAGCAAGTAGAACACAAGTAGCGCGTCGTGGAGGGAAATGAAAAGTTTTCGCCGAGGGAAATTACCGGAGTCGCACAATCACAACTCGACGTGGACGGCTCGCGGATACAATTTACTTAACAAGGAAACAAGGTCAAACTGAAGCCGGTGAGTTTCGGACCGGGGGGCGCGGGACGCGAGATACATTTTCCAGTTTTTGTACAAAATAAAAAAGCCTCAATGTTGCTTTCAATAGGGAATAAGAGTGTATTTGATATTATTATACGAAGATGTGTTTGTGGATGTATTTTTATACCTAGTCCGCGTTTTTCGCGTAAGGAATCCTGATTGATTAAACTGCTTTTAACATCAAATCCTTTACTTTTATGGTAATCCAAGGAGAGGTTTTGACGTTCAAAGCAGTTCAATCAATCGTCTCCTCGATTTACGGTCGCAAAATCCACAAAACTCACTCCAACCGATCCCAACTATAAGTAAGACATTAATCACAATACGTATGTGTGTCACGCCACGACCCTGCACATATAGAAAAGTGGGGGCGGCGGGGGATCGTCCGATAAAATCTAAAGTCTGTGCCAAATCTCCATCTGCACAAGTACCCATTCGTTGTCGCGTCAATTTTACGATTATCGCTAAAGTTTTGCCCGGAGTAGGACGCGGGTGTTACGCCTATTAGTGCCACATCTTTACGAGATTCGGTGGGATTGGCTCTGTTTAATGCAGTTCGTTTATATTTGTACTAGGCGTTCAGAAGATACACACACACACTCACGCCTTTAATCCCGAAGGGGTAGGCAGAGGAACAACTAAACAACTTTTCGACGTGCGTATTCTATCCCATGATGTGATAGAGGGCGAGCCTATCGCCATATCGGGCACAAATACCAAACTCCGGGCTGATTAGGAAAACCCAATATAATTTTGCCCGATCCGGGGATCGAACTCGAGACCTCAGCATTGCAGTCGTACCATAATAAAACTAGGCCAACGAGGCGGTTCAGAAGATGTAGGATCATATTGGCAATATTCATTGTGATTGTTGCATTAAGTCTGGTTATTACCCGCTCAAACTAAGCAATGTATCAAGCTCTGTCTAACACTTGAATATGAAGTATTGTTGTACAATGATAATATTCCTTCTACAATTATATATACTACGTAGATATTTTCCGGACCATAGTGCAGATCTATGCTATCGCCAAAACGCACAGTATATAAAAAATCCAAAGCCCAGAATAATTCCTGGCACAATGGTAACTGCCCGTTGCCGCGCACGAACAAAGCCCCACTCTTTGTAATTGACGTCGGCCGCATTAGAGACCCCCGTTTCTGATAGAAAACAAGACATTTTTACCTCGGACCACGTCGACCGTGTAATAAGCCTAAAAGGGACCCAACCTCCCTTTGATTTAGCCACTCGATTTTAAACGTGCGGTTTTTCTGAGGCCCGGCCGGGTTGGACTAACGATCTCGCGACGTCAAATCTGGCACCACTTTGACCGTTCGCTGTGACGTGCACAAAGGTATTAAGTGGCGCCTTCTGTTTTTTGATGTTTTATATAACGTGGTTTGTTTCTTTGTAGTTGGGGTCGCGAGGGATTGCTTGTCGAAGTTTCGCTGACGTATTATTTAGTTTCTGTATTTTGTTTGCCCAATCGCAAGCTGTAACGTAAGAGGGTTTTGTTTCGTGGAAGCGGGATAATAATAATAAGATTTAATAATAAGATTTTTATTTCACTCAATCTTAACAAAAAATCTATGAGGTTCACCCATAAAGCAATTAAAGAATGCTTGTGTTGGATGAGCCTAGCTCTTCCCGTAATTACAAACTTCTGAGTACAATTTAAATTATATCGAGAGTACAAAACAACATATTATTAGAAATATACTTTAACTTAGAATTAAGCAATAGTCTAAACATGTTTGTGTGTGGGTGTGTGTGTGTGTGTGTGTGAGAGAGAGAGAGAGAGAGCGTGGGAGTGTGTGTACTTGTATGTGCTATTCATGAGACCCTATTCAAAAGAGATTCCACTTCTGTATAGGATTGGGATAATAACCACTCAATAACAGATTTTTTACAAGCATAGAATTGCATAGGATATATATTTAGCTTTCTGTTTATTATATTATATAAGTATATTGATTGGGTGGCAAATTGTCGGCTAGCGAAAGTGGTAGGAACTGGTACAGCAAGAACCACAGTGTCTTTCCTTCTTTTATTCTGCCTTTCTTGGGAAAATGGTAATGATTTATGTAAATTCAGAATCAGGTGCAGGATATATAGCTTTCTTACAGACAAAAGATTACTTATTTGGTATAGTGATTCAGTAGAAAATCTATAGGGTTTAAAATACAGAACCTTTATCAATGATCTTTGGGCTATTTCAAGGTCTAAAAATTTTATTTTTGTTCCACGACCCCACACAGGATATGTGTTATATTTTTATTTAGCCCGTTAAACTGCGTCAGATTAATCTTTATGACTGTATTGTTTGATTCGTTTGGCTATAGGATGTCTCTCAAATCAGTGTGCCTTTTGGCAAAGGCCTCCTCCGGTAGTTGCATTGCTTCCTGTCTTGAGCAACTCTCCTCCATTTGGGTCCCGCAGTAAATTTCAGCTCATCTTCCCAGCGCATTTGTTGTCGTCCTCGACATCTCTTGCTATATCTTGGATACCAAATGTGTTATATAGCATTGGTAAAAAAAAAAACTTTTTTTTATACTGGCGCGACAACGTGACCCCACTGCACCTGATGGTAAGTGAAGTGGGATCTAGATAGAGGACCGACTAACGAGAGATGATAATCGCACGCCAGTCGACACAATTATATATTGGTAATGTCCATATGGTGTTAGCTACTATTGAAAAAATGTGCCAACACTGGATTACTTACGTCTTGATTCGGGCGCTTTTTAATAATAATAAAAAAGAAAAAGAGTTTTATTATTGGCACAAAATGCAGTTATAAAAATGTTTTTTTTTACAAACAATTAATGTGCCAACAGTAGGCTACTCATTCAGCTTAATGCTGCTGCAATACAGTTTTTAATGAGAAGCCCAAGTGTCGCACGGACGTCCAGTCGGTAAACAAACTGGAAGCATAAATAAAACAAATAAATAATAATTAACACAAAACAAAAACAAAATAACTAATATTTTTCACAATAACCGCAACAATCGTCTGTTAAGATGCTGTGTGGCCTATGGCCAATGCGAGCTGCTATTTAATACTATAGGATATGAAATCTGGGGTCAAGACTATTTTGCTAGATACCTACGGCCAAACTAATAAAACATATATTTATTTTTGTATCTGTATGTTCAAAGCTAGAACAGAAAAGAGTAGCTTTTGCTTGCGACCTATTAACCCAAAATACAATATAGCCTACTCTATAAAATAAACCAATCAAAATGAAGCACCTGAAAGCATGTCAATAGAACTTTTTTCTGATTGGCCCATTTTCGCGGTCGGTCCAAATATTATAGTTTATTTTTAGAGTCTTAAGTCGAATAGTCTACCTTTCTACACAAACAATAAAACACACTTTTCAACACCCAATCAACACAAACTCTTCCACGGGTGGTCCACATCGAACACTCCCGGATATCGACTATGTTACTACAACTTACATAAATACAGGCTATAAATTAGTTTTGAGCGGCGTAATGAGCTTCTCGCGGTGCTCTTGGCGCGCTTTGTCACACCTCATTTATTTTTAAACGGCCCATCCGTCTGCGCACGCTGCAAAAACGATTGACGGTAGGTCAACGGATAATTATCTATGGGATATTATGTGGAATCCACAAATTTGTTACGCGAGGTTGAGATTAGCAAGAAACCTTGCAAGCAACCTCCACAAACTATTTTTCCGTGTTGTTATCACGGCAAATTTTGAAGCTTGCAGAACTTGCGGCAAGTTGCATGTGTATGCGTATAGAACTACTGAAATATTGCAGCTAGTGTAAACCAATCTGGAAGTTCTTGCGTAATATATTGCTGCAAGAAATTGCGGGTCTAAACTTATCTTATAAAATTGCGTCAAATCTGCAAAAATATTAAAAAAATATATATTAAATTTCTGACTCACAAGACCTCCTTAACTGAATCTAGAAGCATTCATTGATGGTGATACCTATCTCATGATATAACGAATATTAAGAACAGATTATTGAAACTTCGTCCCCAAAGGGGGTTAAAACATAGCAACCAATAATCTAAAGATCTAGTTCATTGAAACTTAATATAAGTTATTTACAAGAGCTCAACAACCCACAATCCAGACTGCTTTAGAAATAATTCATTTACTTTGATTTAGAAGTAACACGAAATTTAAAAAATTTCAAGAAAACTAAATTAGTACCTATTTTCACTAAAATACGTCGGCTTGAAAACTTTATTTATTGTATAACTTTCTTATTGAGACAAATATATTAAACTCTATCTCAAGCAGGGATATGTTCTGTCTGCATAATACCAGCATTAATCCACACTTCTCTTGCATGAATGTTTATAGACGATTACCATTTTCCATCGGTAGGCCCATTTACTTACTGCCTGCCGGCCTATCTAAAATGTAGTTGACCTACTGTCTCCTCTTGCTTACGTAACACAACATCGTACGTGTAAGTGCACAAATATCTTCCTGTACGGGAATTTATATTGGATAGCGGCAATAAAGTGCGTTGGGTTCGTAGACCAGCTTGGCTGACCGGTCTGTGACATTCTGACTCACATATTGTGAACTTTATATTGAAAGAAAGAAACATATTTATTTGTAACAAGCAAGATTGCAAAATAATCACACACATAAATTAAATTTGCTCGTTACAAAAACGACCCCAACTCAGCATAAGCTGGTAAAAAAGACCAGCGCTGGTCTTCCGTAACATGTCTGTTATACGCGTGAGTGTGAAAAAATCAGTTTGAACTATGATGTAATCCTACTTCCTACTAATATTATAAACGCGAAAGTTTGTATGTATGGATGTATTTTTGTTACTCTTTCACGCAAAAACTACTGAATGGATTTCTGAAATTTGGCACACGGGTAGATCATGTCCTGGATTAACACACCGGCTACTTTTTATCCCGAGAAAATATAAAGCGGGACTTTTGTCTCGGAAAAACTTTTTAACTCGGACGGAGCCGCGGGCAAAAGCTAGTTAAATATAAATCAAGGATATACATAATAAAATCAGTAGCTACCTTTTTCTTAAGCTAAAAATTGCTTTCTTTAATATCTACTCACAGTGTACATTTCTTTACAATTGATTGTTAAAATACCCTATACGTTGTAAAATCGATAGCGCTAGTAGGTGGAGCATTTGTCATTCGCTCACACCAGAAAACGCATCTAGATTTCAAATCCGCGTTGGCTCAGAACCCGTCAGCGATCATAAATCGCAGCTAATTAAACCCTGACCAATAAAATTTATTTGCGCGTTTGAGAATCTCCGCGTCTCGCTCGTTGACAGCGAAGTAACAATGAATTTGGTTTCTCTATGAACTGTCACGCCACGGAGTGAAAGTACGTAGTTCCTGAACTTACTTTGTAGTGGGTCACGAATTAGGACATTTGAACTGTTGGACCAGTGCCAAATGTGTGGTCAAACTTTTTCACTGTTTTGACGGGTTGCGGGAAATGGAGTGAGAGTCGTTTTATAGTTCGTTTAATTTGTTTTGAATGCGACGGATGATGTTTCTCGAAGTCATCATTCATTTGAAGTTTATTATCATTAAATAGTCTTATTTGACTAATCTGTAACTTTAGATAATTGTGTCAAATAAAATTCAAAACACAGGACGGTATGTGGACTGTGGTAGATTCGTGAATGATTGAGTCAGTCTGTCGGTATGTTTGTTTGTCAAGAACACAGATGGGCCGACTCTTTATGAAGAAAACCAGTAAAAAATACAAATAATCAACTAAAAAATACAAGTAAGCCATAATAAATCTGTCTTATTAAGGCAGTCACTGAGATTCGAGGTACAAGAAATGATCTCTCTACCATTTTTTTACTTAAGAGGCTGCAACAGACCCAGATTTTTTTATAATTATAGTATTGTTTAGATTTGACAAGCGGTTGCTATAGACTTATAAGTAAAAACAGTGACTAAACAAAATATTATGACAATCTCAAGTCACAATCTTTACACCACCGCTAATTAGTGTTGATTACATTTCGGACGATTAATTTACTGACATATTAAATACACACTAGTTCACATGTCATTATACCTCTCAGCGTAATGATTAACCTAATTACACACTATAAACACGAAATGCGCAAACGGATTAACGTTGATTAAACAAAAAACTTCAAACGAAATTAGGATACGTGCCTATCAAAACAATTCGATCTAATTGTATTGACATAAAATGCGCGCCACATCCACCAATAGACTGGCCTTTGGTGAAAGAGTACAATGCTCCTGTCACGCGGTTGGTCCAAAACATTCGTAGCACGCGCGGCCGTCGTAGCGTGACGTTTAAAACGCGCTCGCCTGCTTTAGGTCAGCTTTGATCGAGCGCTCGCCCACAGACTGTCACGCGTTTTCGTCTTCTTTTTCTCACTTGATGTATTTATTAGCATGGTTTACTGCGTTTATCTATTTTAAACGCGTAATCTTGTTTCTCTTATACCAGAAATGTGTGTGCAGCTCAATTAAGAATCCGATTAGTACACATCGAACTTACTTAGATGGATGCGGCATTAATGTTGGATTTTGCATTCAATTATGTAATTAGAATTACTTATAAAACTTATATTTTATATAACCATATGTAAGTTTAATAATGATGTTAACCTTTGTTTTATTATCAGGATCTACGATATACCAAGACGGCGTTTATCACTATATGAACACTTTTCTTGCTATAATTTCCTATAAACTATTGTCCAGATCCAACAATTACAGAAGCTACTAACGTTCAATTCTATATAGACACTGCACTGTCGTCGACAATCCCGGTATCAATTACAAATTGTAGTAGACAAAAGTGACAACAATTATTTTTTATTCCGCTCACATTGTATAAATTTTAGGAAACGTTTTCTAAACAACCAGCCACCCGTAGCTTTAACATACGCTATATCCTCTGATTCCTTTCCTGCCCATCCCATATCTAATAAAAATAAAAACAATATCACCGACCGCTAGTAACTTTCGACCTAATAAACTCGTAACATTAAAAAACTAATCACATAATGAAATAGTGTGATTGTGCCTAGGCGTCACGCTGCGCCAAGGGCGACGTGACAAATTGTTCGCAGACAGTACGATGTTTGTGTCTAGCTTGCCGTCCGTTTGATTGATGATCACTTAAAGCTAATTAAATAAGGGATGTGCGCCGTGCTCGCTTGTTAGTAATACTCTCGTTTCACATCGTGGTCGTGAATCATCGGGCTTGATAGTTTTGTTGTTTGCTAATGACACGCTGGAGGCTTGTTCAGCGTGTTCGTCGTTTGAATTTATTTTTTACAATTTAATGCCTGATTCAAACAAGTTTTTATTATCTAATACGAGCCAATAAAAAGGGATGAGTGTGTAGGTGCCCTTACAATAACAAAAATAGGGATGGGCAAAGACTTTACTCATTTATTGGACAGGCAAGCAGAAATATTGGCAGTAAATAATTCTGAGAAACGCCTACGGAAACAAATGTGAGATAAAAGGGAAAGTACTTTATCAAGTGTCTGTACCGAGAGCGGAAGCGAGATCTCTTACGCTCACATGAGCATGAATGCTTCTTAAAACGTTTTAACGTCAGACAAACAGGACAGATAATAAGTATCTTACGTATAATTACGATGGAGAGAAAACAGTTTTTATTTTTTCAATATATATTATCTACCTATCTCATTACAAATAATATTTAATTAAATACAAATACGATTATATCCTTACTATAAGAAATAAATTTACAAAGAATTCAATTACTCTAAGTACAACGTAGTTGCATCACCGTTTGATCCGTTTCAAGTGTTTAATTCACTGGATTTACCTTCCGAGCTATATTCACTTTCAGCAAGTAATTATTCTGAAAGCTCATTATTGCCCAATGAAGGTGAACGTCCATTAGGTTGATTTTTGACCCGATGGTATCATTAGGGAGGAATTTCTATTAAAAATATTGTATGCTGATTGAGGGTATCTATTTAATAAATTTTGAATTATCAAACACTAGCTTTGGCCCGCAGCTCCGCCTGCGTGAATGAGTTTTCCCGGGATTAAAGTCCCGCTTTATATTTTCCCGGGATAAAAAGTAACCTATGTGTTAATCCAGGATATAATCTACTCGAGTGCCAAATTTCATCGAAATCCGTTCAGTAGTTTTTGCGTGAAAGAGTAACAAACATCCATACTTACAAACTTTCGCGTTTATAATATTAGTAAGATTCACGAACCACCTCCCGTAGTATCCGTCATACATAACGCACTCAAAACACGATCTTTTACATTATCCCACTAAATCCAGCATTACACCCCATACGTCTATGCACCCCCAACACGACAACCCGTTAACGCAAGCGCGGTCTTCCCCCGCCCCCGAACGCAGGGTATCACATTACAATGATGATGTACCGACAGCGGCCAGAGGCCTGCCAATACGAACATATTTTGTGCCCATTACTCAATAACGAGAGGCGAAATGCGGTTCATTGTAAAAATAAACATGGCGACGAGTGAAGAGTACGCCGGTGTTCGCTCGCGCGCTACTGACGCTCGGCGGCACATTAACATTGAAATGATTTGTTCGTGTGTCATACTGATGGGATTCTTTGGTGTCGTTTACTTACACGCTAAGTATACCTGTACAGGTGTATACACTTCGGCTGTAGAGGGTTGAGTCCTTTGTATTGGTCGTTGGTTAAAAACTTTGCGATTTTTAATTGGTCCTTGTGCTGTGCTGGGCTAATGAATCGAGTTCCTTGAAAATCCATTTATTTTGCATATATAGCCATATATTTTAATTATCTGGTAAATGTAATTAATACTAACTCCTATGATGCGCGCGCATGCTCACGCCTTTTATCCTCGAAGGGGTAGGCAGAGGCGCAACTAGTGCACCCACTTTTCGCCAAGCGTATTCCGTCCCATGATGTGATAGGGGGCGAGCCTATCGCCATATCGGGTACAAATTCCAGACTCCGGGCTGATACTGAATAGAAAAATCCAATATCACTTTGCCCGACCCGGGGATCGAACCCAAGACCTCAGCCTTGCAGTCGTACTGTAATACAACTACGCCACCTACCACCGCCTACCTACCTACCTACCGCCACACCGCAACTCCTATGATGCTACACATTTATTTGAAAAAATATTTTTAAATTCATTAAAATCTTATATTTGGATGATTGGGTGCAATTACTTTTTTTGCTCTAATTATAATTACTATTAATAAAGCAGTTTCGTGTGTTGTTTTTATTTATTAAGCTTGCGATCATCAAATTGAAATGAATTGAGATCATTTCTTCGAATCCATAAAATATTAAACATTACTTAGATTCAGTCAATTTTTACTCTACCACCAGTTCGGAAAGCAGTTTCCACCAGAGAAGCACAGGCAAGAAACTCTAGTACACAATGCGCACAAAACGTGTTTGCAGCTCGATACGTTATTGCTGTTCACGTATTGCGAATAATTTAAATAGTTGTGATTGTTTGCGCGGCGCGGGCACATTACGCTAAATAATACATCGGTACAAACGGACCCCGTGCGCCGTAACCGGGTTAACGGTGTTGCCAACGTTTTAAACGTTAATTCGACCGTCTAATAGGGTTAATGTGTTTTCGATATACGCGGATTAATGAGTGTGTGTGTTTTAAATATTTATCGTGGAACAATTTTTTTTATTTTTTTTTTATAATGGCATTTGTGTTCATATTTTGCCAATGTCAAGTTTGGTTTGTCTATTTTATTATCTGTAGTATGTCGAAGTAAAGCAGTGGCTACCTTACCAAGACTTTATCGAGGATTTTTGGCGGCAACAAAAAAAACACTTGATTAGCACAATTATTACAATTCACTTCATTTGAGCTCTTTAATTGAACTATATTGGATAATATACCACCGTAATTATGCAATCTAACACTAAGTATCACCAAAATAATGAATTAAAACAAGAGCACCTCATGACACTTCCAAGTTCCCGCCAAAACTCGGAACAATAATTGTTTATGGACTGTTGCCATGGTGGCGGGAAATTTCGATTTATCTATATAGGTATTTTTACGGTTTATTCACCTTTGATTGAAATATTCATGAGTTAGTTTTCTTTTACTGTCAGGTAGTCTAGGCAATAGAAACTATTGTTGTAAGCTCTACCTTACATATTAACATGACTATATCTACCTATATCGATGGGTGAAAGTCTATTCGGTTTAAGCGACATTTATTGCGGTATAAAGTTTTATATATTTTAAACATATTTGGAGTCAGAAAAAGATACTGATTCCAAATATATATATAACTTAACATCCCAAAAATGTCGGTTAAGCCAAATAGCCTTTCACCCCTCGATATGTATAAAAAGGTAAAAAAATTTGTACAGTCAGCAGTTGATGAAATTTTCACAAAAACAAAATATACGTTATTTACTTTACTTCAAACGAAGAAAAAAATATTTCAGTTTAACTTAACGCGTATATAGGCGATTTGAAATTTTGATTTTGTACAGATACTTATGCTGCTGACTGTACAGCCACTAGTAGACTGATACTTAATAAACCCTGAGAATTTCCAAACATCCTGTTAACGTTATATATAATCAATATGCAAATCACCTCGTAATAGCACGAAACATTAATTTCTTCGTAATAAAATCCTATAAAAATGTAATTAACGTACAAGTGTCCGGTAAAGTCTTGAGTTGAAAAATTCCCATTTGAGAAATAAGACAGTAACATTATAAGCTCTTTAGGTTTTAGAGAAAGTGGCAAAGTTCGCGTTCTTAATTGTCGGAAGTATTCCCGAGTCGATTAACTGCTATACGTGTAACTGTGAACTGTTTAACTGAGTACAAAAGAGCAGTTAACTACTTACGGTTGAAGTAATGAGCTACCATAAATACAATATTATATTATTTTCTTTTTATCCTATTTAATATTATAAACGCGAGAGTTTGTAAGTATGGATGTATGGATGTATGGATGTTTGTTACGCTTTCACGCAAAAACTACTGAACGGATTTCGATGAAATTTGGCACACGGATAGATTATGTCCTGGATTAACACATAGGCTACTTTTATCCCGCGAAAATATAAAGCAGGACTTTAATCCCGGGAAAACTAATTCACGCGGGCGGAGCCGCGGGCAAAACCTAGTACTTAATACTGCCACTGCAACTTCATGAAACTTGTCTATTTTATTACCCCAATGTCACTGGCAGTGTCATGCAGTGTTGTGTAGATCAAAGGTCATGATGACTGTCCATCGGCAGGACACCACTTACCACCTCATCGTTCGAACTAGGAAACTGTTCTTTATTTTGTGTAGAATAAGGTTGTAATTTAATTGTCTTCTGTTGCAGATGCACCATCCCATTCAGATGAAGCCGGCTGACAGTGAAAACAGAAATGGTGAGTCTTTGATGTTTAAGGCCTATTATTGTGATTTGATAATTATAATTAATTATCTTAATTGAAAGGGTTGCGAGCGCCTTAAGCGTTCACCCTAAAGACTGGTGTAGCCAGAAAAGCCGACTCGCGTCAGGCTACTGGCAGTTAACGACACTAACAAAAAAATAATTAAGCTCTGTTAATTTTAAGATCAGCCAGATTAACAGCTGAACATTTTGTGTTGGATGGAAAAGAGCGTCGAATTTTACATAATTTCTTATGTTTAGCACACGGTGTAATTCGGAATGGGACAATCAAATCTGTTTCCTAAATATTTTGCTTTGCTTCCATATCGATGGCATGGACTCTGCCAAAAAAGAATTTCTGTAAAATAAATAAAAAGTGTTTGAACTCGAATTATGTAAAGTACCAAAACACATAAAACATTTAATCTAATATATCCAATGTATTTATAAGAACTTATATAACATGCGTAAATTCCAACAATGACGATGCGTAATTATTTATCTTCGTTCAAAAAGTCTGATATGTCTCTATCGGTTTTACCAATGCGTTAGTAAAATGTGAATACTCAATTAAAAGCTAATCAGATGGATGAGTGCGTAAATGCATTATTATAAATCATATGACATTTTAAACGTTTATCCCCGAAGGGGTAGGCAGAGGCGCAACTAGTTCACCCACTTTTCACCGTGCGTATTCCGTCCCATGATGTGATGGGGGGTGAGCCTATCGCCATATCGGGCACAAATTACAGACTCCGGGCTGATACTGAATAGAAAAACCTAATATCACTTTGCCCGACATGCAAAATCTAGCTATCGGACATTATTTATACAGATATGGGACAAGCAAGGTCGTATCCAAGTTGGCGGAGCGCTAACATACGCTTCTCGCGAGGGCCGCGGTTTCGCAGACTACCGAGTTAATATTTAACCATCGTAAATAGTAGATAAGCTTGTACACCAATGATTATTGTAATGTGGGATTATGTTCAAATGTTTTTGTAGTTCCTAGTGCGGAGAATCCCTTCAGCATCTCGCCAGGATTAGCGAATCTGAATATATCCGCCATTTACAAAATCAATGACGTGATATCTTATTTCACAGTGCACGCTCATTGTTACATTAATCTATATCTCTATTTGCAATGCAATGCAATGCAATCATCCCTGTATCATATACTGCCCACGGCTGAGCACGGGCCTCCACTACTACTGAGAGGGGTTAGGCCTTAGTCCATCACGCTGGCCTCGTGCGGGTTGCCAGACTTCACATACCCTCGAAATTCTTATGGAATATTCTCAGGTATGTAGGTTTCCTCACGATGTTTTCCTTCGCCGTTAAAGCGAACGATAATTGATAAACAATACACACGTAACTTCGAAAAGTCAGAGGTGTGTGCCTTGGGTTTTGAACCTCCGGACATTGTCTCGGCAGACCGTTCCATTCCCAACAAGGCTATCGTCCACTTCTATATCTCTATTTATCTGTACGAATATAATAAAGAGGTTTTGACTTTGCCTGGCGGTCTTAATCTTCCGAACTACTGAGACAATTTTCAATATTCTTTAATTGTTAGAAAGATACATTTTCTAAATACTATGAGCCTGTTCTGAATCTATTTACACTTTAAACACAAGCCTATACAGGCAGATTTATTGCCGAAGACATTCTCTGCCAATCCACCTGAGTGATACACTAATTAAAGAAAATATGTGTTTTCATTCAATGGACTGTTATTTGGGCAGAACCGCGGGCCAAAACTTGTTGTAATTGTGTTGCAGCTATGTAATGTCACACTACACGTATAATCCAATTACCCTGCACTACTCACTCATCCTTTAAGGGCGACATATTGACATAGCAAATGTTAGCCGAAATCCAAACATTGATAACGGCCCAAGGTCCGCAAACTACATGATGAATCGTTTGTATCATCTACATATTCAGTGCATTTTGTATGTCGCGATATGGCGATAGGCTCGCCCCCTATCACATCATGGGAAGGAATACGCACGGCGAAAAGTGTGTGCACTAGTTGCACCTCTGCTTACCCCTTCGGGGATAACAGGCGTGAGTGTGTGTGTGTGTGTGTGTCTGTGTGCAATGCTGACGTCTCAGGTTCGATCCCCGGGTCGGGCAAAGTGATATTGGGTTTTATATTCAGTATGAGCCCGGAGTCTGGAATTTGCCAGACATAATCACTATTCATTATCCAATCAGATATACAACATTCGCATCGAACGTTTGTGCGAGCATTCGAAAGCACATTAGAACTGTTTTTACGCGATTTATAGCCTACAGAGGAAATAAAATTTGTAATGGAATTGGCATTTTGCGGGTGGGGTTTATGGATTCAATATAAATTTTATGATTAGGGTAGTTTCATGGTTACACATTATTTTCAAAGGCTTTTTTTAATTCTATTTATCATAATGATTTCTTGCGTTGCTACTGTTGATGGGCGGTCGTATCACTTACCATCAAGCGAGCGGAATGCTCGCCTCGTCATTCAGTAGTCATAAAAAAAAACATTGAATTTAAACTAGTTTTACGGATTTTATCGCGGTTTTCTATTTTATCTTACTCCCGACGTCTTAAAGGCTTTGCAGCACTTCGTGGTCAATTCTACTTATCATACATTATTCTTTAATATAGTGTCATACACGTTTTATTAAATTGTATATCAAAACATACTTGAGACTGTTGAATTCCAACGTTTGCTCTCGTTATCCAACTCGTCAACTCTAGACAGGCCGTCTGCGGTCTGCCTTACGCGTGGCGTCACTCACATCTCTGAGCCTTCTCTTGAACTGTCTGTAGGTTTGGAATTTGTACATGACATTGTAATACATTCGCTCCTTATCGTTATAATATCATTTTACAAATAAGGTCGGCGGAGGGCTACTACACGCGCTTCTGCCTAACCCTTGACTCGAACTTATTGTTTATTTATGGTAACAAACAAAGACCAATGTCAATAGTTGCTGCATGTTTTATATTTATATTATGATCGTTAATGATTAATTCAACGCTGATCTGTCAACAGCGTCAATCATACTGGACTTCCTGACGCAATTATTTACAACGTAGTAATAATAAAAGCCTTTAATCAGACGTAGCATACAATAATAGTTATTAGCTTATTAATGATAAAATAAAAATGTTGGTTTGATTTTCTCTCGTTAATTTACATCGACAGCCTTGTATGTATGCCTCTTATAGGCAAAGGCCTCATCCAACTCCTTCCATTTTAATCTGTCGTTTGCTATTGTTGTTCAACCTCCACCTTACAACGTAGTACTGGACATAAAATTATATTACTAATATTATAAATCACAAAATTTGTGGAAATGTGAGGATGTTTGTTAGTAGTAAATGCAGAAATAACTAAACAGATTTGGATGAAATTTGCCACACGGGTAGATCATGTCCTGGATTAACACATAAGTTACTTTTCATCCCGTTAAAGTGCTCCCATGGGAAATAATGGATATTTTTTATGTGATCCTTTAAGTAGATGGCAGGCATTGTACTGTGTTATAAGGACTTTTGTAGAGTGAAAGACTTATCACGCGGACGAAGGCGCGAGCAATACCTAGGGCGGTATTAATAAATCAATCTCAAGTTTGAGTTACATCTCAAGTAGACATAATGTATGGAACTACTTGAGAAGTAACTCAAACTTGAAATTGATTTATTAATACCGCCCCTAGTAATAAATAATCATGGGTGAGTGGTGACGTAATAAGATGAATAATTAATAGCAACATAGTGTTATGCAATAAAGTCACTTTACAGTGAAAAATAGAGTCGTATATAAAGTCCATGTAAATAAAACACTATTTTTGCTATGTCAGTGATACGATTTATTTGTATTGTATACCCAGTGTTCCAATGGATCTTCGTTGACTTCTAACTATTATAAAAATATCCTATATCGCACAGCGGCAAAAATAGACACTAAACATGACTATTCGGATTTTTAGATATAAATAAGTCGAATTCCACTTTTTGTGTAGATATATTAGTGCTAAACTCCGTTTTTTAGGTTGTCGCTCTTTACTAATTTGCGATATCTACCGTATTAAGTATATATGGTATGAAATTTATACAAATATGTGTGTTAGGTACTATGTCAAATGTGTTAACAAATAATAATAAGGAAAATGCAGTAGTTTATGGAATCGTCGCTGCGCGTGTCCGACACGCACTTAAGCAGTTTTGATAATAATAATGAAAATACAATGCCTATATTATAATATCCACTGCTGAGCATGGGCCTCCTCTACTACTGAGAGGCTTCGGGCCTTAGTCCACCACGCTGGCCTAGTGCTGGTTAGTAGACTTTACAGATCTTAAATCTCATGTCAAATTAGGCATATAAGTTTCATTAAGATATTTTCCTTTGTGTAGTGACAAATAATACACATGTGCCTTCTAAAAATCATATATGTGCCTAGCTTTGTATGCAACCTTCGTCCCGACAGTCAGTTCTACTGCCAATTAGGCTATCGCCGCTCACCGCCATTTTTCTTTTAGTGTTAATTTGTGCCCGTCCGTTGCCATTTTTGGTACTCTATTTATTTTTGCCATATATCATTTAAGCATACAAAATTAGCGCTTAGAACTTAATAATTATATTACAGTTATAATGAACTGTGCAATCCACACACTATACAACTACCCGTGAAGTTCTCGTGTTACAACGTCTCGAATTACTGTACATTAATTGCACTTAGCCTGGTATGCATAAGCATTACTTGGCTTAGGATTTCCTCCAAACCTACCATCCATAAATATCATCACGCCTTTTACCATTTTCAGGGATAGGCAGAGGTGTAACACAATCACATTACACCCGCTTTGTTAGGTCCCATTTAATATGGAGCAAGCCTATTGCCATTTGTCACGCACAATACCAGACTGCCACTTGATACTGACCAGAAAAAAAAACAATCACTGTACCCGACTCGCGAATCGAATCAAAACTCGAATGCTCTCAGCCTTTTGAAGACGCAACACTTATGAAACGTGGAAAGGGCTTTAGTCGCTTCTATCAATCTGCAGTATACCGTGGTTAAGATCTCTCTCAATCAGTTAAATATACATGAAGTCTGTAATACAGATAATGCGATCCACGATGACGCGCACTACCAACTTTTGAGCGGGGATTTTGCGGTTTAAGGGCACTTTGATAATTGAACGTAGCATTGGTATCATGTAGTTACACTTATTGGTAATAAATATGTCATGTATCTACAGAACAGAACAGAACTAAGACATTCAGCATAATGTTGCTCACTTGGAGTGTAAGCAATTAGGGAAATTAGTGAGACGTCTTCTGGGCATTATCTATACAAGTCCAATACGAGACAATACAGGATATGCGTTCGAAGGGTCTCGTAGCAGGCAATGAACACCATGACAGAAGTCTTCCCCAGTCCACTCGGCGAAGACTACAATGATAATAATAAATCCAATGCAGGCCAAAAAGAATCGACCTATGAATTATTTTCCGTCTCTTCAGTGTTTGCTGGAATGTATTATGATGTGTATGATATCAACACTTCATGGGGCAGAACACATGGCGAAAAATGGGGGCCATACTTACACGTCTGCCTACCCCTTCCGGTATAAAGTAGTGAATGTTCGTTTTTTGTTATCAATATACTGACTATATAAAACGTTGGATCTGCCGTTTGTCGTGTAACATAAAAATTTTCAAACCCCATACCCTAATTATTTTAGTAAAACATTAACTGATTGAAGGCTGTATGTTTTTTGTATCGTGGCCTACAAATCGTGTGTTAGACGAGTGCGCGCAGTGTTGCCAGTTTTCTAACCGCTCGTTTTGTTTTTATGCAATAATAAATCCTACACACGTACTAAAATTATGTTTGCGTGTGCAGTATTTGTAATAAAATTGATTCTACTTACTACATAAATAGGAGAATTGTGAGTGGTCGTATTCTAATTTCGGTTATATAATTTTTTGTTCATCTCTGGTTCGGATTGCAACCCTACCGGTGAACGACCTCCCCTCGACCTCTTGCGCGGGAGCACCAAGTGTGTGAGCACGTAATTTCGATGTCGGCTAATATGTGCCGATAAATTACGAAGGCTTGGTTAAGGACCCCGCGGAGTGTTCGCCGTGATCAGCTGGAGCCGCTTTGCCGTCCTATACGTGTCGATGACCCGATGACGGCAAGGAGCGTTTTGTTCTAGTACACGGCGAACATATCAGGAATCCTCCGCGGAAGTTGACAGGAGAACACTCGCCGGCCTGCCGACCATGCGGGTTGTCTATTCCTTCCCGGGGGTTTTTCCTCAGGGGTTGTTTTTTGTTTTTCTTACATTTTCATTCTTCATTTCGTCTGTCGCGGGTAGACTCAAAACTGCCTGCATCACCAGAGAGGAGGCTATCTTCCCTAGTTGGTGGAAGCCTCTGTGATTCCTGACCCTGTATTGGAGGACCGAGGACACACTCTCCATGTTATTTTTGGGAAATTAGACAACTAAAGTATGTAAATTTATTATTTTGGGTCTGACACCCTATTTGTCAGTGGCGCCCTTATCTTAATTTAATTGGTGTTTTTTTGAATATATTACAAGTAACAAAGTGATAAAAGAACAGCTCTCCAGTAGGCTCACGTCCCGCTCTCCGACCTTAATTTATTAGCCGGAACCCGGTACTTTGTGATTGGTATTAAGTACACTTAAATAGCAAGTAAGTGAACACAATATATGAATTTAAAGTCTGTGTACCGTTTTATTCCACCCACTTCTGCTACACCATACACACCACCAGGTCATACATGCAACAGTGGTCGCCCAACTGTGGCGCTTTTATACTGGAAGCATTTGTCATGTCGCTTAGCTGTGACAAATAATTTTATCACTTTGGTACAATTGTTACTTGTTATTTTCTTATTGGAAATTGTTGGAAGTTTATATTACTAGAATCTTAATAGAAGTAATACTTGTAACTTATAAAATTAAAATTTCATTGCATTTTGCAACTAGAGGTCAAAAATTGAATGTTTAATTTCAATTTAAATTCAAGGTAACTATATTGTTGTATTGTAGACAAAAGTGTTAATGAATTTATTTTATTGTGACCGGCCATAGTTATGAATAACTATTGACTTGTTGGTTCTTAGTGTTTTGGACTTTGCATTTTAACAAAGTTGAACTAGTTTCTTTAAAAAAAAAAGTTGTGTTATACAAATTGAAATTAATGTTTTAAATTACTTTTGGAAGTTTATAGTGTAATAATTTTTTTGTTGAAGTACCCTCAATAAAAAAAAATATCTTATAATTTTCTCTTGCCGGCTACTTGTGATAAGAAGTATAGCCAACTATTGTTAATTGTTTTGAATAAGTTTGTAATTTTACTTTCATATATTAATGGAAGAATGTCTAATATAACTAAAACTTTTGAATTAAAATTAAATACTATAATAGTTATTATGAGGTATCAGTTTGGAATGTTATATCCGCTGATGATAATTTTTTGTTATACATTTTATTTTAGATTGTTATTATGGTACTTATATTTATAACATGTGACTGCTAATTTTGAGAGCTAGGTTCAGAAATAATTTAATATTACTTTTGTTTGTAAACTGGAAGAGCTGTCTCGGATCTTTATTTTTAACCATGCATTCATTGACTTTTAAAAAAAAAACTTAATTTGAGACCTTGACTTACAATGATATTTATTCTTTCTCTTTTAATCCTTCTTTTCTTTCTGGTTGTCCTATATTAAGCCCGGGGTATTTAGAGTTGAATTTGCACAGGTTTTGCAATTTTATTAAACTAGGTAACATGTTTGCAACATTCCAGTCGAGTTCAGTCCAGCGCAGTAATCCTGAGACCAGTTCTTCAGTAGCAGTTGCTCCAGTTCCAGAGTATAGTCCGTCTGTTCGAATCCTGGTACAAAGCCATATTATGGTAAGCTCTTTGAATTTGAAATTAGATGGCAGGATTTTTGTTACTTTTCTTGTAGTATATTTGAAAATTTTGTGACATTCACACAATTAATGAGGTTTTTGTAGAATATTTTGGATTTTATTGACATAGTGATGTATGTTTTAAGTAGTTGCAAATTACTTTGATTTTGAAATTTAATAGGTATTATCTTTTTCACAATTCTAAATGACTTCCAACTTCTTGGCCGAATTATTTTTGGTAAATTTATAAAATTTTCTTAAAGTAAATTTCGTTGTTGTGCTTTTGTTTAGACAACATTTAGACTTGTTGAGATAGTGTCGTTGTATCGAACTATCGCAATTAGGTGTTTTTTTTTAATAATTAAACCTTTATCATGGTATTATTTTTGGCTTGTTAATATATCAGGATGTAATGAATTCGTTAAGAAATGGTAGTGGTGTGTGCTGCGTTTAAGCATTCGCAGAAACCATCTTTGATTTTGATGGGTTATTTCAAAGTTGTGCTCGCCTATGCGACCCTTTGAACCCATTAGTAAATTATTTTTTGTTCCTTTGCCATGTTTTGTGCAGGAATTAATTTATTTTGTGCGTTGTTTCTTTTTGGCTTCTCCAAATAATTGTCTTGTTGCTCCCACTTCAATGGCTTGTTGGTAGGTGTATTGCTCAGCGTCTTTGGGGGATGAGTGTTTTCTCAGCATCGTGACATCCCACGCACAGTGATTGCGGTTATTTTTACGCAATTCACTGGTAGTGAGTGCTTACATTGTTTTGGGAGATACAACATTTTCTCAGGTTCGTTTGGCATCTCACACTAAGAGCGCCCTTAACTAGAATAGAGGTCGGATGACTACCGAACACCAGGTAGGAGACAATGTTTGAAAAGTTTTTTTTTTTTTTTTAATGTAGCAGGTTTATTCTAAAAGTTTCTAGCGAGTTCGCGCATCGCTTAGAATAATGTAAAGGTATCATCTCCCGTCGGTTATGGAGTAGTGAGCGTTGTAACCCAAGTTGTATCTCAAGAAGTTACATCGCGTGATTTTTTTTTTACCCTTCTTCTGGTCGTTGGACGCGCAGTCCGATTTTGTTGACTTCTCGCTGCGTCGCCAACGTCTCAGCGAAGTGAATCTTTGCTCCCGGCTGTAGTCTTGCACTTAATAGTCTTGTACTTGAGCAATTGACTGCATGCCGTGGACCATTATTTTCCTGTAGCCGTTGGACGCACAGCCCAATACTATTGTAGTTACGCTGTGTTGCCAATGTCTCAGTGACGATAAAGTCGTCTGTTGTGTTTTGTGGGTGTACAGTCTTTGCTGCTATTAAGCAATAGACTGACACGTGTGGTTTTCAGGAGCCATTGCTTCTGTTTATGGTTTTGAAATTATAAACCATTTATGCAGTTTGATGCTGTTGTCGCGTCGCTGTGTCTTTATGTCCCAGTGAGTGCAGTCTTTGCTATTTGTAGAAAGCATTTGACTGGCTTGTTGTGGATTTAGGAGCCTTCGCTTCTGTTTTGGTTTTGGAATAATAAACCATTTTTTCGTGGGCATTTGACGCGCAGTTTGATGCTCTTGTTGCGATGCTGCGTCGCCAATGTCTCTTCGACGTTAATGTTGTATGTTTGTGCAGTCCTTGCTGTTAAAAAATAAGTATGTGACTGACATTTAAATGTTGTGGGTTCGGTTTTTGGTGTTGTGTGTAAGTTTCTGTTCGAATGAGGGTGTCTTTTCACAGCCGTTCGTTAAAGGATTCTTGAGTCTTCGAGCTCAGTATTTTAGTTATCCTGTGCTCATTGGACGTGCAGCCCGACGTGGATATCCGTCTCGCTGCGCCGCCAACGTCCCAGTGAAGATAGTTTCATGTGCTTTATTGTACAATATTTATTCATTATTGAATTGTTGTTTTGGTTTAGATTGTGGAGAGCTGGGGACCAGCGTTAAATTTTGCTCGCAAAATTTCCTTGGGTTGGGGGGTACTGTAACATAAAAATTTTCAAACCCCATACCCTAATTATTTTAGTAAAACATTAACTGATTGAAGGCTGTATGTTTTTTGTATCGTGGCCTACAAATCGTGTGTTAGACGAGTGCGCGCAGTGTTGCCAGTTTTCTAACCGCTCGTTTTGTTTTTATGCAATAATAAATCCTACACACGTACTAAAATTATGTTTGCGTGTGCAGTATTTGTAATAAAATTGATTCTACTTACTACATAAATAGGAGAATTGTGAGTGGTCGTATTCTAATTTCGGTTATATAATTTTTTGTTCATCTCTGGTTCGGATTGCAACCCTACCGGTGAACGACCTCCCCTCGACCTCTTGCGCGGGAGCACCAAGTGTGTGAGCACGTAATTTCGATGTCGGCTAATATGTGCCGATAAATTACGAAGGCTTGGTTAAGGACCCCGCGGAGTGTTCGCCGTGATCAGCTGGAGCCGCTTTGCCGTCCTATACGTGTCGATGACCCGATGACGGCAAGGAGCGTTTTGTTCTAGTACACGGCGAACATATCAGGAATCCTCCGCGGAAGTTGACAGGAGAACACTCGCCGGCCTGCCGACCATGCGGGTTGTCTATTCCTTCCCGGGGGTTTTTCCTCAGGGGTTGTTTTTTGTTTTTCTTACATTTTCATTCTTCATTTCGTCTGTCGCGGGTAGACTCAAAACTGCCTGCATCACCAGAGAGGAGGCTATCTTCCCTAGTTGGTGGAAGCCTCTGTGATTCCTGACCCTGTATTGGAGGACCGAGGACACACTCTCCATGTTATTTTTGGGAAATTAGACAACTAAAGTATGTAAATTTATTATTTTGGGTCTGACACCCTATTTGTCAGTGGCGCCCTTATCTTAATTTAATTGGTGTTTTTTTGAATATATTACAAGTAACAAAGTGATAAAAGAACAGCTCTCCAGTAGGCTCACGTCCCGCTCTCCGACCTTAATTTATTAGCCGGAACCCGGTACTTTGTGATTGGTATTAAGTACACTTAAATAGCAAGTAAGTGAACACAATATATGAATTTAAAGTCTGTGTACCGTTTTATTCCACCCACTTCTGCTACACCATACACACCACCAGGTCATACATGTAACAGTCGGTAGCTGTTGCCAACTACCCTCGGTTTAACTAATCGTGGTAGTCATCAACCATGTTAAATTAATGTTCCCGATATTACTACACGTTGTCATCGTGCTTTGCTCGCGACATTTTGTATTTTGTTTCGGTAAATAACAAACACTAGTGTTTACAGTTTATTAACTATTACCGCCACACACGATAGCTATAATATATCGACGGTTCGCGGTGTAATGGACTGAAGCGATGTTTTTTTTTTTTTCGAAAAATTATACTATGTTCAAAAAGTACTGGCAAGCGCAGCGTCGGCCGTCCACATGCAAGGTGGACAAACGACTTGATAAAGGTCGCAGGAACACGCTGGATGCAGGCCGCTTTTGACAGTTCCGTCTGGAAATCTTTAGGGGAGGCCTATATTCAGCAGCGGACGTCATGTGGCTGATGATGATGATGTTCAAAAAACTAAGAAAAATGTGCTGATTCGTAATATGTATAAAACTCAATGTCGTAGAAAATATCGCTTATTGTCAATTAGACCGCGAACCATCGATATACTTTTACATATTCGTATCTTAGATGCGAAGCGATACGAAAATATACATTTACAACTCGATGCAAGTGCGACAATCAAGACGTATACAAATGGAATGAAGGTAAAGATACATTACATGTCCTGCTATGTATGTGTGCTTTAAGATAATGTTATTTACATCAATATACATTATAGCTGCCGTGTGTGGTGACCTTAACAATTGGTGCGCATGGGCGGTTAAATGATTGGCGATGGAATAGCCGCTCATGAGAACTTTTTTTTTTATAGCCTTGAATGACGAGACGAGCATGCCGTTCGCCTGATGGTAAGCGATACGACCACACATAAACAGTAGCAACACCATCCAGCACCTTGAGTTACAGAGTACTGTGTGGCATTCCACTGCGCTCGTCATCCTGAGACATAAGATGTTAAGTCTCATTATGTCCAGTAGTTACACTGGCTACAATGTCCTTCAAACCGAAACACAACAGTTCATGCACACTGCTGCTTGGCGGTGGAAATAGACATTGCGGTGGTACCCACACAGACGGACTCTCACATATGAGAGACCTACCACCAGTCAGAACTACCACGGTTAAAATTCCGTAAATCAACACGAAAATCTACACAATCTTTCGCAATAACTATAATATCAGCAAAAAACAATGCCAACAATTAACAATTAAAATCGATCGAGAGAGAAATTTTAACGATTGCAAAATTCGCGCCCTTGGCATAACGAATAAAAATAAAATTTAAATCGCTTCGGTATTAGCACATTTTTATTTCATCGTTTCATGTTCGCTCGTTAATCTTTTTGTACATTCTTGGTGATCTAAAAGAGAGCTGTAGTTTAGTTAATGCCGCAGTGGTGAGGACGTAGATCCCGATTAAGGTCATCTAGTGGTAGGTCTCTCATATGTAAGTCCGCCTGGGTGGGTACCACCGCAATGTCTATTTCTACCGCCAAGCAGCAGTGAGCTTGCACTGTTGTATTTCGATTTGAAGGACATTGTAGCTAGCGAACTACTGGACATAGTGAGACTTAACATCTTATGTCTCAGGATGACGAGCGCAGTGGAATGCCACACAGTACTTTGTAACTCAGGGTGCTGGATGGTGTTGCTACTGTTTATGGGCGGTCGTATCGCTTACCATCAAGCGAACAGCATGCTCGTCTCGTCATTCAATAACATTTAAAAAAACTGTAGATAGATCTTAAGACCTTCAATTTGAATTCCTTTCAAGTAAATGGGCTAGGGATCACTTTTAGCATTATCTCCCATATAAAATTGGACGTGTCAAAGCAGCCTGTCTAGGTATAGGTATAATAGAAATTATTTGATAGTTGAAAGATTCAATCCTTATTGAGAGCTAAATTAGGAGTTGTGACATCGCGTCGATCTCAGCTATTAGTTAACAAGAACGAAAGAAGAAAGAAATTTTGCATTTTACACTAATCTCTATGTTGTAAAATGTAGAAAATAAGAAGATTACTATATGTATTAAAATATAAAACTGAATGTTTTTTAAGTCTCCTTTTTTACATTGTACGCAACGCATACTCACGCCTATTATCCCCGAAGGGGTAGGCAGAGGCGCAACTATGCACCCATTTTTGCCGTGCGTATTCCGTCCCATGATGTGATAGAGGGCGAGCCTATCGCCATATCGGGCATCAATTCCAGACTCGGGGCTGATACTGAATAGAAAAACCAAATATCACTTTGCCCGACCTGGGGATCGAAACAGAGACCTCAGCATTGCAGTCGTACCGTAATACAACTACGCCACCGAGGCAGTACATAGTAAACTTAATAAAATTTACATGACTCTCAATGGCGGACCGCGTTTTCTACAGATACCGCTTCGCCCATAATGTGCTGCTTCTCTGACCGCCGTACTTGTGGTGTGTGTTCGATACATAATAATTCATGAATAATTTAACACACAATTATCATGAACTGATTTTGGTCACCGCAACGTGTCGCATTGTCGATTCTTCTATCTATACCGAGTTTAATGCGTATAAGCTCATTGGAACCCGTGTCACGTACCGGACCGCCACTCGGAGTGGATGCGTGACGATTTTTCGAACACTCTTACTCGCGTATTCCAACAACGAAGCACTGTGTCCGTGCTTGAAGTGGCAACCGATCGTGTATACGTGTATCGGTATTTTTCTTTTGTAATTCCGATAGATTTAAAACAAACACATGATACTCCTGTTAACTTAAATACGCAGATGATCAAGTTATTATACTGAAAAATGAAACTAAAATCTGACTTTATCCAACGGCAATGAAATCGCATTAATCGACCTCATCGAAATTGATTCTAAATATCATAATTTAGCTTGAAGGTTCGATTGATTGTGAAACTGAAAGCGAAACGCGCGCCGGCCCACGGCTCGGCGGAGTGGCGACTCTACCGAGCGCAATTGAACAACGCACCGCGCTGACGCGGCAGGACGGAGCTCATTAGTATCCGCGAGGTAGACGAGAC
Source organism: Sphinx pinastri (assembly GCA_947568825.1). Lineage (NCBI taxonomy): Eukaryota > Metazoa > Arthropoda > Insecta > Lepidoptera > Sphingidae > Sphinx > Sphinx pinastri. The sequence continues at coordinate 5,304,093 of OX387620.1, forward strand.
ATCGAGCGGGCCGAGGAGGAGGGCCCCCAACCACGGAGGGGGAGGCGAGGTGACACGAGCCCGCGAAGAATGACTGATCGTCCGTACTCCGTCAGCGCGCGCGCACCTCACTAGATATAACATTAGTTGTGTCTCGGACGCGGTTGAACGCGGACGCGTCATGTGAAGTGTTGTGAAGTGAAGTGAAGTGAAGGATGCGAGGTGAGGCGGGCGGCGCACGCGGCAAGGCCGCGGGCAGGACCGGCTCGAACTATCCGCCCATCAGCGCCGCCTACTGGCTGCCACCTTCGAACCCGACGCCGTATCACATACCAGGTTCGATATACCTGTGTTCTTTCATTGCCAGCGCGGTGCAGTTTGCAGACACGTTGCCGGGTGTAAGCCGGCCGCATCAGCTGATGATTCTCGTCATCTGTTACGATCGGTTTCCAAGTAATCCGTATTACCACATCATTAATGATGACAATAACGTTGCATTCAAAACAAAACGTAGGTGTTTCTGCGTGCAAACACATTTTCCTGACTGCGAGTGATGAAAAATATTCTGACATTGACCGATACATCGCGTCGTCTGAAAATGATGTGTGTCCGCGTGAAACGAAATGTTTAACAGATTATGTTTCAGATTAGCGTTTTTTCATTATCTAACCAGTGTCAGTACCAAGGTGTGATCTTAATTTAAAAATGACTACGTATTTTTTACTAGATTTTTTTTGCGTGCAGGCTTTTGAATGCAGTTTACCGCAAGATGTGTTAGGTAGTTGTTTGTCATAATGACGTCACAACTAATGACGACGTCTTGGAATAATGTATTGTGGTCCGGTTAAGTTTTTACCCGAGAATCGAATGTACAGTCAGCCACATAAGTAGCTGAACAAATTCAAAACTTCAAAATGCTTATACACTTTTTCGTTCTTACCAAATTTTATTTTTTCTTCACAATAATAAATTAAAAGCGGTTTTCTTTACTTCAAACAAAAAAAAACAAGTTTCAATTAAACTTAACGCGTATAAGCGATTTGAAATATTGAATTTGTTCAGCTACTTATGTGACTGACTGTACCTACAGTCGAACAATGGTCTGTTACTCACCCTCAAAATAAAAAAATGTTTATCATCCAATGTCAAAGATGACTCTTTTGCAATTTGCATTTCAACAATCAGTAAAATTTCACGTATCGGAATTATTTGATTCGACTCCAGGAAATGCCCACATTATCATATTGGCAGAAAGCCGTTTCCATGCACAATGCGAATCTAAAAGAAGGATCGTTGTCGTTGGTTACATTTTGTTTTTGCGGCGCGTGGTCTGGCAAAACAATATGCATTTCGCACATCCGATGACACTTGAATTCATTTGTACTAGAATTTAAATAGCCGGTTATGTTTCCGTAAATAATTCGGGAGTATGTTGCGCTGTTGCCATGCTGTTGAATAATTGACATTTTAAATTGAGCTCTACATTTTTGCGTTTGAGTATATTTTTGTATTGTTAGCAGAGGAGTACCTACAGTTGACTTTCTGAACGGTAATCGTTCGTCGCAGTATGATTACCCATAATACCAGAGTGTTGCCTACCTTCAAGAGATAATGACTGATGTTGTGAGATATAGGCCTTTGGTAGACAACAGTCCACTAGAATAAATTTTAACTAATTATTCAAACTTTTTGGTCGACATTTAGGTCTCATCATGGGCATAAGACATTTATGGTTTTTTCTTACTCCATGCTAAACATAACACTTCATTTTTCTAAGCAGAAAAAGTGTTTATAATATCTCAAAGTAAGTTTATACAGTTGGCAATACAGTTTGAGGCCTATGTTCAGCAGTGGACGTCATGTGGCTGATGATGATGATGATGATGAAGTTTATACATTCATAAGGGGCCAAATATTTTTTGACCTAGATATAAAAGTGACAACAATTTATACTGTTGTTTTAAATGATTTATGTTGTATTTTATTCTGCGAAGAACATTTATCTTACGACTGAAAAATCTGCCCTTATTAAATTCTACGCGTGACCAGAATACTACAACGTGTCTACTATACCCATATTTCTAAATTATCCCAATTTATCCTCAATTATTTTGTATGAAAATCTAATTGAATCCAAACCAACCATGGCGTACGATATGTGGTCCTATTGTGTTCAACTGAAAAACACGCACCATAAAGCACTAATAGGAGGCAACGTGTCTAAAAATTTGATAACAGTTTCGAAATCGTACAAACTTCGAAGTACACAAAACGTTGGTAATTAAAAGTGTTACAACTATTGTTGTACGAACGATAGCGACTGAAATAAATCAGTTTGTTTCCTCGTTTTGCGTTTATCCTCTGGCGTGGAGTGTAGACTCAGTGACTGCCGAGTGCGCGGAACGCCTTGACTCGACACAACGAAAAAAATACAGACCACTCGTGTTTTACTAGAAATAAATAAAATAATTTGTGTTCGACAACCCTAGATGTAAATTGTAGTGCATCAAAATGGATTTATTGTTTGACAACCCTAGACATAAATGATCATATTCAATTGTATATTCAATATGGCAACACAATCAGTTGAAACTATGAAAAATCTAAATACAAAATTGAAATCGAGTATCCATTATATGAAAATTCCGAAATCGCTTACAAATTAGATCTTATAAGTGAACATGTAGTTCAAGTTATATGCTACGTGCATACTGTTATTACAGTATACGTAAAATATTTGTTGAGCTTCTCTGGAATTAGGAGGGATTAACAGTCGTATGTCACACAAGCCTTAAAAATAATGAACTCACTAGATTACAATACTACTATGTATCATCAGCTAAGATCTAGCTAGTGAAAGAATTTCGGTAGTTCCATAGTTCAAACAAATTTTACCTCTTTATAACATATTAATATAGTTATTTAAGCCCCCCCCCCCCCCAACTTCATGTTTGTATATTTTGTAAAATCATAATTTTATTTCTTAAAGATATTTATTATTGGAGATTGTCTACCTGGAGGTGACATAAAATGTAAACATTAATGAAACCACGATGCAAGAGACTTCTCTGCGTCATATCTAATGACTAACGCATAGATGCTATAAAGTAATTTATGTATGATCTCATGGACGATAATTGTAAAGACATACATACACATACACACGCATGCTCACGCCTTTTATCCCCGAAGGGGTAGGCAGAGGCGCACCTAGTGCACCCACTTTTCGCCGTGCGTATTCCGTCCCATGATGTCATAGAGGGCGAGCCTATCGCCATTAGAGATGGGTAATGGGTAAAAACCCAATCTTCCCACCTGGGAAAAAACCCGGGAAAATTGGGTTTTTTCCCGGTTTTTTCCCATAAACACCCATTTTGTGGGAAAAAATGTCTTTTATGGATTATTTGATGGCAAAAAGTGATGTGAATTATAAGTTGTAAAAATAAAAACCTGAATTCAAAATCCAATATTTTTTTATATAATTTAGAATATATACATAGGTGTAAACTGCTTTCCTGTATAAAAAAATATATTTGTCAGTCTTCTCTTGACCATCGTAGTTTTAAAACACATAAAAGTATTAACTTATATCGCTACTTTCGTCTGAAATACATTCGCAGTCTAAGAAATCAAAATTGCGTATGCCAGCGGTGGATGGTGACGGTTTGGGACTGGTATTAAATATTGGCTTCACGTTACATTCGATGCGATGATTCTATTCAGTTCTATTATTATTTCATCACTATTAAACAATATATTATGTAAATTTTGCTGCCCTTTCCGTCGTTAATCTATTTCTACTTTTACTGTGGACGTTACGGTGAGCACTCAAAGAACGCTTTACAGCTGCATATGTGCATGGTGCGGTTCAATTCGAACAGCAACTTTGCTCAATGCTGTGGAAGCACATATTCCTTTCCACTACGCTAATACAGGGATTTTATTTATTTTAATATATGTATATACAATATTATTCTTAATGATTTGTATTTTTCTGACACTAACTGACCTTTTAAAGTGCCAAAACTTCGGCTAGAGATACTAAACAATTCCACCCTGTGTTAAATTTAAGCGTATTTGAACATTTGTTAGGTCTGAAACATTAATAATTATATTATTGTATCTGATTTATTTATTATGTTGTTATTTTTTTTATTAATCATAATGTACATCTTTTTTTTTTTTTCGCGGAGAAAGTTACTTATTACTACCGCCCAGCCTTCAAGGGGGGCGACTGAGCGGTTATGTTGGGTTCACCGTGCCTTACGACCCGGCGTTGAGCCGCCCGGAGAGATGGAAAAGGTCGGGCGACCACCGGGCCGAGTCCCTAACCTATGTACAACGCACGGCATACCAACTAAAACTCCGCGGTGGCCATCTTCGGCGCATTAGGGACGGCTGCGGGCTTCCTCGGACGAAAAGTATCTAAGTTGTCGTCCGCAACCGCCCCTACGCGGTGCCGCCTGGTGCGGCCCGTCTCCTGTTGTGGGGGGGGGCAGAAGCCCCCGCGCACCGAAGGACGCTCTCGGCGTCAGCGGCAGCGTGAGGTCTACCTGCCACGCTGCCGTCCATCACGGGGGTCACAACAATGTGATAAAAAAGAAACACAAAATTAAAGACGGACAGCCCCCTGCCGCCCGCCTGCGACCCCCGGTGGCCCCTATTAGTCGCCTTTTACGACAGGCAGGGGATACCGTGGTGGAATTCTCCAAACGCCCCCAATCCACAGGGCGGAAGACGCTGGTCAGTCGTCCACCCGGCGTCGTCTACGTCTCGTCTGGCGGCGCGAGGGATCTCCGCGCCTCCGATCCTTCTCGGCACTTTCCTTCCGCAAGAGGATCACCTCACAGAAGTGTGCCACCAATCGTAATATACACCTGCCTCCGTCTCTCTGCACCATCTTAAGGTCGACTGGGAGAAAATGCCCTTAGGCATTAAGTCCGCCTGTACTTTACTTTTGTACAAAGTGTAAAATAAAAAAATAAAAATTAAAAATACATTTCAAGCAAAATAGGTAATTTACATCAAATCATAAGGCCATAAGACTATTTTCGCTACTTTTTGACCCCCTCCCCCCTATTATAAGAATAGGCCGACTCCCCCCCCCCCCTCTGTTTAATATTTATTAAGTAAGAATCTAAAGGAAAAATATATAGGTACACGTTTGGTTTTTTTTAAAGTTTTTTTTTCAAAGGTATAAATTTTAGAAATGTTTATTTGTACTTACAAAGGTTCTAATAACAGTTCACAAGCAGATCTTTCTCAGCAAATTCAAGCCAAGGCTGTTCAGATTATAACAGGATCAGATAGCAGTGTAAAAATTCCGGGTCGTAAATAAAAACACAAACTTTCACAGAACATACACTCTAACCATCGAGATGAACCAAAGTAAACTAAGGGATGCGCGAATAATTGCGGGTGCGCTGCGCATTCCATAATGTCCTGCCTTAGGACATGTGGCCACTACCTGCTGCATGTTTAAATTCCAGAAATCTTAAATAATTAGTTTTTTCCCAGCCAAAATTCCCAATGGGTGGGAAAAAATGGGTATAAACGGGGTTTTTTCCCAGTCCTGGGTTTTTTCCCGGGTGATTACCCATCTATAATCGCCATATCGGGCACAAATTCCAGTCTTTTTTTTTTTTTTTTTATTGCCTTCGAAGGCAGACGAGCTAACGGCCCACCTGATGGTAAGTGGTTACCGTCGCCCATGGACGTCAGCAATGCCAAGGGCACAGCTAAGCCGCTGCCTACCGTAAAAAACTTTTTTTAAGCCTCGTTTGAAGAAGGATAAGTCATAGCGCTGAGGAAACACCGAGCTGATACTGAATAGAAAAACCCATTAATGAGTTTTATAAGAAATTGGCATTTATAGTAAATTTTATAAAATGTATTGTTTATGGTTTGACTATCCGTATGTATTATGATACATACGGATAGTCAAACCATAAACAAATTACTAATGCTATGGCATTAGTAATTTACAAGCTGTAGGAATGTAAATATTGTTTAATATCTTTTCTTGAAGCTTATTTCATAATAATTTGTGCGAAATATAATATGTGTTAGATGCTGAGGTAAAAACAATGGATAAATAGGGAAATCATTAATATTCTTAAATCTGATTTTCTAGGGGCCTGTGTTTGAATAGCCCGGAAAATTGTTAGCAGCTTTATTTCAGTTATTATTACAATAATACTTTGAAACCTGATGATAATTTTGACAATAATTATCAAGGATAAAGTTTATCCATCTCTTCTCGTCCTTTCGGCCAACAAAGTAGACAGCCCAAGCCTTATATAAAAATTCAAGCGTAAGTTATCTCTTATACATCTTTCTCGCGTAAAAAGCTTGGCTGCAAAGATCGCGTAAATACTTCCGAAAGGGACAGAGCTATGTGAGAGCAAGACGGAGCATGCATTAAGCGACGGCGTTTCATTCAACAAGTTTTCATAAACACGCCTCCGCCCCCGCGCGCACCCGCACTTTCCTCGAGGTGAGGACACTGCCGGAAGCAATTACCAATTGAATTCTATCCATAGGAGATGCTTATTTTTGTCTGTGGCCTATATGGCACCAAAAGTCAAAGGTCCATATAACATTTCGCTGGACCAACTATAACGTGTTTCGCGAACACATTTGACGATATTTACGTGACAAGTGTAGAAGAGGATTGTTTAGGGGCTTCCCACACTACATCGGTATCGTATTTATGCCGCTCAGATTCCATTTTCAGATTTTGTGTGTAAATTACACGACTTCAGTTACACAATAGTATATTACCGGCGCATTTATACCTAAAGCTGTATTTTGGTAGTCTTATAAAATAATCGTTCTTCCTGCCTTACCAAAATAATAATAACGGAAGTTAATTTAAGTATTTTTCCATTTTTATACACTAACTCACGCACATAAGTTTTACATAAACAGTTTACGGGTTTAGAAATGACAAATACTAATTTTCGTTAGACAAATATAAAGTTCTTTCAGAGTCTCATGATCAATTTTGTATCTTGAAAAATCAACTTTCTTTCAGGTTTATTCAGATTAAATTTTACGCAGGTACAATCGCAAGCATGTGCTATTAGTATTCAAATATAGGTTAGTGAATTGTTCACTTTTGATCGATTAAAGACATACATTTGTACAGTCACCAGCATAAGTAGCTGAACAAATTCAAAATTTCAAATCGCCTACATACTTTTTTGTTCTTACTAATCTTTTTTTGCTCTTCACCAAAATAAAATAAAAGAGATTTACTTTACTTCAAACAAAGAAAAAAAGGTTTAGGTTTAACTTAACGCGTATATAGGCGATTTGAAATGTTGACTTTGTACAGATATTTATGCTTTTGACTGTACATGCTGTAACAAATAGTTGTTGTGTACCTACACATCGCACTGCTCATTTATTTGAGTCAGTTTAAATTTAACCGTGTGAGATTTAACGTACAACGTGAACAATAACCGTTTTATATTCTAACAATTTGGCGTCAGATGTCAAACTGATTGAGGGTCGAGTCTTCGCAGTTGACCAACCGTCAGCGACTTTTAACTTTCGCTGCAATTGAAACTCAGACTTTTTTATTTAGTAATTGTATGCATTGAATGTAATTTTTTATGTCTCTTTTAAATCGAAAGATAATAAGTTCGATTCTCTGAACTAAATATTTAAATTATCCGGAATTAAATTCATATCTGTTGTCCGGTGTGGGCACGTGTCTGCCATCTATCAGATCATTTGACTGAAAATATCATTGGCTACATTTAATTGTTCTAGATGCATTTCTAACTACACCTTCGTAGAAAAGCATGACGTGTTAAATTTTGTGATGTTCAAACATCGACACGGACATTTAAATTTCACATATGTAATAACATTACCAGACATATTTTCGTACGTTTTCCTTTTGAAAAATTATTATTAATGATTATCAAGCAATTTTTAAATCGCAACTTCTATACTATTAAACCTACAGATGAACAGCTATACGTATATTTAAATATCCTTCCTAGCCAAATCTCTGCCACGGCGGCCAATCTCAACGAAGATCAACCAGGTACGCAGGAGATATTATAGTGCACAAGTGTATGCGCAATACACAGGTGCACTCGCTATTCCTTCACTCTCATAGTCCAGTGAGAAGGCAATCCGACAGGACCGGAGAGAGATCAGGCGCAGGACCAACGGCTTTACGTGCTTTCCGAGGCACGGGGGTATCACACCGCCAACTTCCTGACTCCGAGCTGTGACTGAGTAATTCTTAAGATGGAAAAACCCAGTCATCACGTTTTTGGCCCGAGGCAGTCAATACGTATATTTACAGGTAATACCTCCACAAGCTATTGCGAGTAGGATAATATTGGGCATTCTAGACCACCTGTCGCTCGGCGAAACAAGTTCGCCATCGCTCCGGACGGTGGTCTAGAATACCCAATATGGAATGATCGACTCAAAATATGAATTCACACCACAATTTTATACTCTGACAAGTTCGCCATCGCTCCGGGCGGTGGTCTAGACTGACAATGTGGAATGATCGATAGATCGTAATGCTCTGCTGTTTGCAATGCGTTCAAGCCGAATATTATATTAATGAAACAAATACATACAAATAATTATTGTTGCTTTGACCGTATATATGACCGGACGTTTGTAAATAATGAAATTTGTTAAACAACCACATTCTCTTATTGTGGATCCAATTTGTGTTGAACCTCAAGGCGACACTCATCGACATGGCAAACTTTTACCAAATACTATAAGATGTATTATTTGTGGTCCGTCTAACTGCGGAAAAACAAATTTAGTAATCGGTCTACTTTTACATAAAGACGGATTAAAGTATCGTAATGTATATCTATACTCAAAAACTCTAAATCAACCGAAGTATTTGTTTTTAGAAAAAGTGTATGATATGGTTCCTGATGTATCATTTTCCAAGTTCAAGGACAATGAAGAAGTATTGTGCCCCCAAGAAGCTTGTAGTGATTCGATAATTATATTTGATGATGTGGCTTGTGAAAATCAAAATAATATGCGGGATTATTTCGCAATGGGTCGACATAAAAATATAGATTGCTTTTATTTGAATCAAACATATAGTAAAGTACCAAAACAACTTGTTAGGGATAATGCAAATCTCATTATTCTTTTTAAACAAGATGATATTAATATGAGACATGTCTATGATGAACATGTTAACACAGACATGAAATGGCATGAGTTTCGTGAAATGTGTTCACAAATATGGATAGAACCATATAGTTATTTGGTTATAAATAAAGATTGTCGAAAAAACGAAGGATGTTATCGAAATAAATTTGACAGATTTGTAGTTTTCGATTAAGAATTTCTATAAATATCGTCATTCTTACAATATTTTTTTATTCTATTTGAAACATTAACAGAAGAACGAAGTACTTCATAAATGGATCAATCATTCAAACGACAAATTATTAACGCTGCTGAAGTCGTAAAAAAGAAAGTTCGTAAAATGAGAAATATTGAAGTAGATAATGAAAAGACCTTGCAAACCGTATTTAAACCACTGATTACCCCTTTGAATCAAATAGCATCTAAAAATGATTTAAAACAAGAACCTTATTTAAAGTATGACTACAATGGGCGTCAAGATACTAGTTTACCTGAAGATGAGAATACGAAAATCGAAAATTATTGGGGTAATATTAAGGTTCATTCGGACTTTAATGATAATGATCACATTGAAGATGAAAAAGGAGAGGCTGAAGTTTCTGATAATGATTTCGAAAATAGTGGTGATTCATATAAAACATTAGATTCGAACCCTAGTGTAAATCAAAATACAATATCATGGTCACTATCACCCGGAATGTACGAAGATGTTACTTTCGGGGTAAGAATAGATAAAGGAAAATTAATGTTAGGTACGTCGAACGTAATGGTTAACAATAAAACCATCAATGTTGGTGAAACGTCGTATAAAAATACACCAGGTTTAAGAGAACTCTTGTTAAAAAAAGATCCTAATTTAAACTTAGTAACGGAAGTAGACAAACAGAATTATAAATTAATGCTGTTAGAAACCAATGCTCATAGACGAGATTTCGATCCTAAAAAGCCTATAAAGAGTAATAAAGGTAGAAAGTATATGTATATAATTAAACCACTATTTAAACTAACCGAGGATATAAGTTGTAAACAAATACCTAAAGGTAAGGGTTTGCCAATTTTAAAGAAGTGGAATAAGTTTGTTGATTATGTTTATTGGGATGATCCTAATGAGTTAGTTGATAGGTTAAAGTTATTAATTGCGTCTCGAGATGCTGGGAATACTGGTGTAGACAATGAAATTTTGTCGATTATAGAAGAACTACGAGAAAATGGAATCATAAATCAATAAATACTTTGACCTTCAGCAATTTATTTCATTTTAAATTTAACTTAAAACAATATCGGACGCAATGAATGTTGATAAGTTTGGTCATCACATCCACAAACGGATGCGAATATCTGATATTTTTGATATAGCTGACAAAACAATTACCAAATCAATAAATGGAGAATTTGATTTACAACAGAATCGAATTTCTGGTGTGATTGATCCTACGCAAGCTGATCATGTTTCAAATAAGCAGTACGTTGACAACAAAATTAAAAATTTGTGCAATAAAAATTACGTACAAACATTAATAGATAAATCTAAGCAAGAAATTATAAGCGAGGTACATAATTCTATAGAGCATTTAAAAGAAAATATATTTTCATTTATTAATCAGAATAATTCAAACTCTTCAACTAAAAAGACCAGTAAAGCCATTCAAAATGATAAAACATCAAGTCGTCAATGAATTGCATCGATCGGCTCGTAAGAATTTTATTCGTCGCTCAGTGATCCTTAAAGGCATAGATGACTTATGGCAAGCAGATCTAATTGATTTAAGAAACATAAAAAAATACAACAAGGGATTTAGTTATATATTAGTTATAATTGACTGTTTTACTAAGTATTCTTGGGCAGTCCCTTTAAAGTTAAAAACAAAAATAGAAGTATCACACGCTTTTGAAAAAGTACTTAAACAAAGCGGTCGCACCCCAGTAAATTTGCAAACTGATTTAGGTACTGAATTTTACAATGAAACGTTTTCAAAATTAATTAAATCATTTAATATAAATCATTATTCCTCGTTTTCAACAAAAAAAGCATCAATAATTGAACGATTAATAAAAACTTTAAAAAATAAACTTTTTAAATTATTCAACATAAATGGCAGCTATAAATGGATAGGAAAGTCATTGGATAGTATTGTAGCAGACTACAATAATACAAAACATAGAACGATTGGCCACAAACCGAATGAAGTGGATTTTAATAATGAACAAAAAATAAAACAACTTATTTTACAGTCACGAAAACCGTTAGCATTTAGACGGAATAAGTTCAGTATAGGTGACCCTGTTCGTATTAGTAAATATAAAAACTGTTTTCGAAAGGGTTACACTCCTAACTGGTCAACAGAAATTTTTAATATTGTTAAAGTAAACGACACAAATCCTGTTACATATAATATAGAAGATCAACGCAAACAACCGATTTTAGGATCTTTTTATGAACAAGAAATTCAGAAAACAAGCTACCCCGATGTTTACTTAATTGAAAAGGTTATAAAAAAGAAAGGTAATAAGTTATTTGTAAAATGGTTGGGTCTACAAGAAAGTGAAAACAGTTGGATTGATAAGTCTAAAGTTGTTAACTGATGAGATATCATATATTAATCTTTTTTCTTCATGACAACAGTACATTCAATTACAAACAATGAACGGAGGCGGACTGGTAAATAGTTTGATAAACAATTTACCGATCGAACTACACTTACCTGGTTATAACTATTGCGGTCCAGGAACAAAACTTGAAAGGCGCTTGTTGCGCGGTGACAAAGGCATAAATAAGTTGGATGAAGCTTGTAAAGAACACGATATCGCATATTCAACATTCTCAGATTTACCCAATCGACATAAAGCAGATTTACAGTTGATAAATATGGCTAAACGGCGTTTAAATGCTCAAGATGCGGGAAAAGGAGAAAAATTGGCTTCTTGGATTGTTAGCAAAGTTATGAAGGCGAAACTGAAAACCGGGTCAGGATTGAAATCATTCGGGTCCTTAGTATCAAAAATTCGCGCACATATTAAAAAGTCCAAGCCTAATAAAACAAATTTAATAAAGTATGCCTATCTGGCAGCGAAGAAGTTATATCCATTAAATTCAAATAATAAGATTTGTTTGCCAAGAGTTATATCGTTACCAAAAACTGGTGGAGTTTTGCCTTTAATACCTATATTTGCTGGGTTGTCTGCGTTAGGTTCATTAGCCGGAGGTGCGGCTGGAATTGCAAAAACTGTTAATGATTATAAAAATGCTCAAAAAAATTTAAGGGAATCTGAACGCCATAATAAGGTTATGGAATCCATAGCAATCGGTAAAGGTTTGTATATCAAGCCTTACAAGAATGGTAAAGGATTGTTTGTAAAGCGTTCAAAAAACTAAATATGAGGTTACCTAATCATGCTCTAAGTAATATCGAAATCATGCGTTACGCACAAAATATACCATATTTTCGAGGAGTATTTATGAAAGACCAATTACCTAAGAAATCGAACCCCATCGAATGTGGTATTGTCAATTTGGATAACTCTGTCAACGAAGGAACTCATTGGGTAGCCTATGTTAAAATAGATAAATACTGTGAATATTTTGACAGCTTTGGTGATTTAAAACCACCTATAGAATTAGTAAATTATTTTAAACATTGTGATATACATTATAACTATACAAGGTATCAAACATATAATTCTGTAAACTGTGGTCAATTGTGTTTGAATTTTTTGTTTAAATTTTGGAATAAAAGTATAAAATAAATCAACTTGTTTTATTGTTAGCAATCGCAAGATGTCTTTCACGCTGTCTATAACAGGCACCTCGTCAATACTTTCCACATATTATTCACCAAATTTGCAACTTGAAGGAGAATATGAATGTGCATTATTACATTTGTCTACATTTAATTCGATTCCGAATATTGATGAAAAAAATAATAAATTGTATTATGGTGATTACAACGAATTTATTGAAATACCTGAAGGTGCATATGAACTGCAAGATATCAACGATTACATTAAATCACAAATAAAAAATACAAGATTTCAACTACAGTGCAACAACAATACTTTAAAGACAAATGTATATTGCACGAAAAAGTTAAATTTTATAAAAGAAGATTCTATTGGTAGACTATTAGGATTCGACAAGAAAATTCTTGAAGCTAATATATTACACGTGTCACAGTTTCCAGTCGACATTTTATCAACGACCGTGGTGAGGGTTGAATGTGATATTATTAGCGGATCTTATGTGAATGGTAGACCTAGTCATATTATTCACGAGTTTGCTCCTAACGTGCCTCCAGGTTACAGAATTATTGAAATTCCGAAGAATATAATATACTTTCCGGTCAATCAAAATATTATAAATAGTGTTAATATAAGGTTATTAGATATTAACAACAATTTGCTTAATCTACGTGGCGAAGAAGTACAGTTATATTTACACCTAAAAAGAAAATGATTGATTATTACCCACTACATAAATATAGCAGTGCAGATACCAAAAACGTTAGTAAGGCACGAACCATCTCCAAAGCTGCATTGCATTCTAATAAGAGACAAAAGCTAAACAAAGAAAATCTCAATTTTCTTAAAACAATAGGTTTACTAAAATGAATATACTAGATCTTTTAACTACTCCATTATACGATAATACCATCGAAGGTATTGAATTTCATTCGTATAAACCCTACGTCACTAGTTTTAATAGAAATGATGAAATTCGTATACCTATTAATCAAAAAGATTTGTATGTTCTGCCATCAGCGAGTACTTTACATTTAGAAGGATTTGTGAATGTTACGAAAAGAGATACCAAAGAAAAAACAAGCGTAGAATTTACAAATAATCCGTTGATGTACCTTTTTCAAGACATCAGGTATGAATTGAACGGAGTGGAGATAGATAAAATAAAAAATGCGGGTGTAACTACTACCATCAAATCATTGATATCTATGAACGAAAGTGAATCTAAAACATCCCAAGCCTGGAGATGGGATATACATGGCACGAAAAGTGAGAATGGATTTTTTTCAGTATCAATACCGCTAAGTAATATCTTAGGATTTGGTGAAGATTACAAAAAAGTTATCATAAATTGTAAACACGAACTGATTTTGCTAAGAAGTAATACAGACTTGAATGCTTTGAAACTGAATAGTGGAGAAGTCATACAAAGTGTTGAAATTAATAAAATTGTATGGAGAATGCCACATGTGAAAGTGTCCGACAAAGAAAAATTGAACTTCATAAAAATTTTAGAAAAAGACCGTGCACTTCAATTAATTTTTAGAAACTGGGATTTATATGAATATCCTTTATTACCTAAAACAACAAAGCATACGTGGTCTATTAAAACCTCATCGCAAATCGAAAAACCACGATACGTTGTTATAGGACTGCAAACCAACAGGAAAAACAAATCTGGGGCTGACATGTCTAGATTTGATCACTGTAACCTACGTGAAGTAAAAGTTTACTTAAATTCAACTTATTATCCGTACGAAAATCTAAATACTGATTTTATAAACAATCAATATGCTTTATTATACGAACAGTACGCTCGATTTCAACAGTCTTATTACGGACGTAGACCAGAGCCTTTGTTGAGTGCTAAAGAATTTAAGGACATTGCTCCGTTATGTGTGATAGATTGTTCTCGACAAATAGATAATCTTATATCAGGTCCAGTAGTTGACGTGAGAGTAGAGTTGGAGAGTATTGTTGAAATACCTGATCAAACTTCTGCTTACTGTCTTATATTGAATGACTGTATAATTGAATATAAACCCCTAAGCAGTACTGTGAGAAAAATATCATGAATTCTAATAGTATAATATTGGACGTTCAAGGATTTAAAGACATACATAACAATTTTATATTAAAGGAATTATCTTTTGCAACTCGTAATTATACGCAAACGTTTTTAATAAAACCACCGTATCTTTTTAAGAACTTGTCAGATGAAGAAAAGAGACAGGTTAAATGGTTGGAGAAAAACAGGGGCATTTACTGGAACGAAGGATATATTGACTTTAGAGAATTTCAACGTATAATCGTTCCATATTTAGAAAATAAAGAAATCATTGTCAAAGGATTAGAGAAGGTGAAATGGGTACAAGATCTTTGTGTAAATTGCAAAGTGTCGGACCTCGGTGAAGAAAAGTGTCCTAGTTTTACAGTGTTACATAAAAAATATTGCGATGAAAAAACAAATCTAAATTGTACTCATCATTTCAAACATTGTGCTCTAAAAAATGTATTATGTATTAAGAAATATCTGAAGTGGTAATAAATTGTATATTTTAAGTTTCATTAAATAAAAATCTTTTTAATATAAATATATTTTATTACATAATCCATAATAACATCTGATATATCTAATACAGACAAGTTAAAAGTTCATGTTTAAATAAAAACATCATTATACTCACAATTTTTAACATAAAGTTTCTTAAAAATCACTATCTATTAAGGACTTAGAAATTTTCTTGACCAATGATTCAGTATCGTCCATGACGCTATCAATAGCGTCTTTAACTATGTATTGTGCATTTAAAATTACATTTTCTCTATCACTATCACTGTCACTGGTTTGAGTACTGTTGTTACAAAGGTCTATAACGAAAATTTTTATCAATTTGATGCCGCGTCGCTGTAATCTGCTCATTACAAAAGACGTGTTCTCTTTCTGTTTCGCTATATTATTGTGTCTTGACTTTTCCCGACGTCGTTTGGATTTCTTTTCTTTCGTTTGTTGATTGCAAATTTCGGGCTCGTTGCGTAGAATCTCGGAGAATC
Organism: Sphinx pinastri; assembly: GCA_947568825.1. Taxonomy (NCBI): domain Eukaryota; kingdom Metazoa; phylum Arthropoda; class Insecta; order Lepidoptera; family Sphingidae; genus Sphinx; species Sphinx pinastri. Next base: position 5,320,017 of record OX387620.1, read on the forward strand.
CTTCGAAGGGATCTTGCGCATACTGGTTAAATATAATATCTGCATCAGAAATCTGTAACAAAACAAATTAAATCATTACTAATGGTATTATGGTAATACAATCTATTATAATTAATACAAAGTTAATAAAATATAATTTAAAAAAATACATACCAACGACATGCTGTTGATGTTTAATGATTTTGCAATGTAGTTTAAGTACCTATTCGAACCAGTAATATGTGACAAGTGACTAAAAATTATATATCTCCCCCCGAAACAAACAACGGTATTATACATGTTAGAACACGTTTACTATAAAACGTTAAATAAGCATAATATTTTATTCATTAGAAACAAAACGATACGTCATATATTTAATGCTTATTTAACATTTTATAATACATTGAACTGAATGCTTCAGTAGCGTAGTGGTAAAGCGAGCGCGGTACGACTACCGCTTTAAGGTGTCGGGTTCGAATCCCGGGTCGGGCAAAGTGATATTGAGTTTTTCTACTCAGTATCAGTCCTGAGTGTTCGTTCGATATGGTAATGGTGTGGCCTACCCTTCATTAGTACAAGGTTTGATTGCGTGTGTGTATGTATGTTGAACTGGATAGAAGGCAATCTGAAGTATCATATTGTATATCAGCTAAGTACCTTCCTATAGTGTGATGGTTGAATTATATGTATTATAATCCATACTAATATTATTCCTGCGATGGTAAATATGTCAGTCAGGTTCGTAAATAAAACAAGTTATTACAATTCAACACATAATTATTTATATTTTTCCAAAAAAAATAAAGAATAGACAATAAGCTGTTAAAAGTACTTAATACTACAGTTACAATTTTATAAGTTAATAGGTAGATAGTATTAAATTATCATTCTTTAAAAAAATGCGCATGACCCCAGGCTCGCGTAGATATTTTGTCTACAGATATTGCTCGTTTATCGTCATTGCTAGATAATGCAATTTTGTTAACACTTTGTGTAAATATTTCATGCTTAATTGATTTAAACATAATATTTTTGCTACGAATGACTCCACCCTGAAATAATACTTTTTCATAATCTGAGATACTTAATCCTCTTACCACGCATGATTTTACTCCCTTTGCTTTTTTAATAATGTTATTGGGAGTTTTTATAGAATAAAGTTTGGATCTCAAACCAACGAAATCCGTTATATAATTTCCTCCCATTTCATCTTTGAAAAGACCTGGAACTTTTTTATTTATTAATGGTAACTTATATACATTAACATCATCATAGTTACTTGTGTCAAAATATTGCAAAAACTGGCATTTTAAGTCACGATAAAAGTCATTCGTATATATTTCATACACAAGAGAATCAGTATCTGTATAACATAGTTTCACTCTATCTCCGTAAAAATTCTTTACAATATTGTAATGAAAGTTATACATATGTGACTTAGAAAGTTCTAATACCGTAAATCCTATATAAATAGGCTTGTCTAAAATAATTTGATTGGGTTTCATTTGTATTGCCACCAAATTATCAGATAAAATCGAAGCACTATGGAAATAGGGGTTGGCTATTAGCCTCTCAGCGGATATTGATTTTTTAGTTTTATTATTTTTATCACTCCATTGATTAACTAAATGAACAGTTACTCTTTTTTCAGTGTTTTCTAAAGTTTTCCCAAAAACACTGTTATTTAATAACTTAAAAAAGTCTTGCTCAAAACTACTTTTAGCCTTTTGTCTCAACAAAGTGTTCAATTCTATATATTTTTTTAAATATGGACACTGTTTAAAAGTTATAGCTTTATGAATTTTACGTAATATTAAACCGTGTTCTATGCATTTTTTCAAATAAACGTAGTGTATTATATAATTATATTTATTATATAAATTAGCAATAAGTTTATTTGTTTTACCTCCTGGAGGCACACATTTTTCTGGACAAAATGGTAAATCATTATGATATTCGTGCAAATGTTCGGGATACAAAAGATCAACTTCTAATATAAAGCCCCACTCGGCGTTGTCCTCAACATTTTCTACATGTAAATTAGCTAATTCACTTTCATTAAGAAATCTAAAACTAGAATAGGGTAAATACTGACACATACTAAAACCATAAAGATTATTACAATCGAGATATGCTATGAAACAGGAAGGGTTTGACGCATTATATTCAGACATGTACATGTGATTGGCTTTTGCATGCCGATGGGAACACATGCACAAACCTCCTCTTATACCTCTTTGAATCATTCTTACGATTGCCAAGTCCGACAAGAGTTCCAAATGAACGTCTGTTTTAAGCAACATGGCGTCAAAAGATAAACTAGGAGCGGTGATGTAAAAGGCAGGGTCCAGTTTATAATGTTGTTTACATGTTTTTCGAAATTTTTGGAATATGTCTGTCAATAAAAGTACATCCGTTTTCAAGTACAGATCCGTGTATTCGCCTAAATTTTTTATACTAAATTCGTTCCAAACCGTTTTGGCATGATTATAATCATCATCGCTTATATTTTCGTTGGTCAATGAATTATAAAACTCGCTCTTGAGTGGTAACGATTTCTGTTCGTATCGTTTCCAATCAGTCATGTAGTCATATGGATAAATACCTTTCCGTGTCAATAAATTAAACTTTCTTCTATCAGAAAAATGCGATTTCAGATTAACAAAATCTTCGGAATGCATTGTTTTGGCAAGTTTGTCTAAACTCGTTCCTAAAAAATTGAAAGAATCTAAAAACCTTATTTGTATGTACTCATTATCAGTAATATGTATAAATTTAGAAAATGATGTATATTTTTCTTTGGTCTTAGGTATAATCTTTATTTGCCCGGGAATTTCAGCCAATTTTTTTATAAATAAATGACAATCATAACCTGATAAATTATGAAAAAATACTGGAATAAATTTTGGAACTTTATGTTGTAGATTACAATGTCGATGAGCCGCGCCACGATATCGACCTGTAATATGGCAGTGATCTCTTACTTTATCGCACCATAATAAGTTTTCACATATGTAACACTTTATGGCATTGGTAAAATCAAAGACATCTTTTTCTGTGAATATCATAGGTTCATTTTTAGACAGAATTTTGTATATTACTTTAACATCATCTATCAAAAATTCAACAAATTTCAAAACACAGTCTTTACCGCGATAAGTTCTATAACCTTCAAATGAATCCTCGAAAGATGATACTATATTGTAGGCGAACGCAGCCGGCACGTGCCGTTGTGAGTATGACGTGTTAGCGGTGGTGTTCGATTCACCGTCACCAATCGGTTCAAGCAACGTTTCAAAATCCGCATATATCACAAATGGAATGTTTTGTTTCCTATCATAATTTTTGAATTTTAAAAATGATCCTTTTTCTGGCAAAACTGTAACTACCCCTCCACATAAATGTGTATTAATTTGACTGAGAGTCGAAAAAAATAACAAGCACGTTTCACAGAAATATAATTTACCATGGTGTTTGGTGATCTGATTTCTAACGAGACGTGGTAAGTCCTTGATAAGGCAATAGTGGGAATTTGTATTATTTTCTAAAAATAATAAGTGAATGCTTTTAGATTTATTGTTGTTCATAGATTTATACAAGGGGCCTATAATAATCTTATTATTTTTCAACCCATACACGAAAATATTCAGAAAAGGATTATTTTTCTCAAAAATCACTATATCAGAAAAAGTTATGGGAAACGACAAGTCATTAATATTTAAAATGTTCTGAAAGTGCGGATAAGACGAAACTCTGTCCGAATGTCGGGTTGCAGGGCACAAGGCTGCCACAACACACCACAAAAAGCAATATTTGTCTTTGTTTCGAATATTCAAACAAGCTTTTTTATTTTTTATGAATTTTGGTAAATCTATAAATCCGCTTCCGCCGAGAGGCTGATATTTATTAATGTTTATTTCTAAATGTGAATTATTCAAAAAGGTCCAACCGCTATCTCTCTCCTGAAATTCTTCTATTTTTTTTAAAAGTAATGCAATAGCAGATTTATAAATTGAATCGAACTCGTAATTAACATGAACTATATAATTTTTTGTACCGAATGATTTAATTTCCCTTTGATCACTTTTATATAAAAGAAAAACAGAAAAGAGTTCAAAATTAATTTTAACAGATGTATGTATGTGAAGTGATCGATCTATTAAATATTTTACTTGATCACTAATACTATTCAGAAACATCTCTGGGAAATTATTTACTTGCTCGTCAGTTGCGGTTATCCTATAACTTACGATACGTCCTTTAAACGAAGTATTGATAATTGAAACATTGCCGTAAAATGGGGTTGCGCTATTGTTTTTATGTGCATTGCTCCTTGAATGACCCGACCATCGACGACTATCTACGGACACTTTGCAAACCGAACAGTATGGCATTATTTATATTATAGTATCTATCTAATTATAATTTACAATGCTTTATACTATTTTAAATTACAAAAGCACCAAGCGTGCTTATAAACTAGAACAAAAGTTATAATTGTTAAATACTTACAAAATATACAGTAAGTATAAAATCCACATCTATAAATTTCAAGCCGGATTTTAAATTGAATGAAGTGGCTTATCCAATACCATAAGACAAATGCCTGTGCCCCGTTGAAATTCAGTTGTCGTTTGTGCTTCTCGTTCTTATTCACGAAAGTAACTTGTCTTTTAAAACATTTCTGAAAGAGTAATGCATAATATTAGTCGAATATTAAATGTATTTTAAAGGTACAATCAACAATATCTTAAGAATTTTTATGTTTATAGTTACCTGAATTTTTGCCGTTTTTCTATTATAGTTAATATTTCTATATTCTGTAGCTCCATATAAAACTCAGTTGTTGGTATATCAATTTGTATGTAATATACCGATTACTTCTTATAAAAATATATTTATCGATTATTTTTTTTATAAATGCTGCTATGTCACTTCAACATTTTGTGGTAATGAACTTTGAAAAAGAAAAAATCAGCTTTTATAGTAATTTCAAATTCAATATTAAAATAACTATTAATCATAAGAGTCATATTATGGTTACTGTTCATACGATCTTCTTCCATTAGAAGGATATACTCAAATATCAAGTAAATAACATAGTTCATATCGTGACACGTGCGCTCAACCTATGTATTAATTTCCAGTCAGCAAAATCAAATTTGCGTCATTCAAGTAAGGATGGCACGTATTCAATTTTAAGTTTTTTTTTGGTTACGATATTCATTCAAATGAAATAATTTCTTACAATAACTATAGTTACAATAACATTATAATATTATACACAATATATTGTAATCATTACGATAAAACAAAATGGAAAAAAATAGGAAATAAATGTTGGTCACTATCATCATAAATAAAGAAATTACTTGTAAAGTTTGATGTTATTAATATATTATTTGAAATAATCTGTGATAACATAATTTATGGTTACTTAAATATTTACAATGTAATGTACGTTTCCCAACCCTAAGCATTTTTGCTGCATCGACGTTTAATGTTACTCGAACTCTAAATGCGCATTTTACATGAGTATAATACGTACACGGAAAAAAGTAACGTAAAATACATTATACCATAGCACATGCAACATTTTTAATGTTGTCAATTATCACACGTTTTTCGCTTATAAACAACTGGTTTTGATGGAAACGACATAACAAAATCAACTCTACAAGACTGGAAGTACTCTTGAAGAAGTAATCTGCGAATAACCGAACCCGCTGCCGAGCTGCTGACACTTGCCGTGCCTGCTGCCACCGACTCACCAAGCTTATTGTGCAGGTATATTCAAACAGCTGTTTCAAACGGAAAAATGTGAGTATAAATTATTTTAAAATCACTCTGACGTACTGATTTCTTAAATTTGTATATTTAAATTAATTGTTTTAAAATTTATATGATTTTCAGGTCTGAATCAGAATGCGAGTACTATCAACCAGCTCCAGTTTCTGAACAAAAAAAGAAACCCAACCGCAGCCTGTCGGCGGACAACGTCGGGAAGCGCAAGCCAGTCTCAACGACGAATTCAACACGAACAAGGTAAGAAATTTAAATATTTTTACGGACTTCGTAGGAAGAATGTTTTCTGTACCTTGCGATGGAACTTGTTTATAATAAGTAATATATTTTGAGATGTGTATTCAGTTTTCACAAACTACCGCGTATATCTCCGAAGTAATAGGCATTGTTTCAAACCATATTTTCTATTTATAAGAGTACCTATAATTTCGGACATGATCCTTACAAATTTATAGAGATCTGCTCCTCGGAGAACGATACTAAAACACCTCAACAAAAGAAACTTCAATGTATCAAAATATTAGTTTGGGTGGTAGTTATAAATTTGTTTCTATATAATTTGTTACTATACGACTGGTAGAGATAATGCATTCGTATCAATTTAAAAACGTTTTAGGAGAAACTTCAGTGACAATAAGATGAAAATTAACATTTATGTTTCATATATTGTTTCAGTAAAAAAACAAAGAATACTAATGATATATTTGGTATAAGTCGCAACTACGCAACGGACACAGAGCAAACTGAAAGTATTAGTCGGCTGTCGTCATATTTTGTGAACCGAGTGGCCAACGGCAGCGAGCGGCGAACAGCGAGCACCAGCGGTGAATACTACATCGACTGCAAGGTGTACAAGTCGAGCGACGCGCACGACACCGAACCATTGGACATGTGGAAGAAGGCGCTCATCCGTATCAAGTTCCAAACCGACACCGATTCCCCTCAGTGGCGAAAATTACAAGAGTTCGTGCGTTTATCCGATTTATTGTTCGAAGAACAACCGAAAACATATAATAATGTTAAATAAAAAATTAATAATTCGAAAACGTCACAGTTATTTTACTCAACCAAACCTTTCACATTCATAATACACATAACATTTCATATGAGTTTCAATCATAATTTGATGAATTCGTATAAAACACATTACAAAAACTTTATTTTTCCTTCGACACTCATTGATTGCCCGTTGTCAGAGTATACAATTGTGGTGTGAATTCATATTCTGAGTCGATCATTCCATATTGGGCAGTCTAGACCACCGTCCGGAGCGATGGCGAACTTGTCAGAGTATAAAATTGTGGTGTGAATTCATATTTTGAGTCGATCATTCCATATTGGGTATTCTAGACCACCGTCCGGAGCGATGGCGAACTTGTTTCGCCGAGCGACAGGTGGTCTAGAATGCCCAATATTATCCTACTATTGCGACCCTTATGTGTTGGGCAGTGATGCACTTCTCGTCAAACTTATTTCATATTCAGCTGTTGGCGATAGGCTCACGCCTCACCTATCCCATCACGTGACAAAAATAAGCGAAGACTGCTATTTGCGTCTCTGCTTACTTAACACGCGATACAATCGAATACCTGCGAGATTAGTACAATGTTTATTTACACAGCATGACAATTGAACATTCCTGTGATATTAATGTTTGTATCGGTCCGCGTCTCGTGCGCCGAACAAAACAAACAAACTGAGTCTGGAAGAATTTCTATGTACGCAAACATTATTGAGTCTGCAGTCTAATTGGTTGCATATCGTTTGTTTAATGTTGTGTTTGTGGATTGTTTTTGTTTATAGTACGTCTGGTTTAACGTCTGCATGTTGGGAAATGTGTGGAGACTGCGTTAATTATCAAGTATAGTGATTAATGCGTATTTATACTAGACTGTATTATATTACTGCATTTATTTATACATATATTTGTCTTTATATATGGCTTATTTATATAAGTCGCCGACACGCGAGTTTAGAAGAGTTTCCTCTATGCTTTAGCGTGATGGGAATTGAAATCAAAACCTCATCAACTGCACAGCTTTCTCGAAGCGTGTACACTGCGCTGTGTACATACGAAATAAAGGCTTGTTGACTCCGATCTAGCGTCGTCGACCTTTCACGAATAATCATATTAATATTAAGTTCTTACCAGATTTGAAATATTTATTTGAGATGTAAATAAAATATAATCGGAATTCATATTTCGAAAAATTATAATAAGATTATATTGCGTTGACTATAAAAAAAATCAAGGAAACAGCCCACCCGTCGAATACATCATATGTGAAGCCGAATTGAAACAATGTCTTTAAACATAACGCACAAGTCACCTGGGCGATAATCAGGTGAATTAATGAGGCACACGCCGGAAACCGTGTGCCGATAACCGAACCAAATGTGTGGGTTTTATGTAGTATTCAATTTTTTTTGTGTAGCGATGTTTGAAATGCATATATTAAATTATTAATACGCCGATTTTATTGGCAATTGGACCTATGAAATTTATTTAAAAAGTTAAATGTGAAAAATAAATTTGAAGCTATTTTCAAACGATGAAATGTTGACCTTTATTTTCTCTTTAATAAACTGACTTAAGTTACTTGAATTAATGAAACATGTCTTCATTTTTCCTTTTACTTCGTGCAGTTAGTTGAGTACTATTGAGATATTCCTAATGTAGGTATTTCCTCCTTTATGGGGTACTACTACCTTTACTACCTTTACCAACATGTTAACAAGTGAATGCAAGCAAAAACAAACCCTTATGGGATACACAAACATTTTAAAATCATAAAACCATCCAATAAAATGTAAAATAAAGTGATTTACAACTAACGCGAGTAGTTTTATCGCTTCACTCTGAAGACAATAATCTATAGATCAATATCGGTGAGGCTGCGCCTGCGCAGGCCCCGTAGTCTGATTGCACAGTTAATATAAATACTCATAAAATTACGAGAAAATCTATTTTTTATATGTTTATGCGAATATCGTTCAAGAGCAAACCAATATTATATTTGTTATAGTTCTGCTTTGTGTTCGTAAGCCTGTTTTAAAATGCTCAAAGAGAAAAAGCGATTTTTCAAATATCCATACCAGCCCTGTATTATATACTGCCCACTGCTGAGCACGGGCCTCCTCTTTTTTTTTTTTTTTTTTTTTTTTTTGTCCCTGACTATTCTGCCAGTAGCCTGACGAGGGTCGGCTTTTCTGGCCACACCGGACTTTAGGGTGAACGCTGGCGCGCTCGCAACCCTGAATTTAAGCAACCATGCTGAGGGCAACCCACTAACGGGTTACGAACCTCGGCTCAGGACGGTCGCTGAGGGGAGAATGAGACATTCAACGATTAGTGGGGGGGGAAGGATTTTTCCTAATCCTATCAGTTCGGGTTGTTTACATCGGCACCCGGGCCGGAGCTGTCATGGGGGTCGGGAGGGCGACGGGGAACGCGGCGAGGTCCTCGACGGCGAGGACGGAACTGCGGTCTTGTGGAGTGTAAGAGTTTTAAAAACTCGTTTTTCTCACGAATTGCCAGAGTGATTTCGTCCTCTGGATCTGTCAAAACTGAACGCGGCCGTCTCCATTTGGCGCGGTCAAATGGAGTGTATATTGACGCTTTGCGGATGAGCGTATTGGTATGTTTTTCCGCCCGATCGAAATAGCGTTTGCTGATGTTCTGCATGAAGTGCTTGATGGTCGGCATGTTGGTGTCCACGTGGAGGTTGCGATTGCGAACGTACCACGGGGCACCAAGAGCGTATCTGAGAAATCTATTCTGCAACGTCTGCATACGCTTAAGTCGAGCGGGCGGTACGTGAGCGAATACGGGTGACGCGTACGTCATTATGGGCCTAATGCACGCGGTATATATCCTAATCTTGTTGCGGATGGACATTTTACTTTGTTTGTTTATGAGCCAATGCAATTGGCTCATCGCGAATGCGGCTCGCGCGCGTACCGCGTTTAAGTGTGGCAAGAAGGTCAACTTCTGATCAAGGATCACTCCTAAATATTTGGCTTTGTCCTTCCAGGGTATGACCTGGTCGGACATGCGGACTGAGGTGCGAGCCACTTGGACCCTCGTTTTCCGAGTGAAAAGGATGGCTTGGCTCTTGGTGGGGTTGACGGTGATTCGCCATTTGCGAAACCACTCACCGAGCTGGTCGGCGGCGGCCTGCAAAGTGCGCACCACTTGGTCAGGGTCTCTACGTGAGGCGTAGATCGCTGTGTCGTCAGCGAAGAGCGCCAGATGGGCGTTCTTCGGTTTCGGGATGTCGCTGGTGTACAGCGAGAAAAGAAAGGGTGAGAGGGCGGAGCCTTGCGGGACTCCGGCCGTGATGGAGTGTCGGGAGGAAAGAGTTCCCTCCACGCGATATTTGAATCCACGATTCGACAGGAATTCTCGTATGATGTGCACGAGATGAGTGGGCACGTTGAGAGTGTACAGCTTGAAGAGCAAGCCGTTGTGCCACACCCTGTCGAATGCTTTTTCAATATCGAAAAAGAGAGCGCCGGTTGGCATGCCGACGCGGAATCTATCATGAACGTGCTCCGTGATGCGGAGCACCTGATTGACACAACTGTGCCTGGTGCGAAAACCGAACTGTTCAGGAGGGATCAAATTATTATTGTGGGCTACGATTTTGAGGCGGTCGAGGACGATCCGCTCGTATAATTTGCCCAGCGTGCTGAGCAGGCTGATAGGCCTGTATGAAGACGGTTCGAATGCGGGTTTTCCCGGCTTGTGGATGCCTATCACCACTGCCTCTTTCCAGACCTCTGGGAAGAGGCAGTTAGAAAACGCGGCGTTATAAATTGATGTGAGGATTTTGACCAGATGCTCCGGGAGCATCTTGATCATGCGAGTGGGTATCCTATCGCCCCCGGGGGCCTTACGACGTTTGAGTGCCTTGATCAGATCGATGACTTCTTCGATTGTCACCGGTGCAAGGGGATCGGGCGGCGGCGGGTCGACGTCCGGGTCGACGTTGACGATATCGTTGGTCGGTCGCGAGTTAGAGATCGGCGGTGGCCGGACCGCGTTCCTACTTTCGACAAGTGAATTAACCGCAACAAGATGGTCGTGGTCTACTGGTATCGTTGAGAGAGAGCATTGAGACTCCAGACTGCAGGCCAGCAGTTCCGCTTTCTCGTCGTCATCAAACGCCGGCCGTTGATTCGGACGATTGAGCGGAGGCATGGAGGTCACATCGTTTCTCCTGAAGGAACGACACAGTTGCCAAAAGGCCTGATGTGTCGGGTCGAGTTCTGCTAGGCGAGATTCCCATCTCGAATCGACGACCTCTTTTATGCGACGTCTAACCTCACGTTGGAGGTAGCGCGCAAGATGTCGTCGCTCCGGGGTGGGGCTCGTCGCGCAGGCTCTGAGCGTGGAGTTACGCACCCTCACCACCCATCGCACGTCGTCGGGAAGTTGCCATTGACTGTGAACAGTCTCCGGCACCTTCTCGGAGCTTTCGCTCAGGACGTTTTGCAGGTGGTTGGTGAAGGAGCGTATCGCGTCGGTCGTTTCCTCAGGAGTCACGATGTTGGTCGGAATCGCGGAAAGATCTGTGGATGAGGTGTCCGCGAGTTTAGTGCCTAGTAGGCGCCAATTCGTTTTCACCTTCATCGGGACATTAGGACCTGTGTCTGTTGGACAGTTTTGGGGGACTAGATCTAGGATCACAGGTCTGTGGTCAGAGTCTAACTCTTGTAGCACTTGCATGGAACGCACGCGAAGGCTTACGTTCCTTACGAGCGCTATGTCGAGTATGTCGGGTCGGTGGTTGTCAACATGGCTATAGTGGGTAGGTTCAGAAGGAACCAGTATGCTCATATCTATTGTTTCAAGACAGCTCTCCAGGGCGGCACCTCTCCCAGTGGTCGAGTTGCAGCCCCAGAGAGTGTTCTTGGCGTTGAGGTCCCCCGCCAGAATGACGGAGTCCCCCATTTCCAATAGGGTCTTGAGCTCATCGGAGTGAAGCTCCTTAGAGGGCGAGAGATAGGCCGATATGATGGTGATCGGCGGATGTCCTGTCATAGCTAGCCTGCAAACTGAAGTCTCAATGTTTCTCAAGCTATCTGGGGGGTCTAGTGGTATGCAGTGCAGGGACCTTTTGAAATAAATGAGGGTGCCACCAAACGGGCCGCTGGTACGATCGTTGCGTACCAGGTTGAAATTGGGGATATTGGGACTGCGATGGGCGGGTTTGAGGAACGTTTCCTGGATGAGGAAAACGTCTAAGTTGTTTGTGCGGACAAAATCAGAGAGTTCGGCTCGCTGGCCGTGAATACCGTTGATGTTAAAAAACCCCACTCTGAGGGAGCGAGGTTTAGTCCGCTTAGGGGGATGCACTGTGCTGTTGTTCGCCATTTATGATGACGACGGAAGGCGCACAGCGTTGTTGATAGCCCAGTAAATCTTATTCTGGGTCTGATAAATTTCCGCGAGGATTATATGCTCTTCGTCCCCAGAGCGGGAGAGGAGAGCGGAGAGTTCGGCAATTTTGCCGTGGAGACGCATGATCTCCGGAGAGCATAGAAGGGCGGAGACTGTTTCCGCAGAGTTTTCTGACGCCGACGTCGTCGCCACCTGGCGGGTTGCAGGATGGGGTTTGGGTTTGGTTGGAGTTGGCTGGGCTGCCTCCGAAGGGGGAGCCGCGGTAGCCGAAGGGGACGGATGAGGCGGTTTTGGAGTTGTGGCCGGGGTGGCGGGAGTGACTCCGCCGTGGGCCTTGAGACGGGGGTCCGGGCGTGCCGTGGGTGGGAACCACGGGTTTCGCACCGGAGCAGGTGCCAGCTTAAAAGCTGGTGGAGCGGCCTGAGGGGCTAGAGCTTTAGGAGCTCTGTGCTGTTTTTTCGGGGCCCTAGGGCACCCGCGGTAGTTGGCGGGGTGGCCCGTCTGCCTACAGTTAGTGCACGAAGGGGGCTCCGTGCACTGAGTCCTATCTTTGGGACGGGGGCACTCTAGTGTGCCATGTTCGCCGAGGCACTTGACGCACCTGGCGGGGAGGCGACAGCCACGGGAATTGTGGCCGTATTTTTGGCAGTTGTGACACTGCCCTACCTGACCTGACTTATGGGGGGTTTCGACGGTGAAGCCGCCTAGCCCTGAGATATCTTTAATCTCGAAAAGACGTTTAACGTCGTCCGAGGATTGTAGGATGGCGAGAACCATCTCATATTGAATTCCCGGCCGGGAGGCACGGGATTGACGGTGCATCCTGTGCACCTCTAGGACCGAAATGCCCTTCTCAAGGAGACCATCCTTGACCTCTTGGGCAGACATTTGAACGGGAATCCCCCGGATGACGTAGCGGAAGCGACGTTCGTCCGGGAGAGCAAAAGTGAAATAATGATATTTCCTGGAGTCCAGGAATTTGGTTAGCGCTCTATGGTCCGCGATTGAGGCGGGCTGTAGAGCGAGAAGCTTATGGATTTTATTCCATGAATTGGACGCAATGTTGATGTGCTGCCGGCGCAGCTCAACGAAAATGTCTTTGATGGTGAGGTTGGAGGGCAACTGAAGGTTCAGTCGCGGGGGCTTTTTGGCCTTAGGTTGGGAAGGTGGCGGCGGTGGCGACGACGTCGACGCCGATGCGGGGGGCGCTGAAGGCGCGGATGGCGCTGAGGGCGCAGAGGGCGAAGAAGGCGCGGGAGCGTTAATGCTCCTTTGTTTCTTCCTCCTGTTACTCTTGACGGTCGTGAATCCGTCATCGTCGTGTTCCGACGCTGAGGATTCCGCCCGCGAGTTGCAGGGGGAAGAAGAAGTCGAGGGCGAGATTGGTCGTTTGACCGCGGTGGTAACGGGGGTTAGGGCCGTCAAGTCAGGGTCCATGTCCATCTCGACGGACTCAACGGAGCCCTCCGAGGTCCCGGACGTCCCGGAGGAGGTCGAGGTCCCGGACGACTCCGAGGTGTCCGACGATTCGGACGGTTCCCTGGCTTCACGTGCCATAGCGATAATGCAGTTTCGGACCTCTAGGTCCGATCGAAAAAGCTCCTTGATTGTCTCCATCAACTCCTTTTTTGAGTAGATGGGGACAGTCGAGGACGCGGTAGTAGGGGCGCAATTTGCGGTTTTGGCTAACCGCTCGGCACTAGGGTCCATAGGCCCGGAGTCAGCCATTTTGGCGGCTGATACCGAGCCTATAGTTTTAGTTTTTGGGGACCGCGTGTGCGTTCACTATCCCCGGGTGTGTTTTCCGCCTGTCAAAGAACGCACAAGAAACCAGGCGGCTATCACACAGACGTTCGGTCGCGGATCGCGGACGCGGTAGTGAATTTAATACTACGTCCCCGGGTGGGTGTGCCCGGGGGTGAGTGCGTGTGTGGCCCTCCTCGCCGGGTATAGGCGAGGGGGGGTGTACTTAAATTAGGTGTGCCCTAAGCTTGTACTCCCTTTTGCCAGTCTTATTGTGCAAAAAGGGTTCCTAACAGTCCGTGTACCGTAAGCGGTATTGGTCCGAGGACCGCACGCTCAACCGATACACGGGATGGATTTCGGGGAAGGGCAAGGTAGGGAAGGCGATATGCGGTGGAAACTGTGGTGTGTCTCCACAGCCTCCAAATCCGCACCCGTCCGGCTTTGCTTTGCCCTGAAGGGGCGCAGCGCGTGGCCGGGTCACCGCTAGCTCGGCTTGTTTACACCGGTAGGTTAACCACCGAGCTAGCCCTGAAGGGGCAATAAATACTTTAGACGTGAGTTTGGGCGAAACCCTGTCCTGAGAAGGACGCGGTTTAGCCCGAAAAGCTTTCAGGTAGTCAATAGGACAATAGTCCTATTGTTCCCCGTCGGCTTTGGCGCGTAGCGAGGTCGCTACTATCCGACCGAGCAGGTACCCGGAGGGAACAATGTGTGCCACAGCTGGCGCTATGGCAAACAATAGGTCCGTCCGAGTCGGCTGCTCAAGACGGAATGGTGTGGGGCCTCCTCTACTACTGAGAGAGGTTAGGCCTTAGTCCACCACGCTGGCCTAGTGCGGGTTGCCAGACTTCATATACCCTCGAAATTCTTATAGAGAAATTCTCGGGTATGCAGGTTTCCTCGCGATGTTTTCCTTCACCGTTAAAGCGAGCGATAAGTCACAAAGAATACACACATAACTTTATTCTTTTTTTTAGAATATCAGAGGTGCTAGCTCTTAGGTTTGAACCTGCGGACAGTCGTCTCGGCAGTCCGTTCCACTCCCAACTAGGCTATCGCCGCTAATTCTCAAATATGAAATGTAGATATTTTATAAGTATGTATTTTTCATAGAATAAAATTATGCACAGGTCCCTTAAATATCAGAAAATATTCTCAAACGCATGTATAGGTAACTTAAACACGATAGTTATCGTAAAAACTCACATAATTCTCGAGATAAGTATCAGTAAGGCTGCGCGGGCGCATGGCACGTGGTCTGTTTGTACAAGTGTGCGAGAGAACACTACACTTTGGAAACTATATGTCACGCTGTGGTTAGTTATGCGGGCATTGTTTTCTGTATAATATATGCCGAGTTTGAAAGCATCCATTTTTTTATTCTAAACGTTGGGAAATGTACTTTAAATGCCCAGTATTTTAGGTTGATTTTTAAGTTTCGAGCTCTGTTAACAGTAGTTTTTACAAGGAAATATTGGTTACCTACAAATACAAAGCACTTGATAATGTTCTATTTTATTGCTTTAAGAGGTATTATAATTAGGTACTGGGAAAAAATTTAACATCGCGTCTTCTTTTAGTATTTCCTCCAGTCTATTTTTCTGCTGGCTCATTACATCATCATGGAAAAATTATAACGTGGTATGCGATTGCATTAACAGCTGTTTTTGCTATTACACATTTTCTAATGTATGAAATTTTGTAAATAGTAGTTAAATGAAGTTGAACATTTAAAGTTCAAAATCATTTCAATTCAATGTAAAATCATTCTTAATATTGGAAGCCTTAAGGTCTATGCAGAGTGTGTTTTTATTGTTTTTAATACTTACAAGGAAAAACACGCGTTTTTTATACGTACAGTATGAGCGTTTTGACTACGCTAAAAGCTGTCGTCAGGAGGCTCAAACACGTCGTGCAAGCAGGGTCTAAGACATTTCATATGGATGTCATTTGTATTAATCGAGTCACGTGCATTATGGCACCATATTGGTTTAGCAATACAATATAACGCCAACAAAACAGCGACAAACTGTGCTTGCTTCCTTTCTGTATAATTTTATGAGACACGCTTGAACATTATGCGGAGATAGTGCGCTTCCTTTTCAGACTCAAAAATGGGAGAAGGTTTTATGTACCCCATTATGAACAATTAATATTAGTACCACTAATATCATTCACTCACAGACTGGACTATTGGAACCTTCAAATGCCAACCATAACTAGACAGTATTACCCAGTTGTACATTTATAAGCTATAGATATTTTAAATGTCATTCTAAAATCCAATATCAGTTGATATAATTAGCCAGCGCATCGACACATACTCGGCTCGTAACGCGACACCGGCCGATAACTCACACACACGTGAGACAGGCCACGTTCAGACAATTATATACGTATATCGTATGCGACATTTTGTCGAATAGGATGGTAATGGTGTAATTTATTTTTTATACAACCAAATATTGAATCAGTCAACCTCCTAGTGGCAAATATTGCCCTTTTGGCCAAAAACAATAGCGACGTGAGCCAAAACTGAATTATAAAGCTCTAATAGCACCCTTAGCATTCGTTATCCTGACATTCAGATGCCAACTATGTCAGTTTTAAACTCTAATGCATTCCTTATTTAAACAAGATGCTGGTACGCATCAAACGCAACTAAAACGCGCGTATGATGCGCACAAGTATTGATACTTTCTCACAGGTGTGCACGCGCAGATTGAGCGCGTCGCGAGCATATAATAACGTGGTGTGCACACGCCCTTAGCTCCAACGTTGTGACACCGCACCGCATTCATTGTTCCACATCACTAATGAGTCACACATTCGCACGGTGAATAAAAATTGTATGTCATTTTTGGTATGAAATTGTCGTGCGATAGTTTCTACGGATGGTTGGGACTTGGGTGGTATGTGAGAGTTCACGTAATCTGTTCTAGGTGTGCGTATTATATCATCCTTGTTAGAAACGCTTTTACTATTGTGCCCCTATATGTCATTCGTTGTAATATCATCAATATGGAAGTCCTACCTTACGTAAACCGAACGTCAGAACTGACAATGCGAAGTACGCAATAACTTCTACCAGGTATGTCCCGTGTATGCGAAAAGTCCATTTAGATATGTACCATCGTTATGTCTATTTCTGCTGTCAATCAGTACCTATGCAAGAGTGTGTTCCCATATTTTATAATTTTCCAGTTGTTATATCTCCCGCCCTGTGAATTAGGGGCGTTTGGAGAATTCCACCACGGTATCCCCTGCCTGTCGTAAAAGACTAACAGGGGCCATCGGGGGTCGCAGGCGGACGGCAGAGGGCTGTCCGTCTTTAGTTTTGTGTTTTTAGCATATTGTTGCGATCCCTGTGATGGACGGCAGCATGGCAGGTAGGCCTCACGCTGCTGTTGACGCCGAGGGCGTCCTTTGGTGCGCGGGGGTTTCTGAGCCCCCCCACAACAGGGGACCGGCCGCACTAGGCGGCACCGTGCAGGGGACGGACGACAACTTAGACACTTCCGTCAGAGTAAGATTGCAGCCGTCCCTAATGCTCCGAAGATGGCCACCGCGGAGTTTTGGTTGGTATGACGCGTTGTACATAGGTTAGGGACTTGGCCCGGCGGTCACCCGATGGTTCCATATCTCCGGGCGGCTCAACGTCGGGTCGTGTGGCACGGTGAACCCAACCGGGCGGTAGTAATAAGTCACTTTTCTCCGCGAAAAAAAAAGGTGTTATGTCTTAGGGTAGCGAGCGCAATGGAATGGCATCCAGTGATTTCTAATTAAGTTTTATGTAATGTAATACTCTAGGTACTCTAATTGCACCCCTCTGCCTACCCCTTCGGCGATACTCAAATCGCTAACTACTTGAAATTTCACTACGGTTCCGATACGAGATCTAAATACATTTCCTAACATTTCTCACGGATCGTGAATTGTAACCGTTTATTATATAGACGTAATGTTATACTGTATACAGGACGCTTGTGAGAGGTTTTTTTAGTGAATTCCGCTTGGTTCCGTGGTGACGCACAAACACATTCGTGGCGTCAATTTAAGTGAGCATAGTGTTGCTGTAGTTTTAGAGTACTTGAGAGTGTAAGTGAGGTTCAGAGGCCATCTTCGATAGGGAATGAATAGAACGATTTGACCGATATTCATGCAAACTTCACTCACTCACACGGGAAGACGAAGAGGCATTGTTGTCATTCACTCATTCGCATACGCATTTTACATTCGAAGTCAGAGAGGCAACTATTGTACTCAGTTTACTTATACAAATCCCGTGGTATGGTAGGGAATGAAACTGTTGCCATGTAGAGCAGGAAATCCAGCTCAGCAATTTGTTTTTTTTGCGATTCTAAAAACCCACACAGTTTTTCATAGATCAATCTGATAGTCAAGTACAGATCCTCATTGTTAAGTTTTTTTTTTACTAACTTGAATAACCACTATCACATACCAACAAAACTAATTGTAATGCACAGAAACAAATACATCTCAATAATCCAACATCAAGGTAAACAGAAGTCGTAACATTAATTTAATTACACACACAATTCTATACGACGTCATAAAAATTATTCACGGACGCGTATTAGAAACTCATGTGCGTTCGAATTACGTGAACATCGATAATGTGCGGTGTACAATGCGCGCTGTGAACCGGAGCGAAGTTGCGTCGTGAGTGTCTAGCCAGCCGTGTAAACGTTACAGTTAAACCGTGGTAAAATGTGTAGCCGCCGCAGCCGACGTGCGATTGGCTCCGTGTGAACGCCAGGGCTGGCTGGCTGTTGCAAATATCGAAGCGAGTTATTGATTAAATTGAGATAAAAAAAAATATGATTTGTTTTAAATGTTTAATACTTACTTAAATTCATAATAAAAATTTTCTATCGTGTTTCATTATAGTAAGACGACATATATACGGTGTAATTTGGTTAAGATAATAATTTGAGTTTGTTAATATACCTAAAGTCGTTCGTTTTGTGTTGTCTCCTATCATATATAAACGCCCGTGTAAATGTAGTAGTAATTTCAACTTCGATACGCACCAAGGAGGTATGCTGTAATTAATAAAGTTAAAAGCATTATCATTAATCAATTAATCTTATTTGACTAATAGGCAACGATACAGCGCACAAAGCGCGTTCAGTTTTCAACAAAGCCTTTCATTAATGTATTAAACAATTTTCGGTCCCTTTATGAACACGGCGGAGTCAATTTAGTTTACATTTATTACACAGCCACCATTATGGAAGCATTAACGGTTTTCAATAGCTAATGGCTTTTCGAACAATAAAAATGTATTAAATGTCTTATAAATTTACTTTATCGCTGCGATTTTCGGGGGAACAAGCGCGCGAATGATACCTTTTCGATCCCTCAAGTAAGCACAGTAAAAATGACTGTATTATAATTCAACGGTCTTTCAATGTATGGTATACCCGAGTAGACTTTTAGTTGCAAATAACTATACATCAGTTAAAGGAGCATGACAATATTATATTTTTCCATTGATACCAGTTGCTTGAAACAGTGTTAGTATTTTTGGAAAATGAAACATAATATTAAGACGAATTATAACTTTACTTTCATAAGCTTTGTAGGTTTACAAAAAATCAGATAATTACACTTTTCATTCAGCATTAAAATCTTTTTTTTTTAATTATTAAGCCCCGTGATCTTGACAACCCTACAGGCCGCGCACTCGCCTATTGAATCAATAGTGCATTGCGGTGCATCTATTCTCTTTAACCCGCGGCACGTCTGGTCCACTGCTGGTGACTGTAAAATCTTTATTTATTTTATACGCCACGGCCACTACATTTTATACGGGTCACAGATTTTACTACTGTTTCTAGCTCGTTGTTTATCGATGTGTGTTGTGGCGCATCACTATTTGTTTACGTTTTAGGCGTATTGCAAACATTTGGGAACCACATATATGTGAATAGATGACAGGCAGTTCCAATAATAAATGTACTACTTAGGTATGAGAGAGGTTCTGAGTTTGATTCCCAGGTAGCCTAACTTATATTTGAATGAGTTTCTTGATTTCTAAAAAACCCGCGAGTTATCAGATTTGAATTAGCTTTTCTCATCATGGGATTAATCTCAGTGAACTACCTACCTCTCGAAGGAGAATAAAACCATTCAGATTATGAATGTGTTATAAACACATCTAACTTTATAACAGGGCATTATAAATATGTGGCTGATAATGATGATGATGATGAAATATATTACTACGAGCTTTTACCCGCGGCTCCGCCCGCGTGATTTAGTTTTCCCCGGATAAAAGTCTCGCTTTATATTTTCCCGGGATAAAAAGTAGCCTAACCCCCGTATTCTAAGACGTTTCCTCGAAACTTCCTCAACCTTATCTCACTCAAGGTTACCTCGAGGATTAATTCAAGGAATCCTCGAAAATGGTATTCTTAGTTAAAAATTGAGCTATTCTTGAGGATCCTTGAGTGAGTTCGAGTCAAGGAATTACGTCATTAAATACGTCATTGATGTACAGATAAATTAGTTTTTGCGAAAACTCTGCGATCCATTTTTAACACACGAAAAAATATCGTTTTTAACACTGTATACAAAGCGAAAATCTTTCCTTGAGTCTTCCTTAAGGTACGTCGCGAGGTACCTTGAGTTTGACAGTTGATTCCTTACCTCGAGAAAGGAAAAATCTTGAGGGACGTTGAGTGGAGGAGATTTTTTTCAACTAAGAATACAGATTACCTCCAGTGAGGTTGAGTGGAGTCGAGGAATTTTCGAGGAAACGTCTTAGAATACGGGTGTAAGTGTTAATCCAGGACGTAATCTACCCGTGTGCCAAATTTCATCGAAATCCGTTCAGTAGTTTTTGTGTGAAAGAGTAACAAACATCCATACATACAGACATCCATACATCCATACTTACAAACTTTCGCGTTTATAATATTATAGTAGTTACTATTTACATTAATGAACGTGTTGTATTATATAAATATATTTTTATAGTTTACTGTATCTATCCAGACGACTGTTCCATTAAAAGCATCGACAACAAAGTATGTGTAAAAGCAAATGCATTTAGAGGTTACAAGCTGACAGGCAATGGAAGCAGTCGATACAGCCTGTAACGGAAAAGGTGGCGTTCCTTGGACATTATGTTTGAAATATAAATTTCGAACACAACTTGCGTTATCAGAATGAAACATTTCCCATGTTTTAAAAAGTCTGTATAATACATATTTTTTTTAATTATAGTCTATTAATATAGTAAATTTCATACAGAAATGTTTAACAGTTCACATGTCTCACAAACTTCCAATTATTTATATTAATCAACAATTAATTATTTATAATCATTATCCAAACAGCTTCACACACTTTGACATGTAAATTATTTGTACAATAATGCTTTACATTTTCCAGCGAAGTACATGTCAAATGGCGGAACTCTTAATTAAACAACGTGCGCTAATTACGAGTGCAATTTAAAACTAATTTTATCACCCGGTTGATAGAACGCATAATGTGTTACCTAATATGTAAGTTATCATCGAGGAAAATTCGTGCGTTTGTGTATTTAAATCGAACTATTTATGTGTTAATATTTTTTGATAGTAAATTCTTTAATAAGTTGTCATCAAAATTATTGTAATTAAGGTTCAAAATATCGAAGACCTTTTTCGAATATTATGATTATTATTGAGTTTTTCATTAAATTTTGCTATAACACGTTGTAAAATACATAATCATTTATATTATAAAATAAATCAATTACGTTAACTTTCAAGAGTTGATAAACATCAAAATGTAACCTATAGAATATATTTTTTTTGGTTTTGCTTAATTAACAAGCTAGAATAAAACTAACAGATTGTGTGCTGATATAATTGAATGCCATAAACAGCAATTACGCTTCGCTTTAACCAATAACGGGATTAATGAAATCACACATCTAGAAACGATCACAAACAGAACAAAATCGAAATACGCAATAACTAAATCCATTTCGCATTGCGATCTACAAGTGACTGGCGGTAACTCGCTAACGAGCCGGCCCGGCGCACGGCCCGGCAGTCGGCCCGGACCGTGCGAACCGCCGGCAAGTTTTAATTGAGTTGAAAACAAAAGACTGCACCCGTGCCGTGTCGCGCGCCCTACGCCCCCCGCATCTTTATACGATGAGATTTGAGGTACGCTTACGAATGTTTTAGCTGCAGATTGCCACGTATGCAAAGACAATGCGCTGTACTAAGTACCTTTATGTAATATCGTCTATAGGTACATAATTCCTTGCAACTATTCACTAAAGGTCGGTATAAGCGATTTCTCTCGATTCCCGGTTAATCTATTCTCGGTAAACGTAATCAAATTAAATATATCAATATACTCACGAACACTAACACCTTTTTAAAATCGGTTCAGTAGTTCGTCTCGATTAATGCGATAATTAACGCCATACACTTACCTACTTTCCCCTGCCTATAATTCACCTGTCACCTCACTCAAACATATCACCGGAACCAACAAGGCGGGCGTTACACGACAAATGTAACGTTCATGTCTCAAACACTTCTCACGGCGCGACGCGACGTGGATTTAAGATTATTTTTTCTTTACGTGAACAACGGCCCTTAAATATGTGCCAGCGGCAGGCATCGGAAACGCGGGCCGATCTCGAGATCGTTATCAGTTCTCGGTTCCTGGCGCAGTGTAAACATTGCCTTAGTAAGGCTGCGAGCACACGCGGCGCGATGGCACGTAGAGATAACTTGTTTTTTGTTTCCTAAACTAATCCTTATATCTAATAGAATATTTGTTTAGGATTGTACGACTCACTAGACCGTTGATTTGGATTACTAGGGATGTATAAATCAAAACATATGGGGATAATAGCCCATCAACCTGCTTAGTGCGCTTTTGAGTATCTAAGTCATATTTCATTCCCAAATACTAAGCAATTCTACTATGTAGGAATATGCTGAAATAAAAATACGATAAGAATTTCCCTCGCAAAACAAGCAACATTTCCGGTAAATAGATAATCACGTCTATATTTCTTGGCACAAGCGCACCTTAAACATGAGTGTGTGCTCGGCTTAAGCCCCTCGGGAGGTCCTTAAAAGCCGCTGTTCCTTATCGGTGCGGCATTTCTGCGATATTGTTGGCATAGCTCGCACTCTCTGCCATCTCTAGAAGACCTGAGAGCCACTGCAGAGAAGCAATTTAATATCCACGGTTACGATGGCACACTTGAGAGATTGAAAAGTGCTTATCGATAAAACAATTTGACGTTAAATAACTATGTACAGGGCCCTTTGTTTGTTGTAGGTGGACAGGAATGTAGAATTGTTTTATTTGATTGTTTTTTAAAATTACTTACGTGAATACAAGTAAGACTTCGATGAAATTTCAGATAGATTTATATTCTTGTCCCTTGTCACTTCGAGTGTACAGTCAGCAGCATAAGTAGATGAACAAATTCAAAATTTCAAATTGAAAAAAATTCTTACTAATCTTGTTTTTCTCTTCACAAAAATAAAATAAAAGGTATTCACTTTACTTCAAACGAAGAAAAAAAAATTTCAGTTTAACTTAATGCGTATATAGGCGATTTGAAATTTTGACTTTGTACAGATATTTATGCTGCTGACTGTACATTTTTAGTGTCATTCTAATGCAGATATATTTTTATGTATATTGTACAATAATATGTAAAGCTTTGTCATTTATCCAGTGTCTACCAAAATGATGTGTTACATAACAAATTCGACGAACCAAATATCACTCAGAATACATTTATTCCATAGAAACAAAGAAACAACGAAGATAAACGTTAATAATTACCTCTTCAAACAAAGCATTACAATTACTAACTCTATATCCTCATATTAGAAGCTATTAGTGATCTAAGATTACGCTGTAATTATCCATGTGTGAGAAAACATTAGCATAACTAAAAACGGAATAATAATCAACAACCTTGTACAGTTTACAATTGTTTAAAAATTAATAGTGTTTCATGGGTTTGTTCTAATAGACTATGCAGATGACGTTCTAAACGCGCTGTCAACGCAACTAAAACGTACGTTAAACGCATGTAAAAGCCTCCTAGACAGATCGATTAGTGCTATCAAAAATGGTATGCAATTATGGCTTAAAAACGTTACCTCGCCATAACATGCACAGGTGAGGCAATTGTAGCCCGCGTACATACGAGTGTTTTGACAGATATTGGAACGAATATTGCTAGCAATTATTGCGTGCGATTATTTCAAGCAATAATTGATCCGTCTAAATGAGGCTTAAAACTACGTAGACCCAGCGTTGTACGTACAAAATAAACGCCGTTGTGCAAAAAAGTGCAAATAATAAATCAGGTTTGCTTGTGAAATCTGATCGCAACCTAACACTACTGAACAACTATACTGCGTTGTTTTAAATAAAACAAACAAGTGAACTACGCGGAATCAGATTGTTTCGCGTTTATTATCGACTTTGGACTTGGATGGGGCGCCTCGCGAGCTACTTGCTGGTTCGATACGGGCCGCGACTTTAGTTTAAACTGCCGCAAAATGTGTGACCGTATGACAACCCTATTTGTATTTTTGAGTTCAGCTTTTAGTATGTTGATGTTTAAAAACATACAATTCGAAATTCAGGTAGTCATAGAAAAATAAAATAATTTATAGAACCAATAAAAAATAATATATTTCTGCGTTTCTAACAAGCATTCAGATATCTTCACAAAATTTCACCTTTATACATGACGTATTATAAGTCGTGCAGTTTAGTACATGTCGTAACAGCTACATTATTGATATTTTTACCTCATAAAAAACCATCACCATTCACAATAATATACCAGAGGTTCTCGTTCCGAATGCCGGAACAACCCGCGGGGCATTTTCAAAAATTTACTTTTACGATACAATCGGACGAGCGGAGAGTCTGCCGTGAAAACTTGATGTGCCATTCGATGGACGGTCGGTGCGTGTGTATGAGAGATTGCTTTTAATAAAATATTTTGATGGAC
Organism: Sphinx pinastri; assembly: GCA_947568825.1. NCBI lineage: Eukaryota > Metazoa > Arthropoda > Insecta > Lepidoptera > Sphingidae > Sphinx > Sphinx pinastri. The sequence goes on from OX387620.1 coordinate 5,344,988, forward strand.
GCATTATTTACGTCATTGGTCCGGTTTGATGAGGTTTTAATTGGGTTTTTATTGCGTTTCGTGTGTTTGTTTTGTCACATTATCGATATTGTTGGTAGATTAATTTGACTGCCTTGGTGACGCAGTTCTATTACTATAAGACTGCAGAGCTGAGGCCTCGGGTTCGAATCCCGGGTCGGACAACGGGATATTGGGTTTTTCTCCTCAATATCAGCCCGGAGTCTGGAATTTACGCCCAATGTGACGATAAGCTCGCCCCTTATAACAGCATGGGAAGGAACACACATGGCGAAAAGTGGATGCCCTGGTTGCACCTCAGCCTACCCCTTTGGTGATAAAGGTTTGTATTGTTTTGTTTGATAAGGTTTGTATTTGTTTTTTGGTAGAATAATCTAATAAATTATATTGCTTTTGCAATATTTTCTTTCTTAATATCTTATCATGAGTAGTGCTCTCTAAACATCGTTTGTACTAAGAATTGCTTACGAAATTCAGCCTTCATATTATCTCTACTAAATCAAATTTGCTTTATAACTTTGTAGTTCCATATATCATCTACGGAGTGTAATGGAATAATCTAGAACAACGTTGCAATAACCCATTTCCCACCAATTATGCAACACTCAATCACTTACCAACTAAACGTAGCTCAGCTATAAGTTAAGTAATTAAATAATGTTATGTAATTATTATTTCAAACGGTGAAGGAAAACATCGTGAGAAATTCTCCACAAAGAATTTCGAGGGTATGTGAAGTCTGCCAACCCGCACTAGGCCAGTGTGGTGGACTAAGGCCTAAACCCTCTTAGTAGTAGAGGAGGCCCGTGCTCACCGGTGAGCAGTATGTGATACAGTTCTGGCATTATTATTCTTATTTCAAATATATTTGGTTGCTTGGTAAAATTATACCTACAATTCTTACTATAAGGATTTTTGATACGAAATAGAGCTGAATGTATTAGATAAAGTTTGGTAAATGGCACATAGGATTAATTCCAGGATTAGCTTAGGCTGTTTTTTTATTTATTACTAACTTTTTCTCGCAGCTACGCACGCATGTAACCGTTTTTCGGGATTAAAGTCCCACTTTATATTTTCCCGCAACAAAATGTAGCAGTATAGGTATTGTACGAAGAAATGTTTCTTTCTTTCTTTTCTTTCTTCAGTCCTTTCGAGGGTCTCAAACTATCTCCATACCAAATTTAATTAAAATCCGTTCCGTAGTTTTTGAGTTTATCGCGTTCAGACAGACAGACGCGACGGGGGACTTTGTTTTATGATATGTTGGAATGAGTACTAACTTAAACCTCAAACGATAAATTTATAACATACGTAGTTAAAAATATCATTTACTTGGTCACTTCATCGTGTAAATCGCTAAAATGTAGGTTTAGCAAACTTGAAATGACATTGAAGGCATACAACCTGTTAATATGAAGGCAGACTTCAGTAGGGTTGTCACGTCATGAACTCGCAGTATTCTTTTAATATCGTGTACTCCCGTAAATGATTTGGTACATTTTGAGAACAGTAAGTCCGAAAATATATACATTTTTAGATATTGCTTCATATAAAACTAATTTGATATAATATCTAAGTAAGCTAAGGTCTTCCAGGTAGTTATTTTTATACGGTCACGGCCAAGCTACGAATGGGATCCAGTTAGTGATATCCACAATGATACGGACTGTTTGTACCGGATGTAAGCACGCTGATCCCGGAACGCCACATACTTGCGTGGGAAACTATAGTGGGTTTCAACTCCTAGTGGTCGCTATACGAGAGGATAAAAAATATATCCCACCAGCACTTCAATATGATATCAAGTAAGTAGTAAGCACGTAAAGCCGTTGGTCCTGCGCCTGATCTCTCTCCGGTGATGTCGGATTGCCGTCTCATCGGACTATGAGAGTGAAGGAATAGCGAGTGCACCTGTGTATTGCGCACACACTTGTGCACAATAATATCTCCTCGGTACCTGGTCGATCTGTATTGAGATTGACCGCCGTGGCCGAAATAGGCTAAGAACGATTATTAATATGATATCAAGTAATTCTAATAATGTATATTTTCTATACATTTCTACGCAAGTCAATCTTCTTACCTCGTTACTTGAATCCCACATCGCCAATCCTACACTTACAAACTGTTTTAGAAGCGATAATTGTTCGGGTTAACACAAGTAAGGTCTGAGGTCGCAAGTAGCATCTGCATGCTAATAAATATAGCACGTATCGTATGTGTGCCATTTAATATATTCATATGTACATATTGACATATATAATAGAGATGTGTGTGTGGGTGTGTGTTCAAGTTATTGTTATGTAAGTCTAGATCGCACTAGCTTGCATGTTCTAGTTTAGGTGTTGGTTAATAATTGATTTAGGTTTGCTTGTACAGGGTTATATTGGTACATATACATTTATATAACTTAATTTTGATATCGATTTATTACCTTATTAGCGTCATTATGTTATACCCATTAAAAAATAATTAAATGTAAATTATGATTTACATTGAAACAAACTATAGCTACTAATATTTATATCATACTGATATAAATATTAGTAGCTATAGTTTGTTTCAATGAGTTCTTGCATTAATGTAAACAATACAAAATATTTTATGCTGGGGCCACACTAGGATATATGCTGATAAGGCAGTTTTGTCTTCAGTCTGAATGGATAAGTTATGCATACGGCTACATTCGGCACGTTTGCCAGCTTTCTGCTGAAAACAACCGTTCCCTAATCAACGTTGAAACCACACGGCATCGTAATTTTATTTTTAAATAATGTGGCACTTTCCATTGCAGTCAAATTTAACTAACCACTCCATACAATGTATAATATACGGTCACCTGTCATCAATTATGTTGCCATCTACATTCCATACATTGTAAGCGTAAAGGACCTTTTACATTGACAAGCCTGCCGCGCGATTTCGACTTTGTCTTTTTATGAAACTCAAAGGACTGCGAATTACACGCAATTATATTTGCGAATAAACTCTAAAAAGCCATTTACTTCTTATTCTTATACCTTCTTTAGAAGTAAATATTTTATTCAGTACTGTTAATATCAAATACTATGAAGCTAATAGCAATGTGAATGCTATTAACATTTTTTCATACTAAACTATTCACCGCGTCTTACACGCCATGGAACCTGAGTCCTGGCCTCTACACCTAATCTTCCATCCGACCCAGATTCGGCCCGTAACGATCGCAAACAATAGTTAACTGCACCGTCACATCGCACACGCTATCTGCGATGTTCGATTCACCGATAGTGAACCAAATTGCCTCGTGTACTGCTCAGATCTAATACGCTCTGGTCTCGGGAACGGAATTGGGTTTCGTGATCTTTGCAGTTAACTATGTGTTCTCGTTGTTCGATTTGGTCGAATCTGTAGGTTATTCGTGTATAAACTCACCTTTATATACGTTCTGATTTGTTCCCAGGAGGGTAGAAGACCAACCAATGCATCATGGTTGGTATTTGCGTGAACTGCAAATATTGTTTCCTAGTGTTTTGTAACCGAACATGCAAAAATGTTGTTTTTATCTATACTGTCTATACTAATATTATAAAGAGGAAAGATTTGTTTGTTTGTTTGTAATGGATAAGCTCAAAAACCGATTTTGAAAATTCTTTCACTAATAGGAAGCTACATTACTCCTGAGGCCACTTTTTATCCCGGAAAAACTTTTCACGCGGGCGGAGCCGCGAGCAGAAGTCTACAATTAATATAAAGATAACACTTATTATGAAAATATATTAGATTGAAAATTTATGATATATTTATCAAATTGTTTTGAGCGCTAATTAATTTTTCAAAAAGTTTGTGGCTTTATCACCGTGGGTATGTTGAAATATTAATGAATCTCTGTTAAGGCGTGTACATATCGGCCGAAAGCATCTGACTGCTAAAGGCTCGCGAGCTGCACCCATGTATTAATTTGGATGAAATGTCCGCGCTCCGCTTCTGAGTAAACGCGCTATCGAGGCGCTCCGCGTAATCGCTACTGGTGTTATCTTCCCTCTCCCAAGTCCCAAGTGAGCTTTACCACTGATAGAATTAAAGGTGCAATATGAACTAAATGAGGGCAATCTTCAAGCATGCAAACTCGCTCGAGTTGCGAGTGAAATGACGCAGCAACAGTCCCAGTAATAGCACGCGTACGACACGCATACAGCGTATTTGAAGCGCGTTTTTCTTATTGTATACACTCCCTTACATGATTGTTAAGCGCGCACCATATTTACTACATCTGAAATGCCGTATAATATAAAATTAAATACTATACATCCAATATTTGATATTTGGCCACAACTTAAAGCCTGGACCGCATTTCCACAATATTTTAATTCCTGTACGTCGTTTGAGATGCTTTCGATTTATCATTCATACTTATTTAACGAACACTTTCAAGCGACTATGTTCCCTTAGGTATTCATCTCAAGGTCGACAATTCCTTGTGTAGTGCATAAGCAGGTGACTCAATTTGTCATGTACCACGCTTGTTTGACATGTAACGTAATTTGTGATACAAGCGCGTGTGTATGCTAAATAAAAATATTTTGGTTATAAATAGAGTAAATACGCGGTTTCGGGATCGACGTGCGTTGCGGTTGGACGTCTTGATCCATCAAACATGCGGGATTGACAGCAAAAGATGATATCCTAATGATTTTATTTACATACAACCAAATGAGACGAGCAAATCGGTGTCTTGGTTTTAAGCAACACGACTGTTAATAAACAGTAACACTGCCCAGAACTTCGAATTGCAAAATAATCCATGGCATCGGACTGTGTCCATCATTCTGAGACGTTAAATATAAAGAGAAAACCAAATAATCTTTATTTAAATTGTCTTTTTCCAAAGCTCTTTTGAATCGTCATGAATCTACCACCGCTTCGGAACGTGTTATTGCTGTGAAGAAGAAGCGGAACAAGAAACTCCCTCAGCAACACGATTTGTCGGGATACTTAAGTCTCGAAATGCCCAATTATACAGTTAATCACACCAGAGCTTACACTGGATAGCACTAGATAGTGACAAAATGATTACCACTATGAAGATGACGAGGCAAGTTCTGAGAAGACGTTCAAACTTCCAATAGTTTTTCCACTTTCCATTTGAACGCCAATGGAATCCCTATTAATGTATTTTTACCCAGCACTTCATATTTATTCGATGTTAGTCAATAGTTTCCCCACGTAGGTACCCATAAGTGCAGAGAGAACCGCGTAATCTATATGTACCGTGAAGTATCGCTCGCTTTAACGGTGAAGGAAAACATCGTGAGGAAACCTGCATACCTGAGAAGTTCTCTGAAGTTCGAAGGTATGTGAAGTCTGCCAACCCGTACTAAGCCAGCGTGCTGGACTAATCCTAACCCCTCTCACTAGTAGAGGAGACCCGTGCTCAGCAGTGGGCAGTATATAATACAGGGCTGGTATGGTATGGTATATGTACCGTGCATTCACAACGTTAATCCATAGCTATTAGGTACTAATTAATAATATAATTGCGAAAGTAATTGTGTCTGACAATTTTACGCCTTAACCACTGAAAAAAAATTATGAAATTTGGTAGGTATGTATAATAAGCTTGAACCAAGGATGAATATAAGGTACATTTTTATAATTCTCGCTCATAAACCAAATTCCACAGCGCAAAACCGCTAGTATCTGATATACCTACAAAACATCAAATTATTCATATATTATATTAAGTATGAGAATCCCAACGTAATAAAATTGCGTTTATACTGTCTCCCAAACACAAGTAGCAAAGTTGCATCGATTATAAGAATGCACATCGTTCTGTCATAATCACGAATGTTTTCAACAATATGACACGTCTCAATACATTAGTGATGTAACCTATTTGTCCAAACCGCAAGTATCGATGTGTGCAAGCGAATGCATTCGCGGCACGCTAACTGAACGTAATGTGTGCACATTCGATTATATGTCGTATAAAATTTTACTCGCGATTCCGACCACCGCTCGTAACTAAAATAAGGTTTTATTTAGCTTCTCATTTGTGAAGATATTTTGACAATAAAATTAGTATTTCCAGAGAATTTCGAAAACTAAATCCTCTTACCTCTTTATAATAATAGAATAATTCGTACAACAAATTATCACTAATGAAGCGCAATTTTATAACGTAATATAACAATATTAAGGTAGAGCTGAGTTTTGGCGGGAACTTGGAAGTGTCATGAGGTGCTCTTGTTTTAATTCATTATTTTGGTGATATTTAGTGTTATATTGCATAATTATGGTGGTATATTATCCAATATAGTTCTATTAAAGAGCTCAAATGAAGTGAATTGAAATAATAATTGTGCTAATCAAGTGTTTTTTCTGTTGCCGCCAAAACTCCTCGATAAAGTCTTGGTAAGGTAGCCACTGCTTTACTTCGACATACTACAGATAATAAAATATACAAACCAAACTTGACATTGGCAAAATGTGAACACAAATGCCATTAAAAAAAAAAAGGTAGAGCTAGAGGAACGGCCACTTCAAGCACAGATACTTCTTATCGCGAATCCGAATTTGCTTATTGCGACTACTTATCATTCAAAAGAGTTCGCACTTTATGCGATTTTTAGTGGCGGGTGTAAAATAATCTGCAAATGCATTCATGTATCGCATAAAATATATTTTATGTCGTATTTGTAACGTTTGGAAATTTGCCTGGCGCCGACGTAAATGCAAAAAACCGACGTCTGCAGCGGTCGCGCGTTTAAAATTGGAATATTTTTTTGTAAGAACATAACAATACGTCTTTCTAGAGATTGATAGATGCGAAATTTTATCGGTTTATAAATATAATGAAACTAGCTTTTGTCCGAATTGGCCTATTCTTTATTCGTTTTTTAGTACGTTGAACTTGCTAGATTATGCAACAATCAATAATCATTCTTATATGTTCAGGATAAGGTGGTATTGCCACACTGCAGACATTGTTCCACCATGGATGCACCAGGGTAGTACCCTCTTGGAGATCTTAGCAACAAATGGCCTACTTCCTCTTGTGTCGACATTTGAAAAAACCTCTACAAGTGCACTGTTTGTGACACAATCATCTCACAAATGCATACATGGAAACACAATATACGTCCTTCTTCCACAAGCACCGGACGCAAGCCCCAACTTAACGTCCAATATTGGCCACTCATCAAAACAAAATCACGGGATTGGAAATATAATAGGCTCCGGAGGCCCATCCATCTCGGAGTGGACAGATGAAATGTGAATAAGGGCTCGTTAGTTACCCTATTAGAGCGGGTGGATTGGTCGCGAGCATCCCTTGCTTTTTATTATCGGGTCGTTCATTACGTCATGTCGAGGGCGACAGGCTATAGAAATTGACGTGTGGATCGACTTCTAGTGGCGTCTGCTAAGTGCTTCGGTTCTGGGTTTGATTCCTAAGTCGTGCTACAATTTTTTTGAGAGATTTATTTTTATGAATCCAGCTAAAGTGTTCCATACAGCAAAAGTTCGACGAAGCGTGTCTGCATTAAATCTTGACATGTGGTGACATTACAAAATAAAAAAAAAAACATCACATACAATCATACATACAATCAATAAAAAAATGCTGGCCAGTTCGAGTTCTAAATTTAAAAATATCTATTACAATATCAATGGCGGTTTCATAGCAGCCTTAGATTAATTATAATTAATCTAAGATACCAGCATAGTAAAGTGATGTATTTAGGTAGTCCACAAACACGATCTGGTTAGATATCCTGTAGGTAATATCCTAGTATCTATTTCCTCGCTCGATGTCAACGCAAAGATCACTTGAACGGGTACGGATGGACCGCATTATCCAACTAATAATCATGTTCACCCAATGATATTATATTGATTCTGTTATACAAGATATTTAGTATTCATTGATTTCCATAGACTTACGAAGTTTGTGTTTTTGTTTGTATGGGGTAATATCTGTAATCACTACTCCGATTCCAAATTTTTTGAAGGAGTTCCTACTTCCTAAGTACCTAACATAAGCTATATTGTTTTTTCTTAAGACTTTCAGATAGACAAGCAGAAAAAAGTGCTCAAAATAATTCTTAGAAACGATCAAGAATAAATTTTAATATGTTAGAACTATAACTTTAAAGTCACTTTTATATAGGTACCTACGTCTATTTAAATTAAATCACAGCCATAGACATTATTTACATGGTATTATGCCATCCATCTCTCTGTAGCTACCTAGCACCTACCTATATTACATTTAACAAGTGTCGGTAACGAATGACAAAATAAATCACAAATCAATTCCTTAGGGTCGCAGATAATTCCCTTACCAAAGAAATATATCCCCATTTTTTATATGTTGCTTGATATAACATTTCATACTCACCCAAAACCCTAAAAGGCTGGAATTATGGCCGAAATTGACAATATTTATTACACCGATGCTACGTTACGACTTCTGTACGCGTATATTTGACGCCTTGCCTTATTTGCTCAGGAAACATACATATTTCCAAGACACATATTATGTACAGTCGAAAAGAGAGTGGTTGAGGCAGTAATGTGTTTATTTTAATAAAAAAAATTACATGTATTTTTTTATGTGAGACTCAGTGAGCGAAAGTTATGTTTAGACAAATGTAGACTGATCCTGAAATCAAAATATATATAAATATTTTCATGGGCTTCAAGGAACATAAGACACTTTCGGATCCATAAAAATCTGTCAAAGAATCGAATCTTTATGTAGTATTCAGTAGACATTATTATATTATGCTCAGGAAAAAGTAGTATAGCCACCTTGTAGATATTGTTTATTTTCGTAAAAACCAAACTGCCAAAAATAGTAATTCATCGAACAAAAAGAATCAAATATTCGACCCATCTTTTCACAGTCCGCTAACCTGCTGCGCCCTTCAGATGATACTTAAACAGTCTTGTATTATAAAGCCACGCGATAATCGCTCATGAATCATGACTAATAATTCACATAATTTAATTAACAAACAACCGTGATTTCGTAAACTGACTACATCGCACATGTGACGTGTATTCAAATCTGCCGGTTGTAATTACAGTTGACTATTAAACTTAATAGACGTTACATGTTACAGTAACGTGTGCAGGTTAGTAGTGGAAGTTTGTGACGTGTGTCGCGTATGGTTCCATATTTGACAGTTGATGTTGTTTGGTTGGTGATGTTTTGTTTGAAGAGAATAAATTAATTATACCTTAACTACACCTATACTATGCCATAAATTTTATAGAAATTAATATCATTAGTTAGAAGTTGGGAATTTTTAATTTGCTTGTAAGGATTACATATTAGTACAACTGGTCTGGTTCTTGAAATGCTTTAACTAATAGAAAGCTTCTTCATTCCTGAAAGACATTGACTATATTATATTGACTCGCTAAAGTATTATTCCAGAAAGACTCATAAAAGTCTGTTCCACGAAATATTGGAGTAGTCTCATTTCTCCTTAAATCTTATTTTATAACGGTTTTTATACAAAAAAATATTTCCCAACATCTTTTTATAAAGTTATAAACTAGAAACATCACATGGTACGGGTTTTGTCATTATTTTTCTTTGACTCGGAACTCCAACTGCCGCGTTTTGCAAATTGCAATTTTGTTCCGAAGAAAGTAAATATTTTTGTAAACTACAGTGTTTTAGAGAACGATTCATACATATCGAACTGGTGCTGTAGAAAAGGCAAAGAAATATAACACTTTAGGAACGTTTATGTTTTATAAGTCTTCTGCGCTTACCTTCAAATACCATTCGCTATGTTGCAAATATAATTCCGAAGTCGAAGTCGAAAGACTTCAAGGGCCAGATTAGCCAAAATCAATGCCGCTGCGTCTTATCTACGTTGACGTCTTTTAGAAAACTAAAGGCGGCTTGGGTTAGCCATTGTAAGCCCAACAACCACTATTATGTTTAACTATATGTCACGAATTGCAATAAATCAGATATTCAGTGGTCATAAGGTGCTGTTTTAGAATAATTAACTGGAATGGCAATAAATTTCCTCAGGCATAAAAAGTGGCACGTAAATTTTATTTAATTAAGACTGCAGCGGCTTACTTTTTCATTACATAAATAAACTGCATAACTCATCCTCAGACGGTCGCCGCGTCTGAGGATGTTTATCTCTTGCCGGTCGCCATTATTTTTGGGCTTCAGTTCATGTACAATCAGATGCAGTCAAGCTACTTTGTCGAGCCACCGATAAAAAAAAACTCATCAGTATAAAACTATATAAAAACACTTCACCGCCCGACAGTACATATTAAGTAACGTATAATGAGACGATCCGTGCACCGCCACTTGGCAAGGCCGCGCTAATCTCGCGAGAAGGTCTGCACTCTGTGCGGCGCGGAACACGCGACCGCTAGCTCCACTCATATGAGAATTGTTCTAGATATGTGTTTATTGAAGATCAAATACGCTGTTAAATGACCTGTTTATGATGGGATATGTTGGATTAAACTACGTTAGATGAAATATTCGGTCTTGTAAAGTAAAAAAAAATGATTTTGCTACAATTTTATTGAGAATCAATGCTACAGTTTCTAACCAATCCCTTTACTTTTTCAACAAATATTGTTAAACAAACGTTGCGTCAAAAATTCCCAACAATCAATAAGATCTCTCATGTACAAACAATTAAAATTCCCCACATTTTTTTGTAGTAACTAGTTGCTAAGTACTAACGCAAATGCGTCATGCAATAGTTATCTTGCAGTCATCATTCACACCTAGCAGCTTGTATATGTTACTTTACGCGGCCCTAAACGACAAGTTAAAATAAACTTAATCTAACAATGACATAATAAGTTAAACTAAACTGAGGTCGTATTGCATCGCTCGGGGAATTCGTATTTGTTAACTACAAACATTTAAAAATAACATAATACATTACCGGCTAGGTACTACAATAGTTATCCGATGGGTGTATTAAATGGTCGATGTATTTGTTTTTGAAATGTCATCGCTAAGACGTTTCATGATTAGACCTTGGTACGCCATTTCGAGTAACCAGCCTTCCGAATAAATAAGGTTGAGGATAATGAAACAATTGTGTCGTAATGTTTGTATGAACGCTTCTTGCGATCCTAGATAATATTAATTTTATATAACATTATATTGCTTATTGACCAATATTGTATTTCTTTATGTTTGAGTTAGTTTTTGCTTCAAATATATAGTTAGTTAGAGCTAGAATTGAGTAGTAGGTCGAAAAATCTTCAACATTTTATTGACTCACACCTGTAGACATATCCTAATGGTTAATAGGTATCGTAAATGTTCTGTACTTTTTACAATCTGTTCCTTCTTGAGCAGTTTTTTTTGTTATTTAGCTAAAGAAACCTTGAATGTATTTTACTGGCAATGTAGAAATTGATAATTACTCTGTATAATACACGGCCATGGTCGATGGTTCAGAAGACTCCAATCCATCCAAAGGTTGTCTGTAAGAAATTGCGGAATGCTATAAGACCGCCAATTGTACTTGTGTTTTTATCATCTTAGTTTTATTTTATGTTATTTTATGTATATACATTCACCTTACTTTGATGTACAATAAAGTGTTAATAAATAAATGAAACTCGTAACAATTAACAATGCGCGCTCGATACGCGCATTACCTACTTTACTTTCATAATTATTACTAAAATAATACTTACTCAAAGTTAGATAGGTGACTTCTTTAAATACTTTATTGAATGTTAGATTAAGTTTTTACTTATCTTATGTAACTTATTTTAAGGACAGAAAAAACAATTAAAAGTAACCTTAAACCAGCGTTAAATCAATTGTAAAACACTCAATTAACTACAAATAGTGCGACATACATTTTTTGAATAAAATTTACTCAAAGAATTGAATTAATTGGATAGACAAAACAATCTCATTAGCTATTGTGTTTTTTAACTGAACGACGAGAGCATGATGAATGGTGATAATTGATAAGCGATCGGCTGCCCATGAAGAGAAGCAACACCAGTCAGAATTTTAACTATGAGACTTAACATCTTTGGGCGGTCGTATACTGGTGGTAGGTCTCTCATATGTGAGAGTCCGTCTGGGTGGGTACCACCGCAATGTCTATTTCTACCGCCAAGCGGCAGTGTGGATGCACTGTTGTGTTTCGGTTTGAAGGACATTGTAGCCAGTGTAACTACTGGACATAACGAAACTTAACATCTTATGTCTCAGGATGACGAGCGCAGTGCAATGCCACATAGTACTTTGTAACTCAAGGTGCTGGATGGTGTTGCTACTGTTTATGGGTGGTCGTATCGCTTACCATCAGGTGAACAGCATGCTCGTCTCGTCATTCAATGCCATAAAAAAAAGCGGAATCCTCGTCTCGTCATTTAACGGTAATCAAAAAATAACTTATAAAAAGTTCATGGTGATGCAATGCGCTCGTCATCCTAATACATAATATCCGGTAATTAACTTGCTACAATGGCCTTCAAATCGGAACATAACAGTGCCTTCACATTGTTGCTTGGCGGTAAAAATAGACACTATTATGGTACCTACCCAGAGGAACTCGCGAGTATGAAATTTGTCACCAAGTACCTAAACGTCAAGTTTAAAATTGAAGTTATTTTACTTTAATTATAATTTAACCGTTTAATGATAATAAATATTGTGTTTGTGATCTAAGTGCCTGTGAGAGAAAGTTTATTACTTTCAAAGATAGTGGAACGACTTTATATGAAAACTTTTTATGTGTTAGCTTTGGATGAGACTACACTGGCTGGGGATTTTATAGACATATTTTTCCAGGGGAAAAGTTTGTGAGTTCATCCTAGTGCATGTTATATTTCTTCGTTTCTTTATGAGAAACTACGTTTGCCTTCAGGTATGCCCTTGAGATTAAGATCTTTTCCTACGTACTTATCTGAAACTAGTCTTGCTCGCGGCTCCACCCGCGTGAATGAGTTTTTCCGGAATAAAAGTCGCGCTTTATATATTCCCAGAATAAAAAGTAGTTTATGTTACTCACTAATAATGTAGCTTTATATTGGTTAAAGAATCTTTAAAATCGTTTCACAAATTTTTGAGTTTATTCGTTACAAACATACAAATCTTTCCTCTTTATAATATTAGTGTAGATAAAGCCTGTATGTTAATCCAGTATATTATGGTCTATCTATGCGCCGTATTCCATCTAGCTCCATTAAGCACTGTGTTTATTCAACTTCACACTTTATGTCTTTACTTGTGTCATTTCATCAAAAATTCCAACGAATCCAGTTGTCCCATCTGGGAATCTAACAACATGCTTGCCTTTAAGCGATACCCAAATCATCAAGTGGAATTTCAACACTCCATTTACGACAATAGAATTCGCCCAATCCTATAGAATCTGAAATGTTCTGGAATATTCCATAGCCTGAGGTGGTATACGTTGTCCGTGCGAACGAATGTGTGAGAGACCGTCCCCAGGGTGAAATGTGGCGAGTCTCATGAATGTTTATGATAAATCGATCTGTCCTAAATCACGGAATCAAATGAACCGGGCCCCGGTAACTAACGCGTGTGTGCGCGTTACGGAGGCCACACTTTTGGTGGTATGGGAGACTTTCTATATACATAAAATATTGGTGATTGATATGTCAAAAGTTGGTGATTGGAGAAAACTGCCTTGCTCAAACAAATAAACATAATAATAAACATAAATACATACACAAAGGTCGCGTTACCGCGTCGCAGTAAGATTTTTATGTAAACTGACATGGTTTTCCGTGTATTCGGTTAAGCAAAAAGCATCGTATTTATAAAGGGTCACTATAAAATGCATTATGTTATGGTAATTTATTGATACTCATAAAATATGCAGATCATTTTCCTTATAAATCACAGTTATTAATAGAAACACGTAACCTCTTAAACAATAATGTCAACATATAATATTAAAAAAAATGATGAATAAATAATTGACTTCATATTGCATCATTTTAATATTTAGTAATGCCAATATAGTACTACTTAGAATTATATAGTAAGAGTAATTCGTATGATCGACAATTACTTTCAAATTGGTAATTCATGTCTAGGTAATAATTCAAGCATCACCAAAGACATAATATTTTTCCAAAGCTTGTCGTTCCTCTAAAATCTAAAAATTGGTCGATAAAATTTCGATCCTGAACAATATCTCTATCTCTTTTTACGGCCGGTTTCAATAACTTACTAACTTTTAACTGGATTTTAATATCACACTCGACGGTAAAAGTTACGCTGTTACTGCTGTTTCAATACCAATTCTTATCTAACCTTAGTTTTTAGAAATACAGATAACTACCAAAAGTAAGCTATTTAACAGTTTGTTATATGTTAGTAAGTTATTGAGACCGGCCGGTAAAGTTTAAACCATGGTCACTCTAGCCCCAGTTTTCTGCACCCATATACAAAGGGTTTAATGCATGTGTCAACCGAATTAACGTACACTTTCACACGAACAAATCAAATAAGATTGGAATATTTATTTTGTTATTAAATTATTGAATTCAAATGCCAATTAACGTTTTATAGTACTATATATCTTTTCTAGGTATCAAATTAAATTAAAATTCAACCTAAGACGTTACTTTATAATCATCTAAAGAAACTATAATAACAAATTAAAACAGATCAAGAAGTATCAATCCATCCTCCATTAGACAAAAACGGTAGTACGGCAATACTACAATAATCCCAGAACTAGTACATTTTCAAAATTTATTATATTTATTCATCGGGTCACTCACGTCGTCTCGCACAAGCTCGTGACACAATCCGAGACCAACAATGCGCAGCCGGTTGAAAACACAAAAACAATAAGACATTAAAACACTTTAGTATTTCTCTTTCCACTTACAAATACGTTTCGTTTCCCGGAAAACTCATAAAACATTTTATAGCCTGTCACCAGACCGAAGTGGCAGTTATTTTATCGTTTAAAAACCCTTTAAATGGAATCACAACCGTGTGCGGGATCTTTATGAATCAATTTTCTATCTGGTTTTTATGCCGTTTGTTAACGTTACTTTAGTGCTAACTAGTATCTCTAATTCATCACAGAAGTAAGTTGATAACATTACGATTGTATCTGATCATGTTTCATATTGTACTAGTATAATTATAACCATTTGTGTCCTGACATAGTATGGTGTACTATAATACATTTTTACCTTAACTCGTCAATACATACCTACCTGTACAAGCTATCGATTGACAATTATTTTTTATAGAAGCCACTCAAGTCACAAGCTTAATATCGAAAGCTTCACAGAACGTTTACAAGACATTATCAACTCTAAATAAATACACGACAGTTTAAATCTCGCGTGACAACGTCAGAGCATTATCATCGTGTCATTTGTCTAGCACCAAGCGCTAAATAATTTGGCGTTGGTACCGATTAACGCGTAGTCCATTAACGGTTTTGTCTCCGCGCGTCTTATGCTCTCTTTACTGGTGTGTTAATACATTCCTAAATTTGTTGTAGCTGCTAATGCCTCGCGCCTGAGTGCTTTTAATATCGTGTATCGCGTAACTACGCTATAGTCATTCGTCTGGTTCTGTACTGAGATTTCCTCTCTCTAGCCGTAAATAGATCTTGGAGTTTTGAAGACGAAGACCGATTTTTGAGACGTGTGGTAGTCTTAAATACTAGGCGATGCCCGTGTTCATGGCAGTAACGGGACAGTGTATAATACCGAGCTAATATTATTTATATAAAATATTATATTTTCCGGGATAAAAGTAGCCTATGTTGCTCGCTGATGTAGCTTTATATTTTAAACAATGTTAGACCAAAAAACATGTAAATATAATACATTTTTCACTGAATACAATATTATTAATCACATCCTGTCAAAGATAAATGGCATTTGTTTTTTATTTGTACAATAGACTAGATTTTAGGTGTTATAATAGAATACTCGCCCGGCCATTCTTTCGTCGACTTCTTTGTTGTCGCTTGTCATTTTTTGGGTTAATGTCCTATCCATTTATACAGAAAGTACATTATTATCCTGTACCTTTTTACATAATGTGATTGGTTTATTGTCTTAAGTGCATTATATTAATTAATAGTCAAAATCAAATGCAATTTTTTGAATCAAATTATTTGTTCTTATCGTATAATCATGATTATTTTTATTACTGTATCGAAACTTCAGTTTGTGCTATAAATGTATGACGTTTGAATGTGTTATAAACATAAATATAAACACACGACGACAAATCCGTTTAGTTTTACGTATTTACGCGCAGACGAGTTCTCTCACGACACACATTACGTCACACGGTCGACGCGGATCAAATTCGACCAACGCATTACAAACACCACCTCACAATCCTTATAACTACGTGTTAAAGTTTAAATCGCTGTAATCAAGCGGCAGTGATAAGTTAGTGCGATTTTCATTAAGATTTTCCACGTCCACGCGAATGAAGCGACGGGTTTTTTTTTTAATCAGCTGTTAGAATGTGTGAAATGGAACGTAATATTTTTATGTATTTCTAGATATTGTGAGAGTAGTGAAAATATGTTTTGAAATAATACTTAATTTTTAATATACTATATTAAGTTGGGAGACCTTGATAGATGTTTATTTCCTATGAAACCTGTATAGAATGAAAAATTAAAAAATAAAGGTTTAAATTCAGTATCGCGTACTAACTTAGAGACACACTAATTGATATCTAATTGTTGCACAATTACCGAATCAGATAGCTCATTAGATTCACCGCGTGGTGTCACCCGATCTCCTTCGGCGCGCAATCACACGATCACAATTGATATCACAAAGCAGCGACTACTGCCAATGTGGGCGTGATACTCAGTCAACTCGGATTTATAGTATATGCCGTAATAGCGTTCAGGCTTGGTCTTTTTGTATATATGTTTCTTGGAACGCTAATTTACCGCGAGTTTACAAACTTTTATAAAATTTTGGCATTCAATTTTTCTGTCGCCGACCTCTAGGGATATACAATATTTGGTCATTAGTCATTACGATATTGGTGAATTAAATTTACGAGCGAAATAAATTTTTATAAATGTTTTAAAGAAAAATTAAATTTGGAACGAGTTAATATTCGAATTTTAAATAATTTGAATCTGTATTTAACCTGAATGCGAATGCTCTCGACGGGGTCTGTTGAGTCCGGACGCCTAATGCCGGACACCTGCGCCGGTTTACGGACGTATTCGGACACGCTCGGACACCCCGGCCCGGTGCCCTTAATCAAGGTAAATAACATTAATTGTTGAATTAGGATGATGAATCTGTGGAATAAGTTAAAGCGTTTCTCTATACCCTTTATAAAAGTAACTTTTAGTTTCTGTAATAATCTATTATAAATATAAACAAACATTACGTAAAAGACAAACTTAATCCTCTCAAGACGATGCCATCAAGCGTCTGCGTTCCGTTGTCAGCAAAAAGAAAAAATGTCTTAAACACCGGTCATCACCGGTGTAACAATACCCGCCGTGTACGCTAAAACACTACACCGAAATATCGTCCGCACGTCGCGTCGGTAGTTGTCGACCGTCCAAACCGTCCAGTGCGGATTGACACGTCACCGTTCCACATTACTTGTGCATCGGCATTCGGGAACCGCACGACGCGATCCCACCGGCGCGTCACTATAAATACCACTGGCACGTGAAAAAAGACCTACAACACTTGCACTAAATACCGCCAACTAACAACTAAACGATGTGGCCAGGATGAACAATAGTATAAGTTGTTTTTTTTTTCTTGTTTATGGTAGATTAACTTTTTGGCGAAAATTATAGAATGTTCTTTTTTATATTAAATTAAATTTAGAACACATTGAATGTTGTAATTTACTGCTTGATTGCTTTTTAATTACCCGAAAAATATTAATTGTATGATTTCGCGCATCAAATATAAACATCGTTCATCACCATAACGTCATTAATCATTCCACTTCGCCGGACACCTCACAGCTTAAACAAAATATCAATAAAAATTAAATTGTAGGCACATGGATATCCAGTAGCAACTTGCCTTATCTGTTGACTCTTCTTCCATAATATTATGTTTCCTTAGTCCTTCCACCAAGACATTCCTTTCACTATATTTTTTACTATACAAAAAGAAATGCCTATTCACGAAATAACTCGCAGTAGACAGTTTTTTTATAATACTTTTTGCCTATAGTTATTTATAAGTGGAAAATATTTTAGGGAAATGCAACAAGAGAATACGATGTTATTACAAATATTTTTGTTTAACAAAATATTAAAACGGCGTTTAATACTATCACCAGCCAATTATATCGAACGTAGAATGATAAATCAAAACCTCTTTTACAACGTTATACCATTCGACAACACGAAAAGATCTAATTATAATGGACTAGTCTTAATTTAAACGGTACAGCCGAACACTAACGACCGACGCGTCATATATGTTCTTTTTTATGTATTTAGAGAGACAATGGAACGAGCGAAAACAATATGATGTTCGGCCTAATGGACGCTGGCGGGTATGTGTGACTCTCTGTTAATGTACCTAGCGAACATTTCGAGCGTTAGCTATATCGATGTTTATTATCGATACATCGAAACTTTGCGTCGCTATCGAATGCTTTGATCGCTTTTTGAACAATGTAGGCAAATTACTTTTTGTACAAAGACATAAAATATGGCCAAATTAAAAGAACTATTAATTAAAAATACCACACAGCTCTAAATAAATATAGATATTTGTGAGTACGATTATCATCAAATAAATTGTGTCTATTTGAAACATAAGCTGTATTCATTAAGATCTCAAGTATAGTCGATGCTAATAAATAATTTATATGAAACAAACAGGGAGTATCGAATGACGCTTAGTTTACATAATTTGCGTCGACAATCGTCACCCTCTCGAGCTTCGAATACGGCTCAAATTTATTGTGCCTTTGAATGATTAATGAATATATATATATTTGAACAAAGCTTGGTGTAAACTTGAGAATTTATTTACGACGTTGTATTAATGGAATAATATTTTTACAGGCTTGTACCTAATGCCGTTAGTTACATACAAAATATTATTATATAGGTAATTTATTTAGTTACTGAAAAAAATATTTAATTACTCTTAACTTTGTAATAATACGTATTTATGCGCATAAGGAAGTTCCATTTTAATTAAATTATATTTATCGTCAGACCTCCGGTAACGTAAAATAAATATTTGAGGATAAATATATTTTAAATTATTCTTATTTTTTCGGTCGAATCAGCATGTTTAATAATTATATTAAACATGATCAATATAATAATATTAGATAGTTCTCCTCTTGAATCCTCCAATATACAGTATGAACCTAGTTAAACACACGGCGCGGCAGTTCATGTTTTCATAAAAATATACGCAAAAAAGAGAAACAAGAGGGTAAAAATTAAAAAAAGAAACCGTAAAAAGGCTCCCAACGTGTGGGTTTCCTTGTGCAGCTACTTGTTTGACTATCTTATCAGTCATTACCAACGTATTAATATGAACTTTAAGTAGGTTTCGTTTTCCCATCATGCTTCAATCCTGGCTTAAGAAAAATACCCAGTTGCTAAAATTCCCGTAAAATATACGATAAATATGTTAGAAGTGATAACTTGGATTTGTTGAAGAGAATATTGCTTGGATTTATTAAAGACGAATCATTAATTTAATTAGGGAATGCAATAGCTATAAGTGGCGAGACACACATATATTCGAAAACCTAATCCTGGCTGTATTTACCCTGACTTGTGGCAACCCTACCCTGTATCGCTGTCAAATAGTTGTCGTGTCAATGTCATGTCAACGTTGTGTCATTATTTTGGCACCTTCTAGTTATTTCGATGATCCTATTTCAATACCAGATTATGTCACGCTTACTTGGAGGGCGATAAAGTCGATGATGTTTAATTAATTAATTATTAAAATTAATTGATTAATTTACCGAGCTGTCACACAGTATTGAACATGTACCAATGTCAAACTCTTAGATCATATTGTTATTACTAGTGGTCGTCAAGTGGTCGAACTTCGACCGTCAAGTTTAATATAATTCGAAACACATATACAGGGTCATTTTGACATTGCGTTACTAAATGAAACCACATGCTTATTTCCTTGAAAATAACACTTTCCATTAAGTTATTTTAACCATAGATGTAAAATAAAAAAGTGTAAGTTTCGAACAAAATAAATATCAATAAAAACTAACTTTAAGTTTACACGCCCTAGTGACACTACTACTGCTGTAGAAGGATTCGCCACTGGAGCAACATCACACTTTCAGTCAGAAAAATACTCACGCACACGCCATATTCGCACTAAATTACAAAATTATAAAAAAATCAGGAAAGTAAAATTGAGATTTTTGATGATAATATTCGTTTCTCATTGATGATTTTTGGTACAATGTTAGCAAAAGCAAAGACGAGTATGTGTATTAACGCAATGTCAAAATGACCCTGTATATATTTTTTTCTGCACTCCTTCTCTATTATATGACCTTTGATTATCCCAAATCTCACACTCCTCCGTGACCACAATGTGCTTAAAAAGATTACAAAGTATTTTCTACACGTATTAATATATAGATACTTGTCAATCTGTACGTTACGAAAATATATACCTACGGACTTACGGAACCTTTTATTACGACTAATCATACAGAACTGTTGATAAATTTAGTTCTTTTAATCACAATGCCAAAGTATTATAAGCTATAATACCAGTCTCAAGTCACTTTTGATTCCTGTCTTTCAATGTCTCTAATAAAGTGCAAGCAAAAACGGGAAGGCACTAAAGTAAACTGCCTCTCCATTGTCGTCCATTTTGGATTCAACTTATTTCTAGCTTTTAGCACGACTGACGGATCTGGACCGAGTTTAGAATAAAATCTAAATTGATGTACCGTGGCCACGCGACAAGCGACAAGCGATTGCATCATCACATTCAAATTCTTTGTCTCTCTGTTGTCCTGGTATTAAAATTAGTTCATTCAATTGATATAGTTACCTACCATGTGACAATTTGATTGACCTATTTATGTATTAATAATGTATTAAATTTACATAGTGTTTACAAATCGCTGTCAGCAGTCACTTACTTTCAGTTTTTTGATGTGATTGCGGTAGAGACTGTTTACGTTAATTGGTTTGTGAACAATAACCTAAAAATCATTTTTCTATCTGATATCGTACTATAGGGCAGAACATGTGTTTTTGTATTATATACCTAATTAATTAAAACATAAAACTCATAATAAGATGCTAAAACTTTTCTATATTTTCATCATCGCTATCGCTAATCGCTATAGACTCTCGTTCGCCAGTCGCATCGAAATGCGGAGGTAGTAGTAAATTATCGCGAGTCGCGTCACCGACCTAATAGAGACTTCCCGCCATCCGATTAGTGACACCGCACACCGACTCGTGTGAAATGTTCCTACTGGTTCTTTTCTCTTCATTATTTTTATTCAAGTCAGCTTTGTTTACATAGCTGTTTGTGTATTGAAAGAATTTTTGTACATATCTTGCTATGAGATTGAGGTTTGGTAGAGCAATGAGAGATGGTATGAATTGTATTGCTATATTTGCACGGACCAGCTCATAGCTCTACCTGCTTAGCTAAGTGCAAGTATTTTCCCTAAATAAATGTTCCAATGTGAACTTTACTGAGAAAAATATATACGTTAGTAGGGCTTGCTCTATGTGCCAAATTTCATCGAAATTCATTCAGCGATCTATGTATTTACTTCTAATATACAAAAATCTGTATAAACTTTAATATTTATAATATTATGATAGTAGGAAGCAGGATGTAACACTGCCGAACTGAAAAGTCGCATCACCGCATAAGAAACCCCACCATCCGATTAGTGACACAGCGAACGTCGAACACCAGCTCGTGTGAGGCGCCATTTTGTAATTTTTTTTTATTAATTCAACTGCATAGAACTTACTTTATTATGCCTACTGGTTGTTTTATTAAGAAAGCGTAATGTGCCAACGCAAATTGATAATGCCAAGTATATAGTGAAATATTTATACATGATTCCATTATTGTTCAATTGTTTCATATTAATAGAAAACACAACAAATCGAGGGTATTTATTTTAAAAGCTTTTATAACTTGCAATGTATTTATGTTTGTTTGGGTGGAATCTTGCAAGTCAGTTTTGAAGCAGTTACCCTCAACCGATTGTGTAGAGAATACAATAATCATGTAACTTGATCTTGATAAAAGTAAAACTCGCGACAAGCTTTTATCTCTACATAGTATTAAATAAAGTTTGATTAAATTTAAAATTATTTGTTTCTTTTTAGATCACTTAAATAAAAGCTTGTTTCAAATTATTTATTTTTTTACTTTTTATTTATTTATGACCTTATTAACTCATACTTTAGGGAATAAAATGACGTAACACAACAAAACAAACAGTCAATAGCGAAATAAAATAAAACAAAGCGAACGCCATTTGTATTATTATGAAATGCGCCGTCTGCTCTAGCGAGAGAATTTCTGATTTATTAATAGTTTGTTATTTTTGTTAACTGTTTTAAAAACATGAAAATTAATTAATTTGTTTTGTTAACCTAAAATTCTTGTGGTGAAAGAATGGTATACTCGAGTGACAGATGTATAATAGTTATTGTTCCAACTCTAATGCTGAGGCCACACTAACGACATAGGATAAATATTATTAGTAAATGTTGCCATCATTATAGCAATAATTTGACAGCGACAATCATAGCTCATTTCAAATTATTGATATTAAAGGACATGTCCAAAAACGGGCCTCAAATTTTAAACAAGACAATTTATATATATTTGGATAGAACTCCTGAAAACTAACCTTTTGCAATAAATCATTAAATTTTAAAGGCCTCCGATTTTGAGATTTTTGTAATTTTGTTTGGCTTGAAAACTACACTTAATATACGCATGCTCACGCCTTTTATCCCCGAAGGTGTAGGCACAGGCGCAACTAGTGCACCCACTTTTCGCCAAGCGTATTCCGTCCCAAGATGTGATAGGGGGCGAGCCTATCGCCATACCGGGCACAAATTCCAGACTCCGGGCTGATACTGAATAGAAAAATCCAATATCACTTTGCCCGACCCGGGGATCGAACCCGAGACCTCAGC
This sequence comes from Sphinx pinastri, assembly GCA_947568825.1. Classification (NCBI taxonomy): domain Eukaryota; kingdom Metazoa; phylum Arthropoda; class Insecta; order Lepidoptera; family Sphingidae; genus Sphinx; species Sphinx pinastri. The sequence goes on from OX387620.1 coordinate 5,368,186, forward strand.
CTTGCAGTCGTATCGTAATACAACTACGAACACACTTAATATGAACGTTTTTAAAAAGTTGGTTATGAATGGAGGGGTCCAAAAATATTTTTTTAATGGATCTAAGCTCCATATTCTGCCCCTTTAATATCCCTAAAGTTTGAGCCTTGTTAGATTTTGAAGCCCAGCACTCATACAAAAAGCGGACATCTTCTTTGCTTGGATTTTAGTTTGACACAGTAATTTTATGACTTACTAGGTGATGCTCGCGGCTCCGCCCGCGTGAAAAAGTTTTACCGGTATAAAAATATTTCCCCGAGATAAAAGGTAGCCTATAGCACTCAGAAGTAATGTAGCTTCCTATTAGTGAAAGAATTTTCAAAATCGGTTCAGTAGTTCTTGAGAGTAGCGCGCTCAACCAAACAAACCCTTCAGCTTTATAATATTAATTACATATAGATTTAATAGGATGATAGACGTTAGATGTAACCTTGAGTCTTAGCCTTGACTTTTCTTGACTACGGATGAAACAACCCGGCCTTAATACAGTGGTAATCTTGGCGTCACAAAAGACATAAAAACTATCCAAACAATAGACACAGGAATCCCTAAACCAACAGAAACCCAATTCCAAGGGTTTCCGAAATAGTACATCTCTTTCAAATACGTTCTGAATGAAACTCTCGGTCTCTCATTAGCCTTGTTCAAACGCAGTTTAACTTTAGTTAGTCGGATGGTGCGTAAATAACGTTTTAATTGAGTGAACTACATAGAATGATTATTGTGCGTAATGGTCAAAATGGTTCGTTCCTTTTGCGTGGAAATGAATTGTAATCAGTATGTTCTGATTTTATGACTAATAATGCAGGTTATTTGTATCGATAAACGAGTGAATGGGCCGTCTGATAGTAAGGGTTTATCACCGCCGTTGAATACTCTTAGATCTTAAGACAGCCATAATCACTAAGAGCCTCTGAATGGGGCACTGTCCACTTAGGTCTCCACCAAAGATTTACTAATAGCCTAATTAAAAACAAAGAATTGTAACCGCGTAGTCGGTTTTCAGAACGATTAAGCATTTTAAATAGCGATGGCGGGAGTATTCTTCATGGTTCTTCAATTTTTATCATCACATAACAACGTGTAGCGCTGCATTTATGTACAAGTGTACCACATTACGTTTATAACTTCATCAAAAACTTAACCAATCATGTAGTTTAACAACCAACGGTGTAATCGATAGTTCGATAACTAACGCCAAATAACGGCAAAACTCTTTCAAAATCGATTAGAAAAGTAAAGAAAAGTAATTAGCGCAATCGAGACGACATGCACCTCACTTATCGATCAAACGTTTGAAACTTACAGGTTAGATCAAGACACGACTCAGAACGAGGCATGAAGTGCATATCCTACTAATATTATAAACGGGAAAGTTTGTAAGTATGGATGTTTGTTACTCTTTCACGCAAAAACTACTGAACGGATTTCGATGAAATTTGGCACACGGGTAGATTATGTCCTGGATTAACACATAGGCTACTTTTTATCCCGGGAAAATATAAAGAGGGACTTTTATCCCGGGAAAACTCATTCACGCGGGCGGAGCCGCGGGCAAAACCTAGTTGTATAATAAACTTTATTTAAAAGCCATAAATTAGTATTCACTATTTAGATCAAGAAATTTAGTATTTATTCCGTAGCTGCGTAGGTTCAAAAACCCAAGGCATACACCTCTGACTTTTCGAAGTTATAGGGGTATTGTTTACCAATTATCGTCCGCATTAACGGTGAAGGAAAACATCGTGAGGAAACCTGCATACCTGAGAATTCTCCATAAGAGTTTCGAGGGTATGTGAAGTCTCCCAACCAGCACTAGGCCCGCGTGGTGGACTAAGGCCACTAAGGCTAAGCTAATTTCCTTACATTAATGGACACCGGTGTCCATTAATGCCCTCAACGCCCGCGGTGGACACCGGTGTCCATTAATGCCCTCAACGCCCGCGGTGGACACCGGTGTCCATTAATGTAAGGAAATTAGCTTATAGCTATATAAGCGGGCGTTGACGGGTTTAAAAGGTAAATTGATTTTTGTTTGCTTTATAAATTTGTTGAGAAATATTAAACAAAAGGTTTACATTCTTAAATTAATTAAAATACGCAAAAAACTAACGTAAACCAAAGTTCCTTACGTACGTTCCAACTTCAACAAACTATTTGAAACGACCGCGCGTTAGTCATCTCGCAAAACTCGCCACAATAACTTGTTACATTTAATTTTATATACGTAACATTGTACACTAATTTCGGAGTCATCAAACTCTACAAGCGAGAGGTTTATTTGCCGCCAACACCGAGCTGCGAATGCCGCTTATAAATTGTGCCAAAACTTAAATTTACAATCGCCCTTGCACACTAATGGCTTTGTAAATCATTGCCTCGGTGGTAATTAGGAATTTGTGATATTAATTTGGACTCGTGCTCTGTGCGCTGTGACGCGAGAGAGCCGGACGTGTTGCACATTGAATTATTCATTAGTGCGTGGCCTAATGAACAAAAAAATTGGGTAGAGACTGTAAATTTCTAGTAGAGATAGAACTCTATTGATTTTAAAAGTTTTTTTTTATATAATAGACCGTGAATCCGTAAATGTAAGGACAATGTTTTAATGAATACTGGGAACTGTAAAAAGGGTATATAAATTAAAAATAAACTATTTATGCAAGGGCTTCGGATCATTGCGGGATACAGTGGCGGCTAACTAAGCTTCACAATCTTTACCCACCTATCATTAATAATTGATTTATATTCCATTACAGATACTACTTTAAAATTTAATTTACATAATAAATTACCGGTCTAAACGCTGTCAATAGATTTGGCAGTGGCGGTATTAAATTTAAGCCGCTGTTAATGTCGGCAGTCGGGACTCGACTAGAGATTGCGACCGACTGTAACAGTTCGTATTGTAATAACGTATGAAATTCAATATAACAACGAGTAGATTAGGGACCTGACCAATTGGCATTCCGTATTCATTCACTATCGTTCTAACGATATATCGAAGTTAATTATCAATAAAAAAGTCTTCCAAAAACCTCAACATACGATGGTTGTTGCCAAAAGCATTTATCACGGAACAACTTTCGCAGATTAACATCTTTACTATACTTTTACTCATGTAAAAGCCCCTTACCTGTATAAAAATATCCCATAGTAATCAAAAATAATGTAACTTATTAATGGTGGGAAAATTTTCATAATCGTATCATGGCCATGATTTCCCACGGCACGCATTATTTTGACAGTTTGTAATAAGCACACGAACGCACCTCATCGCCTTTATGACAATTGAATTGCAATACAGATTACCAGTCCACAATAATTTTATAGAGATAACGTAACACGGTTGTGTTATGACTTTACACTATCATAGAGAATAAGGCCCTGTAGTTTCTGAGATTAACATTCAATGTTTAAACTTAAATACCTTACCTCTTAATAGTATTTTATTTATTTTACTAGGAAACAAACAGTACAATTATACATATAACATTAATATGGTAAAAGTAATACATTGACCAGTAAAGTTTCCACAAATAAATGTTGGAAAAACCGCAATGTCACAGCAACAGCATAGTAGATATTACGCATACGCACGCCTTTTATCCCCGAAGGGGTAGGCAGAGGCGCAACTAATGCACCCACTTTTCGCCATTTTTATTCCGTCCCATGATGTGATAGGGGGCGAGCCTATCGCCATATCGGGCACAAATTCCAGACTCCGGGCTGATACTGAATAGAAAAACCCAATATCACTTTGCCCGACCCGGGGATCGAACCCGAGACCTAAGCATTGCAGTCCTACCGTAATAAAACTACGCCACCGAGGCAGTAGATATTAGTTTTATTTATTTACTGTGCCGCAGTCCATAGTTATAAAGTACAGGCCTACAGTATAAGAATGAATATGGAACGATTGCTACTTAACCCCATCAAGGCGATTTTTGATTGGGAACTTGGCTTATTGTATGTTTAGAGTTCGGTATAATAGTGGTTACGTTGATTTGGGAATGAGTATAAAAAAAAGTGTGATCAAAAATCTTTTTTGCAATAAGATTTTGATACTTATATCCTAATTGTACAGAGATAAAGTATAACAAGAAAGCATTGCATGAAACGTGCGTGGCTCGATTTTATTTGGCTCATTCTAAAAGTTTGAACACTGATTTGATTACAATTTCGTGTTAGCGTTAACCGATACCCTTTTTATGTCGTATTAACACTGGCTAAGTAGCCTACAAAGAAGAAACTACACAAAAATCAAAAGCGTCTTCACCATAAACACCCGCATATCCCTGCAACAAACATTCGGGCCTGCTCGCCAACACGGATTCACATCACTCGTCCGCGCAGGTTATTGATCCTTGTGCCTTCGTGTTGTTAATATTCCATGCGCGTGCGCAGGAGACGGCCGCGTCCGCTGCGCACCGCGCCGCTCCGCGAGAGAGTATGGGTTTCCAATTCGAAAACAATATGCATATAGTTTTTTTGTACCACATTTTGAATACTGATGAGTTGACTTCCTGAAATCATCGTTGAATAATTTGTTTTGTTTTTAAAAGTTATGGATACGTGCCAGAGTGGTTTATGAGATTACGTGTTTGATGTTTGAGTTTTAATCTGGTTGGTGGAGTTTCCGAGAATTATTAATATGGATTATAAATGCAAGTGTAATGATTGTAAAACTTAAATACTAGAGCCAATGATACAATCTTAGCATGGCAGAGACGTGTCCTGTTTTTTTAGGCATAAATAAACCGGCCAGTACCATCTATTGCCACAAAAACCGCCACAAAAAGTGTCAGCTTTACACAATAATGTTGTGGACGGTCGCTAAGAGTGCTAAAAACCCAAAAATTACACAAAATTTCACTCGCTGTTTCAACGAAAAATCTCTCTGTTGAACGTAATGGGTAGTATGCGAAATATATTCGGAACTCAGGTTCAGTTATGAGCAAAAAAGTCGTGATTCGATTTTGTTTTTTATAGCACAAACTTCTTCGTTGCCCATAACCACTTACTTTTCACTTTACCAAAACAATCGTGGATGCAATGCCGTCCTAAAGCTGAGTTTAGACAACGACACTATACATCGTACACTCAGTGTATATGTGAGTGTCCGTAAATGTCACAATAAGAGACACCAGTATTCACACATAGACACTCGGTGTACTACGTCTATGGAGTAAAGTTACGTAGTCTAAACTAGGTTTAACAGGAAAAGAAAATGGAGTAGGTAATAAACGAGGGTATTTTGAACACAGGAATCCTCACTCACCATACGAAATGCCTCACTCCACTCAACTTACCACACAACTCTGCCACTGCATTAATTTTGTAATAAAACGCTTACTCATTATCAAGTGTTTTACGGAACAGCGTGGCTGCATACGAACATTCCCACAAAGGCTAAGGTTAAACTTAAGGGCCGATTTAACCGCTAGCTGATAAATGCTACTCGTCAAATAAATGTATAAGCTGATCAAATACAAAAGTCTCACTCTAATCTATGCTCCCAAATAAATGGTAATAAAATGAGTACTATCTACATTATCTGTTTTTTTTTATTTCATTGTATGACGTGACGAGCATGCCGTTCGCCTGATGGTAAGCGATACGACCACCCATAAACAGTAGCAACACCATCCAGCACCTTGAGTTACAAAGTACTGTATGGCATTCCACTGCGCTCGTCATCCTGAGACATAAGATGTTAAGTCTCATTATGTCCAGTAGTTACACAGGCTACAATGTCCTTCAAACCGAAACACAACAGCGCATGCACACTGCTGCTTGGCGGTAGAAATAGACATTGCGGTGGTACCCACCCAGAGTCTAGACGGACTCTTACATATTATGAGAAACCTACCACAAGTAATACAATAGTAAAACAAGTTTAATACGATAACTGACAAATAAAATTTACTTGAAACTGTGAAACTGGCCCTTAGTATAATCGTTATTAATAGTAAAGATAGACTGTAGAATCGGTAATAAGTACAAGGGTCGACCGCAACATCGCGAGCGCCAAGCTACCACACAGCGACGTACCACGTGGATGATTCACTCAAGCGTCAACGTCCAATACTTAGGGTTGTGCTGTACTTTTAACAAAAATGTTTATCGAATCAACAGTTAATGAGATTAAATTCCATATGTGTAATCGTAAATGGTCTAGTGTTGTACCTGGTTTTAAACATTAATAATACAAGTAATTTTCAAGTTTAAGGCCTCAGTCTTGATAGTTGTAAAAGTAAATTATATTACTGGCGTTCTTATTGATTTCTTAATCTTTAATAAAAAAAAAATGGATCTGCGCTACTCAAAAAATAATCCTCAATCAGATATTGCGACACTTTACGTAGTTAGTTGTACGCATATTTATGTACGAAAACCAACTTTATCTAAATCAAACTTTTGCATTTAGACAAATACTGCAAATATTCCCATGGGGTCTCTACTATACCACGAATGAATATGACATATTATCTGCGTCTTACGTCCTAGACTTTAGTTTCGAATCTACAAGATGTGACACAAGATTATTATGGGCCTATTCGCCCCCACCCTGGTTGTCATCGAACTACAAGCGCCTAGATATTAATCACAAACTCAATCCGTTGCCAACTTGCACGGTGAGGCGGGGGCGATGCAAAACTTCGAATGACGTGCCGAAATTGAAGTTTTGCTAAATCACTCCAGTGGGCTGGATGTGTAGCGGGTTTTACGTCACGCGTACAACGGTGGCGCTAAAGCTTGGGTTTAGCGCCGCCGTCACATGGCGGCCGCAGTTCAGCTTCGATCGACGTCAGTAACACACTGTCAGTGGGAACAAGATGGTGTGGTTTTAGTAAATGTGGATTAGATTCTTTTTTATCTTTTGAGAAATCAGGAGAGAAATGATAATGAACAAGATGTAATCTTAAATAATAAGTCAAGTAGATTTACGAAGCAATGATATGTTTGGCATAATTAACCCAATTATATATATACGATATTTATTAATATTTACGAACTATTCCTAAACCTCATAATAAATTAATTAAAATTAGGAATCATTTCCAAAAAAAAAAATATTTTAATTTTAAAGCTCAAAATTCAACAATATAAAAACACAGTGTACGCACAGCCCTGCAGGTTAATTTGAACAGAACAACAAGCACCTAATATCGTGAGAATTGAACATTTTGCATAAATAGCGTCGCGATTATATCGCGCGACAATCTTGAATCGAGTGCGAATGCTGGATTAAACACGCTTGTTTCATTATTGTGTCTTAGGAAACATACTATGTGTTGTATGTAATACGTAGAAGTACAATATTAACAACATTTGGTTTATAAGATCCGTGTTTTTCTACTTTTTGATCTTACGCAGAGAAGACCCGAGACCGTAAGGGAGAAAAGTAATTTTGGAAGTGCACACATATATGTATAAGCCGACCCAATACAAATTTGGACCCTAATCTATGCCCCAAAAAATGGTAATAAAATGAGTAATATCTTCATTGGCTGTTTAATAGAATTGCTGTCAAATAAAATTTACTCAAAACCTGTAAAACAGACCCTAAATGCTATAATATTATAATCATAAAAAAGAATCAAAGTTCACTTAACTGTAATCAAACTCATAATTATACCAATCAGTTAGATTGAAACGAAACCTTTTAAACACTGTGGAATTTCATTCAACTTTTAGATCATGAAACACCAAAGCCTTGAAAGATGTCGAAATATTCAGTATCTTTCGGCGAAGCATTAGAAGGTCACGTATTGCGCCACCGTAGCCACCGAGTAAAAACAAAGCTATAATGATTTTCTATTTTACAAGAAATAAGTAAAAAATTGACCAGTTCGCGACATCGCCTTGACACCGTTGAGTCTTGCATAGTTGTTTTTTGATGATTGTTCTGTTAGTTTCGTCTAATGTTTCGCACGGTGGCCGTGTAATTTTGTTAGATTCAAATGATTTAGTTTCTTTTTTGCAATAGAGGATGCTATGTGGCATCGTTGTCTAGTTATTTTCTAGGTCAGCCCCAAAGTTTTTTAACCGTCTCTATCACAAGAAGGGAATAAATAATACTAATAAAGAAGGGAATAGTTTTTTGCCAATTTGGGAAACTTAGTACTTAATAGGTCGAAACTCTACAATAATTATTGCAGCAAGTTTAAACAGCATTACAGATTTGTCCATCATGCTGATGACACTTTCATAACAAATTCTATTCTACTAGACATTTATTTCGAAAACTATCAAGAACAACGCAAACAAAAACCCTACGACAATAACACTTCTGCAATACATATGAAAACACGTAGAATATCCAGCCCTGGATTTTCCTGCAACATTTACTTGTACAGCGGGCGGGTGACATTTTATTAGGGGACATTAAATTTCAAGAATTCAACACCTATGCTAAGTGGGGTGACGCTAAGCACTATTGTTTTACTTACGTGTGCGTTGCGAGCACGCTGCATGTTTCGGAATTATGATAACTGGCTATAAATTAATGGTTAAATGGTATAGCCATTAAATTATGATGAAATTTTTACTGGTGGTAGGTCTCTCATATGTAAGAGTCCGTCTGGGTGGGTACCACCACAATGTCTATTTCTACCTCCAAGCAGCAGTGTGCATGCACTGTTGTGTTTCGGTTTGAAGGACATGGTAGCCAGTGTAACTACAGGACATAATGAGACTTAACATCTTATGTCTCAGGATGACGAGCGCAGTGAAATGTCACACAGTACTTTGTAACTCAAGGTGCTGGATGGTGTTGCTACTGTTTATGGGTGGTCGTACCGCTTATCATCAGGCGAACGGCATGCTCGTCTCGTCATTCAATGCCATTAAAAAAATGTAATTTACTCTTTTTTCATAATGAGACTATAATTGGTAATATAATATCATAGTACATTTATTGTAAATAAGATAAGCGGAATTTCTACTCTGAAAACAGCATAAAATATTCTATAGGTCGCCTCACTGTACCATCAAAATTCTGTTTCTGTGTAGATTTTTGGATTAAATAAAAAGATATCACTACATAAAACAGTTTCTTGTTGTCTACCTTGTTCCTTGTTTCTTTTGTATGGGAAAATGTACACTTTTATAGTTTTCATTCTCTTGTAATAAGCGGACGAATCCTGAATCGTACCTCTATACGAATACGAAATATTTTATTTATCACCTAACAATTTAATGACCACGTGACCGAAGTTTTATGTATAATGTCACTTTCTTCCCTAAACAAATACCGGTTTAGAAATTCCGATTAGTCATTAGTCGACTTGACGTATTTTCCGTAAATTGAATGCGACGTTTATATCAACGCCGTATAACATTCGCGGTTACGAATGCATCTGTGTTTGTAGCGGTGAACACATTCCAATCTGTGTTTGTGTGTTTTTGTGTATGTGATTTATGTGTATGTGTGTGTATGTTTGGCCGACACTGTTTAACTAATGCGGTGCTGTACTCGGATGTCGTTGCTTTGAGTTTGTGTTGTGCAAGTGTTGTGTGTGTGAGTATATGTATGTGCGTTATCCAAGTTTGTATTTCACGAATGTGTCACTGGGTTAGGGCCAAGCTAAATATTATTATAAAATTAGAATAGAAATTATCCACTCAATATGTGGTATCACTCAGTATCCACTTCTGTTCACGAAGCAGAAGAGTCATCTGTTCACGAAGCAGAAGAGTCACCACATTAATAATAATATTATATAGGTATATACCTACATATGTATTTATGTAAGTGTAATTTGTATGTTATGTATTTACAATTTTACTTATATTATGTATATATTCAAGATAGGCATTTATTAATACTTTTATGTACGTTTACATATGTATGTTTCATTTATATCAAGTGACCTTGTTGCACGTACCTTATTTATCTCTGCACCACCCACAGGTTGACTGGGAGAGAATGCCTTTGGCATTAAGTCCGCCTATATACTTTTGTATATAAAGTGCAAAATAAATAAATAAATAAATATGAGGATATACTAATACTCATGAATAAGGGAGTGTAATAATATTTCCTGGACTCCAACCAAGCCAACTTCACCAGTCTCAGACACTTTGGTACGCACTGTCATTATAGAGATGGCAAAATTTAATCATAGTAATGGGTTTAAATTTAACCACTCCACCATAAAAAATAAAGAAGACTGCCCAACAGTTTTGTTTCTGTTTAGAAATGTGTATAATATAATGAAATTTAAAAACGATAAAAATAACAAGGGGACCGTATAATATATAGACCTGATATTATTTTATTATTTGAATTAGTAGCAGCCCTACACGGTAATGTCACATAAGGACGATAACAATGCAGCTGTTATGCTGACTTCACACTTCACTCAAGGCGATACTGGCCGAAGACGTGTCTGACGGTTTATTGTGTGAGGTATGGGCAACACTTATCAAATTCACTTACTTTAATAAGGTCGACTTCCCCTTAGCAGGTTTATAACGTAGCGCGACGATCTTTTAATATTTCAAGGGGATTTAAAACGTTACCAAGAACTTTTATCAAGAATTTAGTAATATAATTGCGTGGAAGATACTATTGATCTGTGGTGCAAAACTAGTCGTAATATCATACCAATAAGTATTAGAAATCTTATGATAACTATCACTTAAATATAGTCACTCTTTAACTATTATATGTCAATGTTCAATGTAGGTTACATTTTAATTTACAGACTGGGTAATGTGGTTTAAATACGTTGTGTACATCAGGTGAAATCGAAAGTATTTACTCTAGACTAGCTTTTTTATCTCATTAAAGACAGAATTTTCAATTACTATTTGTATTTTATTCATACAACAAATACATAAAAACTATTTAAATTATAGTGCCTTCATACACGTAATCTTTACTTGATGAGTAAAATTCCAAGCCTTACCCAAGGACGACAGCGCGCTTCAATACAAATCGGTCAACACAGTGAACAAGCAAGGCCGTAACTTCGTCTAATTAACTGCAAACCGCAATGCGTCTCTCATATTTAGCAGCACCACGACGTCCATTGTACGTAATGGACTGAATGGTAATTGTCTACGTGGACACGCGATTAGACTGCTTCGTCCAGGCACTAGTTAATGGAAACTATCGGCTAACTTGATGAATATGATCCGGGACTATTTGAAGTTAGATTATTGGAGAGATGTGTGTAGGCTAGTGTGATTACAAACTAGATTCCCTGTTAAAGTCTAGGTATCCTTTAGTACTTTTTTTTTAAAGAATAAGGAACATGTTTTTAGTTTGATGCATACTTTTCTTAACCTTGCTTCGATGCCGGCATGAAAAAAGAGGGTTGGACGAGACGAGATTTTAATTTAATTTTGAAACCAAACGACCGATTGCAAACATGTGGGTGACTTTACGTGGACTTTCTCTGAAACACTGCTTGCCATCCAAAATAGATTATTCATACCTCAAAAAAAATTGGCTTCAGAGTGGCTTTGCTGTTTAAAATAATGCTCCCATTTACTTCACTGTGAATAGTCTTTTAAATTCCTACTTTATAACTTCTTCCTAAGATTGATTTTAGGTAATCATTAATTAGCAGCTGTATTTCCATCATCTGACGTTCTCCGTTAAGGCCAGGTCAAAAGTACCCTGAACCGGCGGGAATGACTGAAAAAATTTATGAAGATGGAGGAAGCGAGATAAGTGTGCCAGTATCTAGCAAAGTGGCAATCCATAGTCTTTGCCTACCTCTATGAGATAGAGGCGTGATGTTATGCATGTATTTATATATTTCCATCATGATTGCCTACTATGCCAAGATTTATCCTCATGATATGTCGAATCATTCCCGTATCAAGACGTCAATTATGATATGAAATGAGCCGTGATTGTAAACGGCGTCACACCGCCGCGCCGTGGCCAGGTCATTGGGACAGTGGCGTCGGGGCGGTCTAATCGATTCATTACCATAATTCACTGTGACCTAATCCAAGCTAAGGAAGTTAGTTGGTCATATTTTTTAATTATAACTGATAGAGTACCTAGTTAGCTTAAGAAACTATTTTTTATATCTACATGTATGTTTTAATTTTTTATAAGTCATGCATTTGTTTGAGTAAGCTCAGTACTATGGAAATGGTAAAAAATATTTCATAATATAAATCTACTGCTTCTAAATAATATACTAAAACTGTAATTAGTGAACGCACTGATTACCTTCAATTATATTAAACCTAAGTATATAAGCCTTGTAGTCTATATCATGTTGTAATACTATACAATCGCTTTGTCCTTTGTGCGGTGTAGAATGAAACGCTTTCGTGCACCACACATCAATGGCAATACGATGGAAGGTCGAAGGACAACCAACTTTGGACATGGCCCGCATTGTATACCTTATAGGTATCAGAACGACGTAAAAAGTGGAACATACAAAGTAATGGTAAAAATATAGAGTCCTTTTCGGAAGGAAAAACGGTAGACATATATTTTAAACAAATAGGCACTTAAAATACGATTTAGGGACCTTAAAAAGCCTATTCCTTCTTCAAATACCGGTAAAGCATTGAACCCTGTGGATGAATATTTATGGGTCTCAGTGATTACTTACCGTCAGGTGACCCACTTGCTCATTTGCCACTCGAGAATTTAAGACTATATTCATCTTTATAAAGCCTCTCATTAAAACAAGTGTTACATAGAAAAGAGGTTTAATTGCTTTTCTCAACGAAAAATAACCCGAGTTATCTTATCTCGTGGAGATAAAGCGTGGATTAACGTAACCTCCTCGTACAGTGACAGGTAATGAGATGGCGCATTATCGCCCATTAGCTAACACTTGTAGCGTTATCAGTGTTTTCGAACCGTTGGTGGCACCGTAAAACAGGTGCGTTGACAATCAACGCGCCCGGACTTTTTGGGTTTTAAACATCTTTACACATTGTGTGCGACATTATTTCGAAAGTTTTAATGTATTAATGTAAACGAATGTATACTTAATTTCTTATTGCCCTCATGACAAGACACTCGATACGTTTTACACAAAAAGCCACAAACAAAATATTTACATTTTTTCTAGTTATTTGACTTCAACAAAACCTATTTTGTAATTTTTAGACAAATTCCAGGTATGTTGCATGTATTGCCAAAAAAGGAAAACCTTTTAGTATGAACATAATATTATAATTTCTTGAAATTCCTATCAGAATACCATGATAAATAGATAGAATTTGAATAGATTACCGGCGCGCGTGTTCCCTCCTTCCTATAATCCTGGGTCCTTCCGCCGTAGCGTGAAGAAGCAGCTCAGTAGGCCGGCATAATTGTGTCGAATGGCATGAGATAACCGTCTGCTGCCATTCGATACTCTATCGGCATCGCGCTTACCAACAGGTGACGTGCAGTCACTTTTTCGTACCTGAATAAAAAAAAACTCGAAAATAAAGTTACTCGTAAATACACTAACACAAACGAGTTACTATTACTGCTAAATACGAGATTAACATCGAAACAATCGTTTTACAAGCGCGCTAATAATGTCACCCCACCTTATCGAGTGATACGAAATAAAACCCCCGCGACGTTCGATATCTGAAATCCCATTAGTACAGTCGGACCGTGCGAGATTAACACCGTCCGTAATACAACCCGTGTGTTGAAGACATGCCGGTGATACAGGCGGTGATGTAAGATTCCGGGAAATTCTGGGATTTTTTTACGGCGTTTGGATTTTGATATAGTGCAAAAGTCGGATTGCAGGTTTATGATACTATGAGTTAGATACACGAAGCTACAATAATTATTGGTGCACCTGATCAATTTTGTTAATATTTTTTGTATTTTGTGAATCGTACAAGCGGATCGAAAGTTATGTTAAATTGTTACCATTTTACTCATTGTATTTGCAACATTCCATTATGATAAATATGTTTTAAATTTATTTGTTAATGATAAATATATCACATTAATTATAATTAATAATATATTACGGGTACACGTATATATTCAACAGAACATAATATTAATGAAGTGCCATTTCCTAGTAATGTCCTTTCCTCGCAATTGCTTTTGCACTAAATTGCCGTCATCATAAACGGCAGTATAATAATAAAGTTTACTTTAATATAACTTCCATTTTAAATTAAAATAAATTAACGATGCATAAATATAATTTCAAATAAAAACACACTCTCGGAACGGAATATTTGAGCGTGGCAACTCTAGTTTTATCCGTTAATACAAGACATATCCCTGGAGAAAGATGTGTACTGTGCTGCTAATCCACTGAAATATATCGTACAACCTAATTGCATTGGCTGAAGCGTTCTAAGGGTTTCTACACTTGGGCTTTATTATGACTTGAAGGATAAAAGACTGCCTCGGTGGTGTAGTTGTATTACGGTACGTCTGCAATGCTGAGGTCTCGGGTTCGATCCCCGGGTCGGGCAAAGTGATATTGGGTTTTTCTATTCAGTATCAGGCCGGAGTCTGGAATTTGTGCCTGATATGGCGATAGGCTCGCCCCCTATCACATCATGGGATGGAATACACACGGCGAAAAGTGGGTGCACTAGTTGGGCCTCCACCTACCCCTTCGGGATAAAAGGCATGAGTATGCGTTAAAGGATAAAATGAAGTTACGTCTTTTCAATGCAAGACACGACATAAGTATTACCTTCATTGTACTTACTTAACTTTCGTATATTATCCTGATATATTTAAATGCCAGCTAATAAATAGCATAATATGTGAATTGCATTATACGAATTTGATTATGAGGTTATTTTATAATATTGCCGCTTTTTCGTGCCAGAAACTGTTGTGTAAACTAGCCTTTAATTAAGTATAAATACTTACTTACGTATAGCTGCGATAGCCTAGTTAAGAGTGGAACGGACTGCCGAGACGAATGTCCGCAGGTTCAAAACCCAAGGGCACACCATTGACTTTTCTAAAAAAAATGTTATGTGTGTATTCTTTGTGAATTATCGCTCGCTTTAACGGTGAAGGAAAACATCGTGAGGAAACCTACATACCTGAGATGTTCTCTGAATTTCGAAGGTATGTGAAGTCTGCCAACCTGCACTAGGCCAGCGTGGTGGTCTAAGGCCTTGACCCTCTCAGTAGTAGAGGAGGCCCGTGCTCAGCAGTGGACAGTATATAATACAGAGCTGGTATGGTATGGTGTGGTACTTACTTACGTATTAAATTCAGACACTTCGAACCAACATTTTGATATTAATGACTGTTACATCTCTGTTTTCGACTGTAAATAATACAGTTTTTTTTAATTTGAACATAATTGTTTGTATCAAAAAAAAAAAATTCTTTCTAAATATTATGGATCTTAAAATCTTTTAGGCTATTAGTGCTAAAATTGCATAAACGTAGTGTTCTGTGTACACTATACACTACTAAGAGAATTTGTGCTTGTTAACAAGATAAACGCTACAACTCGATTAGATTTCAATGCGGACGAACACTATACTAACTGTATTATACAAGTAGCTTTCCGCTAAATCAATAGCAATTTTGGTTTAATTCGATATATTGGATAATTTCAGTTTGCTGGTTCGGTCTATAATGTTAGTTTTGGAGTAATTTGAATTGGTTTTAGGTTTCGAAATCATACTAGTTTTAAAACATCAATTTCAATATGGTATTGCAATAAGGAAAAGTAAATACAAATAGTGGCCCCATTACACCCATGCTTTTAAATAAATGGGCGTGTCATTACTTCGGTGGATGTTGTAATTTGGCGAAATACTAGTTAAAACAAATATACATCTGTCCGTTTTATAACAGAAATAGAATCCAAAGAAAAAAAAGTGTTTACATTTACCTACCCGTTTTTAAGTTTTCTTTATAGCATTTGGCGTATATTGGCAAATGAGGATTTATTTTAAAAAGACGGTATTCTTTATTTAAATTTCTTTTTCTTTTTCCTATATAATAGGTTCTGCCAACTACGACTATCCTGTAATAATCCACACTCTTCAATAATTAATCTAAGTCCATCAAAATTATGCTGTAATTTTTTACTAAAACCAAAAATCTAAACAATTAAACGCTACTGACTGCGTAGTGAAGTGACACGGGGGCAATTCGATCCTCAATTGAACCCGTATCGATAACTGGTCGTTATGCGGTGTATCCGAATTGATCCACCTCACTCGAGCTGCCGCGCCGCGTCAGCGCGATATGAATAGTGCCGGGATTATCGCCATCGACTGTGCGTAGCGCTGACTTATTGCCTGAATGGTAATATTTTTGAAGTGAAAAATACGGTGAATTGAGTAATTGTAGTCGTTAAAAAATATAACTGTAATTCCAATCGTTCCTTCAATAATATTAGCAGCCATTTATTAAACACTAAATGATGCTCCCGGCTCCGCCCGTGTGAAAAATTTTCCGTGATAAAAATATTTTCCCGGTATAAAAAGTAGCCTATAACACTCAGGAGTAATGTAGCTTCCTATTAGTGAAAGAATTTTTAAAATCGTTCTAGTAGTTCCTGAGATTAGCGCGTTCAAACAAACAAACAAACTCTTCAGCTTTATATATTAGTATTAATATAGATTATCCCACTGCAGACTGAATCTTTTTTTCCTGGTGAATTATGTCCACCATGCTGGCCGTTTGGCTGCTGTACTTAAATACAAGCATTACAAATATTGAGATGATACTTCATTCACAAAAGCATGTTAATCATAAGCGGTAATGCATTAACGTCCGTATATTAAATGCGTAAGCGCAGACGACGTGCCATTGATAATTGCAATTACTCGGTGTACGCGAATCAATCCATGCCGCTATTTCACTCTGCAGCTGTCAACGATAATAAGTTAAAAAACTTTATTCGCCCGATTCATTCCGAGCAAGTTGATGCTTAATTCGAATGTTTCGAATTCCGCCGTTGGTTATTGGTTCTGTTGTAATATTGTAATCATATACAAATTGTGATGTTAGGTTATGTGACGAAGTATAACTTGAGCAGCAATTTTTTATTGCGCATTCGCTCGTAATTTGCGTGTGTTCTTGAAATCATATACTTATAATACGTTCTACATTCTAAATCTGCGAGTGAAATAATAATTTCATAACTTCACCAAAACATTTTTACTGGTAGTAGGTCTCTCATATGTAAAAGGCCGCCTGGATGGGTACCACCGCAATGTCTATTTCTACCGCCAAGCAGCAGTGTGCATGCACTGTTGTGTTTCGGTTTGAAGGAGATTGTAGCCAGTGTAAATTGGACATATTGAGACTTAACATCTTATGTCTCAGGATGACGAGTGCAGTGGAATGCCACACAGTACTTTGTAACTCAAGGTGCTAGATGGTGTTGCGACTGTTTATGGGTGGTTGTATCGCTTACCATCAGGCGAACGGCAAGCTCGTCTTGTCATTCAAGTCTAAAAAAAAATTTAAAAAAATAACCCTATGTTTTTGTGTTTCCTTCATTTATATTATTTTCCTATATCTGAGATAAAACAAATTACTTTACATTGTTAAAGATACAAGTTAGAAATACTATTACTTCGATTTGGCTCTCCTACACAGCCATTTAACCCGTCAACGCCCGCGGTGGACACCGGTGTCCGAGTACATAGGAAAATACGCTTATATCTATATATAAGCGGGCGTTGACGGTTTAACTGGTCGTCAATATGAATGAAAAAAAAAAACAAGCAAAACAAAACCGTACAAAATAATTATCAGAACAAAACTAGAATAGATAAAAGCAATTTACCGTTCATTAACCATTCCCAGAATATCCAAAATGATTGGAACATTCCCCTCTGTCACAAACAAGTATTACACTGTCAGTGTGTATAATAAAAACGTTATTAATGCCTCATAAGAAGATACTGTCTCCAATTAATCCGGTGTTCGATAGCTGGAATTACCTGTCAGATGCGAATCGATATTCCCAAACGACCCGCGCATCCGATTGTGAATTGGGGATGTCGATGGTATCGGTCAAAACCGATTCGTACGCTATTGAATCGATTAAATGGATTAAAAGAGCTGAACTTGTTAGATTTTTACGTAACCGAGGATTTTGTGACAGCTTTTCCACATGTCTAACACAAATCAATGTGGCACGTTAATTCGTAAAACGAAATGTACTTATCCTTTATTTGTTCTTTGTACACCTGCCAGGAACATTATTAATTCTTTTTTAAATGTAATTCCAATTAAAACCGGCTTGCAAAAACAACCTTTTCGTCTCAAAGAATCGATATAATTAATCGATGTCAAACAGACGTGCGTGCCGTAAATGTTATCACAACGTGAACGTTCATTTCGGAACTTCCCCCTGCCGATTAATTCCACATGTCAAAGTTAATTTTCCGCTCGAATGTTTATGAAGATGTACCAGAGTTTTATATTATGTTGTTTGTATTACGTTGGTATCCCCAGAGATCTTAATATCTAAAAGGGTAGGCAGTAATGCAACTAATACATAATATGTAGTAGTATTATATTGTTTCGAATATGTAATTAAAGATACAAAAGTTTTAAACCTGGTAATATATTAAAAGAATCCAATAACTTTTACAAATTCGAATACAAGTAGTAGAATAGTTATTAAAACCTTAGTAAGAACCATAAGTAAAGTAGTGCCATCAAGTGCCTACTAAAAATACATTTGATCCGACTCCTCGAATATGTCAATATGCCAATGAATTATTGGCAACCTTTGGCGATGTCTTGTCTTGAATTCTATTGTGTATCCGTGATAAAAATAAATATTGCCATTAAAATAGACAAAATATTATCTTGTTCGCTATTCTCGCGTCACAAACGCCATGTAGATATCACCAACTGTGTCACGCTTGGGATGACACGGCGTGCGTGTACATTTTCCTTGTAATATTTTTAATATGTAGTTAAAAAGTTAAATTGTAATTTATAAAATAAAACTTGTCTTTTAAGTGGAAATGAAATTTATATTATTACATAACGTGAAATCAAATGTGATTTTATTCGAGATTATTTTCGTCCTATAATAATAATATGATGTTTTAGGACATCGTGATATCGATTGCCACAAATTGAAAACTTACCATTTTTTATTTCCCTATCGGGGAATGAAATCTAGGACCTCACAGTTTTTATAGCAAGCATACTGCCACTAAGCCAATGACGTGGAATTAAAGCACAGGTTCGTTATTGAATAGTAATTACTAAATTGAACTCATTAGCCAACAATAGATTGTTATATTTAATTGAATCGTGTGGATTGTAATAAATCGGTTGGTCGAATACAAATAATAGTGCGTAATAACGGTTAAGTGAATCTATATACTTGGAACATACTGCACATAACTTAAAGTGCAATGGGGTCATTTTGCTGTGTCAAGATAAAAAAAGACAAGTGCGAGTTGAACTCACGCGCCGAGGGTACCGTACAAACTAACTTTTTTGTTATTAAAGTACTAACATATTTATGTGCTGTAAAAAATTGCTTCTTGTAAAGTGTCATGATTCTAGGTCAATGGAAATTACCCTTTAAGTTTTGATTCCCTTATCGCAAAATATCCGAAATAAACGGTCATATCTTCTCATCGCGTTGACTTACAAGTTCGTTTTTTTTCCACAGCTGAAAGAGACCGTAGACCCGAGAATTTGATATAAATTTCAATTTTATACCTCTACACGTTCCTCAGAAAAGGGGTCTTGACGGACGGCCGAATAACAAAGTGATCCTATAAGGGTTTCTTTTTGAAGTACGGAACCCTAAAAGTATCTGCCTTTCAAGTTACATACTGAATTATCCTTTACACTGACTTTATTTGACTGCCTCAGTGGCGTTGTTGTATTGCGTACGCGTTACGAGTACGATTTGCGCGCTGAGGTCCTGGGTTCGAATCCCGGGTCGAGCCAAAAATCTTGTGACTGAGTTTTTCCATCTTAAAAATTACTCAGTCGCAGCTCGGAGTCTGGAAGTTGGCGGTGTGATACCCCCGTGCCTCGGAAAGCACGTAAAGCCGTTAGTCCTGCGCCCGATCTCTCTCCGCTCATGTCGGATTGCAGTCTCACCGGACTATGAGAGTGAGAGAATAGCGAGTGCTACCTCGAGAGTACCTGTGTATTGCGCACACACTTGTGCACTATAATATCTCCTGCGCACCTGGCTGATCTCCGTTGAGGTTGGCCGCCGAGGCCGAAACTGGCTAGGAGGATTGCGTATCCTTTACAAGCAGGATACTACACAGTTGACAATTTGCCGGTCGATCATTACTAACAGGTAATATTAAGTTACAGAAATCCTCAAAACTTTTCAAATATGCGGAGTGTATTGATAAAGGGCAATCTATACTCATATTATAAAGCTGAAGAGTTTGTTTGGTTGAACGCGCTAATCTCAGGAACTACTGAACTGATTTTAAAAATTCTTCACTAACAGAGGAAGCTACATTACTCCTGAGTGCTATAGGCTACTTTTATCCCAGGAAAATACTTTTATCCGAGAAAAACTTTCTCACGCGGGCGGAGCCACGAGCATCACCTAGTATAAACTAAAGTCTTAAACTTTAAATTAACCAGCTGTGGTTTTTTGGCGAGTCATTTTTTTCTGTTCTGTTTCCACAAAATATTCTTTATAATTCGATTGACAAACCTTTCGTTGGTGTAACAACTAAAATTAAACGTATCAAATCTATACTTAATATATAAAGCTGAAGAGTTTGTTTGTTTGAACGCGCTAATCTCAGGAACTACTGGACCGATTTTGAAAATTCTTTCACTAATAGAAAGAAAGAAAGAAACTGTTTATTTTCGTAAAAACTGTACACGACAATAACAGTGCAAGGTAAGTACAACAATTAACAATAAAAAACAAATCTATATTAGTGTCAAGCTGGTTGCGGCCGTGCACAGTAAAGGCGAAAAAATACCCGAGCTCAGCATTAAGCTGCGGTGCAACCCGCAGCGCTGATTTTCAGCTGGGACCTGAGTCTGAGTGTCAGAACCGTGACCACAGCGAAAAAATAAACAATAAAAAAATACAAATACAACTAGAGCTGCAAATGACAGAGAGAGACGTATTGGAAAAGAAGCACTCATTAATGAATTAAAAAAATAAAAAATAAAAAAAAATAACAAAAATAATAATATTATGTGTATTACATTAACAAAGGAAGAATTATTATTACTTAAGAGATTGTATAGAGATATACATATATTAAATAATAAATACAATATTATAAATCCAGCACAACCAGTGCGTATAAGACCGGTAAACTAGGACAAGGTATTATATTATACTACCAGTGAGGTGTCTATAAATTGCTTGAATAGAAAATATACATAACAATAAGTAAATACAAGTAATACTTAAAGGATGAGATGATATATTACAAACAAATAAAAAAAAAATAAAAAAAAATATATATACATTATCAAGCTACAGACTTTTGCGCAAGCAACAAAAGCCGTTTAAAATTAAGTTTAAAATGTAATTTGCTTTTAACAACATGCAAGGGTGGAGGAAGCGAATTCCAACACTTGGTAGCACAAAATCTGAAACTGCCCCGGAACGCAGCAGTACCGTGTCGTGGAGTATTCATTAGATACGATTCATTAGGTAGCTAGTGAAAGGCTGGTAGGTTAGCTAGGCTAGGGCCTGTAGTGTCCTCACCGGTGAGGATCGCGACGCGTTCCTCCCATTATTTTAATAAAATGATGTCCTTTTTATATCCCCTTTCCTGCCAGCCCGAGCTGTTTTTTTTCTGTTTTTTGTTTTTGTTTATTTCTTATCATAGATTTACTCCCAATAAAAATGTCGGTAGTTATGTAAGTGACCATTGGTATTTATAATAATTATTAATATAATCAATTTAATGTATCTTGACTTATCATAAGTGCAACTATGTTCGCCTACGTGATGAATAAAGTATTTTTTTTTTTTTTTTTTTAAATAGATGATGCTCTTGTAGTATAACTGCAATGGTCACGTGCCCAATCGAATTTCGAAAAGAGATAAAAAGGTTTTTGTGTCCTAACTACGCCGAATAGCACCATAGCCATGTGTAGAAGTCTTCTGTTCGCCATGTTAAGCATATTATGTTGATTTAAAAAAGGTGTGATGTGGCTGCGCGACGGCACGTCGAAACAGAATCTAACACACGCATTTTGGACTCTCTGAATACTGGAGGACGTTTTTGAAAGAAGGCGAGGGCCATAAACAGAATCAACATAATTGAATTTAGAGAGCACCAATGCATCCACAAGCCTAATCCGAAGGTCCTCGCTCAGATAGTTTCTAATTTTATATAGAACTTTGAGTCTATAGAAAGATTTTTTGATTGTTTCACGTACGTGATGCTCAAATCTCAGATTTTCGTCTAATAACAGGCCTAGATTTCTGGCTTCATGAACTCGCTCAATTACTTCGCCATCTATAATAAGTACCGGATCATACATTGTAGTTTTCACGATTTGATATTTGGAGCCTAATATCATGAACTTGGTTTTATTTGAATTTAGAGGTAAAGAGTTGGAAACGGCCCATTTTTGTACTCTTGCCAGATCTTCATTTATTTTTGTAGTTGCCATTTGCGTGTCTTCAGGTTTAAAGGACAGGTACATTTGAATATCATCGGCATACATATGGAACTTGCAATGCTGCAAACAATTAGTAATGTCAGCACTATATAGTATGAAGAGTAGTGGACCTAAGATAGAACCCTGCGGTACACCACTGAGGACTTCACGCCTTTCAGATGTCAGAATCAGTCCATTATCCTTTTTAATTTCAACAAATTGTATCCTGTTGCTCAAATACGAATTAAACCACCTTATTACATTAGAGTCAAATCCATAGGAATTGAGTTTTGTTAACAGAAGGGCAATATTAATTGAATCGAAAGCACGCGAAAAATCTAATAGTACTAATATTGTGCTCTGTCCTTTGTCTTGTGCAACGAGGATGTTATCTGTTACATCTAATAGGGCCGTGTTAGTTCCTCTATTTTTGCGGAAGCCTGATTGCATGTCCGGTAAAATGCTATACTTTTCCAAATATTTATATATTTGGGAACATACAACTTTTTCTAGGATCTTGGATAGGCATGGCAAAATACTAATTGGGCGTATATCTTTTAGGTCGACTGGGACGGGTATTTTAGGTAAAGGCCTAACAATGGCGGTCTTCCATATTGTAGGGAATAGACCAGAGAAAAGCGACTTATTTACTATGGTAGTAATCGTGTCTAGGCTTTGAGGAAGGGTAAGTGTAATCATATCTAAAGAGATTTGGTCAATCCCCAGAGCATTCGAATGCAACCGTCTTATAAAACCGGACACGGTAGCGGAATCTGTTGGCTCGAAAGAAAATGTACTTGATAATTCAATTGAGACTAAAAGAGATGATTCGCAACTATAAGTTGCTTGATTAGCAGGTACCTTAAGAAAATGTTCATTGATAGCATCCGGATCGTCGAATTGAGGTGGTAGTTCTATTTATAGTTAATAGGAAGCTACATTACTCCTGAATGCTATAGACTACTTTTTATCCCGGAGAAACTTTTCCACGCGGGCGGAGCCGCGCGCAATGCTAGTATTTTATATACATAAAGCCCGAAACGAAACCTTTTCGTGGATAAAATGATAATTTTTAGACACGCGTGGGTGCTTCCAAATATTATCTTGTTCATTAAAATTCGAAACAATCCGCAATAATGATGGGGGATAATAATGACCGGTTTATATTTTTTTGTCCGAATAAAAATATTAAAATATAATTAAAATTTCGCCTCAGTTCTATTTTTAAAACTCTCTTGATAAAATCTTCAGCGGAATTTTCTCTTA
Source organism: Sphinx pinastri (assembly GCA_947568825.1). Classification (NCBI taxonomy): domain Eukaryota; kingdom Metazoa; phylum Arthropoda; class Insecta; order Lepidoptera; family Sphingidae; genus Sphinx; species Sphinx pinastri. The sequence continues at coordinate 5,392,031 of OX387620.1, forward strand.
CACATACAATTACTGCCTCGGTGGCGTAGCTGTATACGGTACGACTGCAGTGCTGAGATCTTGGGTTGGATCCCCGGATCGGGCAAAATTATATTTTGTGTTTCTACTCGGTATCAGCCCGGAGTCTGGAAAATAGGCCCGCCCTATTACATGGGACCTAACATAGCTGAGGAAATGTGGGTGTGATACAACTCTACCTACCCCTGAAAATCGAAAAACGTGATGCTTTGTATGTATGTACATACAATTAGAGTACCTATCGCGGGTTAGAATATTTAATTATCAACACCCCTAACGCTATATATTTACTTTAAATAACCAACAATATTACATGGAATCTCATTGTTCCTCACCATTAGAGATAACGTTGCAACTCCTTATAAGTATTTCAAATAAAGAATAATATTATGCGAAATCATATTATATGGCCCAACATCGAAGAACATCGCACAGCAAACAGCGCTCACCCGAGAAATTCAAATACACATTCACATTGACAACAATTGTGTGTGTGATGAAATTGAATCAGTGCGTGTTTGCAAAGAGGAATCTGTGAACCCGGAGATGTAACGCAACATGGAAATCAATGGATTATCGTATATGTAACTCTAAGAACTTGGCAATCTCCGGTATTGTTCTCAAAATACTAATTCGTTCATGAAGGTTGGTTTTCGCAAAAGCACTACCCTGCCCCCCGATGTAGTTTTGTTTTTATTTTTTCATCTATTTAAAAAAAGAAAACAATAAAACCCGTTTTTTTTATCTATAATGAAACAATTATTGTGTTAGAAATTCGAATTACACCCAGGCTTAAAATTCATCTAATAAGGCTATGCGAATAAGATTCAAAATACGAGAACCGAGGTGCATTCTTCAGCACATACTTGTTATAAAGAGTTCGCATAACATGTATTGCATACGGGAGCGTCAGCGTCATAAAGTCAAGAGAAATGGAAAGCGATGTCGTTGTTTAATTTTCTCACGGGTTTTGCGCGCCCGTGACACACGGAATGTAGATTTGACCAGCATTTTGAAGTTATACTTCTTTTGGCGCGTTAGGGAAAAATGATGAGAATAAATTTTTACGATGCGCGCGCACACCGTCACGAAAAACCGACACCCTGAAGTTAGCTATAGTCAACATTTTAGTTTTGAATTTTGAACGTAGAAAAACCGACACCCTGAAGTTAGCTATAGTCAACATTTTAGTTTTGAATTTTGAACGTAGAATAAGGCGAAAGATATTGAAATTATACTTCTTTTGGCGCGTTATTTAAAAAGATTTTTATCTTGTTACGCCAAAGAAATATAACTTCTAACGCGTGTACATACACACTTTTTTTATTTTATTACGTTTAAAAGTATTTATGCTGTGCTGCGGTATGTTTGTTATATCTTAACAAATGCATGCTTATAAATGAGAGGAAAAAAAATAAAAAAGTAAAAAAAAATTGGAATGAAAATGTTAACGATTTTTTATCAAAGCCCTTTCACGACTTTTGTCTTAAGCGCTTTTGGTTGGTTTATCGAAGAATACCTAATCACCATACAAACTTATCCTTAAATGGTAGATTACTGTCAGTATTATAGAAACCTTAAAATTATGTAATGTGAAGTGTGCTTATTAACAATAAAAAACGAATATTCCATTCATTAATTAATAAGGTTATTATATAATTGGTTTAATACATTGCGGAAAGATGGGCAATGTTAAAATTAAATACTATTTTATAAGCAATTTACGCGTTTCTCAAAATAATATTTGCAGTTGTACATTCTTGAGTCATGTGTGTGATCCTTCTCGCAAGTGGCGACTCCCGTGGTACTTCGCATTCGTGAAAGGCCCGGCGCGGCCGCGAAATTCCGTCCGAGCAAATACAATGGGTGAGCTTGGAGCCCGTCATTTGTTTAAAAAACAAATTCCATGTCTCCACGCTTCATTGCGACGACCTTTGTTTGGATTATACAACGCCCGGGATATTTAGATGATTATTTTAAATCCCTTTGTGGTCTTACTGGGTTGGATAATATGGTTTGTGAGTGACAAGTTATTGGTATCCTGTAATTTGTGAAAATGTTTGTTAATGAACATTTATCTCATCATCAGCCACACGACGTCTACTGCTGAACATAGGCCCCCCCTAAAGATTTCCAGACGGACCTGTCAAAAGCGGCCTGCATCCAGCGTGTTCCTGCGACCTTTATCAAGTCGTCTGGAACATTTGTCTAATGAAGCATAAATCTAAATGGTATTTGGATGAAATTTGGCAAACGGATAGACCAAGTCCGGAATAAAAAAATTGGCTGATTATAATATATTTATCAGAAAAATACACAGTGGATCATTTTGGTAAAAAAATATAGTCGCGGGCTGAGCCACGAGCAAATGGTAACAGTGAACAGACATTGTTTTTAACTTGTAAATTACTTCTAGACCTTTAGAATTTTATACGCTTTAATATCGCACTGTACTAATTAGTAATTATCAACCAATTGGCAGAATCTTCACTATCTTACCGTGCAATTATAATGACGTGACATTATTCACAGATATTGTGACGAGAAATCTGCGATTTGAACTTAAATCCGGTCAGATTATCAAGATTACTGAACTAGGTTGGGCACGTAACGTCCCGGAATTTGTAATTACAACACGGACTACCGATTCTAGTAAGAGATTCCATAAAATTCATTAGAATGCCATTATTGAAGATACCTTAGTGATCCTGACCCGTTATTGAACGCTAACATCTACAAAAACATTGTACAGTCAGCCGCATAAGTAACTGAACAAATTCAAAAATTTTAATCGCGTTTAAATTTTTTTGTCAGTATCAACAATTATTTTTTCTTTACTAAAATAAACTTCCCGGGGTTAACTTAATTTTAGATAAAGAAACAAGAATATTTCGACTGGAGTTAACGTGCAGAAGCGTTTTGAAGTTTTTAATTTGTTCAGCTACTTTTGTGGCTGACTGTACAATATCAATAAAAACTTAAAATTATGCAAACGTTACAAGACTTATCGAAAATTAAAACAAAGAACAATGAAAAAATACGATTAAATCTCTCAAACCTCAGTGTACTTGGAGTCTGAATGTGAACGTTTGAAACTATTTACTACGAACTCGGCGAGCAGGTAAAATCGATCGCAATTTGCAACACAAACATTCTAAAAACCCATTCCAAGACAACATAACGGAATCACAGTCTCGATTTCCACACGTTTTATTTTGCTAAATAAAATCAAGGGAGTCGCCAGCCGATGGCATGGGGGGGGGGGCAAGTTGATATGGAGAATGAGAAAAGAATGAATTGTAGGTAAAGTCGAGAGCACATGAAGCTTTTCACTTGTATTACGAGCCTTACATCTACAGCGATTGTAATAATAACGGTACAGAGTCCAACGTGTAAAGCTTCACGAGTTCTTGGCTGTACAATAAATAAAACTTATAAATAAATGGCATATGGCAACTTTTTTAGAATCTCTAGGGGGGGGCAGCGGCCTGCCCCTCTTGGTAACGCCCTTGCTAAAAATCAAACATTCCCCTTTACAAGTGACAATATGATGCGTTCGAAATAATTCGTGCCTCGGGCGATCGTCTCGAATTCAGTTGTAATAACGTCCTTATTGTATTACAAATAAACTTGTTACATCCCAGAAAGAGCAACGAGAAAATGGGGTAGAAAAAACCTCTTGAGCGGCGTATGCGTATCTTTCAATTTGAGATGAAATTGTTCACATAAGCGAAAAAAGTATCGTCTGAGTGTTACGTGGAACGGAACGGCGATATTTGATGGATGTTTTGAGTGAGTACCAATTTGTTGATACGCGTATGTTTTATACGAATGCAAATTAGACACGAGTGTGGAATCGATTTGTTTTATTTGTGTTTGATGGTAGAATTGTAGGGTTATTTGTTTGTTATGGTAGAGTTATTTTTTTCCATAATTATTATAGTTCTAACCTATTTCTTCTCCTTACCATCGTATCAGGTTAGTTACACGGTCACAATTCCTTTGATACCATATAAATGTTCATGACCGACATCATCAGCATCATAACCTCTTTGCTCTATAGTCTATACTACCTCTTTTTTATAGAGCAAAACTTTGAAAGATTTTTTTTTACCCTTAATAAAAGGATGTAATTTAATAATTTGAAATAAGTAACGTAAAAGACTATTATGACGTATTTAATAAAAAATAACACTGAAATCAGTATTTTCAATAACACTAATAATAATTCTTTCCCTTCAAGACAAAGGCGCACTAAACTTGAAACTGCATTTCTGATAATATCAAATGGCACTTTCGCGCCCTTGTTCCCGCATAGGCGGTTATTATAAAAATAACTGTTATCGCTACATCGATAGCTTCGTAATTCACCCCCGTGAATAGGATATTATGGCGAATATCAAATTTATTCAATATGAACGCGCATTCCACGTGGATATGAAAATTGAGCGACGCTTGACGCACTTAACTGAGTTATTAGCATTTTTATCAACGTAACATCGTCCCACTGGTATATAGGTATACATACCTAGCGAAAAACTGACAAAATATATACTATGTTCAAAATTATATTCCGCGGCTTAGTGAAAAAGAACATAACAAAATAAACAGGTCATAATAATTACAGTAAACATCATTCATCACAAAAATCATTCTTTGCAAGTCTCTAATTTTAATTCCAGAGCATTCATTTTCTTAAACTCTCTCAAAATATATACCAATTATAATTTTCCTTAAAAAATTATCTTCCCCGCCTTTCTTTTGTCTCCAATGGAAATTTCGTAACAATGGCGCTGATAGGAAATTATGTCCCAATTCGAAGACATCACAGCTATCGCTCGGCCGTCATCTGTCGGCTGCCGCCGCTCCGCCAACTTGTATCTCCTTCGACCGATTGAACATTCACAATGTAATCGTCGTGACAAACATCTACGTCGAAGGCGGCGTATAGTTCCACATCTACTCAAACGGTCTTAATTTGAAACATTTCATCTGGAGTGAATTTACATTTGCGTTTTGAAGGAGTTTCCGCGTCAGTGGAGACGGGCTTTGTTCGTTCGAACTCCGAACGTTATAGCAATACCGAAGGCAGTAAATATTTTTTTCACGAATAAATTGAAACGGCCAGTATTTAATAAGTCCAATATATAATAAATTAATTTGTAAAATAACAAATTAATACCTCTTATCAGAGTGCATATCATTACCGGCTGCAGACAATAAAGTTTCCCCCAGTCCGTTCGTAATTTAAAATTTAATTTGTGCCGTCACAACTCACAACACAGCGTACGTCTTGTAATTGGGCCAATGCAATTTAAAATTAATCGTACAACATTCCCACTCGTTGTCAACGAGCTCGCGTCTAGTTTTGAGGAAATGAGGATTTTACTGAGGGCTGTCGATGAGTAATGAAAGTAATATTTTTGTTACACAGCAATGTAAAATCAACAGCAGTGGTACTACATTTGCTTTTCTGTAGTATAAATACTGTACGATTGGCAGTATCTAGCCAAGTAATAAAAAATATACAGTATAATAGTGCTGCTTGATTACTCACGCGCCTTTGATTGTCTGCCTCCCGAAATACTTTTACAAAAACTACAAAACTATGGCTTTTCTACCAAGGCTTGTAAATGGTTCCAGACATTTCTATTTAACAGAGAACAAATGGTTGTTTCTGATGGCACTGATGGGCAAAAGAAATTTTCCGCTTTAAAACCCCTGGCCCGTGGAGTCCCGCAAGGTTCCTTACTCAGTCCTATGCTGTTCACTCTGTTCACTGCTGATATGCCTAGTTGTTTTAAATTTTGTAAACACCACCTATACGCCGACGTCACCCAATTATATTATTCTTTCAAAGGCAAGGACACTAAACAAGCCATTGAAAATATAAATGCTGATCTAGCGCGCATTTACAGCTGGTCAACTGCAAATTCTTTGGCTTTAAACCCTACTAAGTCGCAAATGCTGGTACTGGGAACCAAGCAGCAGATACAGTATGTCTCAACTTGCGGTGACAGAGTAAAAATTAATAATGTCAACATAGAACAGGTTACATCCGCTCGTAATCTCGGCATAACTATTGATGCGGAACAGAAATATACAGAACACGTAAACGCCAAAATTAAAAATGCGTTCTTTAAGTTAAAAATTCTCTACAAAATTAGGCCTTATATCAGTGAAGAATTACGCCACACATTGATCGAGTTGTTGGTCCTCTCTCATTTTAATTACTGTAGCCCAGTTTATAGTCGTAGAATAAATTTGTACACTGAAAAAGCTATACAACGTGTTCAAAATGCTTGTATTAGGTTCTGTTACAATATTCCGAAAAGAGACCGCATAACTCCCGTTCTGAACAGTAAGGGCTTGCTTAATATGAGAGCGCGGATGGAACTTCAGTACGCAGGTTTAATCCATAGGGTAATCTGGAATAAAACACCAGCTTATTTATTTGAAAAACTTACTTGGTATCGGCACGGCAGCAAAAGTCTTCGTTCCGCTTCCTTAAATATGTTAAAGATCGCGCCACATACCTCGGCTCGATATCGAGGCTGTTTCAAGTTTGCTGCGGCAAGTATTTGGAATGATCTTCCTCCACCGCTTCGGCTTAAAATAAGTGTCGGAACATTAAAAACAAATATAAGTCAGCTCTGTTAAATAAACAACTTGCTGCAGAGAACGTGAAACACTCGTACCTGAAAAGTTTAAGCCTAAAATCATACTTCCAACCAGAAGTCTATAAGAAACTATAATAATTAATATAGAATAGAATAATAGGAAATGTTCACAGAGCACTCCGCTGGTACTACTCACACACACACACCCACATCCACACGTACACACACACACTTACAGTCATACACATAATAATATACTTTCACACACTATTGCTGTTTAAATTTGATTTTTTGATTATATTTTTTTATTTTTTTTATTATTTTGTTAAGACGGATGAGGTATTATGGATTTAATTTACTCGTTTGTTAAAGATTTTTTATATGAATGCTATTAGATAAAAGTAATAATAAATTAATGGAGGAGCAGTTAGTCCCGTTTCCCCGCGTAACACCATAGGGGTCAGGAGTGGCTGAAAATCAGCGCTGGCCGGGTTTTATAACTTAAACAGCAGTTAAGCTGAGCCACTACCTTTTGCCATCTTTGTGTTTTCTAAATTTGTATGTGTTTATTTTCTAATTTTGTAACCACTGTAATTTTGGCAATAAACGTTATTATTATTATTATGTTGTATCTTTCCTGTGGGAAATCACGACACGAAGGCCGGTCCTTTTGGAAGGCTTGCGTGGGGATATGGATCCAACACGTAGAGGCCCCTTTAAGATACATTACTCTAGTTGGGGTGTGTACACCTTGTAGGTACTCTCTCTGTCTGTACTTATGGAAATACAGCCAAAGACAGCGCCCGCAATGTGCAAGGACTATTGCGGAGAAGATGGGAATTATACCGGGTCTATGGATGGGATCTAGCTGGACTGGTTGCTGGGCTATTGATTGAGACAACGGGACGCCTGCCAAGTAAAATGTCTCAATCATTTGTAATCAAGGCAGACGGTGACTTGCCCCCCCACTAGATGGGCATCCCAAAAAGTGGCGCATGCCAAGGACGCAACATCGGTGTGGGTGGCTAAAGGGTGTCGAGAGGTGTGCACCGATTTCACCATCGCGGGTCGCTGACGCGTCCCGGAGCGGGTTTCCTCGCTATTACGCAGCTTGAGCACTTCCACCCTGGAGCTCAGGTTCTTAGCTCTTGCGATTTCCACTCTTAGCCGGCCAGTTAAGGCAAGCCAAGGGTCAGGGGTCTCATTTAGCCCCCACGGAATCGGGGTACGCGGTGTCGCCACTCACCGTCGGCTCGCCACAAAGCCGCCCCTGCGGGCTTATTATTATTATTATTATAATACCAATAAGCCTCTAATATTCGAAGATTTTCTTATGATTAAATATATTTTCCCCTCTCAGTAGTAGAGGAGGCCCGTGCTCAGCAGTGGGCAGTATATAATACAGGGCTGGTTGCATTGCATTGCAAATATATTTTACTTTAATCAATAATACAATATCGCAGATCGCAATATTATATCGTCCATTTAAAAATCGTAAGCAACTTTTAAATAGACGTGTTTTAATGCAAGGAACTCACTATAAACCTTTCATCATCGAAGAGGTAAAATATTAACAAATCAAAATATTAATTTTCACCATACTCGGCAACCCTACACTCGCAGCGTGTATTCCGCACGCCGCGAGATCCGCTGAAAAGCTAGCGTACATAATAAAGTCTCGTCAAATAAGTACGCGAGATAAATACGAGCGGAGCGCGGAGCTCTCCGGAATAACGGCGGCAAACGAGAAACAATGCCGCGCGGATTGCGTCGTGTTTGTTATGTAATTTGTACAAGCAAGTCGGATGATTCTCCGCCGAAGTTGGCCGCGTCGCGGAGTTTTGGAAGGCTGATGTTTTTCGGGAACGTAACTGATATAGGAACGGGTTCATCAGGGTATTTTGTTGATTGTCTGTTATTGTATATTATATGAATGACGACTTTAAGACATATGACATATATTTTGATCAATACAGAATACAAAAAAATCTCAAATTTGCAAACATAACTGTGATACAAAAAAGAGATTTGATTGTTTGTGTGCTTCATTGCAAAAAATGACAAACAGGTGGCACATATGCCCAGATGACTTTCCACATATAATAGAACATCACTTATTAAATTATTATAATTGAATAACTTACTAACCATACTTCACAATAACAATAATACTTACTAATACTAATTGTAGGTATACTACTAGCAACGTATCTGACGAACTACAACTGCCTTACGGGACGAATTTTACAAAAATCCTTTCTGAATCCCAGATTTAAAAATCCTAGATTACATAAGCACCCCTGTGTAAAATATTTCGCTCTCAGAGCCACCGCCAAGTTGAGCGGTGTCTGACAGTGTTAAGAATTTTATTAATTTAAATTGCTTTTTATTCGTTTAAGTGAAACAATTTCCATTTCCACTATTGTAAAAGTTTACACAGAATCCAAAGTAGGTGAACAAATTAAACAAACGATGCAAACAGGCCGCGAAACGATGTTAACGACTTTTGACAAATTTCAGGCAACAACTTAATAAAGTGAGAATTAGTTTTCCCGGCTACGGTGTCGGAGGCAGCGCGGATAGGCGCCCGGGAGAGCTTTCACATAATTAGGATTACTTCTCATTAGCTCGTTGATGCAAATTCAGCGTCTGTTCCGGATATATCGCTGGCTTTCAGTTGCCTGATGCTTTCTTGTATCTTTGCTGATTGTGTTTGTTTATTCTTTCGTGTTGATTTTGTGGTACTTTTCTTTTGGATAAAGTTGGATATCTGTTACAATTACAAAATATATTGTTCACTATATAATTTTCGATATTTTATAACGCACATCAAATAATTCAACACAAAAAAATATTTATCTTAAATCGATCTCTACATCTGCTACGCCGCTACGCGCTACATAGCGTGGGCGCTACCCAGCGTTCTACTACGTAGCACGCCGTAGCAAACGCATGGCGTAGCGAGAGGAAATGTCAGATTTTATCGCCAGAAGTCAAGGTCGCGACCTCGTAAACTAAACAAACTCATGCATTAGCATAGTCATTGTGAGAAGACATTTGCATACAAATTCACGCCTCGGCCGCCCTCAGTAATGATCACTAACGTTCAGTTTTCACGATAACTCGCTAATGAAAATGAGTGTGTCAGTATGTCGTGTCTGTGCGTTGTTTGACAGGGCCGTATTTGGGTAAAGGGTTTAGAATGTTTCCCCAATTTTGAGTAGCTATAGCTGGCTAGCTTAAGATCGCGGTTTCGTCAGCGTCGAAAATTTTACCAGTAATAAACGCCCCATTAAACATATTTCTGGAATACAAACCAACTAGTTAATTCACGATTAGACTATCTGAGAGCCAAATAAATTAAATGGTGTTTGTGTGTTAATAAACAAATATCTAAACGCACCAACGACTTTAAAAACTTTCTAAGACTTTAAAGAAACCTTAGTAGTAAGGGATTCACCGATACTGGAGCAGGTTCGACGGCCGGTCCGCGGCGCTCCGGCGGCTGATGGTTTTTTCGATTGCTCCAGATTCGGCCCGCGGGACCCGCGAATAAATCCGCGGATTACTTTAATACCTATCGCGAATTAATTAGATACCTACCGCGGATTAATTTGATACCTACCGCGGATTAATTTTATACCTACCGCGGATTAACTTGATACCTACCGCGGATTAATTTGATATCGACCGCGGATTACTTTGATAACACCCGCGAATAAAAATTATATCGTCCGCGGAATCCGTTTCATATCACCCGCGAGGTAGGTATGGACCGCGAATTTGTTCATGGTCTACGGTTCCCTTAAGCTTGTACCTTTTCCCTGTTCGTTGTGCTTTTAACTTTCTACTTTCTATCGGCGATCCTTTTTTTGTATTTGAAGGATGCAAAGGTCTTTGTCGCGTATTTCTATTAACTCGTGTTTCTACGCAAAAGCCGTTTAAAATTACTTAATAGTTACCCTTTACGCATTACGAGCATTGTTTATGATAGATAAAGCAACATTTTCCCTGTTTCGTTGTGTTATTGACTTTCTACTTTCTATCGGCGACCCTTTTTTATTTGAAGGATGCAAAGGTCTTTGTCTCGTATTTCTATTAACTCGTGTTTCTACTTAAAAGCCGTTTAAAATTACTTAATAGTCGCCCTTTACGCATTACGGGCATTGTTTATTATAGATAAAGCAATCGTTACAATACACCATACCTTTCTCAAATTCTAGGTAAAACCCTTTGGGTCTTCTCATTGTCATAATAATTACGGTTCCCATTATTCACATTACCTGATATTACGTATTCAACGGAACATTTAAGGTGAAAGTCGAAACATGTTGGATCTTGTCTGCAAGGAAACAATACTCCCTCTCCATATAAAAGACCGACTCAAAATCACATGGTATCGTATTCCACTCTGTGCTCTGCTCGAAGTGTGATCTCCAGTTGTGTGTAACAGTGAAGTGATAGTAAAATTGTGAAATAGTTAAATAGTGAAAGTGTTATAAAAATGAATGTAAGTACCTTTATATACTTTGATCTAAAAGTGTTGTAACCAGATGTTTCATTAATTGTTTATGCCATGTGTTGTCCACCAGGTTAATACATTTTAGCTATCTTTGATGTCTTATTAATTTATCATTGTTACTAATGTGTACATGTATACTTCGCATACCTATAAGTATTTATCATACAGTACTTACTTAACCGATAATTAAAACAGTTTCATTTCATTTTGTTACAGTTTTCTGAAAATACTTACAAAAACTACTATTATGCTGAAGAAATCGACGAACCTAGTGATGAAGAAGGTACACTCGCTTTTAAAGTAAAAAAAGCGATAATAGCAAATAAAAGACCGATCGAATGCAACAGCATTGATGAGTTCTTCGAAAAACCAAAAAAGAAGAAGACAACAACAAGAAAGTCATCCAGTGTTGGTCGATCGACGAGCGGGGGTGTTTCATACATCCGATCAAACAGCGATGACAGCAGTACTGCATCACATCTCATAAAAATTGAGGTGTATGATGTGAATAAAATAAAAAACATCGCACCGACGGAACATTGGAAACACGCTGATGTGCGAGTTAAATATTACGCGGAAAACGACAGTGATAAGAACTTGCAAAGTGTCAAGGACACTATATACAATATAACTAAACAGTTGGCTAGTAAGGACGATTGTGTCAAATATTTTATAGACACCGACAAATGAAAAAAAGTGCCAGTGCGTAATCCATATACATGTTTTATTATCATAAGTAACTTTGAAATGTTTTTTATGTTAATAATTAAGATTTTATTTAGATATTACGCTTGAAATAAGCCATTGTATTTTTTTTGTGATTGTTAAACTTAAGTATTTTTATAATTTTTATTGTATTGTAAAAACACTATTTTAAGTTATTATCTTTTTGCTTTTTGAACTTTTTGTGTTATTGTAAACAGTTTTGTCTTTTTAATGTTTTTTCTTGTACATGCTTACGATTGTAAAGTTATTGAGCGTATTCATAAATTGTTTGGAAAAATTATAATTATTGTATGGGGTAATTAGTCTTCAATAAAGAAAAATCATTCATTCATAATCATATTTCATTTATTCACCTCAAAACATGATTTAAATAAACCAGTTAAAAACACATCATTGCATATTGTATTATCACTAAATAATGCTTGAAAATCTTTGAGACTCTTACCAAAGTATTTATAATACAGATACATTAAACAGTACTCCCCACAAACTATAGTAAAGTCATTTTGAATTCGACTGGTATTGTAATTCCACATTCTAGAATTTCTCGCTAAAAACATTCGGTGGTATCCTTGAGGTGGTCGACCGTATGAATCAAAGTACTGTCCAAAACCATTCTCATCTATGTGTATGGCGACCCAGTGAGAACCTGGTTTGTTATCAGGGTCTAAGTTGCTAACTATGTATGTAGGAGTTACCACATATATTGGTAGACGATTGGATGCATATACATTGTATTCAATACATGGATCAATTTTCTTTAAGTAATTCTGTATTTCTATTGTGTTCATTTTAATTCACCGTATCGCTGCAGAATCTTATCAGTTCGAATGATAAAGTGGTAATGTCTTATATAAGGTTAACAAGACACTATTATGGTACTTATCAGCCAAGTTGACTCTTGTTGTGGGGTTGCAAGGATTATAGTTAAACAAAGAACTTAATATTTTATGAATTCGTTTTATTGGTAACTTAAATCTAACAACAAAGCTGAATTACATTATTCACGCTTAATCTAATCTTAAACAGTTAATTTTATGTTCTTAACTACTATAATCTACTGAAATATTGCGGTTTTTATCTATTTCAATAACATTATCAAACTCCGCATAAACAATGCAATTAATAGTTTGTGATAAAGCTGTTTCAAAACGCACTTCTAATCTCACACTACCATGCTTTACAAGATTCCAATGACTTGCAGAGTTTGCTGATAAATCAGGTGTCAAATCAAACGCTAACATACAATACCCTTCAGCGTATTGTTCTCGGGATATCCCATTACCTTCATTGAGAAAGTGTATACCTGTTCCAGAAAACAATGTATGATATACTGAAGTAAAAATTTTGTTCTCAAATGAGGGTTGTAAAGCCTTTGATGGTATTTGTTGACCGTCTATATATAAACTAAAAGTATTGATGTCGTAATTTTGAAAGTTAAATGGGTTCTTAGTGAGGTTTCCATTGAAAGCAGCGTTATTTACAAATCCCACTATACACCTTTTAGGTAATTGTCCTAAGAAAATGTTATCTAGAGTTTTTCCTTGAACACCTGATGGTATTGTTAAAACTTTAACTTCAGCTCGAGTAATGGGGTATTTAGCTGTGGTAGAAGCTAAGACCTTTTGATGAGCAAGTAACACGCTGGGATTGATTCGTGCTCTACGAATAATCAAAGATGCATCCGTAATAGATACCTTTAATTTAAGGTCACCTGTAGAGGCCATGAGATTGAAATTTTCTCTAGAACGAATTAACTTAACACATATATCAACACCATTGATTAAAAATTTTTCTTGATTGAATAAATCACCATGTAAGTGACCAATCATTTCCATTTCTTTACTTTCACTAGCTAATTCTTGCCTCTTAGTAAATCCTTTATTAGTATCATCGGTGGAATCCATTTTTCCAGCTGTATCTTCATACCATAAACCACAGGTGAGGTGAGATTTTTTTGCTGCAGGAGCATAGTTCAATAAGTTTTCTATATACGCACGATAAGCATATGTGTTATTGGGTGGTGATACAAGTTTTTGATTTAAGTAGACATCAAGTTGACTGAAGAGTGAGTGCAACCAATTATTCACCGGAGCAACGACTGTAGATGCGGTTAGTTTGGTGTTATCTTGATTTACTATTTTCGCTTTCAAGTGAAGTAACGTATGAGATAAATCTATGTAGTCATCTCCTGCTCCAGGAATTTGAAATTCTATAGGACCATCATCGGCAAGAGATGAAATTGGTTTATAATGGATCCAAATTCCACTTTCAATGCTAGTTTGAGTTGACGGCAATGCAAACAAATCCAATTCGGACTTTATACATTCACAGGAATGACTATGTAAAAAAGACATTTTGATTAATTGTTAGAAAATATGTCTTTGATTTGTTTTTGAGTAATTTTTGATTTTTTTAGAGCTTTCACTTTCGCGGTCAACGACGGACTGACTCCAGGTAGACGTTTTCGTTTTGTTATATATCCGGATCCAGACATATTGATTTTATCTATTTTTTCATCAGCCTTGCGTTTCAAGTTGGAACCAACTTCTTTAAGACGTGCTTTTATTGAATCTTCCATTGGTCGCGCACTAACCATATCTGTCAATAGACCAACACCAGCGCTCAATGCCTCTTTACCAACAGATCGAACACCGCTACATAATAATGGTAAAACTGACCTAAACAATCCCCCAAGAAAACTACCAATTCCATGTCCTTTTTGATAAGGCGCCCCTTTATATACCACCCCTATACCTGAACCAGCCTGATGAGAATAATAGCGTTGATAAGGACATATCATGTTGGAGCGTTCAAAATGCATTATAATTTTTTAAAATGTAGTTTAACACACACCGTTCCAAATTGAAATGGTATCTTTTGTCCGGTGCTTGACCTTATATCTATTTCAATGGTATCGAATTCTCTTCGCATTACCGATAAGTAATGAGGAGGTGAAAATACATGCATTTTATTGGCACCATAGATGTATTTTGAAGGATCTAATGGTATTACTCTCAGAAGAGGTGTCATTACATCACCTACAATTTGAGGTTCAACTATATCACAGTAAACGAATAGTTGAGATGGTAACCCTAAATGTAAATTAGCTGGACATTTAGCTAAATTCTTTTCAACAAGGTTTCTGTTTGGTTCAAATCCCAACTGTAAGCCTAGTTTAGGAGATAATGTTACAGATTTTATTGATTCGTCTAACACAGAAACAGAAACAAATTTAGATATATTATCGTAGCGGAATTTGATTTTTTCTCTTATATTATTTAATGCTGATAAAATATGGTTAATATTATCATAGTTTGTGGCAGGTATGTGAGTCTTATAATAAACTGTAGATAGTTTGTCTTCATTGGGCATTTTCATGATTTTTGTTATGTAAATAACATTCTCATGATCTTGAACAGTAAACATGGTGCATGGATATTGGAATTCAACGATTCCTACACACCATTCTCCTTCCAATATTATGGGTTTGGGTAATTTTGTTGAAAAAATTGATGTTTTGTTCTCAGGAAAATATTCCATTGAACTATTGCTAAGTAAAGTTAAATAAAAATCTTTAATCATATTTTTTTTAAACTGGAAGCTAAAATCCAACTATTAAATTTGTTTGGATAACCTTTCCACTTAACTAACACTTGTTGTCTGCTGCCAGAGTAACGAGAGCGAATTATTTTATCAATCTTGTGTTCAATGGTGGGGTCATAAATGACCTTTTGTAATTCTCGTTCATAAAACGTTCCTACTATCTCCTCACCATCTAAATCTTTTATAGTATAAACGGGCCACGGAGTACGTTCTATTATAGAAGAAATCACAAATATTTCATCGCTCCAATTAGATTCATAACCTTTTTGGAATACATGTTTATATTTAGTTATTCTGACATGGTCACCGACATGAAACATAGGTAGTATAGTTTTTGATGATTTTTCAGATTTTTCATATAAATTACTCCAAACTGTCATTATATTATTAGAATTAACATCTGAAGGACACATTTTAATACTAGAATGGAAACTATGATTGTAAGAGTGTATCAAATTCTGCAAAATATCAATATATTTATGTGTATTCTTGTGTGTAAAATAGCGCCACATCTTCATTTTTAGCGTTCTTTGAAATCTTTCTACAATGCTTGCTTTGATGTCTGGATTATTTGTCGTATAGTAATTTATGTTTTTTGTTTTAAAGTATCTTTGAACATCTTTCGATACAAATTCAGTGCCTTTATCAGATTGAATGTGAGTGGGTGTAGTATTAGCTTCATTAAATATACTGTCGAAACACTTTTTTACGGTTTCTGAATTTTTCTTTTTCAAGGGTCTAGCATATGCATATTTACTAAAAACATCAATAACACAAAGAATGTAGTTGAAACCTTTATTATCTTTAGAATAAGTCCGCATGTCGCTTAAGTCAGCTTGCCAAAGTTCATTGAGATTAGAGAGAACGTATTTGTTCCGAGGGAATTTTCTATGTACTGGTTTGTGGAGTGTATACGTAGATTGGGATTGCAACCAGTTTTTAACTTCTTCCTTTTTCATTTTACCTTTCATAACTTTTGATAATTTGTCGATATTGCTATATCCAGCTGGGTGTGATACATCATAATAAATTTGATCTATTTCTAATAAGGGGTCCATTTTTCCCAATCAATCTTTTTCTTAATTTTATTTGCGTGTTTATCTTCGCTCGTTGGCGTCAAATATACCTCTGTGTTTTGTGGCGGTTGTTCTTCGATGGCGTTTTGAAGTTGAGCTATGTACTCACGTCTTTTTGGATTGCCAATATATGTTAAAGGTACTTTTAAATCCTTTAACGCTTTAGCAAATTTTTTCCAACCAGGTGGGTCATTGTTTTTTAATGGTCGCAGTGTATCGCTTACTAAATCGATAATGTTACTGTTAGGAATCACTTCATTATCTACAATCACTGTGCCAGCATCATTCCAATAAATTTTGTTTTTATTTAGTGACACCGAATTCAATAACAACTCACCTTTTTTTACATATGTTTTTGGTATTAAATTTAAAATTTGTTTTGTTGAGTAGGAAGGTTTTTTTTCGAGTGTAAAACTTTCTTGTTGCTTATCTTCATCACTCAGTGTCTGACTGACAACTACATCTTTATTCTTGGTATCATTATTTATATTAAAAAATTTCCAGCTTTCAGATGTGGGTTTAATGTTATCGTCATTTGAAGTTATTATAGGGAGTTCAATGGGACGACGATCTTCTTCCATAAAGTGAAGATATCTTTGTAAAATTTGTAAGTATAATTTACACTTTTTTCGATCATCCATATTACTGTCGAGTATTTTTTCCATTTCACTATCTAAACGAGAGGTAGGATTTTCATTTCTTTTTTGATTTAACTTATCTATTAAGCTTGGATCAACTAACAGCATTTTTTTGGCGTGTTCCATTTTTACACTAGTCCACTTATCAATCCACTCAAAATAGAACCCAATATAATCGGAAGAAATGCACCACCTTTTTGAACTATAATATTCTTTCTTATTTTATTTGTACTTTTACGTACCAATTTTCGTAGTAGATTTTTATACTTTTTTAGTTTACTCTTTGATTTTTCTTCAAGTTTTATATTTCCTTGTAAAACGTTATGAATACATTCACATACAAAATTAATTTCGTTTTCGTTACAGACTTTTAAAAGAGCTTGTTGATGTTTTGGTTTAAGTTTATAAAGAGCATTTAATAAGTGTTCATGCGTCTTTAAGCGTCGATCCATCATTTGTAAATGACGGGTATTGGTTGGTTCTTGACATATTTAAACTCTTTTGTGGGAATGTACACTGTAGAATGACCATCAGATGTAAATATCTTTGATTTAATTCGACACATGTCAAAAGTGTCTTGTTTTAGATCTATCATCAAATAGCCATGTGCTTCTTTTGTAGCATCTCTGTAAGCATCTTCTATGAATTTGCTATTTTCTGGCGATACTTGTCGCGCTAAGTAACGTATTTGAGTTTTATCACGTGGGTTCTTAAAATAAATGATATAGTTTGAATTCAAAGAAATGTCTCTTTGTCCTTTACCTTGATGAAATAAATTTTGAGTAATGTAAAATACACTCAAGTTCCTATGATGACTACCTTTGGTAAATATGTCAACAATGCGACCATCAGATTCCCTCATGAGATCATCGATAATAATAAGATTAGCTTCCTTTCCATCAAACATATTCAAATCTGGTATACCCTGATAATAGTTTACGTTTGATAAATCATATAAGGGCTGCATTTCATCAAAACACCAAGTAATTTGATGAAAATTGGTGTTGCATACCTCATTAATATGTTTGATAAAGTTTGTTACAAAATTAGACTTCCCACATCCACTTGGACCTGCAACTATGGCAGTAAAAGGATGATAAAACTGAAACATTTTTAAATGCACGTGTGAACTCGAAAAGCGCTTCGAAATGAATAAAACAAGAAGTTACGATTAAATGTTTTATATTTGATTTTATTTTATGTGCAAGATGACTCTACATGTACTTCGGAAAATGCCCACTGGAATGAGAAGAAGCAACAAGAAACTCAACCATAGTGTTTCGAAATATATAACTATTTTATAAAATGAATATTAATAAAACTAAAGTAAGTAGGTATAAAAATTTACTTAGTATCGATACATATTTTTTTAATTTTACACGATATTAAAATAAACAATAAGTTATGTCAAATTTAGATAGTGAAAAAAAAAGTATAATACATGCATAATAAATTAATGATTTTGAATAATTTAAAACTAATAAACACACATGCATAGAACACTACATAGTACACGTCTTTTGTTGTACAGAAAGTGTTAATAAAATCAAATGTCCTTTATTTTATAATGACCCCATGCTAGAGTATCAGTTGAATTGTCTAATAAATAACGTTTTGTATCATTATATGATAAAGATATCTTATTAATTTTTTGGGTGTATATTGCGTGTTTTATGGATTTAAATCTCAACATTTCATTATATTGCGTTTTCTTTTCATATAGGCATGATTTATAATCTGTAAGACAAAATTTTTTTGAAACATTTTTATTAATACCTTTTGCTTTACATATTGATTTATCCTGCACATCCATTGCATACATTTTTGAGCGAAGACCTACAAACTCTTTGAGAATTTTACCGTTGTTTTCATCTTTAAAAAAACCTAACCGCTTTTTATTTAATAATGGTAACCCATATTCATTATTTGGTGGATAATCGGATGTATCAAAGTAGTTTCCTAAATCAGTTTTAATATCAGCATAGAAGTTTTCTGTAAATATTTGATATATTAAACTATCAGTGTCAGTATAAAGTAATTTAAGTTTGTCTTGATATTTATTTTTCATGTAATCGTAATGAAAATCATATAGTAATGTTTTGGATAGATCCAAAATGCTAAAACCGAGATAAATTGGTTTATTATAGAAAACGTTAGTTTTATTTAATTGTATTGCAACTAAGCTTTCTGAGAATATTGATAAACTGTGAAATTCAGGCCTTGCTATCAAAGACTGAGCACCTTGGGTTTTGCCACGATTTAACCAATGATTTACTAGTTTTACATTAACTCGTTTTCTTACATTTTCCATTGTTTTACCAAACACAGAATTGTTCATGAGTTTGAAAAAATCTTTCTCAAAATCCGAAGTGGCTAACGAACGCATGTGGGTATTCAAATCTATGTAACTTTTTAACCATGTGGACTGTTCAAATTTAAGTATTCTGTGAATTTTAACTAATCGGAGACCTTTCCTTAAACATTGCTTAAGGTTTCTATAATGGATGACATAATTTTTTTTATCATTTAAATTTGGGATCAGTTTCTTATCTTTACTACTTCCTAAACACACATTTTCTGGGCAATAGGGAAAATCTGAATGAAAATCATGTAAAGTTTTTGAATATTCTAAATCTACTTCTAAAATAAAACCATGTTGAGCATCATCGGTGACATTAAAATCTGTCTCTATGTCGACCCATTCAAATTTACCGGTTGGGAGACATTGGGACATAGCCCAACCATATAGGTTATTTGCATCTAAATACATAAGAAATGAAGATGGTTTATTTGAATTATATTCTGACATAAATATGTTATTTGCTATTGCGTGTCTGTTACTACATTGCGATATACCACCCCGAATATTATTTGCTATAAACGTTATCTTGTCGATATCTGTTAAGAGCTCTAAATTAATTTTAGTAAATATTAACATAGTGTCCCAACTTAATCCAGGTGCTGTATAATAGTGGGCAGGATCTAATCCGTATGTTTTAAGACAGACATCTCTAAAATTTTCAAATATGTCCGCTAGTAGCAACACATCCGTTTTTAAATAAAGATCTGAATAATCACCCATGTCTTTACAATTGAAATGATTCCATACATCTTGAGCATGGTGGTATTCATTTTCTGTAATGTGACTATCATTTAAAGAACTGTAAAATTTGTCACGAGCAGGAAGAGAAGTTATTTTTAAAGATTCAAATGAAGTCATGTATTCGTATGGATAAACACCTTTTCTTATCAATCGCTTAAAATCTTCTTGACATGGATATTTTAATTTGAGTTCACGAAATTGTTCAGGTAATAAGTTCTGAGCTAATTTGTTAAGGCTACTTGACATAAATTTAAAAGAATCAAGAAATCGTAGTTTTATAGCTCTGTTATTGATTTGTAAAATTTTAGATAAAGAGATATATTTTTCCTTATTCTCGGGAATAAGTTCAATGTCACCTTCCTCGAAATCAAGACCGTGCACTATAAAGTGAGCGTCATAATTGCTAAAATTATGTAAAAACACTGGTACAAAATTAGGAGTTTTGTATTTCTGAGAGCACAGTGCATGAGCAACTCCTTCATATGTGCCAGTGTGGAAATTATATGATATTTCGGTATCTCCATTTAATTTGTTACTACAAATATAACATAACTCACTCTGACTTATATTTATTTTATTTTCATCTGTTAATGGTAATGGGAATTTGATAAAACTATTTTTTTTACAAATATTCTCTAGATCCTCTTTAATTAATTTCATAAATTTTAGCACGCAATCCTTTCCGGTATACGATCTGTATATTGAAAAATTGTCGTTATAAGAACACTTAATATAATAACCAAAACTATACATTTCGTGTCTTTGAACATTAACAGTGGATGATTGATTTGGGTTATTAGAACAACTTTCTATTGGGTTTAAGAATGCTTCAAAGTCAGCATATATTACAAAGGGTACTCTTAATTTACGTTCAAAGTTACTAAATGAAATTTGGTTTGATGGGATTAATTCATTAAACCAGTTTCTTTTTCTCTCGTTTTCTGATGGTAATTTTGTACACACGTTGAAACAGTCATTTTCTTGGTGACGTTTCAAATTATCTAATGATGTAAAATTTAATAAACAACCATCACATATGTGAACTGCATGTTCAGAGGTTGATAATTGTTTAGATAGTAATCTCGAGAGGTTTTTAATAAAACAATAATGACCCTTAGTACCCTCAGATATGTACAATAAGTTTAAATGAGTAGTTTTTCTATGTTTCGTGAAATATAATGGGCCTACAACTTTATTAGTTTTGTTTAATGAATCATAATGTAATCCAAAAACATTAATACTCATATTATTTAATTTCTCAAACTTATGAATATCATTGATCTTAACAGGAAACGATAGATTATCAAATTTTAACTTGTTTTTATGTGCTATATAAGATGATACCCTATTGGAACTATAAGAAGCTGGATATAATCCTGACAATACTGCCCAACGGAAGCATTCATGATCATTATTTTGAACATTGATGACGGCTTTCTTATATTTTATGTCTAACGGTAAGTCTATATATGACGATCCACGTAATGGGTTAAATTTGTTAACATTAATGTCTAAGTGATTTATTTTTACTAAACTCCATCCACTACCCTTTTTTTCAAAATTTGTCATTTTGTTTGTTATTTCAGTAAATATTGATGGGAAAATAATGTCTTTATCATCCCCTTTACAAACAAGATAATTAGATATTTGAAAGTCAAAAGTATTACGTAGATTTTTTGTTTCTTGTATAAAGTCGGCATTAAGAATAAAATTAGCTTTTACAACAATATGTTCAAGGATAGATCGTTCTAATAGTTTATATATAACGTTTTTAATATTTTGCAAAAATAATTCAGGTGTTTCAAACAGATGATCAGAAACGAAATTAGATTTCACTCTATATGTAATGAGTCTATTTCCGAAAGCACTATCAATAAATTGAACATTAGGATAATCATTATCTTTTCTAATAACATTATTTTTATGCTCATTGCTGTTTAAGTGGCTGTTCAAATATTTTTTTAACACATGTACATGACAATCAGGACATTCAATTTTATCATCAAATTCTGTACGTACATTTAAAGTGTTTCTCGCTGACGATGATGTCGAAGGGGTTTCAAGATGAAGATTTTTCTTCTTTTTCGATTCCTTTTCGCTCAGTATCGTCGACGCTGACCTCTTCCTGCTGCCTTCTCCATTTTGCATAGATCTGTTTGACAAACAAATTATTAACAACTTCCTTAGCTAACAAAAGAAATGTATTACTATTGCACTATTCTTTAAATACTAACATTTTTTCTTATTTACATTGTAAACAATATGCTTGCATTAGTAATACACCATCGATGACGTCCTCATCGGATTGAATTACATTCACGATTTTATGTCCTTTACATGGGGTGTAATAGGGAAAAATATCAGGGTCTCTTAGCATTGACTCTGGTAAAACATTTTGTATATACCAAAACCTTATGAAACGATGATATTTATCTAAAATAATATTTTTGTTAAAACTTGCAATCTCACTTTGGGATAAACTACAAATATCAAGTGTGCAATACATGATAATATATTAGTTTTGCTTCGATGTTAAGAATATGAACGATAGAAACGCATGGAATGATTCTGAAAAGATAATCTAACCAGTTTAAATACGCAGAATACATCCCCACTTTATAGTTTACCAAAACATGTTACAACGAATCATAAAATAATAAAAAGTATTGTACTCACGTTTCAACGTGTGCATGCTCTATTTTATCACAGAGTTCGTAGAGTTCTTCATCGTATTGCGATGACATCAGATCCACTGATTCAATGTTTTCGAGAAGAGCGATGAGTTCCGAGTTGTAAGAATCACAGCTCAATGTATCCATGGTGAGGAATGCCTTAGTAATGCGTAGATTCAAAAATGAGTTCGGAGCTTATATACTACTTAAACAATACACTTTACAACTCTTATAAACTATTAGTACGTTTTAAAAAAGTATTCAATTTGTTCGAAACAGTTTACAACATAAGCTTGATCAACAACAATTTTTAAAAAAGAATCATAAATATTTACAAAAGTTCAAAAAGCAAAAAGATAATAACTTAAAATAGTGTTTTTACAATACAATAAAAATTATAAAAATACTTAAGTTTAACAATCACAAAAAAAATACAATGGCTTATTTCAAGCGTAATATCTAAATAAAATCTTAATTATTAACATAAAAAACATTTCAAAGTTACTTATGATAATAAAACATGTATATGGATTACGCACTGGCACTTTTTTTCATTTGTCGGTGTCTATAAAATATTTGACACAATCGTCCTTACTAGCCAACTGTTTAGTTATATTGTATATAGTGTCCTTGACACTTTGCAAGTTCTTATCACTGTCGTTTTCCGCGTAATATTTAACTCGCACATCAGCGTGTTTCCAATGTTCCGTCGGTGCGATGTTTTTTATTTTATTCACATCATACACCTCAATTTTTATGAGATGTGATGCAGTACTGCTGTCATCGCTGTTTGATCGGATGTATGAAACACCCCCGCTCGTCGATCGACCAACACTGGATGACTTTCTTGTTGTTGTCTTCTTCTTTTTTGGTTTTTCGAAGAACTCATCAATGCTGTTGCATTCGATCGGTCTTTTATTTGCTATTATCGCTTTTTTTACTTTAAAAGCGAGTGTACCTTCTTCATCACTAGGTTCGTCGATTTCTTCAGCATAATAGTAGTTTTTGTAAGTATTTTCAGAAAACTGTAACAAAATGAAATGAAACTGTTTTAATTATCGGTTAAGTAAGTACTGTATGATAAATACTTATAGGTATGCGAAGTATACATGTACACATTAGTAACAATGATAAATTAATAAGACATCAAAGATAGCTAAAATGTATTAACCTGGTGGACAACACATGGCATAAACAATTAATGAAACATCTGGTTACAACACTTTTAGATCAAAGTATATAAAGGTACTTACATTCATTTTTATAACACTTTCACTATTTAACTATTTCACAATTTTACTATCACTTCACTGTTACACACAACTGGAGATCACACTTCGAGCAGAGCACAGAGTGGAATACGATACCATGTGATTTTGAGTCGGTCTTTTATATGGAGAGGGAGTATTGTTTCCTTGCAGACAAGATCCAACATGTTTCGACTTTCACCTTAAATGTTCCGTTGAATACGTAATATCAGGTAATGTGAATAATGGGAACCGTAATTATTATGACAATGAGAAGACCCAAAGGGTTTTACCTAGAATTTGAGAAAGGTATGGTGTATTGTAACGATTGCTTTATCTATAATAAACAATGCCCGTAATGCGTAAAGGGCGACTATTAAGTAATTTTAAACGGCTTTTAAGTAGAAACACGAGTTAATAGAAATACGAGACAAAGACCTTTGCATCCTTCAAATAAAAAAGGGTCGCCGATAGAAAGTAGAAAGTCAATAACACAACGAAACAGGGAAAATGTTGCTTTATCTATCATAAACAATGCTCGTAATGCGTAAAGGGTAACTATTAAGTAATTTTAAACGGCTTTTGCGTAGAAACACGAGTTAATAGAAATACGCGACAAAGACCTTTGCATCCTTCAAATACAAAAAAAGGATCGCCGATAGAAAGTAGAAAGTTAAAAGCACAACGAACAGGGAAAAGGTACAAGCTTAAGGGAACCGTAGACCATGAACAAATTCGCGGTCCATACCTACCTCGCGGGTGATATGAAACGGATTCCGCGGACGATATAATTTTTATTCGCGGGTGTTATCAAAGTAATCCGCGGTCGATATCAAATTAATCCGCGGTAGGTATCAAGTTAATCCGCGGTAGGTATAAAATTAATCCGCGGTAGGTATCAAATTAATCCGCGGTAGGTATCTAATTAATTCGCGATAGGTATTAAAGTAATCCGCGGATTTATTCGCGGGTCCCGCGGGCCGAATCTGGAGCAATCGAAAAAACCATCAGCCGCCGGAGCGCCGCGGACCGGCCGTCGAACCTGCTCCAGTATCGGTGAATCCCTTACTACTAACCTTCAAAAATACCTCATGTGGTACAATACCCACAATACCGAGATGTGGTTCTACATACGCACCTCATATTTAGTAAACTGACTTCACTTACCTTGAGTGAAAGTTACCTGTGAATTAAAGTACTGTTAGAGGGCCTGGTTAGGCCGCCAACCATTTCACATGACAATGTTACGAATTAAAATATAATAAAAAAAAATATCTTTTGTATTCATAATTAGAACGTGCTGGGTGGTAGCCCCATCTGGTACCCGGTTTATTCAGCACTACGCTTCTAAATTATAGAGCTGGGTAGACCAGGGCGGCATCGCTGTATGATAGTTATGTTCATGCGGTCAGTGAGTGATATCAGTGGGTCAGTGACCAATGATATTCTATATAACAAAGAGGTAGATGTGGGATTGGCACGCCCAATCTGAAGACTCAAAATTGTCCAATTGGGTTACTTAGTTATATTTACGTAAATCATAAATACTAGATAACTTTTTGTTTGTACTAGTTTAAATATGTCAACTCTTTCACATGACACGTAATGTCGAGAATTTGTATGTATGTGTACGGAACACTTTGTCGTTTGACTAGAGTATGACGTGTTTACTTTTTAAAAATCATTAGTTAACAACAACTTCGAACTCCAATCACTCCCTATTTATATTTCTTTCTAAGACAGCAACACCCAGATTCCTTCAAAATTGTAGTCATCCATGTACTTAATATCAGATGACCCACTCGTTTACTTGCACATCAAAACACCAATATCAAGTACAAGCCTAAAAGCTTAATGGTCCGTACCGACAGAAAAAGTTTGATACGAACGCCCGTCTTATCTCATCTGTGGGTCTAACGACCCCTCGCACCCACTACGGCCAGATAAACGCGTACTGTCATAACTCGCACTTAACCGCATAAAGGTAACAAGCATACGCACTCTGAGACGTGAAGGACGATATTTACGGCGTCACGCTGCAAGATAGCGGCGCGTGACAGTTTCGCACAATGGCCGCCGCGTGATGGAAGTGCGAACTTGTCTTTGATGCGACATTGACTGAGTTGTCGCTTGGGATACTCAGTGGCGGTTAGGTAGCTTTCAAGTTCGCATGGGAGTTGAAAAGTTTGTAAATGTGTTTGTGTAAAAGCAAGTATAGCCTTGAGGGTTTTCAATGTCAAAAAAATATTATTCAGAGAAGGTTTTTTTTATAAGTAGCTTTTATTCAAACAATGTCTGTTCTAAGCAGATATTTGTATGCATTATTGGTGAATCTTTATTACAGTATCTGTTGGCGACGCGCCGGCTCCCATTAGCCGCGTGCCGACCCCCTCACACGAACAATAAGTGCCGTGAAAATATTTCAAACAAAGTGTTTAAGTGATGTGCCGACCCCTCAGTGACATTAGGAACATTATACGAACAATATAGACATTATACCGTGTGAATAGCAAAAGTGATATGTGCTAGAGTTTAGTGTTTAAGGTAAATTTTTGTCTGTATTTTGCTAATAACTTTTTACAGTTTTAATGTGTAGTGTTCATTTTTGTTTATTTATATAGAGCTAATTAAGAGCTACAATTTGATACCATTTATGTATATGTGTGGTTTTTATTTAATAAATAAAACGCCGAAATAGCCGATTGCCATAGTGAAAATCGATCGAGAAATTGGGTTAATGGGTCGAGGCTCTCGTTACGGGATAGCCGCGCGGTAGCTAAGCTAACGCGCGGCGGCGTACCGACATGGGTCCTACCGAAGAAAATACTCGAAGAAATCTGAAGAAACCTGAAGCCTGAAAACTGGAAGAACGAGACAGAAGAATATTGAAGACAGAAGAGCGAGACGGAAGACTCGCAACAATCGAAGGCCCACGACGTACGGTGGCTTCGATTCGGTACTCGGGGGGGTGCTTAGGGACGTAGGGTTGGCAAATCGGCACATCGGCACGTCGTATTTAAAGAATTGTTTCTTACTTGCCATCCCTTACACTCTACCTCACACACTTCGTACCCGCCGCTGTTCGGGTACGTCGTATACACTCACCGATACATACAACGCACAGATATACAACCGCCTCTCTCGAGGCGCCTTGTTACAACCGTCTCTCTCGAGGCGTCTTGGTACGTGGGAAGAACAACGGGCTGGGTACCGGCGCCTGAGTTTCTCAACTCGGGATCACGCCCAGCAAGCTTGTGAGTACCAGCCGGTCTCACGAGCACCCCAACAGTATCCATTATTATTTATTTTCATGTAAATAATATAAAATGTGCAAAATGTCCAATGTTCTCCAATAGAAGGATGCCAATGTGTTATATTCATACCATTTTGCTTATAATTTGCGTAACGTTAGAAACAATACTTAGTTTGCATACAAAATGACGCATTGTCAGGTACTAAATCAAGTTGACAATAAATATTGGTAGGTTGGCAACACTTCCGCTATATGATGTACGACGGTGATTTTTTGTGTTGCCAGCATAACACGCGCTGTTTTATGACGTGAAGGAAATGAGCGCCGCGGCATGGCATCATTATTAATTAAGAAGGTGCATAAATCTTACATAATATTTGTTGTGTTGTACAATAATAAATTCTTTCTAGAAATAAATTTATTATGTGGGTATGCTTATGTAAATGTATAATATTTTCATTCATATACAAACGATTTATAGCTAGGTTGGTAAATTGAATACGTCCCATACTTAGGTACATAACCCCTTAATAATATTATCTTTAACTTATCGTTGTTATGCCACTTTTTATTTTCTTATTACATTATAATATATTGTTAATCGACTGCCTCGTTGGCGTAGTTGTATTACGATACGACTGCAATGCTGACGTCTCGGGTTCGAACCCCGGATCGGGCATAATGATATTGGGTTTTTCTAATCAGTATCATCCCGAAGTCTGAAATTTGTGCTTGATAGACTTGCGCTCTTATCACATCGTGGGACGGAATACGCACGGCGAAATTGGGTGCACTAGTTGTGCCTCTGCCTACCCCTTCGGAAATAAAAGGCGTGAGTGTGTGTGTGTATTTTTAATCAATCTCAATGGTCAACCAACCCAACCAGCTTACACAAAAATCTATAAGAATAGTTTAAGAATAAAAATGTTTTTTTTTTTTTATTATTGCATTGAATGACGAGACGAGCATGCCGTTCGCCTGATGGTAAGCGATACGACCACTCATAAACAGTAGCAACACCATCCAGCACCTTGACGTACAAAGTACTGTGTGGCATTCCACTGCGCTCCTCATCCTGAGACATAAGATGTTAAGTCTCATTATGTCCAGTAGTTATACTGGTTACAATGTCCTTCAAACCGAAACACAACAGTGCATGCACACTGTTGCTTGGCGGTAGAAATAGACATTGCGGTGGTACCCACCCAGACGGCCTCTTACATAATGAGAGACCTACCACCAGTATTCATAAAACAATAATAAGTTTTCTATTGACGAGATATCTACAAGGAACAATTTACATTGCAAAATGTAGACAATGTTTAGTTCTGTTCATTTACATTAGTTAAATATATACATTGTATTTTAAATGAATACATTTCGCTTGAAGGTCGAATGCACGCTCACAACACACGACAACACTTAAAACCTTTTTAAAAAGCAATTACAAAAACTCATTAAACAAACACGTGTGTTAATTGTTAGAACGTTCTCAGCGATTGTATTCACTTTTCATTAGATTCCGCGGGGAATTTTTGTACCCTTAATACGTTGATGTCATGTAATACGCGCTGGCTGCACAAAACTTAAGAAATCTGCCATTTTGGAGGTCTTGTGTCATAGTCATGCCACAATGGACTCTATCCGTATACAAAGAGAAATGACTAAGAATTATTCGGAATGAAATCTGTAAGAAAGGGACAAAGCGGCTGTGCTAATAATACCTGTTACTTTTCTGTAGATCTGTTGCGTATATATTCTCTAGGTCTGTGGGTCTCATGATTGCTTCATCTCTCTCAAACTACTGTCCTTATTCACTTGACAGGTAGTTAGGATTCCTCATTCATTCTCTGTGTCTTAAGACTCTAGCAAGTGAGAACATAATCCATCAAATACTTATTAGGAATTCCTTGTTACGTAACCCCGGGGAATCTACCTATTCGTCATAGGGAATTAGCGCTCGGTTCTGACTGAGTTTTAATTTTAATCGTATTGTAGTTTCGTGATTGTTTTCAATCTTTTATTATTATGGAAAAAATACAAAATATTACATCTCTCTCTGTGCAGGTTATCATACTTTTGTTAATTATTATTGGCTGCCTCGGTTTAGTGGCAGCGTACCTTCTTGATCCGTGAGCGCAGAGCTATTAGATTCGATTCCTAACTAAAATTACTTGTTTTTAACTCTACTCACGAGCACCCACAACAGATACTAAAAAAGAGATTCAAAATTTACAACAACGATATAACTAATGTTACCTAATTAGGCGCCCGTTTTACCATCTGAAGTACATATTATGATTCAAGTCAAGTGGCCTTTTAACCCGAGTCCCGACAGACAGCAAGCGCACGGCGGCTCATTCCGGAGGTTATGTAAATTGTTTAACGAACGATGCCGTTACAAGCCCGATGGCGCACTTAAAGCATTAACATTTTAAAGCCTTATTTGTTCTAAGTACACAATTACTCGTGCATTTAAACTGATTACTCCCTACTTAAGCCGCGGGGATTCAGTTTAAATATTGTAATTAGTTGTTAACGTCCACCGGGGCCGATGCTTATTTCCATAGTTTTGTATTGCATCCACGCTTCAACGGGCTCTGCATCTTGGAGTTGCGCTGTTTAAATTCCGCAAACAAATGTTTTATGAGTTTGGCAACACTAGCCGCTAAGTTATTGAGTTATATCGACGTTTATCGCTTCATAGGCATATAATACGCAGTTGAACGTAGCTGTGTTTCTATTCCGATATCCCGATATTCAGAATGCAACATTTGAATTTCTCATGCAACAATAAAATAGCAAATACGTGTGATTTAATGTCCAACAAAGATTGATTCAAGCCTCGTCACGCGGTGTTAAAGATCAAAAGAAATGTACCACAATGGCACTGGTATTTACGATCAAAAATGACGTGCGCGAACCGTTCCCGCGTATGTTGATCTCGAATTTAAACATTCATCCGGTGTATAAAAGCAAAGCGCTGGAAATTAGGGTACGCGCGCCCGCACCGAGTGAGTTTTTCGCGGGATCCGGGCTCGTTTTCTCGCGCCATTTTCATGCTAATCTCCATGCAAGCGTGCTGATTTTGCGGGCATGAAATATTTGTAGCCATACGGGCGCCTGTACCTTTTCAATTTCGAGAGGCTCGCGCCCGCTGGGGATTGGAAGCGCCGAATGTTGTATTTCGCGCGGCCGCAGAAACTGTGACGGTGCATTGTGTTCGCCCCGAGCTTTGAAGTCGGAACGAATTCATCAACGGCCTGTTTTTGCACATTTTAATGTGTTATCATGTTTGAATATTTGTTGAGTTTTATGCATCGTATAACACATTTAAGGCAACTCCTCGTTTGGACGTAATTAATGCCGCGGAACTTTTATTGCGAAGCTTATGTCATGTTTTGTACGCGACAGATTTTCGGTCAGATACGAACAAATGTTTGCATAATATAGAATTATGAATATCTTGACATTATGTAGCTGAGGGATGTGCCATGCTGTAATGCAGCTAGCCACATTTAAACCCTCGGAAATCTGAGTCGAATACAATACTTTAGCAATAACACACATCACATTAAACGTACGTTTCGGTGACCTATATTCAACTAAGTTATAGCTCATCAATCAATCACATCCATCATACAATATAATCGTGCGTGCTCTTATACAATTTTAATATACAAATATTTATCGAATACCCATGCAGGCATGCGGAGATGTTTTACGAGTGATCGCGGCGTCCCGGGGCGTCGTAAATTCGCTGCTAACCCCCGGGGTCGGCGGTGCATGCCCGGGATCTCTGTCGACGGATTTCTGACGACGATTTGAGTTGTACGATGCATTTGTCTCCGGCAATAATGGCCTATGTAAATGAGATGCGCGTGAGGGAGTCCGCCAGTAAAATTTTCAATGGTGGATTCCAAAGAAAACTTGCTTCCTTGCACCAGTGTTGATGTGTATGGATGAGGTGTTGGTTGCATAGATTGTTCCTGAGTTATGCGAGTCACGTTGGTTGAGCGTTTATTCATTTGTGATTTATGATCTTTTAACGCTTCGACATCCTAATTGGGAATAGGAAAATGTGGTACTTTTAAGTAAATATTACATAGGTAATATTATAAATATTAGCCGTATTATTGCTTTCTATGAAGTTTACACTAGAAACGGAAAAGTTCTTATGCATTTTATATTGCCTTACAATAGTACAACAAAAACATTCTGAACTACAACGCGTGTTTTGTCTTTGTTGTTCGAATTTCAAATACATTTAAACCAAACAAATATTATTTTCCAACAATACACTAACCGAATCCTTCTCCTTGCTAATAGAACGGAAGCTATTCGTCGGTATGCTGAACAAGAAACTAGCGGAGAACGACGTGCGAGCGCTGTTCGCGGGGCACGGGGCCATCGAGGAGTGCACGGTGCTGCGCGACGCACAGGGCCAGAGCAAGGGCTGCGCCTTCGTCACGTTCGTCTCTAAACAAGCGGCCATCGCGGCCATCAAGGTTAGTACATTAAATAATTGTGACTATAGTTCTCTCGTATGTTGTAGGCAACGATCGCTTTTTGGTTGCTCGATTACCTGATACGTAGTTTATAGTATGAGATACCATTGTCTGTTAAGGAAACATGCGCAACTAGTGTACCCACTTTTCGCCGTGCGTATTCCGTCCTACGATGTGATAGGAGGCGAGCCTATCGCCATATCGGGCACAAATTGCAGACTCCGCGGTAATACTAAATAGAAAGACATATCACTTTTCCCAACCCGGGGATGAAACCCAAGACCTCAGCATTGCAGACTTTAATACAATTACGCCATCCAGGCATTCTAAATATAAACCATTAAAATTAATATAAAATATAAACCGTTTCTTATAATGTGCATCAACAATTCTTACAGGCGCTACACCACAGTCAAACAATGGAAGGGTGTTCGGCGCCACTAGTAGTAAAATTCGCGGACACACAAAAGGAAAAAGAGCAGAAGAAGTTGCAGGCGATGCAGGCGAGCCTGTGGGGGCTGACAACGCCGGTAGCGCCGACGGCGTACCTCGCGTCCGAGGCGGCACTCTCGCCAGCCACGCAGCTGCAACTGTTACAGCAACTGCAGGCCGTCGGGCTGCAACAGCAACTGCTACAGGGGCAAGGCTCCACCTTATTACAAGGTCTGTTTAGAATGCAGTCATGACCACTGACCAGTCAAATTATATTACGTTAGAAATGCGAAAATAACTAGTTACGAGTTTTTATTTGTATTTGAGTGTTTATATTAATAGTTGGTAAAAATCTTCTTTGAAATTTTATATGAAAAATCGGGGAAAATATTAAATTTCCTCAGAAAAATTTCACAGAAATCTCTTGAACCGTCTCTTTGTTCACCGAATTTTTGTATCTTCAGTGCTTGCTTAAATTTTTTATTTTATTTTATGGTTTTATTATATTTTCTGTTCTTATTTTAGACAAATTTTTGACATTATTTAATTATGTTATATCCTCTTTCGTTTTTAGCCAAATCCCAAATCCTTTTTATTTGTCCTATTTTTTTTTTTGTTTTTTATGCTTTATTATTTTCTTTCCCCCTTAGGTGTTAACTATCAGGATATCGGTTTCAATGGTGCAGGGCTGAGCGGTAGCGGTGTGGGGGGCGTAGGCGCAGCTGAGCAACTTGGTGGGCTGCTCGCGCCCGTCTCCGTGCAGAACCTAGCCGCACTGGCGGCTATCACTCAGCCACCAGTGGTGTCGCAGTCGCAGGCACCGATAGCGCCCGCCGCTGCGCCACAACCCCCCGCGCCACAGTTATGTAAGTAATAGTCATTTCTGCATGTAAATATAGATGGCGTTGTTTTCAGTTTTTGGTTTCTACTCTCTTTAAATCGATCTTGTTTTTGAATCATCTATTACAGAATTACTATCTTTCGAAGCATAAAGTTCGTACATTTTGTGGCAGACATTAAGATTTTTTTTAATCACATTCAAATGTAAAGCGTGTTCAGATGTTTTGACGTACAAGTTAAAGTTACACAAAACCATTGTTTTATTTCAATAATTTTTGTTCGAACGCTTTCCAGTTTCAGGTTTGACAATTAAATTATGTTGAACGATAAACAAAATATAAATAATGAGTTAAAAATTAACGATGAACATTTTCACCCTTCAGGTCTTCTCGGGAAGACTAACATAACAGGTAAAAAAACTATACAAGAAATAGACTTGTGTGTTTTCACATCTTTGTATGGAATGACGGACTCTTTGATTAACTAGAACGATTGGGATAAATGAGGTAACGGTGCTTTAAATATGGTGTCGAACGCGAATTAAACCTTCACATGGATTTTGATTAAAATGAGGCGCAATGGGCTCTAGTTTGATACAAAGTAGATACTTAGTCCTAAGATGTGTGTCTTAGTCTTGTGATTCTTTCTCGACTCCAGTTTGCATAGCATTGGTAATGCCTTAAATTCTTCAGATCCTAACCTTAAATTTTCTACTATCATAAACTTTACAATCATACAACAGAAATACTATTTTACGTACATACAAGCTTCCATCGCATATGACATATTGACTATGAATTAAATCCATAATGTTAAATGATTTACCTCATCACTTTCCTTCGAGGAAACAATACACGGTTGCCTCGTGAGCGCATAAAGATGCTAATGAATCATTTAATAACTCAACAATATTACTCGCATAACACTTAAGCATTGTTTTATAGGAAAACGAAGGAGTCGTGATGGTTTCTCAAGGTTTCCAATGCAATATAATGATGTTTACCTCATTTAACGCAATTGTTTAGGCGTGGCTTGGTATGACGTTTGTGTTTGCATTTATATTAAATAGGGATGTGCCGAGACGACAAGCGAATGATAATATTGGTACTTATTCGAACAAATGGATCACACGGTAGTAACAGATTATCGCTCCCATGAACACCTTCGGTACCAGAAAAATCGCGGTTGCGTTACCGTCTTATAGAGATAAAGGGTTTGGATCTTCTGTCACCTTACTTAAACTTCTTCACTCACACGAAACGCTACTCCTAAATGTTGATTTGCCGAAACCGCCGATAAATCTGACCCATATATGGTTCAGACCAGTCGTACTCGGCCATTTTGCTATTCGGGCCACAAGACATCTTGGCTATGGTGACTTGCCGCAACGTAAATTTATTGATCTACTTAAGTGTCCAAAAACGTAACGAAAATTTAACGTTATATTTATATTAATAAAAAATATTCAGATTTAACGCAATCATTATATTATTATAGGGTTAGCATACAGGTCGTGACATTGGGACCAGTTTCTTTAGTTTAAGTGTTTCTTTTTTAAGTTTGATTCTTAAGCTCGGCGCGCTCGAATGATAAAGCCCATCTGTTTGAGTATCACTGGCTTAGACAAACGTGATAAAATTAAATACGTTCAACTTAAAATAACACAACAAACTTCCAGATTACAAACAGAAACAACATTTTTTTTTTATATTATAAATATTTGATACTGGTATTCGAATTGATTTGACTCTAACACTAAACTCCATTGTCAAAATAATCTCGACTGTAATTCTAACGGCTTGGCACATCACTAATAGGTATCTAATATTACTTAGCGTGGCTTGGCTTTAGGATACGTAACATACCAAAACGGCTACGAAATGCCGTCTGTGTTCATTTTAATGATTTGTAAATATGTATGGAAAGCGTAGGTATAATGCACATAGATTCATCTCTGACGTTGATGCGCAGAAAAAAAAATCGCACGTTCAATAATATTTATTTATTTATTTATTTTAATTAGGTCCACCAACGGTTTTCACATTATTACATTGTGTTATATTAAGTATAGCTATAGTGTAATCTAAATATGACAAACCGACTTACAGGTAAACACAGCTTGCATTATATATAAGTTATAACTTTAAACTAAGTGACGGTTACAAACGATATGCTTATAATTAAAATACAACAAAAATAATGAAAAAAATTAAAATAGGTGTGAAGCCCATATAAATAATATACCTAGCTTATGATGCTACATAGTGTTATTGAATACTATGTTATTCATGTAAGAGTGATCAATATTATAATTACTTTGAAACTGACCCATGCAGAATATAAAAATTTAAGAGTATTAAATTCAGTTCCTTGTGCGTACATAAATTGCCCAACTATCTCTCATTTTGTCGAGCCATCAAATTATATCGCGATAGCTATCATCTAGCAGCGATTCGATGAGCAAGCAGTATGTCCTTTTTCCAACAATGGACTGACCAACATAATATTTTGGTAATTATAACCATCAAATATATAAATTATCTAAATATGGCAGTAACATGGTTGGACGTAAAGAGGTTCACTGAGAAAGCAGATTTTGACACTAAGTTAGAAACTATTTTAAATAGAAAGAGGAATGTAAAATGGTGTCACTTCTCAAATATTTGCAAAGATTGCGCCAATTCAAGTGTTTGAAGAAGATAGCTCCGATATAGATACGTGACTAATCTCTGGGTTCCAATACCAATCGACAACGGCCTTCTAAAGTAGTAAGAAAAAAAGATATATTGAATGCGATTAACACTTTCAGTCTCAATTACAAATATCATATCGGGATTAAGACTGAACCCGATGAAACCGTTTAATCCTGAGGATGCATAGATAATACCTATTAAAAAATACATCGTCAGAGCATATTTTCTGCATAAAATTATTAAAATAATATATTACGTAAGCCTGCCTGCCGCGCCGCAGCGGTTTTAGAAGTCTGCATAAAATTCTTCATTATTTAGTTCTTAGTTATTTGATACTTTTTACTACAGCGTTTAATGTAAATAGATCTGCGTTTGTTACCTTTTTGTACTACTAATATATCTATATTCGTTAGTTAATAACGTTAGCTTCTGGATATTAACAAAAAAGTGACTGCAACACAATTTACGACTATGTTCCTTATATGTCAATTAACAGCAAACATTGCATGAGAGTGTTAAAAGTACGAACTAATAGTGAAAGGTTGTTTTATATGTGAGTGAGTGTACTACATACAGTTGTGTGATATCGCTTTAGTTTCTATGTATGTTTATAAATTGCATCAAGACTCGTTATGTCTGGCATGCTAATAATGTTAAATTTGAAAATGATGTTTTTCAACAGTGTAAAATATTTAATGATGCACAAATTTGGCATTATTCAAGATATTTTAAAAAATATGTCAATTTTTACAGGTATTTTTTTCTTTAAACACTCATTTTATACGTACCTGTTATATATGGCATTACTGATGGCCAGTTAAATATTTTACACTGTACTTTGTTGATATTTTTTTATTGTTAAATTATGGAAATTGACCTTAAATAATTAGTCATCAGCTGTAGATGGACTTAAAAGCAAGTCTGAACAAAAATAGATTTTAATTACTGAACGGATAATTTTAAACTGCCTTAGTAATACTTAAAATGTTGCTTAAGTTATTTTATTTAAGTACTTATATCTTAGTAGGTTTGGCTTACTTTAAGCTATTTCAATTATTTTATAATTAGTTATTTTTCAATCTCGTACGATAAATTTGAACTTTCTTTTTCACTTTTCTTTTCTAATGAATCACCATATTCTAACTATTAATGCCTATAAACTTCATTAAAAGATGAATTTAAGTAAGAAATAAATAATGCATTATCATATAATTTGAAACAATTCTGAACATATTTGACTATACCCCATAATGATCAAGGTTAATTTGGTGCTTCGCTTAATAAAATGTTGTCAAGTTTTTTTTTAACGTAGAATATAAAAAATAATTACAGTGTATAATAATGTAACAGTTTGTAATATTTTCAATTTATAGCATTATTTCCATACAGCCACGTGATTTGTACACGGGTGTACAATTGTATAACGTTGCAGGGTCGACAGCCGAGCCGCTCGGTTCGGCGTACGCGGCGCAGTTCGGAACGGCGTTCGCAGCAGCGCCACTCGGCTCGGTTCTAGGGTCCGCTGCCGCCGCAGCTGCCGGCAAGCAGGTTGAAGGTGTGTGTAGAAACAGTTTAATTTGTTGTATTCATATTAACTGAGGAGTACCAACTACCAATCATGCGAAATGTTTTTATTGATCTAGTTTTAGCTGTTGTACCCACTGCAAGATAAGCATTTAAGTTAACTATGAATTAATGATACAGCAGAAATGATCACTCATGTCTTTGAAAACAATTATGCTATTCTTTCGCCAACTCTGGTCCCCATAATTTGTTAATAGGGAACAAAACGTTGGAAACCCACACCCTAAATATTTTATAACAATTGCAGGTCCTGAAGGCGGCAACCTGTTCATATACCACCTGCCGCAGGAGTTCACGGACACGGACCTCGCGTCGACGTTTCTGCCGTTCGGACACGTGATATCGGCCAAAGTGTTTATAGACAAACAGACGAACCTATCTAAGTGTTTCGGCTTCGTCTCGTACGACAACGCCGCCTCCGCGCAGGCGGCTATACAGGCCATGAACGGCTTCCAAATAGGTACAAAGAGACTTAAAGTTCAATTGAAACGTTCTAAAGAACTATCGAGACCGTACTAGAAAATTCCAGAACTCGTTCCTAGTGAATTTTTCAAAAAGAGAAAATGTAACAAAAAAGTAAATATAACAGTTGGATAAGATGTTGTACCAAGTATCCGAACGTTGTTTTGTGTGTATCCGGTGCACATGTACTGATTTCTGATACTGAGTAAAGTCGTGATGAGCGTTCGAGTACGGCAGTCCACAGTGCACAGTTGTTAACTATTAAGTATGAGTAAGGTTAAGGTTTGTGTCAAAGGATTTATCGTTTCCAAAGTATTCCCCAAAATGTTTATTATTATATTGTAATAATATAATTATTTTATAACTTATAAGTTGTAGTCACGTTTTACGATTAAGTTTAATGGGTTCAGGTAAAGATTTTCATTGTTTGTGAGACGCCAAAGAGCTGTTTGTTGGACGACTACGGAATATAATGTCAATGTCAAAATACATGTTGTTTTTGTCGCGGAAATCGAATCTTGATTGCAGTGTCAAGTACCTACCAAATAAGTATTTCACTTAGGTTGATGTAACCGCTATGTTACTTCTAGAACAAGGATTATATTATAATTATTTTCTTGTTATTTTGTTCTTTATTATATGTTACCACTTGATAGTTAATTGTATAAAATTATATTCATTGATGTGGCCATTGTCAGTAACAGTCAAGTTTCCCTCTTTCCTTGTTTGTTTAAAATTGTAAGAATTTTAGAAATAACGTATGATGATCTCAAAGTGATCAGTGTATTAATTGTTTACCATACATGTTGTCAATAGTGTACTTAAACTGTAAGGGCTCTCGTGGAATAAGCAAACATTTCACTTTGCGTCGAATGTGTGAAACGGTGTAGATATTTCGAAAGAAACAATCGGGATTAATTACTCAGCGAGTGGTTTAACTACGTACCAGTACTTTAATACTTCTACGCATATAATAGTGAATCTAATGAACAATTACACCAATTAAGACTCACACTAAAAACACACAAACATCCATCGGTCAAAAACTGATAAATGTGAACATTAAATAACAATTAAAGTTCCATTGCAAATACATTTAATGATCTTATATTATCAAACAATTGTTATGGTACAATATTATAAATGGCATAATTTAATAACTTCGTCTAAATGTGTCACAGCAAATAAACGTGTCAAATGAACATGTATCTTATAAACACTTTGAAATATCTACACATATTTCGTTTGAACTACTTATTGTACTTTTTTGTGTATTTTAACATATTATAATTATTATCACAGTCAACATACATTTTAATGTTTAATTTGTAACACATCGAACACTGGCCCCCTTTAGTCAAACAAATTTTTGTTAGAGTAAGTATTTAATATTAGAATATTTTCGTAATGTAAGTTTGATGTTCTATTGTTTCTTCTATTTAAAAGAGAAGTATATTCGTCACCACTGTTCTGTTAATTGCCACCGGGCACCTTAATTTGTTTCATTTTTTCCCTACGAACCTTTTATATGTTACGGAAAAAATCAACGAACTCTACAATGCATATTTAAAAAAACAATATTTTGGGCACGATAAAAAAAATGTTTGTGACTAATGCATTATTTTTTATCATTTTCTCTGAAAAAACATGAGCTACTTATATTAAATGTCTAATATTTTTTCCGTAACATTTAATTACTTAGCTGTACCTAAAGTCTAAACTTTAAGTATTAAATACCAATATTTCATTTGTTTCAAAACGACCACTTGTATTCTTGTGTAAAATTTAAATATTGTGACCGAACAGTCATCTTGCGTTTCCTTAATGTTATTTCATTTTATTATTTAATTAGTAAAGTGTGCCAATGCTTTGGTATCTACTATGACCAATTATATGCGTAAGGCTGAAAATTCACGCGCACTTCTTGGCGTGCAAACTCTTCTATTTACCTGCATGTCATTTTTTAAGATACCGGTTATGAATACATACAGGGGCGGATTTGATACGTTGGCCGCCCTAGGCCTACGAAAGATTGCCGCCCCCCTATGTGCTGTAAAGCATGAAAAATTAAATAAATAATGCTTTATGGACATATTTCTGAGTTTTTACACGAAGGCGCGCGAAAAAAAAACGACCAAATTTTGCCACCCCCTAAATGCCGCCCGGGCCTACTCGGCCTATAGGGAAATCCGCCACTAAATAAATAGTAGGTATGGTAACAAAGAACAATTTATGGTATTTTATGGCAATAGGTAATGATAGGCTGTATAGTTTACGATTGCTAACAATGAAAAAAAAACAAAACTTGTCCATGATTGATCATGAAATAAAAAAAGGTTCATTGTCAAAGTTGTAACCCTGAGTGGGTATCTAAAATTGTGCTCGATTTTGCAAAGTAGTGTGCGTGAAACAAACCTTACAATAAGTATTTTTCTGTCCTATCTAAAATTACAGATGCTTAAGCGTCTTTATTATTAACTTAAATTTACTTGAGTATTATTTAAACGAATATTGTCAAAATGGGTTCTGTCTATGTAGTTTATGTTTTTGAATGTCTAATGAAAGACAATATTTAGACTGAATAAGTTTTCTGTTAGGTGTTACAGTTGTGTCTTGTGATTCCTTTTAGTAAGTTGTTTAGTGAAACTGTAATGTCTTTTGTCTTTCGATTACTTTTCGTTATCATTTTAAGGTAATAAATTATTATAATGGCATGTATTGTTAAAGAGGACATTGGGAAATATTGTGAGTGAAGATAAACGAACTTAGACACGACCATGCGATAGCCTTTAATGTAAATAAAGCTGGCTGAACGTCCATCGGTAGGTAACGCTTCAAAAATCTAGACTAATACTTGTATCGACCACATTGTTGACGGATTTTACAATGGAGTAAGCCTTTGTCACTTGTTTCCACGTTCGGTACATCGACATTTTGCTTTCGACACAAAAATAGGAGCTGTAGAGACTCGCTTTTGCAATGCGCCATACAAAACGAGTTCATAGATTGTATTCGTGCGTTAGTTTAAACTCTCTCCTGAGGTTCATGCGTCGGTGGACGTTTAGCCATGCCTTTGCCCCTAGATAATTGTCGAAAATGTGTGAATAGAATTTTTTACCTAAAATTTTCTAGGTAACGTTAGACCGGAAACCTCATTGCTGTTGCAAGACGTGACGGCCGTTTTTATCTATGTACAGATTGTAAAAAATATCATTATATATTTTTACTGACCATTTGCATCTATCGATGTCGATAGTTTACAAATAGTCGATAATTATTGATATTTTCACTCGATGTCGCACTGTCGAAAGCATATTTACTATGATTGTGGATGTTACCCTATTAATATGCCATAAAATATGAAAGCTCAATTAATTTTCATAAACAGTTCTTATAAAATATTTACTCAATGAAAACTTTTGCTATTGATGATCATTAATTGCTTCATGAATGTCGATATACCGATATCGATGAGATAAGAGGATTATCGACAAATGACTGTTGAACAGAAAATGAACTAAAAGTTGAAATAAGTGTCGATACTTCTATTTCGACTTGTATGCCTCATAATTGTGCCCACAGTCTGTGCAAAAAACAAAATGCAATCGATTAATGATTCCGAAAGAAATAAAAAAAACTTTATTTTACTGCACAGTTTTCTTTTTGTGGCAAAATTATGAGAATTAAATATTTTATATATTTCTTGTTATAAAATCACGGTTACGAACTACAGAGGCAACTGAGTAAGCTTCAATGGACTAGAGTCGCGGTATCAACAGTAGACACTGCGTTCAGAGTACAGATGTAGAAATTTATTTTTACACAATCTCGAGGCACTTAGATATACAAATGGTATGGAAAAATTAAAAGAACTGTTTTATACAACACCCGTTTTGTTGATATGAATGTAAATAAATGTCAAGTTTAAAAAATATCGTGTGATTTTATTAAACCTTTAACATTAAGGTTATAACCCTTGCAGCAGATCCCCAGCCACTTATTCTCTGACAGTGTTAACTCGTAACGCGGCCGTGTTACGTTAACTTCATTTAATTAGCGTTAAATAGTATTCTGTATGCCAATTTCCATAGTGATTAACGCAATGAGTTACGTTACGCGCTTGTTATGAGCGGTGAAAATAAGGGGGCTGATGTGGGTAGATTTAAGGTGGGTATGACAGCACTGAATGTCAAAATTGAATTACTAAAATTAATTTAACAAGCTTATTATATTTTTGACTAAATTGGCTGGTTATTATACATGATACCTATACATTATACACAATTCCTGGTTATTATACAAAAATTCTAGATTTTTCATAGTTACTAGTTATCTATAATAATGTTATATCTATAATAACCAGTAAAATGACGGCTGTTACGCTGCTCATTATACATAATAGCTGGATTATATGCATAATCGCTAGTTATTGAACATAATTGTTAGTTATAGCATATAACGGCTAGTTATTATGCATTATAGCAAAATTTATTAAGATCTATCCGCATTGCAAAGAATACCAGCTCAGTATTTTGAACCTAACACAAATAGGATGCATTACGTTACAAATAAAACAAAATTCTCAAATAAATTAAACATTTATTCTAATCATTGCCGAACTTCAATGTTCCCTTAATTTTACTATCACTATCTTCGTCTTCCTTGCTATCTAGCACTGCAGTCTCTTGCGATAGCAACGGCTTGGTAGTTTTAATAAGTCCATTTTCGTCTGCCAATGGCAAAATATCACATATAAGTGGCGATTCGACGCCCAGTATGTAGTGACAAGTCCTAGGTTCTAATAAGTAGAGTGACACTTGAGCTGGACTCGAAGAATTTTCCAGACATTTCAGCTTAACCTCAGTCTGCCTAGGTTTGCCTGTTTTGTCGCAGACGTCCCCGTTCGAGTAGAAAT
The DNA here is from genome assembly GCA_947568825.1 of Sphinx pinastri. Lineage (NCBI taxonomy): Eukaryota > Metazoa > Arthropoda > Insecta > Lepidoptera > Sphingidae > Sphinx > Sphinx pinastri. Next base: position 5,434,946 of record OX387620.1, read on the forward strand.
GAGACACGTAAGTGCGTTGTTCTGTAATAAATAATATTAAGTAGAGTTAAAAATATTGGAGCTTACGAACACGAAGTTTTTAAACAAGCCGACATTTTAAACTCAACTAAATGTACGGTAAATACACTCTACGCAGTCGAAAACTATGTAGGTAATAAATAAATTACACGCAAATAGTACTCGAATAAAAATACTGGTGGTAGGTCTCTCATTATGTAAGAGGCCGTCTGGGTGGGTACCACCGCAATGTCTATTTCTACCGCCAAGCAGCAGTGTGCATGCACTGTTGTGTTTCGGTTTGAAGGACATTGTAGCCAGTGTAGCTACTGGACATAATGAGACTTAACATCTTATGTCTCAGGATGACGAGCGCAGTGGAATGCCACACAGTACTTTGTAAGTCAAGGTGCTTGATGGTGTTGCTACTGTTTATGGGTGGTCGTATCGCTTACCAGCAGGTGAACGGCATGCTCGTCTCGTCATTCAATGCAATAAAAAAAAAATAGCAATTCGCTTAACTCGCCAACAGATCGACGATCCGACATTTAGACAATCGTTAACGATCGCCCGACCCACATTTAGTACTTCACCTTATGCCTCAAACCATATTGTTGATTTTAGTGTAATAGCTCATTTCGCAGCTGCCACTTTACAGTCGTTTTCAATAAACAATGAAGAAGAAAGAAGAAAAAACATTTATTGTCGCAGCAGTAAGCAAATAATTGAAAACACAAAATAATAATACTTAATGATAATATAAATAAGCACTTACAATATAAAACACGTCAATACCAAACTTAATCTTTCGATCCGATCATGAGAGTAAACCAATTAAAATAATTCATTTGTAATCATTTCATAAATTCTGATTAATCTATTTTTGCAGTAGATCGAAAGAAGCGATTGGGATCATTTATTTATTGAAAACCGCTGTTAGTGAATTACCTAAATTAGTTTTTGGCTACCATTTACTTCATAAACGGCTTTAATAAGAGGTACTAGCTGTTGCTAAAGGTTTTTTTTTTGTATACTTTCCAGGGTCTCAAACTATTTCCATACCAAATTTCATCAAAATCCATTCGGCAGTTTTTTAGTTTATTGCGTGCAAACAGACAAACACGGCTGTTATAATATAGTGATTTACTTACCGACAGGCTTGGGCGCCTTGCCCTTGTTCTCCTTGATCCACTGCAGATGCGCGTCCTCGTCAAACTTCCCCAGCAGCAGCGTGGTCTTCTCGCCCGTGCGGTCTACGTGGTACTGCACCACGTGCTTGCCATAACAGAACTCGTACTTCCACCACCCTGTACCCTGATTGACATTTCAGTAAAAAAACATTTACAAACAGTAAAATTTATTAACAGACTTCAAAAAAGGAGGTTCTATATTCGACCCGTGTGTGTATGTATGTAAGTTTGTATGGGTGCGATTTTCTCAAAAACTACTGATCCAATGGAAGGGGTTTTTGATATTCAAATGTAAATTTTTCAGGAAAGGTTTTAGTATATTTTTTTTATTTTTTATACGGACACGGCGAAGTGACCTGATGGTAAGCGGAGAGGGATTCACATATTGTCGACCGATGAGAGATGTTTATCCCTCGTCATTCGAAACAATTATGCTGGCCTGTTGAACCGCACACTCTCTGATCCCGGAACGCGACACACTCAAGTGGGACACTATGGATGGTTTTATACTTGGTGTAGGATGGCATATCCTTATATCTTTTATAACAATATTGTGGAAAATTACGTGTAAAAATTGATATTTTTGTTTGCTTAAACATCTATAGAACTACTGCTTAGAATATGAAAATTTTCTCACAAATATAAAACTACATTATTCGGTAACGGGTTTTAACGATCCGATTCGCTAGCAGAAACAAGTTTTACATGTCTTTACTAAGAATAATTGTACTAAACTAGTATACGAAGAAACATGATGTTTATCATGTGACCAGGGATGTTTATCTCTTGCCGGTCGACATTATTTGGGCTTCACTTCATTTACCATCAGGTGCAGTCAAGCCACTTTGTCGAGCCATGACTAAAAAAAAAACTTACCCCGTTTAGACAGTTTTCACCATTCAAAAACGCTCGTACAGGCGAATCGTCCAATATGACCGGCGTCGATTTATCGTCTAGTTGCGCCGGCTTGCCCTGCTCGCCAGCCACATCATCATCAGTCAACGGATGCAGCTCGAATTTAAGATGAGTTTCACCATCCTATGATATATTTACATTATAATTTTGGTCTTATAGACATCAATTTCCCAACGTTTGGACCAAAAATCCCATAAACTTAAAGCTTATCGATTTACGGCCGATTTAAAATAAACGATCTCTGATCTCAATATTGATCTTCGATCCGGTCCCGTGAATAAACCAATCAAAATAAGTCATTTGCAAGCATGCCAAAAAGCCTTTGTCCTGATTGGTCCATTTTAACGATGGATTGAAAAATAACGATTGGGATCGTTTATTTAAAACGGCTTTTAATAAGAGAGATAGAGCGCTGTCGTGAAGCACCGAGTTGTGAACGAGTTTCGAATAAGGCGATTGATAACGCGTTTGCTGCGTGTACATAACTAGTTCGAACTGTCTAATCCACGTTTATTACAAAAGCGAGTGTATAACATGTATGTATGTTTGTGTGTTTTGTTATAACAATTACAAATAATTTATTTATGTCATTATGTTAATTATTTGTGTTTGAATCTGCATCGTCCGACGCGACGGTACACAGTAAGAAAATGCCTCGAGCATTAAGTCCTCCTGTATAGTCACTGTATACGAAGCACTGGGTGGGGCTCGCGGTTTCGTCCGCGTGAAAAGCCTTTCCAATAAGTCGCTAAAACACAGCACGACGCCAGCGCCGTCTACTTAATGAATTAGATTAAAAATATCCATTATTTCCCATGGGAGCAAATTATCGGGATGAAAAGTAGCCTATTTGTTAATCCACGACATGATCCACCCATGTGCCAAATTTCATTGAAATCCTTTATTTGTTTCTGCGTTTAATTCTAACAAACATCCAAATATTATCACGAACTTTCGCATTTATAATATTTGCAAGATAAGATTAAATACATAAATAACGTAGCGTATGCTGCGAACACGCTGAAAGCACGTTCACTAATCGCATGATTCGAAACACGACCAAATATCGCCAGTGTGATAAGGCCCTAAAGTTGGGTTGAAAGCGGCGCCGGTTTAAGGGAGGGGGCGGGCTGGGCGGACACGCCCTGAGCGCCAGGTCTTAGAGAGGGTGCCATAGGCTCTAGGAGGGCGCCATAGGCATACACGTGGGAACTTTAAAATAACGCCCGAGGCGCCCGGATGGCTAAGGCCGGTCCTTGTTGAAAGGAGTAATAAATATGTAGGTACAGAAATAGTAAACAAGAAACTCCTAACAGAGGATATGAGATCCCATCTGTATACACAAAAATCAATGTTGAGTATGTCTTGGTGATGCGCTAGTGTGTGGCTAAAATCGTTGACAGCCTTGGCTGAAATGTATTCCATCTCAATACAGAATGAAAAGAGATAAAAAAAAACAGAAAGAGAGTATTTAGTCTCAGTCCCTTGGAGTACAATTACCAACAATGGAGTATCTACCTTTCGACGAGACAAAAGAAATTAATTTTATTGCACAATTATATAGTAACTCCATGGTTATATACAACAAAAAGGAAATATCCAAATCAAGGATAACACTGGAAACCATTTTAAACCTAAAAATAAAATAAACGGCAAACTACTTGGATGAAAACTTAAAAGCAAATAAATAAAAAAAACGAACAAAATTATTACCTTATCAATTTTCTCAACTTTCAACACAGCTAGTATATCCTTAGTATCCTTTTCCTGAACAATGCCACACATATTAATCAAGCAACTAGTGCGAAAGATGGCAACATAAAAAATAAAAAAAAACTAAAACTACAAATTAAAATGTGATTGTGCATCAAACTTCTCAAATAAGCTTCTCACTTAAGTTAGTGGAGAATCCAAAATAATCTTTACTTTTACAAAACAAATTTGTATGAAATGACTACAGGAAAGTAATATAAACAAATGGAGAGAAATCAAACTAAAAAGTTGGAAAATACTTACATTGATCAACTTTAATGTCTGATGATGGAATTTTAAATGATCAGCTTCCATTTTCAGCAAGTTTCGTGGTTTCCTTGGTGCGTCACCCACTGGAATACAGTCTATTGTGCTCTCGCTAACATCTTTTGGCTTAAACTGTGGATGTTCACAGAGCAGCGGTGATAATATGATTATTTCATATTCACAAGTAGCTGTCTCCTTAAATGAGTAAACTTCGTGTTTTCCGTGACTGTAGCATACATATTGCACTCTTGTGAGTCGAGGCTTACCACTCAAATCACAAATAGTACCTGGAATTTGTAATAATTTACAGCCTTAATCATAAACAGTTTATAATTATAAACCTATTTTAGTTATCGGACGTTTTGTCTACTTCAAATGAATTTTGATTTGAGTTTAAAGGAAGAAGATAAAACAATCTATAACTAAAATAGGTTTATTAACTGTTTATGAATAAAGTTGTTATTGAATACACATTACAAAAATAATAATCACAGTCTAACCGGAGCTATAGAATTTATGACTAACAATACTAAAAAGCATCATAATAGTATCAAATCATGATAATAGTAAGCATCTTAGCATTAAAAACGAATGGTCATTTGCCTGATATCAATGAATTTTGTATGATTTTCTAGTAATTATCCTTTTGTGTGAAAAGAACAAAAGCTCATTCAAAATAACTAAACACAGGTGGAATATGATTGACTTCGTCTACCTACCATCATTCATTGCTAATTCCACATAAGGTAATATCATTCCTTCAACTTTGGTAGTTTTAGGTGCAAGTTTAGCTTCCTCTGCTGCTTTCATGTCTGTCTCAAGCTTTGCTTGCTTCTCTATACTCCAGTGTCCAAGATAGTATTCTTGGACATTTACATGTTTTCCTATAAAAGATTTGTCAAAGTTTAATATACATTAAAAAAATTGTGTGGCCATACTACCATTCTATTTTTATTATACAGTAGGCACAAAAAAGTAAGTCGGTAGTAGGTCACTTGGTACATTATTTTGGTCAGGTTAGGTGATCATCCTAATGGTGCTGCCACACTGCTGTTTAATTTGTTTACAAACATTTTCAAATACTAATAAATTTACTAACAAATGTTAGGAATTGTTACATTCTGTTAGGAATTGTTAGATGTTTTGAGTGCTTCTACACTGATGGAAAATGTTTACAAAGATTTATAACATTACATTCATAACATTTATAACATTACATATAACATTTAGACAAACAAATGATAAAAAATGTTTTAATTATTACAATTTGTCAACAAACAATTTTGTTTAGTAATGTTTACTAATGTTACCTAACATGAAAACGTTTTCTAAGATTGTGATCAAATGTTTACTAATGTTTGTTAACATTTTTAAACAGTAGTGTGGCAGCACCATAAGAGAATCATGGATGTGATGCTAGACTGCAAGTATTATTAAAGGGCGACAGGTTACTCCGCCAAAAATCTCACTTTACATACAAAACAGAATAGCAAACTGTTGCAGGTATAATTAATATGCAATGAGAAAATATTAAAACAGCTGTTTAACAGAATTTAATATATCCAACTGTTCTAGATCAACACTCCTCTTCGTATTTTAAAGTTTACCAATTAAAAAAATTGTAGCGTTGGAATATTAAATCCTATACATTTGTTAAAAGGAGAACACTAGCACAAGGACTATAATAAATCTGATGGTAATTTCTTTTTAGTCCAAATATACTTTTAGCCATTAATCTATATAGCATACCTCAACAGTTGCTGGAATTTGACAATCATAAATGAAGACCACACAGAATAATCAAACTAATTAAATAAAAAAAACTATCTCTCAATGTGTTCTCACCAAAAATCTAATTTTAATATTACTTGTGTCTCTTCAAAGGTTTTCTAATAGTATTAAGTAGTGAAATGTAATTACCTTCTCTCTCCTCATGGTACTGCCGTACATGCCTTCCGTGGCAGACCTCATAACTCCAATAGCTATCTAGTCTGTACGAACACATCTTCTGCATGAACAGTGGCTTTAGTAAATGCATTGGAGAGGGTCCATCATAATCCTCAGTGTTTATAGCTTCTCTTGTACTTAACTCTGGTATGTGACACTCATAAATTTCTTTATTTGAGGTTGATACTTTTAAGATCTCTTTATTCTGGAGCTGAAATGTGGATTTAAGTAATGTCATGATGTGAGGTCTACGCAAGCTCACTCCTCTATTTTAAAGGAGTTAGGTAGAGACACAAGTGTATCCACATTCACCAAACTTAGATTAAATAGCATAAATACCCAGTCTAGTGGCAACCAACTTGAATTTATTTAAATCGAAAAACTCTAACTGTGTTTTTTGCCAAGTACGCTGCCACTACACCAATGAAGCGCTGATTGTCAAGAGAAAAAATTATATCATAGAGTTACTTACCTGAGGATTGTCAGCTTTCCCATCTACTAAATTCTCAGCTATATCAACTTTTCCTGGCCAATTTATACCAAACAGTATGCTATCATCGAAACCTTTGAAATCGTGTTCGATACTCAAGCAAATGGAAATAGCACACAAAACTACCAACACATTACGAATCATTTTTCTGAAATTACATGTACATTGTTTAAATTAAAAATAAATAATGAAAAATGAAATCCTGAATCCTATTCGAAATATGCAATGTAACAAATTTAAGTTGTACTGTTTGATAATGAATATCTTCGTTTTTGCGAACCTTTTTAATTTTGACGAATAACTTCACAAATGAGTTGGTAAGCTGTCATTTGTCAAAATTTAAGGTGCGTTTTTAAAGTTTGTTATAATTATTGAAGGTTTTACGGTGGAGGCATAATAAAGAAGAAAAAGAATGATGGAAGGTTGAAATTGATTGCATGTTCAATCATGATAAATCACTAGTTCAAGATTTATTATTTATGGATAAAAGGAGTCACAAATATTAACAATTCTCATCTATATGGTTTTGAAAATAATGTTTGGTCTGCTTCCTTAAACATTTACCTGTGGAGGCAGGCATCCGTTTTTCAGATTCTGAATAGCGTTTCTTAATTCTGCATATTCGGTCCATGTTATATTCGTAAATAAATTGTGAATACGGGTACCTACAAATATAAAGTTGATATTACGAAGTCAGTACTAAATAAATTTATTACTAGCATTAGACCTGTATTCGAAAACTAAATGTCGAATAAATATAAAATCCAAACAGTATTTTTTACGAACACTCCACTCGATACAATCTAAAAGAACTAAAGTGTCGGCAAAATATCACATGCAGATTTACTTTAAATTAAATTTTAATCTGATATAACTACAAAGGCATAATATTATAATAAATACAGATGAATTATAAGTATTAAAGGAGAATGCCTCATCATCATCATCGTCATCATCATCAGCCACATGACGTCCACTGCTGAACATAGGCCTCCCCCAAAAATTTCCAGACGGAGGTCAAAAGCGGCCTGCATCCAGCGTGTTCCTTGAAGTATCCAAATCAGTTCAACTTTCAGATTTCAGATGGTAATCTATGGTCCGTGATTAGTAAATTGTCAACTGTCAATCAATTGTCATTTCTCTGCTGTCATTTGTCAGAGCAATGATAAAAAAATCTAAAATCGAAAAATATTAAAAACTAAAAATGGCGTTTAGTTTCCCAGCCTTTTCGTATATTATAGCCCTAATTGTTGACGCATTCCTGATATTTTTCTCCATATTCCATGTGATAGCGTTCGATGAACTCAAAACCGATTATAAAAACCCAATAGATCAATGTAACAGTTTGAATCCCGTAAGTATTATTGCACATAACCTATTCTCTTAATTTGACCGCTATTAACCTATCAATATATATTTGTTACAGTTGGTTCTGCCGGAATATTTGCTGCATTTATTTATAAACGTACTATTTTTGTTATCGGGAGAATGGTTCTCGTTATTGATAAATATCCCGTTGATTCTGTATCACATACACAGGTAAGAATGACTAATATGACATACAAACCTTTGCATATTTAAAAATATTTTATAAAGGATTACAGTTTTACGTCTACAAGAGTTTATAGTTATTGTTCAAATGTAATGTAATTAGATACAACAAATTGTACCCAATAGCATGTATTGGGAATTCTGTAGTATAAATATATTTATCATGACATACCCTTGAAATATTAAAACGCGGAAAATAAATGAGTTTTGACCTTTGTCTCTTTTCAGTGGTAGCCAGAGGCGTAACACATACATTTCGCCAGCTATGTTAAGTCCTATGTGATAAGGGGTTGGCCTATTGTTATTTACCAGACATTTTTTTTTTATATAGCATTGAATGGCTAGACGAGCATGCTGTTCGCCTGATAGTAAGCAATACGACCACCCATAAAAAGTAGCAACACCATCCAGCACCTTGACTTACAAAGTACTGTGTGGCATTCCACTGCGCTCGTCATCCTGAGACATAAGATGTTAAGTCTCATTATGTCCAGTAATTATACTGGCTACAATGTCCTTCAAACCGAAAGACAACAGTGTATGTACACTGTTGCTTGGCGGTAGAAATAGACATTGCGGTGGTACCCACCCAGACGGCCTCTTACATAATGAGAGACCTACCACCAGTAGACATATTTCCAGACTCTGGGCTGATACTAAGTAGAAAACCAATGTCACTTTGCCTGATCTAAGATTCAAACCTGAGACCTCAGTTCGATAGTCGTAACACACAAAATACAACTACCACCAAGGCAGTCTCTATAACTTATATGTTCATTTATCTATAATTTATATGTATTCTTCGAAAATCTTCTCAAACTTGTGTTTATAATATTAGTAGGAAGTACAATAACATGGTTTTGGTCACTGACTACCTTGTCTAAGAACCTTGAGATGCATATCTCATAATGCCCAGTAGATATTATTTATTACAATACATGTGTAATTAAAACATGGCTAACAATGAACTAATTATTGTTATTTATGTATAACTTATGAACTCACACGAGTAATAATATAGTAATTTTATAATCATGCTCAATATGTATGGTATATTATAGCTAAAGTAAGAAGTAAGTAATGCAGAATAAAATTATCTATACCATTCTACCTAAAGGGATTTCCTATGCTACATCTATACAATAGTAAAGCAATAGAACCTGGTGTGTCTGTAAATTGAAAGAAAATAGTAAAAAAATAGACATAGGCTATATGGGCGCCACCGCAAGCAAAAGCTAGTATGTAATAATAATACCAGTTCTGTATTCTATACTGCTCACTGCTGAACATGAGCCTCCTCTACCACTAAGAGGGTGTAGGCTACATAATTCTATTTATTTACAGATACTACACCAGACCAGTGATGTCTGGTCCGGGTTTGTATGACCCAACGAGCATAATGAATGCAGACGTTCTGACCGTGTGCCAGAGAGAAGGCTGGATTAAGCTTGCATTCTATCTACTGTCATTCTTCTTGTATTTATATGGGTGAGTAAGGTCTCTTTTATCACTTATTGAAAGTCTTGTATTAAAAATACTTTAATTACTAATTTGCCTTATCTTTATGCATGCAATGACTACACAACACAAATCTAACTCACACCATTGATTGTTGGGTTTAAAAAGTAATATAATATGTAAATCTTGATTGTAATTCTTAAAATCATAAACTCGTAAGTTAATTGTAACACAATAAATAAACTATTTTAAACCTATTACGAACAATACTAAATTGTTACAAACAATGCTATCAAATGTATACATTATGATATGTCAAGTACATTATTGTGACATGTACAAACAATTGAACATTCAATCAGCAACATGTGCATTGTCATGTGATAGCTTATTAATAGTGTAAAGCAGAGATTAGCAACCCGCGGGCCGTATGCGACCCTCGACCCCCTTCTTTGCGGTCTGTGTCTGTTCTGGGGTCGGTAAGCGTCCAGGCGCCCCCACCCCCGCCTCCGCACCCGCGTTGAGGGGTACTTATTATTAACATTAACAATAATAGCGCCCGCCTTTACTTCATTTTGCCACTATGTGGCCCTTCCGTGCCAAAAGGTTGCCGACCGCTGGTGTATAGTGAGAAACATACATAATCTACTAAAACTACTGAATATTAGGATTATACATTACTTTGTATTCACATGCAGAGATTTTTTACTATACTTACAATATAATTAAGTTTATTTGCGTTGTGGTACACTTAGAAAAGTGAAAACATCTACCGCATTTACATTTATCTTTTCTTTTTTTTCAGAATGATTGTGGTATTAATTGCGGCATAAGTATAGAAGAAAAATAATTAAGAACTAGTTATACATCATTAAGTCATAATTTATTTTTAGTCTCCATAGAAACGGCTGTACCGTGTGAAAGCGAACAAGTGCAATGGCTGTCGATGACTGTAATGTGAACATGAAGTATTTTGATATTAAAACATTTAATATTGTGTAAATTTGTTTTTTGTATGTAATGCTAACTTAACACTTACGACTAGCAAGTTCTTGCAGCAATATACTGCAAAAACTCATGCTGCCAGTCCTGCAAGCTTCATATGCAGAAGTCAGCATGCCATGATTATTTACACTTTGTTGAAATTATCGTTAGTGTATCATGCTCAAACCACTTAAGAATACCAGCCCTGTGTTATTACGGTCCCCCTGCTGGGCATGGTCAAGGGCGGACCGAGCTTTCAAGTCAGGGGGGTCATATAGTCGAGATCTAGAAGGGACAGACTCCAAATCGATTATAAAAAATAATCAGTAGTCATCTAGATCTAGCCCAGGGGGGGAGAGGATCATGACCCCAATGACCTCCTTTATCTATCCGTCCTTGGGCACGTGCTTCTTCTACTGAAAGGGTTTAGGCTTTAGTTTCCGAAGCTACACATTGAATTTAAAATGTAATTACTGAAAAAATGCATTATTTTGTGTAACATAGGGTAAGTTCCTACATGACCACACGGGGGAGATGGGCCACACCCGTCGCGTGTGTTCCATGTTACGGGGAGGTGTATAAGATAGGCGGAGATAGATCTAAGACGCAGACGACGTTTCGAACACAGCTAGAAGATAAAAAAATATGGATAAGATTAGATATTCATGATAATGTTATCTTACATTTGCATTAATATAAAGAATCATATTTTATAGCACTAAGGGTGGATAATTCCATGTGTAAATACTTGCTAGAAGATATTATAGTATAAGTATATTATATATATCATTTACCTAACTACCTCATAACTCAATGTGCCAACAGGTGCTGAACTTCTATTGGGATCTGAGAAAACAATAAAAAAATTAAATATGCATTGTACCTACAGGTTTTTTAAAGGGCCCTATATATGTATTATTATATGACTCGCATTAAAAGGGCATAATACATTTTCACTTTAATTAAAAATAATCTGAAAAAAATGTATTCTTAGGGCTTTTTTGAGGATAAACATTTTCATGTGAGCGGATCCACGAGTAACAGCTAATACCTACATTTTGAGTAGGTCCTGTCCCGGGAATTGGGGATACAAAAACCAAAACACCTTACCGTTTAATTTTGAATACAAACCTAAAATGAAAGCAATAATAAAACAGACACAGATCTTTGGACAAAAAAACAAGACTTCTTTTCTCTTTTGTTATTATGTAGGTATTTTGAGCAACTGTAGGTTTTTTCTAAGAAAAAGATCAGATCACACAGCTGCTAGTCAGGAACCGATAAATTTAGTAAATAGCCCATATTTGTTAGTTAAATATGTATTAGGTATCATTAGTCTGTCGTCCCTAATTACTTGCGTCTGGTCTAATGCGTGATTGTTATCATAATGATAACCGTTCTGAAGCTTTCTTTGTTGGATTACTATTGGTAATTGTTAGTTGCTACAAAGTGCTATTTTCATACGTAGGTATCAAAACACATTTGTTCCTAAGAATCCTCAATTTCTAAGACAAGGTTCGCCTCAATCGTTCATACCTACTTTATATAGAGAATGGCACCTTTTTAAATATTAAGGTCTGTGAACAAATAATAAATACAATATGAATATCTATACGACATGTTTGTGTTCTGGTTTCTGAATGTAGACAATATGACCATGTACCTACTGCACTGACCTCTATTATACTAGTACGCGTATAATAGAGGTCAGTGACCTACTGATAAGTTCAGCGCAGACTTTATTGTTTTGCGTTCAGAAATAAATTATTATAGCAGGCAAGGTTCACTAGAGGTGTCTACTATCTACTCTTAATATAATGAAACATAAGTAGTTTACCAAACTAGAAGAAATATTTTAAAACTGAAACAGATTGGTAACGATTCCGTAATACGTTTCGTTCCACAATTTAATATAGAAACCTTCGTGTACCAATTACATGCGATTTGGTTACGAAACATGTAGGTGCAGTTGTTTATGTAAAAAGCGAGCAAAACAATTACCTACAGCGAAGAAAGTGCAGTAAATTGCAGGTCGGAACGTCGCGGCCGTGTAAAAATTTCGTTTATAAAATACAGTTAAGAGGCTATGTCGAAAAATTTAAGGTTATTTAAATTCAAATTTCTCGTAAAGTACTAAGATCGGAAGTTTGATTTTTGGGTATGTGTAAATTGAACATATAACTCAATGATTTTCGAAAGCCAAAACACAATTACTACAAATTTTCTCGATAGTAAAAAAATCCAAAGTTACCTCTGATATTTTCTTTAAACACGCTTTATCTCTAAATGGTGTAATATATACATTCGTAACTTGATTTAAATACAAGAACTCAATATTTTCTAAGGTCACAAAAAGACGCAATCAAACTAAATTGAATAGTATAATCACAATTAAAAGAAAATTGGTTTGGCGCTTACGCCATTTCATTTCGGCATACGAGTGCGCCTACCGTCTCTTCCTCTCATCCGCGACGGCTAAATACGCCATCACTGTCATGGGAGTGGCCCGTGCCGACTTTAGTCGCCCGGAATCTTTACTGACGACGGACGTGCGCTCGACATTTTTGGGCGCCTTCAAAGTTCAAATTACCCGTTTGGTATAGGGATGCGGCCGCGCTGCCGCCGTGACCCGCGCGGCAAATTTGAAAGTGCCCTTCATATTCTATTTTACAGTATATCCAGCTCACGTCCGTGTGTCAATATAAAATTATAGGCTCTATTAGATCTATGAGATAGGTAGCAAGCGTAATTATTACATCCTTTCACCTTTGTAAATTATTTCTTTTCGGAGACCTACTTTAGTTATAATGCGTGATCGGTACGACTACCGCGCTCCCGGTCCCGGGTTCGAATCCCTGAACGAAAAAAAATTGACATTGGGTTTTTTTGTATTATTATTTATATTTCGTAATCCAGAGCTAGCGACGCGTAATACCTGGAATGCCATGCTGGGCCAATTTTGCGTAAATGACACTTGCGTGCCGGTCATACATTTGAAAAATTCGGATTTTGGGTGCAAAGGCTGTTCAAATTTTTACACCATAAAATTATTTTAGTATGAATTTTTATATTACTTATTTATTTATTTATTATGGATCAATAGTCACTAAAATATTCAGAGCCAATGTTAGAATTGGTATACACGGCCGCCATTTTGAATTTCTTTGTTTTAACGCCAATCGACCTCAAAATCGATTTTTGGGTATAACTTTGGTTACAAAAGACTGATCCAATGTCAGAATTGAATTAAGTGGCCGCCATTTTGAATTTCTTTGTTTTAAGGCCAATCGACCTCAAAATCGATTTCTGGGTATAACTTTGGTTACAAAAGACTGATCCAATGTCAGAATTGAATTAAGTGGCCGCCATTTTGAATTTCTTTGTTTTAAGGCCAATCGACCTCAAAATCGATATCTGGCTATAACTTTGGTTACAAAAGACTAATCCAATGTCAGAATTGAAAAAAGTGGCCGCCATTTTGAATTTCCTTGTTTGAAGTCCAATTGACCTCATAATCGATATCTGGTTATAACTTTAGTTACCAAAGACTGATCCAATGTTGCAATTGAAAAAAGTGGCCGCCATTTTGAATTTCTTCATTTTAAGGCCAATCGGCCACAAAATTGATATCTGGCTATAACTTTAGTTGCCTAAGACTAATTCAATATCAGAATTGAAAAAAGTGGCCGCCATTTTGAATTTCTTCATTTTAAGGCCAATTGGCCACAAAATCGATATCTGGCTATAACTTTAGTTGCCTAAGACTAATCCAATGTCAGAATTGAAAAAAGTGGCCGCCATTTTGAATTTATTTGTTTTTAAGGCCAGGCCACGGCGCAGCGTCGGCCGTCCACCTGCAAGGTCACATAGATTTTAAAGCCAATAAATAGCCCTTAAAACAAGAAATATCTAAATGGTGGCCACTTTTTTTAATTCTAACATTAGATCTGCCTCTTGTAAACAAAACAATGCCCAGATATCGATTTTGAGGTCGATTGGCCTTAAAACAAAGAAATTCAAAATGGCGGCTATTTTTCAATTGTGACATTAGATCAGTCTTTAGTAACTAAAGTTCTACACAGATATCGATTTTGAGGTCGGTTAGCCTTAAAACAAAGAAATTAAAAATGGCGGTAACTTTTTCAATACTGACATTGGATCAGTCTCACTATGTCGGCCACTTTTCTCAATTCTAACATTACCTAAGTCAAGATCTTGCTTTCAACGGCAAGCCAAAAATAGCGAAAGAAGAAACAACCTGTAGATGTTCAGTTTGATATATATTTTGCAGAAATCGGCCCGAGCGGACATGTACGCTCTCAAATTCAAGATGGCAGTCACTTTTTTGGCATTAGGCTCACCCTCTGGGGCCAAAGTATGCCTAGATAACAATTTTGAGGTCAATAGGTATAAAATCGGATCTGACCTTTGTAACCAAAGACGCAAAAGTATCGATTTTAAAGCGAATTGGCCTTAAAAAAAATTTAAACAACATGGCAGCCACTTATTCCACCTTGTACATTAGACACATGTTTTATTGTCCAAAATTTGGCCAGGTATGGATTTTGAAGCTAATTCTTATTCTTAAATAAAAATGTTCTAGATTGGTAACGGCCACCTTCACCATTACAAACATTTATACCCTATCTAGTGACCATTGAACCATTATAATGTTATCAAACTTCATATCAAACTTATTTTATGGTGTAAAAATTTCGAACACCTTTACACCCAAAATTCGATTTTGTATGGCGGCACTGAAGAGTGAAGCATCATTTAGACCTGGCAAAACCCGGTAAAATAGACCCGGAATTCCAGGGAAGAGGTAGCATAGTGACTGACTTGTCGAGAGTCAAGACTACCTCGATGTCGTAACTCGTAGCTGTATTGCGTGCTCGGTACGGCCTCCGCGCTGAGGTTTGAATCCAGAGTCGGGCCGTAAAATAGTGACTGCATTTTTTGTATTATTATTTACTTTGTGTCAATCAAAGCTAGGAAAGCCTACAAAAATAAATCAAAACGATACAAAATATAATTTAAAATGTATTATAGAATTTTCATACTGCTCTGTTTTTTATATACCTACGTACATCCGAGACTTATTTACCACCATACCAAATTTTACCGAGAAAGTGAATGATACTTTCCATGAGTTTAAATAACTTACAATGTCATTTTACATAATGTTCAAGTAATTAGGTAGTATAGTGACATAATAATGATTCTATAGGCGAATTAAAATAAATTACATGTTTTATAAGTTATAAAACATAGAATTTATTGGAAATTTTAACTATAATATTTATAACGCAGCTGTGTATTTGCATTTGGAATGACGATCTTTTCGCGGGCTTGAGCGCAACGACCTGAGGCGATGGCGGTGCGACGCGCGCGATCTGTCGCAGCGGGTCGGCGGGGCGCCTCGCACTGGAAATACGCTAAGCCACGCCCATCACCGTCCGATATTTTTTCGACATAGCCCCTTAAGGCTTGACATCAAGCCAATGGCCTTGAGGAATCGGGCGGAGCTAGCAATCTCTTCCCGCGCTTCACCGCACCCCCGCACCAAAAGATCGCAATGCGCGGCCGCCAGCGGCCGACCGCGTGTCATTCACGGGCCGCTTACGCTAGTGACACTGAGTAGAAAATTTACAGAGTAGTAAAAGTATTATAATCAATTATCTTTTATGTTTACTAGCTGCGTCCCGCAGCAGTACCCGCGATTTTGCAGTTTTTTAAATTTAATTAGTAGTTCATGCACATATATTTTAAAGTTTAATTATTATGAGATAAATCTAAAATATTTTATGCTTATCTACGATTCACTATTTTGTTACGATATGATACCTACTTATTCAAAGAACAAAATACGAAAAGGGACAGCAACAGCAGTGGTTTTGTGTATAGATATAAAATTAATAAAGGTACAAGTTTTACGCAGTTTTATTCAAGCTAAGTTATTTAATTATTCTTTTTTTTTCTTTTTATTGCATTAAATGAAGAGACGAGCATGCCGTTCGCCTGATGGTAAGCGACACAACCACCCATAAACAGTAACAACACCATCCAGCACTTTGAGTTACAAAGTACTGTGTGGCATTCCACTGCGATCGTCATCCTGAGACATAAGATGTTAAATCTCATTAAGTCCAGTAGTCACACTGGCTACGATGTCCTTCAAACATAAACACAACAGTGCATGCACACTACACCGCGGTGGTACGCACACAGACGGAATCTTACACATGAGAGACCTACCACCAGTAAAATTAATAATATTAATAATAATAGAGCCATACTCACAGATAGAACTATACATTACAATAGACCAGATATAATATTAATTGTCAAAACACAAAAAACAGCTTACGTTATAGACATAGTCCACAATAGCTGAAAAACTTTCTAAATACGTAGAACTCAAAGACGAAGTTATACGAATGTGGCGTCTTAAAAAAGCATTAATAGTTCCAATAGTTTTATCAACCACAGGCGTGATCCCTACACAGCTCCAAAACTCTCTACAGACACTCCACCTCCCAAAATTCACTTACATCAGCCTTCAAAAAGCAGTCTTCCTCAACACTTGCCGCATTGTAAGAAAATTCCTTCAAATAGACCATGACTAAGTCTCCTTTTCCTTCACAATACTTTATCTCCTAAATCTTGCTGCAGACTTGGCTTAGGCCCATCCGCATCCAGCAACCCGGCCTATGAGCCGAGATTCAGTAGTGATACAAAAAATAATAATAAGAATTATAAATACTAAGTACTGGTGGTAGGTCTCTCATTATGTAAGAGGCCGTCTGGGTGGGTACCACCGCAATGTCTATTTCTACCGCCAAGCAAGAGTGTGCATGCACTATTGTGTTTCGGTTTGAAGGACATTGTAGCCAGTATAACTACTGGACATAATGAGACTTGAATGGGTAGTCGTATCGCTTACCATCAGGCGAACGGCATGCTCGTCTCGTCGTTCTAAGCTATAAAAAAAATGTATTTAGACATATTAAAATTCACCAGAATTTAACTTTTTTTAAAACAATATTTTTCTTCCTTTGGACGTTTGAACATTTTCATCGCTTGTTATTATTTTTTTACTTTCCTTTTTTTCTCTATTTCTCTCTTTACGTCAAGTTTATTGTTCTCATTGCTTTTATTCTCTTCTTATTCTTTATTATATTTTCTTTTTTTTTAATATTCCTTTTTGGCTTTATCTTCCATAGTCATTACTATGTACGACGGATTTCTAATATCCATTTTTCTCGGGTGCCTCGTATACAATCCATATAAAATCGAGTTAGTTTGTTTTCCATCAGATTTTCCAAAAGCTGTCGACTTTTTCAATTATTTCTATTTTCATAGGTGTTCTTTCACTCAACCATAGTCCAAATAGACATTTGTTTTTTTTTCTGTAATGTGCAGCTGGCCCTGTATTTGAAAATACCAATTATGATTTATTTAAAGAAATTCTTGTAGCAATATTATTTTTAAGTATGACGATGTGATTTTGCCGAAGAGGAGAAAACTTACATTTAAAGCACCTTTGTCGTAGTCTACTTATCTATTAACATTTATATAATTTTCCTCTTTATTTAAATTATTTGAATGATTGATTACTTGATCTATAATTGATAAAAAATATTATAAAACATACGAACAAATATACATAAAAATGCCCAAAAACAAAGGCTATGTTCGGTACCTACACACTTTTGCGTAGTTCGACTCTGTGACAATTATCTACTCTGTGACACCAGTGCGTACAAAGTAGCGCTAGATATAAAAATGTAATTGAGCAGGTCATCAGCTTATGACTTTAGAAGTAACTATGTGAGGAACTGCTGTATGTTTTCATTTTTTTTATAGCGTATAAAACTGCGTTTGACCAATGATCTATCTATAAATAGGTAATCTTACAAAATATAAAATATAGTGCTTACTTGCTTATATTGTTGCCTCTACGTTTGAATATTTTTTGAGACCACTTTTCTGTCGCCTCTGTCTACTCCCCATTTCGACTAACACTAATTGTCATTTTTTTTAATACCACTTATATATAATAATAATTATTATATACTAACCAAGTACCTACTACCTATATGTACATAAGTTATTAAGACTCACTAACTCACACTATCACAATACTATTATACACTAAAGCTGCCAAAATTTAAATATTCGCGCTGTAATACTTACAAAAATAAATTGATGTGCCGAGCTAACGCAAAGCGACATAGGTCCATCTAGCAACACGGCTCGCCCCGCACTGACTTTTTGGGCGAACGCGGGGATGCCATTGATTGAGTTCTTAGTAATATTAATTTTTTATTTATTATAAACGAAATATAACATATTTTAGTAAAGTAACAAAATAGTGTCATTGAAAATAATATTATTGATAAGTAAATAAATTTTTGTGCTGTTTTTTTATAAATTGAAGGATTAACATGGTTTTAACCGTCAAAGTAAGAGGAGGTTTGCTATTTTTTTTCACACAATCTAAGATTGAGAGAAAAAAAATAAAAAAATAAAATCACTTCTCATAACCTAAAGATACAGACGTTTTTTTTTTAAAGAGTTTGCTCTATAAATATTGTCAAAAAGTGGTTTCAATTGCGCGCGTTTTCGGCATTTTTTGGGAATAGCAGCCTTAACCGCCCGTCTGCGACAAATCCAAAATAATTCCACTTGCAGCGATCCGGTCCAGCGAAATTGTGCCTATGACCCAGTATCTGTTTTTGTGGCTAAAGAGTTTGTTGACCAGTATCGGCTTAGGGAGAGGGGGGGCGTTGCTCTTTCTAGGGAAGGCGTCACGGATTCCAATAAATTATGGTCGATACCTATAGGTAAGATTTATAAAATGATTTTTTTTTTAGGTAGGCGATCCTGCAGTCAACGTCGGGGGAAACCTGCGAATGGGATACTGGAGTCCCCCGGCTTAACGACTGCAGGGGCCTGGGGGGGACGTGGGAGAGGAATATGGAAGGGAAGGTGGGGGAAGGGAGGAGGGCTCCCAGGATGAGCGGAAATAGAGGGTGCCAGGAAATGTTCGCGGGCCCTTTTAGGCCTCAATGTGATTTACAACCAAGAGGTATACACACTGACTGTGTGCCTCGGCCCGCGACTAATGTCCCCCCGCGCATGGGCGTGCATTGGGTGTGAAGACCCAGCGCACAAGAATTGCCTCGGGGGGCTATAAAATGACATTATAGGTAAGATTGAATGTGACCTAAATTGATCCTACACGAAAATTATACCATAGATATCCTATTTTCTTGATTTTAGGTAACTTTTTACTTAGTTCAGAAGATTATTGTATATTTTCAAGTCTGTATTGCATTTTTTCCATGTGGAAAATCATCTTGGATCGCCGTCGTGTTTATGCAAAGAAAGTAGATTGATGTCCGAATATTTAGCAATTTCGACTAAAAATGCTATTTTGGTCTCTATGAGCACTTTAAAAGATATCCTTAATCTTGAACCTATCAATCTTAGTCGTACAAAGTTTTATATAACAAAGTACATACTGCCTCGGTCACGTAGTTGTATTACGGTGCGACTGCAGTGCAGAGGTCTTGGGTTCGATCCCCAGGTCAGGCAAAGTGATACCTGTTGGGTTATTCTACTCAGTATCAGTGGTATCAGCCGGGAGTTTGGAATTTGTGCCCGATATGGCGATAGGCTCGCCCCCTATCACATTATAGGACGGAATAAATCGGCGAAAAGTGGGTGCACTAGTTACACCTCTGCCTACCCCTTCGGGGATAAAAGGCGTGAGTGTATGTATGTATGTAAAGTAGTAGGTAGGTACATATCTAATGCAGGACAAGATAAATTTACATGTAGGTAATGTAGGTACCATAATTACATTTCTATAAATTATATATCTAGCAAAGATAAATAAGTACATACTACATAATATCTATTACTTATCTATACTTACTAATCTATACTAATCTACTAGCTTTTGCCCGCGGCTCCGCCCGCGTGAATGAGTTTTCCCGGTATAAAAGTCCCGCTTTATATTTTCCCGGTATAAAAAGTATACATAATCTACCCGTAGCTTATATGACACGTTCGTAGATTTACCATAGCAGCGCCATCTATTGATTACTTACTCAACCCAGTCGAAAGGTATCGACATCTGTTAGAATCATTTGGAGTTAACAGATAATTGTGACTGTCAAATAATAACAGACAAATAATTAGCAATAAATTAAAATTGCGACTATAATTTGAGATTTAAACTATCCTATCTCTCAAGTTGGATCGAACTGCACATGGTGTGCGAATTTTATTATAATCGGTTAAGTGGTTAAGGAGTCCATTGAGGACAAACATTGTGACACGAGATTTATATATATTAAGATAAAGCTGAAGAGTTTGTTTGTTTGTTTGTTTGAACGCGCTAATCTCAGGAACTACTGGACCGATTTTGAAAATTCTTTCACTAATAGGAAGCTACATTACTCCTGAGTGCTATAGGCTACTTTTTATCCCGGAAAAACTTTTCCACGCGGGCGGAGCCGCGCGCAATGCTAGTATATATATATATATATATATATATATATATATATATATATATATATATATATAAAGCTGAAGAGTTTGTTTGTTTGTTTGTTTGTTTGAACGCGCTAATCTCAGGAACTACTGGACCGATTTTGAAAATTCTTTCACTAATAGGAAGCTACATTACTCCTGAGTGCTATAGGCTACCCTAGTGCTTTTTATCCCGCGAAAATATCGTTATCCCGGAAAAACTTTTTGTAGTTTCGGGCGGTCGGGCGAGCAATAATATTATATATGAGTACTTAAGTCGAGCATTGGAAAAACAAAGAAAAATAAATTTACATATTAAGCAACGTCTGAAATAATACATAGGTACAGTATATAACAAGGTCATAGAAGCAATCTTACGATGCTATAGATATTCTCATTATTTTCATATTTTAATGGTCTTGTTAGCTGTTGCCGCTCTGAGGTCCCGGGTTCGAATCCCGGGTCGGGCAAGGTGGGTGCCCTAGTTGTACCTCTGCGTATACCTTAGGAGATAAAGTCCTGATGTGTGTGTGTTTAATCGAGTGGCGCTCTGTGCTCCGACAATTGAAAACATGAATATCAAAGTAAGTACCTACTTAATTGAAATGCGTAAAAGGCGTCCCATGCGTCCGCACTTAAATCAACTGTCCGTTAATTATTTTAAATAGTGTAACCAAAAAGCAATGTAAGCAATCATCATCATCATCAGCCACATGACGTCCACTGCTGAACATAGGCCTCCCCCAAAGATTTCCAGACGGACCTGTCAAAAGCGCCCCGCATCCTTTATCAAGGTCCGTCCACCTTGCAGGTGGCAATTAAGTATGTACATATCTACATACATAGTCATTTTGAAAGATTGAAGTGGGTAAAATTCCACGATTTGCCTAAATTATATCTCATGTTACGATGATGTGATTAGGGGACAAGAGAAGGTCAACCCATGCATAAATTCCAATATTGTTGCTTCAATAGGTACCTACTTCTCTACATAATATTCATAAATTTTGTTTGTTCTTCTATACATAAATTTTGTTTGTTCTTCTATACATAAATTTTGTTTGATATTCTCCACGCCAAAATATAGGTATCATACTTAATCTGGACTTCCATATTTATGTATTAGAGAGACATTTATGTGCTAATTTGGAAATCGATTTCTAACTATGTCCTGACTCCTGACTGGCTGACGTTGCATATGAATATGTAAGTAATTGAATTTGATTGTATTCTAATTATCTGTTTGTTATTTATGTTTCTAGGTTAATTCTTTATATGTCATAGGTACAATAAATGTACCTGTGAAATGAACCTACGCAATGCTACGGAAATCTAACCTATTGTGAACTAGTGATAACTAGATATCATGATTCAATATTAACGGGCTCTATTATCTCCACGCATTTGTTACATATTATTATATGCTGCAAATAGCTCGTGCAACCGAAGCGGTTCGCGGCTAGTGCATCACACAGTCCTTCAGTAGACTCGACCGACTCCGCAGCGCCGCAATGCGGACACTACTCTTCTTACCCGCGCTTCTCGCGCTGACCCACGATGTTTATTCAGCGCGTATTTTAAGCCTTTTTCCATACACTGGCAGAAGTCATCAAATGGTGTTCGAACCCTTACTACGAAGGCTCGCAGAAAGAGGACACCATGTCACCGTGGTGTCATTCTACCCCCTCAAAAATCCACCGGCAAACTACACCGATGTAAGCCTGGAAGGTCTCGCAGATTTGGGTTTGGAAGTCGTTGATTTATCGTTATACCACAACCCTAACAAATTACTGAGTATGATCGGATTTGATGATATAGTAGAGCAAATTATCGATTTTCACCCGCTGGCTGATATGGCGCTAAGCGTGTGTTCGAAGCTAGTTAATTTCAAACCTTTGGCGAACGCTTTGAAGAAAAAATACGACGTGATACTGATGGAGAACTTTAATAGTGACTGTGTGCTCGGGCTAACTCACGTTTATGAACAGAAAGCACCGTTTATATATTTGTGTTCAAGTGGTTTGATGCCGTGGACCCCAGGTCGACTGGGTGTCAGTGACAACCCATCCTATGTACCAATCTTGAGTGTTGAATTCGCGAATCCTATGTCCTTTTCACAAAGACTCGAGAACACATTTCTGAACATATATTATAAATTATGGTACCGTCATGCGATACAGTTGAAAGAGCAAGAAATAATTGAGAAGCATTATGGAAAGAAGATTCCTGACCTTCAAGATCTATCGAAGAACGTGTCAGCGGTGTTGGTTAACGTGTATCATAGTTTGTATGGTGTAAAGCCGTTACTGCCGGGAGTTATTGAAGTGGGAGGAATGCATTTAGATCACAATATCAAGAAGCAGATACCTCACGTAAGTAAAAACTAATTTGACATCAATATTATGAAAACCCAACTTGTTCTAAACATTAGTGACGCCATTAGTTTACATACTATAATCTTTGATTAATTATATACCTAGATAGAGTGACGCGCTGCAATGATACTAAAACAGGAAACCTTTTCTTAAGCTAGTATGCGTGACAGCTGTGTCATACGCTAACGCTGCATCTTTCTGCGTATCCTTGTCTGTGCGCATAATGATACCAGTTATTACATGGTTTCTATTAAAACGGGGAGAAAATTATATCCATGAAAAACAACAAAAAATAATTCACTCGAACTCCGTTAGTGGGGAACAGGTCGTCTCTATTTTTTTCGACTCGTTTGAAACGTTCAGTGTCTATGTAGGTATAAAATTAATCAAAGCTACAGTCCTTTTAAATGTCGACAATGAGCAAATTATCTTTTCATTATTAACAGACTTCCAAAAAAGAAGGAGGTTCTCAATTCGTGTGTTTGTATGTTTTTTTAAATACCTATGTACACTGATTTCTCTGAAAATTGTGAGCCTATTTTTTTATAACGTGGTTATTTCACATAACTAATTTGATTATAATTAACGCCCGTCTCTGGAGAACATGATTAAATTTAACTATAGTTTCATGCCAAGTTACTAACGAATTGAGTAATACAAGTTAGATTATATCAATTTTAATTCTCATAAATAAATAATACTCTTTAGACTTTAGAGTCTATATTGCTTTCATATTTTCATATAATGTCCTTACCAAAGCAATGAAAGTCTTTTCGATTTGGTCTCATTTTACGCAAACTTTACGTTGTGCTTACCTATTATTTTGATTAAAAAAATAAAGAATCTGTGACTGGCATTGATATTCGTCTAACCGCCGTGGTCTACCCAAACTAGAATAGGGGTTAAAAAAATTATGCTCGTATAAAACCCCGTCACAATTAATGGCGTAAATTTTCTTGTAATTTACTTATAGGTACTTGTAGTCAATTACAAATATTATGTTATTTATCTATAAGTAACATTGAGACATTTTATTGAAATGTAGTTTTTTATAGTTATAAATGATCTGCATGATGCATAACCCACGCTTGAGATCCTCGTTACCTACCGACAGAAGTATCGGCCAGGCTGATGCTGCAGCAAGAAGCTGAATGGGGGTTCCCATTGTTGGCACAATGCATGTAATTGTTTTATATTTGTTTTTATTTCGTATTTTCTCACTTTTTTTTTATGAAAGATACATGTACCTATTGTGCTAATAATAAATATTTTCTTTCTTTCTTTCTTTTCTTTCTTTAGAAGGCCAATTTCTTACAATCGGAACGTGTGTAGAAAACGTTTACTTATCTCGTGCTACTAAGAACCTACCTACGAAGTATAAATATTGTCAGTTATAACTTTCTGTATTGATACGGCTTATACACCAATAGTTTTTAACTACCAAAAAAAAGAAATGGGGTATGTAGAAGATGTAAGACATCAAAAATGTGCAGTCAGAATTTTTGTTTACATTATGTAAATGACAAAGCTATCACGAGTTAAAATTTTCATAAATTCTGCACAAAATTATGGACACAACGCGTAGTAGGAACTTGAACACTGTAAATCGCACGTGAGATTGACTCATAAATGAAGACGATTATATAATACTAACTTTTGCCCGCGGCTCCGCCCGCGTTAAAAAGTTTTTCCGAGATAAAAGTCCCGCTTTATGTTTTCCCGGGATAAAAAGTAGCCCATGTGTTAATCCAAGACATGATCTACCGGTCTGCCAAATTTCATCGAAATCCGTTCTGTATTTTTTACGTGAAAGTGTAACAAACATGGATGGATGTATGTAACATCCATTCTTACAAACTTTCATGTTTATAATATATAGGATAGGATTTTGACAAAAAAATAGATAAAAAAATGACTAACTTTCTGTATACTAAACGGCAATTTCATAGATAAAGACCTAATATTTTACCGGGAAAAATAGTATGCCCATGTCCTTCCCGGAATCTCAAACTACCTCCATACCAAATATCATCGAAATGGTTACAGTAGTTCTAGAGATTACTTCCTACAATAAAACTCACAAACTTACAACACATGAACAATGGTTATACTTATCATAAGCTTTACACATGTAAGTAAATAACCATGAACCACACGACATTGAATTTTCTTTGTAAATATACCTACCTACCTACCTAAGTGATGGCAGATCGACTGAAACAAATAGTTCTGTGTGATAAAATTATTATTTGGTTTCACAACACGACGTTGATGAACCTAACCAAGACCCAAAACAAATATTTGCAGATAATTATAGCGTCGATCTTATAAGCCTAAATAAAAACAATTGAAGTATGGCTAAAGTTATAATTAAAATTGTCTATCTAGATTAAATAGATTTTAAAATGAAAAATTTTTAGAGTGCATTCAAAGACTTCCTTAACTTATTAACTGTATCGTAAATATTTGGCATATCAAATATGTTATTAACTACTGAGTAGATATCACGACCCATTAAACACCAATAGACGTTTGCCATATCTCCATACATTCGTCGCGTAACATGACGTGCTGAAAATAACCCGTGCTACTGAGCCGTTTCGCGCGAAACCGCCGGCAGTCGACACTCGCGGCCGCCGCACAGTGCTCCGGCAGACTCGACCGAGCCCACAGCGCCGCAATGCGTTTACTATTAGTGCTATCCGCGCTTCTCGCGTTAACCCACGATGTGTATTCCGCGCGTATTTTAAGTCTTTTTCCACACACAGGCAAAAGTCATCAAATGGTATTCGAACCCTTACTACGAAGGCTCGCAGAAAGAGGACACCATGTCACCGTGGTTTCATTCTTCCCCATCAAAAACCCACCGGCAAACTACACCGATGTAAGCCTGCAAGGTCTCGCACATTTGGGCTTGGAAGTCATTGATTTATCGATTTACGAGCATCCCAGCAAATTACTACGTATGATCGGATTAGAAAAAATAATGAAGCAAATTGTCGAATTTCAACCACTGGCTGATATGGCGTTAAACGTGTGTTCGAAATTGGTTAATTTCGAACCTTTGGCGGACGCTTTGAAGAAAGAGTACGACCTGATAATAATGGAGAATTTTAACAGTGACTGTATGCTCGGACTAGCTCATGTGTATGATCAAAAAGCACCATTCATATATTTGTCTTCATGTGGATTAATGCACTGGGCTCCAGGTCGATTGGGACTTAGTGACAACCCGTCCTATGTACCTATCGTCAGTTCTGATTTTGCAAACTCTATGTCCTTTTTACAAAGACTCGAGAACACATTCCTAAACATATATTACAAATTGTGGTTCCGTTATGCGATACAGTTAAAGGAGAAAGAAATAATTGAGAAGCATTATGGAAAGAAGATTCCTGACCTTCAAGATCTATCGAAGAACGTGTCAGCGGTGTTGGTTAACGTGTATCATAGTTTGTATGGTGTGAAGCCGTTACTGCCGGGAGTTATTGAAGTGGGAGGAATGCATTTAGATCACACCCGGAAGCAGATACCACACGTAAGTAAAAACTAATTTGACATCAATATTATGATACCAACCGTTCTAAACAGTAATGATGCACTTTGCTCTATACGTGCGTTTTAAAACAAAACATGGGTTCTAAAATTTGTAAGCACATCTAAATTTCTGCAATAAATCACACTTCAGCATATTTTTTTTTTTGTGATAATTTGAGATTACGAACAGCCCTAGAGAGCAACATGCGCATACTGACAATCTTTAGTTTTCTGCAAAGTTACTAATTGTTGTCAAAAGGTAACTCAGATAAGATTACTTAAGTGCTTAAGGACAACAATAGATGTTACTAATTCTCCTAAATAAATACTGCTGTCGAGAGTCTATGTATATTGCTTTAAGAGTTTCATGACGTTAAGAAAGTTATAAAATCACGAAATACCTATCGCGAACCGAGTGCAATCATAAAATAAATAATAAAAATAAAAATAAAATAAAATAAAAAGCCTTTTATTGCTACTAATTTACACAGTTCACAGGTGCATTAATTTGACACATTACTATATACATTATTCTCTGTACTCTAACTTAAAAATAGTAAATAAAGAAAAGAAAAAACTTATTTTTACTTGTTATGTGGTGCCTGTTGTATTTCAGTAGTCGCCTCTGAGGCGTAGGCCTCCCCTAACTCCTTCCACAAGTTCCTATCTCTTGTCGTTCTCATCCAGACCGGTCCAATTTTTTTAATGAAGGTGTCCCTGCATCTTTTTTTTGGTCTTCCTTTTTTTTTTTTACTAATGTTCACCGAGTGCAATCAGAGTTGGTGAAACTGTTGGTTGTATTTTTGTGACTAAAAAATGAAACAATGTGACACCCGTCTGGCCAAACTGCAACTCGAGTTGTGAGGTATTCGAACGGACACTGTTCCAGATTTCATGTTCGGAAGTACGTTAAAATAATGGCTTCAATCTTGCAATTTTAGGATTTACCTTTGTCAGCTACTCATTCATCATTCAAATGCATTTTTAGTTTATGATTTGCGTCTCACACGCTTGAGATCGTCATTAGTCACAGAACGATTTCTTACAATTTCCATACGATCGCAACGTGATGAGAAAACTCATCGCTAATCGTGCAACCGAGCATGTGTAAACATTGTTATATTATTCCGCATACGGGTATGCCATTTCGAGCTACTTGTATTCTAAGATTTGCAACATAAATTAAAGGAGATGTCCGCTTTTTGTATGAGTGCTGGGCCTCAAAATCTAACAAGGCTCAAACTTTAGGGATATTAACGGGGCAAAATATGGAACTTAGATCCATTAAAAAAATATTTTTAGACCCCTCCATTCATAACCAACTTTTTTAAAAACGTTCATTTTAAGGGGCTATGTCGAAAAAATATCGGACGGTGATGGGCGTGGCTTAGCGTATTTCCAGTGCGAGGCGCCCCGCCGACCCGCTGCGACAGATCGCGCGCGTCGCACCGCCATCGCATCAGGTCGTTGCGCTCAAGCCCGCGAAAAGATCGTCATTCCAAATGCAAATACACAGCTGCGTTATAAATATTATAGTTAAAATTTCCAATAAATTCTATGTTTTATAACTTATAAAACATGTAATTTATTTTAATTCGCCTATAGAATCATTATTATGTCACTATACTACCTAATTACTTGAACATTATGTAAAATGACATTGTAAGTTATTTAAACTCATCGAAAGTATTATTCACTTTCTCGGTAAAATTTGGTATGGTGGTAAATAGGTCTCGGACGTACGTAGGTATATAAAAAACAGAGCAGTATGAAAATTCTATAATACATTTTAAATTATATTTTGCATCGTTTTGATTTATTTTTGTAGGCTTTCCTAGCTTTGATTGACACAAAGTAAATAATAATACAAAAAATGCAGTCACTATTTTACGGCCCGACTCTGGATTCAAACCCGGGACCTCAGCGCGGAGGCCGTACCGAGCACGCAATACAGCTACGAGTTACGACATCGAGGTAGTCTTGACTCTCGACAAGTCAGTCACTATGCTACCTCTTCCCTGGAATTCCGGGTCTATTTTACCGGGTTTTGCCGGGTCTAAATGATGCTTCACTCTTCAGTGCCGCCATACAAAATCGAATTTTGGGTGTAAAGGTGTTCGAAATTTATACACCATAAAATTAGTTTGATATGAAGTTTGAAAACATTATAATGGTTCAATGGTCACTAGATAGGGTATAAATGTTTGTAATGGTGAAGGTGGCCGTTACCAATCTAGAACATTTTTATTTAAGAACCAATTAGCTTCAAAATCCATACCTGGCCAAATTTTGGACAATAAAACATGTGTCTAATGTATAAGGTGGAATAAGTGGCTGCCATGTTGTTTTAATTTTTAAGGCCAATTCGCTTTAAAATCGATACTTTTGCGTCTTTGGTTACAAAGGTCAGATCCGATTTTATACCTATTGACCTCAAAATTGTTATCTAGGCATACTTTGGCCCCAGAGGGTGAGCCTAATGCCAAAAAAGTGACTGCCATCTTGAATTTGAGAGCGTACATGTCCGCTCGGGCCGATTTCTGCAAAATATATATCAAACTGAACATCTACAGGTTGTTTCTTCTTTCGCTATTTTTGGCTTGCCGTTGAAAGCAAGATCTTGACTTAGGTAATGTTAGAATTGAGAAAAGTGGCCGACATAGTGAGACTGATCCAATGTCAGAATTGAAAAAGTTACCGCCATTTTTAATTTCTTTGTTTTAAGGCTAATCGACCTGAAAATCGATATCTGTGTATAACTTTAGTTACTAAAGACTGATCTAATGTCACAATTGAAAAAGTAGCCGCCATTTTAAATTTCTTTGTTTTAAGGCCAATCGACCTCAAAATCGATATCTGGGCATTGTTTTGTGTACAAGAGGCAGATCTAATGTTAGAATTAAAAAAAGTGGCCACCATTTAGATATTTCTTGTTTTAAGGGCTATTTATTGGCTTTAAAATCTATGTGACCTTTCAGGTGGACGGCCGACGCTGCGCCGTGGCCTGGCTTTAAAAACAAATAAATTCAAAATGGCGGCCACTTTTTTCAATTCTGACATTGGATTAGTCTTAGGCAACTAAAGTTATAGCCAGATATCGATTTTGTGGCCAATTGGCCATAAAATGAAGAAATTCAAAATGGGGGCCACTTTTTTCAATTCTGACATTGAATTAGTCTTAGGCAACTAAAGTTATAGCCAGATATCGATTTTGTGGCCGATTGGCCTTAAAATGAAGAAATTCAAAATGGCGGCCACTTTTTTCAATTGCTACATTGGATCAGTCTTTGGTAACTAAAGTTATAACCAGATATCGATTATGAGGTCAATTGGACTTCAAACAAGGAAATTCAAAATGGCGGCCACTTTTTTCAATTCTGACATTGGATTAGTCTTTTGTAACCAAAGTTATAGCCAGATATCGATTTTGAGGTCGATTGGCCTTAAAACAAAGAAATTCAAAATGGCGGCCACTTAATTCAATTCTGACATTGGATCAGTCTTTTGTAACCAAAGTTATACCCAGAAATCGATTTTGAGGTCGATTGGCCTTAAAACAAAGAAATTCAAAATGGCGGCCACTTTTTTCAATTCTGACATTGGATCAGTCTTTTGTAACCAAAGTTATACCCAAAAATCGATTTTGAGGTCGATTGGCCTTAAAACAAAGAAATTCAAAATGGCGGCCGTGTATACCAATTCTAACATTGGCTCTGAATATTTTAGTGACTATTGATCCATAATAAATAAATAAATAAGTAATATAAAAATTCATACTAAAATAATTTTATGGTGTAAAAATTTGAACAGCCTTTGCACCCAAAATCCGAATTTTTCAAATGTATGACCGGCACGCAAGCGTCATTTACGCAAAATTGGCCCAGCATGGCATTCCAGGTATTACGCGTCCCTAGGTCTGGATTACGAAATATAAATAACAATACAAAAAAACTCAATGTCAATTTTTTTTCGTTCAGGGATTCGAACCCGGGACCGGGAGCGCGGTAGTCGTACCGATCACGCATTATAACTAAAGTAGGTCTCCGAAAAGAAATAATTTACAAAGGTGAAAGGATGTAATAATTACGCTTGCTACCTATCTCATAGATCTAATAGAGCCTATAATTTTATATTGACACACGGACGTGAGCTGGATATACAGTAAAATAGAATTTGAAGGGCACTTTCAAATTTGCCGCGCGGGTCACGGCGGCCGCATCCCTATACCAAACGGGTAATTTGAACTTTGAAGGCGCCCAAAAATGTCGAGCGCACGTCCGTCGTCAGTAAAGATTCCGGGCGACTGAAGTCGTCACGGGCCACTCCCATGACAGTGATGGCGTATTTAGCCGTCGCGGATGAGAGGAAGAGACGGGAAGCGCACTCGTATGCCGAAATGAAATGGCGTAAGCGCCAAACCAATTTTCTTTTAATTGTGATTATACTATTCAATTTAGTTTGATTGCGTCTTTTTATGACCCTAGAAAATATTGAGTTCTTGTATTTAAATCAAGTTACGAATGTATATATTACACCATTTAGAGATAAAGCGTGTTTAAAGAAAATATCAGAGGTAACTTTGGATTTTTTTTCTATCGAGAAAATTTGTAGTAATTGTGTTTTGGCTTTCGAAAATCATTGAGTTATATGTTCAATTTACACATACCCAAAAATCAAACTTCCGATCTTAGTACTTTACGAGAAATTTGAATTTAAATAACCTTAAATTTTTCGACATAGCCTCTTAAGTGTAGTTTTCAAGCCAAACAAAATTACGTAAATCTCAAAATCGGAGGTCTTTAAAATTAAACGATTTATTGCAAAAGGCTAGTTTTCAGGAGTTCTATCCAAATATATATAAATTGTCTTGTTTAAAATTTCAGGCCCGTTTTTGGACATGTCCTTTATTCAAATAATCCTGGCAGCAACGTGTATTGTTGCTTATTTAAATGTCACGTAAATTTTAGAAACAGAAGTTTAAACTGAGCTTTATCTTATTCTAATAGCGTATTTTTTTATTTCGTTATATTATCTACACTCGCCACCGATTAGCCACAAAACATTTTGTTGAAATGGGGTTCTTAAATCTGTACAATTTAAAATGAATGTAAAAAACGTGCACGTGGTCAGCTTAATGGACCATAAAATTATTTAAATAACCATAAAGTACACGACATTGAATTTCTTTGTAAACATAAGTGATGGACTGAAACAAATTGTTCTATGTCTATTGTCTAATATCCATATTTCATAGATTCAACACCATTGTGACTTAACACTCACTAGAATGTGCTAGAATCATTTAGAATGTATATTTATAACAAATGACTGATGTAGTTTGCACAACTTCATTCATTCCAACAATTACTTTTCTGGTATTAAGTATGTATTTTGGGAAAGTAAACATCATTTAATTAATATTGTGTCACAAAGGAAAAATAATTTCAAAATCTATTCATTATTGAAGTTATACTTCTTTTGGCGCGTTAGGGAAAAATGATGAGTTTAAATTGTTACGATTCGCGCGTACACCGTCACGAAAAACCGACACCCTGAAGTTAACTGTAGTCAATATTTTAGTTTTGTATTTTGAACGTAGAATAAGGCGAAACATAAAATTTTTAAAAAGATTTTTATCTCGTTACGCCAAAGAAGTATAACTTCTAACGCGTGTACATAAGTACACACACACGTTTTTTTGTAAACTATGTGTCGTAATTAGAGCCGGATTATATGCAAATTCAAAGCCCGAAAATTACCTGAAAAACGTCAAAATATATGCAACATTAATTAATGAAAAGAAACTATTAGATTTCCTCACTTAAATTCAGCATACAATTTGCAAGTACCAACATATTAATATTGAAATTAATTAGTATTTATTTTTTATTTTTAATAATTTTCACAAACGGATCAGATTGCCTCGGTGACGTAGTGTACGTGTACGTGTAATATATATTGCGTACACACTACGACTATCACGTTGAGATCTCGGGTTCAATCTCCGGGTCAGACAAACTGATATTGAATATTTTCTGTGCTTCATAAACTTGGGTGCTAAGCTGTCATTTATTATCTGTAGCAAAAGTTCACTCGCCCCATTAATAGAATTATTTATTCACGCAATATTTCAAATTGTGGGTAATTTTTCAGCTTAGGCACTTTAATTAAAGTTAAAGTTATCAAGTGATTGTCTACAATGCAACGTAATTTTTCACTTATTTTCAATTGCCCTAATGAAAATAAGTAATATAATATCGCAT
This sequence comes from Sphinx pinastri, assembly GCA_947568825.1. Lineage (NCBI taxonomy): Eukaryota > Metazoa > Arthropoda > Insecta > Lepidoptera > Sphingidae > Sphinx > Sphinx pinastri. The sequence continues at coordinate 5,468,217 of OX387620.1, forward strand.
AATAGCGAAAATATAAGAAAATTTTAGACATATGCAAAAACCGGCGAAAATGGCCAAATATGCAAATGCATATAATAAGAGCTTAGTCTTGAATCATGATATTTTAAATAGTGTGTACTTATATACTTAACTAATAGAGCTGTAGATATTCACCACGCTGTAACCGAAACTTGTTTTTTATTTTTATTTATTACAGTTTCTAATGCTTACGAAAGGTATGAGCAAGGTGACAATGCTGTATTGGTTAATATTGCGCGGCAAATAGTAGGTGTAATGAAATAAAGTGATGAAAATTAGAATAGAATAAATATAGCAGTAAAAAATCCATTAATAAATCAATAAAATTTACCATTTCAATTTTCGTCACTCTAAGGTAAAATGCCGGATTTGTTTACGTTTTTATCTATTAGGTATTAGGTATTAAGTAATGCTAAAGTATTAATCAATGCTATTAGGTATTAAGTATATTAATTAAGATTTGCTAAATATTTTAGTTGAATTTCCACACAATAGTATTCAAACAATAATTATAATTATTACACATAATAAATTAAATTATATCTACACTATTTAATTCACTTATGTTTATCAAGGTCAACATTTCCGGGGGTCAAGGTATTTCGAATATTCGCGAAGTTTAATATATTTTAGTGGTTTAATCTGGCAAGAAAATTTTACTGTTTGAAAAATCACGGAAAGCTAACTTCTACAATTTAGAATGTTGCAGGACTTGCTGCAAGTCGCATGTGTATAGAACTATTGAAGTTCTTGCGCAATAGGTATTGCTCCGAGAACTTGCTAGTCGAAGACTATAATTTAGCTTTATAACGTCAAAAAATCAATAAGTCTATTATGCAAAAAAACTATATAAATAATCATTACACATTGAAGCTTGGTAAGGGCAGCTAGAAGGAAAATGACAAATTATAATAACCATGTTAATCCATAGTATTTGTACATTTACGGCCGGTCTCAGTAACTTACTGATAACTAACAGTTAAAATGCTTACTTTTGTTGGTTATCTGTGATTCTAAAAACTAAGATAAATAAGAATTGATATTGAAACAGCAGTAACAGTTAGCGTAACTTTTACTGAGGAGTTAGATATGAAACTTCAGTTAAATAATAGTCCAGTTAAACAATCACCTAACTGGAGATGAAGCACCTGTAGGCTGTAGGTATGTGCCAACTGAGTTCCTATGTGTGACGATTGTAGCGTGACAGTAATTCTCTGCGTTACACGTTTGCTTATGCCAAAGACATTAAACAGTATAGTTAGTTATAGACCGGACATCAGGCCCAAATATTTCGTCCAAAAGTTATTACCAATTGATAATAAGTCGCTGTCTTATCTGACACATCCATGTGACAAGACGTCTCGGTATGCGCAAATTTTGTAAAGAAAGCAATATTTTGGAAGGAAATATGCCAATTTCCGCATTAAGATCATGCCAAAGTATGTTCTAATGCATTTTACATAAGTTTTGCTATTTCACGGTAGATTGAGTTACTGACGAACAGGCTTTTTGTATGAAAATTTTACCAATGTCCGCTCTATATAGTCATAGAACTCTTTGGCTTATGCATACGATGTGATGCGTTCTCGACAAACTTACTTTCCGTTTTACGCGGTTGTAAATTCAAGTCAAGTTATATTCAATTAACAATTAAATATTAGTAAAACTATATTAATTATACCTTAGAATTAAACCTCTCTAAGAATTATCCTATACACGTAAAGAACTACTGAGGTTACTGGTGCATATGTAAGAGTCCGTCTGGGTGGATACCACCGCAATGTCTATTTCTACCGCCAAGCAGCAGTGTGCATGCACTTTTGTGTTTCGGTTTGAAGGACATTGTAGCCAGTGTAACTACAGGACATAGTGAGACTTAACATCTTATGTCTCAGGATGACGAGCGCAGTGGAATGCCACACAGTACTTTGTACCTCAAGGTGCTGGATGGTGTTGCTACTGTTTATGGGTGTTCGTGTTGCTTACCATCAGGCGAACGGCATGCTCGTCTCGTCATTCAATGCCATAAATAAAAAAGAAACGTAAGGAAGCATGGCCGCGTCTCGAATGAATAAACTGTATTGTCAAAATATTGCAGCAGGCACATTTTTACTCAATAATATGGATAATATTATTGCAAGTGACCTTAAAGTGATTACACAGTTCACATTTATAAATAGATACTTAATTGATAAACATTTATTTAAAAATGATAAAATTTATATTCGTCAGTGCCTCAAATGCTTTTGCGGTCAAGTAACGGTATAGGTCACTGTATGAAACATAAACGAGTACTTTATTTTATACGCGAAATACCTTATACTCCATAGGTCCCATTAAAAATTAAGAGGGTCTCAAATCTTAATACGTGCATTTTTTATGAGTGTTACCTCAGAACTCCGTCACATATATTTCTTTTGAATGATGGTTTAAATTTTTTTAAGACCTAAAACAGATGAAAATTTATCAGAACCTGTTTATCCGAACGAAGCTGTTACCCAGATACACTCATATAATCACCGTCCAATAAGGTAAAGGGCCACTAGTTCGTGCTAGTACGTTATTTCGTTAGTTTTGTTTTAGGCGCAAAAAATAAGAAATTCAAATAATATTTATTTAAAGTATATATTGGTACAAAGTCTTAATTCCTTAAACTAAGTAAAAAATCATGTACCAACATTTTGGCGACTAAACTGAGAGCAATGCGAAACTCGAAACTCTCAGTCGGCCACGAACATCGGTGCGACGTGCAAATGTTCCTTAAAACAATCGATCTTACTGCTTATAATGATTGAAAGCCTCTTTGGGACCATTAGAGGTTTTATTACTTTTAAGGTCAAAATTACAAAAATCTGTTTACATACATTTTGTAGAAAATGTGAGTCCAGTTTGCATTTAGACTTAACAAAGCTTTGAAGTAAGGGTCGATTTTAGTTTTAATTTTAATTTGTAAGTAAAAAAAACTTTATTTTTCGTCATTAAATTGAATCTCACTATCCCACCTTTTTATTTCGAAAATATCTTTGGCCTGTTTGTAATAATTATTAAATCCTTTAAATATTTACATTTTTTTTAGTAATAGATTAGCATTACTCACTGTAAAAAAAACTTTATCCCAAAACAGGGGCCGCAAGTTCACGAACTTACAAGCAGAGCCAAATTCTATCACGAAAAAGCGTTCAAACAAGAGGTCCACAAATAAATTATTAATAATATAAAAAAAATATCGAACTAAAACTACATAATTCATGCATTAAATGAATAACAAAATACCAATACTCGTCACACAAATGCTTTCAATCTGATATCATGTTTAGTAATCTTAAAGTTTTAAAAGCCTTAAGATGCCGAAATAGGGGACATTTACCTTATTTTATGTTCGTTAAAAGCGCTCTCCAAATTAAGTAACCCACCTATACGAATCTTGTTAAAGTTATCAGTTAACAGTAAAGGTACAGTCAGCCACATAAGTAGCTGAACAAATTAAAAACTTCAAATCGCCTCTACATTTTTATGTTCTTACCAATTTTCGTTTTCTCTTCATAAAAATAAAATAAAGGGGATTAACTTTACTTCACACAAAGAAATGTATATGTTCCTATTGAACCTAACGCGTATAGGCGATTTGACATTTTGTATTTGTTCAGATAATTATGTGGCTGACTGTAAATTAAAAAGGTTATGAGGTAGAAAATAATATGTAAGTTACCTATACTTATTTTTAATTTAAGGCATTAAAGATAAAATTATCGTTTTTAAAACTGGATCACTTAGCTTCTAGCTTATAGCTATAGATATGTAAACTTGTAGTTATCTGTACTCTTTGGTGCAGAAATGTTTTCAACCGTGACAATAAATACAAGAAAGTCGATACTTTCGCAAAGATTTCTAATTTTATGTGTGCCGAGGAATCCCAGTTTAGAAGCCCTAAGAGTCGGTCGGTTTAAGTATAACCATGGCAAAAGTAGCCGTTGCCACGCGTCAGTAAGAGATATTTACAATCAGGGAAATGAAAGAAATAGGTACAAAATATAAAAGTGTTAGTGAAAACTGTGGAAATTTATCGTGTCTACGGTACATACGTACTTTTATCCCCGAAGTGGGTAGGCAGATACGCAAACTAGTGCACCCACTTTTCGCCGTGTGTATTTCGTCCCATGATAACGAGTCTGCCCAAATCGGGCACAAATTCCTGGCTACTAGCTGATACCACATGAGTAAATAAACGTACTGACACTGACCAGAAGAACCCAATATCACTTCCCGACCCGGGATCCGAACCCGAGACCTCAGAGTGGAAGTCTTACCGCACACGCAATACAACTATGCCACAGATGCAGTACCACGGATTAACTGATTGTTGACTGGATGTTGCGTTCCGTATGATGAGCGAGATTTCTGGAGGCCCTAAACTTCTTTCCTTTCTTAAATCTTTTCCATTTCTTTAATGTCGGCAACGTATTCATGCTTCTTCTGGTGTTTAATGAGCAGTAGAGATCACTTAACAACGTGTGACCCACTTTCCCATTTGCAGACCTTTGACCCATCTACCTAACAGCTGTATAAAACGAGCTAAATGAAAGTTGCATATGATTGATTTCACGGGGAATGAGTTACATGTGGCCTCTTTTATTCATCTGTGGTGATTCCTTTTCTACCGACTTTAAAAAGAGGAGGAGGTACTCAATATTGGTATTGACCGATTTGAAAAATTCCTTTTTTCATCACAAAGAATATACTTTCCGATTGGTCCCATAGAATTTTTGTCAAAATCGGATGAGTAGTTTGCTTTTAGAACCAAAATAACTTGAAATTACGAATTTTGCTTTTCTGTGACTTTTTCTTTAGTGTTTAGTGTTTTTCATCGAGGCGGTAAATTTCTTAATAATTAGGCACCGACTCCAAAATTGGTTACCAGTATTATATAGATAATGTTAAATTATTTTTTGGTTTTTAGTTTTTTTAGTCGTTTTTGAAGGCGGTTTAATTTTTTGTTAAAAAGTTTTTTTTATTTTTGCTTTTTTGTATAAGAAATAACAATCAGTGAATCGTAAAATTGAATCGGGTCTGAGTTCAGAGTCAGTTTCATGATATTAGTAATCAATTGAGCTAGTTCTATTTTTAAGGAAGATTTGTTTTGCCATTGTCTCACTCTCCCTATCACATCATGGAACGGATATGCGCAGCGAAAACCGGCTGCATTAGTTTCACCCCTGCTAAAACTCTTAAGTATTTTGTATAAAAATAATTCTAGACAATATTATGTGCATTATATTAAATTTGTGAGAAATATTTCATTTATAACGTTATGTGTATTCGCTTCATCAAACATGTTGGTGTACCGCAATGCCTAACTTTAGTCTGCAAGCTCGTGTAACATTTACGGAACTCTACCCAACTTGTAACGTACTAAATCTAACCACGGAAACATACACCGGCAGGCAACAATGCATGCATAATATAACTTATAACAGCAATCTAATTTTATAGTTTGTTGTGAATTGTGAGTGATGTAAACACTTTATTCATATAATGTTTTGTCAAGTGAATTGTGAAGTCTACACTAAAACTATTTCTATACTAATATTGTAAAGATGAAGAGTTTGTTTGGTTGGTTGAACGCGCTCATCTCAGGAACTACTGAACCGATTTAGAAAATTCTTTCACTAATAGGAAGCTACGTTACTCCTGAGTGCTATAAGCTACTTTTTATCCCGGGAATATATTTTTATCCCGGAAAAACTTTATCACGCGGATGGAGCCACGAGCATCACCTTGTGCCTTATAAATTCATCATCATCAGCCCTGTATTATATATTGCCCACTGCTGAGCACAGGCCTCCTCTACTACTGAGAAGGGTTAGGCCTTAGTCCACCACGCTGGCCTAGTGCGGGTTGGCAGACTTCACATACCCTCGAGATTCTTATGGAGAATTCTCAGGTATGTAGGTTTCCTCACGATGTTTTCCTTCACCGTGCCTTATAAATTGCCTGGCATTAAACTTCGCGACTTCATGTTATATTTTATACTAAGGGCCAACTTATTCGCATCCCTGTAAAGTGTAAATTATGGACATCATAATAATGCCTAGTAAGTATGTAAATTGTAAGTTGTGCGAAATGAGTATTTTAATAAGTTTAATCGATTTTAAAGTCCAGACCTTAGCAAAAGAAGCAGCACAATAAAAAATATAACAAATCTTAGACCCACCGTAACATATTTATCTTCTTCCACGTTCTCGAAATGTTTATTACATAATTTTTCCATTATTGGTAATTCCATATTTCATAAACTATATTAGGTTGTCATGTTCTTCATTTATGTACAATTGATATTAACATTTCGGTTTATCCTCCTAATTGAATGGAAACATTGTGTGCTGATATGTCATGAGTGTTAAACACTGAAGTCTTAAGCATTGATGACCTTTAACACACAGTGCAATTGTTTCTCTTCAACAGGTTCCACGCACTATTATTGCCATTACTTATGCAGAAAACATTTGGTTTAGGTATCCGTTATGACCGGCGGCACTAAATTCCGTCTAGCTCCGCTGAGGGATTAGTAAACAACCAAGACTTTTTCCAAAGAATGAAACCCACAATTTAGCCCAAATTTTTATTAAATTAACTAAAATAATTTGATTAGCTCATTATTAAATTAACCTAATAATATTATTTTAGTTAGTATCCCTCGTGGCTTTAGAAATAACCGTGGTTTGATTTTTTTGTTATTAATGGCCAAAACACAAAAAGCCTTTCACTTCTCTTAATCCTCATTCGTCTTATTATGAAAATGTTTACTATTTACCATCAATGACCCATCCCTCTGCGTGAGTAAATGTTATAAAATACCTAAGTACTAGGAATCAATTAAAATTACAACGTAGTACGAATATAATTTATAAATGTTTTATAATATATGGTCACATATTGATTGATGATATGTGTTATCAATAGACGCAAACAAGTATTCATTGACACTACGACACGCGTTTACGCAGTGGACTTGTGGAGCGTTGACCGATGAAGAGATAAACTTATGGAGAAATGAGGACAAAAACTGGTGGTAGGTCTCTCATATGTAAGAGTCCGTCTGGGTGGGTACCACTGCAATGTCTATTTCTACCGCAAAGCAGCAGTGTGCATGCACTGTTATGTTTCGGTTTGAAGGACATTGTAACCAAATGGACATAATGAGACTTAACATCTTATGTCTCAGGATGACGAGCGCAGTGGAACGCCACACAGTACTTTGTAACTCAAGGTGCTGAATGGTGTTGCTACTGTTTATGGGTGGTCGTATCGCTTACAATCAGGCGAACGGCATGCTCAGTCTCGTCATTCAATACCATAAGTAAAAAAAAATAAAAAGAACTTTTATCATATTCGTAAAAAATGAACAAAATCAAAGCACTTTCTATTCATTAAGTACTTACGTGAAATGGTTACGTAACTAAAATACATATAACGAGGGTTATATTATCACGAAAACTATGAATTATTGTGATTATTTGTTAGTTGTTACCATATTTTCTGATTGTACTTTCCCTACGAAAAATAGATAATACCTACATAAGTACATATTTCTTGATAACGTAAAAGCATAGGTACCTACTTAAATCATTAATTGTCTCATGTTAAAAAAAACGTTCGTTTTACACAAAGATAATTATATAATGATTACTTATGTTTACACGAATATTAGACTTTGAAATAAACCGTTTTGTGGATTTTATAGCGGTTTTTTTTAATGTATATTTTCTTCCGACTTCTCGAAGGCTTTGCAGCACTTCGCCCCGTGACCACGAAGTGCTGCAAAGCCTTCAAAATTGCTGGAGAAAATATATACAAATAAAAAACATTAAATTAAAAAACCGCGATAAAATACGCAAAATAGTTTCATTGTCATACACCGACCCGTTCCCGCCCAGCCGGCGCAAAATATAAACGTGTTGTGTAGTTTTTACCACGACAATAATATTCTTGCCAACGCACGTGCGTTTCACGCACATAACGGTTGATTTTTATAAACGACACAATCGACATAACGGCCCTACGACTCCACGGGACATTTTAATGAAACATTTTGCGAATATTATCAAGTCGGTAGGTAAAAGTTCCCCATCTCCCCACAGTCCTCCATGACAGAGTGTACACGCAGCGCTACTAACCGACAAAAATGGAGAAGCCTTAGTAGACCTACGAACATCGCCGAGAAGAGTGACAACGCTGACATCTTTTCATGTATTACCATCGCGACAACCACGATCACTCTGCCAAGAGTGTCCGACTGAGAAGAAGGTAAAAGTTGGTAAAGATTTTTTTATGTTTTTGGTAGTCAATTCCAAGTGGACGATAGCCTAGTTGGGAGTGGAACAGTCTGCCGAGACAATGACCGGAGGTTCAAAACCTAAGGCACACACCTCTGACTTTTCGAAGTTACGTGTGTTAATCAATTATCGTTCGCTTTAACGGTGAAGGAAAACATCTTGAGGAAACCTACATACCTGAGAATTCTCCATAAGAATTTCGAGGGTATGTGAAGTCTGCCAACCCGCACTAGGCCAGCGTGGTGGACTAAGGCCTCAACCCTCTCAGTAGTAGAGTAGATCCGTGCTCAGCAGTGGGCAGTAGGTATATAATACAGGGCTGATTGCATTTTTTTTTATCTTTTTTTTTTATGGCATTGAATGACGAGACGAGCACGCCGTTCGCCTGATGGTAAGCGATACGACCACCCATAAACAGTAGCAATACCATCCAGCACGTTGAGTTACAAAGTACTGTGTGGCATTCCACTGCGCTCGTCATCCTGAGACATAACATGTTAAGTCTCACTATGTCCTGTAGTTACACTAGCTACAATGTCCTTCAAACCGAAATACAACAGTGCATGCACACTGCTGCTTGACGGTAGAAATAGACATTGCGCTGGTACCCACCCAGACGGTCTCTTACATATGAGAGACCTACCACCAGTAAAATTGCACCATTGCATTGCAATTCATAACAAACAAGTTCTGCTTAGTTATTTTAACGATAGGAGTAGGATAATTTAAAAACTTCAACTAAGCTGGCCACTTACTAACGTCATTAACTTTGAGAATTAAGATTTCATACCGAAAGCCATGCTTGTAGTCGGGTGTGCTTACTCGTTTGATCATTTGACAACAGATATATCTCAGTGTTAAGTGATTCATACTTTTGGCGAGGTTCAGACATAGTTACTAAACTTTAAATAAGTAGGTACCTATATTAGCTTTCTGGATGTACTTGCGGTTGGTCTGTGTAAGAGCTCCATTTTCCTTAATTCATCTTAAATCATGCTGAGTTTATGATAATTATATGTTATCGTAGCTCGTAGCGACTTAGAATGTTAAAATAAGACTCAAATACGTTTCTTTGCAATTAAATGACGAGACGAGCATGCAGCTCATCTGATGGTTATAGTAAGCGATACGACCGCCCATAAACAGTAGCAACACCATACAGAAATGTATATACTTACCTACCTACGGCGTGGCACTCCACTGCACTCGTCACCCGAAAAGATGTTAAGTCTCGTATTACCCAGTAGTTACCTACGCTATCCACAATTTCCTTCAAACCGAAACACAACAGTATATCGCACCTTTAGGACGAAAACGACACAATTCAAAAAAATCGAAAATTGACTTATCGTCATAAAATTACTTAAAAGGAATTTTTCAATACAACAATAGTTCAAACACCGCCATATTCAAGCGGGAAAAGGACAAAACTATTATATCGGACCCTTTTTTAATGTATTTTCATAATAAAAGGGACCAGTTTTAAGTCATTTTATGACGATAATCCAATTTTAGATTTTTTTGAATTACGTCGTTTTCGTTAAAGGTGCGATATGTATATTGCTGCTTGCAGCGTGGCGGTAGAAATAGACAATGCAGTGTTACCTACAGACGGCCCCTCGCATACGAGAGACTTACTACCAGTAAAACTTAGGTACTTATACTGCTTCTTTTAATGTAAGTACTTATTTGAATAAACCTAATCAAAATCAATTACAAAACATTCCCTAATTAACATCTACGTAATGTCGTCAGACCAATCAATAACATTGACCTTCATAGTCACAAGAGATGTCATCAATTATTGCTACCTACTGATACATTAGATCAAAGTTCAAAGTTCTCCTTCGTAGGTTAAAAGGAACAATCTTGACTGATTCCGGCACAATGTCCTCAAACGTGCGTGATTTGCAAAATGTATTTTATGTTAAGGATATGACATGCGTAACTCAAGTGATATCAAGGAACTCTAGGTACTTATAACAAAACAGCAGCTCTAATTTATCCCGTTTAACATACGAAGTTATTGGATTATAAAAACGTTTTAAAGTTTTTTAAGTTATTGACTGTTTTAAGATTTTTGCCTTAAGATCCAGAGATCTGAACACCACAATACGCAAAACCACAAAGTGCTATCACAAGCAAACATACCGTCACGGTACAAGGCATGAGTGAGGCAAGAGATTCTCACCCATACACTCATCACTTTTACTTTTAACCACAGGTAATGAAATGGTATGACTTCTAATTATGGCTACGAGTTGCGACAAAGGCTGGGAAACTCTCCGTATGAATTATGTTCTTAAACATATTATGCAGTTAACTAGAGGAACCAAATCTACCTAATTAATAGCCAAAGAGCAAAATATACGATATTTTAGATTCTAAAGATTACATAGCAAAACCACTGAAAAACAGGAAAATCCTTGCTTCCCTAGAGTCTTTACTTGTTAGAAGATAACACCGATTACAAATGGTTAAACCAAATGTAACGATCATAAGTTAACTACAAATAGTAGTTAGTAGGTACCTATACTAAGAACAATAATTACATGGTGAGCTGCCTGTTCATACTTCATAGTCGAAGGACGGATGTACTCAGGAAAACAACAGTTTGCTATGCAAAATTAGCCTTCGCAGATATCAAGCTATTTTATTTTTATTGCATTGAATGACAAGACGAGCATGCCATTCGCCTGATGGTAAACGATACGACCACCCATAAACAGTAGCAACACCTTCCAGCACCTAAATAAAAAAAAAATATAAAAATTAAAATATAAAAATATTTCATTAACATAATAAGTAATATTATGGCGATGCGACGATGCACCAGTCGATCGATAAGAAATGAGCCATATCGATTGCAAACCCAATGTCAGCAAAATATACAAGACAAAAGTCCCCTTGTTTTATTAAATAAACACTCGATCTCATAGTTTAAAACCTAGGATACTAGACCAGATAAACTGTGCCTCTTCAAACACAATCAAAAAATGTTTCGTCTTGTTTCAGTATATCGAAAGATTCATGAACGAGTCAGAACATGGTGTCGTACTCCTAAGCTTCGGGTCGTTGATCAAAACTTCTACCATGCCGAAACATAAGGAAGAAATGATCGTGCGCACTTTGTCGAAGATAAAGCAGAGGGTAATTTGGAAGTACGAAGACAGCGGTGAAGAAGGGACTATCACTGGCAATATTCTGAAGGTCCGATGGTTGCCACAGTATGAGTTGTTACGTAAGTGCACATCTAATATTTATTTGTAGGAAACAGCAGGAGGTGTAGACTACAATATAATGCGAAGAATGTAAATATATTTTTTTTACCAAAAAATATTTATGCTGTAAGATTTATTGTTCTTTTTTTAATTCTTAATGCAGTCTACGTAGAACAATACTGATTCCTGTAGTTATAGACTTATAGGTACAAACAACACGTATATTATAATGTGGTTTCAGATAAAACAAACATTGAAAGCATATCTGTCTGTGCGTGTGTAAGATAAAGTCTGGTGAAATCACAACCGACCAAAATATACACAAAGGTAATGGTGTCAAGAATCCACCGATAAGATAATCCGACTCAATGGCATAGTCATTATGTTTAGGTATTGAGTATTGAAATAATCTAAGACCTTATCGTTTTCAAGCCTACTGTTTTTTCTCAAGTTTAAAGACAAGCCAGACATGAGTCTGGTGAATGTATGAACATTCACCAAGTTTATGAGACGAGATCTAAATAAACTATAATTGAAGTGCTCAAAAAATATCGAAGATAAAACAAACAAACTCACATCACGCCTTTGTCCCCGAAGGGGTAGGCAGAGATGCACCTAGAGCACCCACTTTTCGCCTAGTGTGTTCCATCCCATGATGTGATAAGGGGGCGAGCCTTGCACCATATCGGGCACAAATTCCAAAGTCCGGGCTGATACTGAGGAGAAAACCCTAATATCACGTTGTCCGGGATTAGAAACCGGACATCAACGATATCAGACTTAAATCACGAAAGACGGATAATACGCATGCATACCTTTAATTACCTACACCTAATGGACGGACTTGTACCATGACGTTATCAAAGATTCAAATCATAAAATAAGTCACGAATCTTTTGTATGACGTCTGCAGCAGTGGTCTAAAGTAAGCAGAAACAAGTAGTGACGTCTTTTCATGATATCACCACATTTCATAATAATTTCTAGGTGTTGCTCGCGGCTTCACCCGCGTGAAAAGCCTTTCCCACCACAAAAGTCCCTAACATACAGTACGACACCAGCGCCATCTACTTAAAAAACAGATTTACAAATTGTAAATTACAATATCCATTATTTCCCATGGGAGAAAATTACCGGGATAAAAAGTAGCATATCCGGGACATGATCTACCCGTGCTCCAAATTTCATCTATATCCGTTTAGTTCTTTTTACGTTTACTTCTAACAAACATACAAACATCCAAACATTTTCAGAAACTTGCGCATTTGTAATATTAGTAATATTTTGAAACTTAATTCCCATGCAAACCTATTATAATCGTCCATTCTAACTGTAGTCCCCTCACTGGTGACCTTAGGGGGTGGGGAACGGGGCTACGGCCCAGGGGCTCGCGCTTGCAGGAGCACAACAAAAAAAACATTACCCTCTTTCGGCAATCGGGTAAAAAGGCAGGCAACGATCTGCAGCCCAAAATCTCGGTTTATTAAGTCCGCTACTACTCATAGGCGTACCTTGGGGTTGCATTCTTGCCCATCCCAGAGTAGTGTGTCCACCCCAGGATACTATTATTAGGTACTACTAATTTTTAAACGATAACACTATCAAATCAGCAGTTATTGTGAAACATGTCCCCTGAAAATAACTTAGCTATGCCCATGCCCAATACTTATTTGCTATCCTATTATTTTCCAGAACATCCTAAAGTCATCGCCTTTGTTGGCCACGGTGGTCTCTTAGGCATGACGGAGGCCATATCAGCAGGGAAGCCGATGCTAGTGGTGCCATTCTTCGGAGATCAGCCCTACAACGGAGCTTCAGCAGCTGCTGTTGGTTTCGCGAAAGTAATACCTTACTTAGAACTGACGGAGAAATCGCTGTTTGAAGGCCTGCAGAGCGTGCTTAGTGCTGAGTAAGTTTTATTGATCCTTTAAACATTGCTTATTCATCGCATTACTGATCTAGGTCTTTTCTTTACACTTGGATAGACCTTTAATAGATTTATGCAAACCTGCAGGCATTTACATAATATAATTTGTCTGCAATTACTAACTATAATTTCATTATTATTTAATTCTTATACGACAGATGAATCTTCTAAGTAACTGTACTTCTTTTTCAAGTCAACCAAAAATATTAATGGTCACTATAACTTTCCAACAATCGTGAGTGTAAATAGGTTATAAAACATACTTACGTAATACGTATCTACCTACGTACTAAATAAGCTAGCGCTAAAATAATGTGGAGTCCATAAATATACGAATTCCACGGTCCACATATCACATGCTCTCGTCAAGAACATTGTTACGTATTTGGCACAACGCCATAATTGCCAATCAATAAATCCCCGACCTCCACTTCTAGAGTACAACAATTTTCTTTTACTTCCTAGTACTCTTGTCTCTAGGCGTGATCTAAGCAATTCATAGTTATTTACCAACTAGCAATGTCACGATGTATAAACTGGATGACGAGGCATGAGTTAATTATCGCAAATGATAGGTAGGGTACTTAATTATTAAGAGAATGTGTGCCTGTCATTTAAGAAAATTATGTTCTGTTTATCGTTTATTTCGATTACCTTAGTCGTCAGTTTAGTCTAAAACCAAGACATTTTTAAATGTAGGTATCCTGTTCTAATAGAATATTGTCTTTCTAATACGTCGGTAGATATCTTATCTGTTGTATACCTATTTATTGCACTAATCTTCACTTAACTAGAAAATCACCATGATCTACAAATGCGCGGAAGAATGAGCTTCAATTTAGTAAACATTTTTTTTTTTTCGCGGAGTTAGACAATATTTGAATTGTTAAGGTCGGTTTAACTTTAGTTTGACAGTGAATTGCTCGCATGCACCTAGAATATGACGAGGATAAAGAATTCTGAAGTTCCGAGAACCATTGGTGGTGAAGGCCAGACAATACAAGATGATGAACAAAAAAACCATCACCGTTTCTTTCTACCGTTCTATTTATGTAGTGTAAATTAAAAGTAAAATGTAAAATAGATAATGTCGAGAGCACCTGAAGAAGTTAAACAACTAGATAAAAAATATTTTTGTGAATTGATCCACCTACTTAGGTAGGAACAGATTTAATCGTGATGGCATTGAAGCGTCATTTACCACTCGTCTTGTGGGAAGCCAACCTTCTCATCACGCTACTGTTATCATAGATGCTTTACATAAGAACAGTTCTGTGCACAAGAGAAGATTGCAAAACAATAAAGACAATTCGTTATCGTTTTCATGGTCACATCATTTAATTCTGATTTCATCTATTTCATTGCAGTAAATAGCCTTAAATGAGAACAAGTGGATTCGAAAATTGGGTGATGTAACCTCATAAACTCGTCGACACCATGCGAGATTTTTTCTTGCCTATCCACTATCCAGTATCCATAACTCAGGATTTATATGTTACGTGATAAGCGGCCAGTGCGTGTGCCGTTTAATACTGCGTTAACATCATCTCGAAACTAAACGAGTGGGTGTAAAGTAATAAGATCAGAAAACCCTGAGGAAATTGTTTGATTAGATAATTTCAAGTAAGCTCTACCAGATTAACCACCCACACCAATGTTGCGCAATGTATGTCCACCTACTTTCCCATGCACATCGCAATTCAAAAACATTTCGAACGTTGTTTCCCTTGATAATGAGTCATATCGATAAAATATACAAACGGATTCACTTTGAATGCGAAATAATGCTTGTATTTTTATCGAGATTGAATTTTTACGAACCCACAAACCACATAATTTTTTTTGTACTCATATCACGTGTTTTTATTGCAGAATGCGCTTGACCGCGCGTCGGGCTTCGAAAATATGGAAGGACAGGCAAGCTGATCCTTTAGACACAGCTGTGTATTGGACTGAAAGAGTCATCAGATGGGGACATCAAGCTCCACTGCATTCCCACGCTAGAGATCTGCCCTTATATCAATATTTATTGCTAGATGTCGCTGCAGCATTTATCGTAGCTATTATATTACTTGCCGTGATATTAAGAATAATGTTAGTCCTAACTATACGATTTGTTAGCGGAAGTGTGAACGCTAAAGAGAAATTACAATAACATGTGGTCATTGGCTGTAGTCCAGGTGGTGTAACAAGTCTTAAATTAGAAGTAGGTACGTTTGTTCAAAATTGGCAAGGACATGTACATTATGCGTCTGCTGAAATATGTGTAGGTACTCGTTAACATTGTAATATCTGTTGACAAACCCTACATTTAAGTACCTTACCTATTACTACTTTAAAAAAAACAAGTGTCAAAGGCGTAATATTAAATGTAGTTTGCCTATCTCCTGAAAAAATCTCCATCGTTTACTTCCAGGAAATGCTGTTAGCAAAACTATTTATTTTATACGATTACCTATATCTATGACATACAGTGAAATACAAACTATTAATACTGCGGTCCTAGAACAATTCAGAAGGTAATTATCAATAGTAGTCAAATCCAATTTTATGCCAAATTGAGAAACGAGAACTTTTCTATGCCGTCATGATTTATCATGAAAGTAAGGTTAGTATTTTTTATTATTTTGAATTTGGATTTGACTACTATTGAAAATTACCTCCTGAATTAAGTAGTTTTAGATGTAGAAGACATAAGTGCCAAAATCCTCATACGCAATGATATTTAGGTATTATATTATCTTCTTTTACTCAATCTTTGATCATACGTGATGAGTATAATTATGATTCGTGCTATATTTACGTACTTTACTGTCAACTTTGCGATTAGCGAATTTGAGCCTATACAGAAGCAATGCGGTCTCAATTTAGATTTATAATGACTATGCACTTATTGTTTTCATGTAACTACTGTGTGATTACTGATACCTACCTACTACACTTTTGTTTGTATGATACAATAGAAACAATAATGTAGGTATTTAGCCTGGTTTCGGACTTAACTAGGCACCTACTTTTAACACGCTTTTATTAGCTTCATACGTATGTTAGTATGTATGTAACGGCAATTTTGAACATGATTTTGACCTCCTTCAAAACGTCGGATTAAATCAAAATTGGCATACTTATCAAGGACCGATGACAATTCAATATTTTAAACGTTATTTAATTTAAATAATAAATAAAAATAATTTGCCGGCTCGAAGGACCAAATGTTATGAATATATAAGATGTTGATACATGGAATACGGGATCTGGCCGTGGCAACTGAGACCTCAACCGCCGCGCCGTGTCGGCTTCTCGTCCATGTGTGCGATAATATCACAAGTGTAATTTTTTTAAATAAAAAAGTAAATAAGAATAGTGTAAATAAGAAAAAATGTATTTTATTGTAAAAAAGAGTGAGTGCTTTTTAAGATCTCATGTCTGTCAATAAAATATTTATAACTATTGATACCATGCACCCCACGCTTTTTTTTACAATCAATTTTTTTTCTTATTTACACTATTTTTAATTTAAATTTATTATTTTTTTTACACTATTCTTAAGTCAAATTTATTTTCATCTGTTTTTGTTGGATTTTCTATAAAAGCGTGTTTTCTTAGTTTTTTTAAACGATTTTTATTTTTCATTTTTTAGTTAGATTTTTTATAGAATATTGTGCCTTAGGGAGCGCCACAGAAAAGTTTGATGCATTTATTCAGACTTGGTCGTCAGTCAGTCACCATCGACATAACATTTGCCAACAGAAATACTGTTGAGACTTTAAAATCCTTGATAAAGTTATAGTGTAAAAGAATTAGTTGATTTTGTAACGCTTGTTAAGGAAGAATCTAATATGAGAGTATATCGCTTTCTTAATAAAACAATGACCTAATCCAAAATTTTGGCTAGATGAGTTTCAGCAAAATATGGACCTTAAAGGGCAAGGTGCATCGACTAAGAAAAAAAATTATGCGTCTTTTCAACATTGGGGATAGGGTCAAAATCGTTTGAATTTATGTTCGTTCCCGCCCAACTTAAAAAAATATGTCGTATACAGTTAGTTTTTGTGACGATTCCCACAATTCAACGATTTTGGATTAGGTCATTGTTTTAAGAGTTTGATTATGACGGATATTTTATTAAGTTTGTTTGTCTTAAAAGTTAACTAGGTGCAATAGTTTATGGTATCAATAATACAAGTTAGGTGTTTTTACTAGGACCGCAGTATTAAAGTATCTAGGTAAGTAGGTAATATAGTATATTACATGTTTTATAGACTGTATTTTGAATGTTATTGTTGAATATTTCGTAGATAGATATTTTAAAGAAATAGTAATAAATTAAAAATCCAATTTAAGTACCTTTAATTTAAATATCGATACCGCTCACTAATATTCTAATATTATTATGCTAATAATGATTCTACCGTGCTGCACAAAATATACAACTATTAATTAAATTCCATCACCAATTAAAAATATCTTATATAAAATTCTGTGTAGGTAACTACAATACATACATAAATGCATATTGCATACCTACACACTTACGCCTTTATCCCCAAAGGAGGAGTTAGTGGGCAGAGCACCCACTTTCACCTTGCGAATTCCGTCCCATGATGATAGGGGGAGAGTCTATCGCCATATCGGGCGCAAATTTCAGACTCCGGGCTAATACTGAAAGAAATCCCAATATCACTTTGCCAGACCTGGGGATCGACCTCGAGACCCCAGCATTGCAGTCGTACCGTAATACAAATACGCCACCGAGGCAGTCCTACGCCACGAGGCAGCCCTACGCCACCAAGGCAGTGAAGGTACAAGTGCTCCACTTAATATCTATTACATCAATGCGAGGAGTGGTTTCACATAAAGGGCGGTACGATGACCTAGACCGGGGATTCAACGTCTGTAGCATCAAATAGCAATATTTATGTCTGTAGCGATAGGGTCACAGTAACCGTTTTAGGGTTAGGCAAGTGTGCGATTCATTTATTAGCTAAGGTTTAGACTGATCTGAGGGTAGATACAAAATGTAATCTCACTTCGTCTTTGCGGTGGGCCTGTTATCTAGTTGTTGTTGTAACATACGTCAACGATACTGATACCTACGATGTAATTGGATCTGTAAATTACCTACTTCATAAATAAAGTCCCATATTGTTAGCATACCCAAGGTTGTTTACGTTATAAAATCCGCAACATTTTTAACTTATTCATGTGATTTATATTGTTTTAGTCTAGAATGAAACATTTTAAATAAACGAATTTATTAAGTTTGGTGATATTTTTATTGCGTGGCCATAAAATACAAGTGAAAAGTAACACGATATCGTAATACCCTTTTTGAATAAATAAGTGCACATTTTTTTCTTCTTAGTATTTTGGGGTATACTGGTTATTGGTGAAGATTATTTCAACTATTGCATTTAAACCAAAAGGAATGTAAACTACTAATGTACTTTAGTGGCACTGCCAGATATAAAAATAACAAATAAAATTAAACAGATACAACATGCATAGTCGTGTTGCTTTTCAGTCATACCCTGTACTTATCAACAGTTTCATTAAAGCCAAAATTAATATATGGTTAAATGCAAACAGTTGAATAGCTTTGAAACATCTCTAGCACTCAATATTGCAATGTTCTTAAATCAAGCAAGCAAGCGATCATCATCATGCATTTTATCCAGCAACCTCTGATTGCATTTTTTTAATTTTTATCGGTAATATTTTTGCCATTTCATTGCACAGGCTGTATTCCTCATGCATCATGGCTGCTGCATCTTCGCTGTTCTTGCAAATATCAACCACTGCTTGGTACGAATCGTAACTTTTTTGGACATGGCTCAATTGCACGCTTTTGTCCAAACCAATTCTCTTCATACTATTCCGTCCGATGAACGCATAGGCGCTAATTACTGGCCTAATGAGATCATAGTCAAGCTTAATGGGCATTCTGCCATTCTTATCCTTAACAGAATCTAAGAAATGATCGTAATTCTCAATACTCTTTTCGCATAACATGTTTATTTTCTTCAACGCATGTGGTGTAGGTTTCTCTTTAGTTTTATTTAACTTGTCTAATTTTATATTCAGTATATCTGAATACACTTCTCCCAGTTCGAACCATATTTGTCTACAATACTGTAGGTAGTATAAGGGATTAATTTCTTTAATAAGATCTTCGAGCATGTCAATGCGACGTTTCTGCATTTTTGATCGGCGCTCGTCGTCTTCTTCAAAGAATGCCAAATAGCTGTACGACTGTGAACTGTCCTGAACCAGTTCTATATAATCGGATGCTAATGTGTCCAGCTTATAATACTCTTTGGCTTTGTTTAACCAGCTTTGACAACTTAAGAATACTTCCCTTGCGTCTTGATATGTGAGCAAGAATTTGTCTCCTATTTTATTTTCATATTTAGAGACATCGAGATCTGGGAAGATCAGATTCTTAATATCACCACCGCAGATATTTTCATTGTCTTCCAGGGTAAGATTTGACATATCTGAAATGAAACAAATTTATTTTATGGTTAGGACAATTTCCAAGTCTAGTGGCATGCATTATTTTTTAATAGGTGCTGCTCACGGCTTCGCGCGCGTGAAAGGCCTTTCCCACAAAAGTCCCTAAAACACAATACGATGCCAGCGCCATCTACTTAAAGAATCATGAGAGCAAATTACCGGGAAAGAAGTACCCTATGTGTTAATCCAGGACATGACCTACCCATGTGCAAAATTTCATCCAAATCTGTTTAGTTTTTTTTTTTTTTATATTATTGAATGCCGTGACGAGCATGCCGTTCGCCTTATGGTAAGCGATACGACCATCCATAAACAGTAACAACACCATCCAGCACCTTGACTTACAAAGTACTGTGTGGCATTCCACTGCGCTTGTCATCCTGAGACATAAGATGTTAAGTCTCATTATGTCCTGTAGTTACACTGGCTACAATGTCCTTCAAACCGAAACACAACAGTGCATGCACACTGCTGCTTGGCGGTAGAAATAGACATTGCAGTGGGACCCACCCAGACAGACTCTTACATATGAGAGACCTACCACCAGTATTATGGTATAGTAGAATCTGTTGCCTTTGTGACCGACCAGCCTGGCAAACCTAATGCCGATACTTACTATGTGTTCACCTCCATCCTCCAGAAACAATAACTTAACTAACACTCATGATCAACATCAAAGAGACCATTGTGACACTGGTGCATCACTGATGGGTTATACTGTAGATTAATCAACACACACCTGTTATAGCATCAGTCATCCTTTCAGCATCATTCAAGAGTCTCGCTTTAGAAGCGGTCATTAGCAATATACAGTATTTTGCCCAACATCTCGCTACATCTGCAGATCTGTGTTTATATGTCTCCAGCTTAGCCAGATGTGCTTCCTCGTCACTCTCCGTAGCAGTTAGCTTTTCCCCATACTGCTCTAAGATTGTAGAGGCTGCAGCTAAATGATGCCTTGATTGATAAAATCCATTTTGCTCTGCAAAAAATTGGGACAATGTTGCAGAATTCAACGCCCAGTCTATTGGCTCATAGTCTTTGTATTGCAACTGTCTTCTCAGAGTAATGTGGCAATAAATTGCGGATTTCAAATTCTCTTTAAGCGCTCCAAACACTTGAGCCAAATAATACATAGTTAATGTGTACGCTTTCTCCAAAAACATAAAATCTTCTACTACATTCTCTCCAGTATAATTTATAATGTGTTCTATAGGCAAAGGCATTTGTAAAGTACATTTGAAATTTTCATACAAATCTTTAGCTTGGACCAAGAAGGTTTTGGCCTTATTTGGCTCATCCCTGTTAGACCATAGTATGCCTAGATTGTTGTAAACATTAATTAATGCTACAACTATTTCTGGTTTCAAAGCATTCGGAACAAGGAGGTCAACAGCCTCCATTAATATATTTTCACTGGATGTGAGCTCTTCTGTCTCCATGTCAATGATTCCTATATTTAGTAAGACTGACCCCAGCATAGCATCTAGCCTGTTTCCATCCAAAACAGCATCAGAATCAATTAATTTCTTTAGAGATTCGCTCATGTTAGAGAGTATCTTTTTCGCTTTATATTTAGATAAGTAGGGTTCGTTTTCTGGGTCATTTTTACTGTCTTCATCAAGAAGTTTGCGGACCCTTGTATAGTTTTCTTTAAAATCATTTAATATTTCCTTAGCAGTCATAATGTCGGTCATTTTTAGGATATCGTGTTATTAATCAATAACCTATCAGAATCAACTATGTACACTAATTACTTTAAATAAATAGCTTGAAAAATAACCGTACAAAATGTAAGCTGCGGTAGTTTATACTTTATTCTATTTTCAAAAGTAATTTTCGCATCACGCACGAAACCGAAAATTTTATTTGTATGTTTTTGACATTGACCGTTGACGTTCCGGAACTTCGAGTTCTGACTTCTGACTTGACCGTAGACAGACTACAGAGTAAACAATGTAGACTACTGTATAGCAGATAGCTCCTATTCCATAGAGGAACACATGCCGTGGCCGCACGAGACAGAGAATTTGACAAGTGAATTGAATAAATCTACACCGCACCATTTTGTAGTGGATTTAGTAAAGTTATTGACACTTTTAATAGTTTTATAACACTCTCAAAACACCCGATACTAAGCATAACCACTTTACGACAGAGGCAAAGTGTGGAATTTTAATTCCAATCTTGAAAAAACCGGTACGCACTACGGGATGGCAATAAAACGATTCTCTCCCAAACATTTTCACAAACTTTCGCATTTGTAATGTTAGTAAGATTTAATACGAATCAATCGTTTTCATTCAATAAATCAAGATTCTCAACCTTTAATAAAAAAATCCCTTCCTAGCCGATTTCGGCCACGGCGGCCAATCTCAACGGAGACACAGTACACATATATACAGTAGAATCTATACTATTATTATAAAGCTGAAGAGTTTGTTTGTTTGAACGCGCTAATCTCAGGAACTACTCGTCCGATTTAGAAAATTCTTTCACTAATAGGAAGCTACATTACTCCTGAGTGCTATAGGCTTTTTATCCCGGAAAAACTTTTCCACGCGGGCGGAGCCGCGCGCAATGCTAGTATCTTCATATCTATGCCCCTCGATTTTGGTACACATTAAGTACATACAAAAACAGTCGCGAGTGCGCCGCAGTGTCGAACGAACGGTGTGAGGGTTTGGAAGCAGTACCTAAGCGTGCATTTTGTGAATATTTTTATTAAATAAATACAAGTACTTACTTAATATGGCAAAGAGCAATTATAGACTATACGAGCTTTTGCCCGCGGCTTCGCCCGCGTGAATGAGTTTTCCCGGGATAAAAGTCCCGCTTTATATTTTCCCGTGATAAAAAGTTGCCTATGAGTTAATCCAGGACATAATCTACCCGTGTGCCAAATTTCGTCGAAATCCGTTTGGTAGTTTTTGCGTGAACGAGTAACAAACATCCATACATCTATACATCCATAACAACCATCCCATTCCGCTCTGAGCAGTCGTCTCGGACGGACGTATTGTTGTTGTCGTAGCGCCCCAGCTGCGACACACGTGCTCCTTCCGAGTACCTGCTCGGACGGTCCGCAGCCCCCGCGCTGCACGCCAAGGGCAACAGGTAACAATAGGACTATTGTTCTATTGCTACCTGAACACCCTTTTCGGGCTACACCGCGTCCTTTTTAGGACAGGGTTTCGCCTAACTTTTCAAAAGTATTTATTTGCCCCTTCAGGGCTAGCTCAGTGGTAAACCTAACGGTGATAACAAGCTGAGCTAGCGGTGACCCGGCCACGCGCTGCGCCCCATTATGGCTGAAGCAAAGCCGGACGGGTGCGAATTAGAAAGCTGTGGAGACACACCACAGTTTTCGCCGCATATCACCCTCCCAACACCCTGCCCATCCAAAAATCCATCCCGTGTATCGGTTGAGCGTGCGGTCTCCGGATCAATACCGCTTACGGTACACGGCTTGATAGGGACCCTTCGCACAATAAGATTGGCGAAGGGTATACAAGCTTAGGGCACACCTATTTTAAGTTCACCCCCCCTCGCCTATACCCGGCGAGGAGGGCCACACACTCACTCACCCTCGGGCACACCCACCCGGGGAATTAGTTTCCGCGTATACCACTTTTCCGCGATCCGCGATCGAACGTTTGTGCGATAGCCGCCTGGTTTCTTGTGTGTTCTTTCCCAGGCGGAACGCACCCGGGTAGTGAACACACACGCGGCCCTCCTCATAAATACTGTAGGCTTGGAATCAGCCGCCAACATGGCTGACTCCAGGCCTATAGAATTACCAACTGAGGTCCCCACCATCAAGGCCATCATGGACAGGGACCCCATGATGGACTCGATAGTGGATCGACTCCACTCCGATAGAGAGTTCCGCAAGTCCCTGATCTGCCTTATGAGGGAGGTAATGGAGTCCTCTGTGGAGCCGGCCGTGACGGAGTACTCTGTGAGCTCTGACGCTGGTCAAGCGCCTGAGCCCGCGGAGGGCTCCGGGATGGTCGGGTCCGCAATGGACACTGACCCTGGCACGCCCCAAATCCCCGAAACTCCAACCACCGCGGTTAAGAGACCGATACCATCCTCCTCCCGGGATTCGCAGGCGGAAACCTCGTCTTCGGAAAACGACGACGATGGTTTCTCGACTGTGAAGCGCGGGAGGAAGAAACAAAGGAGCACCAACGCTCCGGCGCCTTCAACGCTCTCCGCGCCCTCAGCGCCTACCGCGCCCACTGCGCCTTCTGCGCTCACTGCGCCAACCGACGCCCCGCCGTCATCTCAGCCTGGCAAAGGGAAGAAGCCAGCACGCATTTTTGTGCAGCTTCCCCCAAACACCACCATCCCCATGATGCTGCACGCGTTCCACAATGCGGCTGTCAAGCTGTCCCACAACGAGTGGCACACAAAAAAACAGCTGTGGGCTCTTCAATGCTCCACCATCAACGACCATAGGTCGCTTACTCGTTTCCTGGATTCCAGGGAATTCTATTATTATACCCACGCCCTTGCCGACGAACGTCGTTACCGTTACGTGATCCGCGGCATTCCGCTGCAGATGACGACCCAAGAGGTCAAGGACGGCCTTCTAGAAAAAGGCATTAATGCCGTAGAGGTGCATCGTATGCACCGATCTTCCCGGGCTAACTCCCCCGGCTCCATGTACGATATGGTTCTCGCTATATTAGCGTCCCCCACTGACGTCAAACGTCTTTATGAGATCCGCGATATCTGCGGTCTCGGCGGATTCCGCATAGAGTCCCCTCACAAAAAGGGAGAGATAGGACAGTGTCACAACTGTCAAAAATACGGCCACTCCTCCCGTAACTGCCGTCTCCCAGCGCGCTGCGTCAAGTGCCTTGGAGAACACGGCACCGCTGACTGCTCTCGTCCGAAAGACAGGACGCTGTGCACGGAGCCGCCTTCGTGTACAAACTGCCGCCAGTCGGGCCATCCGGCCAACTACCGGGGGTGCTCAATCGCCCCAAAAAAATCCCCCAGGGGACCGAGAGGCTCCACCTCACGGGCCCCTCCGGCTTCTAAAGCCCTCCAGGCCCTTCAGGCCACTATTAGGCTAGCGCCTACGCCAGTGCAAAACGCATGGTTTCCGCCATTGCGCAGCACCAAACCTGCCACTCAGGCCCAAAGCGAAGCCACTCTCGCCTCCCCGGCCGTTCCTACCACCTCATCCCCATCCTCGGTACCTGCTCCCGCAGTTGCCTCCACTTCTGCTCCTACGGCTTCCAAGGCTACCTCTTCAAAGGTAGACAAGACTAAGAGCACACCGAAACCCCAGGCTCAGATGACGGTGGCCCCCTCGGCCAACTCATCCCCTGCGTCTCACGCAAATCGCGCGGTCAGCGCCCTTACTTCAGCCGGTGCAATTCGCCTCATAAGCATCCTCACCGACCTTATCAGCCGAGCTCAGGCACTAGGCTACCCGGACGAAAATCTCCTTGAGGAGATTACACAAGTCCAAATTCAAATCCGTCAGCATCAGCTGACCGCACTTTTTGGGCCTATAAATGGCTAATAATACTATCACTCCCTCATCGCGGATTAAACCCCGTTCCTTAAGAGCGGGGTTCTTCAACATTAACGGTATCGATGGTCAGCGTACCGAACTTTCTCATTTTGTCCGCGACAACCATTTGGACGTTTTTCTGCTACAGGAAACGTTCCTCAAACCTCATCGACGCAATCCGAATCTTCCCAATTACGGCCTCGTACGCAATGATAGGACTTCAGGCCCCAAAGGTGGCACCCTCGTTTATTATAAAAGGTCCCTGCACTGTATACCTCTAGATCCCCCTGTAGGCTTAAGAAATATTGAGGCTTCGGTCTGCAGGCTAGCAATGACAGGTCATTCGCCGATCACCATCATATCGGCTTATCTCTCACCCTCAAAGGAGCTTCTCTCCTCTGACATAGAACTACTCTTAGGCATGGGGGAATCCGTCCTTCTGGCGGGTGACCTCAATGCCAAGAATACTCTCTGGAACTGCAACTCGACAAACTCGAGAGGCAGCGTTCTAGAGGGTATAATTGACCGCACCGCTTTTGACATCATAGCTCCCTCTGAGCCCACCCACTTTAGCTTCATAGATGACTACCACAGACCTGACATTCTCGACATAGCACTTGTTAAGAACGTATGCCTTCGCGTGCGTTCTGTGCAGGTGCTACAAGAGTTAGACTCCGACCACAGACCTGTGATCCTAGATCTCGTCCCTCAAAACGGTCCAAATGACACAGGTCCCAATACCCCGATGAAGGTGGAAACGGATTGGCGCCTCCTAGGCGCCAAGCTCTCGGACACCTCATCGCCTGATCTCTCCGCGATCCCTTCTGATATCGTTACTCCTGAAGAAACGACAAGCGCGATTCGCTCCTTCGCTAATCACCTGCGCAACGCCATGAGTGAAAGCTCCAGGGAGGTGCCGGCGGCTGAACCAAGCCACCTGTTAATCCCTGAGGCAGTGCGGTGTGTCGTGAGGAGGCGAAACGCCGCCCTTAGGCTATGTTCCACGGATCCCACCCCGGATCGACGACGTCTAGCGCGCTACCTCCAACGTGAGGTTAGACGTCGCATTCAGGAGGTCGTCAATTCGAGATGGGAAAACCATCTATCCGAACTGGAACCGACACACCAGGCTTTCTGGAAATTGTGTCGCTCCTTCAGGAGAAACGACCTGGCATCCATGCCTCCTCTCAATCGCACTAACCAACGACCGGCTTTTGACGATAGCGAAAAAGCCGAATTGCTGGCCGACAGCCTGGAGTCTCAATGCTCCCTCGCGTCCGTTCCTGTAGACCACGACCATCTTGTTGCGGTTGACACCTACGTCGAACAAATGAATTCGGCCCCGCTGCCGCCGATCTTGCGACCGGTTCCCGTCGACCCGGAAGTCGACCCTCCGCCCGACCCTCTCGCACCGGTGACGGTCGAAGAGGTCATCGATCTGATCAAGGCACTCAAAAAACGCAAAGCCCCCGGGGGCGACGGCATTTCTAATCGCGTCCTCAAAATGCTCCCTGAGCATCTAGTCAAGACCCTCACCGCCATTTATGACGCAGCCTTTCGCAACTGCCTCTTTCCACAAGAATGGAAAGAGGCGGTTGTGATTGGCATCCACAAACCGGGTAAACCCGCGTCCGAACCCTCTTCTTACCGACCCATCAGTCTACTCAGCACTATGGGAAAGGTATATGAGCGAATCGTCCTCGATCGTCTCAAAATAGTCGCCCATCAAAACAACCTGATCCCCGCGGAGCAGTTTGGCTTCCGGTCTAGGCATAGCTGCCTTCACCAAATCCTCCGCATCACGGAGCACATCCACTCTAAATTCTACCTAAAAATGCCTACCGGTGCCCTATTTTTCGATGTAGAGAAAGCGTTCGACAAAGTGTGGCACAACGGCTTGCTTTTCAAGCTGTACACTCTCAACGTGCCCACTCAGCTCGTGCACATCATACGAGATTTCTTGTCGAATCGCGGCTTTCGTTATCGAGTGGAGGGAACCTTGTCTTCCCGACACCCCATCACAGCCGGAGTCCCGCAAGGCTCCGCACTATCCCCATTTCTTTTCTCGCTTTACACTAGCGATATTCCAAAGCCGAAGAATACCAATCTGGCACTCTTCGCTGACGATACTGCCATCTACGCTTCACGTAGAGATAAAACACAGTTGATTCGCCTTTTGCAGAACGCTGCCGACAAACTCGGCGAGTGGTTCAGCAAATGGCGAATCACCATTAATCCCACCAAAAGCCAGGCCATCCTTTTCACTAGGAGTAGGATTGCACCCCCAGTGCCTAACGCTACTGTCACAATGTTCTCGCAGTCCATCCCATGGACCAATACAGTCAAATATTTAGGAGTGATCCTTGATCGGAATCTGTCCTTCATCCCACATGTTAATGCGGTACGCGCGCGAGCCGCATTCGCGAAAAGTCAGCTCCACTGGCTCGTTAACAAAAAGAGTAAGCTCTCTATCCGCAACAAGATACGTATCTTTACGACATGTATTAGGCCGATCATGACATACGCAGCACCCGCGTTCGCTCACATACCACCCGGTCGGATTGAGCGCCTGCAGGTTGTCCAGAATAAATTTCTACGACAAATACTCGATGCCCCGTGGTACGTGCGTAATCGCAACCTCCACGTGGACACCGACATGCCGACCATCAGGCACTTTATTCAGACGCTTAGCAGGCGCTACTTCGATCGCGCGGTTAATCATCATAATCCGCTCATCCGAAACTCATCCATTTATACTCCATTTGACCGCGCGAAATGGAGACGTCCCCGTTCAGTCCTGACCGATCCAGATGATGCCATCACTCTGGCCATCCAAAGAAAGCACGAGTTATTGAAACTCTCACACTCCTCAAGACCGCTGTATCGTCCTCGCCGTCGAGGACCTCGCCGTGTCCCCCGATGTCCCGACCCAGTTAGCAGTTCCGGCCCGCGTGCCGATGAAAACAATGGATAGATTGGTGTATTACACCGCTAAAATCCCCTAATCGCTGATGTCTCAATCATCTTCCAACGACTGCCCTGAGCCGAGGCTCGTACCCCACTTAGGGGGTGCCCTCAGCGTGGTCGTTTAAATGTAAAGGGTTGGAGCGTCTAAAGCGTTCGCCCGAAAGTCCGGTGTGGTCAGAAAAGCCGACTCGCGTCAGGCTACTGACCGTAATGTCCACAAAAAAAAAAAAAAAAAAAAAACAACCATCCATACTTACAAACTTTCGCATTTATAATATTAGTAGGATTGTGCTGTTTTTAGTTGCTTGAATTCTTGTCCAAGTTTCCCAAAAGTATATTTAATTAAACTTTCATCCGAATGCGATTTTTTATACTATTAAATTTAACAATAAAGCTTTTCGTTCGTCTCAGTCGAGGCGCAAATATTTTTCAGTCAAGTTCAATATACTACCCAAAAACACTACATGTATTTTAATCGAACACTTATTATTTCATTCACAAACAATTTCATTTTTAAATAATATCTTTTACAGTCTCAAAACTTGACTGCCTCGGTGGCGTACGACTGCAGTGCTG
Source organism: Sphinx pinastri (assembly GCA_947568825.1). NCBI lineage: Eukaryota > Metazoa > Arthropoda > Insecta > Lepidoptera > Sphingidae > Sphinx > Sphinx pinastri. The sequence continues at coordinate 5,497,308 of OX387620.1, forward strand.
AGGTTTCGGGTTCGATGGCCGGGTCGGGCAAAATGATATTGGATTTTTCTATTCAGTATCAGCCCGGAGTCTAGAATTTGTATCACTGCCCAACCCGGGGATCGAACCCGAGAGCTCAGCTTTGCAGACGTACCTTAAGATTATTGTAAATAAGAAAAAAAAAATTTATTGTAAATAAAGCGTGGGGTACTTTTTAAGATATTATCAAAATGATATATAATACTTCTGCTTATATTATCTGTCATTAAAATATTTATAACTATGGTCACCATGCACCCCACGCTTTTTTTACAATAAAAATATATTTATTTTTCTTATTTACACTATTCTTAATTCAAATTTATTTTCTATTTTTTAGTTGTATTTTCTATAAAGCGTGTTTTTTAGTTGTTTTAAACTATTATTTATTTTTATTTTTGTTCTACTATTGTCCAACAGATGTCACTAAATAAACGACAGCACCATCTTGTGACAAGTAGGATTTTTTTACGCTTAAGAGTAGCCAGTTTAGTTGTAATTCTACTATGGTCCAACAGACGTCACTAAAAATAAAAAATATATAAATTGTCAAAAATCTCATTTTGCATATTGAATAATGGCATACTCTTATCAAATTAGTGTATTGTTATCGGTCCTCGACAAAAGTACAAAGTTTGAATAAAATCTGACCGTTTAAAGTGGGTCAAAATCGCGCCCAAAGGAGTCGGAGTCGGAGAGTTACAAACATACAAGTGAAGCTAATATGAAGCGCGTAAAAATAGAATCAGTTGAAAACAAATCAACAGGATCTTTTGATCATTATTTAAATTTGTAATCACGATTTTTGAATTCCTGAAAAAGTAAATTTTGAGGTAAATAACAGTATAACAATTCAATAATTACTTTATATTATCAGCCCAAATAAAATAGACAGCAACACCTACTTTTTACAAAGGATATGTAAATGAATCATTATAATTAATTTTGCACTGTTTATTCTTATCAAGTACCTTACAATTTTATACATTACCTGCCAAATTATAGACAGGCACTCATACATAATTTTATTTGGCTTGACTCCCTTTTTCACAAATTATCTTCGACATATTAATTATTTACATTGTACTGTCAAAAATACTATAGTATAAAACATCATCCTACAAAATTCAGTCATTCTTATAAAACACCAGTCAATAATAAAAAATACTGTGAATAAATTCACTGAAATAAAAATATTATTTGTGAATAAGGGAATGAGCTCTGGCCAAACATTGTTTACCTCTTCCAGTCTTTAAAGATAAGACAGAGACAAATGTATTTTTGAACACTGAGGCCGTATTGTAAGGGAATAGGAACATTGCATAAGCCCCAAAGCCAAACATCAGTTGGTGTAGGACATGCAGTCTTGCAAATAATTGCTTCAATCATACCAACAAACGCTTTAAACTGGCAAGCACTCATCCTTCATCTTATAAAGGCTTGATGAAAGTTAATCACATTAAAAATCACCCACTCTATCAACTCACTCGGAACATACTAAAACGGTAACCGGATTAGCAGTGTCTTACACATATAATACTTTATGTATAAAATTAAAATTATTTTATAATGTAAATACTATTTGTGACAACTTTAACATTGTCCTAACAAACATTTGTAAATATATCCCATTTTCAAATATTTTATACTCAGTTAAAAATGATAGACATATGCAGTGTCTCCATTCCCTTATATTATCTAAATTAGCAATGTAATTAAGTATGTTACAAACAGTGCAATCTACTTGACAACTCAATTGCCAGTAATACATATATTAGGGACCAGTGTCTGGCTCTTGATCCTCAATAGAGAGTGCCTGTGGGGGTGGTGTGTGGGCATTTAGTTGTGAAAACACCTCGTTTTCACCTAATGCTAAGGGATCGGGTTGTGCTACTGGTGAAGGATTATAATCCATCATAGGGGAAGGTGACACAGGTCTCACCACCCCAGCTCCAGTTGCCTCCTGCTCCTCTAAGAACCTGTCCATATAATCAGTATGGCCAGGATGCAAAGTATACTTTTTCTTCTCCAAACGGGCCTTATTTGCAAAAATATCATGTCGCTCTGTCTTTTTCCATATATAGTAGAACTGTACCAGCTCCCCTACTGAGCGTGTCCTTACTTTGTTTTGTCTTATTAGGTGAAAATCTTTCCCATGTGCCTTCAGACCATTTTCAAAGTTCCGGCACTCTTCCTCTGACCAGAGGCTTGCATGTGCCGGAGTTTGTGCTGATATGCGTCTCCGCCTCAATGCCTCTTCAACATTGTGACCACACTGTTGCAGCAAGAACAATGCCTCCTCATCATCACGCAGCTGTTTCCCTCGTGGAACAGCCTCTATACCTGTACCAGCGTTCATTACACATATTTTCCTCATGTAATCTTCCGTTACTTTTTCATCCAACACTGTTGGATTCCATAACAATTTATCCTCATTTTCATATGGCAGTGCGTCATCATAGCTACACAAACCTTCTGGTATTGCAGCTTGATAGTCACTGCCAACCATGATTGTCTTTTTCCAATCATCTTCATCGGGACTATAATCATAGTCATCTTCCTCCTCAGACGGAGGCCGCGATCCTGATCTAAGACACCGTGTCGCCTCGGGGCTTGTCGTTTCACTATACAACTGCGTCAGTGCTGACTCTGTCTTCTCATTTTCCTCCGGGATAACCTCAGGGACTGTTTCTACTACTGGCTTGTCCATGCTTTTGTCGTAACCGTATAATGCTAATAATTCTTCTAAAGGCATATCCCCCTCACGCTGGAGGCTGTTTAATTCGGCCTTGGGGTCTTGTTGCTCACCGGCGGCTAGTGCTTCTTCTTCGTCAAGTGTTCTCTCGTCGTCGAAGTCATTTACTAACATATCAACAGTGGGCTGAAAGAGGGACTCGTCGTTTCCCACGTCCATGCTAGCATCGTGTTCGCTTACATTGGACACCAGCGCGCAATCTGACATGACTACCACGGTACCAATCTAAGGATATTTTATCACCGGGACATTAGAATTGTATCCACTTATTATTATTAAATTACATACTATAATAGTAAAATAAATAGAAAACATCACAATTATGACATAATACGCGATTTTTTTACTAAAAATACGAAGAACAAAACAAAAATATTTTGAGAAGACTACCCCAATGTCAAAAATTTACATTTTACGTCATGTTCCATAGACAATTAATGCCAAGCCAAAATTTAGCACATTACTTTGTATTGGTAGAAAATATAAGACGATGATCATTTGTAAGACAAGGAAAAAATATTACTAATGTTTAAAATACGGTTTGATAAGTATTTGTAACAAAAACGATGACTATAACACATTCGAATACACGTAAAATCATGGATCATTGATGTTTGATGGTAAGTGCCAGTGACCTCAAACTTACCGATTTTTCGATATTTCCACCTACCTATAAGGAGTCTGTCCTACCGAAATGAAACGTTTTTTTTACAATTTTTAGAAAGCAAGATTTTTTTACCGGTTTTCAACAATTCCAAGTTGATACCCCCATTTTTTTATATTTTATGGGAAAATCCTTGGTTAAATCATAAATATGTTTTCTGGTGGTAGACTCTCATATGTAAGAGTCCGTCTGGGTGGGTACCACCGCAATGTCTATTTCTACCACCAAGCAGCAGTGTGCTTGCACTGTTGTGTTTCGGTTTGAAGGACATTATAGCCAGTGTAACTACAGGACAAAATGAGACTTAACACCTTATGTCTCAGGATGACGAGCGCAGTGGAATGCCGCACAGTACTTTGTAACTCAAGGTGCTGGATGGTGTTACTACTGTTTATGGGTGGTCGTATCGCTTACCATCAGGCGAACGACATGCTCGTCTCGTCATTCTAAGGACCAATCCAAATCAAACAAATCCAAGAATTTTTAGCATGTAAGGATAAATAACTGTAAAGTAAAATATAATTGTAAAATGCGCATTACCTAGACCACTATAGAAATAATAATTATGTAAAATAATTTATGTTAATTGTAAGCGGACAGTAGATACCTACCTATATTTTTTTTGCATGTTGTTGAAATGGTAAAACACGTTGCACATATGTATAATACATCTATATTATGTTTAACACCATTGTTACATAACATGTTTATAGCAAAATAAATTGATTTGATTTGAACTTAGCCGATTTTTAAAATTCTCGTTGGCAACACTGGTTCTAGCTTATTTGTCTCTACCACTTATTCTGTGGTCTCTACTCTCTACTCTCTGATTTGTCTCTGGTGTCATGTTATGTCAAGCGGAGGCTGGTGGAGGCTAAAACTGCTAAAAGTGACAAATGTTTATGCGCTGTAAGCAGTGTAAGCTTTTCTTCCGAAAATATCTTGAACAGTTGTAAAAAATCAATAAAATGTTAATTGGTACAATAATAACGTTAAGTAAATAATTTTGTAATCAAAATCGTTCAAGGATAGCACTTATGATGTTACCTAAAATAATTTTTTTATTCGTTACTCTTGTAAATTTATCACATTGTTTTTCTGATGTCGGAAAATGGGATTTACGTTTAAACGGGGTAAGTATCCCTTTTTATCTTTACATAGTTTTATACTTTGAATGTTTTAATGTTTTACACCAACAACCCAACACCACTCCTTTGCTAAAACCCCAACATACGTGTACTTATTATATTCGTTGTAAATGATCATATTTATACGTTTCTTACTCGTTACTCATTAATGTGGTAATAAAAACTTGATTAAAACTACGATAATGCTGTTTTGGTGACTTTGGAATCAATAAATTCTGTACTGCTTATATTTAGATCTGTTGTACTATTGGGCCCTAATATTTGAGTCTCGCAATTCGAAGCTTAAATGCGAATGGACTCATAAAATTTATACAAATAAAGAACATTCAGATCACTACATTTATTATATGTCATTTCATTGTTGTGAATAGTATGGATAATATTTTTTATTGTATGTACACTATTTTAAAGTAACTAACTAAATAGCTGTGTAACCTTATTGAAAATTTCATATTTCATGTACTAGTGAATATTGAATGAAACAAATTATAGATTGATTAACAAAAGCTGGCACAAAAACTACTCATACGGATGCAATTTTACAGTTTTAAAAAAAAATGATTCATATTAGTATATTTGAAGGGACTGATTCATAGATGCAAATAAAACATATATAATATACATTATGTTTGTATGTATGAAGAGATATATTTATGTACTTTTGTATAATTTTGATTTGTTTTCTTTCTTCTTGATTAATTAGTTACTAACAAGTCATGAACTACCCTTTTTCGCTACTTCTCTTATCTCCATCCCATGGTTGTCTGTAAGAGATTGCCTTGGGCGATAAGACCGCTAATTGTACCACTTCTCTGCCTTTATCATGTGAAATACTGTATGTTGTGATGTACAATAAAGTTATAAAATAAATAAAACATCACACTATATTTTTTTGGCTTTATTGATGTGTGAGCAATATGTTGTCAAGGTGACGGACATATTTTTATCTACAGAAACTACACCTTGTGTATCATTTACCATATTAGTTTTCCTTTTGCCTACACCTTTGGAGATACAAGTGTAAGCTAAAGTTAAGCTTTTGTTACCACTTATTGAATATGAAGTAACATATGATTTACATGATTGAAGACCTCATTTTGGAGTAACACAGATACATAATAAGTTGCCTCAGTGCACAAAACATTGCATTAATGTACTATAGACACTACAATAACATTAATACATCTGAAAACAAGACTGGTACACAAAATACTTTAAATAATTAGCATTTTATACAATGAGTAAGGGACAATAGCACTTACAAAGGTATCACTGCAGTATATTGCACCTTTAGGACGAAAACGATGCAATTCAAAAAAAATTAAAATTGAGTTATCGTTATAAAATGACTTAAAACTGGTCCTTTTTTTATGAAAATATAATAAAAAAGGGGCTGATATAATGACTGAATTTTATCCTTTTCCTGCTTAAATGTGGTGGTGTTTGAACTATTGTTGTATTTTTTTTTTGTTTTAAGTAAGTTTATGACGATAACTCAATTTACGATTTTTTTAATTGTGTCGTTTTTGCCCTAAAGGTGTGATATGTTTGCATCTATTCGGGTAGAAATATACTGTTTTAATCACAATATGTGCCCACTTTTTATTTTTTTCTCTACAGAGCATGAACATTATCTACAACAAAGAACTTATTCTTTTTTATATTACTTTGGCTTTAGGCAGATTTATATGCTTCAAAAGATGCCTAAAATTCTAATGGAGAACTCGGAGAACTCATATTAATAGCACACAATAGCCATTCTGACCGTATTCATGTGTTCTGTGGCGGTAGCGCAAATTTTTACACGTGGCGGGTGTCGCTTCTGTGCCAAGGTGGTGTGTGTGGTTTAAAAACAACACGTGTGTGCGCCGCAGCGAACATAACATATCCTTTTTGTTATAAAATACCTAATAGCATATTTTTTCTTCCAGGAGAGTTGCATGTTCACATTAGCTAAATCACTATTCAAGGATACAAAACTCATCATAGCTAGTAAGTATCTGCAATTATTATATATAAAACTGGTATACCACAAAAACGAAGGAAAAACTAAATAGAACTTCCATTATGTCGCAAATGTCTCATTATCGATGGCACAAGGTAACATGCCAATTTTGTTATGATGTAGAATAAAATATTGTTTAATTCATTGTTATGTTAAATATTTTGCATAAACAGTTGACAACCATATTGGTACTTAGTGCAATGGCTGTGGTGGTGACATATTTGTGTAGTAATAATGAGTGGGTTGTGGTTGATCGTCGGGTGTAAGCTTTCTAGCCGATATTTCCGATTTGTGTGTAAAAGCCTAATACCAGAGAAAGATATTTATTACATGGAGTGAATATAATTTTCAAAACTAAAAATAAAATTGCGAAAGTTTAAATTGCAAACTAAAAAATGTCCTCATAGGTAGGCAATATCTACATTGCATATTATATGTACTACCTCAAGAAAGGGGGCACCAAATACATTACACATAATTGATAGATAGGTAGATATTTTTGTTTACATTCTGGATCCAGTAATATATTGACCAGTATAGGCGTATAGATAAATAGGACAAAGCACGCGCTGGGAATGTACATAATACGTGAAGGAGACCGCATAGCACGGCTCCCTACCGTTTAATCGATAGCCATGTGAAAATTCCTTTAATAGAAACAGAGGATACGCTCATAAAATAGCCCACTGCAAACAAAGAAAACGACTGTGGTCAAAACCTATCGTTTTTCTGTAGGTCTGTAACGTAGACTTTTGTATGTCTTATAAGCCGTTCGAATACTTTATCACCCTTCCATCTTTTCCGAATTTAATTGACAACTGTGTAGGAACGCAGTCTTCTCTGTGCAATGCAATGCAATGCAATCAGCCCTGTTTTATAATGCCCACTGCTGAGCACGGGCTTCCTCTACTTCTAAGAGGGGTTAGGCCTTAGTCCACCATGCTGGCCTAGTGCGGGTTGGCAGACTTCACATTCTTATGGAATTCTTAAGTATGTAGGTTTCCTCAAGATGTTTTCCTTCACCGTTAAAGCGAACGATAATTGATAAACAATACACACGTAACTACGAAAAGTCAGAGGTGTGTGCCTTGAGTTTTGAACCTGCGGACATTGTCTCGGCAGACCGTTCCATTCCCAACTAGACTATCGTCCACTCTCTATCTCTAGTTTAATAACCTCATGTCCTTTTCGCGGGCTGTAATTCTGCTATCTTATCGTATCGATTGAGTTTTGAGTATTACTACACATTTCCAGATCAATATCTTTACCATTACCTTTAGTTCATTTTGAAGTAAATTTTAATTAGTTAATATATCGCTTATCGCAAATATAAACCTAAAACACGTCTAAACGTTTATTTGGGTCATGTAATGTTGGATACGTTTGGTATCACATTTTGGGTATGAAAAAGTACATAAATATCTAAATAGATAATGAAGATATTTACAAGTACTGTTCATCAAAACGTTGTATGTATGTAAACTATAAATAATGTTCATATGCTTTTTGGGAACACATGGTTCTTATTGCATATTAATAACATTTTAGCCTTGAATTTGCTTACTTCCCTTACTATTTAGGTCACATTCGGTATACTTAACATATCTATCGTTTTCCTGCTATAAGGGTTTCAACTGCTATAATTTTGGGGGAAAATCAATGATGAAAATGTTTTTATATTGTAATACGTTATTAATTTTGTTGTATAATAATAATAGTTATGAAATTATCGCATCATTGCTAATGTTGAAACTGTAATTTAATTTATAGTTTTATTATAGCTTTTTCCTCGTTTGTGTACTCGTAATATATCGATTTTTCATTTTGCCTTAAATCCTAAGACTGATAGGGATCGGGGTTTTCCCGCAGCTCTCTTACCCGCGATGACGCATGCTACGAAAATTATAAATGTGATAGTAGGTACAAATATTTGAATGTTGGGAGTTACGCATAAGAATGAATGAATTTGGATGAAATGTGACAGAAAAACAATCCAAGCCGACGATTAAAATACAGGATACTTTTATCCCAGGGAAGTTCACAGTAGGACTGTAATTCCAAGAAAGTTAATTACCGCGGACTAGGGCTGCCATCACCTATATTGCCGACGCCGGATAAACACGGCAAAAATCTCGTACATTTGGGCGAAATATGGGTTTTTCCCCGGACACCTCTGAAAAATATTTTTTTGCGACAAAAATAAAATACGTTATAATTTTTTAATTTTTCGCTTATCTATAAAAAAAATGATTTTTTTTTATATAGCATAGAATGACGAGATTAGCTTGCCGTTCGCCTGATGGTAAGCGATACGACCGCCCATAAACAGTAGCAATACCATCCAGCACCTTGAGTTACAAAGTACTGTGTGGCATTCCACTGCGCTCGTCATCCTGAGACATAAGATGTTAAGTCTCATTATGTCCAGTAGTTACACTGGCTACAATTTCCTTCAAACCGAAACACAACAGTGCACGCACACTGCTGCTTGGCGGTAGAAATAGACATTGCGGTGGTACCCACCCAGACGGACTCTTACATATGAGAGACCTACCACCAGTAGTAACAAAAGTGTCTGGGTTACACCTGGACACTTTTAGAAAACCCTGCCGGACGCCCTTCAAACTAGGACAAATCCGGGCAATTCCGGACGGATGGCAGCCCTACCGCGGACTAATAGTAGTTTAGATACGCTATCATGAATCGTTAGTGCGCGACTTTTCATTCTTTAGAAACAGACTGCCTCGGTGGCGTAGTTGTATTACAGTACGACTGCAAGGCTGAGGTCTCGGGTTCGATCCCCGGGTCGGGCAAAGTGATATTGGATTTTTCTATTCAGTATCAGCCCGGAGTCTGGAATTTGTGCCCGATATGGCGATAGGCTCGCCTCCTATCACATCATGGGACGGAATACGCTTGGCGAAAAGTAGGTGCACTAGTTGCGCCTCTGCCTACCCCTTCGGGGATAAAAGGCGTGAGCATGCGTAAAAACAGATATATTAAAAACCTTTCTGTCATAATATATCATTTATTTAAATAGTAAAATTGTATTGTTCCAGTGCATTGCGATTCGGCGGTGCCAATGAACATAACGTACGAATGGTCACCAACACTTTGCTCACCGGACTACTTACATTACTTTGAACAGGCAAGTATTCAAATGAGTTAGTAGTTAGTACAGTACCTGATATCATCACTGTTACGCCGTTGGCAGGATTGGCTTTATGAAATGTACCTAGGTACCGAACGGAAGGCATGAAAACCGAAGGAAATTTTAAAAAATCTTAGATCTTCTCGTTGTTATTTTAGATTACTTTTTGGAATACATAATCTTAATATATATAAATCTCGTGTCACAATGTTTGTCCTCAATGGACTCCTAAACCACTTAACCGATTATAATAAAATTCGCACACCATGTGCAGTTCGATCCAACTTGAGAGATAGGATAGTTTAAATCTCAAATTATAGTCGCAATTTTAATTTATTGCTAATTATTTGTCTGTTATTATTTGACAGTCACAATTATCTTAACTCCAAATGATTCTAACAGATGTCGATACCTTTCGACTGGGTTGAGTAAGTAATCAATAGATGGCGCTGCTATGAATGATTCTAACAGATGTCGATACCTTTCGACTGGGTTGAGTAAGTAATCAATAGATGGCGCTGCTATGGTAAATCTACGAACGTGTCATATAAGCTACATTTTAAGCGGGACTTTTATACCGGGAAAACTCATTCACGCGGGCGGAGCCGCGGGCAAAAGCTATTGATTATAGATTTACGGTTACCGCGCATTGTTTTGACGAGACAGCCCTGTATGGTGCGTATCTGCTAGATATGAGCAAAGTGGTACGTTCAAAATCATCCAATAGTGTAAATACATTATCTAAGCCTCGCTTAACACAGCTTCGATGGAAAATGGCTAATTGAAATTGTCACGATTTTTGGAGTTTGACAGCTACACTTATTCCGTACAGCTTAGCTAGGTATGGGCTGTGCCGTGCCCGAAATTGGCTAGGAGGACATCATCATGGGCTGTGCAATTACATGTATTTTCGATATAGGTAACGGGTACTAGTACTGACCCTTAATTAGTGTCATAAACATTTTTTCCTATTAGTCCTATGTATGTTATCAAAAGCGGAAATTAATATTATAATGTTCACATACAACGCAATTTAAAAATAACGAATGAACACTAATTAATCCATTTTTTTTGCAAAAGTGGAACTTTTTATTTAATTGATAAATGCATATCTTTTTAGATTTCGGAAATACTATATCGCTTATGAATTAGAATAATCTGAAGAAAGTAATTATTTTTTAAATTAACTTCTGCTCGTAAAACCGCTCGTGTTCATCCATTATCAGGGAAAAGTAGTCCATAATACTCAGGAATAATTTACCTTTCTATTAGTAAAGGAATTCTCAAAATCGGAGAAATATTTGTTCTGTTTTTTAAAATGATTATTATTATTTGATGTTGTATAAAAAGCGAACCACACTGCATTGTTAGTGCTATGTATTCTATTCGCCGTTACAGCAAGTGGTAGCATGCTCGAACAGAGTGGAGAGATCCGTGAGCGATGGCAACAACACAAGTTCATTGCAAGTGATGAGCGTGTCCGAGACGAGAACGTGTCACAGTAACAGTTGGTTGATATTCGACGGCGGCAAGACCAAGCCTTCGGAAGTGAACACCGAAGTTATAACGCAGTCGGTCAGTGTGGCATTTATTTGTTTGTCGCGTCCTTTTTTAGCAGAGTATATCAATGTGTTATGAAGCGGTAAATCTGGGATTGGAATCCGACTTAGAACCGGTTGGTGCAGAAGAATAGGGTATTTCCCTATGTTTGATTTTCTACATTATTTTAGATGTAACAGAAAATAATACGAAAAAGAAATTCTTCTATCAAATCAGCATCAAAATTGATTGAAAAATAAAGCAGTTATTCAATGTTGAAATATTGTTGTGAGCAAGCTTGGGGGCGTGGCGGGGATATCGCGCTATCTCTTTCGCACGCAGGCAGCGTTATGACCGACGGCGCTTGGTGACGTCACAACCTAATATTGCTGTTATTTGACAGCTACCCCTTCTAGCAAATTTCAAAGCTTTATAACTTACTATTGTTTGACATTGGCAAAATTGTCCTAAAGGACAGAGCCAGATAGGAAAAAAAAAACTTACTATTGCGCCCATTTTGAAAATTATTTTTACATTAAATTTTGGATCGCATACATTTTTCATAATTGTATATAAAAAAAGTAGTCAACTACCGTATTAGTTGAGCCACCATTCAATGCTTCGGGGATAAACCGTCAGCGAGTAGTTTTCGATGACAAAATAAATCGACGGTTAACGGCCAAAACGTCGTAAGCGACATTTTTTACGAAATAGAGTTATATATACCGTTAGAATCGGCTTTTTTTTTCTCCGTCGTTTGGTCTAAGTTTCATGACGCTACAAGAATTTTTTTGTCGCTTAAGCGGGCACAAATTTAGGGCAATACCATTAAATTTGTCGTCGTAAACGACGGACATATTTGTGTTTTTTTTTATTATGGTAGTTGGACGAAAACAGTGCTTCAAAATTGACAGTTATGCTATTTAGGCTATATGTAAAATATTGTTTCTTGCACGTTAACCTGTTTGGGCTGGAAACATTTTTTACAAATAAATAGATTACTCCAATTTTGCTTACATATTCTTGGTCTAAATTTCTGCTTAGGACATTAGGTCTCATTCTTAGAAAAAAATAATTTTCATTTAATACGTTTAGACCGAATTTTCAAGACTTTATTTGGCGTTTAGTCCTTTTTTTTCGAGTCCCTATGTCAATTATCCATGACGCTTAATATAAATCGCTCAAACAAACCTCACCTAAAATATTGTCGCTTATCCTTTTTTTTCCCCCCGATAAATTTTAACAGAATGGTGGTTAGATAAAAAGGTAAAACGAAAATTAATAGTTAACCCAATTCGAATAAATCTAATCGTGAAGAATTTGGCGATTGGCTTGTCCAACAAAAATGAAACTCTTTCACTCGTTTGAATCAAATGGGGTTATAGTTGAACAACGAACATCCAGTGCTCACACGACTACGGCATAAGCACCACATGTGCGCGTGAGTCATTTTGGCACGCGGTCTTGTGTCTACGTAAACTGTTAAAAAGGTAAGTTCATAGTTTGTCTTATTGATAATAATTGTATGTAAGTATTGCCATTTATTTATTTAGATATAAATCACACATAATGTCAATATGAGTGGTTAAATGCGTATACGCTATATTAGTTTTTGAATGCTTTATTTGTTAGGTAGCTTTGCTGTGCTTTGATTTGGTTGTGATCATCATTATTTTAGCTAGAAAACGAAATATAAGTGTATGTATACTGTATCTTTAGAACAGGTGGTAACAGGTAGCGCAACTTGATGAAGACTAAGATTACTCCATGTTCAGGGGATCACGACCCTCAGCACTGAGGAAAACGATGCAAGGAGGAGGAGGAGATACAATTTTCCGGTGTTACTGTAACGATTTTATTGAGATAAAAAACATTCTGCTAGGAAGCTTATTCACTCATTTTGAACGCTTTAGTGTATTGGTGATGTAATGTCATTATTGTATTGCGGTACAACTCTCATGCTCAGCTCTCGGATTCGATTCCTGGGTCGAGTAAAATAATATTTTGATTTTATGCTCAGTATCAGCCTGGTAAATGGCAATTGACTCGCCCCCTATTACATGGGACCTAACATAGCTGGGTGAAAAATTGCTGTGAGAACACCTCTGCCTACCTTCGAATGTAAGTAAGTATGTATACTATTGTATATGTGCCTATATACCTCGCTATTACATAGTATTAGTGGCGTCTTGAAAAACACTTGATTAGTAATTGGTAGATTGTTAGGACACCTTATCTTCTAGTCCTGGAGAGCATCCTTGATGTTTCAGCACTTGTTAGATTGTGATATTGTACCTATTATATAATACTTTACAATGTTATATAGACAAAATAACCCCCGACACAAAAATCTCTAAAAAGTAAAATAATAAAAGTGTCTTTGTCGTTAAGTACCTAGTAATATTTTGACCCAAGCATTGTCGCGTCGGGGAACTGCTAAAGAAGTATTTTCGTCTCCCTAGTCCTGAATTCGGTCCCCCGACGTGAAGACGCTTAGCTCAAACTATTACTAGGTACTTAAACGACAAAGACACTTTTATTATTTTACTTTTTAAAGATTTTTGTGCCGGGGGTTATTTTAATTTTTATTTCAAACTTTTTAAATTACTTTATTCTCCATCATGGGGCCTTGATAATCAACTATCTAACACTTACTCGATGAGACCATCCTTATGAGACCAAACACGCTATATCTGCTATAAGTTGCTAAGGAGTTGGGTATCCCGCAGAATACTTGATGCTGCAGCATCAGCTCATGTTTAAAAATATTGCCGAAGTCACAGTACACCAAATTTAAATTTAATCGGGCTTTTTAAATTGGAAACGAGCAGATAATCTTCAAACGCCTGAACAGATCTTCATAAATTATAGCTAAGAACCATCGTGATCATATCAGCTTTCAAACAAAAAAAAAACCGCGTCAAGATTGGTCTATTCGTTTGAGAGCTACGATGCGCCAGACAGACATACAGATACACATCCTAAACTTATAACAACCCGCTATTGTGTCGGGGGTTAAAAATTTAAGTACTTAAATCATAATGTATCGCTTTGGATAGTTATCTGTAGTAGTATTAATATAGGTATATACCTAATTAGTTTAGTTACATACACCCATTTAGTACGTAAACCCATAGAGTATAGATGTTGCGCGACTTCAACGGCGTGAAAGACATTTCACGGTGTAAAAATCCTACTGTGTACTTTTCACTGTAGCTATCCATAGCGCTATCGGTACGACGCCATCAACATCACTGCCTCGGTGGCGTAGTTGTATTACGGTACGACTGCAATGCTGAGGTCTCGGGTTCGATCCCCGGGTCGGGCAAAGTGATATTGGACTTTTCTATTTAGTATCAGCCCGGAGTCTGGAATTTGTGCCCGATATGGCGATAGGCTCGCCCCCTATCACATCATGGGACGGAATACGCTCGGCGAAAAGTGGGTGCACTAGTTGCGCCTCTGCCTACCCCTTCCGGGATGAAAGGCGTGAGTATGCGTATGCCATCAACATCAATTACTATACTCAGATAAAAAAAAAAACAAATATTGCCTACGAGTGCAATTAACCATGATTAAAAGTAGCATAACATAAGCTAATCTGATATGGTCTATGTCTGTGCCATATAAAGGGTGTAAAAGACAGCCTACCGAAAACTGATACCAGGTGTTCAGTACATGATTCTGATACCCCCTGCGTTTGAATTTTTCGTCGGTCTTTTCATGAATTTTTGTAATTTTTTTTCAATGATAACGCAATAAAATCGATACTATTCACTAACACAACCCCACTTTCATTAAAATAACAAGAAGTACATTATTTTCATAATAACAGAAATGTATGTAGAAAAGATAAAATGTACGCACGCGCCCCCAGTCAGCTGTTTTGAAATAGGTATACAGCGCCACGCGCGCCGCGTGCAATGGCCTCGCTGCGCCGCGCCGGGCGGCCGGCCGCCGCGCCGGCCCAAAGGCGCGCCGACGCGCGCGGCGTCCTTTGACTACGAGCGACGTGCGTTGCGAATTTCGGATTATAGAAAATGTGGATTGGACTTATTTAATTTCACTCCTCAATTCATTAACTATGAACGCGAAGTTGTGTTTTTTACGAAAGAATAATGAAATAACGATTTTTATGAGTACTAAAGTAAGCCTTCTTTTAATCATTTGTTATTAAACACAAGAAGTACATTATTTTCATAATAACAGAAATGTATGTAGAAAAGATAAAATGTACGCACGCGCCCCCAGTCAGCTGTTTTGAAATAGGTATACAGCGCCACGCGCGCCGCGTGCAATGGCCTCGCTGCGCCGCGCCGGGCGGCCGGCCGCCGCGCCGGCCCAAAGGCGCGCCGACGCGCGCGGCGTCCTTTGACTACGAGCGACGTGCGTTGCGAATTTCGGATTATAGAAAATGTGGATTGGACTTATTTAATTTCACTCCTCAATTCATTAACTATGAACGCGAAGTTGTGTTTTTTACGAAAGAATAATGAAATAACGATTTTTATGAGTACTAAAGTAAGCCTTATTTAATCATTTTTTATTAAACATTTAAAGTATTTACAATATCAGTTGTAGGAGTTTAAAAAAAATAGCTTTGTTAGCTAGTATTAACTGTGAAGGAATATCACAATTTTCCAAAATTCTTAAATGTGATGAACTACCATACTTACCACATCACCACACAAAACTTGGGTGCACTAAGCAATAAAATCTTTTCATTTGTGACGAAACAGGGAATCCTCTTTAGTAAATGCCCAAATATGGATCCAGCAAATTATTCGTTATTAGGTACTTCAAGACGCAAATAAATTTAATGGAAATGACCGATCCAAATGTTACAGGTCTAGGTAATTTCTTTGAGCGACGCGTGCGACTCGCAAGTACCTACTTTTGGCCCCTGGCGGGTGGCGCGGCGCCCGGCGGTTTGTTTGTTAGTTCCGACGCACCTTTCGTCTTGTGCGGATCGTATTTTTTCCTGACGTTCTTATTAATGAGGATTTGTGGTTTTAGGGTTTGTTTTTTTCTCAGGATTTCCAGTAAGAACAAGTGTTTTTTTAATGTCTCGCGAGCGGATTAGTGAAATACCTTAACAGTTTCAGTGCACGTGAATATGGACA
Organism: Sphinx pinastri; assembly: GCA_947568825.1. Lineage (NCBI taxonomy): Eukaryota > Metazoa > Arthropoda > Insecta > Lepidoptera > Sphingidae > Sphinx > Sphinx pinastri. The sequence continues at coordinate 5,513,711 of OX387620.1, forward strand.
AATGATAATGTGTTACGGTGAAGCTCGAGGCAAAGAGCAACAAGCTCTTCGACTTTATGAAAAAAAGTATCCTTATAATCGGCACCCAATTGATAAGCGTGTAATAACTCGGGCGTATCAACGTACTTTGGATAACCAGCCGGTAGTACCCAGACAAGAAGGGTCTGGAAGACCCTTGTGAAGTCGTACGGAAAACCACATTCTGGCTGTAATACGCGCAACCCCACGGTTGGGAACACGCACGGCTGCTCGTGTGATACGTATCGGTTATGAATGTAGATTGTCGCATACGAATATGCATAAAGTGTTACGGAAAGACCAGCAGCGAGCGTATTACATTCGCAAGGTACAAGCACTGCTCTTCGCTAACAGAAGTCTACGTGTGTCGTACTGCCGTTGGTTCCAAGACCAGCGGCGCGCAATTCCCATCTTCGCTGCGAACGTGATATGGACTGATGAGTCCACATTCACAAGATATGGGATGTGGAACAGACGTAATTCCCACATACGGGCACACGAAAATCCTTTTGCCATCCAAGAAAGAGGATTCAGACTCGGTGGAGTGTAAATGTGTGGGCCAGTATTTACATAAAAGAAAGTGTATTTACTAGTGAGTGCAATACCGCAGAAGAAATGCGAGAACGTATTTTAGGAGTTTTTGAGTAGTGTGTTCGTGACCCTAGCTTTATGTGCCGGCTTCATGCCGAGACACTATTACGGGCTCGTCTCTGCGAACGAGTTGGTGGGGGCCACTTCGAACCTTATCTCATTAGAAGCGAGAGGACTTGATGTAGGTAAGCCCAATGAAATTGTGCTATTTTAATCGTAGAGTGGACAGTGCCGTCTATATTATTTTGTTGAGTTGAGTTGTGTTAATCCTCGTATCACGCCGCGGTGCTTTAACCTAAGAACGTATTCGCGCGGTGCCCCGCGCCGGCTACTGTAGAGTGTAGGTAGATTTCGATAACTACGCAATGGATCACATACATTTCTGGCCCAAGAATTACGAAATTGTTATGCACACATGTCCGGTACCCGCGGACATCTTTATTTTAATATAGGCATATAATGCTATTTTACTTTAAAATTTTCGGTAGGCTGTCTTTTACACGCTGTATTATGCAAATCCATTCAGCAGTTTGTGTTTATTTCTCACAAACATCCAAATTCATACAAACTTTCGCATTAATATTAATAATTATTATTATATTATAGTACGACAAGATTTTTCCGTTTCAGGCAGCCCATTTTGTCTCAAAAACATCGTGCATCGGACATTATCGGCAAAGCATTACATAAATCAAACATATGCCTGCATACTCGAAGAAAACTTTATTTCGATAATCTAGAGAAAATAAAGACTGATTTAAGAAAAACAATATTTTTTTTATATTCCAGGTCTCTGGGTGTAGATCCTATGGAATTATGGTTATTTTATAAGAAAATCACACAAAGTGCTTTCTTGTTTTTTAAGGAGCTGAATGTAAGTTTTATAAACTGTTCATTTATTACAATTTCCCTGTCTGTTTGTCACTACCCAAGAGTCGGTTATATGATATTTCGTGCTACTTGATAAACAAAAAAACTCACAGTAAGCTCTTTTTCCATCATTTAAACAAAATGAAAAAGGCAGTAACATCATTTAGGCTGGAAGAGGATCAGTGAGTTGTTTCATTTACGACGTTCTTCCTGTTAGAAAAATCAGGTACATTTGAGGGTAAGCGACAGTAAATAGTGTTAAAACGGTGATTTATATTAATTTAACAATGCAGTTTTGAAGAAAACCATATAAAAGCTATATGGTTAAATTTTGAAACTTTTGGAATCAAAGGAAAAATTTATATGATTTTTTTTCGGTTATTTTCAACTTTAAACCACTCTCCTGTAAAATTTGTAAAGTGGCGGTTATCCCCTTTTGGCCGTTAACCGTCGAAATGGTTTTCCTTAGCCCTGGCATCAAATATCAATATTCAAAACGCAATGTAGTCTTCGTCAACAAAATAAGGCGTATTTGTGTATGAATATATTGTTCACAGAAATTGCCGCCAGTTCTAACGGTGGAGAAGGAAGGTATATACGTGCTCAAAATGGCTGTCCGAAGTAACACGAAGTTCAACGCGGCCGTACGTATCGAGATGGTGTCGCCCTCTGGGTATCTCTCCGCTGCGATATGGCCTTTGTTACCGGTGAGTAGAACTTCTTTTCAAATAGAGTACAGTATTTTTTATTATTTGTGATTTTCAAGCATGTAGTGGTCAATACCTCAGTGTCAAAGTACACCTGGAAATCTTTGAATGTTCGTTGTTCAACATTGCACATTCTGTGTCCGATGACACACAGTGTTTTTTAAGTAAATTGTTAATTGATAATTTATTCTAATCTTTTTATATTTCGTGGCTTTATTATTTATTGTTTTCTGACTCGAGGGTGAGAACCTTGTCTTTCTTGCTTGTGAAAAAGTTTGGATCTTTGTTAGAGGATAAACGCAGCAACCGCTGAATGAATTTGGATGAAATTTGGCCCGCGGATGGACTATATCCGTGATAAACATATTGACTACATTTTATCCCTGTAATAGGCTTTATAAATATTTTTTATCCGAGTTTTATGTAGATGGTGCTGGCGTCGTACAGACGCTATGGATCACTACGGTTTTTTTTACGGGAAAATGATGATGCGTTCAAAGCCCCGAGCAACACTTAAGCGTCATTTACACAAGAAGAGTTTCCCGAATGCGAGCGGCGAAACATCGTAAGCGATTATCGTGTGCGAGAACTCTCCATGAGATTCTCTCCTGTAGTTGTTTACAAAAAAAAACTTTGCATATAAACTTGTAGCAATAAAGCGATACTTGGATTCGAGTGTCAAAGGCGTGACTCTCTCCTCTTACATTGTTAACACTATAGGCAAGTATTCGTAGGGTGATATTCGCATACGTGTCTCGCCTAGTGTAAACAGTATTTGGGCGAGATTCGCATGTGTTGTTGCGAGCCTTGAACAAATCGTTCAGTGGGCTTAGAATGTGACAAAAAAACACGTCGCGTCTCCGTTTCGTCTTATTGGGATTGGTTGAGAGACTGACGTATTGGTCTCTCGATCAATCACAAACATCAAAATTAAACGACATCGTTTTACGAGTTGCGTCTTCGTGTCACATTCTAAGCCCACTGTACTGATTTTGTACGAGACTCGCCATTCCTAATTTGAATTGTGAGACTCGTACGATTTGTTTACACACGCAGCGACCAAGAAGAGTTTATGGGGCGATGCTTGCTTTCGAGAGACGACATTCGCACCGTTTGTTTACACTAGATTATCACATAGCGAAAAACTGACGCTCGTATGCGAAAAACTCTCCTTGTGTCTTCGGCTTTAGTTGAGAAGTAAAGGTGAGATTGTGTGTGTGTGCAGCGTTGTCAACTTAACGGATTTCCCGTCATATCTAGCGGATTTGGATACGTTGAAAATGGGAAAAAATAATTTTAACGGCTAACGGAATATTTCAACGGGAAATCTACTTTCAGCGAAATATGGCCTTTTACATTTCTCAAATGTATATGACGAGGGGGGACGGGTGGTATACGTGACTTATTTGTTGAAAGGGAGGTTTTTTAGGCGGCAAGAACCCACGCTACGCAAGCCCCACAACACGCCATGTGAAAGCTATATCTACGCCCGTGTACATAGAACTTTAGAAATTTTAGGGCTATTATTAACGAATTAAAATTTTGACTGATATATACAACGAAATTGGTGGATTTTTTAAAATGTTTTTTTTTAATAATGGCATTTGTGTTCACATTTTGCCAATGTCAAGTTTGGTTTGTCTATTTTATTATCTGTAGTATGTCGAAGTAAGCAGTGGCTACCTTACCAAGGCTCTATCGAGGAGTTTTGGCGGCAACAAAAAAAACACTTGATTAGCACAATTATTTCAATTCACTTCATTTGAGCTCTTTAATAGAACTATATTGGATAATATACCACCATAATTATGCAATATAACACCAAATATCACCAAAATAATGAATTAAAACAAGAGCACCTCATGACACTTCCAAGTTCCCGCCAAAACTCCCTTTTAAAATGTTGTTGGCAACACTGTGTGTGGTGTGTGTGCAGTTCTTCGGCGTGATGTGCGGCGTGTACACGGTGGTGTGCGCGAGCTGGCTGTGCGTGTGCGCGCTGCAGTGGCGCGACCTGCTGCGCATCCAGTACTGGATCGGCGCCGTCGCGCTGCTCGGCATGCTCGAGAGCGCCGTCTACTACGCCGTCTACTCCGCCATCAACTCCTCTGGGTAAATATCATCAAAACATTTCAGGAGGTCATTATCAATACTACTCAAATCCGGTGGTCTCTCATATGTAAGAGTCCGTCTGGGTGGGTACCACCGCAATGTATTTTTCTACCGCCAAGCAGCAGTGTGCATACACTGTTGTGTTTCGGTTTGAAAGACATTGTAGCCAGTGTAACTACAGGACATAGTGAGACTTAACATCTTATGTCTCAGGATGACGAGCGCAGTGGAATGCCACACAGTACTTTTTAACTCAAGGTGCTGGATGGTGTTTGCTAGTATTTATGGGTGGTCGTATCGCTTACCATCAGGCGAACGGCATGCTCGTCTCGTTATTTAAAGCAATCATTTTTTTATGCCTAGTTCAGAAAAAAGAACTTTTCTATGCCGTCTAATTTATCATGTTAGTAAGATTAGCATTTTTTATTATTTTTAAGAGCTTTAGGCTAGATTTGGCTAATTTTGAACGTTATAAGGTAATAAAGAAGTCTGTAAAGAAAAATGTCATGTACTTACTTTATAGTCCATGAATTTGGAATTGACTACTATTGAAAATTACCTCCTGTTTTATGCTGTTAGTGTTTGTATATTTTTTTCGGACGATCACTGAATGCCTTTTTAAAGTTATTGTTTTTAAATTAATATTAGTATCGTAAGAATCTCGAGGGTATGTGAAGTCTGCCAACCCGCACTAGGCCACCGTGGTGGACTAAGGCCTAACCCCTCTCAGTAGTAGAGGAGGCCTGTGCTCAGCAGTGGGCAATATATAATACAGGGCTGATGATGATGATGATGATTAGTATCGTTCGTAGACTTATTTCCAGGCGATAATTATATTGAATTAATAAATGTTTGACTCAATTCGAGACAGTTTCATCATTTTATATTATGTCAGTATATCCTGTCTTTAAAATATGTATTCTTATATTCTGCATTTGCTTTTAGTTATTTCAACGCGGAGGCATACATGGTCGCCGAATGGATATCGGTGGCGAAACGAGCGTTGGCGCGGATGCTAGTCATTATAGTGTCTCTCGGATTCGGTATTGTTAAGTGAGTATAAAAAAACACCAAAATACACCAACAATAAACGTAGTGTGTAGATATAAAATCAATGTGATAAAAAACCATTGATGTATTAAAAAAACCACAATACATCAATGTGAAAAACACATAAATGTTTGCATTGCTTATTTTTAAAAATCTTGAGTTTTTTACTTATGGTCGCCATTTTTAAAACACGTTTTATAACGTGATTGTGGCCCATACATCTGTGGGCTTAGAATGTGACAAAAAAACACGTCACGTCTCAGTTTCGTTTTATTGGGATTGGTTGAGAGACTAACATTTGACTGACTTATTGGTCTCTCGATCAATCACAAACATCAAAATTAAACGACATCGTTTTACGAGTTGCGTCTTCGTGTCACATTCTAAGCCCACTGTTGTGTTTTTAACTGCGCAACGTCTGCGCGACACTAAATGCTGGCATGTTTTAAGAAAATCTGTACTAGGAGTTTATTTGTTTTTTTTTATTGCATTGAATGACGAAACGAGCATGATGTTCGCCTGATGGTAAGCGATACGACCACCCATAAACAGTAGCAACACCATCCAGCACCTTGAGTTACAAAGTACTGTGCGGCATTCCACTGCGCTCGTCATCCTGAGACATAAGATGTTAGTCTCATTATGTCCAGTAGTTACACTGGCTACAATTTCCTTCAAACCGAAACACAACAGTGCACGCACACTGCTGCTTGGCGGTAGAAATAGACATTGCGGTGGTACCCATCCAGACGGACTCTTACATACGAGAGACCTACCACCAGTAGTCACAAAAGTGTCTGGGTTACACCTGGACACGTCCAGTTGCCGCGTATTGTAAGACGTGTGACGTGTGACGTGTGACGGGTGGGCAGACCGCGGCTGGGCGGCGCGCTGCAGCGCGTGTGCGGGTGCGGCGCGCTGTGGGCCGCGCTGGGCGGGATCAACGCGTGGCTGCGGCTGCACCACAAGGCCGACGAGTCCAACCGCGACCTGCTGCTGTCCGAGGTGCCGCTGTCGCTGCTGGACAGCGCCATCTGCTGGTGGGTGTTCGTCAGCCTCGCGCACACCATGCGCACGCTGCAGCTCAGGAGGTCAGACAATACTCAATACTCAATACTCAATATACATACTATATATACTTTCATAATCTATTTCATGACTCTTGGAAACCATGATAAAGGAGTTTTGGCGAGTACTTGGAAGTGTCATGAGGTGCTCTTATTTTATGTATTTATACCTCATACAAAACATGTAAAGGGGGACTTAATGCCGAAGGCATTTTCTACCAGTCAATCTGGAATGGTGCAGAGAAAAAAAAAACATAGTAGGTGCACGAAACAAATTTGGATCATAGTGTCGATTCAATTAAAATAGTAATATTAGGTAAAAACTACGCCAATAAATACACATATATATTTTGGTAATACTTATAATAGTAATAAATATATGTAGCATACTTAATATAAATAATACAATTACATAAATATTTATATAAAATATATAATTAAAAATACAATTACAATTTTAATTCATTATTTTGGTGATACTTAATGTTATATTGCATAATTATGGTGGTATATTATCCAATATAGTTCTATTGAAGGGCTTAAATGAGGTGAATTGAAATAACGGTGCTAATCAAATGTTTTTTTGTTGCCGCCAAAACTCCTCGATAAAGTCTTGGTAAGGTAGCCACTGGCTTTACTAAGACGTATCCACTACTAAGGATTCATTTTCACTTGACATTGGCAAAATTGTCCTAAAGGACAGAGCCAGATAGGTAAAAATAAACTATGATATGATATAATTTCTATATTTCGTGTAAAATTAACCATAATATGTAAAAAAGAATACAAGACCCTGAACCCCCCCACTCCGAATAATGGGGCAATACCAGTTAAAATTTCTTCCGTCTGATCTATATCAACAAATGAACCGTGTAACATTGTTTCAGGAACACAATAAAGTTATCGCTGTACAGACACTTCACAAACACGCTGATATTCGCAGTAATATCGTCCGTTGTATTCATGCTGTACTCGATCAAGTCATACAGGGTTCTACAGTGTATCACCGTAAGTATCAAAATTATATAATAATCCCTTCCTAGCCGATTTCGGCCACAGCGGCCAATCTCAACGGAGATCAGCCAGGTGCGCAGGAGATATTATAGTGCACAAGTGTGTGCGCAGTACACAGGTGCACTCGCTATTCCATCGCTCTCATAGTCCGGTGAGAAGGCAATCCGACATGACCGGAGAGAGATCAGGCGCAGGACCAACGGCTTTACGTGCTTTCCGAGGCACGGGGGCATCACACCGACAACTTCCTGACTCCGAGCTGCGACTGAGTAATTTTTAAGATGGAAAAACCCAGTCACAATGTTTTTTTGGCCCGACCCAGGACCTCAGAGCGCAAATCGTACTCGTAACACATACGCAATACAACTACGCCACCAAGGTAGTCAAAATTATATACCATACTACAGTGTGTCATAGACACACACACACTCACGCCTTTTATCTCCGAAGGGGTAGGCAAAGGCGCAACTAGTGCACCCACTTTTCGCCGTGCGTATTCCGTCCCATGATGTGATAGGGAGTAAGCCTAACGCCATATCGGGCACAAATTCCAGACTCCGGGCTAATACCGAATTTAAAACCCAATATCACTTTGCCCGACCCGGGAATCGAACCCAAGACCTCATCATTGCAGTCATACCGTAATACAACGTAGTACGCCACCGAGGCAGTCATAGACTAAGGAGATAATGGTGGAATGTAAACAGGCAGTTCCTGGTTTTGATTCTAAAGTTGGGTAACTTTTTTTTTTTTTTTTTTTTTTTTTTTTTTATTGCATTTAATGACGAGACGAGCATGCCGTTCGCCTGATGGTAAGCGATACGACCACCCATAAACAGTAGCAACACCATCCAGCACCTTGACTAACAAAGTACTGTGTGGCATTCCACTGCGCTCGTCACCCTGAGACATAAGATGTTAAGTCTCATTATGTCCAGTAGTTATACTGGCTACAATGTCCTTCAAACCGAAACACAACAGTGCATGCACACTGTTGCTTGGCGGTAGAAATAGACATTGCGGTGGTACCCACCCAGACGGCCTCTTACATAATGAGAGACCTACCACCAGTAAACACCACTGTATGGCTTTTTGCATATAATTTGTCTAATACGATACGGGATCTCTAGAGGGGAGCGTTGACGTTATACTTTCTGCAATATGCTTGAAAAGTGTTGCGCCGACCCCATATTGGAGGGTAATAAGGGCAAATAGGAGCAAGGCTCAAAAAATATTTTGACTACTGTGTGCCTTACCTTGCATTTATGATTCCAGGAATGGAAAGAGGTGTGGATGGATGAGGCGTATTGGCCCATTCTGTTCGTGAGCGTACTTACCGTAATCATGATACTGTGGCGGCCCACCAACAACAACCAGAGATATGCCTTCACGCCGCTACTTGACAATGCTGAAGATGACGACGGTAACATACAGCCTTTGCCTTATTAACACTTTTCTGCCAGCCCGAGCTGGTTTATTGCTCACACACTCACGCCCGTTATCCACGAAGGGATAGGCAGAGGTGCAACTAGTGCACCCACTTTTCGCCGTATGGATTCCGTCCCATGATGTGATAGGGGGCGAGCCTATCGCCATACGGGCACAATTTCCAGACTCCGGGCTGATACTGAGTAGAAAAACCCAATATCACTTTGCCCGACCCGGGGATCGAACCCGAGACCTCAGCATTGCAGTCGTGCCGTAATACAACTACGCCACCGAGGCAGTCTCATCATTCTTTATTTATGGCTTTGTTTAATTCTCATCATAGATTTTACTCCCAATAAAAATGTCAGTAGTTATATAAGTGACCATGGGTATTAATAATAATAATAATTAACCCGCAGGGGCGGCTTTGTGGCGAGCCGTCGGTGAGTGGCGACACCGCGTACCCCGATTCCGTGGGGGCTAAATGAGACCCCCGACCCTTGGCTTGCCTTAAATGGCTGGCTAGGGGTGGAAATCGCAAGAGCTAAAACCTGAAGCTCCAGGGTGGAAGTGCTCAAGCTGCGTAATAGCGAGGAAACCCGCTCCGGGACGCGTTAGCGACCCGCGATGGTGAAATCGGTGCACACCTCTCGACACCCTTTAGCCACCCACACCGATGTTGCGTCCTTGGCATGCGCCGCTTTTGGGATGCCCATCTAGTGGGGGGCAAGTCACCGTCTGCCTTGATTACAAATGATTGAGACATTTTACTTGGCAGGCGTCCCGTTGTCTCAATCAATAGCCCAGCAACCAGTCCAGCTAGATCCCATCCATAGACCCGGTATAATTCCCATCTTCTCCGCAATAGTCCTTGCACCTTGCGGGCGCTGTCTTTGGCTGTATTTCCATAAGTACAGACAGAGAGAGTACCTACAAGGTGTACACACCCCAACTAGAGTAACGTATCTTAAAGGGGCCTCTACGTGTTGGATCCATATCCCCACGCAAGCCTTCCAAAAGGACCGGCCTTCGTGCCGTGATTTCCCGCAGGAAAGATACAACATAATAATTATTATAATCAATTTAATGTATCTTGACTTACCATAAGTGCAACTATGTTCGCCTACGTGATGAATAAAGTATTTTCACTGGTTGTAGGTCTCTCATTATGTAAGAGTCCGTCTGGGTGGTTACCACCGCAATGTCTATTTCTACCGCCAAGCAACAGTGTGCATGCTCTGTTGTGTTTCGGTTTGAAGGACATTGTAGCCAGTATAACTACTGGACATAATGAGACTTAACATCTTATGTCTCAGGATGAGCGCAGTGGAATGCCACTCAGTACTTTGTCATTCAAGGTGCTGGATGGTGTTGCTACTGTTTATGGGTGGTCGTATCGCTTACCATCAGGCGAACGGCATGCTCGTCTCGTCATTCAATGCAATAAAAAAAAAAAAAAAAAACTTTGACTGCGGCTAACGTAACAGTTGTGTTTTTTAGTGCGCAATGTGCGCGTGTACTTCACACTGGAGTGTTTGCAGACTGTTTCATTCGATGCGAGACATCACCTCCATACAAGGCGCGTTGTTAGATAGTTTATTGTTCGCCGCAGTCAGTATTTTAATACAAATTGTTTTATATTATCCATTTTAAGTTTTTCTATAGAGAATACTCTGATACTCATGAAGGATATCGAACTTATTATACGTAGATTTTCTCTTAAGTATTAAACCAGCGTGTATTTTTTTATGTTTGCAACAACTCATAAGTAACGATCTAAGTCACATGTGTTATATAAAATTCTAATACTAGATTTCTAGAAGTAATTCACTTAGCAAGTTATCATTAGGAAAATCTTTTATTCGTATTTAGTGTTAGCTGTCACTGCATTATAAAAACTCTTGCGATATAAGGAATATCTTAAAGTTTGAACATACTCAAATTACAGAAGAAGAAGAACAATTTGTGAACGACGCGTATGGTGTTAAAATGCGCGGAACAACGAACAGTTCGTCGGGAGACGTAGAACAAAGGGATTCTCAGCAGGATCCCAGCAGCAACTCTCTTGATTCAGACCTGCGTTGGGTCGAAGAGAATATACCGACGAGCACGCTACCATTATTAGACTCCGACGAAGAAATAGTCAACACAAAGTTTGAAGTCTCCAAAATGCAATAATTATATAAGCGAACTCTCATATAAAGTATTATTTAAACTGTGATGTTGTTTTATTTTTGCTGTTATGAAATAAATTGCACTTATTTATATCGTTATATTTTCTTTCATCCCTACTGATTAGGGATGTCGCCTTGGGGAATCTCAGCCGGGTTATATACTTATTGCATTGATTTTCTTTTCTCAAATCCACCAAAATGCGATTTAGAGACATGTGGATCCAACTTAAGAATAAAATATTGAATTCGTGCTTGTATACATCGCACCTTAAGAACGAAAACAACACAATTAAAAAAAAATACGAAAATTGAGTTATCGTCATAAACTAACTTAGAACTTGTATATTTTTTATTAAAATACAATAAAAAGGGACCGATATAACAGTTTTGTCCTGTTCCCGCTCGAATATGGCTGTGTTTGAACTATTGTTTTGTTGAGAACTTCGTTTTAAGTCATTTTATGACGATAACTCAAATGTCGGTCATTTTGAATTGTGTCGTTTTCGTTCTAAAGGTATGAAATCTAAATGATAATCAACGTTAAGCCCAAGTCGGATGATGGGACAGTGTCTAACCTCAGAAAATAAAAAAAATATCTATGGCAAGTATTTTTTAATTCTTACCATTCTAAAAATAAATAAATTAGTTGTTTAATTCGTACCATTCTAAAAAATAAATTCATTTTGGCACCCTGCAATAAAACATGATATTTTGTCTGTCGTTTACAGAAGGGTTACTTACGATAATATGAAAGTGAAAAACATAAGAAAAGCAAAGATTTGTACTCATACTTATAGTTCGGACAAACTAAGCTGGCCGGTATGACAATTCAATTTTTTTCCCGAAGCGATAACTCTGTAAGAACGTCTACCCAAAAAATTCAAAACCGTGTCATGTCATACCGGCCATATTAGTTTGTCCCTACTATAGTAATAGAAAGAACATCGCAGGTGCACAAAATTTATTATTTTTTCGAAAGACAATACAAAAAAATACATTTGTTTTTCTGTTATTTTCTGTGGTTAGACACTGCCCTATCACCCGATTTCGGCTTGATGTTTTATAGGACACTGTACATCATTTGAGACTAACTTTTTTTATTGTGATCTTTTAGGGTCATTTAGAGCATTTAAAATAGACTGTCCTTATAGAATTGTGTGTACTACATTATTTAGGTTCATTTTAAATAATAAATGTTACATCACCTTACAAAGAAAAGTTTGAGTCATACATCCATGACTTTAGGTGACCTAATGTACTACCAATTGTATGACTAAAGCAAATAATCGTGTATTCGAATATTCTTCTTTTCTTATATTATTCTTTTGGCGTAATCACAGATTATATTATGTTAAAGTGTTGCATTGCAATTTATTTCAGTTTCGTGTAGCATTAATTAAAATAATAACAGGAAATTTTTTAAACATTTATTTTTACATACAATTAAATATATTTGTTCTTTAGACATGATCTTTGGTATATAAAATATAATATTGGTGTGTATGGCCACAATACATTGAATAGATAAAATGGAAGTTACAGAATTCAGTCGATACAGAATACATGAAAATACAGATTACAAGCTACAATTAAAAAAATATATTCTAATGATTATTATTTATGGTATAAATAAAATACTTTGAGCTAAAGATAATGAATAAAATCGCTTCCCATCTCAATACCTTACATTTGTGTCAATACCCAATTGAAATTTCCATTAAACTGATTTACAACATTTCAAATTTGACCAAGTCATAAAAGTAGTTGTGCTAAAAATATGTATCATGCAGCAGGACATACATATGATGTTTTGTTTGTCCATCATTCATTTCTTCCTAATACAATTACAATAGCATATTTCTATGCAAGGAATGTCCTAATGTACAGGTTCAAATATTCCCACAATAATTAAAACTCTATTGCCATTACAATAAAGTTGCAAATTAAATATAATTTTTAGCATGTGAGTCACCACCGCGGAGGAAGTGCTAAAACTGGAATCCCATAAATGGTATCGGTACTTTATACATCCTTGTATCATGAGTTGCAACAAAATAAATTAAATTCAATAATCATACAGGAAGTACTGTAAAGATAACAATAATTGAATATTATGTTATTGGAATAGTTTTGGTACATCATGTAAAACTATATAAGTGTTTTAAGAAATTTTTGTAGTACAAAATCAAAATGATTTAGGTACATTATGGAAAATCCATAGTGATAGCACTTTCGAGCTTTTTAAACTTATTGCTGATATATATACAATAAAATATCATATTTAATGTCCATTAATTGTTTTCATAATAAAAATCATAATCATCTGGCTCATCGGGTATTTGTGGTGGGTCCTGTGGAATGTCTATTCCTTCCGCATCAAGCAATCGGACTTTAATATCCATAGACAACAAAGTTTGTAAATCATTTTCAAAAGATCTGCTACTCATCTTTTCTTTTAATAGAGCATTAATGCCATCAGTCCAATAATCAAATATTTGTTCATCAGGGGCCAAGAAATCTAAGGATGTCACTTCAGCAGATTTTAATATTAGAGAAAAAGCTAAATGTGGTGTTATTTTCCGCCCTCTTAAATCTTTGATATGAGGACAGTCTTTGCCAATAATAACACATTTTATATCAGCTACAGCCAACTTATTTCCAAGTTCTTCTAAGCTAGGAGTGCTTTTTTCATCACAGTCTCCATAATGTATGACTTTATGATTCGGTGACAGACGCACAAACCAAAACTTGTCTTTTATCCGTTGCCCTCTGGATGAGTATTTCTTGAACCTTGTACCACCAACTAGCACACCCAATCGTTGTTGTTGGATCAAGTCAATTATTTCAGGTGTTATTTTCTCCTTAAGTTCAACTATGGGCCGAGCATGAGATTCCCAAACCTCCCTGTTGGTTCTTTCTTGTTGCCATATTTGTGTGATTTCAGCATAGGTGAGTTGATTGATCTTTTGCCTAAATTTGTCAAGTCCCTTTGGAGAAGCTGATAATGCTCTGTTTATTTGCTCTCTCACAACGCTTGAGACTTTGATGAAATCTTCAATTGTAGCTCTCATCTCCTTCCATGTCTTGTTTAAGACAACTATGCAGATGCAGAACAACTCCTCGAAAGGATGGTCATGGGTGAAGAACAGGGGGTGATATGTCTGGCCCTGCTCACTTGGAGGATCTCCTACATGCAGTATATCGCACAACTGTTTCACCAACTCTACACTAGTTTTGCCAAAAGGGCATTCATGTTCATCTGCTCTACAGCTGTTTTCTAGAACAATTTTTGTGTAATCATCTGGGTAATATTTAGCAAAGTACAGCATGCAGTCTAAAGCAAGTATCCCTGGTGGAACTTCATTAAAATCTTTTATGGGGTCAATCTCGCATTTGAATCCTAGTTTCTTGAAGTCTTTTGAGTATGAGCCCACTGGCCTTCTCATGGTGACTTCTATGTTTGGGTTATTATCATTTTCAAATGCAATTTTCCTTAGTTCCTTAATTTTTTCCTGTGAGTCTTGTTCCTGAGAATCAGCCCTTTGTCTCATTCTGGGCTCCAATAAACCAAGCATTAAGGTCTGGAGTACATAAAGTTGATGGGCCAGCTCGGTGCCTAGGGCTTCTTTTGTAGTATTTTTTGAGAACTCACTCGCTCCTATAAGATTTTCATAAATTATATTCCGGGCTGGCTTGGAAGACACAGTAGCTGCAATCATTTTTTTCCTTGTCAAGTCTGCTTTTGAAAACATAGCATTGATAAGTGCAATAGTATTCTGCTGAATTTTACTGTCTTGTGTGTTTTGGAGGTGAGTGATCAAACTGGTTATAGGGACTTCTTTCTCCACATGTGAGTTTTTGGAGCTGTTGAGAACAATATTCTCGAGAATAGATAAACAGCATTGGATCACTTTAGGATCCCGTGTGTTGGAATGATTGCTCACAAAACTAGCAACTTTATTTATAAATTGGTTTTCAAGTATGTCCCAAAAAATAATACCATGGTCCATGAGTTCCACGAATGTCACCAAGGCGTATTTCAACAGTTCACCATTAAATTTTCCATTCTGTATATTGTTTATGATAAGAGATAAACCCTTTTTGTTTATAAACTCAAGGGCAAATGTGAGATCACTACTTAGAGTCGACAATTTCTTCAGAGCTGTGACCTGTTCAGATTCCAGACCAGTGTTGATTTTAGTTAAAATGTCCTGCACAGTCTTTGCTGGAGATAATTCTAATCGCAATACCGATCCATTTTTTATGTCATTTCTGTTCTTTTCAGTTATGTAATTCTGGTTGTTAGTTTCGGAGAACTGTAAGGCGTAGTTTTCGGAGTCAGGCAGACCCCAAGGCTTGCACAATAGCTGAATGATACTGGATAAAGGCTGTGCTTGGTCGAATTCGATTAACTGCGGCACCTTGTCGGGCGCATTTAGCATCTCCACAGCGATCTTTAGTATGGTGGAATCTTTCTCTTTAGTTGCCGACGGCATTTTCATTGGTTTAGTAGACATTTAATTGGCATTGGACACGGATACAAATACAAACTCCACAACACACCACACACCACACCTAGAGAATGTCGCTAAAAGTCCTATAATATAAAAAAACGCTTTTAGTTTTTGACATTTCTTTATGCCAGTGACCAGTGACGTTCATGGAAATAAAGGTGCGTTCGTAATTATTTATAATATACTGTATGTCATGTAATCTTTGTTTTGTTTTGTTTACTAATTTTATTGGTCCTATAATAATATGACGTGTTTTTATATAAAACTAGCTTTTGCATGCGGCTCTGCCCGTGTAAATACCCTTTTCTGGGATAAAAGTTTCATTGTACTATTCCATTTGTAAAATTAGCCTATGTCCCTTCCCACTTCCCAGGGTCTCAAACTTTCCCCATAACAAATTTCATCCAAATCGATTCAATGGTTCAGCCGTGAAAACGTAACAGAGAGACAGAATTACTTTCGCATTTATACTACCTAATATAAGTATGGGGCCCCCGAAGCAATTCTTGTGCGCTGGGTCTTCACACCCAATGCACGCCCATGCGCGGGGGGACATTAGTCGCGGGCCGAGGCACACAGTTCAGTGTGTATACCTCTTGGTTGGATAACACATTGAGGCCTAAAAGGGCCCGCGAACATTTCCTGGCACCCTTTTCCTTTCCACCCATCCTGAGAACCTTTCTCCATTCCCCCACCTTTCCTTCCATCATCCTTTTCCACTTCCTTCCCAGGCCCCTGCAGTCGTCAAGCCGGGGGACTCCAGTATCCCATTCGCAGGTTTCCCCCGGTGTTGACTTCAGGATCGCCTACATAAAAAATAATAATAATATAAGTATGGGCTTAGAATAATAACACATAGAAACCGTGAACATACACGCTTAGTGAGGCAAGTAAAACTAGGCTAAATTAGCCTAGTAACCAAACATCCCGCGTCAGTGCTCAAGGCCGAATCGTAGCGCTATCAGCTCTCGATACTTTATTTTAAAATGATGGTTTGTGCAATAAACCGATGTCACAGTATCTCGGATAATTTTAAGAAACATTGTAACATAACATTTCACATGCAATTATTACGATTTATCTAATATTTTGACATAAAATAATAGCTAAAGCAAAAACAATAATTCAAAAATTTTATAGACGCCATTATATCAAAATGTTGCCAAAAAAAAAGAAAATTGATACCCCAAATGTTGATGTTCATATTCTAAAATTAATATATTTCTAAAATTAACTTATTTAATTGGTACCTTTGCATGCTTTGGAATTGTGTTGCCAGTATTATGAAAATAATATTTTTCTGTTGAGTTGATTTTAATTGACATTTCAAATTTTAACAAGCTTATATTATTATTTTAAATGAAAATAGTTCTAAAATAAGGACACCTGTATCTTTTCTTTTTTAGAAATTAAAAAGTTATTTATAATTTTAACTTTTTTTTCTTTTTTTCAGCAGACGTTAGCACTAAGCTTCAAATGACGTCAATTATACGGTTGAATGGTGAATGGTGATGCTGCCTTTTTTACTATGATTCGCAAAAAAAAACCGTAATAAAATAGAACCAGATACATTTGATATTATTGACATAAATAAAGGCATTCATTCATATCATCATCATAAAACTAGAATGGAGGCAAAGGTAAATACCGCATTCAACCGTTTAATTCACGTCATCAACGTAATTTGTTTTTAATTTGGTACTGTTTTCGTCATTCTAAGGGATTTATTTTATTATTTTTTATTTCAGATTTTTATCATTATAATTAAGGATAAAGTAATCCCTTACTGTGAACAATAATAATAATTCCATAATTAAATAATCCTAATTAAATAATGACTTAAGGTTTTGGGGAACATCCGATACCACTAGCAACATTATTTGCACCCTTGTGTGCGTGTGGCAGAACGTCAATACGTGTGGCCTACGCCTACATCAATGAGTTTTATGCTTCACACTTGACAGTTTTTTGATATGAAACTATCATTCTTGGCGTTATTATTCTATGAGTATGGGAGTATGGGCTCCCAAATAATAAAGCCTTAGTCCGTACCTGTTGGTTTGTAAGTTTAATTACATAGAAAAGGTCATAGGTTACTCTGAACTAGATACCTAATAATCCCATGGATACTGGAGGCCTTAATCAACGCAAGGCTCCGGACGCCAGATCTTTGCGATGCCTTGTTTCTTTGTGCCTTTTGGCAGTACCGGCGCGAGATTACGGGCGGCAGCAGGAAAAGTCCCCGACTTCTACAATTTCGTAGGTAGTTAAACCTTAAAAATAGTTGAGTGCGCGACCAAAAGAATCTCTGTGGGTCGCCGACCATCGCCTTCCTTGGCCTTGCGGTCAGACAGCTCTCGCGCCTTAGTGGTATTTAACTGACTTCAGAAAAAGGAGGTTCTGTATTCGACCCGTAGGTATATTATGTACGTAACTTTGTATGGCCGTGATATTCTGAAAAACAACAGATCCGAATTGGATGGGGTTTTCGTTATTCAAATGTACCTATATTTTTCAGGGAAGGTTTTGGTATATAATTTATTATTAGGATCTGATGTAGATCTTCGGAGATAGACAATGGAACTCTTCAATAATTAACAGCAGATGACCCGCGAATGCTGCAATCGTATATCTATGATGTATTGTTTACACCATTCCATAATTAACTAACAAAAAAGCAATAAAAGCTGTTTTAATTTTTGTTAAAAACGTTTTCAAAAATTAAAACCGACTTCAAAACCATAACAAACCTAACAATAATTTAACATTATACATATACGTATTACATACGTACCTAGTACATTTGGAGTCTGTGCCTAATTTAAATTGCCAGCTAAGCCAAGCAAGTACCTACACGATCAAATAAGTACTTATACGAAAACAATGTTCAATTTAAAATAGGCACCAACTCCAAATATAGGGACGTATATAGGTAAAGTTAAATTATTAAGTACATACAAGTTCCTTTGGTATAAATATTTTTATAATATATTTTGATAGAGACTGGGGACTAAAAGTGAAAAGCTGTAAGCCGCGATTAAAGATTTTACCACAGTATACTGAATAGTACCTACTACATTTTCTTCTTTCTCTAATGTTCTTGCTACATAATATTACGATTATTAGGTGAGAAATTGAATAAAAACAAAAAAGCAAAGACTACTGCTCTGAGGTTGTGATTTGCGAGTTCAAATCCCGGGTCCTAATATTGCGATTTTCTGCTTAGTGTCAAACTCGCCCCTTGCCCCCCGAGGCAATTGTTGTGTGCTGGGTCTTCACATCCAATGCACGCCCATGCGCGGGGGGACGTTAGTCGCGGGCCGAGGCACACAGTCAGTGTGTATACCTCTTGGTTGTAAATCACATTGAGGCCTAAAAGGGCCCGTGAACATTTCCTGGCACCCTCACTTTCCGCCCATCCTGGGAACCTTCCTCCCTTCCCCCACCTTCCCTTCCATATTCCTCCTCCACTCCCCTCCCAGGCCCCTGCAGTCGCTAAGCCGGAGGACTCCAGTATCTCATTCGCAGGTTTCCCCCGGTGCAGACCGCAGGATCGCCTACCCAAAAAAAAGAAAAACAAAAACTCGCCCCTTATCACATCATGAGACGAAACACATGTGGCGAAAATGGGTACTCTGGTTGCACATTTGCCTACCCTTTGGAGATAAATGAATGATGTGTTTCTTGTTTTATTTTTAAATAAAAATGTAGGTAATTATTTTGTAAACAAGGTTTTAATAAATATAATGTTAGGCCAACAAACAATTTGAAACATTACAATGTTATGCACAACCTAATTATTTCTATTTAACAAGCCGGGAACACGATCTCTTGAATTTCTAGGCTATAAATTTTATTGCTGCGTCCTAGACTCCTTAACCATTTAAACTTATTTCACAAAGAGCATCCAACTCGGAATGTCTTCATGTAAGTTACTAAACACTTTAAATATTTTTTTGTTCAATGGTTTTATTTCACCTCTTTTTCTAGATTACGTAAAGTGCATTCTTGTCCTTTGGCCGTTGGTGTTGAATGGAATAGCATGTTTTCGATGCGATAGAAGACCCTATGGTTCAACAACTCAAGCTTCTCCATCGGACGGGCGTTTCAAGCTTATGGTGTTGGGATTGGATAACCATGCATATATCCCCGAAGAAGTTTATACAGGTAAAGTAAAACCATCAGTATTTTTTGCCATGATAGGTTTTGCATGAGCCTTATACCCACACATTAATTTTGACAAGCATCTTAGTTTCTTTCTTCTACTTATTATTCTGAAGTTTTTACGATCGCCCATCTGCAGGATTTATTCCCGAGTAAAAGCTAAACTTAAAAACCTAATAAATATGTTTGTTGACCTTAAGATTGGGGATCGAATCGGAGACATCTCAGTCCATAACTGCGTCAGCATAGCTAAGTACGGTGGCAGCGTGGCACTATATTAGAACAATAACGCAGTACTTACCATGTTTTATTTTTATATTGTATGTTTATCAGTGATTTCGCCAATGTGTGGTACCATTTCATGTATAGAATTTATTTAGGAATAGGTACTATGTAGGTATTATGTACCTATACCTAGTTATTGCAACTTCTTTAGGAATGCCTGCGTTAGTTTATAATGTACAGGTATATTCGGTTTTCACACCATTTTACGTGAGTACTTGATACTATTCTCGTTTATAAGTATAATTGCATCCTGATTTATGCATTCGTAATGCGTGCGAGGTCAGTTATCATTATGCTATTCTTATTCCACCAATCAAATTCAAGTCACATATTTTTTGAGTTGTACGCATTGGTATATAAAAACTCCTTCTTTTTCAAGGTAGAAAAACGCCTTATTGCTAGCACCACTGGGGGCTGAGTGAAACGGTTATGTTGATTTCACCGGTCTTACGGCCTAGTGTTGACACTCGGGAGTATACCAGCATCCGAGAAAGCACTGAACCGAGTCCTAACCCTACATCCTGCACGGGCATACCAACCAAAACCCACGGTGGCTATCTTCGGTGCATACGAGACGGCCCCGAGGTACACTACTGCGGGACTGAGTTGTACGCCTGCAATAGATATTATGAAGACATAATAAAAAAAAATAGTATTAATCCTTCTGTAATTAATTTATACCGCTTTGATGAAAACATAATACACGACTTGCAATTGGGTTGCCTATTTTAAATGAATCCCACGCCAATTTTAACAGCAAATTAATCGTCCTTCGTAAACAATAATTCGATATGCCTAACTGAAACTTGAACGTAGTACTTTTACTACTTGATACTTAAATTGCTCTTGTAAGTTTTAATTCCAAGCGTCAGTAATTTGATGGAGACAGATTATAAAGGAATTGGAACGATGATTCCTTATTATTTCTACGGGAACTCGCAGTAAAACAGATTCTTGTGTAGGCAGCTAATGGATGTAAGAAGTTCTTAAGAATACAAAAACAGCAGTGTTAATTTTCCCTATTTGTTAAGAAGACAATCATGAACTGACAAAATAAGTCCCTATCTCTATGGGAATATGCGCTTCAGAAACGCCAATTATGGGTACCTACCTATAGTTTTCAAATAACTTGAATACAGTTGGTAGGTCGCTGAAACATGAATGCAAGTTCTAACATTATAATAGAAAACTAAATAGGTATCGACAAAAATATTATCTTGTACCTAATTATAATTATTCTTTATTAAGTTTATGTCAAAAGTCTTATAATCCGTTTCTTTTTAGTGAAAATAACAGAAACGGACGGTGAAAGTCAGTTCACAGGCTTCATGATATCGGCTGAAGGCGACACTAAGCCAGATCCGAGGAATCCAAGGCGGTTAATATCGTTGTTCCCCGGGGAAATTAGGCCGCGCAGCTCTGCCACTGCTAGGTATAGCGATCGATGCCTGTATTCTGTCGAACAGGCTTTAGGATCCGTCAAGTCCAGTGTTGAGGTAAGATAAAAAAACATGTAGCGTATTGCAGTAGATCCCTTTTACTTTTAGTATTTGGCATACTAAAGAATTGAATCGGATAAATTCTATTCCGTTACCTGAAACAAAAAAAAAAACGATGTTTGCTAGAAGTCCCTCATCGTCAATTAATGGTGTGCCTACGTTTTTCCAAGCAGAGTTGAATTATACAAGAAGAGAAGACAATACAAAAGAGTACGTATAGGTTATTACATTGATTACAACTCCATGTTTTATATCAGGTATTCTGGCAAGCCCCACCATCAGGTCATGGTTGTGTAACCCTGCGCGCGATGGTGGTGGAGAATGACGAGATGTGGTTCGAAGATGGCGCACCATTAACTGAGAAGCTGTGTGAAGATCTGAGGCAGCCAGACGACGTCGCGCCCTCGTTGAACTATGAGTGCCAAATATGCGACGAGGCTAAGTATGAGGTGCGTATAAACAGAAATAAAGTTGTAAATCTCAACTAAATTAATTCATTAATTTTATGCAATGCAATCAGCCCTGTATTATATACTGCCCACTGCTGAGCACGGGATTCCTCTACTACTGAGAGGGGTTAGGCCTTAGTCCATCACGCTGGCTTATTTCGAGGATATGTAGGTTTCCTCACGATGTTTTCCTTCACCGTTAAAGCGAACGATAATTGATAAACAATACACACGTTACTTCGAAAAGTCAGAGATATGTGCCTTGGGTTTTGAACCTCCAGACATTATCTCGGCAGACCGCTCCATACCCAACTAGACTATCGTCCACTTTTTAATTTAAGTCCTACAACGAAAAACAGACTACAAACAAGCATTTTTACAATTTTATATCATGCAGGCTCAACTAACTAAACAAATTAAAACAAACCTTTTATAATTATTGTAACAGACACGCTTACTTTGCCTACACGGCTACTATACGATTATTTTATGTCGTGAAAGGAACAACAAGGGACTCACACATGGAAACTAGAACCGAAGGAAATATTTACAGATCAAACTAAACATTATTTTATTTCAATGCGAGGATCGAACCCGTTGTCTTTCGTTTCATAGCATTGACTCATCGCCAATAACTCATACGAATCAACTATGAAAGTAGATAACGCCTTTTCGATTGAGCACGCGTGATGTTCGTTTCAAATGGTGTTACAAATGTATGCAAACCGTTTTGGTAATATTATACCTTCTGTGTAAAATATTTCTTGTACGCTAGAAAGGAAGAACTCATAATAGAATCATCCGCTAATTTCGTAATACCTGTGGACTTAGAATGTGACACGAAGACGCAACTCGTAAAACGATGTCGTTTAATTTTGATGCTTGTGATTGATCGAGAGACCAATACGTCAGTCACTTGTTAGTCTCTCAACCAATCCCAATAAGACGAAACGGAGACGTGACGTGTTTTTTTGTCACATTCTAAGCCCACAGTGACGTTTTTAAACTATTAGGCGCTAACAGGCGACACGTCCAAGGTTTAGAAAAAGCCTTTATGATTAACATATGACAATTGGGACTTTAGTATCGGATCAGTTGGTCATTCGTCAATAATTGGGGAAATCAATCGTAATAATTACCTACTTGACACTCACAGGGCCATAGCTAGACTCGAATTAAAGGTAGGGCAGCTGTGGTTACAGGTAGGGCGGAAGTAAAAATGTTACTTTATCTGTACTGGTTATGTCCTGGTCAATCGATTTTTGGCTTTCTTGATTTGTGAATATGTGTGAGTCAGATTAATACTTATATAATACATGGTGTATCAAAATTCGCTTAAATCTGTGTATCCATATTTATTTTCCGTCATAATCTGCTTTACAGTCCTTTGCTTATTAAGGTAGGGCATTGCCCCAAAATGCCCCCCCCCTAGCTACGGCCCTGGACACTCATTATTACCTACCTCGATGTTTTAGGAAGTTTATGTCAGAATCATATTAATTATATTACAATAACCATTATTCTTCGTTTCAATATCATTTACATTCATGTCTAAATCACAGAAAGAAGTAGAAAACACACTGTAGTCTTCTCGGCTTCTCGCTAATTGCATTATGGATCTTCCTGAGATGCTAGTGTTAAATATAATTTGGTTAGCCAACTCAAATCGTAAGCGTAGAAAACAATGTGTGAACGATTCAGAATTTCAAGCTAAAGATCTTTTCAGATATCATTCACTGGCTTCTGGTCTCGCAACACTCACCCTAGACTTTACCCTGAGAATGACTGGGTGCCGCGCTTCAGTGATTTGGTCGGCGCTTCTCACACCATCGAATATTTTCTATGGGCTCCTGGTTCTTTGGCGTCTGAGGGTTTCCGAACTCTCGCTGAACACGCTAATTCTAGTAAACTTGAGGCTGAGATACGTGCTAAGGTATGCATATAACTCTATAATTATAATTATTTAAAACTTTATGTAAAGTGTCTTATATTATAAAAAAAGTTGAAGTTCAGAAAAAAATGTGGTTACCTAATGAAAGAGGATAAAATATTAAAAGCTAGTAATTCGAAATCTAAATGGTTATTTTGATGGCTATAAACATACTTAGATCGGAGACGGAGTCCGCACACTTATTAAAGGCAAAGGACATGGTTACCGTAAAATGAGCAATCCTACGTACGCTTTCTTCCGCACGGACAAAGACCACCACCTGGTCTCCGCTGCTGTGGCCCTTTACCCTTCCCCAGACTGGTTCCTGGGGGTGACCAGGTTTGAGCTCTGCCAGGAAGACAACACCTGGCTTGAGGAGCGGGAATTGAACGTATACCCCTGGGACGCTGGCACTGATAGCGGTGTTTCTTACGAGGTAGGTCAACATTCGTGTACGGGAGGTAAATTTTTTTTATTTTTTTTTGTTTTACAAGACGAGCATGCCGTTCGCCTGATGGTAAGCGATACGACCACCCATGAACAGTAGCAACACCACCCAGCACCTTGAGTTACAAAGTACTGTTTGGCATTCCACTGCGCTGGTTATCCTGAGACATAATATGTTAAGTCTCATTATGTCCAGTAGGTACACTGGCTACAATGTCCATCAAACCGAAACACAACAGTGCATCCACACTGCTGCTTAGCGGGACAAATAGACATTGCGGTGGTACCCACCCAGACAGACTCTTACATATGAGAGATCTGCCACCAGTAGTATATGAAATTAAATTGAAGTATGAATGAAATTTTAGTTCTTTATCTTTCTATTTTATAAAATATTGGAATAAATAATTATTGTAAGGTATGATTTTCACGCATTTTTACTTCTTTGGTTTAAATATGGGTACTCAAAATACTTAGATGTACAGAAAACAATTACAATTAGATGATCAAATTTACAGTCGCCGAATATCGAGACATACCCACAAGACGCGATATCAAGAGTGCAAATGAGCTCCTACGACAAAAACTCACCATTCTACGAAATGGACATGAAAGACATGCTTCCATTTGGTAAACTCCATATCAAACTTATTAGGACGTATCAAAGAGACTGTACGGAGGAAACCACAGAAAAACCAGAAGTGACAGGTATTTTTTGTTAATAATAATAAAATTATAATGAAAAATAAGCGTATCTATATGGCTATAACACCTTCTGGTCCTGTTTTTGTTTGAACTAGTAAAGCTGTAAAGCAAAGACTTTCAAAAGACATAAAAATCCTGAAACGCGAATTTATTCGTCCAGAATTGTTAGGCTTTTCTCAGCGCTTTATATCTTACTAATATAATAAACGTGAAAGTTTGTAAGTATGGATGTATGAATGTACCTATGTATGTTTGTTACTCTTTCACGCAAAAACTACTGAACGGATTTCGATGAAATTTGGCACACGGGTAGATCATGTCCTGGATTAACACATAAGCTACTTTTTATCCCGGGAAAAATAAAGCGGGACTTTTATCCCGGAAAAACTTTTTAACGTGGGCGGAGCCGCGGGAAAAAGCTAGTTGTCAATAAAAAATAAGTAAACGACGATTTGTTGGTGAATTTCACTTTTATTATTAACAGGTACAAATAAATCCAGCAATTTTATCAAAACTATTGTTTCAGAAGCCTCAACCGAGGCGGAGAATGGTACAACAACAGAAACAACAGTTACTGAAGAGAGTACCAAACCAGAGGAACCAGAGCCACCTTCCAGGTACCAAAACGTACAGATAGGTAGCGGCGAGCGAGGGGGGTGAGACCTACGATCTACTTGATTATTATCCATCCATTATCATTCATATTTAATAAAACTTGAACATAAGTGGCTGTCGTAGCGCTCACATTCATAAAAATAGATTAATTTCTTCATTATAATTGTATTATGTTCATTGTGTCGGCCAAACAGTGTTTAATGAAATGTGTACTTATTTCGTATGTTTTGATGAAGCATAATAATATAATTTTACACTTGGGATACGATTATTTTTATGTGGCATATATTTTGCACATACATATATCCAAGTACACAGATGAAAAATGTCACAATCTCCATTACTTTGGTATTTCAAATTAATTTATGATTATCTACCTATATTTATGAAAATAAAATAAGATATTCCTAATGGACGGTTATGTACTGTTTAAAATAACGCTAAAATATTTAGGTACCTATTGAATAATTTATGCTACAATTAGAGAGCGCAAATCAATTAAACGAATAAAGTAGGTACAATATACATTTTACTTCTTTGTTTACTTACTTTTTAAAGATACATGAGTACGAATAACCGAAAATATATTTATCTTTATATACTCAAGAACACTCTCCAATTTAAAGAAGTTTCAATTTCTAGATACGTGCATTGAATCATTACCGCGATATCCTAGTAGTACCTAATATTATGCCCTTTGAAGTCTGACTTGCATAAGATACAAAATGAGTTCGTTTAATTGGGTCTGGGCAAATATCAAATTCCAAGAATGTAATTTTAGTATTATTTTCAATCAAGCCATTTGCTGAATGATTGTCTGTCAGGGCCTTGTTAGCATTAGTTAGGACTCTAGTTACTTATCCACTTCATATTAATTTACTTTGTTGGATGTAGCTATTTATATCAATTGTTTTTGATAATTTAAATGGCAGCGTCGTTAACTTTTTTTGCTGTGGTGTGATAGATTCCTATAAGAATATTATTTATAGTTGATTCAGTATTATGTTTCTTTAAGTGGGTAGTTAACGCAAGACATTAGTTTATATATGGAACTTAGACAATCATAATCCAAATAATCACACAAAACAAAATCACAATCCGAAATTTATGGATCAGATCCAAAAATTTCGGAGCTTACAACATGTGCGAGCCACAAGTTTTAAATTCCTCGCATGAACACACTTATGATTATCCAGATATCATTCAACCCGTGATGCAACCAAATACCTACATGCAAACATTTTGTACGTAATCATCGTAAATTTTTAATCAACAGAAAGCACTTTCTCAATACATATCTATGCCTACCTAATCTAAATAACAGCAAATAAAAACATTACCAAAAATCACAAAAATCTGGTGTAATGACTCTGCCGTCAACACTTTTATTCAGCGAAATGCCAATAGTAACGGATCCAGAATCATCAGAAGACTGCCCCATGTCCCAATGGCTTGAGTGGAGCCCCTGCGAAGGTCCTTGTGAGGGGGACAGGTTGAAAGGGTACAGGTGGAGGGAGAGATACCACCTCGTAGACGGTGTTGCTGTTGAGAAGTATGACCCGCATGTAAGTTTTATGTTGAGGAATATACAGGTAATAATTTGTAAAAAAATGTTACATGTTGGACCGTATTATTAATCTTATTTATCAGGCGACGCATACATCGGACAAGGAAGTGTCTAAATACTGCAAAACCCATTACGAAGACTTTGAGCAGGTCGAATGCGAAGATGACTGTCCAGACGACGACGAGAGTGAAGAGGAAGAGGAAATAAAGGGTAAACCAGATCTTTGTTCTATTACAACTATACTGTGTAAGCAATTATGTTTTAGTTGTAAATGGTAAAAGGAAGACTTGACCTCCTCTACAGGTTTCTCAGGAAGAAATATGGCAATATATCTTGTTTCTCTAGATGGCTAACGATTAAAAAATCATCTAATAGTACGAGGTTGCTTTAACAGTTACTTTAGTTACACAGGAAACGTTTGTGCTTTAATTATTACCACATTGAGCCTTTGGGAATTTTACTTTCCGCAGAAAAGACGTTAAAGAAATGGTATTTCATTGGTTGTGTGGGAGTAGTTTTTTTACTGGTTTCGCATTTTTTATGCAAATTAATAAAAATAACGTACATAGTACTTACTATAACATTAAAAGAAATACTTTTATGGTTATTGCAGTGGACCGCAGAATCATGCCTCCGATCACCCCCGGTGGAGCGTGGTCAAAGAGACGAGAGATAAACAAGCCAAAATATTTTTTGCATAGAAATTAATATAGTACTGTTAATACATATTCACATTTTATTGTAGGTGTATGATAGTTATACTTAGTTTTGTTAAGATTAAACAGAATAAACAATTTGCTATGATATTTGTGCTATAATTTATCCCTCCCCTTTTAGTAGTAGATAAATATCTTTCTACTTATATCAACTAATACATAAATAACTAGAATTGTTGATAAACAGATATGGACAAGAGCACCAGTATGTAATATTTTAGTTTGATGAATTAATCATCTAGTTGCGTTAGTTACGAAACGGGAGGTGGAATTAACTCCTAATTAGAGTAATTATGACAATTTTGGTGACCATTGTAGGACGAAGTGTGCTGTGCATCGCTTGTGTTAATATGATAATGCTGAAAACATGCGTGCCAATACATTTTTTGGTAAGTTTGTGTATTTTATTATTTACGATATAGTTTGACTTTAAGCAGATGTGTAATAATGCTTGTAAACTTACCTAAAATGAAGTCCCCTAATATAAGTAATTGGTGGGTATTACGAAAGTACCTATGTCACAATCAGAGATATTATGATGGTTAGGTGCACTAGGTACCTACCTAAAATATAGGATAGTTAAAATAGGATAGGTATATTGGAATTTAGACTTTAATGTTTTAGAGGTTCCAGGACTAATAAGCGAAAAAACTATATTTGCGTGACCTACTGGCATCAACGTGATCCCAGTACCTATAGCAGGAGAGAATAAAATTAACTTAAGTAGGGTCATTCGGGGCAACAGCACGCAGTGGATAAAAGTTCGCATGGTCAATATCTCGGAACCTATTGAAGGGGCTCAGACACTTTTTCGGCTAGATCAGGGGCGCGTCAGGGACGATGTCAGAGCCACAAGCTATTTTACCAAGCCTCACTTGTTTAGCGAAAAACGGTGATCAACGTGATTTTGTTGATTAGTTACCAATATTTTGTGCTGGGAAAAAAGTGTATGGCTAAACGGTGCATCAGTTTACAAAAGTCCGTTAATTATATTAAGTTTACATGAATATTATAGTATTTATTTTAGTTATTATTCTGTCCTAGAAAATAAATGCGTCTCAACTAACGTGTGATTGTTTAAAATATTCCCTGTTTGGGTAAGAGTACGAGGTTAATGGTACGCACCCTGTTATAACTTATTACAATGACGGCACGGTTTTTTCTTCTTTAAACTGCAATTAAGTCGAATATTACTTGTAAAGATTTTTAGACCTTATACAGAAAAAAAATATTCTCATTAAACACTCTGCGTAGTTTTACCCACATAACGGGTCAATAGTACGAATTTCTCCCGATGCACTATCATAAACATGTATTGCAAAAAAAACAATGAAGCAATGTACAAAAACTCATTAAATAATGAGAGTAGAATAAATTTACTTAACATAGAGTGTTAAAACGTTTTTCAAGACACTATATTATTGACTGTGTAGACGATAGAAAAAAAAGTGCGTACTTTTACGCCAAATGACCCTACCTATAGGAAGACCGTGAGATAGAGTCACTGTGTAGTTTATGTGAATAACAATGAAACACCTACAAAATTACTAATACTATGTTCATCTTTTGTCAGGATTTATCCAAATAAGCCTCATTTTATTCCTTCAAAGTATTGTTTGCAATGACGAAGTGTGTGATAGGCGACCTCTCGGCACCAAAATAGATCCGCTACCGGCTGACAATCAGTTTTTCATCGAAATTGATGGCATATTGGATGACCGCTACATACCGCAACGTGAATATATTGGTAAGGATTGGATTCTACATTATGTTGATTTGTCCTCACAAAATAACGATTAGTAGGTATATCTAGGTAAATGAGGTGGCATTAGTCTCGGCCCTTAACCTAAGACCAGCAGGGTTCAGTAAAAGGTTTGAAATTATTTATGTACTTACCTCAAGTCTGCCTACTTATAATCACAAATTAAATGCTTTAAAAAGAAAAAAAAATGCTTTAAATTGAATCAAACTTTGTTTAATACTATGTAGAGACAAAAGCTTGTCACGATATTTACTTTGTCAAGATCAAGTTACTAATTATTTTATTATCTACACAGGTAAATCTCGCGACAAGCTTTTATCTCTTCGACTCTACATAGGATTAAACAAAGTTTAATTCAATTTAAAGTGGTTTTTTTCTTTTTAAAATTTTAGAGCATAAATATCAAAACTTGTTTTTTAATTATTTTTTTCTCTTAATTCATTTTTTACTTATTAGTTATTTTTCGAGTTATTCTCAGCAAGCCCTTCCATTTCATACCCATATTATAGGAGTATAAAATAACTAGTCCATAATCTTCGTCCGTCCGCCATATTGGATTCAGAATGACGTCACTTAAGCTAACAAATAACAATGCATTGTCACCCAAACAGAACGTGTATGCAAAATTTCAACACAATCGGTTGAGGGTAACTACTTCAAAATTGACTTGCAAGATTCCACCTGAACAAACATAGTTCCATACAGACATACATACATACTTTGCAAGTTAAATAAAAGCTTTTAAAAACCTCTGATTTTGATTCTGACTAATCTTCCTGGCCGTAATAGGTGATCTCTGAACACAGAAAAGCAGAAAATTAATAGGGGCACTTTTTGCGCACAAAGGCCTAAGCATAATACCGACATTTTTATGCATAAGTAGGTAATGTACTTATAAATTTAATAAAGCCCGTGACAATATTTGTTATAGTGCGGTTAAAAGCGCGAGATAAAAAGTCGATGTTTATTGCCTTCACAATATCTCTGCAAGAAGACACAATGCCGAACCGAAACAATCCCCGCAAACCTATATTCTTGAAGGCTGGAAGACTGGAACTCCTGCCCAACTCCACCACAACCAAATACAGTTTATTTTGTAATCACACTATCGTGGAATCCGACATAACGCCGAAAAATTTCGTCGAGGTAAGTATGATATATTTGTACGACAAATAACAATAGTCCTGCTCCTTATCATATTGGAGCTAACCATACCATACCAGCCCTGTATTATGTACTGTCCATCACGCTGGCCTAGGGTTGGCAGCCTTCGAAATCCTTATAGAGAATTTCTAAGATATGCAGGTTTCCTCACGATGTTTTTCCTTCACCGTTAAAGCGAGCAATAATTCACAAAAATATTCACATAACTTTTTAGCAAAGTCAGAGGTGTGTTTCCTGAGTTTTGAACCTGCGGACATTCGTCTCAGCGGTCCGTTCCACTCCCAACTAGCTATCACCGCTATTAAATTGGACCTAACATAGCGTGCAAAATGTAGTAATTACACTTTTGCCAATCCCTGATAATACTATCGAGCCCTAAAAGGCAAAAGATCGTAATCGTCAATTTAACAATAAAATATTTTATTATCGTAAACAATGCAGCTTGAAGTGAGCTACAAAATTAAAAAAACAATCAGAAGTCAGAACGAAGAATGTTATGAATGAATGAATGTTATTTAGTATGTATGTAGGTACAGTCAACCACATAAGTAGCTGAACCAATTCAACATTTTAAATCGCCTACACGCGTAAATTTTATTCGTAACATTTTACTTTCTTTGTGTTAAGTAAAGAAAATCTCTTGAATTTTATGTTTGTCAATTAGAGAAAAAATATTTTGGTACGAACACAAAACTATACATATAGACGATTTGAAGTTTTGAAATTGTTCAACTACCAATGTGGCTAACTGTACATAGGTATATATTTAGTCGTACGATGATAATTAGTTATTCTAGAAAAACATCAATTTGATTCACACATATTACGATATCAGGTTTTGTGGAGAGCACCAGATAAAGAAAACAAATGTGTGACTGTATTCGCTGTGGTGGCCGTAAAGCCTAACGTGTGGTACAGCTACGAAGGGCCTTTGTCCATGCATTTATGTGAGGATACAAGGAAAGCTGATGATATGCAGCCCGTGGAGAATGATAATTGCAGGGTCTGTGAAGATGCTAGATATCAGGTAATGACGTGTTCATTTCATAACTAATTGCTATAAGCCTATATCTAACTACATTGGAGGGTACTAGGCACTTTTATCTTTGGGGGAGGACTATGTTCAGCAGTGGACTTCTAAAGGCTGAAGAAGAAAAAGAAGGCACTTTTAGCAACATGTTAGGTACAGTCCAAAGTAAAACCCACCATTGTGGCTCAGGTAAGTGAGTCGCGTTCCGGGATCAGCGCATGTATAACTAAATAAATAACTATAATAAATGACTGCCTCGGTGGCGTGGTTGTATTACACGACTGCAATGCCGAGGTCTCGCGTTCGATTCCCGGCTCGGGCAAAGTGATATTGGATTTTTCTCTTCAGTATAAGCCTGGAGTCTGGAATTTGTGCCCGATATGGCGATAGTGGGTGCATTAGTTGCGCCTCTACCTGTGTATGTATGTTTGTATAAAATAAATATATATGTATATCCGGTTCAAACAGGCCCATTGGCTGGTGAGGAATAACCATCTCATGTCAGTCGACACTCTATCTGGACCCAACTTCACTTACCATCAGGTTTAGATAGATACTTACTAATGATGGTTATGGGGGTATTTTTATAACATTTTTTTTTTCTTAGCTGACATTCGAAGGTTTATGGTCATACAATACCCACATGCAAATATTTCCCGAAAACGTGGACCTCGCGAGGTTTAGTGACGTCGTGGGCGCTTCACATAGCAAATCTTTCAGCTTGTATAAATACACGTCTGAAGCCACGCTGGGACTAAAGATGTTGGCCGAACAAGGCAACACTACGAAACTAGAGTTGGAAATTCAAGAAAAGGTATGTGCAGAAATATATTTAGGTTGTAGTACCTATTGGAAAAATAATCATAATTATTGTAAAATCATAATTAGAATATTCAAGATAGTTCCGAAATCGCCGCAGCTCACTGTTGATTAATACCTACCTATATGGGTAGGTAAATCGTAGGGCGTAAGTAGTACTACTTACTTATATAGGATATGATAATTGGTATAGCTAATATTATCCCTTTTTCGCGACTATGAACCGTGTTTTCCTGGTTCGATTCTTATGTGGTAAACAAAATTCATATCATAAGTCTTTGATTTTCATAACCATGATAGGGCTCACCTCACATCCCATTATAGGAAATGAATAGGTGGGCTCGGCGGAATCTGGTGCATTAGTTGTGCCTCTATCTCCTTCGGAACTAAAGACAAGATCGTAAGTATGTTCCCTTCAAGCCCACAGTCCACAATTCACGCAGTCTTACACCCACCGCATACGGTCGCATTATGAATGATCGAAGCGCGCGATTCCGGGACGTCGGTGTCCCTGTAGGCTTGAGGGTTAACGTAATTCATTTTCATATATGTTTAGTTGGGTAAAACAGTCCGCACAGTGATCAAAGCAACAGCTCCGCCTGCTACCGACATGTCGACCGTGAGCAGCTTCCGCGCCACTCGGGAGCATCATCTCGTCTCTCTAGCCACTGGTCTACTGCCTTCGCCCGACTGGTTCCTTGGAGCGGCTAACTTGGAGCTGTGCTCGGTTCATACTAACGACTGGGCTGACAACATCGTCTTCAATTTGTACCCTATGGACGCTGGCACTGATAAAGGGACGAAGTTTGAGGTACCTAATTTAAAAATAAACTTTTACTACAAAATATTTACCGTTGATATAGTACAAGGACTCGTTATTCGATCGTGGTTATCTTTTTGTCCGGGTCTTATGAGGCTGGACAGCTCGCAGCGCCTCACGCCCCACGTTTCACGCCTCACGCGTCAAGCCTCATGCTTCACGCCTCACGCCAGCGCACTCGAAGCTCTGCGAGCGCGTCCACCTAAATAACACCGAGGATTACGCTTAGCACGTTTGGAAAAACCCAGGCTCAATCCCACTTTAGACATAACAAGACGCTCTAAGAACTGCCCTTCATTTAATAAGCCTTAAAAATAAGTAAAAAAATACAGAATTATCTTTGCTTTATATACCTAAACCAACTATTTCCAGTCACCAAATGAGGAGTTGTCCCCGCCTCAGCCAATATCACCATTGAGGAACGCACCGGAATTTAACAAAGAAGAAATGAAACCTTTAGCTAGACTGCGCTTACAATTGATTCGAACGTACGATACGCCGAATTGCTCAATGGAGACAGGAACGGGTGAAATGAGTGAGTCCTATTATAACCCTATCAAAATGAGTTAGGTATTGCAGGATGTGTATCGGCCAAAGATATGTACGAAGTTATTCGGTGCGAGGATGTGTAGCGAGGCTATCAAACGGTGTGACATTTTTCGTTAGCCCTTATCCACTAGAGCTTCAGCCTACGTTAAGCGAGATTAGGAGAATTATAACTACTGCAATACTCTTTGATTAAGAATAATCAAAGGTGATACTATTTATTGGTTTATTTGTCTTAACGCTTAGCTCTTTCGCTCATTAGTGGAAACATATCCTAATTTTCGGCCAAACAGGCCATAATCTCTCCGACAGTTGTACGAACTGTCCCATCGAACACGACAAATTCGATCGCTGGTACCTTTAATATTTCCATCAAGGTACCTACTGATCAAATGCAAAATAGTAATAATGAGAGAATACTAATTTTAGATCCAGGCGAAGACAATTCTGGCGAGAAAAATGTGGATGGTGGTACTGACGGAGGTGGTGATGGTGGTGATGGCGATAATGCTGGTGGTAGTAGCGGAAACAGCAAGGGGGTATCTCCAGACAACGTCGAACAAACTTTAACAAGGTGATCCATTACCTATAGTTATAGCTTATAAGAGATAAGTAAAAATGCTTGAGCCTCTAGGTTGGAGCAATTAGTAACATTCTACTCGATACGATACATTGGATGTTATATATTATCGCCTTACTCACTAAGTACATCTACTATGTAAATTATAATGTCCCGTGTCCTTAAAACCAGGCAAGTGCTTGCAAACTGCTATTTAGTGATTGAAATAGCAGTGCGGTGATACCTACACAAACCAACTCTGGCATACCATTTACCTCTTAGGTACCTATTAAAAATACTTAATAATGTTACCTACTTATTTTTATATTTAAGTGCCGCACCAGTCGTAGATCCAGAGTCGACGATAGAATGCCCGATGACGACATGGGAGGAATGGCTACCCTGTGAGGGCGACTGTGATGAGAAGGTGCGAAACGGTTACCGCATTCGGTTTCGCTACCACATGGTCAATGGTGTCGCAGTAGGCAAATTCACAGATGAAGTGAGTTATTTTCATATCTTTGACCAAACATGTTTGTTCGCCAGCTAACCCTGTGACCATTATAACAATAATATTTTTGTCCAATAGCATCCAACTCGAAGAAAATATGAGTAGATAGAGATGATATTTATGAATTTAGTGATCTATGTTTATATTTATATTTTTTAGGGTGTCAAGGTTGACGACAGGGCTGTTCCGTCGTTTTGTAAAAAAAAATATTCCAGCGATGATTTAGAAGAAATAGAAGAGTGTGAAGAAAGTTGCGAAGACGAAGCTGAAGGTAAGCGAAGTTTTCTAGTCATTTGCTATTCTTTGTATTGTTTTTTTTTTTTCTATTTAGTAAAAAAAGTGGTATTTAGAGTATCTACTTTCATCAACTCATCACGCCTTTATACCCGAAGAGATAGTCAGAGGTGCAACCAGGGCACTCACTTTTCGCCATGTACCTTCCCATAATGTGATAGGAAGAGAGCCCATCGACATATCGCGGTATCGGGCACAAATTCGTCTCCGGTCTAATACTGAGCAGAAAATCCCAATATATTATAACATTGCCCGACGTGGGATTCGAACCTGGGTCCTCAGACCAATACAAAGTTACGCCACCATATAAGTATCTAACAAATTAACGTTTTATTTCAGAAACCACTGAAGCTGAGGAGTCCGAAGAATAATCACCGCAAAAAATGCCATGATGTAGTAGTACCTATATAGTTGAGATCTGGCCTTTTAATACAAAATGAACCTAGTAGTTACCTATAATATTATATATTAATCATATTGCAATGTTTTTAAGTCTTGCTCTGTCTCATATGCCTCAAAATGTCGTTATCTTTGTACTCAGTGCACTTAAAACCGATTTATTAAACGTAGTGGCTAAAACAGGTACTATACTTTGTTACTTTTATTTATCACATTACATTATTGTTGGTGTGTAACGAGTGCACCTACTTATATGTACTGTAGTTTTGTGCCTGTGGTACTTGCCTATCTTAATATATATAAATCTCGTGTCACAATGTTTGTCCTCAATGGACTCCTAAACCACTTAACCGATTATAATAAAATTCGCACACCATGTGCAGTTCGATCCAACTTGAGAGATAGGATAGTTTAAATCTCAAATTATACTCGCAATTTTAATTTATTGCTAATTATTTGTCTGTTATTATTTGACAGTCACAATTATCTGTTAACTCCAAATGATTCTAACAGATGTCGATACCTTTCGACTGGGTTGAGTAAGTAATCAATAGATGGCGCTGCTATGGTAAATCTACGAACGTGTCATATAGGGCATTACAAAATACATACAACCCTAAATTTTTAACCCTCTGCGATCAACCCTTATTTTTAATAGCAATTTTAGTAATTTAATAACTTTTCGATTTCGATGAAATTTGGCACACGGGGAGATTATGTCCTGGATTAACCGGGAAAATATAAAGCGGGACTTTTATACCGGGAAAACTCATTCACGCGGGCGGAGCCGCGGGCAAAAGCTAGTAGAATATAAATATGTACCTATAGGCTTAATAAATAAGACTTGAGTGCCTAAAATGTATAATAATATTGAATTGTTTATATTATTTGCTCTTACTACATAGAATATATAGGATACATACTGTCCTAAATCAGATAGAGAAGTGGAGGAATATAAACCAAACATCGACGAATACCTAGTATTTAAAAGTAATACCTACTCTTCAAATTGAAACGCATCGGCATAACGCATGATCAATCTTTACTCGCATGGATTACCTGTCAATAAAATTGGATGCAATCTTAAAACTAAGGGTTGACTGGAGAGATAAGTATCTATATTTTCAACGCTTGTAGAGTTCGTAGAATTAGATGGTTGACGCCATACACGTTACGACAATCACGCAGATAGACGCGGCGCTTATACGTGCGAGTTTGTTCTATGAGATATCTAGGTAACTGAACGTAAAAAAATAATATCTTTTGACTGTATGAGTCGATTTTTATGTAATAAACAGTAAATATTACGCAGAATTAAGCTTCATATTTTGCAGAAATAAGATTTTGAATTCATTAAATAGCTTTCCCAATTAAACGATTACGGATCGCGAAGATTTTATCAAGCTCTTATCTTTTAGTTTTCTGTGTTTAAAGATGCTTTTTTTAAATATCAATGTTAAGAGAGTGTGTTAAAAGTGCATATTTTTTCTTTTATTACAAACACCATAGTAAAGAACAAGAGTCAGCTCTTTCTAGCTAAAAGTATAGATGGTCTAGTTTTAATGGAAGATAGATTCCCTTAGGACGAGAATTAGGCACAATTAAATATTATAGTTCCGACAGTATTGAATAGGTCCCACCTCGTTACCCTTAGTTTTTTTTTTTTTTTATAATAGCATTTGTGATCACATTTTACCAATGTCAAGTTTGGTTTGTCTATTTTATTATCTGTAGTATGTCGAAGTAAAGCAGTGGCTACCTTACCAAGACTATCGAGGAGTTTTGGCGGCAACAAAAAAAACAATTGATTAGCACAATTATTTCAATTCACTTCATTTGAGCTCTTTAATAGAACTATATTGGATAATATACCACCATAATTATGCAATATAAAACTAAATATCAACAAAATAATGAATTAAAACAAGAGCACCTCATGACACTTCCAAGTTCCCGCCAAAACTCTACCCTTAGTTTTATATACTTTTTTCTTATTTTCGTCTACGTAGGGTTTTAAATTCAGTATCAGCCCGGAGTTTGGTATTTGTGCCCGATTTGGCGATAGGCTCGCCCCCTATCACATCATTTTATTTATTTTATTTTTATTTATTTGGAACAAAAAACAACTGTACAATATATTCTTTAAAACTACGAAGCTTATTATTAAGTACTAATTATTGTACAATCCACACCATTGTCCCCATATTAAATTATAAACTAAACAATAATCCACAAATCCACTTTAATAATATTTCAAACTACAAGTACATTATAAGTAAGTACTGGCGAGCCAAATGATAGAGTATTGTAACCTTTTTTTTTTTGACAAATAGTCTTAATTTACCAGTTTTAATATACTACTAGAAATTTTGTAACAAATAAAACATAATTCTATGATCAAAAACCAACATTTTCAGTTTGCTTATTGTCTGAACTATCTTATTTGGGACGCAATACGCACGGCGAAAAGTGGGTGCACTAATTGCGCCTCTGCCTACCCCTTCGGGGATAAAGGGTAAGTGTGTGTGTGTGTAAGGAAAATGTTTTTTTCCATTTACCGCTGTCATGTTCAAGGACGAGTCTATCAATAATCAAATAATTATTCTTAGTCGATTTTAGGGTGTTTTTTTTACTTAGCGTCATAGATAAAAAGAAATAATTTATTCAAAGGTATTAAATGTTATGCATTATTTAGATTCAGTCAATATTAACTTTGCCACCAGTTTGGAAAACAGTTCTCACCAAAGAAAAACGGACAAGAAACTCTAGAACTCTTATTATGCTTTGTTACAGGAAAATACTTTATGGAGCTGGTAACACTGAAGTTATAATATTTCGATGAGAAAAAGGATGCGTAGCAGATCCAGCTTGAATGGAACAGAAATAGCATAAAACATTATAAGTGCAATTATTTATTTCCTTTGTAAATATTTTTTACCAAATTAATAAATGCTATAATAATGTATTAACTAAGCATTTGAGTCGGTTAACTAATAAACTCATTATGGCTCATTTATAACTATGTTTACCTACTATAAAAGCAATTCAATAGGTATCTGCATTTTTGTTCGTGTTTTTGACATATCCTTAAATACATAGATGCAATTAGTGAAAGAATAAAATCCACAATATATATTAAATGCAAATTAGGTAGGTACAATGCGATTCAATAATATTCAAATAAGAATAGGATCGATTTTGCGCCATATTGCGTCGCCTAAATATTTTAATATTATATTAAGGTAATTTAACAGTGCCTCGGTGGCGTAGTTGTATTACGGTACGACTGCAATGTTGAGGTCTCGGGTTCGATCCCCGGGTCGTGCAAAGTGGTATTGTATTTTTCTATTCAGTATCAGCCCGGAGTCTGGAATTTATGCCCGAGATGGCGATGGGCTCGCCCCCTATCACATTATGGGACGGAATACGCACGGCGAACAGTGGGTGCACTATTTGCGCCTCTGCCTACCCCTTCGGGTATAAAAGGCGTGAGTGTGTGTGTGTTTAGCAATAACGTTTTTATTTAAATTTGATGTAATTAGACAAAATAAAGTACACCGTTATTGATATGGTAATTAGATTTCTTTGCAAATTTTGTACTTTTCAAGTGACATTTGATACATAAAGGTACTTGACGTTCCTATTCTTATTTGAATCACATTGTATAGCAGTAGATTTGCAAAATCTTGTAAGAGTAATAATCCACGTTACAATAAAAATAAATCTATGGCAAATAATGTGATAATACGAGCAGTGATTATAATATATACCTAAATAGCATATATCATTATATGCTATACAAAATTATTAACGTAATATATATATGTTGAAACTAGGAACCAAGATGCTGCATGTTAACATAACATATTTTATTAGTAACAGTTAATTGATATGAAAGCATAAAAATACAAGGTCACTTCAGTTATATTACCATGATATAACAATAATTTATATGAATTTAGCTACTTCATATTAAGAATGATAACATAAACGTAATAAAATGCAATGTCAACACTCCCAAATATAAAGACAAGGACAAATTATTATCAGACTAACTAATTCAAGAGTTCCAAATGTATTCATAATAATTGATTTACACTGTCGG
The DNA here is from genome assembly GCA_947568825.1 of Sphinx pinastri. Lineage (NCBI taxonomy): Eukaryota > Metazoa > Arthropoda > Insecta > Lepidoptera > Sphingidae > Sphinx > Sphinx pinastri. The sequence goes on from OX387620.1 coordinate 5,553,642, forward strand.
AAAAAATATAGTTTACGTTCAGGTAGTAGTCTGTATTATAAAGGTAGTTTAGACCACCAATCATTCCAATTGTTGACCCTTTGTGTTACATTTAAAACTGACCAATTAGGCGAGGGTATGTCAGGCGCTAACCAGTTAAAATCATCTAGACGGTCCCAGTTGTTAGAACTTTTGTCCAATGACGACATGTTAAAATGCTTCTCTAAATCTTCATATTGTAAATTGTAAGGAGCAGTACGTATTTCAGAACAGTCTTCCACAATACCTTTACTTGTCACATGTAAATATATGTCACATTTATTTGACGTGTGCATCCTGAGCTGTTGGCAAGCTGTTATTATTTTACAGTTGTTGCACTTTTCAATAAATACCGATGAAGTGACTGGGCCAGTGAGAACAACACAGTTTTCCAAATTAGTCATGTGTAAAGTTCCCATAACACCTTTGAGTCCTATGGTGCAGTTTTTCAGGCTACGCAGAGCTACATCTCTTTGGAATAAATCGTCATTTTGAAGTAACAACACCTTGTTTTCTATTGAATCAAATCCAAAAAGTTGCTTGTCCCATTTATTGCCATCCTTCTTTGCCGCACCATCACTCTCATCTAAGGAATTTTGTTTTTGATCATGAGACTTGGGTAATTTTTTTTTCGAGAATCCAAATTTCTTACGTGGTACGTATATGTCTTCCAATTCATAACATTTTGTTTGTAAATTCTGCACAATGCCTAAATATTTGCGCATATTAAATTCTTTTAAGAAAAATGATGATGTCACTACATATTTCTGTAATTCATTCACTTCTCTTTTAATGCTATCAAAATGTGAAGGTAAAGTGTTTGTTTCCAGTGTTGGTATTTGATTCAAGAGATCCTCTATGTACTCTGCTTTGATTTTGAAAGCTCCAGAAAAATATTCCTCATTTTCATTGCAAGCATCTACTTCTTCCCTAGCCTTATGAGCCTTTTGGAGTTTTTCTAAGCGTTGTGCATCCCTTCTACTAAGCCTTTCTAAAACACTATGTTTGTCACTCATTTTCCTTTTCTTAATAAATCGTCAATCTTCTTATTAACGTCAGAATCTTGATTTGCTGCACCTTTGAGGATTTCTAATGTCTGTTGAGTTCTTCTCCTTGCATCTGTATGCTTTGAGCCTTCGTCAAACTGAAAATTTACAGATTAATTAAGAATTATATAAAATTTACATATTGGCTATATACATGTCAAAATGGATCAAACTTGATGACTTATTACAAAAGTATGAATAACGGTTACATTTACATGAATTTAAGCATGGTATGGATTTGGACACTGATAGAAATGTCTGAATTAATATTATTTTAGATAAAATTCATTACAGATATATTATTGCATAATACTATAGTTGTATAGTATTAACATTAAACCAAATTGTATCCGACGCATAAAAATAAAAAGTAATTCCATATATCTTGAATAACATACAAGATAATTTATTAGAACACACAGTCAGTTTTCAATTAAAATTTTAACGACAGACAAGTTTTAGAACAATCACAAATTAACAAACATGCAATATTAGTCCCAATCTAAACCTCACATTATCAGTGACCAGAACAAACAATAAACATTGTATAATGACCTTTTTGAGCAGTTCATCATCAGGTTTGACCAACTTGAACAAAGCTAAACCGATGCTTCCAAAAGTTACCACCCAGAAAGTGGCACGTATTGCAACACTCATCTCACCAAGTTTTAATTTGCCGTTTTACAATTTGCCTTCACCAGCCCACACTTTGTGGTCTAGTTCTCGGGTCTTTTGATCAGCAATCTTCTCACCAAGCCCGTAATAGCCTTCCAATACCCAGTTGTGATTTTTAAACATATAATAACGGAACTCTGGAAAATAATGAATAAAAATTTACAATCCGTTTCAAATAGTCAATACATTAAAGCAGGTATTTATAATGTTGGAATAAGAGTGTAAATTGGAATTTTTTTTTTTTTATATTTTAACATTTGAATAAATTTTATCTTAAAAAAAAGCAATAGGTAAAAAAAACTGCATATTTAAAACCACCGGTAAAAGTTTTATTATAAACTAGGAATACATGTCAATGAGCTAATAAATAATTCAAAATGTACAAAGATTCAGCCATACAGTGCTGTAAAATCCTATATAGTGAATACAATAATAACATTGCTGGAGGTTATTTGGCATATAAAATAACGGCACATGTTCACTTTTTCATAGCACATAAAATGGTTAATAAGACTTTGACGTGAAATCATCTAGGATTACACGATATTACATTAAGACCATGCTAATACGATCAATATACTATATAACACTTATCTAATGAAATTTACTGTTTACGCTATATTTGGAACGTAAAATTTGTATTGCTCCTTATATTCCAACACTAAATAAAGAAGTATTAATAACATACCCCGGTCGGTGTTCAATTTGTGCCAAAGGCCGTAACTCACAGCAAATGCGAATGCCTCGGCGATAAATACAGTCTTCAGAGTGAAACCAATGAACTTTTTGTATGCCGGTTTGGGAGTTTTTGTTAACATAATAAACAATAAAGGGGACGTAGAATTTTATTCTATTTTTCTCAAATTCCAATAATGATCATTGCACGAAATGTCTTCCACGATGACGTAAGGAAAAGAATTTGAAAGGAAAGGCCACGTTCAGAAACTGATTTCCAAAAGTATAATATATACTGCGCAAACTGATTTCTAAAATTATTTTTCTGCTTTTCGCTAATTTATTACACACCTTTATAGGTAATTAAAATTAAAGCCAATGATTATAATTATTATGAAGTATGTAAACATAGTTTCGATTTCAAAACTGAAATGGTTTTTTATCATGGATGGACTTTGAGTATTTACCATGTTAAATCTGGTTAAATGCTCTAAGTGGATGGAGGATAGATCTAAGCAAAGAGTATTATTAAGATTTTATTAAAGACCATATACCAATGATATTTTGAGTTTTGGCGGGAACTTGGAAGAGCCATGTGCTCTTTTTTTTTTTAATAGCATTTGTGTTCACATTTTGCCAATGTCAAGTTCGGTTTGTATATTTTATTATCTATAGTCAGTGTTGCCGTTTTAGCGCTGTTCGCGCTAGATCTAATGCTTTTTAAGGGTCTTTAGCGCTTTTTATGTGATAAGTACGCGCTAAAAAAACTGGTGGAAACTGGCGCTTTTTTCGAGACGGATTTAGCGCTTTTTTAATATGGGTGTAGTGATTTACACTGCTCACGCTAGCACCCCCCCCCCCCCACCAAAAATAAAGTTAAAAATAGTTTAGCGCGTTTTTGATAAGAGTCTAGTGCTTTTTTTTTTCGTCAAATAGTATATCGAAGTAAGCAGTGGCTACCTTACCAAGACTTTATCGAGGAGTTTTGGCAGCAACATAAAAAACACTTGACTAGCTCAATTATTTCAATTCATTTCATTTGAGCTCTTTAATAGAACTATATTGGATAATATACCACTATAATTATGCAATATAACACTAAATATCACCAAAATAATGAATTAAAACAAGAGCACCTCATGACACTTCCAAGTTCCCGCCAAAACTCCTTGACCATGAGGTGCTCTTGTTTTAATTCATTATTTTGGTGATACTTAGTGTTATATTGCATAATTATGGTGGTATATTATACAATACAAGGGCTCAAATGAAGTGAATTGAAATAACTGTGCTAATCAAGTGATTTTTTTGTTGCCGCCAAAACTCCTCGATAAAGTCTTGGTAAGGTACCCACTGCTTTATTACGACATACCACTAAGGACAAAAAAAAACAACCAAACGTGGCTTCGGCCTTTATAGTTTGAGAAAATTGCAGTCATGGCTTCAGCCTTATTATTAGCACTACTACAGACATGGCTCCGGCCTTTGAATTTTAAAGAAGTCCTTAGATGTGGAAAAAAAAAACAATAGACTAGGTTGCATGGCTAAGCGCCATTGCCTTCTCCTTTTAAGAAGGAGAAAACAAAGCCAATGATTATTTTTACACGCTTTATATTAGCTGCACTTGTATGTTTGTCAAGGGCCGATAACAATACACTAATTTGATAAGATTATGCCATTATTCAATTTGCAAAATGAGATTTTTGTCAATTTATATATTTTTAGTGACATTTCTTGGACAATAGTAGAACAGAACTAAAAAATTAAAAATAAATATTAGTTTAAAAATAGTAAAAAACACGCTTTATAGAAAATCCAACTAAAAAATTGAAAATAAATTTGAATTAAGAATAGTGTAAATAAGAAAAAAATGTATTTTATTGTAAAAAAAAGCGTGGGGTGCATGGTGACAATAGTTATAAACATTTTATTGACAGATAATATGAGTAGAAGTATTATATATCATTTTGATAATATTTTAAAAAACACCCCACGCTTTTTTTACAATAAACTACATTTTTTTCTTATTTATACTATTCTTAATTCAATTTATTTTCTATTTTTTAGTTGGATTTTCTACAAAGCGTGTTTTTTAATTTTTTTATTCAATATCATTGGCATACACGATGCAACACGATTGTCGCACGAACTTTCCCAATTTTTTTTTATAAAAATACTAACTTTACATAATAATAATTATATGAATCAATCTTTGTATTTGAACCTTGTGGTTGCTCTACTTTGTAAAATATTATTTACTTTAACGATAAAATCTATCGAATTATATACCCGTAGAACCGAAACGTCGCGCCGCATCGTGATAATGACGTCATAAGCACGTTGTGTTTAAAAGGTTGGCATATTTGATTAATTAATGTCTAGATAGACACTGAAATAATTTTCTTTGTTCGAGTCAATTTTTTTTGTATTCTATGTATATCATTTTCTCCCCGTTTTAATAGCAACCATGCAATAACTGGTATCATTTTGGACGCACACAATGTTAAATACTCTAAGGCACACAAGGATAAGCAGAATGATGCAGCGTTAGTCCCGTAGTATTACAATGCTCTTTGAGAATTAGCGTATGACACAGCGGTCACGCACACTAGCTTATCAGCAGTCGGCCTGTTTATTTTAGTTTTATTGCACGCGTCACTCGATCTATAATAGATATATAATTAATCAAAGGTTGGGATATACCTTAGTCCATTTGGTCGAAGGTTCGGGAACAGCTTGTTAAGAATAAAACTATGGTTTCTTAAAAATATATACAATTTTATTATTTCAGTCATAATGTTTAAATGCAGTGTGACCAATTTAACAAGGCTTTTACATAAATCAGATATTAGAAATTTTATTTAGATATAATGACGGACTAATTTTAAAATAAAAAAAAAACACAAAGTAACAATAAAATAACAATAGATGTTGAACTAATAATAAGTTAATTACATAATATTTCATATTTAATGGAGACAACTAGGTAAAAGTATGTAGGTAAGTATTGTAAGAGCGAAGATTGTTGTATGGGACCACCTAATTTATGTATAAAGATTTTTTTAACAAACAAAATATCAGCACATTTTTTAAGGTGAACAAACTTATTTGCACTTAATTTTTTTATGTAGCGATTTTTTTTATGGCAGTAAAATGTCTTTATTTTGATTTGTTTTTAAAAGAGAAATATGAATATCTAGGTAGAATGCGCGCCAGTAAACTCTGCGCGTAGATGATGGCGCCACTTGACCGCTCATAGTCCTAGGCCCAAATATGAACTGGATGGCGCTTAGTTCCGATTTTGGCCGTGTGCAGACTTATCTGGCGTGCATTGTACATTGAGTGCTTAATTGCGTATCAGATTCTTGATCAGATTTCGTAGACAAGTAACTGATAAGCGAAGGTAACGGACATACTGTAATATATTTATATTCATACGTTGCCAAACGTAAGACACATACCTTGAGAACACCTCGACGAACTTGGCCGATTTGTTTGTTGTATTCGCATTTCGTCATTGTCAGAAGTATGATTTATTTTATGTATTTTTATATTAAATCTTGTTTATTGGTGCGGATTTAAAGAGACCAAACTTTAAGTAATAATTTAGGATTTAAAGGCATAAAGATGAAAAATGCAATTATTACGGACGCTTATAAATATAAGCGCCCGTGATACTTATACATTCTTAATTTTGTCTTAAAAATTGTGGGTTTCAGAACGAAAATCAGTTACTTGCCCCGAGTTTTGATAGCACAGATTTTTCTTATCAGTCCCTCGTTTTGTTGAATACGTATGTGCTTGCAATTCAATCTAACTAACGTTAAGTGATTCACGAATATTGCAATGTTCTTGACAATCAGAATGACCTTATAAACTCAGATTATAAATTAATCATTAAAACTTAACATTTTCATAATCACATTTTGGACTATTTTCATATAATTTTCACATTGCATACTTGAGTTTATATTGTAATTAAATGAGTCTCTTTAAAATATATCTGCTTTAACATTAGTATTGCTTTCAAAAATGATATCTAGTGAGATTCGTTACCTTTTAATTATATTAGTACACTAGGTAATGCTCGCGGGTCCGCCCGCGTGAAAAAGTTTTTCCGGGATAAAAATATTATCCCGGGATAAAAAGTAGTCTATATCACTCTGGGGTAATGTAGCTTTCTATTAGTGAAAGAATTTTCAAAATCGGTTCAGTACTTCCTGAGATTAACGCGTTCAACCAAACTCTTCAGTTTCATAATATTAGTATAGTTTTCATTATTCAAATACGGCCAAGGTAAATAGTTTACAAAAATATATAGGAATGTTTAAGTACAATGCCACAATTATATTTTTGAGTTATAAAACATCAATTGTTATTGTGAAATTATTATGACAAGGTAATGGCAAAAATAATAAATCCGTGATTACTAGTTCACTAGAACCTAGTACGCCGACTCTTCAAAACGACTGGCTAACAAAAACGCAACATCGACTAAAGCTCGATTTAAAGTCGTCGCATGCGCTTGGTGTCACTTAAAATTTAATATCGCAATATTAACGCAACATTTCATTTGTGCACGTAGTGGTACGTATTTTCGTAACATGCAACCCAGTCGACAATTCAGTAAACTTGTTGGCCGACTTATAATCTGTCTTATAACATCTTGTCATGAGAATTTAGCTAACAAATCGTTAGATAACGAAAATACCTACCACTAATGGCCGATTTCTAGAAACGTTCTTAACTGCTATCGCCGGTTCCATAGCGAAAATGGACCAATCAAAATAGAGTGTTGGACATGCTGACAGATGAGTTATTTTGATTGGTTATTTCTTACCACTAACGCGTGCAAGAACTTCCAGATGTATTTACACTAATGGCAATATCAATCTATACAAATGCGACTTGCATATCCTGCGATTATCAAAAATTGCAGAAGTTAGCTTGTGATTTACACGGTAAAAATTACTTGCACAAGTCTACTTGCGCAAGTTTTTTTGCTAATCTAAACCTCACTATTGAAATCGACCGTAAAATACGCAAATGACACGTTTCATTAATTAACGTATATTCTAAGTCAGTCCGTAACATATCACCAGTTAGGTTTTTTATGTGATATGGTCCACTGTTGGTAAGTGTTGTTGGGGTCGCAGGGCGCGAGGCCGAGCTGGCGCGAGTGTGGCTGCAGCGTGAGGCAGTAGCCGTGCAGCCGGTGGATCAGCTGGTGGTGCTTCTCCTCATAACTAACGAATGGAGTATATGATGTAGAGAAAAAAATATTATGGAGATTTTAAACGTGATAAATATAGTTTAATTTTTAGAAAAAAAATCCTTACCATTTACCTAAGTCAGCCACATAAGTAGCTGAACAAATTCAAAATTTCAAATCGCCTATACACGTTCAGTTCAATTACCTAAAACATATTTTTTTCTTTATGTGAAGTAAAGTAAATCCCTTTTATTTGGTTTTTGTGAAGAGTAAACGAAAATGGGTAAGAACACAAAGTATAAAGGCGATTTGAACTTTTGAATTTGTTCAGCTACTTATGTGGCTGACTGTACTTAAATATGAACTATTTTTAATTATATAATATCTAATTCTTCTGCCAAGTAGCAGTGTGCATGCACTGTTATGTTCCGTTCTGTGGTGTTGCTACTGTTTATGAGCGGTCGTATCATTTAGCATCAGGCGAGCGGCATGCTCGTCTCGTCATTCAGTATCTACACAGTACACACACACACATACACTCTCACGCCTTTTATCCCCGAAGAGGTAGGCAGAGGCGCAACTATAGTCAGTATCTAACAATAAGAAAATATAAATAATAGTTTTAAAGTTAAACTATGTTTAAAAATCATGGCAAAATTAGTTTTTATCAAGTTTAAATTACAACCAAAAAATTGAATAAAAAGTAAATGATTCTCTCACCTCCACGGTCCGTCAACAGTCCCCAGCCTGCATATGGCCTGCTTCACACTATCCGTATCTGCCTCCACACATCGCTCCCCGACGCCCAACTGACCAGCCTCATTAAGCCGAAACAGTTGACTGTTACCCGCGCCATGGCACGTCGACGAACCTTTCAGAAAGCAGATTATTTTAAAAGCTTTTATTTAACTTGCAATATATGTATGTTTGTTCGGGTGGAATCTTGCAAGTCAATTTTGACGTAGTTACCCTCAACCGATTGTGTTGGAATTTTGCATACACGTTTAGTTTGGGTGACATTGTTAGCTAAGTGACGTCACTCTGAATCCAATATGGCGGACGGCCCAAGATGATAGACTAGTTATTTTTTGTGCACGTCCATAATATTATGGGTATCAACGGAAAGGGGTTGCTGAGAAGAATACAAATAAATAAAAAGGAAAAAAAAATACTTTGTTTAATACTATGTAGAGATAAAAGCTTGTCGCAAGATTTACTTTTGTCAAGATCAAGTTACATAATTATTGTATTATCTACACAAGTAAATCTCGCGACAAGCTTTTATCTCTACATAGTAAGTATTAAACAAAGTTTGATTCAATTTAAAGTAGTTATTTCTTTTTAGAACATTGAAATAAAAGCTTGTTTTTAAATATATTTTTTTACTTTTTTTTATTTACACTGGTGCTGCGTTGACTATTAAGTGAGGATTGTTTCAAAATTTTATGGACAAACAAGAGCATATGCACACTTTGTAGAGATGATTAATTTCATGCGTTTTTCGACACTGGCTGCTTCGGTGGCGTAGTTGTATTACGGTACGATTGCAGTGCTGAGACCTCGGGCTCGATCCCCGAATCGGGCAAAGTAATATTGAGTGTGTCTACTCAGTATCAGCCCGGGGTTTGGAATTTGTGCCCGATATGGCAATGGGCTCGCCCCCTATCACATAATGGGACGAAATACGCACAACGAAATGGGGGTGCAATAGTTGCGCCTCTGCTTACCTCATCGGGAACAAAAGGTATGAACGTGTATGTAACCTCGACACTAGGGCTAGTGAAATAAGTTTTACAAGAAGCATAGGCTAACAACGCTATGAACTTGTTGACGTTTTGTCTACCGTATTGAGATGATAAATAGCGTTTGTGGTGTAGGTCAACATCAACATAAAAAAAATAGGTCAAAAACTACATGAAAGCATTTATTTTTGCACTGTTCATACATATTCATATCTCCCGTAAAAGTGTATTGCAAAATAATGTGCATTTATTTATATTAATTTATGTAACAACCGTTCACAAAGGTAGCATACAATGTTCTCAGAAACAGGTCCACAAATTGAATTATAAACTTGTATTAATAGCTATTGAGTCATCATAATGAACCTTTTAAATGTTAATGTAGCTGTCAATGTTATTACGTAGGTACTCCAAATAAAATAATATGAATTTTGTATAGAAATTGAATGAAAAATTAAATGTTTACATTATAAATTTTATCAAATTTAAGTTAGGAATACTAAAGGTCCTGATAATACTTTCATTTTTAAAACAATCATTATTATTCTTAGACGATTTGTATTGCTCGCGGCTTCGTGAATAAGTTTTTCCCGGATAAAAAGTAGCCTAGGTATGTCTTTACAGGATTTCAAACTATATCCATATTCTATATCAAATGTCATCGAAATAGGTTCAGTAGTTCCAGCGATTAGCCTTTAGAAAGCAACAAACAAACTTACAAACTTTACCTCATTATATGATTAGTGTAGATTTGAAATGAACGATGAACGGGGTAACACAGTATCTCGTTTTCATAGAATGTAATCCTACTTCCTACTAATATTATAAACGCGAAAGTTTGTAAGTAAGTAGTAAGGGATTCACCGATACTGGAGCAGGTTCGACGGCCGGTTCGCGGCGCTCCGGCGGCTGGTCGCCGACGTTTTCGATTGCTCCAGATTCGGCCCGCGGCGCCCGCGAATTAATCCGCGGATTACTTTAATACCTACCGCGAATTAATTTGATACCTACCGCGGATTAATTTGATACCTACCGCGGATTAATTTGATACCTACCGCGGATTAACTTGATACCTACCGCGGATTAACTTGATACCTACCGCGGATTAATTTGATATCGACCGCGGATTATTTTGATAACACCCGCGAATAAAATTTATATCGTCCGCGGAATCCATTTCATATCACCCGCGAGGTAGGTATGAACCACGAATTTGTTCATGGTCTACGGTTCCCTTAAGCTTGTAAATTTTCCCTGTTCGTTGTGCTTTTAACTTTCTACTTTCTATCGGCGATCCTTTTTTTATTTGAAGGATGCAAAGGTCTTTGTCGCGTATTTCTATTAACTCGTGTTTCTACGCAAAAGCCGTTTAAAATTACTTAATAGTTACCCTTTACGCATTACGAGCATTGTTTATGATAGATAAAGCAACATTTTCCCTGTTTCGTTGTGTTATTGACTTTCTACTTTCTATCGGCGACCCTTTTTTATTTGAAGGATGCAAAGGTCTTTGTCTCGTATTTCTATTAACTCGTGTTTCTACTTAAAAGCCGTTTAAAATTACTTAATAGTCGCCCTTTACGCATTACGGGCATTGTTTATTATAGATAAAGCAATCGTTACAATACACCATACCTTTCTCAAATTCTAGGTAAAACCCTTTGGGTCTTCTCATTGTCATAATAATTACGGTGCCCATTATTCACATTACCTGATATTACGTATTCAACGGAACATTTAAGGTGAAAGTCGAAACATGTTGGATCTTGTCTGCAAGGAAACAATACTCCCTCTCCATATAAAAGACCGACTCAAAATCACATGGTATCGTATTCCACTCTGTGCTCTGCTCGAAGTGTGATCTCCAGTTGTTTGTAACAGTGAAGTGATAGTAAAATTGTGAAATAGTTAAATAGTGAAAGTGTTATAAAAATGAATGTAAGTACCTTTATATACTTTGATCTAAAAGTGTTGTAACCAGATGTTTCATTAATTGTTTATGCCATGTGTTGTCCACCAGGTTAATATATTTTAGCTATCTTTGATGTCTTATTAATTTATCATTATTACTAATGTGTACATGTATACTTCGCATACCTATAAGTATTTATCATACAGTACTTACTTAACCGATAGTTAAAACAGTTTTATTTTATTTTGTTACAGTTTTCTGAAAATACTTTCAAAAATTATTATTATGCTGAAGAAATCGACGAACCTAGTGATGAAGAAGGTACACTCGCCTTTAAAGTAAAAAAAGCGATAGCAGCCAATAAAAGATCGGTGGAAAGCAACAACATTGATGAGTTCTTTGAAAAACCCAAAAAAAAGAAGACAACTACAAAAAAGTCATCCAGTGTTGGTCGATCGACGAGCGGTGGTATTTCATACATCCGATCAAACAGCGATGACAGTAGTTCTGCATCACATCTCATAAAAGTTGAGGTGTATGATGTGAATAAAATAAAAAACATCGCACCGACGGAACATTGGAAACACGCTGATGTGCGAGTTAAATATTACGCGGAACACGACAGTGATAAGAACTTGCAAAGTATCAAGGACACTATATACAATATCACTAAACAGTTGGCTAGTAAGGACGATTGTGTGAAATATTTTATAGATACCGACAAGTGATAAAAGTGCCAGTGCGTTACAATGTTTTATAACTGTCAAACTATTATTTTAATAACTATACTTAAGTATCTATCTGTTTTATTTTAATTTACATTGTATTGTATTTAAACTTTGTACTCTTTTAAGTTACATACTTAATAGATTAATTTGTTTTTGATGTTAGAACTCTTGTGTTATTGCTAAGTATTAATGTAAATAGTTATAAGTCTTTTTAGTGTCTTTTCATGCTCATGCTTACGATTGTAAAGTTATTGGGAACATTCATAAATTGTTTGGAAGAATTATAACTATTGTATGGGGTTATTAATCTTCAATAAAGAAACATCATTCATTCATTTTCATATTTCATTTATTCACCTCAAAACATGATTTAAATAAACCATTTAAAAACACATCATTGCATATTGTATTATCACTAAATAATACTTGAAAATCTTTGAGACTCTTACCATAGTATTTATAATACAGATACATTAAACAGTACTCTCCACAAACTATAGTAAAGTCATTTTGAATTCGACTTGTATTGTAATTCCACATTCTAGAATTTCTCGCTAAAAACATTCGGTGGTATCCTTGAGGTGGTCGACCGTATGAATCAAAGTACTGTCCAAAACCATTCTTATCTATGTGTATGGCGACCCAGTGAGAACCTGGTTTGTTATCGGGGTCTAAGTTGCTAACTACGTATGTAGGAGTTACCACATATATTGGCAGACGATTGGCTGCATATACATTATATTCAATACATGGATCAATTTTCTTTAAGTAGTTCTGTATTTCTATTGTATTCATTTTTATTCACCGTATTGCTGCAGAATCTTATCAGGTCGAATGATAAAATGGTAATGTCATATATAAGGTTAACAAGACACTATTATGGCACTTATCAGGCAAGTTGACTCTTGGTGTGGGGTTGCAAGGATTATAGTATACAAAGAACTTAAAGTTTTGTAAATTCATTTTATTGGTAACTTAAATCTAACAAACAGATCTCTATTAAAATTATTCACGCTTAATCTAATCTTAAATAGTTAATTTTGTGTTCTTAACTACTATAATCTACTGAAATATTGCGGTTTTTATCTATTTCAATAACATTATCAAACTCCGCATAAACAACGCAATTAATAGTTTGTGATAAAGCTGTTTCAAAACGCACTTCTAATCTCACACTACCATGCCTTACAAGATTCCAATGACTTGCAGAGTTTGCTGATAAATCAGGTGTCAAATCAAACGCTAACATACAATACCCTTCAGCGTATTGTTCTCGGGATATCCCATTACCTTCATTGAGAAAGTGTATACCTGTTCCCGAAAACAATGTATGATATACTGAAGTAAAAATTTTGTTCTCAAATGAGGGTTGTAAAGCCTTTGATGGTATTTGTTGGCCGTCTATATATAAACTAAATGTATTAATGTCATAATTTTGAAAGTTAAATGGGTTCTTGGTGAGGTTTCCATTGAAAGCAGCGTTATTTACAAATCCCACTATACACCTTTTAGGTAATTGCCCTAAGAAAATGTTATCTAGAGTTTTTCCTTGAACACCTGATGGTATTGTTAAAACTTTAACTTCAGCTCGAGTAATGGGGTATTTAGCTGTGGTAGAAGCTAAGACCTTTTGATGAGCAAGTAAAACACTGGGATTGATTCGTGCTCTACGAATAATCAAAGATGCATCCGTAATAGATACCTTTAATTTAAGGTCACCTGTAGAGGCCATGAGATTGAAATTTTCCCTAGAACGAACTAACTTAACACATATATCAACACCATTGATTAAAAATTTTTCTTGATTAAATAAATCACCATGTAAGTGACCAATCATTTCCATTTCTTTACTTTCACTGGCTAATTCTTGCCTCTTAGTAAATCCTTTATTAGTATCATCGGCGGAATCCATTTTTCCAGCTGTATCTTCATACCATAAACCACAGGTGAGGTGAGACTTTTTTGCTGCAGGAGCATAGTTCAATAAGTTTTCTATATACGCACGATAAGCATATGTGTTATTGGGTGGTGATACAAGTTTTTGATTTAAGTAGACATCAAGTTGGCTGAAAAGTGTGTGCAACCAATTATTCACCGGAGCAACGACTGTAGATGCGGTTAGTTTGGTGTTATCTTGATTTACTATTTTCGCTTTCAAGTGAAGTAACGTATGAGATAAATCTATGTAGTCATCTCCTGCTCCAGGAATTTGAAATTCTATAGGACCATCATCGGCAAGAGACGAAATTGGTTTATAATGGATCCAAATTCCACTTTCAATGCTAGTTTGAGTTGATGGCAATGCAAACAAATCCAATTCGGACTTAATACATTCACAGGAATGACTGTGTAAAAAAGACATTGTGATTAATTGTTAGAAAATATATCTTTGATTTGTTTTGGAGTAATTTTTGATTTTTTTAGAGCTTTCACTTTCGCGGTCAACGACGGACTGACTCCGGGTAGACGTTTTCGTTTTGTTATATATCCAGATCCAGACATATTGATTTTATCTATTTTTTCATCGGCCTTGCGTTTCAAGTTGGAACCAACTTCTTTAAGACGTGCTTTTATTGAATCTTCCATTGGTCGCGCACTAACCATATCTGTCAATAGGCCAACACCAGCACTCAATGCCTCTTTACCAACAGCTCGAACACCACTAGATAGTAATGGTAAAACTGACCGAAACAATCCCCCAAGAAAACTACCAATTCCATGTCCTTTTTGATAAGGCGCCCCTTTGTATACCACCCCTATACCTGAACCAGCCTGATGAGAATAATAGCGTTGATAGGGACATATCATGTTGGAGCGTTCAAAATGCATTATAATTTTTTAAAATGTAGTTTAACACACACCGTTCCAAACTGAAATGGTATCTTTTGTCCGGTGCTTGACCTTATATCTATTTCGATGGTATCGAATTCTCTTCGCATTACCGATAAGTAATGTGGAGGTGAAAATACATGCATTTTATTGGCACCATAGATGTATTTTGAAGGATCTAATGGTATTACTCTTAGAAGAGGTGTCATTACATCACCTACAATTTGAGGTTCAACTATATCACAGTAAACGAATAGTTGAGAAGGCAACCCTAAATGTAAATTAGCTGGACATTTAGCTAAATTCTTTTCAACAAGGTTTCTGTTTGGTTCAAATCCCAACTGTAAGCCTAGTTTAGGAGATAATGTTACAGATTTTATTGATTCGTCTAACACAGAAACAGAAACAAATTTGGATATATTGTCGTAGCGGAATTTGATTTTTTCTCTGATATTATTTAATGCTGATAAAATATGATTAATATTATCATAGTTAGTGGCAGGTATGTGAGTCTTATAATAAACTGTAGATAGTTTGTCTTCATTGGGCATTTTCATGATTTTTGTTATGTAAATAACATTCTCATGATCTTGAACAGTAAACATGGTGCATGGATATTGGAATTCAACGATTCCTACACACCATTCTCCTTCCAATATTATGGGTTTGGGTAATTTTGTTGAAAAAATTGATGTTTTGTTCTCAGGAAAATATTCCATTGAACTATTGCTAAGTAAAGTTAAATAAAAATCTTTAATCATATTTTTTTTAAACTGGAAGCTAAAATCCAACTATTAAATTTGTTTGGATAACCTTTCCACTTAACTAACACTTGCTGTCTGCTGCCAGAGTAACGAGAGCGAATTATTTTATCAATCTTGTGTTCAATGGTGGGGTCATAAATTACCTTTTGTAATTCTCGTTCATAAAAGGTTCCTACTATCTCTTCACCATCTAAATCTTTAATAGTATAAACGGGCCACGGAGTACGTTCTATTATAGAAGAAATCACAAATATTTCATCGCTCCAATTAGATTCATAACCTTTTTGGAATACATGTTTATATTTGGTTATTCTCACATGGTCACCGACATGAAACATAGGTAGTATAGTTTTTGATGATTTTTCAGATTTTTCATATAAATTACTCCAAACTGTCATTATATTATTAGAATTAACATCTGAAGGACACATTTTAATACTAGAATGAAAACTGTGATTGTAAGAGTGTATCAAATTCTGCAAAATATCAATATATTTATGTGTATTCTTGTGTGTAAAATAGCGCCACATCTTCATTTTTAGCGTTCTTTGAAATCTTTCTACAATGCTTGCTTTGATGTCTGGATTATTTGTTGTATAGTAATTTATGTTTTTTGTTTTAAAATATCTTTGAACATCTTTCGACACAAATTCAGTGCCTTTATCAGATTGAATGTGAGTGGGTGTAGTATTAGCTTCATTAAATATACTGTCGAAACATTTTTTTATGGTTTCTGAATTTTTCTTTTTCAAGGGTCTAGCATATGCATATTTACTAAAAACATCAATAACACAAAGAATGTAGTTGAAACCTTTATTATCTTTAGAATAAGTTCGCATGTCGCTTAAGTCAGCTTGCCAAAGTTCATTGAGATTAGAGAGAACGTATTTGTTCCGAGGGAATTTTCTATGTACTGGTTTGTGGAGTGTATACGTAGATTGGGATTGCAACCAGTTTTTAACTTCTTCCTTTTTCATTTTACCTTTCATAGCTTTTGATAATTTGTCGATATTGCTATATCCAGCTGGGTGTGATACATCATAATAAATTTGATCTAATTCTAATAAGGGGTCCATTTTTCCCAATCAATCTTTTTCTTAATTTTATTTGCGTGTTTATCTTCGCTCGTTGGCGTCAAATATACCTCTGTGTTTTGTGGCGGTTGTTCTTCGATGGCGTTTTGAAGTCGAGCTATGTACTCACGTCTTTTTGGATTGCCAATATATGTTAAAGGTACTTTTAAATCCTTTAACGCTTTAGCAAATTTTTCCCAACCAGGTGGGTCGTTGTTTTTTAATGGTCGCAGTGTATCGCTTACTAAATCGATAATGTTACTGTTAGGAATCACTTCATTATCTACAATCACTGTGCCAGCATCATTCCAATAAATTTTGTTTTTATTTAGTGACACCGAATTCAATAACAACTCACCTTTTTTTACATATGTTTTTGGTATTAAATTTAAAATTTGTTTTGTTGAGTAGGAAGGTTTTTTTTCGAGTGTAAAACTTTCTTGTTGCTTCTCTTCATCACTCAGTGTCTGACTGGCAACTACATCTTTATTCTTGATATCATTATTTATATTAAGAAATTTCCAGCTTTCAGATGTGGGTTTATTGTTGTCATCATTTGAAGTTATTATAGGGAGTTCGATGGGACGACGATCTTCTTCCATAAAGTGGAGATATCTTTGTAAAATTTGTAAGTATAATTTACACTTTTTTCGATCATCCATATTACTGTTGAGTATTTTTTCCATTTCACTATCTAAACGAGAGGTAGGATTTTCATTTCTTTTTTGATTTAACTTATCTATTAAGCTTGGATCAACTAACAGCATTTTTTTGGCGTGTTCCATTTTTAAACTAGTCCACTTATCAATCCGCTCAAAATAGAACCCAATATAATCGGAAGAAATGCACCACCTTTTTGAACTATTATATTCTTTCTTATTTTATTTGTACTCTTACGTACCAATTTTCGTAGTAAATTTTTGTACTTTTTTAGTTTACTCTTTGATTTTTCTTCAAGTTTTATATTTCCTTGTAAAACGTTATGAATACATTCACAAATAAAATTAATTTCGTTTTCGTTACAGACTTTTAAAAGAGCTTGTTGATGTTTTGGTTTAAGTTTATAAAGAGCATTTAATAAGTGTTCATGCGTCTTTAAGCGTCGATCCATCATTTGTAAATGACGGGTATTGGTTGGTTCTTGGCATATTTAAACTCTTTTGTGGGAATGTACACTGTAGAATGACCATCAGATGGAAATATTTTTGATTTAATTCGACACATGTCAAAAGTGTCTTGTTTTAGATCTATCATCAAATAGCCATGTGCTTCTTTTGTAGCATCTCTGTAAGCATCTTCTATGAATTTGCTATTTTCTGGCGATACTTGTCGCGCTAAGTAACGTATTTGAGTTTTATCACGTGGGTTTTTAAAATAAATTATGTAGTTTGAATTCAAAGAAATGTCTCTTTGTCCTTTACCTTGATGAAATAAATTTTGAGTGATGTAAAATACACTCAAGTTCCTATGATGACTACCTTTGGTAAATATGTCAACAATGCGACCATCAGATTCCCTCATGAGATCATCGATAATAATAAGGTTAGCTTCCTTTCCATCAAACATATTCAAATCTGGTATACCCTGATAATAGTTTACATTTGGTAAATTATATAAGGGCTGCATTTCATCAAAACACCAAGTAATTTGATGAAAATTGGTGTTGCACACCTCATTAATATGATTAATAAAGTTTGTTACAAAATTAGACTTTCCACATCCACTTGGACCTGCAACTATGGCAGTAAAAGGATGATAAAAATGAAACATTTTTTAAATGCACGTGTGAACTCGAAAAGGTTTCGGAATGAATAAAACAAGAAGTTACGATTGAGTGTATTATATTTGATTTTGTTTTACGTACAAAGATTACATATACAAATAATTTGAAAAATGATCATTTACATACATCATACAATTCATAGCTGTTTAGAAAAATATTACAGTAATAAAGTGATTATAAAATAAAGTTAAATCAGGTATAACAAATAACTAACTACATACATTCAAATTTACATCTAATTTTTCATGATATTATACAAAACATAGTAAAACAATTAAAAAAAAAATAGTACATAATACGGCAGAACTTTAAGTTACTTAAAACCACAATTAAAACACACATTAATATACATATTTTCGTTGTACAGAAATCGTAGATAAAATCAAATGTCCTTTATTTTATAATGACCCCATGCAAGAGTATCAGTTGAATTTTCTATTAAATAACGTTTTGTGTCATTGTGTGATAAAGATATCTTATTAATTTTTTGTGTATATATAGCATGTTTAATTGATTTAAATCTTATCATTTCACTGTATTGCGTTTTTTTTTCATATAAACATGATTTATAATCAGTAAGACTAAATTTTTTTGTTACACTTTTGTTAATCCCTTTTGCTTTACATATACATTTATTCTGCACATCCATTGCATACATTTTAGAGCGAAGACCTACAAATTCTTTAAGAATTTTACCGTTATTTTCGTCTTTAAAAAAACCTAACCGTTTTTTATTCAATAATGGTAAACCATATTGATTATTTGGTGGATAGTCGGACGTATCAAAGTAGTTGACTAAATCAAGTTTTATGTCAGCATAATAATTTTGCGTAAATATTTGATATATTAAACTATCGGTATCAGTATATAGTAATTTAATATTATCTTGATATTTCATTTTCATATAATCGTAATGGAAATCGTATAGTAATGTTTTAGATATATCTAAAATACAAAAACCGAGGTAAATTGGTTTATTATATAAAACTTTAGTTTTATTTAATTGTATTGCTACTAAACTTTCTGAAAATATAGATAAACTATGGAATTCTGGTCTTGCTATCAAAGATTGAGCACCTTGAGTTTTGCCACGATTTAACCAATGATTAATTAATTTGACATTAACTCGTTTTCTTACATTTTCCATTGTTTTACCAAAAACAGAATTATTCATAAGTTTAAAAAAATCTTTCTCAAAATCTGAAGTAGCTAGTGAACGCATATGAGTGTTCAAGTCTATATAACTTTTCAACCATGCGGATTGTTCAAATTTTAAAATTCTATGTACTTTAGTCAATCGGAGGCCATTTTTTAAACATTGTTTGAGGTTTCTATAATGAATGACGTAATTTTTTTTATCTTTTAAATTTGGGATCAGTTTCCTGTCTTTGCTGTTTCCTAAACATACGTTTTCGGGACAAAATGGAAAATCTGAATGAAAATCATGTAAAGTTTTTGAATATTCTAAATCTACTTCTAACATAAAACCATGTTCGGCATCATCGGCTATATTAAAATCTGTATTTATATCGACCCATTCAAATTTGCCTGTCGGGAGACATTGGGACATAGCCCAACCATAAAGGTTATTTGCGTCTAAGTACATCAAAAATGAAGATGGTTTATCTGAATCGTATTCCGACATAAACATGTTATTTGCCACTGCATGTCTATTACTGCATTGTGATATACCACCCCGAATATTATTCGCTATAAACGTAACCTTATCGATATCTGTTAAAAGTTCCAAATTTATTTTGGTAAAATTTAACATAGCATCCCAACTTAAACCAGGTGCTGTATAATAGTGGGCAGGATCTAAGCCGTATGTTTTAAGACACACATCCCTAAAGTTTTCAAATATATCTGCTAACAACAATACATCTGTTTTTAAATACAGGTCTGAATATTCACCCATGTTTTTACAATTAAAATGATTCCACACGTCTTGAGCATGATGGTATTCACTTTCTGTAATGTGACTATCATTTAAAGAACTATAAAATTGATCGCGAGTGGGAAGAGAAGTTATTTTTAAACAATCAAATGTCGTCATGTATTCGTATGGATAAACACCTTTTCTTATTAAACGTTTAAAATCTTCTTCACATGGATATTTTAATTTGAGTTCACGAAATTGTTCAGGTAATAAGTTCTGAGCTAATTTGTTAAGGCCACTTGACATAAATTTAAAAGAATCAAGAAATCGTAATTTTATAACTCTGTTATTGATTTGTAAAACTTTAGAAAAAGAAATATATTTTTCCTTATTCTCAGGAATAAGTTCAATGTCACCTTTCTCGAAATCAAGACCATGCACTATGAAATGAGCGTCATAATTACTTAAATTATGTAAAAACACTGGCACAAAATTAGGAGCTTTGTATTTTTGAGAGCATACTCTATGAGCTACACCTTCATATGCACCAGTATGCCAATTATAAGATATTGTGCTATCCTCGTTTAATTTAGTAACACAAATGTAACACGACTCACTTTGACTGATATTTATTTTATTTTCTTCAGTTAACGGTAATGGTGATTTGATAAAAGAATTTTTGTTACAAATATTTTCTAAATCTGCGTAAATGAATTGCATAAATTTTTGCGCACAATCTTGCCCTGTATAAGACCTATACACTGAAAGATTATCATCGTAAGAACATTTAACATAATACCCAAAACTATACGTTTCATGTTTTTGGATATTAACAGTTGATGATTGATTTGGATTGTTAGAACAATTCTCTATTGGTTTTAAAAATGCTTCAAAGTCAGCATACACAACGAATGGAACTCTTAATTTACGTTCATAGTTGTTAAATGAAATTTGGTTTGATGGTATTAATTCATTAAACCAGTTTCTTTTTCTATCGTTTTCTGATGGTAAATTTGTGCACACATTGAAACAATCATTTTCTTGGTGTCGTTTTAAATTATCAAATGATGTGAAATTTAATAAACAGCCATCACAAATATGAACTGCATGTTCAGAAGTCGATAACTGTTTAGATAATAATCTCGAGAGGTTTTTAATAAAACAGTAATGACCTTTAGAACCTTGAGATATATACAATAAGTTTAAGTGAGTAGTTTTACGGTGCTTCGTAAAGTGTAATGGACCCACAACTTTATTTGATTTGCTTATTGAATCATATTGTAATCCAAAAACATTAATACTGAGACTATTCAATTTTTCAAATTTATGGATGTCATTAATTTTTATAGGAAACGATAGGTTATCAAATTTTAGTTTGTTTTTGTGTATTATATAAGATGATACCCTATTGGAACTATGAGTAGCTGGAAATAATCCTGACAAAACTGCCCAACGAAAACATTCGTGATCGTTATTTTGAACATTGATTACAGCTTTCTTATGTTTTATATCTAACGGTAGGTCTATGTATGAAGATCCACGCAATGGGTTAAATTTGTTAACATTCATATCCAAGTGATTTATTTTATCTAAACTCCATCCACTACCCTTTTTTTGGAAATTTGTCATTTTGTTTGTTATTTCGGTAATTATAGATGAGAAAGTAATATCTTTGTCATCACCTTGACAAACAAGATAGTTTGAAATTTGAAAATCAAAAATATTGTGTAGATTTTTTGTTTCTTGTGTGAAATCCGCATTGAGAATAAAATTAACTTTTACAACAGAATATTCTAAGATAGATCGTTCTAGTAATGTATAAATTATGTTTTTAATATTTTGTAAAAATAATTCAGGTGATTCAAGCTGTGTATCAGAAACTAAATTAGATTTCACTCGATATGTAATAATTCTATTACCGAAAGCACTATCAATGAATTGAACATTAGGTAGATTGTTATCTCTTCTAATTAAATTATTTTTATGTTTATTGCTCTTATAGTGACTGGTCATATATTTTTTTGACACATGTATGTGACACTCAGGACATTCTATTTTATCATTATGCTGTTCTGTACTTACATTTAAAATGTTATCCAGCGACGATGTAGATATCGAAGGAGCTCCAAGACGAATATTTTTCCTTTTCTTTAAAGGAACCTCTTCAAACAATTCAGTTGGCGCTAATCTTTTCCTGTTGCCTTCTCCATTCTGCATAGATCTGATGGATAAGAAAACAGTTAAAACAATGTCATCTCACGAAATCAATATGCTACTATGTTTCTATTATTTAAATAGATACTAACATTTTTTGTTATTTACACTGCAAACAATATGCTTTCATTGATAATACACCATCAATATCATCCTCATCGGAATGAGTTTGTTTTGAGGTTTTATGTCCACTACATGGTGTATAATAAGGAGAAATATCAGGATCTCCCAACATTGATTCTGGTAAAACATTTAATATATACCAAAATCGTATGAAACGATGATATTTATGTAAAATTATCTTTTTATCGAAACTCGCAATCTCACTCTGAGATAAACTAGAAATATCAAGTGATTGGTACATTTTGGTTGCACTCCAAAGTTAAAAATATAAACGGAAGAAACAAGTTGAATGATCGTGCAAGATGTCCGAACCATTATAAATACTTGAAATGTATCCCCTCTTCATGGATTCCCAAAACATGTTGCAACTAGTCTTAACATAATAGAAAATATTTTACTCACGTTTCAACTTGTGTTTGTTCCATTTTATCACAGAGCTCGTACAGTTCTTTGTCGTATTGCGATGACATCAGATCCATTGATTCGATGTTTTCGAGAAGTGCGACGAGTTTCATGTTGTATAAATCACAGCTTGTATCCATTGTGACGAATGTCTTATTTTGCGCAGTTTCAAAAGTGATTTCGGTGTCATATACTACCCAAAACCATGTGATTATATTTGAAGCTATCCACTTTTTTCCAAACAATTTATGAATGTTCCCAATAACTTTACAATCGTAAGCATGAGCATGAAAAGACACTAAAAAGACTTATAACTATTTACATTAATACTTAGCAATAACACAAGAGTTCTAACATCAAAAACAAATTAATCTATTAAGTATGTAACTTAAAAGAGTACAAAGTTTAAATACAATACAATGTAAATTAAAATAAAACAGATAGATACTTAAGTATAGTTATTAAAATAATAGTTTGACAGTTATAAAACATTGTAACGCACTGGCACTTTTATCACTTGTCGGTATCTATAAAATATTTCACACAATCGTCCTTACTAGCCAACTGTTTAGTGATATTGTATATAGTGTCCTTGATACTTTGCAAGTTCTTATCACTGTCGTGTTCCGCGTAATATTTAACTCGCACATCAGCGTGTTTCCAATGTTCCGTCGGTGCGATGTTTTTTATTTTATTCACATCATACACCTCAACTTTTATGAGATGTGATGCAGAACTACTGTCATCGCTGTTTGATCGGATGTATGAAATACCACCGCTCGTCGATCGACCAACACTGGATGACTTTTTTGTAGTTGTCTTCTTTTTTTTGGGTTTTTCAAAGAACTCATCAATGTTGTTGCTTTCCACCGATCTTTTATTGGCTGCTATCGCTTTTTTTACTTTAAAGGCGAGTGTACCTTCTTCATCACTAGGTTCGTCGATTTCTTCAGCATAATAATAATTTTTGAAAGTATTTTCAGAAAACTGTAACAAAATAAAATAAAACTGTTTTAACTATCGGTTAAGTAAGTACTGTATGATAAATACTTATAGGTATGCGAAGTATACATGTACACATTAGTAATAATGATAAATTAATAAGACATCAAAGATAGCTAAAATATATTAACCTGGTGGACAACACATGGCATAAACAATTAATGAAACATCTGGTTACAACACTTTTAGATCAAAGTATATAAAGGTACTTACATTCATTTTTATAACACTTTCACTATTTAACTATTTCACAATTTTACTATCACTTCACTGTTACAAACAACTGGAGATCACACTTCGAGCAGAGCACAGAGTGGAATACGATACCATGTGATTTTGCGTCGGTCTTTTATATGGAGAGGGAGTATTGTTTCCTTGCAGACAAGATCCAACATGTTTCGACTTTCACCTTAAATGTTCCGTTGAATACGTAATATCAGGTAATGTGAATAATGGGAACCGTAATTATTATGACAATGAGAAGACCCAAAGGGTTTTACCTAGAATTTGAGAAAGGTATGGTGTATTGTAACGATTGCTTTATCTATAATAAACAATGCCCGTAATGCGTAAAGGGCGACTATTAAGTAATTTTAAACGGCTTTTAAGTAGAAACACGAGTTAATAGAAATACGAGACAAAGACCTTTGCATCCTTCAAATAAAAAAGGGTCGCCGATAGAAAGTAGAAAGTCAATAACACGACGAAACAGGGAAAATGTTGCTTTATCTATCATAAACAATGCTCGTAATGCGTAAAGGGTAACTATTAAGTAATTTTAAACGGCTTTTGCTTAGAAACACGAGTTAATAGAAATACGCGACAAAGACCTTTGCATCCTTCAAATAAAAAAAAGGATCGCCGATAGAAAGTAGAAAGTTAAAAGCACAACGAACAGGGAAAAGGTACAAGCTTAAGGGAACCGTAGACCATGAACAAATTCGTGGTTCATACCTACCTCGCGGGTGATATGAAACGGATTCCGCGGACGATATAATTTTTATTCGCGGGTGTTATCAAAGTAATCCGCGGTCGATATCAAATTAATCCGCGGTAGGTATCAAGTTAATCCGCGGTAGGTATCAAATTAATCCGCGGTAGGTATCAAATTAATCCGCGGTAGGTATCAAATTAATTCGCGGTAGGTATTAAAGTAATCCGCGGATTTATTCGCGGGTTCCGCGGGCCGAACCTGGAGCAATCGAAAACGTCGGCCATCAGCCGCCGGAGCGCCGCGGACCGGCCCTCGAACCTGCTCCAGTATCGGTGAATCCCTTACTACTTAAGTATGGATGTATGTATGTTTGTAACTCTTTCACGCAAAAACTGCTGAACGGATTTCGATGAAATTTGGCACACGGGTAGATCATGTCCTGGATTAACACATAGGCTACTTTTTATCCCGGGAAATATAAAGCGGGACTTTTATCCCAGAAAAACTTTTTAACGCGGGCGGAGCCGCGGACAAAAGCTAGTTTTGTAATAAAATAGAAAATATTACGCAGATGGCAAAATTATTTACTATTTACATCGTTAATTTATTTTACGATTATGGTGATATTGAACTTTCATTACTCATAACTATTTCGTTTATTTCTATTTAATATAAAGATATACACACACTCACGCCCGTTATCCCCGAAGGGGTAGGCAGAAGCGTAACTATTGCACCCACTTTTCACCGTGCGTATTCTGTCCAATGATGTGATAGGGGGCGAGTCTATCGCCATATCGGGCATAAATTCCAGACTCAGATCTGATACTGAATAGAAAAACCCAATATCACTTTACCCGACCCGGGGATCGAACCCAAGACGTCAGCATTGCAGTCGTAACGTAATACAACTACGCCACCGAGGCAGACCGATAAAATGAAGATAACTTACCTATATACGCAGGTGCAGCTTTCCCCATAGTATCAAGACACACTCCAGTCGCTTTATTCTTGACCATTCCCCAGTGCACATTCTTAGGCAGTTTTGGAAACTTGTCGTACACATCGTAAGCGACATTTTCCATGAACCACCCGAAACTCTTGCACTTCAACCGATCCTTCAAAGCCACTTGTTCACTTATATCACCCATGTCCAAGAACCTCGCCATCGGCTCGCGAGTGTAAAAATATTCCTTATGCTCCTCATCGAACCAAGTTTCTATAACTCGTTTGTAGTTGATTGTGATCAAAGATCCTTTCCTATTCTTGGCTAAATTGCCGAACGAGTACGGCATGAAGGCTCTGTACACGTGTCCCACCCTTGAACAAGGAACCCATTCGATACTGCCGCCGCACTGCCAAATCTTGAAGCTTAGCTCGAAGTTCTCACCACCCCACACGAGGAGACCAGGGTCGTAGGCTCCTATCTCAAGGAAGTACCGTCTGTTGATAGCGAAAAGACCGCCAGCGTGAGTGGGACTCTTGTACGGCTCCGATTTGTGTTTGTGCACGTTCGCTTCTCTGTCGGGCACTTCGTTCTCTTTGTAAAGCATGCCCCATTCGAATATGCCCCTGTAATTTGTGCCGTGTTGGTACACAGGTCTGTACTCAAAGGTTCTGTGATCGATACCGTCAATGACAGGGACGGTCATGATTCTATAGTCCCTGTATATTGGGGCTAGTAAAGGTGGCAACCAGTTAACGTTGACCTCACAATGAGCATCGAGGAAGACTATGACCTCTCCCGTGGCCTCCTGCGCCCCTCGGGACCTTGTGCGAATCAGACCTTCGCGCTCAGTGTTTCTGATGAGACGCACTTTACCTTTCCAACGCTTTATGTAATTATCGAGGTTCTCTTTCAAGTTGTCTTTGTCTGAGAAATCGTCTACCTGTTTGAGAAACAAAAAATTTCAACATCCTCTGAATTTTTAAGCAATATTTGTTAAATTTCTAAATCATTACTGTCATATATACGCGTTATGTTAAGTTCAGTCTATATTCAGCAATTACATTGAAGAAATATTTTTTATTTAAATATAATAAATTAAATATAATATATCTATCTGCATATGTGCTATACTACCTATTATGTCATTTACTATCAATTCTATCGTTAACAATTAGATTGATCTGCCAGTCTACATGATTATCTTAGATAAGACAATTAGAAAACAATGTTTATAGCATTAATCGGTGTTTGTTAAATCATTTTCAATGTCGAAAAGTTTTGATTACGAAAAAATATTTTCAGGAATCAGATCATTCATCAGAGTCTAAAATAAAATAATATATCTATCATACCGTATACCTCGTTAAGAATATAATATGATTAATGATACACAATTGAAATAATATATTTTAAATTAAATATTATTAATATAGCTTCCTTGGTTTTTTTTTATGGCATTGAATGACGAGACGAGCATGTCGTTCGCCTGATGGTAAGCGATACGACCACCTATAAACAGTAGCAACACCATCCAGCACCTTGAGTTACAAAGAACTGTGCGGCATTCCACTGCGCTCGTCACCCTGAGACATAAGATGTTAAGTCTCATTATGTCCTGTAGTTACACTGGCTACAATGTCCTTCAAACCGAAACACAATGCAAGCACACTACTGCTTGGCGGCAGAAATAGACATTGCGTTGGTACCCACCCAGACGGACTCTTACATATGAGAGACCTACCACCAGTAAGTGTTGTAAGCCTCAGGCCCACCAGGTTTAGTGGGCTTGAGGCTGTGAATCATCTGATTTTGGATTTCATCCTAGATCAAGCAGCTTAAATTAATGTAGGTTTTTTTTTATTAAAAAGTCTCTGTTGCTCGAGATTTGAATTTACCCAATATAGCGATCAACTTTAAATAAACTACAACTCATCATCATCATCATCACCCACATGAAGTTCGCTGCTGAACATGGACCTCCCCTAATTATTTCCATATGGTACTGTCAAAAGCGGCCTGTATCAGCGTGTTCATATCACCAGACGACTTGATAAACTAGGTACATATCGAGAAATGTAGAAAATACTATTACCATCAACCATTGACATACAAAGGCAGATGACACTTACCAAAACAATTTCATGTAACGCATTCGGCGGCGATCTGTCGATGACTGTGTGCACCGTCCTCATGAGAACAGAGAAACCTTCATTGTGGAAGACGATGATGACCGAGGTCTTGGGCAGATCCTCCGGGTAATGCCAGTATTTGCACTCGTCTAGACGCGTGTCTGGTATAGACCTGTTCAACAAATAATGAAGGTATGTAAGGTATTTGGTGGTGGGAGGATATATTTTGTCCCGGATAGCGACCACCGTATATAAGGTGTTGAAACCCCCCATAGTGGCCCACGTAAGTGTGCCGCGTTCTGGTATCAGCCTGTGTATATCCGGTTCAAACAGGCCGGCATAATTATGTTGACTGACGAGAGATAATGATTGCTCGTCAGTCGACACTCTATCTGGACCTCTCTCTGCTTACCAGGTGCAGTGAGGTCAATTTGCCGTGCCCATATAAAAAATGTACATCGCAACTTTAGGGCTATGCCCAGTACCGACGGACGGACGGACCAGATGTTTACGAATAGTGCCAGATCCTAGAGAGAACTTCTAGGGTGCTACAGGGACTATTGATATTGATTTCTCGAAAATCAAATGTTGCAGTGTTAGTTTTCATCAAACTTGGGCTTGAGACTCTTTTGAATAAATTTCACGATTTCTCAGTTTCAGATTTGGCCATACACTTCCACTTGAAAAATTCACTGTATAATAGAAAAAGGCAATCCTTGGTATGACACAACATCATCGTAACTATAAAGGTGTATATTTAAAACAAATGTTATGAATTCCAGTTACCACAAAGTTTAATTTATTTAACAACAAAAGTATTGAACATTCTAATATATTGCTAAATATTTTAAGACAAATTATTACAAAAATGTGTGGGGTAAGAATAAAAAATATTTGCATATAATGTTAAGTAACGGAATGTATAAATAAAATAGTGTTTGTGTCAATATACAATGACACAATTATGGTAATTACAATTACACACACAAACTATTACGAAATTTTGAAATTATCATTAATATGGGAACTGCACATTAGACCGGGTTTTTTCAACTGTTGATAAGGTAATCATAGGTGTTATTAATCTGGACGCGCTCGCAGAGGTTC
This sequence comes from Sphinx pinastri, assembly GCA_947568825.1. Taxonomy (NCBI): domain Eukaryota; kingdom Metazoa; phylum Arthropoda; class Insecta; order Lepidoptera; family Sphingidae; genus Sphinx; species Sphinx pinastri. The sequence goes on from OX387620.1 coordinate 5,582,838, forward strand.
GAGTGCTCCAGGTGCTCCGAGCGCGTCCAGCTTAATAAGACCCTGACAAAAAGACAACTACAGTTGAAAAAACGGGGCCTAAGTGTTAAATTGTAGCATTAATACAATATTCATTTGTTGTTAATGCAGTTTATCAAGAATTCATTGTGCTAGCAAAATTACTTATTACTCAAAAAACTAATTAATAGATGTTTAATGTTTGTCAGCATATTATGTACCACAAGTTTCATTAACCATTTATGTAGTTAGGATGCAATCAATTAGCAATTATGTCACATGTAGGTACTCAAACTAGCTAATTTGTATTGAGTTATCATTTAGCTATTTCCCATTCCGCATTATTTGATACTAATCATAGATAATTGTTTAATGGCAAGCTATTATCAACATTATTACTATGAATATATGTTGGGAATTATTTCTGCATAAATGATTCCACACAAGTAAAAACTAAAAATAAATATAAACTAGCTTTTGCACATGCCCTTGCCTGCACGAAAAAGTTTTTCAGGATAAGAGACACGCTACATATTTTTCTAGGGTAAAATACCTTTGCCCTTCCTGGGATCTCAAACTATCTCCATACCAAATTTCATCAAAATCTGTTTACAAGCTCAGCCATGAAATCAGACAGAGTTACTTTCTCATTTATAATCTTATCTTATTAATATTATAAATGCAAAAGTTTGTGTAAATGTTTGGATGTTTGTAAGAAGTAAATTCAGAAACAAGTAACCGGATTTGGATGTAATTTGGCACACGGGTAGGTCATGTCCTGGATTAACACATAGGGTACTTTTGATCCAGGTAATTTGCTCCCATGGGAAATAATAGATATTATTAATCTGATTTTTTAAGTAGATGGCGTCAGTTTGTTTTAAGGACTTTTGTAGAGGGAAAGGCTTTTCAAATGGGAAAAGCCGTGAGCAACACCTAGGTGTCAGCTATACTTGCTGTTGTACTTATCTATCTTAATATATATAAATCTCGTGTCACAATGTTTGTCCTCAATGGACTCCTAAACCACTTAACCGATTATAATAAAATTCGCACACCATGTGCAGTACGATCCAACTTGAGAGATAGGATAGTTTAAATCTCAAATTATAGTCGCAATTTTAATTTATTGCTAATTATTTGTCTGTTATTATTTGACAGTCACAATTATCTTAACTCCAAATGATTCTAACAGATGTCGATACCTTTCGACTGGGTTGAGTAAGTAATCAATAGATGGCGCTGCTATGAATGATTCTAACAGATGTCGATACCTTTCGACTGGGTTGAGTAAGTAATCAATAGATGGCGCTGCTATGGTAAATCTACGAACGTGTCATATAAGCTACATTTTAAGCGGGACTTTTATACCGGGAAAACTCATTCACGCAGGCGGAGCCGTGGGAAAAAGCTAGTACTAATATATAAAGCTGAAGAGTTTGTTTGAACAAGCTAATCTCAGGAACTACTGGACTGATTTTAAAATTTTTTTCACTAATAGGAAGCCACATTAGTCCTGAGTGCTAAAGGCTACTTTTTATCCTGGAAAAACTTTTCCACGCGGGTGGAGCCGTGCGCAAAAGCTAATACTAGTATAAGTATGGATATCACTCACCTGTTCATGGCAATGTCATCAGATGCTGCTATGTTCATGCCATATTCACTCTCAGACTCAGCTATATCATTTGCCCGGTCCTGAGACATGTGGTATGGTTTGCCTTCCTCACCAGGCCCTTTCACTACTCTTTTATCTCTTGGTTCAAAGTTACCAAGTTCTAAAATAAAATATGGTTTAGATCTATATGGTGTAAAAATACATGTGACCAGTATCAGGGGCATGAAATATGTTATAAAGATCATGTAAAAGAAGTTTATATTATGAAGTCAAAGCTTAGCAAAATATGACATATGACCCTAATGGTGTGCATTGACCTTACTAGAATTGATGCACAACATTCAAATGATTACACACCAAACAATGTCCGAAATAATTGTATGATGCCTTTTGAGGCTTCGAATTTATTTATGCATTATTTCTAGTTGAAAAAAAAACTGATAACAAAGTAATTGTAAATATACAAAAAAGGTATGTTTAATTAAACAATGCTGCTACAACAAGTCGTAAAATTATTTACTTCCACATTTTACATTAGCACTCGTTCTATATACTGAACTAGAACCAGAAATATCAACTAGAAGTAAGAAATCTTTATGGCATAAAACATTGTATACATACAAATGTAAACGAACAATACACATCGTATTATAGTTCGTAACATGGTTTATTGACGTGACAAAAACAATGAGAAACATGTACTTCGGTACATAAGCCGGGCGACCTACTACATAACTGTACTTTTTCTCTAGCACACAATACATTGATCTAATACACAAAGTCAACAGTTTTTGAACGCTTACCTGTCTTCAACGTGGGGTATACATTGAGATGGGACTTGAAGTGACCGACTTCCGAGTCCGAAAGTCTTATTTCACCCTCACCACTTCCTAGATGCTCACTAGACCATTTGTGGAGAGCGTATACTAAAAGTAACAGCACTGAACAAGCGACCGCCATGCGGATTATCCTACCACGTCGTACGTTTGTGATTCTCATTTTTATTATTTTCACAAATAATACATAACAAAATTACTTTTAAAAGGCAACAATTGGAAGAAAGCACTATTTTTGTCGACAATCAGCAGGCGACGAAACGCGAATGACATATGAATGACAACGTCAACAATCGCTGTATGTATACGTTTCAATTTACGTTACTCATTTGAAAGATAATATTATGAAGTTAAATATTTTCAAGAAAAATTATACAGTAATGTAAATTTAGCATAAAATAATTTTTCTTCACCAAATCACTGAAATAAGATTAATACTTGATTTATATAATATGTGTGATTTATAAATGCGTGTAGTAAATGTGTGTACTGTGTGGTACATACCATAAACTATAGAAGTATATGTGTAAGGCGCCCATTAGACACTACGTTTTGCTGTCAGTTTTACCAAAGTCACGTCTGTGAGTGACGAATAACCTATCGTCTAATGTGGTGATTGATGGTTGAATGGCGGTGATTAAGGAACATCTGGATTTTTTGATTTGCGCGTCACGCAACCATCAATCATAACTTTTGCGCGATCGTCTAATGGCATTTCGTTCAGCAAACGTCAGTCAGCGCGCGGACAGCGATGGAGTCGGACATATTATATTGCGTCCACGAGGCACCCGCGCACGTGCGCAGCCAATCACACTCTCCGCCCCCCGAGGCAATTCTTGTGCGCTGGGTCTTCACACCCAATGTTCGCCCATGCGCGGGGGGACATTAGTCGCGGGGCGAGGCACACAGTCAGTGTGTATACCTCTTGATTATAAATCACATTGAGGCCTAAAAGGCCCCGCGAACATTTCCTGGTACCCTTTTCCTTTCCACCCATCCTAGGAACCTTTCTCCATTCCCCCACCTTTCCTTCCATCTCCCTCGTCCACTTCCTTCCCAGGCCCCTGCAGTCGTCAAGCCAGGGGGAGTATCCCATTCGCAGGTTTCCCCCGGTGATGAATGCAGGATCGCCTAACAAAAAAAAACAAAATCATACTCTCTCCGAACTAATATGATGCTACAGTCGGAGAACAAGTATTTTATTTTAAGTTTTGGAACAATCCCTGAATTGTGTATATACCACGAATCTTTAATAGTTAGTAAGATAATAAAGAAAATAGTTTTCATAGTCCCTCTCTTCTTTTGTATCTCGTATTTCAGACTAAATTAATCTATACTAATATTATAAATGCGAAAACTTTGATGTTTTTTACTCAATCACACCAGAACGGCTGAACATCCAAATCGGATGTTTGGCTCAGAGATAGATTATAGTACAGAATAACACATAGGCTACTTTATCCCGGGAAAATATATAGCGGGACTTTTATCCCGGAAAAACTTTTTCACGCGGGCGTAACCGCTATAAAAAGCTGGGTAAAACAAAAGTATGACTATAAAACTTTCTTTTATACAGCGAATATTTTACCCAACGCTTTCTTGTTACAAGTTTTTTGCTCTAAATTCCAATTTATTTTATAACTGTTCATATTAAGACAATTGAAAACGTGTGTTCTCCGTGAAATCTTGAATATGACTGAAGGTGATTTTGAGTGATTGTGTAATGCCAATTTGTTTTCATTATTCACTCGTCAATCATGAGTAATGGAATTGAATGCCGGTGGTGTGAGCGTGTAATGGGCGCCTTACTTGTCATGAGAAATGTCATTTTTTGACCGTTTTATGTCATATTGAAATTGTTTAGACTAGGAGTTATTCAAATTTGAATTTTGGTTTTATATAGGTGTTTGTTATTGCCAAAAATATTGAAATACATTAGTTTCCGTAGTATTATAATGCTCTTTATACATTAGAATTGTTATAATCCTCCGTAAAACATATTATTCATCAATATAACAAGCTGTTCCTCATTATTCAGCCCTAAGAAATATCGTGTACAAACATGGAGAAAAGTAAGTTACCTATCTGAAATATTTATTTAAAGAAATACAATTTCTGTATTGATTATTAAAATATGTTTTCGTTACAGCACAAGACGTGTTTACGATAGATAATTTTTTAAGCAATTGGAATGGTTACTTTTCCGATTACCAACTAACGGCACCTGATCTGAAGACACCACACGCCGTGATGGGCGCCTTGTTTCAGATTATAGGTAGACTAGGCATTGATATTGATGCTGTACTCGCTGTAAGTTTTATTGACACAAATAACAGTCAAATGATTTTATGGTTTATATTATATTTGATATTGGCTTTATGGCTTTGCCTGTGTAAAACACTGTTCACAATAAAGGACATCAAATAAAAGTTACATACAACCTAATTCCTTAAGTACAGTGTACCATAGTCCTTTCTTATATTATAGTTATAGAATATTTATTTCTAGTTAACATCCCTTAAATAAACTCACAATATTAACTTCTCTACAATGTTAGTGTAGATGTCGTCACAGTGGGAAAATTAAAAAAATCTCATTAACATTACAGCCACCACCAGAGGAAATGCACAATGATAACACAATGTACTACTGGGACTTGTTTCCTGTCATCAACATGACTCGTGTCATCAATCACTTGGTGTTGCACAAGCCCACCTCCTCATGCCAAGTGTTCACCGCCAGCATCGTAAACCTCTTGCAACCAACATCAGCTACGTCCCACTCTATACTCGCACTAATGTATAATCTGATGCTGTTCAATGAAGACAAGCTGCGACACATCGCTCCACACGAGGAAGAGTTGTTTGAGAAGACCAATCAGGTATATTCATAACAATAGGATTTTTGTATCATTAAGTTCCTTATCCCACACTGGTAGCATTGGCGTAACACAACATTCTTAATGGAGGTACAAAAACTAGTGTTTTCTAATCATCCAACTTTTTTTATTCTTGTGTTCCTAATCCCAAGTAACCAGTTAAAGGTGTATAAGTAGTAGAATATCAATTCATGACAATAGGTTAGTCGACTTATTTTTTAAAATACATTTATCAAAAATGTATGCTATCCTAAATCTAAGAGATTTAAAAAAAAATCGCTGCAATATTAAATCTTAATATATATAAATCTCGTGTCACAATGTTTGTCCTCAATGGACTCCTAAACCACTTAACCGATTATAATAAAATTCGCACACCATGTGCAGTTCGATCCAACTTGAGAGATAGGATAGTTTAAATCTCAAATTATAGTCGCAATTTTAATTTATTGCTAATTATTTGTCTGTTATTATTTGACAGTCACAATTATCTTAACTCCAAATGATTCTAACAGATGTCGATACCTTTCGACTGGGTTGAGTAAGTAATCAATAGATGGCGCTGCTATGAATGATTCTAACAGATGTCGATACCTTTCGACTGGGTTGAGTAAGTAATCAATAGATGGCGCTGCTATGGTAAATCTACGAACGTGTCATATAAGCTACATTTTAAGCGGGACTTTTATACCGGGAAAACTCATTCACGCAGGCGGAGCCGCGGGCAAATGCTAGTATGTTATATATCTTTGAAATTTGGTGGAAGGGCTAGCTGCCAAATAACAGAACTATCAAACTGTGACACCACCAGGTGTCACCAACCATAACACTATGTGCGTGAGAAAGGGATAGCCCAATAATCCCACCACGGTCCCACTTTTGGTAACAACAATATTTCAAATATGAATAACTGCTTTAGTTTTTAACCAATTTTGATGCTATCAGAAGAATTTCTTTTGCGTATTATTTTCTATAGTAAATATAAAAAATGTTCAAAATCGCCCATAGGTAAGTATGCTATCCTGTAATTAATCTCAAAATTGCACTACATCAAGATAATTTCTTGTGGTACGCATAAAAAATATTATAAATTCACCTCTATATTAATTATTGTAAAGCATGATTATGGTTGTAATTTTTAATACTCATAAGATGTAAGTGTGCGGTAAATTTCCGCCATTTATTCGATTTTTATACATCTGTATCGTGTTTTAGGTCAAAGCACTAGAAGACCGTAAGAACAAACTGTTGGAAATGCTGAATGAACAAGCACAAGAAAAGGCAAAGCGTGCTGAGAGATTAGAAACGGTATAAGATTTGAATCAGAATAAATATATAATATTATGTATGAAAACAAAAGTTTCTTAGCTTAACTAGAAGTTCACATTCTATGCCCATTGGAATGTTATAAAATAAATTAAATGTCCTGGTCATAGAAATGTAGAATTTTTCTTTTTTTTCTTTAATATTTAGCATGAACATGATATAAAGCAGTTTGAAGATGAGCTTAAACAAGAAAAAGAGATTCATGATGAAGAGAAGCAAGAATTAGAGGCATTAATAAAAGAGAAGAGGCAGATAGATATGTTATTAGAGCAGAAGAAAGGACACAGAGATGCGTTGCTTGCTGAAATTGCTCGGAACAGGGCCTTACGGGTCTATGATGCAGAGGACATCAAGGCACAAGTGGACCAAGTAGCACAGAATGTGAAGGAAGCAGAAGAAAAATTGGATAATCTTAGGGCGACACTGATGCAAAAGGAGAACAGTTTGAAAAATTTGCAGACCGTTAAACCCAGTTTGGATGTTGCAAACAATTTGTTACATGACATTATGAAGCTGTCTGATAGTTTGAAGTAAGTTTTTCATACCAATATTCTAATTCTGAAGATTTTTGCATGATAATAGAAGTAACTGGTAAATAGATTTGGGTCAAATTTGGCACACATCAAATCCTGATAAATATGTAAATTGTAGTGGGAGTTTTATTTCAAAAAACAAATCCCAGCTGAAACCACAAGCAAGTATTGTAATAACGTAGACTCCTGACACTATTAGCCAGTTTTGAAATGAGATTCTTTGATTCCAATTCCTTTACTAATACATTGTGTTTATATTTTGCTAATTGTGTGTCTCATAATTTTTTACACTTATAAATGTCATGATAGTCACATTAGACTATACCACAGATGTAAAATTACATTTGATTAATTTATTTGTAGAGACATTGAGAGTGGTGACCTAGATTCGGACAGTAAAGAGGGTGAGCTAGAGGTACTAAGCACAGAGCTGAGTGAATTGCAAGTGCAATTATGTGAGCTGCAGACGGCCAGGCACGAAGCCAGCCTCAAGCGACAAGAGGCACAGGCCAAACGGCATGAAGAGAAAACATTCACAATGAGGTATTTATTAAAATTTTGGAATCAGTATCACACACACACACACACACACACACACACACACACACACACAGAAACACACAGAAACACACACACACACACAGAGAAACACACACACAAGCACGCACGCACCGAAGCGGTAGGCAGAGGTGCAACTAGTGCACTCACTTTTCGCCGTGCGTATTCTGTCCCATGATGTGATAGGGGGCGAGCCTATCGCCATATCGGGCACAAATTCGAACTGAGTAGAAAAACCCAATATCACTTTGCCTAACCCAGGATCGAACACAAGACCTCAGCATTCCAGTCGTACCGTAATACAACTATGCCACCGAGGCAGTCACAAATAGATGTTCAATTTAAATTTGGCACCACCTTAAATCTTGAATGTGCATATAAGCAAGTGATACAAACAACAAAGCAGATTATATTGCTTGTGTTATGTGTATTAATAACTTCTTAGTTACCTGTATATTATAATGTAACATTATTTTTTGCTTTTAAATGGTTATTGAAATCTGTTTTATTTTTGTTAATTTCACAATCATACACTAATAAAATCATCGTATATATTTAGTGCGAAGCTATTGCCCATCGTGCGACGACGACAGGCGCATGGACAAATAGCTGTTATTAACTATTACAATAATGATAAAGTATAAGATCTGCACATCTATACTAATAATAAAGAGGAAAGATTTGATTGTTTGTTTGTTTCTAATGGATAAACTCAAAAACTACTTGACCGATTTTGAAAATTCTGTAACTAGTAGGAAGCTACATTACTCCTGAGGGCTATAGGCTACTTTTTATCCCGGCGAAATATTTTAATCCCGGAAAACCTTTTTCACGCGGGCAGAACCGCGAGCAGAAGTCTAGTATTATAATAAATGCGCAAGTCCGTTTGCTTTTAATCTCTTTCTTTACGAATCACGTACTGACAGAGCAAGATAGACCCACTTTTTTTCTAATTATAAAGTTAGTTTATGGGTGCACGAATCACGTTGGATACTTTTACCGCGGAAATATGCATGGTTCACTGAAGACTTTTAAACTGGGATAACGTGAATGGAGCAATAAGATATTGCGTAATAATATAATATAATAATAATACCAGCCCTGTATTAAATACTGCCCACTGCTGAGCACGGGCCTCCTCTACTACTGAGAGGGTTTAGGCCTTAGTCCACCACGCTGGCCTAGTGCGGATTGGCAGACTTCACATACCCTCGAAATTCTTATCGAGAATTCTCAGGTATGTAGGTTTCCTCACGATGTTTTCCTTCACCGTTAAAGCGAACGATAATTGATAAACAATACACACATAACTTCGAAAAATCAGAGGTGTGTGCCTTGGGTTTTGAACCGCCGGACATTGTCTCGGCAGACCGTTCCATTCCCAACTAGGCTATCGTCCACTTTTTTTTTTGCGTAACATTGTATTAATTTTTTGCATATTTTAGGCTACTATGTTGATTTACAATCTGCTTTTAGCGCTTTACGAGAGGCTGAGGAGAAAGACAAAAAATGTCGCGAACGTTCCAAAAAGGACACGCAGCGCACAGAAGAAATCAAGGAATTGCTCACCAATTACGAAGCAGAAAAGTCTAAGGGCATGGAGGAGCTTCTTTTAATCAAGAACAATTTTTGTAGTGAGGTAACTTTATTTAATTTATATCTACGATTTTATTGCCGAATGGGTAAATAGAGATAATAGCAAGGTTTTTTTTTCTTTTTTTTTTATGGTATAAAACGAGCATACGGTACAGTTAGCTACATAAGTAGCTGAACAAATGCAAAACGTAACTAACATAACGCAGGTACTAGAGTACCTCTCCGACGTCTTTTAGATACCTACAACACACATTGTACAAATATAGATATTTTTACGATTATCAATATTTGTATTGATATTCATGTTTAAAAAAATAATAATTCTCAAGTTGTCTAAGATGACTTTCATAACATTTCATAGTCTGTTCGTAATACTATTCCTAAATCTGTATTATGTCAATATATGCACATTGGTGTGGGATGTTTTTGTATTCATTTAGCTTAAGATTAGTTTAAAATATATTTTAACATGACGACGTTCATTGCTCCTTTAAATAAAAAAAAAAAAAATATGAAATTGCCTACGCGTTAAGTTTAATTGAAACATTTTTTTTCTTTGTATTCCATCAATTTTATTTTTGTAAAGAGAAAACAAAAATTGGTAAGAACACGAAAGTGTAAAGGCATTTTGAGGTTTTGAATTTGTTCGGCTACTTATGTGGCTGTCTGTACATCCATAACATTTTAGTATACTCTGTTCACCTCATTGTTTGGTAAAACGGCTTTTTTGATTAGGTTACATACGCGAGATGAATATTAATGTAAGTCAAAATAACAGGTTACATTTGTATTAATATCAGTAGGGGATTTCCTCTCTTATTAGACGGAGCAATCATCGTGCTTTTTGTATTCCGTCAGGCGCTCAAATGCTTTGCAATGTTCAGGTGGTACGACATCGCGATTCAAAGAATTCGACATCGAAATTCATCAGGCACTTGACTACTTACTTCATATGGAAATACACCGTCGAATTATGTTTACGCCCTTTTTTGTTTTCAGTTAAAATCTGCAGACGACATTTTATTGAAGAAAGCAATGGATGTAGAGAAAAGGATTGGAGATAAATTACGCCATCGCCGCTCTTGAAGTTTTAATTATGTTTATCGTTTTAATTAAGTTTATATTAAAGTTAATATCTATGTAATCTTTATTTTATTTATGTCCAGTATTTTATCTACTCATCAAAGAAATAATTTTGTGCGGTTGGGTATCGTACGGGTGATGCGCTAGGATTTACGAGATATATTGGAATAGGGTATTTTACCATACCAGCCCTGTATTATATACTGCCCATTGCTGAGCACGGGCCTTCTCTACTACTGAGAGGGTTTAGGCTTTAGTCCATCATGCTGGCCTAGTGCGGGTTGGCAGACTTCATATACCTTCGAAATTCTTATAAAGAACTTCTCAGGTATGAAGATTTCCTCACGATGTATTCCATCACCGTTAAAGCGAGCGATAATTTACAAAGAATAGACAGAACTTTTTTTTGGAAACGTCAGAGGTGTGCCCTTGGGTTTTGAACCTGCGGACATTCGTCTCGACAGTCCTTTCCACTCGCAACTAGGCTATCGCCGCTTTTTATTTGTGGACATATTGTCGAAATATCTCTTTAACTTTATTGCTTTACTGATAATAATTTAATTGATAACACGCCTAAAAACGGGGAATTACATACAGATAGCTAATTCAATAACGACGTGTTATATTATTAGTGATATCGGAGTTTGTATCAAAGGCTCATGAACTTTTGACTCTAGAAGTAAGTAATCTATGAGGAATGTGTCGGGGTCTGTTATGGATATATATAATTATTTCGCGAAATTTTAATGGTTATGTAAGTATCAGGTACTTACACATACATACCTGTAGGTACTAACATAGCACCACGTCTTTTTCCCTTTTCCAAGGTAGGTAGAGGTGTAATACACCCTCATTTCGGCAGCTATTTTGGTTCCATGTAATAGGGGGCGACCCTTTTGCCATGTATCGGGCACATCTCCAGACTCCGGCCTGATATTGAGTAGAAAAACCTAATATCACTTTGCCCGACCCGGGAATCGAACCCAAGACCTCAGCACTGCAGTCGTACAGTAATAAAACTACAACACCGAGGCAGTCTACTTAGATATGTAAAATAATGTAGGTATATTAAAGTTTAAGTTTCCGGAATATTAATTTCGAGGTCTTGGTTGAATCATTGCATTTAGTCGAATGGCCTTGAGGAGGTCATTGTTCCAAAATTTCGGGGATGCCCTGTACATCTTACATAGGTCGTTTGTAACAAAGCCTCTAACACCTAAGTACTTCAGTTTAAAGTTGAAATTCAGTTAAATAGGCCCTAATATATTTAGTCAACGGACTAGAGCACAAAAGATTACGAAGTCGTACGTTTAGGAATATTGGGATAATTCTTGTAGATATTATAATTATGCTATTATTTTGTGATATTTACAGATGTTAAGTAATACCTATCTTTTTTTTTTGCGGGGAAAAACGCGTTATCGCTACCACCAACGGGGTTCAGTGGAACGGTTATGTTGGTTTTACCACTTAACACCTTATAAAAGTACGGCAATGTCATTGCCTTATAAAATCAAGGTGTTAGAACAATTGGTAACATTTGTCATTAGGTATTCTGTGTGTATGAAAGTGGGGGGTGTCTATAGTATCTACTGTGCTGGGTTTCTGTTTCCAGGCGTGATGATTAAGTTGTATAATAGCTTATGTGATCATGTGGCGATTCTGACCAAGAATACGTGAGTAAAACCGTGGTTTGTAAACTATTAATGTGATATGGCTCGCGTAAGTTTTAATAATATTATTTAACTTTTATTAAGCAACAATTAAATTCGCTCGAGTATACGTGTTAGGGATTTTTTTGCTAATTACTTCTCCTCGTCATGGTTATCGTATTATCTTTAAGTTCGAATACTTACGCAACAAAGACTCATTAAATAATAAAAACGTATTGTCAACTAAAAAGCCAGTTACAATTAATTGTTTCTTATTTATTTAATTAGTGTCCTACCTACTACACTGAAATTCTCGCTTGAGCCCTTAGTGAAGACTCGTCGGTGTAGTGCCGTTCTACAGTAGAGCACCCGTCAGCGGTTTGGGCCGTGGGGTTTAGTTATGATGGAATCTGTCCCATAAATACATTATATAGAGCTATGGGTACTTATACCTAATGCAAACTGTTTACCCATTTGACAAGGCATGCGTGACGATAAGTAAATTTACATGTATTATATTTGATGCAAGTCACAGGGTTCCGATTGTGTTGTGATCACATAAAGCGTTGAGTCATCCGAGAAATTAACCACTACGGTGAAGTGGGTTCTTTCCTGTTTCTTGTTAGGTCACCGTTTCAGGGACTTTTTGTTCATCACACACACTCACGCCTTTCATCCCCGAAGGGGTAGGCAGAGGCGCAACTAATGCACCTTTCGCCGTGCGTATTGCGTCCCATGATGTGATAGGGGGCGAGCCTATCGCCATATCGGGCACAAATTCCAGACTTCGGGGTGATACTGAATAGAAAAATCCAATTGGATTTTATTGTTCGTAACATCCTTAATTTGTGTTTCATGAGCATGCAATTACATTCACTGTTCCTTACCTTATAGTTGACACGGCACCTTACATTTTGAAGTAGGAATAAAATATGGATACCGTCGTTAGATATCATAGACATAGATTTTTTTCTTTTTTACAAACTACTTAATGTAAGTTTCACCCAAGATATTGATTTGCTTTTAATAGTCATAGGCGGGGCATTAGACGATACAAACTGATCATTATCTATTGATTGATATCGTTGATATAATTTGTTGAAAATATAACAACTAACAACTTTGTTTTGATTTATAAATCTCATAGTTCAGGTGTGTATTTGGTAATTTATATTTTTTGGAAAACTTGAATTAAGTACCCAATATTTCAGGCAAGTACGTCAGTGTAGCTGGACGTTATATTAGTTACGTATCTTCGCAACTACATAATATTGCCTCTTTTTTCAAAGCAAAAGGTATGGTTAAGAAATAAGTCACCTTATAGTAAGTATGTTATCACGGTGGCCCATACCTAGGTACACACATTTAAAATTCAACAAGATATGTACAGTCTGGGGCCATTGATTAAAACTGCTGCGTTTGCATTATCAAAACTATACGTTACCTCTAAGTGCCATTGTTGATCTAAGAAGACATTCGGTATCCCTTCATGTTAGGTCAACAGCGTCGCCAGCCGATGGCCTAGGGGAGTGCAAATTGATATGCTTATGAAGCTTTTCACTTGTATTACGATTACATCTACAGCGATTGTAATAATAACGGTACAATGTCTAACGTGTATAAATTCACGAGTTCTTGACTGTACAATAAATAGAACTTATAAATAATTGACATTTGAAAACTTTTTTTGATTTTCTAGAGGGTGGTGGGCAACTGCCCCTCACTGCCCCCCCTTGGCGACGCCCTTGTGTTATGTAGGTACAGGAGGCGCTGCACTAAGAGCATTTGTAGCAAGAGCGCTAGCGGCATCTTGGCTCTATTATCATATTGAACCCTATCTCCTGCGTGAACTGTACCTCCTTCAAACATATGCCGCTGACAGACTATTTATGAAATGTGCGTAAGAAAATGAATATCAGTTACACAATTCACCGGGCTGATGTTTTTACTTACTATCAATTTATTTATTAACCACTTAAAAAGGAGAAACATTGTTTACGATGTCGTAACATATTCATTAGTCACATAACAAACAAACCACAGTCTGTATGAATATTAGGAGGAAAATAATAGTTATAAATTACATGTTTCGTTGAAGAATAAATTAAATATTAATAATTTTAGGGACTTTTTGAATGCTCATCACATTTAATAATGAAATATAAGATCATCATGTGTTTACAAGTTACATCCAAAGGCTTTAGTTTCGTGGAAATTGTTTGGACCATTTAATGGACTGTAGCTGAAATATTTAAAACCAAAGTTCGAAACAACTTAAAGCCCAAGTAAAAGCCAGCCAAGAATGACTATAGACGTTTAAAAAATATTGTATCGAAGTTACAAAGATCTCAATTCAGCTTCGGACTAACTACTAATGTTTTTGTATAGAGAGCCTCTAAATGAGATGAATTGGGAAATGTTTAATGGCTTATGCCAACAAAATATTATTATGGTGGTATTATTTTTTTCTCGTTTTGTTTTCAGCGTTTTTCTTTGTTTCCATATTCACTAGCATGCCTCCATAAAGCATGAAAAAACATTTCACAATATGTATTTCCCTGAGTTATAATCCACTGCAAAATAATTGCACGGAAACTTGCACGTGGTCAAGAAATTAGGTTACTTTATCAAAGAACTAGGTAATAATTCTTATCGTAAATAGCATATTAATTCAACTTGATTTGATGTGCATAGGAAAAGAATTTCCACCCAAGAATATTCATACATGGATTTCTTGACATAACGCTATTGGGGAATCAATATTACGAGTTTCATTTTTCATAGACGACAAACTAGAAAGTGAATCACCTGATGTTAACCGATATCAGTATTGTCTATAAATGGTGGGTAGGTATCTCGTATGCGAGGGGCCGTCTGGGTAGGAACCACCGCAATGTATATTTCTACCGCCAAGCAGCAGTGTGCAAAGCTCTGCTGTGTTTCGGTTTTAAGGACACTGTAGCCAGTGTAATTACTGGGCATTATGAGAGTTAACATCTTATGTCTCAGGGTGACGAGCGCAGTGGAGTGTCATACAGTACTTTGTAATTCGGAGTCCTGTATGGTGTTGCTACTGTTTATGGGCGGTCGTATCGCTTACCGTCAGGCGAGCGGCATGCTCGTCATTTAAATGCAATAATTTAAAAAAAATAAAGAAAAAATATCGGAATAATTTTGGATGTGTTGCTAATAACGCCTGACACAAAAAGTCCCCTAAAAAGTAAAAAATAAAGTACCTAGTAACAATTTGTTATTTGACCCAAGCGTCCTGGCGTCGGGGGACCACAAACGAAGTATTTTTATCTCCCGGGTCTGGGGTTGGGCCCTCAATTTGGGCATGCTTGGGTCAAATTATTACTAGGAGATTGTGTCGGGGATTATTTAAATTAATTAATTTAATTTTTATTTCAAACTTTTTAAATTACAATTTTCTCCACCATGGGGCCTCGATCATCATGTATCTAACACCTTCTCATTAAGACCGTTCTTATGAGCCCAAACCCGCTATATCTGCTGTAAGTGAATGAGGAGTTGGGTATTCCGCAGACTACTTGATCCTACAGCATCAGCTTAAGGTTGCCATGTCTTGAAAATACCACCGAAGTAAAAGTACACTAAACAAACAATCGGACATGTGAAAGTAGGAAATAAGCTGATTATCTTCAAACGCTTGAATAGATCTTTCCAAACTAACTTTCAAACAAAAAAACCGCATCGAAATCGGTCCATTCGGTTTGGAGCTAAGATGCCACAGACTAACATAGGTACAGTACAGATACACACTTTAAACTAATAACACCTGTCTTTTTCTGTCGGAGGTTAATAAAGGAATAGAAATAAGAGAATAAAGTCTTTATTACTGACAAAAGAGTTTGTCTTATGAGTTTTGAAGTTCGACTCATCCTCAAATTATCTGAGCAGCATTTATGAACTAGCTCACAGTAAAACCGAATGGCCGGATTGAATGTAGCAGTAGTAACAACTCTTTCACAAAATACCCGAACAATCCTAGTTCATAAGTAGTATCTTTACGATATTATCAGCAATGTATTTAGTCAGCCACAACAGTAGTGGTACCAAATCAAAATTTCAAATCGTCTTTTAATTTTTGTGTCCTTATTAACAGTCGTTTTTTCTTCACTAAAATAAAGTTCAAAGTGCCGTCTTTATTTTAGGTAAAGAAAAAAATATATATTTCGATTGAAGTTAATGAGTAGAAGCGTTTTGAATATGTTCAGCTACTTTTGCGGCTGACTGTACTCGAAAATTCTTTGGTATTATAAGGATTCATGGGCATTTGTATTATTATAATTAGGAGCCACATGTATCTTCCTTATGCTGTAAAAAAATCGTTTGACGGTCTAGGAGTGTAATTTGTAACCGCCGAGCAGTTATAGATTACATTATAGGCCTTGATCATCAGGGAATTGAACTCGTGTTTGCACAAAAATTGCAAGATTTATCGATTGAGTAAAGAAGCTCGGATCTTGAAATAATGATAAAGAATAAATATGTGCAAACTGCAAACATCTGCCATAAATACTTGCGGATTACTAACAAAGTTACCGGCAGTTATGTAAGTGTAGGTATGCTTACAAGTAAACACTGAGCTGCGACGGCAAAGGTTCTATTTCCATTTGAGTAATATGTGATTTTTATTAGATATTACTCAAACGGAAAGTTCTTATCAATAATTAATAAAACCAAGTAATTTGAAATATCTTCGAACTAATTTGAATTTCCCCATACAGAAATACATACTAACAAAGGGGTCTAACTAAAATAACGCTTTGTTTTGGGTTGCAGGTTAAAAATGTATATTATAAACACAAATAAAATTCTTAATAAGTAAGTATTAAGGATGACTTAACCCAGTAGCGGATTACATAAAAATGATGATCGAAACTTAATTGGTTTAAGTTTTAACAAGTATTAAATGTAACTTACTGATTTACAGGTAATTCATTAATAAGTTATTAGTCTTATTTTTGTTTAAAACACACACAAACACATACACTCACGCCTTATATCCCGAAGGGGTAGGCTGAGGCGCAACTAATGCACCCATTTTTCGCCGTGCGTATTTCCGTCCCATGATGTGATAGGTGGCGAGCCTATCGCCATATCGGGCACAAATTCCAGACTTCGGGCTGATACTGAATATAAAAATCCAATATCATTTTGCCTGACCCGGGGATCGAACCCGAGACCCCAGCATTGCAGTCGTACCGTAATTCAACTACGCCACCGAGGCAGTGTTTAAAACTATTAAAATTAATATAATCTGTAAGTAACTTGTACAAAACAAATTCCCACCAATATTGTTATTAACAAAGCACATCACTGAAACATAAACAAACAGATACGGAGGAACCCCCTTTTACATCATACTGTAATACGAGGACAATAATCTATCAGTGGACGCGTATAAAAGCGATCCATTGCAATCAATTACTCATACGGTTCACAGACGCGCTGCGGACGACTCCTCAACCATGTACAAGCTAATTATCTTCGCTCTCCTAGCCTTCGCTTATCACAGTGAGGCTAAACACTTTAGCAGATGTGAGTTGGTACAGGAACTGAGAAGACAGGGCTTCCCCGAGAATTTGATGAGAGATTGTGAGTATTTAAATTTAAATAATTTTAAATATCGAATTCTGTAACGGTAATAAAATTACTGGCCGCAGCTGTTTTTGTATGCTTAGTTTTTATTTTTTTCAATCGTTGAATTTAAACTTTTTTTTACTTAGTTTTTTTTTTATAATTACTAAAAAATTAATTATATCCAATGCACGTAGGTGACGTAGGTACAACATTACATTAATTGTTATAAGTTTAGTATAATAGCACAGTCATTGTAATCTTGAACTGGAGTTGGATTGGATAATGTAGAAATCAGGGTCATTGCAGGTCGAGATATAAAATATATAATTAGGTTTACGTTTCTTTTATCTTACAACCAAGTTAAGTTATTGTTAAAAATATTGTTTATGATTAATTTATTTTGATATTAGTTCTATCCAGAAATAATGCATTTAATTAATTTAATTTATTATTTCCAGGGGTGTGCCTCGTGGAAAATGAGAGCAGCAGATACACAGACAAAGTGGGTCGTGTGAACAAGAACGGTTCCCGGGACTACGGCCTCTTCCAGATCAACGACAAGTACTGGTGCAACGCCGGCACTACTCCTGGCAAAGACTGCAATGTCAAATGTAGTGGTGAGTATATCATTAAATTGTGTCAGTTCACTCCAGCGTGGGCTTTAGTCTCGACATAAGTAAACGATATTAGAGTCCCATTGATACAATTTAACTGTCCATTCGATTTAATTATATGCTGACAATTAATTTTAGTATAATCGAGTTGATACATTTCTCTCACGAAATGCCTAAGAGTTTCTGTCACGTCGTAGGATAATTTTTTTAATAATTAAGTAGATAATCTTTAGCATTAACAATTCTCATCAGTATTCACTTTCGATTGATGCATGAGTAAGTATGTAGATATGCAATTTTGTGATAAATGTAAATACATATGATGATAATACGACACATGATAAATTGTCGGCGAAAATTATCTACTAAAAACATATTATTAACTACGTATTAAGTAAACATAAAACAATTTTAATTTCAGACTTGCTGACTGACGACATCTCCACGGCGTCGACCTGCGCCAAGAAGATCTACAAACGCCACAAGTTTCAGGCTTGGTACGGATGGCGCAACCACTGCCAGAGCTCGCTGCCTGACATCAGCTCCTGCTAAGAATCTTATTGGTCAAGATCAGAGACAGTCCAACCTTTGTCATCCTTCTTGTTGATTGTTAGCATTTATCATGAGACCCAAATAAATTCGAATTATGAGACCACTTCGCACCCAAAACTGCCTTAGGTACCTAATACCGCCACTGCTCGAGGTCTTATTACTTATTTAAGTATGTGCTATAATTTTTCTCGAAACGCTTATTTGTCGAATAAAATATTTTTGATACAGTTTTGATTTTAATTTATACTTCTGAGTACTTAGCTGGATATTGTATGCGATTCACAAGCTACCTTGAAAAAAGGATTAGCAACACCTGTGGTCACAGGTCTAAACGATTTGAAGTCATGAAATTACATAAAATGATAACGATTCGCCGCTGTTTGTGATTTTTTTGTTATTTAGACTTCTTTCAACAAGTCAAGTGTTACCTATTCCTTGTTGTTATGTTGATTCCGAAGATGTCGGACGATGAGTCTTGAATTTGTGCCCGATATGGCGATAGGCTCGCCCCTATCACATCATGGGACGGAATACGCACTGCGAAAAGCGGGTGTATTAGTTGCGCCTCTCCTATACCTACCCCTAGGATACAACGCGTGAGTGTGTATACATACGCATGTAAAAAATATTATATTCATATTACTTGATTTGTCACAAATTTGCTATACCTAACAAAATCTCAAAGAGCAGCGAATCGGCTAAAAACTTATAAACTGAAGCCATAAAAAGAGGAAACCGCGAAGGCAGCATAAACAAATTTAAATATAACAAATCTACGCATGCTCACGCCTTTTATCCCCGAAGGGGTAGGCAGAGGCGCTACTAGTGCACCCACTTTTCGCCAAGCGTATTCCGTCCCATGATGTGATAGAGGGCGAGCCTATCGCCATATCGGGCACAAATTCCAGACTCCGGGCTGATACTGAATAGAAAAATCCAATATCACTTTGCCCGACCCGGGATCGAACCCGAGACCTCAGCCTTGCAGCCGTACCGTAATACAACTACGCCACCGAGGCAGTCAATAACAAATCTATTCACATAACATTTTTTTTTATTGCCTTCCAAGGCAGACGAGCTATCGGCCCACCTGATGGTAAGTGGTTACCATCGCCCATGGACGTCAGCAATGCCAAGGGCACAGCTAAGCCACTGCCTACCGTAAAAAACTTTTTTTTAAGCCTCGTTTGAAGAAGGATAAGTCATAGCGCTGAGGAAACACCGTGGGAGGAAGAACATTCCAGAGTGAACACGTACGAGTTAAAAATGATCTCTGGAAACGCACAGTGCTGGCAGTGGGCGTTACCAGGTGGAACGGATGAACTTTCCTCCGAGAACGGGTAGTCTGGTGGTAAAAAGGAGATGACGGTGTCATCTCGAACAGTTCCTCAGAGCACTCCCCGTGGAAGAGCCGATAGAGTACGCCAACAGACCCAATGTCTCTTCGCGTGCCCAACGGTTCCAAATCGTCCGAGAGCTTAGGATCGTCTATGATTCGAGCAGCACGCCTCTGTAAGGAGTCAAGTGGAAGCAATTGGTACTTGGGTGCCCCAGCCCATAGGTGCGAGCAGTACTCCACTACAGGCCGGATTTGTGCTTTGTAAAGCAATAGTCTTTGTCCTGGCATGAAGTACCGCTTAGCTCTATGAAGGGCACTACCTACCTTTTCTCGAAGCGTTTCGTCGTTTTTTTGAACCCTCGTAACTTGGGTTTGGATTATACCAGATAAATAAAATTCTCGGAATATGATGTCCATAATGGAGTTATTAAACATATACAGATTCAATTGTATAGCTCTTATACTTTAGATTTAATTGATATCTAAATAACCCCGATTTCGTCACTGAATCACTCACTCACTCACTGATGATCATCAAAATTCTTACGCGTACTTTCTGAAGTCATAGAAAGCTGAAATTTTGTATGTAAGCTAGTATTAGCATACAAACAACAGCAAAAAACTAAAACTTGGAACTTTTACCCCCCAACCCCTTAATCTAGGGGATGTGGAAGTTTGTATAAGCCGACAAAGTTACTACAAGATCTATTGTAGGTATAGCAGAAACGTAACAAACAGTGAATAAATTTTTCACCTTACACCCATGTGACGGTAGCGAAACGGCTACGCCATATATATTGCCTAAGATGTAGAGTTTGTGAAGTTAGGGCTTATAGAGTTAGAAGTTTGCTCTGCATAGATCTGATAACTTTTGACAGTGCGAGCCACATGATCACGTCTTGGCAACATTTTACATGAACATATTTTTAGTGGGATTCATAATTTTGCAAGCGTCTGAAAATTTTCATACATGTGGGATTTAGTTCGATGTGGGCCAAAATAATAAAAAGATTTCTTGGATAATAATTAGTTATATTTTCTTTACGTCTTGCCGTCTTAATCGTGTGTCGTCTTACTCTCTCGTTCCTTCCTTCCACACTCACTCATTCTTAACATTCATTCTCTCTCTCTTTCCTCCCTGCTTATTACACTTCTTTATCCCTTTCACTCATCTCTGTTCCATATATTCTATCAGTCTTACATTCCATTCCACTCATCTGCCATAAATCATACTGCATTCCGATCCTACAACTCGGCCATTCTGATATTTGACTGTCCGCAGTCAAATCTAAACTCAGGCACAATTTTCATTCTAATCTAATACAATACTACTAAAATTTAGACCTTTCATTCTTTCTAACATGCTTAACTATTTAATTGACAATAGCTTAGATAAAATTTTAAATACAATTTTTTTTTTCTAAACATCTTATTTTATGCAACTTATACAGAATTACGTGTGTATCGGTTAACAAAAACTCATTAGATTCAATTTCTATACCTTAGTACTAGTACAAACATTTATTTATTAGACATGTTTTAACCTAACACACTCAAAACAATAAAATACATCATAACGGAATATTAGGCCAAGATTAACCAAAGATATATTTAAAGGTTAACCAAAGATTTACCATAAGATAAAGCTACTCACCTAGCTCAAGAGCATCAGTATACAATGGCCATGGCTTCATATTGTCTGCAGAGGAAGATGTCAATCGAGATCCCTCTGTCATATGATCTATCTTCTCAAGATCATATCGATCATTCCATTTAACTTTAGTAATCCTATATGGTCCTAAATATTTAGGCTTGAGCTTCAACCCACTGCCAAACTGTGTCCGCTTGATGGCTACAATATCTCCTACAACATATTTTCGACTTACTTTTCTTTTCCTGTTATAAGTCTTAATATTTTCATCTTGAATTTTTTTTATTTGCTCTTTCGCCTGTATCTTTAAGTTTTCTCTGTTTTGAACAAAATTACTCTTATGCTCTTGCTGCAACAAATCAAAAATTATAACGTCTTCTTTTGTGTTCATCTTAGTACCCAACATGAGTTCAAATGGAGTGGTATCAATGCTTCTTTGATATGTGCTATTTAGGGCTCTTTGTACACGGCTTATCTGTTTGTACCATTGAGATGGTTCTTCGATACACAGCTTGGTCAATACTGCTATGATGGTTCTATGTATGCGCTCCACCTGTCCATTTCCTCTGGGTACTCCTGTTGTTATGGTTATGTGCTGGATATTCTCAGTCTCACAATAATCTTTGAATTCGTTACTTGTAAATGCAGTACCACGATCTGAAATTAATCTTACTGGATTACCAAATGTTTGTTGATGGATTATTAACTTAGCTATGGTCTCTTTACTCGTAGTCCCCTTTACCGGGAATAACCATACAAACTTTGTGAATGCATCTACAACGGTTAGAATATAATTATACATTTTCCTTGTCTCTGAAAGAGGTCCTATGTGATCGCAATGTATAGTATGCAATGGAATGCCTTCTTTATCAATACAATTTAGAAATCCTTCCTGCTTGCCTTCTTTTTTCGTTGCTAGTAAACATGGTATACATGATAATAAAAGTTCTTCAATTTTCTTGTCAACATTTCTTATGTAATAATCTTGTTCTATCAATTCTTTCATCTTCCTTTTCCCAAAGTGTCCTCTTTTATGTATTCTTCTTAATAGCTCTAACTCTAAATTTTTTGGTATCACCAACCTTCTTTCCTGACCCTTAAATAACAAACCATCGCTGTAGGAATAATCTCCATATGGTTGAAGTTTAAGGATTTCGATAACCGCCTTTACACTGTCATCCAATAACTGTGCTTGCTTGATCTGTTCATGTAAGCTAAGCTCAATAGCTCCAACAAACGGGTTCCTGCTCAAAGCATCAACATGTTGCATCTTACCCCCTGGTCGATGTTCAATAACATAATCGTATTCTTCTAACAACAATACCCATCTGGCAACTCTGGTTGATAAGTCTTTCTTGTTTAAGGTTTTTTGGAAGGCTTGACAGTCTGTTACAATTTTAAAATGCTTACCAAACAAGTAATGTCTGAACTTCTTTACTCCTTCAATAATAGCTAGCGCTTCCAATTCATAGCTGCTATATTTTTTCTCAGCCTCGCTGGTTTTTCTGCTGTAGTAGTGTACAGGATGTAACTCACCCGCACAGTCTCTTTGAAGCAATATAGCGCTGTATGCTATGGCAGAGGCATCCGTGTGCAATTCAGTTAACAACTGAGGATCATAAATTCTTAGCACGGGGCCATTACCTAAGGCATTCTTCAACACATTAAATGCATTTTTATGGATATCATTAAATTCAAAGTGTACATCTTTTCTTAATAAATCTGTTAAGGGTTTAGCTATTAATGCAAAATCTTTGATGTATTTTCTGAAATATGATGTTAAGCCTATGAAACTGTGAAGTTGCTTTAAAGTCTTTGGTTCAGGGTACCTGGTTACGGCATCTGTTTTCTCCTGTGATGGTTGAACTCGTCCACCATCTATAATGTGTCCTAGATATTCTATCCGTCGGCATAGTAGTTGAGCTTTTTTCCAATTGATTTGTAGGCCATACTCTGACGCAACAGATAATACTTCCTTTAATCGTTGCAATGCTTGGTACTCGTCAACAGCAGGTATCAACAAATCATCCATGAATATGACTATAATCCCTTTTGCTATAAGGTCCTGAAATACCATAGTTACAAATCGCATGAAATATTTTGGACACACTGACAATCCAAAAGGAGCCCTTAGGAATTCATACTGCCCATTGTGTGTAACAAACGCAGTATATTTTATACTTTCCTCACTGACACGCAGGTGAAAAAAACCATTTTTTAAATCTAATACGCTGAATACAACTGCATCTTTTAGCTTATCAATTAAATCGTCTATAATGGGCAAAGGAAATTCATCCTTAACTATTTTTTTATTAATTGGCCTGTAGTCTATGCAGACCCTTGTACTACCATCTTTTTTTCTCACTAACACTATAGGAGAGGAATATTCCGAATAACTTACCCTAATGATATCATCTTTGAGCCATTCGTCTACCTGTTTTTCAACTATTTGTTGCTCAGCTAGAGATATTCGTCTTGAACGTTGAGCCACTGGTATGTCATCCTTGAGGACAATGCGTAACTTTATCGGCGCTTCCTTTAATTGCACAGGTTTATAACTCTTCACGCAGTCAATGATTTCTCGCTGCACCTGCTTATCCCTAATGCTACCTAGAACAAATTGGTCCTGTCTAACTACACCGGCAAATTTCGACATCCAATTGTTTATATTTGGCGCAATCAATATGGACCCATTAGAAATGAGCGTAAATACATCTTTAAGGAAGTCTTGGCCCAATATAACGCTACATGGCATAGCCTGGCTAGGAACAACAAAAAAGGTAACAGTATAATCATTTCCATCTACCGATACTACAGTAGTACATTTTTTCGTCGAAACTATACTGCCTCCTAATCCTACAAGATTCGTGGCAGTATTTAGACACTTCGGAGACCCGATATTGACGTAAAGTTCGTCACACATTAGGTTAAGTTCACTTCCAGAGTCTATTAACGCGATCGCTTTACACTTATTGACACAAACACTTTTACAGGCGTTTTCGAAACGCATTTGAGATTGAGTAGTTGACTTTTCCTCGTAAACATCCGTGAAGTTGGCGTCGTACTCCACCGCGTTCGCCATCTTGTCATCACTGTTGCCGCTGATGTTGGTACAACTGTCAGATGAGCTGTCATGGCTGTCGTAGTCGTCGTGGTTGGCACTGCCTGCGCTCGGAGTGATGTCAGCTACGCACATCGTTCGTTTAACTTCGTGAGAGTTCGGCTTTTCTATAGCACTCCGATGTTCTCGCTCCTTATTGGTTTTTCCATACGTTCTTGACCGAATGTTTCCGTTATCACCGCATTGCGTAGAAATATGCCCAAACTCGTTACATTTGAAACATTTTAAGCCTTTATCTTTATTAGGACACTGCGATGAGTGATGATTCATTTCTCCACAGCTATAACACCTTATTTTACTCATAGTAACATGTTCACTACACTCTGACTTCGTAGCTCTTTTATAGTTAGCAGCCATCTTTTCTTTTATTGTTTCATAAATTTTAAATTTTTCCTTGAGTTCCGAATATGTCGTAGCGCCGTATAACACCATCTTATTTACTTCAGAGTCGACTATGCCGTCTATGACGTATTTTATGGCGACATAGTCAGGAATTTTGCCGCGTTTTCCCATTTCTTTCATGACTAGCATATAATCTAGGCACCTTTCGTCTTTCTTCTTTTTCCTAGCGGCCATCATCTCATGTATAGTTTTGCTGTCGATTGCATCGGGAAATTCTCTCAGCAACGCCGCTTTCAGGTCATCCCAACTTTTAAATGGTTTTTCCGATTTTAACCACAAACCTGCGGTTCCCGTTAAAGACCTTCTCGCTACAATTAGAGTCTGTAGGGGCGTCCATTGAAATATTTCGGCGTTATCGTCGATATCTTGGGCCCATCTAGCCACTGACGACGTCTTGTCGTGGCCATTAAATTTCGAAATCAGGTTCTCCGCGTACCATATTGCTTGATCCCTGATTTTCACCGATGAAGCTGGCGCGGCGTCGTCCTCTTCGTAGTTGCCCTGGCGGCTTTGTCGGCGATCCTTGCCATGTCCACCCATATTTCTTCTTTATAAATTAGTCTTAGTATAAATGCCGGCAACTCCTCGTTGTTGGCTGGTGCCGGTTTACGTCTTGATTTTCTGTCTTTTATTTTGGCCTGAAGATAGAAAATATTGAACTATCCCGGACGAGCCCCCAAAATTATGTGGGATTTAGTTCGATGTGGGCCAAAATAATAAAAAGATTTCTTGGATAATAATTAGTTATATTTTCTTTACGTCTTGCCGTCTTAATCGTGTGTCGTCTTACTCTCTCGTTCCTTCCTTCCACACTCACTCATTCTTAACATTCATTCTCTCTCTCTTTCCTCCCTGCTTATTACACTTCTTTATCCCTTTCACTCATCTCTGTTCCATATATTCTATCAGTCTTACATTCCATTCCACTCATCTGCCATAAATCATACTGCATTCCGATCCTACATACATATCATGCTTTCAGCAAGTAATTGCATCCTCTCAGAGCAAGAGTTCTGTTCAAATTTGATTAATTTTATTTCAAATTTAATTATTGCTTTCTTTTAACTTTGTTTAGTTTCTCTTTTCTCGCTTAGGTATGGCCGATTTACATTAGGTGTCGCTTAATTACCTATACCTAATAAAGTACCTAGTCCATATTCAAAGGTATTTTGCTTGTGGATTCCTACATCTATATGTTATCTTACTTCTTCAGTTACACAATTCACCAAGCTAATGTTTTTACTTACCATCATTTTACTTATTAACCACTTAAAAGGTAGAAGCGTCGTTCACAATGTCGTAACATATTCATTAGTCACAAAAAATAAAACCGACATCAAATTTATATACTTAGATACATACGGATCGAATACAGAGCCTCCTTTTTTGAAGTCAGCTAATAACAAACAAACCACAGTATGTATGAATATTAACCAGGAAAATAATACATATCAATGACATGTTTCGGTGAAGAATAAATTAAATATTAATAATTTTAGGGACTTTTTGAATACTCATCACATTTTAATAATGAAATGTATCTTATATTTCATTATTATTTGTATACAAATTACATCCAAAGACTTTATTTTCGTGGAAATAGTTTGCACCAATTAATGGACTATAGCTGAAATATTTAAACCAAACTTCGAAACAACTTTAAGCCCAAGTCAAAAGCCAGCCAAGAATTACATAGACGTTTAATAAATATTGTATCGAAGTTGCAAAGATCTCAATTCAGCTTCGGACTTACTAAAAGTTTTTGTATAGAGAGCATCGAAATGAGATGAGTTGAGAAATGTTTAGTGGCAACAAAATATTATTGTGGTGGTATTATTTGTTTTCGTTTTGTTTACAGCGTTTTTCTTTGATTCTAATTCACTAGCATGCCTCCATTAAGTGTGAAAAAATCTTTAATCATAATAATAATAATCCCTTCCTAGCCGATTTCGGCCACGGCGGCCAATCTCAACGGAGATCAGCTAAGTACGCAGGAGATATTATAGTGCACAAGTGTGTGCGCAATACACAGGTGCACTCGCTATTCCTTCACTCTCATAGTAACATACAACATATTACAATATGTATTTCCCTGAGTTATAATCCACTGCAAAATAATTGCACGGAAACATGCACGTGGTCAAGAAATTAGGTTACTTTATCAAAGAACTATGGTATGGTATGGTGATGTGCATAGGAAAAGAATTTCCATCCAAGAATATTCATACATGGATTACTTGAAATAATGCCATTGGGGGGAGTCAATTACGAGTTTCATTTTTCATAGACGACAAACGAGGAAGTGAATCACCTGATGTTAACCGATATCAGTATTGTCCGAAAATATCTAAAAATATCGGAATAAATGTGGATGTGTTGCCGGTATTCTTTCTTAAATAACGCCCGACATAAAAAGACCCAAAAAATTTTTTTTGAATGGCAGTTGTGTGTACATTTTGCCAATGCCAAGTTTGGATCCTAAAAAGTTAATAATAAAGTACCTGGTAACAATTTGCTTTTTTTATGCATTGAATGACGCAACGAGCATGCCGTTCGCCTGATGGTAAGCGATACGACCACCCATAAACAGTAGCAACACCATCCAGCACCTTGAGTTACAAAGTACTGTGAGGCATTCCACTGCGCTCGTCATCCTGAGACATAAGATGTTAAGTCTCACTATGTCCTGTAGTTACACTGGCTGCAATGTACTTCAAACCGAAACACAACAGTGCATGCACACTGCTGCTTGGCGGTAGAAATAGACATTGCGGTGGTACGCACCCAGACGGACTCTTGCATATGAGAGACCTACCACCAGTAAACCTTTTCAAAATTGGGGAAATACTTTGTATATAATAGTATTGTAATAGTTATAAATTAAATGGTTATAAAAGTTTGAAATTTGGTGGAAGAGGTAGGTGTCAAATAACAGTAATATTACACTGTGACGTCACCGAGAGTCGCCGGCCATAACGCTGCGTGCGTGCGAAAGAGATAGCGTGATATCCCCTCAATGTCCCCACTTTTTCTCACAACAATATTTCAAATATGAATAACTGCTTTATTTCTCAACCAACTTGGTTGCTGATTTCACGGAAGAATTTATTTTTCGTATTATTAAATTATTAATAGAAGATAGTGTCGGGGATTATTTAAAATAATTTATATAATTTTTATTTCAAAATCTATAAATTCAATTTTCTCCACACTGGGGCCTCGATCATCGTGTATCTAACACCTACTCATTAAGATCGTTCCTATGAGCCCAGACAGTAAACGCCCTATATCTGCTGTAAGTTAATGAGGAGTTGGGTATTCCACAGACTACTTGATGCTACAGCATGTGAAAGTAGGAAATGAGCTGTTTATCTTCAAACGTCTGAATAGATCTTTCCAAACTAACTTTCAAACAAAAAAAAACGCATCGAAATCAGTTCATTCGTTTTGGAGCTACGATGCCTCAGACCGACATAGGTACAGTAGGTACAGATACACACTTTAAACTAATAACAACTCTCTTTTTCCGTCGGGGGTTAATAAAGGAATAGAAATAAGAGAATGAAGTCTTTATCACTGACTAAAGACTTTGTCTTATGAGTTTTGCAGTTCGACTCATCCTTAAATTATCTGAGCAGCATTTATGAACTAGCTCTCAGTAAAACCGAATGGCCGGATTGAATGGAGAAGTAGTTAAAACTCTTTCACAAAAAAACCCGAACAATCCTAGTTCATAAGTAGTATCTTTACGATATGATCAGTCAGCCACAAAGTACTTGAACAAATTCAAAATTTACAAATCGCCTTTTAACTGTTGTGTCCTTGTTAACAATCGTTTTTTCTTCACTAAAATAAACTTCAAAGTGCCATCTTTATTTTAGGTAAAGAAAAAAGGTAAATTACGATTGAAGTTTATCAGTAGAAGCGTTTTGAAGTTTTGAATATGTTCAGCTACTTTTGCGGCTGACTGTACTCGAAAATTCTTTGGTATTGTAAGGATTCATGGGCATTTATGTTATTACAATTAGGAGCCACATGTATCTTCCTTATGCTGTAAAAAAATCGCTTAACGATCTAGGATTATAATTTGTAATCTTCGAGCAGGTATAATTTATTGGCTTTGCTCATTAGGTAATCGAACTCTACTAGTGTTTGCACAAAGATTGCAAGATTTATCGATTGAGTAAAGAAGCTCGGATCTTGAAATAATTATAAAGAATAAATACGTGCAAAATGTAAACATCTACCATAAATATTTGCGGAATACTAATATAGTTACTGGCAGTTATGTAAGTAGGTAGTTATGCTACGTCCCGAACCACCTTAGTTAAGTAATCAATGTCCCGAAGCGTGCGTTCTGGATTGAAACGCTGACTCTGCATTGTCGGTCTCAATGCATAAAATAAGCCCACACACTGTCTTGTTTATAGAATAAGCCCACACACTGTCTTGTACTTATTTTGTGTAACAAAGATCAATTAAAATGTAGCCTTTACATCGGCAACACGTTCTTTCATTTTAATTCACCCTTAATAAAAGTTGGACTACGTATGCCTACATGTAAACACTGAGCTGCGACGGCAGAGGTTTCATTTCCATTTGACTAATATGTGATTTTTAACACCCGACAGAAAAAAAGGGGTGTTATAAGTTTTGGGTGTGTATCTGTGTATCTGTGTCTGTCTGTGGCATCGTAACTCTCAAACTAATGGACCGATTTTGGCGCGGTTTTTTTGTTTAAAAGCTGATGTGATCGAGATGGTTCTTAGCTATAATTTATCAAGATCTGTTCAGCCATTTGAAGATTATCAGCTCATTTCCAACTTTCACAAGTCCGATTGATTTAAAATTAGGTGTACTGTGATTTTGACAATATTTTTAATACATGTTAACCTTGAGCTAATGCTGCAGCATCAAGTAGTATGCGGGATACCCAACTCTTTAGCAACTTATAGCCGATATAGCGTGTGTGGTCTCATACGAATGGTTTCAACGAGTAGGTGTTAGATACATGATGATCAAGGATCCATGATGAAAAATATAGTAATTTAAAAAGTTTGAAATAAAAGACTGCCTCGGTGGCGTAGTTGTATTACGGTACGACTGCAAGGCTGAGGTCTCGGGTTCGATCCCCGGGTCGGGCAAAGGTGATATTGGATTTTTCTATTCAGTATCAGCCCGGAGTCTGGAATTTGTGCCCGGTATGGCGATAGGCTCGCCCCCTATCACATCATGGGACGGAATACGCTTGGCGAAAAGTGGGTGCACTAGTTGCTCCTCTGCCTACCCTTTCGGGGATAAAAGGTGTGAGCATGCGTATGCGTGAAATAAAAAATTAAATTAACCCCGAACTCCGGACCAGGGTGATGAAAATACTTCTTCAGCGGTCCCCGGACGCGAGGACGCTTGGGTCAAAATATTACTGCGTACTTAAACGACAAAGACACTTTTATTATTTTACTGGTGGTAGGTCTCTCGTATGTAAGAGTCCGTCTGGGTGGTTACCACCGCAATGTCTATTTCTACCGCCCAGCAGCAGTGTGCATGCACGGTTGTGTTTCGGTTTGAAGGACATTGTAGCCAGTGTAACTACTGGGCATAATGAGACTTAACATCTTATGTCTCAGGATGACGAGTGCAGTGGAATGCCACACAGTACTTTGTAAGTCAAGGTGCTGGATGGTATTGCTACTGTTTCTGGGTGGTCGTATCGCTTACCATGAGGCGAACGGCATGCTCGTCTCGTCATTAAATGCAATTAAAAAAAAAAACTTGTTAGTGAATTTTTGTATCGGGGGCATATCGGGGGTTACTTAAAGTCAGAGGTACGTGCCTTTGGGTTTTGAACCTGCGGACATTGTCTCGGCAGTCCGTTCTACTCCCAACTAGGCTAACGCCGCTCGTAAAATTATACCTATACACAAATAAAATTCTTAATAAGTAAGTATTAAGGAGATATCGCTTTGGAAGTTGCCCATTAATATGGCGCAACGATTCCTCCAGGCAAATATCAACCACAGCGCCAGGGCACAGGATTTACTAGTTCAGAGCCTGGCGCAGTGGTCGATCCAAGTGGCTGTGGTCTCTGAGCCGTACTTTGTCCCTCGGACTTGGACGGATCCGTGATCCCGACTTGGACGGTTCCGTGGCCGTCATCACCCGGGGTGCTGCCGGCTCCCCGCCTTTCGAAAAAGTAGCGAAGGGTTCGGGATGCGTGGTGGTTCTGTTAGGGGGGTCTGGATTGTGGGAGTATATTTCTCCAATATTTCTGGTGGTGCAAGGCAGTCAGCCTCGCCCCGTTCTCGTCGCTCGTGATTTCAATGCCAAGTCCTTGGCTTGGGGCTCGTCGGTGACGAACGTGCGTGGCGTGGCCCTGGAATGGGCGATCACGTCCGGGTTGGCCGTCGTGAATCGCGGGTCGGTGGACACGTGCGTGCGGCACAATGGCGGCTCGGTGGTGGACATTACGTTCGCACCCCAGCACTTGCCCACCGTGTCCGAGACTGGAGAGTCCTGGTGGGCGGGGAGTTGTCGGATCACCGATATATTCAGTTCAACGTCACTTCGTCTCCTATTTCTCCCCGATCTCGTAGCGGCATGATCGCCCCACGATCAGACGGCCCGAGTTGGGCGTTAAAGCGTCTCAATGTCGAGGCGGTGAAGGAGGCTGCTCTGGCCCAGGCGTGGATCCCCGTGCCGGACGGGCCGGTACGGGTTGAAGAGGAGGCGGAGTGGTTCGGGGCGACGAAGTCGCGTGTCTGTGACGCAGCTATGCCCCGGGTCAGACGCCTTCCCGAGAAACGCCTGGTGGTTATGGTGGTCGGCGGAACTCACGCAGCTGCACGCATGAAGAGATATCGTCCATGGGCGCCACCGTTGACGCAGAGTCTCTGGGGCGAGATGGTGGAAGCAGTCGTCGCGACTTTGTTCCCTGCCACCTAGGATATCACTCCCCCACCGATGGCGTCACATTTGTCGTCGCCATCGTCACAAAGTTCGCTGGAGTTATCGCGGAGGTTTCGCCCGCAGAATTTAGGGCAGTAGTGCTTCCGCTGCGGAGTAAAAACTCGGCCCCAGGTCTTGACGGCATACCAGGTCGTGCGTGGGTTTTAGCCGTCAAGCATCTGGGTACGAGGCTCCGCGGCCTCTTTTCCGCGTGCATTGAGCAGGACCTTTTTCCATCTCGGTGGAAAACTGGGAAGTTGGTCCTGATAAAAAAGGAGCGTCGACCCGCAGAGTCACCACCGGCCTACCGGCCCATCGTGCTGCTCGACGAGGTCTGCAAACTCTTCGAGCCGATTATACACGCTCGCCTCGACGAGCACCTCGAGAGGGTCGGGCCGGACTTAGCAGACTGCCAGTACGGTTTCCGGCATGGCCGATCTACGATCCATGTGAATTTGCGGGTCAAGGCACAAGCGGAGGATGCAATTGCCCGGGTTGAAGTTGTCGTGGCGGTGTCTCTTGAAATCGCCAACGCGTTTAATACCCTGCCCTGGGCGTGCATACACGAAGCACTGCGGTACCACGAGGTGCCACCATATCTTCAGCATCTGGTCCGATCGTACCTATCTGATAGGTACATAGTCTATCCCGGCGCTATTATGAGTGGCACCGAAGAGCAATGGTCTGCGGTGTTTTACTGGTGTTTTACAGGTCCTGGGCCCTCTCCTGTGAAACATTGGTTACAATTGGGTGCTCCGTGGTCCCAATCCTCAAGGCGTCGCTGTTGTCTGCTACGCGGACGATACCCTGGTGACAGCGTCGGCTAAGTCCGCCCAGGAGGCTGCCCTGCTCGCCTCGTCTGTCGTACATCACTTTTTATCCTGGGAAAATATTTTTATCCCGTAAAAACTTTTTCACGCGGGTGGAGCCGCGGGCAAATGCTAGTACTGTAATACGAGGACAATAATCTATCAGTGGATGCGTATAAAAGCGATCCATTGCAATTAATTACTCATACGGTCACAGACGCGCTGCGGACGACTCCTCAACCATGTACAAGCTAATAATCTTCGCTCTCCTAGCCTTCGCTTTTCACAGTGAGGCTAAACACTTCAGCAGATGTAAGCTGGTACAGGAACTGAGAAGACAAGGCTTCCCCGAGAATTTGATGAGAGATTGTGAGTATATAAATTTAAATGATTTTAAATATCGAATTAGAGAGCTCGGTCATTCAGGTACTTTATAATAAGAGACATTATATCCAAATGCAGGTAGGTGACATTGTAAGTTTAGTTTAGTTTGCATTACGGTACGACTGCAATGCTGAGGTCTGGGGTTCGATCCTCGGATCGGGCAAAGTGATATTGGATTTTTCTATTAAGTATCAGCCCGGAATCTGGAATTTGTGCCCGATATGGCGATAGGCTCACCCCCTATCACATCTTGGGACGGAATACGCACAGTGAAAAGTGGGTGCATTTATTGCGCCTCTGCCTACCCCTTCGGGGATAAAACGCGTGAGTGTGTAAGTTTAGTACAATAGCACAGTCATTGTGATCTTGAACTGGAGCTGTATTGGATAATGTAGAAATCAGTATCATTGCAGGTCGAGATCTAAAAGATATAATTAGGTTTACGTTTCTTATATCTTACAACCAAGTTAAGTTAATAATATTGTTTATAATTAAATTAATTTTGATATCAGTTCTATTCACAAATAATACATTTAATTAATTTAATCTATTATTTCCAGGGGTGTGCCTCGTGGAGAATGAGAGCAGCAGATACACGAACAAAGTGGGTCGTGTGAACAAGGACGGTTCCCGGGACTACGGCCTCTTCCAGATCAACGACATGTACTGGTGCAACGCCGGCACTACTCCCGGCAAAGACTGCAATGTTAAATGTAGTGGTGAGTATATCATTAACTTGTGTCAGTTCACTCCAGCGTGGGCTTTAGTCTCGACATAAGTAAACGATATTAAAGTCCCATTGATACACTTTAACTTTCCCATTCGATTTAATTATATGCTGACAATTAATTTCAGTATAATCGAGTAAAATGTATCGAACATTTTACTCAAAAAATGCTTAAGATTTTCTGTCAAGTCCTAGGATAAATATTTGAGCAATTAAGTAAATAATGTCTAGCATTAACATTTCTCATCAGTATTGACTTTCGATTAATGCAAGTAGTAAGTATGTAGATATGCAATTTTGTGATAAAATGTAAATACATATGATAATAATACGACACATGATAGATTGTTGGCGAAAATTATCGACTAAAAATATATTACTAACTACATATTAACTAAACATAAAACAATTTTAATTTCAGACTTGCTGACTGACGACATTTCCAAGGCGTCGACCTGCGCCAAGAAGATCTACAAACGCCACAAGTTTCAGGCGTGGTACGGATGGCGCAACCACTGCCAGAGCTCGCTGCCTGACATCAGCTCCTGCTAAGAATCTTATTGGTCAAGATCAGAGACAGTCCAACCTTTGTCATCCTTCTTGTTGATTGTTAGCATTTATCATGAGACCCAAATAAATTCGAATTATGAGACCACTTCGCACCCAAAACTGCCTTAGGTACCTAATACCGCCACTGCTCGAGGTCTTATTACTTATTTAAGTATGTGCTATAATTTTTCTCGAAACGCTTATTTCTCGAATAAAATATTTTTGATACAGTTTTGATTTTAATTTATACTTCTGAGTACATAGCTGGATATTGTATGCGGTTCAAAAGCTACCTTGACAAAAGGATTAGCAACACCTCTGGTCACAGGTCTAAACGATTTGAATTCATGAAATTACATAAAATGATAAGGATTCGCCGCTGTTTGTGATTTTTTTTGTTATTAAACTTCTTTCAACAAGTCAAGTGTTACCTATTCCTTGTTGTTATATTTATGTTATTATATTGTTATATAAGTTAATTAAGCATAGCTATTATACTTTAGATTTTATTGATATCTAAAAATCCCCGATTTCGACACTCACTCACTCACTCATTGATGATCATCAAAATTCTTAGGGTACTTCCTGAAGTCCTAGAAAGCTGAAATTTGGTATGAAAGCTAGTATTAGTACACAAACAACAACAAAAAAATCTAAAACTTGGAACTTTTACCCCCCAACCCCTTAAACTAGGGGATGTGGAAGTTCGAGACGACAAAGTTACTACAAGATCTATTGTATAGCAGAAACGTAACGAACAGTGAATACATTTTTCACCTTACACCCATGTGACGGTAGCAAGACGGCTACGCCATATATATTGACTAAGATGTAGAGTTTGTGAAGTTAGGGCTTGTAGAGTTAGAAGTTTGCTCTACATGAGATCTGATAACTTTATGACAGTGCGAGCCATATGATCACGTCTTGGCAACATTTTACATGAAAATGTTTTTAATGGGATTCATATATTTTGCAAGTGTCTGAAAATTTTCAACATATCATGCTTTCAGCAAGTAATTACATCCTCTCAGAGCAAGAGTTCTGCTCAAATTTGACTAATTTTATTTTAAATGTTATCATTAATTTCTATTAACTTTGTTTAGTTTATTTTTTCCCGCTTAGGTATGGCCGATTTACATTAGGGGCGGTATTAATTAATCAATGTCAAGTTTGAGTTACCTCTCAAGTAAACATAATGTATGAATAGTTCAATACATTATGTCTACTTGAGATGTAACTCAAACTTGAGATTGATTTATTAATACCGCCCTAGGTGTCACTTAATTACCTATACCTAATAAAGTACCTAGTCCATATTCACAAGTATTTTGCTTGTGGATTCCTACATCTATATCCTATCTTACTTCTTATCTATATTATAATTAAATGCGAAAGTTTGTGAAAATGTTTGGATGTTTGTTAGAAGTATAAACGCAAAAAAAAAAATCGGAACTGGATGATGAAATTTGGCACACGAGTAGATCATGTCCTGGATTAACACATAGAATACTTTTGTCTCGTTTTTTTTCTCCCATGGGAAATAATGGATATTTTTCAATCTGATTCTTTAAGTATGCCGCTGGGCTCGTACTGTGTTTTAGTGACTTTTGTAGCGGGAAAGGCTTTTCACGCGGGCGAAGCCGCGAGCAACACCTAGTATAATATATAAAAATAAATGTGTCTATGTATGGTTCCTATGGACTTCAAAACGGCTGGAGGGATTTTAATATCTTATTAGGTAATCTTCAGTTTAGCCCAGCGGGTGATCCTGTGGTGTTTGGTTGCGATCGGACGACCAGAAGTCTTCTATGTAATTGGTACTACCCGTGGGAAGCCGAGGCAGGCGATTACTATATTCATAATAGCGCTAATATATCTGAAGAACATATCTGTTACGGTAATGTTAAAAAAGAGAGTAGTGGATGTTTAAATCAAGACATAGTTTTTAAAAATATTTTTATTTTGTAAAAAAAAAGCGTGACAGGATATAAAAATGATTTCTGTATAATAATATTCTTAATATATAAGTAGAGCGAGTTATAATTCTATTCCGCTTTATTACATCAGTGTCATCTCGTTTAGTGTGGAATCGAAAAGTAATAAAGATCGCTACAGGTACATAGGTCTGGCTCTGTTTTCGCTACAAGATTCCTAGCAGGAACTGATGTTCGGCAGCGAGCCCTGACAGCGATTACGCCATCCGTACCACGCGCGGAACCCTTGGCGGTTGAAGATCCTCCTGGCGCAGGCCGAGGCTCTGCTAATGTCGCTGGTCAGCAAGTCTGGAATTTTAAATATGAATTATAATAATAATAGCCATGTATTATGTATAATATGTCCCACTCTGTTCACGGGCCTCTTCTACTAATGAGAGGGTTTAGGCTTTAGTCGATAACGCTGACCAGGTGCGAGTTGTCACACTTTACATACCTTCGAAAATCTTATGGATTCTTAAATATGCATTGCTGTTCGATAAGTATGTGGTGGGGATAACGTGCTATGTCTTTCTCACGCACGCTGCGTTATGGCCGATGCCACTTGGTGATGTCACAGTTTGATATTACTGTTATTTGACAGGTACGCCTTCCACCAAGTTATAAAGCTTTATAACTTATTTATTAGAAAAATCTTTTTCCGTTAGATTTTGGATGACAATATACATTTTTGATAAATGTATTAAACAAAAAGTAGTCAACTACCCTATTGAAGCTGATATACTCACCACTACACCTGACGTTACAGTCTTTGCCAGGAGTGGAGCCGTTGTTGCACCAGTATCTATCACTAATCTGGAACAGGCCGTAGTTCCGGGAGCCGTCGCTGTTCACCCTGCTCACGCTGTTTGTGATCCTATTGCTCTCAGCCTCGATCAGGCAGACCCCTGAAATCATATGATTATTATTAATGTTTATACAGATGAATGATAAGATGAGCAAGTAATTGGTAAGTGATGCTAAGCATCACGTTTGTTAACATCCGACAGGTGCGTCTGTAAATCTTTGAGCCCTATGATCAACAGTAAACATCTTGTGGCTGATAACAACGATGAATTACTTGATGCCCAACAAGCAACACCGTCTAGAATTAGATGCTGAATTGCGAAGCTCTGCATGTCACCGCGCTTGTGACTCTGAGACAATATCGGTCACACTTCTGGACATGCACGAACTAATTCGACGATTCCACATTCTGTCTGCATTCATGTCAATAACTGTGGATACCTGTTCGGTATTCGAATCCTTCCTGACACGACAGACTTGACTTCTACTATAGAAGCGGAATTGGCGGCTTACAGAAGCACTAGTTATCTCAAATACCTTATGAATAAGAGTATGTATGGCTATTAAAAAAAATACTTACAATCCCTCAACTGAGCTGTAGGAAAACCTTGTCGCCTCAGTTCCCGTACGAGCTCACATCTCGAGAACTGTCTCGCCTCATTGCTATAAGCAAGGGCTAGGAGAGCGATGACGATTGCTAACTTTGCCATGGTTTAGAAGTCGTTCGGAGTGCGTCTGTGAGTTTTTGAAGGAACCGTATGCCTTTTATATTCGGCTTTTGATAGATTATAATCTATAAATTTTTCGACAAAACTGTATTTAGTATAAAAGTATTAGAATGAGGTTATCTATATGGAAGTGATTAAATCTACTCGAAATATTGAAATATATCTATTAAAATTGGTCAAAGTCAGTAACTAAATGTAGGTAAATAGGTTAGTAGCATTTGCGTTTCTAGCACGGGTGACATTCGGGCGGGTGTCAATGGGTGTCACCCCGAGAGTATTGTGAAATAATTCAACGAGAGAAAAAATATTGGAGCTGTTTATAGGACATCTATATTCATGTGTGA
This sequence comes from Sphinx pinastri, assembly GCA_947568825.1. Taxonomy (NCBI): domain Eukaryota; kingdom Metazoa; phylum Arthropoda; class Insecta; order Lepidoptera; family Sphingidae; genus Sphinx; species Sphinx pinastri. The sequence continues at coordinate 5,621,464 of OX387620.1, forward strand.
CTACAATATTGAGGCGTTATTGACTGTCTGTACGTGATATTATTTTATGAGTAATGGGAGTGTCACCCAGGGGTACATCAACCATTCCCTAGCTATGCTACTGGGGCGTAAATTGTTATTTTAAATTGCAGTCCCCTCGATCTTGATCTTGGATTTGGTGTGGTGACGAATTAATTGCAGGAACGGGATTTTTATAGCTAGTTAACGAGCAAATGTTCTCATTTGCCTGGCTCGACCATTTTTCTCCTATATACCACAAGCTTTTGCTCGCGGCTCCGCCCGCGTGAAAAAGTTTTTCCGGGGTAAAAGTCCCGCTTTATATTTTCCCGGGATAAAAAGTAGCCTATGTCCTTTATCAGGCTAGCCTAGCTACCAAATTTCATTTAAATCGGTTCAGTAGTTTCGGATAGAAAGTGCGACAGATGGACAGACAGAGCTACTTTCGCATTTATCATATTAGTAAGGATTTATTTCTTATGTAGCAGAGTTCCGATTCTAAACCAGATCCGTGTTTCTTTTTTTGTAAATATCGGAAGTATTTTATTTCTTTTATTTTCAAATATATTTGAATAGTAACAAACTCTTATAATTTGGTACATGTGATAGATATGAAAATAGCTAAACAGCTGTCTAGGATATCTCGATACGATTAAATAAGATGCAGTAGAAAAAAATTGTTTGTCGGAATCCTTGCTATATTTCTGACACGCGCCTTGAAAATGAGTGATAAGACAGGTCTGCTGATAGTATTGTCTCCAGTAGAGGAAGCCGTCTCGATTTCATATATCAAAATCCGGCATAATTGAGATATTTTATGATCGCGTTTTGAGGGTCAGTTAGAATTGCCGCTTGTAAAAAAAATACCCTTAAACTTAAGAAAAGGACATCATTGTATCTATACAGACAATATTATCGCATTTCAAGTTTGATGCATCCACTGAATATTTAGGTACTTCCCGAAAGCCTTCTTTAAACAGTAAACAGTGATCCACTCACATGGGTGTTGACTCTTTTATTTTTAAATTGGGAAAATGATAAAACACCGATGGCCATACTGTAATGATTAATGACTAATCGGAGATTTAAGAAAAAAGAATCATAATCCTCCTAGCCAGTTTCGGCTACGGTGGCCAATCTCAACGGAGATCAGCCAGGTACGCAGGAGATATTATAGTACACAAGTGTGTGCGCAATACACAGGTGCACTCGCTATTCCTTCACTCTCATAGTCCGGTGAGACGGCAATCCGACATGACCGGAGAGAGATCAGGCGCAGGACCAACGGCTTTACGTGCTTTCCGAGGCACGGGAGTATCACACCGCCAACTTCCTGACTCCGAGGTGCGACTGAGTAATTTTTTAAGATGGTAAAACCCAGTCATTATGTTTTTCGACCCTTGATTCGAAACCAGGATCTCAGCGCGCAAATCTTACTCGTAATGAGTACGCAATACAACTACGCCACTGAGGCAGGATAAATAGGGTAGGATAAATCTGATAACAAAATAATGGTGGTCAGAGGCTTTAGTTAAAATTAGAAGATACTGATAATCCTCTGATTAGTAGTACTGCAATTAGTGTTTTAAGTAATCAGTTTAGACCCTAATGTGTAATTTATTGGTAGGATAATTCTGAAAATATAAGAGCAATGATTAAAAGGGCTATTAGAAGAGAAGCTACTACGACCAAGCCCATAATTTTTTTATATCTTGTTTCGTAATAATTAAAATTTGTAACTGGGGTCAAAATTATGATGTTTTTGTTGCGGAACCTCTTATTTCTCTCTCTTTTATGTTATGCATTACTTTTACAGTATGATAGCCTAGTTAAGAATGGAACGGACTGCCGAGACGAACGTTCGCTGGTTCAAAACCCAAGGCACACAATTCGTACTTTTTGAAATTACGTGTGTATTGTTTATCAATTATCGTTCGCTAACGGTGAAGGAAAACATCGTTAGGAAACCTATTTACCTGAGAATTCTGCATAAGAATTTCGAAAGTATAAGAAATCTTCCAACCCGCACCAAGCCAGCGTGGTGGATTAAGGCCTGAACCCTCTCAGTAGTAGAGGAGGCCCGTGCTCAGCAGTGGGCAGTATATAATTCAGATCAACATTATTAATCATTTTACTAATAAGTACTAGCTATCCATGAAGACAAACAAAAGAATGTCGACCTATTTAGGAAGCCAGGTCACTCATTTACCTGCAACGTTACTTCCACCAATAAAACCTTTAAGTATTTCAATGTTTTAACTAATTAGATTTAATCAGTAACATACACTGATAGCCCCATTTTTCTTTGATAATATCACAATTTACAATACAGAAGATAGATTATAATCAATAAAAGACATGTATAAAAGACATCCATTTCATTCATTACTCATACGATTCACAAACTTTCTGCTAACGACTTCTTCATCATGCAGAAACTAATAATCGTCTGTCTCTTAGCCTTGGCTTATAATAGCGAAGCTAAACGGTTTACGAGATGTGAACTGGTACGGGAATTGAGGAGACAAGGATTCCCTAAGGACCAGATGAGAGATTGTAAGTATATTTTTATAAAGTTAACAATATAGTGTTATGCCTACATCTCCGAAAGAGTAAGCCATGGTGTAACCATTACCTCTTTTGCTAACGGTATTTTAATTTCCGTATCTTGATATAACAGATTCGCTATATCTCATACGATACACAATAATCATGAATAGAACTCTCATATAAATTTGGGTGCTTAGTCTGGAACCGAAAACTTCATCGATTTCACATTCAATCCACCTTCAGACTAATAAGGCGATAGATTCATTAAATGATAGGCTTATAAAATGATGGTTTTCGATAACTTTATGGGAAATATTTTTTATATGATTGTAGGGGTATGCCTCATTGAAAATGAGAGTAGCAGGTTCACAAACAGGGTAAGCAGCATGAACTCAAATGGGTCTCGAGACTACGGTCTCTTTCAGATTAATGACAAGTACTGGTGCAACAACGGCGCTACCCCCGGCAAAGACTGCAATGTCAGATGCAGTGGTGAGTACAAAATGTTATGATTCACTGCAGACTTTCCACATACCGATGTCGGGGCAAGTAAAACATGTATGAAATATGTACCTGCCTTTCACATTGTCCGGTCCACTATCAGATGCGACACCGATATACTGGCGAATATCGGATATCGGCTTCCGATACCGATATCGGATCGGATAATGTGGAAATGCTGTTGTGCTATATAACATTAAATTTAAGTTAGATTACAATAAATTTTATGTATACCGGCACTTCACGCGGTAGGATTGATTCTGAAATTCATATTATAAATTGAGATATAATATGAATACACATTATATCTTAATTATTACGTTACGTAATAATTGAGTCGTACGTCTCAATATAACAATTTCAATAAATCTTTATTAATACTTGCAATGCAATGCAATGCAATCAGCCCTGTATTATATACTGCCCACTTTGGGTTTTGAACCTCCGGACATTGTCGCGGCAGACTGTTCCATTCCCAACTAGGGTATTGTCGCTTTATACTATAATACTTATTAAGGTATAATGTCTGAAGAATAAAAGTTCAAAACATCGCTCAAAATACAACAGTTCTTATTAATGACCAAACTACTTGTGATTCCAGATTTGCTGACAGAAGACATCACTAAGGCAGCGGCTTGTGCCAAGAAGATCTACAACCGCCACAAGTTCCGTGCGTGGTATGGCTGGCTGAATCATTGCCAACGCACGCTTCCTAACATCATGTTCTGCTAGAAGTCTTTCAAGATTATAATCCGTTCTAGATCTCACCTTGCGATCTTTTTGATCGTCATATTTCGAATCAACACTATCTTCCACTGCCTCTTTTGGTGGTCTTGTGGCAAAAGTGTCCTAGGAAATACGGATTTGCGAAGAGCGATGGTTTAACTTGCTGCTTCAGGACCAGGGCTCATGATGTTTTAGTTAATCATGGAACAAAACTGTAGATGATGGATATTAAAATTTGTATTTCAAGACGCTTATTTTGTACTGACTATTTAATACAATATATTTTTATAAATTATAAAGGTAATATGAAAATTGATCTTTATTTTTTGGATAATTTATCATCTTAATAAGTTATAGAGAAGACGCATCTATTTTAAATTTACACGCACTCAATTCATTTGTATAATATCATATCATTTCCTATGAAATTCATAGGAGGTGATTGGTAATTGTATGGAGTTTGTATGGATTCATAGTTTGAAGTATAAATTATTAAAAAACCCAGGAGGAAACATATTTCAAAAGCAAATTATTGCTAACGACCAGAATATGTGAAATACTTTCAATATTACTTATTTATAAAGGAATAAATATAATTATATTTTATTATTCTGCTTTACTGCAAACTCTCTAGAATATCTTTTTACACATTTTCGACGATTCGTAGCTATTATAAATGATGGTTGGGTAAACCAATCTACACCCTCAGCATTCGTTCGCGAGTATTAGGCATATGCATAACGCAGATATTGGATTAAACTAGACCCCCCAGTGGTGGTAGCGATAACGCGTTTTTTCCCCTGCGGAAAAAAGGTACTTGTAAATTCAACAGTAATAACGTGCAAAATAGCAGACTTAGCGGAATATTTAATTTTACAAAAGCGACTCATGTTTTAAACTTGGGAAGAATACAAAAGTAATAGTTCCATTTCATTATCAAAATTAAAGAGTTGAGAATTCAAAATGGTGATAAATGTTAACCGATATGTTTATCCTTTGCATCAGTCAACATGCAACTTTCAATATTTCTTATAGCAAAGTAGATATTAGGTACGTATTATATCTTCATATTATAGACCAACAGGGGAGTGTTTGCTACAATTTTCTGCGATTATTGAGATACTTCCGAAATGCGTCCGAATCTTTCTACTCTATCGCTTCGGCGCCGTTTGTTATTTTAACTTATTGGGCAAACGCAATTAGGCAGCAACTAAAAGGTGCCATGTTTGTGCTGCCCCTAACACTCATCAAATTCGGACTGAAATGTAAATTGTAAATATAAACTTAATTACTTTTGTCTGTGGTCATTGAAAGAAAGACTGTCTCTGTTGAAAGACAAACACAGGTTTTGTGCTTTAGTTATTGTTCTGTGGGTTTTGGGTCTGCGAAGACAAAGATGGCGTCATGGTGCCGCGCATGCGCGTGCCATCGACTCGTCCCGGCCAGCCAGTCTCGTGTCACAGTCGCTCGGTGATGTCCGCGGTCGAATGGGCGGCGTGGGTTGGGCGCGCGGCGAAGCGCGCGTCGCCGATGATTCGGACTTCGAAACATTGAAAAGTCTTTTAGCTTCGGAAGACGGTTGGACCTTGGAGTATGAGAAGGACGGCGTCAAAGTGTGGACCGAGAATGCTGCCCACGGCGCTCTGCGTACAGTCAAGGTGTGTTTGCACTTCTTTGATGACACGATTAATAATAAATGTGTTTCGATGTTTAAAAACACTTACCTAGTACGGTTGCAGCAGTTGCGTTGAATGGCATATTACTGTTAACCCTCTATCACTTTAAATACTTTAAAAAGTATTACTGCAGATAGAATAGAAACTTTAGGAAAACTTATTGAAAATAACGGTGTCGAGATAATTCTTTTTAAAATTCACGCGCCTACGCTTTGTATAGATTATTGTTACCCTAGCCTTTATCAACGTGACGAGCGACGTAATTTAATATCAGTGCGTTTTGTTATCATAACATGTTTCGCTATTTATGTATGTACGTATCATCAATTATGGAAGCTTACACATATTGAATAGAAAATATTTAAAGTTTGAATAAATCCTCGTGTTGCAGCGGTTAATTTGAAAACAAGAAAGTTCAATTAAACTTGAAATGATGCCTTTTGAAGACTATATAAATATATTTTTTTATTGCGAACTGAACCATGTTTTATTACAAAGGTACTTGTTTATTAACAATTCTTTTTTCCTGACTTTATAACAGAATTCTAAAAGAGAACTACTGAAGAAGCTCACCCCTTTGATTAATTATATACCTAGATAGACACTGAATGTTTCAAACGCGTCGAAAAAAATAGAGGCGAATAATTCCCCTGTAAATGAGGTTCGAGTGAATTATATTTTGTTATTTTTCATGGATATAATTTTCTCCCCGTTTTAATAGAAACCATGTAATAACTGGTATCATTATGCTCGCACACAAGGATACCCAGAATGATGCAGCGATAGCGTATGACACAGCTGTCACGCATACTAGCTTAAGAAAAGTTGGCCTGTTTGTTTCCGTTTCATTGCAGCGCGTCACTTTATCTAGGTATATAATTAATCAAAGGCTCACCCCTAAAGAAGAAGGTAAATACGAGTTACCTATATTTTTTGGCACGTTGTGGGTAAATTGGCAACCTTATATATACGATTCTTGCTTCTGATATCCATTGTAGTCTCTGGAATTACGTTAACCCGTCAACGCCCGCTTATATATAGCTATAAGCTAATTTCCTTATATAAAAGGACACCGTGTCCACCGCGGGCGTCCAAGGATTAAATATGTCCAACAGTACGTCTTCAAACATATTATTCGTGATTCACATAATTTGGCATGGCACGGGAATCACACTACCAGTCTTTTGTTTTACACTTGGTTCATCGTTTTTTGATTCACGGAGAGAGTCGTGAGTTCTTTGTCAACTTTTGTAAAAAGGTGTCATGATTTCCTAGTCTTCTCATAATTTCAATGCAACATCAGTCTTCGAAATTGGTATTTGATTATAGTGTAGACTGGTATTCGAATAAGTGGGTCAGTGAATGTTAAGTGATATTTTTTATTTATTGCATTTGAATGACGAGACGAGCATGTCGCTCACCTGATGGTAAGCGATACGACCGCCCATAAACAGTATTAACATAATACAGAACTTTGAATTACAAAGTACTGCGTGGAACTCCACTGGGCTATTCACCCTGAGACATAAGATGTCCCATAATGCCCAGTAATTACGCTGGCTACAATGCCCTTCAAACCGGAACACAACAGAGCATGTACACTGCTGCTTGGCGGTAGACATAGACATTACGGTGGTACTAACCCAGAAGACGCCTCGCATACAAGAGACCTACTACCAGTAACCATACGATTATACGTAAGTTTTTACTAACACTTTATATTGTTTTTATTTAAGACGAAAGAACTAACCACACGAAGTGGCTCATACATACTGTAAATAAATTCGTCTATAGAGTGGCTCTATCAAAATATCAAACTTACTGAAATACAATCACATATTGCCAATAAAAATTCAAGTACGATGTTGTACAAAATCAACAGGCTTGCTCAAGAACTGTTGTATAAACACAAACAACGTTATTATTTATATAAAGCGAAAAGGTAAAAGGCTTTGGGCTGCAAGAGATACGCACAAAAAATATTGATTTTCATTACAGGGGAAGCAAACATTAAGCTCTTTTGTCGTTGGTTAAACGGTCCACGCAAAGGGCCTCTCTAATTCTTGTCAGTGGTTGCTCTTTTTGTGACCTGTTGTTTGTTTATTAAGTAATCAGTAGTAACCAGTAAACATTTGTATAAACTCGATGTTATTGTAAAACTTAAATAACGTAGGAGTAAGAATAAATCAGGTTTGATATTATTATTTTTTTATTTCTTTCTTTTGTAAGTACAATAATTAGGCATTACATGCATAAAAAACCACTGAGATTTATAGTTATATTAACAAATGAGATAGGTTAGTAAGTTACATTATCATAGGGACGAAACTAGGCAAGCGCATCTTAACACTTGTACGTTGTATTTACGTTGCGTTATTTCATTATTTTATTCACTTATCAGTTTGTTCACTTATATGTCTAATGGTCGGTCATTATGGCTTTCCGGTTTGAATTTACACAATTTGCAACGCTACCCACTCAATCTATTTTGAGGGCTTTTCAATGCCTTAAAAGCATAGTTTAGGATGTTTAGAATAGCTTGACCTATCTCGTTCAAGCTGTTACTAAATATGTGAGGTCAATGTAAAATGGATTCGTTATACCATTAGAACTTTAGGATGAACGTGGAAGTAACATAATAAAACGCACGGTCGAGATAGACGCAAAACCAGGATAAATCCTACAAAATGTATTGTTAGGCACGTAGCAAGTCCACTTTTAATAATAAATATTGTAGTCGAGTTGTGAGTAAACTAAGAATGCCATTGTAAATTATTCAAGCCTACACTCTTGTTAATGTTTATTTTTCAATGCACCGTACCGCGAAAACAGCTTTTGGAATGAGTGGGGTTGTTGATTCTTGGAGAATAATGTTCTTAAGAAGTTTGTTTGCGATGAATACTCGGTTTTGCAACAATTTTGCTAGATTATATATCTATGATGGCTTCTACTTGCTGTGAATGTATTTTTAATACATTACTGCAAAAAAATGGGCGCTTGCCTAGTTGGGAGTGGAACGGACTGCCGAGACGAATGTCCGCAGGTTCAAAACCCAAGGGCACACACTCAGATCACAGCAAATCCGATCATCTGAGGGCACACACCTCTGACTTTTCTAAAAAATGTTATGTGTGTATTCTGAAAATATCTTGAGGAAACCTGCATACCTGAGAAGTTCTCTGAATTTCGAAGGTATGTGAAGTCCGCCAACCCGCACTAGGCCAGCGTGGTGGACTAAGGCCTAAACCCTCTCAGTTGTAGAGGGGGCCCGTGCTCAGCAGTGGGCAGTATATAATACAGGGCTGGTATAATATGGTATATTACTGCAACATAGTCACACTCGACCAGGCTTTTTTACTGCCTCATAATAAATCGCAACTGCCTCAACGGCGTAGTTGTTTTACGTGCGCGGTACGACTGACCGCTCTGAAGTCTCGGGTTTGAATCCCGGGACGGGCCTACTGATATTGGGTTTTTCTGGTGAATATCAGCCCGGAGTCTGGAATTTTTGCCCGATATGGCGATAGGCCTCTATAACATCATGCTACGGAACAGACACGACGAAAAGAGGGATAAGTAAGTAAGGTTATTCTTTTAGGAACACTTGGATACGATGCGTGATAAAATTATGGGTGTCGTAAAAAGTTAGATTTTCCTTAAGCTCTGAACGTCGTTAGGAACATTCGTCGATTTTTGGGCACGAAATAAAACCTCGGAGTCAGTGACATGCGACATTCATGTTGTCCTAATTATTCTATTCATTCCAAAGTGGGGTGTGTGCAACACGTTCTCATGCATGTTCAGAAACTTTGGCTTAGATTCTACGGCACAGGACCTACCTGTTTCCTAACCGTCATTAAATCGTATAAGAAAACTCTACACAAAGTGTTTTCCGACATGGGAATAGAAATCAACATCTATATTTTCTCAGTCCACGATCGTATAAACTGCTCCTGAATAAGTGATATAATGCCAATTAAGTAAAACAATGATATGTAGCTGATACCATCGTCTGGTTAACCATGGCATAAGCCTGAGTACTCATGGCAATGTGCCCATTATGTTTGACTTAATACAATTTTATTAAGGTCACTACGAGTAGATTGTTCCAGAACCGACCCAAAAGTTAATGTTGAAATTGAAACGACAATAACTTCGTCTGGCACATTTGTTCAATATATATTTTTTTATAATTACCATATCGTTTATGCTATAAAAGCGCGAAAATGCATTTTCTCATTGTTTACTTTTGAATATTTATCTCAGCTCTGCACCACCCAAAGACTGTTAGAGAAGGCGTCAGGTATTAAGTTCGTCTGTATCATTCTACATTAAAGTTTAAACCTTACTTATTATTTATTTTTTTCGAGAACCAACAGATAATAGCTTAATAACTATAGAGAGAGTAACAATTGAGGTCTTAATAATAGGTTCCCACGACTAAAACTACGTGATGAATAAATTGGAGATGTGAGCAGTTACATTTCGCCGTTAATTGTAACATTTATTATTATAGAAAATAAAACAAAACAAAAACATGTGTAAACAATAACTTACTTCCTACTAATATTATAAATAAGAAAGTTTGTGAAAATGTTTGTATTTTTGAATCTTTTTTAGAAGTAAAAGCAGAAACTAATGATTGGGAACCGATGGGAAATGGTGGATATTTTATATCCGATTCTTTAAGTAGATGGCACTGGCGTCGTATTGTGTTTTAGGAACTTTTGTATCGGGAAACGCTTTTCACGCGGCGAACCCGCGAGCATCACTTATAAAATAAATAATTACTAATTAGATAGAAAAAGGACCCACGACGAGTCGAACTAGGCTCGTAACTAATTTAACTAAATTACTTTCGTTAAGTAATGTTATTTAATGATTTTTTTATTTATTTATAGGATCATCAACGTAATGTACATTGGCACAATCGAAAACATTAAAATACATATTATTTAGGCTAAACGTCATTACAAATTATAGATGATCACAGCATGCAAAGTAAATATATTACTATTGGTCACTCCGCGTGTAGACATTTTGGTTTGACATGTTTTCTATATTATTCACTAGGCGATGCTCGCGGCTCCGCCTACGTGAAAAAGTTTTTCGGGATAAAAATCTTTTCCCGAGATAAAAAGTAGCCTAGATAGCACTTAGGAGTAATGTCGCCTCCTCTTAGTGAAAGAATTTTCAAAATCGGTTCAGTAGTTCCTGAGATTTGCGCGTTCAACCAACCAACGAAACAAACTTTTCAGCTTTATATTAGTATAGATTTAAATTTTACGAAACATGTGGTTCTTAAAAAAAGTACCTAGTTACAAATGAGTAAATTACATGCAAAAATAAAGGTTTTTCAAGTATTTTGAAATTTCTTAAAGAGGAAACATTACAAAAAAAAATTGCAGGAAAATTATGTTTCTAGCAATTATGTGGACGAAATTAAAAGTGTTAATGTCGATCAAAAATATCTCATAATTGTTAACGAGGGCCGAAATACATGGCTTTTGAAAAATACTATTTGGCAAAACAAAACTATACGCAAAAGCGGCATTCGCGGTGGGACCCAGGTCCCATGACGTCTCCTGTAAAAAAATTGAAAATAGGTTTTACTACCTACGCGTAAGGTTCTACTAAAAAATAAATAAAATGCGGTCAGTTGTCAAACTGACGAATGCTAACAGGTTAATGGTTATATAAATGATTTTTTTTATGTTTGTTAGCTAAGGTTTTCATTTATTGTCATGACTTTTCTGGTGGTAGGTCTCTCATATGTAAGAGTCCGTCTGGGTTGGTAAGTACCGCCGCAATGTCTATTTCTACCGCCAAGCAGCAGTGTGCATGCACTGTCGTGTTTCGGTTTGAAGGACATTGTAGCTAGTGTAACTACAGGACATAGTGAGACTTAACATCTTATGTCTCAGGATGACGAGCGCAGTGGGATGCCACACAGTACTTTGTAACTCAAGGTGCTGGATAGTGTTGTTACTATTTATGGGTGGTCGTATCGCTTTCCATCAGGCGAACGGCATGCTCGTCTCGTCATTCAATGCCATAAAAGAAAAAGAAAAAATGAACATTAATTATGTTGAAGAAGTTTTAATGAAGGATTTACATTTCCACACACATAAAAAGCATCGCGATAGCTCAATTAAAACTTCAAAAGAGAAAAGATAGACAAAAAGTTGATCAAAACCACATGAACTCAATGTATTAAAAAGACTCTAAGCCTATTATTAAGTTGATGTTTGTTCATAACAGTGTACAGTAATGAATGGGTTTTCACTCCGCATTCGATTTAATATGCAAAGCTTGTTATCGTTCGCGACTTTGTTTACGTTAATTTCTAATTATACAGGCCCATTTGAAATGTAATGTTTAGGGGAGGCAATGTATAGAAATATATCGTTAGATTAATGTTTCGTTCTAAATAATGGTCAGGACTGTTCGTTGCGCGCAGAAGAGTAAAATAATAAAAATAGGTATTAGACAGAAAGTGAGAAATTTATGAATTCCGGCCGATTGTCTCATGACCATAATGTTTTTACTTGTAATGAAACTACGCTATATCAACGTATATAAAGGTAATAATTTAGATGAAATTGCAAGATTAACTTGATTTAACGTTAACGCTCTCTTCATCCGTAAACAAGATTTGCGTTCCGAAACACGAAGCCTTTGATTGATAGACATATTATTAATCAAAGCACGAAACATTTATTAAAACGGATATTGCCAAACATAATCTGACATGTTCACGTAAACTATAGAAACAGTTTTAAGGTTTTCGAACATTTCCTTCCATTTAGAAGGTATGGTTCACCGATCACAGACCCCAGACCCTTTCATCTTGGATAAAAGGTCTTATAATCAATATAATCTGATATACCAAAACATGAAAGCGTATGATACAAGTACCTAAAGATTGGAGAAACTTCTGTAGAAATAAAGTCGGATTAGATAGACTTTCAGTTTTTACTTACAATTTCGAAGTACTAAAAGAAGATCTAATTAACTCAGAGTTATAGCTATGACCTTGTTTAACCCATTTAGAGAAAGTATCTGAGAGGGTAATGCAAGTGTTAGTGCGTAGAGGCTAGTGCTTTTAAGGTCGCTTGTGGAGGAACGTTTTGTTACCTGACTGGATACTTCAATGTGGAGAGCATATGTATAAGTAGGATGTAAGTCACTATATAAAGCTTAGTTATAAATAAAGAGTCTAAAAGGAATCACCGTTGTATCAACTTGTCCCTATATCAAATCCTCCATTACAATACAGAATATACAGCCATCCTTGCAAAAATCATGGCTCATTCGGTGGCTCATTCGGATGCTATGCGCTTGGGAGTCAGGTGCTATGATCATAATATTATCGTAAGGATTGATGTCCTTAGGATAAAAAAGTGGCTGATGCCACTGTATCTCAACAGAAAAAAAAGAATAGGATTGACTCGTTGATTTAGATTTTTAACTTATGTAAGTATTACTAGGCTTTGCTCGGGACTTGGCGTTCTTGAATGTCAAGGTGGGTATTTTTCCCGCTTCGATGAAATAAAATTCACCAATTACTGTGATCTTGTAAAATAGTGCTGGAGTGAGTATCTATTACGTTATTGGTTGAAATTTACCTTGACATTGTGAAGTAGATGATGTTAGAAATATTATGTGTACAATATTTGAGACGGTCTTCAAGAGGTTGATTACAAGAGTCTAATTTGAATCTAATTACCTAATGCCTATAGACTAGTTTATTTATTTAGGACCATCAATTACAATAATAAATTAACATATGTAAATATGGGCAGAAAATGGCTGTTATACAATATAGTAAGGCGAGAAATAGATAGACTGGATAGTGGACACGTTAACGGTTCCAATCAACAAAATGTATTCTGTTTTTTAGTCGACGCCAATAGTTCGTGAGGCTTTCGTTTTGCATTTCAATGGAAGTACATTGTGTGTGCTGTGCGTATTTTGTTCGTACTGAGAACATATTTTTTTCCATTTGTGTTTGCATTTGAATATGTACCAGACTAGTAGACTGCCTCGGTAGCGTAGTTGTGTTATGGTACGATTGCAGTGCTGAAGTCTCGGGTTCGATCCTCAGATCGGGCAAAGTGATATTGGGTTTTTCTACTCAATAATATATTAATTATAACAATTATTATTACGTAGTATGGTTTTGCATTAAAACACAAACAAAAACATAAATCTTTGGCCATATTAGGAATTGGACTATCTTCGGTCACAGTATCTTATAACTTAAAACGTAGACATCGGCAGCTTGTTGCAGATACACGACAGAAAAACATAGTGAAAATATTTAATTTTATCGACAAAGGCAATATCAGAATATTTTTTGGTCCTGCGCCTGATCTCTCTCCGGTCATTTCGGATTGCCGTCTCACCGGACTATGAGAGTGAAGGAATAGCGAGTGCACCTGTGTATTGCGCACACACTTGTGCACTATAATATTCCTTGCGTACCGGGCTGATCTCCGTTGAGATTGGCCGCCGTGGCCGAAACTGGCTAGGAGGATTACGTTACGTTACTCAGGCAGCCCCTCGCATACGAGAGACCTACCATCAGTAAAACTGACTTTTTACTGAACCAGAGAAAATATCAATAATCGCTAAAAGGGCTACTTTCCCCCCTGAAAGGTGCAAACTCGGCAGTCTCACGCTACGGTATGTTAATTTCACGCCGCGCGCCGACTGTCGCGTGTTGAGAGTTGAGACAGCGATTTGATAACTCTGCATTTATGCATATTGTGCCAATTCTCGCACGATTTCAACGTATAGCAGTTTGTTATTATGAATTCTAATGTAATATTTAATATTGCCCGTGGTATTGTTTGCGTGAAAGGTCTCCGCATAAATGTGTACTTTTCTGAGAGGAACACAATTTATTCTAATCCAGTTGGTCTATTTGTGCGACAAATTTTATCCAATTCAGCGGTTTTTTAGTTTACTTCTTATAAACATCCAAATATGTTCTTAAACTTCAGCATTTATAATTATATTAGTACCTAAAATACAAAGAGTAAAATCGGTAAAATGCTCAATAGTTCTCCAAAAATTAACTACATACTTTTCTTATATTGTCACTACTATTCATGAATCATTGTTGATGACAATAATATATTCTCGCCTTAGTAAATTAACATTACACAGTGAACTATGGTAGCAACACTTACCTCAATGCGGAGATCCACTCGAAGATTAACCTTAGCAGCTATTTAGTTATTAGTGGTGTAACATTACATTGATTTACTACGCCTGAAATAGTATCACTTCAAATATTGTATGATACATAAATTCAGGCCATTATATCAGATACGATAGGCAGAGGCCGAATTAAGGTGCTCACACTTCGGCAAGCTTACTACCTTCCATAACATGGTGAGAGGCAAGGTTTTACAATTTCTAATAACTGTAACATATATGTTTTCAGTAGTATAGTTTTTCTATTACGTGTAGCACATTAAATACTATTTTACAGAAAGAAAGAAACATTTATTCGCACAATATACTGGGACGCACACAAACATTTAAATAAAATAAGCTATATTACATAAAGGATGCGGGCACCGTGCATCCCATGATACTGTTGAAAAGGACGTCTTATAGACGTTACGAGTTTTTTTTATTGCAACTGAATGACGAGACGATCATGTGGCTCGCTTGATGGTAAGCGATACGTCTGTCCATAAACGGTAGTAAAACCATATAGAACTTTTAATTACAAAGTACTGCGTCGCACTCCACTGCGCTCGTCACCTTGTGACATTAAATGCTGGACACAATATCCTCCATACCGGAATACAACAGTGCATACATACTTTTGCTTGGCGGCAGATATAGACATTGCGGTGGTACCTCCCAGACGCCCCCTCGCGTAAGAGAGATCTACCACCAGTAAAGATTAAGATTTTTACACTAGATTTGAATATTTCTGAAACAATGTAAGTAATGTAATTTTTTATTAGTACTAGCTTTTGCCCGCGGCTCCGCCTGCATGAATGAGTTTTCCCGGGATAAATCTCACGCTTTATATTTTTCCGGGATAAAAAGTAGCCTATGTGTTAATCCAAGACATGATCTACCGGTGTAACAAATTTCATCGAAATCCGTTCAGTAGTTTTTGCGTGAAAGAGTAACAAACATCCATATATCCATACTTACAAACTTTCGCGTTTATAATATTAGTAGGATTGTCTACAAAATTAAACTCTTTAGGAATATGTGGAAGAACCATTGATGGGTTGCCGGCCTTAAAATGAGGCACAGGGATTAAAAAGGGAGATGGGTGTTTAAGTATACGATACGTAACAATACATTACCATTTCACGTTGGTTTTCTGTGAGATAGTTGTAATACCCCAGTCTTACTACTCATATTATAGCCACATTATGATTAGTGTGAGTCTCGACTCTAAAGTCAGGAATAATCAAAATGAATAATATTTAATTTCACAAAAAAATAAACTATGTACAGTTAGGATAAAAGTTTTGTGAGGGTATTTGTAGCGTACTGACAAGTTATGAAAATCAGTCGATATGTCAAACTAAAAGTGGAAGTGGCAGTTGGGTGTATAAAAAGGCTGCCGTATCGATGTGCACTCTCATTGTGCCTCATTCCGGCTCATTCTGCTCATTCGTGCTGAGTCTTAGTAGCAGTTCAGTAAGTTGATCATTGACTTTCATGCTGGTCGGCTAGTTGCTGATATCTTTGTAAAAGTATTTCTGTTAAATGTGTTTATGTAAAACCAGTGATAAATGTGTTAATGTAAAAACAGAAATAAATCGTTTTTATTTAAATCAAAACGGCTTCTGTTTCTAACTTCAGAAGTGGGATAAACAATCAATGCCCACAGAAATAGATTGTGCTCACTACATATGTACGCTATGTGGAATACATCGTACGATGGAGATATTTGACTACCCGCAATTTACGTGAAAAAAGAAATTGCGCTGAGTAATGTTGGAATAAGGATTAGACTACAACGTGAATAAAAGTGGACAAGTGTGAAACATAGCCATCGCATGTTCATTTCTGAAGTCATGTGCATACCGCTTCAAATGAACAAGGATCTGCGTGTGTACCGTGATCAAACTGTTGGTGTACCGCGATCAAACTGTTGGTGTACCGCGATCAAACTGTTGGTGTACCGCGATCAAACTGTTGTTGTACCGCGATCAAACTGTTGGTGTACTGCGATCAAACTGTTGGTGTTCAAACATTCCTGTTGGTGTTCAAACGTTCCTGTCGGTGTGCAAACGTTCCTGTTGGTGTTCAAACGTTCCTATTGGTGCTCAAGCGTTCCGGTAGATGTGCTGCCTATGGTGTGTCGCAGCTGGTGTTCTGGACAAATGGAGCGGGCTGTCAACTAGCGGTTAAATGCTTACTGCTGCGTGGCATAGAATATTCATCGGTGACTGTAGAAGAAGTGTGGTATCGTATGACCCGTAATCCTCGCTTGAGGGTTATGGTTTCCTTTATTTCTTCGTAATCTCCGCAAATGTTGGGATCTCGTTTTACCACGTGGTGGTGACTGGAGATTCTGCCCAAACCGCTTCGCATGTAGATTCACTTGTCTTAGCAATGAGATGGCTGTTCAGAAAGTTTAACGCCAGATTTTAGTTAAGGTCAGAATAGGCCGAACGGTATGTTGCTGTTGTGATTTTTATTTTTGCAGGAATTGGAGATCCATGCAGTGTGTGTGCACTGTCTTCGCAATGCGGAGCGGCGCGGAACTGCGCGCTCGAGCTCGCTTAAAACTGCGCGCTCTTGGCGATGCGGTGCGTTGCTGAACTGCGCGCTCCTGGCGCTGCTGAACTGCGCGCTCTTGGCGCTGCTGAACTGCGCGCTCTTTGCGCTGCTGAACTGCGCGCTCTTGGCGCTGCTGAACTGCGCGCTCTTGGCGCTGCTGAACTGCGCGCTCTTGGCGCTGCTGAACTGCGCGCTCTTGGCGCTGCTGAACTGCGCGCTCTTGGCGCTGCTGAACTGCGCGCTCTTGGCGCTGCTGAACTGCGCGCTCTTGGCGCTGCTGAACTGCGCGCTCTTGGCGCTGCTGAACTGCGCGCTCTTGGCGCTGCTGAACTGCGCGCTCTTGGCGCTGCTGAACTGCGCGCTCTTGGCGCTGCTGAACTGCGCGCTCCTGGCGGTGCTGAACTGCGCGCTCCTGGCGCTGCTGAACTGCGCGCTTCTGGCGCTGCTGAACTGCGCGCTTCTGGCGCTGCTGAACTGCGCGCTCCTAGCGCTGCGGTACTGCGTGCCTCTGGCTGCGCTGCAGAACTGCGCGCTCGTGGCGATGCGGTGCGCTGCAGGCTGCGCGAATGCGGAACGACGCGCTCCACTATGCTTAGTGGCACGGATATCAGGTGATTGCGGAAAAACTTATTTGGGTGCTGTCTAATTTTGTATGACTAAAGTTTTTATGGAAATGTTTTTTAAGTTTCTTGAGGGGTAAACACGTTTAAGGGAAGTTTTGTCTTGCGGTCAGTATAGTTTTTGTTTTATGTCAGACATGCTATCCTGATCGACGGATACACTTCAAGTGAGGTATGGTTTCATGTTATTGGATACTGCTTTGGAGTGTGATCGGGCATGTGATCCTAGTACATGGGACGTACTTTGGGTGGTTGTGTTTTATTTGTGTGCTCGGACACTGTCGAGAATTGCTCGGACATGTGGTCCTGGAGCCGTGTAATACGCCGTAGTACATGTCACGAACAGGCCGCTGATGTGTGACGTGTTTGTTTAGCAAACATCGTTTGTCTTATATTGAGAGGTTGGGTTGAAGCATGTTTTTATGTGGGACCGATACACACACGCAAAGCTATGTCTCACGTAAGTACACGTAGACCTCTAACGAGTCGTGAGAGGCACTCCCCCGACGGGTCCTGCCTCAGGTGGTTGGTACAGATATCAAGATGTTTTATATCCGTTGTGCTTAGATTTTATTACGTTGAACTATTGAGTAATTTTTCTCATGTCATACGAGCTGTCTTACTTTATTTTGTTATCTTTTTGGATATGTTTTTGTGCTTTGGTTCTTTTTGTACGCAGATGCAAATGATGAGCTTGAGGAGGCTGGCGCTCCTAGCGACGCAGTCTTCTGAAAACTAAACACCTGGTGGCGTCTGCGAGCATCAACCAAGCACGTCCGGAACGCAGAGTGAAGAGCCTGCTGCACCATCCAGCGTCGTGGGGAGTGAAGAAATTTCGGCGACTTCATTGCCAATTCTGGAGACTGATCTTCAGAGCTAGAAGATGGAGCCCGAGGACGGACTCCCGTCAGGAGAGACCGAGTTAGGATAAAAGTTTTGTGAGGGTATTTGTAGCGTACTGACAAGTTATGAAAATCAGTCGATATGTCAAACTAAAAGTGGAAGTGGCAGTTGGGTGTATAAAAAGGCTGCCGTATCGATGTGCACTCTCATTGTGCCTCATTCCGGCTCATTCTGCTCATTCGTGCTGAGTCTTAGTAGCAGTTCAGTAAGTTGATCATTGACTTTCATGCTGGTCGGCTAGTTGCTGATATCTTTGTAAAAGTATTTCTGTTAAATGTGTTTATGTAAAACCAGTGATAAATGTGTTAATGTAAAAACAGAAATAAATCGTTTTTATTTAAATCAAAACGGCTTCTGTTTCTAACTGTACATATAATACTATCAGCTATTTCATAACATATTTTATTATTTGTACATTCCGTACGTTCTGTTTATACGTGTTTGATTGCTTTTCTTGGGTATCAGTGTTTTCGTATTTTATACTCAAGGGGATGAGAGTACTGCGGAGTAATAAAATTTGTACTTCAGAAAGGAGTCCGTTTCTTATTTCTTCACGATACGGATGTATTAAATATTTTTTGTGCGGCTTGACCACGTTGATTAAATTCATCAATATACTCTGGACCTTCACATAAAGCGGTAATACCCTTTTTTAAATTACCTAATTAATGATTAATTTCATTCCCAATATTCTGTTTATATTTCCCAGCTGGACTATAGACCGAACAGAGGTTAATCACCTACGGAATTAACAGGGCATGGACTGTGTTTTCGTTTTCATAATTAATACTTTTACAAATAACGTCAATAGACAATTTTTGTAAAGTAGAAATAATATGTAGGGTTGAAATTACTTTATATTACTGTTTGCGCTGACTGTACTTAATTTTAACGGCATAAAATTACGGCCGCCATTAAAGGCTTGATCCTTTCGTTTAATAATATCGGATACAAAGGTTTGTCGTAAAAATGAACATTACACCAGTTTGTAATTCGCTAGCAGTAAATTCTTAACGGTTTTGACGGTAAGTCAAAATTACGATTTAATTATTGTAAAGTAGAGCCAGATCTTTTTCAAGGGATTTGATTATTTTTTTAAATAACAGGATTGAAGCCGTTGTTAAGTGCCACAAGTACTCGTTGATCAGTGAATCGGTATTAACTTTATTATATGTTGTGTTGTCCATAGGTATATGGTACTAATCTAGGCGAAAATGTACATCTCTTCTTCTTCGTTTGTCTTATTTTTTCTGATTTACCCCTAGTCTGTATACTCTGACATGGGCAGAATCATAGCAAACGCGGGGACGGCATATATAAAAAAAAATCGCTAGGTACATTGTGCATGTCACACAGACACTAGTTCAAATATAAACATCACAACAAAAAATATTACAAATTGCAACGTGGACATATCTAATTAACCTTGCAGGGATTCGCTGATGACTCGCATCCAACTGGTGGCTCTGTAGGTTTTTGAGGAGGTTTAAGGTTCACCAGTGGACGTCATATCTGGTCATGACTCTACACTATGCTCTTTGCAAAAGAAGTTGATAAACGCTAGCCTATCATTGAACAGCTGTGGAGATCCTATGGATGATGATGACATGACTCCAAAAATTTGCTGCCCATAAATTACGAAAACTCCATAAAGTGTTTCAATCATTTAAACTTTGATTACGTCGTTTGCTTTTTTTTATTGCATCTCTCCTAAAGTCGATGCGGAATTGGAAACGATTTTTCACGCGCGAGGTTAATCGGAAGTAGACTTGTGATTGCCTATTTGCTTCGATTTATCTGATCAAATCGTGATTTGTTATGAGATGGAGATGTCCAAGGGATCAAGTTAGGGTTAAAAACATTACTTCACGGTTAATAGCGTTGGACTTTATGATTAACTATATTTTACCAGCGGCTTCACCACCGTAATTACCGGATTTAATTTTCTATTATACACTTTAGCAGGTTCAAAAGCCTATGTGCCTAAACCTAGTGGCTATACCTAAATGTAGCACTCAAAATTAACAAATTCCACTAAATCTTATATATTTATTCTTCCATATATATATAATCTGAATCTCGGAAACCATTTTCATGAAATTTCGGATTTGGATAGTATGAGTTCCAAAAATGAAATTTTTATTTATTTTTTATTCAGTTTTTTTATGAACCCCAAACTTGTAGGGTTAGAAGGGAGGAGATGCTAGACCGCTGAACCAATTGTGATGAAATTTGGTATGGGGATATCTTGAATGTTGAAAACAAATATGGGATATTCCTTTTTTTGATAACTCCTATTTAAGGGGATAAAGGCGGCAGAAACTAAACCGCTGAACCGATTGTAATGAAATTTGGTATGGAGATATCTTCAATGTTGAAAACATATATAGGATATTCATTTTTTTATTAAGTACAATTTAAGGGGGTAAAAGGAGGGAGAAACTAAACCGCTGAACCAATCGTAATGAAATTTGGTATGGGGATATTTTGAACGTTTAAAACAATTGGAAAATACTACTAGCACCTTTTTTTTTTATTGCATTGAATGACGAGACGAGCATGCCGTTCGCCTGATGGTAAGCGATACGACCACCCATAAACAGTAGCAACACCATCCAGCACCTTGACTTACAAAGTACTGTGTGGCATTCCACTGCGCTCGTCATCCTGAGACATAAGATGTTAAGTCTCATTATGTCCAGTAGTTATACTGGCTACAATGTCCTTCAAACCGAAACACAACAGTGAATGCACACTGTTGCTTGGCGGTAGAAATAGACATTGCGGTGGTACCCACCCAGACGGCCTCTTACATAATGAGAGACCTACCACCAGTGTAGTGTGAACCCACTTTAAAGTAATAAATACCATGTATAGTAGGTATTAAAAAATCACCCGAGCAAGGCTCGGTCACCCAGGTACTTTCATTAATGTTTGTTATAAGTAAACGCAAAAACTGACGAACCGGACTGATTTGGATGAAAGTTACAAGGACCATGTCCCAGGTTAATTACGGGCTACTTTTTTCCTGGGCAGTAAGTACATAATGCGACGCACTACTTGACTTTGCATGACCGCATGCATGAGCATGCGGTCATGCAAAGTCACAAGCAATTGATAGTATACCTACTCACTCTTTTCAAAGCCGTTTAAAGGGAACTGTCCCCAAAATGTCTGCGGAAGAAGATATACACTTACAGTTCCCTCGGTCGTATTGTCTTACAGTATTTTACGTGATTTTATAAAATTATCACGAAGGTTACATCCGACCCGACTTCACTTCGTTGACACCGATGATACCGAAATATAGGCGAGAATTAAAGACATATTTTTTCATTTTTTTTGCGTTATAGCCAGGACAAAATTTAGTCCACAGCTTGAGTCGGATTGCTTGAATCAGCTTGCTCGATTGAATCATGATAAATAACAATTACTCCAGCTCATTCGAGAAGTTATTATTTAAGGAAAAACCGACACTGAATCGCTGATTCTTTTTATATACGCACGCATGCTCACGCCTTTTATCCCCGAAGGGGTAGGCAGAGGCGCAACTAGTGCACCCACTTTTCGCCAAGCGTATTCCGTCCCATGATGTGATAGGGGGCGAGCCTATCGCCATATAGGGCACAAATTCCAGACACCGGGCTGATACTGAATACAAAAATCCAATATCACTTTGCCCGACCCGGGGATCGAACCCGAGACCTCAGCCTTTCAGTCGTACCGTAATACAACTACGTCACCGAGGCAGTCCTTTTTATATAGATTCGCTAAATTGCTAGATGGCTTAGCCCGCGAATCTGTAGTAGTTATCGCGACTAAATCAAATTTGCTAGTCGTAGTTCATCATTTTAAATTTATCGAAGCCAATATTTATTTTACCCCAATTTATTTTCACGTTGATAAGATAAAGTCGGTGAGCTGTGAATAAAAATAAATAAACCACCCGGAGGCAATCACGTCCCTAATAAATGAGGTTATGAGCTTCGTCGCGATGAGAAATTGAACCAGCTCCGGTGTTATATATTGTGTGGATGTAGGGTCGAAGTATAGAATCAGAATTTGATTTATTTTTGATGGAATCAGAATGTATTTAATACCCATAAGCTGGCAAACAAGCATTTGGGCACGTGATGTTAGGTGGACGACTAACTTCCATACAAAATTTCAAATGAAGCGTGGATGAAAATTTAAACGAATTAGTTCACCTAAATGGGCTTCCTCAACTTGACTATAACAGACTAAATGTCAAAAGCATTACTGTGTAATATTTTAAACTATGTTCATTTTATCCGCTCACGACAGATTTTAATATAAAAAGCTGGTTTGTTCGTTATGATACTGTTGAACGCCATCTACCGGAGTTCCCTGAAGTGGTGTCGATGCGATAAATTGGCCCGCAATATGAAGCCTTTAAGGAGATTATTGATCAAGGCCATACTAAATGGAAAGAGTTAACGTTATAACAAGATCAATTTGAATTTCTCGATAGGGTTTTAATAAATTGGCTGTAACATGTCTGGAAATCTTTAGGGGAGGCCTATATTCAGCAGTGGACGTCGTGTGGCTGATGATGATGATGATGATTATGATGAATACTGATTAAAACTCACTGCTAGTTAACTACCCGCAACAAAGAAGAGACGAAACACTATGTAGGTAACTGATAAAAATAATATTTTCCAAGCTGTTCATTTTCACGTAGCAGGCAATATCGTATTTGCCAGTGGAACGGACCGCCGAGACGAATGTCCGCAGGTTCAAAACGAGAGGGCAAGCGCCTCTGATTTTTCTAAAGTTATGTGTGTATTATTTGTGAATTATCGCTTGCTTTAACGGTGAAGGAAAACATCGTGAGAAAACCTGCATACCTGAGAAGTTCTCTATAAGGATTTGGAAGGTATGCGAAGTCTACCAGTCCGCATTAGGCCAGCGTGGTGGACTGAGGCCTAAACCAGAGGGTTTAGGTTAGTCCTCTCAGTTGTAGAGGAGGCCTGTGCCCAACAGAGTGACAGTATATAATAATACAGGGCTGGTATAGTATGGTCTGGTTCATTTTCACTTAACGGATAACATCCGTATTAAGATCCAGCTTATAATATAGGTCATGTAGTTTCCTTCGTAATAGCTAGGTGCGGCGTGTATCGTTGATGATGCGCTCTTCAGTTTTACGTCATGGAATATGATTTAGGATAGAGCCATTCGCTAACAGCGTACGCCATTAGGCGCCCAGTTTGGCCAAGATGGGAATTAGATAACACTCTCTGCAGTTATGATTAAAGTGGTTATTTGGGTATGGAAATTTGTTAAAGCATGTTTGTTTGTATTAGGTTCATCTTAGCTGGGAGTAAAGAGTATTGGTGGTTTAATATCTACCATGTAAATTGTAAATACTGGACAAGTAACAATAGATATAGTAGATCAAGGGTCTGTTTCATAAAGTTCTAGTAAAATTTTACAGTTATCGTATTAAACAGCTAATTTAGATACTAGATAAGTACTCATTTTTTACCATTTATTTGAGAGCATAGTTCAGAGTTTGAATTTTGTATTTGGTCGGCTTATACATTTATGAGACTAGTAGCATCTACTCAGAAACTGTGAAACAGGACCCTAAAATAAATACGACGATTATATGAAGACATTAGCTGAGACTTTATTGCAATGCAATGCAATGCAATCAGCCCTATATTATATACTGCCCACTGCTGAGCACGGGCCTCCTCTACTACTGAGAGGGGTTAGGCCTCAGTCCACCATGCTGGCCTAGTGCGGGTTGGCAGACTTCACATATCCTCGAAATTCTTATGAAGAATTCTCAGGTATGTAGGTTTCCTCACGATGTTTTCCTTCACCGTTAAAGCGAACGATAATTGCTGAACAATCTCACTTGAATAATGACACACAGATAAAAATAAAACAAACAAAAAAAAGGTTTTTCGCAATTAAACAATTTCATACTTCTTGAAATCCTAAATATTTCTTGAACTTCTTTCAATCCATTTTTATTGTACTATATACAACCATCACGTTCATCTAGATATCCATGCAAGTCTACAAAGGTTTATGAAGGAGAAGACGTAAATTTTTGAATGATCTTTTACTTCCAAAAAGGAAACTCAGCAATAGAGACTAAAGTAACTATGAAGGGGCTCTATAAGTTTCCCAAACATAATTAGAAGTTTTCCAAGAGGGTAAAGAAGTTTGATCGACTAAGGCTCCAAGGAATAAGTATCGTTTGATTTGTTCGAATTGTTTTAAAGGTATTTATTGTAACGATTGATTGTTTTATATTTTTGGATCCTGGGGTTGAATACGGTCCACCACGCTGGCCTAGCGCGAGTTGGCAAACTTCACGTACCTTCGAAATTCCTATGGAGAGCTTCTCAGGTATGCAGGTTTCCTCACGATGTTTTCCTTCACTATTAAAGCCAACAATAATTCACAAAGAATACACACATAACTTTTTAGAAAAATGTAGTGCATGCCCTTGGCTTGTGAACCTGCGGGCTTTCGTCTCGGCAGTCTGTTCCACTAGGCTATAGTCGCTATAATATGTTTTTTCCGGTGGAAAAATAGAAAGGAAGAAAAAGAAATAATTTCCTTTTGATAGGATTGCGTGGGAATTCAGATCCGACACGTAGAGGCCGCTTAAAGAAACTTTAATATAGTTGGGATATGTATGTACTTGTATTATTACATTTATTATTTTTCTCGCGGCTCCGACCGCGTCTATGAGTTTTTCCAGGATAAAAGTCCCGCTTTATATTTTCCCGGAATAAAAAGCTTGTGTTACTCGCTTATAATGTAGATTTCCATTGGTGAAAGACTTTTTAAATACGGTCCAGTAGTTTTTGAGTTTATTCGTTAAAATTCGTAATTAGAGAAAACCGTGAGCCAGAAAAAAGTCTATATACGAACCATATAACTAGGTTCATGAATAATAAGAAACGAGATAAATAAATAGCACGTAGAGGATAAGTAAACGAAACAGAATATTATGGAGGACAAACCTATACCATTTAAGTAAAGGATTCTTTAGGATTGTAGGGCGTAAACAGCGAGTCAGGTAAAAAACTACGAAATATTCAAACAACTATTTGTATGCAAATTTAGAAATATTTCTGTAAAACTTTGCTTAATATGTATAGATTTTAAATATCGAGCAATAAGCGTAAAAAATAATTCGATTTACGCTTCAAGGATGTTAATGGTTTTTTTTTTAAAATAACAGCGGTTCACTGCGTGGTGTCTCCTCAAGTCTTACGTAATAGAAATTAACTTAATTGTACGCATACGCATACTCACGCCTTTTATCCCCGAAGGGGTAGGCAGAGGCGCAACTAGTGCACCCACTTTTGCCCTGCGTATTCCGTCCCATGATGTGATAGGGGCAAGCCTATCGCCATATCGGGCACAAATTCCAGACTCCGAGCTGATACTGATTAGAAAATTCAAATATCACTTTGCCCGACCCGGGGATCGAGCCCGAGACATCGGCATTGCAGTCGTACCGTTATACAACTACGCCACCGAGGCAGTAACTTAATTGTGGTTAGTGAATGATGTTTCTAACACCGGGTTGTGTCATATGTGGTCAGGTATAGTTAAGGTTCTTATCACACTGGCGAATTCACAGTGAGGAGAAGGCGCTGTCAGACCGTCCAGTGTAAAAAGACCGTTATCGTTACTTGACCACGGATGAAATAACACGGACTTAGTAAGAGTAGTAGTTATACGTATTTATTTTTGGCTTATTCCATTGTAGAATTATTTTCATATATAAAAATGTCTCCCTATAGCTTTTACCTTTAGTGTAACTTTATCTGGTTCGTGAATCTACATTTGGAGTAGTTTTGAGTTTAATTCCACTGAATTGGTAATGCAAAAGTGGTGTAAAATAGTTTTTGCTTATGCGAGTTAGTGAACAACTTAATTGTGCAGTTTGAGAATAAGTTCAAAATTATTTCAACTGTAAAGTGTTGAATTTCGGTTTTGTGTAAAAAAAAACAATGAGAGGTGTCAAGGGACACCCGGATGGAACGAAGTTCCTTTCGATTAATTAGTGAAGGAATTGTAATAAATTTCTAGCTTCTACGCATTGTATTTAAGGTTCATATTAGTAAGATAATAGCAAAAAGTGTCGTGACAACTTTTCATGAGAATTTTTTCCGTTCAGCCCCCTTTCACAACGCGCGATAAGGAACTTCGTTCCAATAAATTTGTGGGAGCTAAATGATGTATTTACGGGGTTGCGGCTGTTTGACCCTACGTAGCACGTAGAGCGGTTGGAGGGCGTTTATAACGCGTTTCGTATTTTTGAATTATAAGTTTAGCACGTGAGACGCCACACACACTCACGTCTTTTATCCCCGAAGAGGTAGACAGAGGCGCAACTAGTGCACCCACTTTTCGCCGTGCGTATTCCGTCCCATGATGTGATAGGGGGCGAACCTATCGCCAGGGCTTTGCCCGACCCAGGAATCGAACCCGAGACCTCAGCGTTGCAGTCGTACCGTAATATAACTACACCACCGAGGCAGTCGCCACACGGCTATACTTTATAAGAGATATTTGTGACGCTGAAAGCAAATTGAAAACATTTTGTTATGACTCGAACGTAGGATTTTTTTTTCGGAATAGAGATTAATAATTGTACGTCAATTTTGTAAAAATTGTTGCATTAATTGTAGCACAGGTATCCTCGCATCAATAAAATGTATTCATGGTTTAGCTGTATAAAAAGCGGCGATAGCCTAGTTGGGAGTGAAACTGACTGCCGAGACGAATGTCCGCAGGCTCAAAACGTAAGGGCACACACCTCTGACATTTCTAAAAAGTTATGTGTGTATTCTTTGTGAATTATCGCTCGTTTTAACGGCGAAGGAAAACATCGTGAGGAAACTAGCATACCTGAGAAGTTCTCTGAATTTCGAAGGTATGTGAAGTTCGCCAACCCGCACTAGGCCAAAGTGGTGGACTAAGGCCTAAACCCTCTCAGTTGTAGAGGAGGCCCGTACTCATCAGTGGGCAGTACAGGGCTGGTATGGCATGGTGGTTAGCTATATACTTAACAACATATCGCAAGTTTAATTTTGAATGAATTGTAATATTATTGTAATTGCTAGGCTTTTCATGAGAAAGATATATGTTACAAAATTTATAACGGTTAAGTTAGTTTCAAATTAGACCGGATGGCAAGGCTGTCGTTCTGGCACTTGTGAATTATAGCCGTAATATAGTAGGAGAGTTAACAGATGGGGCAAATGTTCTAAAAAATATGTGTTTAATCTTATCTTATTTCATACTAATATTATAAATGCGAAAGATTTTGAAAATATCTGGATGTTTGTAAGAAGTATACGTAGAAACAGTTGAACGGATTTGTATGTAATTTGGTATACGGGTATACCATGTCCTGGATTGACACATGGGGTACTTTTTATACCGCTAAGTTTAGTATTTAACTTTTAAAGAACAAAAATGTTTCATGTTAATAGTTTAGTAAATGTAGTAACGTATTTACGTTAGTTACTTTTCATAATCAAAATTTAGTTAAGTCGCACCACTACTACAATAATCGACCTGGATTTGAATAGCAAAAAGCGGCTAGGCGTTGACACCAAATCCTTTTTCGCTAAATAGAAAAATTTGAAAATCAAAAGCAACGAAATCTTAATTCCTTGTTTTTATTTCATTATGGAAGAAAACTCTTGTAATTTCCTAATACCGACCATCGAAGCGTAGGCTAGTAAATAAAACAAAAAGCCAGAATATACTAGCACAGAATTGAAAAATACGGTCATATGCTGCTGAATCTGGACTACTTAAAGCTTAAAATACCCATTGATGTATTGTTTTTTTTTACATATCAATGAAAATACCGCATAAATAAATACTGGACCTCAAAAATAAATATAAAGTTTCATTTAAGACTTCCACACCAAACCTGTGTACACATACAATGAGGTTCAAAACATTTCTCCCCAGAACATGTTTAATTCAATAACTTTAAAATTTACCCTTTTGTCAGCTTTTATGTTTGCGCGTAAAGTGGCGTAGCACGCAGCACAAATCCTGTAGCTATACCTACGTAGCATAATCTTAATATATATAAATCTCGTGTCACAATGTTTGTCCTCAATGGACTCCTAAACCACTTAACCGATTATAATAAAATTCGCACACCATGTGCAGTTCGATCCAACTTGAGAGATAGGATAGTTTAAATCTCAAATTATACTCGCAATTTTAATTTATTGCTAATTATTTGTCACGAGTCACAATTATCTGTTAACTCCAAATGATTCTAACAGATGTCGATACCTTTCGACTGGGTTGAGTAAGTAATCAATAGATGGCGCTGCTATGATAATCTACGAACGTGTCATATAAGCTACATTTTAACAGCATAATTACCACGTGTTGTTGACGCTATAAAATTAATTAAATTTATTTTGTAGTGAACGAAATACCGTATAATTCAATTATTTCCACTTTTTAAATTTTTGGTGTTAGCATAGCCGGCCACGTGTTACTTAGACTGAAGTGTAAATTTTTTTGTTTTTATTTTTTTATGATACAGCATTAAAAAATACATACAACCCTAAATTTTCAACCGTCTACGATCAACCCCTATTTTTAATAGCCATTTTAGTAATTTAATATCTTTTCGATTTCGATGAAATTTGGCACACGGGTAGATTATGTATACTTTTTATACCGGGAAAATATAAAGCGGGACTTTTATCCCCGGAAAACTCATTCACGCGGGCGGAGCCGCGGGCAAAAGCTAGTAGGTTTATAATATTATTATGTAGATGTTTTCGTATCGCGGGGCCTCGCGTAGCATTGATCTGCGTAGCTTTTCGTAGCCAATGACTTGTCAAAGCTAATATTGGTTGAATTCGAGCTACGGTTTCGCATTTCGCAACCTCAACTCGATTTGAAATTAAGATTTTCTTTTTGTTATTGTTTTTTACCTAACAATTGAGAAGATGTTGTGTAAGATGTTTTTACTGTTATTTATAAAGAGCTTACTTATGTTTGTTCTTGTATATTTTATTAAAATGTAAGGGATTATATTTTTTGTAAAAGAAAAAGAAAATATTCGTATCTAAAAACTGACTGAACTAGTCTCTTGTCAGTCGATACTCTATCTTAACGCCATTTCAGGAGTTTATAGTATTTTAACGTGTGCTGGTGTGTCAGGTGGTGGCTGAGTTCGAGGATGTGGAGCCGGACGCGCTGTACGACGTGCTGCACGACCCCGAGTACCGCTCCGTGTGGGACACGCACATGCTCGCTGCAGAAGACGCTGGACACATCAACGTCAATAACGACGTCGGATATTACGCCAGTGAGTATGCCACAGCTGATCACTGACAGCAGGCTCCAAGCCGCAGATCCTTGCGAGGCCTTTTAGCTTTGTGCCTCTTACCAGTGCCGGCGTGAGGTCACTCAGGTAGGGTACAAAAAATGACCCCGATTTCGTAGGTAAGTTAAGGTGTGTTGGTCAATAGGGTGGAAGGTTCTCAGTTGGACGCACCCCTGAGCGCGAGACCCGGCGCGGTTGCCCCCCACCCTAAGGCCACCACTGTAGAGCTGATAAGTTCTAAACTGGACTGCGTTATGTAGAAATGACCAATGGTTAAACAGTGGATGCCGGTCATATCAACATCAATAATAACATACAGCCTAAAGCCCCTAGATAGTGTTGAGACGAAATGACGGTAGTGAGTACACTGTAGCCTGAAAAACTGTTAAGCTGGTCCGTGTTGCGCAGAAATGAACCAACAGAAGTTTTCGTCAAGTAAGTTACAACACCAGCTAACTTATCTTTGGCAATTTGTCTTCTCTCCTCGTGTTGTCTTTTGTTCCCTAAAATCAATTACTGCGATGCCCCTTGTGCAAACAGATACTTCGTTAGCATAGATGAATTAAAGGTACATTCATCTGTATCACCCTCCCTGGCTTCGTCGTAGTCGGGTAAAAATAATTTTACACGTACTAGAAGCTGGTTTAAAACAGTTATTTGTAGCCATAACAATACTAAATGATAAATTAAGTACAGTACTTCTGAAGCTTAATTCAATTTATAAGTGGTTGAACCAGTTCGACGCTAAGCGTATGTAGGGTTGTCACTTCTTGAAAATTTACAATAGTGCACTTACCTGCCATTTCACAGCATGTTAACAAAAACCAATCAAGTAAACAATTATAACTGTTGCTTTTGGTGTGATTTTGTAACTCCTATTATTTTAAAGAGTAATTTCGTGACAACCATAACTATATATAAAAAGATAATTATGAAAAGTATATCATAATAATATTTATATGTTTAAATTTATGGAACTAGCTGCATTTATTTTAGTTTGAGAACGACTTATGAAAATTGAACGTTGCAATGCAATCAGCCCTGTATTATATACTGACCACTGCTGAGCACGGGCCTCCTCTACTACTGAGAGGGGTTAGGCCTTAGTCCACCACGCTGGCCTAGTGCGTGTTGGCGGATTTCACATACCTTCGAAATTCAGAGAACTTCTCAGGTCTGCAGGTTTCTTCACGATGTTTTCCTTCACCGTTAAAGCGAACGATAATTGATAACAATACACACGTAACTACGAAAAGTCAGAGGTATGTGCCTTGGCTTTTGAACCTCCGGACATTGTCTCCGCAGACCGTTCCATTCCCATCTAGGCTATCGTCGATTAATTGAACGTTAATTTCTTCTAATATCTCATAGTAACATACTTGTCCAAAGGTTTCAAGGGTACAGGTTACCTAAAGAAAATATAATTTTCAAATATTTTCATTACTTTATTCAGGCATAAGTTAGAAATAGAAATCGTTTATTGCAGAATGTAGATATACAGGTGGTTATTAAATATAAATATGTTCTAATACATTCTTCCGGGATAGGTACCGGTGGACAATACTACTAAAATACATATTACTTCTACTTGTATATAGTTTTTTTTCTTATGTTTAGTTCACAGAAGAAGACATAGTAGAGCCACCGTGTAATAAACAATGAAAGTAAACTACCAAGAATGAATAAAATTAACTTGTGAATAAATATTAATGCTTCGAACTGATATAAGATAATCTCACTCAATCTTTCACTGGTGGTAGGTCTCTCATATGTAAGAGTCTGTCTGGGTTGGTAAGTACCGCCGCAATGTCTATTTCTAGCGCCAAGCAGCAGTGTGCATGCACTGTTGTGTTTCGGTTTGAAGGGCATTGTAGCCAGTGTAACTACTGGACATAATGAGACTTAACATCTTATGTCTGAGGATGACGAGCGCAGTGGGCTGCCACACAGTAATTTGTAAGTCAAGGTGCTGGATGGTGTTGCTCCTGTTTATGGGTGGTCATGTCGCTTATCATCAGGCAAACGACTTGCTCGTCTCGTCATTCAATGCCATAAAAAAATATATCTCAAAAACCAACCGTATAAACCTTTGGTAAGATCAGGATTCGATAACGGCACTAATCGATCATTTATGCGTGGAATGTCCAACAAGTATTCCAAACGCGCTAACCATCGCCCGATGGAGCGAACTCTATAACTAGAGAAGATAAGGTTTAAATAATGTTGTTGTTACAAATGTTTGTGAAGTAATACTAACACTTAATAGATTTATGTGAATTTGTATTAGGTTTCATCAGGGAGGTCTTTCCTTGTCTCGTCATTTAGTTGTGAAAAAAAAAAACATAAACAAAATATTGGATATTATGGGTTAATTTTAACCCGCAAAGTTCACGCGATTTTTCTAGCATAAAAAGTTATTTAGGACACTATCTATTTCTATGCTATAATTCATCCAAAACCGTCAGCGGTTTTAACATGTACTTCTACTAAACATTCGAATTTATGACAATAAAATATCCTTTAAGAAAACAAAGCAAAAAGCAATTTAACAATTAGTATAGTCTGAGCAGGAAATAAACTCATGTTGCTATAAAATATTGAACTAATTTCTTGTACAGACAATGTTAACTTTAAGACGAAGAAGCAAAAGTGGCGCCCTCAAAGCAGGTTTTATACGACCATTAAGGTTTGCATACGGTGAGAATTTCTATCTCTACATAACATCTGAATTATGCATGTAACCTGTATTCAGCAAATAAATGATTTCATTTGATTCCGTTATTTCCTGGTAAGTATATTCATATGAGTTGTTAAATCGTGCCAACCCTACGTCGTGCTAGATTCCGTACCTTTGTATTCCGTTGGGTTCACAGCGGATGCTTTTATGGCCACCCACACGCCGCCGACATCCCACTATACTGCCGCGTCAATTTTCTGATACTTCGCACACCCTTCCTTATTGTTATTGAGTGCTTGACTCTGTGAAATTATTTCATATAGTAATAATTGGTTTGCAGAATAGATTTAGTTATTATCGAATGTTAAAATGCGCCTTCTAGGTTTTAAAGTAGGAGTAATGTTTTTTCTAGAAGATTAATAAAAGGAACGTAAAGATAATAAAAAAGTAGTTCGAGAGTCTATATTGTAAGTATACACTTTGCATAGAGTTAAGAATGCGGCACGTTACACGTGACTGTTTAAATTTTGTGTTTAGGTGTAAATTCAGGTACGATACGTTTAAAATTTTCCCACATATATTTGGATTTAAGATTATTATGTTCTTGAAATTCGAGCGTATACCTAGATCATGAAGTCTTTATTATGTCCAAGAATTTATAAGACAAAATCTCGGAAAATTGTCTACCTAATATTACTAATCAGATCTATTGCCAAGAGTCCACATTATACTATTATCAAAAAGAAGATTTATAGATAAAACACAGCATTACATAAAATATATAAAATTAAAAATAGGCCTGTTTCATTGAAGGCCAAAAACAACCCTTTCATCGTATTATTCTCGTAATGATCTTGTTAAAATTGATCACGTAGAATTATCGGATTTCAATATATCGGACCACGCTCGTTGCGACTTACGATCCGCCAGCAATTAACCGTAATTGTAGCAACTAACCGCGGACAAACACGTTAGTACTACTGTTAACTGATCGTTGTGTTCATGATTAAATAATTAGTGCTTTGGATCTAATTAATTCATTTGTGTTCGTTTTATTTTTGTTATAAGTTATTACTGTAACAAGGTAGGTTTTCATGCTATGAATTATTGAATTTTGAAGCAAAATAAAAACATTGGAAAATGTATAGCCTGTAACCATCACACAATAAATACGAATCGATAGACACCTCTTTTGTCAAAATAGGCTCAATAGGAGCGAAGCTAGAGTGGAACATAAAATCGATATATACATATATATACATAGGGACTTAAAATCATTACCCTTCCTGGCTTCGCCGTAGTCGGGTAAAAAGGGTAATAACTATGTGTATAGTATAAGCTGGGCTTCCTTAGTGCATTGAATTCATTGCCAAAAATACAATATTCAAGCGGTTTTCGACCTTTCATGGGCAAGAGCCAAAATCTTTGAAGAATAGTGTTGAATATGTAAATTATAGAAGTGACTGTCCTTTCCATATACCACATAATAGAGTTCTAAATAAGCTGCGTTAATGAATCATTACTCTAGATAGAAGATATTAATTAAACCAGATGACCGTCGTAACGAGATACATGTTTATGATGTGAATGAATACGAGCATGTCTCAGATGCCAAAAACTTTCGTATCATTATATATTCGTATATATACTTAATGTATATAGTAAAATTTGAAATTCAGTAAGATAGTGTGACCGACTTTTTTGTGTTGTTATGCAAAAAATAACTTACATTTTTGTTTGTTATTTTATTATTACATTTTATAATACGAATTGATATGTTGCAATTTAATCAAAGGTTTTTCTTTATATATCTTCATGACCCCGATTTTATGAAGATTTTAAAATAAAGTGTGCCATCAATGGTTCCGATACCTTACTATATTATTTGAATACTCTCTGTAACTTCATTTGTCTACATTAAAACAACTGATATATTTAAATTAATTGAGTCTATATTCTCCAATGTCCCCTTAGATTAATACCGATAGATTGCAAGAGTTTTCGAGTTGACGCATAATCGATACTTGGCACCCAGTGAGCGTCGCGCTGTAGGCTTTAAAAGTTAGCGCATATTGTTTGGCCTCTTTCATTTGTAAAGAATCGTGAATATAACTTTGGGAGTTTTTATAATGATTTTATTCGTTAAAGAAGGCCGGAAGATTAGTCTGTGGGTTAAATTGCTTCTGATCACTAGCCATAGCCCACAATAAGTCGTAATAATAATAGGGTGAGAATATTGGGCTGAGGATTGTAAGAATGGTGGGAAGGGAAACCTGTGTAACACACCACTTGTGAAAAATAGTCCCAACAAAATGACGACTAACGAGAGGCGTGAGCATCTCTTGACTGTCGTCATAATTATGCCGTAATTTACGAGCGTAGTTGTAAAAGGGAAAATAGAGGCTACGACAATAAAATCAAAGTTTTGTACACATAAATAAAGTAACTTTAAGCCGTTGAGTGTGTTGCATGTTAGGAATGGAAAAATATGCGTGAATAAAATTGATGAGAATTTGTTTCTTGGTTTAGTGGCAGTGTAAAGGGGTTGTGAATTAAAAGATCCCGCATTAGATTTTCTGAAAATGGATCTCCAGAGACGGTTTAAACAAGCATGCATTGCAGGCAGTGGGTGGTAAAATTAAACCAACTCTGTTCTGCAACATGCTCAAAAAATTGTGTTGCATTGACTCCGCATTGGAGTGTGATTAACGCAGCATGTTCATCATCCTGCATCAGGAGCCCCCCGTGGCTATTCTTGTGCGCTGGGTCTTCATACCCGATGCACGCCCATGCGCGGGGGGACATCGGTCGCGGGCCGAGGCACACAGTTCAGTGTGTATACCTCTTGGTTGTATAACACATTGAGGCCTAAAAAGGCCCGCGAACATTTCCTGGCACCCTTTTCCTTTCCACCCATCCTGGGAACCTTTCTCCATTCCCCCACTTTTCCCTCCATATTCCTCTCCCACGTCCCCCCAGGCCCCTGCAGTCGTCAAGCCGGGGGACTCCAGTATCCCATTCGCAGGTTTCCCTCGGTGGTGACTGCAGGATCGCCTACCTAAAAAAAAAAATCCTGCATCAGGATAAATTATAGCTTATGGGTTTGTTATATATCAATACTTATATCAATATAAACGAGTGTGTTCACACCATAATTCACACCTATCCATCACGATGTTTCCCAGTTAGTTTTCAGTAGTTAATATAAAATCAGACTCCTGGACATCCAGTTTCGGCGTTGCGTAAATCTTCACGGAAATATATCATATCCAAAATATTGCCTAGCTCAAAAAGTTCTATAACTCTGGAATCTGTTTGTCTTGTTTCCTCTATCGTAAAGTTAGTCTATATATCAAAACAATACGGCTATGCAATTTTTTTTTATTGCCTACGTAGGAAAACGAGCAAGTGGTCCGCTTGATGGCAAGCGGCACCCGCCACTCATGGACTTTAAGCAATTCCGGGGCACAACCAAGCCTCTGCCTACTGGCAGGTGAGCACTCTTTTTATGCCTCGTTTAAAGAAGGATATTTATTCCCAAAGTGGTAAGCACATGCGCTATTGCACAAACACTCGTCTGAACATATATCTGTCACATGGTGTAGTCCCGAATAATCCACATCTTGGGTACACATTTCAATTCAAGACGACCTACGTAAATTGAAGAGCTAAAGGAAATCATACACGGCTGGGATTTGGACCCAAAACTACAGCTCAAGCAGACCTTTGTAGCAATTAAGGCAATTTTCCTACCCAGTTGAATCTCTGTTACGCCCAAGTCCTTCACAATGCGAATAGAATGTAGTGGAATTCGTCCATTATTCACACTACGGGAGCATGTCCGAAACCATTTGAATGTTACGTAAAGCGAATGTTAGTTTACCTACATTTAGCAAAAGCAATTTGAATTTAAAGTAAAGATTTCAAAAACAAATTTGACTTTTTCAAACACAATTCCAGGAAGTTTCTTTTAAGGTTTTAATGAATTTTGTCTTACCCTTCTGTTATAGCCTATGGGTATCAATTTTATTTTCGATTGTGTCAATTTCATCTTGTCCTTGGTATTCTGCATATTATAAGACTAAAACGTTCTATAATATTTCTCAATGAGATAGGAATGTGCTGCAGTTTAATAACACAGGATTGTGGCTTTGTCCATTATTACTAATAGTCTATCTTCGTACATATTACAGTCAATATAATGCATCACAAAGGAGAAATATCTGCGGAATTGCAATGCATAAATCATATCTATATAGCAAAATACGTATTATTATGGCGTGTATGTGGTATAAATTATCACCAAATGAGATCACTGAAGAGTCTTCGCGTCGGCTGAATAAAGTTATTTCCTTCGCCTTTCGGCACTACCATCAAAATTCCAATGAATTGTTGATGTGATTATAGCGTTATGTTTACGTAATTTGTGGGTTTTCAGACGTTTTATGTGGAAATTATTAATAAACATGACGCTTTTGAACGATTTGGAAAGAGCATTAAATTGTGGAACACTTGAAATTTTCAACGAAAACGTCGCCGTTCCACTTTCAAGAGGCATTG
The DNA here is from genome assembly GCA_947568825.1 of Sphinx pinastri. NCBI lineage: Eukaryota > Metazoa > Arthropoda > Insecta > Lepidoptera > Sphingidae > Sphinx > Sphinx pinastri. Next base: position 5,658,823 of record OX387620.1, read on the forward strand.
TTTAAGTTTAATGCCTTTAAATTTAATGTTGCCCACTCTCTAAATATTTAAGTAGATTTTTTATAGCGAGCAAGGACGGCAAACCAGTGTATTTGCCTCGAGTTGTAGGCAAGATGCCTTTCTACAATCGTTGCTTCTGGGCTCTAATATTAGGTGATTTCTACCATACGTAAACATCCAATAATAGAAAGGTAGTTTGGAGCTGATATGTGATGGAGCTTAGGTCTCCGGAAATCTTACTCATCATATGAAGCGAAACGGAAGCTGTCACTACGTCAGCTTTCAGTGAAACAATGGTACTGCCTGCGCTGTCGAACTGACACGTTCACGTTGAAAACATTGTCTACAGAGGGGCTCTACCACTCTTCATTCGGTTTTTTATATTCTTGGAAATTTAACCCTTAATTTTTATGTATATAAAAAAAAAGGAATATATTACGAATCCGTCCGGCCGTTCTATCCAACCGACTTGTTTTAAATGAAAGATATTGATGCAGCATCAAGAATGCAAGATTTGTCATCAAGCATTGGAAATCAATCACTTTACCCCTTCTCAAGTTTTACTCAAACACGATATCCTAGCGTTTTCATAGCTTTCTTTTTTAAGTTTGAGAGAAATTAGGTGTGAACATTCAACCGCTAAGGAACAGGGTCCTCTAGTTACTGAAATGAACTCAAATCTCTATTACAACTTTTGGCCACATGGTGAAAACAAAATAAACTACTTTGTATTTCAGATTTTAAATTAAGTTTAAAGTTTATGTGCCTATGCAATGTTGCATGGTAGAGTTTTGGCAGGTTTGCTTTCACGGTTTCACAAGGAACTAAATCTGTTAAATTTATGAGCGGCAATTAAACCCAGATCATTTATTTTATTTATTTATTCCACATACTTACTACTAATTACAGGTTACACCCAATACAGTACTGTAGGACATATACAACATTATAATAAATACAGCAACCAACATTTTACTACATTATATTAAGTATAACTAACTAAGATATCATCGAACTATTGAGAGGAAGATGCGAAAGGGGCAAGAATTAATGTCGGGTCTGTGTCACCATTTACTTACGTACTTTACTACTCTTCGTATAATCGTGCCCGTTGTAACTCAAAGTTAAGATCCGCTAGGTCTCTAGTATATCTATATTGGATTTTGCTTCAGTAATAATGGGTAGAAAATAGTACTTATTTTGACTAGTTCATTGTTTAAATAGAATTCTAAAACTGAAAAACGTCTGGATTTGAAACTCAAGTCACATGATTGATGAACGAATCAAGTTGGAATAATATTATTCGTACAAGATTTTAATATTTTTATATCAAAGATGCCGATATGATGACGTGTGTACACCTGAAAAGGTAGACAGAATTGTCAATGGCAATAAGTCAGTCATAGGTTCAATGAATTTTCCTCCTATCGCCAAATCTAACACAAATTATAATTCCAGCATGTGGAGTTATTCCAACTGAAAAACATATTGAATGCACGACCTCGGCATCCAACCCGGTTTCTCAGCCAAAGTACAGACATCAATGAGACGATATAGAAAATATACCAATCAGTGTTATAGACCCAAAAATAAACCTTGATCATTGAGTTTAGTGAGTAGGGGTAGTGCTATCCCAAGATGAGACCTAGATTAGATATCCATCAAGTTTAGATTATAGATTAACTGAGTAACTGAAGGCAAAGTTGGCGCCACTCCAAACGAAATCGGTGACACGCTTTGGCGCTGAGAGAAGATTCCCGTCAATATAATTATTCCTGATCAAGGAGTGTTTGTTAGATTTGCACAGAAAATCTTGTAAGGCTGTATTTGGTATGGAATTAAGTATAATAAAAATAAGGGGAATGATAATTAAACATCCGTTTTTTTTACTTTTTAAAGAAAGTAATCATAAAGAAGAAAATAATGATGTCTAAAATTGTTTCACAGCTCGTCTATCAACATAAATTAGAAGTACTTGGCTATTGTTTTTCTGTGCTACGAATTCTTAGGACAAAGTGATTGCAATAAAATACATTTCTTTACTTATTCTTTCTTCAAATTAAAAACCTATAAAAGCATCACTTCCTTTGACTTACTGAATATATACCATTAGGATATAATATATTGAGGTACATTTTCCAGTGTCATGCCCGGCGCCCCTCAAGAACCGAGACTTCGTACTGCAGCGCTCCTGGCTGGATACGGGAGACGAGAAGATGATCCTCAACCACTCCGTCTTCCACAAGGACTACCCGCCGAGGAAAGGATTTGTTAGGTAATGTATCCTGCAACAATAAAGAAAATATTGTGTGGTAGAGTCGATTGGTACAAGTTTTATATAGAACACGAGGCAGTTCATTCGATAGCTTTGTTAACGTAATGGCATTTATTCAGTCCTCTTGCTGACTCCTTGCAGCACGGAATCCTTTTTCTTTCTTTAAAAGTTCATACTTCGCTTCAATACTTGAAAATCACCTATAGATAAAAGTATTGGGTCTTTACCTATGAAATTGCAGTTTAACAGAAAGTTAAAGTCATCTTTTTATAAACATAGAGACACTACAAAATTCCTTTGAAGAGTTTTTAGGCTCCCGTACATATGACTTCTTCAAGAAAGGCATTGAAAAATTACCATTGCGCTGGCAGAGATGTATCGATAGCATGATTGCATATTTTGATTGATAGAAATAAAAAATATGTATAAATAATGACTAACTTTCTGTATCCACCATACCACCATACTAGCCCTGTATTATATACTGCCCACTGCTGAGCACGGGCCTCCTCTACAACTGAGAGGCTTTAGGCCTTAGTCCATCACGCTGGCCTAGTGCGGGTTGGCAGACTTCACACATCTTCGAAATTCCTATAGAGAACTTCTCAGATATGCAGGTTTCCTCACGATGTTTTCCTTCACCGTTACAGTGAGCGATAATTCACAAAGAATACACACATAACTTTTTAGAAAAGTCAGAGATGGTTGCCCTTGGGTTTTGAACCTGCGGACATTCGTCTCGGCAGTCTGTTCAAGTCCCAACTAGGCTATGGCCGCTTGTTTTTCTGTATACTATAACTTTCTTTATAGTAAACGGCAAATTCATAAGTAAAGATCTAATATAAACAGTCTCTCGTTATTTCGTGTATCCCTCCTGGTCACGATCACGCTGCGAGTTTTTTGTACTTCCAAGGCCCCAAACTTTGCTTACGGCTGACAATTTTGCCCGACGTTAGACGTGTTCTTACAAGTGTCCATTAAAACTTCATAAACTGAGGGATACTTTATTCGGTTGTTTGTTGAAGTAAATATTCTAGGTGTGAAATTATAAAGGACAGAAAATTATTTGTCGTTTTGCATTGGCAATACGTTTTACTAGATACTCATTTGTTGATTAATCTCTTTTCGGTTAGTAAAATTAGCTCTAGACGAATTATTATTTTGAAAAGTGCCCGACTTTAGGTACTACCACTCAATTAGGTGCTACTACGGTTTCTCAACATAAAACGCCAATTTTGCATATTTTACGAAGCAGGTGCGATCGTTTCGTAGATGTACAAAGGAAACAGCAGATAACTCTTATTGTTTACTTTAGTTGTAAGTTGCATGTTGCTGACAGACGCCGAGCAAGCTACTTATTTAGAACCTTAAGGTGGTCGAGCTTACACTTTTCCGACTGTAGGTACATCAAATTATTAATTTGGTATGTTAACGGTATGTAAAAAAAAATGAGAGGTGTCAAGGGACACCCGGATGGAACGAAGTTCCTTTCGATTAATTAGTGAAGGAATTGTAATAAAATTTTATTTATATAACAGAGTGTGTATATATATAAATATATAAATATTTTCCTATTTCCGTTCTAATACATAAGTTTCTAGAGAAAAAAACAAATAAATACGTGTGGCACTCGGAGACTACCGCGGTAAAGCTATTGCATGGACGTATAAAAGGTCCATGAGCTATTGCATAGCATTTTTTATCACAAATTTTGATTGACTAAACACAAATTCGATCTTACGCTTACCACATAAAGTAGATTTTTAAACGCGAGCAAAGCACGTTTAGTCTTGTTATTGATAAATGTCAGTAACCAAAGTAGAATAAATCAACAAAATTTGAAAAAAGAATGTTACGTTCGATTCTTTTGTACTCGTGCCGTGCCAACGCTGGGGAAATAGCTTCTACGCAATGTATTTAAGGTTCATTTTAGATTAGTAAGAAATGGTTTTAATGACTTTAATAAATAAAATAAATACAAATATCGAGTATATTTGTAGTTTCAAGAATTATAGCTTCTACGCATTGTATTTAAGGTTCATATTAGTAAGATAATAGAAAAAAGTGTCGTGACAACTTTTCCGTCCAGCCCCCTTTCACAACGCGCAATAAGGAACTTCGTTCCAAAAATGTTGAAATGTGTAACGTTATTCTAATATAGGTAATGAAAGTAAGTACCTAATGAATTTTACATTTCATTAATCAATCACATTGCCATGGCGACTAAGTACGATATAATTAATATTTTAATTTAAAATATTCTAAAAGTTAAGCGCGCCCTCGTATATCCTTCGGGAATTAATTCCTAGAATAGGCTAGTGTCACGAATGGCAGTATGCGTCATTACACATTCGACTGAACGTATAATGATTGCACTACGACTGCTCTTACTAATGAAAGGTTACGGATTGAACTAAGTAAAATCTAACATAAATTTAATCTGAAACCTTGGATCAAGGTTTTACCTAATAATCCATCAATCTACATATTAACTTGAATTTATCGGTGGCGTAGTTTTGATGTGGTGCGACTGGCGTACTGAAGTCTCGGGTTATTGATAAAGTGATGTTGGGTTTTTTGTTCAGTATTGGAGTTTGTACCCGCGATGGCGATGGGACACATCACATCATGGGACGGAATACACACGGAGAAAATTGGGTGCACTAGCTGCGCTTCTGCCTACCTCATTGTCCCCGCAGGCGTGAATACACATATAATATGAGCAATCAAGATAACGAATTGAACTGCCCGAATGAACCTATAATGGCGGAGATACACATGCCTGTAAAACGTGCCAGTAACATGCATGCCAGTTACCCGCATGTGCAAGTAGCTTGCACACTGCGTACACATTTGCAAGTTACTTGCATGCCATTTGCGTCCTTGCACGCCTGTATTTACGCCTGTTGTAAGTTGTGGTGAACGTTTAAATGATTAGCACATAATAACAAAGCAGTGATATTTATATAAGCAAATTAACACGCTTAAAATAAATACTAAATATCCTACTCATATTATAAACGCGAAAGTTTGTAAAAATGTATGTATGTTTGTTACTCTTTCACGCAAAAAATACTGAACAGATTTCGACGAAATTTGGCATACTGGTAGATCATGTCCTGGATTAACAGATAAGCTATTTTATCGCGGGAAAATATAAAGCGGGGCTTTTATCCCGGGAAAACTCATTCACGCAGGCGGAGCCGCAGGCAAAAGCTAGTAATAAATATATACTTGCATGCCAGTTAGCGTATACATATAACAGTTGGTGGCACGTGCAAGGAGCTGGTATGCAAGTGTACCAGCTACAGGTATGTGTATCTGCGCCTTCATGGGCATAATATTTTATAGGATCAATCACAAAATCACGGATTGATCTGATGCCAAATTGACCGGGTAATAGTCACTTAAGTTGGCCAGCCACGCGGCGATCAATAAATCTGCCAACCGGCTTTTTGACACGTAATCGTGTTCAGGTATCAGGTGCGGATTTAGTATTGCGAGCGAGTTTGGGGACGTGGCCTACCTTGACCCCAGATACGGAAAAAGTAAAAGTAATTTTAGTATGAAGGGTGGAGGTTTATTTCTGAACAATAATAGCAAAACGCTTCGGACATTCAATGCCTCGTTGTAAATAAAGTTGGTAGGTACAAAATGGGTGCACATTTTCAAAGATTTTAAATTTGCAACCACGATGAAGAGACTTTAACACGTGGCTGTCTGTAATGACTTCTTTGGCTCTATATCCTTTTGCATCCCTAAATACGCGCCTGTTTGATGCATCATGAACAATCGCGATATTTTTTAGAAAGATACATAAATACCTGGTTATAGTACTCTATATGTACAACATTTTATTATATATATCAATGAGAATATTGATATAAAAATAGGCTATAGGTATCGGTAAGTTATTGTTATGCGTATGTAGGCGATGCAAAAGAAGTAAGTTGCTAAAAATAGCAACCGTAAGTAACTAATGTGGTATTTAATCATTCGAGACAGTCTACAGTATTAAGAAGTCGGTTAAAAATATCAGGAATGTTTCCACACCGAGCCATTAAACAACTCTATTAAATACTCAAGTATTTATAAAACACAAACCCAAAACGATGAATTAGGTGCCACAATTAGGGTGAAGAATTTTCAACCCTATTGATGCGCTCAGAATATCACTTTAGTTGCGGTGGGCGCCGTCGAATATCTCCCTCGAGAGTTGTGAGCTTTTGCTCCACGCCTCTTTATAAGCTTTAATATACCCCACAAAGTATTCTAAACTTATTTAAATTTAGTAAAATCGAAATAACTATGTGAAATATTTGCCTTTGTTTCGGAATTTTGTTTTAAAAGTATTCTATCTCACTGAGAGGTACGTATTTAGATGTTTTCAGTGCATTATGTGTATATTTTCACTCTAAGACTTACAGGTTATAAGAACGCAGTAATAGTGTGGTAAAAAACCTGTTATGTAAAATTAAGTTTCCTATGATTAAATAATTTCTTATTTTTAATCATAGTTTCTTTTTTATTTTATTCCAATGTTAGGCAAATATATTGTACCTAAACCCACATTTCACAACCCATGTCTGCTGCGGCTATTCTACTATAGCCAGTGAAAGCAACGACCTAAAAATATAAACAAAGCCAAGTTTGCCAACAATTTTCCGAGATAAATAAGCCGCGCCAAAGTCGCTCGTCTGCTTTCATAGCTGTTTGAGACGGTCTCAGCTCCGTTCGAATGTGCTCCACGGAATCCGCTTTGAATAAAACTTTGTGCAGCTAAACGCACTTCACTGTTTTGGACGGTTTAATGTAACTTATGCAATGTAATATATTAGCAGTTGGAAGTTTGGAATTCAGAATTGTCAGGAAAATAATATTGATGTTCATTGAGGATTGGTTCTCATTGCTGGGATCTGGGTATCAAACACAAGACCTCAGCATGGCATTCGTATTGACTATCGTAATACCATATGAGTATCCCACCGAAGTTTTGTAATTTTGTAATTTGCAAACAAAAAAATTGAATTCCTAAAAATGAAATGGTAAAAATATATAGGCTTTCATTTCGGAAATGTTCCCTCTTTGTCACTGATACGTAAATAAATAGCAAATTAATTTTACTTCAACCCAAACCGCTAATGGCATTCATATTTTACAATTTTATTTAGCATAACACGCAGTGAAACGTAGGCGGGTGGAGTGGAATCGTCTCATTAGTTTATTTACACAATTTGCGCCCACTCCACAGATTAGATAATGAATAGCGCGTCAATCCGTGGCGGACCGCGACGCGACCTTTGTCTATACCGCAAACCACAGATAATAATAATATTATGTTCAGGCCATACACGTTCTGAGAAATCTCTAAAGGATCTTGTAAACGATCAAAACTTTCATGGTTACTCTATGGCTGGAAAGTATTGTTGAATGATATTGACTGACTGGACTGGGAATATATCAAATGATAACAATGATATATCAAAATGAAAGTTCGGCAATTACTCCTCGCCGAAGTAGCAGATTCTCCTCATTAGCTTATTAATATACGTATTTATTTATGTGCGTAATTGTTTATGTATATATTTTAAATAATTATTTATGTACACAGTTATATATGTAGCATATGTATATATACATATATTTTGTTAAATAATTATCATTGTATATTTATTCTCATATTTTTAATTTTTTTTTTCATTATTTATAATTTACACCTGCGTCCGTCTCTCTGCACCTCCTTAAGGTCGACTGGGAGAAAATGCCCTTAGGCATTAAGTCCGCCTGTACTTTACATCTGTACAAAGTGTAAAATAAATAAATAAATAACATGCAATAATGAAGCTAGGTATATTGCACATAAAATAGTGAACAATAGAATATGATGTTGATCAGTATGGCAGTCCCGGCGACTCATTGCAAATCACATAAGGTCGAAAATCCCTGTAAATTTCAACATTGTGTCGCTCCGTCCGCTGCCCGGTCAGAAAGTTCATTTATCAAGGAATCTAGAATACTTTACTTCAGAAAATGGATGAGCTTTTTTTTTGAAATGAAATGAAATGAAATGAAATAATTTATTCGAACCCATAAAATGTTATACATTATTTAGATTCCGTCAATATTAACTCTACCACCAGTTCGGAAAGCAGTTCTCACTAGAGAAGAACGGGCAAGAAACTCTAGTGTTGCTCTTTTCAAAATCAGTTCAAGGTATAAAATACATTGCATTATGTAGAGAAAAAAATATATACAATTCAGTATTTGTTTACTTATGTTTAGAGCAGTTCATTTATATACTCGCAAAATAGATAATAAAAATTTAAATTCCAACACGAGTGCATAACTATCTCAGGAATCATGTAATAATTTGATCTGAAATCTTCAAGATGTCGTTATTAATCTAAGTTTAAGATATACCCCCAATACTTATATATATATATATATATATATAGTAAGCGAAAAGGGCAGACCAGTCCACCTAGCACTGTAGCTCCTACGTGATTGAACTCTATCATTAATAATAAGCGCAGTAATACATTACATATCAGCCAGAGTAACTTTAAATAGTCGATATAAAACATTTTCATCCAGGAGTTTAACGCAGTCGAAGTCGCGGGTATATCCGTGTCTAAAATAACCTATCTTTTCGATTCCACGTGTTCAACTGGATACATCTATACTATCTATACAAATATTATAAAGAAAAAAGATTTGATTGTTTGTTTGTTTGCATTGAATAGGCTCCGAAACTATTGAACAGATTTAAAAAAAAAACTTTGACTAATATAAAGCTACATTATCAGCGAGTAACAAAGCCTACTTTTTATCCCGGGAAAATATAAAGGGGGACCTTTATCCCGGAAAAACTTCATCACGCTGGCGGAGCCGCGAGCAAAAGTCTAGAATACATATTGCAATAAGTTTTATGCTTCGCACATAAACGGAGTTTACGCTATGGGTACCTAAATGCTCAGAAATAATTAACAACTCAAGATTTATTTAAAGTACAATCGCATTGCCTTCATTTACTTAAATACTAGTTGTTGCTCGCAGCGTCGCCGGCGTGGAAACCCTTCCCGTTACAAAAATCACTGTAGCGATCCCTAGCTTCAATTGTAAGACACCAGCGCCATATGGATCAATAAGATTAAACATTCAAATATTTCCTAGCTTATATGTTACTCCAGGACATGATCTACCCGTGTGCCAAATTTCATCCACATCCGTTTAGTTTTTCTGCGTTTACTTCTCACAAACATACAAACATTTTCTCAAACTTTCTCAATTATAATGTTAGTAAGATAAGACAATATTAGTAAGATTAGTGAGAAGTAAGAAGATAAGATTTCAATTTAATTTCAGTATTTTAGTGTATATTACAAAAAGGGAGTATGCCAAAAATATTATAAATTCGCAATTCTATACAAGAAAATTCAAGGCACGTCGTCATAAGAAAATATATAGGTTTTTTTATGATCGGAGAAATCTTATGCACGGCCAGGAATGTGAACTTTCCATGTAGATGATTCCATATTTTAGGGAAAATGTTAACATGTTTTTGTCAGTTCAACTGAGTAGGTAGAAAGACTTACAATATTTCTTTTCACTAAATTCGCTTTACTGCTAAAAAGATTCCATTTTTGAAAAGTAAGATCGTGCATATTTTAAAATTTTTTACTGTGCGTGTCTGTGTCTGTGCGTACTTCTCTGTACTAAACAATAAAAACGAAATACATAGTATCTATCCATACATTTTTAAATCGACTTCTATATCTATTGGTATTGTGCCGCCACTGCGCGCCTCAAACAGTCCGCATACTTGTCTTGGCAAGTCGCCAGTAGGTGTCGGGCTCCTAACACCAAAGAGGAGAAGCGGAAGTTCAATATCGCCTCCAGATTCAACAAGAGGGCTATCGCTAAGGCCAAGGCAGACCACATTTGCCGGTTTGGTGAGCGTCTCGAGAGCTATCCGACAGGTAGTCGAGCTTTTTGGTCGCTTGCCAAGTCCGTACAAGGCAATTTCTGCCAGCCCAGTCTCCCGCCACTGCGTAAGTCTGACAACAGTCTGGCTCATAGTGCAAAGGAGAAAGCCGATGTGTTGGCTGAATCCTTTGCCTTAAACTCGACTTTGGACGACGGTGGAGCCGCACGACCGGAAATTCCCAGATGTGAGTGCTCCCTGCCTAAAATCCGCATCACCCAGCGTGCTGTCAGGCGGGAGCTCCGGCTCCTTGATGTCCATAAGTCGAGTGGGCCTGACTGTATTCCCGCAGTGGTTCTTAAGACGTGCGCCCCTGAGTTGACTCCCGTTCTAACGCGTCTATACCGTCTATCTTACGACACCAGCCAGGTTCCATCTTCGTGGAAGACTGCTCGTGTCCATCCAATCCCCAAAAAGGGTGACCGGTCGGACCCTGCTAATTACAGGCCGATAGCGGTCACGTCCTTGCTCTCCAAGGTCATGGAGCGAGTTGTTAATGCTCAGCTCCTGAGGTACCTTGAGGATCACCAGCTGATTAGCGATCGTCAATACGGTTTTCGCAGTGGTCGTTCGGCTGGTGATCTCCTTGTGTACCTCACGCACCGCTGGGCGGAGGCCGTGGAGAGCAAGGGCGAGGCTATAGCTGTCGGTCTGGATATAGCGAAGGCGTTCGACAGGGTATGGCACAGAGCTCTTCTAGCGAAGTTACCATCTTATGGAATACCCGAGGGACTCTGTAAGTGGATTGCCAGCTTCCTGGATGGTCGGAGTATTACAGTCGTCGTCGACGGCTGCAGCTCTATGACCAAATCCGTTAATGCTGGTGTTCCACAAGGCTCGGTGCTATCGCCCACGCTCTTCATTCTGCATATCAATGACTTGTTGGATTCCATTGACAACATGCATTGCTATGCAGATGATAGTACGTGTCATGCGCGATACATCGGCCAACAGAATATCCCTCGGCGCACAGTCGAAGAAAGACGGTCACAACTTGTGTCTGAAGTCGGAAGCTCTCTGGGGCGGGCTTCCGAATGGGGTGAAAGGAATCTCGTCCAATTCAACCCGTCGAAGACACAAGTTTGCGCGTTCACTGCCAAGAAGGACCCATTCGTCATGGCGCCACAGTTCCAAGGAGTTACTCTCCATATGTCGAATAGCATTGTGATCCTCGACGTCGAAACTGCGAGTGACGTCCAGTTTAGGAGTCATTTGGAGGACAAAGCCAAATTAGCTAGCAAAAAGTTGGAGATCCTGAACAGAGCCAAGCGATACTTCACGTGCGGCCACAGACTGGCGCTTTATAAAGCGCAAGTCCGGCCGCACGTGGAGTACTGCTCACACCTCTGGGCAGGGGCTCCCAAACACATGCTTAACCCACTTGACTCCTTACAACGACGGGCACTTCGCATCGTCGATGATCCCAACCTCACGGACAGAGTTGAGGCGCTGGGTATGCGGAGGGACATTGGTTCTCTCTGTGTATTTTACCGCCTCTTCCATGGGGAGTGCTCTGAGGAACTGTTTAATATGGTGCCCGCCTCGCCTTTTTACCATCGAACCACTCGCCATCGCAGTGGAGTTCATCCATACTACGTTGAATCCATCCGTAGTAGCACGGTGCGTTTTCAACGGTCTTTCCTGCCGCGCACGTGCAAGCTTTGGAATGAACTCCCTGCATCGGTGTTTCCCGAGCGCTATGACTTGTCCTTCTTCAAACGAGGTTTAAAAAGAGTGCTCACCTCCCGGTAGGCAACGGCTTGGCTGTGCCTCTGGCATTGCTTTAGTCCATGGGCGGCGGATGCTGCTTACCATCAGGCGGACCGCTCGCTCGTTTGCCTACTAAGGCAATAAAAAAAAAAAAAAAAAAAAATTAGACGTGTTTTGATAACATTATAAAAATCAATAAATTTTTAACTAAGCGATGGCTTACAAGGCCTTTGTTCGTTTTGATAATTTTATTATAATTTTCCTGGACTATAGCGACGTAATACGACGTCAAAATTGTTTTAATAATCATAATTTCGCCTTAACTAAGTATGTATTGTTACTAGCTTGTACCTGATCGAATTTACCTTTCTTGGGAAGTGATAATTCCAAAATACTTTCTTTGTTCTAATATCTAGTTCTACGAAAAAGCTACTAGAAGTTAGCACAAAATACTCTTTTTATTTTTCGACAATTATAAGGATGATTAATGACACCCTGGTTTGGTAGCAACGCATGTGGTTTGAAAAAGAAGTCCTGGATTCGCTGTCATAAAAACTAAGCTACCGACTCCACCCAAAAATAGGAAGAAAACTCGACTCTAACTACAGAATTTAGGGTATATTATCATTTGTCTCGTTTCGCCATACGAGTACGATTTTCAGATAATAATGATACTTTCACAGGTCGTCACGTAGAATAGTAGATATTGTCTCGTTACTCGTTAGTATACGTTATGAATTCAATTTGAATCGAGGTATTTTTTGTATCGCCAGCAGTTTGCAAACGTTCTGTACTATTTCCATTTGGGCCATTTATGTGTATAAACACCCGCAATGCAGATCTACAACGATTTACATCTGCAGCATCCACGTTGTGTATAAATGGTCTGTATTGGTTTTGGATATAATTTAGTTGGTTAGTAATACAGGGGATACGAAAGACAATAATCACCACATCCACGAAGATAAAAATTTGGTTCAATTTTTTCTAAATTTTCTAGACGTTTAATAATGTTTTACAAACAAAGGACAAAAACGCACATCACGCCTTATTCCTGAAGGGATAAGCAGAGGTGTACACAGGGCACCCTCTGTTCGGTATGTGTGTTCCGTCCCATGATGTGATAGGGGGCGAGCCTATCACCGTATCGGGCCCATATTTTAGACTCTGATACAGAGCAGAAAAACCCAATTTTACTTTGCCCGACACGACGAAGTGGATGATAGCCTAGTTGGGGATGGAACGGTCTGCCGAGACAATGAACGCAGGTTCAAACCCCAAGGCACACACGTTTGACTTTTCGAAGTTACTTGTTTATCAATTATCGTATCGCTTTAACGGTGAAGGAAAACATCGTAAGGAAACCTACATACCTGAGAATTCTCTATAAGAATTTCGAAGGTATGTGAAGTCTGCCAACCTGCACTAGGCCAGCGTGGTAGACTAAGGCCTAACCCGTCTCAGTAGTAGAGGAGGCCGGTGCTCAGCAGTGGGCAGTATATAATACAGGGTTGATTGCATTGCGACACGACTTGTTACATCCAGTGCCGGATTAAGCAAGCGCGGGGCCCGTAGCAAATTCTTTTTTTTTAGTCATAACTTCTATAACTCAATATACTTATATTCTAGAAAATAGATTTTTGGTATATGGTTACTAAATTATACTAAAAATAATGTAGACTGTTAACTTTACAAATCAATAGATAATTTTAACAATTTAAATCGAGCCATTTTAATTCTGATACACATCCACACTAAGTGTCGGGTAAGAGTGCTTGCATATGCGGCAGACTTTTTGTAGAGCTGATTATCAGGCCGACTGAAATTCTTCACGTTTATACAAGCAACTTTTTGTAGAACTTGTGCGTTTACTGTATGATATTATTTAAATTATTTACGCCAAGGAAATAATCGAGTACCGAGTGTCTTGTTTTGTGACATCAAAAAAATTCAACGTACCACATCTTAACAAGTTTCACTCAAAAAATTACGCTCAGGCAGAGATGAGTGGGTTTAAACATGCGGGGCCCCCTTTCGCGCGGGGCCCGTAGCAATTGCTACTCTTGCTACGTAGTTAATCCGGCACTGGTTACATCCCTTAATAATGTTATACATAAAAGATTCATTGAGGTGATGTTACGATATTATTCCTTTGCATTTATTATTTTGAGATAAATTCCAAGATTTTACATTCCTTCATATCAAAAGAAATAATATTCTTTCCAGAGCCTTATCCCTTCTTACTGGTTTTGTGGTTCGGACAAGAGCAGGGGCTGGCAGTTGGCTCGGCTATGTCTCAAGATCCGACCCTCGTGGAGCACTACCGGCGTGGCTGGTTAACAGGTATGGACATAGAACAGTCATTACATTTTAGAACGGATAAGAATTATTTATGTTGTATTCATTTCTTCTCCTGTTAAGATGTTTTCTAGACAGATACTTTTAAAATTCATATATGTAAAGTAAAATGAAGTTGTAAAGTTTGAATACCAAACGACCAATTTGACTCAATACTTTGTCATTCACTACAAAACCAATTTGACGCCGTAGTTCCCTTATATCAAGAGATATGAAAATTTTATATAAATACACTTTGATGGAGAAGAACATTTCCAATTTGGTGATATTAAGAATGTATTTACGAAACTTGAAATTTACCCAGGGTGACAGCTCAATTGGCACCTCGGCTAGTAAACCAGCTTCATGCAGCAGCTCGACGCTACACTGGCTGGAAGGCGCTCACTGACCTGCCCTACCATAAGCCCTGGAGACACCCGGAACAAGTCCCACCGAACAGGATCTCTTTAGCTGATGTGAGTATACTTTAATATAGCGTTAGAGATTGACGTTTCAAAGGTGATTATTGTCATTATACAATGGTTACATCCTTAGTTTACATCATATTGATATTAAACGGAATGGAAAAGAAATTGGATTAGTTTTCTATTCATTTAACGTATTTTTATAAAGAGTTAGAATTACTAAACAATATATTCTAATTAATAGTTATCTGCAACCCTTTATCGTTACAGTGCGTGGATCCTGACGCTCCACCACCACCCGAAGATCCAAAACCAGACACATCCAAAACAAAACTTGTAGTACCGCAGCCGAGGGAGATAGAAAGTCACAGCATTGAAGACCTTGGCGACATATCATCAGAATTCAGCGTAGAAGTAGAAGAGGACATACCAGATCCACAAGACGTTAAGAAGAAAGGGAAATTCTACAGGCTTGTCAAGTCTATGAAGAATAGAAGGAAAAGTGTTCAAGTTGCGAAAAGTGCTGACAATTTAATGGAAGGTAAGCCAGAAGAGAAACCAGAGAAGAAAAAGACCTTCAAGTTCCATAGAAGATTCAGCTTAAGTAGAAGGGAGGATTGAGCTTAAATGTGTTGTGAGTATGGTTATAAGTAAGGCCTGTAACGCCTGTTGTAAAGGTTTTGATTCGAATATGGATGTTCAAAATGATTTACGGATATCATGTTATATATTTTTTATCTTTATCACAATATATTATCTTGACAAATGGCTTTTGCTTTTTACGCGACATACAATGTTGGCAAACACTTTACGCTAAATATATTTCTATGATTTAACAATAGTTATAATATGTTTATATACGTTTTACGACTATTGTTATGGTATATTTATAAATAAAGGTTTTGTACGTATAGCTCTGCTTAACCTCGTGTGTAAAGAAGTGTATTATTGTTATTGCTAAAGTAATTAATCATATATTGGCAACTCTGGTTAAATTTACTTAAAATATATCATTGTTTATTGAAATGTTATCACTATAGTACAAAAATAGAATTACATTTGTGTTTATTTTAAAATAGGCAGAGTCATATTCATTTCTTTCAAACTTTAGATTAGCATTTTTTCTTCAATAACCTTTTTTATGTAGTTAAAACAGTAGTTTGATTTATGAGAGAGATCGTTAGAGTTAAAATAATTGTAAGTTGTTGGAGTAGCTATTGTTATTACTGTAGCTTAAAATTCTTTACTTTGAGCATTGCTAGATTGAAAAGAGAATTCGCTTCGTTATTAGTGTTTGTTCGCTGGAACGGCAATTAATTGACAAAACTAGTGTGGATCATTATAATAAAGATAAAACTCTAGAAAAATAATTTACAAAGCCGAACATACAAACAGAGCGTCGATATATTTGATATTTTGTACAGCAGTTCTTCCGAAGTTTTAGCAACTAACAATGTTTCATTAAATTTTATATGAAAATCGATGAGTGGTAAATTTTATGAATACGGTAAATACATATTAGGTAATAATTAACGCTGCGTTTCTGTTGATAAATTTTGCTATAAAGTGACAATTAATTTCCTTTTAGGATGCCTTCACAGCTTCATACAAATTTCTATGTATTTCATTGTAATCGTAAAATAGATGACATAGTATAAATAAAATGTGTATAATTATAAATCTAATCGACGAACCATTTATCCTTTTATAATCTTGGTTTTCGTATTAGTTGAACGTCACGTTACGTAAATCAGTCTGCGGTATCCAAAATATAAAAAATGAAAGGCATTTTAAATCTAAACCAAGATTATTTAATAAGTAACTAACAGACAATGATAAATAAAAAGGTAATAGCTCGCAAGAAACGCTGCGAAAATCACGTAATTCTATCATTACAAAAGCTTTTTTTCTACCCACTCAAATGATTCCGGCTTACATGAAAAGATTTTGTGTAATAAAAATGCCTGTTTTTGTCTTGTGATAGGCAGTTCTTTTGGTGCCAAGTTCAAGGTTATTCGAACCGTTGCATTGTTTGCTGTCTACGAGCAAGATATGAAAAAAAAGAAAAAAAATGTGGCTATAATGATAAAAACTAATACCTTTTCATTCATCTTTATAGAACATAAATGTTACTTACACATTTGAAGTTAATCAATCTTAAAAACAAACCTTTAAACTTTTTTATATTACTGTTTATTTGTCTTATTTATATTTTAATATGATTCTATTATTCTGTATACTATTAAAAACATTTTCTATGCTATACAAATTACGCATTTTCTTTAAAATCTCGACTACGTTTAAGGTGTGTGCCTTTACTCTTTATCTCTATTCTAATTCTCTATAAACATAATATATACTTCGTTTAGTGTTTAAAGTTTTATTAAAACTAAAGAGAATAGGGTAGTTTACAAAAAAACTGAGTTATTGGTAAAGCATAGAGACGACATTTGCACCGTTTGTTTACACTAGGCGATAGATTATCGCATAGCAAGAAACTGCCGCTCGTATGCGAAAAACTCTCCTTGTGTAACTTCGGCATTAGATACACAATGAAATCTTAGGATATGTTATACAAATCCCTATAAGATATACATACATTCTAAATATGATATAATTTAATTGAAATAATCAAACATACACGATTATAAAGAAAGTGTATGTCCATAATAACTCTGCGTTTTTACTAAACTTCTAGACGAACTTGCCATTTCCATAAAAACTGCAACTTGCTAAAATATATCATATTTTATAAATAAGCAATATATTATTAACAATAACCATAGTACTACTTTTTGATAGAAAATTCGACGTACTTCGGAAATAATAAAATTGCTGGGATGTCTATTTAATAATGTTGATTAATTTGACTATTTTATATAATAATTAACCTAAACGACCTATAAACACGAAACAGATAATTTCGTGCATCTTAATAAAACACGAATGCAGTCTTCATAAAGTACATTTCTCCACCTACCTTAATTATGGTTGTGTTTCGAAGCATTTAGTTTAATATGGTGTTTATTTACTATAAAGCTGTCCTACAGTTGTAAAAAATATATCACTTCATACAATACTTCGATTTATAATAATTGGTGGTATTGTTTTATATTTAACCAATAAAATCGTCTATATCAATAATTATATCAAATCTTATAACCATTAATCACATGTATTTACATCTTGTAACCTTAACTTCTCTTTTATAATTATTTGAATGTTAAAGATTTTATTAAATTTCTATAAAGTATTTATGTGCTCAATTTTGTGTAGTAATTTCTTCTTAACTTTAGATTACAATTTAATTGTAAGTACTATACGCATATTACTGTGCTTATTTACCGCTGTTACCGGACAATGTATATTTTATACTACAAAGATTTCGCACCTTTAGGACGAAAACGACGCAATTAAAAAAAATCTAAGTTTGGGTTATCGTCATAAAATGACTTAAAACTGGTCCCTTTTTTATGAAAATATAATAAAAAAGGGACCGATATAATAGTGTTGTCCTTTTACCGCTTGAATATGGCGGTGTTTGAACTATTGTTGTATTGTTCTTTTTAAGTAATTTTATGACGATAACTCAGATTTAGATTTTTTGAATTGTGTCGTTTTCGTCCTAAAGGTGCGATTTATTGAGCTTAAATTTCAGACCGAATCTTAATACAGGTATAATAATAATACCAGCCCTGTATTACATACTGTCTCTCTGCTGAGCACGCGCCTCCTCTACTACTGAGAGGGGTTAGGCCTTAGTCCACCACGCTGGCCTAGTGCGAGTTGGCAGACTTCACATAACTTCGAAATTCTTATAGAGAACTTCTCAGGTATGCAGGTTTCCTCACGATGTTAACCTTCAACGTTAAAGCGAGCGATAATTCACATAGAATACACACATCACTTTTTAGAAAAGTCAGAGGTGCGTGCCCTTAGGTTTTGAACTTCTTAATGCAGGAGAATATTTAATTATTGTTATCCTATCTTTTTCCAGGATATCTTCAGTACGTTTTGAATATATAGCATGAATAGAAATGTATTTAATTTTGCAAGTGGTAGAGCCGTGTTATAACTAGTTTGACCTACAGCGGTGAGATGTTATAATGGTACCTACAATTTTCTCATAAAAAACAATATCATAAAGCATAGATTATAGAAGCATAACAGTAACAACTTTGCTATTCGAATTGTCTGTGGTATGGCTGCAATAATTAAAGGCATATAAATTGTTATAACTACTTTAGGTTTCCATCATTACCGTGGTGTTTATTGATAGTGATATTTTACCTTTAGGTAACACGTTTGCTTTATCCCTGTCTTTTATTATGTAATGATAAAAAAGGCGGCGATTTTACATTATTTACAATTCTGCGATGTTTTTGAATTTATAGGTTAATATACAAAATAACTGTTGAATGTAACAATAAACTAGGAAACGTGATGTAGTTATTCATATATACGTCTTCATAATGTACTATATTATTTCGCACGTTCTTCAGGGTAGAGTACACGAAAGTGCTGTTTTGTGTTCCATCTGTCAACTATAAAATACGAATTATAACAAAAAATAGTTACTACAGTCATTATAGAATTAACTAGTATACAGTACAGTACAGTAGGTACCTCAGTTGTTCTGTATTTATTATCTTATTTGTTTTATATACAACAAAATAATATTATATGGAATGATTTAAAAGTAGGAAGATACGTGATTATAGCCCGAGGAGAATCAGCAAGGATCGAGTTATTTTGATTGTAATGTGGTGTTTCTATTGAAATATTTGTTAAAATATTTGAATCATTGGTTGTCTTAGACATGGTTTCTAATATATAATTTTCTCTTATCTATTATAATAACTAGAATTATTATTTTTGAACAGGATTAAGCAATTGATTGTCGAACTGCCCCAATCATTAGGACATTATTATAATAACTAGTAAAATGACTGCCCCGGTGGCGTCGCGTACGCAATACAACTACGCCACCGATACGAGTACGATTACCGCGCTGAGGTCCTGGGTTCGAATCCTTGGTTTGGCCAAAAACATTGTAACTGGGTTTTTTCGTCTTAAAAATTATTCAGCCGCAGATGGAATCAGGAAGTTAGCGGTGTGATACCTGTGCCTCGGAAAGGACGTTAAGCCGTTGGTCTTGCGCCTGATCTCTCTCGTCACGTCGGATTGCCGTCTTACCAGACCTATGAGAGTGAAGGAATAGCGATATCACCTGTGTATTGCGCACACACTTGTGCACTGTAATATCTCTTGCGTACCTAGCTGATCTACGTTGAGATTGGACGCCCTGGTCGAAATTTGACTAGAAAGGGATTATTTTAATAAAAAGTAAAAATACATGTTATGCATGAAAATATTAATTATTCACCCGAAATGAATAAGTATATTATTTTCGAGCAACAAAATTTTCATACTGTCTTAAAATGGAAGAGGACTTTATAAAACCGCGCACGTGTACTCTTACCTTTAAAAAATATAGGTTATATGAATGTCACGAGCTGCGTGACCAATGTTTTTAGCCGAAGTTAATGTTCTATTTGTTAAGTCAACTAGAGTTATATGGATAATACTTATAATAAAATACAATGTAACGGCAGCGCGTGAGTTTTATTTCTCATCTTCATTTTCAGGATTATTACAAGGACTTGATTTTGAGGTTATAAAGTCATAACGACATTTGAGCAATGGTCATATTATTGGACGGTGCCGTGCGTATAGTTAGTTCACTCACTTCTCAACATTTTCTACTTATTCTTCCAGATATAAAGTAAAAAAGGCATAACCACACTTAATTAATAATTTATTGGTTAGTGTGAACGTGTCCTAGTATGGTTGTCTAAGCCGTTATACATGGCTGAATCATGTCGAAATTTCTCGAATTGCTTAGCAAAACGTAGAATTAAAAACCATGGCACGAAGTAAAACGTAAACATGTTTGTCATTATTTACACTAATATTATTTATATTTATTTATGGAGGGGGGGGGGGTATATATTTATATCACTATATTAATTCATATTGACTTGACGTTTTCTGTTTGTGGCTATTTAGAATGATACCTATTTGAACACTGAAGATGGACAAAGGGTATTTATTTTAAATTACCTTTGTGATAATTTAAATATTATGGCATGAAAGAAAAGCATCTCGCAGATTTTACAAAATTTTATATCATCGAAGACGAAGTTTTTTTTTAATTTTTCTTGAATTGAATGAGGAGACGGGCATGTCGTTCGCCTGGTGGTAAGCGATACGACCACCCATAAACAGTAGCAACACCATCCAGTACCTTGAGTTACAAAGTACTGTGTGGCATTCCACTGCGCTCGTCATCCTGAGACAAGATGTTAAGTCTCATTATGTTCAGTAGTTACACTGGCTGCAATGTCCTTTAAACCGAAACCCAACAGTGCATGCATACTGCTACTTGGCGGTAGAAATAGACATTGCGGTGGTACCCACCTAGACGGCCTCTTACATATGAGAGACCTACCACCAGTACTTTTTTTTAAATCATACCGCTGATCGAATCACGACAATAAAAATCTTAGAGGCGGATTTTTTGTCCGTTAAATATACTTAATCCCCTTCGAACTAGATTACAGAAAACAATGGAAAAAAAAATATAGGCGCTGGGTGAAATATCCCCCTCTTTGATTGGTGAAGAATTATATTTCCCACCAAAAAAGACTTGTACGCGGGCAGAGTTGCGAGCGAACGCTATGATAAAAAAAATATACATAAAAGAAGTTTTAGTTAGAGATTTTTTATGGGATTTGTGGAGTTTGCATCATCATAATATAAAACAATACAATTGTGTAATTAACTTATCAACATTGAAATCAACCTTTAATAGAACTTTAGGTGGTAAAGTAAATTTGACTGAATTTAGACAAAGACATTAAATAGTATAGTTATAACTCTTTGAATTTAAAGAATGTTTAACATTTAGATAATCAAATACATTATTTCATTACATTTAAAACTGTTTTAAACAACTATTATCTACTATTTCCCATATACTTAACTACGCATACGCATACTCACGCCTTTTTTTACCCGAAGGGGTAGGCAGAGGCGCAACTAGTGCACCCACTTTTCGCCGTGCGTATTCCGTCCCATGATGTGATAGGGGGCGAGCCTATCGCCATATCGGGCACAAATTCCAGACTCCGGGCTGATACTGAATAGAAAAATCCAATATAACTTTGCCCGACCCGGGGATCGAACCTGAGACCTCAGTATAGCAGTCCTATTGTAATACAACTACGCCACCAAGGCAGTCTACGACTATTTATTCGTATTAATAACCTTTTTGCAACAATGCACTTAATGTTATTAGCGTAATAACGTTAATCCATCAATAAGCAGTAAAAGTCAGGTACAAAACCGATTAGATATATAGTAGTGCTGTTTGTGCATCACTCAACATACATTAATGAAAGTTATTATCTTAATTCAACAGACTCTTGCTATGCGCTGTTTCCAGTATACTAACAATATTAACGTTGTCGATTGAAGGTGTTTATGATTAATAATGTGTATTCTGAATCAAGTAATTGAAAGTTTTAATGCAAGACGCATGGACCGTCACCTACTTCGCAATTAAACTGTTTGGTTTTAATGGAAAAGTCTTTTTCATTCATATTTAATCGCGATAGACATTTCCACGAGGCTTTTCTATGATCTATGTTGATGTTTTCATACATCATGCAGTAATTATCTATACTAATATTATAAAGAGGAAAAAAATGTATGTAAGAATGTTTGTAACGAATAAACTCATAAACGACTGAACGGATTTCGATGAAATTTGGCACACGGGTAGATCATATCCTGGATTAACACATAGGCTACTTTTTATCCCGGGAAAATATTTTTATCCGTTATAACTTTTCCACGCGGGCGAAGCCGCGAGCAGAAGTCTAGTGTCTAATAAGCAAAATGCCGAAATTAAATTAATTGGTGAGCGTAGCTCTTACTCGATGCTCGTCATTTTATTCGGATATATTTAAAATTTATAAATCGTACCCCTGAAGCTATATGACAAATCAAAGAGTATGAAGCCGTGCTATAAAAAAAGCAATAATATAGTATCAATGGAAACAGCGCGCGTGCGAAATTGACTGACTTTCAATCGATTACCAAGCAATTAGTTTTCAGGATTGGCGTCATTTAAATTTGTCGCGGTCTTGTATTAGTGGTCAGTGTCCTTCGGTGTATCATTATAGCCACAACACTAGAGTCAAGTGCCTTACATTTTTAGTGGGAAATATTTTTTTAATAAAAGTTAAAATGTTTGTTATTTGAAATTTGAAAATCGAATTCTGTGTGATGGATATCGGATTTTCGATCGGATAAAAAAGGTAACATTATAAATTGTGATTATATGATTAAAATCTTCGATTAATATTCGCAGTGGAAATATTTTCTTTCCATTATATGCGCATTATGTATATTGTGTAAGAAAATATTGGTTACGAACTTTATTTGTTAACACATGACCACAGAGCATATTGTAATATGGTTGCGTTACAACCATGGTTACACATCTGCCTACACCTGAAAAGAGAAAGAGGCATAGAATGTTCTACTGAAAATTGTATTCTGTGATGATAGTAATATAAAATAAATTATAATATTTTGTTTCCAAAATTAAAAAAAAAACTGAGCGCAGTGACATAGTGTATTTGTGAAAAAATAATTAATCTTAGTAGAAAAATGTCGTGACACACAAAAACAAAAATGGTAACATTCTCTAATATCCTGAGTTAATACGATAAAAATAGTTAAGCTAATTTTAATATCATGTATTCTTGTAATTCATGTTTGTCTTTTTTTTCTTTCCACGGTTTTTCTCAACACTTGACATAACCCACAGGTGGAATTAGTTGCACACTTTTATTTTTACACGCTTTATATTAGCTTCACTTGTATGTTTGTATGTATGTTTGTAACTCTCCGACTCCGACTCCTTTGGGCGCGATTTTGACCCACTTTAAACGGTCAGATTTTATTCAAACTTTGTAGGTTTGTCGAGGACCGATAACAATACACTAATTTGATAAGATTATGCCATTATTCAATTTGCAAAATGAGATTTTTGACAATTTATATATTTTTTAGTGACATTTGTTGGACAATAGTAGAACAGAACTAAAAAATTAAAAATAAATAATAATTTTAAAAAACTAAAAAACACGCTTTATAGAAAAAAATCCAACTAAAAAATAGAAAATAAATTTCAATTAAGAATAGTGTAAATAAGAAAAAAATGTATTTTATTGTAAAAAAAAGCGTGGGGTGCATGGTAACAATAGTTATAAATATTTTATTGACAGATAATATGAGTAGAAGTATTATATATCATTTTGATAATATCTTAAAAAGCATCCCACGCTTTTTTAGTTAGTTACCTGTGCCGATAAGAAGGGCTAAATCTCTGCCCATATTTAAAAGGCTTGTTAAGCAACACTACTTGACACTGTGATATTCTATTTCTCCTTTTTTCTATTTATTACTGGATATTATGTATATGTTGTATTGTAGTTGTGTAGTTTATGTATTATTATATGTTACTTTTATATTAGGTATAGAATGCGCAGATTTTTTATATCTATACTAATATATAAAGTTGAAGAGTTTGTTTGTTTGTTTGAACGCGCTTATCTCAGGTACAACTGGACTGATTTTGAAAATTCTTTCACTAATAGGAAGCTACATTACTCCTGAGTGCTATAGGCTACTTTTTATCCCGGAAAACTTTTCCACGCGGGCGGAGCCGCGCGCTATGCTAGTTATAGATATAATATTTATGGTATTTATCATCGGTTTTCTAACCATTCTTATTGCCTGTAGATGACCGCCCGCTCTAATTTTCCTACTTAACTAAGTCCACCCAAAGGTTGTCTGGAAGAAATCGCCAATTGCGATAAGACCGCCATTTGTAGGTACTTCTTATTGTTTAGCCTTATTTATCTATACTAATAATATAAAGCTGAAGAGTTTGTTTGTTTGTTTGAACGCGCTAATCTCAGGTACTGCTGGACTGATTTTGAAAATTCTTTCACTAATAGGAAGCTACATTACTCCTGAGTGCTATAGGCTACTTTTTATCCCGGAAAACTTTTCCACGCGGGCGGAGCCGCGCGCAATGCTAGTATTATATATTTGTTATTGCCACTTTGCCTTAGATGTACAATAAAGAGTTTATAAATAATTTTCTAGAGACTACAACAACCAAACCAGTTCGAAAATACCGACCTAACTACATCATTATGCAGACTATTTAAGACGTTATATGCAAATAAGAATATTTATGAATAAAATTATGATGTAATAATATACCTACTTATGTCTTATGATTCTCGTGATTAACGTAGGAAACAGTAATCTTTATCATAGCAACACTAAACGTTGCGTTCCGAGTTACGAAACACTTTCAAATTGATTTTAATTTGAGTATAAATAAGCTGGATTTCAAAGTTTTAAGGGAAAGGTAAGAATTTTGATTGTCTGATAAATGCTATGTAAGTATACATATTATTAGTATATGTATAATATATTTTCCTTTCTTTAATGTTTTTTTTATTAATACTTGTTTTGAGAATAAGGGGACAAGGGCGCCTTTAAATTTTAAAGGTGTTTGAGGCAATATTTAATACTGTTAAAAGCTTATTTTAGTTACACCTAAATACGATAATCTTGACCTCGCTGAAGGGTCGCAGGTCTTAAGCGACCCTTAATTTTTTTGTGTGACTTTTGCAGGATCGCAGGTCCTTGAGGCATTTTAATATTTTCATTATTTATTAAAGAAACGAATAATGAGGGTTTGCGTGCTAAACGTTGTTAGAATCTACTTACCGTATTAATTTTGATGCACCATATAGTTATTATAACTTTTGGGGCATTCGGCGGAAAAGAGGCAAATCGCGTAATTATTAAAGTTCTATAAATTATCTCTAATTTAGTAATAAGAAATGGCTAAACCTGATCTATTAAATATACATGATATTTATCCATTATAAATCCATAAAAAAAACTTTTGAAAATATTTCTCTAACTGTTTTTCTGTTGTTTACGAAAACAATTATCCGCCAGTGACATGTGAGTTGTGACTGCTGGGTCACATTCTCAGAGTTAATTTAAAACGGGATTATATTAAGTGTCTTCAAGTATGGCCGATGGCGTTGTGAACTATACTTAACCAAAATGGAATGATTTACACTACTTTTTTCCTTAAAAGAATAAAAATTGTACCATGAAATATTTCCACTTTAAATCTTAAGGAGACAACTTTATCAATTATACCCTACACTTTTTCTAAGTTAGTAAAGGTTTATTCTGATACACAATAGAAAATTAAAATATTTCGATGTATATTAAAGCGTCAGAGAGCATAAATAATATAATTACTTTCAAATATTATTGACTTATCCCACGAGTCACAATTATGAATATCTTTTTATTTTGTTCTGCAATAGCTAGCATTATTTTTTGTCAAAACAGTGCTTACAAACTATATTTTACGACAATGAAAAGCTTACATTAAAATGGAGTAGTTTAGCTAAAATTCAACTTAGACTGCACAAAGGTAGAATAGTGGGATTTTTGTGTCCCACAAGTCACATTCACTCAAATGGCTTTTTTTTATAGATTGTTTGAGTGTTTTTTGGAAGTAAAACAGAAGTTATCCGCTTTTTTGAATGGTTTATCAATATGAATAAGACCCGTGGACATAGTAACAACTCATAATTGGGCAAATTTTGGAGTCAAATGTCTCAGTCACTATGGAATGCAACTTTTATCATAGTTATAAATTCTGGACAATGGCCCAGCTCTCTACTGAATAGTGGCAGGATAATCTGGCAAAGTCAAAGCATTCATGCAACCTTTGCGTGCAACCAATTCACATAGAGAATGTCTACGCTGGATGCACCTACATAATAGCTGACAAATTCAACATTTCAAATTGCCCACACACTTTTGTGTACTTAACCAAAAAACGCTTGGCAAAAATGAATGAGATTTACTTTATTTCATACGAAGAGAACATAATGTTTCAATTAAACATAACGTGTATGTGTGATTTGAAGTTTTAAATTTGTTTAGCTACTTTTGTGATTGTCTATACCCAAGTAAAAGTGGTATAGGTTAACCGAACAATCGCCGAGTTTCAAAAAAGCCATCAATTTTGTAAGGTTGATCCTTAGAGTAGACTTTATGTTTAAAATATTTCGATTCAATTTTAGGAAAATACATACTTACTAGTGAACATATCAAAACTATAACATTTCGAAACAAGAAATGAAAAACAAAAAAGCAGTTATTCTTGGCGGTCGCTAGGGGTGCCAAGTCTTAGGGAGGACGCCATGGTCTAATAAATCTAATCATTCTCTTGTCTCAAGTACTTATTCTACATGGAGTTGCCTCATCAGAGACGACTTAAGAACATGAGTCTACAGACCACCATTTCAAAAACTAAATCTAAATATCTTGGCAACTGCAAGCTACTAAAAGCCTAACTACTACAACAGGAGCCAATGACTCGAACTATTCCATACCAAATTTCATCTAAATTCGTTTGGTACTTTTTGAGTTTATCGCGTTCAGACAGACAGACAGACGCGGCGGGGAACACAAAAGGTAAAATTTCATCAGGGGCGCCTCACGGAATTGCATCAGCAATTTTGTTTTCGTCTAATGTAGGCGCTGTGGTTTTATATATAAATTGAGGGTCTGTTTCTTTTTTATTTCATTTGAGTTTGCTCTTTTTTACCTGATTACGGCGAAGCAAGGAAGGGTAATGATTTTAACACCTTATGTATGTATGTATGTATCCATTTTATGTTCCAGGCTAGCGTCACTGGTATTGAACCGATTTTGACAAATGAGGTGTCTATCGATTCGTATTTATTGTACGATGGTTATAAGCTATATATTTTTACAGATGCCTCCAAACGCCAATGACAACATTTTGTCAGAAATAGAAAAAGTCTTCGAAAAAGTGCCCACCGAGGAGCCATGTGACGATGAGGAAAACGAAAACGAATGCAGCTGCGACGAAACCAGCTATGGTATAGGTATAATTTAAATTACAACAGTTTGAAAGAGCTAAGACTGCCACGGTGGCGTAGTTGTATTACGGTACGACTGCAATGCTGAGGTCCCGGGTTTGATCCCCGGGTTGGGCAAAGTCATATTGGCTTTTTGTGATCAGTATATGCCCGGAGTCTGGAATTTGTGCCCGATATGGCGATAGGTTCGTTCTCTATCATATGTTGGGACGGAATACGCACGGTGAAAATTGGATGCACTAGTGGTGCCTCAGCCTACCTCTTCGGGGATAAAAGGCGTGTGTGTGATAAAAACTTAAAGATTGCTCGAATCCTATTGCGAGTTCCCTGCTTCCTATCCCGGGTCCATCCGCCGTAGCGTGATAAAGCAGCTCAGTAGGCCGGCATGATTGTGTCGAATGGCATGAGATAGCCACCTGTTGCTATTCGATACTCTATCTGGACGGCATTGCACCTACCATCACGTGCGGTGCAGTCACTATTTCGTGCCAGCATAAAGAAAATACAATAATGATTTGATATTTGCAGCGGATGCGGTGTTCTCTACTTTCATTGTGGCTCCACTAGTAGTATCCGTGTGGCGAGGAACTTGGGGCATCATGGAAATGCACAGCCACTTGTTTCCATACGCACAGATCTATTTGCTGGGGATCATTATACACGCAAGCTTTGCATTACTAAGGTGCGGATAAATTTACTAAAATATTCTTTGTATGTCCTAATAAAGAGTAAAATATATAATATACACTCACGCCTTTATCGTACACAGGCAGGCAGAGAGTATTATTGGGTGCAACATGATACGACCATGACACACCTCTTTCGCCTTTCCCACATTTATAAGTCTTATCATGCATTTCCCCCGATAAAGGTACCCCTGACTTGTCCTTTTCAAGGAAGATCATAACATAATATGCCATCTTACTATACCATCATATGAAGAGATGGGCAACTCACCCGATAGTAAGTGTTTCTAAACACTACCTACTAACATCTAGAATCTAGACCATTGGATTACAAAACTCTCCGTTGCACTGTAATAGTTATTTGTCACATATTCCCAAAAAAAAAAGTGTAAAAATTTTCAACAATTTCTTTTTCTTGCTTTTAGATCCTACCTTTTATCGCGTTCAGAGGGTGCTTGGAGTGGTCCCAATGGAGGGGCGGGAACGTGGATGCGCGAGCGGATCTTGTCAAAGTTGTACACTTACGTGTTCATACTGTCTTGCATCATGCACTGGCGAGGAGGTTGGGGGTTACTGGATGCTGTGGTGGCTCAGATTGTGCATGATGATCAAGATCCTCATCGGTAATTATTACATTTTTATTTGTTTAAGATACTGTATAGTTATGTTACTAACAGTCAGTTAAATCCAGCGTATGCAGTCATGGGGCTTGTTTCAGAGATGTTAAAAAAAATCAGCCCATTTATTTGGAAGCATGACTTTTGTATTTTGTGGGAGGATGGTGCAACACGATTATTCTAGACGCGAATTCTTTAAAAACAATCACCTAAAATACACTTTACAATGTAAAAGTAGATTGCTTGACATAACACCTTCTTTATTAATTTGTTCAAGCAGCACTACCATGTATGATACATACATTATTTTTTACTCAATAATCAAATGGGATACTACATATTATTATCTTATTTTTTCACTCTTTTTGCACTAGTAGCATGGTACGGTCTGTCCTAATATATTATCGACATCATCCAACTGCCTCACAGTTGTCTAAATCACATCACACTTTACTTTTTATTGTTTACCATCAGGCCAGTGTTGTACGCGGCTTTCACGCTGACATTCTACGTCTCTATCGTCCTCCTGAGGTCAGCTAGGAACCTGCTCGCACCGCCTTTCTTCCTCTTCACTGACGGGAAGGAACCGACTTATATATTTGCCACCAGGTTCAAGAAGACTGTAAGTAATTATTTAATTATTTGTTACTAGGTGTACCCACATGCTCAGATTGGCATATTTCCTTCCAAAATATTGCTTTCTTTACAAAATTTGCGTATACCGAGACGTCTTGTTACATGGATGCGTCTGATAAGACGGCGACTTGTTACCAATTGGTAATAACTTTTGGACGAAAAATTAGATCCTGATGTCCGGTCTATAACTAACTATATTGTTTAATGTCTTTGGTTTATTATAATATATTGAATCCAATGATAGGTCTTGGCGTGATACTTCAACTAACATTTGAGCAAACAGACAAAAATATCAGGCGTTGTTTTACGTTCTAATACCGCCTATGGCGCGTGTCTTCCATGTATTTTTCCACATATATTTAATGTACATTGTACAGTCAGCCACATAAGTAGCTAAATAAATTCAAAATTTCAAATCGCCAATACGCGTTAAGTTTATCTGAAACATTTTTTTGTGGTATAAAGAAAGTAAATTATTTCGTTTAATTGAAAAAAAATTGGTGTGAACACAAAAGTGTATAGGCGATTTGAAGATTTAAATATGTACGCTATTTATATGGCTGACTGTACACGGAAATCTTCGATTTTATTGTTAGATGACAGTGAAAGTTTTTGAAGTTGTTGGGCGTTTCAACGTCACCCAATCGCTTAATGGTTGAACTGTATTGGATGTTTGGCACATTCTACGTGCGGATAAAAGCTTATTATGCTATTTAAAAAATGTGGTGGTTTGCTAATAACGTTTTGCCAACGTGCGATGATTATTTAATTCTAGTAGTGAGGATAATTTTTGGATGTAGGTAATAGAATCAAAATGGATTGCACGCGTTTATTGAAAAAATAGACTTACAGAGAATCAATGCTACTTAAAATGAACAAATACTATGAAATTCTTAAAACTAAAATTCCTAGAGGTACCCAAACTAGGCATAGCATGTATCTTGGGCTACCCATGACAGAGTTAGCTTCAGCTGAGTGTTAGGGTGAAAGGAAGAAAATACTTGTAACAGGTTGCCAAAACAATACTGCAATGCAATGCATGCAATGCAATCAGCGCTGTATTATATACTGCCCACTGCTGAGCACGGGCCTCCTCTACTACTGAGAGGGGTTAGGCCTTAGTCCACCACGCTGGCCTAGTGCGGGTTGGCAGACTTCACACACCCTCGTAATTCTTACGGAGAATTCTCGGGTATATAGGTTTCCTCACGATGTTTTCCTTCACCGTTAAAGTGAACGATAATGGATAAACAATACACACGTAACTTCGAAAAGTCAAAGGTGTGTGCCTTGGGTTTTGAACCTCCGGACATTGCCTCGGCAGACCGTTCCAATCCCAACTAGGCTATCGTCCACTTATACCAAAAACAATATAAGAACTTATTATGTATACAAATCAAAAAACAATAATAAAAAAAAACAATTACGAAGTGAGACTAAATTTAAATTCAGTTCTTAAATATTTGTATGACATGTGCATTCGTGATCTAGATTTTTAAGGAAGTTCAGAATTTTAATAGAACCATCTTTGGTTGAACAGTGCTTTATAGGGCACAATCTAGATACCTTATTGTAAACAGATGCATAAGCATAATATTGAAAGCTTTTTGCGAAACTAGAGTTAGCTAAAGGCAGTTTTAGAATAAAAATCCACTTTTTTTAAAATGAATTGTATTCTGTAGAGTTTAATGTTAATTTGTGTGCCGAAACACAGACTTTATGGATGTATAACTGACGAACTCTAAGAACACCTACTTCTTTATATAAAGCAGTTGTTGAGAATCTATAGGGCTTACACAACATTGTTTTTAAAATGGCACGTTGAGCTCTCTCAAGTGGCAACATGATGGACTCAACAAAAGACTGCCACAATCTTTTGAGACAGAAATTCTTGATTTATTGGCATTGATATTTTATCATCAGTGCCGGCTGCTGACTAACTTGAACCAGCTGGAGTCAATCTAAACTTGCGCATTCATGACCTTAGTACGTTAAGGGTCTGTTTCACAATTTCCAGATTATTTTATTCGACAGTTATCGTATTAAACAACCAATTTAGATAGTACTCATTTTATTACCATTTATTTGGGAGTGTGACTTTTGTATTTGGTCGGCTTATACATTTATGTGACGAGTAACATTTTCACAGAAGTTGTATAACAGGCATTAATAGTACCTACTCATCCACATTCGACGCCGTCGGATAGCGCCCTAATGTCGCCCAACGATTGCTTATGAGGGCCATTCAATGACCAACGGCTGACGAATGGTCAGTTGACGTTCCCTACTACAAACCTGATTTGTAGACCATTATCCGTATTAGTTTCAGGGTCATATTTACATACGCTGTGTACGGGACAGATGAATATTGAACATACATACATATCATCTCGCCTTTTCCCTTTTCGGGTGTAGGTAGAGGTGTAACAGACCGACATTTCGCTTGCTATGATATGACCCATGTAATGGGGGTTGACCCTATTGCCATTTACGGGATACAAAAGCAAACCCTAGGCTGTTACTGAACAGAAAAACCCAATACCGAATCCGAGACCTCAGCGCGACAATCGTACTGCGTGTGCAATACAACCCCACCACCGAGGCAGGATAAATGAATTTTAGCATAATAACCGTAGTCATTTTAGTCATGTGTTGTGTTTTACTTTTTTATGGCATTCGTTGCACTGACCTCTATATACCACTGGACTGGCGGCTGTTAACAGTGCTTTTGTGCCCGTTTGATATTCGCCATTTTGGCGCTGTCGGCCGTAGTGAGTGTCTACGGTACTAAAACTAGTGATGTCGACCTCAGTGAAACATATTATATCGATAGCTCTTGGTAGCTTCTTACAATAAAAAAAAAGACATGATTTAATTTATTTGTTAACTTTTGTCTCAATCAGATTGATTTTAAAATGCGATAGTTTAGATGGATGTTTGTTACTTTTCCACTCTTAACTAGGTAATTAAATTCAGTTGTTTGGCACAATGTTAGATAATGATGAAACCTTGATTAACATGTCGAAAGATTTTTGACGTTTGGGTTCGAGAAGCCGTGGAATAATAAATACAGTAACAAAGTCAAAAAGGTAAAATAATACACGTTTTATATATTTTATTTATATTTTTAATTACTGACGTGCCCAAATTATTTGACGGGTTAAAAAATGTCGTATACTTTGACCTGTAATCGACAAAGAGTAATTTTTCGTTGTTGCAAACATTTTAGGAGTCCAGTTGCTAGTTTTCATATTCTGAAGCCAAACTTTTCTCTCCTCTAAATCTTTTGGAAATCTGGAAAAGAAAATTTCTAATGTCGTAATTCTGATTTGGCGTATCCAATTAAGGTTAGACATTTCATATGCGTTACTATCGTGTTCGAGAAAATAAATTGACTACACAAACTGAAATAGGTCAATATAAAAACAATATCAATCAGAAAAACGTGTTACAGCTATCGATAATAAAACTATCGATATGATGCGATCACTAGTTGAAAATTGTAAATAAAAATAAACTTTATTCAGCGGAATTTCATTAAATGCATGTTTTAAGTTTAAAATAAGTCATGATTGAAAGTATGACATGATTACATTCTAAGTAAAATGAACATTTTAGATGAAAAATATGACTAAATAAAGTACATACCTGTGGAATGATATTTCACTGCCTTTATTGTAGCGCCGCTTACAATATACACATGACCTCATTTTTAATAACTTTTATATAATTCGTATAACAAGAATAACACTGAATTCTAACTAAATTAATTAAAAATGCAAAAATACTTCACAGTACTGTTCACTGCTCACGCGCCATTTGCAATTTACGTCAAAATTATTTCTCTGTACACTCGCTAGTGGCGCTTCAAATAGGCACAAAGAATTTGCTGTCAAACGTATGGAACAGCCTATCCAGTGGTAAATAGTACAGATCAGTGCATTCGTTGACAAATGAGCTTAATTCGGGCATCACTTCACTTAACATCAGATGCAGTGAAGCCACTTTGTCGTGCTTAGAAAAAAAAACGGGCAAGTGAATTGCCTGATGTAAAGTGATCTCCGCTGCCTATAAAACAATTCTAGAAGAATTAGACGCGGTGCCTGCTTCAAAAGAAATGTATTGGAAAAAGAAAAAGAAAGCGGTGGTTTGGTCTGGTTGGGAAACGTAACAATCAATTATAATCTTCATGTTGTTGTGTGAGACAGTGTTATTCAATTTAGTCGAGCAGACCCATTCATACCGTTTAATACTATGAGTATAGCGTGACTCCACCACTTAAAAAAATAGCCGAAAAGAACTTATGCATGTTATTGTGTAAAGCACCATTATAGAAATTTGTTCTAATTTAAATGTTATATCTTAACATCCTTTCTTCTAAAAGTTATAGTTAGAGTCATTGATGTATTAAAAAACCCGTTATAGTTAAGTGTTATATTATTATTATGTTAAGATAATATGCTGTAGAAACACCTGCATTTAAATAATAATATACGTACAACATTGGCGTTTTGTCGTACTAGCCACTTTGATCTGAAATATCTCCCCTTTGGTTAAGAATTCCAAATTAAAATGTATAAATGCATTTACCTTACATTTGAGTTTCGAAAACAGTCATTTATATGTTTTTTTGTGATTAGTTTTTCTTTGGCGTCTTTCATATCACACAATGGAAAATATGAAATATCGCTATATTTACGAATATGAGTTCCACCGTGACACCAGTGCTGCAGAAACAGCTCGAAGGATTAACGATGTGTATGGCGCTGGTGTCGCAAAAGAAAACACGGTTCGTTTTTGGTTCCAATGTTTTCGTTCTGGAATTTTCGACCTTCAGAACAAGCCCCATGGACTGCCGTAGAGAATGTGGATAATGAGGAATTAAAGGCTATTTTGGAAGCGGATCCATCGCAAACCACTTCAGAGTTAGCACAAACCTTCGGTGTGAGTGATAAAACTGTTTTAATCCTCTTGAAGCAAAATCGGGAAAGTAAAAAAGCTTGAAGCAACACACACACTGCACAACAGTCGGCCGGTAAAGTAGAGAAGCTGAAATTGGAATGTTTGCGACATCCACCGTACTCCCCGGACTACGACTCTGCTCAAACAGATTACCATTCTTTTCGTAATTTGGATAACTTTTTATAAGGAAAAAAATTTCTACACCGATGTGGCAGTCCAAACCGCCTTCAGAGAGTTTATTGATTGTCGCCCCCATGAATTTTAGTAAAGGGATCAATGAACTCCCTATGAAATGGCAAAAGTGCATAGATAACAATGGTGCATACTTTGATGAATTAATTATAATTTACAAAAAAAAATCGACTTTGTATTCCTCCCATAAAAACGCCAATTTCATATGTAAGGGCCTAATATTATGATGTGGGTCGGCAATTAGAGTTAGGCATAATAAGAATTAAAACAAATAAATAATAATAATTTACGATACCTAACTTTGTTCATCTAAATTCTCGTTGTCATAAAGTATTATACAAACTTATCTTAAAAATTAATCACATCAAAGCCTGCTTGATAATCCCGACAAACAAAACGCGCACGACGTCACCGTGCGGGACGCGATGATAATGCAATTACTAGAGGTAATCTGTAGTGGTGTAGTGGAGTAGCGCTGTGGGAGCGCGCGGGAACGGTAGCTCGGTAGTCGAGTCAGAGATGCGCGGAAGCACTGCGGGGCTGGCCGACACGCTGGCGAGCGGGTCGCGCGCGCACACCGCGCTGCTCGAGGCGGCCGACGCCCTGTTCGCGAGCGCACTCGTCGCGCCCGCCGTCGTCACCTACTGGA
Organism: Sphinx pinastri; assembly: GCA_947568825.1. Classification (NCBI taxonomy): domain Eukaryota; kingdom Metazoa; phylum Arthropoda; class Insecta; order Lepidoptera; family Sphingidae; genus Sphinx; species Sphinx pinastri. The sequence goes on from OX387620.1 coordinate 5,694,390, forward strand.
AGTCCACCTGGACCCTCATGGACCTGTACGTGCTGCCCGAACATCAAGTGAGCAGCGCTGCCGCGTGCGCCACCTTCGGACTGTGCTGTGACTTCATGTTTTGCGTGTTCCAAACTCAGTTGAGCAAACACCTCAGCCCGGACCGTGGCCGGCTGACGTATTACGTGTTGTCGCGGTTGTACACGTGTGTGGCGGGGGTTGCTTGTGTGGGTGCTTGGCGGGGCGTGTGGAACCTCCTCAACGAGTGTACAGGCGACAGCGCTCGCACGCTGCTCTCCACCACAGCAGCGGCGACGCTGTCGCTGGCGGCGCTGCGCGCGCTCCGGAACATATGCGCAGCGCCGTTCGCGGTCGCCGTCGACACACCACAGGACTATTTTGATGTGCCGACTATGTTCCGTACGGTTAGTATTATACAATCGTACAGGTTACCACTCACAAACCGTTTTCAAATCTCTATCGGCCTTAGTTTGTGGTCTCTGAATCGTTTTCTTGTCCTTTCTACCTTATGTTTGGTCGCAAAGTCTCCCATGTTACTATGTTGTGGTAAAAAACGTTCAAATATTCTATAACAGCTAACCTTACTCTACGCTACATCCGAGTTCAGTGTCATCTATAACGCTGTAGTATGCTACATTAAATTGTTTGTCACTTCCAACGGGAGCAAATCATTCAAACGCTGCTCACTATAACTCGACGCGACGGCAGGGTTTTCTCTTAGTAGATACAGGGAAACCTTATCGTGACCACGAGTATAATTATCTTATATGTAAGACATAAGCTATCTGAACGAATAGACAATATCATGGCGTATTTATCCTCATTTAAAATGTACAAAATATTTACTTCTAATTGAAATAAGTACACGACAAAACAAAATACAACAATAAATAAGTATTATCTCTTAAGACCGTCCTACATACGCCGAAAAATTCCGCCGTGGAAATTTTTATCCAATAAGTACAGCGAGGTAGGAAAATTTGGGTCCCGATCCAGCGGTTGTTCAGATAATAACTGGGTCGGAAGGAAAACGAGTTTGGTAAACTCATTTTGCCTTCCTCGGGAATGGAAATGTTTTCACCGAATTTTTACCGCGTTAAAAGGATACTAGAATTCTCTTCTTATTATTAACCTAGACCACTCAATAAAAAGTTATCTAATGGCTATTGAAATTTTCTTTAAAACGCTTTGGCTGTAACAAAGATTATCTTGGATATGTAAATAAACAAACAGATCAACATACGTTATAAATCACATGTTAATTGTGAATAACTATATGGATTTGGGGAAAAGCATACTATGTATATATACAAATTTATATTGATATGCATACACACAATATCTTCAATTTCATTTACATATTAAATTCTGAAAGTAACGTCTAAAATGAGACAACAGTAGTAAGAAAGCAGTAATTTTAAAATAATTAATGAATTTCATATACGGTTTCGATCATAAAATATTAAATTAAAAGTCTTCAAAACAATTTACGCATAAATTATCTTAGTTTTTTTTTATTCAAGGTATATAAATTCCGACATAAAATTTTCAGCAAACAAATAAACTTTTGTATAGCTTTTAAATGTAATGTGATGTTGTAATAACTTACATGGGCTTCGTGGTTATACGAATATCCAATAAAATCCACATCAATACTAATATTAATTAATACAAAACTATGTCTGTTGCGCTTTCATGGCTAAACCATTAATTTTGATGAAATTAGGTACAAGTAAGTTTGTACCATAGGAAAGGATAGGGTCTTCTTGTCTCAGGAAAGTATACAGTGGAAATTTTATCCCGGGAAAGACTTTTCACAAGCCACGAGCAAGTCCTTGTTATAAAGTATGATAAAACTTTTAAAATGATAATATTTTTAGGGTTCCCTACCTCAAAAAGGACCCCTATAAGGATCAATTTGTTGTCCGTCTGTCCGTTCGTCTGTCCGCCCGGCCTGTCTGTCTGTTCTTACTTCTCTGCCCTGCCTTTTTCTTAGGATCGCGTAGAGGTCTAAGTTAAAATTTATATCAAATACTCGGGTCTTGGTCCCTTTCAGGTGTGAAAAAATCAAACTTGTAAATACGCGTGATCAAACGATATGACCGTTTATGTCGCATATTCAGCGATTTCAAATGGAAATTTAAACCTATAATGTATTTCCCGTTGACCTAGAATCATGAAATTTTGCAAGAAGTTAATGTCTTACAGCACGTGTAAAGGAAATAATCTGAAAACCATAAATATGTACTAATATACTTCGATACCATATCTAAGTTTGTACGGAACCCTTGGTGCACAAGTCCAACTCACACTTATCTTATTTTTATATTAATATATTCCTAACTGGTTTTGTTAAAGGGAGTTCTAAATATTAATTGTTTATATGTATATTATTTGGTTAACTAATATTAAAACACTGATTAAAATAAAGCCTGTTCGTAAGAGGTCTTATTTTATTTCTAGTAATATTTGGGTATTCCAGAATGCGACGTTGTTGTATATTTATTTCATTGCTAATCTCTACTCCTTCATCATCATCGTCATCATCATCAGCCACACGACGACTTCTACTGCTGAACATTTGCAATTAATTTCGGAATGGGGTGAACGCAACCGCCTTAATTTCGCACCCCAAAAAACATATCAATTACTTTTAAAGGGCATTTTAAAGACACCGCCGCGAGTTAAATTTAATAACGTATCAGTTAAAAGAAAAGAATCCGTTTGTTACCTTGGTTTAGTTTTAGAGCGTAACTTTTCGTTTGTTGAGCATATTAAAAACATCGGGGAAAAAGCAAAAAGAAATTTCTACGCTTTGACTAGGATATCCACATCAACGTGGGGACTATCATTCAGTACACTTAAGGTCATTTATGGAGCCACTTACTTGGGATGTATCTGTTATGGATCACCTGTATTTGCTGATAGAGCTACTATCGGCGCCGTACGAAGAAAATTGCTTCAGAGCCAGCGTTTGGCGTTGATATTCTTGTGTAAGGCGTATAGAACAGTTAGCACAGAAGCTTTACCTGTCCTTGCGGGTGTACTTCCAGTCGATCTGGAGGTTCAGCGTCGCGCCGCGATGTATTACTCCACTAGAACCGATATGGACAAAAGGTTTTTGACTTCGCGCGAACTTTTAAAAATTAACAGATTATTTAAGCCGACCTCCGAAATTATTGACGTTCTTTTAGCGGAATGGCAGTGTAGATGGGATATGTCTACGAAAGGGCGGCATTTGTATCAATTTTTTCCTTCGATTCAGGATCGTCTTACAAAATCTTGGCTCGAAATTGATCATTGTGTCTCGCAATTCCTTACAGGCCATGGTAATTTTAAGTGCAAATTATTCTCATTTAGGTTGGTTGATTCGCCTGCGTGTCCATGTTCGCCTACTGACTGCAACTACGAACAATCTGCGCATCACGTACTTTGGGAGTGTAGTCTTTGGCAAAATGAGCGCAACATTATGTTGGATAGTATGCAAATAACATCTGGAGTTGTATACTACATGGACCTTGTGGAAACTAAGCAGAATTTCCGTGCTTTCCGGCGTTTTTGCCATACCTACTATTGGAATCAAATCTAACAGCTCAAATGATAGGACCCTTTAAAATTTTATCCGTGGTGCTTTACATCTGGCTTTTCCAGTTGTAAAAGTCTCAATAATTAAGGTTAAATACCTTTTTAGTTCATTATTTTGTCTCCCGCTTTGCTATGGAGGGAAGTGGAAAATATATTTCTAACTCCTCCCTATTCTTCTATTTGAGTAACTTCGTTGCGGGTTAAGACTAATTAGCGTTCCCAGAGACTCGCCGAGCTTCACCGCTCGGTGTCATAAAATGCGTGCCACTGCTGATCCTGGCTTACAGGAGTTGCAGTGGCGGGTGTGAGGGCGGGATAGTCTCTACTGCTGAACATAGGCCTCCTCTAAAGATTTCCAGACGGACCTGTCAAAAACGGCCTGCATACAGGGTGTTCCTGCGACCTTCAACAAGTCGTCTGTTCACCTTGCAGACTGTCTACTCCTTAAATCATGCCATATCATGTTTTAATATAGTTAATAGAAAAAATATCTAATGCCCGCTACTATCCTGCATGAAAGTTCGTCCCGAATAAATAAATTTCAACACAGAAGTTAATCATTTGTGTCGATTTTCATCAAAAAATATTTTAGAGTTTATCTATTTACTTAAACATAGAAACACTTTGCAATATTTCATATTTATAAATCGTAATATAAATAGGATAATACAATTCAATTTAATCAGTATCTCCAAACAACTAGCTGAAGGTGCAGTGCACACGAGGTTCGTCTTTAACAATGGACGATAATTCACTATATTATCTATAAACCTTAAAATATTAACTACTCATTGTTGCTTGCATTTACTAGGTTTGTTTTATATACCTTGAGATTTATCCAAACAAATTCAATGCAATTTGAATAGATCGATCAGTCACTGCTCAGACGGGCCACCGAAACTAGCGCATAGTCTATTTCATCCACCAAGCAGCAGTCGACAAATAATGTTATTTTCAGCCATTATGAAACTTGATATCCAATGTTTAAGATGGATGAGAGTATTTCAGTGCCATAAACAGTAGTGTAGGCATTGTCTATGGACAATCGTCATACTGAACATCATGCGACTTACGCAAACACTTACACACACCCACACATAGCCACACTCACGCCTTGTATCCCTGAAGGGGTAGAAATAGGCGCTATTAGTGCGCAAACTTGCCGCCGTGTATATTGCGTCTCATGATGTGATAAGGAGCGAGCCATCATGCGGCTTGATTGTTTAAAATCCTAATAAGTAATCAAATCTGTACATAAATGATAATTTCCCTTTCTGTGCTCAGGGCTTCATTATTTTAATTTAATCGACTAAACTATAATTTTCATTAAAATATTATATTTTGTTTACATGTTTATTATAAAGCAGTCTACTATAGCCAAATATAAATAATACCTAAGCCGTATAGTGACTAAATGTGTACCTAGATAGTATTGAATATGATAAGAAAAAGTTCTTATATTTTACTAGCTTTTGCCCGCAGCTCCGCACGCGTTAAAAGTTTTTCCGGGATAAAAGTCCCGCTTTATATTTTCCCGGGATAAAAAGTTCCTATTTGTTAATCCTTGTGCCAAATTTCATCGAAATCCGTTCAGTAGTTTTTGCGTGAAAGAGTAACAAACATACATACATCCAAACATCGTCGATTAATTGTTGGAAGAACATGTTTACCCAAATCACAAACAAATAAACGCAACAGGAAGAATAATATTGCTTAGATAGGATTATTGGCGATCTCCCCCGCCGCAGCCGTTTTGTGTTTTGGATCAGGTCATATTGCCAGCAAATTATCAACATATTATATAATTAATTTAAGGGCTTGTTTCACAACTTTTAGGAGAATGCTACTCATCACATAAATGTATAAGCCGTCTAATAACAAAAGACATATTCTAATATATGCTTCCAAATGAATGGTAATAAAATAAGTACTCCTACATTAGTTATTTTATACGATATCTGTCAACTATAATTTACTCGAAACTTGAGAAACCTTCAAAGAAATTAAACAGTCTTTGGTCATCATTATCATTAGCCACATGACGTCCACTGCTGAACATAGGCCTCCCCCAACGATTTCCAGACAGACCTCTCAAAAGCGGCCTGCATCCAGCGTGTTCCTGCGACCTTTATCAAGTCGTCTGTCCACATTGTAGGCTTACAGTCTTTGGTAACCTTAAATAATACAATATGTAAATATTGATGTATAAAAACCTTAATTATATCAATGTATGTAACGGTTACTTTTGAAAACCCATTTGTCCTTATTCCCAATTTATTCAACTTCTTACTTCGTACGTATTTATAGCAGGGGCCATCCTATCGCTCCAGGCACGTAACTAGTAATGCACCCAAATTATAACTATTAAAAAACAACGGGTTGCACTCAGGGAGTGCCGGCAGAAGTGAAAACTTGAACATTAACTTTGTGCATTTTTTAATATTTTGGAATGTTTAGGAAATAATTTCGCACGAATTGCTTTATTTATCAGTAAAAAGTACTAGCATTTATGTGGTTAAATACAATATTTATTTATTGCACTATCGTACACAAAAATGACAATTTATATTACATAAATTACTTCCTCTCCTACGCCGCGCCGGCGGTCTACTCTCCCTCCGTCTTACGAATTTTCGATGTCACGTGTCCCGACGCGAGTTTAACATTTTATACCCATCCCAAGAAAAGTGCTCAACGCCGCTAAACAAGTTTTCACTTCAAAAAAATCCCCAAGGAATGATCGATCTCGGTATAGAACTCACGATAATCCGCTTAACAGACCAACGTTTCTTAAAACCGAGGTCTGCCGAGACAATGTCCAGAGGTTCAAAACCCAAGGCACACACCTCTGACTTTTCGAAGTTACGTGTGTGTTGTTTAATAATTAACGGTCGCTTTAACGGTGAAAGAAAATATCGTGAGGAAACCTACATACCTGAGAAGTTTCCATAAGAATTTTGAGAGCGTGTAAAGTGTACCAACTCGCACTAGGCCAGCGTGGTGGATTAAGGCCTAACCCTTCTCAGTAGTAGAGGAGGCCCGTGCTCAGCAGTGGGCAGTATATAATACAGAGCTGATTGCATTGCATTATTTAAAACTACATAAATTGAATGTCAACGGCATACCACCTTGTCCATTTAACATCGGATTTTTATAAAAAGTGCTCATTTCCGTACATACATAAGCTCACGCTTTTATCTCCAGGGTGCTCCTTCAGATCCTTAATAAAAAAAATATAAGCAAATATCTACCCACTTTTCAGTCATCCTTCAGGCCTAAACCCTTTCAGTTGTAGAGGAGGCTCGTGCCCAGCAAAAGGACAGTATATAATAATTTTATTATATTTCCGTCATCTATATTTTCAAACGATTTGTATTTCTATTTTATTTGTTTTTTTTTTTAAATAATTTAGTTAAGATTTCAGTACTGTTCTATAGTTCACTCACTATAGTAAACAAAAGTAGTTACCACGCAGTTTTATCATTTACACGTGATTATTAACCTCTATGCATTAATGTTAAAATCGTCATAAAATCGTTTCCTAAAGAGATATAAAGAAAAACCTTTGATTGAATTGCGACATTAGATACATATTATAAAATTTTATACGAAAATAACTAACAAAATATCGTAATAAGTATAATCACAAAAAATACAACACAAAAAATAATCGAAAGCATGGATGGTGGGCCATATTAGGAACCGGGCTTTCTTCGGTCCAATACCTTAAATATTATTTACAACTTGAATTTTAAGTTCCAATACTCAATTTGGCATTCTTTTTTTTATTATTATTTTTATATATATAGCATACACATACATTTAAGTAAAAGGCAGTCGACAAGGTAGAGCTGTAAGGGGTTTTGTTAAGGCCTTGAATGGACCCAGTCGCCTAGATTGCGCGGGCGACACCCGAAATTAAAATCTTGCATATTGGGTTTGGGACATTGTGTGTCTGCTCGTTGAGTGTAATCAGACTCTAGTTTGCTACGATTTAACAAAACATGGATGAACTAAAGTGGGTGCCACCCCTTCCTCCCATCGCGCAACATTTAGGGCGTAGCCCCCGAATCTAGATGATACAAATTACCAGTTTTCCTAATTTATACTAAAATCTCTTATGACGGTTGCCTTTCTTAAAGGTGGGCAATACATCTAAGTGAAATCTCTGTGTCATTGAAAACCTATAAGCGATCATGAACAGTTAGCATCAGGTGTGCCACGTTTATAACTAGCGTTTTTTAAAAGCCGTGCTTTATAAAACGAAGGAATTTAAAATATAAATTATTACGTTTTCAAAATACACCTTGTATGCGAATATGATAACCTCCGCATCGCAGCGGGCGATGAGCCTACTTCAAACTAAAGTTCGCGGGTTCGATCTCACCACGTAGCAAATTTTACTAATCTTACCAATAAAACAAAATGTTTGGGTGATTGTATGGTTGGATGTTTGATCGAAGTAAACGCAGAAACAACTAAACGGATTTGGATGAAATTTGGTACACGGGTAAGTCATGTCCTGGATTAACACACTTACTTTATATCCCAGTAAGTTGCTCCCATAGGAAATAATGGATATTTCTTATCTGTTTCTTTAAATAGATGGCGCTGGCATCGTATTGTGTTTTAGGGACTTTTGTAGCGGGAAAGGCTTTTCACCCGGGCGAAGCCGCGAGCAACACCTGCTTATATAATACTAGACTTCTGCTCGCGGCTCCACCCTGGTGAATGAGTTTTTCCGGGATAAAAGTCTCCTTTATATTTCCCCGGGATAAAAAGTAGCCTATGTTACTCGCTGATAATGTAACTTTACATTGGTGAAAGAATTTCTCAAATCAGTCCAGAAGTTTCGTAGCCTTTTCAATGCAAACAAACAAACAATAAAATCTTTCTTCTTTATAATATTAGTATGGATAATATGCGAATTGTTTCAGTTCCGAGTTGTAGGACTTATGGGATTCCTCAAACAATTTCTGATATCCCTAGCACATGATTTTTAATCTCTATGTTCTATGAGTATTAACCACGACCGTTGTAATCAAACATACAACTTACATAGTATTATGCCCGTATCCTAAGGATAGGGGTAGAAAAACACTTTAGATTACCACATTAAATTTGAACAAGATAATCGTGACTGCAATTGTGCTTGACATGAAAATACAGAATGAAAATGAATTGTCATGGAAATAACCTCTATCTGTGCTTCTTCTTCTAAGTGGACGATAGCCTATTTGGGAATGGAACGGTCTGACGAGACAGGTGTCCGCAGGTTCAAAACCCAAGGCACACACCTCTGATTTTTCAAAGTTATATATGTATTGTTTATCAATTATATACATCGTTCGCTTTAACGGTGAAGGAACACATCCTAAGGAAACCTGAATACCTGAGAATTCCCCAAAAAATATTTCGAAGGTATGTGAAGTCTGACAACCTGCACTAGGCCAGCGTGGTGGACTAAGGCTTAAACCCTCTCAGTAGTATAGGAGGCCCGTGCGCAGCGGTGGGCAGTATGTAATACAGGGCTGGTATGGTATCGTGCTTCTACTTGGACTTCAAGACCATCTTATGACTTGAAAAGAAAAATATGTTTCTTTTTATCCATGCACAATAAAGTTGCTGTACATAACGTTAAGAGTAAAGAAATTTAAGTAAAAAGTGTGTGTGTACTTATGTACACGCGTTAGAAGTTATACTTCGTTGGCGTAACAAGATAAAAATCTTTTAAAAAAAATTCCTTTCGTCTTATTCTACGTTCAAAATTCAAAAATGTTGACTATAGCTAACTTCAGGCTGTCGCGGTCGGTTTTTCGTGACGGTGTGCGCGCGCATAGTAAAAATTTACATTTCATTTTTCCCTAACGTGCCAAAATAAGTATAACTTCAAAAATTAAATGTTATAAATAGTGTATGCTAAACTGAACCTGAATGCTGTTTCATATGCCGCGTATACATAACATAAATGGACATTATTAAATAATTGCCCGTTGACGTTTGCATTTGATAAACAACCTGTTTATTTGATTTAAGAAATCTTCGCAGTCTTAATGTGTCATTGTTGATGATTTTCAAAAGACTGTTATAAATAATTCAGACTGACAAAATCATTCATCATCAAAAATATATTTTTTTAGTGACTTTCTACCACAAAAGCATATTTCTGTTGATTATTTCAAAGTTACCAACTCTATGCTCAAATTAATTAATCATTATAATCAGTTTTGTATTAAATTTCTAATTTGCATGTTTTTGTTCGCCATTCTACTCACGTTAATGCCTTTTCCTGGAATAAAAAACACTCTGTACTTCTTGGCATAAAAAGTAGATACATGTTAATCATATTTATCTCCTTGCTAAATTACATCCAAATTCAATGGGCCATTTTAATAAGAACTTCTTATGGGACATCCAAACTTTTTATGTTAGTAGTGTTCAGGAGGATTGACGATTGATGTAAAGTTCTATATAGTAGGGTTATCATGAAAATCAATATTATTAGTTGACTCACTAACGATCTCATTAATTTATATCAAAAATACTTATCTCTTACCCACTTGTTCAATTTGATTTTTGAAGACGTCTCATGAAAATTCTTTAATAAACACGATATGTACTAATTTGTGACCAAAATTTTTATTAATGTCTGTCCAGACTAGAACTAAAATTGGAACTTGTATATCTTTTAACCGAACATCTTTTATCTTACTCATTAGTTCGTTATTAACCTGATACGGTTATTTTACAGAACAGCAGAGAGACGGTGCTGTACGTGTTAGACTGCGTGTTCTCTGTCACGGTGGTGGGTTCGTTGGTGGTATTCGTGTGGCGCGGCTCCTGGGCGCTGCTCGACATCTTCCTCTTCCCTGATGATACGGTCAGGTCGTGTTGGACCTCGTTGGTGAGTGTATTTCATTTTGTGTCATGAATGTGCTATAGTTCAATTTTGGAATGTACTATATTCCAAAGGACATGTCCAAAATCGGGCTTAAAATTCTAACCAAGATACATTATATATATTTGGACAGTACTTCCAAAAACTAGGCCTTTGCAATAAATCGCATAATTTTGAAGTTCCCCGTTTTGGAGATTTATGTAATTTTATTTTTATGACCGTTTTTAAAAAGTTTGTTATAAATGAAGGGGTCTAAAAATATTTTTAATGGATCCAAGATCGATATTTTTGCCCCTTGAATATCCATAAAATTTGAGCCTGGTTAAATTTTGAGACCCAGCACCCATACAAAAAGCGGACATCTCTGGAATGGAGCTCTTCCATGGGAAAATAAATTAAAGCATGACATGATCGATAGCATTGCACCTTTTACTTTAATTAAAAACAAGAAATGCAATATCCACCCAAAAACTATTTACTGAACGCAAATAGGTAAGTACCAGCTCTGTATTATACTGCCCACAGCTGAGCACAGGCCTACTCTACTACTGAGAGGGTTTAGGCCTTAGTCCACCACGCTGGCCTAGTGCGGGTTGGCAGATTTCCCATAGCTTCGAAATTTAGAGAACTTCTCAGATATGCAGGTTTCCTCACGATGTTTTCCTTCACCGTTAAAGCGAGCGATAGCTCACAAAGTACGGATGCAAATAACTATATGCGTCCATTATGCTGATAGACCATAGTGTAACTAGATAGAGTCTATGAAAGTTTTGTTTCTGTTTTGCAATATTTTACCCTATTGTTAGGCAATGACTCGTTTTAGGTATAGTTTTTACATGTGATCATTATTAAAACATATGTATTATATAAATCTCAACAAATACTCTACAATTAACAACATACGTCACTAAAATAGCAATGTAAATGTATAATAAAATTGTAAGTGTGTTAAAACATTTAGGTAACGCTCTAAATAAATATTTAGTTACGAAAAGTACAAACAGAAATATTTTGCTAAGTTTTCCCTAAACTGTATTGGCGCCAGACATTTGTTGTTTTTATTTGCTGATACCTTTCCTTAGTAACGCTAAAATGTACATAGGACAATCATTTATCCCTTAACTTTTTAGACTTGGTGACTGTAATAAACTAACACCTAATACCGAGCTCAAAAACTCAAAAAATAAAAGAATGAATTCTGGCTTTACATGACTCTACATATGACTTCAGATACTTTACTATTCATCGTATATCTTTACTGCCTTTCACCAATTTAACTCCTCTTAACATTGCAACAGTTACACAAATTCTTAAACAAACTGACATTAAGATTTTCGACTTAAAATTAATCTTGTAAGTAGAAAATATACAATAATGATATCAAAATACTTATTGTAAATCTTCAGTCAACATTATTTTAAGTAGTATTGTGAGAAAATGTTATCTCTGTGCCTGAGGAAGCATTCAACACACGTAAAACGTAAATATTATATTAGTGCGGTATAATTTTACTTTATTTCCTGCTGTAGAACTATCTCTTAGTGTAATCAAATGATTGTTCCGTGTACTTACTATTCTAGGATCTGAGATTGCTAACGTGCTATATTTTTGATACGATATTTTTTGAATTAATTTATCATTGTTTTACTTTTGAGGAAATTAATGTCAATTCAAGATTGGTAAATCTGAGTGCTAATTTTCATCCAAATCTACTGAGCAATTTGTACTTTAACTTCTAAAAAAACATACTTCCAAATATTTCTACAAAGTGTGAAAATTACAATGTTTGCAGAATTCTGTACAATCTAACAAGTATATTTATGCATACCTAAAAAAAAATCGATATTTTACAAAACCTTACTACATCAACGCAACATCCTCATAACCTAAACAAACACATTTAAACTTCCTAAAACAAGCATGAAACTATTTCCCTAGATATAAGTAATAAAACTGTTTACACATAAGTGAAAAAACATCGTCAAAATGTAAAAAAGTATATTTTTCCGCATATGGGTCATTATATATCTCGCCATTGAGTCAGTGACCACTTATGGAACGCAATTGCTTCTTCCTTTCGCGTTCGTCTTGTGTCCCCCACTATACATACAATATTGTACTACGATATTATTAGGATTTGAAATGGCGGAGAATTACAACGTTAGAGTGATCAGCTGATTTGTGATGTATTTATGTATGCTAGATGTTTATATTTTAAACTTTGTTGAAGACAATAAGCAGTGATAGCCTAGTTGGGAGTGGAACGGACTGCCGAGACGAATTTCCGCAGGTTCAAAACCCAAGGGCACGGACCTCTGACTTTTTTAAAGTCATGTGGGTCTTCTTTAGGAATTATGGCTCGCTTTAACGGTGAAGGAAAAACATCGTGAGGAAACCTGCATGCCTAACAAGTTCTGTATAAGGAGTTCAAAGGTATGTGAAGTCTGCCAACCCGCACTAGGCCAGCGCGGTGGACTAATGCCTAACCTCTCTCAGTAGTAAAGGAAGCCCGTGCTCAGCAGTGGGCAATATATAATACAGGGCTGTATGGTATGGTGGTATGAAGACAATAAGATGTAAAAAGGCATGTCCTGGTTCCTGGGAATGTATCAGCTTTCAATCCTACTAATATTATAAACGCGAAAGTTTGTAAGTATGGATGTATGGATATATGGATGTTTGTTACTCTTTCACGCAAAAAGTACTGAACGAATTTCGATGAAATTTGGCACACAGGTAGAATATGTCCTGGATTAACACATAGGCTACTTTTTATTCCGGGAAAATATAAAGCGGGACTTTTATCCCGGGAAAACTCATTCACGCGGGCGGAGCCGCGGACAAAAGCTCGTGTTTAATCATTTATTTTTGTGATAATCTGTTTCGTCTAATAGTTCGTTTACTATCCAAAAGATTTCTATATATGTCATTTTTCCTACTTAATTGAATTTCATGTTTTTATTCGATTCGTGGATATTAAGATGACTATTCGATTTTATAATTAGTGCAGAGCACCTTACAGTACTTGGAAAGTGTTAAAGAAGTACCTTTAAAATAGACGCATAATAAATAATTGTTTAAAAATACAAAAAATCACGCTTTATAGAAAATCCAACTAAAAAATAGAAAATAAATTTGAATTAAGAATAGTGTAAATAAGAAAAAAATGTATTTTATTGTAAAAAAAAGCGTGGGGTGTTTTTTCAGATATTATCAAAATGATATATAATACTTCTACTCATATTATTTGTCAATAAAATATTTATAACTATTGTCACCATGCTACATACAAACATACATACAAACATACATACAAACATACATACTAACATACATACAAACATACATACAAACATACATACAAACATACATACATACAAACATACAAGTGAAGCTAATATAAAGCGTGTAAAAATGGCGTTGGACGTGCAGGTGCAAGGTGGATAGACGACTTGATAAAGGTCGCAGGAACACGCTGGAATGAGGCCGCTTTTGTCAGGTCCGTCAGGAAATCTTTCGGGGAGACCTATGTTCAGCAGTGTACATCATGTGGCCAATGATAGTGATGAGATGCATCTGCTTTCAATTGAACTAGTATCTCTATAATGTGTGGTGAATTTCGAAGATATATTCATAATCACTGGTTATCCTTTTTATATCCTAACAAAAAGTATCTTACACTAACAAAACATAATTATACAACTAAGTATCTTATTACCTATTGTGAAAAGTCTAATTTACTCCACCCTCTACCTTGTAGTAAAACATATGACGCTTAAACCTCCACAACACTCCATCCATCTCTTGTTAGACTTGATATACACGTTCAATACCAAGGCTAGTTGAATTAGAAGCACGTGGCACAGACAGAAATACCTCGTTTATTAGCAAACAGCGGAACAATACGGTTGAGGCATTTACTTCATCAGGTTTGTTCCTGAAACTGTACCTAGGGATAAATTGGATAATTCTGATGTTATATGCGGACGGTGATCGTATGCTTTGAATAACCTATTCCTTATTATGCTAATTTGGAATGAAGTCATTCTTATTTCTTCTTTCAAAGTTTGTTCTTTGGAGCTAATAATTTATTTCCATTATTGAGAGTGATTTCAGTTATATTGTTCATAAGAAACCCTTGTGGTATACCAAACCATGCTTTAAAGAATTTTTGAGGTACAAATACCTATCCATCTTCACTTAAAAGCATTTCATACATCGTTACCGCCAGTTAATTTCCTTCAAATCCCCCTTTTTGAACCAAAAATGCATACAACAACCTTTTATTAGTTAGTTCTCCAATGGATTCCTTTTGTGAGAGCTAAACAAGTTTCCACGTTGATAAGAGATTACGCTCTACTCGCGACAATAATAAATCTAAACAATTGGCTACGTAATCAAAGCTTACTATTTATAGCTTATCTAACAATATGGCACGTCTGGAGACATTTCTCGCGGGAGTTTCCATTCTACTAAACACGGTCTGTAATAATGTTTACAAACAAACCAGTTGTAAGCCTTTTATTAGAGGCTTACTGTACATCCGTAATAACTGTTTCAGTATGTGATAAGAGATTACGTGTGTGTTGTTGAAGCTGTGCTTATTTGCTATGGATTAATGCAGGCGCCGCGCCGCCGCTCACGTGTTGTATGTCGATTCTGTTGGGGAACTTTTGACAAATAGCAACAAATACTATTTTACAACTTGATAAATATCGACGTTTATGCCTTGTATCTTTCTGAGGAACCAGCCTCTTCTATCTCAGCTTGAGATCTCAGATCAGCAATGTTGCAGGTTTCTTTATTAAAATTTATCTAATTACTACTAAATTCATTGCAGTAAAATGAGTCAACATTTGTAAAGAACACCTACTCAAGCTTTAGTATTCTATTTTTGGAGCTTTTAGCATAAATTACCCCTGAACTGATTAAGAGATTACCATTATAATAATTTATGATATCATTCACATGTTAAAAATGTTTTTCAACCTTAACATCTATTTGTCCACAGATAGTTGGTTACGCTCTAGTAGTGGTGACCTTCGCCCTGCAAGCGCCAGTCCGCTGGGCGGCCGCGCGTCTCCACGGAGCACCACGGCTCCTACTGGCAGACTTGTACCACCTCATCTCCTTTGTCGCCACCGTCAACGTTTGGAGGGGGGTGTGGGGCCTGCTCGATATATATTTCTTTCCTGGTAAGTAATTTCTACAAAGTAAAGTTGTATAATGCTGATGACTAACTGCTTACGACCGACGACAGTGGAGCGCAGTATCTGTCTCACAAATAATTAAATACAGTCAAAATGTTTCGATATAACGACTACTGTACATACTATGCCTTTTAGAAATAACACGGAATACCCGTAGATATTCTAAAACTATTAGTCAACGTATTTCTTCTAAAAATATTGAATGTTATTATAAACTTATAAATCCATCGTTTAACCTTGTCTTTTGGTCTACAGACAGTCCAAAACTCAGCAACTGGTGTTCACACGCCGTCAGCATGGCCCTGCTCATCCTCCTGAACTGTTCGAACTCTGTCCTCGTGCGAGGAGTCTATATCGACGCCGAGGAGCCCGCCGGCGAGTGCGTCGTCTTCCCCTGCCACTACCTCAGGCTATTCTTCCACAAAGAACGAACCAAGAAGAGGCACAGGCGAGCCCTGCAAGCCGCCGCAGCAGCTTCCAGGAAGTCCGAAGAATCGAGTTTACCATTACAGATTCCAGAAGAGAAGGTGTAGTTCAGGTCTTCCGAGCTGTTTGTCCAGCTCAAGGTTTTGTGCGTGTTGATATTGACTGGTTACAAGATTGACATATTATGGTTATGATTTAATTTTAGTGCGTTTAAGCACTGAATTGGTAAACCAGTATTCTAAAAATCTTTGTTACGCTCTTCGTCATTTACTGTGTCTGCGTATTTATTTTCTAAGTATAATAGTGACAATTTAAAGCCTGTATAAGCGTTTTAATACATCTTGTATTTATCATTTGATAAAGGTCGTCATTCGTAAAGAGAGCTCTACTTGTGGAAGAAAAACTCAACACCATTTCATCTTGTTTTATCCTTGTCCTCATTCTATTTCCGAATTATTATGCACAAATATTTATCTGTAGACTTAATAAATAATGTATTCGACATAAATTAGTATTTTTCCCTAATGCTGCTAGTCTGCGAGAGGCCTTAATTGTTCATCTGTAAAGAACTACGTCTAAGTCAATGTCATAATAAAACATGAAGGACAAGTCTCGCCGAAATTACTGGCCTGCTGCTGAATAACGTAAAAATAGCAACATAAAAAATAGTAACATGAATTGTTACTTGTAAACTCTGACCGGTAATAATTTGTCTCTAACTTTCTCAATAAACGATCCCAATCGCGTTTTTCGATCCATCGCGAAAATGGACCATTCAGAACAAAGCATTTTGTCATGCTTACATATTACTTATTTTAATTGGTTTATTCTCAGGATCGGATCGAATATTAAAATTGGGATCGTTTATAGAAAACGGCCGTAAATTGTATTTCCTAAAAATCTATCCATAGAATAGCTTTCATGTTTTGATTAAATCGTACACTTAATACAGCCGGTAGTCTGGTAGGTTTCGTGAGTTGTTCAAAGTAGATATAAGTGCTATGTAAATAAGTGTTATCAATAATATAAGTTATAGTTGGATAGCTGCGCTGCTGTTAAATTTCTACTGTCCCGCGGCGGACGGTACATAATAAACGGATTTATCACTAACATATAAATTGTTTTATTAATAACTTATTGAATTAAACTGATTTTATTACGATTTACGATGTTGAATGACCGCGTTACGTTTATAAAACAAAGCAGTGTGCGGCGAATGATAGCACGATTTATTGCATTGTCAAGACAACGGCTTCTATGCCGACTTTATTATTACTACTGGTAGTCCAGTGGTTGAAATTTGACCATTGAATTTTATATATTTGTAACACATATTATACATCTTTTATATTTTTTTGTACTCCTCTATATGAACTTTAATAATGCCAAATCACACACGCACGGATTCCGCGCAATGGGCTTAATAAAGAGGTACAATGTTTCTAAATAATCTATTTCAAAAATAGTGCTGTAATTTTAGGCTATCATATTAAATGAGAAATTTCTGTAATGATTTTAGAAAGTCGTGAGCATTCTCTGCCATTATTTTAGGAGGTTGACATCGCGTCTGATGAATATTGTGTTAAAAATTGGCACAAATTTCTAAGACTATTTATATTCATTGGTATTTTCCAATTGATTCCTTAGCTCGTCAATGTGTTTAATTTTGGTTGAAACAGGTCATCACATTAGGAAGTTGTGCAGAATGCCAACTGGACAATAGAATTTGCAAAATAGGGTAGATGACTACTTTTTTTTAATACATTTATCAAAAATGTATGTCATCCAAAATCTAATGGAAAAATAATTTTCAAAATTGGAGCAATAATAAGTAAGTAATAAAGCTTCGAAATTTGGTATAAGGGGTAATTGTCAAATAACAGTAATATCAGACTGTGACGACACCGAGTGTTACCAGCTATAACGCTGCTTGCGTGCGAAAGAGATAGTGCGATATCCCCACCACGCCCCCATTTTTGCTCATGACAATATTTCAAATACAAATAACTGCTTTATTTTTCAACCAATTTAGGTGCTGATTTCACAGAGGAATTTATTTTTCGGATTATTTTTTGTGACATATAAAATAATGTACAAAATAGAACATAGTAAACTACCCTATTATCTATACTAATATTATAAAGAGGAAAGATTTGTATGTTTGTAACGAATAAACTCAAAAACCACTGAACGATTACGACGGACGGATTTCGATGAAATTTGGCACACGGGTAGATCAAGTCCTGGATTAACACATAGGCTACTTTTTATCCCGGGAAAATATTTTTATCCCCGAAAAACTTTTTCACGCTGGCGAAGCCGCGAGCAGAAGTCTAGTAATTAATACATAAGTACATGTTATATTTTCTTTGATATACCAACGATACCATTCATAAAAATCATTCATTAATAAAATAATCACTAGCTCGTACTATGTACTAAGATAAAAAATATATATTATTGCAATGAATGTGCCGTATACTTCATTGCGCTATTTCTGTAATAATATATTCAATATTGTCTCAAATGCTTAATTGATTTATATAAATAAACATACATTATTTGTAAGTGGAAGAAAACTAAAGGTCCTTGCCCTAAGAATCAATTAAGTTAATAAAGATATTAGTATTTATGAACTAAAGTATAAAGTCTTAAATGCAGTGGCGAATGAATTAAGGATAACAATGTGAATTCATTGAAATGCACTCGCCGAGATAGCCTTATCATTGAATTACGCACGTTTTGACATAATTCACTATTAGCCAGGCTACGGAGAATGGCGCCAACTTTCCCACTTCTATACTAGAAATAGAACAAATATCTCAACTTCATATCAGAATCAAGCGTGCAAAATGCTGTCAAAACATGGTGATATTCACTATGGCGAGCAGCTGCGACCTTAGGGGAGAGGGGGCGAACCGGGAACCG
The DNA here is from genome assembly GCA_947568825.1 of Sphinx pinastri. Taxonomy (NCBI): domain Eukaryota; kingdom Metazoa; phylum Arthropoda; class Insecta; order Lepidoptera; family Sphingidae; genus Sphinx; species Sphinx pinastri. Next base: position 5,713,437 of record OX387620.1, read on the forward strand.
CTCAGATCTTACGCTATATGGGGGGGCTTCGCGCTTATCAAGGCCTTGTGCGGTGACCAGCTGAGGCTATTTTTTTTGCTGCTACCCGGGACCTTCTGTCAGCTAAGGCAGCCTGATAGTGAGAACACAGGAATATAGTTATGTTCTCGGGGCAAACCAACTAAGTAGTTTCCGAGAGTTACACTTTACAGCTTAAACTCTACTATTTGGTTCGAGAGGTAAGGGAAGATTAAATAACAACGGGTTCGGTTCGACCAATAATAGATGTACGTTAACAAAGGCCCGCATAGTTCTGGCGATTGTATGGACACAACGACTCGTTCATCGATTTTATGTGTAGACTACACTGTACTCAGTGCTTGGTGGTATAAAACGGTAGTCAATATGCCGTGCCAGGCAAAAAGAACCTTTAGACAGCCAAACATATTTTGAAATTCACATGCCATTTATCGTTAAAAGAAAAATACTCTATTAATTATAAGCGTAGCGTATACACACAAACTGATGTCAGTATTTTATTCCCGAAGAGATCTGCTTACATAGGCAGAGGTGCGCCTAATTTTCGCCATAATATTATGTATTCCGTCCCATAATATGATAGGGGGCAAACATATCGCCATATCGTGTACTAATTCCAATTTGACTTTACACGACCCGGGCACCGAACCCGAGACCTCAGCTCGGCAGTCGTACAGCAATAGGACTACGCCACCAAGGCAGTTCATAAACATATCCAATGTCATAATGAGGAATATTGGTGATGTGCATGCTCCTTTAGTGTATCGATGGGAAAGGGGAGGGTGTAGCAGCTCTTTGACACCGCCTTATTACGTTTTAAACCAATGACTGACTAACACCGTCATTACTAGAGGGTTTTGTAATCGCTTCAGTGCTTTGAGTATTTAACAACAGGAGATGTTAGTGTGGGGAATTGAGTATCTCCTCTTTGCTTGAAGTCGGTAAATATCAATGCCGTGTGACGTGGATATTAGGAAACACACTTGACTTTCGATAACACTACAACATGCAAACATTAAATCATACAAATAGGTACAAAATTATATTTACTGTTTTTTTTATAGCATAATCCAGAAAAGGAGCACGTGGTTAAGTTAGAGTTAAGTTCCTTAAAATTGTTTATTAGGTAATCCTAATAAACAACTAGTGCTTACATTCTTAGAACAGAGATTAGAAAGGGAAGGTTGATATGGTTTGTACTTCAACCGTTAACTGTCATTTCACGATGGATTTCTGTAAAACAATGGTCCTAAACTCCTATCCATCATCCATCATCCTTAATTTGTCTTGATGCGAGGATTGAACCTTTCCAACTGAACACAGCTTTATTATCTGTTACAAAATACTTAAGTGATGTTAAAAAGAGTTTACTTTTGAAAAAGGAATTGAATACATTTGGAGCTGATTCAATAATCAGCTCCAGCTAACAACGGCAATCCGTTGTTTACATTCACGAAATATTATAGAAATTCAAGTAAAATCTTTTCTATGGGATTAGCAAAAAAGTCCTCAAGTAAGTTAAAAAATACTTTATTTAAAAGGCATAGTTTAAAAAGTATGAATAAATCTAGAATCGTACGCTAAAGTCTGTGTAGGCGATCTTCGCTACATATTCCCAGTTGGTGAGTTCACACTTCTCTATCTTGCAACCTGGCGAGCCTGTTGTTTTTAACCACTCTATCCTGAAAAAACCATCAGTTATTAGTACATTCGATCAGTGTTGTTACCAGTCATGACATACGGCACTGAGACGTGTCCTCTGACTATGGGCCGCCTAAGACGGCTCACGGTCACTCAGCGAGCTATGGAGAGAGCTGTGCTCGGTGTTTCTCTACGCGATCGAATCAGAAATGAAGACATCCATAGAAGAACAAAGGTCACTGACATAGCCCAGCAGATTAGCAAGCTAAAGGGGCAGTGGGCAGGGCACATAGTTCGCAGAACTGACGGCAGACGGGACAAAAAATTCTCGACCATCCCAGGATGTTGAGACAGCCTCCTCCTACTTCTAATAATTTAAAAATCACCAAAATGACTACGAATACTCATAATACTGATGATAAGATTCAGTTTATGTTCACCTAAAACTTTTTAGCGTTGGCATTGAAGTATGATTAATGAGCATTATGCAATTTGGATAGAGTCCAAATTATTATAGGAAGACTTTGTTCCGGATTATTTTAATTAATAAGATGACGTCGGTCAGGTGATGTTATATTGAGTAGGTCATTGCCAAATTATTTATAGAGATAAGCAACTATACTTACTAATAAACGTTGTATACGTCGGTGATAGTTATTCAGTGTTTTGTCTTGCTATGTTGAGTGACATTTACCGTCAGAGGAAGTGAGACAAAACATTGTATAACTATGACAGACGTATACAGTGATTATTATAGTTTTGACAATCCTATCTGGCCGGTATGACAATTCAATTTTTTCGCGACACGATAACTTTTTTAGAACGTCTACCCAAAAAGTACCAACTTCAACTGATATAATTGCAAATATTTACCATATTCTCCATAAATTATAATAATGAGTATAGTATTTGTATACTAACCTAGAATTAATATTGTAAAAATAATACTAAAATGACTAAAATAAAGAATTTAATCTTGACTTTTAAATCTACGCGACGCCTTTACAATGTTGTATCGTTCAGTTCATGGTGTTGTGTTGGGAAAGTTTTTAATCGTTTGAAAACGAAATATAAAGGATTACCGAATACGCATTAAGACTGTCGCACCGAACTCTACTAGGATTTATTAGATACTAATTGGCCTAAAAGGCCTGGTTGATAAAGTCAATGAAAAATAAATAATTTCAATGTAATTTAAACTTCCGATGTTTATCCACGTCATTGATTCCTCAAAGCTCCGTGTATCAGTCACATAATCTCCCAGATTTTTTTGGTTTGTGTTTGAATGTAGCGTGACTCTACTGATTACATATATCTAAAATCCTAGTAATATGTCAAAATATACTAACATTTGATCCAATTGGGCTTTAGTTCCTTGGATTTTGCCAACGATGGTGCCTTTCTTTGAGTTCTTCACCCAGCCTCCGATGCCCAACACTTCAGCCATCTCCTTGCAATATTTTGTAAAGTAGCATCCTGCACACAATTATAATAATTATTAGTACCGATACTAAAGTATATTTCTATACTATAACTATAACAGAATTAATATTATGACATTTTTACAATATTCGGGTTCTTTTCTATTAAGTTAAATAAAACGCAGCTATGAAAACTGTCAACAAAAAAATATTCCTGTCTGAAATCAAAGCGAAATAAGTACGATGATTTCCTGGATACAGCTAAAGTCAAGAGCCTTTGTAATAACGTCCTATAATCCTTACAGATATAAAAGTAATTCACGATAAGACCTGATATCCGGTATATACCCCGGCTTCCAGCATCAAAGACAATTGATTGAAATTTCAAAGGGAAGCTCATCCACACAAATTTTAATAGCAAGCTATAGATAACCTTACGGTTTTCTCTAAGATACCTACTGCCACCATAATTATAAAATGTATAAAATATGACTCTACCACTTCAAAATATCTTTAAAATTCGTTTTTAGTGACCAGCTTTTGCGTGCGGGCACGCCAGTGTTAATGGAAATTATTGAAGCTGACCTTTCGCTACAAATAAATTAAAAGTTAATAATTAAAGCAGGTATTGAATATTATTCTGTTTTTACATTTATCTCAGTAGATCTAACGCTTAGAGTTCTACTAATATTATAAATGCTAAAGTTTTTGAAAATGTTTGGATGTTTGTATGTTTGTTAGAAGTAAACATAGAAACTACTGAACGGATTTGGATGAAATTTGGCACACGGGTTGATCATATCCTGGATTAACACAAAAGCTTTTTATTCCAGTAATGTGTTCCCATGGAAAATAATAACATTTTTGTCTGTTTTTTAAATAAATGGCACTGGCGTCGTACTGTGCATTAAGGACTTTTGTAGCAGAAAAGGCTGTCCACACGGGCGAATCCGCGAGCAACACCAAGTTGTATATAGGTCATACGGCCGCAAACTTTCTTTTAGATTATCATAGTGTTATTAGTTATTATTCTACATCTAGAGCCTTCTACCGACTAAATAAGTAATAAGTAGTTATGCTCTCTACTACCTCGTACCTCTGTACATCTCTTTGGGGATAAAAGGCGTGAGTGTGTGTGTGTGTGCTGTCTAAAACCACCTAATACGCTATTAGCTTTAAAGTATGCCGAATTATTGTAATGCTTGTGTTTCTAAGGTAAATTGCAACGCGAAATAAGTTTTATTGCAAAGTGTACTTAGATTAGTAAACGAAAACAGAAGTAACAAGATCAAAAGAACGGACAAGTGGGAGTGGGACTTGCTTACCGAGGGTTCCGTATGAAATTGTAGGTAAGATAGGTATCTAAGTATACATATAAGTTCAATAGTTCGCATAAATTAAATAATAAATTAATAAAATTTAAAAGTTTATAATAGTACATTCGCTTTTGTTTGTTATTAGATATTTACCGTCTTCAGATAGATTTCCTTTACATGTACTGTAAGTCCTTGTATCTTGCCAAATTTCATGATTCTAGGTCAACGGGAAGTACCCTATAGATTTTGATTCCCTTGCGAAATCGCAAAATATGCGGAAATATGCGATATAAATGGTAATTTATCTGTTGACTTACAAGTTTGATTTTTTTACAGCTAAAGGAGACCCTACACCCGAGTATTTGATACAAATTTCAACTTGATATCTCGACGCGTTCCTGAGAAAAAGGGCCTTGACAGACAGACAGACAGACGGACAACAAAGTGATATAAGGGTTCCTTTTTTTCCTTTTGAGGTACGGAACCCTAAAAATAAGGTTTACTTAAGGTCTAATAAGTCTTGCCTGTTTTGGTTTTGCGAGTAAAGTCCAATTACCATTTCCGCCCAGCCTCAGAAGCTACAGGGTGGATGTCACCCGTCTTACAACCCAGAGACAAAACCACCCGGAGCAATGAAAACATCAGGCGCCCGCTGGGCAAAGACCGAATTTAAGACTGATTAGTGCTCCCATATACTTAGATGCGCATACTAATAGAATCGCTCTATACGAATACCATTGGGCCATTAGAGTGAGAACGGGCTATTTGGGCTATCACCGATCTATTTACGCTCTACCAAACCATACCATACCAGCCCTGTATGACATACTGCCCACTGCCGAGCACGGGCCTCCTCTACTGTAGAGGGCAGTTTGTAATACAGGGTTGGTATGGTATGGTTTGGTAGAGCGTAAAGAGAGCCCATATAGCCCGTTCTCCGTAGTAGAGGCTCTACTACTGACAGGGTTTAGGCCTTAGTCCACCACGCTGGCCCAGTGCGGGTTGGCAGACTTCACATACCTTCGAAATTTATATACGCTCTACATACCCATGCGGGATATATCTCGGACGTAATCTTTAAAAGATACATAGAGCGCAATTGAGCTGAGGTTAATCATAAGACACTACTATATTGGCGTCTTCTTATTCCACGATCAAGATGCGTTTGTTCCTAATAGCTAGGGACTCTCGTACTTGAACCTCACCACTATAGGGAAGCAAATGTTCGACACATCCTTTGACTGCTGGCCACGACAATTTAATGTTATCAAAGAGCTCCTTTAACCAGAAACATCGTTGCGCCTTCTATTCCGCGCTGGGCCTTTCTTAACATGTTGGGTCATTTTATTCAGGCAGTGATTTAGTGGTGATATAAATAGTGGATACATCTTTGCCAATATGCGATGCACATACAGATAAAATCCACCATGGTCCAGTGAATTTTCGAACGTCAGCGATCCAAAGTGGATATCTTTTAATCCACTGGTCGAAAACGGGGGACGCCGTGCAATGACGCTCGCACACGCTTTCGGGTTCTTTAATCTGGTTTGCAACTCCAGGGGCCTGCCTCTCGCACTCTCTGTATTGGTAGTTACTCTTATAGGACCTAATATTGCTGCATAAATTTCGTTTTAGCTCTTTACGTCTTTCCTATTTCAATGATAATTCGTTTTAGTCGCGATAAACAATTAAAATCTTCTGGAAATCTTTAGGGGAGGACTATGTTCAGCAGTGGACGTCATGTGGCTGATGATGATGATCAAAATAAATATAGGCTCGCCCCCTATCACATCTTGGGACGGTATACGCACGGCGAAAAGTGGGTGCACTAGTGGCGCCTCTACCCCTTCGGGGATAAAAGGCTTGAGTATGTGTGTATCAAAATAAATAGAACTGAAGAGCAGCAGTAGATTAAGAGCTAAATCGATAGCATCACTGGATCGACGCCTAATGTGAACTAATCACTCATGCTTGATATAAATAGACGGCATGTTGCATTTAGGTCGATGTCAATATACTTGGACGTGAAACGGGCCATATTAGATTAACACATCAATTCTTACCACTGGATGTTTACCAGGATTTGCTGATTAAAATCCTCGTACAGTCCCATCTGAAAGTTTACAGTTATGGGAAATCTTCGTTAACCGTCCATAATATTTCTTGCTGATTTAGTAATTACTTCAAATTGTTGTCGAAATCTTGAACAAAACAAATATACAATCTAATACTAAGTCAGCTGGGGTTTATAATACGATATTCTCTGTTTCTACCTCGAAATACCAATTATGTGGCCAGTGTTTTGTTTCTTTTTGAAGAAAATTATTGACAGTATAATTACTGGGCATCAGGCAACTTTACATCAAAATATCAAATGTCTCAATAAAACAATGGCAATTCATGCTCATACACAATATAGAAGTCTGAGTATTTGCTGTTTATGGCAGTCTTTAAACCAAGCGATCAACTTCCTTGTCTTTTCACAAAATTATTAAATATTTAAAAAAATTAGGAAAATGTTTTAAACAGAATCAATACAAACTTTATAACACAACATATCGTCAGCGTCTTTGATCCCGTACAAATTTTACTTTACACAATTTGCCCTCTATCCGACTCCTTTCATAAATGTATTTAATAATAGGTATAGTAAGTACAATATATATAATATAATATATATAATCTTTACAAAATATTTACCGCTATAAATAGATAACGATAATTATCGACATCTTAATCCGCCTGACTATTTTTGATGAACAAAGCAAGTAAAGAATTCTTTCTATTTTGTGATTTTAAAAGAAGAAGAATACCGATAATGGGGTATAATATTTTTTTCACGTTGTCATTTAAAAATCTTCACTTCAGTTGTTAATTTTATTTAACAACATTTATACTATTGTATCGAAAATGTCATCTTTAAAAAAATATTATAAATAGGTATATGTACCTAAATTATATATTCTGAAATTAAATTAAATGAAATAATTTATTCGAACCCATAAAATGTTATACATTATTTAGATTCCGTCAATATTAACTCTACCACCAGTTCGGAAAGCAGTTCTCACTAGAGAAGAACGGGCAAGAAACTCTAGTGTTGCTCTTTTCAAAATCAGTTCAAGGTATAAAATACAATGCATATGTAGAGAAAAAAAAACAGTATTTGTTTAGAGCAGTTCATTTATATACTCACAAAATAAGTAATAAATTTTAAATTCCAACATGAGTGCATAACTATCTCAGAAATCATGTAATAATTTGATCTGAAATCTTCAAGATGTCGTTTGAGTAATCCATAAATAAATATTTTCTTTTATTAAATAGGGCCAACATATGCTTAACAATGTTCCTTATAGAGAAATAGGTAATACCTAAACGAAAGTAATACACAGGAAATTTTCCTGCCATACAAGTTACTTAATTCGTTTACCTATAAAATGTTTAAAGTATTAAATATAAAGGTTTTAGGTATACAAACGATTTTCTTAAGTCTGTCAAATTATTCTTTTATAACCTTTTGTAAATATAAGATAACAAATGGGTAGGTATATAAGAGGTACCTTTATGTATTATCTTCATGAATACCACAACTAACCTTGAACTTGTCCAAAGACCTCGAATTCCACCATAGCCAGCACATTAGGATCTTCAACACCCATCACTAACCACTCCAAAAGTTTATCTCACACGACGGAACTTTTTGGTCAGGTTAGAGCCGCCAAACTGGCAAGAATCGCGCCGCCCGCCCTAGATATTCGCCGTACGTACATAGATTATATTCTATACGATTACGGTGATCGTAAATAGTAAACTGACGTAGAATCAATATTTGTGGATGGTAACTCGTAACTGAATCGTTTAAAGTCATAATTATTGGGTTTATAAATGAATAAATTGTGGAATATCTTTTTTTATGACGTGTAAAGATCTCTAGAGCGCCGCGTAGTCGCTGTCAACTTGTTTTCAAGAAACAATAAGTCACTATGAAACTAATAGTTGCTGATAGCAAAACAGCAACGATATGTGCGAAATCTTCGATGATGCAGCGGATGTGTCTAGAAATGCCACCGTAATCTGCTTAAAATCTCTACTATCCTCAGAATAATAGTTATTATTCTGAGCTAGGTACTATCATATCGAACTAACCTCTCGGCCGTCAGTTTGGTTGCGACAAGTCGCTTAGTGTGATGCCCGGTTGGTTACAAGAATTAGATAGTGCTGGAATGTATCAGAATTCTTTCTGTCTCTGAAAGTACAATAAATTTAGGTACCCACAGATTATAAATTGCGGTTAGCACATACCACGATATGAAGATACATTAGGTGCATATTACTGAGAATGTTGCTATTTTGTTCTACCTCACAGTGATATTCAAAGCCCGGGAGAAAAAGTAGATTACAAAGACTTTAAAATATACTTCGGCGGTAAGTTACCTACTTAAGAAAATACCTAATATTTTTTTTTTGGCATTGAATGACGAGACGAGCATGCCGTTCGCCTGATAGTAAGCGATACGACCACCCATGAACAGTAGCAACACCATCCAGCACCTTGAGTTACAAAGTACTGTGTGGCATTCCACTGCGCTTGTCATCCTGAGACAAGATGTTAAGTCATTCATTATGTCCAGTAGTTACACTGGCTACAATGTCTTTCAAATCGAAACAACAGTGCATGCACACTGCTGTTTGGCGGTAGAAATAGACATTACGGTGGTACCCACGCAGACGGTCTCTTACATATGAGAGACCTACCACCAGTATAAAAATGGCTACTTAGATATGAATTATCATTTAGAATTATGATATCCGATAAGTCGGATTTAATTCAACGTTAGGGATATTGTGTGGAAATAAAACAATAACAGGCGATGAAGAAGGAAGCTGCCCCCTCCAGAAGTTAGGGCCGGGGGCTCGGAGTGGACGGTTCCGCCGACATAACAATTACAATTAAATGATTGACCACTGATTGCACAGTTTCCTAATCAACTCGCCTAGGTCGTCATCGCAAATGTAGGTTAAATATTTGTTTAACAACATTGAAATCAATCGATGCCTTATAGCTAATATATTAATGTATTGTATTAAAAAAATATGTTAACTTACATTGTACTTGTAAGTTAACTTATATTTAAAATTATGAACAATATCTATACTAATATTATAAAGCTGAAGAGTTTGTTTGTTTGAACGCGCTAATCTCCGGAACTACTGGACCGATTTTGAAAATTCTTTCACTAATAGGAAGCTACGTTACTCCTGAATGCTATAGGCTACTTTTTATCCCGGAAAACCTGTTCCACGCGGGCGGAGCCGCACGCAATGCTAGTTAATTATATTTGTAGGGCCATCAGTTCGATATAGCTACTTACTTAAAAAACATATTATTAATCCGATACGTTATACCTTTGTAGAGTATTTCAATACATTGTCAGTTTCCTTTTGAAGCGCCCGTAAGTTTATTTACTTAAGTATCATTATCATCAGACATTCAACAGTTTAGTTTGTTATTATCATCAACGTCATTGTTATTGCAAATTTTCAAGAGTACAAACATTGATGTATTAAGGGTTTTTTAATAGAAAGAAAGAAAAAAAATACATCAATGAGTACAAACATATATTTTGATTTGTTTCTGAATAATTCAATAATAATGATAGCCATAGGTATACCTGGCTTCAATTTGTGGTAAAGAAAGTAAGTATGGTATTTCATTATTTTTGGGTAGCAGCCGTAATAAAATAATATTATAATATTATATTATGGTGTAGGTAACTGGTGATTGGTGAGATCTCGTGTTCGATCTCCTTTCTTTGTATTATCCTATCAATTGAATCTACTTCTGCAAACGGGAACCAACCCACACCAAAATATTTTCTACTAGTTGATATTTAAACTAAAAGTACCTGGGTGACCGAACCTTGTTCGGGTGATTTTTTAATACCTACTACTATACATGGTATTTATTACTTTAAAGTAGGTCCTAAAACTATTTTCTATTTCAAGAAAATATTCACGACTGAAGTCAAATGATTAGATACATACAGTTACCTTACCAATTTAAAAAACGGTTCTTCAAATGTTCAGATTTTATATTAAATCTCAGGTTTCATAGTTTTTCCCATGGACGTATAAAATAGGCGGACGGACTCTCGTTAAACAAAAACTGAAGCACAGCAATGGCGGCGGCGTAACTATGTGTGCGTAAATGTATGATTGCCATAAAAAACAAAATTTCCCCAATTTTTAACACTAGTTTACACTACACTATTTTTCCAATTTTAGGTTAGTTTTATTGAAAGTCGTTTCAATAATTTTATTGTTTGCAAGATGTAATTATAATTAATTAATTTATATATTATTTAGCTTTATTTGAAATGACCGTGATAAATAATAGCCAAACATATGTGATTAGTAGGTGTGTAGAAATGAATGAGTCTTACCGAAACAATAAAATTATGTTTCCTAACTAATGCTAAATCATACGCATACACTCACTCACGCCTTTATTCCCGAAGGGGTAGGCAGAGGCGCAACTAGTGCCCCCAGTTTTCGCCGGGCGTATTCCGTCCCGTGATATGATAGGGGGCGAGCCTATCGCCATATCGGACACGAATTCCATACTCCGGGCTGGTACTGAATTTAAAACCCAATATCACTTTGGCCGACCCGGAAATCGAACCCAAGACCTCGGCATCGCAGTCATACCGTAATACAACTACGCCATCGAGGCAGTCAAAAGGCTAAATCAAACAACGTAAATAATTAAACTTTCTTTAATTTGCATTTCTTTTTTTTTAATTCTCTATCTTGCGTTAACTTTATGTATAACTACCTCTTACTTGTGTAGGTCTTTGAGATGCCCTCTTCTTTCGATATGTGATGAAATCTAATTGTTAAATGTTTTTCTGCAATATATTTAATAAGATTTATTTTATGATCTACACTCTCTTATTATATTAATTAAATCACTCCTCCATACTTCATTTCCTGCAGGAAACCTAAAAAAACATATACCTAATAACAACCTATACCTATTTAGTTTAAAAAACAAAATCGTATTTGAAACAAAAAAATCACGTCTCCTATACTTCGGGGTCATTTACCCGTCAAATAGTTGACAACACTGGAATTGTAGGCTGAGGTTTTGTGTTACAAAAATAAATAATTTTAAATATCAATGAATGTTGAACAAATAAGTGATACATTACTAATTTACCTATGAAATGTGATCCCGTGACATTTGTTCTTGGAACCACTGTGATTTTGACAGCATTTAACCACATAAGACGGCATATTTTAATTATTTATTTTTATTCTTACAACGACTTCATTCAATTGAGGTTTGTTGCGTAATGGCGGCCGATCGACATACTTTGGTGTGAATGTGTGCGCGATACTCGTGCGTACAGGCAAGCTGACATACTTTGGGTGCTTCAGTTTTTTGTGTAGCGAAATTCCGTCCGCCTTTTTTTATAGGTCCATGGTTTTTCCATATTGAATTACATCACGAGCAGATACATAGTTCAGTTCTCGTCCCTTGTCTCACTTAGTTACGAATTGATAAAAGACGAATGTCCTATATTTATTATCATGGTTTAAGATAATTTATCCGCACAAAATTTGGTCTTAATAATATGTTTCGTGGTTTAGTTTCTCCCCCCTTTAGCTGTCCTAAGTTAGTGATTAATAAATATGAATATCCCATATTTATACTCAAGATACATCTATATCAAATTTCGCCATAATCGGTTCAACGGTTAATTTTCTTTTCCCTTTTAACCTTCTTATTTAGGGGTTAATAAAAAACTAAATCTATACTAACTTAGAATAATAACACATAGAAACCGTGAACATACACGCTTAGTGAGGTAAGTAAAACTAGGCTAAATTAGCCTAGTAACCAAACATCCGGCGTCAGTGCTCAAGGCCGAATCGTAGTGCTATCAGCTCTCGATATTTTATTTTAAAATGATGGTTTGTGCAATAAACTGATGTCATAGTATCTCGGATAATTTTAAGAAACATTGTAACATAACATTTCACATGCAATTATTACGATTAATCTAATATTTTGACATAAAATAATAGCTAAAGCAAAAACAATAATTCAAAAATTTTATAGACGCCATTATATCAAAATGTTGCCAAACAAAAAAGAAAATTGATACCCCAAATGTTGATGTTCATATTCTAAAATAAATATATTTCTAAAATTAACTTATTTAATTGGTACCTTTGCATGCTTTGGAATTGTGTTGCCAGTATTATGAAAATAATATTTTTCTGTTGAGTTGATTTTAATTGACATTTCAAATTTTAACAAGCTTATATTATTATTTTAAATGAAAATAGTTCTAAAATAAGGGCACCTGTATCTTTTCTTTTTTAGAAATTATGAAGTTATCATTTATAATTTTAACTTTTTTTTTTCTTTTTTTCAGCAAACGTAAGCACTAAGCTTCAAATGACGTCAATTATACGGTTGAATAGTTAATGGTGATGCTGCCTTTTTTACTATGATTCGCAAAAAAACCGTAATAAAATAGAACCAGATACATTTGATATTATTGACATAAATAAAGGCATTCATTCATATCATCATCATAAAACTAGAATGGAGGCAAAGGTAAATACCGCATTCAACCGTTTAATTCACGTCATCAACGTAATTTGTTTTTAATTTGGTACTGTTTTGGTCATTCTAAGGGATTTATTTTATTATTTTTTATTTCAGATTTTTATCATTATAATTAAGGATAAAGTAATCCCTTACTGTGAACAATAATAATAATTCCATAATTAAATAATCCTAATTAAATAATGACTTAAGGTTTTGGGGAACATCCGATACCACTAGCAACATTATTTGCACCCTTGTGTGCGTGTGGCAGAACGTCAATACGTGTGGCCTACGCCTACATCAATGAGTTTTATGCTTCACACTTGACAGTTTTTTGATATGAAACTATCATTCTTGGCGTTATTATTCTATGTATACTAATATTATAAAGCTGAAGAGTTTGTTTGTTTGTTTGAACGCGCTAATCTCAGGAACTACTGGACCGATTTTGAATTTTTTTTTGGTGTGGACCACCCTTATCACTTAGGGGGATGAAAAATAGATAACAACCTATTCTCAGACCTACCAAATGTGAATATAAAATTTCATCAAAATCGGTTCAGCCGTTTCGGAGGAGTATGTGATGGTAACAAACACTGTGACACGATTTTTTTATAGATAGACAAGTTTAGCGCGCTTAAATAAGAATGTGATATTTTGGTTTTACAACTACTTAAGGTGAATGTCCCTTATTTCGGCATCTTAAGGCTTTAAGACTTTAAGATTTTTTAAATATATTACTAAACATGATATCAGTTTGAAAGATTTGTGTGACATATGATGATATTTTGTTATTCATTTAATGCATGAATTATGTAGTTTTAGTTCGATTATTTTTTATATTAATTTAATTGTGGACCTCTTTTTTGGCCGCTATTTCGTGATAAAATTTCGCTCTGCTCGTAAGTTCGTGAACTTGCGGCCCCTGTTTCGGGATAAAGCTTTTTACTGTGAGTAACGATAATTTATTAATAAAAAAACGTAAATATTTAAAGGATTTAATAATTATTATAAACAGGCCGAAGATATTTTTGAAATAAAAAAAGGTGGCATAGTGAGATTCAATTTAAAGACGACAAATAAAGCTTTTTTTAATTACAAATAAAAATCAAAACTAAAATTGAACCTGAACACATTAAATGCAAATGCAGTCACTTTTCTTACAAAATGCACGGAGAAAGATTTTTTTAATTTCTGACCAAGTACTAATACCTCTAATGGTCCCATAGAGGCTTTTAATCCTTATAAGCAACAAGATCGATTGGCATCAAAAAAGCTTTTGCGTAAATTGCCAACTTATTTCAAAATCTCTGAATGCATTTATGTCTATTTCTACCACCAAGCAGAAGTGTGCATACACTGTTGTGTTTCGGTTTGAAGGAGATTGTAGCCAGTGTAACTACTGGACATAAAGAGACTTAACATCTTATTCTCAGGATAACGAGCGCAGTGGAATGCCAAACAGTACTTTGTAACTCAAGGTGCTGGATGGTGTTGCTACTGTTTATGGGTGGTCGTATCGCTTACCATCAGGCGAACGGCATGCTCGTTTCTTCATTCAAAGCAATAATTTTTTTTTTTATAAATACAAGAGCACCTCATGACACTTCCAAGTTCCCGCCAAAACTCCGTTCGGAGTAGCGGCCCGCCAGTGTTGCCAGATAGTTGGTGGTGGTTGGTTGGTGTAAAGTCGCCCATTATTGGGTAAAGTAAATGGCGATGGGTCGTCAACCGCAGTAGCCTAAATGGCGACTGGTCGCAATTTACAACTTTTTGTCGTCCCGACACCCTTTGATTAATTATAATATTAAATATACCTAGATATAGTCACGCGCTGCGAAGCAACATAAACAAATGGGCCGAGTCTGCGATTATGCTAGTGTGCGTGACAGCTGTATCCAAGATGCTTATATCAAAGCTTCTTGGCTGTGTCATAACTCATACGCTATCGCTGCGGCATCGGTCATTCTGCTTATACTCGTGTGCGCGCATAATGATACCAGTTATTGCATGGTTTGTATTAAAACAGAGAGAAAATTATATCCATGAAAGCCAAGAAAAAAATCACTCTTTTTATTTTATAATTTTGAAATTACTCTAATAATAACAACAAAGATTTTATTAAATTTACATACATCAGTACACGGTACTTAATTCTATTAATTACTATTAGAAACGTGAAAGTATGTGAAGATTAATGTTTGTTACTCCTTCACGCAAAAACTATTGAACGGATTTGGATGAAATTTAGCATGGAAATGGATTAATACATAGGCTCCTTTTTACACAATGGGAACGTGGGTGCGCGGTGCGTAAATTATATTTTATACTAGCATTGCGCGCGGCTCCGCCCGCGTGGAAAAGTTTTCCGGAATAAAAAGTAGCGTATAGCACTCAGGAGTAATGTAGCTTCCTATTAGTGGAAGAATATAAGAAAGATTAGCGCGTTCAAACAAACAAACTCTTCAGCTTTATATATTAGTTTAGATCGATTATTATCTATTGACATTAATGAATGTGTTGGCAATTGTTAAAAATAATTTAAACCAATGCACATTATTTTATATAATTAAATATTGCGGGTATCCTTGTTGTTATTAGAGTATTAGTCCGTTTGTCTGTTTTGTGTGTGTGTGACCTAGAATAACACAAAGACTATAGTGGTAGATCGACAAATTGTATCAAATAAAACCAAGTAATATTATGAATTAAACTTTTTAAGTGTCTCGCCCTTTGGACTTGTTTCTTAAATATTCTTCTTTTTTATGCGGATTTAAAATGCGATTGGAAAATATAAAGTGGGACTTTTATCCTGGAAAAAAAAATTACGCCGGCGGAGCCGCGAGCAAACACTAGTTATCTATACATTCCACGCGTCACTTATTTGTTGAAACGACCTGTTTTTGGTGCCCTGGGGCGGCCAATTACCGGATCCACCCTGGGTGGCAAGAATCAACGCTACGCCACTGACAGCACAACAATTTTTTATTTCCATTAAAAAAAAAAATTAAACTTGTGGTTTTAAACGTCGAAAATATTGACCGTTTAGTCAAAAAAACTATTTACTTTGAATCCATTTTTCCAATTTTTTAGGACAAGTTGATTCCATAAACTAGCAACCCATAACTATTGCGAACTCTTATTTTTTTTTAACGATATATATCAACGGGCTTATTTTGCAAGAAGTGGCCATAAAAAATGTTACTTACCGGTGGTAGGTGACATTATTCGTTGTTTTACGTCGACCCTTGTAGTATTGCACACTTAAATCACACAAACCGACATTTTCGAACAATATAAATCTGCGTAACAACGTGAGCGAACGCCATGACAGCTCGAAACGTACTAAGCGCGGCAGAATGATATAAAGGCGGACTGTAAGCCTTTATTTTTATCGACGCTTTTGAAGCGTTCAGAGTCAATCTAGGTATATTATTAATCAAAGCACTAAACCTATATCGATGAAATATGGTATGGAGATAGTTTGAAATCCTGGGAAGAATAGTGGCTACTTTTTATCCCGGGAAAATATATTGTGGGACTTTTATCCCGGAAAATGAAACGCGCTATAACAGATAATAATATCTACTACGCCAGAAAATAATGTACCTAAGCATATTATGTTTTACTACCGAGGCGAAGCCGGGAAGGGTCGCTAGTATTTTCTAAAACTAAATTAATTTTGTTGGAGTTGGACGATAGCCTAGTTGGGAGTGGAACGGACTGTCGAGACGAATGTCCGCAGGTTCAAAACCCAAGGGCACACACCTCTGACTTTTATAAAAAGTTATGTGTGTATTCTTTGTGAATTATCGCCCGCTTTAACGGTGAAGGAAAACATCGTGAGGAAAACTTCCTGCATACCTGGGAAGTTCTCTGAATTTCGAAGGTATGCGAAGTGTGCCAACCCGCACTAGGCCAGCGTGGTGGACTAAGGCCTAACAGTAGTAGAGGAGGCCCGTGCGCAGCAGTGGGCAGTATATAATACAGGGCTGGTATGGTATATATCCCATCTCCAACGCTTGCTACACCCACGTAAACGTTTCCCATAGTAACAGTAGTTCTTATTGGCTTACCTTTTTTGGGAAATTAGCAAAATTTTTATGTATTATATACATATTATAATTATCTGTAAACAGAATAATGTTAAACGTGTATCCGAACGTAGTCCCGCTGTCAGTCATTTAAAACTTCAATCGTTTCAATGTCACTTGTGTCCGAAATCGTTAGAAATGTTATCCGTATAGAAATAGAGCTCATTTTTGTAAATTGGCAAGATAATAAAATTGTCTTTATTGAAATATTGAACTAAAGTCTTATACATTCGAGAATTTGAGTTGCGAATAAGTGTCGAAAACTAATAGACCAGTATATTTATTTGCTGGAAACAAGTATCCACTATAAATATTGTTTACCTGCTTATTCAAAAGAAGCCTTTAAGATATTTGCGATACTTATATCTCTTTTGAAAAAGCGACAAAACTTTTATTGCCGGAGAACTGTGAATTTTCTGCAATTTTTTCGTCACAATGTCTGAATGTAAGAGCGGAGACTTGAAATTAGATGCGGCAGTGAATAGCTGGTTAAATCACGACAAGGTAAGTAAGGTTTGGTTTAGTAATTTTCCATGAATTTCTTCATTACATACTTCGCTCGGCCTTGACCTTCGGTAGATAAAAGCCGGCTTTTTAGGGCAGTCAGCCGTACCTATTATATATATAAAAAAGGTTCTAAGTTTTTTTTTCTTGTCTCAATGATATGCCTGATTGCCAATACTCATGGGAGGTCATATCACTTAGTATGAATATGTGGGTTGTGTCAAATTAATTTGTATTCAGCTTGTATGTGCACAGACAATTGCATTCGTTGAACATAACACTGCCCATGTGGTCAACAATAAGGAATCCAAATAATATATTTTATAACAGACCGAAAATTTTGAAAATATGCATAAAATGCATTAAGTCCGCCTTTATACATTTGTATATGAAGTGCTTAAATAAATAAAATAATAATAAAATAGTAGATTTTTTATTACAGCATTCTGTATATCATTCAAATATTAAAAAAATATACATTTAAAAACTGAAAACCCCATCCAAATCGGATCAGTAGTTTTTAACAAAATCGCAGCCATTTACATTACATACATATAGGTCAAATACAGAACCTCCTTTTTTGCAATTGGTTAAAACTTGCTACACTTCACAATATTGCACTCACTTACATTATTAGCTTCTGAAAATTACACACATAACTTATAATTAACAATAAAGAGTTCATAAACAATTCATTATTACCAATGTACTAATATGCATGGCGAAAAGTGGGTGCACTAGTTGCACCTTTGCCTACCCCTTTGGGGATACAAGGTGTGAGTGTGTGTATGTTATTTTTTTTCTCTTAGAATCCAACCACCCGCCAAGAAGTACTGGACGATATAACCAACTCAAGATGGGACAAGCTGAAGAAGACAATGCTCCATCGACAGAAGTTTGGCACGGCTGGCCTCCGAGGCCCTATGGGAGCCGGATACATGTGTATGAATGATGTTGTTGTGTTGCAGACTGCACAGGTACTGCACAAATATATATTATTAGTTATATTTGTATATAGACTTTTGCTTGCGGCTCTACCTGCGTGAATGAGTTTTTCCAGGATAAAAAGTAGCCTATGCTACTTGCTGATAATGTAGCTTTATTTTTCAATTAGTTATGTTGTAACTTAATTATGCTTCTTAAAAAAAACTATTAATCACACAGTTGCACTTATGACAGGTCAACAATAAAATATATTTAGTTACTAAATCCATCATGAATACCCACAATCAGTATTGATGAACTCACTAAAAAGAAAGTTACTACCTAATTTAATCTAGTGATCTAATCAAATCTATCACCATTGATGTTGAAATCATAATATTATGAACTAATTACATCATCATGATTAATAGTGAATATTGATTGTTTTGTTGAAGATTCTACAATTTGTTTTTGTTTAGGGTCTGTGTTCATACATCCAGAAGCTATGCAGTCAAACTCCGCTACATAATGGAGTAGTTATTGGTTTTGATGGAAGGCATCACAGCAAGAGGTCAGTTCCAATCATTTTTTTTTGCCTATGATGTTTAATATTATCATATCATTATTATGTAGACTTTAGACTATGGCTGGCAGTGATAAAAATTATCATTAACAAATCTTTGATTATAATAATTTATTAGTAACTTTTCAGTTGGATGTATAAGTATTATATGTATATGTAAGGTATTGTATTAGCTTCCTTCCCAGCAAAAAAATATAGTAATGTATAATTCTAGAAGTTCGATAACCAGCGAATATTCGTATTTACACCCAAACGTCTAAGATAAGTACGAAAACGCAATGATAACAAGATCAAGACACGGGGGGTCATTCGTGTCGTCAAGATAAAATTTGTACTAAATGATGTAAGATAATAAAATATGATTGTTTTGTTATTGCATCAATTTTATAATTTAATTCGTAGACATTTGCGTATGAAACTTTTTAAAAACGCAAATGCGTATAAATTTCGTAAAATTTTATTTGACAAAGTAATTCCGAAGATATTTTTATGGTTCAAGTGGTATTTATAGCACTGATAATAGTGATAGCATGTAAAAACGGATTGCAAGTTTTTTTTACTGCAGTGTGCGCTGCCCTTATAACTCCTGTGCAAAGTACAAATTCTTATAAAATAAACGAATCAAGCGTTCATGTGTATCAAAACCAATTTGTGTATGCAGCGTACCGATTGAATATGAAAACACGACATTCATCAAATGCATCGCGCACGAACTATCGTCACGTTTATTTGTTTTATAAGACACTAGGCGTTGCTCGTGACTTAGCCCGCGTGAATAACCTTTCCCGGGATAAAAGTTTAATTGCGTACTTTTCCGGAATCCGGTATCCTATGTCCTTATGGTTCATGCTAACTCTGTACCAAATTTCATCAAAATCGGTTGAGTGGTTTAGCCGTGTAAGCGTGACAACCAGATACTTTTGCTTTCATATTAGTATCGATTGCATTAACAGCCGGCAAAA
This sequence comes from Sphinx pinastri, assembly GCA_947568825.1. Lineage (NCBI taxonomy): Eukaryota > Metazoa > Arthropoda > Insecta > Lepidoptera > Sphingidae > Sphinx > Sphinx pinastri. The sequence goes on from OX387620.1 coordinate 5,733,526, forward strand.
TGCGTACGGTAAGTACATTACCGTTGTTGTTAGGTACCCTAGCCCCTTTCTTGTGTATTCCGTGTATGTTGGCCTTATACTATTTCTTTGTTTGTACCTAATACCTATAAGTTTCATGATGAAGGCTTCGACTGTGATTTATAAAACAGTTTATAAGATAGACAATTTTTTATTAAAAAAACTTAGTTCACTTTAAAAAAATACTCGTCACAAAAAAGTGTCCGATTTCTAAAAAAAAATAATCCGCGAAACAAGAAAGATCATGCACAACTGTCTTTAAATACAGAAACGACTTAAAATTGCGTTATTATTCTGAGAATTCTTGTATAAACTTAAAATGTACAAGGTTTTCTCCTTTCACGTAGTTTAATATTTTTTACGGAAGTGATAGTAATCTTAGGCCTCGTTTACGGAGACGCGGTGAAATTTTATCGGAAAATCAAAATGAACGACTAACTACTGTAATAAAAAAAACTCCAGATTGTAATATGTAAGATTTAATAATAATCTAACTCTATTTACATACTATAATAAACTCCTTGAATAAATTACCTACCCTTCCTGGCTTTGCCGTAGTCGGGTAAAAATTGATAGCATTCAAAAATCGGTTATTTGGAGCAACCGATTTTTTGTTCTCTTCCCTACATATAGTTTTTCGTGAAGTGTCAATAAATTGTCATGCCGGCCAACTTAGTTTGTCTCTACTATAGGGAGTGTGGCTGTTGTTTATTTATTTTTTTATCACTATGCCAACATTAGTGGTATCAGGAGTGTAGGTAATACATACGTCCACTCAACTAATACTAGTATATTATAAGTAAACTTAGGCTTACATATTGTATTATTTTTTCCCGGGCTACCTTTAGTAGGGTCGTAACTCGTAAGATCGAAGAGTCCGACCTAAATTCCCTACTCCATCAATGAGGTGATAAAGGAAATCTCCAAGTAAATAATGCCCCAGCATCTATTTAAAGTTTTGATGTCAAATGTTGGCACTGCTCATTCGGCATTAACGTCATTTCCGGTGTTATCGGCAGTGAGTTCCTTTTCGCAGCGTAAATTATAATAATACTTAAAATGCATTGCAGCTAATTGATTCTATATAACTGATATAAATACGACAACGAGAAGGAATATTCTGTAGTACGTGACCAATCTGCCGCATGGCAACAAATTAGAGAATTTTGATGACAACGCTTTAACATATTCTTGCTTATTCAATTTGCATGCGTATAACGTTTATATTGCGAATTATTTCACATTAGCATTCTTTTAGATGTTTTTAAACGAGCATCGATGTCGGAGCCCTATTATTATTATTTATAAGGCTTATATTATAAGCTCAATAGCTATAAGGCACAAAATTCGAATACATATACAGTATCACGCCTCTATCCCATAGGGATAGGCAGAGACTATGAATTGCCACTTTGCTCGATTCTGGCACACTACTTTCGCTTCCTCTACCTTCATCAATCTTTTCATGCACTCCCGCCGGTTCAGGGTACTAATATCGAAGTGTTTTTCGAACCAAAAACATCATATTATAATTGTTGGTCAATAATAGAAGAACTACGCCATCTATTTAAATCCAGTTACGTTGATCATATCTGTGACAAATGAATTGGACATTCAAGTGAATATCAAATCATGATCTCACCAGATAGAATTAATTTCGGCCGGTCTCGTTTACTCTGAATTGAATGATTGGTTACTTCTAGTTGATATGAGCAATGTTTTTCCTGGCCTTAAGCGAGGTTTAGATTAACAAGAAACTTGCAGAAATCAACTTCCGCAAGCAATTTTTCCTAAACAATCACGGCAACATGAAGTCGGCAAAGGACATGTCCAAAACTGGCTTAAAATTTTAACCAACTTTATATATATTTAGATAGTACTCACAAAAACTAGGCCTTTGCAATTAATCGTATAATTTAAAGTCCTTCGATTTTGAGATTTATGCAATTTTATTTTGTTTAAAAACTACACTAAAAACGGACGTTTTTTAAAAAGTTTGTTATAAATGGAAGGGTTTAAAAATATTTTTTTAATGGATCCAAGATCCATATTTTCGCCTTTTTAATATCCATAAAGTTTGAACCTGGTTAGATTATGAGGCCCAGCATCCACACAAAAAGCGGACATCTCCTTTTGAAGCTTTGAATTCCGGCAAGTCGCATGGGTATAAAAGCGTTTCTAGAGTTCTTACGCAATATATTGCTGCAAGATATTGCTAGTCTAAACTTGGCATAAGGCTTTGGTAGTTTAGTTGATATTCCTACCTACCGAAGTTCCTAAATCACAAGGGGTGATTTAAATGTTAAATGCTCTAAGGGTGATATTAAAAAAGGTGACAGAATGTATTGGCCTTCGACTATGTCTTCGTATGTCGTTAGACTACATTACACGTAGGTATCTGTATATCCTGCGTAATGTTAGGTGTTCCCAGTACAGTAAAATCAGGTCCAGTGTAGTCGCTGCCATGACCGGATAAAAGAACTACCCCCTTCTGCAGGTAAGGTGACCCCCACTGCACCTGATGGTATGCGGAATGTAGTCCAAGTTGTGTCAACTGATTATTATCCTCATCAGTCGACGCAAATATGCCTGTTTGGAACCGGATATACATAGGCTGATACCGGAACGCGGCACACTTACGTTGACCACTATGCCGGTACCATGGACGGTGGTCACTACCATACCAGCCCTGTATTATATACTGCCCACTGCTGAGCACGGGCCTCCTCTACAACTGAGAGGGTTTTAAGCCTTAGTCTACCACGCTGGCTTAGTGCGGGTTGGCAGACTTCACATACCTTCGAAATCCTTATAGAGAACTTCTGAGACATGCAGGTTTCCTCACGATGTTTCCCTTTACCGTTAATACGAGCGATAATTCACAAAAAATACACACATAACTTTTTAGAAAAGTCAGAGGTGCGTGCCCTTGGGTTTTGAACCTGCGGACATTCGTCTCGGCTGTCCGTTCCACTCCCAACTAGGCTATCACCGCTTTTACACTGGTCACTACAGGCGTATACAAATACCATCTAAACTACCATTCTATTACCATCCAGGTTCGCTGAACTAACAGCGAAAGTATTCATCTCCGCATCGATCCCAGTGCATATATTCTCGTCTGTGTGCCCGACGCCTCTCGTGTCGTTTGGAACGATCCTATACGACGCCGCGGCGGGTGTGATGGTCACGGCATCGCATAACCCCAGAGATGACAATGGCTACAAAGTGTACTGGGGGAATGGAACGCAAATCATATCTCCACATGATAATAACATACTGGAGGAGGTACTGCAGTGTTTGGAGTGAGTAAATTGATGTTATTAGTTTATTTTTTTATTGCAGTTAAATGCCTCGTTGCCGTTGTGTTATTACGGTACGACTGCAATCCTGAGGTCTCGGGTTCGATCCCCGCGTCGGGCATATAGTGATATTGGATTTTTATAGAATTCAGTATCAGCCCGGAGTCCGGAATTTGTGCCCGATATGGCGATAGGCTCGCCCCTTGTCACATCATGGGACGGAATACAAACGGCGAAAAGTGGGTGCACTAGTGCGCTTAACACTAGGTACTATGTCCTTCAAAACAACGAAATAAGACATTGCGTTGGTATTTAGCTAGATTCATATAATCCCTTCCTAGCCGATTTCGGCCACGGCGGCCAATCTCAACGGAGATCAGCCAGGTGCGCAGGAGATATTATAGTGCACAACTGTGTGCGCAATACACAGGTGCACTCACTATTCCATCACTCTCATAGTCCGGTGAGACGGCAATCCGACATGATCGGAGAGAGATCAGGCGCAGGACCAACGGCTTTACGTGCTTTCCGAGGCACGGGGGTATCACACCGCCAACTTCCTGACTCCAAGCTGCGACTGAGTAATTTTTAAGATGGAAAAACCCAGTCACAATGTTTTTGGCCCGACCCAGGATTCGAACCCAGAACCTCAGCGCGCAAATCGTACGCGTACGCAATACAACTACGCCACCGAGGCAGTGAAGGATTCATATGAGGTACTACCTAGTAAAGTATCTGGAAACAACAATTGCGATGAGTATCGGAGACCCACGTATGAGGAAAATGTTATTTATGGTGCCAATACATATAATAGAGACGAAATTATTTCCTCAATTGATTTTAAAATAAGTAAATAGTTCATTGTAAACAGGGAAATAACACACTAAAACAATATTTCCGCTCATGTATCATTTCATAGGATATAAGGAATTAACTAGGGGAATACTGCCTTGGTTTAGTAGCGGCGTATATGGGATTTTGATCGAGAAATCCTGGATTCCAATCCCAGAACGGGAAATTCCGGTTTTCTCGGAACTGGATATAAAGGGCCGACGTCAAATAGGCCGGGCGTAAAAATTGAGCTAAATCCTTTCCCCAACGTGCTTAGAAATGAGTAAGGACCTTTACACATTAAATAAGTAGGATAAGGACGGGTGGAAAAAGGAGACTAAGGGATACTGGAATCAGAAAATAAATAACGAAATTCTTCAAAATTAAATTAATTAAAAAGAGTGCTCATCTCCCGGTAGGCAACGGCTTGGCTGTGCCTCTGCTTTAGTCCATGGGCGGCGGATGCTGTTTACCATCAGGCGGACCGCTCGCTCGTTTGCCTAAGGCAATAAAAATAAATAAAAAATTAAAAAATCTCATGTTTTCCGTTATTTCAGTATACCAGACGAACACTGGGATATCTCAGAGATCCGCTCGCACGAGTTAGTAAAGGATTGCCAAGATGAGGTGATGTCTAAATACATGGAGTACATTCGCGACAGTCTTCACTCTGATGTGGTGGAAAACAACAAAACAGCTGCGATAGACACGGTGTACAGCGCCATGCATGGAGTGGGTTATGAGTACGTTCTCAAAGCCTTTGAAGCGGCCGGTCTGAAGGTAACATGTCAGTTTATAACCATACCATACCAGCCCTGTATTATATACTGCCCACTGCTGAGCGCGGGTCTCCTTTACAACTGAGAGGGTTTAGGCCTTATTCCACCACGCTGGCCTAGTGCGGATTGGCAGACTTCACATACCTTCGAAATTCCTATAGAGAACTTCTCAGATATGCAGGTTTCCTCAAGATGTTTTCCTTCACCGCTAAAGCGAGCGATAATTCACAAAGAATACACACATAACTTTTTAGAATAGTAAGAGGTGTATGCCCTTGGGTTTTGAACCTGCGGACATTCGTCTCGGCAGTCCGTTCCACTCCCAACTAGACTATCGCCGCTTTCAGTTTATAAATGATTTCTAAATTACAGCCAATAAAATGCACAATTAAATATCAAAGCTGGCGTTGACTGAGCTTGCCGAACCAAAGCCTGTTACAAGTTTACTATGAAACTGTGTTAATAAGGAACCCGCTGCAACCATGCAAATCATACTAATATTATAAACGCGAAAGTTTGTAAGAATATATTTATTTATGTTTGTTTCTCTTTCACGCAAAAACTACTGAACGGATTTCGATGAAATTTGGCACACGGGTAGATCAAGTCCTGGATTAACACATAGGCTGCTTTTTATCCCGGGAAAATATAAAGCGGTACTTTTATCCCGGAAAAACTTTTAGCCGCGGGCGGAGCCGTGGGCAAAAGCTAGTACAAAATAAATGCGATTCTATTTTGCGTGCTTCGTCTCTATAATCTGTACTAGTCGGCGTCAGACCTAATGCAACATATATCCTTACCTCAAGATAACGTCTCCCTCGCTGTCTTCACGAATACAATACCAAATAGCCGTGAGAAATGTAAATTCCAGAAACCGATAAGCGTGAAGGAGCAACAAATGCCAGACCCGGAGTTCCCCACGGTGACGTTCCCGAACCCCGAGGAGCTGCAGTGTCTGGAGCTGAGCATGAAGCTGGCGCAGGAACGCGGCGTCAGACTCGCGCTCGTCAACGATCCCGACGCTGACAGGCTGGCCGTCGCCGAGTATGACGAAAAGTATGCATTAATCTTATTTTTGTGCAATCAGCCCTGTATTATATACTGCCCACTGCTGAGCACGGGCCTCCTCTACTACTGAGAAGGGTTAGGCCTTAGTCCACCACGCTGGCCTAGTGCGGGTTGGCAGGCTTCACATACCTTCAAAATTCTTATGGAGAATTCTCAGGTATGTAGGTTTCCTCACGATGTTTTCCTTCACCGTTAAAGCGAACGATAATTGATAACAATACACACGAACTTCGAAAAGTCAGAGGTGTGTGCCTTGGGTTTTGAACCGCCGGACATTGCCTCGGCAGACCGTTCCATTCCCAACTAGACTATCGTCGCTTCGTCTTCGTATCTTATTTTTACTTGAATATTACTCAAAAATTTGTATGCGTTGGTATTTATAAATAACTATTGTTTCTTTGGTATCTACTTATTAATTTGTTAAAAAACATCTTCTTACAATAACTTCAGATGTAGCGATGGCTTTGATCTGTCATATATCACGGAATGGATCTAAGCTTGGTAAAATTTTAATGCTCTCACCTAACTCTGGAAATATAAATATAATCTTATACCAATGAACTTATCCGCTTTTTACGTCCCTTTTTCGTTAAATCCCTTTAATTTTAAAGGTCAGCAGTCAACAACCCTTTATTTGCCAAGCAGAGAAATGTACCCACTCCCTAATTTCCAGCGCTGTCTCCTGGAAGATCTTCAGTGGTAACGAGATGGGAGCGTTGCTGGGCTGGTGGCTGCTGCAGCAGTATTACAAACGGTCGCCTGACGCGTCTCCAGACCACGTGTATGTGATCTCCAGCATCGTCAGCTCCAAGATGCTGCGCGCTATTGTAGACGGGAAGGGACAGTTCGTCGAGACTCTGACTGGGTTTAAGTGGATGGGTAGGGATTCAATTTGCAATATTTTATGATAAAATTGAACTTAAAAAAATACCTAATTATACGTTTAAGACATTTATTGTTTTGATGTCATTGAACTTTAAAAACCATATGTTTGAGGTATTTATTGTCTCCATGTAAAAAAATATTTTCATTATTTATATTCTACCACAGTAAAATTATTTTGAATCATCATGTTAAAATAATGGCAATCAATCAAAAGTAAGATGACAGTCCGCCTCGGTTCTCGTCATATGCTTATAAATAATCCCTCAGATAAGCCCTGCATGGTGCCTATTATCACAGACTAGACTTCTGCTCGCGGCTTCGCCCGCGTGAAAAAGTTTTTCCGGCTTAAAAAGTAGCCTATGTGTTAATCCAGGACATGATCTACCCGTGTGCCAAATTTCATCGAAATCCGTTCAGTTGTTTTTGAGTTTATTCGTTACAAACAAATCTTACTTCTTTATAATATTACTAGCGGCCCCGGCAGACGTTGTCCTGCCCTAAAAAGGAAATAAAATCCTAGAACCCGAGTACAGCGCTATATACCGGATCCAATTGTAAATCTAAACCGTTTTCGAATCCACCTGAAGACACAAAAAAATTAATTAAAATCGGTCCAGCCGTTTAGGAGTTCAGTGACATACACACGCACAGAAGAAATATATAATATAGCTTTTGCCCGCGGCTCCGCCCGCGTGAATGAGTTTTCCCGGTATAAAAGTCCCGCTTAAAATGTAGCTTATATGACACGTTCGTAGATTTACCATAGCAGCGCCATCTATTGATTACTTACTCAACCCAGTCGAAAGGTATCGACATCTGTTAGAATCATTCATAGCAGCGCCATCTATTGATTACTTACTCAACCCAGTCGAAAGGTATCGACAGGTTTTGGCGGGAACTTGTAAGTGTCATGAGGTGCTCTTGTTTTAATTCATTATTTTGGTGATACTTAGTGTTATATTGCATAATTATGGCGGTATATTATCCAATATAGTTCTATTAAAGGGCTCAAATGAAGTGAATTGAAATAACTATGCTAGTCAAGTGTTTGTTTTGTTGCCGCCAAAACTCCTCGATAAAGTCTTGGTAAGGTAGCCACTGCTTTACTTCGACATAGTACTACTACTACTGAGGATAACAAAGAAACAATATTATATAGTATGTAACTTCTAAAAACTTTGACACTGGCAGATGCGCAAACCGCGCCTTGCCAAAGAGAAAAAAAAAAAAAAAAGGTATCGACATCTGTTAGAATCCTTTGGAGTTAAGATAATTGTGACTGTCAAATAATAACAGACAAATAATTAGCAATAAATTAAAATTGCGACTATAATTTGAGATTTAAACTATCCTATCTCTCAAGTTGGATCGAACTGCACATGGTGTGCATGGTGTTTTATTATAATCGGTTAAGTGGTTTAGGAGTCCATTGAGCTTAAACATTGTGACACGAGATTTATATATATTAAGATTAGTATAGATTATACGTGTCTGCAGGTAACACGACCCTCCTGCTGTCTCAGCAGAACAAGACGGCGGTGTTCGCGTTCGAGGAGGCCATCGGGTACATGTGCAGCGCCGCGGTACCCGACAAGGACGGGGTCTCCGCCGCCGTGCATGTGAGTACGGGGGGCAACTTATAGCTAGATAACCCGGCCTGGGTACATCAAATAGAGAGCGGGATGCAAAGAAAGACTGTGCTGGATATTGTTGGTGAAGAAAACTAATCGGCACAGCATTTACAATATTTATTGTACATGAAAAAAATGAAAAATGAAAAAAAAAAAATGTTGTGGAACGAAATAAACATTTTTCATTTTTTTTTTCTCAATACATCAAGAGTGTTCTGTTAAAAACATTATACCTCGCCACGTCACGTTAAGATTCAAAAACATTCTATATCATAAAATATCAAATACAGCCAGTATTCATTAAATATAAGATTATAAATATTGTATAATGAGGTAGGAATTATTTATAAGACGTGCTGGTAACAGAAGACAGAGCCTTGTAGCTTGTTATTCTAAATCAATTATTACATAATTAAATAAACAGTGGGCTTAGAATGTGACACGAAGACGCAACTCGTAAAACGATGTCTGTTAATTTTGATGTTTGTTATTGATCGAGAGACCAATACGTCAGTCAAATGTTAGTCTCTCAACCAATCCCAATAAGACGAAACGGAGACGTGACGTGTTTTTTTGTCACATTCTAAGCCCACAGATCTTATTTATATGACGTGTTGGAAGCGGAAACCGAACGTTGTAACATACATGCGTTTCAGTACTACGTGTCAAAGACATTTATCAATGACACAAAAAGAAACTGATCAAACATACACCCTTATTTTACTTTTTTTTATGGCATTAAATGACCAGACGAGCATGCCGTTCGCCTGATGGTAAGCGATACGACCACCCATAAACAGTAGCAACACCATCCAGCACCTTGACTTACAAAGTACTGTGTGGCATTCCACTGCGCTCGTCATCCTGAGACATAAGATGTTAAGTCTCACTATGTCCAGTAGTTACACTGGCTACAATGTCCTTCAAATCGAAACAACAGTGCATGCACACTGCTGCTTGGCGGTAGAAATAGACATTGCGGTGGTACCCACCCAGACGGGCTCTTACATATGAGAGACCTACCACCAGTAATGATGTCACTATGTCGATTGCAGCGTTCAGTGGCCTTAGAATGTGACAGAAAAACACGTCAATACTCCGTTTCGTCTTATTGAGATTGGTTGAGAGACTAACACGTGACGGACGTATTGGTCTCTCGATCAATCACAAACATCAAAATTAAACGACATCGTTTTACGAGTTGCGTCTTTGTGTCACATTCTAAGCCCACTGATCTGTTTATTAAGCGCGCAATGCTAGTGCATACGACAAACGTGTTTTCATTAAAATGTACAATGATAAAGGCGGGTAAGTTACGCGTGTTAATATAAGCATTACATCTGTACCGTGATGGTACATAGGGACAACATCGAAACATCGCGTGACGATGGAAATGTGCACAAATATTCACATCTGCCACCGCCACACGACGTCAGGAAACCGCCTTAGTCTGCTGCTGCACTCCGTCACTTTATTCCAGGGAACTACATACAATTAGTCCACGCGGTGTACGGATTTTGGGTGCTACATAGTTTTTTTAAATTAATTATCAAGCGCGCCGGGAAACGTGCCGCCATAGATGCACCGACCTTGGTTCCTACTCTATCCGCTGGATGGCGCGGGCGCGCGGCCTCTTGTTGGTTATCGGGATTGGCCCGTTTAGTTGGCGGCAAATGTGTGCGAATTCGAATCGCATTCGCTCTCATACACATACCTACCACCATCACGCGAATTTATAGAAAATGATTACGTTATATTGAATCTGATACTATGGTTACGAAACAACATCAAAACACAAGCAATGTGTTTTAAGTAGACGACGAGTCTTTTGAAACACATCAGTGGACTTAGAATGTGACACGAAGACGCAACTCGTAAAACGATGTCGTTTAATTTTGATGTTTGTGATTGATCGAGAGACCAATACGTCAGTCTCTCAACCAATCCCAATAAGACGAAACGGAGACGTGACGTGTTTTTTTGTCACATTCTAAGCCCACTGTTGTGCTGTCCACACGTTCGTAGCGCTCATTTTTACACGGTACGTGTAATTTTAATTATTTTGCGCCACATTCTACGCTTTGAACTATACATCAAATAATTTTAACCTCGACTGCCTCGCTGGCGTAGTTGTATTACGCTACGACTGCAATGCTGAGGTCTCGGGTTCGATCCCCGGATCGGGCAAAGTGGTACTGAGATTTTCTATGCAGTATCAGCCCAGAGTCTGGAATTTGTACCCGATATGGCGATAGCATCGGCCCCTAACACATGGGACGGCTAAAAGTGTGTGCACTAGTTGCGCCTCTACCTACCCTTTCAATTTATGTATGTGTGTAATAAGAAACAGTTAAATTTTTTTTTAGTGGATAAGGTGTATTATAATTTAACCGAGTTTTTACTGGAGCATTAATAATTTTATTCTATTTAATTTTATTTAATTATCCAAAATTACATTTAATATTGTTCTTTTAAAATCTCAGTTTAAATATTGACCTATTAGCATTCTGTGACTGACATTATTTTTTTATTATTTTTTGTTTTTAATTTTCTAATTTTCTTATGTAATAATTGTGACATAGTATTTAAATTCAATAATTTAATTTTGCATACAATCTTTTGGTTAAATATGGCTACTCTAAATAATTTTAAGTATGAACATCTGTTTTACCCATATTTGCAAAATAAATATATCTTTATCTTTACTAACTTCTAACAACAATCACTAAACAGGTTGCCTCACTAGCGTCATATCTGTACGCTAAAGGCTCGTCCCTGCAACAACAACTGCAAGCGTTGTACGTGGAGTTCGGGTACCACGTGTCGCACAACTCGTACTACATCTGCCACGACCAGGCCGTCATACAGAAGATATTCAGACGGATAAGGAACTACCATGGACCCGGAGAGGTATTACAATTTCATTGAACCATATTTATTACATACGCATCCATAGTGAGATGTTTTTTTTTTTATTTTAACTATTTTCACTTTTTCGTTCAGGTAGGTCATAATTTATTTGATGAATAACTTGTGCTCTTCGATTCAAAATCCTGTATTCAAAATACGTTGCCAGGAAATTGCTTAAAATAAAACATGATTTTTTTGTTTATAGTATCCAAGGATAGTGGGTTCACATGAAATCGTGTTCATAAACGACTTCACTGCTGGAGTGAAAATACCGGAGGAGGCTAACGGCGGAGCGCACCTGAGTACGTAGTGCCTATATCTTAAATTCTTAAGACTTAAGTTAATCTTCCTTTCTTTGCTATTCTAACAGGTGATTTTATACACCTGAATGGTAGTACTTGCTCATCTGATGGCGAGCTTTACTGTCCATAAACAGAATCGATGTCCATCGCAGTTGACTTATCCTTGATACAAAAAAATATAATTTAAGATAAAATAATTTACTAAAATTCTTTGAAAAGTAAGTTATGACTGTCTGTTAGGCGTGCTCGGCACCGGGTTGGACCAGGAGTACACCAGCGGAGAGATGATACTGCTGCGGACGAGGGACGGACTCGCGCTCACTGTTCGCACCAGCGGCACCGAGCCCAAGCTCAAGTACTACAGCGAACTAGTCTGCAGCGCACACACCAACAGGTAACACACCACCACCACCACTACATAACACCCTGACACCACCAGATGTCACCCCGACACCACCAGATATCACTCCGACACCACCAGATATCACCCCGACACCACCAGATATCACCCCGACACCAGCAGTTATCACCCCGACACCACCAGTTATCACACCGACACCACCAGATATCACCCCGACACCACCAGATAAAACCCAGTCACCACCAGATATCACCCCGAAACCACCATATAAAAGCACGACTCCAGTACCTAACGCCATGACACCACCAGTAAACCCGACGACAACACATAACACGCTGATAAAACAAGGCAACAGTGTGATATCATCAGATACCACCAGAAAAAAACCCGATATCACCAGGTAGCACACCATAACCGCCAGATAACACCCCGACACCACCAGACGGCAACAGTAACGCCCTGACACCAGCATATTTTTAGCCCCTGAATAGTTACCGTGGATGCAGCTTATTTTTACGATCAAAACCTTATACGCGGGACCTTTATTAGCTTTTAAATATCACTCACTATAGTTTTTGAAATAGCCCTATGCTACAGGATGTTTTAAATATCTTATTTTTACAGGGAACAGTTACAAATGAAGGAAAAATTAAAAGAGATGGTGAAAGAATTTGTTGAAGAACTCCTGGAACCGAAAGAGAATGGTTTGTTAGGATAATTTATTTTTGTAGCACTACAATTGTATTTTACTAGCGATGCGTCCCAGCTTTGTCTCAGTAGCAGAACATAATATTATGCTTTAATTTTTTTCTGCAGTTTTAGCGCGCTTCATTTTCTGGGATAAATGTCCCGCTATATACTTTACCTGAGGTAAAATGTAGCATATGCACTTCCCTGGGTCTCAAACTATATCCATACTTATTTGGTCGCGGTTCACTCGCGTGAAACGATTTTCTGAGATGAAAGTTCCGGTTTACATTTTACCGAGCTAAAAAGTAGCCCGTGTCATTCCCAGGGTCTCAAACTATGCCCATAACTAATTGCTCGGGACTTCAACCGAGAAAAGTTTTTCCGGGATAAAAAGTAGTCTCTCCTTCCGTATCCTTCCCAGGGCCTCTAAACTATCTCCATAGCAAAATTGCTGGCGGTTTTAACCAAGAAAAATGTTTTTCCGAGATAAAATTCCCGGTTTATATTTTTCCGAGATAAAAAGTAGTCTATCCTTCCCAGGATTTCCAACTACATATCTCTATACCAAATTTCATAGAAATCGGCTCAGTGGTTTGGCCGTGTCGGCTCCGCACGTGCGAAACTATTTTCCGGGACAAAAGTCCCGCTTTGTATTTTCCGGGATGAAAAGTAGCCTAAAACCTTCCCTGGATCTCAAATTATCTCCTTACCAAACATCAAAATCCGTTCGTTAGTTTTTGAGTTAATCGCATTCAGACAGACGCGGCTGAGGGACTTTATTTTATATGTAAAAGATACTTGTTATATTCCGTATACTTCATGTTACATGTTTATAATGATAATGATTTCCAGCCCTATGATATTATAACACTATTAATGAGGGTACCCATCATAGAAAAAGAGTAACAAATATTACTCATATATAGAGCATATACATGATGTTCCAAACTAGGCACGCTGTATAAATCACAATCACGTTATTTTCCATTTCACACTTTCTGGTTGTTCAAAGCTTTTTGTTGAGATTTTCACATATTTCTGCGTAATATCTCTTAAAATTTTGGTTAGTGAAGTATTTTGTTTTTAATTTTTTTATTAATATGTGTTTTAGGTGAATTTCTCTGTAACAATTTTAATTACTTACTCTGTAATTTAATAATTTATTTTTGTATAACAAAATATGTGCTACTAGGATAATATAATTATCTTAAGCTTAATATTTTATGATTTGTCTCAATTTTTCTAAATACTTAATATATTGTTTGGCTGTGCAAGCCAATATAAAGGTAACATAAGGTATCGCATTTAAATAATACAGCATCATTGTTAATGAATAAGCTACAATAGTAAATATAATACTGAAAATACAATTTTAGCAGATTTTTAGGCAGTAAAGTTTAAATAATTTTGATACTCGCACCAAAGAGACACAAATGATTCCGTTCTGTGATAGGTTAGCTATGTGATAATCGTTTGGTCCACGAGACTATTTCCTTCATTATTTGTATAGGAAATAAAACATTAATTAATACTGTTGTTTTCATTTTTATTTATATACAAATAATTTAGATAAATATCCGAACATAACAAATTATACTATACCTATTCAAAACATTTAGAAGTCGCTTATATCACAACCAACTATAATTTACCACAATTCAACAAATTCAAATCTATTGTTTACTAATTTTATTATATTCTAGCCGCCTTACTAATTAACTTTGTATACGTCTGCAGGGCCGTAGTGAAGGGATGGTATTGTGGGGCAATATCCTACCTTAATAATCAACTAATAATAAGCAAAGGACTGTATAACAGATTGGCGGATTTAAGGGAATTTTGATACACCCTGTAGATATATCACCCAAACAATTACATAAGTATTAACCTGACACAAATGTTGATAAGTCAAGAAAGCCAAAAATCAATTGACCAGAACAGATCAAGTAACATTTTTACTTCCGCCCTACCTGTAACCACAGCTGCCCCACCTTAAATTCAAGTCTAGCAATGGCCCTGTACGTCTGCGATAGTAACTCAGTGTTTTGTCTTGCTGCGTTGAGTGACATTTACAGTCAGAGGAAGTGAGACAAAACATTGTATAACTATGACAGACGTATACAGTGATTATTAGTAAGGATCTATGTCGCTTCCTCGACTACTTCTCCCTCCAAACGCATTCGTTCTTTCTCCTTGAGGTTCAACTCTATGAGGTTGTCTAACTCTGGACTCAGTAAAACGGCCAGGCCTGCAGTTGCTGGTACCTATTACATTAGTGAATTAATCTGCGTGTAAATAACAAAGAGTTCTAAGAGTATATAGAGCGGACATTGGGAAAATTTTATACAAAAAATTTGAGCCTGTTCTTCAGTAACTCAATCTACCGTGAAACAACAAAACGTCTATGTAAAATGCATAGAACATACTTTGACATAATCTGAATGCGCAAATTGGCATATTTCCTTCCAAAATATGGCTTTCTTTACAAAGTTGGCGCATACCGAGACGTCTGTCACATGGATGTGTCAGATAAGACAGCGACTTATTACCATTTGGTAATAACTTTTGGTCAAAAATTTGAGCCTGATGTCCGGTCTATAACTAACTATACTGTTGAATGTCTTTGGTAAATAAAGATGTTATGGTGCTCACGGCCGATATCAATGGACGATCCTTATCACTACCTCTCGATCGATAGCGAAAATGGACCAATTCGAATACAGTGACATACCTACTTACAGAACAATATATACTAATGGCCTTATTCATAAACAGTTTGTAACCCTATTTTAGCTATCGAATGTTTTGTCTTCTTCGAATTGAGTTTGAACAGATGAATAAGGTCCTAAAACTTATTCTTATTGGCTTATTTCGTAGTTATTTTTATGCGGACATGGAATAGTGGCCAAACTCCACCGATGTAAACGAAGATGGGTCCAGATAAAGAGTCGATTGACAAGCGATGATTTTCTCATCAGTCGACACAATAGGGTAGTTTCCAATGTTCTATTTTGAACATTACTTTAAATGTAACAGAAAATAATGCAAAAAAGGTTTTTTTCTGTGAAATCAGCATCAAAATTGGTTGAGAAATAAAGCAGCTATTTATATTTGAAATATTGTTGTGAGTAAGAGTGGGGGCGTGGTGGGGATATCGCGCTTTCTCTTTCGCACGCACACAGCGTTACGGCCGGCGTCTCTCGGTGACGTCACAGTGTAATATTACTCTTATTTGACAGCCACCCCTTCCACCAAATTTCAAAGCTTTATAACTTACTTATAGCACCAATTTTGAAAATTCTTTTTCCGTTAGATTTCGGATGGCATTCATTTTTTATAAATGTATTAAAAAAAATGTAGTCGACTTCCCTATTATGCCGGCCTGTTTGAACTGGACATACAAAGGCTGACCCCGGAACTCAGCACAATTATGTATAATGGCCACTATGGCTGGTTTTAATACCACATGTAAGGTTGTCGCTATCCGGGTGAATATAGCGTTGTTCTCGCCCCCTATCACTTCGTGGGACGGAACACACAAGGCGGAACGTGGATACCCTAGTTGCAGTTTGCACCTCTGCCTACCCCTTCTGGGATAAAGGCTTGGTGTGTGTTTGTTTTGTTTTTTTATGTTGATTGGCTTATTTCGCTTTTGAGCATCGGAATTGTTCTGACTCGCCTCAAAGTGAGCGTTTCGACAGTCAGTAGGTACACGACACAGTATTTTAAATTGCAAAGCACTGCGCTCGTCACTGACGCAGAGATAGTCTCAAAATGCCCAGTAATACTGTGGGCTAAGAATGTGATAAAAAAAACACGGTCACGTCTCCGTTTCGTCTTATTGGGATTGGTTGAGAGACTGACGTATAGGTCTCTCGATCAATCACAAACATCAAAATTAAACGACATCGTTTTACGAGTTGCGTCTTTGTGTCACATTCTAAGCCCACAGATTACAATGTCCTTCAAACCGGGAAACAAGTCCTTCCACGTGCCCATAAATACAGCTAGGCAGTCATAGCCTGCCTTGGATTTGTTGCAACCTTATTTAATTCTAGTTCAAAATTACACGAAAACACCAAGAGTGTTTATTTTAACATACTTCTGCAAAAACTGGTTTAGCAGCGTCCCATCTCTCTATGTGATTCTCTATGATCTTCGCACAAGGGGCTGCTTTTGGTATAATCTTTCCTAGAATTCTGGAAAAGACGTTTTTAATTACTTAAATAAAGATAATATAATAGTCCATAGTTTTTAGCAATGGCTAAAAACAATTAAAAGTTATGAGTGCAATGAGAAGATCGGAAGCGTCTTGGAAGTACTGACAGCCAGAAGACGATAGCAATATGGCATTAGCGAAGCATTTAGCATCAATTGGCGGAGTGTTAGTTCAACAACAAATATTATGGCTCAATCTTAATTCACTGTGAAAGCATAATATTCCTGTACAAATTGCTAAACCTCTTATACAAAAATACCAACTCAAAAAGGGGAACGCATGTCATCTGCAGGAACTGTATCTCCAGTTCTGGTATGAAGCACTTGTCCCGGTCCATCATGAGAAGTGGAAGGTCTCCGCGACTCTTCTCCACGTCGCCTTGCTTGAAAAACTCCGTTAATACCGCCGCCTGGTAATACAAACTGCTGGTTAACGGTAAATAATCTTAATCCATAAGATTAATCGTGGATATAGACCAATCAAAATAACGATTGATTTTTACGCTCGTAAGTCTTAGGTCGTATGATGCTCAAGAGCGGGATGGTTGGCGCTCACTTGAGGAGGCCTACGTTCAGCAATGGACGGCGACCGGCTGATTGATTGATGTCGTAGATACTTATTTTGATTTATTTTTGGGATTGATCTACACATAATATTGATCAAAATATTTTATTAATTTCCACACTACATGATATTAATTCCAACTTCCAAGCATTGTGTAACTTGTTCTACTAAAAACTTACCTACTAGATATCACTTTACAAGCAAAAAAAATATATGTACTGAAGTTCAAAGTCAAACTCAAAATTTTCTTTATTCAAATAGTCTTTAACGAGCTCTTTTGAATCGTCATGAATCTACCATATTCTTTGTGCATCCATAAAAGCTATACAGGTGACGGTTAATAGAACTAACCGCGGTCTTCTTGACGCTATTCCAGTCTTTGAGCTGGTCGCTGAGGTCTGCGGCGTTCATGAGCAGCGCCTGCAGACAGGTGCTATGCGTTCGATTGCCTTTCTGGTAATCTTGTGATATTGACTGGAACTCATTCAGATTCCTGAATGAAACCAACGGAATTAAATATGAAAATAATATTAGGAAATTACTCACGAAGACACATTTTCAAGGTCTTTGAATTCGGTCGAATTGATGGGTATAAAAAATTCTTCTATCGCGAAAAATAACTATTAGAAACATTGGCGTATCTAGGGCAGTGTTGCCGTTTTAGCTCTTTTCGCTAGATGTAGTGCTTTTCAAGGGTCGTTAGCGCTTTTTATGTGATAACCACGCGCTAAAAAAATATCTAGTGGAATCTGACGCTTTATTCGATGGACGGGGGGGTGTATACGTAAATGTATTTCTTGACAGGGAGGTGTTTTTTGTTTTGTCATGTGGCAGCAAGAAGACGTGCTAGCCCCCCATGGAAAATGAAAAAAAAATTACGGTGACTTTTCTGATACCTTATTTTAGCGGAATCTATCCAGATTTTCACAAGATATAGCGCATTTTTAAATATGGGTCTAGTGCTTTTTTCCGTCAAACGGCAACACTGATCTAGGAGAAAGGGAGAGCCGGGTCACCCCACCTCAGAGTCGCATGGTATCCATCCTAGGATGTTAGGCATATAAATAATTGGGGCTCGACCCAATTGGCGATGTTCAGAACTGCATTAATTAAATTTAAATCCTAATCTCAAATAGACATAATTAGTGTAGGTAAACATCGCTGTGGAAAGTAATTAAATTTACGTAAACTCAAATGAAAATCATTACAGTAGGGTAGTTTCCTATGTTTGATTTTGTAAATTATTTTATATGTAACAGAAAATAATATGAAAAAGAAATTCTTCTATGAAATCAGCATCAAAATTGGTTGAAAAATAAAGCATTTATCCATATTTGAATTATTGCTGTGAGCAAAAGTGGGGACGTGGAGGGGATATCGCGCTATCTCTGTCGCACGCACGCAGCGTTATGGCCGGCGACTCTCGGTGACGTCACAGTGTAATATTACTGTTATTTGATAACTACCCCTTCCACAAATTCCAAAGCTTTAGGTTTAACTTATAATTATTGCTCCAATTTTGAAAATTATTTTTCCGTTAGATTTTGGGTGGCATACATTTTTGATAAATGTATTAAAAGAAGTAGTCAACTACCCTATATTATCATTAGTCTGGAGTCTGGACACGGCTATAGAATGTATCTATCTATTAATGTTAAAAACTTCACTAACTTGAAATAATTAGCCAGATCGGAAGCCAGTATGTAATCCCTGAGCAGCATGATCGCCCTGTCATATTCCCTCCGCGGCAATGCTTCCAGGATGTCGCAGCCCTCAGTGTTGAGGATACACATGGCTTGCGCGAGGTGATGACGCTCCATCACGCTCCCCTCGCTCGAGTATAACGCAGCTAGGGTCGTTTCTGATTCCAAATTGATTACAATTGGTTGGTTCTTCACGAAGATAATTCACAGAACTTACAACTTACAACTCACTTCAATATCAAAACTTGCTAATTCAAAATCAAAGGTGTATAGAGTTTACTAAAGGAATGTTTTTTTTTTATTGCATTGAATGGCGAGACGAGCACGCCGTTTGCCTGATGGTAAGCGATACGACCGCCCATAAACAGTAGCAACACCATCCAGCACCTTGAGTTACAAAGTACTGTGTGGCATTCCACTGCGCTCGTCGAAATAGACATTGCGGTGGTACCCACCCAGACGGACTCTTACATATGAAAGACCTACCACCAGTTTAAAACCAGGATTTAAAATCATAATATAAGACGTTAGCTTTCCTTTTGAGGATTCATATTGAAAATAGCGTTGTCCATGACCCTTCGGCTTGCTTTTACCAGATTAGCATCTGATTAGATAGAACATAAGTTCAGGGCCGGATTAGACTAAAAGTAAATTAGGCAACTGCCTAGGGGCCCGGCATCGCCCAGGCGGTCTTCGTCCCGAGAAAAAAAATGAGATAATTATATTTAACGATTCGTATTTAATAAACCCGTTACCCAATGACAATATTATTGCCTTGAATATCTTTTACATTATATTTAAATACATTTTGGAACAAATTATTTAAGTTATTAAAAAAACCAAACCTACCTACCTACTTAATTTTTTGCCGTCGCGTCAGTTGATTAGGTTGTGGTAGAAAAATATATTTTAGGAAGTCAGGAAAGCGAAAAGGGGTCCCAAGGGGGGCAATGCCTAGGGGCCCTGACATTCTTAATCCGGCCCTGCATAAGTTCGCAAAATACATAATACCTACAATAGGTAAAAAGTTTTCTTATAGTACTTATGTAAACCTTACTTGCCCCAAATTGCTTCATGAAGCCCTCTCCTACTTTCGCGGGGCCATTATGACTAAATTCAATTATAAACTGTTATAGTGAAACTGGTTGCTCACGTCCGTGAATGTGGAAGCTGTTTGTGGTCCCGCGATGGTCCAAGTCGTGCATCAAGCCGGCCAACAAATACATGAACCCTTGCAACTCACTGTTAAAAGATATTAAGGGCTGATTTCACTGCTTGATGATAAACAACAGCCGACCAAACACAAAAGTCACACTCTAATCTAGGAGCATTGATTAGAGACTGACGTTTGTATTTGGTCAGCTTATACATTTATGTGACAATTAGCGTTTACGAGCAAACGGTGAAATAGGCACTAAGTATTTATATGTTTTCATTCATTAAAGTTGGTTGGATTGTAATTTTAATGTAATGGTAGGCAGTTAACAAAGGAATCAGGATTGTCAAGGGGAGGGTATCTTAGGCGTTAAGATTTATTAAGTGCAAAAGCTCCAAAACTACTTATCTTCATCGCATCGGCGCGAGAGATGTTCTAGTATCATGTAGACAAAATTGCTCGCCTCAAGATACTAATTTAAAAGTAATAGGTAATGTTACTTGAAATATCCCTGTTGTATGAGTTTGTAGTTGGTGAGTGCGGCGTACGCCCACTGCGCGACGTTGAACGCGTGCATCCAGCTGTGGTACGGCACGTCGCGGTAGCCCTTCTTCACGTACAGGATGAAACGGGCCAACTTATGTTGCTTAATTTTGTATCTGATCGATAAGGAATGGACTTTACGATGCACCTAATTCCAGTGATGGCGGCAGTGGCATAACTACACCCGTGTAAGCCCGTGCCAATTCATGGAATGGGGGCTCTCAGTAGTGGAAAATCCGGCGAACTTTTTTAGGATTCTCCTGCCTATCCTCTTTTACTGGGATCGGGGGCCCCTCAAGTCGGGGTCCGTGGGCCCTCTGTGGCATTTTGCCGTCCCACCCTATAGTCACGCCACTGGGTAGTAACTAGACCAAAAGACGACCTAATACACTTAGAATATAATGTCAATCAGCGAGAGACAATGTGTTCCTCATAACAACAATAGCCAAAATTATACCGGCCTTTCCAGGGTTTGGAACCACAAATATTTACCACAAGAAAAGACAAGAATATAAGATACTATGAACATTTAAAACTAACATACTTACTTCTTTTCAAAACCTAAATCACAGAACATCTTCATAACATAACACGGTAGCTCCCGCAATGGCAGAGCTCTCGGGTTGAAGTGAAGACTGGTCACGTGAGGGTGGTTGTGGAATCCTGAACACTCCAACATTCGCACTACTTCTGCGTCACCCACCTACAACGCGATTTTATAGGTACTTTGGGCCAGTGTTTTTCAACGTGTGGGTCGCGACCCCACGGAGGGTCATGAAGACTCTATGGGGGGGGGGGGGGGGTCCACAAGAGGTCACGAAAACTACGTCAGTATAAAAAAACAATAAAGTTTAATAAGATAGATTTATTAAGAAAATGTTACCTAAAGCATAAACTTTTTATAAGTCAATACACAACTTTTGTACTGTGTTAATATAAATTAACAAAATATAAAAACCTAGAAGTACTCGTCATTTTAATGCGAAGGTTGCGTTTGTTTTTCACTAACCAATTTCTCAAATCGTAACATGATAAAATACATGAAAAAGCTAAGGGCGCGAAAGGGGGCCGCGAAATATTTTTTTATACTAGAGGGGTCGTGTCATGAATAAGGTTGAAAAACACTGCTTTAGGCCATTCCTGCTGCCAGTATGATTATGATTATGCTTTTTGTAAATGCGGATCCCTATTTTCAACTATGCTGCTTAAGTGATAGAATTTAGAGACATATACCCAACAGTCATATCTACACAAAATCTTAACACTAGTCAAGATAAAGCTCCGCATAGACGCTATCAACTTGTTGCCCTTAACAATAGATTAACAGAGTCTGCGTAACGGTCTTGTGTCATGGGTATAAGGGCTATCAAGAACATTCAGTCCAAAATCCCTAGGAACGAAAACGAATATTCACAGATCATCAGCGGCTTTTCATTTTTCGTTTACAAATGGCTTATTACCACTTTTTTTTTTTTTTGTCCCGCAGGAAAAATCCGTCTTATGGATACTTATCTTGAGCCTGGGGAGGGGAAGAATAGTTATGTCGGACTCACCGGCGTTCCGACCCAGATGCCACCTAAATGACCTCTGGAACGGCTTATTACCCCTGCATATTTGTCAATAGAACTTACCTTCATATGATACATGACCAGCTCATTCGCAAGAGTGTTCCTGATATGAGCTTCCTGTATCTTCTGATACACAACTGAATGTATAATACACACGCCACAATAGATGCTGAAGGCGAGCGCCATTTCTTCATCCATTCCATCAAAGTAAGGATCTCCTACCTTATTAATCAGCTGACCTACACCTATGATGCCTGTCTGTTCCCTTATTGGGAAGCAGAGGATGGTTCTGGGACAAAGTAAGTAATATTGATTCAGATGTTTTGAAATAGTAGACGAGGATAAGGCTAAAACACTACATATTGCATATAAGTATTGATATTGGAATGCCGTTCGCCTGATGGTACGCGATACGACCACACATAAACAGTAGCAACACCTTCCAGCACCTTGAGTTACAAAGTACCTACTGTGAGGCATTCCACTGCGCTCGTCATCCTGAGACATAAGATGTTGGAACGAAGTTCCTTATTGCGCGTTGTGAAAGGGGGCTGGACGGAAAAGTTGTCACGACACTTTTTGCTATTATCTTACTAATATGAACCTTAAATACAATGCGTAGAAGCTATAATTCTTGAAACGAGTATATTTTTATTTATTAAAGTCATTAAAACCATTTCTTACTAATCTAATATGAACCTTAAATACATTGCGTAGAAGCTATTTCCCCAGCGTTGGCACGGCACGAGTACAAAAGAATCGAACGTAACATAATTTTTTCAAATTTTGTTGATTTATTCTACTTTGGTTACTGACATTTATCAATAACAAGACTAAACGTGCTTTGCTCGCGTTTAAAAATCTACTTTATGTGGTAAGCGTAAGATCGAATTTGTGTTTAGTCAATCAAAATTTGTGATAAAAATGGTATGCATAAGCTTTACCGCGGCAGTCCCCGAGTGCCACACGTATTTATTTGTTTTTTTCTCTAGAAACTTATGTATTGGAACGGAAATAGGAAAATATTTATATATTCACACTCTGTTATATAAATAAAATTTTATTACAATTCCTTCACTAATTAATCGAAAGGAACTTCGTTCCATCCGGGTGTCCCTTGACACCTCTCATTGCTTTTTTTATGTCTCATTATGTCCAGTAGTTACACTGGCTACAATGTCCTTCAAACCGAAACACAACAGTGCATGCACACTGCTGCTTGGCGGTAGAAATAGACGTTGCGGTGGTAACCACCCAGACGGACTCTTACATATGACCGACCTACCACCAGTAAATATGAACATGATCGAGATTAATCAGCCTTCAGAATGAAATGAATAGCAGCGCTCATGTGAATTTTGATGGATTATTTTTGGGGTAAATCTGAAGTTAGCTTAGTTAGTAAGTTATATTCCACTTTTTTATGTCAACGTACAAGAGTAGAATAGAATACTAACTTGGAATCAACGCCTGGCATGCCATCAATGCTCGGATCGAATTGAGGATGGTCTTTAGGTTTCTTAGCATTGATAAGAGTGCCAGTCTTGATCACTTGACCAGCTATGCCCATGTTTATAGGGAAACGACGCTCATTTTCTTTTTCGTCCTAGAGAGAGGATTTTAGAAAATTGTTCCTTCAAATTAGGTATCGTCATTTGTATGAATTAAGGAATATAGGTAATATAAAAAAACAATGAAATCCTCCTAGCCAGTTTCGGCCACGGCGGCCAATCTCAACGGCGATCAGCCAGGTACGCAGGAGATATTATAGTGCTCAAGTGTGTGCGCAATACACAGGTGCACTCGCTATTCCATCACTCTCATAGTCCGGTGAGACGGCAATCCGACATGATCGGAGAGACATTAGGCGCAGGACCAACGGCTTTACGTGCTTTCCGAGGCACGGGGGTATCACACCGCCAAATTCCTGACTCAGAGATGTGACTTGAGTAATTTTTAAGATGGAAAAACCCAGTCACAATGTTTTTTTGGCTCGACCTAGGATTCGAACCCAGGACCTTAGCGCGCAAATCGTACTCGTAACGCGTATGCAATACAACTACGCAGGCAGTCATAGGTAATATAATTGAAATAAAGAAAACAACTCGACACAGCAACGGCAACAAAAATCTAACTATTGTAATTACACACACACACATCCACGCCTTTCATCCCCGAAGGGGTAGGCAGAGGCGCAACTAGTACACCCACTTTTCGCCATGCGTATTCCGTGCCATGATATGACAGGGGGCGAGCCTATCGCCATATAGGGCATAAATTACAGACAGCGGGCTGATACTGAATATAAAACCCAATATTACTTTGCCTGACCCGGGAATCAAACCCAAGACCTCAGCATTGTAGTCATACAGTAGTACAACAACGTCACCGAGGCAGTCAGGTACTTTTTTAAATAGTATTGGCGTAATTTATACTTAAAAACTGTCAAACCGCAATGATCAGCGGAAGCGACTTATGGGTTTTTATAACACGATATGTACGAAATTAAATTGGATCCCTTGAAGACGGAAAAATTATACAGAACCACCTTAAAAGCTGATGAAGAGTCGACCAATTCCATTTTATCAACGTCGACCAACAACACGGTACAGTGCTCCGCTCTGGTGAGCTGCTTCGCTTGCTCCATCGCTATTTGCAGGAGAATCTCTAAAGAGGCTACCTACGAAAAAAATACGAATAAGTTCTCTTCTCGCCACAGATTCATGGTCGATTTGATACCTACGCACATAGACCATAGGCACATAAAAGTATCACGCCTATATCCCGAAGCAGTAGGCAGTGACCATGGATTAACACTTTGCCCGATTATGGCATACTTCTTTCGCTTCTTTCACTTTCATCTTTCTCCTAATGCATTCCCGTCAATACAGGGGCCGTAGTCAAGATGTTTATTTACAAGCTTAAATGTAATAGGAAACAAAAAAATTAATATTTTTTTTGTTTTCTATTACCTTAACGGTTGTAGAAAATCATCTTGGCTATGGCCCCAGGGCACTATTAACCTGCCCATTACTAAGAATATCAGATATCTAACATTCAAAGGTTCGGTGCGGTCGATCCTTCTACCTATACTCGATTTTAGTAAACGATGCCAATTGCTAACTTCGCATTAATCGCAAATATAAACCAATAAAACTGCATATCGAAGGTAGCTATTGAAATCGACTATTTGTGGTAGGGGGCCGTTCAAGTAACACGTAAGCACCAAAGGTTGGTCTATCCCTTGCTTATTTTCGATGACATGGGGGATATGGGGTCTGAGTAGTAATTACGTCTGTAATATGTACCTATTTATTTAATTGTTTTTACAAATTTTATGAAAAATAAATAATTATAAAGAAATTTGAACGGATTTTGTAAACATTAAACCTATGCTTAAGCATAGAAGGGGGCTAAGAGCTTAGCTAATTACTGTTGGAAAAATACAAAATACTTGGACGCCCTAGATATGGTAACAACTGTCGGTCTGAAAATCATGGATGGAACTTGGAAGCCTCTGATCATTGATCAACAGTGGAAATGCTGAGAATGATGATAGTTGACACCAAATTTCTATTTCGCTTTGAAGTTTGCGTCATTAGTAAGTATCCGCGCATGATATGAACTGTGCAGTCACTGTACAAACTCAAGCATTAGGTACATTTTTTTTTATGACATTGAATGACGAGACGAGTATGCCGTTCGCCTGATGGTAAGCAATACGACCACCCATAAACAGTAGCAACACCATCCAGCACCTTAAGTTACAAAATACTGTGTGGCATTCCACTGCGCTCGTCATCCTGAGACATAAGATGTTAAGTCTCACTATGTCCTGTAGTTACACTGACAATGTCCTTCAAACCGAAACACAACAGTGCACGCACACTGCTGCTTGGCGGTAGAAATAGACATTGCGGTGGTACCCACCCAGACGGACTCTTACATATGAGAGACCTACCACCAGTCAAATTTCAGAGATAGAAAAGTTTGGATACAGTTATACCTCGGTTACAATATTTTTTACCCTCAATTTTATACAGATACTTAAGTAAATACATACACGGACAGCAATATAGATACCTACATAATATTTTCATGTACCTGGGTAAATAGTCTACGCGCGACACGCAAAAGCTGTTGACATTTTTGCTTTAAGGTGCATTCGTATTCCAAAGAGATAGATTTCTTCAGGGTTGGCCACGAAAATCTGTAAAAGGTAATTGAGAATAAATGCGAAAGTAACTGTTTGTCTGTTTGTTACGCTTTCACGGCTAAAACACTGCACCGATTTTTATGAAACTTCTTACGGAGTAGACCTAAGATTAAACCATAGGAAATGACTTAGGCGATTTTTTATCCCGCAAACACTTCTTCACGCGAGCGAAGCAGAGAGAAACACCTAAATTTCAATGAAAAACATAAATTCTACAAGTCACTTGTCTTATTCCATTGTAATTTGCGGTTGCGCAACATAATATTTTTTCACAGATGTTGCAGAATGTATCAGGATTAGTTTTTACGACTAAGCACCCGCCATGATGTTAACCCTTTCTGAGAGACCCAGTCCCAAGGGAAAATCAGGTTATAATTTAAACAAAAGTTTATGTGGAGCTCAATGCTCTGACATTAGCACACACACACACACACACACACCACTCACGCCCGTTATCCCCGAAGGTGTTGGCAGAGGTGCAACTTGTGCGCCCACTTTCCGCCGTGCGTATTCCGTCCCATGATGTGATAGGGGGCGAGCCTATGATCATATCGGGCACAAATACCAGACTCTGGGCTGATACTGAGTAGAAAAACCCAATATCAGTCTGCCCGACCCGGGGATCGAAACCAAGACCTCAGCATTGCAGTCGTACCGTAATACAACGACGCCACCGAGGCAGACTGACATTAGCATTTATAAATTTATAACATTGCGCGCGGCTCCGCCCGCGTTGAAAAGTTTTTCCGGGATAAAAAGTAGCCTATAGCACTCACGAGTAATGTAGCTTCCTATTAGTGAAAGAATTTTCAAAATCGTTCCAGTAGTTCCTAAGATTAGCGCGTTCAAACAAACAAACAAACAAACTCTTCAGCTTTATAATATTAATATATAGTATAGATAAAAGGTATTCCAAAAATATTAATTCTATTGTAATATTTCAGTAACATAAACGTACAGAAAACATTCTTGTACCACAACAGGAACGTGTTCCTCAAGAATCTTCGGCGCGACCACACAAACTATCACCGCGAACGGCTTGTCAATCACCGGGATCAGGACTATGCGTTTCTTCATATTATCTTTGGGTACAAACTGGAATACAAACAAAATGCGTTTTGCTTCATGTTATATAAAACCATTAGTTGGGTAGGTATGCATTCCGTAATATGTACTAGGTATTTTAGTACTTACGCCGTTTGCTGCTATCAATCCAATATAGATATATACCTACCAACAATTTAAATCACCTACTAGAGTTACTATATTTATTATTTAATCTTACAGGCGTAACAATGGCTTCAAAATCAGGTTCGAAATTCGTTAGAAGATCCGACTGTTCCATAGTTGTTTTGAGTGTTTCACAAAGTTTTGGCGACATCTAAAAAAAAACACTCAGAATTACTTTGACGAATGGGTTAAGTAGTAAAATAATTTACAATTTGATGGAAGTCTCTCCCCTATATGGTATTTCGTTCTACCTACAATATCTTTCTACATACCATACGATTCGTCTATTTGATTCTATAATATTTTGAATATGATTTTGCTTTAGGATTAAAGAGTTAGACCGGGTTTTTTCAACTGTAGTTAGGGTAATCATCGGTGTGATTAAGGGCTCATACACATAAACACGACACGGCGTCGCGTCGTGGGACGACGCGACGCCGTGTCGTGTTTATGTGTATGAGCCCTAAGATGGACGCGCTCGCAGAGCTTCGAAGTTCGAGTGCTCCAGGTGCTGCGAGCGCGTCCAGCTTAATTACACCCTGACAAAAAGATAACTACAGTTGAAAAAACGGGGCCTTAGATGGTAAATCGTACATTGATTTTAATTTTCCTTTGCAACGTGGTAGTGCCCACAGCCTCTATAGATGCCTCCATACGTTCGCCGTTGACTACAATCTGAAGCACCAATTCCGCTTCACATTCTTCACGGAGCTGTAATTAAGTACAGGTTGCTAATGTTTCTTTATTGAAATAACTATATGATGCTTACCGTGAATTTTTTCCGGAATAAAACATCCTGCTAATATTATAAACGTGAAAGTTTGTAAGTATGGATGTTTGTTACTCTTTTAATCAAAAACTACTGAACGGATTTCGATGAAATTTGGCACACGGGTAGATTATGTCCTGGATTAACACATAGGCTACTATTTATCCCGGGAAAATATAAAGCGGGACTTTTATCCCGGGAAAACTCATTCACGCGGGCGGAGTCACGGGCAATAGCTCGTTTTAATCATAAATTAACCTACACAAGTAATAGTATCACTTTTATTAAATAATTAGGCAAAGCAATTAGGTTAGGTTAGTGAACTGAAATAAAACTATTTTACGGATTTTATCGCGTTTGTTTAATTATATTTTCTCCCGACGTTTCGAAGACTTTGCAGCCTTCATGGTCACGGGGCGGACTGAGGTGTTGGTTGTCCGAAAAGTTAATGTTACAATATCTACCTGTATCCATTTTTTTTTTATAAAAAACAATATTATTATTTCAATGTCTAAGTAACATTCGCGTAAATAAGTATAAGAAATCATTATGTAGACTACAAAATTAG
Source organism: Sphinx pinastri (assembly GCA_947568825.1). Taxonomy (NCBI): domain Eukaryota; kingdom Metazoa; phylum Arthropoda; class Insecta; order Lepidoptera; family Sphingidae; genus Sphinx; species Sphinx pinastri. The sequence goes on from OX387620.1 coordinate 5,762,839, forward strand.
CGAAAATAAAATATTGAATCTGTTGAATTTTCCAGAATTAATTGCATACACACACACTCACGCCTTTTACCTAGTATTAATTGTTAAAGGGAATATTATATTCCTGCAAAAAAACTCGGTGACTGACTGCCTTGGTGGCGTACTTAGTTGTATTATGATACGACTGCAAAGCTGAGGTCTCGGGTTCGATCCCCGGGTCGGGCAAAGTGATATTGGGTTTTTCTATTCAGTATCAGCCCGGAGTCTGGAATTTGTGCTCGATATGGTGAAAGGCTCGCCCCCTATTACATCATGGGACGAAATACCTACCTACGCACGGCTTAAAGTGGGTGCACTAGTTGCACCTCTGCCTACCCCTTCGGGGATAAAAGGCGTGAGTATGCGTAAAAATATGCTACCTTTATTTTGTGAAATAAAAATAATAACATCTATTTAAATTGTATTACGTGCGATTGTATTGCTTGCGGCGTCGCGTCGGTGTAATCAAATACTTATATAGGTACCTGCCAACCTTTATTTTGTGAAATAATAATCATAACATGGATTTCAAATGATGAAATTATTATACCTATATTTGGTTACAATATATTTGGTTGCACCGAAGTCGCAAGCAATACACGGCATATAGTATTAGCAAAAAAAAAAACAAATTTGGCGCGGCGCAAAAATGTAAAAGCGCCCCCATTTACTGGACACCATTCCCGACTCCGGAATCCTGACTTGTACTGAGCAGAAAAACCCAAAATCCCTTCGGGTGATATTGATTATATATTCATAATGTGATGAATCATGAATCATCTTGAAACGGCAAATCCGTTAACGGTTTTCCTTCGCAAGATTTATCGCCGTGTTGTCATTGGGTACGTTGCTGATACCCGATAAAAATACTAAATGTAGGTATAAAAACTAATCAATAATTATTAGATATTATAATATTAAATTCTTACGTAAGTGTTTATTTTTATTTGTATTTGATAGCAAAATTCATCGCCTAGACTCATTATTAAGTCTAAAATTTTGCCAGGATCGCTTCTCTGTATACTTTTTCTTCTATACTTTTTCTGACTAGCCATGATAATAAAGTATATCAATTTATTTATTAATTTTTAATAGTTCTAAAAACAGATTTCAATACCTTTATATAGACAAGATTATATTCTTTGATTATTTTTTATTGATTGATACTATAGATTTTTTTTTTTTTTTTTTATAATGGCATTTGTGTTCACATTTTGCCAATGTCAAGTTTGGTTTGTATATTTTATTATCTGTAGTATGTCGAAGTAAAGCAGTGGCTACCTTACCAAGACTTTATCGAGGAGTTTTGGCGGCAACAGAGAAAACACTTGATTAGCACAATTATTTCAATTCACTTCATTTGAGCTCTTTAATAGAACTATATTGGATAATATACCACCATAATTATGCAATATAACACTAAATATCACCAAAATAATGAATTAAAACAAGAGCACCTCACGACACTTCCAAGTTCCCGCCAAAACTCTACTATAGATTATAGAAGTATAAATTAGATTATAATTGATACCACAGGTTACTTAGTGAGGCTACGCTTACGACCAAGAAGGTTTTGGATATAATATTATTGCTTACGACAAAAAGATATGACAGCTTACAGCTAGTACATATTAGAAATGAATTATAGTAGGGACAAACTAATATGGCCGGTATGACATGACACGGTTTTGAATTTTTTGGGTAGACGTTCTCACAGAGTTATCGCGTCGGGATAAAAAAAATATTGTCATACCGGCCAGCTTAGTTTGTCCGAACTATAGTTAGCACGACATCATATTAAATGTCCAATCCATTAACCATATTCCAAAGAGCGTACCCGTGAACTCAACTCACTGATCTGTACTATTTACCACTGGATAGGCTGTTCCATACGTTTGACAGCAAATTCTTTGTGCCTATTTGAAGCGCCACTAGCGAGTGTACAGAGAAATAATTTTGACGTAAATTGCAAATGGCGCTTTTTTTTTTTTTTTTTTTTTTTTTTTTTTTTTTTTTTTTTTGCCCTACCGGCCAGTAGCCTGACGCGAGTCGGCTTTTCTGGCCACACCGGACTTTCGGGTGAACGCTTTAGGCGCTCGCAACCCTTGATTTAAGTAACCATGCTGAGGGCAACCCACTAACGGGTTACGAACCTCGGCTCAGGACGGTCACTGGGAGAGGATGAGACATCAACGATTAGTGGGGAAGGTTGGTGTTTAACCTAATCCTATCCATTTATTTCGTCGGCACGCGGGCCGGAACTGTTAGGAGGGTCGGGAGGGCGACGGGGAACGCGGCGAGGTCCTCGGCGGCGAGGACGGAACTGCGGTCGTGTGGAGTGTAGGAGTTTTAGGAACTCGTTCTTACTGCGAATGGCCAGAGTGATATCGTCCTCTGGATCGGTTAGGACTGAACGCGGCCGTCTCCATTTGGCGCGGTCGAATGGAGTGTATATTGACGCTTTGCGGACTAACGTATTTGGGTGTTTAACCGCCCGGTCGAAGTAGCGTTTGCTGGTCATTTGCATGAAATGCCTGATGGTCGGCATGTTAGTATCCACGTGGAGGTTGCGATTGCGAACGTACCACGGGGCACCAAGAGCGTGTCGAAGAAAAATGTTTTGCAATACCTGCATACGCTTAAGACGAGCAGGCGGTATATGGGCGAACACGGGCGACGCGTATGTCATGATCGGTCTAATACACGTGGTAAAGATCCTAATCTTGTTGCGGATGGACATTTTGCTTTTCCTATTTATGAGCCAATGCAGTTGGCTCATCGCGAATGCGGCTCGCGCGCGTACCGCATTTACGTGTGGGATGAAGGTCAACTTCTGATCAAGGGTCACTCCTAAATATTTGGCTTTGTCCGTCCAGGGGATTACCTGGTTGGACATGCGGACTGAGTTGTGAGGCACATGGACTCTCCTTTTCAAAGTGAACAGGATAGCCTGGCTCTTTGTGGGATTGACGGTGATTCGCCATTTGCGGAACCACTCACTGAGCTTGTCGGCGGCGGCCTGCAAAGTGCGCACCACATTGTCGGGGTCTCTACGTGAGGCGTAGATTGCGGTGTCATCGGCAAAGAGCGCCAAATGGGCGTTTTTCGGTTTAGGGATATCGCTGGTGTACAGCGAGAAAAGAAAAGGTGAGAGGGCGGAGCCTTGCGGGACTCCAGCCGTGATGGCGTGACGGGAAGAGAGAGTACCCTCCACGCGATATTTGAAACCGCGATTCGACAAAAAATCTCGTATGATGTGCACGAGTTGAGTGGGCACGTTGAGAGTGTACAGCTTGTAAAGCAAGCCGTTGTGCCACACCCTGTCGAATGCTTTTTCAATATCGAAGAAGAGAGCACCGGTGGGCATGCCTATCTTGAATTTGTCGTAAACGTGCTCCGTGATGCGGAGCACCTGATTTACGCAACTGTGCCTAGCACGAAAACCAAACTGTTCGGGAGGGATCAGATTGTTGTTGTGAGCGACTATTTTGAGGCGGTCGAGGACGATCCGCTCGTAAATTTTGCCCAGAGTACTGAGCAGACTGATTGGCCTATAAGAGGACGGTTCGGATGCGGGTTTTCCCGGCTTATGTATACCTATCACAACTGCCTCCTTCCAGACCTCTGGGAAGAGGCAGTTTTGAAAAGCAGCATTGAATATCGCGGTGAGCGTTAGGACCAGATGCTCCGGAAGCATTTTAATCATACGGGTAGGGATCCTGTCGCCCCCGGGGGCTTTTCGTCTTTTGAGCGCCTTGATCAGAGCGATGACTTCTTCGATCGTCACCGGTGCAAGGGGATCGGGCGGCGGCGGGTCGACGACCGGGTCGACGACGTTGGCGGTATCGGTATCGTTTATCGGTCGCGAAATCGAGTTCGGCGGTGGCCGGACCGCGTTCCTACTTTCGACGAGTGAATTAACCGCAACAAGATGGTCGTGGTCTATAGGTATTGTTGAGAGGGAACATTGAGACTCCAGACTGTCGGCCAACAGTTCCGCTTTCTCGTCGTCGTCAAACGCCGGGCGTTGATTCGGACGATTGAGCGGAGGCATAGAGGTCACATCGTTTCTCCTGAAGGAACGACACAGCTGCCAGAAGGCCTGGTGTGTCGGGTCGAGTTCGGCTAAGCGAGTTTCCCATCTCGAATCGACGACCTCTTTTATGCGACGTCTAACCTCACGTTGAAGGAAGCGCGCAAGACGTCGTCGTTCCGGGGTGGGGCTCGTCGCGCAAGCTCTGAGCGTAGCGTTACGCCTCCTCACCACCCACCGCACGTCGTCGGGAATTTGCCATTGACTGTGAACAGTCTCTGGCACCTTCTCGGAGCTTTCGCTCAAGACGTTTTGAAGGTGGTTGGTGAAGGAGCGTATCGCGCCAGTCGTTTCTTCAGGAGTCACGATGTTGGTCGGAATCGCGGAAAGATCTGTAGATGAGGTGTCCGCGAGCTTGGTGCCTAGGAGGCGCCAATTCGTTTTTACCTTCATCGGAACGTTAGGACCTGTGTTTGATGGGCCGTTTTGGGGAACTAGATCTAGGATCACAGGTCTGTGGTCAGAGTCTAACTCTTGTAGCACCTGCAAGGAACGCACGCGAAGGCTTACGTTCCTTACTAGGGCTATGTCGAGTATGTCGGGTCGGTGGTCGACAGTAGAACTATAGTGAGTTGGTTCAGAAGGAACCAGGATACTCATATCTACTATGTCAAGACAACGCTCCAGAGCGGTACCTCTCCCGTTGGTCGAGTTGCAGCCCCAGAGAGTGTTCTTGGCATTGAGGTCGCCCGCCAGAATGACGGAATCCCCCATTTCAAATAATGTAGTTAGCTCATTGGAGTGAAGCTCCTTTGAGGGCGAGAGATAGGCCGATATGATGGTGATCGGCGGGTGTCCTGTCATAGCTAGCCTGCAGACTGAAGCCTCAATGTTCCTCAAAGTAGCAGGTGGGTCTAAGGGTATGCAATGCAGGGACCTTTTGAAATATATGAGAGTGCCTCCTAAAGGGCCACTGGTGCGATCGTTACGTACCAGATTGAAGTTAGGGATGTTGGGATTGCGGTGAGCTGGTTTCAGAAACGTTTCCTGGATGAGGAAAACGTCTAATTTATTTTCGCGGACAAAATCAGAAAGTTCGGCTCGTTGGCCGCTAATGCCGTTAATGTTGAAAAACCCCACTCTGAGGGAGCGAGGTTTGGTCCGCTTAGAGGGATTTAATGGTGACGTCGCCATTTAAGATGACGGAAAAAGTGCAACTACGGTGATCTGGTACATCCTCGTCTGGATGTGGACAATTTCCGAGACGAGATTGCTATCGGGACGCCCTAGGGCGGAGATTTGGGCCACGCGGTCGGCCATTTGGGCTTGGAGATTCATTAACTCCGGCGAGTTCAGAAGGAACTCGACTTTTGCGCCTTGCGCAGAAGATGATGTAGGGTGCGAGGCCGCCGCCACCTGTGGAGAGGTTTTCGCCTTGGCTGCCTTGGAAGGAGCCATGGAAGCCGAAGGAATGGGCGCAGGAGTAAGTTGAGTGGTGGGTGAGGCCGGGGTGGCGGGAGTGACTCCGCCACGGGCCTGGAGGCGTGGGTCGGCGCGTGCCGTAGTTGGGAACCACGGGTTACGCACTGGCGCAGGTGCCAGTCTGAAATTGGCCTGAGGGGCTGGTGCCTTTGGAGCTTTAGGTGCTCTGAAGGTCTTTTTGGGTGCTCTGGGGCATCCGCGGTAATTCGCGGGGTGACCCGATTGCCGGCAGTTGGTGCACGAAGGCGGCTCCGTGCACAGGGACCTATCCTTTGGGCGTGGGCACGCCGAAGTGCCGTGCTCGCCGAGGCACTTAACGCACCTGGCGGGGAGGCGGCAGCCACGAGAGCTGTGGCCGTATTTTTGGCAGTTATGACACTGCCCTATTTGGCCTTTCTTGTGTGGGGTTTCGACGGTGAAGCCGCCTAACCCGGAAATGTCGCGGATCTCGTAAAGATGTTTCACGTCCGCGGGGGTTTCGAGAATGGCTAGAACCATCTCGTACTCTTAGCCCGGTTGGGAAACACGGGACTGGCGGTGCATTCGGTGCACCTCAATGGCTGAAATGCCTTTGGCCTGGAGGCCTTCCTTTACCTCTTGGGCAGACATTTGGACGGGGATACCTCGGATGACGTAGCGGAAGCGACGCTCATCCGGGAGGGAGAAGGTATAGTAATAGTAGTTCCTCGAATCGAGGAACTTGGTTAGAGCCCTATGGTCGGAGATCGAGCCGGGCTGAAGTGATAGGAGCTGCTGGCTCCCGTTCCACGAGTTCGTGGGAATGGAAATATGCTGGTTTTCCAGCTCTTTAAATAGGACCTCTATGGTCTTGCCGGGGGGAAGCTGCATGTTAACCCGTGGCGGTTTTTTAGGCCCTTTGGGTTGCGGCTGGGATTGGGAGTCGGAAGGTGGCGACGAACCCGCGGGATTCGCGGGACCCGAACTAGTGTCGATGGGCGCAGAAGGCGCGGGGGCAGGGACGAGATCGTCCGAAGGCTGGGATGCGGCCTTCTTCTTTTTCCTCCCACGCTTCACCGTCGTAAAGCCTTCGTCGTCGCGTTCCGACGACGAGGCTTCCGCCTGTGATTCGCAGGAGGAAGAAGAGACGGTGCGTTTGAGGGAGCCCGAGATGGTGGTCTCCATCTCATTGTCGGAATCGGACACGCCAGAACCGACAGCGGTCTCGGTCGCTTGGCTAGCGGCCGAGGCCCCTGCCGACTCCAGCGGGTTCCACGACTCGGAGAGTTGCTCCCGCACATTGTGGAGCAAACCGGACATGTAGTCTCTAAAGTCCTTGTCTAGGACTACAAGACTGCGCAGCGCCGACTTCATTTGCGAAAGCGTGAGGCCGGGTGCGACTATGGGGTCATGTTGGGGTACAATGGACGCGGAACCGGCCACATTAGAGGCTGGGACCACGTCCATGGTTGGTTAATTAATTTGGGGGCCGCGTGTGTGTTCACTACCCCGGGTGTGTTCCGCCTGGGAAAGAACACACAAGAAACCAGGCGGCTCTCACACTGAATATCGGTCGCGGGTCGCGGAACGCGGAATAACGCGGTGACTAAGTCCCCGGGTGGGTGTGCCCGGGGGTGAGTTGAGTGCGTGGCCCTCCTCGCCGGGTATAGGCGAGGGGGGATGTACTTAAAATAGGTGTGCCCTAAGCTTGTATACCCTTTGCCAATCTTAATGTGCAAAGGGTCCCTATCAGTCCGTGTACCGTAAGCGATATTGGTCCGAGGACCGCACGCTCAGCCGATACACGGGATGGATTTAAGGGAAGGGTAAGGTAGGGAAGGCGATATGCGGCGGAAACTGTGGTGTGTCTCCACAGCTTCCAAATCCGCACCCGTCCGGCTTTGCTTTAGCCCTGAAGGGGCGCAGCGCGTGGCCGGGTCACCGCTAGCTCGGCTTGTTTACACCGGTAGGTTAACCACCGAGCTAGCCCTGAAGGGGCAATATTAAAACTTTAGACGTTGTAATTGAGCGAAACCCTGTCCTGAGAAGGACGCGGTTCGGCCCGAACGGCTTCCAGGTAACAATAGGACAATAGCCCTATTGTTCCCTTTCGACCTTGACGTGCAGCGCGGTCGCTGCGATCCGACCGAGCAGGTACTCGGGGGAACAATGTGTGTCACAGCTGGCGCTATGACAAACAATAGGTCCGTCCGAGTCGGCTGCTCAAGACGGAATGCAAATGGCGCGTGAGCAGTGGACAGTACTGTGAAGTATTTTTGCATTTTTAATTAATTTAGTTAGAATTCAGTGTTATTCTTGTTATAAGAATTATATAAAAGTTATTAAAAATGAGGTCATGTGTATATTGTAAGCGGCACTACAATAAAGGCAGTGAAATATCATTCCACAGGTATGTACTTTATTTAGTCATATTTTTCATCCAAAATGTTCATTTTACTTAGAATGCAATCATGTCATACTTTCAATCATGTCTTATTTTAAATTTAAAACATGCATTTAATGAAATTCCGCTGAATAAAGTTTATTTTTATTTACAATTTTCAACTAGTGATCGCATTATATCGATAGTTTTATTATCGATAGTTGTAACACGTTTTTCTGATTGATGTTGTTTTTTGATATTGACCTATTTCAGTTTGTGTAGTCAATTTATTTTCTCGAACACGATATTAACGCATATGAAATGTCCAACCTTAATTGGATACGCCAAATCAGAATTACGACATTAGAAATTTTCTTTTCCAGATTTCCAAAAGATTTAGAGGAGAGAAAAGTTTGGCTTCAGAATATGAAAACTAGCAACTGGACTCGTAAAATGTTTGCAACAACGAAAAATTACTCTGTCGATTACAGGTCAAAGTATACGACATTTTTTAACCCGTCAAATAATTTGGGCACGTCAGTAATTAAAAATATAAATAAAATATATAAAACGTGTATTATTTTACCTTTTTGACTTTGTTACTGTATTTATTATTCCACGGCTTCTCGAACCCAAACGTCAAAAATCTTTCGACATGTTAATCAAGGTTTCATCATTATCTAACATTGTGCCAAACAACTGAATTTAATTACCTAGTTAAGAGTAGAAAAGTAACAAACATCCATCTAAACTATCGCATTTTAAAATCAATCTGATTGAGACAAAAGTTAATAAATAAATTAAATCATGTCTTTTTTTATTGTAAGAAGCCACCAAGAGCTATCGATATATGTTTCACTGAGGTCGACATCACTAGTTTTAGTACCGTAGACACTCACTACGGCCGACAGCGCCAAAATGGCGAATATCAAACGGGCACAAAAGCACTGTTATCAGCCGCCAGTCCAGTGGTATATAGAGGTCAGTGACTCAACTCGACACCGACAGTCCGACCAATCCGTATGTGAATGGTTAGATTAATATGCCGTCAGCCGTGTTTTGTCTGTGGTCTTGTGCATAGTCTGTGTTCGCTAGAAAAAAATACAAACTTCAAAACAGCTGATATTTAGTAATGAGAAATTCTTTTCGAAATAAATATTCGTAACGATAATAACCATGGCCGAAATACAAACACTAATTGAAATGGGTTTTTCGAAGGAACGAGCGTGAGTATTTTTTTATCCTTCGATAGATGTACTTTGCTATTTTGTTAGGTTATAATGATGATTATTCCTTTTAGCGAAAAAGCCCTGGCGGTAACGAACTATAAGGGCGTCGAGCCGGCTATGGAATGGCTTTTGGCACACGCTGATGACCCTGCGATGCTAGAGCCGGCGGGAGGACAGACTGCGGGCGGCAGTTCTAGCAATGAACCGGTAGCGTCGGCGCCGGAGACGGCCGTAGAGTCCGCTGAGCCCGCAGAAGCTAAATCGTTCAAATGTGACGAATGCGGCAAAATACTCAAGGATCAGGAAGAAATGGAGTATCACGCGGCTAAAACTAATCATAGCAGCTTCTCGGAGTCCACTGAGGAAAAGAAGCCGCTGACTGAAGAAGAGAAGAAGGCGCAATTAGCGCTGTTGGAAGAGAGAATGAAAGAGAAAAGAAAGGAGAGGGAGGAGAAAGAAAAGGTATTTACGCAAATGATTATTAACTTTCACTACTTAACACCTACTTAAAAAATCAGATTAAAAACATCCATGAGAGCAAACTACTGGGATAAGAAGGAAGTGTGTGTTAATCCAGGACATGACCTACCTGTGTGCCAAATTTCATGCAAATCCATTCAGCTGTTTCTGCATTTACTTCTAACAAACATCCAAATATCTAAATATTTTCACAAACTTTCGCATTTATAATATTAGTAAGATTTTCACCTATAACACATACTTGTGTGGTAAAGAATTCATGCCAGAGTTTCTGTGTACATATCCTAAAAAATCATAATATGATGTCTTACAATGGATTTGGCAAACATAGTTTGGGACGCCCTCTGGCCAGATGGCCGGAAGCTTTGCACAAGAGGGCCGGCAGCGACTGGATGCATAAAGCAGCAGACTGGGCTCTGTGGCGTATCTTGGGAGAGGCCTATGTCCAGTAGTGGACTGCAACGGGCTGATGATAATGATGATGAATGGATTTGGATACAATTTAGTACAAAGATCGACCAAGCCCTAGATTATAAGTTTTAACATATAGGCATACTTTTTATCCTTAAAAGTACAAAGAAGGAGATTTATTTCAGAGAAGAACCCATGGAGCCTCGAGCTGAAACTAATTAAATATAAATCAAAAATTTTATAATACAGATATTAGCCAAGGTTAATGTATCTTTTTCTGGCGTCTACAGGCTGAAGCTTTGGAGCGTGAAAGAATCCGAATAAAGTCTGGTAAAGAGCTGCAAGATGCACGTCAGAGGTTACAAGAACAAGAGATGCAGAAGTTGGTTGAGCAGCGGCGAAGAGAAAAGATTGAAGATCAGAAGGCAAGAGAGAGGGTCCGGGCACAAATTGAGGCTGATAAACAAGCTAGGAAGTATGAAATTCATTATTTATGTTATATAATGTAAAAGTTGGTGACTTAGTTGCACCTCTGCCTACCTTTTCAGAGATAAAGGTGTGATGTGTGTGTTTGTTTTAATATAAAATTGCATACATAGTGGTCATTAATTATTGTATTGTATCTAATATCATTTTTCATTGCATAATGGCTGTTTTACATAAGTTATTGTCATGTGCAAATTGGTCAATAGCTTGCATCTCAGTTACATAATCAGTTTTCATTCTTCACCTGACTTACTGTCACAATGAGCAAGTTGTAAACAATTAGGGGAAAAAGTAGAATAAACAAATTTGGCATCTCTTCATATTCACATCAGTATTGTGATTATAAAACACACATCACAACTTTATGCCTAAAGGGGTGGGCAGTGGTGCAACCAGGGCACCCACTTCTCGCCAAGTGTGTTGCGTGATGCGTCCCATGATGTGATAGGGGGTGAGCCTATTTTTTTTCAGGGCAAATTTTTTTTTTATTCAGATTTTATTTATTTATTTATCTTTATAACGACTTAAATCATGCTTTCAGGTTAGCGGCGTCAGGTCAGGCGGCGCCTGCCTCCCCAGCTCCAGCACCTGCGCCCATCGCGCCTGTCCCCAACCCATCGCCAGCGCACAAGGTGTCCTATGACCAGGCCAGAATCCAGATACGACTGCCGGATGGCAAGGCCCTAGCCCACACGTTTGGTGCTAAGGAACAGTTGGCCGCGGTCAGGTAAGGTTTCATTTTAGATAAGGTATATGTTGTATAGGTTGATTACCGAAAGCTGGCCCGTACACCACATTCACAAGTTACGAGTGTGTAGTCTCTGTGACTATACAAACGTCACTTGTCTTAACAACGCATTGTTTACATAGCAATGAAGTCAATAATTTTAATAACGTTAATAATTTTTTTTACATACTGTGTAAAATTGTATCTGTGAGTACTGTGAATGTGTCGGCTTTCAGTAATCAACATATAATGATAACAAATCTTTTAAGTTATGTTGATATGAAGGCTGTTACTATTTTACAGTGGATTTAAACAAATATTAAAAAAGTTTATTTATACAGCGTGTAAAAGACAGCCTACCGAATTTTTTTAAGTAAAATAGCATTATATGCCTATATTAAAATAAAGATGTCCGCGGGTACCGGACATGTGTGCATAACAATTTCGTAATTCTTGGGCCAGAAATGTATGTGATCCATTGCGTAGTTATCGAAATCTACCTACACTCTACAGTAGCCGGCGCGGGGTACCGCGCGAATACGTTCTTAGGTTAAAGCACCGCGGCGTGATACGAGGACTAACACAACTCAACTCGACAAAATAATATCACATGGGTCTTCCAGACCCTTCTTGTCTGGGTACTACCGGCTGGTTATCCAAAGTACGTTGATACGCCCGAGTTATTACACGCTTATCAATTGGGTGCCGATTATAAGGATACTTTTCTCCATAAAGTCGAAGAGCTTGTTGCTCTTTGCCTCGAGCTTCACCGTAACACATTATCATTTGTCCATATTCACGTGCACTGAAACTGTCAAGGTATTTCACTATTCCGCTCCCGAGACATTAAAAAAACACTTGTTCTTCCTGGAAATCCTGAGAAAAGAACAAACCCATAAACCACAAATCCTCATTAATAAGAACGTCACGAAAAAATACGATCCGCACAAGACGAAAGGTGCGTCGGAACTAACAAACAAACCGCCGCGCCACCCGCCAGGGGCCAAAAGTAGACCTACTTGCGAGTCGCACGCGTCGCTCAAAGAAATTACCTAGACTTATAACATTTGGATCGGTCATTTTCATTAAATTTATTTGCGTCTTGAAGTACCTAATAACGAATAATTTGCCGGATCCATAGTTGGGCATTTATATAAATAAGATTCCCTGTTTCGTCACAAATGAAAAGATTTTATTGCTTAGTGCACCCAAGTTTTGTAATGATGTGGTAAGTATGGTAGTTGATCACATTTACGAGTTTTGGAAAATTGTGATATTCCTTCACCGTTAATACTAGCTAACAAAGTTTTTTTTTTTAAACTCCTACAACTGATATTGTAAATACTTTTTAATGTTAAATAAAAAAATAATTAAAAGAAGGCTTACTTTAGCACTAATAAAAACGTTATTTCATTATTATTTCATAAAAAACACAAGGTCGCGTTCATAGTTAATGAATTGAAGAGTGAAATTAAATAAGTCCAATCCACATTTTCTATAATCCGAAATTCGCAACGCTCGTCGCTCGTAGTCAAAGGACGCCGCGCGCGTCGGCGCGCCTTTGGGCCGGCGCGGCGCAGCGAGGCCATTGCACGCGGCGCGCGTGGCGCTGTATTATGTATACCTATTTCAAAACAGCTGACTGGGGGACGCGCCCCCATTACATGCCCCGTACATTTTATCTTTTCTACATACATTTCTGTTATTATGAAAATAATGTACTTCTTGTTATTTTAATGAAAGTGGGGTTGTGTTAGTGAATAGTATCGATTTTATTGCGTTATCATTGAAAAAAAATTACAAAAATTCATGAAAAGACCGACGAAAAATTCAAACGCAGGGGGTATCAGAATCATGTACTGAACACCTGGTATCATTTTTCGGTAGGCTGTCTTTTACACCCTTTATACAACTTAAAATGTACAGTCAGCAGCATAAGTAGATGAACAAATTCAAAATTTAAAATTGCCTACATACTTTTGTGTTCTTACTAATCTTATTTTTCTCTTCACAAAAATAAAATAAAAGGTATTTACTTTACTTCAAACGAAGAAAAAAATATTTCAGTTTAACTTAACGCGTATATAGGCGATTTGAAATGCTGCTGACTGTACATTAACCCATTGTCTGCCACTGTATCTGCGTATAAGTGAGTCACAAGAGCCGATTTTTAAGTTTTTTAATATTTACTTTTTTATTGCCTAGGCAAATCAAAAATGTTATTTTACACCAAAATTATTGAAAAGAAATCAATAAAAATAATTTTAAAAACTCCCCGGAAAGTGCGGAAAAGGCATTCCCGCGCTTCAGGGCGGGGATGGCAGTCAATGTGTTTATAAAATATCATCCTGACATGTTACAATTTGCAATGAATTTGAAACTCAAATATTTCAAGCTTTAAGGTCAAGTTTGGAAAACATGTATTTCTAATTATTTTAATAATATCAAAAACCACTTTATGATTTAATGTGTTTTTTATTTAGATTGTACCTGCAAATGAACGCACAAGAGTATGCCCAACAAGATGGCTACAAACTGATGACTACATACCCTAAGAAAATATTTACAACGGAGGACTATGATAAACCTTTGGAAATATTAGGTAGAATATAATAAACTTTATGTTTTGTAGAATATTTATTCTAATAATATGCACGTCTTAATTATTTAATTAAGATGTGCATATTATTTTAGTATAATTATTTTTGAAACTTTCTTTGAATACTTTGTTCTTTTCTAGAAAACTCTATGATTGGTAAGAAAAACTCTAGTGCAATTTTTGCATATCGTGGGGGATATTGCAATACCGCGTAACTAACATTGGCAAATACCGCGTAAGTGAAAGAAAATAAGTATAGTATTATCAATCATAAGTTTCGTGTCGTAAGTATCAATATCAATTAAACTTTTTTCGTCACTTGCGCGGTATTTACCCGTGCTAGTTACGCGGTTTTGCACTATCCCCGACGATATCGACATTCGACAGTAATACCATCCAGATATATGAATTCTTAATATTAGTATAAGCACAATTTTATTATAATCAGCCCTAGTTTAACTAAGTAAAATAACTTATAGTTTTTGTACAGGAATAAATGTTTCCTTTATCTTCTTTTACCTAACTTCTGAAGAATGGTTTTGAAATTTGATTTTGTTTATTTTAGGGCTGGTGCCGTCAGCTGTCATCATAGTGTCCAAAGGCCAGTAATGCGAGTAATGTTTTGTCATTAATATTGCAATCGTTTTGTGTTGTCAGTGGGGTTGTGGCACAAAATTGTCTATATAAAGTAAGACTCTGGGAATAAAGATCAGTTGCGTCTATAATTATTTGTTTTATTGTTTACCTCTTACCTTTGTTGGAAAGAAAATTTCATATTTATATATAATATATTTTGTTCTGTTATTTCATGCCAATTGTTTTGTTCGGTTGTGTGTTGTGACTAATAAATCGTTTTTCTTTCTTTCTTCTTTCTATTTAAAGAAGTAAAAAAAACATTTTTTTAAAATGACTAGACAAGCATGCCACCTGATGGTTAGCAATACGACCGACAATAAACAGTAGCAACACCATATAGATCTTTTCAATACAAACTACTGCGTGGCACTCCACTGCGCTCGTCATCCTGAGACATTATTGTTAGTCACATAATGGCGTTAAGGGCATTGGTCCTTCAAATCAAAACACAACAGTGTGTACACAGTGCTGCTTGGCGGTAGAAATAGACATTGCGGTGATACTTATCCAATTAATGTAATTTGGAAATTGAGCGAAGTAGGTACTGTTTTACCAACGTAATATTATGCTTTTTGCAGAGTTAGGCTAATTAATATTGTTACATAATTTGAGAATAATCCATGTATATAAGGAGTTATTTTGGTAAATTATTAATTGAAACATTACGTTTGCATATTTTAATCTCTGTTGAGTGATTCACGAATTATAAAAAGTATACTTACATATAGGCCAGCGTGGTGGACTAAGGCCTAACGCCTCTCAGTAGTAGAGGAGGCCCGTGCTCAGCAGTGGGCAGTATATAATACAGGGCTGATTGCATTGCATACTTACATAACTAAACCAAGGACATTTATAGTCACGATACAAATCTGTTAAATTATTCAATAGAGCCATCTATTTTAATTTTAATCGTTTAAAATATGTACAGTCAGCAGCATAAGTATCTGTACAAAATCAAAATTTCAAATCGTCCATATACGCGTTAAGTTAAACTGAAACATTTTTTTCTACGTTTGAAGTAAAGTGAATACCTTTTATTTTATTTTTGTGAAGAGAAAAAACAGATTAGTAAGAACACAAAACTGTGTAGGCAATTTGAAGTTTTGAATTTGTACAGATATTTATGCTGCTGACTGTACGTTGGCACACTTCTGTATCCACTGTAGTAGTGTAGGTAGTATTATGTAGTGTGCTGACTATTGGCAGAACTCATTATCTATGTCGATATAAGGCTTGTTTACCGTATGGGTACAATTCTGGTAAATAAATCGGTATATCTAAACCTGTATTAGACTAGGGCGTGAGAAAAAAGGCCTAACGGTCTCCAACAGATTTCATAAAAAGAATCCCTATAGCTAACTTCAGATTGATAACGAAAATGAACCAATCACAATAAAGTTTGTTATTTTATATTCTATTGGCGTTAATGCTTGTAGAAAAGCATCTTGGCTACGGGCCCTTCTGTTATGAGTTCATATGATACCAGCCCTGTTATAAACTGCTCACTGATAAGAACGGGCTTCCTCTACTACTGAAAGGATTTAGGCCTTATTCCACCACGCTGGCCTAGTGCAGGTTGGCAGACTTCACATACCTTCGAAGTTCAGAGAACTTCTCAGGTATGCAGTTTCCTCACGATGTTTTTCCGTCTCCGTTAAAGCAAGCGATAATTCTTAAAGAATAGATTTTTTTTTAGAAAAGTCGGAGGTGCGTGCCCTTGGCGTTTGAACCTGCGGACATTTGTCTCGTTAGTACGTTACATTCCCAACTAGGCTATCGACGCTTAGTCGCTTATCGCTATTGAGTCGAGAATGCTTATTATTAGGGAAGTACAGAACTGATATTTTAGGTGGGAATAAAACTAATAATTTTAACATTGTAATGACTTTTATTTCTTTAAGTACCCTTTATACTTAGGCCGCTAGAGAAACTTTAAATCGCAATACAATTTTAACAAAGAAAATATCTATTAATTGTATATTTTCTATCTATTACCAGTTTTCAATATATGATCTCAATCGCTTTTTCGATCCGTCACGAAAATGGACCAATCAGAATGAAGATTTTTGACATGCTTACAAACGACATATTTTGACTGGTTTATTCTTGAGGTCGAATATTATGATTAATTTCAAATAAAGAAAACAGCCAATGTCTATTAAAAATGCTTGTTTTCACCATCAACCATTGGCGTAATTGCTCTAGATCCCAGGACGCACATGCCCATAAAAACAATAGATTTTGAAAAAAATATATCAAAATATTATTTTTGTGGGCACGTTTATTATTATTATTCCGAAATTAGAATCGAAGCGTCGCAGCATCGATTAGATTAATTATATTATTACTACTAGTTATTGAAATAAAGCCACAGGTTATCTGCAAGCAGGTAAAAATTTAATACATGATTGTAACTTGCATTTTACATGATTTTTTATTTATATCAGATAATAATAAGCTAATAGCTTTTTTATACTTTCTACGTTGTGTCGGAAATTATGTTTTTACTTTCGTAAAAACTGCGACAGTTTTAGCGAAAGCCGATTTTTTTTGCTATTTAAAGTCTTTAAATTTTGTGGCAACAGCGTAATGTATTTCTATGTTAGAGGTTTTTTACAGTACACTATGAAGGTACAAAGATGCGCTATAGATTTTAACTGACTTATTTTAACCGTATCATATTAAAAATACGTTATTTTGACCTTAAATTTAACCCGAGCACTATAGGTATAAGCTAGCAATATTGCTACTTAAAAAATGTCAAGTTCTATGTCACTCATTATGCGCTAAGACAAAGTCTCAACTACTTCTTCTTCTTCTTTTTATTATGGCTTCCACCGATTAACTATCGGTGATTTCGCCAATGTCAAGTAATAATAGCAGATACAAAACAATAATTATAAATTCTTAGAAAAGACCACCTAACTAGAATTGATTGAATTCGTCTCAACTACTTAATAGGTGTCGCTCTTATTGAACCGATTTTGACAAGTGAGGTGTATTCGATTCGTATTAATTCTGCGATGGTTATAGGCTATATATTTTCCATTTTTTAAATAACTACTGGCACTGCTTAACTTAATTTAATTTGGGTTAGCTCAGTGAATTAGTGATAAAATAAAATAAAAAGTCCGATAAAATCGGCGTGAATTGCCTCTGTGTAAGAAAAGTGCTAGAATAAAATCAATAAATTTATTGCAAGAGAATATTAAATTTGTCTGGACTTGTTTGTGTTAATTTATTGTTTTTATTTTATAAACTAATTTCATAGTTATCAATGCAACGCAATGTTTACGTAACAACCTAATTACTAACACTTATTGAGCAATAATACCTAATGCCAGCAATAATTTTGTAATGAGCATAACAATTTTATTTTCTACGATAGTTATTGTATGTTATCAGCAAAAATGCGTAACTGATTTGCCGATTTAAAAACAAAATGTGTAGGTATGTTGTATCAAAGTACCTAGATAATAATTGCATGGTTGTATCTATGCCTAGGTTTTTTTGATAAGATCCTTTTGGACGCTGACGTTTTTAGAGACTAATGACGCGTTTCAAATCTCATTTTATTCGGCTCAGTGCGCAAGTCGATGCTTGACAATAATATTCTTCTATAGTAAAACCACGATTTACGTGGGTATATTTACGATTATGGAGGTTTTTAATTTTGATTATAATTTGTTGTCGCCTGATTATGAAATTAAACTTCCGTTGTTTTTTTAACATTTTTCTACATGAAACGCAATTAATATTTATTTATTTTATCGTTAATTATAATAGATATTATAATGTATGATGTAAGTTGTACCTAGATACGGTAGCAGCGTTGTTTTTTTATTTTTTTTTATTATTCTCAACGTAATGCGCAGTTCTTGGTAACATTAGATAACCTTGATCATCCATAAACAAGGTGATATGCGCTCCATAAATTTACAGAGACAATTTACTACTAAAACCGGCCAAACAAAATTAATAAAAAATTGCAATCAAATTTCATTTTCGAAACCAAGAAAATAATTAATTAACAGGTTCAAAATAAATAAAATCAAAAACTTTTATAGTCATAAAAACACAATAAATTGGTATTGCACTTAATATTATGTCGGTACAGAACAGATATTTATAATTACATCATCAAATCATTAATTACATAATCACTGTTCCCATTCGATGGGTAAATATGGTGTCTATAAACAAATAAATAATTTATTTAATAATACAAGTACATACAGTAAAAAAAATCTGGTAAAAATAAAGAAATATAATCGAGTGGATGTTAATTTTTGGATACTCCGGCAGCAATGCCGTACAAATACCGCGAAAGTAAAATTCAGAAAGAAACGTAGAAATTCTTATGATCTGGGATAGACGATATTAACTAGAATAACTGAATATCGATGTATTCATCTTAAATTTATATAAAGGTGCAAACTATCTGCTCTTAAAATAAAATTATAATACAGACGGATGCAACAGAGGACGGAACTGTAATAGGGTAGTTGACTACTTTTTTTAATACATTTATGAAAAATGTATGCCATCCGAAATCTAACGGAAAAAGCATATTCAAAATTGGCGCATATGTAAGTTAGAAAGCTTTGAAATTTGGTAGAAGGGGTAATTGACAAATAACATTAATATCAGATTGTGAGGTCACCGAGTGTCACCGACCATAACGCTGCCTGCGTGCGAAAGAGATAGCGCGATATCCCCACCACGTCCCCACTTTTGCTCACAACAATATTTGAAAAATGAATAACTACTTTATTTTTGAACCAATTTTGATGCTGATTTCACAGAAGAATTTCTTTTTCGTATTATTTTCTGTTACATATAAAATAATGTACAAAACAGAACGTAGGAAACTACCCTAGAGTTTCAACTTTAAACCAATACAAAGCCTGACAAATAAGAGTAGGCGGGCACGGGCGGTTAAACATATCGAATGGTTACATCGGTTAGCGGCCTTTGAATGGTTACATCATAATACCTGGCAATTTCTACACTGCGATGCTGATACATTCATAGCGCGGATATTCGACAGCAGGTAATTTAAATTTTAACCGTCCGTGCGCGCCTACTCTAAATTGACGGACGTATTTTCCCACTCAAGTACATTCTTCTCCGTGTTATTTTATTCATTGAGGAATGTGCAATATGTTGCATTGAATATTATTAAGTACGTTGCAAGAAGTTAACGCTACATCGACAATGCCAAACGGCGCATGTGACAAGAATTATAATTTTGAAGTTGACATAATAAAGATGACACGTGTTTGGATTGAGTAGGACAAATATTTATGCATTGCTTTGAAAAACATTTTTTCATTGCGAAAACGGCTGTCGGCTTAAGTCTGCAATTTATTAAAATACATAATTGATTATTTTTTCGATAAGATGATTATTGGAATTCAAAATAGACGCCGTTGTGTGTAGAAATTTTTGCCACTGCATGTTTGGAACTATGCTTTTTAAAATTTCTAAGATAAAATTTGATTGTTACAACGGCCATTATGGACAGTAAATTTAAAATCAAAGTGTCAACCATTGCAAAAGCGACGAAAATTTATACAACTGTACCAGGACTCTTGCAGGGGGCTCCACACTGTGGGGATATGAAACATCCTGCGCAGGATTACAGTTGGTCATTACTGTCACACCATCAATCACATGCTTCGGAGACACGACTCCGTCACAATCAACTAACTCTAAATTCTTATTAAAACAAACGTGCAATTCCGACAACAACTGTGCACCCTTCACATGAACGCACTGTATTGTCGGATTAACCTTAGTTTTATTTTTAATAGCATAGTAAATGTCGATGATTTTGTACTGTTTTTCGTCGGACGGAACTATTCCTGCTTCACCGAGCATCAAAGTTAGTGGTATCTTCTTGTGCCAGTCCAGACCTTGGGAGAAATATTTGAACTCCGAGTTTAGAGGTTCGATGCTGGCAGCACACGTGCCGTGTTTAGTCCACTCGTGGATCCAAAAACTATATAAGGACGTGTCTGAAACAAAAGTGCGGGTTTGTATAGTATTTTTTAATTTAATGATTCTCGCTTACATCCTAAAGTTATAAATGCGTAAGACGAAAACGTTTGGATGTTAGAAGCCAAGACAGACTCGCTGAACGGATTTGCATGTAATTTGGCACCCCAATAGACAATGTCGCAGATTAGCATATAGGCTACTTTCAATGCAGGTAATTTGCTCCCGTGAGAATTTATTGAATTTTTTAATCCGATTTTTTAAACAGATGACGCTAGATGACGTACAGGTTGCGCTTTGAATCGCTGCAATGAATTAGCTAGAGTACTTATACGTTGCCACGGGCGTAGCTATAGCTTTCAAATGGGGGGATCCTACGATTTAAAAAATTTAGCGGCGTGGGTTCTTGCCTTGCATGACACCGTATACCCGATGAGTACTTTATGAGGAGATCCACGGAATCGCCAATTTTAGTGGCATTTTTATTATGAAATTAATGTACCAATATCCACATTATAAAAAGAATTAAACAAAATAAAATAACATATGATTGTAGAAATATGTTTAGTATTTTTCTATATGTAATATAAGGGAGATGTCCGCTTTTAGTATAGGTGCTGGACCTCAAATCTAACCAGGCTCAAACTTTATGGATACTAAAGGGGCCAAAATATGGATCTTGGATCCATTAAAAAATATTCCTAGACTTTTTTAATAACAATCATTTTAAGTGTGGTTTTAAGCAAAATAAAATTACATATATCTCAAAATCGGACTTTAATATTATACGATTTATTGCAAAGGCCTAGGTTTTGGGAGTACTATTCAAATATATAAGTATTTTGGTTAAAATCTTAAGCCCGTTTTTGGACATGTCCTTTTGAATAGATAGCTTCTAAAAATATTGCTTGCGCGCCGTTTCGCTGAGGCACCGCCTTAAATGTATTGCTTTGGATTTTTCGCAACAGTCGTGTAAGTTCACACAATTAGTCATTTTAGTAAGAATTGTAGCTCGCAGCTTTGTTTATAATTAATAAATATAATTGAGTAACGAGCTGAGATGACGTCACGATGACCTTAATGACGCATGAACAAAAATAATAACTTATAACAAGTATGTATGTGGCTATTAAGTTTCTTGATGAAGTACAGTAAAATGAACTGAGAAGCTTGTTGCCAATAATTATGTCTGTCCGATTTCAGTAATAGATTTCTTAGTTTTAAATGTTACATAATATTATTTCAATATTCATGATACATACATATAAATACATAGCAGAACACCTATTTCGCTATTCAGCAGTAGGAAGGATGTAAAACAATCCCGATTCGCCGGCTATGTTAGATCTCATGTAATCTATACTAATATTATAAAGCTGAAGAGTTTGTTTGTTTGTTTGAACGCGCTAATCTCAGGAACGGCTGGACCGATTTTGAAAATTCTTTCACTAATAGGAAGCTAGCTACATTAATCCTGAGTGCTATAGGCTACTTTTTATCCCGGAAAAACTTTACCACGCTCGCGGAGCCACGCGCAATGCTAGTATTAGATACAATTCCAGACTCGGGTGACGCTAGGATTCGAACTAGAGACGTTAGCGCGATAGTTGAACCGCGTACGCATTACAACTACGCCAGCGAGACAGTCAATAATAATGATACAAAACATATATTACATTATCTATTAACAAGTTATTTTTTTTTTTCGATAGGCGATCCTGCATTCAACACCGGGGGAAACCTGCGAATGGGATACTGGAGTCCCCCGGCTTGACGACTGCAGGGGCCTGGAGGGGACGTGCGAGAGGAATATGGAAGGAAAGGTGGGGGACGTGAGGAAGGTTCCCGGGATGGGCGGAAAGAGAGGGTGCCAGGAAATGTTCGCGGGCCCTTTTAGGCCTCAATGTGTTTTACAACCAAGAGGTATACACACTGAACTGTGTGCCTCGGCCCGCGACTAATGTCCCCCCGCGCATGGGCGTGCATTGGGTGTGAAGACCCAGAGCACAAGAATTGCCTCGGGGGGCTCTATCAACAAGTCGCTTGTAGTACCTATGATGTTCGCATTTAGGTATTATATTTATTTGTCCACTTAAACTTCTGGGTTCCTAGCATTACATGGTTCAAGACAAATTCATCTTATTTTAATGTTTTTGTATTTTAATAATATACAATTGTACATCTCCAGCGAAGCCTCTCAAAGTCTCTTAACTGAATTAGTTAAATTACCATAAGGTATTTATCAATGTTCGGTTTTGAACATTATTCTATATAGCTTTTGCCCGCGGCTCCACCCACATGAATGAGTTTTTCTGGGCTAAAAGTACCGCTTTATATTTTCCAGGAATAAAAAGTAGCCTTTGTTCTTTCCAGGGCCTCAAGCTATCTTCATAACAAATTGCTCGCGGTTCCGAGCCCAATGAAACGCGTGAAAAAGTTTTTCCGGGATAAAAAGTAACCTATAGCAATCAGGAGTAATGTAGCTCCTTAGTGAATTTTCAAAATCAGTGTTCCTGAGATTAGCCCAAGCAAAGACACAAACTCTTCAGCTTTATAATATTAGTATAGAGTACAGCAATTTCAAATATTTGTTCCCGAGATATATTTTATCTTTACCAATAATTTATTTTATAGTAGTAAAATAACCAACATGCAATGGAGAGGAGCATGTCAGGATAAACATAGGGGAAAGAATAAAAAACAAGACCACTAGGCTTAAGACCAAAGTGCACGACATAACTGTAAATATACGAAGGTTAAAATGGAGATGGTCAGGTCACATGATGAGAGGTCAAGATAAACGGAGCAAAATAGTAACCCAGTGGTACCCAAGAGATGGCCATAGAAAGAGAGGCAGACCACAGAAAAGATGGGATGATGATATTCATCAGGTGCCAGGAACAACCTGGGGCAGAGTAGCAAGAGAGAGACGAGAATGGAAATGATTGGAGGAGGCCTTTGCCAATTGGCAAATGGACTTGCAAAAAACAAACAAGCAACAAACTGTAGCATAACAATGTAACACGCGCATGCTCACGCCTTTTATCCCCGAAGGGGTAGGCAGAGGCGCAACTAGTGCACCCACTTTTCGCCAAGCGTATTCCGTCCCATGATGTGATAGGGGGCGAGCCTATCGCCATACCGGGCACAAATTCCAGACTCCGGGCTGATACTGAATAGAAAAATCCAATATCACTTTGCCCGACCCGGGGATCGAACCCGAGACCTCAGCCTTGCAGTCGTACCGTAATACAACTACGCCACCGAGGCAGTCAGACAATGTAACAGTCCGAATAAAAGGCTTATATTATTAGTAAAATAACCATAACAAGTAGGTGTAACTCACCACTCTCCAAATTAGTCCAATTATCTTCTAAGTCCTGTTCAATAGGTTTCACTTGATCAGGATCGAAGAGCCATGAGCTATTGCATTTCTCCGGGCCGATGCTCCCAAACTTAGTCGGCCATATACCATGAACAATCCAAGTTTCATTGAATTTCTTACAGGTATGTGTGGTCCAACTCCTGCATAACGTCACTGGCCAGTGCTGCGC
Source organism: Sphinx pinastri (assembly GCA_947568825.1). Classification (NCBI taxonomy): domain Eukaryota; kingdom Metazoa; phylum Arthropoda; class Insecta; order Lepidoptera; family Sphingidae; genus Sphinx; species Sphinx pinastri. The sequence continues at coordinate 5,786,835 of OX387620.1, forward strand.
GAACAGAAGCAAGTCCCAATGGTGGTCACCATTGTGGGAAGTAAATAAATCACTGTTGTAATGTATTATCTGTGTGTGGTGGATGGACTCTACATATACAAATCCTAAGCTGTTGAACAAAAAAAAAATACATTATTATATTATATTGATTTTACATTTGATTTTGGTTGGAGCTTTAACAGTGTAAACACCCTTTGGGAATGAAATGTGGCTCATTTATTCTTAGAATAGTCCTCTATTTCTTAATATAGGGCCAATCACAATAATTTCAGTATCAAAAAACCTATTCAGAGGCTTTTTGGGTACCTAATACCCATTACCTCTGGCCTATTTAACTGCCCTGGTATGAAACTTTTGCATGACTCTGTAGTTAAACCTTTAAGCTTAACCAATGTAGTAAGAAAATAAATATCATGTTGGATACTCCACATATTACACAATAAGGATAAATGTGATAACAATGTGTTTAAGTGTTACACAAAAACAAATAAAACATAAGTACAACGGATTTCAACAATGAAATCACTCAGGCTACTTTTACCAATTAGATGAGGATTTTAAGGGTTTGTAGATGAGGATTTAGTAATCATTATGTCAATAAGTTTGTTCCTATTAAATTGTAAGTTTTTTTTTTATGGAATTGAATGACGAGTCGAGCATGCCGTTTGCCTGATGGTAAGCGATACAACCACCCATAAAAAATAGCAACACCATTCAGCACCTTCAGTTACAAAGCACTGTTTGGCATTCAACTGCGCTCGTCATCCTGAGACATAAGATGTTAAGTCTCATTATGTCAAGTAGTTACACTGGCTACAATGTCCTACAAACCAAAACACAACAGTACATGCACACTGCTGCTTGGCGGTAGAAATAGACATTGCGGTGGTGCCCACCCAGACAGACTCTTACATATGAGAGACCTACCACCAGTGTAAAATTGTGCATTAAGGACTAGATGCAGCTAGACCTGTCCATTAACATTATGCATATTTATTTGACACAAATCATAAGATATCTATCTGATATTGATGACTCCCTTAGAGTTATGTCAAAACTAAAATAATAATGTAATTTTTTTAAATACTTTGAAAAGAATTACTCAGCATGCATATAATATTCGTAAATAAAACACTCCAATAAGACAAATAGATATATAATGAATATTCTGTTACCAAAAAAATATATTATGACAGCAGCTATCTCATGTGAATTTATGCCAAATGTCAGTGCAGCAGCATGGCACACATTTAAAATTTTAAAATAAATACTAATACAACCCATTTAGTTTATCCTTTGAAATAGTATTTTTGTTTTATGAATGTATTAAATGGACTAATTAATCAGTTAAAATCATTTACAATCTGTACAGCCACCATAACTGCAGTGGTGTACAAAGTCAAATTTTGCAAATTCAAGGTGAACCGAAAGTTTTATTTCCTTACCATAATATCAGAGTTAAGGCAAAACATAAGTTCTTGTTCATGTTGTATTATGTGTTGAATTATTTCATTCACTAACATATAATAAATAATACACTTTAAATATATCTATTAAAGATCTAAACTGTATTACGCGCAGGACTATTTTCGCAAATTTATGCGCTACACAATCTTATATTTATAGAGCGCTGCGTTACAATTTGCAAAGAAATCAGAGAGAAATGTCATCAGAAATGTCAATAGTCATATAACATATTGTCAACTGTCATTAAGGATGTACATTTCAGTTCGATTTTACTAGAGATCGATAAGTAAGTATATACGATTTAGGATTTCCTTAAATCGATTCCATTCAATGCAATTGTGCGAACTTATTTTAAAGTAAGGTGAATAAAAACCTGGTCTAGATCTTAATGATTTCTTATATTTACGCGCTATTTTAGAAATAAAAAACAGTCATTTTTCTTATTAAACGCGCTGAGTCTATACTCAGCGCGTCTAATAAACTTTTCAGTGAAATATAAAATGTGGATGTGTTATACTTTTAGTCCTTAGCAACTAGCACAATAACGATAATAACACAGGTCAACACAAATTTTGACTCTGCGTTCTGTATGTATGATTTTGATTCTTCTTCTTCTTCTTCAGCCTTTAGAAGTCCACTGCTGAATAGGTCTCCATCTGACAGGTTGGTCTGGAAATCTTTGATTTTGATTACTTATGCATAACTAATGGAAGAAAAAAAATCCTCTGATAAAATGTGCTTTTTTAGTTATCAGAACGAAATCTATTATTCATTCAAATTTTAAATAAAAGTAAAAAAAAAATGAATTATATATTATATTTATAAATATTATTTTCTAAAGACTTTAACCAGTAAGTTTGACCTTGTGAAGGCGTTTGACACTGTTTCCATTCCGATCCTTCTACGTAAACTGGAAAGAATTGGAATCAGAGGCACATGCTTAAACTGGTTTACGAGCTATCTCAGAGGACGAAAACAATGCACAAAGGTGGAAGCCATAGCTCTATCTCTTATTAGTCCCCAAACGCAGTCACCCATCATGCGCTCATTATAGTTTCCGTGATAATGTTATTCAAAGTTCATCACAACTTTGTGAAAGCGTTCCTCTTACTCTCTAAATATGCCTCCAAGTTACCTTAGAATTTATCTAAATGATTACTAAACATATCTTGTAATAGCGGTAGCTGATCAATTGCGGAAAAATTTCACTGTGAGGTGGAGCGGACGTTGTTGGTAAATCTGGATATTGAATCTTCTTGGCCTTTTTACCAGTATAACGCTTACGACGATTTATTATACAAGAGTAGCAATCATTGATGTGATGGACTAATAAGTTCAATATGAGAAATAATAAGAGAAATGTGATGGAACAATAAGAGAAAGTTCTTACTTAAACAGACGAAATTACAAAAAAAAACATTTCAAAGCTTTTGATATAATTTTTATATAATACAGGGCTGATTACATTGTAACAACTCAATTATTATTTTACTTTGGAATTGACTTTAATGAGATCTATACCTTAGTACATAATTATTATACAATTTGATCTGAAACGATTTGGAGATAATATTATAGCGACACATGAGCGAAAAATCGATTCGAACCAAAAATTATACAACCCTATTAATGTCTTGTCAAAATTAGACAACGACAAATACAGCTGACGACAAAATATAGTCCAACCACGAAGGTCTTATTTCTATTCTAATGGGAATTAAGAAAGTTACAAGTCCAAGCTATTTCATTCGTCGTTAGAATTTTAATTTTCGAATACGTAGTTTGATTATATTAAAACAGAGACATCTGTTTAAAAATGTATATAAAGTTTATATTTTAGTTATAATTTTTTTCACTAGATGTCCAATTATAAATTGGCAAGAATAGTGACCTAACATTGGAATGTTTTTTATTAAAATTTTAAACGGTTTAATTATATTTATTTCACAAACAGTACGAAAAGGCCAACTTTGCGTCGTCCCGTTATCTTGTTAGGTACTTAGTTATAATTTAATTCATGTATTATGCTTTTATCGAATGACGAACTACGCACGTTATTAATATTAGGGAACGTACCCATTGTACGTGAGCTATTTTTGACAATTATTTACCCCTCTCCCTCCCTTTGGTGACATCATCATCCGTAGTATATGAGAAGACCCCCCTCGCCCCCTCTATTTTTCACGTAGTAATTCATAAATACGGTTTTCAATCCTTTTCTGCAAATAAAAAGTAGACTGCCTCGGTGGCGTAGTTGTATCATGATACGACTGCAATGCTGAGGTCTCGGGTTCGATCCCCGGGTCGGGCAAAGTGATATTGAGTTTTTCTATTCAGTATCATCCCGGAGTCTGGAATTTGTGCCCGATATGGCGATAGGCTCGCCCCCTATCACATCCTGGGACGGAATAACGGCGAAAAGTTGGTGCACTAGTTACGCCTCTGCCTACCCCTTTGGGGATAAAAGGCGTGGATATGGGTGTGTGTGTGTAGAAAGTAAAAAAAAGTAATTTTTTTTGGCTCATATTTGTTTTTATTAATACCTACAGCTTTTGCCGCGTTTACGCTAAAAGTGCAAACATGTATTTACTTATACCTATACTTGGTCGCCCGGGTTATCTTGTTGAAACGTACTCTAGTTTTTAATCAGCTGACGCGCGACATCCCGGTTTGTGTGCGTCAGTGTTGCCACGTGTGAGTTTTAAAAGCGCTGAACGCCATATTTGAATACCTATAGCTCGAAAAAGTGCGAGATTACCTTTAGAGGATATTGACAACGTGACGAAAACCTAATTTTTATTTTTATACCTATATAATTTAGTGATGTAACGAATGTCCAATATCCAACATAGACGAACGAATGCGAATATTTGACTCCAATATTCGCGAATGCGAATGCGAATATGGGATATTTATTTGGCACCAAAAGTCCATATAGAGTGGCCTGTTTGAAATATGTCAACGACATTCGTTCTCTTACGAATCTCCTCATTTCCAATTTGATTGCGCAGAGAAACACCGAGCATCTTTATAGCTCACTGAGTGACTGTGAGCTGTCTTGGGTGGCCCATAGCCAGAGGCCATGTCTCAAAGCCGTACGTCATCACCGGTAACACTCATTCATTGAAAATGTTTGTCTTCAAGCACTGACATATATTCGATGAGAAGACCTTTTTTTTTTCGCGGAGAAAGTGCAGTTTTTACCACTACCGCCCACTGGACGGTTATGTTGGGTTCGCCGTGCCTTACGATCTGGTGTTGAGCTGCCCGGAAAAGTTAAAACATCGGGCGACCGCCGGGCCGAGTCCCTACCCCTGTACTATGCACGGCAATACCAACTAAAACTCCGCGGTGACCTTCCTCAGCGCATTGAGGACGGCTGCGGGCTCCTCCGGCAAAGAGTGCCTAGTTGTCCTCCGCAACCGCCGCTGCGCAGTGCCGCCGAGTGCGGCCCATCCTCAGAACGTGGGGGGCTCAGAGCCCGCTCATCACAGAACGCCCTTGGCGCTATCGGCAGCGTGAGGCCACCCACACTGCCGCCCATCCCGGAGATCGCACTCTTTACATGAGGAATGTACAGTATAGTTCCTACTGGCCGCCCGCGACCCCCGATTTCCCCTATTGACTAATAGGGGAAATCAGGCCTTTTACGACAGGCAGGGGATACCGTGGTGGGATTCTTCAGACGCCCCCAATCCACAGGGCGGGAGACGCCGGTCAGTCGTCCACCCGGCGCCTCCTACGTCTTCTCTGACTACGGGAGGGATCGGTGCGTTCCCGATCCCTCTCGGCGCTCTCCTTCTGCGAGAGGACCACCTCGCAGAAGTGGGCCACCGCACGCCAGGCCCTCCGGCTGTCAACCATGGATGACGATAGATAACTGGAGAGTCAGAGAAGACCTCACAAGTTCGGACCATAATACAATTACATTTAACTTAAAATTAAAAATAGAAAAAGGAATTAGAATCAATAGTACTACAAGAAAATACAACACACAGAAAGCTAAGTGGAACCAATTTGGAACAAAAATCAAACAACTTTTAGATACGAGTAAAATAAACAAAATAGAAATAGAAAGAATAGCAACAACAGAAGAACTAGAACATAAAACAATAGCATACACAGAAATAATAACCAAAACAAGCGAAGAGACAATACCTAAAAAAGAAAATAAAAGTACTTACCGAATACCATGGTGGTCCAGTGAACTTGAGAGGCTAAAGAGAGAAATGATGCGAAGGAAGAGAAGAATCCGATGGGCAGCACCTGTAAGAAAGGAAAAAGTCATTAGAGAATACAAAGAAGCGAAAGAAACATATGAAAATGAGGCAAGGACAGCACAAGTCAAAAGCTGGAAGGATTTTTGTGGACAACAGGACAAGGAAGGGGTATGGGATGGGATATACCGAGTAATGGGCAGGCTGACCAAGCGGCATGAAGACCATCCACTCGTCAGGGACGGTAAAACCCTGGGTCAGGAGGAATCGGCAAGATTTCTTGCCGAAACCTTCTACCCGGACGACCCTGACGAGGAGGACGATGAGGATCACCGGCGCACCAGGGAGTTGGCCTCGCGAGTGAACGACTGGGTCCATGGTGAGGTACATGACCCACCGTTCACGTCGCGGGAGCTCACTGCGGCGCTGGTGACCTTCAACCCGAAAAAGGCACCCGGCTCGGATGGCCTGACCTCCGACATCTGTTCGCAGGCGATCGCCCAAGATCCGGAGTCTTTCCTAGCACTGGCCAACAAGTGCCTAGAATTGGCCTACTTTCCAAGGATTTGGAAAGAGGCCACGGTCGTTGTGCTGCGGAAGCCGGGTAAGGACGATTACTCGGTTCCCAAGGCACATCGGCCGATAGGACTGTTGCCAGTGCTGGGAAAGATTCTGGAAAAGATGATGGTGGGTAGGCTAAAATGGCACATCCTTCCGAGGATGAGCCACCGCCAATACGGCTTTATGCCACAAAGGGGCACCGAGGACTCCCCCTACGACCTAATGAATCATATCAGGACAAAACTTCGGGAGAAGAAAGTCCTGATTATGATATCGTTGGACATAGAGGGGGCCTTCGATAGCGCCTGGTGGCCGGCTATAAAGGTCCGATTGGCGGAAGAACGCTGCCCACCAAACATCAGAAGGATGGTCGCCAGCTATCTAGATGATCGGATGGTCAGGGTCCGATACGCGGGCGCCGAGTCAGCGCGCAGGACCGTTAAAGGTTGCGTTCAAGGTTCTATTGGGGGGCCAATCCTGTGGAATCTCCTCTTAGACCCTCTTTTACAGGGGCTCGAGCGCCGGGGCGACTATTGTCAAGCTTTTGCTGACGATGTCGTCCTGGTGTTCGATGGGGGTTCCACAGGAGAAGCTCAGAAGCAGGCCAATGCGGCTCTAGCCTATGTGCGGGACTGGGGTGTCCGAAACAAACTGAAATTTGCGCCACATAAGACCCAGGCGATGGTGATAACGAACAAGTTGAAGTACGACACCCCGATCCTGCGCATGGGCGGAGTCGACATTGGTCTCTCTAATGAGATCAAGCTGCTTGGCCTAACAATGGACCGAAAACTGACCTTTAACGGTCACGTGACGCAGGCGTTTTTTTTTTTTTTTTTTTTTTTTTTTTGTCCCGCAGGAAAAATCCGTCTTATGGATACTTATCTTGAGCCTGGGGAGGGGAAGAATAGTTATGTCGGACTCACCGGCGTTCCGACCCAGATGCCATCTAAATGACCTCTGGAACGGGTCCCTCAAATTATGCCGGCATACCGACTAAAACCCGCGGTGGCCCGCTTCTGCGCATGTGGGACGGTTCCGGGGGGTCGTGAATGCATCCGAATTCGCCGGACCCGTCACCGCGCTATACCGCTTCGCGGCTCGCCTCTTTGGACTCAGAGGTCCCCTTCTTTAATGGCAGCACGATGATTCCGTGCTGCCGTCTACTTGAGACTGCGCATTCCCCGCTGCGCAGCCGCAACTCCCACTAGCTCCCTTTTAGTCGCCTCTTACGACAGGCAGACGCAGGCGTGCGCAAAGGCTATAAGCCTCTATAAAGTGCTCGCGAGGTCGGCCAAGGTCCAGTGGGGGTTGGGACCCGAAGTGATCAGGACGATCTACACGGCTGCGGTGGAGCCCGTGATCTTGTATGCCGCAAGCGCATGGGCTCCAGCCAGCCGTAAGCTGGGTGTAAGGAAGCAGCTCGGAGCCATCCAGCGCAGTTTCGCGCAAAAGATGACGAAGGCCTACAGGACTGTCTCTCTCAACTCGGCTCTGCTGCTGTCGGGGGTGCTCCCTCTTGACATAAGGGTGCGGGAAACCGCACTCCTTTATGAGGTCAAGAAGGGGCACTCTCGCGAGGTAGTAGGAGACCGGGAGGTGGAGACTCCTGTGGCCTTCGTCAACTTGGAGCACCCGGCGGAACGGAGGAACGGGACGTTCCAATGCCTGGCGGACGGGGCGGAACTGGCCCAGCACGTCGGTGAGGGTCTTAGTATCTTCACCGACGGAAGCAAGATTGACGGGAAAGTTGGAGCGGCACTGTCCATTTGGAACGGCGCCGCCGAGACAAGTACCCGAAAGTTGCGGCTGGAGCCATACTGCTCCGTCTACCAGGCGGAACTTCTCGCCCTCCGGAAAGCCGTGGAGGAGGCGCTCCGAAGCGGGCTTCCTACGTGCGGCATCTTTAGCGATGCCAGGTCTGCCCTCGACGTCATCACCAGAGGTGATTCTCTCCACCCCATAGCGTTCGAAATTAGCCAATTATTAAAAGAAGCCGAGCAACGCACCCAGAAAATTAAATTTTTCTGGGTGAAGGCACACGTGGGGTTGGAGGGAAACGAGAGGGCGGACGTGCTCGCTAAAGAGGCCGCACAACATCTGAAGACCCGTGCGCATTACGACAAGTGTCCGGTTTCATTCGTCAAGAGACAGATCCGTCAGGACTCTATTGACGAGTGGAGCCGGAGATATGCGGACGGAGAGACGGCTTCGGTGACGAAGCTGTTCTTTCCGGACGCAGTCGAGGCGCACAGGGTCGTCAGGCGGATCGTCCTGGATCCCGTCCTCACGCAGGTGTTCACTGGGCACGGCGGGTTCTCCGAGTACTTGCATCGGTTCAAGTGCAAGGAGAGCCCGGCGTGCTTGTGTGACCCTGATGTTCAGGAGACGGTCCCACACCTCCTACTCGATTGTCCCATCCATGCCAAAGAAAGATTCGATGTAGAAAATGAAATAGATTATAAGATTATACATGAAAATATACATAAGATAATTAGAGATAAGTTAGCAATACATAGATTCATAAAATACTGTAGGATAATAGCAAATAAGAGTATAGAACGTAATAAGTAGAAATAAGTGTTTACTAAATATATAATAATAAGTTATATATAATTAGTAATACCGTTAAACAGATAAGAATATATGTATAAGTATGAATAAGAAATAAGATAAATAGACCTAAGATAAATGGATAAGCTAAATGATTAAGTAAATAGAAATAGTCATTAAATAAAACTCAATTGTAAAAAAAAAAAAAAAAAAATATATAAAAGAAGATAAAAAACAAAATATACAAAAAATCCCTTGTCCTGGATAGGGGGACCAGGAGTGGGCCGCAGAGACCCACAATCAAAAAAAAAAAAAAAAAAAACCATGGATGACACCACAGCCGGCAGCGAGAGGTCTCCTCCGACGACTGACATGAGAGCGTTGCGCTCCTCGTCCCAGGCTGGGCTTCGATGAGAAGACCTTGCCTAGTTTCCCGAACGTTGCTCAATCGAGCTGGTTTTGACCTCTATCTTGAAGTGGGACTTGCCTAACTGGACCACTTTTCTTAGATAGACAGATTCGTCGACAACTTCGAGAGTTGCGTTATCAGCACTAATCGGCATATGCACAAAACGAGCATTGGATAAGATTTTGGTCTTATTCATTTTAAGGCCTACCAGGTGGGAAACTCAATTGAGGTCTTTGAACAAATGAGTATAATGCCCTCAAATGATTCTGACAAGACAATAATATTGTGGCAAATCAAACATGAGTAATGTACTCGTCATTGAAACTAACTCCAAATCTTTTCTAATCAAAACGCTTGAATCAGTTAATATCCTTCGAAACATTATTTTAAAAATATATTAATTAGTAATCATTTTAGAAAATGTTGTCTTCTAATTAATTTTAGATTTATAGAGTATTTGTGAATTCTATAATGATTACTGAACACAATAATAATAAAAAAACATCTAACTAAAAAGATCCTTAGGAAATGAGTAAATAAGAAAAAATAAAAATTATGTTTAATTCACGAGCAATAAAAATTCAAACAATGCGAAATTATTATATGCGTAGAGATGTAGCATCGCTCTGCATTCTCTATCGCATTTACCACGGGGAGTGCTCTGAAGAAATGTTCGGACTTATCCCTGCTGCTGAGTTCCGTCACCGTACATCGCGATTCGCGGTAGAACTCCAAATTCCATCCACATCATCTCGGAGGTTGGCAATCCAACACTGTACGTTTTATCCGACATTTTTTGCCACGTACTACAAAATATGGAACCAATTGCCGCCAGCAGCATTTCCGGATAGATACGACCTGGCGACCTTCAAAAAAAGAGCGTATTCCCACCTAAAAGGCCGGCAACGCATCTCTGTGCCCCCTGGTATTACAGATGTTCATAGGCGGCGGTGATCACTTACCATCAGGTGAACCGTATGCTCGTTTGCCCCTATATCATAAAAAAAAAAACAAAAATGTTGGTCAATAAAATCTTTTTTTTACCAATATATCTTACTTAATTTAATATAATTGGGGTAAAGTAAATAGTGAGTCAACAGTGCAAATGAAGGATTTAAAAGGTATACTGACATTGACGGAAAAATCATCAATAATATTTATAATATTTTATGATTGAATGTGTTCGTTATATTCTTATAATATTTTCCAATAATTTTATAAACTAATAATAGACTAAGTATAGAAAAATTTAATAAATAAATAAATCCTATCACGTTGTCGCCTCGATAAAAAAAAATAAGTAGGTACTTACTTAAGTGCGTTTAGAAAGTTGGAAGTTTATTGTTATCAAAGTATATAATTTTTATTTTGTATAAGTATTATAAATACTAACAATATTATTATTTATACATTGTAAACATAATCTGTTGCACTGTTATTTTATAAATAATTATTTTCACATGTCATAGACAAAAACATTAAAAAAGATGCGAATATTCGCGAATGCATAAGTACATAGTATGTATGTAAGTTATATGGTGGTTGATGTGTTGGTTACAAAACTGACTCCAAGACGTTCGCGTCAGCTCATTCTATGAAGTTTCTGAAGAATAAAATAATAGTTCCTCAGTTTAAGTTTTAACTTGTAACGTTTCGACCAATCCGTTTATCAGGGTTGTTTGGTATGTCTGCTTGCTCAACTACTTCAATGTAAGCGACTACGAGGTGGACGACAATGCGGGTGGTCGGTCTCCTGCAGTCGTAGACGCAAAAAGCGTGCTTTAGAGTTCGGAGGCTTCTCAGCCTCCTCGTTTAGAGAGGGGCCGCAATGCGTCATAGCGCAGGGGCGGTTCCGTGCAGCTATCTTCGTGCAACAAGATACCCCGGGACCGTCCCGTAGGCGCCGAAGAAGGCCACCGCGGGTTTTGGTTGGTATGCCGGTGTAGGGTGTACATAGGGTTAGGGACTCGGTCCAATGCTCGCTCGGATGATGCCATACTCCCGAATGTCGACATTGGGCCGTAAGACTGCGTGAAACCAACATAACCGTTCCACTCACCCCCCAGTGGAGGTAGCGATAACGCGTTTTCCCCGCGATAAAAAAAAAAAAAAGGGTTGTTTGGTATCTATTCAATATTCAAATACATTTTCCGACAGTGTCGGATTATTTTGAGTTATGTAATGATAAGGTATTTTATTAAATGTACAGTACAACCACAGCTATGGATACATACCAGCCTTGCCTTATACACTGCCCACTAGTGAGCACGGGCCCCTATAACGATGGCCTAGTGCGGGTTGGCAGACTTCACACACCTTCGAAATTTTTATAAATATTCTTATAGAGTAGAGAGAGTTTCCCCACGGTGATTTTCCTTCTCCGTTAAAGCGAGCAATAATTCGCATAGAATACACATATAACTTTATCGAAAAGTCAGAGGTGCGTGCCCTTGGGTTTTGAACCTGCGGACATTCGTCTCTACAGTCCGTTCCACGATACGTGACATTTTGGTATCCTCGGACCCACCCTATATGAAAGCTATAGCTACGCCCGTGATGATAGTGATTTGTGAAGTTCAGTCGGCCGGTCTCAATAACTTACAAAACTTTTTTTACGCATTTATTGAATATCAACTTGCCGAAATATTATGCGCAAAGAATATATTGTATACGTATATGGGAAATTGTTACCGTAGCCCGTAGGTATAGTTCTCAAACCACTGTTTTTTAGACGCCAAACATATTATAAAGGAACACCCACGTGAATTATTGCTTTGATATTACATACTTATTATTGCTCGTTAAAGTGGATAGTAAACAGCGGACGCCGACCTAAGCTTTTTTTTTACAGCGCGTACCGTTCTCGAGTAACCTCATTCCGCGTTTTTCTCCAGCCGTCACTCGCTCTGATGCACCTATGAAAAACAGTCGCGTGCGTCACGATATACTGGTTAAGTATCGCTGCAGCAATTATAGCAAATGCATTATGGAGCTCTGTTCAAAGCTGTGATCGCAATTAGCGCCACTGAGTCCGTCCGACTGTGCCACGCGCCTCAGCCTCGTGCCGGTGTTGCTAGTATTGTTTTTTAATTCTATTAAAATTTCCATGGAGATTTAGTAGCGTTGATATATCTATTTTAAATTTATATTTGGATTAGATGCGTAGCAGATTAAATAATAATAATTCAAATATTGGGTAATGGAAGGTAGATTTTCTGTTAACACAACCGCATCGTCTGTGATATCTTAAAGAATGACTATTTTAAAATCTCAAGAAATTTCTACTAATAATTTTGTTTGCTAGACTAAAATAACTGCAAAGTTACATAAAAACAATCAATTTCATAACCTAGCCACACTGGTCAACAAGTAAACTATCCAAGACTCGTTAATTTGAAAAAAAAGTAACTGGTGTGCTCGGAATAACTCCGCGCGACCACACTTACCTATTTCCATTTATTGTACACTGAGTTCACTGTGATCGCATAGGCAGAATGCCTACGATTTTAATAGAAACATGTTAGACTTTTTGCATTCTTACTTTATTTCAATATTAAATATTTAATCAATCATTTTAAATTATCGGATAGGAGAGAAATAGGACGCAAATTGGTTTATTTATATTAGATCTGAATTTTATTAATAATTATTCTGGAGTTTGATAGTCCTGTGTGCAACGGATAAAAAGTCCTCAGAACTTTTGGACACATGGAATAATCTGCCTTGAAATTGGCAAATTGTTGTACATTTTGCCATGAAAAAGGAAATATAAAAGATTGAATAATATGTTTCGATAGCACGTGTAGACAACGGATCCTTACTATTTCAGTTTATTTCAACATTTTAATTTTCTATATTGTCCACAAGTACAACACAGTTACTACTTTTATTTATTTAGCTTTATTTTACCACAACTATAGTTACATATTTTTTTTTTATAATATATACATTTATTTTTCCTTTTAATGTGTGGTCCCCTCTTGATGGGTAAAAGCCTCCTCCATCTTTCTCCATTTTAGCTTGTCATCTGCGATGTTATTACTTATTACATGTTAAATAATAATTAAGATTAAATAATGCGTATCTATTAGGCGCTGTGCAAATACTGCCTGTTAATTTTTAGTAGTGTTGTAGTGTTTCTCAGCAACAAGTTGAGTGTAAGGTAATACTTTTCTGCCTATGTACAACGCCTTAGCCTTTTAATATTATTAAATTATATTAATTGACACTATGCGTGAAGGTATTATCATAAGTTAATTAAAATATAATAACATATTTAAATTTAACAACATAATTTATAAACTATATACTTTGACAAACATGCAATTATTGCGCTTACAATAACTGCAACAAGTCCGTACATCGTTGCAGTGAAAGTCACAATCAGGAAAATTAAGTTATGACCGAATCAGGAACCGATATTACGTCCCTTGCCGGAAAGTTTCTACCGACACTTGTCATGCTTTCAATCGAAAATTTAATTGTTTGTAAAAATTTTGTTGAAATATCCTGTTAATTAGAATCTGCTGGATGGCAGTTTAACATTATCGATTTGTTATCTACTGTAATATAGCGTCAAGAATTATGATAAGTATTAAAGTGGTAAGTAGGTATTAAGTTCTGAGACATAGGTGTTAGGCTTTTCGTATGCGAGATTGCGTCTGGATAGCAGTATTAGTAAACAAGGAGAACTGCTGAGCAGCTTTGTACCCAGGTAAAAGATTATTGGGCATTTTAACTAAAATAATGTCCTTTCTCTGAGTAACAAACGCAGTGCAGTACGTTGTGATATTTTTTTGGTGCTGATACTATTTTTAAGGTACTGTTGTAGCGCCTATTAACCATTAGGCGAGTGATTTGCCCGTCTCATCATACAAAGATTAGATTGATGTTCAAATTATTAACACAACACACATCACGCCTTTTTAAAAAAAGTCAAAGTCTTTTCAAATTATTAGACTATAGGTGTTGGTCGCGGCTGCATCCGCGGGAAAGGTCTTTCCCACTACAAAAATACCTAAATCACTGTGTGATACCAACGCCACCTGTTTAATATAATTACAAAATTCAATTGTTTCTTACGGGAGCAAATTACCGGCATAAAAAGTAGCCTATATCTTAATCCAAGGCATGGTCTATTCGAATGTTAAATTCCATCAAAAATCGTTCAGCAGTTTCTGTGTTTACTTCTAACAAACATCCAAACATTTGCATTTGTAAGAAGTAATATTACCTAAAACGTTTTATGATTGGATGTAATGGGTTTCATAATTCATAGTTTGTTATGTTGGGCTAATAAATAATTACATTGTCTCGGAGACAAGAAAATATTATTCTGGAGTCTGGACTCCTCTGTACGTTGTTGCGTTAACGGCAAGAATGAAACCAATTATACAAATTCACGCATTATAGTGCATTATACTTTATATCGTGATTTGGTTTAGATTAAAGACAACGTGAGTCAAATTGGTAACAATTATATCGATATTTGTTGATTGTATACGCGATTTGTGGAGGTATAATTTTCCACGATGCGTATGATAGCCGCTTCCAGAAACTTAACTATACGAAGACTTGTAAGAAATATGCAATATTTACATATTCCGATTTAATGAGAATCGAAATTTTCCGTTATCATCATTTACTACGTAGAAAGAATATGTGTTCAAAAATTAACGTTCGAATTAAAGAACGAAGGCAGCCGTTCGAGTGTTCTTTCTGCTCAGAGCAGACTACGCGAGATTATTGCGGGGCACATTGAGACGGCAAAGTCACTGGTTCAACGACACCTGTCCCTGTGACCCCCGGCGAGATAAGCCGACAGGGGCGCACTGCCGCGCGACTCGGGGCACGTGCCCTTTGTTACCCGCACGGTACCCTTAGTACGAACATTTTGCGCTATGGTAACTATCGTGTGCTGTTAAAATCATATAGATTTACGATAAAAAAAGTAATTTTAGCTCAAAATGCTTATGCTAGTTGTATAAATAGGATTTAAAACAAAATGCAGCATCTCCCCTGGTGGGAAGCGCTCTTTCTGCCTAAAGCTTTAAGTTAGAGAGAAAGAGAATTGGATGGCACTGGTATCCCTAGTACCTCTTATGCAGATAATGACAATATTGATGTAAAATCGCTTTATTGATGTGACGTCGGTGTAAATCGCAATTCCTCAGCATAGGCTTTACTTTCAGGATTTGCCCAAGATTGCATTTCTTAATACTTACTAGACCTAATATTTTCCCGGGATAAAAAGTTGCCTGTGTCCTTTCCAGGATCTTAAACTATCTCTTCACCAAATTCCATCGATATCGATTCAGTAGTTCCAGAGATTACTTCCCATTTCCTACAAACTCACAAACTTACCAACTTTACCTCTTTATAATATTAGTGTAGATAAATAGCGAGTAAACGAATCATTTTGAAAACCATTTAGATTAAATCCCATTAAATATTGTCGTACAGTCAGCAGAATAAGTATCTGCACAAAATCAAAATTTCAAATCGCCTGTATATGCGTTAAGTTAAACTGAAACATTTTTGTCTTCATTTGAAGTAAAGTAAATCTCTTTTATTTTATTTTTGTGAAGAGAAAAAAAACATAAGTAAGAACACAAAAATATGTAGGCCATTTGAAATTTTGAATTTGTTCAGCTACTTATGCTGCTGATTGTACATATACGATTGCTAAGCAGCTGTTCCACGATGTAACCATTTTTGTAATTAAATTATACTTAAACCTTTTATGGAATTAAATTATGTTTAATTAATATACATAGCATTATGTAAAATTAAAATAATCGTACCCAGTTGTTTAAATACGCCCCCAAACTTGTAGTACAATTTCCGCTAAGTATTTTTACACTAGCACGGCTTCGGGATTTCCGTTTACTTATGACACTATGTTCAGTAAATATTTAACAAGCTGTAATACCTTTTTTTTTTTTTTTTTTTTTTTTTTTTTTTTCGCGGGGTAAAAACGCGTTATCGCTACCACCACTGGGGGTGAGTGGAACGGTTATGTTGGTTTCGCACAGTCTTACGGCCCAATGTCGACACTCGGGAGTATAGCATCATCCGAGCGAGCATTGGACCGAGTCCCTAACACTATGTACACCCTACACCGGCATACCAACCAAAACCCGCGGTGGCCTTCTTCGGCGCATACGAGACGGCCCCGGGGTATCTTGTTGCACTAAGATAGCTGCACGGGACCGTCCCTGCGCGGTGCCGTTGCGGCTCTTCTCTATACAAGGGGGCTAAGATGCCCCCGAACTCTAAAGGACGCCTTTGGCGTCTACGACAACGGGAGACCGACCACCCGCATTGTCGTCCACCTCGGAGTCGCTTAAATTGGACTGAGCAGCCCCCCGCTGCTCGCCCCGCGACTCTCTTGAAGCCCCATTTAGTCGCCTCTTACGACAGGCAGGGGATGCCGTGGCGGAACTCTCTAAATGCCCCCGAACCACAGGGCACAAGCTGTAATACCTGACTCACAAGTATAATAACAATCTCATTCATCCTCCTGATGATTTAAGATATATCTAAAGATCAACATAGATTTGACGATATAGCGTAATTATTAATTTGGGCTATGACTTTGCTGTTATGACATTGAAAAGTATTTACTACTCAGGATAAATATATTATATGTAATTTATTAGGTTAGCATACCACTCTTTCAAGCGATTGTAATAGTAAAAACCTTTGGAATGGCATGATGAATAGTTTCATAGTCATAGGTACTCTTCACTTTCTATAAATTATGTCAAAAGTCGTTTCAAGCTATTCCAGTATCCACGTATAAGCTGCTTATGTAATCCTAAAAGTTCCCCCAAACGACCACTCAATACAACCCTGTCTCGAGCCTACTCACGTAGGTGTCACAGTGGCGACACTCGATAAAAGTTATTTTGTTCTTTTAAATAATGTTTTAAAGGCTACCTCATCGATGGCATACTTCACAGCCACTGGCGACCACGGCGTTTAATTTGGCATCAGGTTAATCCGTGACCTCAGTAAGTATATTGAAATCAGTGAAGAGTGGAGTCAAAACCTTGACCCAAGGTAATTATTTGAACTAGTGTAATTGGTACCAGAATGATCTAATGGTTACTGGGGCATGTAGTCAAGATGCTTTTCTACAAGCGTTAACGCCAATAGAATAAAACAAATGCTTTTTTTTTATTCCATTGAATGACTAGACGAGCATGCCGTTCGCCTGATGGTAAGCGATACGACCACCCATAAATAGTAGCAACACCACCCAGCACCTTGACTTAGATACTACTGTGTGGCATTCCACTGCGCTCGTCATCGTGAGACATAAGAATATGTTAAGTCTCTTTATGTCCAGTAGTTACACTGGCTACAATGTCCTTCAAACCAAAACACAACAATGCATGGACCAGTGTGCATACTGCTGCTTGGCGGTAGAAATAGACATTGCGGTGGTACCAGACGGAATCTTACTATGGACTATCTTCAAACAGGGCAATACATAGCGGCCGTACTGAACTTGGTGGCAGAAATATATATAGTAGTATTACCTACCCATCCCACTGGGGTCGACAATGCCGTAGTAGCATGGCCAGATTAAAAATGATAAGACCCCTAGGCATTTTCACTCTGGGGCCCCTTTTCCTTTTCCTGACTTTCTAAAATATATGTTTTCTTCCACAACCCAATTAACAAAAAAATTGAAGTACGTATGCTTTTTTATACTGCCTCGGTGGCGTAGTTGTATTACGGTACGACTGCAATGCTGAGGTCTCGGGTTCGATTCCCGGGTTGGGCAAAGTGCTATTGATTTTTTTATTCACTATCAGCCCAGAGTCTGGAATTTGTGCCCGATATGGCCATAGGCTCGCCGCCTATCACATCATGGGACGGAATACGCACGGTGAAAAGTGGGTGCTCTACTTGCGCCTGTGCCTACCCCTTCGTGGATAAAAGGCGTCAGTGTATGTGTATGTTTTTTTTATAAAAACTTAAAATACGTTCTAAAACGTATTGAAATATAATGTAAAAGATAATCAAGGCAATAGTATTGTCATCGGGTAACGGGTTTATTAAATACGAATCGTTTATATATTTTTCTTCTTAGGACGAAGGGCTAACGGCTGATGCCGAGGCCCTAGGCAGTTGCCTAATTTGCCTTTAGGCTAATCCGGCCCCGCGTAGTAGGCAGTAGCTACCCAGCCGGCCTCCTAAATAACAGATACCTACCACCTGTAAACGTCGTTAAAGCCCTTTTAATATTATCGACTTTGTAGCACCTGTCATCGATAATTTTCACTCAAGGTTAAGTGCGTTAACCCTCGACCCTAAAGACATTGGTGGCAACTGCCAAGGGTGCCAGAACTGCGTAGATAGACGGTCACCAAACAGATAGAAATAAAATTATTCTTCTAGTAAACGATGGGATTATTTAAAAACGAACATTAGAATAAGTAGAATCACTAAGTATCATTTCAGTGTCCAATTTACAGAAATACATTCTCCATTCTTTTCAAATCCATATTTCTTATCTTCTTGTTCGTTTGTAGTTACACTAAGTTTTTTTAATGCTTTGCTCGACTTTACTCTATCTATATGATAGATATTACATTAAAAATATTGAACTAAAATAAACCAATTATAATTATTCTTGTATTTGGTAGATACCTAATTTTCAAGCTATTTTTCAACCGATTAGTGAGGTTTCATTGTATAAACCCATTTATCTGAAACAAGGAGCGGACGAGTCAACGGCCTGCGTGTTGGGGTAGGTCGCGTAGGGTTGATCGAGATTGGGGTGTGGGGGCAACGCCACCCGCGTGCGTCAATGAGTTATGTAAACGATCAAGTTTAAACTGACATCTATTGATTTTCAGTTTATTGTTAAATATTATGTGATAATATTTTGATTCTGTTTTGTTTGTAGTGGTACTGGTGTTATAAAAAAATATAAATTTTATTACATTATAAAGATTTATTATACCGAAAATCATATAAAAAGGCTCATCACTATTATAACAAATTTCAAATAACTATAAATTTTATGGATGCACTAAATTCATATGTAGATTTTTTTACACTAAATTATTTTTATGTACGATATTTTTATGCAAATTAGATCATCAACTTCTGCCTGCTGATGATTGAGTAAGTTTGAAATTACATAAAAAATATTATTTAGTCAGTAGTTTGCCTAATATACTTCTGTTCATTTCCATATTATTATATATGTAATTAGAGACATGTACTCTAGGTCCTTTATAAAACAACAGAATAATTACCGTATCACGTGATTTAAGAAAGTTTATGAATAGTCTGAAACTCAGGACTGAAGTTGCGTCAGGTCCTATGAAATTACAACAAATATTAAACAAATAATTTCCCTTAGAATTTTGGTGGTAACGCTGCATTGTACTCACATTCAACTAAACTATAATTGCGATTGCTGGAGGCCCAAAAACATAGTAAATCCTGTTTTATAATATCTAATATATAAAATTTTCGTTTGTTGCCAAACTCCTCCAAAATATCTGTACTTCTGAATAAAATAATAACCATTTATGACAAAATATACGTACCTCTTAACAATAAATTTTATTTACCTATCAATGTTTTATTTTAACAGCAAAGCGATTTTGGATTTTCTACACTTGGCCCGCCCACTATTGCATGGGACCTAAACTAGCTGGTAAAATATGGGTGTGATTCACCTCTGCCTACCCCTAAACGGGAAAAAGGCGTGATGCTATGTATGTACATTTATTATCTAAACAGCAAATATTGTTCAGACACATTTTTCTTTTTGTCATCAGCTATACTAATATTTATGTATGTATGTAGTGATTAATTCCTTTAAAAAATTTGCAATATTATGAACCTACTTTATCCCTGATTGTTGAGGGTACTTTTGTCCCAGGAACGGAAATTTACTTTAATTCAATACGTGGAATCTTAACGTAATATTTGTATATTTTTAAAATATGTATATCATCATCATCCACATGATGTTCACTGCTAAACATATCCCCTAATGATTTCCAAACGGACCTGTCAAAAACGGCCTGCATGCAGCGTGTTCCTGATTATATAATTCGTCATAATACATAAATTGAGACTTTGCATTTGAATAGATTGGAATCCAATTGTAATTTGATTACGCAAATTGACAGAGCGTTGACCGTCTCTTCTAAGGGCGCGTTGTAAAGTGAAAACAATTAGCATTTAATATCTAAGAGAATTTGAGCTCTAAGTCTTTCAGCTTGGTGTGGTTTCAGAATACTTCGCTTCTCGTACCCTTGGTTATCCAGGGATCTGTAGTGATAATCTATTCATTTCATTTTAGGGGTTAGTCTGCATGCATAATTTAATACCTACTACAGTCTAGATATTAAGTTGTTTTTGATGACGAATGCCAGAACTGGAATTTATTTCAATTGTGAAAATCATTACATTTTTTGGTTCGTCGCAGCCGGGAAAGGAAGACAAAAAGTCACGCAATAGGTTATAGCAAGTACGTAATAAATAAAATATTTTTAGCATTACGTATATGAACTTATTGAACACTAATTGTGAGCTTAAAGTTTTCAATGTTATTCAATAATCTCTAGCTGATTTTCAAAAATAAATAGGGCTGATTTCACCACTTGCTGATTAACGCTATTTGTGACATAAATGTGTAAGCTGACCAAATACAAGAGTCATACTCTAATCTTTTAACAATAATAAACTGTATTGAGCACCAGAAATTAAAGATACAGATTACATTGTGGTATAGAACCAGGAAAATCCTGCGGTTCTGGAAGGAGTTGAGCTGGCTGGACTTCTAGCTGGCGAATCACGCACAATGGCCCGACTGTCTACGGGCTAAGTGCGGAAAAAGGAGCCCACAACAGTAACAGTAACAGTTACATTGTGGTATAATCTCCTGAACTAGGTTCCCATACCTGTATGTCAGGAGAGAGTTCCTTCCTTATATCTAAATATTTTAAACAATAGTAACCGGTGAGCAATTCGTAAATTATTTTAATCAATTTTTGTGATCTTCTTACGTTCATATGTGTGTGTGTGTGCTCCTATGCTCCTCGATTTGTCAAATCGGCCCATAGTCTACTTATATTTTATTAGAGGTCTATCATAACGTGTTTCACACATGTGTTTTTTTTTTTATAAATTGGCTAAATGAGTCCCTGATGAATTGAACTACATTTTCCAGTACATGCACACTGCGGAACTGGCGAACGCAATCACGAACATTATTAGAAATTAGTATTGCAACACGCAGCGTAGTTTCCTATAACATCCGTGACTTAATATGAAAAATTCAGGTTGGAAGAGAGAAGTGGAGAAGGGGTTACTTTAACCTTGAGATTTATCACTTTACGAAACCCCTAAACTGCCACTTCATATCAATTTTCATATTTTAGTCGTTGCGCTGGGCTAACGTCCTTTGAAGGGGATGGATACTTTCGAAACTGGATGATATAAACAATAATGCTGGCGAACGAGGATACTTCTGCATTCTGTAATGGAGATTGTAATGTTAAAATAATAAATACTTATAACTTAATATTAATATATTAGTTACGACTGCCTCGGTGGCGTACTTGTATTACGGTACGACTGCAATGCTGAGGTCTCGGGTTCGATCCCCGGGTCGGGCAAAGTGATATTGGGTTTTTCTATTCAGTATCAGCCCGGAGTCTGGTATTTGTGCCCGATATGGCGATAGGCTCGCCCCCTATCACATCATGGGACGGAATAAAAATGGCGAAAAGTGGGTGCATTAGTTGCGCCTCTGCCTACCCCTTCGGGGATAAAAGGCGTGAGTATGCGTATATTAGTTACAGTTCAAATTTCAAATCCCAATTCTTAAAAGGCGAACACCATCAGGAGAACAGTAACAGATTTAAACCACACGTTTTCATCTAGATTAAGTAATCAAAGCTCATCCTATTTCCCATTGCAATATCACCGCTACGTCGTTCCACAATACAGATTAATAAACGGCCATTGCTCTCGTTGGCATTAAAAATTAATGCATTTGTGGTAAAAAGAGGCGCGTGCGTTTCCGTACGGCATGCGCGGGCAAAAACCGAACACTGGCTCCACACCGTGACGCGTTTTTCAGATTAATTAATGAATAAAACGATGTGATCACGCCAAGCTAGGTATACTTGTCTACTAATGCACCGTCTAATTAAATGTGCATAGTGGGTGGTAAGACTTAGTGGCTGGAACTTGCTGACCATACCCGCTGGACGGTCAGTAAAAAAATATTTAATGTCACTAGTCTATGCAGCCAGTAAGGAATATTTTAAGTGGAAGGAATAATAATACCATCCCTGTATTATATACTGTCCAACTGCTGGGCCCGGGCCTCCTGTACTACTTAGAGGGTTTAGGCCGTAGTCCACCACGCTGGCCTAGTGCGGGTTGGCAGACTTTACATACTTTCGAAATTCTTATAGAGAACTTCTTAGATATGCAGGTTTCCTCACGATGTTTTCCTTCACCGTTAAAGCGAGCGATAATTCACAAAGAATACACACATAACTTTAGCAGTCAGACGTGAGTGCCCTCTAGTAGAAGCATATTAACACTACTTAATTACTTTTCAGAAAACCAAGAGAGTAAGATAGTCGGAGGTCAATATCCCCTTCCCCAATTTACTTTACCTTTCTTTAACAGATAAGCTTGTTCGCTGGTATTGTATGATAAAAATCTTGCTATTTTATATAATATTGACGTCAGCAAATTGTCCACTGACGTCAATTCATTCTGGTTTCTACGTACTCTCACAAGCTTTAGATCTTGGGCTCTCGGTAGTTTCCCGGACTTGGACCTCAATAACTACCGTGAACCAAGGCCCTTATTTTCTTTTTATGGATGATAAATCGTTTTACTTCAAACCATTTTTATTGCACTACTGACGCGTGTTGTTCTTTGAACAGGAAAATATGGCAATAATAAACAAACCATAAAAGTACTCTTAGTATTAAAAAAGTAACTTTTTGTCGATCACTTTTTCCTTGGGTAAACTAAGAAAGCGTATCATGAAAGGTAGAATGTTTTTACAATTCGCTGTAATCTTTAAGTTTACTACAGAAATGTCAATTTAACAGTTGTATCGATGTTTTTTCAACATGTTTTAACAACATTGTTTAACAATATATGGCTATATCCTAATTTAGTAATTAAATATTCCTGGCTACCACGTGCTCATATTATTTATTTATTTGCATTCTAATTATTTTACTATAATGATAATGCTAAAGTATCCGAACTTACATAGGCTAGCGAGTACCGACAAATAACTTTGTAGGTCTCCAAGATCAGTTAGTATCCAGTGTGGCCGCTAAATTGTTGCCGATTTCGAAAAAAAAAAAAATTGTGAGTACACGAAGATGTAGTGTATGAGTAAAAGAAGCACAGGTGACCGGCACTTCGGTCTCATCCCTACTCCAAACTGTTTACTGAATGAGAAGTGACACCGGCAGACGCCTAGCTATAACTGATCAGAGATAATTGATCAGTTACCGACCGGGGTTAAAAGTTATTAAAAAAATAGGGGTTGATCGTAGAGGGTTGAAAATTTAGGGCTGTATGTATTTTTTAATGTTGTATCATAAAAAAATAAAAACAATTTTTTTTATCTAAAAAATAAAAAAAAATTAGGGGTGAACAACCCTTATCACTTAGGGGTATGAAAAATAGATAGTAGCCGATTCTCAGACCTACTGAATATGCATATAAAATTTCATCAAAATCGGTTCAGCCGTTTCGGAGGAGTAAGGTAACTAACATTGTGACACGAGAATTTTATATATAAGATTTTAAACATATCTGTCGGTGATTCGTAGTTATTCGCACTTTACTTAAAGCTTTTAATTCTTGTGTGGGTTTTTTCCTGTGGTTGAGATGATGTTCATTTCAACCATTAAGATTGGCTTTGGTCTTTACAGAAATATGGTAACTTTTTACAAGCTTTTATTTAAATTGCAATGTATGTATGTATAATATATGTATGTAACTTTGTTTATTCGTGTACAATCTTACAAGTCAGTTACCCTCAACCGATTGTGTTGAAATTTTGCATACACGTTCAGTTTGGGTGACAATGCATTGTTAGCTAAGTGACGTCATTTTGAATCCAATATGGCGGACGGCCCAAAATAGTGGACTAGATATTTTTTACGCACTCCTATAATATGGGTATAAAATGAAAGGGCTTGCTAAGAATAACTCGAAAAATAACTAAAAACAAAAAAAAATTAAAAGTATAAAAAGTCCTTAAAAACAAGCTTTTATTTAAATGCTCTAAGAAGAAAAAAAACTTTAAATTGAATCAAACATAGGTTAATACTATCTAGAGATAAAAGATTGTCGCGAGATTTACTTGTGTAGATAATACAAGAATTGTGTAATTTGATCTTGACAAAAGTAAATCTCGCGACAAGGTTTTATCTCTACATAGTATTAACTAAGTTTGATTCAATTTAAAGTTTTTTTTTCTTTTTAGAACGTTTAAATAATAGTTTATTTTTAAAGATTTTTGTTTTCATTTAATTTTAACCCTAAAATAATGCTGCTTGGTTAAGATAAGTGTTCCTTACATTTCTGCCTATCAATTTCTAAAGGCGTGACTAAAATGCTCTTGTATAAATGCTTTTAATTTGCTGAATTAAAAACAGGATGAATGAAAATATTAAAATAGAGCAAGATACTCTCCAAACAGATCCTTAAATGAAATAATCTAGTCTAATGAAGAGCTCAAAAATAGACACAGTGTCCTAAATTAGAACTTCCTGTACAATTAATTAAATACACGACTAATTCCTACAATATTTAGAGATGTCTAGGATGAAACAGGCATTATTTTGCCCTTATTTTACACTGAAACATGTGCATATCGATGTGTGCATTACTTTGCCCTTATTTTCATACTAAAACATGTGCATATCGATGTGTGCATTACTTTACCCTTATTTTACACTGAAACATGTGCATATCGTTGTGTGCATTACTTTGCCCTTATTTTACACTGAAACATGTGCATATCGATGTGTGCATTACTTTGCCCTTATTTTCATACTGAAACATGTGCATATCGATGTGTGCATTACTTTGCCCTTATTTTACACTGAAACATGTGCATATCGATGTGTGCATTACATTGCCCTTATTTTTATACTGAAACATGTGCATATCGATGTGTGCATTACTTTGACCTTATTTTTTTATGCGGGCACGGTAATGTGAACTCACTGCACCAGATGGTAACCGGAGTAGGGTCCAGATGAGTGTCGACTGACGAGTGCATTCAGTTTTATCTGGGATTGTTTTTTTTTTATTGCACTGAATGACGAGACGAGCGTGCCGTTCGCCTGATGGTAAGTCATACGACCACTTATAAACAGTAGCAACACCATCCAGCACCTTGACTTACAAAGTACTGTGTGGCATTCCACTGCGTCATCCTGAGACAGAAGATGTTAAGTCTCAATATGTCCAGTAGTTATACTGGCTACAATGTCCTTCAAACCGAAACACAACAGTGCATGCACACTGTTGCTTTGCGGTAGAAATAGACATTGCGGTGGTACCCACCCAGACGGCCTCTTACATAATGAGAGACCTACCACCAGTCGTCATATCATCAGTCAGTCATATCTACAGAGATCAATTCGATGTTCGATATTTTTCTTCTTTCATTAGCATAAAGAGCCAATATAAAGAGTCTCCGTGAGGGTCAAATGGAATTCTCTATGACGTAACGATTGAGCCTCAATTGTAGTAAAGCTATTGATTCTTATGGGCAGCATATAGAGATAGAGTCTGTGACCGGCTTATATTACTATGGGTTGGATAGGAATTAACCAATCAAAATAACTCATCTGTAAGCATGTCAAGCAAACCTTGTTCTGATTCGACTATTTTTGCTATGGAAACGTTGGTCTAAAGTTGACTAGAACGCAACAAATTCTGGAATCACATCTTGGCTGTTATGAAGTCATACTTAACACGTTCGAGGACACAACGTGATTATACGTCATAATTTGAGATTTTGGTATGGTACAACGTACGATGACGTTCAAATGAAAAATATTATTTACAACAGAACGTTCATTTCCGATGAACTT
Organism: Sphinx pinastri; assembly: GCA_947568825.1. Taxonomy (NCBI): domain Eukaryota; kingdom Metazoa; phylum Arthropoda; class Insecta; order Lepidoptera; family Sphingidae; genus Sphinx; species Sphinx pinastri. Next base: position 5,813,177 of record OX387620.1, read on the forward strand.
TCAAGTTAAAATCCTATTGGATGTACCTTGTGTCACAACATGTAAAATACCCGACACTTCACTGTCACGTGAGCAAGTTTTAAACCATTTCAAATAAGTGCTTTTGATAGTGTGCGGTAACGATACGCACACCCGCACAACGTGTTTATACGTCCCCCGCGCCTTCCGCGCTCCTACATTCAGTGCGGCTGTGTCACCGTAGGGGTGCGTTTACGTTCCTGTGACAATTTCGTAGGGTATCGTAATTTTTGCCGACATAAAACATCCATCGTAAGTATTTGGTTTATGTTATTATGTATTTTATTGTTACTTGGATGTAAACTATATTATTGTTACTGTGAATTAATAATTTTATTGTATGAAATTGATGTCTAATGCGTTATTTTACTCGATTTAGATGGATAAGCTCAAAACAAGACTTTGAGGATTTTTGATGATTCCCACAACTTTACCGAGGCGGATCCTTACCAGGATGATGATGGAATCTTTGGTCCGGATAAAGTTTTTGTCTCACAAGGAAATAAATCAGTTCTTATTCTTTTAATTGCCGACAGAAATCGACAAAAACTACTACTAAGTTTTAATCAAATTTGGTTGGCACTTCGACTCAAAAACCCGAAACCAATGTTAGTTTTGAATCTAGTAGCGATGAAGACGATACACAATCGGCTAGGAGTGATTGCTCACGAAGCACTGTGAACACACCATCACGTTTTCAAGAGGAGGGTGCAGGCTATGACTCGAATTCCTCTGAAGATATTTTTCCCCTAGGCAAACGTTTGAAGTTGGTTAAATCTCCAATTATGACCGTACCTACTGTGATTCAAATTCCAATTAAATAATTCAAGAAAGACGTAGGTCCTCGGAACCTGATATTATTGAATTATCCTCTCAATATGTGGCATTAAATTTTTAATGCCACATGCATGAAATTCGACTAATCTGGTACAAACATCATCTCATGAGACGACTCAGGATAAACTACCTTCACACAACGTCTCCCAAAACGGGACATTGGGTTTGACAACTTTATCAATAACTAGCTTTTGCGCGCGGCTCCGTCCGCGTGGAAAAGTTTTTCCGGGATAAAAAGTAGCCTATAGCACTCAGGAGTAATGTGAAAGAATTTTCAAAATGGGTCCAGTAGTTTCTGAGATTAGCGCGTTCAAACAAACAAACAAACAGACTCTTCAGCTTTATAATATTAGTATAGATTTCTAAGTAAAAAAAAATATGAAAAATACGATAATGCAGGTTTATTGAGATCCCATGACAAACTACCGCCTTTATGCGACAAGTCTCAAAATGAGACGTTGACTTTAGAAAATTTAACACCAATTACACAATTACAAAATTACGCACAATGACGTTGTGATGCTACTACTTGACATCAACATATTATGATGTGCCAGATCGTATATACACGTTGGACGTTATTATACGTTGTGTCCGTACACGTCTCGTCAATTTTACTAATAATGACAGAACGTATGCAAACGATGACGTGATAAAACGATTCTGTCATGATGTCTTTATAATATATAATATCATGGGACTCTACGTACTCATACGTCATATAACTTTGTATGGACATTTACTGTGTCAATCTAGTAAACCGACTCAAGTGGTAGCGTCCGCGAACGTGTTAAAATTACATACATTCCTGTTTTAATGAGAATTTTAATCACTTTTCTAGTTCATCAGTGCCCGTCCAGCTCTTGCCCTGGTCGGTCGATGTATTCTCCTATTTTTCAGGGCCTTCCCTAATATTACCTAACGACCTACCAGTAAGACACGACCCATAATTTGGGTAATGCTGGCTAAGATCATTTATAGGAATCAGCTATAAATTTGTCAACATTTAGGCGTCGTACAGACACTGTCAAGTGTCAACTTGTTGCTTAGAAATTTAGCGTACACTTCTAGAAATTGACAGTTGCTTAAACAACTATAGCAGCTGTCGGCGTCGTAAGAGTGTTACATTCTCAGCAACAAGTTGATGAGCTGACAAAATGGGTTTTTATATTTAGGGCTAAAGATTTGAGCTCAGAAAATTATTGGCAGCTTAATCCTCAAATATCTTCACGCTCTGGAATTAAACCTGTCGTACTCTTTTAATTCGTAACTAAAATCAATACGATCTGCCGTGGTGAATCCTAAATTGAATGTGTTAAAGTTTAACGTCGTGTAAAACCTAAATCATGATTACAAATCAATTTTTTTTCGCGGGGTAAGAACGCGTTATCGCTACCACCATTGGAGGGTGAGTGGAACAGTTATGTTGGTTTCACCAGTCTTACAGCCCTATGGTAACACTTGAGAGTATAGCATCATCCGAGCGAGCATTGGACCGAGTTCGACCAACCAAAACTCACGGTAGCCTTCTTCGGCGCATAAGGGCCGGCCCCAGGGCATCTTGTTACACTAAGATAGCTGCGCGGAACCGTCCCTGCGTGATGCCGCATTACGGCCTTTCTCTAAACGGGGGGAGGGGCTAAGGTGCCCTCGAACTCTAAGGGACGCCTTTGGCGTCTACAACTGCGGGAAACTGACCACCCACATTGTCGTCCACCTCGGAGTCGCTTCAATTAGAGTAGTCGAGCGAGGAGCCTCCCACTGCTCGCCCCGCGACTCTCTTAGCCCCATTTAGTCACCTCTTACGACAGGTAGGGGATGCTGTGGCGGAATTCTCTAGATTCCCCCGAACCACAGGGCACATGGTAACAAGTCACCTAAGTTTCAAGTTATGTGATGAATTAGAAGTTGATATTAACATGCAATTTAAAACCTTTTAATAATTGTTGAAATAAAGTTTTATATTTTATACTTTTTATTATTTTTTATTATTAGCCTTTATTGCTGATACTAAACAATGATTTTACACATAGTAGCAAATTGTTTTAACTTAAATCTAATACATCGGGTTTCCCGGTTCAGTGGTCAGCGTGTCTAGTGACACATAGGCCTCTTCCAGCTGTTTCCATTCTTCTCTATTGGTAGCTTTTCTAGACCAGATTGTCCCTCCAATCATCTTGATATCATCTGTCCATCTTTTAGCTTGTCTGCCTCTTTTTCTTTTGCCATCCCGTGGCTGCCATTCTGTTATAATTTTCGTCCATTTCATTCTGCTTTCCCTTGTCATATGTCCTGTCCATCGCCATTTTAACCGTCTTATTTTCTTTAGTACGTCTTCCACCTTTGTTGTAGATCTAATGTCTGCTGCTCTTTTGCGGTCTTTTAGCGTCACGCCCAACATACTCCTTTCAATTGCCCTTTGACACGATCTTAGTTTTAAAAGATGTTTTTGAGTCAATGCCCATGTTTGGCACCCATACGTAAGACATGGCAAGATGCAAGAATTAAACACTTTTTTCTTGGCTGTCATAGGAAAGTGTTTGCTTTTAAATACCTCTTTAAGGGACCAGTATCTTTTCCAAGCACAGGCCATTCTGCTTTCTATTTCTATGTTTGTCCGGTCTCTAAAAGATATTAGTTGCCCTAAGTATATATAGTTTTTAACATATTCAATAACTTCATTGTCTACTTTTATAAATATTTCTTCTCTGTTTGTCATTACTTTTGTTTTTGATCTATTTATAGTAAGACCAACTACTCTGCTTGCCTCAGTCAGCTGTTGTAGCATATGTTGAAGGGTATTCGCGTTGTCAGTTATTAGGACTAAGTCATCGGCGAATCTTAACCTTTTAATAATTGTTGAAATAAAGTTTTATATTTTATACTTACTAGGTAGTAAATTATCATTTTCTATACGTAGATAAACCAGGTAATGTAATTTAGTCTTACTACCCAGCTTTAGCGCGTCCCGTGCTGAAAGTCATGTTTTAAGACGTTTAAAATATTTGCTAGAACATGTTTTCATAAAAACCAGTAAAGTGTATGTCAGCCCATGCTTAGTGTAGGGTTCCGGCGCTGTTACTAAAAGAAATCTCTAAATCATAGTATACCATCTACCGTACTATTTGTTCTTTAACATATTTGTTATTGTGGTTTTTTAATAACTGGGCATATTTTTCAATAGTTTCATAATCATTGTAATGATTTTAGGCTAGTCTTTTATAGAAATCCCATTCTTATTGTTACTAACCTCTCCTATCTGAAACCTCTTTATTAAACTTCTAAAATGTGACCCGAAATATTTTTTTTATGGCGCGGCAAAATGACCCACTGCACCTGATGGTAAGTAAAGTGGGATCTAGATAGAGTGCCGGCTAACGAGAGATAGTCCTTTGCCAGTCGACTCAATTATGCCGGCCTGTTGAAAAGGGATATACACAGGCTGATCTCGGAACGCGACACACTTACATGGCCCACTATAGCGGGTTTTAACATCTTGTGACGGTGGTCGTTATCCGAACTGGGAACAAACCCACGACATTTGAGTTGACAGCCCAATATACGCTGCTAGTAGACCGTAGCTCGGCGATTTTCATATTTATTTTAAACAATGAAAATTATTTTCCGAATAAATTCGACCAATAGCAGCGTTCGATTCAAACTTGGAATGCTTGTTAAAATAACGCCGCGCCGTTGACTGCGCGGGCGCAGCGTGCGGCACACCACCCCATGTGACGTCACCACTCACCAGGAATCCGACTCGGAAATGAGTCACGAGCCGCCTGAGTCACGGGGAATGTGGTCTCCATACAGGCTCGAACGGTTTTTACATGTCACGACTATGTACATGCGGCTAGATTCAGTCTTATTAATATTTCTAGGTGTTATGATGGTACTGTAGAAAATAATGTGTTTAAAGAATCTGAGTTTTGTGTTGTTTTTACCTTTCATTTTGACGGAACTCTGTTTTGTGTCTGTCGCTCTGTACCCACCAATGGTTTTTATATTGCTGTTTTTGCATGGCTGTATCTGGGTTATAAAGTCTGTATTGTAGTTTTTTACACAATGTATTTCTGGACGATAGAGTCTATCAATTTCTCTATGTGGCTTTAATTTTTTTACAACTGACTTTATTTTTCTAATGGATTGGAAATTGGACTAGTAAGTACATTGTGACTAACTCAGTACTCCTCGTACTTATAACCTTTCTCAATCTTTCCTTCAAATATCCACATTGGTCCTCCTTACACTAAATTATTAGATTGACATAAAAGTGGACTAACTTTTCAGAATTTGCGGTTTTCTTATCCGAGCAAAATGAACAACCCATATTTCTTTAAAAAAAAAAAAATATGCCGGTTACCTACTAGCGTAAAGGTTTTTTTATTGTGTTGCGTTGCTCGCGGCTTCACCGGCGTGAATAACCTTTCCCTTTACAAAATATTAATTTGATTTTTTTACATAATGGCTTTAAGTTTTAACCCACTTACGCATAATATTTAAATTACCTCACGATCACTCTGAGAAGTCTTATGCTGTAAAGAGGTTTATAATTTAAATCACCAGCGTAACGCGACACCCCCCTTACCCCGCTTAGAGACGTAAACGTAACAATTGAGGGTACACAAAATTGGCAATCACAGCTCTTGCTACCTTGGTTGGCGACGCGAGACAATGGACCACGATTGTCTACTGTATACGACACGTTTTTATACCATTTTTGGGATGATTTGCAAGAAACCAAGGTTATGTTTAATACATTGTTTATATATTTTTTGCGGTGACAAAAAGTTTTCTGCCCAATACGTTATTGACATATTATATCAAGCGATCAATAGTAATTGTACTAATTTTGTTTTTCTGCTTCTACAAAAGTTTTGTTACTCAGGATCATTGATATATATAAAAAAAACCCATGTCAATGCTCGGGATTGAAAAAAGGTCTAAATAACTGAAACGTCAGTAAATCGATAACATTATACCCGTCTATAGCAGTTAATGAGGGAAAAACGTTATATAAAATTAAGTATCCAAACGTAAAACGACACATGTCTCGGGGCAAAAGTGTGGCGGTATTTTTTATATTTTTTGTGTACAAGATACGAAGCCACGACTGCTCATAATGACTATCTGAACACCATGCATTGAGAATATAATCAGTAGGTAGCAACACTACACATAGCATTGAATAACAAAGTACAACACGACCCTACACTGCGTGTGGAACCCTGAGACAATAGAACTTAAGTCTCATAATCACCTAATGACACTGGCGATAACGTTAAATTTGAACTCAAAGTGGCCGAAATAAACAGAGCAATGGTACGGACCCAGACTTTCAAATATGCAAGAAGCCTATCGTTATTTTACTTTTTACTGGTGGTAGGGCTCTCATATGTAAGAGTCCGTCTGGGTGGGTACCACCGCAATGTCTATTTCTACCGCCAAGCAGCAGTGTGCATGCATTGTTGTGTTTCGGTTTGAAGGACATTGTAGCCAGTGTAACTACTGGACATAATGAGACTTAACATCTTATGTCTTAGGATGACGAGCGCAATGGAATGCCACACAGTACTTTGTAAGTCAGTGCTGGATGGTATTGCTACTGTTTATGGGTGGTCGTATCGCTTACAATCAGGCGAACGGCATGCTCGTCTCGTCATTCTATGCAATAAAAAAAAATAAAAAAAAAAAATATTATTTTCTAGCATATCATCTATAGATGCAATTTATTTGGTGTCTCCTAGAGTGCGATTTGCTTTATAAAATTTTATGTAGTAATAATAATATTCATTTCAAATAGGCACAGGCAATGCGCGCGCCTGATTGAAACCATGCAGGAAAATTCTGACAATTATAATAATTAGTGGGTCAGCAATCCTAAATGACCCTGATAAAATACAACAATAGAGTGTCTTAAATTGTTAACGCATCGCGTAAAGAGGGATGAAGGGATATGGATGCAGATTTCACTTATCATAACCGAAGCTGAAAATCGATTCATAAATAAAGCCAATAAAAATAAACCAAGAAACATGAAAAGCGGACGCTGTGACATGCACAATTCGTATACAATACAACAAGGAGAATTGGGATCCTAAGTCACGCTAGATATACAGAATGCCAAACATGTAACAGTTTCTAACATTAGTTTAACCAGCGACATAGAGAAATCTGAATTGTATTTTTAGTAGAGTATCACGCGATGCGGATAGCCCACACGTTTGCGCTTCATTGGCGGAGTCGTTGCTCTCTGCGCGATGGCCGGAACAATATGCTCACAATGCTGTAATAAAACAATACCGGATCTTCGACGTCATTGGAGGTATGAATTAAAAAATACCCGATACTCGTACGTTAGAAAATTACGTTGCGCAAGACTCCGCAAGAGTGTCTCAGCTGAGTATATTATATGCAAAACGCAGGCAGGATTTATTGGGAAACATGCAGGTATTTCTACATTTCCTTTGTTTTAGTGCATTATAGTCGATAGAGTCGTGGATATTGTTTATTTTTATATTCCACGCACCTACGCCCAATTTCTGAAAGGCTGATCAATGAAAAAATTAACTAATACGCGGTCAAATCTCTTGTCACGTGCCGTTTGAGTTGCTAAAATCAAAATTAACTACTTTGATTTGATCACCGTGTCAGTTGACAGAGCTGTTAAAGTTGATCACAGAATCGCATGTCAAACGTTATATTGAGTTTCTAGAACGCTTGTTACGCCATGGTCTTAGATTAAACTGATGTCAAATGCTTTGTCAACTAATTGCTCATCGGCGAATTAACTGTTAAAAAAAGGTAAATTGATGAAATTTGAATGTTTGTAATACATTATAATTATATTTCTTTAAGAAGTGTTTGTTATTGATAAAATTTAATAAGTGCTAGAAAATTTGTTTCTTTTTGTTCTAGATACTTAGATATTATCATTAATCGACTATCTTCCGGATATCTAGCAGTGATGACGAAAATCAAAATTTGCGAGTATTAAACAAAAACACATCGCGCCTTTATATCCCCGAAGGGGTAATTAGAGGTGCAATCAGGACACCATTTGTCTCATGTGTGTCCCATGATGTGATAAGGGGTAGCCTAACGCCATATCAGCTGAAAAACCCAATATCACTTTGCTCGACCTGGAATTCGAACACGAAACATACGCACTCGTAAGTCGTAGGTACCACGCACGCAATACAACTACGCCACCGGCTCAAGTATCTTTTTTATTCCATAAACTTATTATTATATTATTCCGAGATTTTATAAACAATTCGAAATTTAATGTGAGCTAAAACAGCTAACTATTTTAATGTCGTGATATAAACATAATATATTGTCAGTGATGGCAGCTTAGCTGTTTTGTAGCTAAAACTAGCAACTTTTCGACGTCTGTCAACTACATTTTTGAATACTGGTGGTAGGTCTCTCATTATGTAAGAGGCCGTCTGGGTGGGTACCACCGCAATGTCTATGTCTACCGACAAGCAACAGTGCATGCACTGTTGTGTTTCGGTTTGAAAGACATTGTAGCCAGTATAACTACTGGACATAATAAGATATTCATAATTCATAAAGGCATTACACCATACTTTTTTTTTTTTTTTTTTTTTTTTTTTGGTTTCGCGGAGAAAGTGCGTTACCACTACCGCCCGGCCTTCGTGGGGGGCGACCGAGCGGTTATGTTGGGTTCACCGTGCCTTACGACCCGGCGTTGAGCCGCCCGGAGAGATGGAAAACGTCGGGCGACCGCCGGGCCGAGTCCCTAACCTATGTACAACGCACGGCATACCAACTAAAACTCCGCGGTGGCCATCTTCGGCGCATTAGGGACGGCTGCGGGCTTCCTCTGACTAATGTCTAAGTTGTCGTCCGCAACCGCCCCTGCGCGGTGCCGCCTGGTGCGGCCCGTCTCCTGTTGTGGGGGGGGCTCAGAAGCCCCCGCGCACCGAAGGACGCTCTCAGCGTCTACGGCAGCGTGAGGCCTACCTTCCACGCTGCCGTCCATCACGGGGGTCGCAACAATGTGCAAAAAGGAACACAAAACTAAAGACGGACGGCCCCCTGCCGCCCGCCCGCGACCCCCGGTGGCCCCTATTAGTCGCCTTTTACGACAGGCAGGGGATACCGTGGTGGAATTCTCCAAACGCCCCCAATCCACAGGGCGGGAGACGCCGGTCAGTCGTCCACCCGGCGCCTCCTTCGTCTCCTCTGGCGGCGGGAGGGATCTTCACGCTCCCGATCCCTCTCGGCACTCTCCTTCTGCGAGATGACCACCTCGCAGAAGTGGGCCACCGCACGCCAGGCCTCTCGACTGTCAACCATGGAAGCGACCACGGCCGGCAGCGAGAGGTCTCCTCCGACGACTGCTCTGAGAGCGCTGCGCTCCTCGTCCCAGGCTGGGCAAAACTCCAACGTGTGCTGGGCCGTATCCAGCGGGCAGTTGTCACAATGGTGACACACGGCCGACACCTCTGTGCCTACGATACGACACAGATAGTCACCGAAGCTACCATGCCCGGTGAGTACCTGTGTCAATCGAAACGTAGCCGGGCCGTGGCGCCTGTCCAGCCACTCGGCAAAGACCGGGCGCACTGCCGCTACGGCCCTGAGCCCCGCTGACGGGGTCTCCAGCCTGAGACGCCACTCCTCCACGGCGGCTCGCCGTAAGGAGGCCCTCATGGCCTCCACCTCTTTCAGGGCCGGACGCTGCCCGCGACTGAACGCCTCCTCCCGCCAATGAAAGGCATCGGACAGGGATTTGGCGTCCAGATCCCAAGGCAGGAATCCGGCCAACAAGCAAGCCGCCTCGAAAGAGACCGTGCGGTACGCCCTGATCGCCCGCTGCGCCACTACTCGCTGCGGGTTGCGCAGGAGAGCGATGCAGCGTTTGTGCAGGGAGTTGGCCCAAACGGGACTGCCGTAAAGGGCCATGGACCGCACGACTCCGTGATAGAGTCTTCGGCAAGGGATGCCAGGACCTTCCAGGTTGGGCAGCAGGCTAGAGAGAGCACCCGCTGCCCGGGACAATTTTGTCCTCAAAACCTCAAAATGGGTGCGGAATCCCCATCGGCTGTCTAAAACCAAACCCAAATATTTCAAACTTTTGCCGATGGGAATCCGCACCCCATCCAGGAAGCATTACACCATACTTAGCCAAACCTAGCCTAACATGTCAATTAATTATTATTATTTCAGTACTTTTCTTACTTAAAATCATTGAGCTACTTCTAGCAACTTTTTTAGCGGAAAAATCGAGCAATCTAGCAACTTTTTACTATTCATCTAGCTACTTGATGGCGGTACCAGTTGGCAATACTGCATATTGGCACCTATTGACAGTTGAACTAATGAACGATAAACTCAACAAAGTAATGAACGCGGCCCCAACGAAATATAATTTTCATGTCAAATCAAATTGATCATAGATTAGTAAATTTTTCTGTGAACAATGTTTCAGAAACTAAATTGATTGACAGCGCTGTAAAATTGACGGAGGTGTTAGTTGAACAATACTTTGATCAGCCTTTCAGAAACCGGGGGCTAGTCTTGTTTACTCCCGCTAAGCCTGCGTTAACACCATTTATAGATAAAAACTCGTTTTGCGTAGTTGCATTTAAAATTTGACTCCTTGGCATGACAGTTAAAAAGGCTGTAGCTCTTGCCTGCTCGTCCTCTTCCTCGAGGAACATTGACTTTTGAAAGATATTTAAATCAAAACCCTATCTGCGGCTTAATGTGTTAAAAGTATCCGCTCCACTACTTTTTTTAATAGGTGAGAAGCAGTGCAGGATTTTAGGTAATTTGCAATGGAATGAATTAAAATTGTAAGTAAGTTGAGTGCTCTTAAGTCTCTGAGAACTGACATTAGAGCGACATTTATTTCTAACATCATGCTCAAATCTCTTTCGCTGTGGTCTGATAATGAGTGGAGTCGTTTAAGCAACTGTCAGATTCATAGCAGCGTCGTGTTTCGTGGCAATAAGTAGTATTAGAAGCAATGATATAAAATTCTATGGAGGAGACAATGCGTCCTAATATGTACTATTCTGTGGTCCTACGGTGAGCGGATCAAAGTTATTTTTCATGAATGAAATAGTTGTTTAAGTCTCCCTTTTTAATACTGTTGGTATAATCTACAGGCTTAATATAGCAAAATTAATGTGTTTCATTTCTAGCTAAGGAAATAGTTGAATTTCATTAATACCGTTTTGAATTTAACCTTAATCTGCCCTGAGGCTTCTTTGGAAAATTTTCTCATTTCTTTGTAGTTAATGTCACGGGCGTAGCTATAGCTTTCACGTGGGGCGGGTCCTACGATATAAAAATTTTAGTGGCGTGGGTTCTTGCCTTGCATGAAATTGTATACCCCCCCCCCCCCCCTCGTCACGTAATATATTAGAGTGTGGACATGTTTGGGTTTGGTAGCCCGATCATTTTAGAAGCTAAGGGGGGGGGCCCGTATCCCCAAAATGTCAGCGCTCAGTAGCGTAGCGTGGTTTATTGTAAGCTGGGGGGGGGGCTCCGGAACCCCTAAACTCCCCCCTTATATACGCCCATGGTTAAGATTTCTTTAAGGTTAACGCATGGATTTAAAATATTTCCGTCTGTTATTGTAATTTACCCGATTATTTTTCCGACCCAAATATCGACCAATAGAATTGCACCATTCGACGTCACGTGGTACAACCTACATGGTATTATACTGACAATTTTTTTTGAATATTTTCTCTGGTCGTTACTATATATTATGAAACAATTTTTTTTGAATATTTTCTCTGGTCGTTACTATATATTATGAAATTCTTATTTGTTGACTGTTCATTTCATCTCATGGTGCAATTCTATTGGCCGACATTTGGGACGGAAAAATAATCCCCCGAATACCACACGAGCTTCAAAATTATCTGGCATTTCCCTCAAGGTTCCCTGCAAACAAATAAAGTCGTCAAGTTTTTCAGGAAAAATCACTCGCGCTTCGCGCTCGTGATTTTTTAACCTGAAAACTCCTTCATTTGTTTGCAACGAACCTATCGGAAAATACCCGATAATTTTGAAGCTCTTGTGGTATTATAAGTGAATATTTCCTGGATATGCCTTTTTCATCATAATAATATAAACTCTGACGTCACATTATCTCAGCATTTATGACGTTTAATACCGTTTAGCGAGGTAAATGTCGGCGACTATTTTCGTCCGTTTTCTAGGTTATCTCAGGGTGCCTGCGCTGGATCTAGGTTACACGCGCTGGTTTGACGTCACTCTTAACTCCTCGGTTCCTTCTAAACACGAGGTTTGTCATATCTGTTGTGACAAATGACGTCACGCATTATGTGGCTGCCGTATTAATATTAATTATGGGTTAGTGACCTCTTTCTACACGCAGAAATACTTAGTATTTTAATTCCAAAAGGAAAACATCAATACATAACTGTGTTCTAACTATTGGGTGGGTTTTTATAATCATCATCTGCCATAGGATTACTGAACATAGGCCTCCCCCAAAGATTTATCTCCCGACCCACCTCTTAGACGCAGCATATTGTGTCCAGTAATTTACTGTGACTTTTGTCAGGTGGCCTGTCTACTTTTTTGTGTTTCAATCAACTAATATTTATTCTCAAATCCCGCCAATCATCATCATCATCATCGACATCAGCCCGTTGCAGTCCACTGCTGGACATAGGCCTCTCCCAAGATACGCCACAGAGCGTCTGCTGCTTTCAGTATCCAGTCGCTGCCGGCCCTCTTGTGCAAGTCGTCCCGCCATCTGGGCAGAGGGCGTCCCACGCTACGTTTCCGGTTATCCGTTAATCCCGTCAATACCGTAGATTTATTTCAATATTAAAAACCTATCCAGTTTTGTGGTACCTTATGCCAATTATTCTATTATTGGTTCTGCAAGACTTCGTTACGTCAAACAGTCACTAAGTTTTGCCCATCACTGCCAAAACAGATAAAACAGCTGAAACCGTTATCAAGTCGTGGCTATTTATCGATTTTATAGAACCCAGAATATCCCCTTAACTTAAAATTTTCAGCTGATTCTGAGATAAAGTCTTGCTAACCCATGGTCAAACGTACAAAATGATTATTATAATGGTCATTAAAGCGAACATCGTTGCTCTAATACTCCCACACGTGATACAAATTCAAACACCTTTTGCATATTTCATAAAAATACATTAACACCTTTAGACTCTTTATAGTACAGGTTGCGCCGAGAAGTAGATTTATGTTGTTATATCTTCTTTCTTCGTTCAGTCAGACTAAAACGTGTTGCGCCAACTGCACGCGATGGACTGAGATAAGGTAAGATTCCAAAGATGTCTGGATTAGTACGCACGCAGACGTCGGTATCGTCGTAGTCAGGAACCATTTTATTTATTACCATTGCAAGCGCCAACCTGAATTTTGAAGGGGAAATCTGCCAACCCGCAATAACATGGTGGGCTAAGGCTTCTATCCCCTTAGAAGTGGTAGTCTATAAACAACAATAAAACAGTATTTACAAGGTTGATATTAAAACAAGCACCTGCGATTGGCAACTGCAGTCATCATTTACAGTCAGCCGTTCATCGGACTCAAACCTAGTGAGACTACGACAAAGACTCAAATTGATTGATTTCCTCAAAGTATTAGTTCCGATGATCCAGTTTTTATAAATCAACGGGATTCGCGTGACGTCAGCTTATTCAATATAGCTATTTAGAACGTTGAACTCGGTAGCTCTTCGCAGTTTTACACACCCACTGTAGACCTATGCAAATAATTCTTAAGAATTAACACCAGTTTCTCTTTTTGATTGGATTTGTAAATAAAAATGCTTACGTATAATATTATTTGGGTAAACGATACTACAATATGTAGATTGTAGAATTCTATAAAATGTGATATCTAACTGTAAACAGGTACGGCTACAAAATAATTTATAAAGATTAGGTACAGTAAAATTTTAGATGAATTGAGAACGATGATAGTGGTGTTCGTAGCATGAGGTGCCAGGGGCATATCATGTGAAGACAACAACGATCATACGTACCATACAAGTACCCTAATTGTATATCTAGAACCAAGAGGTGCTGGTTCGAATCCCCCAGGTTCGGAAAAAAATTATGTGGGTTTTTCTAACATAATTATTGAATGGATTTTCAGAGAAGTTTGACGTATACAGCCATAAAACCAAAATCCTTTCTGCAAGTATTCTAAAAAATGTTTTGCACTGACCCTACATACGTAAAAGGCTTTAAACATCACGTGGGTAGTTTTAATGTCTCCATATTCAGATTGAAACAGTTTCATATAGTCTGGTTCTAAATATAGCGTCGGGATGGCAAGTTCGCGAACGCTCCGCACCGCTCCGAATGATTTTTTGCACATTTTTTGAATCTGCAGACAATCTTCTTGGCATAAACTCTTCGGTAACTAAAAGTTTGATATTAATTAAATATTGCGTATTCCATAGTTACATTGCATTATGTTATTTTGGATATTTTTCAAATTAGACTTGGCATAAAGTTATTGCTAGGTTAATGTAACAATAACTTTTAAATCACTTTCGTAATATCGCTTCTAACCTCTTTTGAATTAGTAAAAAAGAAATATGAAGTAAAGGAAATTCAATACAAGTCGTAGCTAGGTACTTATTCAAATAGAAATGCTTTACATATGCATAAGGATGGCTCTTATCCACTCGTTGGCTATCAGTCTTAGCATATAAAAATTATCAAGTACCACAGAGAGGGAGAGCCTCTACCTTTGTCTGTCCTCAATTGAAAGGAGATGTCCGCTTTTTGTATGGGTGCTGGGCCTCAAAATTTAACCAGGCTCAAACTTGAGAGATATTAAAGGCGCAAAATACGGATCTTGAATCTATTAATAAAATATTTTTAGACCCCTCCAGTTATAAGCAACTTTTTTAGAAACGTTTATATTAAGTGTAGTTTTTAAGCAAAATAAAATTACGTAAATCTCAAAATCGCAGGACTTTAAAATTATACAATTTATTGTAAAAGGATAGTTTTTAGGAGTTCTATCCAAATATATATAAACTGTCTTGGTTAGAATTTGAGGCCCGTTTTTGATAAGTCCTTTGGCTGACAGTTCTGTAGGTATATCTTCCGTATTTAGGCAGGTGAAACAACGCTATACAATGATTCCTATCTATTTAATTGAAGGGTTTGTAAGTATTTATAAAACCTTTGTAAATTGTGAGATTACGAATCAATGAATAAGACTCCACAAAGGCCTCGATCAACTTATTCGGCATAGATTAGACTTTAATTTTTACCATTGATTTATTATTTATAAGTATGTATGTATTAGAAGAACAATGATTCTATGACTTTAGTGCGATGAAAGTTTTTAAACGAATATCATACGTGACTTAAGTGAAGTCCCAAGTGCTGAAATAATTAAACATGATAAACCGTTGCATTCCCCTAAGTAACCGTTTGGGCTGCAGTAGGTATCATCGGACCATACTTTTGTGGATGTCTGAAACCACACAATTACTGTTTACTTTTTAATTCTGTCCTACAAAATTACTCCGAAACACGTTACGCAAAAATAATCTTTTTTACCGTCCGTGAAGGGGGACTGCAGGGAGCGAAACGGTTCGTATTTATAGAGTATTTTGTAAGACATTGATTTTCCATATGTAGATTGATACACTAGAAACATATTTTAAAGAAACCTAATAGTTTTTTTTATTATATCATTTTTAAAACGGAAATTATTTATGGGCGACCCTGGGCCACCTAGTATTTTATTCTAATCTGTCAACTAATCAATAGCTTATTATTTTAGCAATTGCATCAAATGCCAGTTTCATATTGCACGAAAATTAAATATAGGCAACACGTTACCGCCTTTTTGTGTCTCTTTGATGCAACTAGCAGCGTTTGCGTAGTGCCTAATAGTTTTAGAAATGAAGTTGAGAACAAAATTAAAATCACTATTAAAATTTAATTTTCAAACCGATCATTGATTCGCGTTGCATATGATTTTATATTACGGTACATCCGTTTTCGTGTCCGGATCGATCTATTGTTTTATTACTTTCGATTAGTCATTGACATGTGATATTTGATGAAATATTATGAACATTTTGGTTTGGACTGACTCGGTGGCGTAGTTGTATTATGGTACGACTGCAATGCTGAGGTCTCGGGTTCGATCCCCAGGTCGGGCAGTGATATTGGATTTTTCTATTCAGTATCAGCCCGGAGTCTGGAGTTTGTGCCCGATATGGCGATAGGCTCACCCTCTATCACATCATGGGACGGAATACGCACGGCGCAAGGTGGGTGCATTAGTTGCACCTTTGCCTACCTCTTCGGGGATGAAAAGTGTGTGTGTTTGGTCGGCCAGTCTCTTCATTGTCAGGAACAAAGTTAGTATTTATGCTTAAATTGTAGCGTGTGGTAGTTCTTTTGGCTTTTACTTTAGTTGTTACTTTTACACTTAAAGAAACTTGTCAGTGTTAACATGTTTTAACGTTTTATAGGGAGTAATGGTAATGTACAGTGAGCTACAACATAATTAAACAAATTCTAAACTTCAAATCATTTATTACACCATTTATTATGCGTTAAATTTACTAGAAACATTATTTTTTGTCTAAATTAAGTAAATCTTTGTAGTTTGTTTATAGAAGAATAAAAAATTGTTGCTAAGGACACAAAAGTGATTCGCCTCCAGCCTTTGGAAGTTCACTGCTGAACGTAGGCCTCCCATCAATATTTTCAAATTAACCTGCAATGTAAGCAAGTATAAGATTTGAAATTTTGTGGCTGACTGTACAGCAGGTAAACTTAATTAATGACGTTTTTAATTAATTGCGAATATATTTACATATCTTCTTCAAGATGTTATCTAGCGAATGAAAAAGCAGTCGGGTTTTGGTTCCCCTTAACGAAATAATGGTAGAATCAGGTACTAATTGAACTTATTGACGTCATGTAACCAACAATCGTAATGTTGGCGAATGTGTTTTTTTTACACATGACAGGTGTTGCGGTTAACGCTTATAATTATGATGCAAGACTTGTACTTACAATACTTTTTATAAAAAAAATATTTTTGGCGATCATACTTGGGCGTTGGCTATATTTTACAAGATTTATCTGCAGGTGACCCTTGTTCCGTACCGGTCTTGACTTATGTAAAGCTCTGAGCAGCAAATCTTTGGGAAGCCTTTTTCCCCATTTTTCCAAAAGAGGATGATTATTTTCTTTGTGCCCCTTGCAAGTCCCCTCGAAGCGTTAGGCCTTGGGCGTTTGCCCCTTCCACCATCACCTGAGGCCGCCAATGACCTTGCTGCCTAATAAAAAAGGCACTGGTGCCCCACAACCATCACTGAATCATCGTAATGCATGATTGCTAACAGCAGGTGGTCTTTGCCTAGTAGTAGGATTTTTTGAGCTAGTAAAATAAATAATTGGCTATTTGCCGCCAAGTTGTAGTATGTGTGTTGTGCGTTTGTGTGTGTTTCGATTCGTAGTAACTAGCAAGTGACCATAATGTGTGGCATAACGAGTAGTAACATATTTACTGTAATTATCCCGAAATTTATTGTTTTGTGTAGTTTTCCTTTTTAACTGATTAGAGGTAGTCATGGCGCTTATCACCATGTGACAAAGCGTATGTACCATAATAAGCTTGACATATTTCATGATTCACTATACGCATTTAGGAAAACTCTTTTAGGTGAGATTGATTAACTTGGACCCTAACATAAATCACATACACATCTGATAAATCTATTCTTTTTTGTCTAGTTCCTTATAATGTTTAATTGAGTAATTATATCGTACAATTGTATTATGCACGTTGTGGTTGCCTGTAGTCTGAGTTACAATTACTTAGTTTTATTTTCTGATTGTTATTATTATGTTTGTGTTATTGTAAACTTTGTTGGCAATCCTCAAATAATAAAATAAAATAAAAATAAAATAAAAGTCTACACCAATTACTTACTATAAAATTCAGCGATTACTTTTTCTTCTTAATTATAATAGGGTTGTCAAAACAACTATTCCTGTACCAATACGATGCAGCGCGGGGTCGACGAACGGGCAGCATTCGGTTCACATTTTCCTCGTTTACTCGCGTTGTTTGAGTCATCCTTGCTTGTTGCTTTATTTCTACATACATCTCGGTGTTAACTTAAAAGCTACTTAGAACTAATTAGGGTTGCCAGTTTGGGATATTGAATAAATGATACAAAAACTATTTTTTCTGAAGCCCTGACGTGTTGACAGGTAAAAACGTGTATTTAAATTTATAATTAGATTAAATCGCATAAATATTTTCCTTATTACTTTTGTTAAAATGTTTGGACCATGTTATATAATTAATTGAATTAAATTACTTTGTACACCAATACATATTATTAAAGGTGGAAAACGTTATCCTTTCTTTATTCTTTCCGATAAAACCGATAATTTAGCAATAAGCACCCCTTAAAAACGAGTTTTGTCTTACAAACAGCTGCTTTCCATTTTTAAAATATTTATAAATGATAACAACGTATTATTACACAACAGTTAGGTATTCATTATGAAAGCTGTATTCTAAAACACACCTTGCAAATTTTTGGTCATGGGTTCAGAAATAACTACGTAAGCAGAAGGTCGTTGCTTAGTAATATGTATGTATTTGTTTATAATACAGAAGCCAGCTTTTATTTATTTTTATTTTATTTGGAAAAGCAACAGCCTAAGTACATTAAGGTTTACAAATAGAATTAGATAATATATGGAAGGCCAAACAATGCTTCCCACAAACTTACAAAGATACTTAATACATATATTACAAACTTACAAGGTAATACTTAATTTATATTGTTATAATTATAATCCAACCATCCATCCAAAGTCCCTGCGCGTTCGCATGTGTATGTGTGTGGGTGTGTGTGTGTGTGTGTGTGTGTGTGTATGTGCGTGCTACATATTAATACTATATATGTTGAGATAAATATGAAATAAATAAACATCAACCCGGTTTTGCTTGGGTAATAAAGGTGGATTTTACCGCAGCTACAAAAGTAAATTTGTTCAGATGAAAAATATCAATGTCAGAGAATCTTGTATTGTATGTTTCAACTAATCTGGTAAGAACAGAGTTTTGCCCATAGTTAGTAGAATGAAAGGGGATTTTAAAAAAAGCTGCTTGTCGAGTACGCCGCTTCGGAACATTAAACATGACACGTTCAAGTAGTTCAGGAGAATCTAATCGGCCAGATATAATGTCATGTAAAAACCCCATATCCAACATTACCCTACGTTCTTCCAAGGTAAGTAAATTGTTTAAGTGGCAGCTATCCTGGTACGTCACCGCGGACGAATTATGGGTTTTGAAATTCAAAAACTTCAGAAATTTTCTTTGAATCTGCTCAATACTTATTTTATACTTGCCATAAAATGGACACCAAATCGGACTTGCATATTCTAGGGTACTACGCACATAGGCATAATACAGTACTTTAATAGTAAGAGAGTTATTGAAAGGTTGACATGTACGCATGACGAAACCAAGATTACGAAAGGATTTATTGGAAATAATATCAATATGATTTGAGAAGAGCATTTTACTATCTAGATAAACTCCTAGATCTCGTACGAGAGAAACTCTTTCAATATAGATATTATTAAAGTGATAATTGTAAACAATCGGTGTAGTTTTTTGGGTAAAACTTTTGAAGTAAAACTTCTTTACGCACGCTTGACTTGGGGAGTAACCTGGTGAATGCGTTTCGAGAGCGTTATAAAAATCAAAAGTTGGGTTATCGTCATAAAATGACTTAAAACTGGTCTCTTTTTTATGAAAATATAATAATAAAGGGACCAATATAATAGTTTTGTCCTTTTCCCGCTTGAATATGGCGGTGTAAGAACTATAGTTGTATTGAAAATTTCATTTTAAGTAATTTTATGACGATAACTCAATTTTCGATTTTTTTGAATTGTGTCGTTATCGTCCTAAAGGTGCGATATGTTGTACGAGAGTGTGTATTTGTATATACATGTATAAATTTTACATATATACATACATATAGATGGAGCTAAAGAAGTTTTACTTCAGTCATGTGGTCTAAAGCACACTCGCTTTTTCAATACATTCTTGTCTTTGGATTGGTTCATTCTAGTTCCTTCCGTCAAACTTTGCCCCAGTTTACTGATAATCCGTACCAAAGTGATTTTATTTCTAAACTCTGTAACGATTGAGATAGTGGTGAAAATGTACACTGAAAAAAATATATAGACGTTTCACTGAACGAGAAAAAGCAGTTCTGACGTGATATTTTGCAGGATCTAGTTTATACTAGCAGATATTACGATGCCTGCTTGGTTTTTATCGAAGTTTACTTGCTTAGGAGCAAGTGTCAATTAACTAACGACCATTTTCTATAAACGATCTCAATCTTAATATTCGATCCAATAATATAATGAAAATAAGTCATTTGTAAGCATGTCAAAAAATATGGCTCTGATTGGTCCATTTTCGCGATGGATCGAAAGAAGTGATTGGTATCGAATATTAAAAACGGCAGTAAAAGCAACGCAAATAATATTTTGTGCAGCTTTCAGCATCCAAGGGCGGATCCAGATGGGGGTCATTGGGGTCATGACCCCCCCTGGGCTGGGTCTAGGTGACTACTGATAATTTTATTTTTTATTTTATGTCTTGACTAGCCCTTGACTATATGACTACCCCCCCCCTCCCGACTTGAAAGCTGGATCCGCCCATGTCAGCGTCTCTAGCGTGAAAAGCTCCATAATATCTTCATTCTTGAACAGTGGTAATGCATCTAGGATTCCTCTTCCGCTGTGAGTATTTAAGGCGGTGGTAACCACTTACCATACGGTGACCTAATTTTTATACCACTGAAAGACTGTAAAGCCTTGTAATTAAAACTTCTAGGCGGTGTTGGTGCTGTTTATGGGCAAGTACAGTCGTGACTTTGACCATCAGGCGAGGGGGTTGGTCGTCTTCTCATTTATTCGTATGACAAGACGAGCATACAGTGGTCTACAGACTACATAGTAAGTACATGAGTCATGACGATCGACGCTAAAACAATTTAAAAAATCAAAAGCTTGTGGAAGATAAATCATACGAGACATTACTAGTAGGGTGACAAGTAAAATATTTTTCTATTTTTGTTGTAAATTTATGATTTGTAATTTTACCTAAAACTCGTCGTCATCTCGTTTCAATTTACATGTAGGTTGACAATACATTTTGTGAACCCCGTCGCACTTTAGATTAGTATGATATTCTTGCAAACTTTAAAACAGGTGGGAGTGCGTACGTGTCTAGTACTAATTTGAATATAGCGAAAAATATTACACAGTTTTTGGTGCATTCTCTCACTTCGATCCCAGCACCACTGTTTATATGTCAATTAATCAAGACATGTCTTTTTCATTATTCAGCCCCCTTGTTCTCTATGACAGCGTTAACTCGTAACGCGTTAGGTTAACTTCGTGTAATTAGCGTTAAATAGTATTTTGTTTGCCAATTTCCATAGTGATAAACGCGAGGAGTTACGTTACGCGCTTGTTACTAGCGATGAAAATAATGTGTGGTTTTTTGGCGGGAACTTGGAAGTGTCATGAGGTGCTCTTGTTTTAATTCATTATTTTGGTGATACTTAGTGTTATATTGCATAATTATGGTGGTATATTATCCAATATAGTTCTATTAAAGAGCTCAAATGAAGTGAATTGAAATAATTGTGCTAATCAAGTGTTTTTTTTTTGTTGCCGCCAAAACTCCTCGATAAAGTCTTGGTAAGGTAGCCACTGCTTTATTTCGACATACTACAGATAATAAAATACACAAACCAAACTTGACATTGGCCAAATGTGAACACAAATGCCATTATAAAAAAAAAAATAAAAAAAAATAACGTGTGCCATAGAGAATAAGGGGGCAGAACAAGGGTGTCAATCAGTTACTCTGAAGAATTATCGTATCCACTGCCTGTTGACAGCGCGAAGAAGTTATATTGATGTCAGTCCAGGATACAGTTCTATTTCTGCATGCCAATTTCGCGCCCGATGTCAACTGTTACTTAAGCTACTTTTGTATTTGTCTGTTTCATAGTGGTATAGTGATTATGGGCAAAAAGTTGATAGCGTCTCTGCGACGTCGTAGTAGTGAGTTGATAAGAAATTAGTTGCACTGTAACGAATTATACGCCTTCACGAAAGAAAAATGAAGTAGGAAAGGATTTAATTGCTTAATGCCGCCGTAAATCACAAGAAAAGGAAAACTTATGTCTTAATCTATACTAATCTATACTAATATATAAAGCTGAAGAGTTTGTTTGTTTGTTTGAACGCGCTAATCTCAGGAACTACTGGACCGATTGTGAAAATTCTTTCACTAATAGGAAGCTACATTATTCCTGAGTGCTATAGGCTACTTTTTACCCTGGTAAAACTTTTCCACGCGGGCGGAGCCGCGCGCAATCCTAGTAAACACATAAAGTTAAACACTAAGTATGATAGATATCTTTTCTGTGTGACTGTTTAGATTTAAATTCTAGCGGTAAGTATAATTTTCTAAATGGATTTATATCACGCAGATGAGGATGTACAAACCATTACATGATACCAACTCCACTATAATAGGCAGTTTTATTAGAAGGCGTGATGTTTTATCATTAACATTTAAAATTATAAGCACGAATTAAATAATTATTTTGATTATTAGGTATATCTTCAATTCCCTAGTCATAATTAAAAGAAAGCTATTCATATGACGAATATAATGCAAAGGACTTGTCCAAAAGCGGGCCTGAAAATTTAAACAAGAAAGTTTATATATATTTGGATAGAACTCCTAAAAACTAGCCTTTTACAATAAATAGTTTAATTTTAAACACCTCCGATTTTAAGATTTATGTAATTTTGTTTTACCTATAATCACACTTAAAATTAGTTGTAATTAACGTTTTCAAAATAAAAAACTTCGTATATTGGAACGCACACCCAAAAAAAGTAAAGTTGGCAGTTGTCACTTGTCAATGGATCAACTGTCATGTCTGATGTCATGAGTAGCCGTAGCCCGCGTAGGATTGTTTTGTTCCAGAGACTTTTCGATAGTATTAAAAATATTTTTATCATGTAAATTACTGTGATATACCTAAAAGTGAATTCGCAGAATAAATCAAAGAAAACATTATGGATTATTTTTGCATCAGGGACTTTAACGTCTTGTGACTGCGCCTTCAAGGATGTTCATGTGTACAAAACTCTAGATACCATATATATCGATGCTAGATACTAAGATACGTCTCCAAATGCAATCACGGATGTTTCAGCATTTTGACGACTCCGATCCATGAAACGATCGATAAATTCTCAATACACAAATAAATTATGAAAATTGAGAGGTGTGTCGCGCGAGGTCTGCATTTGGAACCTGTAACTTCGTCTTTGCAGTCTGGTTTTTTCCAATAAGCGATCGTCGCCGCTCACTATACCCATATATATAAAACAATAAAAGAGTTTAAAACATCATAAAAGTGTTTAATTCAATACATAGCTATTCCATTGTTATGATTTTAATGGGTATGTATTGTATGTTCATCTGTTTTGCACCTGATAATTGGGAATATTTTTTTGGTATATTACCTAGGTACACGTAAAACAATAAACCTACACATAAAAAATGAAATGGGGCTCAACCAATACTTTATCATGAAATTATAACCCCCAAATTATTTCAATAATAAATGAGTTCAAAAATTAAAACCTGACTACTAATAATTATGCTTTAAAAAGTATGAAACAAGCAAAATATTATCATTTAAAATTGTTATGCAAGTACAAACTATTTAATGTTTATCATCTATTAAATTAAAAAAATACAAATAATATTGTTATAATGTATTTAATACACAATATTCATATTTAGTAATGTTTAGGTAATATCTGTGGTTGTATGCCACCTACAGAAACAAAACTATACATTCTAACAGTAAGAAGAAATCAATTAAGGGCAGTGGCATATTATGACTATGGCTATCATTATGAATATATATTAAATACATTTAAAACATATTATAATACGTTAGTTATTCATTTAATAGATGATACAATTCTGAAAAGTTTGTACATAACAACTCCAGATGGGAATATTTTCTTGGTTCATATGTTTCAGAGCATAATTTTTTTAATTGAAATATAAGTCATTCTTATAGTTTATGTACAATTATCTATTCTATTTCAATGTCCTCTGGAATCATTATGCAATCTAAAACCTGCGCAGGTGGGATAATATTGCTTTGATGCCGAGCCCATCCAAGATACCAAATAATGGTCATAACATGAGCGCAGCTTCCGACTGTCCTCCTGCCAATTATGCAGCTACAATAGTGGCTTATCAAATCAGCAGTCTACTAGTCTAATCAAGTCAAATATCGAAATATCGCCGAGGAAATGCAAGTCGAAGTCGAGATGAAAAGGCGATGCTATCGTAATTCATAGCTCGTGTGTAATATCGAAGGATCTGTTGTTTGCCAAGTCAGTTTAAACAGAAATAGGTAACAGATAAATTCAACGAGACATGAATCGAACATCGAAGCAGAGTAACCGCGAATGCAAAGAGCGCGAATTTTTAGTATTATAGTCTCTTTGGCGCGTATGTTTTTTTTTTTGTAATTGTGCACAGACATCAATGAAGTTATTGTAAGTTACTCTGCCACGACATTTCTTTATTATATTTCTAATAAATGGAGGGGTCTAAAAATATTTTTTTAATGGATTCAAGATCCATATTTTGCGCCTTTAATACCCCTAAAGTTTGAGCCTGTTTAAATTTTGAGGCCCAGCTCCCATACAAAAAGCGGACATCTCCTTTTATATTTTGAAGCCATTATTAACTAGAAATGATTCTTCGAAAAACGATATCGATACAAAGATCTTTGATTAATGTCCATACCGACAACTGTATATTAATGTAATCATATGGCTTCTGATTATACATTTTTAGGTATGGAGATATATTTATTTTTCAACATCTCATTGTCACTCTGCAATATGTGTGAACAAGAAAAAATTCATCTATCGTCGACTATGTGTGCCTACATTAATTGACTTCCATGTGGGCGTAGCAAATCTTACGCGGTCGCTAAACCTTATAATTGATAAGAACTTGTGTTGGATGCGGCAATTGTTATTGTTTCGCCCTAATCAGTATTTTTAAATTGAGAAAAAAATGTGAATTGGAAGAAAATGAAATTATTTTTATTATTGTTTATTAGGACTTCCCAAAAATAGTGGCAACTTCACTCAAAACTTTGAATAACATAGAAAGGAAATTTACGCTTTTTGCATAGGTGCTGGGCTCAAAATCTAACCAGGCTCAAACTTTATGGATATTTAAAGGGCAAAAATATGAATCTCGGATTCATAAAAAAAGTATTTCTTGACCCCTCCATTTATGACAAACTTTTTTAAAAACGTCCATTTTAAGTATAGTTTTTAAGCAAAATAAAATTACATTAATCTTCAAATCGGAGGACTTTAATATTATATGATTTATTTCAAAGGCCTAGTTTTTGGGAGTACTATCCAAATATAAAGTATCTTGGTTAGAATTTTAAGTCCGTTTTTGGACATGACCTTTAGCCTGATAATGTTAAAACACTGGTTTAACAGCATATCTTAGCAAAGGGGTTCATAATAAATAAAAATATATTAAAAGTAAACGGCGCACGGCACCCTGGGGTTTTCTTCAGTCTCTAGTAGACTATTATGTTTTTTGGAGGTTATAAATTATTGTAGTTATTATATGTAACTAACAAAACTCGGGCAATTATAAATGAAATCCATTATGTTACAACAAGAATTTATTAAAAGTAGGCTAAAAATAATATACCTTATCCGATAGTGTTTTATTGCTAAATACATAAAAAATATACATGATTATCTATTTTTTTCATACGGAAACGTGTTTTACAATATCTCTTTGGAGGAGAACAGGAAAATCAGTTATAAACATAACATTGCTTTTATAGATTGGTAATTTTCATTTCTGTGATCTTATGATAGAATATCGTAGGTATGTAAAGTCTGCCAACTCGCACTGGACCAGCGTGGTGGACTAAGGTCTTAAAATCCTCTTCGTAACAGCGGAAGCTCATGCTCAGTAGCAAGCAGTATATAATACAGACCGGATATTATTAAGATTTAATATGCCAACCTCAAGCTTTGTAGACAAACAAGTAAAGATTGAATATCGATAAATTACGACAGCATTTTTATGTTTACGTTGCCTGGTAAAAATAAAAGATACATATAACAAAAGGCGTTAACAAAATAAAAATATGTTTTTAATATTTTTTTACATTACCGGTACAAGTAAAAAGTATTGAAAAAAGTTAGCTGGTCGATATTACGATTCTCAACTAACACAGATCTACACACCTAAGTAATAACTTTATCCCATTATTTGCTACATATCCCTCGAAATAAGCCTGGTAATCTAAGTTATAAATTTATAAACAAAAGCTGCTGAATAAAGTATGGAGGTGTATACTAATAAAATATTAATATGGACTATAGCGTTGAGAATAAGGCTTAAAGATTATATTTATTGAACTAAGCTGACGGGAAGGGATATTCGACAAATAAATATAATGATTTTAGCAATATTTGCTCAGAGTTTTACATCAAAAGAATACACACCTACTACCTTGGAATACAAAATACTACCTGTTCTACTAAGATAATAGTTTAGTGCAAACTCAAAAAGCGTTAACTTCTGTCTTAGAGGAAGATAACATAAAAAATGATGAATGGATCATTCCAGAACATACAAATCTAATAATATAGACATCGTGCAATCTGTAAGAGATCAAGATTATGTGACCAAGCAAGAATAACGGCAGGTAGAAAGGAAGATTAACGGTTAACTAATTATTAACAATATTTTAGCAACTTGCATAAACCGTTTTTAATGGAAGGCAGAACACTAATATAGTATAGAAAAAACATTATTTTTCAAGCACCTGTACAATTTTTGTTGTTATCGGCTTATAAAAAAAATGTTTCATTGTAGTACCCAGTTTAAATCTTTACAGGAAATAAGATTAGGCTTTTCTGTGCTTAATTTTTATCTTCTCTTCTTTGCTATTTTTTCTTTCCCTTTTCAATAGTTTCTTACCGGTGATAGATTGCTCGTTTTACCTGTGAATCAATAAAATATATAATTAAATTTAATTATTGTATCTGTATCACATAAACTTAGGTTGTAAACGAGGAAATATTTTAAAGATAACAGGAACAATAACATAAAAAAAATGTGTTTAGGATTTTAGGTTTGAATTATCCTAGTTCAACAACTAAGTTCTGGCCATATGACTTTAACATAACTAAAAGCCAACACATTACATCCGTATGATTTACATAATGTATGGAAGAAATGTAAGCCATACGTATAATACAGCAGTAGAACCCGGTGTGACAGTACATTGAAAGAAAATTAGTAAAAAAAGTAAGGGGACGACTAAAGAAGAGTAATAGAACACAAAACAGAATTTTGAAGTTGATTTTTAGAATTCTTTGCTATCCGTCTGGCCTCCTGTCTGTTTGTTAACAAACAAATCGCGCACATCTCCGAAACAACTAAACGTATTTCTATGAAAATTGGTATGGTGATAGTTTGAGACCCTAGGAAGGGCATAGGCGACTTTTATCTCATAAAAACTCTTTCACGCGGGCGACGCCTCGAGCAATAGCTAGTAAAAAAAGTCCTTACCACTTGGAACATATTATTATGAGCCCCGTTTCGTGTGTGTAAGTGTGAATACAAATTGGCACGGAAACACCCATTCACAATGGCGAGGTCGTAGTACTTAGTCGGCGACCTAGAAAATATTCATAGGGTAAATAACGAGTCACATAGTTACAAAGGTTATATGCAGGAAAATAAATATACAAGATTTGGTTGTTATTTCATTTGACGATAAAATGGTAAATTACTGAATTTGCGTGTTCAGTGTGTCTGCTATTTGATTGGATATATTATGGGTATTAAATAGGTATATTATTTTCTTTCTATTCAATGTAATGACTTTTAATACTGAGTTGATGTGGTTTCCAGGATATTTCTGTTTGAAAGAAGCATTACTGAAATCAACCAACCGGAATTGGCTGAAGATGATTACCACGAAGAATGTGAATGAATTGTATTAATACCTAGGTTATAAGACTATTTTTTCTATTTTAAATAAAAATTTAAGCATTGTGTATTTACCCGTACAATCGAACAGACAGACAGAAAAGAATTACAAAAATCGCTGATTTGTGTTCCATTACTCTTCTTTAGTCACCCCTTTCTTTTTATCACATTTTATTAAATGTACAGACATACCGGTTCTACTGCTTTATTATATCTATAGATTGCGTGAATTCTTTTTCCGTTAGATTTTAAATGACATATATTTTTGATACTAACTTATTATGCTCTGCTCTGTATATAAACTTAGGTTTGCCGAACAAGTTCTAATCCTAGTGTGATGACCTATATGGTGGTTGTCCGATAACATCATCGAAAAATTGCTAAATATCGCTTAGATAATTCGCATATTACGCAATTCGGCATTAAAAGGGACCTTCACGCGACTAATTAATCACTGATTAGCATACACAATAGCAAAATGAGTATTACAGAAAATATCTTTAAATTAAATAATAATACAATATTTTTTAATGATTTAGAATGTTTGTTGCTTCATGGCTACGCAGATTTTAACTTAGTTATTGCTGTCCCCAATAATAAATATTTATTACGTCAATAAAATTAATAGACAAGGCCTCTGAAATTATTATAAACCTAGGTTAAAGCATTAGCACTCAAAATGTAAATAAAGATTAATACAGAACATGTTTTGAATTGACTATGACTCTGCTTTATTTATATTTGTGGCTTTAAAACATGCGCAAGCCGCATCTCCGCGGTTCGTTAATTTTTCTTGCGTTGGATACAGATCTGTCGATTTACGTAATCACATTTTATGATAATATAATATTTCTGGGAAAAATAACAAAAATCGATGAAATAAATTTACATATACACGTAATAGCCGTTACTATATGTAGTGACGTAAACTATTAAACATACATTAATTCCAACTAACTACTATGAAGTTTTCCTGTAATATTTACCGTGAATCTACAATTAGAATGTAGCGCCGTCCCTTTGTTCACACTAAGTATGTCACCCTGTCCTTGGTAGTAAACAAAGACCGAACAGCCATATCCATTTATTACAGTTGATTCATGCATCCTTGTGCCGAGTCGATGAACTTATCACTGCGAAATTGGCGAGCGAGACTCGTGGCGCGCGCTGCCCGTTGCTCACACAGGCTACGCTCGGCGCCAAGTCAATATCAGTTTACGTCAAGTACATTACCTCTTCGATACGTACCGGACGGCGCCCTGATCAAATTCAACCAGCAGTGGATTGTGTTACAACGATTCTAGTTCGGAGTATCGTCGCCGCGGCGTTGAAGTGGTAGGCAGATCGTCTCCGACGCAAGGTCGCGCCGACCCGTCGCCCACTGCTATAAATATACACAGACATGCAAAAATGTGATACATAAACATTTATGTTCTAATGTGTGTGTGGCTATATGTTGTATTACATTTGATTCGTCTTATAACACTTGAACGTTTGATTCGGCCAATATGACCCCTGTTCTCCGTTTTTTTGTGCGACTAACATTTTCTAAAAAACTTCAACAAGCCGGTTCGACGCGCTGATGATTTTATCGATAGAAAGTGTGATATAATTTTGCCACTTGTGTTATGTGTTTTATTGTTATTTTTATGTTTTTAAAATGTTTAGACAAGTGCAAAATTATTATTGATATTCGTTTGTTAGAAATACACGGTGGATACATTAAATATCATTTATTATATATGTATATGTTCATAATTCCTTCAAACTCCCAGCATTCTTAGGCGATGTTCCTTAAATAAGCATTCTGGATCTCCGACTTGAGTTCTGCATTAACTGCAATATTTGCGGGGGCTTGGACCATACCACATTAAATAACTCAACCGTTGCCCGCGTTGTTTAGAGACGCCCACACACGCCACTGCAACTCTTGTAACCCAGGATCGGCAATGGCATCCATTTTGATGATACAGTACACACTCAGCAAGTCACTCTCTTTGATAATTTTAACCTGTAAATAAATTAATGAAATTGTTAAAACTGGAGGTTACTTGAGGCTTCGCCGGTGTGAAAAGCCTTTCTCGTTACGCATGCTCATGCTCACGCCTTTTATCCCTGAAGGGGTAGGCAGAGGCGCAACTAGTGCACCCACTTTTCGCCAAGCGTATTTCGTCCCATGATGTGATAGGGGGCGAGCCTATCGCCATATCGGGCACAAATTCCAGACTCCGGGCTGATACTGAATAGAAAAATCCAATATCACTTTGCCCGACCCGGGAATCGAACCCGAGACCTCAGCCTTGCAGTCGTACCGTAATACAACTACGCCACCGAGGCAGTCTCTCGTTACGAAAGTCCTTAAATTACTATAGCTATCCCTAGCACCATCTGTACAGCACCAGCGCGATGTAATAAAAAAATCAAATATTTCCGTTGTAAACTACCGGGAGAAAAATTAACCCAATGCTAATCTATTCATCATATCATGGTCTATTCGAGTGACAAATTTCATCTAAAACTTTTTAGCGGTTTCTACATTTACTTCTAACACACATTTTCACAGACTTTCTCATTTATTTTAATAGTATTAGTGAGATAAGAAGTAAGAGGAGATTAAGTACCAGAAATTGGAAATTAAAATTAATATCCCACCTAACTCATTCGCGATGGTGAAAGGATGGATATAGAATTTAAAACAAGGACTTAATAGTTGATGTGAATAGCAGTCTTATCCTTTGACGCTTATTGCTTGCTGACAACTATTATAAAAAAAAATATATTATAACATTTTATGTCGAATAAATTTTTAAGTTTAATTTTTTCATTTATATATAACATGCAAAAAACACATCAAAATGTATATTTGTCTGTATAATATGTGGATGCGGCTAGGCTGCTTCTTCGGCAATATTTATAGGTCATAAATAATCCTTATCTCACACGAAGACTGTGTATCTACTGTTAAGGTTGATCCTCATCTAGAATTTATCTGCAACGTTAGATGCAGTAAGAACTTCATCCATTTGTTTCCTTTAGAAGGATAGATGTATAGACAAAAGAGTTAATTTTGGCTACAAATAATACACAGTATATTATTTGTAGCCAAGTAATAATACACTGTAGGTATATACATCGATAACAGACAAGTACACATCCATTTGTGAAATCTTGTAGCCGCAATCAGGCCCCTGGTCAGCAATATGCAATGCTCCAAGGAGTAAAGCGCTGGTAATTCTGCTGGTACCTGGTATACATTTCTTCCTTCTTCCTTTCTGCTGAGGTTGGTCCGGCAACCACGGCCTTTCGGCTGTTCATGGACGGTGATGTAATCTGCTCATTTTCTGACTGTCTGCTAAAATATATAATATTTTATTATGATTTTTGGACTGATACCGTGGAACATATTTACTGAAGTCCAATTTTTTAAATCCGTATCTATCTTTCCGAACTTAATAATGCACTCTGAAGCTGTCTACAAACTTTCCATAAATAAATTTCTAGCTCCATGGATATTTCTCCCTTTTCTTAAGTAATTACTTGGAAGAAGGGAGAAATATTAGCAGAGCTATATTCTATGATATAATGAATACCGGTAGCAATTGACAGATTCCAATATGTATAACCCTGAGTAACATTGTTATCATTAAAATTTAGTATTTGATGATGTTCAGCCATGACATTTCTTCTCGAACAACCTTCTGGGTGTAATTGAATCATTCGCGCAATTTGAGGTCAACTGTGATAGAATATGCTCCTACATCTTACACCAATATTAGTGTTGTATCACAGTTTGGCTGATAAATACATGTTCATTTATTTTATTAATTGCTAGGTGTCGCTCGTCCCTGTCGCCGAGAAGAAAAGACAAGGAAAGACCTTTCCCGATAAGAAAATCCCACTGAGTTACCAAAACAAGACACAGACAGATAAGCGCTTGCTCTTCTGTCTGTTTGTGCAACGCAGAAAGAGCTCTAAGATTTCAACAGTAATAGTTACTTTACAATCTCCTCACACACTGCGATACAGAATTCTGGTAGCGCGTCTACCACTCGCTCTTTTTTTTCATTACCATAGAGCATACTTAAGTAAATTACAAATTGATTTTATATTAGCTTATTTTACCGCCCTGCCGTTAGACCTAAAAGGCTCCCTTAATTCTCGACCTCTATGTAGATACTATCGATTGTCATATCCGGCCAATTTCTTAAGGATCTACATTCTTGGTTGTCCGTCATTTCTAGGTTATTTACGATATTATCTCGTGTGACGTGCTGAATATTCATCGCACCATGGCCTTAGTAGAGTTTTCGGTTGTGAAGGGAACTCCCTGGGAACTCGCTTGGCACTGAACGAGTCTTCCCTCTTGGCGTATTTCGTGTCACATCGCTAAAGTGTTTCGACGCAAATGTTGTAAATCACGTCATGTTGTGTCGATCACTCATCACAATGGTGAGTTTTCACATACAAGGGTCACCATCTAGATGGGTAAGTACTATATTATCTCGGGTTCACAACCCTCATTGGCATCTACAAAACGTCACATGAAGTGCATTCATCAACAATGAGGTTGCCAAATGCGTTAAAACGATGTGGGGCAAATTGTAAACGAGTGCGGCGCCCGCGGCCTCCCCCCCGTCCCCTCTGACCACTGAGGAGGGAGCGCGTGCGCGTTGTGCCAATTCGCCAAATGATCGCAAATTGTTCGAACTCCAAGACGTCTGAAGGATGAAATGATAATTAAATTTAATGCAAACCGTCGCCAGGAAACGTTCGTGTTGAAGTTTTGTTTAATCTTAACAGTTATTCAATTTTATTGTCTAATTTGTTTTTACGATGTGTTATATACATATGTATACCGGAAGATTTTAGTAGTAGACAAAAGGCTAATAATTAATTTATTCAATACTGTCTAAAATAATGTTTAACTGGTGAGTGATGGCCGAATTACGTGTGCCATTATTTATGTATGATGTTCATCATGTCCGAATACGGCTCTACAGTGTCAAACCCAGTGCGAGCTCTAAGTATAACTGCATGACATGCAGGACCCAAAACTTAGTCCTGGTTTATCCGTTTCTGCGCCCCTTCATGGTCTACACCTGTGCCTGAGTACCGCAGGCACCGCCCTAGTTACGGCACTGGGCTATGTCCTTCTCAGGGTATCAAAATATCGCCATACCAAATTCCATCAATATCCATTACAGTCTTAAAAAGGCAATCATCAAAAAAAAAATAGGTAAATATTTGTTTACATTTCAGAAACTGTTCAATTCAAATTGGTTGCAAGTTTATATTTTTTGAATTCAGAACTGATTAATTTAATCTTATAAATGCGAAAGTTTGTGAATATATTTGGATGTTTGAACTGATTTGGATGGAATTCGGCACGTGGATAGATTATATCCTGGATTAATATAATAAAGGATGATTTTTATCCTGGTAATTTGGTACCGTGAGAAACGATTGAAATTTTAAATCGAAAATTCAAATAGCCCGGTGTGCCGATGGCGCTATGGATGGCTACAGCTATTTAGGGACTTTGCAGCGGAAAAGACTTTTCACACAGGCAAAGCGAGCAACGTCTAATTGATAAATTACGGTTAATATGCATGTGAATACCTTTCTTTTTTTTTCACATACGTAGACCGTACATAGTTTTGTGTGTTTATGACAACGAAAACGTATGTGCATCATTTATCCGCTCCTGCAAGTTTGTGTCGTAGGCCAATCAGTATTTAGGGCAGAAAGAGACAGATGCTGCTCTCTGAGTATTGCTTTATCGCTCTCATATTTTTCTGCCAATAGTCACTTGACAGTTTCAGTCACCATAAAGCAAGGCACAGCCGTTTTATATGAGTGAGGAAGGTAATAGATGCGTTACCCTTGGTTGTAGGTCAAATTTCATTTCATTTTGAATCTATAGTGCTAAGAGCATTCGAAAGTGTTAACTAGACCACCGCGGAAGTGTTTCTACGAAATTATGACCAAAACATGGGTGTCCGGTTAGGCTATTAGCCAATAGATAATCAAATTACAATACTTTGAGCGTTTTGTCATAAGTGCCAAGTAATTTTTATTTGACAGTTATAGTATTAAATACCTCATGTAGATAGTACCTGCTCATTCTGTTACCATTTATTTGGGAGTATAGATTAGAGTGTGTCTTGGATGTGATCGGCTTATACATTTATGTGACGAGTAGAATTTACTCAGAAATTGTGAAAGAGGCCTTTAGTGTTCGTTTGCAATTGGTATAAATACAGAAATATAAAATCAGTTTACTGTCATAATACCTAATAAACAAAAAAACACACATCACGCCTTTAACCCCATAGGGGTAAGCAGAGGTGCAATCATGGCTTCTACTTTTCACAAAGTGTGTTCCGTCCCATGATGTGATAGGGGGTGAACCTATCGCTATATTGGGCTCAAACAGACTCCGGGCTAATACTGAGCAGGAAAACACAATACCACTGCCCGACCCAGGATTTGAACCCGGGACCAAAGGGCGTTGTCGAACCGCGCACGCAATAAAACTATGCCATCTAGGAAATGATTATTATTATTACAGCACAAATAGTCTGTGACATGCGGGTGGGGTTAGAGTTGGTATCCAACCTTATGCAATGCCGACTTTTTAATTCCATTCCGTGTCGGATATACCAACAGGTTCGGCCACTATAGGGCGGTTTATTGTTGGCGATCAGACAAGCGGCGTTGTGTGCCACGTGTCATGCCAAATGCCTGCAACATGGAGCCTGATGGCACATGCGTCATAATCGTGAACGAGTGCGTCGAACATACGATAATACCTTTTTCGAGAATTCTAGTGCTTACCATCAGGCCGGGGAAATGTTTCTAGACTCTTTCAATATCGCCGCCATATTTGTTTTCTTAGTCCACTATAAGGTATTATAGTAAGAATTTGAGGTAGTTTTAACGATTGGCTGCTAACTTCTGGAAGGTTCTCCCAGCCAAATCATGTTGGAAAATTCACTAGCCGTACCAAGAAATCCTGGTAATTTGACGTGTAATCTCATAAATATTGTTAATACAGAGTGGCACAGCGATATATCTGCGGAGTTATCTCGGTGGATGCGACCGCAGGACACGCAAGGTCACGGGTGAACGCCCGCCCGCTGCCCGGCTACCAACCGCCTTACATTTAAAACTATTTTTTTTAATAGGGAGGCAAAGGAACAAGTGGTTACAATGCAAATGTCATAAAGTTTTTGATATTGGCATGTTTGGTATATAATTATGTATATCTATATACAGTCAGATACTTGGTTGGTAATATTGTTGGCTATTTTTAGTGAAAATTGCATGGCTCCAGTAGGACTTTCTCAGTCATGAAGTAGGTAAGCGCAAGCGCACAGAATTCCATAGACAGTTTGCCGATGATATTAGAATTAAATTTAAAGATGCTCGCGTATTTTTTACATCTAAATCTTGATACTTTTTGGTTGTTTGATCTGGATGTAGGAAAAATGTTCGAGAAAGCAAAGCACTGTTCACAGTTGCTGCTCATATTGTATCATTATAAAAAAATAATTCGGTAAAAAAACAGATACTTCATCAAAAAATATGCGTAAGTATTTGAAAAATGTACGTATTTTTCGTCCGGTACTTTTAAATTTATTTATTGTTTAAGGACAATCAGTGGTAATTACATTAAATGAATAAAAAAATTACAAAACACTAACAATATTTTAAATGTATTACCTTCAGTTGCCACAGACAAATTATTAGGTTAGTTTCAATATCAGTGTTTGACTGCCTCGGTGGCGTAGTTGTATTACGCTATGACTGCAATGCTGAGGTCTTGGGATCGATTCCAGGGTCGGGCAAAGTGATATTGGGTTTTAAATTCAGTATCAGCCCAGAGTATGGAATTTGTGCCCGATATGGCGATAGGCTCGCCCCCTATCACATCATGGGACGGAATACGCACGGCGAAAAGTGGGTGCACTAGTTGCCCCTCTGCCTACCCCTTCGGGAATAAAAGGCATTAGTGTGTGTGTGTCAATATCGGTAAAGGGCGATTTGGCTGATTTTCGAAACCTCTACATACCGACGCGACGCTCCTATTACACACGGATGTGAATATTTTAGAAATTGTTTACCCAATTAGCGTTATGTGGCTGATTTTTTTATTACATGACGTAGGGAAAGAGGCGACCGTACAGTGATAAGATAAAATATCTACTGATGACGTTTAATGATAGGGTGGTACCAGTACGCTTTGCCGAAACACAATGCAGTATCGCATTCGCTATTTACATTCGATACTTGGAAAATATCTATAGAAAACAGAATGAACTGTATATTTAAAAAACGCTACCAAACAGCGTTCATAGTTATATTAAATTAATTTTATTTGTAAAAAGTCCAATATTTAATTAATGTGGGCCAGGGGCCTCTAAACTATTTTGTGTTTCTAACACTAAATTCTATAATGCGCCGAAACATACATCATATTTTGATTGTTTACAATACATTCGTTACATAACATTAGTAATTTGTAGCATGTGACGTGCTTAATAAATATCTTACAATAGGATTTCAATGGAATTCTCACGAGGTACGCCGCATCAACATGTTTTATTAGCTTCATGTTTTCGCTACGTATTCTATAGTAATATTGATATGTTTAATAAGCATATACTTAATCTATATAGTGATCATCTTAATCTTTGCCTGTCCGTATATAATGGCCAGCTGTTACCTTAATTCTTCTTAAATAAAAACCCGGGAGTTGGATGCTAAAATGTAGAAAAATCATATTGATAAATAATACGTGAAATGTAGCCAACGCCAGTATTTTTCATAGTTACACGGTTAGTAACACATTTTTTCCTAGGCCTTAGTAACGTAGGAATTAATTTAAGTAGGATAGAAATTCTTAGAATCGTACTTCTATTGAAAAGTCGGCTTGTTGACATTTAACACTGTAGCTGTTCACCCACTATTTGAGAGATTTGTTAAAGCTGAAGACATTGACAACCAAACAAAATTGCTATAAAATACTTAAGATTATATCACAGATTATGTTATATTGAGAAATACATAATATAAAAACTACGCAAAAACAAATTCTTCCTTAAAATATACATTGTGTAAGGTCAAGGCTGTTGTTTAAAGACTAATATGTATTTTTATTAATTCAATGTTAGATACATTAATGTGAATTACTTTTTTTTATAATGAATTCTTGAGTGAGGTTGTAATGTCTTCATTGAATATTTCATTAATTCTAAGAATGTAGGTGTTTTTATGCTATATTAGAATCACTCATGTCCGAACGTATAGAAAATTATCACAATCAATGTTTTTAGTTTTGAGAACCGTGATACGATAGGACACTTTAACCAACCATAATTTTAATATTATCTTCTCTAGGAATCAAAACCAGGGCCTGTAGCCAAGATGTTTTATACAAGCGTTAACGCCAATAGAATTAAAACTAATGTATGGGAATGACGTATCCTTGCGCTAGTCTTGTCGATAAGATATCGTCGGGGATAGTGCAAAAGCGCGTATCCTAGCATTGGTAAATACCGCGTAAGTAAAAAAAAATGTACAGTATTATCAATCATAAGTTTAGTGTCGTAAGTATGAATGTCAATTAAACTTTTTTCGTCACTTACGCGGTATTTACCAATGATAGATACGCGCTTTTACACTATCCCCGACGATATGTCATTCTCATACATTATTTTCTATTCTATTGGCGTTAACGCTTAAAGAAAATCATCCTGGCTAGACCCATGACCTCACGCACACAATACTTTAGATAGATTTGACATCACGAAATTTTAATTTGACCCGCGTTATTTGTCTGGTTCAGTGTCGACCTCTGCCCTCCAAGGACGTTGGGGAAGGTCGGCCCCTAGACGACGTCGGGAGGGTCGGAGGACCGGGAGGGACACATACCTCCCAACAGAAGGGAGATTTTTCTATTATTTCTAACCTCGAGACGCCCTTTAACAATTTTTCTCAATCTACGATGTTGCTAACCTTTTTCAAACGCTATTATGAAACGTTTTATTGTGATGGAATACGTAGCATTATAAGTTATCAGTTATTAATTAACACATTATTTTGATGAAGTTATATAACAACAATGTAGATTCGGGTAGCAACTTAAGTAAAAATATGTGTGTAGTAATGTACAGGTACCCATAGTGCAAAAAATATTACAGTCCTTGTGTTACTGAAACAAAAACTTGCTTTAATTTGGATAGAAAACATAGTTTGGTATTTCATAGCTGGAAAATAGACAGTATCTAACAAATTTGCTTCTTACATAGAAATTAGAAACAGTTGTCAACCACGCCGGCATAAGTTGTCGACTGTCGTGGGAAAATAATTTTCGTCAGCCGAGAGTTTATCTGCACCCTACTCATCAAGTGGGTTCAATTTGCTATGTCCATATAAAAAAATAAACACCTAAGCCCTTTACCTGCAACGTAAGCAGGGGCATAACTAGTGCACTTACTTGTTGCCAAGCTTATATTTAGCTTTTGACAGGTCCGTCTGGAAATCTTTAGGGGAGGCCTATGTTCAGCAGTGGACGTCGTGGGGCTGATGATGATGAAGCTTATATTTCGGCCCACGTTGTGATAAGCGGTAAGAATAGAACGATAATTAACACATAGCCTACTTTTACCCAGAAAAGTGCACATTAGGAGCTCAATTTTAGGAATTATACGAGCATAGCCACGATCATACCCTAGTAGTCGATAAATCAGTTCCACGCTCGATTTCTGACTATAAATTAATTCTAATATCGTAGAGTATTCACACGCTGTTTTCTTTCGATGTAAATGTATGTTTAAACATTAGTTTCTGAGAACTCATTGATAAACAGAGCCTTTCGTCTAAATTTAAAGTAAATAAAACTAAGCTAGTCGCTTTCGACGAACTTGGGTGACTCGTTTATATATCTGAAGTTGTGAGTTGCTAACCACGTAATTGTATTAGAGGCATATAAGTATATCTTTAATATTTTAATACATTCTTACATACATTCACCTAAGTATTTTTTTATTTAGTAACAATTTATTTTAAACTTTGCCTAGTAAGTTTTCCATTCCGAAAGAGGTTTCCGTAATCAAAGCTCAAACCTCAATACAGCTTAGAAAAGCAAGTATTCATACTTTCATTGAACTTTTCTGTATCACCAAGATCATTGCATAAGGTATATAATTCTTCTTAAATAAAATCTTATTTGACTAAGGTAATAATGTTATTCAAATTAGCATTCCTTTATTAACTGCGTAAGGAATAAATTACCAAAACACAGACACATAATTTTGCGTGGTCATATTTACTGTGCAATTTATGACGAGACGAATGTAGGTTCAAACCACCTCTGACTTTTCTTAAAAATTATGTGTGTATTCTTTGTGAATTATCGCTTGCTTTAACGGTGAAGGAAAACATCGTGAGGAAACTTACATACCTGAGAAGTTCTCTGAATTTTTAAGGTATGTGAAGTCTGCCAACCCGCACTTGGCCAGCGTGGTGGACTAAGGCCTTAACCCTCTCAGTTGTAGAGGAGGCCCGTGCTCAGCAGTGGGCAGTATACAGGGTTGGTATGGGTATGGTGCAATTTATGAGTGTTTACGTTTAATCGACTCTGTAACCCCTGTGCTGAGGCGATATAAATCAATGGGTCACCTTACTGTGTATTGTGTACACTCTACACTCCACAGCATCGTACATACTACTAAATATATACAGGGTTATTTTGACATAGCGTTAATAAACTAAACCACATACATACTCTTTTGCCTCTGCTAACATTATGCCAAATAATTATTATCATCCACGAAGAACGAATATTTTCACCAAAAATCTTGTATTACTTTCTGTTTTTTTTTTATTTTGTAGTTTAGTGCGAATATGTCGTGTGCGTGAATGTTTTTCTGACTGAAATCCTCCTAGAGTAGCAGTAATGGCATTAGGACGTGTGAACTTAAAGTTACTTTTTTAATTTCTAGGCAAGGTTAAAATAACTTAATCCAAAGTGTATTTTCAATGAGATGAGTATGTGGTTTCATTTAGTAACGCAGTGTCTAAACGACCCTGTCTAGTAAATTGTTGAAAGTAAGAAGCTGCGCAGAATCTCAACTTGTACCAGACACGATACAAAATCCAAAAGGCCAAGAGACTGCTTCTTTTAGTTTAGCAATTTAGTTTAAACGACTAACAATAAAACATTAATTTTCTATTCTTACAAAATTGTAACGACTTTATTATGTATGAATTTTTTTATTGAAAAATTATCTATAACATGTGAAAAAAAATATGTTTATTAGATGAAACAAATGTCGCTTACCTTAGAAATTGAATTCGGGCAACTGTTAGTTTCACAGTATTAGGACTAATTTACAATGAAGTCGCCACAGTTAAAGTATTTGGCGGTTTTGTGTAAGTAATATCAGTACAAAAGTGCAATACGTGCATGGCTATTAATTCAAAAGGACATGTCCAAAAAGGGGCCAGAAGTTCTAACAAAGACAGTTTATATATATTTGGATAGAACTCCTAAAAACCAGCCTTTTACAATAAATCGTTTAATTTTAAAGACCTCCGATTTTGCCCCTCTAATATCCCTAAAGTTTGAGCCTGGTTAGATTTTGAGGCCCAGCACCCATACAAAAAGCGGACATCTTCTTTGATTCAATCCTCAGGCAATCAGTTGGACTTTTTCAGAATTGATATTTACATACATACAAATTTTTGCAGACTCCGGGCTGATACTGAATAGAAAAACACAATACCACCACCAATTTGCCCGACACGGGGATCGAAGCCTAGACCTCAGCATTGTGGTCGTACCGTTTTACAACTACGCCACCGAGGCAGAACTGATACTAGATAGTATATATAGACTCCACATTATTTTTAAACACATTTAATTGCCTGTGAATGCTAACATGGTTACGTGTAACGGGAAA
The DNA here is from genome assembly GCA_947568825.1 of Sphinx pinastri. NCBI lineage: Eukaryota > Metazoa > Arthropoda > Insecta > Lepidoptera > Sphingidae > Sphinx > Sphinx pinastri. Next base: position 5,854,204 of record OX387620.1, read on the forward strand.
AATAAAACAGAATATAGAACAAGTACTCACAGTGGTTTTCCTCTGATTTTTTAAACATTATGTGTAAATATAATTATTCGTAATATACCTTCAATATAAAACCACTAAAGACCTTGTAGCAGTAGGATAAATATTATAAATTATTTAAATAACTGAATATAATCCAGGAAAATAATACTTTCTTGTTGCGAATAGGTATCGGCAGACAAATAACATTTAAAATCTATTAAAAAAAGTGTGTGTGTACTTATGTACACGCGTTAGAAGTTATACTTCTTTGTCGTAAGATAAAAATATTTTTAAATAACGCGCCAAAAGAAGTATAACTTCAATATCTTTCGCCTTATTCTACGCTCAAAATTCAAAACTAAAATGTTGACTATAGCTAACTTCAGGGTGTCGATTTTTCGTGAAGGTGCAGCGGTGTGCGCGCGCATCGTAAAAATTTACTCTCATCGTTTTTCCCTAACGCGCCAAAAGAAGTATAACTTCAAAAATTTTAAGTTTTATACTTTCTTAACAACTCATGCAATGTCTTATTGTAATTAATACTACATTACTACATTTATTTAACATAAGTTTTTCAATATGTATGTAATGGTGAATGACCTTGATTAAGCATTTAGGCCTCATTTATTGATACAAGGTATTTAGCAAACATGTGTAGAATTTACGTTAATAAAATATAGTTAAGAATTATTTTGCCTAGTCATTAAATTGATCTATATATCACTTTGTATAAAGATGTGATAATAAAGAGAATAAGGGCCTGATTCACAATTAAGTAAATGCCACTCGTTACATAAATGTATAAGCCGACCAAATACAAAAGTTAGACTTTAATTTATGCTCCCAAATAAATGGTAAGTAATAAAATGAGTAGCATCTACTTTAGCTGTTTAATTGTGAAACAGACCCTAAAATGTTATTTTTGCGTTTTTAATAGCTAGGTATGTTTTCACACACACTCATGCCTATTATCCCCGAAGGGGTAAGCAGAGGTGCAACTATTCCCACTTTCAGCGCACGTATTCCGTCCTATGATGTGATGGGGGCGAGCCTATCGCCATATCGGGCACAAATTCCAGACTCCGGGCTGATACTGAATTGAAAAATCCAATATCACTTGTAGGTATGTTTTCGATACTCAATATTTCGGATTAGGGGTATCCTAGGGGTAGGGGTATTAATTAATATAAATCTAAACAGTATACGGACCTTTATGTATAATTGTGTTGTACCTTATAATCCTACCTTAGTCATTTTTAAAATGTTATATAATTTAAAGATTTTTGTGATTCATTTTTTTAATTGAGTAATCTTTACAAATACACTTTAGTATGTTTCAATTTACATAAGCCTCTATCTGCTGAGTAAAAATCCCTAACAACTAGACATAATTCTGAATACTTATAAACTTCAAGTGAAATCTTAGATTTAGCGTAAATCAGGGAATAAATTATGTCAATATCATAAATTCGCGGTTCCAACTAATTACAATTATTTTAATAAATCATTTGTATCGAAGAATGTCCCTTATAAAGGCATGTAAAAATATTATGCAACTAGCGACCAGCTTAGTACTATTTGCCAGATGCCGATGACTTAAAATTGCCTAAGAAAAAATTGTTGAGTCGATCGCTACCAGACTTCACAGGATCACTCGCTGGGTTAATCTGAATATTATCTAAAAAACATTAAAATCGCTCCAGCCTTTTTGGAGTCCATGGGGAAAATATATACATACACACATTTACTTATATATTATATGTAGATAAAAGATATAAGATCAGAGAATTCACTGGGGACGTGAGCCCTACTCTCTATAAAACAACTTTATCATTAAATAAGCTACAACGTATCTACGACCTAAATGTGAATTTGAATACGATCAAGGTCACTAGGCGTCAGCGCAGACAGCCGAGAGATACCTATCTAATTTTATACTATAGTAGCAGGAAAATTGTCGTACATTAAATAAATACTGATTATGTAGAGGTCTCTGATAACAAAATCCGGATGCCTAGCATGGATTATTGATTAGCAACTCAGCCTCGACCTCTTAAAATATTTTTGCATCAGCCTTCCTCTATGGATGAAGAAGTTGTTTTTGCAATTTCTGACCTTAAAAATACTCAAACCTCTATTAGTCCCATAGAGTCTTTTAACCCTTGTAAGAAGCAGGATCAATTGGAATCAAAAAAGTTTTGGCGTAAATAAGCCCAGTTTATTGCTGACTGATATAAGTCAATAGCTGACCATAAGCCCTCCGAGACAATTCATGTGCGCTGGGTCTTCACACCCAATGCACGCCCATGCGCGGGGGGGACATTAGTCGCGGGCCGAGGCACACAGTCAGTGTGTATAATATATACCTCTTGGTTGTTAATCACATTGAGGCCTAAAAGGGCCCGCGAACATTTCCTGGCACCCTCTCTTTCCGCCCATCCTGGGAACCTTCCTCCCTTCCCCCACCTTCCCTTCCATATTCCTCTCCCAAGTCCCCCCCAGGCCCCTGCAGTCGTTAAGCCGGGGGACTCCAGTATCCCATTCGCAGGTTTCCCCCGGTGTTGACTGCAGGATCGCCTACAACAAAAAAAAAAATTGCTGACTATAAATTCTTTTCAAAATCTACGTATATAGATCTTAATAGGCTCGCCCCCTATCACATTATGGGACGGATGCATCATGCATGGCAAAAAGTGGATGCACTAGTTGTGCCTCTGCCTACCCCTTCGGAGATAAAAGGCGTGAGTATGCGTAACCGTATAGATCTTAATATTATAAAGGTTCGACAGTCTTAAGAAAGTTTGTCTTGTAGCTACAGCGGTTAAGGTATCCTGTATTTACGATCTATCGATAGTTTTTCTATGTTAAGATCTGGTAGATATTAACCCTTGAATCTTCAATCAGCTTTGGGTGTAACTATAATACATAACTGACTGGAACATTCTACAAGCCGGCGGGACAATTAAACCATATCAAAATCTTTTCTATTGTAAGAGACGTGTGAGCTAAATAATAATTAGTGTCGGTGTCATCAGAGCACCGCAAAAGGACCTGTCTATATATGTCTATCTGTCGGTCTGTTTGCTCTAATCTTAAAGGTCAAGACAGTGGCACCCGATAGAGTTGTTATGCGTCGTTAGTGTTCATATGTGTTTCTCAATGTAGAGCAGAAAGACTAGTCAGTTTGGAAAGCTTAAGTAAGGATTAAATATCCGAAGGGAAAAGTGGCAAGACGCGCCGAAGTTGTTTTTGATAAAAAAAAATTAGCATACTTTTTTTTCGAATTTCGTGGTCGATTTTGAAAATCAACACTGTCTTCACGCAAAATTGCAATTACCACTGAAAGGTTGACATTTGACGGCGTTTTAAATAGCGAAATACTTTGCTATATTTTATCTTTTTAGCTTATTGCTTATGTACGAATCATTTTAGATAACACCTATTGTTCTAAGAAACGTAACATATTTCCTTTACAACCGAAAAAGCATATGGAATAGACAGACTTTAATATTAATAATTACAGTTTATATTTTGGTTAATAATTATGTTTGTCAAACGACAGTAGCATTTTTTGTGCATTTTTACACGGCTTATAAACTCTCGCGCCGAATGTACAAAACTTCCAAAATGGCCGCCCAGTCACAGCTGTTCAGTACCAAAATATTTTGATCATTATATAACATTTATCGCAATGTTTCTGTTATCATTTGCGATAATACTATCTGTGTATGAAACAGAAACACCATTTATAAAAAATAATCGTGTTCGCGTACAATGATAAAGATATCAAGGGATTCGTTCGAAATAAACTATTTAGATTAGAAACAAAATTGGATTTGATTTTATTCCAACAACGCGTGGGTAGTAAGTAATAGGCAGGCCGTGTTTTCGGATACATTTTTTACTTTCTATTTTATGCCAAATGGCCTTCTAATGCTTTTCTTAGCTATGTAATATTTCAGACATGTGTGTAATGCTAGATATGTTTCGAATAAAAACTTTACTTTTATTAGATAAACGATTCATGTTAGCAAGTCTCACTTTATATCTAAAGAATACTTAAATCAGTTTTAATGTATTTTATTCAAATTTATTTGAGCCTAAAATTTTATTTTCCAAAACTGAATACGAAAGTAGCTGAGCCTAGAGAACCAAAAAAAATATTTTCCAATAACGTTTTCCCATGGCTCGATATCCTGTTTAAAAAAAACTCAATCAGTATCAGCGTTTTGAGAAAAAACCCAACTAAAAAATAAAAAATAAATTTGAATTAAGAATAGTGTAAATAAGAAAAAAATGTATTTTATTGTAAAAAAAGCGTGGGGTGCTTTTTAAGATATTATCAAAATGATATATAATACTTCTACTTATATTATCTGTCAATAAAATATTTATAACTATTGTCACCATACACCCCACGCTTTTTTTACAATAAAATATTTTTTTTTCTTATTTACACTATTCTTAATTCAAATTTATTTTCTATTTTTTAGTTGGGTTTTCTATAAAGCGTGTTTTTTAGTTTTTTTAAACTATTATTTATTTTTAATTTTTTAGTTCTGTTCTACTATTGTCCACCAAATGTCACTAAAAATATATAAATTGACAAAAATCTAATTTTGCAAATTGGATAATCGCATAATATTATCAAATTAGTGTATTGTTATCGGTCCTCGACAAACCTAAAAAGTTTGAATAAAATCTGACCGTTTAAAGTGGGTCATAATCGCGCCCAAAGGAGTCGGAGTCGGAGAGTTACAAACATACATACAAACATACAAGTGAAGCTAATATAAAGCGTGTAAAAAGGACAAAAATGATATTTGTACAGAAGTCCTACGCCCAGGCTTCGTCGAAGATCTATAACAATATATTAGTTGGTAATGAAAGTTTCCAGGAATTTACATAGACGTTCCCTGCCTCTAGGAACGTTACCAAGGCTTCTGCTTGTACAGTAAGCAGCATAAATATCTGTACAAAATCAAAATTTCAAATCGCCTATATACGCATTAAGTGTGAAATGAAATGTGACATAACAATTAATTAATGTAGTAGCTAATAAGTTGTTGATATCTTGTTAATTTGATTTTTAAATGTATATGGATTATGTAATCTGAATTAAATATATAAAATAAATAAATAAATAAATAAGTTAAACTGAAATATTTTTTTCTTCGTTTGAAGTAAAATAAGAACACAAAAGTATGTAGGAAATTTGAAATTTAGAATTTGTTCATCTATAAATAGACTGCTGACTGTACACGCATTCATTCCAGACTAATAAATCATTGTAAGTACGTTGTTGGGAGTAATCTTTTGTTAACTCTAGACTCTATACAATCCAACGTTGTTTATCTTTTGTTTTCTAAGATAATAACATCGTAATTAACTTGGATGCTAAAATCCATACTGATATAATAAATTCGAAAGTAATGTCAGTTTGTTATGCTTTAAAGAATAAATCATTGCACTGATTTTGATTAAATTCGGTACAGAGTAAGCTGGAACCTCAAGAAAGCCTTTATAAATTGACACTAAAGGAGCCCAAGCGAGCGAAGGCGCGAGAAAAAGCTAGTGTTTATTCATGGAAGATTGCGTGGCGAAGATAATATTGTGACATTTTAGTTCATTCTAGTTAGATATTTAGATTATTCTTACCACGCACCCGTTATTACAACTTCTGTAAGCCAAGATCACGAGTCTCTGGAATAACTAAGTTTTATTAGAACTCCCAAAGAATTTAATTCGAAGATGGAATATGTAATACTATCTATGTAATGAATGGTATTTTCTGAAACGTTTTTAAATATACCTAATTATTACCATTATGATATGGGAATGTAATTGATTTTTGAAATCGTAGGTACTGGGCGTAGGTTATTCGTTATTGTTTTTGTAATTATGGTATTTAATAAAAATAGATTGAAAAAAATATATATTCAAAATATTTAATAATCTTTACAGTAGATTTTACTAAAATTTTGATGCATTATTGCAAAATTCTTTGTGTACTCAGTACCCATATTCAGAAACGTTATTAAGCTCAAGGCCGGCAATTTTTATTACCTACTCATTCAATTTGTGACTTGGCGTTACAAAATGGACCTACCCACAAATTGACAAAAAAATTGACAATAGGGTAGTTTGCACGTTTGATTTTGTTAATTATTTTATATTTAACAGAAAATAATACGCGCATGCTCACGCCTTTTATCCCCGAAGGGGTAGGCAGAGGCGCAACTAGTGCACCCACTTTTCGCCAAGCGTATTCCGTCCCATCATGTGATAGGGGGCGAGCCTATATATCGGGCTCAAATTCCAGACTCCGGGCTGATACTGAATAGAAAAATCCAATATCAGAAAATAATACAAAAGAAGAAATTCTTCTGTGAAATCAGCATCAAAATTGGTTGAAAAATAAAGCAGTTATTCCTATTTGAAATATTGTTGTGAAGGAAAGTGGGAACGTGGAGGGGATATCGCGCTATCTCTTTCGTACGCACGCAGCGTTACGGCGGGCGACTCTCGGTGACGTCACAGTGCAATAATACTGTTATTTGACAACTTCCCCTTCCACCAAATTTCAAAGCTTTATAACTTACTAATTATTGCCGCAATATCGAAAATTATTTTTCCGTTAGATTTTGGTCGTCATGCATTTTTGATCAATGTATTTAAAAAAAGTAGTCAACTACTGGCTCACTAATAGCATTTTAACCGTAAGTATTCTGTTACTAAGCCTCAAGTACTTCGAGAATGTGGCAGCGAATAACGTGCGTGGGTGGGAAGTAAGATCAACGTCGCGTACTTGTAAGAACACTAGTAATTTCGCTCAAGTTGTTATGTCTTCTCCAAATGTATTTATAATTGACATTGCTAAAGTCGATTCAACGAATACAAAACAAAGATTATTTTGATATTGGTGTCATGTCGCAGACATCAGATATTGCGATGGACTTGAGATATTGTATTCCGACTTGCTGGCGAGGAATTCAACATCTATCTACTTAGAAATTAGGTATAGTATAGGTATTAGGTATATCAGTTAAGTCGTGATGCGTCAGAAAATTTTATTCACAAATTTTTACATACTAATATTATAGATGATTATAGACTGCCTCGGTGGCGTAGTTGTATTACGGTACGACTGCAAGGCTGAGGTCTCGGGTTCGATCCCCGGGTCGGGCAAAGTGATATTGGATTTTTCTATTCAGTATCAGCCCGGAGTCTGGAATTTGTGCCCGGTATGGCGATAGGCTCGCCCCCTATCACATCATGGGACGGAATACGCTTGGCGAAAAGTGGGTGCACTAGTTGCGCCTCTGCCTACCCCTTCGGGGATAAAAGGCGTGAGCATGCGTAATATTATAGATGTGAATGTTTATGAATATGTTTGTAAGTAGATGTTTACATTTAAAGTTGACGCATAAACTGTTGAATTTATTGCAAATTTGCCACTGATATCTAGGCCTACATTTTATCTACTGGGACTTATATTTCAGGAGAGGATGTTCATGCGGGCGCGCATATACACAAGGAAAAGTTAGTTGATAAGATCGGCCAATGCACAGCCGATTTAGTCTAGAAGATTGTAATTTTCACAAAATTTCCTTAGATGACCTAAGTGGGCTTAAAGAAGTTTTTGGATATTCATCCCCTAAGGGGCTAAATAGGGGTGAAACTTTGTATAAAACATTTCTTAACAGATTTTGAAAATTCTTTTACTAATAGGAAGCTACATTACCCCCGAGTGCTAAAGGCTTATATCCCGTGAATGGTAGTAAACGCGGGTGGCGCCGCGATCAATAACTAGTCTTCAATAAAATAATTAAATTATAATCTTTTTTTAGAAATGATTTTTATATATTTTTGTATTTTTAGTGTTGTAAAAAATGTCCTAAATGGCGAGACGAGTAAGATTATATTTCTTCCTGATTGTAACCGTGAAACAGTAGCACGGTCTGAAGAATTACAAAGCCCTAAATGGTGTGGAAATGTTCCTCATTAGATCTTAAAGTTATAATACCCAGTAAAACACTGACTTGTATCTATACTTATCTATACTAATATTATAAAGCTGAAGAGTTTGTGTGAACGCGGTAATCTCAGGAACTACTGGACGGATTTTGAAAATTATTTCACTAATAGGAAGCTACATTACGCCTGAGTGCTATAGGCTACTTTTATCCCGGGAAAATATTTTTATCCCGGAAAAACTTTTTCACGCGGGCGGAGCCGCGGGCAAATAATTTATAAAATATGAAACATCATGAGCCACGAAGTCTACATGGTCGGGTTGGATCCGGGACTTGCACCAAATCTGACAATCCACCCATTATAGTTATTGCTTTATAGATAATTGATAAACTACAAAATAGACGATCCTTTCACAGTTTTGTGAAACTCTAGGCGTGGTCCGGATAGTCAGTTTTTTTTTCTTTTATTAGGGAAAACAAACGGTTATACATTAAGAATAAGATAAAGAAAAAACAATCATAATGCTGAATACAATTAAATGCATTACCTACACCGTAATCCACATATGGTTATTTTCGATATAGTATAAGTGTTCCAATGTAACAGTGATGACAATAGATTCGACTTGTGGGCGGCAGTAATGACGGTTAATGACGTCATCTTTGTACAGTTAATTGCAAGGAGGTAATTGTAGTAGATATTTCTATCGAAATGACATATGTCGGAAATAGTTATGTGATTAGACATATGACTACTTAGGTCATATGTCGCGTGCGACTGACAACCTTTTCCATATCGCATTGGGCACTTAACTGAACTTAAGGATAACAGGTTTTTATACAACCGTTTTATTTCGACATACATATGTATTACGCAAAGGTATTACGCCATAATTATATTATCGTTCACTTTAACGTGAAGGAAAACATCGTGAGGTATTCAAGATACCTGAGAATTCTCCATAAGGATTTTGTGGGTATGTGAAGTGTGAACCCGCATCAGATCAGCGCGAGTAGAGGATTCTGTAGTAGAGGAGGCCCGTGCTCAGCAGTGGGCAGTATATTATAGAGGGCTAGTATTATTTATTTAAAATTACATTTATATTTCGTGAGAATTACCCCTACTTCCAATTCATTTGTTGGTTCTACTGCAGATAAACGCAATTTTTTCTTCCGTTTAAATGGGCACGTAACTATTCAACTATTAATAATTATGTTGTATGGGTAAAATAATGGAAAAGATGCAAAATAGCGCATGTGTACAAAAAATTGTACTTATTGAAATTGGCCTAATTCAAGTAAAGGATATGTCCAAAAACGGGCCTGAAATTCTAAACAAGACAATTTATATATATTTGGATAGAACTCCTGAAAACTAGCCTTTCGCAATAAATCATTTAATGCTAAAGACCTCCGATTTTGAGATTTATGTAATTTTGTTTGGCTTGAAAAGTGAAAACTACACTTAATATGAAAGTATTTAAAAAAAATTGTTATGAATGGAGGGGTCTAAAAATTTTTTTTTAATGGATCTAAGTTCCATATTTTGCCCCTTTAATATCCCCAAAGTTTGAGCCTGGTAAGATTTTGAGGCCCAGCACTCATACAAAAAGCGGACATCTCCTTTGTGCCATTTTTACCCGACTACGTTATAAAAGTTCTTATAAGTTTGTTTTAATTTACAAGGTGAATTTTTCAAATAATGCAGTAATAGCAGCCGAATGCACGAAAATGTAGCTGAATACAGAATTTAATACATAATTAGCGGCAAGAATTGTCGCTGTGGCCGGACAACACAAGTTTTGATATTTGACACTCAAGGCTTTGAATTAATGACGATAAATTGAAAAAACATCGAATCGATATCTAGTCCAAAACATCAGATTGGCCAGAATTAGTATTTGTGCTCGATATTCCGAAAGTCTTCTCAGTGCCCATATGTCACATCATGGGAAGAAAACCAACTCAATGTATCATAAACTAAACTAATCTCTTAGACCTACTATTTCAGAGATAAAAAGTAAGTTAATTTAACAATATACAAAATGGATCGTTAACAAAATATGTAAGGCCATGTCTACATTTTTCAGACATCGTAATTGCTTTGTACTTGCCAACGAGACAAAGGCCAAAACGCTTTTGGTAATTGTGTCTGTGTTGCGGTTCATTACAAAATAAATTATGAAATTCAACATACCTGTTTAATCATTGGTAACCAACAAGCCGTTTAGGCTCTAGGGCGTGCCAAAGAAATATACATACATACACTCGAAAAACATAACCCTCCTTCTTTCACAGTCGGGTAAAAAAAGCTTTTAATTGAGTTGGTTGTAGTGTCACTTTAAAATATTCAAGATGGCGGGTAGTGAACAGGATATCTCCATGCTTTTTTAAAGAGTTTGAGACATTGCTATTACACAGAAATAACAAGAATTAGGCGAATTTCCGATTCTACATCGTTATTTCCATATATTTTTATTACTGGAATCAAGTTTAATAGCTTGCATGATAGATTACTTGTGATATCCTGGCGCGATACGCTAGTTCCCAGTGTTAGCGTTTATTTTATTTCTTAGAGAACTTCGAGAAAATCGAGAACGTTAAACTAGTTCTCTCAAACAACTTTGTTAAAATTTGACTGTCTGTTGTATACTGAGAACTTAGCAGTTCATTTATTTAAAAAGACGACGATCTCAGTAAATTAATAATGTATTTATTTTTAAATTGGTTAGATTTTTTGTAAATACACATTTTATTTATTATATTTTTTTTTAACATAGGCACTCTCAGTATTTCTGACTCTGACATATTAAGAATTAGATATTCAAAAAAGCATAGCATGCAGTAAACGCATAACAAACTACTGCCATTAGAAATATCATAAATAACTATTTTGTTTGAAGCACATTTTTCAAACTATCAGGGGTAAAAACACGAGTGCTAAAATTTATGGCGTTATAAAAGGTTTCTTATCACGTTTCTGATACTGCACATTAGACCTTATCTTTTGAGTCATAGATGTCATAAACAACTACACAGTTAACTCTTATTACACCCAAAAACAATCGCTAAATTAAATTTCGCATGGCATAGATGTGCAATCGTTGTTTATGATTTTTTTATTTATTTTTATTGCGGTGAGACGAGCATGCCGTTCGCCTGATGGTAAGCGATACGACCACCCATAAAAAGTAGCAACACCATCCAGCCCATTGAGTTACAAAGTACTGTGTGGCATTCCACTGCGCTCGTCATCCTGAGGCATAAGATGTTAAGTCTCATTATGTCCAGTAGTTACACTGGATACAATGTCCTTCCAACCGAAACACAACAGTGTATGCACATTGCTGCTTGGCAGTAGAAATAGACATTGCGGTGGTACCCACCCAGACGGACTCTTACATATGATAGACCACCAGTAAAGTATCCAGTTTGTTATAATAGTAGAATAAGATATGTATGGTAAAGGTTTCGCACATCAACTGCCTAAATTAATTGGCATTAACCTTTTGGATATGATGTGCCATTACACAAAGGTCCATAATATACCACCAGGTGGTGATTTTATGGATTCTATATAATTTTACTATCATGAGATCAAACGGATTTAACATTTGTCAGAAGTGTGATGGTGGATGGTTTATTCAAAATTTTATGGACCATTAATAAGATTTCACGTGTCGCCGTAAACCAGACTCAAAAACAATCGGATAAACCAACGAACCAACGAAATATTCAGATTAGTATTAACGACTTTCTAGTAGATATTGTGATGTGTGAAGATTGGCGTTCTGTTAAAAAAGCAAATGAAACGAATATTTAAATATCATTCCTATTAATTGATCAACCTCGGTATATTTTATCTGTAGTTTCAACAAGATAAATTAATTTGCACGAAGCTTGTTTTAGGTAGCTATTTTGTTTTTTTATTTAATATTCGGCTATTAAAGAAGCATTATGGCATTGATTTGTTAAAAAATACATATATCTTAGTTTGTGCCAGTTAATTAAATATCTGTAACAAATAATATATTACTTTGTTTTGAACGACTTTGTTTTACAAGCTTAGATTATCATGAGATTTTTTATTTACAATATAATTTTTATATTTTACTAAATTGATTAACATTGTATTACAGAATGACACGAAGTTGGAATTTAATATAATTTATTATTTAAAATTAAACAGCAGAAACAAAGCAAATCCATGCTGCAAATTAGAAAAGCATAACTGTGCCAGACCAAGCAAAATGTAATTTTCAATTGTCATAACTATTTGCACAAACTACCACATTGAGCCGCCTTATTAGGAGTGACACACTTGGTATGAATTTACGAAAGATAAAGGATTTCCGATTGAGGATAAATACACCTAATATATAAGCTAACAGTCGAAAAAGATAACAATACTGGAAATATATTTATTTTAATTAAAATATCCATTTAGTATATAGGTATAATAAATTTAGAAACGATAAATATAGAAACTAAGTTCACTATCAGTATCAGCCCGGAGTCTGGAATTTGTGCCTGATATGGAGATAGGCTCGCCCCCTATCACATCGGTCCCTTGGCTGCACCTCTGCCCACCCCATAGGGCATAAAGGCGTGATTTGTGTGTGTAAAGTTAACTTATAGTAAAATATTTAAAATTTATCCGTTAAAAAATTCGTATACTTATCGTATGGCGTATTCACCATTTTATGTGTTTAAGTATTAATTAGATACTCTACAAAGTAATACAGCTAACAAATCAAACTAATTTATAAGAAAAAAGTGAACTAATTAGCCGGTTAAGATGTCTGACAGGTTCGCTAAAAATAAAATTAACAGCTGGCTTTTATTGCATTGTTTTTATAGCATCAAGGAATACTATGATTATAAATGAATTTGTCGTTATTTAAATCTTATATAATTTCACAGATGATAGTTCTCGTTCTACATAGTTAATAATTATTCATGTAGATAAAATACTGATTGGATATATATGTAAAATTGGTTATATAGTATTACACACCGGTACCTATTCCCACGGTAATATATATCTGTGTAATGTGCTATTCCGGTAGAATGTATTGGCACATATTAATTAACAACCACCTGTATGATATCTCCATTCAGCAACAAACAATTCATTTCATTTCGTAAATAGGTTTTTTAACGAATCTACGGGATTCTATAGGTGTGGTACGAGTAACAATTACTTCGATTACTCCACTGACGCTGTAGTCACGATTCTCAATGTCGACCGACGGTTGGTGGATGCCTAGAAATTCCTTCGCTACTTCTGAATTTAACGGAGTAAATTAGTTTCATAAAAAATCTTTATTATGTTAAATATGTATGTTGAGACTAGTACCGGATGTAATATTAGTTTAAAAATATTTTCCCGGGATAAAAAGTAGCCTATAGCACTCACAAGTAATATAGTTTCCTATTAGTGAAAGAATTTTCTAAACCGGTCCAGAAGTTTTTGAGTTTATCCGTTACAAACAAACAAACAATCAAATCTTTCCTCTTTATAATATTAGTATAGATATAGATAACTCATAAGATTAGGATAGTGTCGAGATATAATTGAGTGTAAATTTTTTTTTTTATGGCATTGAATGACGAGACGAGTAAGCCGTTCGCCTGATAGTAAGCGATACGACCACCCATAAACAGTAGCAACACCATCCAGCACCTTGAGTTATAAAGTACTGTGTGGCATTCCACTGCGCTCGTCATCCTGAGACATAAGATGTTAAGTCTCATTATGTACAGTAGTTACACTGGCTACAATTGTCCACACAAATGTCCTATTATATAAGAAAACCAATTTTAACCTATCGTTCCAAGCTGGAAGAGAAGTTTATAAACGAACTATATCGTGTTAAATATAACTGCATGCCACATTGGTTTCAATAAAACTTTTGCAGCGAAGAACCATAGACTACGAAGATGCGCAAATATGGGCAATATAAATAAACGCATCCCCCGGCTGGCAATAAAGTTTAAGTCACATAGTGGCTTGCTATGGAAAGTACGAGCAAAAAGAACAAAGGGAACTTGTGCAGTCCACAACAGTGAGTCAGATGTGTTCCTAAATCAAGCTTAGCTCCAGTGAATGCGGCTTCGGATGCTGTCTGTGGCGTATTTAAAAATAGATATTTAACGTGTCTGGTGCAGAGGCGAGAGGCTTCAAACCTCACCTACGGAGTCTAGACAAAAGCATTACTAAGTATCTGTCTAACTGTATGTCTATTATAAAAGACGTATTATCACCCAACTGCCTTTTTGAAGTGAAAAGAAGGAAAAAAATAAATTCAAACAGGAAAAAAAACACTTGTGTTGGTCGACTCGATCTTTTTTGGTCGGCATTCAATAAACGGTCTTTGTCGTGAACTGAGTCACATTGGATGGTGTCAGTGCACTCTAGTGGTCACTGATGGCGACATAAACGTTGGATACCTGCAAATATAATATAATCTAATTGAAATAATACGAGGCTGACTTGCTAAATGTAATAAGGGCGAAGGAAACAAAACGGTGAAAAAATACAAGAGCCGGGAAATATTATAGGCAAAGTAAATTGGTTTTTAACGCCGTAACAGTTAATATTAGGTATAAATTTTATAAACACACGTACGTTATGTACCGTGCCGGTGAAACCTTGTACTAATGTAACTCGATTTCGTTTCACGTTAATTTGAAATCTAACACGAAGAATTCTTTGCGTTCACTTCGATAATTAGACGCATTCCTGTGAGTCATCCACCCGAGACTTGTATTTTTATTGGCTGTTTGCATTATATACCTCGACCAAGATATATTTTCGCGAAACTGCACGTCGCTGTGCCCCAGTGGTCGTTGTATAAAGTCCAAAATGGCAACGAGGCAGCGCGAGCGCGGCGGCGGTGACGGCGCGGACGCGCCGAGCCGTTTCGCACTCGAAAGTAAAGCAATAACGTTTCGAAATCACCTCGGTAATGACGAGGTCGGTGGAAAATATCATTCGTCTGCCTGACGTCACGCCAAATTCGCCTAAACGTTTTATGAAGTGTAATCAGAATAGGCAACAAACGTGCCTGACACACGTCATTCTACGCGCTTTGTTCTCGAACGACAGCCTCCCGCCGTCTTCGCTCGGCGACAACACTTTCTACTCGGGGAATGATGGATTTTTTGCTTGTTCACTGTTTTTACTCGTCAATCGAGTTTTTTTGCCAGGGGCGTGCTGAAACGCTCGGCGTGCTCCACACACAGCCGGCCAAGCTTAACACAGGCTCGTGGACTGACAAGAATCGTATAGGAAAATTGCTCCGGCAGCGCCCGGCCGCTGTCGAAAAATATACCAAAACCAGTTTTAGCTGCTTAAGTTCAGATCTTTCGGCAGGGAGTTCGATGACCAATGCAAATGTGGATGTGTGCGATTTTAGGTGCGAGGGTGTCATGCAAGAGGGGGCGAGGCGCCAGGGTGCGGCGGCGCGGGAGGGGCGGGTGCAGCCTGCAGCGGTCATCAACCGCTGTGATTAACGCGTGACTCACCGCAACTCTTTGTCTCCGCGCTCGCGATCGGGCCCACGTTCTACTCACCTCCGGCTGCCGGGGCCGTCACCGCCGTGGTCGCCGCGGCAGGGTGCACCGCCACGTGCTCACTCCACCACGTGTTCGTCACCATCCGCCAGCCGGTGTCGGCACTCGCGCCGGCCGCCGGCGTCGTCGACAACCGCCGACACGGTAAGTGTACTCCAACAAGCGCCTGGAACCATCATCACCAGAGCACCTGATGAAGTACAATGGGCGTGCGGCGGTCACTGTTCCGGGCTGCGTGTTCGTTCCGTGGGCTTCGGAGGAGGCGGCGCGCGCTACTTCAGGTACCTGACTCGGTGAGGACAGCCTTGGCGCCAGAGTAGCGCGCGGCGCCGCCGCCTGCTCCTATTTATAGCGCGCGCCACGGCGGAGAGGCGTACGTCTCCGACGGCGATCGGGGCACGACTGCACATCGGAGCCGGCGGCCGTCCCCCGCGCGTCCCCAGACGTCAGCTGACCGCGGCTGCACCGGCCCTGACATTGGCGGGCGCGCCGGCGCGCGGGGGGCGAGGTCGCTGACCCCGCCCGCGGAAGCCTCCTCGCGAGTCGCGAATCTGCCGCCGCCGTCGCCCTGCCCGCGCCCCCGCCCGACGCCGCGCCGCCGTGGTCCCTCGCCCTCGGGTGCGCCGCCGCCGCCGCGGTCACTCTTCGCACGATGTCACATTCACCAACTTTGTCTGGTGAAGATTTCTGGCCATCTGTCGCCTGGACTTGTCTTGCATGCCATAACTAAGATACATTGGTTGCTAAATAAAAGTTCTATCGTAGCATGAACGAGTTGCTTACTATGTATATAATATGAAGGTAAACGCACAAATTGCACGGGATTACTTGCTGATAGTTTTATAGGCGCGCGGCATAAAGAAAAATGTTGAACTTATTTTTTATTAAAATATTATAATTCCGATGAGCAATGTTTCCAAACTTACAAATAATTCTAATTAGAACGAATAAATTTGTCTAACCTACCGAATCTTTGCTAAGATATATTATCTTTTTATTTAATAGCAATTGAAAAAAAGAATAATACTAAATATGAACCTACTAAATTCTAATAAAAGTCGGAAACAAATTTCGAGAGGTTTCTAAGATTTGGAGGACATGAACACGTCACAAGTTTACACAAACAGAAACAAACACACGTAACCGTGTTTTCTTCTAACTGATTCATACATGATACAATGTAACAATGACAAGTGAAGATAGCGGAAAATGCGTAGGTACGAGGATTCGTGCGCTTCAACATGTACATTGACAAGTTTTAGTAAATAAATTAGTTTTCTTTCTTTCTATTACAAAACCAAAGACATTAAATAGTATAGTTATAGACCGGACATCAGGCCCAAATTTTTCGTCCAAAAGTTATTACCAATTGGTAATAAGTCGCTGTCTTATCTGACACATCCATGTGTCAAGACGTCTCGGTATGAGCAAATTTTGTACAGAAAACAATATTTTGGAAAGAAATATGCCAATTTGCGCCTTACGAACAGGCTCAAATTTTTTTTATGAAAATTTTCCCAATGTCCGCTCTATATAATATTAGAACTTTTTGTGCAAAACACACGTGATAGTGACCTACACAGAACAGACCGGCAAAATTCTGACAACTGAGAGATAACGTCACGTTGTTTTTGAATGTCACCTGTTCTTGCCATTATATCCAGTTTAAACACGACCAGGGTAAAACCCCCAGGGGAATATAAAGGAGATGTCCGCTCTTTGTATGGGTGCTGGGCCTCAAAATCTAACCAGGCTCAAACTTTAGGGATATTAAAGGGGCAAAATATGGAACTTAGATCCATTAAAAAAATATTTTTAGACCCCTCCATTCATAACTAACTTTTTTTTAAACTTTCATATTAAGTGTAGTTTTCAAGTCAAACAAAATTACATAAATCTCAAAATCGGAGGTTGATTAATGATTATTGATGATTGATTGATGAATTAAATGATTTATTGCGACAGGCTAGTTTTCAGGAGTTCTGTCCAAATATATATAAATTGTCTTGTTTAGAATTTCAGGTCCGTTTTTGGACATGTCCTTTCTTCAAATTCAAATTATGTAATCATAATCTATTTGGTTGAATGTCCCTTTCTCATATTCGGTGCATCCCAAGTTCTTCCCAAAGTTTAGCCCATTCAGTTAAGTAGAATTATATTTAATATTATAATCGCTAGTTACTCGCAGAGGTGACTAGATCTTTCTTTGATTGAAAGGTGAAGGCCCTGTGAACAATCGAATAGACGATCTAAGGCATTGGAAAAAATATTTACTGTCATTGAAACTTTTTATAAATAGGCTTACATGTGGACAAGATTTTTTACTCGTCATGTTGCATTCCAGAATCCAGGGCGTGAACCTTGCCAATAAAGACTCATGGACCATTTAATCATCTATATATATATAAAAGAAGAAATAATATACAGGATGTCCAGGAAATGAAGGATATCCCTGTTACTGCGGATAGGTCACACCAATTCCTACTTTATGACAAAATATTACCACAGTAAAAGTACCACTATTTCAGAGATATTATTATTTTTAAGAAAAATTTTACTCATATTCATACGATTTCTACAAATGATGTAGACATATCAAAAAAATCTTATTTTTTTTTTATATTTATAAAACGCATGGAAAAAAATGTTTATGTAATTAAATAAAATTATACAAATTTATTCAAACGGCTGACTTTGATAACATGTGGTGTAAAAAATGCATTAAGCAGATCGTGCCAATTACTTTAAAAAGTTGCTTAGTACTTTCAAAATGGTACAATAGTTTAACATTCCCTTTAAAATTACTTTTTTATGGTTATTTTAACGTACGAAGGTCTGCTTTTTTTAACTTTAATAAAATAAAAGTTTATCGAATTGAAGTTACTATGCAAGTTTTTTTCATTGTTTGAATATTTTAGCAATGAACTCATAGAATACTATCCATTGCTGTTAAAATTACTAGCTGGTAGTAATGTAAATTACTGAATGCCTTGGTGGCGTAGTTCTATTACGGTAGACTGCAAAGCTGAGGTCTCGGGTTCGATCCCCGGGTCGGTTAAAGTGATATTGGGTTTTTCTATTCAGTATCAGCCCGGAGTATGGAATTTGTGCCCGATATGGCGATAGGGTCGCCCCCTATCATGGGACGGAATATGCACGGCGAAAAGTGGGTGCACTAGTTGCGCCTCTGCCTACCCCTTCGGGGATAAAGGGCGTGAGTGTGTGTGTGTGTGTGTGTGGTAGTAGGATGTACAGTGTGAATCTTTCAAGAGGACGTGGATGGCGATATCGGAAACTATGAGGAATAGCCAAAAAATCCTCAAAGAAGTCTCGGGGTGATGTTGATGAAAATTAAAACTGTAGCATAGGATTTTAAAAAATCTATATTCGTAGCCAGGAATCGTACTCGTTGATTTTGACACATCACGAACACACTGTATCATTACACCATTCGATATTGTCGCTGATAAGGATTAAATCCTGGTAAATGACATAATATGGCAAACTAGAGGAAGGGGCTCTTTTTAACAAATACTTTATTCTTATTTTTAGTATGATTATTTTCTTATTTCGTCTTTATATGTCGACTTTTTCATAGATTTTATAATTGGTAAAATTATAAAATTGCTTAAACAGATCTACGGTGATTATAGAGACAAAAATAACATAATTTATTTCGATATTAAATACCTATTTCTTTATCTAAATCTGAATAACGGTGTCTGCCCCGTGAACACGAAGTGCTGCAAAGCCTTCGAAACGTCGGGAGAAAATATAATTAAAAACAGCTATAAAATACGCAAAATAGATTTATTTCAATGTCTAACATTCGCGTAAACATAACAAATCATCATGAATAATAAATGCCAAAAATGCAAAATGTTAAAGTGGTTCTGTTATCTAGCAACTTAAAATAAAAAATATAACCGCATCAAGTTTAAGTTATTACCGAAATAAACATCATTAATATTATGATTATTTTCGATATAAAAGCATTAGATATGACACCTGGATCAGCCCCCTGTAGCACATACTGTTTATACACAATTTAATTTAATACATAAAATAAGAAAAAATACCTTAAATAATAGTTTGAAAAATACTAAAAAAACACGATTTTATAGAAAATCCAATTAAAAAATAGAAAATAAATTTTAATCGATTTGAATTAAGAATAGTGTAAATAAGTAAAAAAAATATTTTATAGCAAAATTTTTTTTGTTTGAAATATTGAATTGTCATCGGTCTTTGATAAGTATGCCAAATTTCGATTTAATTCGACGTTTTGAAGGGGGTCAAAATCATGTTCAAAGTTTCCGTTACATACATACATACTTACTAACATACGTATGAAGATAATAAAAGCGTGTTAACAAATTTATGCGTGTCAAAATATAAATAAATTTTTCACTGGTGGTCAATTCACTGGTGGTAGAGGTCTCTCATTATGTAAGAGGCCGTCTGGGTGGGTACCACCGCAATGTCTATTTCTACCGCCAAGCAACAGTGTGTATGCACTGTTGTATTTCGTTTTAAAGGACATTGTAGCCAGTATAACTACTGGACATAATGAGACTTAACATCTCATGTCTCAGGATGACGAGCGCAGTGGAATGCCACACAGTACTTTGTAAGTCAAGGTGCTGGATGGTGTTGCTACTGTTTATGGGTGGTCGTATCGCTTACCATCAGGCGAACGGCATGCATGTCTCGTCATTCAATGCAATAAAAAAAAATTATCTTCAAATTCCTATTCTATTTACATTTTGGTTCTAAACGCACAGGGGAAAAACGCACACACAACAAATTTAAGCTTTGTGACTAAACATTTGATCATGATAACATTTTATTTGAGAAGGATGACATCATCGTGATATCGCTGTTTATCAGCATTTAACTTGATTCATAGTATAATAAAAAGTACATTTAACAACTCCGTATATTATAATATGTTGTCCTAATACAATTACGAGCTTCTTTGCCTTCTGCAGTCTGCAGTGTATTATTGAAGAGTTATATTTAAAAAAATAAGTGTGTTAAATCTCTGCTAATACCTGAAAAGGGATAATGCGTGATGGCATGCATAAAACATGTCCTTGTGCCCATAAAGTTACTGTTTAAGTTACTCAGAATTCAGATATTTAGGTACTATGGGTTTTTTATTCTGTTCATATTTTTTCCGCCAGTTGGTAGTCATGTTATTTATATAGCCTCACATCATATAAGTATATATACGTGCTAAAAGCAACAGATAAAGGTACTAGAAAGAAATTTCGATAGTAACAAAAAATTCAAATCCAACCATTGATTTATACATTAATGAATCCAACGAATAACAAAGACACTCTCAAATTACCTTTGAAAAGCACTAACATTTTCTTATGTAACCCCAGCAAAATATATTAAAAATAGTTATTATAAGTAATACACAGTATAAATATTATCATAGAAGACAATTCCAACTTAATACAGTTAAATAGAAAATGCCCTAAAATAAAACATGACAGCATGTTTACCATTCCTAATGTCACCTTACTCCCTAAGGACAAGGGTAAATAAACGCGCAGTTCACATTAAGCAGACAATGGCGCGCAGTCGCGTCCAAGGGCGCTGCGGTAACCTCACGATATTAATGGACTACGATCTGAGGACGTGAACCTTTTTAGGCCTTTAGAATGTAATCTTATTCTAAAAAGAGATAGAATTATGCTTGAGTGTGGTGTGAGAGGGATGGATGCGGAATTTTGTTTTGTTTTACGGTGCTTTGACGACCTAATCAGTTTGGTCTGAAACGGGTCTCGGGCGATTCCTGGATGAGGGCTGGAGATCGTCCGTATGATGGAACCAAATACATAGTTTAGTAGTAATATCAACCCTATCGTACTGCGGAGCACAGACCTCTTAGAGGTCAAAGTTTCTTGAATCCACTACGTTGCTGCGCATTGATACTTCACATGCATTAGAAATTCTTACGAAGATTCTCAAGCATGAACGATCCCATACTATTTTCCTTTACCGTTAAAGCAATATTAATTAAAAATGAATACACACGTAACTTCGATATGACCCATGATCGAAACTCCGGCGTATAAAGAGTTCGTAGTTCGTACCAATTTATGCTAGACTGTTATTATTGTAAACTATTGTCAAAAATATATACAGGTAGAATTTGAAGCGGATTTCCGTCTATGGCGACAAGCGTTGCGTCCCTGACGTGTGCGTCAAAGCTTGACGTTATAATAGGAAGTCTACTTTTTGGAGTTTTGGCGGGAACTTGGAAGTGTCATGAGGTGCTCTTGTTTTAATTCATTATTTTGGTGATACTTAGTTTTATATTGCATAATTATGGTGGTATATTATCCAATATAGTTCTATTAAACAGCTCAAATGAAGTGAATTGAAATAATCGTGCTAATCAAGTGTTTTTTTTGTTGCCGCCAAAACTCCTCGATAAAGTCTTAGTAAGGTAGCCACTGCTTTACTTCGACATACTACAGATAATAAAAAAAGACAACCCAAACTTGACATTGGCAAAATGTGAACACAAGTGCCATAATAAAAAAAAAAAAAGTGTTCTTTTGCCAGAATTATTTCAAACCTCTGTTCTGTTTTAATTAGTGGTAATCATTCCCACCAGTTACACCATGTCCTGAACATAGGCCTCGCCCAAAAATTTTCTAACCTTGTGGGACGGTCAGGTTAATAATCAATTGTTTCTTGTAGGTTGACATCCAATGCTGCTATTTTGGGGATATTGTCTCTTTATTGAAAAAGATCAGAATTGCGACGTAAATTCTTTAATCCGACGTTTGTCGTGTTATTACATATTCTCAAGGTAAACTTAAGGTTAACCGTTGCGAAAAAACCTTGTGTATTAAAAACAATTTCGCAAATAACTTTATGTATGTCGCCTAAGACATTCCATGCAATTAGATTGTGGCCATGTGATTGAGTTATTATATCTATTTATTTCAGACCTTCGAACAGTAAAGATATATAATTATCACATCTTTGGCAGTATACCTAAATGGAGTAACTAATGGGCACAGAAAACTATGTAGTGGCATTTTTATTTAATGTGCCCACTTCTTTAACCTTATTTTTTAAATCATTTGGTAAATTTTACTATTTAAACAACTTATTATACGTTTTAATCCATCCCTGCCATTCATGTGATTTGTTATCAATTTAAATAGTTCAGCGGCGGCCACAATATAAATATCAAATTTTGACATCCTCAGAACTCAGACGATCCAATTTAGCGTCAATAATTTATTAGCCTAGTGTCAGTGGAATGAACTGCAGAGATGAAGGTCGCGGGTTCGAACTTGGCCCTCAAGCCACTTCTCAATTTCGAGTTTAGATCTATAATATTCATTTTTAATTATCAACGCGAGGAAACCTATCTGTATTCTTACAATACTTGTTTCATAATATTTGTTAACACTTCTGGAACTAGGCTGTTGAATATACCTTAAATAAGAACTCTCCAAAAAATCGTAGGTACAGAATATTTGATATGTATGTAGGGAATGAGGAGTTGATGACGGACTTCGTCAGGCGTCAGGGCCGCCGTATCCAAGAGGGGTCTTCATCGAGTTCATGGCTAACTTAGTAACGTGTTATGTTGTTTATTTTATTGTTAGAAAAAACGGGATAAGCCACGAGCGGGGTCGAGACGCTATTATGTAGAACGCCTAGCAGAAGCTATGATAGTATACTTTGATTAATTATATACCTAGATAGACACTGAACGTTTCAAACGCGTCGAAAAAAATAGAGACCAACTGTTGCCCGCTAAATGAGTTCGAGTGAATAATTTTTTGCTGTTTTTCATGGATATAATTATCTCCCCGTTTTAATAGAAACGATATACTAACTGGTATCATTATGCGCGCACACAAGGATACGCAGAATGATGCAGCGATAGCGTATGACACAGCTGTCACGCATACTAGCTTAAGAAAAGTTGGCCTGTTTGTTTTAGTTTCATTGTAGCGCGTCACTCTATCTAGGTATATAATTAATCAAAGATAGAATATTAGGCGTTGCATCTCATGCATCGAGGATGAGATAAAGAGAAGGATCATGGAGTATTGTGATTATGGGGGTCCTATGTGTTGGGTTGTAACCTCTCTACTTTGATATTTGGAAAACGAGATGTCTCGCGAATAATATTTGCAATAGGGAGTTTTAGTTTCAAATGCCCTGGTTATTATTTTATTGCGAATTTATATTTGGAGTCTTGGACGCGTTATTCTACTTATAACTGTTTTTCTACAGTAATCTTGTTTACTGCAATAAATTGTATATCCTCTGAATACTTTGTTTTGTGCCTGCAAAACCACGCTCACGACAGGCCACTATATAACCCGAGACGGCTCCTGATCACTTATGATATCGATATTGAAGACTGCTTTCCGATAAGTAGGTATTTATTTATTTTAGTTCGCCGAAAAAGATAACACGATATATCGGATTAATTACGATATATTGGTGTGAGAAGTCTGAGAAGTTCTCTATAAGAATTTCGAATCTATGTGAAGTCTGCCAACCTGCACTAGACCAAAGTGGTGGACTAAGGCCTCAACCTTCTCAGTAGTAGAGGAGGCCCGTGCTCAGCAGTGGGCAGTATATAATACAGGGCTGGTATGGTATGGTGTGATTATGGTCAAACGCCTTGCCTATACATTAATAAAAGAAGATTATGCAGTCAGAGCAGCCCCGTCGTCAACTCTGTAGACTAGACATATTCTGTTAAAATATAGGTACTACATGCCTACGTTATACTTACCATTTTATACTAAGTAATACATCATATTATAGGACTGATATCACTTAGGCCTCGTAACAACTAAGTAGGAATTAAATATATAATATAGTATGTTAAAATGGTTGTCCTTTATACTGTCCCGATGCTCGACATGGGTCTCCTCCACTACTGAGAGGGTTTAGGTCTTAGTCCTCAACACTGGTCTAGTGCGAGTTAGCTGACTTCACATACTTTCGAAATTCTTAATGAGAATTCTTAGGTATGTAGGTTTTTTCACGATTATTTTCTCCACCGTTAAAGCGAGCAATAACTAATAACAAATATACACGTAACCGCGCAGTCAGGCTAGGGCCGCGCCATTCCTATGTGCGAAATGTGCGGCGCACACAGGCGCGAAGGCAATAGGGGCGTCGGAAGATGAAATGCCAGCGTTAATTATTGAAATTATATTCATACAACATATTCTTTACAGTTGAGAAGGTACAATTCTCCCAAGACAATACTCACGTCTGTGGTTTAACTTTACAATACTTGAATTTTGACTCCAATGTTTATGAGCTTTGTGTTAAAATCAAAAGAACCGCCGCAGTCGCTGTAATAACCAACTACATATATTATTACAAAATCATTAAAAAAGGTAATTTTCTAAATATAAAAAATTATCTGCGCTCCACAGTGAGCCAAGAAAGGTTAACTTTGTTGAATAACTAAATTTATTAATTTGTCGAAGGAGGACGACAAAAACCAGAGGCGCTTCATAAATTTCGCACATAGGCGCTGTCTTGGGTCGCCACGGCTTTGAGTCAGAGTTGTGTGCTTAGGGTTTTGAACCTGTGGACAATCGTCTCGGCAAACCGTTCCACTCCCAATCGGGCTATCGCGCACAACTACTAAAGCACGTCCCCAATGTGTGTTATTTTACGACCCCCTAGAGTATTCACTATCAGCACAATACATTTGTTGGGCTTCGTCATTCCGCATACTAGTAAATACCTCCTTATCAACTAGATAAATTACCATACAGCGTTATCTTTGTTATTTCTGATGATAAAAAAGTAATTAGTACGGTGACCCACGTGTGGCGCTCGTCAAGGCACCGTATTAAGACAATTTTAATTTATGGTTTTATAAAATACTAGACGTTTGCTCGCAGCTCCGCCCGCGTGAATGAGTTTTTCCGGGATAAAAAGTAGCCTATGTTACCTACTCGCTGATAATATAGCTTCATATTGGTGAAATATTTTGTAAAATTGGTCGAGTAGTTTTTGAAGTGAAAACTTCTTTAGCGGCGTAGAGCACTTTTTTGGGATGGGTATAAAATGTTAAACTCGCGTAATCGCGTCAGGATCACGTGATCGAATTCTGACGAAAATGCATGCGGAGGTTTTACCATCCCTTACTAATATGAACCTTAAATACAATGCGTAGAAGCTATTTCCCCAGCGTAGGCACGGCACGAGTACAAAAGAACGTAACATTCTTTTTTCAAATTTTGATTTTAAATTCTATTTTGGTTGTGATGACCATTGACATTTATCAAAAACCTCGATATAGGTCGTGAGCACATTCGACGCAGTTATATTAAGTATTGTAAAGTGCTGATCACGTACCTTTCAGAATAAGTAGGTACTTAATCATTTTATAATAATACTAGCTGACGCCGCAAACGTTGTTTTGCTGTCAGTTACCGACCGGGGTTAAATGTTATTAAAAAAATAGGGGTTGATCTTAGAAAGGTAAAAATTTTGGGTTGTATGTATTTTTGAATGCTGTATCATAAAAAAATAAAAACAAAAAATTTTGTCTACAAAATAAAAAAACAAAAATTAAGAGGTGGACTAACCTTATCATTTAGGGGGATGAAAAATAGATGTTGACCGATTCTCAGACCTACGCGATATGCACACAAAATTTCATGAAAATCGGTCGAGCCATTTCGGAGGAGTTTGGCAACAAACACCGCGACACGAGAATTTTATATATTAGATAATCATCGAGTAACTACCATAAGTTCGCTCAGATGCCTCTAATCTCATAAATGTCCTAGTCTTTGAAGAAAGTCGTTATTAATAAAATTGAAATACATAATATTTCGCCTAAACAAAAAAATCATATTATTATGAGACGCTTAATCTCTGATAACAATGCTCGGATAAATCCCTGTCGTCACATTAAGATAGGCCATACACGATGCGACGGCTGTACAACAAATCCGTCGTGTGCGGATTGGTTACATTGTTCGAATTTCGAACGCTTTTTGTTAAACATCGAGATTTTTTTTTTATCATCAATCGGTGGGACGGTTCGTGTGACAGTCGCAATGTGTAAAGCATGTCTTAGGTAGTGTAAATCATGTTATCAGGCGTACTTGTCTTACGTATTATCAGTTCAATTGGCAATGACAGTCTGCGCGAATGAACTCTAACGTATCAAGGTCTTTCTGTACGGTTTTTATTTACTCAGCACCTGCCGACCTTGTTTTGTGTGCTTATCGCTCGCATAAATTAGGACCTAGCCGAATTCTGTTTTATGGATGACGCAAGGCATATTTATGAAGGTACCGTGTAAGGAGGTAGGCATTTGCAGCTCAGGTACCTAAAGGACTACATTAGGTATTATTGGTAAAAATCATAATTAATTCCTGAATATCTAAGTAAGACTGTAGATCAGCATCTTACTATTAGCACAGAGTACTCAATAGGACGACGTAGTACGTACTAATAGTTTGTGAAAATGTTTGGATGTTTGTTAGAAGTAAACGCCTAAACAACTAAACGGATT
The DNA here is from genome assembly GCA_947568825.1 of Sphinx pinastri. Classification (NCBI taxonomy): domain Eukaryota; kingdom Metazoa; phylum Arthropoda; class Insecta; order Lepidoptera; family Sphingidae; genus Sphinx; species Sphinx pinastri. The sequence goes on from OX387620.1 coordinate 5,881,321, forward strand.
TGGATGAAAATTTGGTACACGGGTAGAGCATGTCCTCACATAGGCTACTTTTTATCCCGGTAATTTGCTCCCATGGGAAATAATGGATATTTTAAATCAGATTCTTTACGTAGATGGCGCTGGTGTTTTAGAGACTTTTGTAGCGGAAAAGGCTTTTCAGGCGGGCGAAGACGCGAGCAACACCTAGTAATTTATAAATAGTAGGTACCTAGGTACTACTTATATAGCCTACCATCTGTTGCTATATCTCATTACCGTTTTAGAGTAAGGGTGTCATAATATTTACCGCTAAGTAAGTGCAACTTGGAGGCAAATTTGAAGGCGCCTTAAAACTATATACTACATAGCGGCCCCTATCAGATCATGGGACGGAGTACCTACCCCTTCGGGGATGAAAGGCGTCAGTGTGTGTGTGGATAGAGTAGCCGAATTAGATTTTTGTAGCTACTGGAAAATTGGTCATGCTGTCTAATATCCTCTCAAAGTTGATCACTCTGTAATCTGTAGAGACAAAGCTATTGTGTGGCGCATACTTAGGTACCTGTCATAGATGACGTACCATATTTTTTTTTATACATATAGGCCATATAACCATTCCCTCATGTTTTTTTTGTCTGAATTCACTTGACAGCTAAGAGTTAGTAGTCTTGAGGAGTCCTCTCAAGCAATTCATGTGCCTCTGGGCTCCACACCGAACGTACACCCACTTTTGGGGTGTAAGATTTGCTGCTAGCTGAGGTACAAAGTGTAATCTATACCTACATCTCTTGACAGCTAACATATCCACTAGTTTTTCATCTTTTCCCATCTTGGAACTTCCTCCCGCCTCTTCTAACTGAAGCGGTTCCAGTAAAAAATAGTTATAGAAGCCGAAGTGAATTATCAGTATTTCTTTTGCTTGTTGTACCAATCAGACCATAACGTGATTGATTCCATTTCCTAAAAGTTGTGTAGTAGTCGAAATAACGCTTCTTTTCTATTAAGTATGTATTTTTGTAAGTTAACTTACCATGAGTGACCCTTATATAATCTGCCTTGTTTTAAATCTATAGGTACTATAGGTATATCTATACTATATAATCTATACATTACTAATATTATAAAGCTGAAGAGTTTGTTTGTTTGAATGCGCTAATCTCAGGAACTACTGGACTGATTTTGAAAATTCTTTCACTAATAGGAAGCTACATTACTCCTGAGTGCTCTAGGCTACTTTTTATCCCGAATTTTCTTTTTCACTCGGTATAAATAAATAAGAACTAAGTAGGCATCGTCATGTTTATGACTGCATGAGACTCGTTTGAATCCTTATAAACACTTGCCGATTCTCAGAAAAAGTAGATTGTAGCATGAATGCTAATTCTGAATGTGTCATAGTACACCAAGGTTGTGTGCGCAGATGTACGATACATTGAACGACATTAATAGTTTCTTCGCACATATCTAGAATTTGGTCTAAGTGAAGTTTTCTCTACAATAGTTAGATTTTTTATATAAACGAATGACGAGGCAACGAAGCCGCTCGCGTGTGGTACGATTGCCTGGCTACAGACTAGACTACCCATACAAAATACTGCGTAGCCTGGCACTAGTGCAGTAGTTCAGTGTCCCCCTGAGTTTTTAGATGTAACTATTTCTCATAATGCCCAGTAATTACACTACAATGTTTTTCAACCCGGAAAACAGTTACGATACTCTTTGGCGGTAAAAATAGATGGCAGCGGTACCTACTCATGCTCTCTCATAGGATGTAACCACCACCTAGATGTCTTTATTATATGCGACGGTGACCACTTACCACCGTGAGATCTAGAAACCTCTTATACCAATACCAGCCCTATTTATACTTACACTCGCAAAGTAGATGGGAGAAGGCCTCGTGGATGGAGACCAATACGTTGGTCTGACCAGATCCGCACCGCTCTTGACTACAGTTCTCAGCGCCCTACGCACCGCAAGTGACAGAAACAAATGGAGAAAGCTCGTTCGAGAGTTAATGCAGAAGCGGCGCCGCGACCCTCAGTGCTGAGGAATACGACGCAAGAAGATACACTGTCAGTACTAGGCACCTGTCTCTACTGAGAGGGTTCCGGGTTTTGTCCACCACACTGCTCTATTGTTTATGGCAGATTTCACATACCTGCCTCCCTTCGAAATTCTTTTGTAGAATTCTTAGCTAGATATTATATAGGTTTCTTAACTATGTTTTCCTAAACCGTTATAGCGAGCGATAAGTAACAAAGAATACGCACATAACTTCTAAACGATAGAGGTGCGTGGCTTATTTATTTATTTATTTAAGCACTTCATATACAAATGTATAAAGGCGGACTTAATGCCGTAGGCATTCTCTGCCAGTCAACCTTAGGGTGGTGCAGAGATAAACAAGGTAGGTGCATCAGAGGTAGTTATTTCGAAATAATATATACTTATAAATACACATACATAAATATTGATTCATACTATGATAAGTATAATGCAAAATTAATAAATATATATACCATACATATACAATATATAAACGTGTCTACAATAAATATATACGTAGTTACAAATTCATAGATAAAATCCAAGACGTAAACTAGAAATTCACGATGATTCCGTTAATTCACCCTTCGGCCAACAATTCGGCTTGTGCCGTGGGTTTTAAAACTGCGGGGCGGCGTCCGGAAATCCATAACATTCCACAATTTCTTGGCATCTCTTTGAAACATGGGACTTACGCACGGCGAAAAGTGGGTGCACTAGTTGCGCCTCTGCCTACCCTTTCGGGGATAACAAGCGTGAGTATGTGTGTATTTCAAAAATAATATCGCCAGGTCATAATTTTACTTTAATAATAGTAGTACCTATGTAAAACATCTTGCAAGTCCGCCCACAGCAAAATGTATTTATGTTATTCCTCGAGTTCAGGCACCTTGTTTGCTCTCGTTAAGTACTCAGACAGGGACGCGTTTTATAACTAACTTTCGCCCGCGGGCCGCGCCTTCTTTGCATGACGAGCGCAATGATTTACTAAAATACGATGCATTGTAAATCCTTCATTAGTACTTACATAGCGCATATGATAAAAACATTGGTATGTAGTAGATATAGCAGTCGAGTAACCACGTTTAATTATTATAACTACTGGACATAATGAGACTTAACAGCTTATGTCTCAGGATGACGAGCGCAGTGGAATGCCACACAGTACTTTGTAAGTCAAGGTGCTGGATGGTGTTGCTACTGTTCATGGGTGGTCGTATCGCTTACCATCAGGCGAACGGCAGGCTCGTCTCGTCATTCGATGCATTAAAAAAAAAACCTAGATTAATGCATTTTGACAGCCTATGTGGCGCGGTGGGCGATGGGTCGGGTAAACAAGAGACCATGGGATCTCCGACTAAGACTGTGTGATACGCAATAATAACAAATAAAGAACCAGGGTTGTAAATAAGGAAAATCAATTCTAAGAATATTGAGGTGTTTTGTTCACTTGTGGAGGAATCCATATTGAGTAGGTACCTAAGGCTGTATAATATAAATTGATGAGAATCGATGGACTCAGAAGGATGCTATAACCAGGCGAAGTATTTACTTTTGAATTGAGTATGAATGGGACCAAAATGAAAATGCAAAGAAATTAAGGTTAATGAGTCCACCATACTATATGAATAAAGTCCATATTTATTGTCTCTCCTAGCATCCAAAGTATTAACGGCCGACCAAAGAACGATCCAATTCTAATCTTCGTCCCGATTCCGAGATAAACCAATTAAAATAAGTCATTTTTAAGCATATAATATTATTTTGTTTCTTCTGGTTGGTCTATTTTCGCGATCGATCGAAAAAAGGAATTGGAATCATTTTTTGAATCGCCGGTTAGTCCAACTGTATACAGATACTGCGTAGTGAGAAGTCTCACTAGAATTAATTTAGTGCTTTTGCACAGAACCCGTTGAATAAGATACACAAAAGTCAGTTAAAATTAAGTTATCTGTGTTGATTTTGATCTGTAATGAACTGAAACTGGTAAACAAAACTAATAAATTAATCGCTAATTGGCATTTGAGACAAACAAGTAAAAAACAATAACGACAGTTGTAATGACACAGTAGTAGACTAGTAGTTGTAGACTGCCTCGGTGGCGTAGTTGTATTACGGTACGACTGCAATGCTGAGGTCTCGGGTTCGATCCCCGGGTCGGGCAAAGTGATATTGGGTTTTTCTATTCAGTATCAGCCCGGAGTCTGGAATTTGTGCCCGATATGGCAATAGGCTCGCCCCCTATCATATCATGGGACGGAATAAAAATGGCGAAAAGTGGGTGCATTAGTTGCGCATCAGCCTACCCCTTCGGGGATAAAAGGCGTGAGTATGCGTAATGACACATTTTGTCGGTTATCGTCATTGATGTATTAAAAAACCCGTTATCGCCCACTTTCTCTATAATCACATACTAAGTGTTGCTCGCAGCTCCGCCTGCGTGATAGACCTTGCCGGAATAAAGTTCGCATTGCGTAGTTTTTCAGGGCACAAATTAGATATGCTTATACAAGCATATTGTATACGACGCCCCCTCTTTGCAGAGTATATATTATACATATTCGAGTTTGTTCAAGAAAATAAACACAAAAATATCAAGTTACATATTTTTTATTATCAACCGCCTTTTGCTAAATACTTTGTACAAAGCTATTTACACAAGTAATATATAATTAATTATATAATTTTTTTTTATAAATAATTGAATTTTCCCAACTATTGAGTACTATGTAAATTTCATGCACAGTTCAACGTAAGCCCTCTTCGGCGGTATTTTATTATAGGGTAGGGATAGCGAACCAACGGCACGCTTGCCACCCCTGAGTTGTCGAATTTGGGCATGCCAATAATAATTGAGAATGTATGCCAACAAAATTGTTGGGACCCAAAAAAAGTCGCTTGAATCACTAAGGCCGTCCCGGATGGCACATCATTATTTTTTTCATAAAAGCACATTAATCAATAAAAGTTGACCATCCCTGCCATAGGGGAAATCGTCTAAAGCAAGGTTTACACTTAGCTGTTATAGTTACTCTCCACAAAGCTCTAGGCGCTTTCCTGCCGAAATTGTCCAACGGTATAAGGTATCTAGTAGGGCTTCCAATCCCGCAGCCTATCTTCAATCTCGGTATTTGCGGTACCGAAATTCAATCCCGCGGGATCCCAGTATTTGTGGGATCCGCATACAAGGAAGATATAGTGAGAAAAACAATGAAATAGTCAACAAAGTTCACTTTTATTTCGGTTTTACAATTAGCATGTACCAATCAATCAAGTAGCTTTTTAAACCCCCCATAGTAGCCCAGGTAAATGTGTCACGTTACGGGATACCGATTCCATACAGGACGGCACGAGCGTAGCTATAGCTTTCACATAGGAGGGTTCCGAGGATACCAAAATGTCAGTGGCGTAGCGTGGGTTCTTGGCGCCCTATGACACAAAACGCCAATGTTAATGTGTACATGTTTTGTGGTCCGGATTATTTTTTTGGAAGCTAAGGGGGGGTCCGGACCCCCTAACCCCACTTATATACGCCCATGCAGGACGGCATAATTCTGCCTACTGGCGTGGGATAACTTTATCTCTTGTCAGACTCAGACGATAGATACTCTAGACGCTACTCCACTTACCACCATATGCAGTGGACCAACTTAGCTTCGCCCGCATAAAGAAAAAACATAGAGATCGAATACAGAAAAAATTTACTGTTGATATACAATAGAAACAAACACCATTTTCAACTGAACGTTTACAAAACTAATCAGGACTTGGATTACTATGGTCAGCATTCAGTTGAAAATGCTTGCGAAGAAAACATAACATGTCCAATGTGTCATTTCTAACATGCCAAATCAGTCCCGCAATCTTGAGGGATTCCGCGCCAATAGTCCCGCAACACGCGGGACTGGAAAATGACGCGGGATACCCGAATACCGGGATCTCGGTATTGCGGGATTGGAAGCCCTAGTATATAGTATTTGTGCGCAGACTATATAACAGCGGTAGTTTTTTTTCATTTATTTAATCACGAATCCTCGTGAAATTGTCAAGGGACCTTGTATCATTAATATTAATTAATTACTAAATTACTAAACAGCGGTAGTTAAAACACGCATTATGACCAGGGTAATAAATATTTTAATTCCAATAGGTAGGTAAAAGTAAAAAAAGAATATAAAACAAAAAATATTAAATAATACGTCTTATTAAAATTATACTTAAAGACAATCCAATTTATAGCCAACTAATATTTCTTACATGTAGCTTATAAGCTGGTCGGATAATGCTAATTGACCGGTCATTTTAAAACAGCCAGCATTGACCACGGCCACAATTAATAAAGTTCTTAATCCATATCCCCGGCTAGATCGCAGTAAGACACAAAAATAGCTGAACAAATTCATAACTTTAATTATACACGTTAATCGTATTAGAAATATTATTTTTCTCGGTGGCGTATATATTTTCTTCTCAGTATCAGCCCGGAGTCTGAAATTTGTGCTCGATTTGTTGATATGCTCGCCCCTACACATCATGGGACGACAAAGACACGGCGGAAAGTGCACTAGTTGCGCCTCAACCTACCCCTTCGGGGATACAAGGCGTGAGTGTGGATATGCGTGTCTAAAATAATTGGTGTTTATTTTAGTGAATATAACTGCTTTGCTAGCGACACGAAATTATATAGGTAATTTGTAGTTTTGATTTTGTGCAGATACTTTTGCGGCTAACTGGACCAATCAGAATACAATTTGATAGTTCATAAATATCTTATTTTACTTGGTTTATTTTTGGGATCTGTAGATCAAGATCGTTTACTAATTTGGTCATAAATCTATGATTTGATATTACTTTAAAATAAATGTCAATATAGTAAAGTCGTATTATTTACATTACAATAGTATAGTCAGCCACATAAATAGCTGAACAAATTCAAAACTTCAAATCGCCTCTACACTATTTTGTTCGTTACAAATTTTATTTTCTCCTCACAAAAATAAAATAAAAGGTATTTACTTTCCTTCACACATAGAAAAATAATGTTTTAATTCAACATAACGCGTAGAGGCGATTTGAATTTTTTAATTTGTTCAGCTACTTATGTGGCTGACTGTACATTATTTACATATAATTTATCATATTTTAAATAACCATAATATGTCCATAAGTATTTAGCGATTCTTTAAATATATGTACACAATACACATCGAACATAACGTCACAACATTCATTTCTTTAAAAAATACTATAAGTACATTCATCATTAATATAATTACACATTTACATAAGACCATCATAGGATTGAGGCAACTTCTGTCATAGAAGTAAGTACAATAGTCACGTAAGTAAGACGAATAGTTTGTATATACAGGGTAGATTTTTGAGATGGGGCAGCACGGACAGCTTCCTTAACCGCTGTAGCTACAAGAAAACTTTCTAAGGAGACTGTCCATAATTTTTGAAGACATTAAAATCTGCATGCACAGATTTAAAAAAATGTACAGTCAGTAAAAAAGGGGCAATTTATGCAAAAACTTTTTTGATTGCCATCGGTCCTGTTGCTTATAAGGATCAACAGACCATTAAAAGTTTTAGTACTTTTGAAGTAAGAAATAATAAAAAGAGATCTCCATACATTTTGTAGAAAATGCGACTCCAATTCGCTTTTAAACATAACAAAATCTACCCTGTAGGTATATAATACAATCATGCAATGCAATGCAATCAGCCCTGTATTATATACTGCCCTGAGAGGGGTTAGGCCTTAGTCCACCACGCTGGCCTAGTGCGGGTTGGCAGACTTCACATACCCTCGAGGTTTTTATGGAGAATTCTCAGGTGTGTAGGTTTCCTCACGATGTTTTCCTTCACCGTTAAAGCGAACGATAATTGATAAACAATACACACGTACCTTCGAAAAGTCAGAGGTGTGTGCCTTGGGTTTTGAGCCGCCGGACATTGCCTCGGCAGACCGTTCCATTCCCATCTAGGCTATCGACCGCTAATATATATTATGATTTCATACATAAAACTGTACAGATGGCTCCAGGTATATTCTGTACTGGGATAGCAACAATCGAATCGAAATAAGTTTTGATCATAATATTTATAAGCAATTTACATGTTTTTAATTTGAACAAAAGGGATAATGGAATGAATGAAAATATCAAAGATAATCTCTCTTTATGGTGACCCTACACTACTCTTAGCGACATCTGATGATCTTAAAATTATTTCCCGAGACTAATAAATTAAATACTTGGAGGACAATTGAAAAGCGGCTCGGCTAGGTAGATATATGTTTATGCTCATTTATTTGTTATCTTTACAATATGATTCAGTTATACAGGTAAGAATGGTTTTAATACTTAGACTCACATATTATTTGAAGACAAATTATTCTAAATCTAGTTATTATGTAGAGTTCGATGAACTATTTTACCTTTACATGTACTTATATAGTTAAATGGTCTGAGGCAAGAAACGATCAAAATGGTTATCATCCGATCGAATCCGAGAATAAACCGATTGAAATATATATTGGCATTTCAATCGAACACTATTTTGATCGATCCATACATTTTATCTTTTTATTTCTATTCACAAAGGTTGACATTACGCCTAGATATTACAACATATGTAACTACAGTGAAAACTGGTTATAACGACATTGAAGGGACCATCTTATATGGACGCTATATCCGGTAGTCGTTATAAACGATACTCTTTTTCTATACATGTATTTGTATTTTGTCATTTAGTCGTTATAACCGATATCCCTTTAACCGGTTTCTACTGCATTTAATATAGATTTAAGTTTTTTGTTATAGTAATAGCGTACTCTGAATAATAATATAATTACAGTACTTTGTTTAACATACAATAGTATTCCGCATTTAATTAGGCCATGCTCTATTTATTTATGTTCAACGTGTTTATTATGTCATATTTCCAGGCAACAACTACGTTGCCATACTTAATAGGGTAGTCATATTACTGTAGTTAAATACATTTATCAAAAATGTATGTAATCCAAATCTAACGGAAAAGAATTTTAATCATCCACGTAATAATAAATCTATACTATAATATTATAAAGCTGAAGAGTTTGTTTGCTTTGTTGAATGCGCTAATCTCAGGAACTTCTGAACCGATTTTGAAAATTCTTTCACCAATAGGAAGCTACATAACTCCTGATTCCTATAGGCTACTTTTTAACCCGGAAATCTTTATCGCGCGGGCGGAGCCGCGAGCGATACTAGTAAGTTATAAAGCTATGAAATTTGGTGGAAGGGGAAGCTGTCAAATAACAGTAATATCAAACTGTGACGTCATCGAGTGTTACCAGCTATAACGCTGCGTGCGTCCGAAAGAGATAGCGCGATATCACCCCCACGCCCACACTTTTGGCAATGGCGGCAATATTCGTAATTAGGGCGTACATGTTTTTTATTATATTATTATTATATGTTGAACGGCCAGTCCCTTATAACTGAATACGCTGACACTTTCCATATTAATTACCCTGTAATTCATTTACTATCCGTAACACACATTCATTTGTGTCTGACTGTACTTTACGGCATCTACGTGGCTATCTATAAAGATTTAACAATTATTAAGAAATTATTCAATATACTCCCAATCATCCGTAAACATAGTTTTGTCATAAATTAACTACCTATTTATTTGTTACGTAACATAATAAAAATTTTACTTATAAATGTTAACTCTCTATAAAAATACTTTTTACTCACTAACAGTACGTGGGATTTACTTAATATTATATTATGTATTAATTACACGTTAATCATAATTTTCTAACTAATACAATTTATGGAGTACTGAATAAATGTCACTATGAAAGTACAGTCAGCTACAAAAATAGCTGAACAAATTCAAAATTGCAAATCGCCTTTAAACTTTTGTGTCAGGACATCAAAGAAAGAAAAAACGATAAGGTTCAAAAATCGTTTTTTTTTGCACTAAATTAAACTATAAAAGTTTATTTTATATAAAATAATGGAAAAAAACCTTTTCAGTTTATGTGTACAAGTCTTTTGAAGTTTTGAATCTGTTCAGATATTTTTGTGGTTAAACTACATATTACCTTTCATACCTTAAAATATTTTTTTCTGTTCAGTTCAATAGATTTTCACTCTTAAAAATAAACACTAGTTAATTTTATGTTTTATTTAACTGCGTGTGACTACGCAGACGCGCACGCCAGAATGTTCTCCATTATTATATTGCCTATTCCGGTCTTTCGCTGTTTGGTCTGTGCGATATCCTCTTCAAATACATCCCGATTGTTATCAGCAACTTTCTTAAATACTAATATTTTATCGTCTAATAAACTTCACCCACTCACCTTTGTCTCTGAACTGTACACTATTAAAAGTTCACCATCACTCATCCGACGTGTCCGATATGACGACAGTCTCGTGTTGCTCGGTGGTGGCGGTACTGGTGTCGGTGCTGATGGAGCTGGTGCTGGTAGAGGTAGAGGTGGTGGTGGTTGTGGTGGTGGTCGTGTGGTGTGGTGTCCCGCGCTCCCCCTATAGCAGCGAGCGTGCGGCGCTGCTGCCGGGGCGGCGCGAGTCGCGCGCGCGTGTGGCGCGGGCGGCGGCGCGCGGCGCGGGGGCGCGGCGTCAGCGTGCCGGCGCCGCGCCGCCCACGCACCACCAGCGCAGGCACGCCGGGTCCACGCAGCGCGCACGCGCCGCGCGACGGGACGCCTCTTCCAGCACCTCCTGGTGGGGATGATAATCATGATGTTACGTCTAAAGCTTACCGAAGTACTCAACACTCTTCACAGAACGGAAAGTAAATAACCACAAACAAAATTAAGTCCATTCGTATTAAAAAAGCAGTTTTTATACGATTCACAGAAAAACTTCAGTTTTAGTTGAACGTTCGTTTCCATCGAAAACGCGTCAGTTACAAAGGTCTCACCTGTTTCTTAAGCACAATGTGCTTGCCCTTCCAGTACTTCATGAGTCCCCGCTCCTGCAGTGTTGACACTATATCTGAAGAGGCTATCGCCAGGTCCTTGCTCAGATCTCTGATGGATAACGTTGGTCCTGATGCAGAGCATAGCCTCTTCAGCAACGCCTCCTTCCAATAAGACCGGTAGGAGATCAGACCCAAGTCTGATAGTGGAGTTTCTGGTGACCCGACCTTGCCTTCCACTTTTGTTAGGAGGTAACCTAGTGAAAGAAATAAAAAATAATTACACGTTCATAATTAGAGCGTAAGTATAATAAATGCTTCACGTTCCGTATTGTCATTGCCGCGAAGGATAAAAAGCAAATAATTTTGTTACAAAATCACTGGTTCTGAGCTGCCTGAAGAAACTTACTAAGTTTCACAGTCACTGAGGATTTTACTCAAATATTTTTATTAACATCAAAAGATCATCTATACTAATATTATAAAGCTGAAGAGTTTGTTTGTTTGTTTGAACGCGCTAATCTCAGGAACTACTGGACCGATTTTGAAAATTCTTTCACTAATAGGAAGCTACATTACTCCTGAGTGCTATAGGCTACTATATCCCGGAAAAACTTTTTCACGCGGGCGGAGCCGCGGGCTATTAATTATAATGACAACGCCGTAGCACGCGTAGTGATTTATTAAGAACAGCATAATCCATTTTTATCACGGTTGATTTTACCCCTATTAATATTACAAGTTTCGAGGATTACACACGCCGCAGAGGCTTTAAACTTGCAACACGCAGACGGAACAAGCTGAAAATTCGCTTTGTTGATCCTATATGTAATAAACTGACTGCCTCGGTGGCGACGAGTACGATTTGCGCGCTGAGGTCCTGGGTTCTAATCCCGGGTCGAGCCAAAAACATCGTGATTGGGTTTTTCCATCTTAAAAATATTACTCAGTCGCAGCTCGGAGTCAGGAAGTTGGCGGTGTGATACCCCCCGTGCCTCGGAAAGGACGTAAAGCCGTTGGTCCTGCGCTTGATCTCTCTCCGGTCATGTCGGATTGCCGTCTCACCGGACTATGAGAGTGATGGAATAGCGAGTGCATCTGTGTATTGCGCACACACTTGCCCACTATAATATCTTCTGCGTACCTGGCTGATCTCCGTTGAGATTGGCCGCCGTGGCCGAAACTGGCTAGGAGGATTACGTTACGTTACGTATGTAATAAAATTTCAAAATAATTAAAATACATACTACTATTTTATTTGAAGTTGAATCTAGAACGTTAATAGCCTATGATTTATCATGTTTCCATTAAATAATTTTGTTCTATAGAATATCATTTATCAAGCGGGTCACCTTACATATAGTAATAAATCATCACTGTCAATAATAACCGAACAAGAATCGGAACAATTATGGGGCAACGACCTTTATAGAAATTCTTGGGGATTACGGAATATATAATCTGTTGGATTTACTATCAGGAAATCGGATTCAGGCCGCTTCTAACAGATCTGTCCGGAAATCTTTAGGGGATTCCTATTGCTTAACAGTAGACTTCTCGGGCTGATGATGATAATGTTGGTTTTCTGTGAGATGCTATATAAAAACTGAGGCATTGTAGTTCTACCGCTTATGGTTAAAAGTAAAGCACTTTGGGGTCATTTTGGTGCATCTAATACCAGCTATATCTATACTATTATAAAGCGGAAGAGTTTGTTTGAACGCGCTAATCTCAGGAACTACTGGACCGATTTCGAAAATTCTTTCACTAATAGGAAGCTACATTACTCCTGAGCGCTATAGGCTACTTTTTATCCCGGAAAAACTTTTCCACGCGGGCGGAGCCGCGCGCAATGCTAGTTATAAATAAATTGACATTTGCCACCAGTCGTATCTACTACAAGTTTGTTGCCCCGATCGTACATGAGGTCATTGGGGCGACGAACATACCATATTCAATACTTTTTGCAGCCAATAAACGTCTGACCTTCACACCCGCCACTGCAACTCCTGTAATCCAGGTGTAAAGGCATTTTATGACACCGTGCGGTGAAGCTACGACAAATTTTAGGAGCACTTATCAGCCTTTAACCCGCAAAGAAATTAATTAGAACGATAGATGCGAAATACACTTGCGTAGTCTATTAAGAAATTCATATATATATACACTCACGCCTTATATCCCCGAAGGGGTAGGTAGAGGCACAACTAGTGCACCCACTTTTCGCCATGCATATTCCGTCCCATGATGTGATAGGGGGCGAGCCTATCACCGTATCGGGCACAAATTCCAGGCTCCGGGCTGATACAGAGTAGAAAACCCAATATCACTTTGCCCGACCCGGGGATCGAACCCGACACCTTGACATTGCACTCGTACCGTAATACAACTACGCCACCAAGGCAGTCCGACGAACTTCATTCATATTAAATCACCCTACTTAATGAAAATCAGCCCAATTTTAACAAATCGCGGCGGCTTTAATTCACCTATGCGGTCAACATCATAAGCCGTCTAACAGGGGTTTGTTGTGTCCCGACGCGGCGGCCGACGACCCGTGCCGCCCCCCGGCGCCCCCTCGGTCCGCGATCGATGCTCTGCCGTATAGATCGGTCTGCTGTCTAGACTTCCCCCTCGCCACCCCCAGGGGTCGGAGACGACCGCCGTAGACGCGAGTAATTTTGATGGGACCCCACGCGTCTGCCCGATTATTGTTTTAACGTTTATTAATTGGGACCGTATCGAGTGTGGATGCGTTATTTCAATGACGGTTGTCATAGAATAAAAGAAAATCATGCTTTGCTTTGCGTTCTGTTAATATTGAAGAAAATATTTTAGTTAAAACAATTAATAATCTTGCCTAGAATCGACTGCCTCGGTGGCGTAGTTCTATTACGGTACGACTTGCAAAGCTGAGGTCTCGGGTTCGATCCCCGGGTCGAACAAAGTGATATTGGGTTTTTCTACTCAGTATCAGCCCGGAGTCTGGAAATGTGCCCGGTAAATGGCAATAGGCCCGCCCCTATTACATGGGACCTACCATAGCTGGCGAAATGTGGGTGTGATAAACCTCTGCTTACCCCTAAAAAGGGGAAAAGACGTTGCTATATGTGTTAATAATAGTTTATTTAAATGAAAATTAACACGTGCGAACATAGTGTATTTCCAGATGGAGAAATTACAAACATTAAATTAAAGTTACAACAAACGTCGATTAGATGGTTATGTTTGGGAATTAATAAAAAAAAGTGTGTGTGCTTATGTACACGCGTTAGAAGTTATACTTCTTTGGCGTAACAAGATAAAAATCTTTTTAAATAACGCGCCAAAAGTAGTATAACTTCAATATCTTTCGCCTTATTCTACGTTCAAAATTCAAAACTAAAATGTTGACTATAGCTAACTTCAGGCTGTCGGTTTTTCATGAAGGTGTGCGCGCGCATCGTAAAAATTTACTCTCATCATTTTTCCCTAACGTGCCAAAAGAAGTATAACTTCAATTACAGATAACTACTTAGGTAAAATATTTACACACGCTCAGGGCAATAATTAAGTCAATGGACATTTTTTATTAGAGTACAGCTACAACTGATTCTAAGCGGAGTGGGCATGTCAGAAGACTGCGCTATACCTTCGATGACTCTTGGCATCCCATACTCTTAAATGGACATCTTTAAATAGCTTCTATCTTCTATACTTAATATTATAAAGCTGAAGAGTTTGTTTGTTTGAACGCGCTAATCTCAGGAACTACTGGACCGATTTTCAAAATTCTTTCACTAATAGGAAGCTACATTACTCCTGAGTACTTTTTATCCCGGAACAACTTTTCCACGCGGGCGGAGCCACGCGCAATACTAGTATTGTATGTTTTTTAATATGTAGTATAAATAAATCGTAGAAAAAATGTTGTTATTGTGTCTTCGTATTTAGTAGGAATTCTGTTTTATTAGTTTGGACGTATTACCACATAAAACATTATAGGTTTACTATAATAAGAATAAGAATTGAAGTATGTAACCTAGTCATAACATTTCATACACGTAAAACCTTGTTTATCTCTGCACCACCCTGAGGTTGACTGGTAGAGAATGCCTACGGCATTAAGTCCGCCTATGTACATTAATTGTATATGAAGTGCATAAATAAATAAATAAAATACCAAAAGTCATAAATCACAATACAAACACGTGGAAAATGCATGGGAGTTACAAATCAGTAATACAAACAACGATGGCGGGTGACCGAAGGGTGGGCGCCATGCTCGCGGACGAAATGACCGCGCGGCCGCTCCCGCCCAAACGTGCTGGACGAATCTGTCCATTGTATCGAATTAATTGGTAACTAGGTATTTCTAATTCTTAATAGAAATATTATTTTAGTAAGCTGCTTAGATGTTTACATCTCTTACTTGAAGAGGAATTGACAAGACGAAATGCCAGCAATTCAATATGAATGTCGGAATAGGGGTAAACTGTAAAGTTTTTTGTTAGTAATAATGCGCTATATATTTTTAGTTACTAAGCAATTTAATCTATGGTAATGTAAATTTTAAAATTGATTTCAATACAATGAAACTTTCAACTACTTCTTTTCTTTGCTTGTTATGTGTGTGCAAAAAAATATCTATTTGTAAACTTAACCCATTCTCATAAAGTATATTTATTACTACCCATAATTTTAGTTTCCAATTACCAATCCCCCACACATACGTCATGTTTATTACGTGGAGACTGGAGAGACGGCATCCCATAATAATATAAATAAATGTAAGGGCGTCGCGTCGGGGTGCGTTACAGTCGGTACGAGTGGAAACCGCGACGTTCGTCTAGACGGCGGACCGAGGGACGATCCGTTGGGGCAGGTCATGGTTTGTGCCATGTTTGTATGGTCATTTGAGTAAATGGCGATACAATATGCTAATATGTTGCCTTGGTCGCGTAGTTGTATTACAGTACGACTGCAATGCTGAGGTCTCGGGTTCGATCCCCGGGTCGGGCAAACTGATATTGGATTTTTCTATTCAGTATCAACCCGGAGTCAGGAATCTGTGCCCGATATGGCGATAGGCTTGCTCCCTATCACATCATGGGACGCAATACGCACGGCGAAAAGTGAGTGCACTAGTTCCGCCTCTGCCTACCCCTTCGGGGATAAAAGGCGTGAGCATGCGTAAAGTGTTTATGAATAAGGTCGTA
Source organism: Sphinx pinastri (assembly GCA_947568825.1). Classification (NCBI taxonomy): domain Eukaryota; kingdom Metazoa; phylum Arthropoda; class Insecta; order Lepidoptera; family Sphingidae; genus Sphinx; species Sphinx pinastri. The sequence goes on from OX387620.1 coordinate 5,897,499, forward strand.
TATTGCTATTATAATCTATTGTAATATTATAAATGCGAAAGTTTGTTACTCAATCAGGCCAGAACGGCTGGACAGACCTGGATGGAATTTGGCACAGGGATAGATTGTAGTTTGGAATAGCTCATAGGCTACTTTTTATTCTGGGACAATATGTGGCGGGATTTTTATCCCGGAAAACTTTTTCACCGGGCGGAGCCGCAAGCAAGAGGTATTTTATATCGAAGTGGTCAAAATAATTTCGTTGAATATTTAGAAACAACATTTAATTGATACCATTGAATATTTTGGGTTGTTCTTAAAGATTTTACTATCAAAGTAACTCATATAGAGTAATCGGTAGGTTCTCTAAACTCCGCAATATGCAAAATTTAGATTTTCTGCCAGAGACGTCTACACCATCTGTTGTTTCTACTTTTTAATTTAGTTTACTGTTTTAATTTAGTTTTAATTTATGTTTTTGCACCACCTTTGTAATCGTCAATTAGTTTTAAGTTACAACCTTATTATTAATGCAAGCTGTGTTTACCTATAAGTTGGTTTGTCACTTTTAGATTAACTATGTATTAAGAAATCCAATATGATGTAATACTGTGGAAACCGTTGGTAGACCTAATAAAATAAATAAAAAATAAATCTCAGTCATCATTTTAAACTAAAACACCCACATTTTCCACATCAAATAAATCTCATCGATGTAATTAAACAAAAACAAATAGAACACAACAAAAATGCATTCACGCTCTGTTTGTGTGCACTTTAATCATAGTAACTCGTTAACGCAACGTGAAATGATATACGCGATTCGGTACAACACGGTGAAAGTTGCTTCGCGATCGGACGTGTAGAACGAGCAAAAAAGTGAGCATCGAACAGACTGTACATTATAATCTATACATCGCACAATGTGGAAATTATACAATACTAGATTTTACTCGCGGCTCCGCCCGCGTGTAAAAGATATTCCGGGATAAAAAGTAGCCCATGTCCTTTATCAGGCTCTAGACTATCTGTGTACCAAATTTCATTTAAATCGGTTTAGTAGTTTTGCCGTGAAAGCGCGACAGCCAGACAGTTACTTTCGCATTTATAATATTAGTAAGGAAGTAAGGATTAGACTTTTGGTTGCGGCTCCGCCCGCGTGAATGAGTTTCTACGGGTTAAAAGTCCCGCTTTATATTTTCCTAGGATAAAAAGTAGCCTATGTTACTCGCTGATAATGTAGCTTCATATTGGTGAATGAATTATAAAAATCGGTCCAGTAGTTTTTGAGTTTAATTGTTACACACATACAAAAATACAAATCTTTCCTATTCATAATATTAGTATAGATTATATTTTCCCGGGATAAAAAGTAGCCTAAGTTACTCCTTATTATATCAGCTACCTGCCAATAAAAGTCCCGTCAAAATCGGTCCAGCCATTTCAGACACTTCTGCCTACTCCTTTAGGAATAAAGGCGTGTTGAGTGTTTTCTACACGAATATCATAAGGAGATATCATCAAAGAGGAAAGATTTTGTTGTTTGTTTGTTTGTAATGGATAAACTCAAAAACTACTGAACCGATTTTGAAAATTCTTTCACTAATAGGAAGCTACATTACTCCTGAGTGCTATAGGCTACTTTTTATCCCGGAAAAACTTTTTCACGCAGGCGGAGTCGCGAGCAGAAGTTTAGTGTTTTAATAATTATGTAAATTTATGATTATCTGTGTTAATTCATGCAATCGAGATTTCTGCATTTACCTTTAATGAAAATCCAGACATGGTCACGATTTTTCGCATATATAATATTAGTAAGTGACACACGTAAATGATTTATCTTACACTAGCATTTGCGCGCGGCTCCGCCCGCGTGGAAAAGTTTTTCCGGGATCAAAAGTAGCCTATAGCACTCAGGAGTAATGTAGCTTCCTATTAGTGAAAGAATTTTCAAAATCGGTCCAGTAGTTCCTGAGATTAGCGCGTTCAAACAAACAAACAAACTCTTCAGCTTTATATATTAGTATAGATTATACAACAAAGTCTCCCGCCGCGTCTGTCTGTTTCAACTTTCGCGATAAACCCAACAACTAACGAACGGATTTCGATGAAATTTGGTATGGATAAAGTTTGAGACCCTGGGAAGGACATAGGCTACTTTTTACTGGGAAAATATGTTAATAGTAAAAGAAATATTGTTGTAAAACATTTGGGATGGTATTTGTGATATCGAACTAGTAGTGGAAGTAACAGTTGGGTGTATTAAAAGGGTGCCGTATCGATGTGCGCTCTCATTCGCGATCTCTTTCGGTCTCAGTCTTGGCTCAGTCGTAGTGTTCTATATCTTTGTAAAAGTATTGGTGTAAAATCAGTGGTCGATATTTTTATTTAAATCAAAATCCTAACAATATTATTACTTACTGAAATCGATGAGTAGTCTCCCATAACCTTGCCTCTGGTACGGAGGCAGCGTCAGTATACACGACACGTTGTAATTCAGGAACGAGTTCTTTTCCTGTTTGAACAACATTAATTGTTAATAGAGATAGCGTCTACTACCCAGTAGATCTTAGATGAAATGTATTCGTATTGTATTATTTGTATATATTATATATTAGGATTGTTTACATAAATCGACTAAAAATATCATTTATGATATCAGTTATGAAAAAAACACGTCAATAGTATTTAAACTACATATAAAATCTACCAATAAAGGATACCCTTTATTCTGCATATTACGGAATATATGTTTTGTTCCGTGTTTACAAAATGATAAACTCCATAAGCAGAAAGTAACGCTTAAAGAGGAAGATCAAATACAAGGCACAGACATCCATAAGAACATAGAACATTCTAGTACATTCTCTATGGAAGTATAAAATACGGCATGTCTATGTCCATTTCCTACAAATACATTATGTAAACAATGTCTGCGTGACGTGACGCAGACTGATCGAGATGAGTGACGCACGCACAGAATCCGAACCGTTGCAATCGTAGATTAATTATTTTATCTTGGAAATAATGATTCAGAAAAAAATACGTCTGGATACTTTTTGGGTGTTTTTACTTTTGACGTGTTGATATAATTTTTCGAACGTAACCCATGATTTAGATACTTGTCGAGTAGACGAATAGTCACCAAAGCGAGTGTGTAAACAGCATATTCGGGTGAATTCGTTACTCATAAATCATTGTCATATTCTTGCACGAATCATTCGCCAATAGTCTAAGGGCCAGTTTCATAGGTTACCTAGTAAATTTCGTTTGAAAGTTATCGTATTAAAGAGCTGAAGTAGATAGTACTCATTTTATTACTATTTATCTGGAAACATAGATTAGAGTGTGACTTTCGTATTTGGTCGACTTATACATTTATGTTCCGAGTACATAGATATGTAAAAAAACCCAGTAACATTATATACATATCAGCAAGCGGTGAAATCGGTCCTAAATGAGGCATTAACAAAGTAAAAGAATCGATAACAATTTGAAATTCGAACTCGACTAATTAATTCTAGAATATATATAAAAAAAAATATATCGATCCAGCCAGTTAGTTTAAGGTTTCATTTTAGTGAGAAAGATGGGCGATGGAAAGGATAATCCAGATATGAGCCAGATAATCCTCAAGAACAACACGATGATCGGCTGTTCAGATCGTATTTTTACTTTCTTTAATTAACTTAAATGGATTTCATTTGTACTCTATGACCTACAGCGTATATTAATCCTTGTATAGTATCACGCTGTACGTGATTAGGTTAGGTTATGACCGAGACGGGTCATCGGGTTGCCTGATTGGTGTAGTGGCCACCCATCTACCCCCTTATTCTCTATGACACACGTTATTTTCACCGCTCGTAACAAGCACGTAACGTAACTCATCGCGTTTATCACTATGGAAATTTGCATACAGAATACTATTTAACGCCAATTACACGAAGTTAACGTAACACGGCCGCGTTACGAGTTAATACTGTCATAAAGAATAAGGGCGCAGGGCTTGAACCGTGAGGTTCTGGAAACACACACCGTAGTTGCCCGGGATTGGAATAGGTGCCCCATATAAAGATATGGTCGCTCCCTAGAAATCTATGGGACATAAGTCGAGCGAAAAATGGATGCACTAGTTGCGCCTCTGCCTACTCCTTTAAATATAAAATATGTGATTGTGTGTGTGGCGTCAAAGCCTTTCACCAGAATGGACCTTAAAATAAGAAAAAAACTAATTTCTAAATTTCTATTAATATTTCCGTTATTATAATTACCAAGCGGTAAAAGGATGAGCTACACCTCACAATTTGTCCGACTCTAGACTAACACCCGTATTCACAAACAACACTTAGAGGACGCATAGTGCTCCCGAACGCATAGTGTCGGTTATTTCATCGTTTTCTTTGGCCTTGTTCAGCTTTGTTTATCTGACAGCCAACTAAAACACAATTGTATTTCAATATTATCCATTGACAGCGCCCCTTTGCCTACGCACTATGAAGTCTGTCATGCCGAAAGCACTGAGAACAGACTAATTATCATAGCATTGCGCTGTCCTTAGCTAAGTAACGTTTGTGAATACGGGCCTAATTGACCACATGAATGTCTAAGTCTAAGCACAACGCTAATTGCAGTTATTCCGTTTTTAGTAACCGACCGAAGTGTATATGTAAGTGAGATCAATGCGGTCTGAGGGCACACAAATCCGCGACGGTGCACAAAAATCCGCTATAGTTATTGTAACTGGGGTCACACTGATGGCGAGAAGCGAAAAGTATTTTTTTCTGTGTCAAATAAAATACGACTCATTGAATTGAAAAAAGTATTTGACATAGATGGAAATAATTTCTAATATTGTGAAGGAATTGTATTGCAAGACTGAACAACTTATTAGTAACTTGATACTTAACACAGACAATTTTGTGTATAATGGAAAAGTCCTTAAAGACCAGATTTCTAAGATTCTTCAGAAGACATTAATGTCTGCTGGAAATTAAATCAATATTTGTTTATTCCTTTCTATATAAAATATAAAAGATTTTTTTCTGCCCAACTGATATCGCGAAAACACCCACCTCATAAGAATACATCAATCAAACAACCTATCCCCGTCCACTGGTGAACGTGGGCCACCCCAAATGAGCGCCAACCATCCCAGTCTTAAGCATCCCTTTTTGACTGCCTCGGTGGCGTAGTTGTATTGCGTACGCGTTACGAGTACAATTTGCGCGCTGAGATCCTGGGTTCGAATCCTGGGTCGGGCCAAAAAAAAAACATTGTGACTGGGTTTTTCCATCTTAAAAATTACTCAGTCGCAGCTCGGAGTCAGGATGTTGGCGGTGTGATACCCCCGTGCCTCGGAAAGCACGTAAAGCCGTTGGTCCTGCGCCTGATCTCTCTCCGGTCATGTCGGATTGCCGTCTCACCGGACTATGAGAGTAAAGGAATAGCGAGTGCACCCTGTGTATTGCGCGCAAACACTTGTACACTATAATATCTCCTGCGTATCTGGCTGATCTCTGTTGAGATTGGCCGCCGTGGCCGAAATCGGCTAGAAAGGGTAAGCATCCCTCGGATGATGCCATACTCCCGAGTGTCGACATTGGGTCGTAAGACTGTGTGAAACCAACATAACCGTTCCACTCACCCCCCAGTCGTGGTAGCGATAACGCGTTTTTTCCCCGCGAAAAAAAAAGTCTTGAGCATCCCACTACCCGCCGCCTGTAAAAATACACAACAACCAAAATCATATTCAACTTCATCGATACCGAATATTTCCAATCCAACCACGTCACTATTCCAAATGGCCGGGACACGTGACAGTGTATAACTAATGTACATTTTAGGTAAACTTCGCAAGTTTGGTATCCTAAACCCGGACAAACGGCGGCAGCTTCAGTCTGTCTGCAGCATCGGGTCATCGAACTGCATCGGGGGGTATGGGAGGTGAAAAGAGGAGGGGGAGAGCCCATCGATCTCTTCCCAAATCGTTTAAAAAAATACCTCTGACCTCCTGTGTAAATATCATAAGCCCCTCAACAAACAGCAGATTTTAGGATTTGCGATCTGTTTGTTTTTTCATCCATTGGAATAATGTGGGATAGAACTGAGCTTATTGTGGGGGTGGTGACTGGTGAGAAATGGTTTACGGGGTTTTTACGAATTTGTTGCGATTAAAAGAGCTTACGTATAAAAGCAAATATATACACATAAAATCATGACTGTATTTGGTTTACTTATTTTTCTAACCTATATAATCCTATTGCCATACAAATTTAAATATTGAACGATTCTAAGTTCTTAAAGCCTCGCCAATTTTATTTTCCTATTTGGAGATTGTACCCGGTCCTCCTTAGGTTAAACATGTCTACGTACGTACGTATTCAATTTCCGCCCACGTGAAAAAGTTTTGACTGGATAAAAAAAAAATCCAATAAAAAGCAGCCTATAGCACTCAGGAATAATGTAGCTTCCTATTAGTGAAAGAATTTTCAAAATCGGTCCAGTAGTTTTTGAGTTTATCGATTACAAACAAACAAACAATCAAATCCTTCCTCTTTATAATATTAGTATAGATATTATGCGGCGATGTCAGTCCACTGACCGATCTATGAATTTTAAATGAAATATTATAAATAATTTTATGTCTTCTAAAATACATGAAAACTGCACAAGATCAAACTTATTTTTTTTCAAGCGATTATAGCACCTGAACTTGAAAGATATAATTGCAAAAAATGGAATCCGTACAATTCACGATCCCATTTGCAAGTTTAAGTGACAGTAGGCGGGGCTCGTCGCACTCAGGACGGATGGCCAATGGGGCAGAAAGGTTCTGGAGTATCGACCGCACACAGGAAGATATTGGCACGGCCCTCCACTATATCTGATGACCTGGTAAAGCCTGTATTGAGAATAACGCTGATAGTCTGTTCGACTCTGACTGCTAGTCGTCATGATAGTAATAGAGGTGCTAGTACAATATTATGAGGTATGCGATTCTTCGAACTGGTGATGTTTCAGAAATGTTTCAATCATTGGAATATGTACAATTCCATATACGAGGAAATGCAATGCATCGCATATGACGCAGAGATATCGTACTGAATCATTAGATATTATATGAAATCATTGGATTTGTTTCTGATAATTATTTTTACTATTAAACTTCATGGAAATTAATTAAATCTCAGTTTTTTTTTCATTGTTTGTTAGATTCATATTATTACATTTCTACAAAATTCAATCAATTGATTGCAAACTAATAAAACTCAAAACTCTTAGAGTTCGAGGAGCAAGTGCATTCAAATAAAAAGAAAGTTAACCTTTTCAGCCAGATTCAGCGTCTGAGCACAGTCGTGTAGCTATACAGATGTAAAGATAATAAAATATATTTAAACAAGGCAAGGCAAGACGGATGGCGGGGCGCGCGGTACAATGGGCGCAGGTCTGGCGCGGGTTCACACGGCGCGTCTAGACGTCTGGCCGCGTGTTTACATCGCTAGATTGTCACCTAGGGTGGCGGGACGGTTCCGATGCACCGCCGAATTTTACACTACAAGACTTCTACTCGCGGCTCCGCCCTCGTGAAAAAGTTTTTCCGGGATAAAAAGTAGCCTATAGCACTCACGGCTAATGTAGCTTCCTATTAGTGAAAGAATTTTCAAAATCAGTCCAGTAGTTTTTGAGTTTATCGATTCCAAACAAACAAACAATCAAATCTTTCCTCTTTATAATATTAGTATAGATGGATACTAGTATATATTAGTATAGTCTTGATTCACGATGAGCGTTTTATTAAAAACCTTCTCCTTTTTTGTTAGTGACAAGGGAGCTTCGTAGGATTGCACTTTATTTGATTTATTGCAGTGAATTTTAATGCATAAAGTCTTGATGAAAACTCTGTAAGCTACATATTTGCATTAATGATATTTTAATACTTTGAGAGTTCTTCACGTTCATGATGCCGGGTGGGGAAGATATCGAGCGTTGTTGGGATGTCAAGCATGCCATTTTACTCGACCGGTGACTGATAAATGATATATCAACGACATGGATTGTATCGTTAGTGAAGGTCGACTATAATCGCGTTCATAGAGTATCGATAATTGGGCTTTGCGGGAACCTTAACATCTGAATCCACTACGAGTATGAAGCATCATATCGCATAGAGATCCTATCAAATAGGTAGGAGTTGACCTAACAAGCGTACAAGCGGGCGCTTACACGCTCGCCGCGTCATCGGTCTTGATGACGTCGTAGCGTCAACGTTCCCTACGTTGCGCTCGTCGAATCTGGGTTTACATTCCTTATGATAATTTTTCACATATTTTTTGTATGGTTTGTGCATTAAAAATAGAAATTAGGTGACGGGTTATTGGTTTTGATTCTATTGGGTTAAATTTGTGATTTTTACGATTCTGAGATTGTAATTTGGCACGATATGGTGTTAGGCTCGCCATTCATTATGACATTTTGGGGTGGATTTAATATGGGTACTTACAAAAGTTGCATTTCAGCTTACCCATGGGCGTAAATGGCGTAAGCTCACGTCAAATACCTAAACCTAATGAAATTTCTAATTTTATGTCAAACTAATTTGTTAAACAGTAATATTATCTTACAAATCTATTTTTTTTATTGCATAGAGTGACGAGACGTGTATGCTGTTCGCCTGATGGTAAGCAATACGACCACCCATAAACAGAAGCAACACCATCCAGCACCTTGACTTACAAAATACTGTGTGGCATTCCACTGCGCTCGTCATCTTGAGACATAAAGATGTTAAGTCTCATTATGACCAGTAGTTACACTGGCTACAATGTCCTTCAAACCGAAACACAACAGTGCATGCACACTGCTGCTTTGCGGTAGAAACAAACATTGCGGTGGTACCCACCCAGACGACTTTTACATATGAGAGCCCTACCACCAGTAAATGTAATGTTATAATTAAAACGAATGGAGACTGACCAACATTCCCATTCGTTAAAACTATTAATATAAATAAGAAAAATATAGCGTTGTTATTTTTATCAAATACTAGTAGATATTAAATTAATTTTCGAATCAATATTACAAACATAATACCGGCCACTCCACTAATCCGCCCACAAAAAACCATAACCAACCTCAACATAAAATAACACCGGAAAAAAACCCCATACCGTAAATAAAACTGCAAAGATTAAATAGTTAAATTGGCGCCGCCGCGTCACAAAGGCTCGTCTGGGCCCATCGATCGTAATAACACTAGACTGTAAAATTCACGTCTAAATGTACGTACAGATCGAGTTAGGGTGTGTGCACACTGCTGCGAACTTGCAATCAAGATACATTTAAAATAAACACCAGCGTGTGGGCTGGCTTTATGTTTTAGGGAGTTTACAATCAGGCAACGTAGGTGAGGGATATATAAAGTAATGTACATTGAAGTAAAAAAAAACATAAACAACCTATAGATATGGTAGGTCTCTTATATGTAAGAGTCCGTCTGGGTGGGTACCACCGCAATGTCTATTTCTACCGCCAAGCAGCAGTGTGCATGCACTGTTGTGTTTCGGTTTGAAGGACATTGTAGACAGTGTAACTACAGGACATAATGAGACTTAACATCTTATGTCTCAGGATGACGAGCGCAGTGGAATGCCACACAGTACTTTGTAACTCAAGGTGCTGGATGGTGTTGCTACTGTTTATGGGTGGTCGTATCGCTTACCATCAGGCGAACGGCATGCTCGTCTCGTTATTAAATGCCATAAAAAAAAAAGATATAATAAAATCGCAGACATTCCGTGTCTGTAGATTAAATAGTTTAAAAAAAAACGCAAGTATAGGTAATTTGTAATGAGTAAATACATAAAAAAAGAAATTGCAAATACAATAATGTGTGATGTGTCTGCCTTTATGTTTGTAATCCTCGTACTTTCATTGTAAATACTAACAATTCGTAGAAAACTTTGATTTCTAAACAGCGCTTTGCAGAGAAGTAAAACGCAGTAAAAGAAATAGAAAATAAAATACAGATTTCAAGAGCTCCAGAGAAGGTGCTAAATAGAAGGCGTGAAGAAAATGGAGCAGGGTTTTACTAAGAACGAAATAATTTTCCAACCTACAGTCGAGCTACCTAAGGCATGAACCCTCTCAGTAGCCAAGCATTGGGAAGAATATACTACAAGGCTAGTATTATTGAAATAGTTTATCCTTTGTGGTATTTGAAATCCATTATTATTGTCACGTGACGCATTTTTAATTGCAATATAATTTTATGTTATTTTATTGGATCTCGAGCAGATAGTATACTAGAGATTAAATCAAAACAAGCACTTAAATACCTAATACTACCCATCTTTTTTTACATCCAGATTAAGGGAGCTTTGTCGTATACTCACGACTGTGTCGCTCCGTTATCCGTGCGTTTTGATTGATGTCTACTCATTTCCTCCATTTTTTAACCCAATTACAGGCAACTACAACAATCAATTTCGCACGTATCATTATCACAGAAGTGTTGTCTGGTTAACCCTTAAATGCAGAGACTTAGACGCGTTTGCCGAGACGGCGCGGGGTCAATGCACCGCCGACGTCGCATCCGCCCGTCTCAAGTCGCGATGCGGATGCCACGAATAAAATGCATCTATTTTAGTATTTAATTACAATATTCATAGTAATTTAAAGTTTTTCACAGCTTGGTTAGTGCGAGTCCAACGAAAGTGCTTCTGTATTCTCTTCCGATATAAAAATTAGTCCCATATGTTAATCCAGAACTTGGTCTGTATTTGTGTTAAATCATTGAAGTCCATTTAACATGTAGACATAACTTATAACAAATATCCAATAAACTAAATACACATATACCTTCACACTTTTTTTAATTGGATAGCTTAATATAAGTGTCATTATCAAATGACCAAAAATGAGGAGTTGGTGTCTCGGAGATTATCGACACAAATTATTTAGGTATTAGTAACAAGAGACTTGAGAACAGTCAGAGATATTTCAAGAGTACTTTAATTTATTCTCAGTTAAACAGAGAAATATACTCAGTGAAAGATAAATATTATAATTGCACAAGTAACCATTCACTCGTATAATGTTGTTTTATGAATATAAAACAACATAAAAATTATATGTTGTTTTATGAATATAAAACAACATAAAAATTATAAACACAATATTGTTACGGGTATTCATTGTTTTATTTTTTATTAATTCTTATGAATTCATAATGCCGAAGTAAAAAATCCAATTCATAAAAAACGGCATATAACCACTTTATACGAGTGCTTATGTAGAGCCACGATGCGCCACTCGACGCTACTACGCCGTAGCGTTACGAGCTACGTCACGTAGTTTTACGTCGAGTGCTACGAAGCTACGAACAGCGTAGACTGTCAGTGACTATCGACTGCAATAAGGTGGTTTTTGGAAAGGAATCCTATAGCAAGATTGATAAGGAAGTTTTTCGTTTGGAAGCTACTTTTAAAACTTCTTTACTAGGTTTTAAATTATAAATTGTAGCAACTTATTAAAGAAGCTATTATAAGCTAAATAGCTTCTATTTTCGAAAACAATCATTAGCTATTATGGTAACTTAATACACAATAAAGTAAAGATATATAGCCATATTATGGATAAAACATACATTTCAAATACAGGCAGTTCGCACACGGGCGGTACAGCCCTTTGAACCAATTAAAACAGTTTCATAAAAGCCGCCGGCCAAAAACGCAATAACCCACAAGTGAACACTTCATTTTTTTCATTTCAACATGCTATTTTACCCATGCAAAGTCTTTATAAAGAGGCAAAGTTCGTGACTTTTGTTTATATCATAAATATTATAAATGCGAAGTGATATTGGATTTTTCTAATCAGTATTAGCTCGGAGTCTGGAATTTGTGCCCGATATGGCGATAGGCTCGCCCCCTATCACATCATGGGACGGAATACGCAAGCCGAAAAGTGGGCGCACTAGTTGCGCCTCTGCCTACGCCTCCGGGGATAAAAGGCGTGAGTATGCGCATAAATGCGAAAGTTTTTGAAGAGGTTGGATATTTGCAAACATCGCTGAACGGATTCGAGAGAAATCCCTTTTTTTATACGTCATGACAAAGTGACCCCATAGCACCTGATGGTAAGTGAAATGGGATCCAGATAGAGTCCAGACTGACGAGTGATGATTATTCCTCGCCAGTCAACACAATTATGCCGGCCTGTAAACCGGATATACACAGGCTGATCCCGGAAAATAATAATAATAATTATGTTAAATTTAAATGCATGACATAGTAATATATTTAATTTCACTACTTATTTTATAAATATTTACATCTAGATAACATTTTTTTCTCGACTACTAGACAAAAAATATATAATAAAAAATTAAATTTACAAAATAATATTAACTACTATAAACAACGAGTTTTATCTAAGAAAACAGTTTCTCCCTCTCTTCTATGTTGCCGTGCCCTGCAGGGTCCACGATTATGTACTTCTCTTAATTTGTAAACCTATTTAACAATTGTGGAGTGCATTAAATTGATTTGATTTGGAAGTTACGTGGGCCACTATGGCAGTTGTAAAACCTTGTGTATCGTGGTCGCTATCCGGGTGGATACAATATGGCTCACCTTTAGAACTAAAACGACACAAGTCAAATAAATAAAAATCGAGTTATCGCCATAAAATGACTTATAACTGGTCCCTTTTTTATGTTCCCGCTTGAATATGGCTGTGTTTGAACTATTGTTGTATTGAGAATTTCGTTTCAAGTCATTTTATGACGATAACTCAATTTTCGGTTATTTAGAATTGTGTCGTTTTCGTTCTAAAGGTGAGATTTATCTTACCACCAGCATACAGAACACAAATAAACCATTTAATCCCGGAAAAGTGGGGATTTTATACCGGACAAGTTTCTTTTTTTTTTTAAGGCATTGAATGACGAGCCGAGCATGCCGTTCGCCTGATGGTAAGCGATACGACCACCCAAAAACAGTAGCAACACCATCCAGCACCTTTAGTTACAAAGTACTGTGTGGCATTCGACTGCGCTCGTCATCCTGAGACGAAAGATGTTAAGTCTCACTATGTCCTGTAGTTCCACTGGCTACAATGTCCTTCAAACCGAAACACAACAATGCATGCACACTGGTGCTTGGCGGTAGAAATAAACATTGCGGTGGTACCCACCCAGACGGTCTCTTACATATGAGAGACCTACCACCAGTATCTTGCGCCGTTTTATCAGCATTATACGTTTCCAAGAAATAGAACTTTCTATTAGTACTACGGCAAGAGTGACCTGGGCTTATTATAAACATTTCAGTGTATTTTCAGCAAACGGTTACACTCCCATTATAATGTCAGAGAAAAACTATGGTATTAGATCCGATTACCCACCATGTTTGAAGTTAAAATAAACAAACACAAGGCAAGCTTAATGTACGTCAACTCAGTTGGAACTTAGGTACAGCACTTCGTTACAAATGTCTGCATTAGCCATTGGTGTAAAAAATACCGCATTAGCACTCTTGTATTGTGCGTCATCAATTGTTAAACTAAAAACATGACTTTCCTCTGTGACAGTCGGTTAAATACCCCAATAAAATACAATTAGTCTGTGCAAATGATAATGGGATGGCACATGTCGGGCGGCGGGCGCGAAGCAGGCGTGTAATTGAAATCGCCGCAACAAATCGCACAGATACGCCCGACCAGTGGGGACTGTAAAATTTTAGATCTACCCTTTTGGCATGCAACTTATTGAGATGATTATTTGATATGAAAGTTAACTAATCTTAGTTCTTACTTATATTATAATGTTTATATAATTGGATGTTTGTTAGAAGTAAACGCAGAAACAGCTGAACCGATCTGGATGAAAGGACAAGTCCAAAAACGGGTTCAAATTCTAAACGAGATACTTTATATGTATTTGGATAGCACTCCCAAAAACTAGCATTTTACAATTCGTTTAATTTTAAAAACCTCCGATTTTGAGCTGCATGTAATTTTAAAACTACGCTTAATATGCAAGTTTTAAAAAAAGTTACTTATAAATGGGGGGGGGGGGTCCAAAAATATTTTTTAATGGATCCAAGATTCATATTTTTTCCCTTTAATATTCATGAAGTTTGAGCCATACAAAAAGACATTTCCATTGGCACACGGGTACATCATATCCTGGATTCACACATAGACTACATTTTAACTACATAGGCTATTATAATCAAATTCACTATGTACGTTTTTGTTCGTCCCTTAAGGTCATCCCTTAACAAATATTTGAGCAATTCCTCTTAATTTTACAGAACTACCACTATCGCAACTAGCATAAAAATAAGACATAAATCTTCATATAGGTACAACAAAACAAGAAAAACCCAACCCCCAAAATTAACCACAAAAGAATCAATAGTACGCTCGTAATAGTCTAGGTATGCAACAGCCTCACACGAGTGGGGTGCATCCCGTGGGGTTGGGGCCGTGCGGGGTAAGAGTGTGGGGTCGGTGGGGGGGTCGGCGGGGGCGTGTCTCACCCCACGAGGTCGTCGAACTCACAGCTGACGCGTCGCTCTCAATGACTGTAGTACGCGACTCGTCTATACACAGTCCGCTATGTATATTCATTTGCGGGTTGTAATTGTGTTTTTGCTATGCGCCGAGCGTAGTTTTGCTTATCGACTTGAATGGCGCCCCTTTGTAATGGATTTCTAGTTGTGATTTCTTTATAGATATTTTATTTTGAAAATTGGAAAGAAGATTAGTAATAACACCGCGGATATTTTCACCCTTTTAGGTTTACTGGTACCGGTGAAATGAAATCCATTTGTAATATATTCTGTAAATGATTTAATAAAATAAATAAATAAATTTGAAATTTAATAGATATTTAGATTTACGATTATACCTAGAGTGGGGGGTACTAAATATTTAAATTATGTACTCAAGGTTGTTAAGACAGTATAATGTTGTTTTCTTTTTAAATAAATCGTTTTTCTTTCTTTCTTTCAAATTAAACTATTATAACGGATTTTATCGTGAATTTTTTATTTTTATTTTCCCCGACGTTTCGAAGGCTTTGCAGCACTTCGTGGTCACGGGGCGGACTGAGGTGTAGGTTATAATAGTTTAATTTCAATGTTTAACATTCGCGTAAACGTAAGGAATTATTATACAGAATAATGTTTTTAAAGCGTATAATAAAACATTGATTGAAAAATAAGACCTATAGGATATATTATTTTTTTTATTTTTTATTATGGCAATTGTTTGAACATTTTGCCAATGTCAAGTTTGGGTTGTCTTTTTTTATTATCTATAGTATGTCGGAGTAAAGCAGTGCCTACCTTACTAATACTTTATCGAGGAGTTTTTGGGGCAACAAAACAAAACACTTGATTAGGACAGTTATTTCAATTCACTTCATTTGAGCACTTTAATAACTATTGCACCCACTTTTCGCCGTGCGTATTCCGTGCCATGATGTGATAGGGGGCGAGCCTATCGCCATATCGGGCACAAATTCCAGTCTCCGGGCTGATATTGAATAGACAAATCCATTATCACTTTGCCCGACCCGGGGATCGAACCCGAGACCTCAGCATTGCAGTCGTACCGTAATACAACTACGCCACCGAGGCAGTCAGTTTAATGTAACCTGAATACATTAGATATTTTAGAATAACTAGCTTAAATCGACTTTCAAAATCCCAAAATCTAAAACATCGATTGATTTTGTTTCCATCAATCAATCGATAAGAAATGATGAGACCAAGGGTCATGCACATCGCCAGTAGCTACTATGATTCTTGATATAATCATGAATAAATGTCATCAGCACGTGCAATCTGTAGACTACTCTACCGCCAAGCAGCAGTGTGCATGCACTGTTGTGTTTCGGTTTGAAGGACATTGTAGCCAGTGTAACTACAGGACATAGTGAGACTTAAAATCTTGTGTCTCAGGATGACGAGCGCAGTGGAATGCCACACAGTACTTAGTAACTCAAGGTGCTGGATGGTGTTGCTACTGTTTATGGGTGGTCGTATCGCTTACCAGCAGGCGAACGGCATGCTCGTTTCGTCATTTAATGCCATAAAAAAAAAAGACTCGAAATTGTCCCAATTAGGACGTTTTCAACACACTTTTGTTCGTATTGGTTTTGATAAGTCAGGTCTTCCACACATGTCAATATAGTGTAACGTAAAAGAACGAGTACCTATGTGTGCGTGCGGAACACTATGTTTGATTTGTTAAGATATGGTGTATCTGTCAACAATAAAATAATAACACCAGCTCTGTATTGTTTAATGTCCTTCTGCTGGGCACGGGCCTCCTCTACTACTGTGAGGGTTTAGGACCTTAGTCCACCACGCTGGCCTAGACTTCACATACCTTTGAAATTCTTATGGAGAACTTCACCGGTTCTTCTTCACCGTTAAAGCAATCGATAATTCACAAAGCAAACACACATAACTTTAGAAAAGTCAGAGGTGTGCCTTTGGGTTTTGAACCTGCGGACCTTCGTCTCGGCAGTCCGTTCCACTTCCAACTGGGCTATCGCCGCTAAATGGCAATAAGCTCAACATCATCATGTTGTAGCATGAGACCTAACATAGTTGGTACAATGTGATTGTGATTCACCCTTTACCAATCCCTTGTTTTTTTTTTTTTCTTATTTTAAGGAGCTTTGTCGAATGTTACGACCAAGTCGCTCCATACGTCCACTTAAATATACTTAAAAGGGTAAAGGCTTGATGTTATGCTATGTATTTGTATAGATATACATTGTGTAAATTATCGCATCTGGGGCAAACATACAATATTGCGACATTATGTCAAGCCATATTGAAACGAAATGCTCGCACCAAGCGTATAATACCTTAATTACGACATTAGAGCAAAGTGGTTACATACAGACTTCTAAACGACAAAAGAGCGTATGCGCCACGAATAAACTTTTACAGGAGATTGTGTTTTTAATTAACTTCAATTGTGTTAGACCTACAATTATATTATAAAGAAACGGAGATTCACTTGAAAATCTATTTTTTTACATTGCTGTTTACGCTTATCCAAATTTAATCATCTGATATAAACTATGTATCATATGTAATTGAAGCAAAAATGTAATAAGCAAATGAAGTGATTAATAAGTTTGGATTTAGATATTATTATGAAACGCAACTTCAACTAATGTGACAAAGATTTTTTTCCGTAATAATAGTATCAAAGTTGGGTTAAACATGAGGCAACCTAGCGAGGCTTAACACGCTCACTTCTCATAATTTAGTTGGTGGTATAGGTAGAACAACAAAATTTCGGAGTGAGCAGATGCCTCCGACTGCGTTTGTGAACACTGTCAACTAAGATTATTCAAAACCAAAATAAAATATTCATAATAAAATCTTGTTTCCATCTTTTCAGTTCTTCAATGAATTTAATAAAGATGGCAGATATAGACGCAGTCGAGTTTTTTGTTTTTCTTAAATATTTTGTTTTTATTATTTCCGTCTTTTAAGTCTCAAGCACCTTTATTAGCATTTCCTATTCTAAACTTCAATAAAACATATAAGTTATATATATATTCGTAATCACCGTTAAAAAATCTTTATTTTGATACTACACTCGATGTATTTTGAAAACATTTTCTTTTTTCGAGATCACTTTTTGCCGGCAAAAATCCTTAATTTTGTTTATTTTTTATTTTGATGTACCCAGTGTCACTCTCACGACTAAGACGAATCTATTGATACCACTCACATAAAAATACGATAAGCCGTTTAGGCTGTAGGGCGTGCCAAAGAAATATACAAACATACATACATACATACACTCGAAAAACATAACCCTCCTTCTTTCGCAGTAAGGTAAATACTGCTATGTGCTAGAGTAGGCGTGTAGTTGAGACATATAGCTATCTCCTTCGCACGCACGCATGTAATAGTGATGACGTGCGGCATGTGTTGTCAATCCTTATCTTTCATTAGACACTTATCCTTCCACTAGAATTAAAAGGCTTCATTATGTATTAATTTCCATATAACGGCCATTTTTTAAATTATTCTTATTTTTTTAAACAACATGATTTAAAGAAACGGAATAATTCGACAAATTGATATGACAGCTACTGCCTGGTCCATTACTGGTTCAAATACTCTATCATGGAATCGGCGAAGTATTATGTTAATGAAATATCCGCATATATTACGTCCTTCGTAGACCGCGTTTGTTTTCACGACAAAAAAGAAAACACATGGAATAGAAATAGTTCCGCATCGTAGTACAGTTTTGTGGTCCAGGAAGAACTTCAGTAGCAGATACACCTGCAGTATTTTAGTATTCTAGTGTTTTGTCCATTACTGGTTCACATACTGTAACATAGACTCACTCACACACACACACTCACGCCTTTTATCTCCGAAGAGGTAGGCAGAGGCGCAACTAGTGCAACCACTTATCGCCGTGCGTATTCCCATGATGTTATAGGGAGTGAGCCTATCGCCATATCGGGCACAAATTCCGGGCTTGAAACTGTTTTTTTTTTTTTTTTTTTTTTTTTTTTTTTTTTTTTTTTTTTTTTTTTATAGCATAGAATGACGAGACGAGCATGCCGTTCGCCTGCTGGTAAGCGATACGACCACCCATAAACAGTAGCAACACCATCCAGCACCTTGACTTACAAAGTACTGTGTGGCAT
Organism: Sphinx pinastri; assembly: GCA_947568825.1. Classification (NCBI taxonomy): domain Eukaryota; kingdom Metazoa; phylum Arthropoda; class Insecta; order Lepidoptera; family Sphingidae; genus Sphinx; species Sphinx pinastri. Next base: position 5,916,187 of record OX387620.1, read on the forward strand.
TCCACTGCGCTCGACATCCTGAGACATAAGATGTTAAGTCTCATTATGTCCAGTAGTTATACTGGCTACAATGTCCTTCAAACCGAAACACAACAGTGCATGCACACTGCTACTTGGCGGTAGAAATAGACATTGCGGTGGTACCCACCCAGACGGCCTCTTACATAATGAGAGACCTACCACCAGTGAATTGAAAAATCCAATATCACTTTGCCCGACCCCGGGATTGAATCCGACATAGACTGACCTTACTGAAATATCCGACTACGTGGCATCCCTCGCTGTCAGCGTTGGTCATCACGTAAAATAGAAACGGTTCCACATCGTAGTAGAGCGTCTTGTGGTCAAGGAAGAACTTAGCTAGCAGACACAGCTGTTGGCAATACTGTTTGTGTTTACGGCCGTCCACTTGCCACACGCTGAGGTTATCCTTTCTGTATACCTGTAGAAGAATATTATACTATTGTATTTTCTTCAGAGCTTTTACTTTCGTGAATGGGGACGAAATTCACAAAGTGACCTAATTCATTACCAGATATTTGCAAGTAGTTACAATTTTCCGACCTGACCATTTGTTGGCGTTGGCCATAAAGAAGTGAGTATTAAGTACCATAGATATTAATTGAACAAGTCAGAGGCGGAATGATTCATCGTCACCATCATCATCAGCCATATGATGTCGACTGCTGACCATAGGCCTCTCCTAATGATTATCCTTCGTCGCCAGCAACCAGATAAACCTGCGCCAAACTTGTTTCTGCGTCGGACACATACGTGATACGACCGCGCCGCAATTTGAATGACGCTAGCGCCAAAAATAAAAAAAAACGCGCGTCTAATATATAAAGTAAAATGCATAAATTCATTTTAAAAATTGTGAAAAAAATATCAAAGAAAGATATGAGTGAGTGATTGAATGAGTATGTGAATGAAGAGAGTGAGTGAGTGAATGACCTCGTCGCCGGGCGGGTGCCGTGACTGAAGAGAGTGAGTGAGTGAATGATCTCGTCACTGGACGGTGCCATGAATGAAGAGAATGAAAGTGAGTGAGTGAATGTCCTTGTCGCCGGGCGGGTGCCGTGAACGAAGAGAATGAGAGTGAGTGAGCGAATGACCTCGTCGCCGGGCGGGTGCCATGAACGAAGAGAACAATAGTGAGTGAGTGAATGACCTCGTCGCCGGGCGGGTGCCGTGAATGAATAGATGAGAGTGAGTGAGTGAATGACCTCGTCGCCGGGCGGGTGCCATGAACAAAGAGAACAAGAGTGAGTGAGTGAATGACATCGTCACCGGGCGGGTGCCGTGAATGAATAGAATGAGAGTGAGTGAGTGAATGACCTCGTCGCCGGGCGGGTGCTTCCAGACGCACTTGGTGGCGTGTCGGTCGGCGCCGGCGCCGCAGCGGTGGTGCGCGAGGCAGAACTCGCACACGAACAGCCGCGGCACGCGCGCCGCCTCGCCCGGGTACGGCGACTGGTACCACACCTCCATCATGTACTTGCCCATCACCACGTACCTGCCGTAGTTCACAAACAATATGCGCTTTTGAAATATGCCAACACACATTATACATATATACATTGTTTCGTTAATGGAGGAGGCCTACTACTAAGTATGTAAGGTATTTAATTTATTGATAAAAAGAAGTTTGTATGTCGTAGAATTAAAGGCTTATTTATTTACTGGGTGTAGCTTGCCACATCGCCAGCGCCATTTACTTAATCAGATTAAAAATATCCATTATTTCCCATGGGAGCCAATTATCGGGACTTAAAGTTCCCTGTATGTCAGTCAGGACATGACCTACCCGTGTGCCAAATTTCATCCAAATCCGTTTAGTTGTTTCTGCGTTTACTTCTAACATTTTCATTAATATTTGCATTTATAATATTAGTAACATAAGAATAGAATAACACTGTGAATTGTCCTTTCCATATCAATATCAAACATACAATAGATTTACATAATTATATTCAATATTAGAATGATACCAGTAAAATCTTCTTAAGTCAAAATATCAGGTACATTAAATCTCTGAGAACATATATATTAAGATATATTAAAATAATATTTTAATCTATAGCTGTTGTGAGGAAAGCAGGCAGGTTAAAAAAAAACGCTTTTGTTAGTCACGTAACATTAAACATATGGCTTTTATGAGCTAATTAGTACAAATAATTATAAGCTCACTAGATATTGTACGAAGTATAGTAGTAGCAGGTAGTCAAATTCCTCTCTCACAAATCCAATGCTACTTAGATACAGGTGCAGACGCCGAATATAATGCGTTAGTATAATAATGTGTAATAAATAAGTCACCACATTAGTTCCAAAAAATGCAAGCTGTGTGTATTAACTTTCATTAAAAAAGGCGCTTACAAGACCCGTGTCACCCCGGTTTTGACGATACAATATCCGAAGCCAAGATGATTTTCTACAGGCGTTAACGTTAGAATAAATACTAATGTATGGGAATGACGTATACTTGCGATGGGCTTATCGATATGATCGTCATTCCCATAACTGTGCCGACCGAACAGGAATGTTTATCTCTTGCTAGTTGTAATTTTTTGGGCTTCACTTCACTTACTATCAGGTGCAGTGAAGCCACTTTATCTAACCACACACATACTCACGCCCTTTATCCCTGAAGGGGTAGGCAGAGGAGCAACTAGTGCACCCACTTTTCGCCGTGCGTATTCCGTCCCATCATGTGATAGGAGGCGAGCCTATCGCCATATCGGGAAAAACCAGACTGATACTGAATTTAAAACCCAATATCACTGCCCGACCCGGGAATCGAACCCGAGACTTCAGCATTGCAGTCATACCGTAATACAACTACGCCACAAAATAAAACTATTGTATTGGCGTTGATGCTTGTAGAAAAGCATCTTGGCTACGGCCCTCGTTCCACGTCCAAGCAACACAAACTAATCAGGACATAACCAATACTATAAAGAACCATTACACACATTAGATACCTGGTGCCTTTATCAGCTGGTATGTCTGCTAGCTCCTCTTCAATTTTGATAGCTCCTAACGCCTGGGCTTCCCTGAACAGTTTGAGGTCGTAATCAGGCGCGAACCCTTCTAGTATGGGCTCCCGTTCCTCATTCAGTTCGTCGTTGCCTGAAGCTGCTAGTTTCTCGCGCAACTCTTGGCTGCCTTTCCATTTCGAGCGCATATCCTGGGAAAGTATTGAATATATTATGCCGGATAAGATATTGTTAGACTCTATCTGCGGTTGAGTATCTATGTTTTACCTAGGTGGATTACTTGTATATTTTGGTTTTGCATCCAAACAGTAATGTGCAAGCACTGTGCTGTTCCGGATTTATGTACATGATAGCTAATATTCTTTAGATATGCAATAATTTCAGCAACTAACTAAGGAAAAAGTTTTGTGAATCAGTCAGAAATGCTATAATTTATGGGTTATAGTGCTTGCTATTGGACAATAGATTTGTTTTTTAAAAACTACAGTAATGTGTATTTTCGGTCCAAAATTGGTCATCCGAAAACATTTATAATGTTGATACCATGCCCTATTGTGAATTTTTAATAGCAATTTTCAGATCATAAGTATAATAGCCAGCAAATAACTTGAGCATACTACCGGTTGGTGGAGGATTTTTTTGCACAAAAACACATAGCTACACTAACGTTCAAAAACACGTAGCTACATAGCTACACTAATGTACAAAAACACGTAGCTACATAGCTACACTAATGTACAAAAACACGTAGCTACATAGCTACACTAATGTACAAAAACACGTAGCTACATAGCTACACTAATGTACAAAAACACGTAGCTACATACATACACTAACTAGCTTTTGCCAGCGGCTCCGCCCGCGTGAAAGGGTATGTCCGGAATAAAAGTCCCGCTTATATTTTCTCGGAATAAAAAGTAGCCTATGCGTTAATCTAGGACACGATCTACCTGTGTGCCAAATTTCATCGAAATTTGTTCAGTAGTTTTTTGCGTTAAAGAGTAACAAACATATATCCATATATTCTTAGTTACTTTCGCGTTTATAATATTAGTAGGATGTACAAAAACACGTAGCTACCCTAGCATACAGAAAGTATGTGTGTGTGTGTGCTCACCTTGACCTTGAGCTGGTAGGCGCGCTGGTCGAGCGTGGGCATGTGTACGTGTGTATGTGTGTGTGTGTGTGCTCACCTTGAACTTGAGCTGGTAGGCGCGCTGGTCGAGCGTGGGCATGTGTACGTGTGTATGTGTGTGTGTGTGTGCTTACCTTGACCTTGAGCTGGTAGGCGCGCTGGTCGAGCGTGGGCATGTGTACGTGTGTATGTGTGTGTGTAAGTGCTCACCTTGACCTTGAGCTGGTAGGCGCGCTGGTCGAGCGTGGGCATGTGTACGTGTGTATGTGTGTGTGTGTGTGCTCACCTTGAACTTGAGCTGGTAGGCGCGCTGGTCGAGCGTGGGCATGTGTACGTGTGTATGTGTGTGTGTGTGTGCTTACCTTGACCTTGAGCTGGTAGGCGCGCTGGTCGAGCGTGGGCATGTGTACGTGTGTATGTGTGTGTGTAAGTGCTCACCTTGACCTTGAGCTGGTAGGCGCGCTGGTCAAGCGTGGGCATGTGTACGTGTGTATGTGTGTGTGTGTGCTCACCTTGACCTTGAGCTGGTAGGCGCGCTGGTCGAGCGTGGGCATGTGTACGTGTGTATGTGTGTGTGTAAGTGCTCACCTTGACCTTGAGCTGGTAGGCGCGCTGGTCAAGCGTGGGCATGTGTACGTGTGTATGTGTGTGTGTGTGCTCACCTTGACCTTGAGCTGGTAGGCGCGCTGGTCAAGCGTGGGCATGTGTACGTGTGTATGTGTGTGTGTAAGTGCTCACCTTGACCTTGAGCTGGTAGGCGCGCTGGTCGAGCGTGGGCATGTGTACGTGTGTATGTGCTCACCTTGACCTTGAGCTGGTAGGCGCGCTGGTCGAGCGTGGGCATGTGCCTCGGGCGCGTGGCGAGCATGTTGGTGGCGCGGCGGCGCGCGGCGGCGGCGGCGGCGCGCTCCTCGCTGGCGGCGGCGCACCACGCGTCCGTCACGTTGTGGTAGGTCGGGCACGCGTCGCGCGAGAAGTGCGTGCGCGCCTTGCCGCCTGCACACAACACACTGATGGTGGCAGTTGGCACTACTGCCAGGTGTTTGCCAAAATATTGACATTTCCATTTTAAAGCAATTTGTTCTTTGTGTACTGCCTCGGTGGCGTAGTTGTATTACGGTAGGACTGCGATGCTGAGGTCTTGGGTTCGATTCCCGGGTCGGGCAAAGTGATATTGGGTTTTAATTTCAGTATTAGCCCGGAGTCTGGAATTTGTGCCCGATATGGAGATAGGCTTATCACATCATGGGACGGAATACGCACAGCGAAAAGTGGGTGCACTAGGTGCGCCTTTCTGCCTACCCTTTCGGGGATAAAAGGCGTGAGTGTGTGTGTGTGTGTTGTGTTCCTTATGCCATAAAGTTCGATTGGCGTAATTGCGCAAAACACAACACTCACTAATGGTGGCACTACTGGCGTATATGTAAAAACATCTTAATATTTTACGCCTTTTGATCAAAGGAATATCGACTTTATATTATTTATCCGGTTTTAAACAGGCTGTAATTACGTCGACTGACGAAGAGACAAGAGTAATCATCATTCGATACTATCTGGACTCGACTGGACTTACCATCAGTTTCAGTACGATCACTTTGCCATGTACGCAAAACAAATTTAAATAAAAACCCTCTATTGTAAAGCAAACCTGCTCCCAGCAATTATTGTATGCATATTATAACACTAGCTTTTGCTCGCGACCCAGGATAAAAGTCCCGTTTTTATTTCCTCGTGATAAAAAGTAGCCTATGTGTTAATCCAGGACATAATCTACCCGTGTGCCAAATTTCATCGAAATACGTTCAGTAGTTTCGGAGATGTGCAGTAACAAACAGAAAAACAGACAGACAGAAAAGAATTATAATAAAAATAGATGATTTGTTTTCCATTACTCTTTTTTAGTCCCCTCTTTCCTTTTTATCGCATTTCGTTAAATGTACAGACAGACCAGTTCTACTGCTTTATTATATGTATAGATGAGGTTCTTATTATTACCTTAATTGGTCAATATTCGCTTTTCTGGCAACACTGCATTTTTTTAACGCGAACCTTATGCGCCGTTGCGTAAAGACGATTTCCGCTTAATTGACAGGTGACGTCATGGCCGAATGTGGCCAAGCGAATATTGACCGGTTAATATATAACTTTCTTCTTCTTCTTTTAATTTATGGCTTCCACCGATTATTTGTCGGTGATTTCGCCAATGTCAAGTAGATTATAGCAGGTACAAAACAATAAATATAAACAATATATAACTTTACCTAGATGTCCAGTGGAATCGCACCCTCTGACGGGACAGCGCCGTTCGGTCGGCTCGACGGGCAACGCCGACGCGACCGGCGACTTGGCAGGAGGCGCAATTCTCGTCTTTGTGGGTTTCTTTATTTCTTTACTGGAATATAGAAAGAATATAAATATGTTTAGAAAATAATTTTGCTTCGTATCTAGGATTCAGTTAAGGATCGAGCCGTGACGTTGTCTTTCTGAGCGTCTCGACGACTTAGCGCGGTGCGGCGAGCGGAACAAATGTGAAGAGTACTAGGAGTCGCCGTCCGAACGTCAACAAGAACGGTACAGTGGCGAGCGAGCGAGACAGATGTACGAGCTAATAGGAAGAATACCAATCACAGAGCGGTGCAGCTATATGTTGGTTGGCACAGACCTAACTACACCTATATGCTCTTCCTTAATTATATTGACAGGCGATGCCCATCTCTCGTCCCATTACTATCGACTGCACATACCATTAGGCAGTACTTGTCGCGCCCAAAAAGAAACAGTACCCCTTATCATTAACTTTGTCGTCATCGGAGTCGGTGTCGGTATTGGGCGCGTGGGGCGTGTTGGCGCACCGCGTGGCGCGCGACACCCGCGCCGACAGCGAGCGCGTCAGCTTGCGCGGCATCGTCGCCACGGGGGACGAGCTCGACTCACCGCTCTTACTTGCCGAGTCTTGCTGCTGTGAAACAAGTCAGCCGTTACTCAATGGAAAGGTTATGCAGAAAATTATTGTATATTCATCATTACTCTTCATTAGTCACCCCCTTTTTTATTACTTTAGAAGTATTTTGACCTTTTTTATTTTATTTTGGGAACAGTCATACAAATATATTTATCTTATTTGATATTTCATTATGGGTTCATAAAAACCTTTAATGTTGGCTAGCTTTATAGGTGAACTGTAATTTTGAGATAAGTACATGATTGAAATACTTACTAAAAATTCAATTTACCTTGGAAGCACTAGATGGTGGTTTAGTCTTTCCAGTCTTTATGGGTTCTTTTTTTGGAGTTGGTTCACTGTCACTATCTGATGACACTGTTTCAACTGATGATTGGCTTGACGAACAAGATGACGCGCTTTTATCTTCTGATGCCTTTTTCGGTGGAGGTCCATTCTGCTTAACTGCAATTTTTCTCTTTGCGCTCTCTTTAGAATTTGAGTCATCATTTTCAACTGGAGTAGGAGGGGAATCCTTTTCTTCACTAGATTTTGTTGAACTTTTACTTGTGGGTGATCCTTTAGGACTCTTTGGGGACTTGCTCTCTGAATCTGATTCAGAACTATTGTCCGGTGAGAATATGCTCTTCTTTTTAGACGTGTTTGATGCACTCGAGTCAGTTTTTGTCTTTGCCAGAGTTTTACTTGTGAGTTTGGGAGTTTTTGCACCACTTGATCTTGGAGTTGTTTTGCCTTTAGCCAAGACAGTTGCTGCAGATTTAGGTTTTGCCGAGCAACGTCTCCGTGGCGGCAGCGGTTTAGGGCTAACGACTTTAGGAGTATCATCATCACTAGAAGAAGAAACTTTTATTTTGGATGGTCGACGTTTTGGCTCCTCTTTCTTTTTGGGTTCTTCAGGTTTAGTCGGTGATTTGGGAGGTGGTGCGGCAGTCGCTGGAGTGTCTGATGTGGAGGAGTCGGAGTCAGAGCTGCTGGAGCCAGACCCTGAGCTGGTGGAAGAGCTTTCGCTGCTGCTGGTATCAGAAGTGGAACCAGAGCTGCTATCAGTGCTGCTGTTATTACTCACCTGGAATGATATAATAGACTCATTATAAAGTGCAACAATAGATTACACAGTGCACTTAGCAAAAGTAGCTTCATAATTGTTTCAAGTATAAATGGGAACACTGGCATTGGCCAAATTCATGTGCCATGGGATGGCAGTGCAAGAGAGTGCAAATGCACCCCCTCGTCAATAAATATTACACTTAACTTTTTTCTTATTCCTTAACTTACTGAGTAAGTCAATGACAAATACCCGTGCTGTTTGTAATTAATATGAACTTAATTATGTATATTTTGTAGTATAGTATTTACAATGCGATTCGAATAAGAATAGGATCAACTTTGTGCCATTTTGTGACGTCTAAATAATTAATTATTATAATATTAAACTAATTCAGCAATAACATTTTGTTTAAATTTGATGTAAGAGTCAATTAGGCAAAATAAAATAAACCATTATTGATATGGTAATAAGTGTTCTATGCAAATTTTGTAATTTTCAAGTGAGATTTGACACAAAGGTCATTGACGTTCATAGTGTTGTTCATATGAAGTTCATATAAGAATAGTCTTATGGCATTGTAGGATGCTATATCCAGCCCCCTAAACGTAATTGTGGCAGTGCAAATCACCAAAGTGATGTAATAAAGAATGGAAAATGGTTTGAAAGTAATGTATTACTTAGTGATCAAATACAATTTGAATATTAAATACCTCCACTCTGAATCTATGTTTGTTTTGAAACCAAGTCAAACTGTTTCAATTATCTGTTTTGAACAATACAGCTCCCTACTACAGTAAGTACAAGCTTCTTAAATATTCCAAAATCCAAATATCCATTAGAAGATTTGTTTAGTTAGGTACCAAAGCACAGGTAATGGGTATAAGGTTATCAACAATTTATAGAGGCTACAGTTTATCAATGTCCTAGTTGAAGATTACTAGATATATTCTGTCCAGACGGTCTGTTTTGTCAGGTTTATACTTGTGGGACCCGAGTTATAAATAAGGTTGACTCGTAAGTTTTTTTGCTTTCCTTATCACCGTAATATCTAACTAAACTAAAAACTTCATTAATTAACTAATGATTAGACTCAGTAATCGAATCGATTAAGCCCCGCTTGCAGAGATGTGATTTATCTAGATACAAGTATCTGAAATACAGATACAAGATACAAAATACGTATTTAGTATCTTGTATCTAAGATACTTTTTTAATTTTTATTTTGTATCTTGTATTTAGATACAATTTTTTAGTATCTTAGTAGTTTATAAATACTTAATTTGCTAAGATACTTTTACTAATTATCTATGCATTTTTTACATTAACGTCTCATTTAAGGCCCATATACACGTTGCAAGTTTCTTGCCTGTTGCATACAATTAAATTGAAGCAATATATTACTTGCATGGTTTAAATAATCAACACGTAACATTCTTGATTTGTTTGTGTAAAAAGCACATGCTATAATTGGTTAACCAAACATTGTATTCAACTGGTTTCTGTCTTCTTTTGAAAACATGAGGGCATTGAGTCTTATAATTTTGATTTTCAGTGTGTCTCCTGATTCCGATAAATCTCAATGAACTTTATTAAATCAGCAGAACCTAATTTTAATACTTTTTACTCATATTTTTTAATAAACACAGTAACTTCTAAAATCTAAAACGTTCAACATTTGATTTTTTTATGGCATTGTATGACGAACCACCCAGACGGACTCTTACATATGAGAGACCACCACCGCAATGTCTATTTCTACCGCCAAGCAGCAGTTTGCATGCACTGTTGTGTTTCGGTTTGAAGGACATTGTAGCCAGTGTAACTACGGGACATAATGAGACTTAACATCTTATGTCTCAGGATGACGAGCGCAGTGGAATGCCACACAGTACTTTGTAACTCAAGGTGCTGGATGGTGTTGCTACTGTTTATGGGTGGTCGTATCGCTTACCATCAGGCGGACGGCACGCTCGTCTCGTCATTCAAGGCTATAAAAAAATTATTTCAAAAGGTATCTTATTTGAAAAAAGTATTTAGAAGATACGTATTTTGTATCTAGTATTTAGATACCATTTTCAAAAGTATCTTGTATCTGGTATCTCAAATCCTTTATTTACAAGTATCTTGTAACTTGTATTTCAGATACTTTTATGAAGTATCTTGAACATCTCTGCCCGCTTGTACTCAGCAGCATAAGTAGATGAACAAATTCAAAACTTCAAATTCCCTACACACTTTTGTGTTCTTACTAATCTCTCTTTTCTCTTCACAAAAATAAAATAAAAGAGATTTACTTTACTTCAAACGAAGAAAAAAAAGGTGTCAGTTCAACTTAACACGTATGTAGGCGATTTGAAACTTTGATTTTGTACAGATATTTATGCTGCTGACTGTACGGCGGGGGTTTCATCTTTTCACCGTTACGTGGTCACAATTGTATATTGATAAAGTAATTTAAATATTCCGTATAATTTGTAATATGTAATTACAATCCAAACGATTGCAAAAGCGTATAGGTTTTTATCGTACATACATCGAGATTTGTCATGTTGAAGATTGGCTGTCTGAATCCAAAAAAACGCACTAGATTTTCCGTGAAGGCTTAAGAGACTATACTCGTTTAGGCCATTTAATATTGTAAGTAACGGTATAACGCTTTTATTCCGTGTGCACTTCTTTTTATTGCATTTGGAACACAAAACGCTTCATAGAAACTTGACAGTTGACACTTGACATCTGGTTGACAGCACTGAGCAGAGCACTGAGCACAACAAATCCCAGTGCTGCCAGCAAAGAGAAGAATATAATACATTGGGAAGTTGCCAGATATGCGATAGCCGCAGACAAGATATTTCAAACACAGATTATAGAACGTCATAATTTTATTTGCTCTAACTTATATCCTCTGTGGCTATTTTCTCTAAAACAGTTCCAATTTATTTTATGGCATTGTTCATTCTGAGCATTGTTCATTTCAAATTATGCCATCTTACGTAATTTTTACCATAGAGCGATATATTATCAGCTTCTTGATTAGCGGTGTCTTCAGGTTGAAGTAATACAAAGAATAAAACATAGATGGCGGTAAATCAGCTTGAGGTATGAATGTGGCACAGACCACAGTGTCTAAATTCGATTTTGTTATAAACGGAGTGATACAGAAAGGAAGTATAAGAACCATGAACCAACCTATTCTCTTTCTATAAGATTGGCAGAGTGCTTTATGTACCTTATATTATATTGTGTTTATGGGTAGTGGAGATTCATGGCGCATTGTCTAATGGCTGACTTGGGCCATTAAAATTAATATTTACCTACTTAATTCATTCATCAAGGCTCAAGCTATAACAATAGGGTAGTTTCCTATGTTTGATTTTGTAAATTATTTTATATGTAACAGAAAATAATACGAAAAAGAAATTCGTGATCAACAACAAAATTGGTTGAGAAATAAAGCAGTTATTCATGTTTGAAATATTGTTGTGAGAAAAAGTGGGGACGTTGAGGGGATATCACGCTATCTCTTTCGCACGCACGCAGCGTTATGGCCGGCGACTCTCAGTGACGTCACAGTGTAATATTACTGTTATTTGACACCTACCTCTTCCACCAAATTTCAAAGCTTTATAACCATTTATAACTTACTTATTATTGCCCCAATTTTGAAAAGGTTAGGTGGCCTTTTGTGAATAAGGAAGTACCTACCTACTTACTATGTCGACCCAACATTGGTCTAATGATATTGTGATCTATGGAAGAAAGATGATCAAAGTAAAAAAATCTAACCTAAATTAATTATACTTGCGTAGAAAAGATTTTTACAGGACGGACTACAGCACATCAATATTACATTAAGCTCTGCTACAGTTAATCCTATACACTGGAAAAGACCTGCTCATTAGCCGCCACTGTTTTACTTTAATCTGATGAACTTTGATTGCCTGCCCATCTCAGAACATTCGAGTCCAGCTTGCAGATAATTGGTAATTAATGAAAATGGAACTCGATTCGGGCCCTGCTCCTCAATTAGCCTAATTTCCAAGATTACTTAGATTAATATGAATTAGATAGAAGGGAAGAGTAGGTGCAGTAAAAATGCTAAGGTCTTTTATCTTGTAAATGGATTTGTTAACTGTTTTGGTGTTTCAAGGTTTATTGGTACGGCGTTCCAGTGTAATACATTTTTGATATAGCAATAAAATGCACCCAATTTTATTGACTTTTTTCTATACCCTAAATAGAATGTGATAGGTACAGGTTCAGTGGCAAATAATAAAAACGCTCCTTATTCGTATTTCGTAGGTAAGTGAATAAGTTGAATTCATTAAAGAGTTTGGTGCCCGTGGCGTTAACTTCTTTCTTGTACAAAAAATATTTATTGATTTAAAATCTTCGCAACGGTATATAATTAATAAAAGGTCGCAACATTATGAACCCTATGGACTCTCAATAGCTTGAGGTTGATGTCGATCTCTGTAGGTCCTCGTCACAGTATACGATTTTGCACTCGTGTTGGAATAAAAATTTTTATTACCTATTTTGCGAGTATATAAATGAACTGCTCTAAACATAAGTAAACAAATACTGAATTGTATATTTTTTTCCGCTACATAATGCATTGTATTTTATACCTTGAACTGATTTTGAAAAGAGCAACACTAGAGTTTCTTGCCCGTTCTTCTCTAGTGAGAACTGCTTTCCGAACTGGTGGTAGAGTTAATATTGACGGAATCTAAATAATGTATAACATTTTATGGGTTCGAATAAATTATTTCATTTCAAAGACTGTTGACTTACAAATTGTACTTTTTCTGAACTCTGGTCGCAGTAGCGTAGCGTGGTTGGGGCGAGAGTGTGGGGGGGGGGGGGATGACTATAGTTGAAATGTTGTCATAATTGTGCCGACCGACCAGGGATGTTTATCTCTTGCCGGTCGACATTATTTTGGGCTGCACTTCACTTACCATCAGGTGCAGTGGAGCCATTTTGTCGAGCCATCATAAAAAAAAAATGGCTTTTATGGTGCCTTGGGGGGGCAAATTTTGAGCAAGAACTTACGCTACACCACTGTCTGGTTGTAAAATAACAGTAATTTATGTAGTCGCAATTATATATGCAAGAGTATTTTATTCGCGAATATTCTGGTAATCTGGACCCAGCTGACTGGAATACGAAATCTCATAATACGGGCGTATTGTTGCGGCTCACCGGAATCAAAATAAATAAAATGCTAATCCTAATTGGATTAGCATTTTAGGGGTAATACCCCTTTAGTGGGGATGGTACCATTTCTTTGACCTCGAGTTGTAGTAAGAGTTCATGTAAAATAACTGAAGTATTTTTCCCATAAGCAGGTAAACGGCAGGTGCGTCACACCTATGCACGACTGTAGGATCACGGATGCCTGAAGGAAGGATTAAGGAAGAGTGGGGGGTTATTTTAGCCTTCAGATTTTTCCCTTACCGAACTTTCGGATCGCAACAGCAAGCTCTGACTTGGCGTTGGTATTCTTGAGACACTGGTATAACCCCGGTTCATTCTGTAGACAAGTGGGAATGAAGCGTGTTTCTATTACTTTACAGATATGGTATTTAAATATCTTTTATCTATATTATCTCCTTTAATTGAAACAGACATTTAAGACAGTTTAAATTGAAGTCGCGTCTGTCTGTTTATTCCCTAACCACGCAATGAATTTTGATGCGGTTTTGATGTGTAATACATTCCAATTAAGTTTTTTAATCTATTACTTAATATATAAAGCTGAAGAGTTTGTTTGTTTGTTTGTTTGAACGCGCTAATCTCAGGAACTACCGGACCGATTTTGAAAATTCTTTCACTAATAGGAACATTACTCCTGAGTGCTATAGGGTACTTTTTATCCCGGAAAAACTTTTCCACGCGGGCGGAGCCGCGCGCAATGCTAGTAATAGATAATTCTTTTTCCTATGTCACAAGGGGCTAAAGCTTTGGTAAAAAAATATTTTAAGTGTACTAGGGTGAATGTTTAGTCTGTAGACATATATATTTTAAGTGGCGTATGGAGCGACTTGGTCGTAACATTCGACAACGTTCCTTAAAATAAGAATTTAAAAAAAAAAATTGTGACTAATTCGTCAAGTATAACAGAATTACAAATAACCTGGATCAACAGCAACTGCATATGCGGTAAATACAATGGTGAATCTGTTGACTCTAGGAATAAAAATAAACATAAAACATGATTAACAATACTATATAATAACTTAATTATAGGTATGTACCTATCTAAGTCACTTTGTGGTGATCACAATTATAATAAGTAGATATTAAATCCTCATTGCGTTAGCACACTATATGTTACACTCAGATTTCTGCAATTACTCAAATACCTTATAATAATATCTTATTTATTTATTTATTTAGAAACCAGTTACAATGCAATTGGATTACAATAACTCCGTTAGGATGCGCACTAAGTTTTAAACTTGTGTCGCACATCCTTACAAATTTACAAAGGAAATTACAACAATTTAACAGACTCTAGTTCGATAAACAAAAAGAAAAAAAGTAAAACAAATACTATAAATTATGCACTACGAATTTAAAAAAAGAAAACAAAAACTACTAAAATGATATATCGCACTGCTATTACAAGAGTGTATCAACTCAAAAAGAAGCTTTTTTCAGAAACGACGGAAAACTGATTACTCGCTTCCTGTTAAAGATTATAAAAAAGTTAGCACTGTATTAAGATAATTAATAGAATTAAAGGATTTCTGTATTTAGGAATTATTTTAAAGATTGCAGGTTATCAAGATATTTAAAAAAATTGAGTTATTACTGTATTACCGGAGCAAATTTTCAAAAAATATAAATTATTTTTAGTTGTGACGTTATTAGTGAAATATTTTGACTTACTACAAGTTACTTCGTTTATTTTTGTATGATTATAGGTCACTTTTTTGAGTTAATATAATTTTACATTATAGCCTTATTATTTTAAACTAAGGTTAGGACTTAAATAAAGCCCGTTACTGAGGATAAATAATGTATTTATCATAATAAATAACTAAAAACTGAATTATACTAACATAATATGGCACTTCTTTATATAAAGAAATAACAACAGGCAAAATCAACATTATTTATAATTTTGTGTGGATGATCCATATTTTGATTTAATTTGTGTGCAATGCAATGCGATCAGCCCTGTATTATATACTGCCCAATGCTGAGCACGGGCCTCCTCTACTACTGAGAGGGGTTAGGCCTTGATCCACCACGCTGGCCTAGTACGAGTTGGCAGACTTCACATTCCCTCGAAATTCTTATGGAGAATTCTCAGGTATGTAGGTTTCCTCACGATGTTTTCCTTCGCCGTTAAAGCTAACGATAGTTGGTAAACAATACACACGTAACTTCGAAAAGTCGAGTTAGAAGTGTGTGCCTTGGGATTTGAACCTCCGGACATTGTCTTGGCAGACCGTTCCATTTCCAACTAGGCTATCGTCCAGTTATAGCCAATTCATTTGAGTAGTATGATAAATTATCTTTCTTATTGCGTCTCCCGAACTCCAGTAACTTTTGAAAATGTCCTGTCTCGAGTTCCCATTTATTTTTGAATAAGTCAATCGACATTTATTTCCACACAGAGGACCCATATTCCTTGTAGGAACTTGTGTTTAACCTTGATATGTAGTCCTTACCTGTGTTTCGAAGTGTTTATGCAATTTTACCATTCCAATTCGCTTCATTGCTCACCCTTTTACGAGTTCCTGCACTTCTGAAGCATTTGCCTCGGTAGTTATATGACCTGCTGATTCACTAGTAGAAGCAACGGGATTTAAATTATTTTATGCTTCATCGACTGAGCTAGTTGATGAAGATGAGCTGGAACTACTCGCAGAAGAGCTACTTGACAAAGAACTACTTTACTGTTTCGTGGCTAACTGGGAACATTACCGGTTGACCCAGGAATGTAATGAGGGCGCAGTCCGAATCGTCAAAATAAGTCTGATCACTGTGCAGGGGTGAAATGTATTCTTTTCTTTGGTCGGATGAAGTTTTTTCTTCGTTTTTGTTGTTTTCTTTGTCATTCTCATCGATGGACGTAGTTTTGGTCGCCACATCAAGTAAAATCCGCCCATGGTTCATGCTACAAATAAACAAAAAGTATGTACTTATGAAGTAAAAGAAATCTTTTTTTTCGTCACCTAGAATGTAGTAACTCAAAAATATTGTTTAAATCATAAAGATCTATTTTTATTTTGACTTTAATATAATTGTTTGAACGTAAGATTTTAAATATTATTAATAACAACAATATATTTTTGAAATTCTAATAAATTACCACAAAAAACTAGTAAACAAAAATTCTTCAACAATACTGTATTAAGTCTAAAATTACTTACTAAACCAATAAGAACGTCCTTAGTCAAAATATTACCTAAAATCGATTTTTCGTTACTGGACAATAGTGTAACAACTTGAAATACACCAAGTTCATATTTAGGTTTAAATCAACAATAATGTATTAAGTTTTTAATAATACTTGAATTTTTACATACCTGATTCAGCAATAGCGTTACAATCCAAAATAATGAAAAGCAACACGTCCTCACCACTCGAATTTGAAAAATAACTAAAGATGATGCAATATTGCGCGGGGGGGGTAACAACAGTCAGTCAATCATGAAGAGTGTCTTGTAACGCCATCTCTTAATTGTTTCTTGGACTATTTGAACGACGATTTTATTGACGCGTAGGGAATTGAATTTTACATATGAAAAATGACTTATCTCAAATTTACCCTTTTTTGAGTTGATACAGTCTTGTAATAGCAGTGCGATATATAAGAAACTCATTTGAAATTTACTCAGACAGGGTTATACTTTGTGTGTGTGTGTGTATCAATAATATACATTTAAAAATAAAGTTATAAACCTACATTTGAGCTTCCCAGTTGCTATTAAAGGAACGATGTTCCAAAAATATTATTGAAAACTACTAAACAAGGAATTTAAAATATAAACTGGTCTACCATAATAACATGATGCACATTATGTATTAAAGTAGTTCAATCAATAAAAAATTCTAACCTTAATTCTGTAAATCTACCCATAATAATCTAACTTGCTAAGGGATCTATCAATACACAACCGAAGCCGCTGGGTTTAGTCTCTAGAAGTATGCTATTTAGCAAAAAGATTTACTTAAATGAGCACTAAGAATGATTTTTTGGAATTACATCCACTAAGGGCTTAAAATGCGGCTGGATGCAAGCCGCTTTTGCCAGGTCCGTCTAGAAATCTTTGGGGGAAGCCTATGTTCAGCAGTGGACGTCATGTGGCTGATGATGATGATGATGATGAAGGGCTTAAAAAAGCGGATGATTCAATTTTTTTCTGTCGATGAAATGAAATGAAATGAAATGAAAAAGAAGATGCAAGAACGTAACGAACAGAAGAACACTATTTTCGTTTAATTTGCTACGGCCTATTAATACTTTTGAATATCATATCATTGCCCGTGGGTACAGTCAGCAGCATAAGTATCTGTACAAAATCAAAATTTCAATCGCCTATATACGCGTTAAGTTAAACTGAAATATTTTTTTCTTCGTTTGAAGTAAAGTAAATACCTTTTATTTTATTTTTGCGAAGCGAAAAAATAGATTAGCAAGAACACAAAAGTGTGTAGGCAATTTGAAATTTCGAATTTGTTCATCTACTTATGCTGCTGACTGTACATAATTTTGCTATCCAATACGATCTCTAATCACACCTCCACAAGACAGAAGCTCCTTCCCGAACAGCATAATCTCATTCAGTTCATTAGTGACACCTTGTGTCCGGAATCCTGATATAGATGGTAAAAAAATGTTCGCGAACATTCTTGCCAAGTATACGGCTAGTAATACGTAATAATAAATTACATTTATAAATATTCTTTCTATCTTGCTTCACATATTGAAATAGGCGCAAGGATTATATTTCTAATGGAAACCACTTAACATTTGGAGAAGTTTCTAAATAGAAAATAGTAGATAATAAAAAAAATATTTAAGAAAAACAAAAAACCCGACTGCGTCAATATCTGCCATCTTTATTAAATTCTTTGAAGAACTGAAAAGATAGAAACAAGATTTTAATTTGAATATTTTGTTTTGGTTTTTAATAATCTTAGTTGACAGTGTTCACAAACGCTGTGCAAAATTAAAATCTTGTTTCTATCTTTTCAGTTCTTCAATGAATTTAATAAAGATGGCAGAAATAAACGCAGTCGGGTTTTTGGTTTTGCTTATTTTTTTTGTATTTCCATCTTTTTAGTTCTCAAGCCACTTTATTAACATTTCCTATTCCAAACTCCAATAAAACATATAAGTTATATATATATTCATAATCACCGTTAAAAAATCTTTATTTTGATACACACTCGACGTATTTTGAAAACATATTTATTTTAATATGATGACATTTATTGACATTACACCACTCTGTAATGCTGTAATGTTATTCAAATCTTCCTACAGTAAATGTGTCGTGTCTGTTCTGATGGTTCTATATAGTTTTAAGTCGTCTGCGAATAAGAAGTATTTGCAATTTACTATGGTGTCAGTGATATCATTGATAAATAAGGAAAACAGTACCGGTCCAATATGTGAGCCTTGTGGTACACCAGATACAGCTTGAAACGACCTTGACTCATATCTCACTCAAACGATCTTTACTGCAACCATTTGCGACCTATTTTGAAGGTATGATCGAAACCAATGTAAAAGAGGGCCATGTATTCCCTGGGCCTCCAACTTGTAAAGTAGAATTTTGTGGTTAACCTTGTCGAACGCGCTACTGAAATTAGTATAAATCGCGTCTACCTGATGACCTTTGTCGACTTCTGCGGATATATCAGAAACATAACAAGATAAGTATGTTATCGTAGAGTACGACTTTTAAAACCATGCTGGTAATCCGAAAGAATCGAGCAGAAGTATTTTGTTATAATTGGACATACAAGTGATTCAAAAACTTTAGAAAAACAGGATAAAATAGAAATGGGGCGATAATTATGCACACAACTCTGATCACCTTTTTTATGAATAGGTATAACTTTGGCGATTTTCCATTCATCTGGAAATTGTCCAGTACACAGTGAATGGCTTATTATAATGCTCAATGGTAGAGCTAGACCCCGAGCGCAACGCTGAATGAGAACAGGAGGTAATTGATCAGGACCTGCCCCTTTTGTTGTATTAAGACTCTTTAAGTTTTTAAGCACTTCAATATCTGAAAAATATATCTTGCCTAAAGACTTTGATGTTAAATAAGACAAATAAATTTTAGTATTTGAATATCTATCAGATGTAATTGTATTTAACGTAGTACTGGAATGGACGGAAGAAAAGTGATCAGCAAAAAGGTTTGCGATACCAGGGCCACTGTTAACTCTAACGTCTGGGTTGCTATATATTGATTGTATACAAATTCATTCCCGTGGTTTTCTTCACCGCTCGTTATTTTCATCAGTGTGTATTATATCATCTTTTATCAGCAATAAATTTACTCTTATTCCATCTTATTGTTCTTTGCAGTGAGCAGAGTCACCATCAGAAGCTAGATTTTAGAGAGGAAGAAAGAGTATACCTCTTACCTATAGGTAAGGTCACCTGATGATAAGTGATTATCAACGACAAAAGTATTCAAAATACCGGCGACTAACCGAATATGGTAAACTTTTTGAAATGAAATGGACAAAGAGAGACATTTTTTAGTTTCTCTGACAATTTCACTGCCGATGTACAACAGTAAAGTTGTTTTTACACATTGGTATTCTCACAGTGGTCCAGCTCGTAATGCAGAAAAAACTGTCCACAACGGCTGTATCACTTTAGAAGCTGCATTTGAAGATTACAATACGTTTCTATCAGCATGCCGCTTGTAAGTAATGTGTAGTGCATTGCGTGCTTATTGTAAGTGCCTCTTATTGTCGTCCTTCAAAGCAGCATGAGTTACGTTTAGGACGGGGTCTCAAAAATAGCGATTCAGATTTTTATGATGCTTTATTTTGATGAATTGTGTTTTCGTGCATGATTGTGTCGAATGGCATAGATAACCATCTACTGCCATTCGATACTCTATCTGGAGGGCATTGCGTTTACCATCAGGCGAGGTGCAGTCACTTTATCGTCATAAAAAAAAATAAAAAAAAATCGTCTAGTGGCCGTGTGTATGAGCTGTGCACCGGGAAACTACATCCCAAGATATATGTTGCTGACCTTCCGAGCAGCACAAGGATTTTATAGGTAAAATATTGCATCGAGTAGGCGTTATCAACATTTACTCCAAATTTAGGCCCGTATTCACAAACGGTTTTTTGCTAAGTAAGAAGCAATGCTTTGGTAATGATTCTGTTTATCAATGCTTTTGTCATGGCAGTCTTCTCAGTGCGTAAGCGCTGTGATTAGCTTATATTATTGAGATAAAGCTGAAGAAAGCAGGCGCATTTTGCGTCCTTATAGTATTGTTTGTGAACACGGCTGCAAGTTTCGGCACCCTTAAAGATATACGGAAGGCTTTGGTTAAAAAAAAACCGGCGCTCCCTTTTACAGCGGTCTTTCTTTAGGTCCCACCAGTACTTTTGGTAGACAAGCTATTTTTAATATGATAATTTACACGTCGAAGACCTCAGCGCTCTCCCGCCTCTACCCCCTAAAGCCGATACTGCAGACAAGTGGTGTAACGAATATTCGCATTCGCATCTTTTTTAATATTCGCATACGCAATATATCATGCGAATATTTTGGCTATGACATGTGAAAATAATTTATAAAATAACACTGCAACAGATTATGTTTACAATGTATAAATAATAATTTTGTTAGTATTTACAGTACTCATACAAAACAAAAATTATATATTTTGATAACAATAAACTTTCAACTTTCTAAACGCACTTAAGTACTTTAAACTATTTTTTTACCGAGCTCACAACGTGATAGGATTTATATTGTTATTTATACGAGATTTTTCTGTACTTAATCTATTATTAGTTTATACAATAATTGGAAAATATTATGAGAATATAACGAACACATAAAAATCTTTTAAAGTATTAGGTATAAATTATTGATTGTTTTTCCTTCAAGTATACCTTTTAAATCCTTTAGTTGCACTGATGACTCACTATTTACTCAACCCGAATGGACTAGTTATATTTTTTTTACCGCAATTAGTGCTTTTTTTCTTAGATTGAAATGATTAAGTTACCAACGTTGATATATGGCGTTGCAGTCTTTGGAGAACGCTGACACATATCGGAAGCTTGATTGACAGGCAGGGAAATCCTCCTGATACGACGTCCGTGCTTACAATATTGAAAGCATTAAGAAGACGATCGAGCGGAACAAAGCCTCCAAAGTGTTGAGGGCCACATTGACTATTGGTACATTAAAGTGCTGAGGTGCTTGTACAACAACGCCACCATGTCAGTCCAAGTACAAGAGCAGAGCACGAAGGCCGTTCCATTACACAGGCGTGAGACCGGGAGAATTTATTTCTCCGAAATTAATCACTGCCGCGTTGGACGACATCTTCAAGGATTTGGAATTAGCTTCAATGACGAGTACGTTACTCACCTTTGATTTGCCGCAATATTGTCGTCTTGTCAGAATCATTTGAAAGCATAGCATTATGCTCATTTGCTCAAAGACCTCAACCGAGTTTCCCACCTGGTAGGCCTTAAAATGAACAAGACCAAAATTTTCTCCAATGCTCATTTTGTGAAAGAAAGAAAGAAGAAGAAAGAAAAGTATTATTTTTGTGCATATGCCAATTAGCGTTCAGAACGCAACTCTCGAAGTTGTCGACGAATCTGTCTATCTAAGAAAAGTGGTCCAGTTAGGCAAGACCAACTTCAAGATAGAGGTCAAAACCAGCTCGGTTGAGCAGCGTTCGAAAAACTAGACAAGGTCCTCTGATCTAAAATACCTCAGTGCTTAAAGAAAAAAAACTTCAATCAATGAGTGTTACCGGTGATGACGTACGGCTTTGAGACGTGGCCTCTGACTATGGGCCACCCAAGATGGATCACAGTCTCTTAGCGAGCTATGAAGATGCTCGGTGTTTCTCTGCGCAATCAAATTGGAAATGACGAGACTCGTAAGAGAGCGAATATTGCTGACATATTTCAAACAGGCCACTCTATCTGGGCTTCACGACGGTTACTATCAGGTTCAGTGGGGTCACTTTGCACGATAAAATCTTTTGGTGCCAAATAAAAATCCAATATTCGCATTCGCATTCGCGAATATTGGAAATTGGACATTCGTTACATCACTACTGCAGACAACAATGACACAAACAAGCTGGAAAATTTCACTATTTAGTTCTCGTACAATTATGTGGATACTATGAAATTAACAGTTTTTTTTCAATTATTCAATAATTATTAGAAAAATAGGCTTGACTATTACCTATTTTTTTGGATTAAACCTAGAAATCATATCTGTGGTCAACGATGTTCATCATCATCATCACCATGATGTCCATTGCTAAACATAGGCTTTCCTAAACATTTCCAGACGGCCTGCATCCAGCGTGTCCCTACGACCTTTATCAAGTCGTCTGTCCACCTTGCAATGCAATCAGCCGTGTATTATATACTACCCACTGCTGAGCACGGGCCTCCTGTACTACTGAATGTTTAGGCCTTAGTCCACCACACTGGTCTGGTGCAGGTTGGTAGACTTCTCATACTCTCGAAATTTTCAGATATGTAGGTTTACTCACGATGTTATGCTTCATCGTTAAAGCGAACGATAATTGCTAAACAATACAAACGTAATTTCGAAAAGTCAGAGGTGTGTGCTTTGGTTTATGAACCTCCGGACATTGTCTCATCAGATCGTTCTATTCCCAACTCCACTTTGTCCACCTTGATATTCTTTATATATTTTTATGCAGTTCAGTCACGAGACTAGCTTCCCGCGCATCTAGATGATAAGCGATGCGACCTCCCATAAACAACTGCAACACCATTGAGCACTTTGAATTACAGTTAACGTTTCTCTATTATAAGCACACACACGCCTTTTATCCCCGAAGGTGTAGGCAGAGGCGCAACCATGCACCCACTTTACGCTGTGCGTATTCCATCCTATGATGTGATAGGGGGCGAGCCTATCGCCATATCGGGCACAAACTCCAGACTCCGGGCTGATATTGAATATAAAAACCCAATATCACTTTGCCCAACTCGGGGATCGAACCCGAGACTTCAGCATTGCAGTCGTACCGTAATACAACTACGCCACCGAGGCAGTCCTATTATAAGCGTGGTCATGTAACCGTTTCTCCTAAATAAAAAAATGCCAAATAGGGAATTAAATAGCTCTCAGAATCGCTTTCAATACGACAAAACCCCTCGCAGTTTTATTCAAAGACTACCTTTCACTTTACAAGCGACTTTTTCATTTGCTAAAGAAGGGAAGCGTTGTCCTCTAACGTACCTACGTATTACTGAGAAGGATTTTCCGTGTAGTTACATATTGTAATGTGCATGCCGTAGTTAGACGTAACTGATCTTGTACCTCTAAACTTAGGTACTTAGTTCTTCTTTCTTGAACTCTTAATACATAAAATATTCTTTTTTCTCCAACTTATGATTCTGAGTACCTACATAATTGCAATAATTAATTACCTATACATCATGTTATAAGTGAGGATGTAGTAACGTATTTTTTTAGAGCTCGGCAAAGTGACCACACTCCATCTGATGTTAAGCGGAACGGCGTCCAAATAGAATGTTGACAGACAAGAGATGATTGATGAGTATCCCTCGGCAGTCGACAAAATATGTTTGATTTTGTTTGGTTTCTTATGTTTGATTTTGTACATTATTTTATATGTAACAGAAATATATACGAAAAATAAAATCTTCTGTGAAATCAGCAACAAAATTGGTTGACAACTAAAGCAGTTATTCATATTTGAAATATTGTTGTGAGCAAGAGTGGGGGCGTAGTGGGGATATCGCGTCAACTCTTTCGCACGCTCGCAGCGTTATGGCTGGCGACACTCGGTGACGTCACAATCTGCTGTTTCCGTTATCTCACAGATTCCCCCTCCACCAAACTTCAAAGCTTTATAACTCATTTTTTATTGCTTGTATTTTAAAACTTCTTTTTCCTCTAGATTTTAGAAGACATAAATTTTTGATAAATGTGTTTAAAAAAAGTAGTCAAGTACTCTATTATGGCGTTCTGTTTGAACTGGATATACACAGGTTGATCCCGAAACGCAACACACTTACTTGGGCCACTATAGTGAGTTTTAACATCTTGTACGGTGGTCGCTATTCGGGCGGATACAAAAAATAAACTTGAAATTGAATTAAACTTTATTTTATACTATGTAGTATGTGTAGATATGACAATAATTATGTACTCGATCTTGACAAAAGTAGATCTCGCGACAAGCTTTTATCTCTACATAGCTTTGAGTGTTGTAAATACTCAAAGCTACATAGCATAACACTAATTATGATTTAATTTCAAGATTATTTTTTCTTTTAGAGCATTTAAATAAAACCTTGTTTTTAAAAATGTTTTTTTTTACTATTCGTTTATTGACCCATTCTTTATATTACGCTAGTGGCATCGTGGTATCTATTTAGCTCGCGATGATGACATGCCGATCAGTTCGATGTGAAATTTTCCAAAGAATTTTCGTACGTTGAAATGTCGTGAAAATGTATACCCATCAAAAACATAAATGTGAAATATTGTAGCCAATGTCAATAATAAAAATACACGTGGTTGTCATCTCCGCCGACAAAAGAATTAAGATCTAAATGGGCGCAAAGCCCATTATTATTATTTTATTTTATAGAATGACGAGAGGAGCATGCCGTTCGCCTGATGTTAAGCGATACGACCACCCATAAACAGTAGCAACACCATCCAGCACCTTGACTTACAAAGTACTGTGTGGCATTCCACTGCGCTCGTCACCCTGAGACATTAGGTGTTAAGTCCCATAATGCCCAGTAATTACGCTGGCTACAATGTCCTTCAAACCGGAACACAACAGTGCATGCACACTGCTGCTTGGCGGTAGAAATAGATACTGCGGTGGTACCTACCCGAACACGGCCGTCTGGGTAGGTATAGCAGGCGTGATACGAGAGACATACCACCGGTAAAGTATGAGTATGTAAATTTAGTAAGTTATATAGCATACTAGTTGTTGCTTGCGGCTTCGCCCGTGTGTAAAGCTTTTCCCGCTACAAAAGTCCCTATAATACAGTACGACGCCAGCGCCACCTACTTAAAGAATCAGAATAAAAAGATCCATTATTTCCCATGGGAGGTAATTACCGGGATAAAAAGTAGCCTATGTGTTAATCCAGGACATCATCTACCGTTTTGCCAAATTTCATTTAAATCCATTCAGTAGTTTCTGCTTTTACTTCTAACAATCATACAAACATCAAAACATTTTCACAAACTTTCGCATTTTTAATATTAGTAAGATTGCGATTTACGATGCCTTGCTTATTTTTATTGCGCCCATCATTATTTATTTCCGATTTTGTATTAAAGTTTACTTGAGGAAATTATCTGGTCAGTGAGTTAATGAGCATTAATTATGGACAGACAATACTGAAACCCAGTTAATCAACGATTTCTATACCATATACAGACATTATTATTCTAAAACCACATACAGCCAGCCAGTAATGTACAATCGATTTTCAAAATGACTCATACAAATATGAACCGCGTTATACCTACATAACAGCTAAAATTGAAATTTGTCTGACCCACCCTATTAGGGGATTAAGTTACCAAATCGGGAGTGTAGCCATTGTCATTAACCTCTCTACTAATTAACTTCACTGACTTCCAAATTTTTTCAAAGGGATTCTTTAGGCTCCTCTTTGATTACTAATTAAACTGACAGAAAGGACGTGTCCAAAAACGGGCTTAAAATTCTAACCAAGATACTTTATATATATTTAGATAGTACGCATAAAAACTAGGTCTTCGCTAAGTCTTCCCATTGATTGATGAGATTTATGTAATTTTATTTTGCTTAAAAAGTACACATACAATTAAAGTTTTAAATGGAGTGGTCTAAAAATACCAATTTTTTTATGGATCCAAGATATGTTTATGTGTATATGACTCCAAAGATTTATTCATTGTACATTAATATAATCACACGAATGGCAGTGTATATAATATTATTATTAAAATTTCCTTAGAACCCATTAGCAAAGCACAAGTTATTTTTTTCCTTATAGTGGTTTTTGAAGTCGGTGCTATTTTTTGTTAAAAAGTTTTTATAGCTACATGATTAATAAATTTGTTTATTTTATTTTAAGAATATGGCCACAGCCGAAGCTGCGCTCGTCGATTTGATTTGAAATTAGCAGAAACTCATTTCACATATCTGAAATCTAACCATTTATATAACAAGTTCGAGAGCATGCCGCTCGCCTGATGGTAAGTGATGCGACCGCCCACAAACAGTACTGCGTGGCACTCGTCACCCGTGCGTTTCTGCGTTCGTCACCCTGAGAAATTTGATGTTAGTCTCATAACGCCGAGTAATTGCGCTGGCTGCAATGTCCTTCAAACAATTCGAGTCAGTTACTGTTTGCTTCGAGTTTAGGTATTCAATGACCTCGATTCATTCCTAAAATCTTAAACCTATTCCCATCCCGAAGAGAGGATTAAGCCGTAAATCCCGGTTTTGACTAATGGCATCTCTCGTTAAGCTGTATAGCCTTATGGGTAGATTGAGTTGTAAAACACCTATTCGATGTATCCAGATTTCAGTTAAAGTTAGTAACTTACTAATTGATATTGATTCAAAAATTGATACTGGATTTTGATAAAAAAACATTATCACCAAATAGTGATATATTACTTCTTATCTTATTTGCAACTTATATTATGATCTTACTTATATTATAAACTAGCTTTTGCGCGCGGCTCCGCCCGCATGGAAAAGTTTTCCGAGATAAAAGTAGCCTATAGCACTCAGGAGTAATGTAGCTTCCCATTAGTGAAAGAATTTTCAAAATCGGTCCAGTAGTTCCTGAGATTAGCGCGTTCAAACAAACAAACAAACAAACTCTTCAGCTTTATATAATAGTATAGATACGTAAGTTTGTGAACATGTTAGAAGTACATGTAGAAACAGCTGATCGGATTCGGATGAAATTTGGCAAACGGGTAGACCATATCCTACTTTACACATAGGCTACTTTTTATGCCGGTAGGTACTTTTAATCTGCTTTTGATTTAAATATTTGGCGCTGGTGTCGTCTACGAGGCGCTACGAATCGCCACAGTGTTTAAGGAACTTTTAGGTTAATGTTGTTAAGGGATTTCATAATCTAAGCTGCTTATCCTAGATCAATTGCTTAATTAACAAAATAAAAATAATAATTATTATAAAACGTCACGACGTTCTGTAATAAATCTACCGCATGTATAAAATGTCTCCAAAAAAAGCAACTCGTAAGTTCATGTCGTTTTCGATGTTTGTGATTGATTGAGAGACCAATACGCCAGTCACGTGTTTGTATCTCAACCAATCCCAATTAAACGAAACGGAATCGTGTTTTTTTGCCACATTCCAAGCACACTGAACTTTTCTCCCTATATCATTCTAATCATATTGAAGTGTCAAATGCCTTTTTTTATTATTGTAATGAAAGGAAATATCACCCTCGAGTTGTTTAATCGGGAGTTGAAACAATAAGTCCCTACAAGGACTTATAGTAAAACTTAATGTTTAGAGCTAATTTCTTAAGATTTTGTTAATTTAAATTTCAATTCTTTTCGGTAACAAAACGTTTATGTTTTACTAGCTTTTGCTCGCGGCTCCGCCCGCGTGAAAAATTTTATCCGGGATAAAAGTCCCGCTTTATATTTTCCCGGGATAAAATATAGCCTATGGTCCTTACTAGGGTCTCAAACTATCTCCATGCCAAATTTCATCGAAATCGATTTAGTAACAAACAGAAAAAACAGACAGAAAAGAATTACAAAAATCGCTGATTTGTGTTCCATTACTCTTCTCTAGTCACCCCCTTTCTTTTTTATCATATTGCTT
This sequence comes from Sphinx pinastri, assembly GCA_947568825.1. Classification (NCBI taxonomy): domain Eukaryota; kingdom Metazoa; phylum Arthropoda; class Insecta; order Lepidoptera; family Sphingidae; genus Sphinx; species Sphinx pinastri. Next base: position 5,944,439 of record OX387620.1, read on the forward strand.
TAAATGTACAAACACACCGATTCTAGTGCTATATTATGTGACACACAAGCTTTTGCCCGCGGCTCCACCCGCGTGAATGAGTTTTCCCGGGATAAAACTCCCGTTTAGATTTTCCCGGGATAAAAATTAGCCTATGTGTTAATCCAGGACATAATCTACCAGTGTGCCAAATTTCATTGAAATCCGTTCAGTAGTTTTTGCGTGGAAGAGTAACAAACATCCAGACATCCATACATCCATACTTACAAACTTTATTTATTTATTTATTTTACAAAAATCCACTGCTTTCTAATGTAAAATAATACAAACAAGTATGACACATCTTACAGCTAAATTCGGATTTACATTATATAATAATTTTATAAACATCAGGCAGCCTAAAGTATATTTTTTTATTATTAATTTAATTTGTGTGTGTGTATGTGTGTGTGTGTGTTTGTGTTTGTGTGTGTGTGTGCGTGCATGGGTTTTCTATACATTGCCTTGCTGTAGGATCTTAACTATAACAGATTTAAAACGTCTTTTGCCATCGTGTAAAATATCAGTAAAAAAATCTTGTTGTTATAGACTCTGTGTAATCTATTAACAATCGCGTTTATAATATTAGTAGGATTGTATAGATTATGCGACGAATGTTTGCTCGTGTAAATTCAGATAATTTCCGATTTCAGAATACAATAAATGTATGATTTGAGTTTTCAATCATCAGATAAAAGTTATTCGTGGAACAAAATACAACACTAATAAATTAAAAATATCAGTAATATGAATAAAATTTCAAAATTGTTTTACTTTTGTACCTACTGAGTCACGTTATAATGTATTTAATGGATAACTTTTATTTTACGATGGGCAAATTAGTCCTTACAAATCAAATTGGAATAATTTTCTATGCAATGAAACTCAGAAAAAGCATTGGATATTAGTATATTATTTATATCCTTAAATAAACCCGTAAATATATTCAATTCGATTTCATTACAAAAATTCGTGCATCGAGAATGTTCTGGACGTTTCCCGACTCATATAAATGGCCGCCATTACTGTTTATTATTTATTAACGAGACCAGAGTTTGGTTTCGACGTGTGTACCTTAAATCTAACACTCTTACTAATTTAGCGTAAAACGCCCTGCTTTCTCCCGCTAAAGGTTTGGGCAGAATTAAATTATAATTATTTTTTAAATCATATATTCGTTAATCAGTGAATAAATATACCCATTTGTGGCCTTTAGGTCAGTAGTTATACATAATTGAACCGAACGGAACAAAATATTTACACGATTTAAAAAACTTTGTAATATTATTTAAATATTTAATTTGAGTTTTGGCGGGAACTTGGAAGTGTCATGAGGTGCTCTTGTTTTAATTCATTATTTTGGTGAGACTAAGTGTTATATTGCTTAATTATAGTGGTATATTATCCAATATAGTTCTATTAAAGACCTCAAATGAAGTGAATTGAAATAATCGTGCTAATCAAGTGTTTTTTTTGTTGCCGCCAAAACCCCTCGATAAAGTCTTGGTAAGGTAACCACGGCTTTACTTCGACATACTTCAGATAATAAAAAAGACAACCCAAACTTGACATTGGCAAAATGTGAACACAAATGCCAATAAAAAAAATAAAAAAAAATCGATGGATAAGAAATAAGTATAAGTTACCAATTCTGTTGCGCTTAAGAAATGTACAAAATCAAATATACGTATGTACTTACTACACGAAAGTAGATTTTACGAGATCAGTTGCCGAACGTATTAATGGTTAATGCAGATTTATCGCCTCGGTCGGTACCAGATTACTTCAATGTCTATGTTTTTATCTATTAAAAAACTAAATTCATGTGTGTGGCTTATATACTACGGTTGTACATTTTATAATACCACACACTTACTTACGCCTTTTTCCCGAAGAGGTAGGCAGAGGTGTGCTATTAAACTGGCACTGCTTGTATTTCTGTCACATGATGTGATAGGGGTCGAGTTACTTCCCATATCAGACACAAATTGTAATTGTTCGAAAGTTCAACTTGTTTAGATGAGTGGACTAAAAAGCTTCCACTATAAGATCTCACTACGATTTGCAATACATCCCTTGCATACAAGGCAGTTTATTGTGGTTGAAAATATTAGTGTTTTTATAATAAAATGATTAATATAATCATGATAATTGTATAAATATAAGAACAATTAACTTTTAAATAACAATCAAATAAACAGTGTTAAAATTCCCAAAAGTTACATAAACATGTCAATCTGTGCTATTAGATTTTCATTTATTTTAAAGGGAACGAGGCGAAAAATGCCCCTTCAGTCGGCTACGAGTAACAAAATGTAAATTTTATTCTATTAAATTGTTCCCGCGGCTCGTATTTACGATACAATTTATTCTGAATAGAACACGTGGTGCCGCCGCGATTATTTTGTGAATCTCAGGCCGATGTAATTGAGTTATGCTGCCGTGATTTAGTAGATTAATTAAGGTTATTGTTTTATTACTGGGTAGGACATGATAAAAACTGTTGGGATTCATGTCGGTCACGCAATGCTTTTGTCTTTTGACTCAAGTTGGTAAGTGGTGACTTTGGGTATTGCATACCTAGGGCTGTATCCAAGACGCCTTTACAATCGTCAATGCCAAAAGAAAACCAATAAATGTATGGGAATGACATATCCGTTCGATAAGTCTTTTGCACGGATACATCATTCCCATACACTTTTTTTTCTAGAAAGGTGTCTTGGCTACAGATCTTGGAGTGGCTAAGTGGTAGAACCAATTGAGCCGCGTGAATAAGTCGACTTATCAGAGGTGTGACCACCGTCATATAGAAAACTAGCTTATGCCCGCAGTTCCGCCCGTGTGAAAAGTTTTCCCGGGATATAAAGTAGCCTATATTACTCGCTGATAATTAATGTAGCTTTATATTGGTGAAAAAATTTAAGCATAGGTCCAGTGGTTTTTGAGTTTATCCATTATGGACTTCTGCTCGCAACTCCGCCCGCGTGAATGAGTTTTTCCGGGATAAAAGTCCCGCTTTATATTTCCTCGGGATAAAAAGTAGCCTATGTTACTCGCTGATAAATGATAATGTAGCTTTATATTGGTAAAAGATTTTTTCAAATCGGTCTAGTAGTTTCGGAGCCTATTCAATACAAACAAACGAACAATCAAATATTTCCTCTTTATAATATAAGTATAGACAAACAAACGAACAAATTAAAAATAAATCTTTTCTCTTTGTAATATTAGTATAGATGAATGTGAAAAACAGTGTCCTTGTTGCCAGCGTGGATGCCAGATGTAACGCTTATTTATATCAGCAATGTTCCTCTTAGTTGGCAACCAACTTGCATGCGTTTGGGTGTAATTTACAGTAGAAGAAATAGCAGTTTTTAATTATATACTTATAAAAAAAACAGCACTGCTTCATTGTCTTTTTACATAATAATTTAAATTAAATTCATGCTGGTCGTGGGTATCTTTTACCAATATATCTTTAGTACCTTTCTATAATAAAATACATGGTATTCAATATATAAGACTCCAGAAAATATAATATATTGACAACTATTATTTATTAAAATGCCAGGAAAATTACATTAATTTACTAAGCAGGAAATAGCACATCAGATGAATTAATAATAAAAGCAGACTAGTTATACGTACATTAATAAGATGGCGCTAGTTGGTAAGAGTTGGTGAGATTACTGGTGCTTTAACATTCAACACTTCTCTTAATCTCTTCTAAAAAATACAGACTAATTCAGTCTAATATTGTGTCACGCACCACGCCCCCCCCCCCCCCACACACAGAGACCCAAAAAGACAACAATTATTTTTTTCTTAATTACACTATTCTTAATTCAAATTTATTATCTTTTTTTTAGTTGGATATTCTATAAAGCGTGTTTTTTAGTTTTTATTAATAAGGTCTCGTTATTTGCAGCACGTTATTATCAAAATACAGAAAAAAATTAGGTTGGTGTTAGATTTGAACTAAATTGAAGTCATGTTTCAAATTATTGAGAGTTTTCTATGCTATACGCAAGGTTTTTTTTACCCGACTACGGCGAGGCAAGGAAGGGTAATGTAATTTTAACACCCTATGTATGTATGTATGTATGTATGTATGTATGTATCCTTTATGTATGAAGATCTGTGGAATTGATATGAAAATTTTGCTTGTCAATTTTGGTAGGTAATCAATTGTATGAAATCTTGAATCATCTTCATAACATCATACATAAATGCATAGTGTCACGTCTCTATGCCATAGGGGTAGGCAGAGATACCTTAGAGAATTTAACTCTCTAAGCATGATACAAAGATTTCGCGTCGGATATTACTTCGTTTGGCGGGAGATTAGCTACAGCCTACAGCGTCGTGGGCTTCCGTGGGTGAAGTAAATCACCTGCCCTTACTCTTGCTGTTTATTGCAGGAACGCGAAATCCAATAACGTGAGAGGCAAGTAATTCAATTGTGGACTAAATAAAGTTCGTTTGGTCGTGTAATGGTGTTGGATTAAGTTTTATCTATAGGAGACGGGGTTTTACAAATGTGTCTGTTTTAAAAAATTATATTCTTTATATTTTATACATTTTTTAATTCGGAAATGTTTGTTTTCATGTTATTCTTAGATTCATGGGTAATGGAGGTAGGTACATTGGGATTGCTAGATAGGTAATCAGCATTTTATTTTATCTGGGTGATACAAAACTAGAATAGATGATATAAAACTAGAATATATGTAGCAAAACATATTATTATTCTGCCTCTCTATTTGTTATATTCAAAGAGTTCTAAGATTATATAGAGAGGACAGTAGGGAAATTTTCATACAAAAATTTTTAGACTGTTCGTAAGGCCCAGATTGGCATATTTCCTTCCAAAATATTGTTTTCTGTACAAAATTTGCGCATACCGAGACGTTTTGTGACATGGATGTGTCACATAAGACAGCGACTTATTACCAATTGGTAATAATTTTTGGACGAAAAATTTGGGCCTGATGTCCGGCCTATAACTATACTGTTTAATATATTTGGTTATATTAGTCTTTAAAGCTGTAGTACTGTTTTTATCAAGAATAATGCGATAAAATTTTTTTTTTTTTTTTTTTTATAGCATAGAATGACGAGACGAGCACGCCGCTCGCCCGATGGTAAGCGATACGACCACCCATAAACAGTAGCAACACCATCCAGCAACATGTCTTACATAGTACTGTGTGGCATTCCACTGCGCTCGTCATCCTGAGACATAAGATGTTAAGTCTCATTATGTCCAGTAGTTATACTGGCTACAATGTCCTTCAAACCGAAACACAACAGTGCATGCACTGTTGCTTGGCGGTAGAAATAGACATTGCGGTGGTACCCACCCAGACGGCCTCTTACATAATGAGAGACCTACCACCACCACCTAATATATAAGGCTGATATATGTGACGGAAACAACTTTAATAACTTTTTTTGAAGTGAAAACTTCTTTAGCGGTATTGATTACTTTTTGGGATGGGTATAAAATGTTAAACTCGCGTCAGGGTCACGTGACCACGATCAAATGCGTAGGAGGTTTTACCTTCCCTTATTAATATGAACCTTAAATACAATGCGTAGAAGCTATAATTCTTAAACGTCTACATTTTTATTTATTTGCTTCATTAAAACCATCCCTTACTAATATGAACCTTAAATACAACGCGTGGAAGCTATAATTCTTAAACGACTACATTTTTATTTATTTCCCCAGCGTTACTACGGCACGAGTACAAAAGAGCGTAACATTCTTTTTTCAAATTTTGATTTATGAAGAAAATAGTGAAATTGTCATTTTTGTGTAAGATAGCGCAATAAATAAATATTGTATTTAACCCATTGATGTATATGTCCCTAAATATGCAGTCGTCCCGGAGTCGTGGGTGACACATCGCAGAAATGTGGATAATAAAGGAGTGATTGCTTTACCCACTGACGACGCGTCGACTGAAGCACGTGTCAGGAACAACGAGACACCAGCGGCCGACTGGAGGGAGGTTCTGTGCGAAATATTGTACTATAGCGGTAAGGGGTTTTTTTAATACATCAATGATTTAACCACATAAATACTAGTACTTTTATACTGATAAATAAAGTAATTCGTGCGAAATTATTCCGTAACCATTCCAAAATATTCAAAAATGCACAACGTTAATGTTCAAGTTTTCACTTCTGCCCGTACTCCCGGAGTGCAACCCGTTCTTTTTTTTGACATACTTACATTACCTATGTAAACATTTTGTGCATATTGACAACTGTTTAATCAGTTAACTATGTTTAACCGACCTAAAAAACGATGTTCTGTATTCGATCAGTATGTAAGAATGCAATAGCGATATTCCCAAAAACAACTGATCCGAGTTGGATGGGGTTTTCGTTAATAATCGTCTCATTAACTGGGCAAAGTGCACTCTGTATGTGTTGACTGTCAGCCTTCAGGTATATAGTCGAAATATAATTTCGGCTAAAGAGAGAAGTGATGTTGAGGATGGATATATGCTAGGTAAGCGACTGAAGGTTTTACCAGAGTGGTCGCTAATCAAGTATTTGCAATTATCAGTACAACCAACACTCATCACAGCGATAGTTATGTTAGGGTCGTTAGTATTACTAAGCTTCTTAGGGGCTCAGAAGCTAAAGCAGTGTGAGGTTTAGTCAGCCACACTACCACCCACGATACAAGCTAAGTTACCCACGATAAGCTTATACAACTTGAAAATACTTAAAACCAGATAAGAGAGATACTTAAACATACACACGAGTTAAATCGATCGCTGACCCGCCTTCACTATTATCTTGATATGCAGCCCCGATAAAGCCCTTTAGATTTAATTGATAACTTCTGATCTGCAAGGTTTCTTTAGCAGCATTTAAAAATCACAGGCTTTGAATGTGGCAAAAAACACGACGCTACTTCGTTCCGTTTTATTGGGATTGGTTGAGAGATAAACAGTAAACACGTGACTGACGTATTGATCTCTTGATCAATCACAAACATTAAAATTAAATGACATTGACTTGCGATGTACAAGTTGCGTTTTTTGGAGTCGTTCTAAGCACATGAATTAGTTTACAGTTTTGTGGTTTATTTTTATTAATGAACCGGTAAAACTTAGGTAATAACGTCAATATCAAATCGGAGTGAGATAAGGGGAGGTGATAGAAGAATTAAAGAGAATTAGAGAATTAAAGAGAAATCGCTGATGATTTCCATAAGTACATAAATAGAAATCGCTGATGACGACATCCAAAAAATGTACAATATAAAAATATATGTAGTTAGTCTGGTAGTATCGGCTAGTAATCATAGCGACGGTGACGCATGTATAGAATAGAAATAGCTTATCAAAGTGATCAATGTACCTAATGGATGCATGGATAGGTATATGTATATACAGTGAAACCTGGTTAAGTGAGATATCAAAGGACTTGCAACGTTGTTTCACTTATTCCACTTACCCAGTGTCTCAGATATCCAGGTATAAATAAATACATGTCTCATTAACAGAGGGTTCCATTAATAGAGGTCAGAATACAGGTTATTTTAGTTATAGAGGTGCGATTATTAAATATAATAACGCGTTATGTAAATATTATAGGTTTAAAAAAATCATAATAAAGGTAATCATACAAATGTAATAAACAAAAATATTCAAGCACTTTCTTCCCACTTTCATAAACGGATATAGCTACAATGTCCTTCAAACTGAAACACAATAGTGCATGCACACTGCTGCTTGGCGGTAGAAATAGACATTGCGGTGGTACCCACCCAGACGGACTCTCATATATGAGAGACCCACCACCAGTGAGTATTCGTAGTTCTTTTAGTAAATATTATTACCTGAATAATTGTTTACAAAACTTGGTATATATCCAAGTCGGCATAGCCATTATGATCATCAGTCGGTGTATGCCATCTTTGCAAAAGTTTAGAATACCTTCAAATTGCAAAGATGGTTTATAAATCCTGGTAAATACTATATATCCATAAGTATTTTTGTGTATATTGTTCTGTCTATATTGTTGTTCTATAAAAAAATATTACTCGTAATAATATTTAGTAAACAGAATAGAAAATAAAATACAAACAACCACTTATAATACAAAATAAATCGCACCTTTAGGACGAAAACGACGCAATTCAAAAAAATCTAAAATTGGGTTATCGTCATAAAATGACTTACATAAAACTGGTCCTTTTTTAATGAAAATATAATAAAAAAGGGACCGATATAATAGTTTTGTCCTTTTCCTGCTTGAATATGGCGGTGTTTGAACTATTATTGTAGTGAAAATTTCATTTTAAGTAATTTTATGACGATAACTGAATTTACATTTTTTTTGAATTGTGTCGTTTTCGTCCTAATTAATGTTATGTTTCCCGATTAATGTTATGGTAATGTATTGACAATTTATTTAAATTAATTTTATAAACAGAATGTACAAATTGGTAAAATTGATATCCTATAGTTACTAAGAATATTTAAATGCTTTGTCATAGTTTATGATTTATAGACTATGGTATTTAAACGTAAAGCCACGAATCAGTATAGGGACAAAATACAGGAGCGCGGTTTTGTTCTAATCGCTTTCAGAATGTAAGGGCGCCCTCAATGGCCATAATTACTTCAGATATTATATCCATTACACTGATATATGCTTAGGGCCGTATTGCGGCTAATAACACGATCATATATAACGCCATGTTGAAGTTAGAAGCCGGAATCATCAGGAAAATGTGAAGTTGTGTTATTCAAATACAGACTTTCGTATAAATATTTGTAAGGAGTGTGATAAAAAAGGTATTTTTTTAATATGAATCGGTATAGATAAAGAATTACTTAATTAAACAAAGTAAAAATATTTAAAAAAGGATTTTATGTATGTAGTATTTGATATAAAATTTCAAGGAATACAGTTAATTAAAACGCAATTCATTAAAATTTATTTAAAAATATATTTCTGAACACATTGATTTCTCATCAGTCTATTAAGACTAACAGTAAAGTATTAACTTTACTAACGTAAATTTTAACTATCTAGTTATTATGACAAAAGAACAAAATTACGCATTAACATATAACCAAATTGGAATGACCTCCTTCTTTGTGGAACTGCTGCAGTATCAACGAGGACCCTTGTCAATGAGATACTGGTATCCCCAGGTTTACTTGCTAAGGCGGTCCGGTAGGAGAAATGGCAGGAGGACGAGAAAGAGAGGCGGGCATTCTAGGGTGGGAGGATTCAGGGTGCAGTAAAACTAGAAAAATATAGGAACATTCAAAGGATTGTGTCGTCAATGAATAATAATTAGGATTATTTTTCCGACCCAAATATCGACCAATAGAATTGCACCATTCGACGTCACGTGGTACAACCTACATGGTATTATACTGACAATTTTTTTTGAATATTTTCTCTGGTCGTTACTATACATTATGAAACAATTTTTTGTTGACTGTTCATTTCATCTCATGGTGCAATTCTATTGGCCGACATTTGGGACGGAAAAATAATCCCCCGAATACCACACGAGCTTCAAAATTATCTGGCATTTCCCTCAAGGTTCCCTGCAAACAAATAAAGTCGTCAAGTTTTTCAGGAAAAATCACTCGCGCTTCGCGCTCGTGATTTTTTAACCTGAAAACTCCCTCGCGCTTCGCGCTCGTGATTTTTTAACCTGAAAACTCCTTCATTTGTTTGCAACGAACCTATCGGAAAATACCCGATAATTTTGAAGCTCTTGTGGTATTATATGTGATTATTTTTCCGACCCAAATATCGACCAATAGAATTGCACCATTCGACGTCACGTGGTACAACCTACATGGTATTATACTGACAATTTTTTTTGAATATTTTCTCTGGTCGTTACTATACATTATGAAACAATTTTTTTTGAATATTTTCTCTGGTCGTTACTATACATTATGAAATTCTTATTTGTTGCTGTTCATTTCATCTCATGGTGCAATTCTATTGGCCGACATTTGGGACGGAAAAATAATCCCCCGAATACCACACGAGCTTCAAAATTATCTGGCATTTCCCTCAAGGTTCCCTGCAAACAAATAAAGTCGTTTTTCAGGAAAAATCACTCGCGCTTCGCGCTCGTGATTTTTTAACCTGAAAACTCCTTCATTTGTTTGCAACGAACCTATCGGAAAATACCCGATAATTTTGAAGCTCTTGTGGTATTATATGTGAAAATTGTCAAGTGTAATTAAGAACCACTTTGTGCTAAGTCGTAAATGCACAAACGCTTTCTATTTCACACGGATGCGGTACGTCTCTAAAATAGATCTTAACTACATTTTGAGATAAAAAGATCCTCCGCAAATCAGTGTGCAAGCACCGCATGCGGAAAAATCCGCGTGAAATAAAAAAGGTTATTTAGATTATATACAATAAAAGATCTGGTATAAATTACTACATTAAATATAAGACTGCCTCGGTGGCGTAGTTGTATTACGGTACGACTGCAAGGCTGAGGTCTCGGGTTCGATCCCCGGGTCGGGCAAAGTGATATTGGATTTTTCTATTCAGTATCAGCCCGGAGTCTGGAATTTGTGCCCGGTATGGCGATAGGCTCGCCCCCTATCACATCATGGGACGGAATACGCTTGGCGAAAAGTGGGTGCACTAGTTGCACCTCTGCCTACCCCTTCGGGGATAAAAGGCGTGAGCATGCGTATTAAATATAAGTAATATTTTATTGTGTATCTTAAATATATTAGTTTTCTAGATTTTCAACCCTTTGTCTTATGGAGGTAGAAAAGTACTTAACTAGGTAATTGATAATTTTATCGGTGGAGTTAAGATAAGTTATCTCCTATTTTCACAATTATTTTGGTCAACGAAATACCACATTACATTACAATTTTATAAAAATAATTTAATTAAAAGCAAAAGCAGTCTTCGTTTTCTGATTGACATCATTACAATAAAATAAATGTCATTGGCAAAAGCACATATTTTTTTTAGGTATTAATCTACAAATCTTTGGACGTAATGTGGACAGACTACACGATGACGGTACTGTCCGCTGTCAGCACTTCACTTCAGAACAGCTATCCACACCTTATGCAGTCCTAGTAACTGAAGTTTTGCGATTGCGTTCATATGACATTGCTGAAGAACGGCCCCCATCCTTAGCTTAGCCTCTGCAATGGCTTAACTTTAGCTACAAATATTTGTTCAAAAATTAGTCACACGTCACCCCCCAGCGTATGAAGTCATTGACTACACCGTTGAGTCTCTCCGGGAAGAGGGCGCTGTTGTTGTCCATAGTGAATCTGGAGATATCCATGTCGTCATCCATCTTGGGTGCGTTCGCCGCGTCGATGGTCACCAGCGGTATTGTGAACACGGCAGCGTGCAGCCCAAAAGGCAGTTTCTGCAACAAGTGAGATCGTAGGACACAAATATTATAGTCACGAGGAACATTTTTTTTTTATGGAATTGTACGACGAGACGAGCTTGCCGTTCGCCTGATCGTAAGCGATACGACCACCCATAAACAGTAGCAACACCATCCAGCACCTTGAGTTACAAAATACTGTGTGGCATTCCACTGCGCTCGTCATCCTGAGACATAAGATGTTATGTCTCACTATGTCCTGTAGTTATACTGGCTACAATGTCCTTCAAACCGAAACACAACAGTGCATGCACACTGCTGCTTGGCTGTAGAAATAGACATTGCGGTGGTACCTACCCAGACGGCCTCTTACATAGGAGAGACCTACCACCAGTAAAAGATTAACATAGAAGCTCATTGTGCCAAGATTAATAATAGAGGAGTCGATAAACCTATTATTTAAAACGACAATCTCTTAGAAATCAGAGTCAGAAATCACATACTACGTGTTGCCCATCAATGGAGTTACCTGTTCAAAGCTGTGGTGATTTACTAGAATTACGGGAGACTGTACCTAGCTATATTCAGGAATTCGTGTCAATATTCATTGTTCAGCAAACATCAAAATATTATTAAATTTATATCGTAAAATTATGATTTTGTTAATGTTCATTAAAAATATGTTAGTAATCTCTAAAGATAATAATTACACTTTATCATTAACCCATATCATAACATTATTTTATTAAAAATCAAGATCATGACGTCTTATGATGACATACATTAATGACCTAGATTGGGGCCCGCTAAACTAGTCTTAAGAGGGCTTTGCACAACAGTGGTATTCCGCTGAAATGAAAATGACCACGGATGCAAACATTCTCACTTTTTAAATAGAGCAAAGGGCGAACGAGCCGGTCACCTGATAGTAAACCGCATTCACAACATCAACGGCTTCATGATTACTTACTTTTTTGTATTCAAAATCGAAGTCTTCCCTCGAATACACGTCTTCAGGGTTGAGGCCCAATCTCTTGATGGCCAGGCTGAGCTGGGTGTAGTAGTGTTCTATCAGTTTCTCGTAGTACTGTGCACGGAACGCTTCGCTGGAGCTCGAAAATATGAAGTATAATAGGTCAATGATAGGAGAGGCTGCCTGCATAGTTTGGAAGTCCACAATCATGACATGGACACGTCCTTTCTGAAAAAAAAAAAACCACCATAACTACAATAGAATAATATATTTGGATTACTTAGTATATCTAAACAATGCACGTAATAATAAACTATTTTAATTAGTAGAATATATTATTGGCGTGCACCATAACTAAATACCTACGCATGTACCTATAAACCTATGCCCAATATTATACCGGAACAAAGCCAAAGAAAATCTGCAAAACACTTTTAACACTGCAACTTTCTTTTGAATCTAATGTATTTCCAAGGTGAGCTTACGAACATAAGATGAATCATTGCGTCATCTTAGTAGTTACTAGGCACTCTCGTTATCAGCGATCAGATCAGAAGAAACTTTCACTAATGCGTAAACATTTTTATTTCTATTATATACTAGGTTTTTGATTGCATGAATGATTTTACCAGAAATTAATTTCATCATTATCAGCCACACGACGTCCACTGCTGAACATAGGCCTCCCCAAAGATTTCCAAACGGACCTGCTAAAAGCGGCCCGCATGGCTCGCTGGGCTCCTGTGACCTTTATCAAATTAATTTACAACCGTGTATTTAACTTATTTATCTAAGACCGGTAAAACAAATGTAACCTTTTCATTTATCCCCCTCCCCCTCTCATGGTGATAGCGATATAAGCGTATTAGGGGGCGAGCCCTTTAACATATCGAACACATATTCGTCTCCGGGTTGATACTGAAAAGAAAAGCCCAAAATCACTTAACTTGACCCAGGATCGAACCCGAGACCTCAGCACGGCAGTCATACCACAATACAACTGCGCCACCGAGGCAGACACACCCTTATAAAAAGATGTTAATATATTTTGCAGAACGCGCTAATTGGACTACTTATACCTTTGTGGTCATCGGCATCATATAAGAATAACTACTGGCCGCCATAGTGGCCTACGTAAGTATGTCACTGAGATCAGTCTATGCATATCCGGTTCAAACATGCCGGCATAATTGTGTCAACTGGCAAGGGATAATAATTTCTCATCATTTGCTGCCTTATCTACACACTAGTCCGGTTAAAATTAGGTGCAGTGGAAAAATTTGCCGTACCCGCAAAAAAAAACTATGATAAAAACACTGAAGTTATGCAATGTCCGTAATAGTTGCAGCGGGTACATTAAAATTCTAAATATATCTTATATTATATTTGGCAAATATCTATAAAAAATAAAAACTATTAAAATTTAACTTACTTCGTCAACTTTTTGCATCATATTGCTGACCCGAAAGTCGCCATGTATGAGTGCAGCCCGACGCAAAGGTTTGGCGTATTCCAGTAAACTTTGTCCACCGTAATTAACTAGAAAGTTCTGCATCCATTCCTTATTCTGGTCATCGGTCACTTCAATTGCTCTGTCTGCTATTCTTTTCCATACTACGTTCATTTCTTCATCATTCTTCATGGCGACGTTTAGTATATCACATGACTGTTCAAAACCTTCCGGATTCTCGATACCGTACGCGAAGGATAGCGAGTGGATCTTTGCCAGTTCACTCAAAGCCACGGCAGCGAAATCCCAATCCAATTCCTTCAACCGATCCCTAACCTCATATTCTACGGCGGTCAAATCTTCTACCACCAGAACCTCTTCATATTCCTTTGTAGTGCAACCATAATATTCCGCCATTTGTAGTCGGTGTTCCTCAGGGACGTTATTTTTTTCTTCTAAGTCCTGATATATCGTCTTTAATTTAGTATACATATAATGTTCAGTATCAAATACCTTGCTTATACCTTGCGCACGAACTTTTTCACCAATAACTGCAACTTTGGCAAATAAATTGAGATCGGGTTTGTTATTGTCACTAATAGTTACTCCAAAAAGTTGCGATGTGTAATTTGCACCTTTACTATTTATAGGGTTCACTTTTATTACAGGGTCCTTGTATTTTTGTTCCCTGACTATGTTATCAAGCAAATCGCCGAGAGCCCGGTGCGCGCACGCCATGTTTGCTGTCGTGTCTGACACTGGCTACAGTGGTACTTGAACTCAAACGGAAGGGGGCGGGCAGGTGGGGGCAGGATCTCCGTTACAAAAATTTTGTAGAATAGAAAGTGAAAGCGGAAATCTACTAAAACTATTAAACCAATATCTCATGACTGGGTTGAAGATGTGTCATTTCTTTTTTTACCATTACAAATACAATTGCGAGGTTTGATTTGAATTATTGTTTGATTAAGATTCTTCTATACGAACCAATAGCCATTGGTTTATGTACTAAAAATCATAAAAATAAGGAATTAAATATCGCACACTGTTATTAAGTACCTTGATGAGAAAAACCCGGATGGTCCCCATTGTCAATGATTTAGAGATCTCATTTAGTTTCTGCTATAATACTCGATCAATATGTGTACATTAGTTGTAAGGAGAGCAAGTTTCTATTACTATTATTATCAATAACAGGTATATTTTCAGCATAGATAATATATTTTTATATTATTTAAATATTATACAATTATGTGTACCCCTACAAAATAGATTACATTTAGCCGAAACAAATTAAACTACCAATAACGGCAACACTGCGTCCTGCGCGTGCGCAGCGACACCACTTTGAACGTATTTTAATGATGCTGTTTTTTTTTAATTTCTCTTTCATGTACATATACATACAGACGATTAATCGTATTTCTTACTTATATTATAAATGCGAAAGTTTGTGAAAATGTTTGGATGTTTGTTAGAAGTAAACGCAGAAACAACTTATCAGATTTGGATGAAATTTGCCACACGGGTAGATCATGTCCTGGATTAACACTGAGGCTACTTTTTATTCCTGTAACCATGGGAAATAATGGTCATTTTTAATCTGATTATTTAAGTAGAATGCGCTGGCGTCGTACTGTATTTTTGGGACTTTTGTAGCGGGAGAGGCTTTTCACATGGGTGAAGCCGCGGGCAACATCTATTTAATAATAAGAGGAAAAACTGTACAGCTTCAGTTAAAATTTGACAACAGCTGACAAATAATAGAAATGCAGGTGGTAGGATGTTTGTATCTGCTCGTAGTGAACTATCTCGCATGTTAGTCAGGACAGTCAGATCGAGTGAGATCGATCCTTGATATGGGATACACAATTCCATATTTTCCTGCCATTTTAATTATTATAAAGACACTATTTAAAAACAATGCGAATTGGGATATAAATCATAACACTTTCATACGCAGATAAACAACAATTTTGAATCATATTTGGCAATATTTTAAACAGACATTTAATTGATGCACTTTGTAATATTCAAACTTCTGAAAGATATTGTATTTATACCAACACTCGCTAAACAACGTACTTTATAACTCATAAATTATTCATGTTTTCGTAATGTAACATTATATTATGCGAAATTTAGAAAAAGGATAAAAGCTTTGTAAAAGAAAAATTCTACACAACGGTGAAATTAATTCTAATTTTGAGGATGGTCTCCAAAAAACGAAAAACGCTGATAAACATTTTTTTGTATCTCAGACAGAGGTTCTTACTTTCTGGTTCACTTTTAACAATGATTACCAAACGAAGCCCCAGACGGTAAGAAGTTAACATCCAATAGTTTCCCGAAAATGCTTAGTACAATAGAAAGGGTCTGTAACGAGCTCCATATTTCGTTTTTCTAGTAAAGTTATTTCGTGACACGAGTATTATCTAGATACCAATAATTCTCATTTCACGTTAATAACGTTTGTATGATATTGAATACATTCATCCGCACGTCTCCTCCTATATCAATATGTTTGGATTACGTAATTATAGCTGACATGTGTTACATTTCGAGATATCTTCGGTGTAATTTCTAATCAGTCTGTTTTCGAATGCTGAAATGATACTTATCTTTGTAATTCAATAGTAATTGAATATAGTTTGTGGATGTAAAATCTTTTATTCATTGAATGCTGATAGGGACGATATAATAGTTACATAGAAATTAGGTTAAAGAGGTAGGTGTCAAGACACAAAAAGAGTTGAAATATTTTCACGGGACGTCATCTGGAATTACAATGCCTGCGATAGAAAGAGGTGGAGCGATGTCCTCACTACACGCCCAGTCCTGCACATAGTAATATTTGAAATATGAATTACTGCCTCATACAGGGTCATTTTTACATTGCAAATGAAACCACATATTCGTCTTTACCTCTGCTAACATCGTGCCAAACATACAATACTTTCGCCGAAAATCCCGGTTGTAGTTTTCAAATCTTTTGATCATTATGTAGTTTTGTGCGAATATCGTGTGTGCGTTAGTGTATTTCTGACTGAAAGTGTAATGTTGCTGCTGCGACGAATTCTCCTAGAGCAGTGATACTGGTATTAGGGTGGGTAAACTTAAAGTTACTTTTTATAGATATTTATTTTGTTCTAAAGTTCACTTTTTTATTTTACATCTATGGTTAAAATAACTTAATGGAAAGCGTTATTTTCAACGAGATATGTATGTGATTTCATTTATTAACGACATGTCAAAATGACCCTGTATATTAACCAATTTTAATGCTGTTTTGCACAGATGGGCTTCTTTGCCGTGTTATTTGCTGTTTCATTTAAATTAATCAAACACAGGCAAATGCCCTATTCTGTTTATAATATTATATGTAAGTTAATAATACTTATAAGACTTATATGACTGCCTCGTTGGTTGGTTTGATCCCCGGGTCGAGGAAAGTGATATTGGGATTTTCAACTGAGTTTGGAATCCGTGCCTTATATGGCGAAATAATTAAATATGCCAATGAGCATAGCGGTGCACCAAGCCAAGACCGCACCTCGTGGAGAAGACGGCTAAATGACCTTGGACGTGATCACGATCCTCAGTAATGAGGGGCCGACTGAAGAGAGAGATTTACTGATAACGAATTTTCAGTCAGTCACCGATTTCAAAATGAGTAATCATATTATCTTTAGGGGAGGCCTATGTTCTCCAGTGGACGTCGTGTGGCTGATGATGATGGTGAATCATATTATAATGTCAATGTTAACTTATTTATTCGGTTTTTAGTTTGTTTTTGAACACGGTTTAATTTTTAATTATTGTTTCTTTCTTCTTCAGCCTTTAGAAGTCCACTGCTGAACATAGGCCTCCCCCAAAGATTTCCAAACCAACCTGTCAGAAGCGGCCTGCATCCAGCGGGTTCCTGCGACCTTCACAAGGTTGTTGTTTCTTTATATGTAGGTAATGTTTTATGATTATGCAAGGATAAATACACCGATGCAACAAAAATGGACTTGTGTCATCAAACATTTGAAAATAGTTCCACCACCATACCATACCAGCCCTGTATTATATACTGCCCACTGCTGAGCACGGGCCTTCTCTTCAACTGAGATGGTTAAGGCCTTAGTCCACCACGCTGGCCTAGTGCGGGTTGGCGGACTTCACATACCTTCAAAATTCAGAGAACTTCTCAGGTATGCAGGTTTCCTCACGATTTTTTCCTTCGCCGTTAAAGCGAGCGATAATTCACAAAGAATACACACATAACTTTTTAGAAAAGTCAGATGTGTGTGCCCTTGGGTTTTGAACCGCGGACATTCGTCTTGGCAGTCCGCTCTAATCCCAACTAGGCTATTGCTGCTTGAAAAAAAAATTGAATTGTATTGAAAATAGTTCAAATACTACAATTATTTTGGGTTTTTTAATACATCAATGATTATTTTAGAAAGATTCATTTGTAGATAGACGTTGGACAGAAAGTTTTTTGGTACATTTTATAGCTAAAAACACATTTCACGATCAAAGTCGTGAGTAACCGAGTTTAGCAAAATAAAATTCAGTCTATTTCTAACGTTATTCCACTTTCGTTGTTATTCTTTAACTTGTCACTTGAAGTAATATAAAAGAGAGCCACTAGGCTTTTTGCCAAATCATATGAGATAAATATTTAATTTTTATTTTAAAAGCTTCTTTTTGGATTTTATTTTACTTGGAATAAACGACATCAGGGACTTTTGGGACTAAGTTAAAGGCTTTTAAAGAGTTAGGTCAAAAAACACCATCTCTTTGGTCTTGGGGCTGCGTATTTGCCTTGTTAACCGTGAGATTCTGGATCCGATTCTTAGGGCCGTATTAAAAGATGCAACTCAATTTCACACTGAAGTGCGATATCAGCTGAGACGCTGTCAAATTAAGGTCAGCATCTTAAGATAGTTGCTATTTAATAAACCCATATTAACATCAGCTCAATTGACATCTTAAGATGCAATATGTGACGAATTTTGACGAAGTTTTTTGTGTAACAGCGCTTACTCAGCTGAGAACTAGCTCTTAAACAACAGCTTAAGCTTGGTTTATTAAATAGTTCAACACATAAAATTATTACTTGGGATTTTACTCAAACGTGATATTGATCTATTAATACTGCCTTAGGCCTATATTATTAACCAGTCTAACCATTTATTTATTGAGTAAACATTTAAGTTATTGAATTATATATAACAAGTAATTTTATTACCGTTTATTTGGGAGCATAGATTAGAGCGTGACTTTTGTATTCGGTCGGGTTATACATTTCGCACCTTTAGAACGAAAACGACACAATTCAAGAAAATCGAAAATTGAGTTATCGTCATAAAATGACTTAAAACTGGTATATTTATTTATTAAAATATAATAAAAAGGTACCGATATAACAGTTTTGTCCTGTTCCCGCTCGAATATGGCTGTGTTTGAACTATTGCTTTATTGAGAACTTCGTTTTAAGTCATTTTATGACGATAACTCAAATTTCGATGATTTTGAATTGTGTCGTTTACGTTCTAAAGGTGCGATTTCTGTAACGAATACCATTTACTCAAAAGTAGTGAAACATATTTGATATCATTTGATATTTTGTTAATATTTGTTTATCAAATTGCAGCGATCTTAAGATGCTGGCTTTAAGGGCCGATAGATGCAACTCTGTTTCGCTTTGAAGTGAGATATCATTGAGACGCTCTCAAATTAAGGTCTCTTGATAATATAATCTTATAACACACAGCCGACTAGACTGTACGGAGTCGCTAAGTACGTTTAGTGTATATTATGTATGTATGCCGTTTGCCTCACGACAGCTGTTTTTAAGGCTGCTAGGATCACACTGTCTGTGCAGGGATTTGGAAATAATTTATAATTTTGTATACATTTTATCATCTTCTTCCTTGAATATGGTATATGTCAATTAAAACTTTGTGGGGAGTTATGGCGGTTACTTGGAAGTGTCATGAGGTGCTCTTGTTTTAATTCATTAAGTATTTTGATGATACTTAGTGTTATATTGCATAATTATGGTGGTATATTATCCAATATAGTTCTATTGAAGGGCTCATATGAGGTGAATTGAAATAACTGTGCCAATCAAGTGTTTTTTAGTTGCCGCCAAAACTCCTCGATAAAGTCTTGGTAAGGTAGCCACTACTTTACTACGACGTATCTACTACTAAGGATTCATCCTCACTTGACATTGGCAAAATTGTCCTAAAACAGAGCAAAAAAAAAATTTGTGATAATTTACAGTTAGAAGGCATAGTTATACAATTTTATTTCGTAGAAACCAACATAAACTCCTTTACTTTCTGGAATTAACCACATCTCTTAAAAATTCCGAATGTAATACGAGAATCAAAAATTAAAACGTTTTCCGTCCGATTTGAACGAGCTCTGGGAATAAATATTATTCGCATGTTATGGAAATGTTGTATTTGTATTTTGTACTGCATGAATAATTATGTCAATATTTGTACGTTATGGCTTTTGGGATTGGTTAAATAATGAATGATGGGAGTTGTATGTTTGCTGCGTTCTTAAAGATAGATTGGTTTTGCATTGTTATATAGTTTATTTAGGTTTATAAAATTTTATATAACAAATTATTTGATTTTAATGGTATTGTTATTTTACAGCAGTAACAGTTTTGACACGAACTTGAGCGTTGTTTTTTTTTGACGTAAGCTAATTACCTATATTAAGTTGGAGTCGTGTCCACAAAATTGAAGTAAAAATTATATTCAAAGAATTCTTTAACATCCGGACCCAATCACAAAAGATTTTTGATCGAAAAACTTATGTAAACTTATTAAAAAAATATTATGAAAACTTTTAATACCTTCGAACTTAATATTTTTCTTAACTGATGTGATACTAACTACTAACTTAGGTAATATATTATGTATTTTATTAGTGTTCATTTAAAGAACTGCTTCGCTGGCGTAGTTGTATGCCGGGTTCGAATCCTGGGTCAGGCAAAGTGTTATTGGGATTTTCTACCTAGACAGCCTGACACCTGGAATTTGCTCCCTATCCCATCATGGGATGGAAAAAACATGGCGCAAAGCGGGTGCCCTGGTTGCACTCCTTCAGGGATAAAGGCGCGATGTCTGTGTTTCGTGTGCAACTTTTTAAGATAGGTGAAATGAAATAAAAAAAAATCGAATACTTAAAACATTAAACATTATTTACACATGAACAGACCATGGATGAAATATTAGTTACTCATCTCGGAATAGTGCACAGATAGTAACTTCAGGAAAATATATTTAGACGAGCGGATACACTACATAATTAAATGGCTTTTATATCATTGTTTTCCTCGTAATTTTCTCTCAAAATATTATTCATTTTACTGCAATATAAAGAATAACATTGTTACGGTAATTAGCATTGCACTTGTATCATGCACACTTAAGGCGGTATTAATAAATCAATCTCAAGTTTGAGTTAAATCTCAAGTAGACATAATGTATGGAACTATTAATACATTATGTCTATTTGAGATGTAACTCAAACTTGAGATTGATTTACTAATACCGCCCTACGTCTACCTAATCGCGGTCTCCATTTCTACATCTGTTTGCTCCATCGACGCTATCGACGGGTAAGCTATCGGCTCGTCAAAATTTAAAATATTTATTAGGTGTGGTTGTTTTTTTACCCAGTCATACTACTTAAATGCCTACAGTGACCCAAGGTGTCAACCACAGAATGATACAGATTGCACAATAACTGTGGTAGTCATTTAACCACGCTACGACTCCAAAAAAATTAACATCCAGCGGTACAATTCTGTAGTAACACAGTTAGCGTGAAGTGAGGTGAGTTCGACATCTCGGGTGCTATTATTACACAAAGCCAGTGTGACGATGGAAATCTTTGTTTACAGAATTCGATTAGCGTATTTTACGTAAGATCTGACTTATTAGTAAGTGAGTGTAATTAGCTTCACCGACATTCTCACCTTATGGCGCTAGTGTAGATTACACGGATTCAGAAGTGAGCTCGATAGTGATATCTTACAGAATTGCATAGCAGGTCTGTTCGGAAGCGATAATCTCGTTATCCCGCGTAAACAAAAATAACCAGGAATTACGGTAAGCCAACTTCAGTAAATAAACCTGTAGCCTTTAGATGTTTGCATTAGACCCTTAAAACTGACCACAGAAATATCATTGACCCGCAAAACAAACACTCAACGGAATTGATGAGTGTACCTTTATCAAGTATTCACTTTACTTTGATGAAATATTAATGGCTTCGACTTTCAGAACCGATTTTCAGTTTACAGTTTAAGGGTGATGCAAACTTATCGCTCGGACAACATATCGCCTTGAATTTAAGTAAAAAACGGACCTATGAAGATTGGCACACCTGTGGTATAATATTTTAGAAACATTCATAAATTATTTTTCCTACGATTGAATTTCGAATAAGGTCTTAATGGCGTATGCGTTGACATTATTCACGCGGACGACGCGCGTTTTCGGCGTGTAAATTTCTATAATATAAAAGTACACAGTTGCCAGCTGCATCGTGTTTCACACGCGTTTTCGTTGTATTGGAAGCCCGTCATCTGCATATATAAAATACGCTGCATAGGCTCGAAGCATTTTGATTATTATGTACTGTATAAAAGTTAAACATATAGTTCTATATACTTTTAAACCGTTTCTCCAAGCGTTAGTCAAGTAGCCTGAACTGTGTAACACAGAACACTTCGACGAAAATCAAACCGACCCCAAGGTCACAAACACTCCTTAAAGTACCGTAATTATGTTTGCAAATTGTACAAGTGTTTCATTTGATTAGCGGTCAGGGGCAATAAAATAGCGAAGTGGAAACGAACCTTATCTTACAAGGAAAATAATTTTGTGAACGGAGACTACAAACACGATTTACGAGGGCTCCGAATAAATATCTGTGTGAATAAATATTGGAAGCGCTGTAATTACTTCCTTACAATTACGGTATCGATTTGATGTACTCAGACTTTATCAGTGTTTTGTTTATGAGGAACTCAACTGACTTGGTGGCATAGTTTTATTACGGTACGGGTGCAATGCTGTGGTCTCGGGATCGATCCCCGGGTCGGGCAGCGATATTGGGCAATCAAACGATAAGCGTTAACCAATTTCTTAAATAAGAATAGTGTAAATAAGAAAAAAAATATTTTATTGTAAGAAAAGCATGGAGTGCTTTTTAAGATATTATCAAAATGATAATCCTTCTACTCATATCTGTCACTAAAATATTTATAACTATTGACACCATGCACCCCACGCTTTTTTTACAATAAAATTCATGTTTTCTTATTTACAATATTCCTAATTCAAATGTATTTCTTTTTTTAGTTGGATTTTCTATGAAAGCTTGATTTTTAACTATTATTCTTTTTTTAGTTTAAAATATTGAATTGTCATCGGTCCTTGATAAGTATGCCAACTTTCGATTAAATCCGACCTTTTGAAGGGGGTCAAAATTATGTTCAAAGTTTCCGTTACATACATACATACTAACATATGTATGAAGCTAATAAAAGCGTGTTAAAAAGATCGTCGGTTAAAAAAAATACTCTTCTAATAATTTGGACTAATCAGCTATATTTAACAATTGATTCTCGTATAAGGGTCAACCCGTAAAGGAGTTAAGTAAATGAAAAGGTTAATGAGCAAATGGGTTAATTTATTAATTCAATTAATGGGTTATTATAGAATGTTGTAGTATTGGCAGTCGTAACTCTTACTATCATACAACTGATACAATTGTAGTAAAATAAACCAGGTTTAAAAAAATTGCTAAACTGAAAATAGGCCAACGCATCGATTAAAACTTAAGGGAGTTTTTGTGCACGAAAGGATGACCATGTCTCCGCCGTTATTCGTGTTTCAGCTTTTCAGTTACTCAGTGTCATTTTCTGCCAGAAATCACAGTCCTGCAGGCTACTCGGTGACTCCTGAAATCCTCTTCAGCTCGACTTTATGCTGGGCAGGGTACATCGTGGAGTTAATCTTCAGCGCACTAAAATTGATTATTTTTTCTGCGTAATGTACGAAAAATTTACCAATATTATGCGAAGATATCCTTTTTACACGCTTTATATTAGCTTCACTTGTATGTTTGTATGTATGTTTGTAACTCTCCGACTCCGACTCCTTTGGGCGCGATTTTGACCCACTTTAAACGGTCAGATTTTATTCAAACTTTGTAGGTTTGTCGAGGACCGATAACAATACACTAATTTGATAAGATTATGCCATTATTCAATTTGCAAAATGAGATTTTTGTCAATTTTTTAGTGACATTTGTTGGACAATAGTAGAACAGAACTAAAAAAATTAAATAATAAAAAATACGTGTGGCACTCGCAGACTGCCGCGGTAAAGCTATTGCATAGCATTTTTTATCACAAATTTTGATTGACTAAACACAAATTCAATCTTACGCTTACCATATAAAGTAGATTTTTAAACGCGAGCAACGCACGTTTAGTCTTGTTATTGATAAATGTCAGAAATGCAATGGTCATCACAACCAAAGTAGAATAAATCAAAATTTGAAAAAATAATGTTACGTTCGGTTCTTTTGTACTCGTGCCATGCCAACGCTGGGGAAATAGCTTCTACGCAATGTATTTAAGGTTCATATTAGATTAGTAAGAAATGGTTTTAATGACTTTAATAAATAAAATAAATAAAAATATACTCGTTTCAAGAATTATAGCTTCTACGCATTGTATTTAAGGTTCATATTAGTAAGATAAAAAAGATGTCAGGTTATTTTCGTTACGGAATTTCTGGATTCGGTCTCCACGCTCAAGCCCCGCGATAGAAGCTATGCAATAGCTTAATAAATAATAGTTTAAAAAAACCAAAAAACACGCTTTATAGAAAATCCAACTAAAAATAGAAAATAAATTTGAATTAAGAATAGTGTAAATAAGAAAAAAAAAATATTTTATTGTAAACAAAGCGTGGGGTGCATGGTGTCAATCACAGGTGTCAATAGTTATAAATATTTTATTGACAGATAACATGAGTAGAAGTAGTATATATCATTTTGATAATATCTTAAAAAGCACCCCACGCTTTTTTTTACAATAAAATACATTTTTTTCTTATTTACACTATTCTTATTTCAAATTTATTTTCTATTTTTAGTTGGATTTTCTATAAAGCGTGTTTTTTAGTTTTTTTAAACTATTATTTATATCATTATAATCTATACTAATGTAATAAAGAGGAAAGATTTGATTGTTTGTTTGTTTTAATTAATAAACCAATACTTGCCTACTTCAAAATCAACAATTTTTGTCTTCAATAATATAAATTTGGCAGATCTTATCGAATCTATTAAGAAATTGAAAAATATTTAAAAATTATCGACTTTCATTCCCTTTTTATAATTATTAATATGATGCAAGTAAAATCGTTGCATTCCTTTTTCCCCATTTTTTACGTCCAAATTAGCAAAATTAGCATTAATAATAAAAAAAAATCCTTTCAATGTCATTTTGACATACTCAGAGCGTATCGTGACGGCTGTATGGATTTTATCCTGTAATTTTACAGTGGCAAATACATTAATTAAAGACCTTTTTACTCAGACCGCCTTTGCAGTTAAATGGAAAGGGTTATGTCTTACGACCCTTTCCATCTAACATGGCATTACTGCCATCAATTTAATTTTTAACACTTTTTTAAAGGAAATGTTATTTGTAGTATATTATGTCAGCATTAGAGACGGCAAAGGTAAATTATATATTTGTTTTGGCCTTTAAGGCATAATATGAAATAACAGTTTAATCTAGTTATGACTTATAATACCTTATTTATAAAGATCTAGAGATAAATTTTGGTCTGTTATTACTGTATATCTGTTATGTACGAATTAATTGGTACTTATATGTATATTATGCATAATTGTTTAAAAACTATTGCTCCTTTTATCATAACAGTTACGAAACGTTTTAGTAAGACAGACCCGACACGCTCTTCCCTTAATGATAAGTAATTTAATTATCATACATTGACACAAGTCATAGGAATAAACATGAAAACCAGTTGAATCTGCACAAATGGTAAGTGAAATGAAAATCTTATTTTTCCAATGCGTTCTTAAATCAACGCCATGCCCACAAAATATTTGAATAGAAAGTAAATCTTACGTTCCCTCTACGTGTTAGAGGTGAATAAAAAAGTTGCTCTTAGTCGCTTTTTAAGATTCCGTAAGAGCAAACGACGCTTCCTTTGCTCAGTGATAAGTGTCTACATAACAGTGGCTCTCAACATTTTTGTGTGTACATTTGTTGAGCGCTTTTTACTATCTAAAAATTAATCTTAGAACAATCTCTTTAAGTTGAACACTGTTCTGATGAGCGTTTACATTTTTATGCTTTGGAGTTATGGTTGAGAACCTCTGGCTTAGATTGTGAAATACGTCGCGTTGGGAGGAAATAGAAACGGAGACGAAGCCACATGCGACGATGTCGCAGCTCCCAGTTCCGTTGTAATGTGTAATATTTGGTTCGTTGGACGGATAAATTAAATGACATTTACGATATATTTTGAAGCAGATTTAGTTGCTTCGACTAGAGTTTTTGTATCTATGATATAATTATAAGTCTCTTTCGCGTCCAATTTAGGGATATTTATGATCATTTCCCGCGCTTACAGAGTTCTTAGTAGGTATTATGGATAAATAAAAATTTCTACCATAATATCCGAACAGTAGGGTATATATTCAACATTTAAAAAATATTTACTGAACAGTTGAGCTAATAGGATTTAGACAAGTGGTAAAATTGCTAATTGCTATATGTTTGTGTTGCGACTGTGACAAATAAATCGATTTTCTTTCTTTATTTCTTTCTAAACCAATTATTTCAATTTGACTTATCAAATTATGTACACGAACGCTTCGCAAAATCGACAGTTAGAAAAATGTAGAAAAAAGAATTTTCGTTTTGGGGTCAATATTATTTAGTTTGCCTCAAGGACCGAACTTTTTGTTTGGATAAAAAATATTTGTTCTATAGTTTTGAGGCAGTAAGTAAATTCGACGATAGCCTAGTTGGGTATGGAACGGTCTGCCGAGACAATGTCTGCAGGTTCAAAACCCAAGGCACACACCTCTGACTTTTCGAAGTTACGTGTGTATTATTTATCAATTATCATTCGCTTTAACGGTTAAGGAAAACTTCGCGAGGAAACCTACATACCTGAGAATTCTCCATAAGAATCTCGAGGGTATGTGAAGTCTGCCAACCCGCACTAACGCGTGGTGGACTAAGGCCTAACCCCTCTCAGTAGTAGAGGAGGCCCGTGCTCAGCAGTGGGCAGTATATAATACAGGGCTGATTGCATTGCATTGCACGTAAATTCATGGAATACCGTGTCGTGTAAATTAAAGTGCTCTCATCTCGTTCCATAATATTAATTACTGGACTTTTGCTCGCGGCTCCGCTTGCGTGAATGAGTTTTCCCGGGATATGAGTCCCGCTTTATATTTTCCCGGAATAAAAGTAGCTTATGTTACTTGCTGATAATGTAACTTTATTTTGGTGGAAGACATTTTAAAATCGGTCCAGTAGTTTTTGAGTTTATTCGTTACGAACATAGAAAAATACAAATCTTTCCTCTTTGTAATATTAGTATTAATAACAAAATAAATATAATAAAAAATTCTAGACATTGAATAATAGCATGTGAATGTTGTCGTGTTATATAATACTAGTTATTGCTCGCGGCTTCGTCTACGTGAAAACTTTTTCCGATATAAAAGTCCCGCTTTCTATTTTTTCAAGATAAAAAATCCATATCCTTCCCATGATCTATCTCCGTACCAAATTTTATCGAAATCGGTTCCGTAGTTCCAGAGATTACTTCCAAACAAACTCACAATCTTATAAACTTTAGGTACCTCTTTATAATACATATCAGTGTAGATGACTCTTTATAACGTTTAATTACTTACGACCTTATTAATACGCATGCTCACGCCTTTTATCCCCGAAGGGGTAGGCAGAGGCGCAACTAGTGCACCCACTTTTCGCCAAGCGTATTCCGTCCCATGATGTGATAGGGGGCGAGCCTATCGCCATATCGGGCACAAATTCCAGACTTCGGGCTGATACTGAATAGAAAAATCCAATATCACTTTGCCCGACCCGGGGATCGAACTCGAGACCTCAGCCTTGCAGTAGTACCGTAATACAACTACGCCACCGAGGCACCTTATTAATAAACAGTTTATAAACCTATTTTAGTTATACAATGTTTTGTCTTCTTCCTTCAACCTCAGTTCCAAATTGCCCCGAAGAAGACAAAACATTCGATAGCTAAAATAGGTTCACGGGCGTAGCTATAGCTTTCACATTTTGGGTCCTACGATATAATAATTTTAGTGGCGTGGGTTCTTGCCTTGCTAAGGGGGCAATGTCCGGATCCCCAAAATGTCAGCCGTCAGTGGAGTAGCGTGGTGTATTTTAAGCTAAGGGGGGACTTAAGTCCGGACCCTCTGAACCCCACCCCCCTTATATACGCCCATGAATAGGTTTATAAACTGTTTATGAATATGGCCTTTAGTTTTTAAACCCATAAATACTTAATTTGAGCGCATGGTTTTATATTTTCACCGTGTCCCTGCTCCGTAATATCTTGATAATTCATCGGCAAAATATGTTTTCTATGTAGTAAAGTCAGCAGCAAATATCTATATATTTGCTAGGGCACTATGTACCCAAATAATTCTACACTCCTAACAAAACCAAAAACATTTACACTACAAAAGTATTCAAAAAATTGTTGTCATCCTATGTGTCAAAATCATCTAAACACACGTTTGTCAAATACTTCTAAACAAATGTCTCTCCACAATACACTGATCAACTGAGATAATCAAATGTAACTAAGCATTGGGTTTTTTAATACATCAATGATTGAAAATAAGTTATCGATTATACGGATATTATTAATATTTCGTAGCTATTTTTACTTTACATACATAATAGTATGTAGAGTAAAAATATCATTACACCGCACACGTCTGTGTCCGCAAAGGTGTAGGCAGCGGTAGAATTAGTGAACCCGTGTCTCGCAGAGCTTATGCTCGTGGCTTTGAGTGATAAATGTCGATCCTCTCGCCATCTCGTGTACAAATTCCAACCTTGAGCAACTTTGTATGATTTTCGAATTGAAATCACAAATTCCGATTGTATGAGATTTGAATCGCAAAACCTCATGATTTCCAGCCTAAATACGCTGCCACGAGTCCAATGAGGCGGTAGGTACGTTTGATTTCGGGCGTGGTCCTTCAAATAAACACATAGCATCTTCTTGCATGAATGAGGCTTCTATACCATCGAATATTGATAAAATCGAATTTAGGTGTAAAGATCATAAAATGTCTACCACCTTCAAAACCTGTCCTCTTACAAATTTTGTGAAATAAATTTTAATCCTTGGACGCCCGCGGTGGACACCGGTGTCCATTTATATAAGGAAATTAGCTTATAGCTATATATAAGCGGGTGTTGACGGGTTAATAATTATTTAAACTATTATTAACATTGATAATGGAGTTTTGGCGGGAACTTGGAAGTGTCATGAGGTGCTCTTGTTTTAATTCATTATTTTGGTGATACTTAGTGTTATATTGCATAATTATGGTGGTATATTATCCAATATAGTTCTATTAAAGAGCTCAAATGAAGTGAATTGAAATAATTGTGCTAATCAAGTGTTTTTTGTTGCCGCCAAAACTCCTCGATAAAGTCTTGGTAACGTAGCCACTGCTTTACTTTGATATACTACAGATAATAAAATAGACAAACCAAACTTGACATTGGCAAAATGTGAACACAAATGCCATTATAAAAAAAAAAAAAAAAACATTGATAATTATTTCCTATCTATTTTATTCACTGTGGAGTATGGTAGTGTACCACACAGCTGAACGTACCGAAAACAAACAACACAGGTTGTTTGTTGTTTTTTCATTATGGGCGTAGTAAAAGAGAACCTGTAGTCGTTTTAATATATTATATCTAAAAATAAGTATGATACACACACTCACGCCTTTCATCTCCGAAGGGGTAGGCAGGGGCGCAACTAGTGCACCCACTTTTCGCCGTGTGTATTCCCATGAAGTGATAGGGGGCGAGCCTATCGCCATATCGGGCACAAATTCCAGACTCTGGGCTGATACTGAATTTAAAACCTAAGATCACTGTGCCCGACCCGGGAATCGAACCCAAGACCTCAACATTGCAGTCGTACCGTCATACAACTATGTCATCGAGGCAGTCAGAATTATGATATTCGATCGATAATATAGAAAAGAATGCAATAAGGATTTGCAATTGTTTTATGGGTTACCTGAAGCGAGTCTATGACCCTGTCAAGAACAAGAACACTTAAAAAAAAACGTACAACGTACATAAATAGCATAAGAGAAAATTAAAACAAAAATCATAAAAGTAATCAGGCAGTAATCTTTTAAAAATAAAAACTAAAGATAAGAATCGGCATTGGAAGTGCTTATTAACCTATATTCGAATACAATTTTAATGAGTAGTATATTTTTTTAGAAATAGCCCTTATATTATACCTCAATAATAAAACTCGGTATAAAACAAAATGCACGATAATAGTGTTGCATTGTTAGTACCTACAATGGTCTGTAACAAATTATAAATTCTAATATCAATTAACTTGGGTTGTTTATCTAACAACAGAGGCAGGGCTGTAACCCTGAGTACTCCATTAATTTTGTTTTGTATTCAAACAACGTATCATATTTCCTTTGATATTTATCTTTGGTTTCATTTCAGAATCAGAAATAAGTGGATGTATGGATGTGTGGATGTTTGTTACTCTTTCACGCAAAAACTACTGAACGGATTTCGATGAAATTTGGCGCACGGGTAGATCATGTCCTGGATTAACACATAGGCTACTTTTTATCCTGGGAAAATATAAAGCGGTACTTTTATCCCGAAAAATATATAGCGGGACTTTTATCCCGGGAAAAGTTATTCACGCGGGCGGAGCCGCGGGCAAAAACTTGTAACGAATATTTTTAACAAAAATCCGGTTTTACTTTTCAGATATTTTTGTCATTTTATATTTTAGTCTCAGTATGGTGGTAGTTTAGTGCGAATATGGCGTGTGCGTGAGTCTATTTCTGACTGAAAATTGTGATATTGCCGCTGCGACGAATTTTCTTACAGTAGTAGTAGTGGCATGAGGGCGTGCGAAACTAAAATATTTTTATTGATATTTACTTCGTTTGAAACTTACACTTTTTTATTTTCCATCTACGGTTCGCGTAACTGATTGTAGTCTTATTTGCAAAAAGATAAGTACCTATGTGTTTATATGTAACGCAATGTCGAAATGACCCTGTATATTGAAGCATTTAATCAAATTGAGGACACAATTTTTTATATATAGAAAATAATTAAGTCCTTGCAGAATGGGGTAGCACCGGTCGCCAGTAATTCATTTAACGATCCACGGTCCTCGGCAGAGTGCGCTGAATACGATCACACAATTAATTTTAATTATATTACGCTTGCCCTGTTATTCTTGTCATTATGGTTAACGTTTAAGTCCGATTTCACCGTTTGCTAGAAAACGTTATTTGTCACATAAAGGTAATAAGCCGACCAAGTACAAAAGTCACACACTAATATATGCTCCTAGATTTTGTGAATTTTTAACTTAGTAGGGAGCTACTAACTACACCCGTGCGGGCCCTTGCCAAATCCATGGAATTAGGCCCCTCGCCAGTTCAAACTGCAGCGATCATTTTTTTAAGTTTCTCCTGAGTGGCCCTCTTTCTCTCGGGTCGGAAGCCAGTGACATTTAGTCGTCATGTCACACTACAGTTAAACCACCGTTCATAGGCACCGTCGTCTTTCATCTCTGGAAGGAGTCAGAGGAGCAATGTACCCTCCCGCTTAGACTCGTCGAGTCTCGGCCCATTCATTGATAGACGACTAGCTGTTAAAATTTCAATCTTGGTCCCTTTTTATTCCGAAAAATTGCACAGAGCGACATTCTTCCGGGAAAAAGATATTAATTCAAGCAAAATGAAGAAATTAATAGTTTTGGTTGCAGTACCATTAACTTTACATGGCGATTTGCTTGTTCCACGCCCGCGACATTAATGCCCTCATGGAGACCCATTATCACTATAAACATAGGGCACACAACCTGTTGGTGTTTTGGCCCCGCGCCGAATCATCCGTCCCACCCTCGTAATATAAACAAGTTCATAACTCCGCGTAACAAGTAAACAAGACTTGTTACGTATGATTACGCGGTGCGCCAAAACAGCTAAGGTTCAGTTTGGCCCTTGGGCATTTCCGAGTTAAGTTTTCACATGTGACGTGTTTGAATTGAGATTACAGAATGTGTATTGCTCTCCATTGGCTATTTATGCTATTGTTTATTTTCTTGCCAGACGGGGAAGCGTTCGCCTTGATGGTAAGCGGCTACAGATGTTCATAGACTTTATTAATACCAGGGACACTCCTGCTTACCGCTGTACTATATTATGTATCTTACGTTTGAAATTAGAATCTATGGAATTAGTTGGAGGTTCTCCTATCTTATCAATATCTCATAGAAAACCGACGTGAATTGGCATCTGTTACTATTGATGGCTATTGCGTTTTGTGGTCAGGGATATCGGAAGCCGCACGATTAATCTCCTTTTGGCAATATCCACGTCCTTAACTGGCGACGTAACCATAATTGTCTATGTGGTTGTAGACTTTGCTGACTTTGCTTTACAATCATAACTCCAAAGTAAAGCTTAATACTCACGCCTTTTATCCCCGAAGGGGTAGGCAGAGGCGCAACTAGTGCACCCACCCTTCGCCGTGCGTATTCCGTCCCATGATGTGATAGGAGGCGAGCCCATCGCCATATCGGGCATAAATTCCAGACTCCGGGCTGACACTGAATAGAAAAATCCAATAGCACTTTGCCCGACCCGGGGATCGAACCCGAGACCTCAGTATTGCAGTCGTACCGCAATACAACTACGCCACCGAGGCAGTCTAAATAAGAATTCTATTTTATGATTTTTTAAAATACTTTATGCTTGTCCATTTTTTCTTGTACCTTCATTAAAGGAACTCGTGTAAATGACTTCGCGCTTCTAAAATATAAACGTACCGGTTTCAACAACATGGTTAGTAGCAGATATTACGAAAAATTCTGCTTCTTCCGCCAGTCCTTATAAAAATTTAATTTGTGGTTGAGCGCAACATAGTTTTCAAGCATGTTGCTAAATTGATTTAGCGTGGTTTTTACGAACGGCTGCGTGCTCGAAATCCACTCAGGGGAATATCGGACAAATAGTATTGAACAAAAATATGAGAAAACTAAAATCTCTGACTACGATGGTCTGAAAAGCATAAAAAAAGAAGAAATAATCCTTTCGTAAATCATAGCCTACAGGACAATACTGTGGCATAACTAGTGTCAATTAAAATATAATTTTAAAAAATATATTTCAATATACAAAAGTCACTTTTACGTTTTACTCTCCATTCGAACAAAACAAATATTTTCCTACAAGTGTTTATATTTTTAAAGACGTGTTTTTTTTTTTTTGTCCTGACTATTCTGCCAGTAGCCTGACAAGGGTCGGCTTTTCTGGCCACACCGGTTAAAGACGTGTACGCATCAGAGCGCTGAAATACAAAATAAAACATGTCACTTGTGCTATAAGTTCAGCGGAGAGTGAAAGGCGCACGGACGCGTGAGGCGCGTAAGATAAGAAAGATTTTCTTATATTTTAGTAAACACAACAGTGTGAAAACGTTGTTTACTAGTTATGAGACAAATACTGTTTTTAAAGAGTTAAAGGTTAAATTGTAAACAATATTGTTTATAATGTTTGTTTAACGTTCTGCAAGTTCTGCTAGGCTTTGAATTTAATAGGTATGTATTTATTAACACATTTTTGTTTCTGTAATTCTTGAGATCGATAAGATAACCAATTGTGCTTCGCTAATTAATAAAACCCACATTAGATACCTTTAATGATTGTCTTTACATTACGTAAATGTGCCAAATAAATGCTACTGTTCAGTAGCAATAGGGTAGTTTCCTATGTTTGATTTTGAACATTATTTTATATGTAACAGAAAATAATACGAAAAAGAAATTATTCTAATATACAGGGTCATTTTTACATTGTAATACTAAATGAAACCACATTTTCGTCTGTACCTCTTCTAACATCTTGCCAAAAATGATCCATGAATAACGAATATTATTGCCAAAAATCCCGTTTGTAGTTTTAAAATTTTTTGATCATTTCGTAGTTTAGTGCGAATATGGTGTGTGCGAAAGTGTATTTCTGAATGAAAGTATAATTTTGCCGCTGCGACGAATTATCTTAGAGCAGTAGTAGTGGCATTAGGTCGTGTAAACTTAAAGTTACTTTTTATTCATATTTATTTTGTTCGAAGCTTACACTTTTTTATTTTACATCTCTGGTTAAAATAACTTAATGGAAAGCGTTATTTTCGACGAGATAAGTATGTGACTTCATTTATTAACGCAATGTCAAAATGACCCTGTATATCTGTTTCGCACGCACGCATCGTTATGGTAGGCGACACTCGGTGACGTCACAGTCTGTTATTACTGTTATTTGACAACTTTCCCTTCCAGCTAATTTCAAAGGTTTAAATCTAGTTATTATTGCATCAATTTGAAAATTCTTTTTCCGGTAGACTTTGGATGATCTACATTTTTGATAAATGTATTTTAGAAAAAGTTGTCTATTGTCAAATATAGACAAACATATTTATCTACTCTTAGATTTTTTTTAATTGTAATACATTTTACTCATTCGTTATGTTTTGGATTCGTTTTGAAAACCAAACGAATATGTAAACAAAAGTAATAATATCTAGTTTAAGTTATGGAAGAGCGGAGTCTCCTAATACAGGCACTTATGCTTAAAAGGAGGCTCCAGCGACCATATTATATTGTAAACGCCAAAACATTGTAACGTTAAATAAAAAAAAAAAAAAAAAAAAAATATTATGTAGAATGTTTGTAAAGCGAGGGCGCGTGTTGGCATTTGAAAAAATATTTTTCTCTGCCTAAAAACAACTGTCTATTTCAAATTGTTTTCCTGGATTTCTTTTATTTTATTTAATTTTGATTATTTTGTATTGGTTTTTTATATTGGTACTTTTTCTTCTATTAAAAAAAAATAACACCATCAATGTAGAATGTACATTTTGACTGAAGCTTTTGTCTCATGAAACGGCTCATTTATTAAAACTCACAGGCTACGCTCACGTTGGATCGCTTTCAAAGCTCATTCAGCTCTAATGCCTTCATTCAAGAAAAGCCTACAAAGCACATAGCCATTCCAAGATTGTAGCGGTTTGTAATAACTTATAATAGCGATTTGGATTTTTTTTTGTTTGAATTATTTAGTTTTAAGTTGGGCCCATATATTTTTTTGTCGAAATCGGTTTAGGAATCTCCCAAATACTACAGTATTATATTGTCTAAGATTAAAACCAGACTCTCCACAATCTGCTACCAGTGGGTCCTCTCGTACTTTGGCCATGTAGCACGAAGGCAGTCAGGCAACGTGGATAAGCTGGTTGTGGCGGGTAGTGTAGATTGCAAGACCTAGAGGCCGAGCACCTACCCGATGGTCTAACATCATCAGAGAGGTCTTGGGAATCCCAGTCACGGATGCTCTGCGACAGGCACAAGACTGGGTGGAGTGGAAGCAGCTCGTCAGCACCACCACCAAGGCTTACCAAAGCAGGCACGACCTTCAGTCATGAAGAAAACGACAAAGAAGAAGAATATTGTCTAAGTGGCGCATCCATGATTCCCCTAACCTCTGGGTATTTGCCGCCGTTGGAGTTCAATTTACATCAGATGATGTATGTACTTCCTCGTTTGCCGGCCTTTGCTAAGAAAATTAAGGTAGGATCAATCTTAAACATTTTGGTGTATTTCTAAAACCATTAATTTAACAACTTTTTAATAATTATGTACAATAAGTGAAAGTCTCGTTGGTGCAGTTGTATTTCGTGCGCTGTACGACACCGTCCTGGGTTCGAATCCCGGGTCAGACAAAGTGATATTGGGGTTTTTCGGCTCAGTATTAGTCAGGAGTCTGTCCACTATCACACTTTGGATGGACGGTGGCGAAAAACTGGTGCGTTAGTTGTGCCTCTGCCCTCTGCCTACCCCTTTGGGGATAAAGGCAAGTGTAAGTGACATGAAAATAAAAGTGTTAAATCATAAAATATCTACAAGCGCTTTTAATTTCACACTTGAACAAATTTTATTTTAAAAGGCGTTTAGTAGTGCTGAGTTTTAATTGAGTCTCTTCAGCGAACAGCTTCGCCCCTGAACACATTTGAGTTAATGAATTTGCTCGTAAAATATTAATAGTTCACTATTATAAATTTTATTAATTATAGCCCGTAGTTGTGTTCCCAAAGGGATTTTACATCAACATATTAATCCTTTTTAAAACACTTAGTTCTCACCTTTGTTAAACTGGGCAGCGCTGTGCAGTTTTGTGCTTGACTGGTTTAAGCTGTGTATTGTAATAAACAAGGTTATGTTTCTTTATTTTACTGCCAAGCCTTGTTTCATATTCTGCAGTATATTTTTTCTATTTGTAATATTCTTTTGTTCTCTTTACCCATACGAAAGAAGTCGATAATCATGGTATCCTCTCATCATCAGGTTTTGAAATCATGACCAATGAGCGATCATGTTGATGATTTAATTATCTTAAAAGCTAACTTTCTAACCCATTCGATCTTTTGCATGCACCCAGTAGATATGAAACATGGTCGATGTCTTACCTTCATAAGCAATACCTTCAATATCGGCGAAAAGAATATAAAACTGTAAGAGGGAACGTAACAAGATTTCCTCAGATGAGTTGAAGTATGAAAACAAAGGGCGCAATTTGACCCTCGAACGCTTGACTGACTCACCGGGTAATCCTACAGAGGATCCCGGTGCAAAATACGAGTGTTTATATCAATTGAAATCTGCTGGGACGATCTCTGATGAAGGTCAGCAAACTTAGCGATACTGGGTAACGACTTTAGTACTTGAGTTTGGATTGTTTTAGATTTATTTTGATCCTAAACCGTTTGAAATGTTTAAATGGTCCCATTTGGAAAACTACACTATGTTCCCCAATGTTCTAATAAACAGCTTACCTTAAGTATATTCTGAGAGTGAAATGCCACACGATAAGTAGAATTATGGGCGTCTACACAAAATAAAAGCGGTGAACGACATTTGCAAGTTTGCAAATTTAGCGTTCAACCCGTGTGTGGTGCTAATACTTTATAAATTTTGGAAGTGCTAGTTGTAAGTTGTGACGCGACGTAGTTACGTGACGTGAAAACTCTAACATTTTGAGAGCTTTTGCTCCGGGAGCTTTGTTTTAATTATGATTATCATTTTATTATTCTTGTTGTTATTTCATTGTTATCTTACCTTTTTATTGTTGTGCATTGTTTATGTAAAGTTCTTTGGCGTAGATGGTAAATGAAATATAAACGAATTTACTCAAAAGTATACAGAAATGACGGCTAACCAGACTTTAATGAATACGTTAATAAAAGTCAAACATTTTCAAAAATGATTTAAAATTGGTGATGGCAAATCGATTACCTGAACAGTGTTCTTAAGTAGAATTTGGTTTACAAACAAGTTTCCACCTTACCCCTATTATCCTAAGGATTTAGACGGCATATCAACAAATAAATCTCGCCATATACACTATCAGAAGTAAATACGGTGGCGAGATATAATCTCATAGGCCCGTCGTAAGAACTCTTTATCCGTATCATAGACGTTACATTAATCTAAACCGGCTTTACCTTTTGTTCAACTTTTAGTCATTCGTTTTTCGTGAAAACATTGTTCAGAGAATATATAATTTAGATACATTTAGTAATATTGTTTTACTCTTTGAATTGTACTTAGATCGTCTGCTTAATTCGGTGATAAAGGGAATAAATAAAAATTAAATTATTTGTAAATCGAACGTGTAATACATTTATATTATAAAGAGATAAAATTCCACATCTTGTAAATATTAGACATTTCCGTATAAATTCAGCACGATGATAGTTTTTACAATGACACATTTAATATATCAATTAACTACAATCCGCTTCGCTTCTGTTCAAATAAATAAGGTCGAAAACAGCACAATGCACACAGGTGCCTTTAAATGCGAAGAAGCTAAATATAACATACATTTATTGATATCAACAACGTAAATTATGTCGACAATAGAAAACCTTACACCAAAGCAATACGGATACACCAAAAATTATTACCAAAAATTATTCGGCATTTCACGTAGATTTTTACCTTTGACTATCAATATAAAATCTAACTAACTATCACTTAAAATTTATATAGAGTGTATAGCAATAAGGAAGACATCGATAGCCTGCATGAATTACATCGTTAATATAGACAATACGGTAAATGATATCTGAAAATGCAGTTCTGTTATATCATAGAGGAGTGAAACGCATCGACCTGATGTATCATATACATAAACATCAATATCCATACTTATAAATGCGAAAGTAACTACGGGCCGAATTCACAAACGTTACTTAGCTAAGTAAGGAGCTGTTATGCCGCGGCATGACTTTCGCAGTGCGTAGGCATAGAGGCGCTGTGATTGGCTAATATTGCGATACAACTTTACTTCAGTTGGCTGTCAGATAAACAAAGCCGAAGAAAGCCAAAAAAAACTATGAAATTGCTGACTCTATGCGTTCGGGCGCATTGTGCGTCCTTATAGTAATGTTCGTGAGTACGGTGTCAGTCTGTTTGTTACGCTTTCAAGGCTGAACTACTGAACCCATTTTGATAAAGTTTGTTAGAGAGATAGTTTGAGGCCCTGGAAAGGACATATTATCCCTGGAATATTATAGCGGGACTTTTATCCCGGGAAAACTCCTTCACGCGGGCAACGCGGCGAGCAAAAGCTACAATATAAACCTATCGGTAGAGTTCAAGTCTTGACTTGTTACTATTTAATTATACAAAACAAGTATTTTAATCCGATTCGGATGAAATGATAAACATCACACAAAAAACTAATACCTAACTATCTCGTAAACAATGTAGTATGTCAAACGGAAATCAAGGTCGATCGTTTACTCCCTGTCTAAAATATCGCTCTACACATACATCTATCTATCTTATGCGTAATATAAAACGAGGGAGATACATGGGTGACTTTTAAAAATGCGTCCAGCCCCCTTATTCTCTATGACAGTGTTAACTCGTAACGCGGCCGCGTTACGTTAACTTCATGTAATTAGTGTTTTATGGTATGCCAATTTCCATAGTGATAAACGCGGTGAGTTACGTTACGCGCTTGTTACGAGCGGTGAAAATAACGTGTGTCATAGAGAATAAGGGGGCTGTTTACCGAGCTGTAGTCAAGATGCCTTTCTACAATCGTTAACGCTAACTGTATGTATGAGAATGAAATATCCCAGCGATAGGTATGTCGATATTTAATTCCAATACATTTTTATGTTTTCTAATCCTCTTATTACGCCAGAAGAATCCTCAATGGAAGTGGGACTCAAAATATTCGATTTTCTAATTGCCAGTATTTTAAAATTGTTTTAAGGCTCACCTCAATATGAATTGGGGCTTTAGAAGATATTATTTGAATTTTAGTGCTATGTGTTCAGAAGTACTTAGGACGCTTTGAATCGTAGAATAAGCTATCTAAGCGATAATCTCTAAGCTATAGTTATTCGTTACGGTAGCGATGACAACGGTAAGTGTTAAGCCATTTTCGATGCAATGTCGATTGAAATAAAAACCAAATCTCCCTTGTTTTACAAATATATACAGTTGTAAAGGATTTGAAATTAGATTGTTCTACATTGACAACATACGTTGGAATTTATTTAATTTTAAATAAATATAATAGGTATACTTTGTTACTCTCATTTATCTAACAATTTATAAAAGATTCTGTTTAACGAATTTTATCAATTTGTTCACAAACATATAATCTACTTACATTATGCTTTAAGCATGGCATCTAATTACAAACACATTGAAAATTCATCTCAATAAGCACATCTAAGTTACTACATTAAATTTAGCTTTAATTGCATGAAGTAAAATGGGAATATCGTGAGTACTTAAACAAAATATAATTCACCCCCGACAACACTTATATATTGTTTTTTTACAAATACTCACTCCTAATCATGATATGTTTTGTTACACAATTGCTCCTAAACATTTTGTTTGCCAAACATAGCCAACACACAATACAATATTTCGCACACTCGTAAAACTCCAAGGATAACAGAAAACTGTTTATACGCCGTAAACGTATTTTATCATATCAGCCCTTTTGGCTTTTAATTTTGAGTTACAACTTTTTTATATCTCACAAGATTTTCGGTGGTAACGAGATCTTGAAAATATTAACCTGCCTAAGAATAGAAACAGCCGCATTAATATCTCTATTCATACCAAAGTCCAAGAGCAATGAATATGATTTGTAGTGAGCTAGAGAAATTTTCCAAATATGCTTATAGGAAAACTTTATTGGATTGTATAAATTCACTTTATATTTTATATCAGCTGCTTGACAACGAATAAAATGTATTATTAGGCTATAGAACAAAATCACATAAAAATATTTCCTATAAAGTACTTTCCATTTAAATTTGTATGTAAATGTGTCGTGTGACATGACGTCATGATGTAACGAGTAGAATCCCATCTTGCATACAGAACCGCAGCGGCGCCGGCTGTCACCTGTGTTAGCCTGTACGTGGCAATCCGGGGTGAAAGCAGTTCCAATTACGGTTTCCATGGTCTGTCTTTGATTTTCCATTTTCCTTCATTTCCTAAATGGTTGTGGTGCAATCAGTACTTTCGGATGTTTCGTTTTTATTTTTGAAATAAATTTCGTTTTGACGGATGCGAAAAAAGAGCTATGTACAAAATTATGATTCGTTTTTAATGTTGAATTAGTTATCATGAAATTTATGATAAATAAAATTATAAAAAAGGCGTAATGTAAGCATTATAAAGGCGTATCTAGTTCGTATAAAACTGTGCAATGTAAATGAGCCCATCTAACATCGCTCGCTTTTCATCTGCCATTTATAACTCACGTCTCATTCGTCATTGCATTATAAATAATTGCCGTTAATCTACTAAATTATCTGCAATACTATACACTGATGTAAGTCATTCGACTGACAAAATAACTCAAGATTAATATTACTTTTATGAAAAATTCAAATCAAATTGGTTTTCTGGAAAAGTATGCTGGTATTTAAAGGCTAAATAATGTAATTCCTAAATAATAATATAGTAAAAGTCCAAATCAAAGACTTACACAAAAAATGGGCATTTTCCTTTACTAATTTGCCGCCGATTTAAATTAGCGACACAATAGTCAACTACAGATTTATAATAAAAAGTAAATAAATGGTACTTTGCATTAAAAAACGCGATATTATCATGAACGTATATAACTTTGTATTTTTTGTATTTGTAAATGTTTTAATCGGATATCGCAATAATCATTAGTATGGCGTAGTGAGTGAAGGCTCTTAAATAATTCAATGAATCATTCTACTCTTTCCCCAATTGTCATGCTTTTACAGTTTATTTTCATTTACCTCGCTTTTGTTGCTTTACACAATACTCCTTTGTGAAAACTTATTCTGTTATTCATTGTATGGAAAGCAGAATGACTGAAATGTTTGGAAATTGTAAGGGACGTTAGCAATTAAACGAAAACGTAGGTTGTTCAGTCAGGACTATTTACATGCATTTGTAATTACTACGTTGCTAACAAATGTTAATTATCGTTTTGATAGCTAGTTGTTTGTTTTTGCGATGTTAATCATTAAAATAAAAATAAAAACTGTTTACTTAAATTATCTGATTTTAATTTACTTTTGTTAATCATTTCCACGGCTGTTGTATTTTGTTCTTTTGATTTAATGGGAGCTTTAGTAATTTATTGAATTTTAAAATGTGTATGTGTTGTAGAGCTCATTTCAGTTTTAATATTATTATTTAGTTTAGCTAGTATTCCAGACTGCCTCGGTGGCGTAGTTGTATTACGGTACGACTGCAAGGCTGAGGTCTCGGGTTCGATCCCCGGGTCGGGCAAAGTGATATTGGATTTTTCTATTCAGTATCAGCCCGGAGTCTGGAATTTGTGCCCGATATGGCGATAGGCTCGCCCCCTATCACATCATGGGACGGAATACGCATGGCGAAAAGTGGGTGGCACTAGTTGCGCCTCTGCCTACCCCTTCGGGGATAAAAAGCGTGAGCATGCGTATGCGTAAGTATTCCAATTTTGATTTTAAAAAGGATAAATGGAACCTTTGCTATCATGCATTGCGATCACTGTTAATTTTTTTTTTTTTTTTTAACGCGGACCTAACGGCCAGTAGCCTGACGAGAGTCGGCTTTTCTGGCCACACCGGACTTTAGGGTGAGCGCTTTTGGCACTCGCAACCCTTTAATTTAGGTGACCATGCTGAGGGCAACCCACTAACGGGTTACGGACCTCGGCTCAGGACGGTCACTGGGAGAGGATGAGACATCAACGATTAGTGGGAAAGATTGGTTTTTAACCTAATCCTATCCATTTATTTCGTCGGCACGCGGGCCGGA
Source organism: Sphinx pinastri (assembly GCA_947568825.1). NCBI lineage: Eukaryota > Metazoa > Arthropoda > Insecta > Lepidoptera > Sphingidae > Sphinx > Sphinx pinastri. Next base: position 5,987,038 of record OX387620.1, read on the forward strand.
ACTGTTAGGGGGGTCGGGGGGGCGACGGGGAACGCGGCGAGGTCCTCGACGGCGAGGACGGAACTGCGGTCTTGTGGAGTGTGTGAGTTTCAGAAACTCGTTCTTACGGCGGATGGCCAGAGTGATATCGTCCTCTGGATCGGTTAAAACTGAACGCGGCCGTCTCCATTTGGCGCGGTCGAATGGAGTGTAAACGGACGCTTTGCGGATCAACGAACTAGGGTGATTTACCGCCCGATCGAAATAGCAGACTCACTGTTAATTATTTTTTTATTGCCTTAGTAGGCAAACGAGCAAGCGGTCCGCCTGATGGTAAGCAGCATCCCCCGCCCATGGGCTAAAGCAATGCCAGAGGCACAGCCAAGCCGTTGCCTACCTTTCTATAATTGGTTATTATATTTTTTTGTAGAAAGAAATGTAAAAGTGCTCAGTATAGAATGAAAGCAATTAAAATCCAAATGAAAATATTTGTATTCCGTCGAGAACCACAATAACTTTACTTGGGTTCATTAAACTTGCCGCACTTTAAACCGGGGACACACCATTCTAATTCCTACTCAATGTATTAAGTTATTTTTCGTAATGAAAATATTCATTGAAAATGTAACGTTAATTTTTTATATTTACATTTCGAAGTGCACGGATCGGTTCCGCGAAATACGAAATTCACTATAAATTATTTTTGATAGCATTTTATACGAAGTTACTAGAAATGTGCACATAAGCGATATTATACAATGCCTTTGCAACCTCGATAACTGTTAAACAACTTATTGATATAGTCATCCATAGGGTCATTCGGCCTAAAAGTACGCACTTTTTTTTCTATCGTCTACACAGTCAAAAATATAGTGTCTAGGAAAACGTTTTAACACTCTATGTAAAGTAAATTTATTCTACTTTTATTATTTAATGACTTTTTGTACATTACTTCATTGTTTTTTTTGGAAAACATGTTGAAGTGCATCGGGGGAAATTCGTACTATTGACCCATTATGTGGGTAAAACTACGCAGAGTGTTTATGGAGAATATTTTTTTTCTGTATAAGGTCTAAAAATCTTTACAAATAATATTCGCCTTAATTGCAGCTTAAAGAAGAAAAAACCGTGCGATCATTGTAATGAAGTTATAACAGGGTGCGTACTTTTAACCTCGTACTCTTGCCCAAACAGGGAATATTTTAAACATTCACACGTTAGTTGAGACCCATTTATTTTCTAGGACAGAATTAGTAACTAAAATAAATACTATAATAATCATGTAAACTTAACATAATTAACGGACTTTTGTAAACTGATGCACCGTCTAGCCAGTCACTTTATTCCCAGCACAAAATGTTGGTAACTAATCAACAAAATCACGTTGATCACCGTTTTTCGCTAAACAAGTGAGGCTTGGCAAAATAGCTTGTGGCTCTGACATCGTCCCTGACGCGCCCCTGATCTAGCCGAAAAAGTGTCTGAGCCCACTCAATAGGTTCCGAGATATTGACCATGCGAACTTTTACCCACTGCGTGCTGTTGCCCCGAATGACCCTATATCTTTGTAGTGACGATTGTTTATTGTACTATTTTGGTGTCTTTGCGTCAACAGCAATGTTTTGTCTATTATTCAGCGGATTATTACATATTTTCTTCAAATAATCTAATAGTGCTGGGGTAATACCGGACCACAGAGTAACCCTGTAAATTCAAGATTACTGCAAAACCCGACGACATTTCCTGACGCGGACAACACAGCCTGTAGTGCTATTTATTATTTATTACAACTGTTTTCCATTGTATTAGTTTTAGTTAAAGCTTATGAGTAATTGTGAAATAACGGGATTACTCCGAGATCCGGCATTAACCGAACGCACTCAGTGACATGTAACAATTTTCCACGAAGTGTAAAATCGGGCATTATTATAGGTACATTTCTTCCTTTATACTTGCACTCATCATTAAACTTTACAGCATTATAATATTATATCAAATATACAAGTAAATAATATAATTTTATATAATGTTCCGCTGTATTATTTACTTTCATTAATAGTTTAATACCTTTCTTCTTGAAGCCGGTTAATTTAAAATGGCAATATTTACCTATCGACAAAATGTTCGCCAACCTAGTCACTTGTGACAATCATTGCGCGAACTCTCTCATTTACTTGTAATTGTTTCCATTCTCTATTTACTATGATAATGGACAATCTTGGGACTCTAGCGTTGTGGTGGTGGGTGAATAGGTGGAATTAATCCCTAACTTCCTAAATCAGTCTCATAATTGCGCACATAAGTGAAAGATTACCATTATAAAGAATATTTACATGTAAAAAGCGATATAAAGCGCATTGGCTTGCGTATGTACAAAATTACTGTTGTGTAAAAACAATGTAGCGCTTCGCAACCTTCTGGATTTACTCATAAAAGTAGTTACAAACTGAATAAAAATATTACACAACTATTTATTTGGTCAACTAAATTCAAAAAGTGGGTGAAATCATCGATATATGCTCGTGGAATACAAATCAAAGGAGACGATAAAAAAGTACTTGTAATGATGAAAAGAGGTCATCTCAAGCGTTAAAACATTTGAATTTTCAACAATATTGTCGAAGAATCTTAGAACCAGCACCTTTCGGGTCAAAATTGCAAATAAAAGGTGACTCATAATAGAATATTATACTTACCCCCAGAATTACCGTTACTTTCATCTTTCCATTAAATTAAATAAGTTTCGTGTTCGAGATTCAAATTATTAATGCTTCGGTTTCAAGTCTATCCCGGATTTCTTAAACAAACATCTATTACGTTCAGATTTGAATTACATTTTGTTCAATTTATTTAAAACAATTGTTATGATTATGTTGATTATACTAAGAATAACTTAAGACCGGGATTGTATCTCGCTCTTAAGTTATAAAGTATAATTAGAGTAATCAAAAGGGAAAGGATAACTTTTGTTGTTTTTGTATACCGATATGAGATCACATTACAATTTTTTGAATATAAGGTCCCCGAAGCATATATTTTAGTACTTCTTAAAATAAGTGAATGTAACGAAATAAATCTAAATATTTAATAGAACGAATGTACTAGGAGGAACAAAAAAAGACAGATGAGACATAAAAAATATTCCCTATAAATTATTTCGCTACGTACTTATTTTTAGAAATACTAATTCACTAATGAGCTTTCCATACGTTCAAATCAAAAGCAATTTAACACACGTAGCTATAATTAACAGGGATGAAAAATTGGTGGTGATATAATTATTACAAAATCATCCATATTCTATGGCATTCCGCCTGCTTAAGGTTTAAAATGGCACACACATATAATCAATGCGATTAGTATACGTTTAGATTGACATCGGGTCGACGAGCTAAACTCGGAACTAACGATCTTGACTGGCAACTGAGTGGGCGGGGGCTCCATTCGTACCACATTCACTGAAAAAAAGGTTCTTTTTTATTATCCGATTAGCACCATTGTTCTCCTCTAAATGAAAGTACTGCTGATACAGTTCAATAATTAGGCATTAGGGGAAAATATTATAATAAAAATGGACGATAGCCTAGTTGGAAATGGAACGGTCTGCCGAAACAATGTCCGGAGTTTCAATACCCAAGGCACACACGTCTGTCTTTTCGAAGTTACATGTGTATTGTTTATCAAATATCTTTCACTTTAATTGTGAAGGAAAACATCGCGAGGTAACCTACATACCCGAGAATTCTCAGAATTCAGAAAGGTTGCCAACGTGCACTAGGCAAGCGTGGATTAAGGTAGAGGAGGCCTGTGCTCAGCAGTGGGCAATATATAATACAGGGCTGATTGCATTGCATTATAATCTTGTAATTTCTCAGGTTGATGAGCGGTCTACAAAGGCTCGAAGTGCTTTATGAAGAAAATGGTGTTTATAGGGAATTGAGACCACATTTACCATTTTAAGCAGTCTGCTTGTTTTGTCATAAAACAAAAATAAAACCTGTCAGATATATATTATTCTAGAGTAAACCTAAGCGACTGTTCAACGTTTTCTCATCCTGATGCTTCATATACACTCAACCTTGAAAAAACCACTAAGGGCCTGTTTCACCATGTTTGAGCTAACGCTAATCGTCGAATATAATATAGGGAGGGCGATAAATACAAAAGTCAAGCTACCAAATAAATGGTAAAAGAGCAACTATATTATAAGTTTACTGGCAGATAGAATTTACTAGATCATTGTAAATAGACCTTAAAGCTGACAAAATTCACATACCAGTGACCGTATGGTTCTGGACATCAGCAAATCCTTCGCTAACGCTTGCATAGCTCGGTATTGTGCTGAGGCAAGTGATGTCGACTGTCTGGTTAGGGAACAGCTGTAGGCTGGTGAGGGGGAATCGCAACGAGGAGTTGGTCATGGCGAGCTGCATGCCATGGTGGTGGCGGTGCGTGTTTACCGTGCCGTGGGGCACTGTGAGGCGCTCGTCCACCTGCGAATAAATGTACTGTAATTATTGTTGACTCTTGGATTGATTTTAAGATTTATATTATAAACAAAAAGCAAAGTCAAAAGTAGAGGAAATGAATACGTTAAAATACATGTGTGCGTTGACTATGAATGATGGATTGCGGAATATTGTGGTGATGGATCTGTGTGGAGTGACTGAGGAAGTAATGACTAAAATTGAGAATTGCTAAGGTGGTTTGGACATTTGATAAAGATGGATGTTAGTCTGATGACAGACTGACGAAGAAAATATTATATTATGTATGTAAAGAAAGTCTACACACCCTAAAGGAAGTAGCCAGTAGTAAAAGAAACCCGTGGTCATCGTTGGGGTTCGATTTGATTAACCATTTTAAGAAACTGCTGGGATACATTACGTTTTTCGATAATAATCCATATTAACCTTTTTTTTTATTGAATGACGAGAAGAGCATGCCGTTCGCCTGATGGTAAGCGATACGATCACCCATAAACAGTAGCAACACCATCCAGCACCTTGAGTTACAAAGTACTGTGTGGCATTCCACTGCGCTCGTCATCCTGAGACATAAGATGTTAAGTCTCATTATGTCCAGTAGTTACACTGGCTATAATGTCTTTCATACTGAAACACAACAATGCATGCACATTGCTGCTTGGCGGTAGAAATAGACATTGCGGTGGTACCCACCCAGACGGACTCTTACATATGAGAGACTTTACCACCAGTTCAATGGAATTCAGTTTAATGGAATGGATAGAAATAGAATATGGAAATGATTAATGTAGCTCATAAATCTGTCTATTTTATTTATGTAACCAAAGATACCAAAAAAGACATTTAGGACAGTAAATAGCTCTCGTTGAAAGTGAATCATTTTTCCTCGTACATTACTAGGCGGACTGCGCGATGTTAAAAAGCCACCTCAGACAAACCAATGGGTGTATGTTATTCCATACACGCCTTGAATACACACTTAGAAAAAGTAAAGGACATTTCCAATTTAAGAGACCTCTTCCTGTACGCCATTCTTCAACAAGTCCAGCTCATGTAAAAATTGACAAGTTGTAGCCAAACGGAAAACGGAGTGCTACATAAATACGAACAAAACTTTTCCCATTTGCCAACGCTGAAACTGCCGAATATAGCACTTTGGATAATGAAAATCGATTTAAGAGGTGTTCTATTTATTAAAATCCAGGCGACATTAAATATTAGACTTTCCTTTTTACATAGCTCACCTAGAATCACGATTTCTTTCATTTTCAGGGGTAGGCAAAGGTGCTATCATTTATATAGGTATTTTGCCATCTATATTAGATGCCATCTAATTGGGACGAGTCTTTTGCCATTAACCGGGCACAATTCCAGACTCTGATCTGAGACTAAGCAGAAAAAAACCATATAACTTTAAACTTACCTTCATATTATTTATGAACCATGTAAGGTGGGGAGCGGGGTGTGCCGGTGCGCTCTGACAGGTCGCTTCCAGATTATCATTCGAGGACAGCTTTTTGTGCTTTATTTTTATCTTTGGACGGAATTTCTGCCGAACTGCAACATTGAATTAAATCGTTGAAATTAATGGCGAAACCACTGCGTTTCGCTCAAATAGATTATTTTAACTTGTTACAACATTGCTGTTCTGAAATTAGCTGGACTACCATTCACCCGACAATAGCCATACAATTCTACGCTCGCCATATTGCTCTGCGATGAAGGCAATATGGCGATAGTTCAACAAGGTTTGTTTAGTTAATATAATTGGGTTATATCCGACGTTTGGTTGGTCATGCCATGACTAATTCTATCCTATTGTGTCTAACTGTCTATGTTCATAGAATATGGTCAGAAATTTTCATGTGAGCTAGAAATATGTACGTTCTTCTAATAGATTATTTACCCTGTAATTTAATGTAATGGAATAAATTTGAGTATTCGCTATGTGTTGTAACAAAGTACGCATGTATAGTAATCTAATAAGAAATACCTATTATAAGAAATATTTTCAAACTAGCTCCCCATTTTTAACTTGAACTATAAATAATTCAGCATGAACTATATTACACAACCCACCCTCAATTTTTACTCTGTGCGAAGAAGCGGCTTCCAGTTTGGCTCCGAACAAATTAGATTAGCGAAGTAAAGCGAACGTACGAGCGGACGCGATTCGCCATAGAGCATACGGAAGACTATGCAAAGTGGATTATTTTTAAGTCGACCCTAAAGCGGCCCTCAGCAAAGTTGAGTGGAATATTAAAAGCTTGTACTTTTAGTCCCATGGGAAGTTTAATTACAAAAACCTTTGATGCGTTTTAAATAGTGCTATTTTGAGGTGTTGTTTCGACGCAATTAGCGGCTTGTTTTCCGTTGAGAATACAACGAATGGGAATTATTATATCCTCATGAAAGTTAAATGAGTATTAAAATTTTGAAATGTATAGAAAAGGAATAAATAATTCAACTTTTAGTTAAATTTTTTGGTCTATGAGCTTAACCTTCGACAAAAGAGGCCGTTCCCTGACAACAATACCTTTTAATTCTACTGTTGTTCACCTATTCATTATACATTACAGTTTACTAGATCTTGTATAAACTTTGCTTAACTCTAGAATTTCATGAATAATTAGCATCAAATTACGCAGGTATGCGTTGTTAATATTAAATTAACTTACCGATGACAGTTATCTCGTGTAGTTTAGAGACTTTGGAGTAAAGGGGCGTTTCCAAGGCAATCTCGCAAGCGTAGGTTCCCGATGCCGTGAAATCCAGCCTTTCAAGTGTTACTGACGTCGGCGTAAGCTGTATTAACTGGAAGTATATCGGATTTAATAAATTTACAATCGCTTTGTTCGTAAGAATACATTTTGCGTACATAGTACATTGTAATTAAAAATGTCACACCTTTAGGACGAAAACGACACAATTCAAAAAAATCGATAACTGAGTCGTAGTCATAAAATTACTTAAAACGAAATTTTCAATACAACAATAGTTCAAACACCGCGATATTCAAGCGGGAAAAGGACAAAACTATTATATCAGTCCCTTTTTTTTATATTTTCATAAAAAAGGGACCAGTCATTTTATAACGTCAACCCAATTTTTGAATTTTTGAATTGCGTCGTTTTCGTCATAAAGGTGCGATGTATTCTAATTAAAATACGTTTTAATTGTGGATATTTATGTGATACCTAAATGGTTTTCTTTGTAAATGGTTCGTTATTTAGATGTAGTTACTTTTCTTTGATCCAACAATACCTCTTCGGTAAGTACACACACACACACAGAGACGCACACACACTCACGTCCTTTATCCCCAAAGCGGTCTGCAGAGGCGCAACTAGTGCATTCACTTTTCGCCATACGTATTTCGTCCCATGATGTGATAGGGGGCGAGCCTATGGCGATTGATATTGGGCACAAATTCCAGACTTTGGGCTAAGACTGAGTAGAAAAACCCAATATAATTTTGCCCGACCCGGGAATCAAACTCGAGACCTCAGCACTACAGTCGTATCGTAATACCACTAAACCACCGAGGCAGTCTTGGCTATGTAGCAATCGTATAAAGCCATGAAGAACTATTATTGGTCTAACTAATTACTTCTTTTCTAAAGGAATAAAGTTTTCCATCTGAAAATTTAAGAAAAATATAAATTACTAGGTTTTGCCCACGGCTCCACTAGCGTGAATAAGTTTTCCAGGGATAAAAGTCACGTTTTATATTTTCCCGGGATAAAAAGTAGCCTGTGTGTTAATCCAGGACATGATCTACCCGTGCGCCAAATTTCATCGAAATCCGTTCAGTAGTTTTTGCGTGAAACAGTACATACATTCTCACAAACTTTCGCGTTTATATTAGTAGGATAAACCTATAAAATGATCTGAAAAGTACCTACGTCACCAAAAATATCCTAAACGAATAAATCATTTCATGGATCAAGATTCATCCAACGACCTCTCATTCTTTAAAACAGATTAATATTTTAGCCTGATTAAGTAGACAAACTTTAATTGTAAAGAAAAACATCGTGAGGAAACCTACACGTCATTTTTGGGATTGGTGGGATTGGTATTGGATCGCCATCTGAATAGAAAAATCCAATATAACTGGCCGACCCGGGGATCGAACCCGAGCCCTCAACATTGGAATCGTACAACTACGCCAACGAGGTTAATCAGTTTAACATATTTGGAAATTACTTTAATCTTTAGTAAGAACTATTCTAGCGGGTGGAGTTGTGGATAAAGTACTTGCTCATAATAAATGCAATGACATAAACAAAGCCATTCTCTAGCATTTGATATTAAAGCCTTATATTCGTGGGTGGAAATGTGCAACACGTTGCTACTAAGTACCAGTATGTTTGTCAATGTTGCCAACTGCAGGAATTTATAGCGCCCGCTGCACAGAACATATGAACTATATTCCTGTGTTCTACGGCCCGCTGTAATAATGGCTGTAATGCAACATGTTGATTGTCACGTGTTGCATCAATCGTCTAGTAAATACCAAGCTTAATATAAACGTATGGGAATTAAATATCATGATAGGTACCTACTAGCGCAGTCAACATAGGCCCTGGAGCTCGGGAATTCTAAGTAATCCGACAAACTAGGAATAACTGACTGAACTCCTTGATTCCTGAGGGATTACTTTCTTGTGAGTTGTTGCGTGTGTTTTGCATAAAATAAAAGACTTTAGTAAGTTATAACCTAATACTGTAGGAGAGCCCCTAGTTGATTGATGTAAATTCTCTTTCAAAGATTTGCATACGTCATGACTCATGAGGTTGTTTTTTGGTAATTCGCTGCTTGCTGTAACTCTTTGCTAATGGAATACTAACGATCTCTTAGTACTCAAAAATGTTAAAAGAAAAGGAAGAAATAAGAATATTAAAACAAGGAGAAAATTGTGTTAGCAAATCATGTAGGTTCTATATTTCTAATTAGGTTTGTTACCCAGTTGAATGTAAAAACGCGATTGGGACGAGCATCAAATGTTCATGTGATATTTGACCATCAACATTACCTGACTTTATTGTGAAACACTCATACGGTTTGTATTAAGTTGCAATTTTTATAGCTCTCACCTAAAGCCCTTTTACCCGTAATTAACGATATTATCGTATAAACTGTCTGGCAAGATATCGTGGTGGAATTTGCAAACACATCCAATCCACAGGTTGGAACTTGGAACACGTAACATAACCTTCTCATAAGGATGTTATAAACCACATGAATGAATGAAGTGGACCAGGTGAATGATAAAGATAATAGTGACAATGACGGTAAAGAAAGTACCCATAATAAATATAAAGCTAAATGTTTTTTGAACTGATCGAACTTTAATACTAAAGAAGACGCCATCAAAACCTAGTCATAACATTTAACTTATATGAACTAATTTATAACATCAAAAGCAAATGTTGATGGGTTAATTATTTAAACATCGTTGGCAGAGGTTGTTTCCGTAATTTCGTATCGTATTTTATTAATTAAACCCCTCGAAGGGTGTTTGTAAAGAAATGAGTCAGTGGAATCAGGGTAAATGGATTTTTAGTGATGCTCTTATTTTTTTAACTTCTAAATATGTTGATATTGTCTCAGTGATAAATGAAATTAATTTCTTGATCATGTAGACCAAATAAACAAGTTGGTACAAAAAAAAAGAAAGAATAAACATCAATTATAATGTGCTGAGTATCGACAATCAAGACTCACATAGTTTTAATGATCATCAGGAGATGCAACGAGTAGCATTAACAAATTAAGCAATTAAGTAATTGTAGAAATTCTTTATTTATTCAAATAATCGGTATATAGGTAATATCCATATTAAAACAAACATTATAAATACGGAAGTAACTTTGTTACACTTTCACGGCTAAACCATTAAACCGATTTTAGTAAAATTAGTCGTAGGGTCAACTTTAACTCAAAGAAATCATGTCTGCTATTTTTTTTTCATTTGCTACTAACCAAATTCCACTCGAGCAAAGTCGCAAAAGCCAGTCTAAAGTAGTAATAAATGAATAGAGTACTTATATCGATATGCGTGAATTATTTGTAAACCAAGGACATCTCTAGCCAGCTGAAAATATTACTCAAGCAAATTACATTTCTCGAAAGTTCCTTTATCAGCGTTCGACCCTCCATTTCTGGGGTCGCTACAAAAAAGTAATTAACTTGTCATAAAGTTAATTTCTTGCGGTCTTTAAATAATCTGATTTAGGCTGGAAGTTCACGAAACTCACGGAAAGTTGCGAAGTCAGGGACATGTTTCTTGCGTTCGACTTCGGATTCCGTTTGGAGTCACCTTGTTTCATTCGGTCTTTTATTATTGACTTGTTCTGGTAGATAAATTAAAACGGGGTAAATGAGGATGCCAGGGTAAATAGAGACAAAACTGGTCTTGTGGTTGCAGATGATATGACCAAATTATTATTTAGAGCGTTTTTCCATTCCATTTCCAGCTATTTTCCAGATTAATCAATTAGGGAAGAGTATACTCACGCCCTTTATCTCCGAAGGGGTAGGCAGAGGCGCAACTAGTGCACCCACTTTTCGCCGTGAATATTCATATCGGGCACAAATTCCAGACTCCGGGCTGATACTGAATAGAAAAACCCAATATCACTTTACTCGACCCGGGAACGAGCCCGAGACCTCAACTTTGCAGTCGTACCGTAATATAACTACGCCACCAAGCCAGTCATCATTGGATTTTTGAAAAATCTATATTCCTACTGTTAGTTCTGTTTTTCAGCTCTCTAATTTAAGGCGCGGCGGTGCTAGGCCGCCTCGGGTGTGACGTTTATTAAAGACTGCGGATATTAAGAACCGGTATCGACAGAAAACTTTATCCACGGGATGTAGAAATGTCGTTTTTGTATTTGCTAGAAAATATTGTTATCTAACATAATGTTTTTCAATATCCTCGAAGAATGTACAGTCAACAAAAATATCTGAACAATTTCATTTATACAACAAGTATTAAAAAAAAATCTTTGTAAGTACAAAGTAAATAACCGTTTCGTAGTTTTGAAGTCAGCTACAAAATGTTATGTTGGAACCTATCCTTATTTCTAGATAGAAGCTATAAGAAGCTACCGTATTGCAACAAAGTCGCAAACAAATTGGGCTTCTGAATGAAATTTCTAACAAAGATAATCTTGCCGAAACTCGTGATGTCTAAAAAGACGATATTAGGGCGGTGAGTCGAGGCGAAGAGTGTCATACAAGGAAAATTTACGTAATACAATCATTTATGCAAAGATTGTCATAGACGACGAAGGCGCAGTGAACGACTGGAATTGTTGTATTCGATGTTATTAAATGCTTTTTTCGTAGCTTTGGATATGTACTTACTCTTTAGTGTTTTCGGGAATAAATGTTCCACCAATTGATTTTTTTCTGGATAGAAAATAGCTAACAATATGTCAATGTGGGTAGAATATTTGTGGTTATTATTATGTAAACTCAATAAGCGATTTATGTGCTCATTTCAAAACTAAATATCGTAATGATTATATTAGAAGGATTTGACATCGCCTCCTATTTTGTATTCCTATCACTTATCCCTCTTTATCACATGTTTTTTTTTTTTTTTTTTTTTATTATTAATGGGCTCACGTTTGTCCGCTATCCGCCTGATGTAAAGCGATGATGCGGCCTAAGGTGAAGCACGCTTGCCCAGAAGAAACCGATTCACTCGCGACTTGAAGAGTCCCAAATTATATCTACACACATATATATCATACATCTTATATCACATCATGGGAAGGTCATATCATCATCTTTATCATCACTGATATAAGGTCGACAAAGTGAAAATGCATTGGCAATGTATCTCTCTATCTATGCCTTCGGATATAGAAGATGTGGGTTCGGGAAATTTTGATATAAAAGTTCAAGATTAATATCGGAAGTTTTCAATTCGCATGCCATTATACATTTTTGATGGACGAATAATGATGAAATATAAATGTGTTGAAAATTGTACCGTATTCTTTACTCTCCAAGTATGATAGTTTGAAAACTTATCAGAGTGTTGCAAACTCTGTACAAACTGTTGAAAATTCCGCTCAAATGCATAAGTTCTCCTACCGATAATATGTTTCTTTTGACTGCCTCGGTGGCGTAGTTGTATTACGTACGCGTTACGAGTACAATTTGCGCGCTGAGGTCCTGGGTTCGAAACCTGGGACGGGACAAAAACATTGCGACTGGGTTTTTCCATCTTAAAAATTACTCAGTCGCAGCTCGGAGTCAGGAAGTTGGCGGTGTGATACCCCCGTGCCTCGGAAAGCACGTAAAGCCGTTGGTCCTGCGCCTGATCTCCCTCCGGTCATGTCGGATTGCCGTCTCACCGGACTATGAGAGTGAGGGAATAGCGAGTGCACCTGTGTATTGCGCACACACTTGTGCACTATAATATCTCCTGCGTATCTGGCTGATCTCTGTTGAGATTGGCCGCCGTGGCCGAAATCGGCTAGAAAGGGTGTATATATAACATGTTTCTTTTAATAAAATTTATTTAAAAATGCTATTTTGATTTTAATTTTGTCTTTCAGATGAAATTTCCACAACGAATTAATTTACGTGATATTATCATGGTGAGAAAGTATGTCACAATCAAACAGAAAATCATTTATTTTATTAGAAATAGCTAATCAAAACGCTTAAAATTCTCCCCTAAACATGCACACATAATCTATTTATACATATAATAAAGCAGCACCGGTGTGTCTGTACATTTAGAGAAATATGATAAAAAAGAAAGGGGGTGACTGAAGAAGAGTACCTAATGGAAAACAAATCAGCGATTTTTGTAATTCTTTTCTATCTCTTGTTTGTTACTGCACATCTCCAAAATTACTGAACGGATTTCGATGAAATTTGACACGTGGGTAGATCATGTCCTGGACTAACACATAGGCTACTTTTTATCCTGGGAAAATATTAAGCGGGACTTTTATCTCGGAAAAACTTATTCACGCAGGCGGAGCCGCGAGCAAAAACTAGTACTTAATATTTAACATGAAAAACATATAACTTAACATGACCAGATTTATTTGAATACAATCGAATACAAATAAACCATAATTTCTTAGATCGAACGACACTCGTTCCAATCCCTTTATTCAATTTATTATACGCAATTTCGTATCCCTCGCGGTGTCTGCGGTTGCGGGACAGCCCTATCCACAGAAACAAATTGCTGAATTAAATTTAATTGTATTCAGTACTCACGTTTATATCGGCGCCGGTGATGTTGTAGAGCTCGTATGGAGGGTCTCTTCCGTGAACAAACTTCATCAACCGTTGTCCGTTTTTGAAAAACACCACCTGTTAAACATTACATACATACACGCTCACGCTTTTTATCCCCAAAGGGGTAGGCAGAGGCGCAACTAGTGCACCCACTTTTCGCCGTGCATATTCTGTCCCATGATGTGATAAAATGTCGGATATGGCAAGCCTATCGCCATATCCGGCACAAATACCAGGCTTCGGGCTGATACTGAATAGAAAAACGCAATAAAATTTTGCCCGACTCGACGATCGAACCCGAGACCTCAGCATTGCAGCCGTACCGTAATACAACTACGTCACCGAGATAGTCAACTGATAAATATAATATTAATATGTATGCTTCTCACTTTGAAATTGCCGACACTATGCGTCCAGACACACTGAGCATCATCATAGTATTGTTTGTGAAATGTGAATACCGCCAAGCAGCAGTGTGCATGCACTGTTGTGTTTCGGTTTGAAGGACATCGTAACCAGTGTAACTACTGGACATAATGAGACTTAACATCTTATGTCTCAGGGTGACGAGCGCAGTGGAATGTCACACAGTACTTTGTAACTCAAGATGCTGTATGGTGTTGCTCTGTTTATGGGGTCGTATCGCTTACCATCAGGCGAACGGCATGCTCGTCTCGTCATTCAATGCAATAAAAAGAAAAAAAAACGGATATTAATTATATAGTACGCACTACGCACGTCACCTTGAAGAGCTGTTTAATAAGATAAATTTATCAAGACGAACACACATCTCTCTATCTACCATTAAAAAAAAAAACAATGCAAATAAACAAGTAAGTATACAACCGTAGAAACAAATATAATTATTAATGAAAATGATTTTGTCGTCGCGTTGCTGTAAAAGTATACTTATGCCGACTGTAAATTCGCTGCACTTTGAGCATTTTTAAGAAACATAATATTACGCTGTACTCTACACTTATGTAGGAGAGGATAAAAAATAAAGTGTGTATTCGCCTGTATGTGAGCATCTCAGCCGACACGTGATAATATATTATGCAACATACTAGAAGATTCGTAGACACCACTGTACATACATTGAGATTTGAGACGGTAATATTTAGTGGCATCAAAAAATGTTGCCAGTTTCATGCAACCTCATTAATATATATTGCGTGCGCGGTACGACATTACTCTGAGATCCCAGGTTCGAATCAACGGCCGAGCAAAGTGATATTGAGATTTTCTGCTCAATAACAGCCCGGAGTCTGGAATTTGTACGCGATATGGCGATAGGCTCGCCCCCTATCACATCGTGGGACGGAATACGCACGGCGAAAAGTGGGTGCACTAGTTGCGTCTCTGCCTACAAGCGTTAACGCCAATAGAATAGAAAAAAAATGATGGGAATGATATTCCTTGCGCTAGACTTGTCGATAAGATGTGTCATTCGCATACATTATTTTCTGTTCTATTGGCGTTAAGGCTTGTAGAAAAGCACCTCGGCTACAGGCCCTGTGTTCGGAGCTGGTCTTCCCAATTACCCGATTTCCATAATAGGCCTAAATCTTATCTTACTTATCGAATAGAGAACTAGTATACCTATAAGTCTGTAATTATAACCGAAGCATTTAATAAAGTCAAAATAAGTTCTGATAAAGAAATTCTGTAGTATCCAAATTATTAACAACTGTTGTAGTTGTACCTACTCTTTGAAAATTGATAGTTATAAATGTTTAGAACTAAACTTCAAAGAAGTTATAATTAATATCTAGTAAAAGTTTCTTGAAACTTAAAGATGAGTTAAAGGGTGTTCATTCGAAACCAGCACGCAGTTTAATTTTTTTGTTCTTTTTTTTATTGCTTTTGAATAACGAGACGACCAAGCCGCTCGCCTGATAGTAAGCGATACGACCGCCCATAACCAGTATCAAACTTTTAATTACAAATTAGTGTGTGGCATTCCACTGCACTTTTCACCCTAAGACATTAGGTGTTAATTTACAGAAATTACGCTGGCTACAACGTTCTTCAAACCGGAACACAGCAGTGCGTGCACGCTGTTTCTTGGCGGTAGAAATAGACATTGCAGTGGTACCTACCCAGCTGGCCCATCGCATACTTGAGACCTTCCATCGTTGCTTGTAAAATACGATACAAAATATGGCGGTTACGAGCTGTCAATAGGTAATTAGCTGTCACTTTGTTACCCAACTTGCTTCAATTAATTGCTAAAATCAACTGACGAACTGATTAGTTTAGAAATTAGTTTACGCAATTACTGTTAGATGAAAACAAAATAGTGACTGCTGTTTACTGCTGGGTATTGCGTTTCTCTTGACAGCGTCTGCGCGGCGAAAGTTGAATTATATCAACTTAGATAAGGACTGAGTAACTTGCGGAAGGGTGTAAGAGTTAATTGGGGTTCGAGAGGCCATTCGAAGTTACTAGAATTATTCAAGTTAAACTTTACTATCTGTTAACCATCTCCCTATTCTTCTTTTGTCGTGTGATATGAATACTAGTCTAGTCTGGTCTTACTAGGATAACAATATTCTTATTCTTTCAAGGATGCAAAAAGCAGCTGAGGTGTTTCAGTAACGACATAATATCAAATTTCCACGTCGTAGGACGGCACATACAATGGTCATTTTCATTAAAGAAAAGCTTTGAAGGCATTTGGGATCGAGGTCCTGTTTGTTCGTCGTTTATAACCTCTCTAGGTCTCATATTATAAGAGAGGATTATGTTTATACCATAATAATATAGATTATATCCAACATACTAAATATAACATTAAATAGGAATATCACATCGACGGGTGAAAGGTTAATTTGATTTGGCAACATTTTTCGAAAATATTCAACTAGTTTCGAAAACACAAAAAAATGTGCTGATTCCAAATTATAGAACTCAATGCTGCAATAATCTTAAGCCTTTCAACCGTCGATATTATAATGTTAGAAACAGAAGCGGTTTTGATTTAAATAAAAAAGATCTACCACTGATTTCACAGAAATATACTTAACAGAAATACTTTCACAAAGATATCAGCAACTAACCGACCAGCATGAAAGTCAATGATCAACTTACTCAACTGCCACTAAGATTACGACTGAGAAAACTGCAAGACTGAGCGCGAATGAGAGGGTACATCTTTTTTTTTTATTTTATTTTTAACGCGGACCTAACGGCCAGTAGCCTGACGAGAGTCGGCTTTTCTGGCCACACCGGACTTTAGGGTGAGATACGGCACCCTTTTTATACACCCAACTGTCACTTCCACTACTAGTTTGATATCTCGATTGGTTTTCATAACTGGTCAGTACATTACAAATACCCTCACAAAACCTTTTAAACTAACAATCACTTATTAACAGTTCTGGAAAACTTCAAGTCAAACAAAAATTAACATTAACCATCACTGCTATCTAACATAAATCTCCATAGAATTCTGGTTAATGGATTGTTTGTTTATGGCAATTGGTACATACCTTATATAACGAGTCGGCGTCAACATTATGTTCGCACCGCAGCACCGCGCTGTGTCGGTGTACAACGAACCTCGGAGCGCGCAGCTCCACCCACACATCCGCCATACCGGCAACTGTCAAACATATTGGACCCGTTGTAAATTATGTTTGCAATAACTGTGTTTGCACGGGCAAAGTACTTTAATTGTACCGGAATATTCAGTGCATTTTGGAGTGTTTTTGTTTGAACTTCATTAATGTTAAGATATCTTTTTATTTCTTTTTTTTGTTTTTTCATTCGCTTAACGGTGAACGAAAACATCGTGAGGAAACCAACATACCAGAGAATTCTCCACAAGAATTTCGAGGGTATATGAATTCTGCCAACGCGCACTAGGCCAGCGTGGTGGACTAAGACCTAACCCCTCTCAGTAGTAGAGGAGGCCCGTGCTCAGCAGTAGGCAGTATATAATACCGAGCTGATTGCATTGCATTGTAGAATTGTTAACTATACGGGAAAACTCAACTAAAAACTCCAGATATATTTTTTTTCGGAATATATGTAAAAGCATTTTGCTGGTGGTGCGATGTATTTTGTATCTGCCCCTATAGCGACCACCGTACAAGGGGTTAAAACCGACCAGTGACCCATGTAAGTGTGTTACGTTCCGGGATCAGCCTGTGCCAGCCGGCATAAATGTGTCGACTGGCGAGGGATACGTTTTTTTTTTATTGCATTGAATGATGAGACGAGCATGTCGTTCGCCTGATGGTAAGCGATACGATCACCCATAAACAGTTGCTACACCATCCAGCGCCTTGAGTTACAAAGTACTGTGTGGCATTCCACTGCGCTCGTCATCCTGAGACACAAGATGTTAAGTCTCATTATGTCCAGTAGTTATACTGGCTACAATGTCCTTCAAACCGAAACACAACAGTGCATGCACACTGTTGCTTAGCGGTTGAAATAGACATTGCGGTGGTACCCATCCAGACGGCTTCTTACATAAAGAGAGACCTACCACCAGTACTTAATCATCTCTCGTTAGTCCGCACTCTAACTTGATCCCACTTAGCTTCCGATCAGGTGCAGTGGGGTCACTATGCCGTGCCCATTTTAAAAAAATAATGCGTCCTGCAGATTTTCAGTAAGAGGTATAGACGACGGGTGATGAGATTATATTGAGGGTAGTTTATCGAGACTGCCTCTGTGGCGTAGTTGTATTACGGTATGACTGCAATGCTGAGGTCTCAGGTTCGATTCCCGGGTCGGACAAAGTGATATTGGGTTTTAAATTCAGTATCAGCCCGGAATCTGGTGTTTGTGCCCGATATGGCGATAGGCTCGCCCCCTATCACATCATGGGACGTAATACACACGGCAAAAAGTGGGTGCACTAGTTGCGTCTCTGCCTACCCCTTCGGTGATAGGGGCGTGAGTGTGTGTGTATAGTTTTATTATTGCCTATACCCTCTATATTCCCGCAATATGATTTGCAGAGCATATAAGGAGAAGTAAAATTAGTGAGAACTTTTCGATTCGAAAAACACACGTGTTATCCGCAATTGGATTTGTGCGAGATACCGCTCGCTGTCGTTCACATCATGGGACGGAAATAGTTTCCGCGAAATGTACAGTAGTTG
The DNA here is from genome assembly GCA_947568825.1 of Sphinx pinastri. Lineage (NCBI taxonomy): Eukaryota > Metazoa > Arthropoda > Insecta > Lepidoptera > Sphingidae > Sphinx > Sphinx pinastri. Next base: position 6,005,906 of record OX387620.1, read on the forward strand.
CACAACTGCCCAATATTTTAGAAATCCATTAGTTTTCAACAGTCAGAAGTAAATTTCACAGTTTTGATAATCCAATATTTATTTGACGAGGTTATTTTACAGTTTCCGTAGCAATTAGTAATTATCCAATGAATGGGAAAGTCATTGGAGTTTCGAATTAATGTACACAAAAATTTGATTGCTAGTTACATAGAAGCGTCAAGTTTGAACTGTTGTCCGATTGAATGCTTGATATAGCACGCAGCGTATTACTGCCATCATACACGGCTTAATCGATCAACATCTGTCCTAATTTAGTCACGCAATTGCCACATTTTTGACCGCGTACTATGTATACATGTTTACAATACATTATGACATACACACACTAACGCCTTTTGCCCTTGACAGGGTAGGCAGTGGCGCAATTAGAAAACCCACTTTTCGCCATTTTATTCCGTCCCATAACACATCACAAATTCCAGACTCTGGACTGATACTAACTATAAAATCCCAATCTCAGCTCGGCAAGTGTATTGCAATATAACTATGCCATCAAAACAGTCAATGTATATTGTTTGGGGTTATTTACTTACATATTACATGATTACCTGTAATGATGAAATACAAAGACATAATCTAAATTGATATACCGTGAACCGAATACACAGCTACAAATGCTCGTCGTTTGCTGCCATACTCGTTTTGCTCGCTTGGCTTGCACATTACTTTCAGCAGTTGCAACAATTCTGACCAAATCTATGAAAGCGTTGTTTAGGAGATGGCCGATAAACAAAATATAATAATTAGGTGAAATACAGAAACCTTGTTGCTTTTAGTTTATTCCTACATAAAATTTACTTAGATGAATTAGCAATAATATTTTCTTTTTCATGTGAACAATTTTAATATATTTGTGTGCAGCCCACATCACAGGCTTACATATGGAAATTAATAAAGACGAAGTAAAAATATATTTTGATAATTTCTGATAAAATAAAAAGGTACAGATAAATAAATATTTAAAAATTCACCCATGTCGCGTTCACCAATAGGTTTCAGTTTTATTTTGTCTCTAAATGAGTGAATAAACAACATTCGCGCAGAATTTCAAATATCTTAGTACCAAGTTCGAGACGTAGTAATTTTATTATTGTTTTCACGTAATGCATGTTTATGAGTTCGAGTTTGAACTCACGTAGAGGTTCAAAGGACATCTCATATTCAAATAGTTCGTTGACGGTCTCAACTTTTTTTTACGATTAGTAACAATGTACGTGATGTCCAATGGCGTAGCGTCGTTCGGGCGGAGGGCGGCATTTCTAGGGGGGGTTGCAAAATAAGTAAAATAAAACCTCTTAATTATAAAAAAAAACAAGATATGGGGAGGGGTGAGTTCACGCGTGACCCTTATTTGTTAAAATGACCATTTTTTAGTGCCATGGGGCGGCAAATTTTGGGTCCGCCCCGGCTGGCAAGAACCCACGCTACACCACTGGTGACGTCGCAAAGTTTATTTACTATTGTATGTCGAGAAGAGCAAGTTACTCGCCTGTGAAGGGAAATTGTAATAATGGCTATCAAAAACGAGGCCAAACACATCTAATTTCAATTTACTGGTAACCATAAACACCGCTTATGATCATAGGAAGGAGTTGGGAGCCGTACCGCGCCCGCAAAACTACACAAAAAGTGATTCCCACTTATTGGACCCGAAAAGTGATATTGGGTTTTTCCTCTCATCATCAGGAAATTTGCCCAGTAAAATCAAAGGCCCGCACCCTATTATGGCGTAATGTGAGTGTGTTACGCAAATGCCTATCCCTGAGAAGGGAAAAAGGCGTGATGCTACGTATGTACGGTTTCAGTATTAATTCCATTTTGTTTAAACACATTTCAACAACTTTATCCATTCGCAAACATGACTTAATACTTTTATCGCACTCTGTGTTGTCTGTTTTTAACCCCTGAGAAAAAAGCGGGGTGTTATAAGTTTAGGGTGTGTATCTGTATATCTGTCTGTGGCATCGTAGCTCTCAAACGAATGGACCAATCTTGACGCGGTTTTTTTGTTTGAAAGCTGATATGATCGCGATGGTTCCTAGCTATAATTTATGAAGATCTGTTTAGGAGTTTTAAGATTATCAACTCATTTCCAATTTAAAAAACCCGATTGAATTTAAATTTGGTGTACTGTGACTTCAGCAATATTTTTAAACATGAGCTGATGCTGCAGCACCAAGTAGTCTGCGGGATACCCAACTCCTTAGCAACTTATAGCAGATATAGTGTGTTTGGGCTCATAAGGATGGTCTCATCGAGTAGATGTTAGATAGTTGATTATCAAGGCCCCATGATGGAGGATAAAGTAATTACAAAAGTTTGATAATAAAAATTAAATTAGAATTAAAATAACAGAATTCCGGACCAGGGAGACGAAAATACTTCATTAGCGGTCCCCCGACGCGACGATGCTTGGGTCGAAATATTACTAGGTACTTAAACAACAAAGACACTTTTATTATTTTACTTTTTAGAGATTTTTGTGTAGGAGGTTATTTTAATTTATCTTTCACAAGATTAACAGTATCGTAGCTACCATCGTATTTCCGGTTTAAATGTTTTTCCGATTGAATCGTAAAACGTTTTCTATAGCCGGCCGTGTTCGAATCACTAAAATACGCAAAACGTGTTGCGAACCAAACCATTAAACAACAGTATTAATGCTTCAACACGGCGTACTTCTCAAATAGTCGTTTTCATGTTGTTTTAAAAGTTTCAAGTGTAATCGAATTGATGGCAGACATTCACTTCGCCGACTAAGTTCAATAAAGCAGTATTTTGAAACAAGCTCTCTCGTTGTTGTTTCTAGGAAACCGTTCGATATTGTACCTTCAGTTATTTCATTACAGTTTGTGAACGTAATATAGCGATGAAAACTTTACATTTTTATTTCATCTGTAAAGCTACATTTAGACGGACCAATAATTGCTAGAATTAAATTATAATTTAAATAACCCGCTACACAAAAATCTCTAAAAAGTAAAATAATAAAAGTGTCTTTGTCGTTTAAGTACCTAGTAATATTTTGACACAAGCGTCCTCACGTCGGGGGACCGAACTCCGGACCAGGGAGATGAAAATACTTCTTTACTTTTTAGAGATTTTTTGTGTCGGGGTTATGTGTTGAAGCTTTACTTTTTCCCTATCTGCACAAATAAAAATGTGAATGTAATGTTACACATGTATGTATAAATTTTAAGTGACTCTTATTCTTTGAGATTATTTTTAGTCTATAGACTCGATTTCATTAAACGAGATATGTCTAGATGTTTATAAATTTTAGAAGTGAAAAAAATATACTCGGCAGCATAAAGTAAAATAGGACTGATTAAAAGGACGTGAGCGGATATCCATTTATATTTTAAAATATTCGGCAGTCGATAGTTCAGAAATTCCCGTCTTGAACTCATTTCAAAGGTCACGTTGATTTCAAATTAGGAATTTATTCTTGAAAGACTATAAAATACTTACTAGACTTTTGCTCGCGGTTCCGCCCGCGTGATTGAGTTTTTCCGGAATAAAAGTCACGCTTTATATTTTCCCGGGCTAAAAAATATCCTATGGTACTCGCTGTTCGCTAATAATGTAGCTTTATATTGGTGCAAGATTTTTTTAAATCGGGCCAGTGTTTTTGAGTTTATTTGCTACAAACATACAAAAATACAAATATTTCCTCTTTATAATATTATTATAGATTTATATTTATTTAAATTATACTTTAATTGTTATTTCAAACTTTTTAAATTACTTTATTCTCCATCATGGGGCCTTGATAATCAACTATCTAACACCTACACGTTGAGATATATCTGGTACGTTATATCTGCTATAAATTGCTAAGGAGTTGGGTTTTCCGCAGACTACTTACTTGATGCTGCAGCATCAGCTCATGTTTAAAAATATTGCCGAAGTCACAGTGCACCAAATTTAAAATGAATCGGACTTTATAAGTTGGAAATGGGCTGATAATCTTCAAACGCCTGAACAGATCTTCGTAAATTATAGCTACGAACCATCTCGATCATATCAGCTTTCAAACACTGAACTGGTGGTAGGTCTCTCATTATGTAAGAGGCCGTCTGGGTGGGTACCACCGCAATGTCTATTTCTACCGCCAAGCAACAGTGTGCATGCACTGTTGTGTTTCGGTTTGAAGGATATTGTAGCCAGTATAACTACTGGACATAATGAGACTTAACATCTTATGTCTCAGGATGATGAGCGCAGTGGAATGCCACTCAGTATTTTGTCAGTCAAGGTGCTGGATGGTGTTGCTACTGTTTATGGGTGGTCGTATCGCTTACCATCAGGCGAACGGCATGCTCGTCTCGTCATTCACAGCAATAAAAAAAAAAAAAAACAAAAAAACCGCGTCAAAATTGGTCCATTCGTTTGAGAGCTACGATACCACAGACAGACATAGAGATACACACCCTAAACTTATAACACCCTCTTTTTCTGTTGGAGGTTAAAAATCAGACGCAACGATTGCTAGGAATGTTCTTTTTTTGAATATCTGTCAAAAGACTTATACAATGCCGTTGAGTAATGCCACGCCTTTGTGTATGTTTAGAGTTTAGACGGCGTTCAATAATTGCACAGATTGATCAGCTTGCAATGATTGATCCGTCGACATGAGGCTTAAGGCCTACTGTTTATGGGTACCTTTGCGCAGAAAAAAAACAAAACTGTGTCTACGGAGCCGCAATGTCGCATTTGCCTATGCATTCGTTGTACGGTTCGCGCGGTAGCATGACAGAAGATGAACACAGTTTTGTTTGTTTCTACGCAAAATGCAAGCAGGCCGCAAACATGCGTCGATTGACGATAGCGTGCGTATGACGTGCGGATTACGTTGACAGTAGATCTAAGTCATTTCCAGCAAAGAACCATTATTCCGCCCCCAGCAACATAAGTAGAAACATACTATGCACTTACACGTTCGTAGCAAGTAAGTACATATACTTGTTTTAATAAGACACGTGCCCGCGTTAACGGCGGGTAGAAACAGTGGCAGGTTTACGATGATCACATTCCTCGTCGGCCTACCTTCGCGAAATTATACCATATTTCAAGGAACATACGCGACTCGCGCTTGTCGTAAACGCCGCTTCTAAATTAATCCGCTCCTAAATTTTACGCCCACTAATACCTGTGATTTTCGCCAAAATTCGTGGCAATTGTTTCTTCTTAAGTGCTTAAGTAATTTTAGTATGATTGAAGTGGTGAAAATTGGGCGAAGACTAATTGGATTTTCGAAATCCTATCAAATATACAAAAGTAATTAAGCTGTATATAGTTTAACAACAAACATTACTCTCGACAGATATTTTATTCCAGATTCTATTTTTCAGTATTAATAATTCATATTAAGTGTGTAAGCAATGTTCATACAATTTCAGTATTACCACAGTAAACTTTTCTCTCATCAATATTCATGACCAATCAGCTATCAAACCAAATATTTGAATTTGCGGTGAACAGAATTCCGAAGAAAATAAATCAATTCAAGACAAGATGTTTATTTGCGTATATTTTTTACTTAGATATTATTGAAATATCCCCCAATTTCAAGGGTGAAAATGTAAATGGTTATTCATGAAAAAGGTTCGGTGCGAGCAGGAAATGTGGTTGTATTCACACATTTTAATTACTAATTCATACATAATAGCGAATGAAATCGTGGCGTGTTTGTTAGGCTTAATAAATTGGCACCCACGACACATTTCATGGAACTTAATTGTTAGCAAGTAACAAAGGTAACAAAAAATATTTTGATACTACCAAAAAAGAAATCGTGCTGTATAAATAACTTTATTACGAAGATGACTTTAGTAAAGGGCAGGGTCTAGTTTTCTGAACATGACTCTGGGAATTATGTCACTGATTAATCACGGATGATCGAAGTAAAACTTATCGTACGGCTGTTATAATATCGTTAGATGTCGATCTAGAAAGGTATAATAACTTCTGATCAAGGGCGGATTCAGAGTGGGGTCATTGGGGTTATGACACCCCCCCCCCCCGGGCTACTATTTCTTTTTTGTAATTAAATTCATTATTGTAATCGATTTGGAGTCTGTCCTGACTGGACCTTGACTATATTGTGACCCCCCCCCCCCCCCCCCCCGACTTAAAAGCTGGATGCACCTTTGCACCGATATGTGGCATTGATCAAGTCCAAGGAGTGGAAATGTGTGGCAGAGCCCTAATGTAATTATTTACTGAACGGATTTGTTTCGCGATAAATTTGTTTGGTGGGATTTCTACCACACTTATCCGGTCATGGCGGATTGCCGTCTCACCGGGCTATGATAGTGAAGGAATAGCGAGTGCACCTGTGTATTGCGCACACACTTGTGCACTATGATATCTCCTGCGTACCTGGCTGATCTCCGTTGAGATTGGCCGCCGTGGCCGAAACGGGCTAGGAGGATTTTTTGTACGTACCACACTTATTTCTTTGGTAATATAAAATGAGATCTTATTTTACTATATCACTAAAAAACAACTAGTGTCCAGAGCACACACACGCACTCACGCCTTTAATCCCCGAAGGGATAGGCAGAGGCGCCACTAATGCACCCACTTTTCGCCGTGCGTATTCCGTCCCATGATGTGATAGGGGCGAGTCTTTCGCCATATCGGGCACAAATTTCCGACTTCTGGCTGACACTGAGTAGAAAAACCCAATATCACTTTGCCCGACCCGGGGATCTAATCCGAGACCTCAGCCCTAAAGTCGTACCGTAATACAACTACGCCACCGAGGCAGTCAATAAGTTTTTATAAAAACCTTTACTAAAATCCTAACAATAAAAATAATTATCGTTTATACTAATTTAGAATAGGCGCTGTTACTATTTATGGGTAGGCTGTTGTGCTTACCATCGAGCGAACCTCTTAACCCTCTTGTTATTTTAAACGAAGAATACCTATATAAATAAAAGTTGGTTAAGTTTCCTATTTAAACTAAATTCTATTCCCAAGCAAGACCCGCCTGCTGTAAAAGGGTCAAGCAGGCATGTCGAGATCCATACAGACACGGGCCCAGAAAGCCAACGTGGGTCAAACAATTCCTGTCTAAATTAACCGCTATTTCAATTTAAACTTGGACTCGGTATGCGAATTTAATCGACTCATTTAAAGTTGAATCCCAACTATTTAAAAGGCTTGTAGATTTCATTTTTTAGTTAAAATAATAGTACATTAATTTGAAGAAAGAATGTTTGCCCAGTTAATGATTCGGTATTAATGGTTATCATGAAATCGAATACGCGAACGTTGGTGATGTTTGGATGTTTGTTAAAAGTAATCACAGGTACTGCTGCACGGATTTTGATAAAATTTGGCATACAGATAGAAAATATCGTCGTGCCTTCAAACATAGGCTAGTTTTAATACAAGCGAAGTCACGAACAACACCTAGTACTCTACAAAAACTTTACGCACAAATAAATGAGATTTATTTACATATATTTTCGTTTAATATTTATTTGCCTAGATCAGAAACAAACAATTACGAATAAACCACGTATTTACCGAGAAACGTTGAATGAGATCTTTTTTGTGAACTAAATATTGTTCAGACCAAGTTCCAAGTAAGCATGATCTGCAAACAATTTCCAAATCAGAGGATAATGTAAACAACTTTAAACAGTACCTAATTGTATGGACTTACTTCTGCTCGCAGCTTTTCCTATTGAAACCCGGATTGGATGAGTTTGGTTAATATATTCTATGGATAATGGGTACCTATAATAATATAATTATAATCTAAAGGCCTTCCACCTGCAAGACAGACGACTTGATAAAGGTCGCAGGAACACGCTGGATGCAGGCTACTTGTGACATGTCCGTCTGGAAATCTTTGGGGGAGGCCTATGTTCAGCAGTGGACGTCATGTGGCTGATGATGATGATAATCCAAACACCAAATATAATGGATCAACGCTGGACCAATGTGACAATGAATTACCTCATATTCTGATCTAGACGTTATCACAGTCTTTCCTGGATACACATCAGAAGATTCGGTAACGCCACCATATTTATTCCATGTTTAAGATTAATTACAGTCTCTTTGGCAGGTCGCTGACTACAAAAGGAAGAATTGAGTGTATAGAGAGACGAGAGTGTGCACACGAACAAGCTTCTTAGTTCACAGAAATAAGTTTCTTCTGTAATTACGTGTTCAAGCCACACAGCCCTTGGCACCTTGACTTTCATCTGGTCCCTACCAAAATTTTATTTTTGTAACGCGAATAGAGATGTTGCTTGAGAATCCGAACATTGTCTGTGTTTTGACTCTTCGCCTGTTGATTACTGGCCTTAGTATTCTTTCTTTAAAAAGACAATACCTAAGAGTGAAATTGCTGTATAGTTCGACCATTAACAGATCTTTGTGCACAATCTTAATAAATGTATTAATTTTATCATATGAAGGAGGAAAGCATGACAATGAAACATTGATAAATCACAATCCCCCGTGAGGATTTGGAAGGTAAGTTCGAAATCCGTATAAGGACAACGTGGTGGACAAAGGTCAAAGCGGTTTAACACAACGCGGTAAGCCGACCGCGTCCGGGGAAAACATCGGAGCGATCGGGTAATCGTACAAAATTATGATTCGCACAAAATATATGAATGGTTCTTATATAAATACCGTGTGAAGAAGATTAACATTTCGCTCGTCTCATGCTTAGCTTCACAAATGTCCGTAAATCCAATTAGCAACAGTCGTTGTTATTAAAATGCACAATATAGAATAAGATAAAAAAATCCCTGCGCTCGTCATCATAAAACATGGTGCTATATTATGTGACCGTCCAATAATTACTCCAGCTACAATGATACAATACAGATAACCAGTACCCAACAATAACAATAATAATACATGGTTAAGATTATTTATCAGCCACGTCTTGCTTCACAATACTGGCTGCCACTTAAAACTATTCAACAAGTTCTACGCTCCATATATATTTATGTTAGTCCTTCTTGAAAGAAACTGAGTTTCTGAAGTTTGAACGATTGTCAGAAACTAATTGCCATTGCTGGGAACTCGATTACACAATTGTAGTTGAAAGTTTGAGAGCATCATTGTTCAAGAAATACAATACTACACAATTAATAAGTATTGCTGTTCTGGATTGTAAAGGGATTTTTTGACTAATACGACTCTCCGACCTGTCTTTGTCCCTTTCCGATGTAGGGTGGGTAACACGTATTGAACAATGAGACCTGGATTGCCATGGTTTAGAACCGATAATTAATTAATCATTTACAGTATAAATTAATTATGTAGAAATACCGACGACAAAATGATTCCTTGTATTATTGTAGTATTGCCATTCAAAGAAGAAACTATGTTTAAACTTCCTTTATCCACATGCCAACAACTCGATAATATTACTTCCTTAGTTCAATTTTTAATCATGTCCTTCAACTTAACTGCCCTAAACGGCGAACTTCGGTAAAGATACGCCTCAAAGCGTAACTTCAAAGTTTGTGATTCTACTTATGTTGACTTTGACATTGTCCCGTGCCTACTTCATCATTCACTAGCGTCTCTATTAAGAGGGTTGACACGGTTAATGTGCAAGCGTATGACCCCTTCGGCTTGCTCCTCAGTTTATATAGTTTCCCTTCAACCCTAAATGTCTCCTTGAAATATTAACACACTGTATCCCATCACTATATAAAACCCTTGTATAATGTTTTCAATCACGAAGGATATTGATTTAATCGATCGGTTGTAAGTACTGTCTTGACAACCCTAGGCTATTCAGGGATTAGTAAAACAGTAAGACGAAGTAGGACAAGGGGTAGACGCTGCAGTAATAACAAAAATCTCAGATGTCATTGTCAATTGTCATGTCTGTTATGTGATTGTAGAGCTGCAAATTCTTTCTTCGAGAATATGTATTATTGAGAACTAAATAATGCGTGTTGGTAAATGGTATACTTCTAGAGAAATGAAATATTTTGAATTTTTGGTCAAGTAATTCAATTGCATTTTCAACCTTAACAATCTCACACCTTCGTGTAGTTGACGTAGCTCGTAAGCAACTATTCAACATTTAGGTATGACGAAGGAAACTACTTGCTTCATTGGGCCACAAAAACAAAAAAGAACTCTTGTGATGAAGACCCAAATCATTTAGAATTTATAATAACACAATACAAAATGTAAAAAATTATAAAATTAAGTTTCTTTCATGGCAAAATGACCTAATGTACATAACATTATTTGCCAGTAGGTAGGTATTAAGACATGGTTGATTAGTAAAGGTGGGTTTGTTTAGGACTGGGTAAATATTTAATCACTTTACCTGTCACCCAGGTACACGCTTATTTCGTAAACGCCACATTGTGCAATAATAATAGATCGTGACTTCACTGATCTTATTGTGGATCTTATGATAACGTTCTTACACTAAAAATATATGAGGATCCGTATTTACTTTATTTATCAGATTCAAAAACACATGAGTTCTATAGAATATAGCTCAAACAACAACTTTATTGTTTTATAGTCATAATATACCAGATCCTCTTGAAAATACCAAATATTTTACGTAGCACTAAAATACCAAATAAAAAAAAAAATTAAAAAAATTATAATTTTGTTGTCGAATATATCGATTAATTTACGTTTATGGAAAAGCTGCTTACATGTTACTCATATATTAAAATCTCAGTATATTTAGTAGGTACACTTAGGTACATGCGTATTAACATTAATAAAAAAAATATATTTAAGAAAAACAAAAATCTCGACTGCGTCTATCGGAGGCATAACACGCTCACTGCTCATAATTTAGTTGGTGATATAGGTAGAACAACAAAATCTCGGAGTGAGCAGATGCCTCCGTCTGCGTTTGTGAACACTGTCAACTAAGATTAATCAAAACCAAAACAAAATATTCAAATTAAAATCGTGTTTCTATCTTTTCAGTTCTTCAATGAATTTAATAAAGATGGCAGATATAGACACAGTCGGGTTTTTTTGTTTTTCTTAAATATTTTTTTTTATTTCCATCTTTTTAGTTCTCAAGCACCTTTATTAGCATTTCCTATTACAAACTTCAATAAAACATATAAGTTATATATATATTCGTAAACACCGTTAAAAAATCTTTATTTTGATACCATACTGGATGCACTTTGAAAACATTTTTTTTTTCGAGATCACTTTTTGCCGCCAAAAATCCTTATTTTTGTTTATTTTTTATTTTGATGTACCCAGTGTCACTCTCACGACTAAGACGAATCTATTGATACCACTCACATAAAATACGACAAGCTGTTTAGGCTGTGGGGCGTGCCAACGAAATATACAAACATACATACATACTGGTGGTAGGTCTCTCATATTCAGTCTCAGTACTTTGTAAGTCAAGGTGCTGGATGATGTTGCTACTGTTTATGGGTGGTCGTATCGCTTACCATCAGGCGAACGGCATGCTCGTCTCGTCATTCAATGCAATAAAAAAAAAAAATGTAAGAGACCGTCTGGGTGGGTACCACCGCAATGTCTATTTCTACCGCCAAGCAGCAGTGTGCATGCACTGTTGTGTTTCGGTTTGAAGGACATTGTAGCCAGTGTAACTACTGGACATAATGAGACTTTACATCTTATGTCTCAGGAGGACGAGCGCAGTGGAATGCCACACGGTACTTTGTAACTCAAGGTGCTGTATGGTGCTACTACTGTTTATGGGCGGTCGTATCGCTTACCATCAGGCGAACGGCATGCTCGTCTCGTCATTCTATGCTATAAAAAAAAAAAAAATATACATACACTCGAAAAACATAACCCTCCTTCATTCGCAGTCGGGTAAAAAAAAATCGGCAGACAAAATATTTATTTAAAAACAACGTGGAATTTTCCAGAATTTTGTATAAGATATCCATTAGACAGGACCGTACTTAGAATTGTAGAATTTGTCACAGAAAAACATTGAGACAGAAATGGCAGTAGCTTCTCCTAATAAAAATGTTTATTTAGTAAGAAGCTGTTTGCTGCTTGTTTGAGTTTGAGTGGACGTCGGTCTTCAGCCCGAGTGTACATAAACTTGGTTTCGCTATGCTTTCTTGAGTTGCATTATGTCACAAACAAGAATTTAGAAGGTTCGCGCGATGTAATGTGGAGTTTGTGGGAAGATATCAAAATAAAACTTTTTAACAAAAAAATTAAACCGCCGAAAAAACTGAAAAGCAATAAATAATAACTATTTTTTATCATACAGGGTCATTTTGACATTGCGTTACTAAATGAAACCACATACTTATCTCCTTGAAAATAACACTTTTCATTAAGTTATTTTAACCATAGATGTAACATAAAAAAGTGTAAGTTTCGAACAAAATAAATATCAATAAAAAGTAACTTTAAGTTTACACCCCCTAATGCCACTACTACTACTCTAGAAGGATTCGTCGCTGGAGCAACATCACACTTTTAGTCAGAAAAACACTCACGAACACGCCATATTCGCACTAAACTACAAAATTATAAAAAAATCAAGAATGTAAAATTGAGATTTTTGGTGGAAATATTCGTTTCTCATGGATAATTTTTGGCACAATGTTAGCAAAACCAAAGACGAGTATGTGGTTTCATTTATTAACGCAATGTCAAAATGACCCTGTATACGTATATTTGTAGTTGATTACGTATGTAAAAAAGTTTAGGTATTTAAACCAGTATGAACAATAAAGACAGCTAGTATTTTTCATTTAAGTGTAGTGTATAAAACTATCCTATTTGGGTTACTTTCGAGTCTTCAGATTGCTATTCCCAATATCATATCCATGTTTTTGGAATATCATTGACCAGCCCTGTATTATATACTGCCCACTGCTGAACACAGGCCTCCTCTACTACTGAGAGGGGTTAGGCCTTAGTCCACCACGCTGGCCTAGTGCGGGTTGGCAGACTTCACATACCCTCAAAATTTTTATGGAGAATTCTCAAGTATGTAGGTTTCCTCACGATGTTTTCCTTCACCGTTGAAACGAACGATAATTGATAAACAATACACATGTAACTTCGAAAAGTCAGAGGTGTGTACCTTGGGTTTTGAACATGCGGACATTATCTCAGCAGACCGTTCCATTCCCAACTAGGCTGTAGTCCACCTTAGATATATAATAAATAAATAATAAATATCTATAATAGTATTATAATGACATAAAGTCAGTTATTTTCTATAAAGGTGGATGTGACGGAATCGCTGGAATCAAAGAAACGCTACCTACTTAAAATTCTTTTACTAATAGAGAACACTACGTTATCTCTAAATGTCATAGAAATAAGAAGCGGATTTTTACGTAAAGGAAGCAGTGATCAAACGGTAGTTAATAAAATATTGAGTTATGTTAATACTTTCTCCAATAAGCGGACAATAGCGTGAGATGTTGCTAAACATCTAAAAAGTTATTTACTTTTCATATATTTAGCAGTATAATTTATAGTCATTTGGGTTGCATTCCGCATTGTATCGCAAATATCGTAACTACTTTCAATACAAGCCTTTTGTATCGATATTGATTGTGCTCACGAGATGGAGATACCGCTTCGTCCTACGGAAACGGAAATTGCTACCGTGGACAATTCCATTCTCAGTGCTTTTATTTATACTGATAGTAGATACTTGAAATTCGGACTGGATACTAAATGCGAACGCAGTCTCAGTTTTATTACACCTTTTACAATCCACAATCGGGAATATTTAAACAACATCGTCTGTGAATCCGGAATCGTTGTGCATGACAAACGTTAAATGAACAGTAATTTGGGTAGTATAAATTTGAATTTGTTCGTTTCCTTCTGGGTCAAAATAAACGACACTATAATATACAGGGTCATTTTGACATTGGGTTACTATATGAAACAATATTATCTTCTCGGGACTAAGATTTTGCAATAAATTACTCAGACCGTAGATGTAAAATAAAAAAGTAACAATTTTGAACAAAATAAATATAAATAAGAGCATGCGGTCCACCTGATGGTAAGCAGCATCCGCCACTCATGGACTAAAGCAATGCCAGAGGCACAGCCAAGCCGTTGCCTACGGGGAAGTTTTAATTTTACACGCCTTAGTGCCACTATTACTACTATAAGAGAATTCGTCGCAGCAGCAAAATATCACTTTCAGTCAGAAATACACCTACGCACACACCATATTAGAATAAAGAAAAATTAAATTAAAAAAATCAGAAAGTAAAACTGGGATTTTTATTGAAACTATTCCTTGAGCATGTGTCATTTTTGATTCAAAGCCAGCAGAAGTAAAGACGAGCACCTATGTGGTTTTATTTATTGACGCAGAGTCAAAATGACCCTGTATAAAAGAAGCTTCTTCGCTCAAACAAATGACGGTAAATTGGTCGTAGGCGGGGAACTAATTTACATTGAAGTAGGTGGGCATTGTGGGAAGTAATATAAATAAATGAACAGTCAAAGAGATCATTTGGTAGTTCATTGTTATGTTGTAAGAAAGTTCGCAAGAGCAACCATTATCGCTATAGGCTTGTATACCTTTCACATGGCATCTTGTGGTGTCCTTGCGTGGATATTTAAATTAATTATAATCTTCCTCAAATTTGAAATTCGACTATATAACTAAGGTACGTTTTTTGTTTTATCCTCTTGTTTAATGCCCTAAGTGTTATGTTGTATTTTCTGCTTAGGGTTGGTTTGAGTCCCGATTGGTACGAGACTTTTCAAAAATCACCGATCGCAGTTTTACTTATTTGAAAGTGGAATGAATTTGTCTCTTGGTTGAATTTTGTTAATTCTAATATTTATGTCAATTTTTCTCCAGGCCTCATGTGAACTTCGTACATTATATAAAGAAGAATGAAAAACAATCAAGCATGTAAGTCGAAACGGTGTTAATCTTCACATAGGCGGCATAAAACTTTGTTGCCCTGTTGCATATAACATTCTAGTTGTCTTTAGTAGTTCGTTACATAAACAAATGTTCCTCTTTTTTTACCCATTACAAACTGTTTTATATGCCTATAATAAGTATAATGTTGAATTTATTTCAATATCTTACTTTATTATGGTAGAATTCCCAAACTAATAGTTATTTTACGGAACTTTCGGAATAAATCATAATACTAAAAGGAGATAAGTGACCTTTACTGAGCTCTGTCTTGAGTGGCCTGATTATTCTAGATAATAACAAATAAAACTGCCTACGCACTTTCAATTGGTCTGAGTTCGCTTCAACTGGTACCACCCAAATCTTTTAAATTTCCTCTTCAAATTAACTTTATTACTTCGTCTAAAATTGTTCAGATACTTAACATAAAGTACAGTCACCCACATAACTAGCTAAACAAATTCAAAACTTAAAATCGTTTATAAACTTTTGTGTTCTTACCAACATTATTTTCGTCACCAAAATAAAATAAACGTGATTTACTCTACTTTATGATAAAAATAAATTATTTTAAAGTTTGTATGGTATTCACTACAGGATGTAAATAGGTTAGAAATCACGGTTGGCATGTTTCCCCGCCTACGATACTTTTTCGCAGTGATTTTTAAAGGATTTATTTACGGCCCACAGCGTTCGCCTTATCCATTATTGCGATATCCAGTATTACTACAGATGTTCAGAATCGACTGACTGCTACATCAACTATGCGGCGCATGCATTAAGACTGGAGAATGGGTACAGAAAGGACAGCCATCAGCGGCAAGGTCGCTTCTTCTTTTTATAAACTGGTATATTTTTAACTGACTTCAAAAAAAGAGATTCTGTATTCGACCCGTAAGTGTGTATGGATGTCCGCGATTTTCTCAAAAACTACTGACTGATGCGATTTGAATAGGTTTTTTTCAGAATATTGTTTTTTTTTTCTTTGTTTTTTTTTTTAATTATTATTATTATTGATACTAAATGACGACACGAGCATGCCGCTCGCCTGATGATAAGCTATACGACCGCCCATAAACAGTAGCAACGCACAGAACGCTGAATTACAAAATACCACTGCGTGGCACTCCACTGTGCTCGTCACCCTGAGACACCACACAACACCACATACTTATCTCCTTGAAAATAAATAAAATAACACTTTCCATTTAATTATTTTAACCTTTGATGTAAAATAAAAAAGTGTAATTTTCGAATAAAATTAATATCAATAGAAAGTCACTTTAAGTTTACATGCCCTAATGCAACTAATACTAATATAAGAGGATTCGTCGCAGCGGCAACATTAGAATTTCAGTCAGAAAAAGTAAAATATAAATTTTTGGTGAAAGTATTCGTTTTTCATGGACGATTTTTGGCATAAAGTTAGCAGAGTCAAAGATTAGTAAGTGTTTTAATTTATTAATGCAATATCAAAATAACCCTGTATATGCATCCGAAACACACTACAATCCTTTTTTTCTGTAAGGCACTAACAACGACACTTTTGTCAATTCCGAATAAAAATACTAGTAAGCTTGCATCTCTCTACCATTGACGCAGTCTTAGTTTGACTTATATAGGAACAACTTCCCTGACATAGTGGTTACAGAGACTAGAAGATACGCTATCGAACTTTGCATCAGGATTCTAAATCTCCGAGGCTTTTGTCTCGACGCCGCTGCTGAAAACCTTTGATTTATACTTTCTGTGAGATGCATTTTGTATTATTCAGTGTTTTATTTCTTGTTTAGTTGAAAATTTTATTGGAAATAAAATATATTTTGTGGTAAATTATTGTTTACGTCTTTTAAAGGTTGGGTAGTTAAAGGCGCAATTATTTCGTCCATAACAATATGAATATTTGTATGTATAAATAAATGGGTGCGGCGTAAAAAGAGTTATCTGTAAAAGAGCTATTTTGCAGATAACTCTTTTTACTTTGCAATCGTTGAAATATAACTGAAGCTAAAAGTATATCTACAAATATAATGCAGTCCAAAAATTTTGACCTGAAACTAAATATAGAAGTTACCTCTCTAGATGGTTTTTAATAATGTACAAGCCTATTTAACTTCTTAAAATTCAGTGTACCAAAAGATTTAAGTAAGGAAAAATCGATGAAAAAGCACCATAAACGTTTCCTCGTCCTTATCTCTAAAGAGAAGGGACTAATGTACTTTTTACGGCTGTAGAAATATTTTGGTTTGGTTTTTAAGACTGCCCGTGTGACGTCGATCCCTGTGGAAATCCCATTCTAGGTCAATAGCGTAAGAAGCTTAGACAGAGATTCAGCTTGACCAGGGAATTCCAGGACGATCCCGTTTGGGAACAAATACAACGAATCTATGTTTAAATAATAATATGAACTTCTGTTGTTTATCACATCTACTGAGTTTTTAAGCGTTCCGCCTATGTAAGAAATAATACAGGCAGATACTATATTACTAATTTCTATTTTATTAAACTTGTCTTTTATAAAACCTTTCATCTATTTATAAGTCCAACATCCCCGAAGGGCGAGGCATAGGCGTAAGTAGTGCACTCATCTTTCGCCGTGCGCATTCCGTCCCACGATGTGATAGGGGTTGAGCCCATCGTCATATTGGGCACAAATTCCATAAACTTCAATGCATTACTACCAATACGCCAAGCCTTTGTTAGTGTGGTGTACGTGAGTTAAACACAGCGGTCGGTTGCTAACTGATTTATTAAAAGAAACACCCTACCCTCATAATTAGATTATAGTAAACTGGTGTAGACAAATACAGTAGGTATAGTTAGGAAACAGCTTTTATCCCAAACTCACAAAACAACATTCAATATTTACTTGTAACCCTTTCACATGCAAGCATCGTTGTCATTACGGGTACCGTCCCACAAAAGCGTCTGTTACAAAGACGAAACGAAATAAATTAAATTCGCAGATCCGCCCGGCCATGTTAATTAAATGTGTAGTGAGCTTCGTATTTCTAATTACCAGGCTGAATTGGCTTAGGTTAGTGACACTATGAATTGAAATTATAAAATTATATTAGAATGCCTTTTGAGTTATCAGTTACAATAAATAACTAGGTACAGTCAGCAGCATAAATATCTGTACAAAATTTCAAATCGCCTATATACGCATTAAGTTAAACGGTTTTTTTTTCTTCGTTTGAAGTAAAGTAAATACCTTTTATTTTATTTTTGTGAAGAGAAAAAAAAGATTAGTAAGAACACAAAAGTATGTAGGCAATTTTAAATTTTGAATTTGTTCATCTACTTATGCTGCTGACTGTACAGTCAGCCACGTAAGTAGCTGAACAAATTCAAAAATTTGTTCTTACTAATTTCTGTTTTCTTTTCACAAAAATATAATAAAAATGATTTATTTTTTTATTAATTTATTTGGGGTTGCCAACGAAATTTACCATATAACTTACAATGATTATTAAGAAATAATAAGAATATTGAACTAATTGCAATTTGGATTACAGGCAACCACAACATGCTTTATGGTAAATAAAAACTAAACATTCAAATACAAAAATAAATAAAAATGAGATCAATTATATTATTAATCAATGTAGTAAATAAAAATAATTCTAAAAAAAGGTTTACTTTTACTTAACTTCCCACGACGAAAAAAATGTTTCAATTAAATTCATTGCGTGTAGGCAATTTGAAATTTTGAATTTATTCAGTTACTTATGTGGCTGACTGTACACAGAAAATGCACTGACTAAAATCCTTACCCAATTGACCACTTTGTGAAAAGAGACAAAATGAACGGGAAGCCAACACCTGTCCTAGTTCGAATTCCAAATTTCAAATCCTATAAAGAGCCCGGACTTTTCGTAGATTTAAGCTCCATCCATACTTATATTACAAATGGGAAAGAAACTCTGTTTGTCTGTTACGCTTTCGTGGCTGAACCACTGAACCAATTTCGATGAAATTTGGCTTTTTATCCCGGGAAAATATAAAGCGGAACTTTGATCCCAGAAAAACTCTATTCACGTGGGCGGAGCCGCGACCAAATGCTAGTTTTAAATAAATAAGGCAATGTATTAACATACTCAGCCCCACTAGACCAGCGTGGTGGATAAAGGTCTAAATCCTCAGAAGTACAGAAAGCTTGCTACCAAAAATGGGACAGTATAATCCTTACATAGTATAAAACAAAGTCGCCCGTCGCCTCTGTAGTTTGTACGCGATAAACTCAAAAACTACTGCATAGATTTCGATGACATTAGGTATGAAGATAGTTTGAGACCCTGGAAAATATATAGTGGGACTTTTATCCCAGAAAAATCTTTCACGGGGCCTAAGCCGCGAGCAAAACTAGGCAATAATATAATACACGGTTGATGTTAACATATAACCATAGGTTTTAAGAACAGTGTAATCATAAAAATTACGCATTCTAACACACACTCACGCCTTTCATCCCCGAAGGGGTAGGCAGATGCGCAACTAGTGCACCCACTTTTCTCCGTGCGTATTCCGTCCCATGATGTGATGGGGGCGAGCCTAACACCATTTCGGGCACAAATTCCAGACTCCGGGCTGATACTGAATAGAAAAATCCAATACCACTGTGCCCGACCCCCGGATCGAACTCGAGACCTCATCATTGCAGTCGTACCGTAATACAACTACGCTACCGAGGTAGACTACCAAATTCTACCGCATTCTACCAAACGTTAATTATAGTTTATAGGTATGCTATATATTCCGCTCTACTTCCCGAAGCTTTAAATAACCTATTAACGAAATGTAGGCAAACACAGCTCATTATGTTGATAAAATTTGGTTATTGTATCCGTGTTTTTGTGGCAGTGCCATTGAATTGGATTAGAGCAGGCTAATTAACTGTTTATTTCATTTAGATAACTCAAGTATTTTTCTGGTTCACATAAACGACTTATATTTATAAGATGTAAATGGAAAAAGAAAAATTAACAAATATATTAAATATTAACAAATTGACTAAATAGTACATAGATAACATAATACATACATGTACAGTCAGTATTTAAACAAGGAAACTTGAGGTGACTTACAAAGGAAAAAGTAGTTTTTCAAACTCATTCTGCTGAAGATTGTCAGACAGAAGCATGTACGCTAATTGTAAAGAATTGCTTCTAGTTTAGTTTCTCAAATGGTAGATATTTGCTGTCGTAAAAAATTCTAGGACATATCCTTTGTGTGGATAGCAAAATGGACACGCGTCGCGATGACAATTTAGGTACCAAAATGATTTTTATTCGTACCATGAATTATATATATTTATATATAATTATATACGCTTTAACGCACTCTATTTTAACCTTCTAATTTAAAAAAAATAAAGATTGTTTAAAAAGTGACGCTCTTGTCAATTAGTAATTTTATATTAGTTATTTAAATTAAATTACATAAATGTAAAGGCATATTACGTTGAATGGCTGACAAACTGTTTTAATTTTAATCCCATATTTTTCCTACATACAATATAGCTAGAATTCAACAACAATGGTGTTTCAAAGCCTAACAATACATTAGAGGCCATATTATGTACCTAGGCACATAACCCAATCAATTAACCTAGCTTTTGAGCTCCGACGAGTGTTAGTAGCGGGGAACGCCGCGCCGTGCAGTGTCTTCGCAAACATGACCGCACTCCATATTTGACGGGTCAGTTTTACGGTATAATACTTTAAATCGGTAATAACTAGTATGTTTTAAGTTACTTTTTTCAATACTGACATTGACACTATATCGACTGTCTCGGTGACGTAGTTGAATTGTGGTATGACTGCAGTGCTGAGGTCTCGGGTTCGATCCCCGAGTCGGGTAGTGATATTGCGCTTTTCTACTCAGTATCAGTCCGAAATCTAGAATTTGTGCCCGACATAGCGATAGGTTTGCCTCCTATGAAATTTAAAAGTAATCCCTCACAGAGCATTCACCGGTAATGTAACGTAATTTTTTTTACAATTTATCTCCATTTTATAAACAAAATGTTGGGTTTTTAACTGAGTTTGAATATTTGTTATCGTATTGTAATACATTAGGTAGTAGATAGGGTAAGTAGGTAGGTATAAAATCATTATAATGATGTGAAAGTTTGATAAGGTAATGGAATATTAAACATATTTATACCCAATCGACTAAGTGACTTCGAAAAGATTTATTCCTCGTTTGTAACTTTGAGGATATAAGGTCGCGTGATCAGGTGACTAGGGCGTGCGTTAACTTTACCCACGTATATTCATTTTGCTTAAGGCACCGCGCAAACGTGGCCAACTTGGTGCCGAGAAGCATTCATATGAAATTGATAGTTCGTGAAGTTACTAAGATCAACATAATTATCACGACTGGGCTCAAATGTAATGTAGACGTCATTAAAATCTGTTCCAGATATTCTCTAATTCCTTTCTTTGATGCAGCGAGCATAACCATGATTTTCCTAGCAAAGTAGATGTTTATACAGTTTAAGCAGATTACTAATACCAGGTGGATCGCATGCTCGTGTACTGGTATAAGCTATAAAAAACGCACATGCAGCACGCCTTTATCCCCAAAGGGGTAGGCAGAGGTGCAACCAGAGCCAAGAGTGTTCTCACTCTCTTTTCGCCAAACGTGTTCCGTTCCGTGATGTGTGAGGGGCTGAGTCTATCGCCATATGGGAAAGAAATTTCCGACTCAGGGCTGTTAAGGAGCAGAAAAACCCGATATCAAATCCGTACCTAAGAGCGGTGTCGTACTGAGAACGCAACGCCATAGAGACAGTCAAAGTATAAAAAACTCTACCACAATACTTGGATAAAATTTAAATAACCCCGACACTTTTATTATTTTACTTTATAGAGATTTTTTGTGTCGGGGATTATTTAAATTTTTATTTAATTTTTATTTCAAACTTTTTGAATTACTTTATTCTCCATCATGGGGCCTTGATAATCAACTACCTACTCGTCGAGACCATCTTTATGAGTCCAAACACGCTGTATCTGCTATAAGTTACTAAGGAGTTGGGTATCCCGCAGACTACTTGATGCTGCAGCTCATGTTTAAAAATATTGTCGAAGTCACAGTACACCAAATTTCAAATCAATCGGACTTTTTAAGTTGGAAATGAGCTGATAATCTTCAAACGCCTGAACAGATATTCATAAATTATAGCTAAGAACCATCTCGATCACATCAGCTTTCAAACAAAAAAAACCGCGTCGAAATTGGTCCATTCGTTTGAGAGCTACGATGCTACAGACAGAAATACAGATACACACCCTAAACTTATAACACCCCTCTTTTTCTGTGGGGGGTTAAACACAGATACACACCCTAAACTTATAACACCCCTCTTTTTCTGTGGGGGGTTAAACACAGATACACACCCTAAACTTATAACACCCCTCTTTTTCTGTCGGGGGTTAAACACAGATACACACCCTAAACTTATAGCACCCCTCTTTTTCTGTGGGGGGTTAACAAATTGTGCACAATCACATAGGGGTTTATTTTGCGAGCACTGGTATAAATTATAGTAGTGTGGGAGTCGTAAAAGTACGTGTCTTGTTGGTTTTGTCATTCATCACTGATTTAATTCTTCCTCTACAGACGTGTTTTGTGGATGGCATTTTTTGGGAATGGAAATTCCTTTGTGTTCTGAAATATTATGATAATATTGTTAACTTGTAATTCGCGTGGGAGTGAATTCGTGAATCAAGTCTTTTGTCGTTTGTTTTTGAGAATTATATGTTATGATATTTTAGATATATTACTCGGCACTCGTAGTTTACAATCAATAATTAGATTTTCGACAACGATACCGATCGAAAGGAAACAATATTTAAATAGGTCAAACTATTTGGTAAACTTCATTTAAATTTTCATCGATATTCGTTTATATCTTTGTTATTTTTGGTTATACGACAAAACATTTTAGGAACAAAGTTGTAGAGAATTTAATTTGCAATGAAAAATGTCTTTATACATTTGCTGTGCGACCAACAGTTAGCCATATAAACTATAAAAACCATATGCATCCCTTTTTTCTAAGATGGCGGCCGCTGGACAAGGGTCGCGATCGCACAAACTTGGATTTAACTTTATACTAACCCCTCCTTGACAAACGCAACCTTAAATGTAACTTTTCAATGGATTATTAGTTGATACCCGTATTAAGGAACTTGGGAATTGTAAAAACGTATTTAAAAACATTTAAATTTTCGTGCGCACGCAATTTAAACGCACGCTAATTTTAATAACGGAAAATATATACTCTATTTGTAAAGAAATAAAATTCAAATCCCCTATATAACGCGTAGCGAGCACTTTAGGCCTCGTCCAGAGTGGAGTTGATGCATGATAAAATTCGAAATAAATAATGTGTACTACGGGGTTCCTACTTCTGCAGAAAAAAATTATAGCTACCTCCGGGATTGATGGCTTCAATCCCGGACAAAAATAATGCTAAAGTATACCTATTATCAAAGACAATAAACAGTATAGTTATAGACCGGACATCAGGACCAAATTTTTCGTCCAAAAGTTATTACCAATTGGTAATAAGTCGCTGTCTTCACTGGCATGTCCGTGTTACAAGACGTCTCGGTATGCTTAAATTTTGTAAAGTAAACAATATTTTGGAAGAAAATATGCCAATATAAGCATTACGACCATGTCAACGTATGTTCTAATGAATTTTACGTTGGTATTTTGATATTTCATGTTGATTGAGTTACTGACGAATAGTCTCAAAATTTTTGTATGACAATTTTCCCATTGTCCGCTCTATATAATCTGTGCCTATTATAATATTATAAAAAAAATTATTACGAGCAAGGTTGTTAAAACTTGTCAACTTTCACAAGTTAGAAATAATTTATAAGAGACTCTCACGCTACGATTTCAGCATACAACGCCCTAATTATGCAGTAAAAATCCTGCGTTATTAGTATATAAATAACCCTCTATTATAGATAAACAGTTCTAATTGTGAACAAGCGTCCTCTCTCCAAGCAGGGTTTTTTTTTCATAGGAAACAAACATGCAAACTCTTGTAGTTTACAACGATGGCCATTTGAGCTTTGGCCATGAAGTTAAAACATATCATTCCATGGGGTTGACAGACTGCATATACCTTCGAAATTGTTATAGAGACCTTTTATGTGATTTCTTAAAAAAATATTTTTTTTTTTTGCATTGCATGACGAGAACAGCATGCCGTTCGCCTGATGGTAAGTGATACGACAACCCATGAAGAGTAGCAACACCATCCAGCACCTTGAGTTACAAAGTACTGTGTGGCATTCCACTACGCTCGTCATCCTGAGACATAAGATGTTCAGTCTCATTATGTCCAGTAGTTACACTGCTGCTTGGCGGTGAAACATATCATTCCATGGGGTTGACAGACTGAATATAACTTCGAAATTGTTACGGAGAACTTTTATGTGATTTCTTAACGATCTTTTCCTATTAATCATACAAATTGACAGTGAATGGATAAAGCAAAGATGTAGCTCGTACAAAGCTTTCTTCATAGCAGATGGAGATATTGTTAGTATAAAACGTTTTGTGAGGGTATTTGTAAGGTACTGACCAGTTATTAAAACCAGTCTTTTTTATGGATTTACCGGCCAATAGCCTGACGCGAGTCGGCTTTTCTGGCCACACCGGACTTAGTCGAGATATCAAACTTTTAGTGGAAGTGACAGTTGGGTGTATAAAAAGGGTGCCGTATCGATATGTACGCTCATTAGGTCTCAGTCGACCCCAGTCGGTCCTATTCGTAGTTTTAGAGGCAGTTGAGTATCTTGAGCATTGACTCGAGTACCGGCCGATCAGTTGGTGATATCTTTGAGAAAGTATTTCTGTAAAATCAGTGGTAGATCTTTTTTTATTTATTTCAAAATCGCTTCTGTTTGTAACAATATTGTTACTGAATTTCAATATTATTATTTACATTTACATAACTTTTCTTTTTTACCAAGAAGCTAGGTAATTAGAGTGCTGTGTACAATTGTAAGTAGACCCCAGGTTGAAAAAAAATCTACACTAATTATTTGATTGACAACGTATCGAATGAATCCTAAACGAATATTTTCTTACACATAGATTTATAAGCGACTAGATTTTTTGATCGCGGCTCCGCCCGCGTGAATGTCCCATTTTATATTTTCCAGGATACAAAGTAGCCTATGTTACTCGCTGATAATGTAGCTTTATATTGGTGAAACAATTTTTTAAATCGCTCCACTAGTTTTTGAGATTATTCGTTACAAACATACAAAAATACAAAATTTTCCTCTTTTTGTCAAGATCAAGATACATAATTATTGTATTATCTACACAAGTAAATATCGCGACAAGCTTTTATCTCTACATAGTATCAAACAAAGTTTAATTCAATTAAAAAAATATTTTGTTTTTTTTGAACATTTAAATAAAAGCTTGTTTAAAAAAACTTATTATTTATTTTTTACTTTTCATTTATTTTTCGAGTTATTCTCGGCAAGCCCTTTCATTTGATACCCATATTATAGGAGTGCGTAAAAAATAACTAGTCCGCTATCTTGGGTCGTCCGCCATATTGGATTTAGAGAGGTCATTTTATTTTTTGTATTCTTCTCAGCAAAACTTTTCATTTAATACCCATATTATGGACGTTCACAAAAAATAACTAGTCCATCATCTTAGGCCATCCGCTATATTAGATTCAGAATGACGTCACATAGCTTACAATGCATTGTCACCAAAACTGAACGGGTATGTAAAATTTTAACACAATCGGTTGAGGGTAATTGCTTCAAAATTGACTTGAAAGATTCCACCCGAACAAACATACATACATTGCAAGTTAAATAAGAGCTTGTAAAAATAATGTGAGTTAAAGGGACTGCTATATTTAGTTCTCTCAACGTAAGGTAAAACTTAGAACATATTATATCATTCTTCTTTTACCACGCACCCTTATTCCTCCAGGTCTACAACGTAGTTTTGCGAACAGTTTGCAAATACCATTTCGCTTAGCCTGTCTGATGTCAAACGTCTCTGAACGCTGTAATCCTTTTTTTTTCGCGGGGAAAATCGCGTTATCGCTAACACTGGGGGATTCAGTGGAACGGTTATGTTGGTTTCACCGGTCTTACAGCCCAATGTCGACACTCGGGAGTATAGTATCATCCAAGCGAGCATTGGACCTCGCGAACGATGTAATCCTGCAGAACCTTTCTCAAGTCTCACTCTAA
This sequence comes from Sphinx pinastri, assembly GCA_947568825.1. Lineage (NCBI taxonomy): Eukaryota > Metazoa > Arthropoda > Insecta > Lepidoptera > Sphingidae > Sphinx > Sphinx pinastri. The sequence goes on from OX387620.1 coordinate 6,032,114, forward strand.
GGCAAATTAAATATTAACACCCCTCGACTATTATTAGACGGCTATTCCTTGCAGATTCTCTTACTACGTTGCGTTTTTCGAACCATGTTTCTATAATAAAAAAAAAAACATCTTAAATGGCTTTCTGCAGTTATGAGTATCTAAATGTTTATTTTTACAGAAACACATAGTTGCGTCATATTTTCATTTCTCTGTATACTTTGTATAAAGCAGACTTTTCTTTGTCGAACTAAAAATTTCTACATCGAAACAATAAAAACATAAAAATGAGCAATATTTCAAGGACCTGATAACCTTCCAAGAATTCACGAGAAGAGCGAATTGCCATTCTTTTAATAATATACACCAGCAAACGAGCAAGTAGCTCTCTTGTTGTTAAATATCAACCGCCTATTTAATCCATAATACGATGGATTCGCTGTCATCGTTAAAGGGGAGGAAGGGCGAAGGGTATTTTGTTGACCATCATCACAATGCCATACGACACATAATAACTATATCGGCACGTAAGATTCTGTAAAGCAGTAGTAAAACCCCAGTTTGACCAGCCCCTTTTGTTACCAAAGGACATGTCCAAAAATGGGCTTAAAATTCTAACCAATATAGTTTATATCGACGGTTTGCGGGCTAATTGACTAAAGCGACATTTATTTGCGACAACGAGTTTTATACATGTTTGGAATCAGAACATTTGCTCCGTTTTTTTAACATAGTTTATATTTTTCGAAAAAAAATGTCGCTTAAGTCAATTAGCCCGCCAACCGTCGATATATATTTTGATAGAGCTCCTAAACGCTAGCCTTTTACAATAAATCGTTTAATTTTATTTACCTCCGATTTTGAGATTTATGTAATTTTATTTTCCTTAAAAACTACACTTATTATGAACATTTTTAAAAAAAGGAACTTATAAATGGAGGGATCCAAAAATATTTTTTTAATGTATCCAAGATCCATATTTTGCCCCTTTAATATCCCTAAAGTTTGAGCCTGGTAGATTTTGAGGTCCACTTAATCCTCCAAGCCAGTTTCGGCCACGGCGGCCAATCTCAACGGAGATCAGCCAGGTACGCAGGAGATATTATAGTGCACAAGTGTGTGCGCAATACACAAGTGCACTCGCTATTCCTTCACTCTCATAGTCCGGTGAGACGGCAATCCGACATGACCGGAGAGAGATCAGGAGCAGGACCAACGGCTTTACGTGCTTTCCGAGGCACGGGGGTATCACACCGCCAACTTCCTGACTCCGAACTGCGACTGAGTAATTTTTAAGATGGAAAAACCCAGTCACAATATTTTTGGCTCGACCCGGGATTCGAACCCAGGACCTCAGCGCGCAAATCGTACTCGTAACGCGTACGCAATACAACCACGCCACCGAGGCAGTCCAGGCAGTTGAGGTCCAACACCCATACTAAAAGCGGACATCTCTGTTACGGCGCACATCACTATTGCGTGGCTGTGCGCTCTTTCTGCCACGGCCTCTAAAGTTTTCGCCTGGCAACACCGGGCGAACTGTCACTCTCTCTTCCCGACGCGAGCACCATCAACATGCTCTGTATTTTATAATTGTTTCAATATAGTATTTCAATAAAATATTGATTTTTACTGCCCCAATGTATAACCAAATATACATATTGGTGGCCCATGAGGGGAATTAACGCGACAAACAAACAAGAGCAACTATTTGCAAAATACGTCGAACAAACATTCGCCGGTCAAGATGGACGCTTACTGCTTAGAAATCTAAACAAAAGGGGTTTCAAGCACGAAGTACGAAATATCGAGCTACATTCAGTCGGGTCATCCAAGAATCCAGCATCTCATCGAGCAGTGGTGCAGCTAAAGTACCAGGGAAGTTCTATGCAGCTAAGTGCCCTTCCCAATTCCATAAAATTTTCCATTCCCGAATTTCCAAGACGCCATTTTTAGAATTTGGGTACTTACATTTTCAATTCATATTTTAATTGAATTTCTGTGGGTCTATATCCCCATATATAACCATTAGTTGAGTTATTTTTCAAACTTAATTATGTCTCAAGACTCATCAGACAAACTTGTTCGAGATTTAATTACAAAACGGTCGTCCGCCAAAGGACAAATTACAAAATTTAAGAATTATTTGACTAGTATATCTAACAAGCAAGAGTTAAATAATATTGAACTGACCGAGTTAAATCTTAAATTAGCTAAGTTTGAAGCCTTGTCTGTCAGAGTAGATGACTTGCAAAGTGAAATTGAGGTCCTAAATCCAAACAATATTGATGCCGAAATTGATGAACGCGAAAATAATGAACGTGACATTATTGTTAATATTGCTACGGCCAAAACATTATTAGACAAATTGACACCATCAAGCAAATCAGTGCATGAACAAAAATGTAACTCTAGTGTTGACAACTCTTGCTGTGGGAATCATCAAGTGGTTGGTTTAAAGCTTCCTCAAATCCAAATAGCAAAGTTTGATGGTGAATATTCCCGCTGGTTGGAGTTCCGGGACACATTTGAGAATTTAATACATAAAAATGCTCGCCTTTCAGACATTCATAAATTTCACTATTTAAATTCATATTTACAAGGTGAGGCAGCTAGAATCATTTCTAATTTAGAGGTTTCATCTGCTAATTATGTCGAAGCCTGGAAATTGGTTTGCAATCGCTATGACAATAAGAGAATATTAATTAATCAACATATTAGTGCATTACTTGGCATTAAGCAGCTTCCACGAGAATCGGAGAAATCTTTAAGATTCCTGGTTGATCATATTACAAAAAATCTCCGGGCATTGGCCAGCCTGGGACAGCCCACAGACCAATGGGATGGGTTATTAATTTTTATGCTATGTTCAAAATTAGATGCCAATACTTTAATAAAATGGGAGGAGCACCGCAATAGTTTGGAGGTTGATGTACCAACATTAGATCAATTTTTTAAATTCATCACCGATCGGGCAGATGTTCTGGAGTCACTTATTAGAAATAAATGCGATATTGGTACATCTAAAATGCAACCAGTCCATACACGTGGCAATTACATCCATAATACTAATAAAGCCCCACAGGGTGCCTTTACTAAAACATTTGCAAGTTTTCCTAAAAGGTCAAATCAAAGGATTAGTTTTTCCTGTGTTATATGTAATGAAAATCACAAAATTTATGATTGTCCTAAATTTAAGGCAATGGGAATTGATGATAGGATAATTGAGGTAGACAAATACAAATTGTGTGTAAACTGCCTTAGGCAAGGCCATGCAACAAATGAGTGTCGTATGGGATCATGTCGTGAGTGTAATAAACGCCACAATAGTTTATTGCATCGTCCGGAGTCCTCTGTTAACCATATGTTAGTAGATGAACACTTAGAATCAGTTGTTAATTTTACAAACCAAAGTTCAAACCAAATATTGTTGTCAACAGCAATCATTGAAGTCATGAATCCATTGACAAAACAAAAGGAAAAGGTTCGTGCTCTCTTAGATTGTGGCAGCCAATCATCTTTTATTTCTAAATCCCTAAAGGATCAAATTTCTTTAAAATCTTTCCCCGTTGATTCACTAAAGGTCATAGGGATTGGCAATAATATTTCTACTAGTGTGGTTGAAGGTTGCAACATACAAATACAATCTTTAAATAGTAAATTCATTACAAATTTATCTTGCCTGGTATTAAACAATCTCACTGGAAATTTGCCAAGGTATCCAATCAATATTAGTGAACTAAAGTTACCTAAAGATATTTTATTGGCAGATCCTAAGTTTTATCAACCAGGACCTGTAGATGTTTTAATAGGAGCTGATATATTCTGGGACCTCTTGGGCAATGAGCAACTGTCACTTGGTCCTAATGGTCCTAAGTTGAGAAATTCACATTTGGGTTGGCTTATATCAGGTCCAATAATTTTATCTAAATCAAATAAGCGGAGTGTTCACTGCAATCATGCAATGGTAGATACTACTACATGCACTAGTATTGAGGATTCCTTGTCAAAATTCTGGGAATTAGAACAAATTCCCTCAAAAAATATTATGAGTGAAAGAGACCAGGCTTGTGAAGACCATTTTGTCAAGCACACTCGTAGAGATGAATCAGGTAGATTTATTGTTAGATTACCTTTGCTAGATACACCTGATTGCCTCGGAGATACACTCAAGTTAGCTAAAAAACGTTTTCACTATTTAGAAAAACGGTTCAAAAGAAATCCATTATTAAAACAACAATATACTGACTTTATGCATTTTTTTTTTTTTTTTTTTTTTTTTTCGAGGGGAAAAAACGCGTTATCGCTACCACCACTGGGGGGTGAGTGGAACGGTTATGTTGGTTTCACACAGTCTTACAGCCCAATGTCGACACTCGGGAGTATGGCATCATCCGAGCGAGCATTGGACCGAGTCCCTAACACTATGTACACCCTACACCGGCATACCAACCAAAACCCGCGGTGGCCTTCTTCGGCGCATACGAGACGGCCCCGGGGTATCTTGTTGCACTAAGATAGCTGCACGGGACCGTCCCTGCGCGGTGCCGTTGCGGCCCCTCTCTATACAAGGGGGCTAAGATGCCCCCGAACTCTAAAGGACGCCTTTGGCGTCTACGACAACGGGAGACCGACCACCCGCATTGTCGTCCACCTCGGAGTCGCTTATATTGGACTGAGCAGCCCCCCGCTGCTAGCCCCGCGACTTTCTCGAAGCCCCATTTAGTCGCCTCTTACGACAGGCAGGGGATGCCGTGGCGGAACTCTCTAAATGCCCCCGGACCACAGGGCACGAGGCGCCGGTCAGTCGTCCACCCGGCGCCTCCTACGTCTCCTCTGGCTGCGGGCGGGATCGTTCTGCTCACGATCCCGCCCGGCGCTCTCCTTCCGCGAGATGACGCACTCGCAGAAGGAGACCATCGCTCGCCAAGACCTCCAGCCGCCAACCATGGCAGACACCACGGCCGGCAGCGAGAGATCTCCTCCGACGACTGACTTTATGCATGAGTATGCTCAGTTGGGGCACCTTTCCCCGGCGGCTCATGAACAAAATACAGCCTACTACTTATGTCACCATGCCGTCTTAAAACAAGATAGTGAGTCCACCAAGCTCCGGGTAGTGTTTGATGGCTCAGCTACCTCGACTTCCGGCTATGCTTTAAATGACATTATGATGGTAGGTCCGAATCTGCAAGATTCACTTTTTGGTATATTAGTGCGTGCCAGACAATATAAGTTCCTTCTAACAGGTGATGTAGAAAAAATGTATCGTCAAGTTATAGTAGACCAGAGGGACCGTGATCTTCAACGCATTTTATGGCGGGATCATGAATCGTCCCCTATTAAGGCTTTTACTTTAAATACCGTTACTTATGGTACGACTAGTGCTAGCTTCCTCAGCACTCGCTGTCTATGGCAGCTGGGCGAAGAGCACAGCGACCAGCTTATAAAATTAATAATTCAAAGAGACTTTTATGTCGATGATCTCATTACAGGGGCTGACGATGAGCACGAATTGCTTCGCATTCAGCGTTCAGTCTCTAGTGCACTAAAAAGGGGTTGTTTTAATTTAAGAAAATACAAAAGTAATCACCTAACCATTTTCGAAAATCTTGACATAAATAAGCAAGATAACTTAACTATTAGCGAGTCATCAAGCACTCTTGGTCTTGGATGGACACCATCTAGTGACACATTGCATTTTTCAATAAAGAACTTTTCATTTGATAAAGAAGCAATTGTAACTAAACGATTCATTATGTCAAATACTTTTAAAATATTTGACCCTTTAGGTCTTTTAAGTCCGGTTGTCATACAACCCAAAATTATCTTGCAAAAAATCTGGCAACAAAACCTAGATTGGGATCAACCTGTTCCAGAGGGCATAAAGGATGATTGGCTAAAGTTTGTACATAACTTACCTTATCTGTCTAACTTAACGGTACCAAGATTAGTTTTGTGTGATGTACCAAATACTATCGAATTGCACTCGTTCAGTGATGCATCTAAATGTGCATATGGTGCATGTATCTATTTGAAATCCGCGGATTGTAACGGTGAAGGCAGGGTTAGACTATTATGCGCTAAATCTAAAGTATCTCCGTTAAAGCCAACGACAATTCCGCGTCTAGAGTTGTGTGGCGCGTTACTAGCAGCGAGGCTCTGCCAGTCTGTGGTGGACACGTTAAGATACAAACCGGACAGGATAGTTCATTGGTGTGATTCTAGTGTCGTGTTGAGCTGGATCAATACCGATCTGACTAAATTGAAAACATTCGTGGCTAATCGAACCAGCGAAATAGTAGAGTTGACGTCGCCTTCGGCTTGGCGATACGTACCAACTGAGTCGAACCCAGCCGACTTGATTTCTAGGGGTGTAAATGCGAAAATTTTAGCTTCTCTATATTTGTGGTGGTTCGGTCCTGATTTTTTAACCAAAGATGAACCAGACTGGCCCATCTTAAAAACTAACTACTCCGATGACTTACCTGAGATAAAGGCGCATTCTGCGGTAGTAGATGAAGCTATATTTAATTTCGATAATTATTCATCATTGACTAGACTCCAAAGAGTATGTGCATATATTAAAAGATTTATATTTAATCTTAAATGTCCTAAAAACAAACGTTCAGGAAATCTATTACCTGAAGAACTGCGCGATTCATTTCATTCTTTTTGCATTATGGCTCAACGCCAGATATTTCACAATGAGTATGATTTGTTGGTAAAGGGCAAATCTTTGCCTAGTAAAAGTAAAATTTTATCACTTTCTCCCTTTCTTGACGAGAAAGGCTTGATTCGTGTAGGCGGTCGCATAGATGCTTCTGCATATTCATATGAAAAGAAACATCCTATATTACTTCATGCCACGCATAGGCTAACTAAACTTTATTTCGAAAGAGAGCATATAATTAATTTGCATGCTGGTCCCCAGCTACTGTTAGCAACAGTCAGGGAAGTAGTATGGCCAGTTAATGGTAGACACTTAGCGAGACGTACAGTCAACAACTGCGTCCGTTGTAGGCGTCTACGTGGTAAAACATTATGTCCAAAAATGGGTGATTTGCCTGCTCAGCGAATTCAACCTGATTTTCCATTTTTGTCTGTTGGTCTAGATTTTGCTGGTCCTTTTTTAATACTTAATCGTAAGGGCCGTGGAAGCCGTTTAATAAAATGTTATTTATGCATCTTTGTGTGTTTACGTTGTAAATGTGTGCATCTTGAGGCGGTGAGCGATTTAACTAAAGATGCTTTTCTTATGACTCTTAGAAGATTTATCGCGCGTAGAGGCAAGCCATTGGAAATATTCAGCGACAATGGTCGCAATTTTGTAGCAGCCGCCAAAGAGTTAGGGAATTTTCTGAAATACAACCAGGAACCTCTATTTGACTTTGCAAGCCAGCAAGGCATTATTTTTAAATTCATTCCCACTTATGCACCACATTTTGGCGGCATATGGGAAGCTGGTGTAAAATCAGCAAAACATCATTTGCGAAGGGTAATGGGTAATAGTCACTTAACCTTTGAGGAAATCTCTACATTATTTGCACAAGTGGAAGCAATACTTAACAGTCGTCCCTTGTGTCCCTTATCGTCCAGCCCTGATGATCTCCTATCCCTTACCCCCGGGCACTTCATCATCGGCCGACCTCTTACGACTCTACCATCATCTGCACTGCCTCACAATATTAACCAGAGAAGACGATATGAACATCTCGAAAGCATAAGGCAACACTTCTGGAAAAGGTGGCAGAAAGAATATGTCGCCGAGTTGCAGCAAAGATCAAAATGGAGGAGCAACTCATCTCAACTTAACATCGGGGACATGGTTTTGCTCTCTGAAGACAACACCCCACCTTTAAGTTGGCGTCTGGGTCGTGTTCGTCGGCTGTTTCCTGGACCAGATGGAATATCAAGAGTCGCAGAGGTCCACACCGTCAAGGGCAGTGTGCGGCGGCCTTTAACGCGTCTTTGCGTCCTGCCTACGGCGCAAGATCTTCAAAGTTGAAAGAGGCCTTTCAACGGGCGGGAGGATGTTACGGCGCACATCACTATTGCGTGGCTGTGCGCTCTTTCTGCCACGGCCTCTAAAGTTTTCGCCTGGCAACACCGGGCGAACTGTCACTCTCTCTTCCCGACGCGAGCACCATCAACATGCTCTGTATTTTATAATTGTTTCAATATAGTATTTCAATAAAATATTGATTTTTACTGCCCCAATGTATAACCAAATATACAATCTCCTTTTGCACAAAGCCAGATATTATCACCAGTTTCAATGTTCGTTTGACCCATTCACGTTGTACAGGTAAACACCTACAACACGTTGAAATGGTCGGTTGTTAAAATTCCTCGAAATTATGCGACAAACCGTGACTTTCTCTTTAATGTTAGGAATGTTATGTTTTGTGCCGAAAGTATTATTTTCATATTGCTCTTTATTTCGTGAAAAGTGTTTAATGGCTTCACAACAATTTAGTTTATTTCTTTTGAAACTTTGTTCTTTTATGTTCATGTGAATCTAATTGGTGTGTTGTTTTTATTAATTTGTATGTTTTGTATGATGTTTCTGTGAATATAATATTTATTTATTACTTAGATGATATTTAATACTTATATCGATCCGACGTAACTACACTCAGTGATTATTAGTAGGCATTAATTATGGATTCTGTTAGTGATGTGTATTTAAATATAATCAGCACGCAAACAATTTGCAGGCAAGAAAAACGGGGACATATGAATTAAAAAAATATTCCATTTCTTGTATCATTTGGAATTACTTAATAATACTGAATGTTTGGCAACTCACACATACCAACAGTACTGTCGACCCTCACCGTGTAAACATAAAAAATGACATGCAATAATCGCGTTCACTCCGGACGTCACTCGCCTCTGATTAAGCATAAACTGCGCATAAATTCTGCGTACATCGCAAGAAATATTTCTATTAGAATATTGCGTGTAAACCGACTATTAGCCCCTATCAGTATTATTTACATAAGCACAACACGCCAGGCTCGACTGCGGAAAGTTATTTTAACTTTTAACTACATGTAAAACTTCCTTAAGAACTTTAATGGGAATATAAGTTTTTATTTAAGAAACAGTCCAGTTCAATTTAAAAGTTTCAGTGTGATTATAGACAAGAAAAACCCAATCAAAAACTTCATTACGCCATCTTTGAAGATGTACCGTATTGTTCGGATTTTTAGTTGGAAATATTGAGTTTACCAAGACATGATTTTGATAATCATCTCGCAAGTTAGAAAGTTAACCTGTTGCTACCAACTTTCTTGAACACAACAATCAATAGAATAGTATCTTACTTCGCACTAATATTATAAATGCGAATGTTTGTATAATTTGGATGTTTGTTAGAAGTAAAGGCAGCAATCTCTGAACGTATTTGGATGGAATTAAGCAGAGAGAGAGACCATGTCCTGGGTTAACATATAGGCTACTTTTATTCTGGATCAGTGGGAGTTTTATTCCTTGAAAGGTCTTTCACGCGTGCTAGCAACACCTAGTTTTGAATAAATAGCCCACGTATTTTATGTATTTGTTTTATTGCTAATAATCGAAAGGGTAAGTGGGTCACTTATGGTAAACAATTAAATTTTAAATTAGCCATATGATTTCCACTGCTAAACATAAGTCTTCCCTAAAGATTTCCAGACAGACCTGTCAAAAGCGGCCTGCATCCAGCGTGTTCCTGCGACCTTTAGTAAGTCGTCTGTCCATCTTGCAGGTGGACATCCAACGCTGCGCTTGCCGGTACGTGGTCTCCACTCAAGAACTATTTTCCCCATCTGCAGTCAGTTCTTCGAACTATGTGCACTACCCACTGCCACTTCATCTTGCTAATCCGGTGGACCATGTCAGTTACAGCTAACATTACTGATATAAGGCATCGTGTGTGAGACAGCTACATTACTTCGGTTTTATAAAATAAATAGGAAACAACTCGATCAAGCCGTTTACTATTATATTGGTATTTCTTGTAACAATACAAGATACTGTTGAAATAAAAGCACAATCCAATAAAACATCAAAAACATCGGTTTGTTTAAAACTAATATTCTCAAGACAACAAACTGCACCATCTCTTATCGTTTATATGAGAAAAATTCCAATTTTATCCATGAGAAAATATTTGCCAAGGAAACCTAAAATCCTTGAGTGCATTTTAGTTGAGGTGAAAGTGAATTACGGCTGTAATATAAATGTATTTTAAGGCCAAGCGGTAGATAGATATTTATTGTTCTGCCACTTACCACTATCTATGGGTAGAATATATTAATCTCTCATGACTTAATGCAAGCTTTTACTTGCTCTACAATCTACATAACCTCACGCTTTATCCCTATATAGGTAGGCAGAGGTGCAGCTGGTTTGTTGAGTTTTCTTACCATAATAATAAAAGTAGCATCAATCTTATCAACTTAAATTTCTATCTCACGAGTATTTCGCAAAACATAAAATTCACATATATTTTGTCGTTTGACTTCAGAATCGAATCTTTATCAATTCATTGGCTCTCGACCTACGGCTTTGATGAATGTACTATGTATTTGAAGTCACTGCTGACTGGAAATATAATCCGCAGGCAAGAGGAAGTAACTTAGCAAGTTATATTCAACCGCTTGAGTGTACAAGTTGTGCGGTACTGGGAATTCTGTCTAAAACTGGCTTTGAATGAAGCTCCATATTGCAAATCTGGGTTTATTTATCTTAGAAAGTTATATTACATTAAGATTGCTGCACTTGGTTTCAATATGGCGCAAATGTTGTCGACTGAATTTGACGTACGACAAAATGGTGACAAGTATTGACAGTTATCGCCATTTTTTTTGCAATAAGTCGACAGAGTTGCGCTGTGTCTTATTATTATAGCGATGAACAAAGTTAACCCAACTTTCCTAGAAATGCTACTACTGTGTTGTGCACATAATCTCTTTTATTTACGCTTATTTCTGATCTTTGTCAATTACTGAATTCTGCACAATTCTGTATTGTTTATCAATTATCGTTCGCTTTAACGGTGAAGGAAAACATCGTGAGGAAACCTACATACTTGAGAATTCTCCACAAGAATTTCGAGGGTATGTGAAGTCTGCCAACCTGCACTAGGCCAGCGTGGTGGACTAAGGCCTAATTCCTCTCAGCAGTAGAGTAGGCCCATGCAGAGCAGTGGGCAGTATATAATATAGGGCTGATTGCATTGCATTGCATTGCACAATTCTCGCTATGAAATTACACTAGGCTGCTGCGTCTCGTTTTTTTGGCTTGGCTGACACGCGTACGATGTCAACTTGTTGCCGAGAAACGCTACACTACTATGAAACTGAACGTTGTTGAAACGGAAATTTAAACGGGTGATATCACTAATACAACAGGGTATTCCACATTTGTCTCTGTTTGATTTTATACGTAACAGCAAACAGTACGAGACAGAAAGCCTTTCTGTGAAAACTTTTTTTTATTGCATTGTATGCAATAAAATTGGTTAAGAAATGAGGCACAAATTCATATAAAATATTGCAATGTGCAGGAGTTGGCGCGGAGTATGGTATCGCTTCATCTCTTTCTTTTGAGCGCATCGTAGTTCCAGATGACGTCAAGTGCCGTTATTGCGACTCTTTCCTATTTCTTCTAATTTCAAAAGCTTATAAGTTATTGATTTTTTACCAGACTTCGGTAATTATTAATGGATTTTACGTGACATAATTTTTTGAAAGATTTATTATTAGCAATACTAGATAAATACCCTATAAAATTAGTAACTGGATGATGCTATTTATATTATAGCTCGGGTGTGATTATTATTGCTAGAATTCCCTTCACCATGGAAAAGTAACACGAGACAACTACGTACAGTAGAATAAAATATGGTCGTAACAAAATCCAAACAAGCCCCGAGGCCCGCAACAGTCCCAACTCCATTACACGGTTGGATTTCCGTGCCAAATTTCATTTTAAACCCGCAAACGCGTTCTGTCCATTCCCAAACGGCGAACTCATTTGTGAGGCCCGACCTCACCTGGGGCGGATTCAAGAAAAACATCAAAGGCTCACGTCAAAGTAATTCAAGAAAATCTAATTACACTTAACAGCGCCACCTTCCCGAAGAGAAAAGTTCCGTCGGAGTCCGCTATCGACTACGATCGACGTGTTGATATTTAGTAATAAAACCCGCCGTGAATAATCTAATTCAATTTGGCGAAAGGAAATATAAGATATTTACCAGATGTTAAGGAATTTGTAGGTTAAAGATTCCTTTCTAAGAAATTTCTTTCCAATCCTGAATATTTCCCGCGTATTATTTGGTTTATTAGTCTGATGCTCTTTTTAGTATAGTACAGAGTCCTACCGGTGTGTATGGGTGGTGGAATTCCGTCGCTAGTAAGTTATTCTAACATGACTTATATTGATTTAGTCAGGATTGCGTCCATTAGAGGGAGTTGAAATCAGATAGACAGGTCGGTAAAATGAAATCATCACAACATTCTTAAAAGAAGTGTGTTGAGCCGACCTCACTTTGGAGGGGGAGCGCCGTGTTTGCTGATTATAATAATAAATTAACACTAACGCATGCATTATGCCCATGGCTCGCTCTCAGGCCGATCTAAAACTTCAGACCTGTAAAAGGTGTGCTTAATTTGAATATCTTTTTATGGAATAAGTAAAGAAAATATATCCAATTTTTTTCGTATGGATCCATCAATCTACATTTGTCAATATTCCAAATTAATTTTATTGTGAAGCAAACTTCAATAAAAACTAAATTTTATCGGCATCACTAAGGTTAATTTCCATAATTTATTTATTCCTACCCCCTTAGCAATCTTCTTCTTCTTACCATTTCATGTTAGTCGTTACTACTTCTTGAAGGTTTGAAAACCGATGTTCTAGGGTATGGACATCCAACCAAAGATTAGACTGTATTTTATTTTATAAAATAAACCTCAATGTTCTTCAGTTTAATTAATAAAACACCAACGATGTTCTTTGAAGTCAAAACCAAAGATAATAGTTTCAAACTTTCAACATCATTTAAAATATTTTAACTTCTTTATTATTCTAAGGCTTGGAATAATTTCACTACACTTATACAAAATGGTTGTTAAATTCAATGAAAGTGGTATTTTCTTCGCAGATTGTGAGCAAATCTACTTTCATACGTGAAGAGAGAAAACTGACAGAAATATTGTGCGATAAAAGCAAAACATGATAATGTATTTTGGAGCAAGGAAAACAACAAACCCTGCCATTTGAAGAAAACTTTATTTGTAGAAAAAGTTTCTGTGTATGTTGATCGTACAACATTTGCATGTCATTCATGGAGTAAAACGGTCTTTAAATATATAATATTTGTTAAATGGTGAAGTTTAAAATTATAAATATAAAGAGCAATTACATTTCTTAAAGTGAAGCTTAGATATTGATTTTTTCTCTAGCCAGCTAAAAGCAAGTGGAAAACTTGATGTTAAAGTATTTCCAACCGATCGATCGCCCTCTATCACATAATGGGACAGAATATACATTGCGGAAAGTGGGTGCACAAGTTGCGCCTTTGCCTGACCCCTCAGGAATAAAAGGTGTGTGTGGCCGTTCATGTGTGTGGGCGTGCGTGCCTGTGTGTGTGTATACACACCTATAAGAATTGATTAAATTTTAACTGTTAGCAGAAGCAAAGAAGACAGCTCAAGATTACTCCTTAACAGCCTCTCATAAAACTCACACCAGGATAATATAATATTCTATCCAACACGACGTACCAACACAAACATAAAAACAAAGTTAGGAAATTTATTAGGAGCCGCACCGAATGAAATCCTAAAAGTGCGTTTGGCAAAGTAAATGTACAATGATAATATATCATTTTTATGGCTCAAGATAATGTTCACGTTACTCCTTTTGATTGAATCCAGAGCGTGATGTGATGGAGGTATACTGATTGATTTTATAGTACTACATAAATTTATCTCGTATCATATGCCCGCAGGGGTAGGCAGCTACACTTACTTTTATGCTTGATCGAGCCAAAGCTCTTTTTTTTTATTGCATTGAATGACGAGACGAGCGTGCCGTTCGCCTAGTGGTAAGCGATACGACCGCCCATAAACAGTAGCAACACCATTCAGCCCCTTGAGTTACAAAGTACTGTGTGGCATATTCCACTGCACTCGTCATCCTGAGACATAAGATGTTAAGTCTCATTATGTCCAGTAGTTACACTGGCTACAATGTCCTTCAAACCGAAACATAACAGTGCATGCACTTTGCTGCTTGGCGGTAGAAATAGACATATAAGTGGCTCTTGCCATATAAGTGTAATTTATAAACATCACAAAAGCAAACACTGGCTTTCAGTTAACTAATTGACGTGACAAGACAAACAAGATTCCTGAAAAGTCTAAAAGCTTACTCTGGATGGGCTAAATAATAGACTAGTTGTACCATCGGCTTTCTTTATTAATTAGTATACTGTTCCATCAACATTGTGAGTTTTGGTTCATTTAATATTAAGAATTTCTTGAACTATTGATTAAACCATATTATTCTAATCCTATAAGTGTAATAGAAAGTAGTTGATCTGTCGACAGCTTGAATCCCAGCTGATAGTATGCAGTAGGCGTGGCCGCTACACTGGAGTGATTCAATCATTGGTGATTTCGTGGTAGCATTTGTAGCCTAATTTACAACAACTTACGACTGGTCTTATAGTGTAGTACAAGAGTCGTTGCTTGCTCGCCTGATTACAAAAGTGTGTGAGTCAAACTTCAAATTATAATACATAATAGGTTTATTTATGACGCTTATATAAAAAATAGACACACACACATTCACACCTTTTATTCCTGAAGGGGTAGGCAGAGGCGCAAATAATGCACCCACATTCCGCCGTGCGCATTCCGTCTCATGATGTAATAGGGGACGAGCCTATCGCCATATCGGGCACAAATTCCAGACTCCAGGCGGATACTGAATAGAAAAATCCAATATCACTTTGTCTGACCTGGGGTTCGAACCTGAGACCTCAGCATTGCAGTCGTACCGTAATACAACTACGCCACCGAGGCATATAAAAGTATTAGAGTATGAAAGCCATAAGAGGTGCTTCAATTAGACCACAAGACGCTATGTCAACAGATTTATGAGTATAAAGATGTTTTCTTGGTATACGTTTTATTGGACACATACTCGCAGCCCTAAAATATTCATTTTTTTTCTATGCAACTTAATGACGAGACGAGCATGTCGCTCAGCATACTATAGGTTACGACCGCTCACAAACAATAGCAACCCCATACAGAACTTGGAAATACAGAGTACTGCGTGGTTTTCCACTGCGCTCTCATTGTGACATAAGACTTTCAGTCTCACAATACCCAGTAATAACGCTGGCTACAATGTTCTACAAACCGGAAAATCATAGGTTTATGCGCACTGCTGCTTGTCGGTAGAATAGACATTGCGATGGAACCTACCAAGAATGACCTTCGCATGCAGTAAATTTATATGACTGATTTTAAAGCATAGACCGGTAAACGAGCGAGTACTTCACTGCCTTCACATTTCAAACGCTAAGAACATCAGATAATGCAAAATAAACTCGTTCCTAAAACCCATTTCCACATTACATAACACCGTAATGCGAGATTCTCGGAGAAAAAATGCCTCACTAAAATTATATTACCTAGTCTTACATGTAACGTAAAAATGGCGGATGAAGTTACGTCGCGCTCCGAAAGAGCTGAAGAGCGTGTTTCTGAACGACCTTAAAAGAAACAAGCTGAAACTTGTCGAGGAAATGTTATTCATATTAAAATATATTTTTAGTTTTGATAGTCGTAAAAACATTGTTGAAGAAAGTGTACAATAGCCTAATTGGGAATGGAACGGTCTGCTGAGACAATGTCCGTAGGTCCAAAACCCAAGGCACACACTTCTGACTTTTCGAAGTTACGTGTGAATTGTTTATCAATAAATATTCACTTTAGCGGTGAATGAAAACATCCCGAGGAAACCTTCATACCTGGGATTTCTCCATAAGAATTTCGAGTGTATATGAAGTCTGCCAACCCGCACTACGCCAGCATGGTGGACTAAAGCCTAACCCCTCTCAGTAGTAGAGGAGACCCGTTCTCAGCAGTCAGCAGTATACAGGGTCATTTTGACATTGCGTTAATAAATGAAATCACATACTTATCTCGTCGAAACTAACGCTTTCGATTAAGTTATTTTAACCATAGATGTAAAATAAAAAAGTGTAAGTTTCGAACAAAATAAATATCAATAAAAAGTAACTTTAAGTTTACACGACCACGTTTATGCCACAACTACTGCTCTAAGATAATTCGTCGCAGCGGCAACATTATACTTTCATTCAGAAATACACGTTCGCACAAACCATATTCGCACTAAACTACGAAATGTTCAAAAAATTTGAAAACTACTACCGGGATTTTTGGCAATAATATTCGTTATTCATGGATGATTTTTGGCAAGATGTTAGAAGAGGTAAAGACGAATATGTGGTTTCATTTAGTAATGCAATGTAAAAATGACCCTGTATAATACAGGGTTCATGGCAAAAAAGATTTGGATTGTGAAAGGGAGAAAGTTGCGAGATGTTAGTGTGTCTCATTATTTCAAGTTGTTCAACAGTTTTGTATCGTAAAAAAGATTAAGCGCTTAGATATCAACAAACGTTATATCCACTGGATGAAAAAAATAACCATAAAAGCAACCCAAAAGAAATCCACCTAAAAGACACCCGAAGCAAACATAAAATAAAATCAGACTGATTTTACTTTATTAGTATACTTTGAAGCACTCAAAGAGGGAAGATTTTGTCCAAGTCTCGGCAACTGTGCACGGGTGTTGCAAATGACCCGGTCCGGGCGAATAAATTGGGCGTTATTTTATCACCCTTCTACTTCAGAGGTTGTAGTGGGAACGAGGGGCACCGCACTGGACGATCGAGGATGTATACCGGCCATTTATTCTCTGCCCCTCTTAGTTAAGAAACTGTATCAGGTGTAATTTTGTACTGGTGTACAATCAGCCACGTAAGTATCTACACGTTGTTTTTTTTTATTTTCAAAAACAAATGCAGACGTTCCTTTTAATCACAAGTTATAATATACTGTTTTTATTTTATTTATTTATTTATTTAACACATAACAGGTTACAATCATAAATACTCAGTTATTGATTACAAAATATGCTTATAACTAATCGTAACCCAAAACATGTGTATAAAGAAAAGAAAAGTTAAAAATAGCGGACGAGTTTGCAATATCACAAAGTAGATAAAAATGTTACGTTATTATTATGTATATTAAAGTAATTTTAAGTGAAGCAACTGAATTTAAGTAGTAATAAATAGTTTACGGACTAAATCATAAGTAAGTAAGATGAGACTAATCACTAAGACGTGTGACAAAATACAAAAATAAAAATATATAAATCCCGAGTAATTGATTAATTGAAGATATTAAGGATCTCTCTTTTATAAGTAGTGATAGTGTTATGATATATATCTAGAGAAGGTTTCTTAATACTAAGTTCATTAAACTGTCGACACATTCGAACAATAGGATTGTAGTAAGATGTATTGTTGCGAAATATTAAAAGAGAAAATACGTTTGGCTTCCGACACCTATAATTAATATTTAAATTAAGACAAGATAACAACGAAGGAGAGTCCATAAGGGAATGAATAATTTTGTATAAACAAATAAAGTCGCTAATGAAACGTCTTGATTCAAGTGAGTGTGTGTGAAAATATGCCAATTTGGCATTATATGAATTCAATTGCCGGTGCAGATTAAATCTAAAAGAAATTATCCTGAAACAGGTCCTTTGAACTTTTTCGATCCGGTCTATATGAACACGGTAAAATGGAGACCAAATAACAGCTCCATACTCTAAAATTGTTCTAACCAATGTATTAAATAAATGAAGAAGACTACGAGGATTTTTAAACTTCCTGGTTACTCGAGCTACAAAACCAAGAACCTGTGAACTTCTTTTGATAATATCATCATAATGATTACGAAAAGAAAGTTTATCGTCGAAAAAGATTCCAAGATCTTTTGCTACATTTTTACGTTCAAGGGAATGCTTGTCTAAGGAATAGGTAAACTCAATTTTGTTAATTTTTTTGGTGAAGGAGATAATAAAGCATTTTTGAACGTTTAGGAACATGTGATTAACTTTACACCACGCACTTATAATGTCTAGATCACTCTGTAAATCAATAGCACTCCGAACACATGTAACCTCATTGAAAACTTTCAGGTCGTCTGCATATAATAAGCATGGACACTTCAGGCGGTAAATGAGGTCATTTATAAAAATAATAAATAATAGAGGTCCGAGATGAGATCCTTGCGGGACGCCTGAGGTTACAAAAACGGAAGATGATAGAGCACCATTGAGCGCGACTAATTGAGTTCGTCTGGCTAGATATGATTCAAGCCACCTCAGTAAACAACCATGAACGCCAAAAGATTTCAATTTAGAACATAATATGTTATGATTCACCTTGTCAAATGCTTTAGAAAAGTCGGTGTAAATAGAGTCAACTTGAGTGTTACGTGCAAAGGCGGAACATAGATAATTTTTATATTCGAGAAGATTACTAATGGTAGACTTTTTACTCACAAAACCATGTTGCCTAGTGGATAGTAGAGGTTTGACATGAAAATACAATACATCATAGACAACGGATTCGAATAATTTTGCAAAACAAGACAGTATACTAATAGGCCTGTAGTTTTCACAAGACGACTTATCGCCATTTTTAAAGATTGGTACAACGTGTGCTATTTTCCATTTGGTTGGGAATACCCCAGTTCGTAAAGAGCTATTAAAGATAATGTATAAAGGTTGGGCAAGTTCTACAGCACATTGTTTGACAAAGAATGGTGGTAATCCATCAGGTCCAGCACCCTTCGACGGATCAAGATTTTTTATCTTAGCTAATATTTTATGCTTAGTAATAGCAATGCCGTGTAAAGTGGTGGCACTGGTGAGAGGTAAAGTGTTAAAGCTACTGGCAGCACCATGATCACTCTCAAATACAGAGCTAAAAAATTTGGAAAAGAGTTCACAGATACCTCTGTTATCAGAGGAACTAAGATCACCGTACTTCATAGACAGTGGGAAGGAATTGCTCAAGTTTCTTTTACTGTTTACATAGTTCCAAAAATATTTTATGTTTGATGTCATAGATTGCTCAACTGTAGATACATAGTTATTGAAACACTGAACCATTAGACGTTTACTGCGAGATCGTAATAGACAGAATACATCATAATCGCGAGGATTATTATATTTTTTATGTAACTTATGAAATTTAAGTTTCTCAGCAATACATCGTTTTAATCCAGGTGTATACCAGATAGGATAGTTATCCTGACCTTTGGAAATCATACAAGTATTCTCACGTATCAGCTTATTAAGAATGTTATACAAGATAGCAACATTAGTATCAATGTCTGAGGATAAAAGTAATGATTCCCAGTTCATCTTAGATAAGGTCGTCCTAATATTTTCATAATTACATTTATAAAAGTTAGGTCGCTTCTCACGTTTAGGTACATGGAGTTCTGTTTGAGAAAGAGAAGTAAGTTCAAACTTGAGAGGAGGGTGATGTTTGTCTAAACGGACAAGGGGAGAAGCTTCAGTTACAACTAAGTGGTCCATTGTAGAGAATATTAGGTCTAAGCATCGGTTATTAAAATTAGGTATTGTGTTAAATTGGTGGAGGTTACATAAAAAGAAAAAGTCAAAAAGTAAATTTGATTTTATGTCTGAAGAAGGGCTTGGCGATGCATGAGCAGAATCATGATTTTTGGTCCAAGTAATGTTAGGGACATTAAAGTCACCAACACATATAAATTCCTCTGAGCAGTTAGAATTTGTGATATTTTTCTTACAATTAGTATAAAAATTCGTTAAATGGGTCGTTGAGAGATCTGGAGGTAGGTAACATACACAAAGGTTAATAATTTTACCACGCGTGCAATTAGGCAAAAATTTGATCCAAATATCTTCAATATCACTTTCCCAAGAGGACAAACGAGCCACAGTAAAACGTTTATTAATTGCAATTAAAACTCCACCACCTTCAGTTTTATTTAAACATGTGGTATGTCGGTCCCGTCGGAATACTTTATAATCATTACTAATAAATTCGTTAGTAAAGAAACTCTCATTCAGATTAGTCTCAGTTAAACATATCACATCATAGTTGCAGTTTAGGATATTCAAATAGAGTTCATCCGTTTTCGACCTTATCCTATTTACATTTTGATAATAAATATACATGGTGAAACGAAACAATTTATAACAACTGTAATCAGAAACAAAATATAAATTAAAAAAAAGAAAAGGTTAAAAGTTATACAGAAGAAAACTATGAACAAAGGTTATTCAATGTCTCAAATTTTTTTACGTAAATAGCTTTAGAGGAATCGTCTCTACGCATATATATGCGCCCAAATCTAACCCAAACATACTTATAATTACACGTCTTACTGATCTTACGCGCTTCGGCATATAAAATTTTAGTGTCTGGAGACAAATGTTCTCCTACGAATATTCTATTCGGTTCGCCATCAATACCCAGATGTCTAGAATTTAATGGTTCACCAACATGCTTTTTGTTGAATCTGTGCACCGCCGACAATACCATATCTCTCTGCCGAGGCGATGATAGCGTAATCAGTATGTTGCGAGGGCGACGAGAAGAGGGATCTATTTTCGCAATACGGCGACATGCACGCAAAGATGAGTCCTCGATAGTGATTTCAAGCAGGTCTGTCAATTTCTTGACAAGAGCCAAAAGATTTTCATTGCGAGATTCAGGTACAGCCTGAATTTCGATGTTGTGACTTCTTGACAGCTTATCCATAGCACTAAGTTGATTATCCAGCTTACGTAGAGATTCTTTCAGACGTGAGTTTTCATCAACAATTCTTTCAATAATGGAGGACTGTACCTCCAACTGACGACTCAACGTAACTTGTTCAGTTTTAATTTGATCTTGTCCAGTGGAGATAGTGGTGATGCTGTCATTGAAACCATCCTTAAGTTGATGAAATGCATCTGCCATTTCACTCTTAACCATAATTTTCAGATCTTCCTTTAAGACATTACGGAAGCTCGACATGAAATTAGTTAAAGTAATATTTAACTTTTGGTCTAGCATTTGTCCAATCTTCTCAATGGTAACCGGTTCACCCAATCCAGACGATGTTTTTAAGATACATGATGCGTTAGACTCCTCCATAATTTCACTGCGGTCGAGATTATCAAGAGACATATTCACCGAGTCCTCACTAACCGGTACTTGATGGCAGCGTACAGGAGTATTGCAATGGGATCTTACACGTCTAGTGACATTATTGCAAGCAGGACATATCCAGGAAGCAAGGTACTCGTTGCTGAATGCAGCATATTGAGCGGTTTTAATATTTAAGCACTCATAATGGTAATCTTGACTACATAAGCGACAATGAAGAAAAGTATTCGGCATTAGTGAGCATTTGCAAGCACTGCAATTATTATTCATTATTATTATGATTTATTTATTTATTGTAGTTGATGCGATTGCCTAAGGCCGGGCGACACAGAAGCAGCACAGACCCCGAGGCGTTTCCAGCTACCACGGAGTCGACACAGTGCACGCCGCAAGACACAGTTACGGCACAGACCCCGATGCGTTTCCAGCTAGCACACAGTGTCAACACAGCGCACGCACATTTAGACGAGATCACCCACAGTTTCAAAAATATTTTGGTGAAAATATGGACTGCAAAGCGAGCTCCAAGCTATTCAGTAGCACACAATCATTTACCAAACTCAATTTATTAGTTTTTACCACTCAAACAACGAAAACAATAACTTTTGACACTATTTTACAAGTTATTTGTTACGAGCAAAAATAAACCGTCCACCGTGATGCGTATTCGCGAATGAAAAAAAAAAGCCATTATCCATACTACCTGCGGTTAAGCTCGGTACTATCATAATTTATATTTTTTGAAAAGTAATATTGTGTACATCTGTAATTGGTGCATGTATAAAGTGTATTAGAGTATTGTATATACATGTATTGTTGATGTACCTTTTTAAATAAATAAACAAATTTGAAATCGCCTATCTTTACGCCTTTAGTTTAACCGAAATTTTTTTTTCTTCGTCTGAAGTAAAATCCCTTTTATTTTATTTTTGGGAAGAGAAAATAAAATTTGATTTTATTTAAAAGTCGTTATTTTATTTTATATATATTTGAAGTTTTGCATTTGTTGGGCTACTTACGTGGCTGACTATATATAGTATTTATTTTATTTTCCTGACTTTATGGTAAAACTGGGCTTTATTCGTTAGTCTGCCTGTATGAAACTCTCACTTTACACTATTCCAAGACTTCAATAACGTGATAAATCCAAAAAATCATATATTTTTTGACAATTAAAACAGCAGAATTGGAATTTATTTTTCTAAATGTGTAAAACACTCTTTTAAAATTTAAATATACAAGATATCAAGCTATTGAAGAGAGGTGATATTATCTATGTGTTATATTTCATTTAAATGCATTCAGTGGTCTATGCTTTGAGTATTTAACAATGGTCTATGCGATTACTTGGAAAAATGTATGGATAACGATATAAAATCCATTTATCTTCTTAAACCTTCTTACTTGTCTATTAGAACTTTAAAGTCTCTTTACTTATATCGTCTTATATCGTTTTGTGATAGTTTATAAAACGATAATTCATGCCACAATTTATAATTTTTACACTTGTAATATCCTAAAAAGGTCTTAATTAAAAGAAGTACTGTATAACAACCACAAGTTTAGCTATTAAATATATTAGTAACCTCATCCGTGATCCCAAAAATTGGGTGAGGCGCAAAATGAAAAGGTTTTCTTAAACGTAATTCCGTGAGTGTTTTCTTAATTTTGTTTTGACTTAAACCACTATTATTACAGTATTAGTAAGAACTGGGGAAAACTTTTCTCTCACGAGTAAAACTGAAACTAAGTTAATGAGTTTCTTTGTTCTTATGTGATATATTTACTAGCATTTTCCCGGTGGTTCGTTTGCGCTCTCTTCATCGTATTAAACGTGTTAACAAAAAAGTACTGAAAGAATAAAATCTTTCTAGAAGTTATTTTAGTTTTTAAGATCTCTAAAGCGCAGTAAAAAGTAGAAGGAGGCCATGGGTTCGGTTCCCCGCCTGTGATACTCTCATGTA
This sequence comes from Sphinx pinastri, assembly GCA_947568825.1. Lineage (NCBI taxonomy): Eukaryota > Metazoa > Arthropoda > Insecta > Lepidoptera > Sphingidae > Sphinx > Sphinx pinastri. Next base: position 6,055,382 of record OX387620.1, read on the forward strand.
TATTTTATCTTTCTTTAGGTATTATAGTATTAAATCTTGATTCATAGATTAGCATAAAAATAACATTGAAAAGAATTGCACTTTCCATCTCAGGAAAAGTCGTTTATAGTTCGGACAAACTAAGCTGGCCGGTATGACAATTCAATTTTTTCCCGACGCGATAACTCTGTGAGAGCGTCTACCCAAAAAATTCAAAACCGTGTCATGTCATACCGGCCAGATTAGTTTGTCCCTACTATAGTGAGGGAGATTTAATTACATTAAAAGAAGCCGTGGCCAAGAAAGGCACATTTAATTTCCCCGAGAACCAAAAATTTCATTACGACGTTTTAACAATCTCACCAATATTACACAAAACACACAAAACAAATATTACTCCGGGTTAAATTTCGACGGATAATCTCGGATTACAGTCGTTTGCATCTCGCCACGAATTAAGGGGATTAAATATCTGTAAGTTAAAAAGGTGCTAATTGTCTTAGCGAATAACTTATATTACCGACCGGAAAAACGGTTTCACAGTTTACTAATTTGCGACTGTTTTCTGCGGATTTTAAAAGTATAATATATTTTTTAGAAGAAATTGTAATAAATATTTTGTCTCTTTAATATGACAGATATACGTTATATGTATAAGATGAAGTATAGGTACACTAGTTACGGTTCTCTCTAATCTTTTAGTGGGGGGATGGACGTATCAAATAACAGAGCTTCATCCCCCCTTCCTCCATCATCTTATAATTTAACAACAATCCAAATTGCCTATAACAAAATATAACCGAATAGCCCGAGGTTCTTTAGAAAAAAGTCCTTTAGGGATGTAAGTATGCTTTATGTTTAATAGTTTATGCTCACCTACATCAAAGTCTTTTCCCGGGATAAACTAAAATTACATCCAAATCCATACATAGGTAATGTTTACTTCGAAGTATTACATCTTCACATACATGTTTACTAATAATTACTATAGAGGAAAGATAAAGAATTTATCCATAAGGTAATATCATTTAATCTGAATAAAAACTCGCTAAATGCCAGTAATTTTTGCTAGTGTATAAAAAAATATCTAAAACCGCTTGGCTGCAAAATCATTGCACACAGCTTTTTGCTGGACATTTGTACAAACACTCGAAAGCCCGCACATTTTTAAAATTCAATTGAACGATCTACGAGCCAACACTCAATACACACCAACTAACGATCCGTACGTACAGTCAAATACAAAAATAACTCAACAAATAAAAATTGAAATCGCCTTTATAGAGATGCTCTGTCCTGCGTGCTTAGCGATATTGTATGTTTTTCTGAAATAGCCCACAAAACTTTATTTTAAACAAAAAACAATCAAACTTAACGTGAATAAGTGATTTAAAGTTTTGAATTTATTCAAATATTTTTGTGGCTGATTGTGTACCTTACATTCGCATGAAAGGGGGAAAGTTCGCGTAGTATCGTGTGACCTTTTGTAGCTAAATCTGGATATCTATAGACGACATATGCAAGGAGCAATTGATAGTTCATTATCAAGGAGAGTGATTATCTGAACGCTTGAAGGTCAACTGGTAGATGACGTACTAAATTGTATAACACTAAAATTAGCGCAGGTGGTTAAGTTTGGTAAACATAGACAGCAACAGAACTAAACTATTTACTAGAATACGAAAATTTTGTAAAACTCCATCGAAATCGGATCAATGAAGATTTTAGTACAAAAAGAATAAAAAAAATGTATTGTACAGTCGGCCACAAAAGAAGTTGAACGAATTCAATACTTCAAAACACTTATGCACGTTAAGATTAATTAAAATATTTTTTTACGTGAATTAAAGTAAATCTGCCAAATGTGAAGTCTGCCAACCCACACTAGGCCAGCGTGGTGGACTAAGGCCTAACCCCTCTCAGTAGTAGAGGAGGCCCGTGCTCAGCAGTGGGCAGTATATACTACAGGGCTGGTATGGTGGTAAAGTAAAAATTACTTTTATTTTATTTTTCGTGTTGACACAAAAGCTTGACTTTATGTTTTGAATTTGTTCAGCTACTTATGTGGGTGACTAAACATACATGAAATAACATGGACATAATAATAGAAAGGTTTTTTTGGACACAGATACTTTCATTTTGGTTTCTTTTGTGTGTTTAGAATACTTTTGTTGACAAAAAAATTAGACAGACATGTTTGAATAATTGAATAGTTTCCATTCGTATAAAGCAGGCTACGAGTGTATTTATTATATTTTAGTGTCACGCTGGGTTCTGCTTTTCTATGTGTATTGTATTTTCAAAACCTTTTTGGAGTTGGGTCTTTGTTGGGTGAAAGGCTGATGTGGCTTAAACGACAGTTTTCTTTGCAACTAGTTATACATATCTTTGTAACTAGTTATACATATTTTTGAAATCAGAAAAGAATATTAACTCTAAATATATATTATATGATTTTGGACCCATTTCACCGCTCGCTAATAGACGCTTTATTGTCACACAAATGTGCCGACCAAATACAAATTTCGCACTCTAATCTATGCTCCTAAATTAGAGTTTGCCTTTTATGATTGGTTGGTTTAATGTTAACAAAACAAAAAGCACGTTAAAAAAACGCTTGAGTTAGTTAGCCGTTAATAATGGTTAGTGGAGATTCCATTCAGCTTTGAAATTTTATAGAAAAATTCAATAACCATGAGAATGCTAGTTAAATTGACTACCTCTGTGGCGTCGTTGTATTGCGTGCGTGGTACACCGCTCTGAGGTCCCGGATTCGAATTCCAGATCAGACAAAATAATATTTGGTTTTCCTGCTCAGCAGCAGCGCGGAGTCTGGAATTTTCCCCCGATATGGAGATAGACTAGTATATCACATCATGGGATGAAAAACATGGCGTGAAGTTGGCGCCCTAGTTGTAACCCTACCTCCTCGGTGATAGAGGCGTAATATTATGTATTATTTTTTTTACTTAATAGTTAAATCTTATCTTAATTCTTACTAATATTATTAATGCTAAAGTTTGTGAAAATGTTTGGATGTTTGTATGTTTGTTAGAAGTAAACGCAGAAACAATTTAACGGATTTGGATGAAATTCGGCACATGGGTAGATCATTTCGGAAAATAATGGATATTTTTTATTTGATTATTTAAGTATAGGCTCGCCCCCATCACACAATGGAACGGAATACCTACTCACGTCGAAAAGTGGGTGTATTAGTTGCGCCTCTGCCTACCCCCTCGGGGATAAAAGTCGTGAGTATGTGTGTGTGTGCGTGTATTGTTTAAGTACATAAAATTGGCATCGTACTGTGTTTTAGGGACTTTTGTAGCGGGAAAGGATTTTCACGCGGGAAAAGTCGCGAGCAACACCTACTTAGTAAAAAATAAATAACTTACCCAATATAATTCCGGATATGTTAATAACGAGGACGAGCAACTTGACGTCTCGTTGAAACTGCATGGCGGCTGTGTAAACTTCACTCTTGCCGGTAATTGAATATTATCACTATAATGCTGAAGTAACACATGGCTGCTCTCGTCACGCTGCGAACAAGAAAATAACCTTATAAACGGCTTGTATAGCGAAAATAACAAAGGACGTAACACGGCTGAATAGGTGCTATCCTTTGCACGGCAAGTTCAATTTTGTCAGGCGTCGTATTTTACAAGATAGTTTTAGGTCGTTTTATTATTACATTGATTCTTTATTCAATGTATCTCATACGTGGGCCTATATTTCACAGGATTGTTTTAGGATAACGTTTTGTTTTTACATTGATTCTTTATACAAAAACTCTTGGCAAATAAAACGTATCAGTGGTAAAATAATTCAGTTTTTTCACTTAGAATTTCAAATAATCATTGCTTGGAAACAGGGACTGCATTGATTAGTAGGTACACTTACTGATCATTATTGTTTATTTGTTTATTTTAGCACTTTGTACATAGTTGTGTTCCAATAGTTATCCTCAAACAATTTAGAGGATATTTTACTAGTAGGAATATTTTTTTTTTATTGTAAAGACCTTTTTCATAAACAGTTTTTAAACCTATTTTACCCTATATTTTAACCTAAACTATTTTTTCTTCGAACGAATTTTGAATTGAGTTTGAAGGAACAAGACAAACATTCTATAACTAAAATAGGTTTATAAGCTGTTTATGAATAAGGTAGTGTGTCTATAATTCTGTCATAGAACGAATAAACAAGTCTCATTTCAAAAATAAATGATTTACTATAGTACCGGCACGCTATGATGGCCGTTTTGACGTTTGTCCGCTCATCAAGTATCGAATTAATTCATAACTACGTTGAAGGAGCTAATTGCACTTTATTGTCAATAGAGACATGCAGTAAAATTTATGGAATGTATAATTTTATGACACAACCCGGCCTTTGTTTTTTGAAATTTAAACAATTAGATTTCGCCTCATTTTTGTAATGTGTCAAAACGGCCATCATAGCGTGTCCGTACTATAATAACCTCCTCCTTTTAATAAATATTCAATATCAAACAGCATATTTATGTCAGTTCAGGTAATTGACACATTATCAATAAGTATACAGATATAGATTTCTAATGTGATGAACCACATACAGCAATCAATAAATAATGAGTATTGTTTTGGAATTAACTATTCACTATTCATAGGCAATAGCTATTAATTAACCCACTGGGGTTTTATGGATGCGGTATAAAATTTTACTTAGATTAAATTTTCCTTAATAATAATCATACCTGTTACTATTTTATTTGGATTAATGTAGATTAAAACAAAATAAAAATGTATTTTTTTAAGAATAGGCACAAGAAACAGACAAGTTATTAGAGAGCAGGCTAAAAATGTAAATTCTAGAAGTTCAGTTAGAATATTTTTGTTTTTCTAAATTCTAGTTTCTAACTTTGTCTAACTTCATTAGCATTTATTATACAAAGCCAAAGAATTCACAGAGAGATAAAATTACTAGATTCTAGGTAAAATTAAAATGCTATTTTATATATTTCATGTGAGCGCCTTTTTAATAAATGCTAAGTTTGTTAAGAAGTTTGCTGGCTAGAAGGTACCGGATATATTATATTATATCTATACTGAAAATACTACAGTGCATGAAATACAACAGTGCATGCACACTGCTGCTTGGCGGTAGAAATAGACATTGCGGTGGTACCCACCCAGACGGACTCTTACATATGAGAGACCTACCACTAGTGTGCGCAGTACACGGGTTCACTGGCTATTCCTTTACTATCATATTCCGGTGAGATGGCAATCCGACACGACCGGAGAGAGATCAGGCGCAGGACAGCGCCAACTTCCTGACTCCGAGCTGCAACCGAGTAATTTTTAAGATGGAAAAACCCAGTCACAATTTTTCTTTTTGGCTCGACTCGGGATTCGAACCCATGACCTCAGCGCGCAAATCTTACGCGTAACGCATACGCAATACACTACGTCACCGAGGCAGTCATATATCAATACTAATGTTATAAAGAGGAAAGATTTGTATTTTTGTATGTTTGTAACGAATTAACTCAAAAAGTACTGGACCGATTTATTTATTTATTTGAATTTAAACATTATTTCTCCAACATAAAGCTACACTATCGGTGAGTGCCATAGGCTCCTTTTTATCACGGGAAAATATAAAGCAGGACGTTTATCCCGGGAAAACTCATTCGCAAAAGTCTAGTCTAACATGAATAGTGGTTGCCGAAGAAATCCTGAGACACGCGACATAGTGGCTTGTACCGACGACACATATTTTGAGTCAGTCACTGACGTATCTAATGAGGCAGGCCCTTATAACGACCGTCGAAGGTCAGAGTATCCCTCCCAAGTACTTATTATTATATATGGACTAATAGGGTAGTTTCCTATGTTTGATATTATTGTACATTATTTTAGATGTAACAGAAAATAGGTAATACGAAGAAATACTTCTGTGAAATCAGCATCAAAATCGATTGAAAAATAAAGCAGTTATTCAATTTTGAAATATTTTTGTGAGCAAAAGTGGGGGCGTGGCGGGGATATCGCGCTATCTCTTTCGCACGCAGGCAGCGTTATGGCCGACGGCGCTTGGTGACGTCACAGCCTAGTATTGCTGTTATTTGACAGCTACCCCTTCCACTAAATTTCATAGCTTTATAACTTACTTACTGTTGCGCCAATTATGAAAATTCTTTTTCCATAAAATTTTGGATAGCATACATTTTTCATTATTGTATTTTGAAAAAAGTAGTCAATTACCCTATTACGATTACGTCCAGAGTCGTCAATATTTCATAGCAATAAAAAAAAAAAGTTCCTATTAAACAAAATTAACAAAGTTCATAGATATACTAGGTACATATTTACAATTCACTCCCTTCTAATACTGTTTCGGCTTTCCTCATAATACTGCCATTTCAGCACGGATATTACGAGATGTGCTGGTCATGACATTCACAATGTAATTTGATTTGATTATTTATTATTATTATTATGTACGCATCTGCCTTTTCCTTCCCTTAGAATGGGGTTTGAAATTCAAGAATCGTCATTAAGGTTTTTATTAGTTCCAGAAATATTTAATTTTATGGGAAAATATTCAACTTGTATGTCAAAAGTCAGCATGCCACTCGCCATTTGATTTGCTGGTCACTTTTATGAGGAAATTTTAGTTAATGCTCTTACAAGAAATTAAGTACCTCATTATTGTACAAAGGAATATAAAATGACCTAAGCACGTCTAAGCCTGATTTAGATTAATTAAAGCTGGATATAAGCTGACCGAAAGACCTGAGAACTAATTACTGTGTACGAAAATTTAAAAGAAAATTGTGAGTTTTATTTCCATCCACGGAGTAGCTTAGAGTCAAAATTATTTACATTTTTATATCATTCTAGTTTTTGCTAGCGACTCCACCCGTGTGAAAATGATTGTTTGGGATACATGGCCGCCTATATATTTTCGCATACGCATGCTCACGCCTTTTATCCCCGAAGGGGTAGGCAGAGGCGCAACTAGTGCACCCACTTTTTGCCAAGCGTATTCCGTCCCATGATGTGATAAGGGGCGAGCCTATCGCCATATCGGGTACAAATTCCAGACGCCGGGCTGATACTGAATAGAAAAATCCAATATCACTTTGCCCGACCCGGGGATCGAACCCGAGACCTCAGCCTTGCAGTCGTATCGTAATACAACTACGCCACCGAGGCAGTCCCTATATATTTTCCCGGGATAAAAAGTACCCTTGATGTGCTATTCCAGACTATAACCTATATCTGAGTAACAACTACCGATCCAAACTTTCGCAAGTATATTAGTACTAGCTATTGCCCGCGTTAAAAAGTTTTTCCGGGATAAAAGTCCCGCTTTAAATTTTTTCGGGATAAAAAGTAGCCTATGTATTAGCCTAGTAAGTAGCCTATCCAGGACATGATATATCCGTGTGCCAAATTTCATCGAACTCTGTTCAGTAGTTTTTGCGTGAAAGAGTAACAAACAATATCCATACATCCATACATTCTTACAAACTTTCGCGTTTATAATATTATAGTAGGATACATAAAAATATCTCAAAAAAATATAGTTAGAACAGGTTAGATGATAAAACGTTTAATAGACGCTTATCAAGAAAGACACAAAGTAGCACGGAAACACAACGATATTGTATTTTTCATTTTAAACGTTAACTGCAGACTATCATTTCAACATCAGTAAGAGTTCGCTCGTAAAGCCTTTGAGAACTGTAATGTCGAGTGCAGCGTAAAAATGAATTCTATAGATAGTCGTAATTTAATTCCAATCGTATATAATGCGCTCAAGTTTTGTAGCTATTTGTTTGCTAGTCACGTTAGAAAAGTTTGAATTTGAATGATAATAAAAAGAATTTACTTAATAATACATTTTTGACAGCAGCTTGCCAGATAGTAAGGGTCACGACTGACCATAAACAGTATGTAGCAAAACCACCCAAACTTTGAATACAAAGGACTGCCTAGTACTGCAATGTAACTTGTAAAATGTCTCGTAATACACGTACAATACGTTTAAGTAATTACACTGGCTATAGATAAGCTATAATTATGTTACTGAGTACTACTCACTGTGAAATACGTAAGTGGTTGGTTTTCCTGTTTAAAAGTACTTTATTCTAATATAACACAAGAAAAATAATGAAGGGACAGTTTGAACTGGTGGCTCCAAAAGTGTTTACTAGACAGACACAAAATGGCGGCATGGGACTGTCAATATTTCGTTTTCATACAATTACCTTTAATTGATTAGTCTAGCAATTTTGTTGGTACGGTATGGTTACCTTTAGACTGATAATGATGTACAATTGTAATTTGTAACTATGAGAATACAACCGACTGTATTTTATTAAACTTGTCGCTTAGCTACATTGACCACCAAACTAACTATGAATTACGAATTACGCCCACCTTTGTCTTCATTACTAAGATATTTTTATACGTCAATTTGATATTAATGGATTACGGTTTTCAAATAAATTAAGATTGAGTAAGAATCTATGAATCTTATTAGCAGTACAAAAACGGTATGTTTCGTTACATCTTTTTTTTCACAAAGAGAAGAAAGAGCGTCTAATTTAGCTGAATCAAGAAGTTTTTGTTTTATATTTAAATTGAACCGAACAAAAAGGTTACAAACATTAAGCCCTTCATCATATTATAATTTATTTCATAACACATTTTACAATAGTAAGTAGTGCTTGCAATTCCACTGAAGTTCATAAATTTTAGTTTTCTGCACTCTTCTATAATGAACTTTAATTATGCCTAATTTTCGACTTCTCCATGCACGCAATGTGCTTAAAAAGAGGTCATTACAAAATGTGTCTATATTAAAATATAGATGCGTTCTTATCACCTATTTACTGTGTGACAACTACTCAATCAAACTATAGACAGCGAGCGATGAAGCGATAAGACATACATGCGACAAGAACATATTATTTCGTAATCTTCTGTCGGTATCCCTACGTTAATGATCAATGTCGATCTTCTTATGAGTCTTGTCATGTGTGAAGACTGAGCCGTGGAATTTGAGTTTGAGTATATCAGGATATAGCAACAAAAAAATCTATGTATTTCGATTTGCATTGTAAATTCAGTCTTGTTGATTGAAGTTTAAGTCTAAATAGCCATATGCTTATTAAATGTTGGATTTAAATTAATAAAATACGTACGATAATTGGATTAGCTGTCTACGGATACCCTCCACGGATAATGTTGGGAACTGAAGTCGCTTTGCTATATTGGCTGCACTACAAATACGTCTAACTTACTTCCCATCTAAGAAAACGTGGTTCTCAAGGATTAAATAAACTTAGTAAGTGGAGCCAGGGTATCTATATTGCGAATGAAATCTTAATAACAGCGCAACTGTCATAGCTATGAGTAATCTGTACATGTACGTTTCTTTATTGTTCGAGAATCTTTGCAGAACGACAAAGAAATTAAACAAGGACTTAGATATTACGTATTAGATGTCATTGCAATTCTGTTGTGCAGTAATAACATATGCTTAAAAATAAATCCTTTATCATCGAATAGTTACGCAAAGTTGCAACCAAGGCACCCACTTTACGCCATGTGTGTTGGAACACATAAAAAGTTACTAATACAATGGAAAATTCTATTAACGTTTTTTAACAGAAATAACGAGTAAACTGCGTGCACTATTCAACTGCTGATGTTAGCGAAAGGCTGTTCACACAAAAGGCATTGATTGTGCAAACCACATCTCTTTAGGCGCATTTTTTGTCGGCTGGCTGGCATAGGCTTGTATCCCCATTATCAGTATTTCAACTCATTGATCTGGTGTACTTAGAAAAGATTTAAGTCGAGGAAGAACGTGAGGTATGAGGCAGACAACACAATCGAGGCACACAGCGACTCTGTTATTCGATATATCTTAGAATTTACTACACTAAACATCTGCTTCATTGAAGACACTTTCCGTGACAGATATATAATTATGTCTTGGTGCGTTGTGAAAAGTTCGATTTTTTTGCATAGGCATATAAAAGAAATGTATGAGATGTATATGTATGTATCAATTGAGAGAAATGTATGTGCTGCCAGCGTCATTGAAAATGAATAGGGATTACAAATGTGGGAGGGTTGTTCGGGCCTTTAGAAATGTCAATGACCATGTAAAACACAACAAGCTGTCAGCATCAATTTTCTATGAGACAATCATACGAACCGATCAAGTCAACCCCTTGTCGTAACAAATATACATGTATACTACAGCGTGGCTCCACCATTTAAGTTTATTTTGTTTGTGCTCGACATGACGTTCTAGTCGGGTAACCGTATCACTGACGAGCTACCAATGAAGATGATCAATTCTAATGACTCAGTGGCGTAATTGTATTGCGGCTACGGCTATTTCCGACTACCGTGCTGAGATCTCGGGTTCAAAACCTAGTTCGGGTAAAGTGATATTGTATGCTCGGCTCAGCCTGGAGTTTTTTTTATATAGAAGTCTACGTAATTAAATGCTATGCATTAAATAAGTGCTACGATATGAATGGACCAGTAGGCAGTAACAAGAGCTCGTAACCAAATTCAACGTAGAAAAACTTACACTAAGACGGAACTATATAGAACTAATATATCTCTATAAAATTATACATTCACATATTGACTCTCCTGAATTACTGGCCCTAATAAATTTTAACACCACATTCAGAATCCGTAATCCAAACGTCTTCACATTGCAGGCTTATAGGAACAACACCTCATTCTATAACCCGATGGTTCGTATGTGTCGCTCGTATAATGATTTGGCGAAAAAACACAAACACCTTGATGTTATGAATGGCAGATTTGGATCATTCTCAAGAGGTCTACAAAAAATATTTTTTACTGGTAATAGTTGTTGTTAAGTTACCACATACTGTTGTTATTTGTTTTATTTTGATTGTTAACTGTATACAACTCAATACTTTTAATTTATCTTAGTTCGCACCTTCTATAATTTACCCATATAAGGGCGCATATTTTGGAATGCAATCTAGTTTTAATGTAAGCGTGTATGTTATATAAAATTGTCATGATTGTACTCTGTTTTGCGTCTTAATTAAATAAATAAATAAACAAGAGTGCTTTAAAAAATGTAGGTACAAGTGTACTACACACTCTCACGGCTTTTGTCCCCTGTACACTTTTCGCTGTGTGTATTCCGTCCCATGATGTGATAGGGGGCAAGCCTATCGCCAAATCGGGAAAAAATCTACTACATTTGGTGTAAAGAAAATGTATAGGTTACATTGTTGCAATCCGTAAATTTAGCCACAAATCTAAATGATGACATAATATAATGATATATTATTAGTTATGTATGTGACAATGTTACTTCCATGCCACAGGGGACTGGTCAGTGGTCACCCTCAAGACATAATATCAAGTCCGTGATATATTAGTACATAAGTATATTTCCTTGGGGCTGTATCGTAGACACAAATCAACATCCAAGTAAAATCTACATTCATAAACTGGGTCATTGCAACTTGCAAATTAATCTTAATAAATACGTACATAAAGCTTATTTCAGTAAGACCGTTGTACTGAATTGCGCCCAAATACCGTTTTTATAACAAAGACCATAGCAGTTGTATTTATGTTTAGACAATTAAGGTAAGAAAACGTGAAAGTAGTCTTTCATTGTCCGCAAGTCTGCTGAGTGTGCCATTTTTGATGACAATTGTCAGATGAATTACTAAAGATGCCGGGCGGAACGACAAAGAAGGAAATGAATTACTTAATGTACATATTTTTTGCCCTTTATTATATACTGCCCCCTGCTGAGAACGGACGTCCTCTAGTACTGAGAGAGCTAAGGCTTTAGAGTCTAAAGCCTAGTCCAGCATAATGGTCTAAAGTTTAGGCCATTATGCCAGACTAGTGCGGGTTGGCAGTCTTCAATTAGCGCGAATTGCTTATGGAGAATGCTTAAGTATGTAGGTTTCTTCATGATGTTTCCTTCACCATTCAAGTGAACGATAAATTGATAAACAATACACACGTAACTTCGAATAGTCAGGTGTGTGCCTTGGGTTTTTTACCTGCGGACTTGCTAGCCTGCCGTGTATTTCAAATTGGGTCATAATAAGACAGAAGTTAAAAACAGTCAGTTAAGTATTTAAGTGACTAGGTTTGAGCAAACTTACGGGTGGTAGGTCTCTCATATGTAAGAGTCCGTCTGGGTGGGTACCACCGCTGTGTCTATTTCTACCGCAAAGCAGCAGTGTGTATGCACTGTTGTGTTTCGGTTTGAAGGACATTGTGGCCAGTGTAACTACAGGACATAGTGAGACTTAACACCTTATGTCTCAGGATGACGAGCGCAGTGGAATGCCACACAGTACTTTGTAACTCAAGGTGCTGGATGGTGTTGATACTGTTTATGGGTGGTCGTATCGCTTACCATCAGGCGAACGGCATGCTCGTCTCGTCATTCAATGCAATAAAAAAACTCGCCTTCATAAAAGATTTTTCCCAACTTTTTTTTGTTACTTTATAGAAAAGTAAAGTTAATTATGATCTAAATCTGCGATATGGTCTTTTTGTGTGCCAAATTTAACACTATAAATGCGAAAGTTTGTGAAAATGTCTGGATGTTTGTAAGAAGTAAACTCAGCAATAAGTGGACGGAATTGTATGTTTAGCAGACGAGTAGACCATGTCCTGAACATACTTTTTATCTCGGTAATTTGCTCTCATGGGAAATAAAGGAATTTATAAACAGTTTTTTTTAAATAGATGGCGCTAGTGACGTATACTGGGACTTTTGTAGCGGGAAAGGCTTTTCATACGGGCAAAGCCGCCAGCAAACCTAGTCTTATATAAATCTGTCCAACGGGTTCTTCATTTAGTGCTATCAAAGATTTAAATCCAAACAGCCAACAATCCTTTGCACTCATAATATCAGTAAGATATTACATACTGCGCCAATTATCTACTTGTAAACTAGTAGGCTTATAACAATTGTCTCTAATCAAGACTGATTAAATAGAGATGTGATTATGGACTTAATTACATGGATTAATACAAAAACCGATTTAAGGTAATGAGGCCTTAGCTAAGCCTACATTCTAAATCTGATTGTAGTAATTGGTTGAATGATTCTAGTAATTAACTGACCAACATTTGCTCTATATAAATAAATAATTGTTTTTATTTTTATAAATATCTGCGTATCAGATATTAGTGTTTACTAGGGGCTAAAGACTTATCTAATAGCATATACAGTGCACCCCTAATATAGTACCCTTTGTAGTACAAAAAGAGAAGTAGTGTGACTTAATAGTCGCCAGTATTAATCATCCTGAACGTAACTGGAACAACTCAGTACGACTTCTCTATGTGTTGTCCAGTCGGTCACAAATATTTGTCCAACAAAATTGGACTAACAATAGCTAACAACAACAAACTTAACTAAGTAACATTATCCCCCTATTCACAATGCAAATTGTCCAACAACATTCAACTTTTACTGCTATAAAATTTAATGTTAAATGCAATATGCCAAGGCGCCCGTACGTTACCTCATCGACCGATCTTAGATAGTGTAATGTACCACAACGAAGGTAAACTTCGCCCCACAATATTAAGCTGATTGCAGTTAGGTAATTGCTTTAATAGTTTCAGCAGTAGATCGAATTAACTGGAAAATAATTCATAGTTTCCACAGCATGTACGACCCACTTTGGAGTTGGGTTTTTCAGTAAGAACTGAGAACTTCAAATTGGATTTACAATCAGGTTGATTTCTGAAAGTCTCTGTCAATTTCACTGGCTTTAAAAGATGCTGTGGGATGTTCGGAACTAGTTTAGAAGTTCAACAAGTTATTTGTGCTTTCGCGTTTTAGATTCTATAAAGAAAAAGTGTCTCAAGATAAAGTTTTAAGACAGTTAAATTCTATACTTATGTGTCGGTATTATTACCTAACTATAGCAGCCGCTTTGAATTTATAGACTTGCTAATTAATACATTCAATACCATTAAATACGTACAATAATTGAATGCTGTATCCTCAACTAATCCAGCCTTCAACAGAGTTGAGCCTTAATCTACTAACGTAATCGATAAGGTCCCAGATGAGATAGATTCGTAAAAAACCACAACACCAAACGTAAAGCCAGTCTAATACCGGGATACCCTTGAATCCTTCGGAGATTGGATCGAAACGGGCCGGCCGAATGCGCAGGCCTTGTTACGTGGAGTAAATAGTCCTTTCTTTGATCTCTGCACAGATCCAGATATCCAATGATTCTGCGTTGAGAGCGGATAATTTACCTATCTGATAAAACCACCGAGATGTTTCTATAAAGAGAGCGGTAATGTTTTGGGTTTCTGCCATCGATTTTTTACTGTGAGTATAAGTATCTATATCTGGTATTTCTGTAGTGAGGCATATTTACTTGTTATCAATATTGTTATGTTACATAAACTAATTAATACACACACATACACACACTCACGACTTCCATCCCCGAAGGGGTAGGCAGAGGCGCAACCAGTGCACCCACCCTTCGCCGTGCATATTCCGTCCCATGAGATGATAGGGGGCGGGCCCATCGCCATATCGGGCACAAATTCCAGACTTATCAATTTGCCCGACCCGGGACTCGAACCCAAGATCTCAGCATTGCAGTCATACCACAATACAACCACGCCACGAGGCAGTCCACTAATTAATGAACTATATTATTGTGTGCAGCTACACTGTCGTGTTATTAATAGAGCTTAAACAGATTGAAAAAAAGTGTGTGTGTACTTATGTACACGCGTTAGAAGTTATACTTCTTTGGCGAACAAGATAAAAATCTTTTTAAATAACGCGCCAAAAGAAGTATAACTTCAATATCTTTCGCCTTATTTTACGTTCAAAATTCAAAACTAAAATTTTGACTATAGCTAACTTCAGGGTGTCGGTTTTCCGTGACGGTGTGCGCGCGCATCGTAAAAATTGACTCTCATCATTTTTCCCTAACGCGCCAAAAGAAGTATAACTTCAAAATATGACCTGACTTATAGTAACATAACATTAAAGTATCACATTAATATCATGCTTTCCAAGCATGTCGGCAATGTAAATGTAAATACGTTCTTCTGTATATTCACAATCAAAAGTTAGATACCAACTGACAAACACGTAACAAATTAAATTACCAAATTTTAGCTTAAACTTTGCACGAATAATAAATACATTCTGTACGTAGAATTCGGCGTAAAACCTTCAAACTTTTGTATACATAAACAACTTAACCGGGCTTGTCTGGATTAGCGACGTAAGAAGGATCTGTTGTAATAATATATGAAAAAGCCAGTAGTGTAATGGTTTTTGATATTTCATCTCTGAACGCGTTTGAACACGAAGATTTTCGTACCATACCATACTAGCCCTGTATTATGTACTGCCCACTGCTGAGCACGGGCCTCCTCTACAACTGAGAGGGTTAGGGCCTTAGTCCACCATGCTGGCCTAGTGCGGGTTGGCAGATTTCACATACCTTCGAAATTCAGAGAACTTCTCAGGTATCCTAACGATGTTTTCCTTCGCCGATTTTCGTACGCGGTTGCTTAAATGTAAGAAATATAATCACTGAACTTCTCGTCGGTCGATATTATATCTGCACCTCACTTCGATTACCATCAGGTGCAGTTGGGTCACTTTGCCGGGCTCGTGTATCTGGGATTGGATTAAATCTGAATGCGGTACAGTTCAACCTTAAATTAATCAATCTGCACTATTAAGAAGTGGTCTAATTAGTATAATAACTAGTTAGGTAAGTAATTACTGCAACTATAAGGGTAATAGAAGACTGATAGGAAGCTATCTTAGTATAAGTAATATGTAATAAGCATTACACCGAGAATAGATTTTTATACGGGCGGAAGCGCGAACAATAGCTAATATTACCAAGTTTATGTCAGATATTTCGACAAGATAAAGAATATTCCAGAGAGCCTCGTCTGACGAAATAATTACTTATTATAAACAGCGTTATAGGACGGCTTACGTCAACACCAACTGACTTCATCGGACGTAATGTCACGTCTATATTAGAGCGTTAAACTATTACAAAATTAGCCACATTAATTAAATTAATTAATGTGATCGTTATGTAAATTATCGTGTCAACTAATGAATTAATTGATTTCTCCACACGGGCATAATACGTGTAATACCCACTAAGGCTCCGTGCAGACGTTGTCAACTTGTTGCACTAAATACGATTCAAAATGGCGACTGCGATATGTCAATTTTGGTTTTTCATAAAATTACTTACACAAGGTTTTTGTGGATACACGGAACCGCTATATAATATTAGTGAAGATTAGTTTGTAATGCAATCAGCCCTGTATTATATACTGCCCACTACTGAGCACGGGCCTATTCTACTACTGAGAGGGTTTAGGCCTTAGTCCACCACGCTGGCCTAGTGCGGGTTGGCAGACTTCACATACCCTCGAAATTCTTATTGAGAATTCTCAGGTATGTAGGTTTCCTCACGACGTTTTCCTTCGCCGTTAAAGCGAACGATAATTGATAAACAATACACACGTAACTTCGAAAAGTTAGAGGTGTGCCTTGGGTTTTGAACCTCCGGACATTGTTTCGGCAGACCGTTCCATTCCCAACTAGGCTATCGGCCACTTAGTTAGTTAATAGTTACTTAAACGTGCTATTATTGAGAAAACTTCTCCGTGCAGCGAATAAAATATGAGTTTGCAGGTTTATGCTTATGGTGCTATTATCGAGTAAATATTCGTATTAATATTAGCGAATACTGGAGATCAATAATCGTATTCGCAAATACAAAAAATCCTATATTCGTTACATCACTAGTGGATTAGTATTTTTTTAATTGCTTCTGAATGACGAGACGAGCATGCCGCTCGCCTAATAGTAAGCGATACGACCGCCCATAAACAGTAGCAACAGCATACACAACTTTTAATTACAAAGTACTGCGTCATGCATGGCACTCCACTGCGCTCGTCACCCTGAGACTGATGTTAAGTCAGAAAAGGATCTTATGAAAATAATTTGACTTTAGTCATATTCGTGGCTTTCGTGTTATCATATATTCACAAATTAATTATAATTTTCATACAAGTATTCTTAAGTTTAAAGTCTGAGAACCACTGGCTGTGGTGTGCTACATGCGTATTCCATCAAGATTTGTGTCTTCGCACTGTGTCTCTTAACGTACTTTTTAAATATGATTCATTGGATACTAGCCAATCATACTCAATATTTAGCCTTATCTTGCGTAAATTAGAGTCTATAATGCAACACCGCGTGTTGATGCACGGATTCTACCTGTGTTGTGTGACGTTATACAGGTATTGTATTGTTTCTATTCATTGGAATTATCGACATATAATTCAAAGTGGTTCGCTGTTAGTAACTGTGTTTCGATGTGTTTACCAAGTAATCGTACATTCTTTTGCGACTACCTGCTTTGGTTTACTTTATAATGGCCTATTGCTGTGCATGTTCCCATTATGCGAGGTAATGATACCTGCATTATTAGCGTTATTTATATCAAGTAAATATATTATAATGTTGCTAAAGAATGGCACCGCTTAAAATATATTATCAAAATGTGCGCGGGTTGCGTACTAAAACGCATAACTTGTTTAGGAATATAGCTTTAAATATATTTGATGTTATTGTTTTTACTGAAACTTGGTTAGTAGAAGGGATACAAAGTAGCGAATTGTTTGATGGGCGATACTTAGTATGGCGTCGAGATCGTGACCTTAGTCGAACGTCTCAGACGCGTGGTGGTGGGGTACTAATAGCTGTTAGAAATCATCTAACTGTTGTGGAAAGGTATGACTGGCGAAGTACAGCAGAAGACATTTGGATTACTATTTCTTTGAAGCGGTCTAGACCTTCTGTAAGCTACAATTTACATATTTGCGCCCTTTACCTTTGTAAAGAAAACACTGGCCTTACATATAATGATCAGCTACAGAATTTTACTCATAACCTTAATAACATTGTATTAACGCATGTATCAGATAAATTTATTTTATTAGGAGATTTTAACTTTGGAAATCTGGTTGATTGGAGTGCTAATGCTGGTAGTCAAGATTTGTTGCCTGTTAACTATTCACTACAATACCTAAATGAATTTTTCGATACTTTAACAACTTGTTGCTTATGTCAGTATAACAACGTGCGTAATATAAACTATAGATTATTAGACTTAGTTTTCTCTAATGATTTGGTAAATGTTTCTGAATGTGGTGAACCACTCGCAGTACCTGTAGATATGCATCATAAACCGCTTACGATATGGGCTGAATTTGCTGAAATCCACAAATTTAAAGATAAATTTGCCACTAAGCATATATTTCATAAGGGAAATTATGAGGCCATTAATACGGCACTGGACCAAGTAAACTGGGATACCCTGTTCGACAATAAGTCATTGGATAACGCTGTTGCAGTCTTTTATGAAAATCTTTATGAACTTAGGGATCAATTTGTACCTATTAAGTCTGTACGACAATCAAAGCATCCAGCTTGGTATAATTCAGCGCTAGTAAAGGTGCTGAAAGAAAAGACCAAATACCATCGTAAGTACAAACGGTATGGCAATAAGTCGGATTACCAATCTTTCTCCCTACTACGCAGTAGAGCTATTGTTCTTGAACAAAATTGTTTTGATGCCTACATAGAGAGAATAGAACACTCCATCACTAAAGATCCTAAGGCCTTCTGGACCTACATAAAAAGTAAGAAAAATAATTCCACATATCCTAATACCTTGCACTACTACGATGAATCGGCTGACTCTGGTGTAGAAATCAGCAACTTATTCGCTAAATATTTCAGATCCACCTTCTTAAGCCCAGACAACACAGCAAATGATCCGTACCACTTTAAGGATACTGGTTCCACCTCAAATTGCATTAGTTCCCTAAATGTTTCCCATGAAGCCGTCCTAAAGCTGCTAAAGACACTAGACCTGTCTAAAGCCGGCGGTCCTGATTACATACCCCCCTTATTTATAGTCAAGAGTGCTAAATCCCTTGTAACACCTATCTCCATATTGTTCAAACGCTCAATAACGGAGGGCATAGTCCCTCAGATTTGGAAATCTGCATTTATAACGCCAGTATTTAAAAAAGGGGACAGGTCTAACATTGAAAACTACCGTCCCATTTCTAAATTGTGTTTATTTTCAAAAATTCTGGAGCGACTTGTTTATAATCAAGTATATGTTACTGTCCAAAATAGCATGGGTTGTCAGCAACATGGGTTTCTTCGTAAAAGGTCAACAACCTCAAACCTACTTTTGGCTGAGGACTATATATCACTAGGTATGGAGCAGGGCGCACAGGTCGACGTCGTATACACTGACTACAGTAAGTGTTTCGATCGTATTGAACATCGTATACTGTTACAAAAGATACTGGCGGCTGGGATACATGGTAATTTGTATCGATGGTTCTGCTCTTATATTGAGAATCGATCTCAGGCTGTCGTATTACATGGTTACACATCAGGTTGGTGCTCCATCCCATCTGGTGTACCTCAAGGATCATTGTTGGGCCCTCTTTTATTTAATTTGTTCGTTTCTGATATTCAACTGTGTTTTGAAAACTCCTATATATTATTGTATGCTGACGATATGAAGATACTTAAAGTAATAAGAAACTTATCGGATACCGTAATGCTTCAAAATGACCTTGATATATTTGTTACGTATTGTTCATCTAATAAATTGCAGCTAAATGTATCCAAATGTTCTTATACAACATTCACACGTAAAAGATTAATTATAGGCTCCGGATATAAACTTAATAATCAAAGTATTCACAAAGCAGAGCAGGTCAAAGATCTTGGTATAATTTTTGACAGTAAACTTCTGTTTGATAAACACATCGATTACATAGTCAACAAAGCATCTAAAGCTCTAGGATTTGTGATGAGAGCGTCGGCTTGTTTCCAATCCCTAAAAACTATAAAGATACTATATTGCTCATATGTACGCAGTCATCTTGAGTATGCCTCGCAAGTATGGAACCCGCAATACAAAACTTATATATCTCGTATTGAGGGTATACAAAAGAAGTTTCTGAAATATTTGGATTTTAAGGCCAAAAAGTATTCAGTGGATTATTATGATCGATGTAAACGTTATCACTTTATGCCACTAGAACACAGGCGCACCGTTAATGACATTTGCTATTTAGTTGGCGTTGCAAACGGTACTATTGATTGTCCTGACCTTTTGAGTAAAATAAAATTATGTACCAATCAACTTAATCTAAGACAAAAGTCTCTGTTACAGACATCGTTTGCCTCAACTAAGTATAGGCAAAATGCCTTTTTCTCTCGCAGTGCAAGGAAATTCAATGAGCTATCACCACAGCCGGAAATTGACTTATTTCATAGTAGCTTAAGGGTTATCAGAAAGCAAATGAATTCTGAGTTTTGTGCTAGCACATCCTATCATAGCTAACTTCGAGCATGACCACGGATTGGTGGGGTGGGTGGAGATGCCACAACTTGCTCTGCTTTCTGATGTTAGATAGTGGCACTCTCACCTGGCCATTGCTATTCCGTGAGCATTGCTTTAATTTTTTATTTTTATTTTTTAATCCAGTCTAGTACTAAGTTTGATTTTGATTTGGGATACACTCACGTTTAAGTATGTTTGAACTGGGGCTCTCCCCCCAGCAAAACGGCGCTCGAACTGCCCGATTGCCCGGGGAAGGACCTTATATGTTAGTACCTATATTAGTATTTGTACAAACTCATATGTGAAAGCTTTTTGTTAGCAACTTAGTTATATATATATATATTTAAACATTGTATTATTTGTCTGTAAGCTTTCTTAAAATTAATAAAATAAAAAAAAAAAATAAAAAATAATGCCCAGTAACAAGCTGGCATAATGTCCTTCAAACCGATACACAACAGTACGCATGTACTGTTGTGTGCACACACATACATACACGCGCGCACGCACACACTTACTCACACATATTCACGCCTTTAATTCCTAAAGGGGTAGGCAGAGGTGCAACTAGTGCACCCACTTTTCGTCATGTATAATCCGTCTTATAATATAATAGGGAGTGAACGTATCGTCAGACTCCGGGCTAATATTGAGTAAAATATCACTTTTCCCGACCCAGGATTCAAACTTGAGACCTTAATGGTTGTCGTACGCAAGCAATACAACTCCGCCACCAAGGCAGTCACTAATTTGAAATTCGTATAGATATGCCTTAAACTAATTAGATTAAGCGTTGGTAGCAAGATTATAATTAGTGTATTTTTCTATATTTTATTAATACTATGGATACAGTCGATCATTCTAGATTGTTGTAGAACTTTCTAGTAGTTTCTAGACATGATTAGCAAACACATTTTTTAATTAGACGTAAAAGCACCGGAACGCTATCCGCTGTACACACAAGCAAACGTGAATAAACTTTAGTTGATACCAACTTTGTTAATTAACTTGTAACTAGCTTGTTAAGACTTTGTCGTTCCATCAAACATGTGCCTATGGGAGACAGGAAACATTAGGGAAAGATAATTTATCTTCAATACATAGGCTGTTAGGGATAATATTGCGATTAGTATCGTATAGACTGCCTCTGTTGCGTAGTTGTACTACGGTACGACTGCAATGCTGAGGTCTCGGTTTCGATCCCCGGGTCGGGCAAAGTATATCGGGTTTTTTTACCCGGTATCACCCGGAGTCTGAAATTTGTGACCGATATGGCGATAGGCTCGCCCCCTATCACATCATGGGACGGAATACGCACGGCGAAAAGTGGGTGCACTAGTTGCGCCTCTACCTACCCCTTCTGGGATAAAAGGTGTGAGTATATTATTGTAGATTTTGTAAACCTGCGTTAAACGATGGATTACTCATATACTAAGACAATTTTTTATAATCCATCTATATTTCCGAGACCACGTACCTACAGAATAAGTGTATTCCACAATGTATGTAATATTTATAATTTAAAAATACAGTTGGACAAAAAAAATACACAAAGATAACTAACCATGTTACTGCAAAATTTTAGCAGAATTTTAATAATAAAGTAATGTACACAAGTCTCGGAGATACTATGATTTAAAATCTCTTGTCGAGGAAGTGAGTAATAAACTAAAAATAGAACCAACAATGCGCGTTTTTATGCTTCGTACATTTAGAGGTCACATTGGGAAGAAAATTTCATACCTATAAGGATGAAGTGATTAGAGTTATTGCATTGTTTCTACAGTAGCTGGTCGACTAGGGAGAAGATTAAGATTCTTACATATTAAGGTGCTCCCAAACAGCAGTTATCCAACGTTATAAAACATTGTGTATCACGTTAACATTTCATAACAGTGTGTAACATTTTTGTTATAATATGTTAAAAATTTTATATGTTATAATCGCTCCCACACTGGTTCACCTCGTTGTAAAACATCGTATAACATTCTTTATATAAAAAATTGTTAAATTAAGTTGTATAACATCACTAACAATTTATATTTATACAAAAAACGTTATACAACAAATGTTAGCAACGTTCTCTAACGTTATATAACTGCTGTGTGGGAGCACCTTTACAAAACAAAGTCCCCTGCCGCGTTTATCTGTCTGTCCGAACGCGACAAACTCAAAAACTACCTAACGGGCTTCGATTAAAGGAATGGAGATAGTTTGAGACCCTGGAAAAGATATAGGCTACTTTTTATACCGGGAAAATACATAACGGGACTTTTCTCCCGGAAAAATTCTACACGCGGGCGAAGCCGCGGGCTAAAGCTAGTAGAATATAAGAACAGTGTTCTTTTGAAACGTTAAACCATTACGTCGTAAACATCATCACGCGTGATTATGAATTATAAAGATTATGTAATGGAAGGATCATCAGAGTCTAATTGGCAATTTTTTTATAGTGAAAACCGGAAGGTACGAGTTAGACTCGCGCGCCGAGAGTTCCGGTAAACTATCTTTTTTGTTATGCATTGCATTGCATTGCCTTTTTTGTTGTTTTGAAAGTGCATATATACGGTTTTAAGACTTGACTTCTTGCCAAATTTCATTTTTTAGCTCAACGGGAAGAACCCTATTGGTTTAGACTCCCTTATGAAGTCGCAAAATATGCGTCATAAATGGTCATATCTTTTGATTGCGTTGACTTACGAAGTTTGATTTTTCACAACCGAAAGAGACCGTAGAACCGTGTTTGGTATAAACTTTAACTTGGTACGTCTACTCGTTCCTGAGAAAAAGGGTCTTGACAGACATAGTTGCAGCCAGCAGCATTTCCGGACAGATACGACCTAGCGACCTTCAAAAAAAGAGCGTATTCCCACCTGAAAGGCCGGCAACGCATCTCTGTGCTCCCTGGTATTGCAGATGTTCATGGGCGGCGGTGATCACTTACCATCAGGTGAAACGTATGCTCATTTGCATCATAAAATAAAAAATATACGGACAACAAAGTGATCTTATTAGGGTTCCTTTTTGAGGTACGGAACCCTAAAAAGTGGACTAATGATGCAGATAGGTATTGTATTGATAGCAGTGTGTTATCTCCACGGTTGGAAATGTGTAAAAACGAAGTCCTAGATGGTTGCGGACGTCAAGTCTTTATAAATCTTGGAACACTGGTGTCCACGCTTTGTCAATCAACAAAGACTATAGGTAAATAGAAATGAGATGCTCCCTTGTTCCCTTTTGGGCTGGACAGTGCATATTATGGAAGGATGGTGTTCTACTTTGATTATTTCCTTTAGTTTTGTTTTTCATGTTGCCTTAATTTTGTGATTTAAGCAATAAACGTTCTTTCGTTCATATTATTTAACTTCAGCTAACATGATTTCTAAAGGTATCATCAATTTGAGGGGATTATCGCCTGGAACTCCTTTTGTAAATCAACGCAACGATAGCACAGGACATTATGTGTAGGTACTAATATTTTAAAGAGGAAAGACTTTATTTTTTGTTTGGTTTTTTTGTAGGTACTAATATTACTATCTAGTATTATAAAGAGGAATGATTTGATTTTTTGTTTGTTTGTGTGTAATGGATAAGCACAAAAACTATTGGACTGATTTTGAAAATACATTCACCTATATAAAACTACATTAACGCATGCTCACGCCTTTTATCCCCGAAGGGGTAGGCAGAGGTGCAACTAGTGCACCCACTTTTCGCCAAGCGTATTCCGTCCCATGATGTGATAGGGGGCGAGCCTATCGCCATACCGGGCACAAATTCCAGACTCCGGGCTGATACTGAATAGAAAAATCCAATATCACTTTGCCCGACCTGGGGATCGAACCCGAGACCTCAGCCTTGCAGTCGTACCGTAATACAGCTACGCCACCGAGGCAGTCTAAAACTACATTATGTAGTACAAAATACCAGTTGCATACTCTATTATCAGAAACTATCTCAGCGGACTACATTTAAAAATATTTTTCAGCATCGAAAACGTACCATCCATCAATCTTAAAACCGAAAACTGTCAGAGTGAATTTGCTAAAATATCTATAGAAACGGTATTCGCAACACTGTAATGAATTGCCAAACTCTTTTGTATAAGCAAATGTAAAACTGTTTTCGCAAAATCATTTGATTTCTCAAAGGTGTGTCTGATGAAATTGGTTTAAACAATAAAATTCATACAATAAATTGTGTTTGCAATTTGCGCGCTTCCACAAAAGGAAATAAGGGAGCGTAACATCTCTAGAGGTTGATCGTAAGAGAATTGTATCGTGAAGCACAATAGACATTTATATATTCAATTTATTGCTAGAATATCTAATATGTTCGCATTGTGATAAATATGTATTTTGGTGTGCCCTTGTTATTAAGAAAGAACAGTCTTCATAATTCCGAATATAATGTTTTGAAATAGATACTTTTAATATTGTGGTATCTATACTAATATTATACAGCTGAAGAGTTTGTTTGTATGTTTGGTTGAACGTGCTAATCTCAGGAACTACTGAACCGATTTTAAAAAGCCTTTCACTAATAGGAAACTAAGTTACTCCTGAGTGCTATAGGCTTTTATCACGGGAAAATATTCTTATCCTGGAATAACTTTTTCACGCTGGCGGAGTCGAGAGCAACACTAGTCAATTATAAAACTAACAGCTGTTGTTTAAACTCTATTGGCCAATAAGGCTTTTTTTTTTCTAAAGAGACAATGTTTAACTTAACGTAAGCAGATGTTTTAAATACCCTTGAATTTTAAATTCTATGTTTCTATTGAACTCAACTAAAACAAGTCGATAAAAAATCTACGTCTTAGCAAGTAGCTAGTATACTGTAGAAATCTCGCAGACTATATTGAGATTTACAGTCGCATTTTACATCGAGGGTGTTCTAATTTTAAATGGATCGCTACTGGCCAACTTGTTGCTTGCGACAAAACAAGTCTTGTAACTGAGAAAGATGTGTATACTTCGAAGGTTTTCGTTGGGTTCGCAAGGGTCCGAGTTTAATCCTAAAAACGTCGCGTGATACCTTAAATTAAAATATGCATTTATTTTTTATGGCATTGAATGACGAGACGAGCATGCCGTTCGCCTGATGGTAAGCGATACGACCACCCATAAACAGTAGCAACACCATCCATCACCTTGAGTTACAAAGTACTGTGTGGCATTCCACTGCGCTCATCATCCTGAGACATAAGATGTTAAGTCTCACTATGTCCTGTAGTTACACTGGCTACAATGTCCTTCAAACTGAAACACAACAGTGCATGCACACTGCTGCTTGACGGAAGAAATAGACATTGCGGTGGTACCCACCCAGACGGTCTCTTACATATGAGAGACCTACCACCAGTAAAGCATGATGTGAATTATGTAGTAAAATTAGTGATCATAATTCATAATCTTTAACAAAAACGACCTTCCTGTAAGGAGTCTATAGTGTAAAACTGACGTATAAAACCATACTACACACGCAATTTAACAACTTGTTTAATCCAAATATTCCCACTCTTAAGTTAGAATATTCTAGAAACAGAGCTGGGATTAAGACGCTGAATAATGTACGCGTTGAGAATAAAAATAACAGTGAGCAAACATGTTGCAAAACTTTCGCAGATACAACAAAACTTTAAAATGTTCTTAAAGCATTTATGCCGCTTCATAAAGTTTTCCACAAATATGAGAGTAAATCTAAGTAGAAAGGTTCAATCACACTAAGGTATTGTCGCAAATACTGTCAACTTGCTGTCACGAAACACTATATTATTTATTGCGGTTACCGAAGCAACTCCCTGTTTCATCGTAGCAGTGTTTCTTGTCAAGATGGCAACTTCTGCGAGACGTTTTAGGTAATCAGCATTTAATATTTTTTACTATTCCTAGCATTTGAAAAGGTTATGATATGTACAATTCAATCAATAAAATGCATTTATATTAGAATACCTTCTCTCGCAGCTCCGCCCGAGTTAATGGATAAATAATTAATGGATATCCTGGAGGATATGATCTACCCGTGTGCCAAATTCCATTGAAATCCTTTCTGTAGTTTCAGAGATGTGCAGTAACAAACAAACGGATAGAATTATAAAAATCGCTGATTTGTTTTCCATTACTTTTCTTTAGTCACCCCCTTTCTTTTTATCAAATTTCTTTAAATGTCCACACCGGTCCTACTGCTTTATTATAATATGTATAGATTACGTTCAAAGGACAATGGTACTTGACAGCAAAGGCGTTGGTATGTGAATTAAAATTTACAGGGTCTGTGTAACATTAGCGCGTTGAGCGGCGGCTATATGAAGGAGGTCTTACGCCCGAATAAGTACTCAAACGCTTTTTAAATATTTGAGATGGCCTTACGGATTTAAGCATTCGTTATGCTTGCAATTGGTATACTGAAACGTTGCTTATCTCCTAACCTTAAATGTAAGGCGACTCAGTTTAAGATCCGCTTATTGATTCAAACGGTATTCACAAAAACTGCTTAAAGTTTGACAGGTATGTAAGGCATAATCCGTTAAAATCCGTTATAATAGTTTAATTTCAATGTCTAACATTCGCGTAAACGTAAGGAATCATTAGGTATGTAAGGCTTCCTTATATGGCTGTTAATCGAGATTAATTTGAGAGTGCTTCAGACTAGTCTCAAATCTTTAATAATTTTATTGCGTAATAACTACTTATTATATTCTCTTTTGATTTAATAAAACGTCTTTTTCTTCACTTTCATCATTGTCTGAGGAGGAATATGCCTAGTGTCAATCGAAGAAATCGAGAGAAATTAAACGCTTACGAAGAATACAATAATGATGAATATAAAAGAATATTCCGACTCAGCAAGGAAACAGTTCTTCATTTATGTTCCTTAATTCAGGACAATATCCAGCCGGTCACAAAAAGAAATCAGACAGAGGGATATTTTTCACGGGAAACAACCAACGGTAGTACATCGTATTGTGCATAGTGTGGCGATTAAGTTAGCACAACTAAAAATCTGATTTATTAATATGCCTACTTCTGACTAAGACTTCTGATGATAAAAACGAAATAAGAATTATGAATATTATTGTTGTTGAGTTGTTTACTTTTTTTACAAAGTGGCTAATGTCAACACTGACCATACTGCCAAGTGGCAAATATAAATAAATTATAATGGGTTCATCACATCAATGTTAAGAATATAATACCTAATTAATAAATTATTTCTAATAATGAATATGCCATAGGTATTAAAAACCATTCTACGTACCATTTTTACTATGAAGCATCTGCACCTACCTAGTACATAAAATACACACGAAAATTAAATATAATAGTCATTTTTTTTTAAATTTATTTATTTATTTTGTTTACCATTTCATTAAGATACAATCACAATCTTACATTACTGGTGATCTTTGCACTAGGCTCGCAAAGATCTATGAGTGGTTACATTTGCATAATTTAGATTTCTATCCATATGTATATAACATTAAAAAACATTTTTAATGTGCGTATTATGTTATTTGATTTATTTATTTTTAATATTTGAAAAAATATACTGCGTGAAACGACACATAAATATCAATTTATTAAAAATATGTAATCGAAAACAAACTTTTTATAATCTATAGCAAAATAACTGCTCCTCAACTGATTTTTCGTATTTTTCCGTCAAATATTTTAAAGTACGTTTGAGAATGCCATTTAAAATAAGAAGCCTGTTAAAATTAAGTAGGCCTCAGATAACTTGGTTGGTTGAGTAGCGGTTGAGTATTCGGGCATTAATGTACTTAATTCTCTCTAAAGGTGAGCACAATAAAACGTGTTCTATCTTTATATATATATAATTCTCCTGTGCGTGTGTATGTCACTGAACTCCTCCTAAACGGCTTGACCGATTTTAATGATTTTTTTGTGTCTTTAGGTGGATTCGGGAAAGGTTTACATTTACAGTTCGGTCCGGGAAAATGTATAACGGCACTTTTATCCAGGTACAAACCCTTCGTGCGGCGAAGCCGCGGGCAAATATTATATAAAATTCTTTTGCTACATCTTTTAAAAACGTGCACTATTTTTAAGCGAGAAAATTATCTGTTTCTCGTCTCGGCAATAAAATTGATGTCATATTTTATAATGCATACATTTGTACACACATGCAGTTTTTTATTCTACGATCATTATAGCAATTTAAGCTCTCTGAAAATTATTGTATTACTACAAATCTACTACAAATTAACTACTGACTGACTGGCTGGACTGCCTCGGTGGCGTAGTTGTATTACGGTACGACTGCAATGCTGAGGTCTCGGGTTCGATCCACGGTTCGGGCAAAATGATATTGGGTTTTTCTACTCTGTATCAGCCCGGAGTCTGGAATTTGTGTCCGATATGGCGATAGGCTCGCTCCACATCACATCATGGGACGGAATACGCACGGTGAAAAGTGAGTGCACAAGTTGCACTTCTGCCTACCCCTTCGGGGATAACGAACGTGAGTGTGTGTGTGTGTACAAATCCTTAAATCCCTTTTATTTAAACTGATTATTTATGATTAAGGTATTATTAATTTGGGCAAACGAATAATATTAAAACCAAGTTTGTGTTTAACAATACGAAGTTTTGAAGTTATTTTCGTATCGCGGTGAATAAATATAAGTTCCCATTCAGCCAAAATGCTTTAAAATCCTGCACAAAAGAAGTCTCCTACCAGTTCCAATCTCAAGAAGACAATCAGAGGAGGTTTTGTATCGTAAACAATGTCAATCAATAAGTGTAGGGACTGTGCAAGACCTACATAACCAGAGGCCCGAGGCCGACTATTTTTACTTTGAAAGAGGACAAAGTATGTAAGATGTGCTATAAAATAGAAAATATGCAATTATATGTTTTTATCAACAACAAAAAACGGTAAAAATTAAGTTATGTTATTTCGCAACGTGGGTATTGCGTGATAATTTCTTTGTTGTTATGGTGTCTGTGCAAATAAATGTAATGTTGTTGTTTTTGTTGATGTGTCGACCTCACATTGGAGTCGAATAGCGGCAGGTGAGCTTACTTGATAATAAGATCTTGAAAAAGAATAAGAGAGTTCGTACGCAGCTCTCTGATAAAAAATACAATTTCGTTGCAACAAGAAAAAACATTTTTCATTTTATCGCATTTCAATTTGAATATAATAGATTTTTAGTTGCTCAATTAAAAGAGTAGCGATGAGACATTTCCTATGGTTTCCTATAAAACTTATAATAAACTTTTTTTTTTTTTTTTTTTCTTGCATTGGATGACGAGATGAGCATGCCGTTCGCCTGATGGTAAGCGATACGACCACCCATAAACAGTAGCAACACCATCCAGCACCTTGAATTACAAAGTACCTACTGTGTGGCATTCCACTGCGCTCGTCATCCTGAGACATAAGATGTTAAGTCCCATTATGTCCAGTAGTTATACTGGCTACAATGTCCTTCAAACCGAAACACAACAGTGCATGCACACTGTTGCTTGGCGGTAGAAATAGACATTGCGGTGGTACCCACCCAGACGGCCTCTTACATAATGAGAGACCTACCACCAGTAAGTCAACTATACTTAATGACATTTTAATCTCCACAACTATTCGTCGCAAGAGCCAGTTTATCAACTACTAACCAATTTAAGTCTCACACGACAGTGACTTGATCAATTAAGGCCCGAGGCTCCTTGCGCTAAGTAATTTTAAATTAGCCCACCCGCTTACAAATTCCCAAGTTTTCGAATTTCCCCCCACATTATGGATGTCGGTGAAACTCATTATAATAATATTATTATCTTCTTTGCACAGCAGCAGGATTTAAATTACACAGAACACGCAAGTAAAGCAAATTATGCGCATTTCCTCAATGTAAATACGAGTGGCGGTACTGCGAGCATTTTATACAACTGCGGCATTGCTTGCATAAATCACGTGTCTTTGTCTTTAGAGGAACGCAGTTCCTTGTGGATTTTTCGTTAATTATTACGATAGATGTACAGTCAGCAGCATAAGTATCTGTACAAAATCAAAATTTCAAATGGCCTATATACGCGTTAAGTTAAACTAAAACATTTTCATCTTCATTGGAACTAAAGTAAATCTCTTTTATTTTATTTTTGTGAAGAGAAAAAAAAGATTAGTAAGAACATAAAAGTATGTAGGCAATTTGAAATTTTGAATTTGTTCATCTTATTATGCTGCTGACTGTACATTTTCGAATGAGTAATATTTGAAACAATACTGAATACAGCCTGTTGCTCTGTCATATCTGTACAGAGAAATGTATAAAAGTTGAAGTATGGTAGAATGGCATTTTTTATCTTACTTCTTATGTTATCTTATCTAGAAGAGAAAGTTTGTTTTAATGTTTGGATGGTTGTTGGAAGTAAACGCAGAAACAGCTGAACGGATTTGGATGAAATTTGGCACACGGGTAGATCATGTCCTGGATTAACACATAGGCTACTTTTTATTCCGGTAATTTGCTCCCATGGGAAATAGTGTATATTTTTAATCTGATACTTCAAGTAGATGGCGCTGGCGTTGTAATGTGTTTTAGGGACTTTTGTAACGGGAAACATTTTCGGGCGAAGGCGCGATCCACACCTAGTGTTATTGTTATATAATATGGTTTTATTTTAGAGATTTCTTACATTTATTCTACCCAAATCTTAGTTACTCTCGTAGAACCTTTTGTTCCTTAACATAAGAAAAAGCATCGATCGATATTCTTCTTGTTTTCCTGTAGCCATAGTGGTTAAGATGGCTGCCCTCGCTACGATGTACCCTACACAATTGTTATGAAGGTAATAATTTAATTTCCCTGTGGATAGTCGATAGCTTATCACGCAAGGTGGCTCCCATCATATAGATAATTATAATACTATTTCATAATATATAGTTACGCTTATAACCCTGAGGGGCGGAGTAGAGATGCAACGATGATAACGAGTAGATGGCCAAGTATCTGGCTTGAGCCACTCAGTACACAATGTTGGAATGATGCTTGAGATAATAAGGATAGTTGTCACACGCTTGAGATTTTATATTTTTACTTGAGAGGACGGCTTGACGTAACGTATTGATAAATTATAACTTGACAGCCGTCTGCAAAAAAATGCCATCCTGCCCAAGTAGTAACTACCGGCTTTATCCACCGGCCGGAAAATCCTTTCGGCTTTCTAGAAATAAAAATCCCTCTATAAATTGTTTCGATAAAAAAATCTAGTTGTCTATATGCTAAATTCCGTAAGTCCTCTATTTACCCAAAAAAGGGGTAAGGTTAAAAAATTATAAGTAACAAGAACCGCCAACGAATTCTCATCACTATCCAGTACTTTATGCAAAGAGCGCACCAAGCGACTAATTTAAAAAGCAATACCATCTACATACTACTTAAGACCGGATTCCCTTTTTAATCTGTGTGCATAGCCAGTTTTCAATTCCGCTCAGAACAGGAAAGCATGAATATACTTAGCATATGTTATCTTTATTTACATTGAGTATTCAACAAGTCTGTAAGAAGTGATTTTTAAAGGCTTCTGGCAGCTTCTCTTTTATGTCAATTAAATTATGGATTAACACAACTGCTAAGCATGTTAAGCGCCTGTTGAGCGATAGGCTTTTTGGTTTATTTGTTATTTCTACAAGGTAATCAAGGCATTTTCAGTGAACTGAACTCATTTAACTAATCAGATTAGTCACGTATATTATAAATAGTATCTTACTTGTGAAAACTTATTAATGGCCTTATTAATTTTATTTTACATTAATATTGTATGAGCTAGCTGTAAGTTTACCGAATAAATGAATACAATAGGGAACTGTATCCTTGGTCAACTTTAAAGTTTTCTAAACATATTTAAATTGATTTGGAGTATTGCAAAAAATATCTGCTCAAAATCACCGTGCATATTGGTAATAATGGATAAATTAAAAAGGAAAATAAGACCCTATATAGTTTAGGACAAGTTATAATTTTGTGTAGTATAATATACGAGCACGTGTAGATCCAAAAATTTTAGAATCGCCAATTTTAGGGTTTTCGCTATAGGGTGCTCGCTATCGGTCCAGAGTTTGGAATTTGTGCCCGATAAGGCGATAGGCTTACACCTATGTCGTGGAGCAGAAAAGACATGACGAAAAGTCAGTACCCTGGTTAAAAACCTGGTTACCGGTGGTAGGTCTCTCATTATGTAAGAGGCCGTCTGGGTGGGTACCACCGCAATGTCTATTTCGACCGCCAAGCAACAGTGTGCATGCACTGTTGTGTTTCGGTTTGAAGGACATTGTAGCCAGTATAACTACTGGACATAATGAGACTTAACATCTTATGTCTCAGGATGACGAGCGCAGTGGAATGCCACACAGTACTTTGTAAGTCAAGGTGCTGGATGGTGTTGCTACTGTTTATGGGTGGTTGTATCGCTTACCATCAGGCGAACGGCATGCTCGTCTCGTCATTCAATGCAATAAAAAAAAAAAAAACTGCTAACCTCATTGGAGATAAAGGCGTGGTGTGTGTTTTGAATGTTATCAATTTGTGTCAAGATAAAAAATAAACAAAAACTAACACTGGCACCATAAAGAGTTTTCTGACGACTGAACGTTGGATTTATTAAGTGGCCGATTGCAAAAGTTTTGTACATTCGAGTTGTTTGTTTTGTTGTGATAAAATGAGATTTGTTTTTGTTTTTATTGCGTTTAGTAAATGAGTGTTTCAATAAAAATACTTTTTATATTGTGAATAGGTACTAAACGAAATAAACGCTAAGTAAAATGAATAATTAGTTAACATGTAGGTAATAGTAAATGCTCTGCTGAAAAAAGCGGCGATAGCCTAGTTGGGAGTGGAACGCACTCGAAACAAATGTCCGCAGGTTCAAAACCCAAGGGCACACACCTCTGACTTTTCTAAATAAGTTATGTGTGTATTCTTTGTGAATTATTACTCGCTTTTACGATGAAGGAAAAACATCGTGAGGAAACCTACATACCTGAGAAGTTCTCTATAAGAATTTCGAAGGTATGTGAAGTCTGCCAAACCGCACTAGGCCAGCGTGGTGGACTTAGGCCTAAACCCTCTCAGTTGTAGAGGAGGCACGTGCTCAGCAGTGGGCAATATATAATACAGGGCTGGTATGGTATGGCTGTGCTGAATTATTATGGAAATCTATTATTTTGGTAAAACACGAGTAGACTCTTCGTGGTTTAGACGCACGCTTGGTTTGGCAATTTAAAGTAAGTCGTTACATATTATAGACAGAGATTTGTTTGTGATTTCTAAACAGATATTATTCAAGGTTTACTTTGACATTTCCAACATGAAAAAAAAATGTTCATGGTTAAACTACAAAAAGATTTTTATATATATATATTATTTACGTAATCAAATCATAGGCAGAGTATGGATGAGATTGTTGCGCCACAGCCTAGGCTTTCGAGGATAAATGCGTGGGTAAATGAGTTAATATATTATGTATGAAATTTATATCTGGTACCTATAATTATATGACAGTTCGAGTAAAACAAGTTTTCAAATCAATTAGTGGTTGAGTGTTCAAATAAAATTAGAGGAGAAAATAGAGTAACTTAAACATAAATATTACATTTAGATTCCCAGAACTATGTACTTTACACAAAATATCTCATGGAGGAGAATGGGTGAAGCAGTAACAAATATTGTCTATGATTTCAGTTGTGTGAGTCTCACTTTTATCAACTAGCCTTTGCTCGCGGCTCCGCCTGCGTGAAAAAGTTTTTCCGTGATAAAAGTCCCTCTATATATTTTCCGGGACAAACAGTGGTCTATTTGCTACTCCAAACTATACCTAATCAATAAATTAAATTCATCAAAATTCATCCAGATCCGTTCAGCCGTTCTGGCAGGATTAATTAACAAACATTCATCCAAACTCGCAATAATATTAGTACAGATGAGCGACTAAACAGATTAGAAATAATAAGTGCGTTAATTTACCCAAGTTAAGTGGACGCGCCTTGGTGACAAAAAATACTGATGGTCCTTGTTATTATAAAGTACAGTTTTATAAATTCACATATTTACAATTTCCTATTCAAGTACTTAATTATTTTGATACTTAGACGTATTCTAGAGTATTCATAGCGATTCATAATTTAACTGGACTGCTGTACTCAATCCGGCACGACTTGAGATGCCTATCAGTTATTTGCTTCCCCTTTTATGTCGGATTAAGCGCACTCTTCCACCTGTAATTCTGTAAACTGTTATGTAAGAACGCTGTGCACTGAACAATGCTAGTAGATCAAGATCTTGAACAAATTGATTTAAGAATATACTTTGTTCTTATTTGGCATAATAAATTTAAAGACTTTGAAGTGAGTTTCAAAGTGAAGATTGAGTAAGTTATCGCTGTTTTCGTTTATATTTGAACTGCAACTTAAATTCCAAATTAAAACATCGTTCTGGTAGTATAAAGATAGCATGTTGGTAAGAGTACCCTCACTGCCTTATAATTAAGGCATCTTAACAAATTTAAGCGCCACTGGATGGAAAGACAGGAAAAAATTATAAAGAATTATAATAGGACTAAATCTAAGGACTGATTTCACCGCGTGCTGATAAACGCTATTCGTCACATACATTTATATGCCGACCAAACACAAAAGCTACACTCTAACCTAGGAGCATAAATTAGCGTGTGACTTTTATATTTGGTCGGCCTACACATTTATGCGAAAACTAACGTTTATCAGCAAGTCGTGAGGTCGGGTCTAAGTATAATACTAATATTTTATTTCAGTCAGTACCAAGGAATCCTGTAAGTGCAAGAATAGTATGGGCAGCCATCCACAACCTGACTCATTAAAAAGGCTTGATACAATGTTACCTAAAACTTTCGAAAAAAGAATCAAAAACAAATCGATTGTGGAACGAAACCAAATGCAATGCAATGCAATCAGCCCTGTATTATATACTGCCCACTGCTGAGCACGGGCCTCCTCTACTACTGAGAGGGGTTAGGCCTAACGAAACCAAAACAAACATCTAAAAGATTGGGCTTCGTTGGCAAAACCGTCGCTTTGTGTTGCTATACAAAAATCTATAGTTTTAATAAACTAATTTAAAGTATGTACATTACGAAAATTGGGTTATATTACGGTTTTTTTGTTGTTTAGATTTACAATCACAGGCTTTTCCATCCTCTTGATTTTTAAGCACTCTTGTGTTTATTTATAATCTTGTAGTTTTAATTTAGGCACGTTAGTGCGATATTTATAGTTATTACTAGCTTTTGCCCGCGGCTCCGCCCACGTGAATGAGTTTTCCCGGTATAAAAGTCCCGCTTTATATTTTCCCGGTATAAAAAGTAGCCTATAATCTACCCGTGTGCCAAATTTCATCGAAATCGAAAAGTTATTAAATTACTAAAATGGCTATTAAAAAATAGGGGTTGATCGTAGAGGGTTGAAAATTTAGGGTTGTATGTATTTTTTAATGCCCTTTTATAGAAAATAAAAACAAAAAAATTGTCCTAAAATAAAATAAAAATTGTTAAGGGTGAACAACCCTTATCACTTAGGGGGATGAAAAATAGATAACAACCTATTCTCAAACCTACCAAGTGTGAATATAAAATTTCACCTAAATCGGTTCAGCCGTTTCGGAGGAGTACGGGCACGAACATTGTGACACGAGAATTTTATATATTAGATTACCCACTAAATAAGTCGTTGTATTGTATAACGATTTGGCTTGGCAGTTGGTACAGACATCAGCCATGGCCTGTTGATTCAAAGCCGGCACATCGCCCTCAGCGCTTCGGAAATTTCAATAAATTATCAGTGAACTAATATAATTTACCCACGATCGCAATTAATGTTTAATTTTTAAACGAAATAATAGACTGGATTACCGCAGCCGAATTTGTATTAAAAGCAAAAAAAAATTGGTGGTCTATTGACCACCGTCTATTGAATACAATACGTTCTTGAATTTGTTCAGTTATTTATGTGGCTGACTGTACATAGGGTCCTTTTGTTTATTAAAATAATACACTATATAGATTTTTTTGCGACATTGAGTTTTATACATATTTGGAATCAGTACATTTTTCTCCGTTTTTGAAAATTGTTTTAATTTTTCGAAACTAAATGTTGCTCAAGTCAGTTAGACCGCGAACCATCGATATTATTTTCAGAAAAATATTTTTTAATAACGCCAATAAAACAATTTTAATGAATCTGTTAAGAACACGCCTACGACATCCGGTTACTCAGTAAATACGTTCGTTTTTCTACGCCGTAGCAATTTTCGTAGGCGTGTTGAAATGGCGTAGCATAAAATATTTACTTTTATTGTTATACGATATTTCGTCTACAAAATTAAAGCACTTAGTAGTTCAATGGCCGAATATGGTATTAAAGGCAAATAAAAACATGTTAGATTATTTTAAATGCGAATACACACTCACGCCTTTTTATCTCCGAAGCGGTAGGCAGAGGCGCACCTACGTGCACCCATTTTTCGCCGTGCGTATTACGGCCCTTAATGTGATAGGGGGCGAGCCTATCGCCATATCGGGCACAAATTCCAGACTCCGGGCGAATACTGAACAGAAGAATCCAATATCACTATGCCCAACCCGTGGATCGAACCCGAGACCTCAGCATTACAGTCGTACCGTAATACAACTACGCCACCGAGGCAGTCGTTTAAAGGCGAATAAAACATGAATATCATAAATACACAACAATATCCGATATAAAATTGCGTGACAAATTATTCCATTGTTGCATAAACGGTAATCAGGGCCGCGGGAACATTTCCCGCCACGTACAATAAACTCGTATTTCACGAAAACAAACCCTAAATTAAGCGGCACTTAAAGACCATTGTATAAAATATAGATTGATGGAGAAATATATTTGAAAAATGATGCTATCAGGTGAACGTGACGCAATGGTTGCAAAGTTCCTTTTTAGGGTTCCGCACCTTAAAGGAAAAAAGAACCCTTATAGGATCACTTTTTGTCCGTCTGTCTCAAACTCAAACTCAAAATTTTCTTTATTCAAATAGTCTTTAACAAGCTCTTTTGAATCGTCATGAATCTACCACCGCTTCGGAACGTGATATCGATGTGAAGAAGAAGCGGCGCAAGAAACTCCTCCAGCAGAATACGATCTTACAATATGATATATTTTTTTCCAACAATGTCATAGTACTGTCTATCTGTTAAGAACCTTATTCTCAGGAACGCGTAGAAATATCAAGTTGAAATTTAT
This sequence comes from Sphinx pinastri, assembly GCA_947568825.1. Classification (NCBI taxonomy): domain Eukaryota; kingdom Metazoa; phylum Arthropoda; class Insecta; order Lepidoptera; family Sphingidae; genus Sphinx; species Sphinx pinastri. Next base: position 6,093,150 of record OX387620.1, read on the forward strand.
ATCAAATACAGTCAACGCGATCAAAATATATAAAAAACCGTTTGTCGCATATTTTGCGATTTCGCAAGTGAATTAAAACCTATAGGATACTTCCCGTTGACCTAGAATCATGAAATTTGGCAAAAAGCAAGGCCTTATAGCACATGCAAAAGAAAAAATTCTGAAAACCGTAAATATGAACTAACAAAAAAAAGAATTTACAAATTTTTTTAATTTGATTAATTTATTAAGAATTTTGGCGAACTATTGAACTTACATACTTAGATACCTTACCTACAAGTTTGTCGGAACCCTCAGTACGCAAGTTCAACTCGCATTAGTCCGGTTTTTTTCAAAATGGGCCACTATCAGAAATGGGTCAAATAGGTCGTGAAGTGTGCAGCCGATGCTTGGACGAGCGATGGGCAAGACATGGTTTGAATTCGCAACGAGTGGACTCCTTCAATCGTGAAAAAATCCAAGCTGTTGTGAGAATTGGAAGAAAATTTCTGAATAAACGTGAGGTGTAACGCCCTGAATATTAGGGTATAAAACCTTTCGTATTATAGATATTTATGGACAATTGTGACCGCATATCATCAGGTGGAACTGCCCGCACGGGATTACAGCCGGCTGTTACGTTGTTTTATTTCTTTCATATCTGTCTCACTAACTCCCACACGGCTTTTATTTTTTTATGTCTATAGTCCACAATATGCCGTATAGTGCCACGTTAAATAAAATAAAACTAAGTGCTACTAACTACCTACATTTTCAAATTAAGAATAATGTTATTTTAAATGCGTAACTAGATTTTTATAGTGTTAATATTACTGTAAAATGACTTACATAGATACATACAACACACACTGTTATGGCATTAATCTTACAGCATTAGACAATCCGAAAAACTTTTCCTCGTACTATTGTCACTAAACTTAAAAAAATAAACAAAATATAGAAAACATTTTAATTTACATCGCAAAGAGTTCCCGATTTAACGAAATAGAGCGCGAACTCTTAAAGTTCAAATAATAAACAGTACAACGCCGTAAGAATTATTGCACGGTATCACCATTTAGTGGAAGTTACAATAACGACCTGTTGAAACGGACGTGTGCTGCGTCCTTTTCTCGCACTATCAGACGCGTACGTGCCTCTCTTTTGTGCTAGGGGTAGCGCGGAAAGCGTCCGCGCGAGCCGACACTTCGGTACTCACTGATCGTTTGCCCCACGATCTATAAGCGTGTAGCTACGCCCCCATGGCGTGCGGCATTTGAATAAGTAGGGCGGTAAATAGCTGCGGACACCTGTCCTGTGACGCACGCGACTCATATCAGGACTCTGTAAATCGAACCTTCGCGAAACATTTTCTTTTTACAGCCGATTTTTCTACAGAGGCAGGCGTCATGATATGCGCCGCTCCCACCGTTATCCAAGCGGTCCGTAATACAAGAGCACACGCGCTGCCAAGCTCGTATCGGTCGCTATGACGCCGTTATCATGCTCGGGTAACGGAGGCTCGTGTGGCAATCTTATAATTACCTATATTCAACCAATCGTCTGTTCCAAGTGCAAACCTATTAATGATATTACGATAAATTGTAGAGAACCGCGGTGTTGAAGCACGTAAACATTAATTATTTGAATTATTTCGCTTCTAAAGCTCCAGGATTTGCGGAAGATATTTTCTTGGAATAAACTATAATTTAATGTTAGTAAATCTATACTACAAGAATGCCTCGGTGGCGTAGTTGTATTAAGGTACGACTCCAATGCTGAGGCCTCGGGTTCGATCCCCGGGTCGGGCAAAGTGATATTGGATTTTTCTATTCAGTAGCAGTTTTGAGTCTAGAATTTATGCCCGATACGGTGATAGGCTCGCCCCCTATCACATCATGGGACGGAATACGCACGGCAAAAAATAGGTGAGTTGCGCCTCTGCCTACGCCTTCGGGGATAAAAGGCGTGAGTGTGTATGTATAAAAATCTATACTAACCTTATAAAGAGGAAATTTTTGTATGTTTGTAACGAATAAACTCAAAAACTACTGGACCGATTTAAAAGTTCTTTCAACAATATAAAGCTACGTTATTAGCAATTTAGCGAGTAACATAGGATACTTTTTATCCCGGATAAATCGCATCTTTAGGGCGAAAACGACACAATTCAAAAAAATCGAAAATTGAGTTATCGTCATAAAATTACTTAAAACGAAATTTTCAATACGACGATAGTTCTAACATCGCCATATTCAAGCGGGAAAAGGATAAAACTATTATATCGGTCCCTTTTTATTATATTTTCATAAAAAAGGGACCAGTTTTAAGTCATTTTATGACGATAACCCAACTTTTGAATTGCGTCGTTTGCGTCCTAAAGGTGCGAAATATTAAGCGGGACTTTTATCGAGGAAAAACTCATACACGCGGGCGGAGCTGCGAACCAAACTCTAGTATTTTATAGTCTTTCAAGAATAAATAATTGTAAATCGATGTGACTTTTCAAATGAGTTCAAGTCGGGAATATCTGAACTATCGACTGCCGAATATTTTAAAATATAAATGGATCTCCGCTCGCGTCCTTTCAATCAGACCTATTTAATTTTTGCTACCGAGTATATTCTTTACACTTCGAAAAATAATAAAAATCTAAAGATATCTCGTTTAATGAAATCGCATTTTTACACTACAAATAGTCTCAAAGAATAAAAGTCACTTAAAATGTATACATTCATGTGTAACATTACATTCACTTATCTTCGTGCAGATGGGGAAAAAGTAAAGCTTCGGCATAAAATGTAGCTGATGGCAGTCTTATCGCTATATCGCTCTATCTGCTATTTTACTGGTGGTAGGCCTCTCATATGTAAGAGATCTGGGTGGGTACCACCGCAATGTCTATTTCTACCGCCAAGCAGCAGTGTGCATACACTGTTGTGTTTCGGTTTGAAGGACATTGTAGCGAGTGTAACTACTGGACATAATGAGACTTAACATCTTATGTCTCAGGATGACGAGCGCAGTGGAATGCCACACAGTACTTTGTAACTCAAGGTGCTGGATGGTGTTGCTACTGTTTATGGGTGGTCGTATCGCTTACCATCAGGTGAACGGCATGCTCGTCTCGTCATTCAATGCCATAAAAAAAAATCTGACAATGATCTCGTCCAGACAGACAGTTTTGCGATGAACAGTATTAATAAGGAGTACCAATGTCGTGGTTTTTAATAAAAACGGAAAAACATCTAACTTTATTACAATGCTTGATGAATATAAAAGGATTATTTTCTATAAATGCCAGTGACAGCGTTAATTAAAATACCAATTAGGTTTTTAGTACATTTTCGAACTAAAGTTGTTAAATTCTAAACCCAGATCTTTTCTACATTTTCGTGCTAAAATAGCTGTCCATTTGTTAAATTCCAAAAAGTTTTGAGTCATTTATCACAGAAGTTCTATGAAAGCTGAAAAATTTGTCGCTCCTCGCAGCTTCTTTTGGACAAAGTAAACAGACAATCAATTTAAAGTAATCCATTTGTCTTTCTAAATATGTATCGTAAGATTCGTACAACTAAAAACTTAAATAGGTAATACTTGCGTACATTTTAATGAATGTACGAATATTTATATTTTTATTTATTTTACCGGTGGTAGGTCTCTCATATGTAAGAGTCCGTCTTGGTGGGTACCACCGCAATGTCTTTTTCTACCGCCAAGCAGCAGTGTGCATGCACTGTTGTATTACGGTTTGAAGGACATTGTAGCCAGTGTAACTACAGGACATAGTGAGACTTAAAACCTTATGTCTCAGGATGACGAGCGCAGTGGAATACCACACAGTACTTTGTAACTCAAGGTGCTGGATGGTGTTGCTACTGTTTATGGGTGGTCGTATCGCTTTACCATCAGGCGAACGGAACGCTCGTCTCGTCATTCAACGCATTAAAAAAAATTGCCACTTGTGGCGGCATGATTGACAACACCGCCACCTATCCACATGGCTGAGGACTACTACAATAATAGTCAATTAGATGACCCGACACTCATCGATCAGACATCGAAGTGGTATCGACGATTGACAGATGGCGCCACACGATCCAGAATTGCGATGACAATATTCGCGCGAAGCGCGGTATATATACCACCTCCGAGTAGGTCTCCGGAGGGGCCGCGGCCGGTCAGGCGCAACATCTGCCTGACTGGGAATTTTCCCCTTCCATAGAGGAACGTAACCATCTGTTCCTCTACTGCGGCGACGCCCTTTCGCCGCTAAAGTGGTGACCCCCGACGCTGAACATCATCGCACCTACATCTGGAGTCCAGCCGCACCTGCATCATCGTCGCAGCGCATCGCATCGCATCGCATCACATCGCATCGCCATCTGCCACTTCCTTTCCAGCCAGCCAGTCGTCACTTCGCCCAGCCAGTTAGCGTTCTCGCCATCAAGTTACCACATGCATGCTGCCTATGCATGTCTGGTACCTTCAGCACTCCTGCACGGTCTTCGGCTCCAACGTCACGGCATAACTGCGCTACAGTCGGACCTTCTTCAGGCAGCTTTCGCCGGTTGTCGCGGTACAGCCACGTGACGCACCGAAGTCATCGCAGAGACGCAACACTCAGCTTCGCTTCAAAGGAGCTGACTACCCGCGCACAGCCCTGACTCACTAGGGCCAATTGCGCACGGTTCCGACTCACTGGGACCACTTCACCCCGACTCACTGGGGCAACAGCAACACCCCGACTCACTGGGGCAACTGCAACACCCCGACTCACTGGGGCAACGGCAACACCCCGACTCACTGGGGCATCAACGACACCCCGACTCACTGGGGCATCACTCTGGCACTGGCGCGCAAGCATTCACGACTGAAGACTTTCGACCTCCGGTCTCCGGGAGGGAGTGATGTGGCGGCATGATTGACAACACCGCCACCTATCCACATGGCTGAGGACTACTACAATAATAGTCAATTAGATGACCCGACACTCATCGATCAGACATCGAAGTGGTATCGACGATTGACAGATGGCGCCACACGATCCAGAATTGCGATGACAATATTCGCGCGAAGCGCGGTATATATACCACCTCCGAGTAGGTTCCATCGGAGGGGCCGCGGCCGGTCAGGCGCAACATCTGCCTGATTGGGAATTTTCCCCTTCCATAGAGGAACGCATCCATCTGTTCCTCTACTGCGGCGACACCCTTTCGCCGCTAAACACTTTTCCTGGTAGGCGATTAGAAGTTTTGAATTTGTTCAGATACTTATGTGGCTGACTGTACAAATGATAAAATTGGATGTACCTACATAATATTAGAGATAGGTAGGTATGAAAAAATTACTTGGCATACGAATATAGGGTATAACAGAAAAAATGCTACTCCAGGATAATATGAACGTCTTACATAAGGAAATATGTACGTGAGCTTATTCCTCGATGGAATTGAATGATAGTATGTTTAGTCATATACCTACTCATATGGGAGGTACAATAAAGCATAAAGTTACAAATTAACGGCTTCATTCATAAACAGTTATAAACCTATTTTAGTTATTGAATGTTTTGTCTTCCTCGAACGAATTTTGAGTTAAGCTTAAAGGAAGAAGACAAAGCATTCTATAACTAAAATAGGTTTATTAACTGCTTATGTAAAGGACTTAATTCTTTAAGTTAGGTACTTATTTATCCCGAGAAAATGTTTACATACACTAAAAACCCCATCCAAATCGGATCAGTAGTTTTTGAGAAAATCGCGGCCATACAAACTTACATACATACATACGGGTAAATACAGAACCTCCTTTTTTGAAGTCGGTTAAAAACGTATTTATACTCGAGATTTTGGTTGAAATAATAGAATACCAATTAAGTATGAGGCTGCGTGCAAAAATCACCCGAATTACGTCGCCCTTCCTGGAAGTGCTCCGGGTGATACCAGATCACGATTTTCCGAAACATGCCAGTATAGTGGCTTTTAACCAAATATACAGTCACTCGCCAATCAAGTACAAAATACTAAACTTTTCGTATTTTATAATTTCTCAAATGTTAAAAAAATTGTTGTCCAGGTCGGGCATAGTGATATTGGATTTTTCTGGAATTCAGTATCCGCCCGGAGTCTGGAATTTGTGCCCGATATGGCGATAGGCTCGCCCCCTATCACATCATGGGACGGAATACGCACGGCGAAAAGTGGGCACACTTAGTTGCGCCTCTGCCTACCCCTTCGGGGATAAAAAGGCGTGTGTGTGTGTGTTAAACACTTATTTCGGTAAATCACCGCTGCGAGTAGCATGCGGCGTTGAGTCATATTATTATGTTATTCGTATATGCGCTTCTTCTCTTTATCCTTATTGAATATTGTCTGCTGTCCGATGTTTTCTTACAGCAACTGACTGCATCCGCATGCGTATGAAGTACCTACGGAAAAAGCACAACTGATATTTCTGCCTATCTAGAATCCCATCACCATTCCATTACAATTGACGATTACGATGAGTCATTAACACAAATATTCACACTATTTACAACACCGAAATGTGATAACTCAACCTTTTTAATTTAAAATACTTTTTGCTAAAGAAAATTGCTTTGCGACAACCCCAGCCAGCCGTTGCGGGGTTGTTTTATTTACTGCCCCGTCGGCCATTTCACTCGGGGTTCAACCTCTGAAATTCTTCATTAATGGCTGCCTATCCCAAGGAGAGAAGTTGCACAATTTGAAGTAACAATGTCGTGCGGTTTTCAAAAGTGAGTTGTTTCATAGCTCCTCCCAACTTTATGGGTGTAGTTTTGGAATTTTGAATTGAAAACGGATGTTACACAAACCATCTGTTTATTGTTTCATGTCGGAATTAAGCATTAGGTAATATTTATCGTAATATGGCTAAAAGGATGAAATGGTACGTAATTTATATCGAAAATTATTGTCGGTTAAAGTAAATTGAAGTTAAAATCATCCTTCTAACCAGTTCTTATATAAAAAAGAAGAGTTCAAATTTTGATTTCGTTGATGTTTGATCTGTGTCTGTCTGTCATTGATGTATTAAAAAATCCATGTCTGTGGATAAAGTTTCTCTAGAAACAGTTTCAAATTAACATTATTTAGAATCCAAAGAATTTATTCATACGTATGGTGCTGCACATGTTTTAGAGCCAAACACTTCTTAAACAATCTAAAAACTCGAGGTGTGGTCCTATTATATTTTGCTTTCCCTGCAAGGAATGACGACTTCTGGGTGAAGATGATAAATATATCTCAGTCGCCTTGTACGACACATTGCGTCGTTATAAGCTTGAGGGCGGTCTATCATTAGATTTTTCACCAAGGTTTACAAAAATCTATACTTATTATAGTACCTATTAAAAGCACAAAATTTAGCGACTGGCAATTGGAACGAATATGAAATCCAACCGTAAGGGGATGAAAATAAAGTTGGAGGACTAAATTAAATCATATTATGAACTTTTACATGAATCGAGGCATGGTCAATAAATATTAAAGTGAATTCTATTCATATTATTATAATAGTCTCGAACAGGGCTTCATAAAGTCAAGAAGATTAAATTATTTTTTGGGAAAAAAATATAGCTTCCCCATTTTGGTGTTTTATTCGTAAGGGTTATAATTTGACTTCCGGCTCGGAGAGATATTTAATTGGAGTTTCGCGAAAAAACCATCTCTGAAGGGCCATTATAAGCCAGGGCCCATGGGTGTACGAAGACCAAGAGTTGGAATAATAATATTTCTGGTAAAGTTTAATTTAACTTTTAAGTCTTATATTACTTTAACTATTACTTATTTAATACTATTTATCATATCCTATATTATTATAATAAAGAGTCCTTAAATTAAAATCTAATAAAAGAAGTACCTACGTAATGAATTGTTTATTACATACAAAGGAAAAACTAAAATTGTTGGCGTATTTGTTACAAACAATTATAAGCTATTGCATAGCTTCTATCGCGGGCCTTGAGCGTGAAGACCGAATCCAGAAATTCCGTAACGAAAATAACCTGACATCTTTTTTATCTTACTAATATGAACCTTAAATACAATGCGTAGAAGCTATAATTCTTGAAACGAGTATATTTTTATTTATTAAAGTCATTTCCCCAGCGTTGGCACGGCACGAGTACAAAAGAATCGAACGTAACATTCTTTTTTAAAATTTTGATTTATTCTACTTTGGTTGTGATGACCATTGCATTTCTGACATTTATCAATAACAAGACTAAACGTGCGTTGCTAGCGTTTAAAAATCTACTTTATGTGGTAAGCGTAAGATCGAATTTGTGTTTAGTCAATCAAAATTTGTGATAAAAAATGCTATGCAATAGCTTTACCGCGGCAGTCTCCGAGTGCCACACGTATTTTTTTTTTCAAATTTTGATTTATTCTACTTTGGTTGTGATGACCATTGTATTTCTGACATTTATCAATAACAAGACTAAACGTGCGATGCTCGCGATTAAAAATCTACTTTATGTGGTAAGCGTAAGATCGAATTTGTGTTTAGTCAATCAAAATTTGTGATAAAAAATGCTATGCAATAGCTTTACCGCGGTAGTCTCCGAGTGCCACACGTTTTTTTTAATTACATTGCGCGCGGCTTGACAAATACTTATTGACCGAAAAAAAAATGTAATAACTACAGCTAAATAAATAAAGTGTGTTAATTTCATTTTTACAAACAAATACTAGTTTCAACACAAATAAGTTTTGGTTGGCGTGCTCAGCGCCACGCTGTCACGTTAAAAAGCTATTTGAATAAAATGATGTGTCATTCGACACGGGATCCGGGGCGGCTCGTGGATTTAGATGTCAGGTTTAGTAATACTAGTTTTATCGTGAAGGATTTATTGTTCAAAACTACAAGATTCTAGTGGCTTGTAGGGTGGTATCATGACTTGAGAGGTGTTAGGCGGGTATGTGAAATATGAGTTTCTGGCTTTTAAATAAATGGTTGGTATTGGAGTTTTATTATCCTACTAATATTACATGTAGATATGTATTAGATTTTTAAAATGTAGAAATCACTGAACTGTGTTTAATGAAATTAAACAAAAGGTAAAACATATCTCAGATATAGTTGCTAGGCTACTTTTTATCCAGAAAATTTTATATTTAACAATGATTTTTATTTCGGTAATGATTTGCGAGCGAAACTATGAGCATAATTCTTACATATTATAAAACAAAATGCCCTCGCCGCGTCTTTCTGTCTTAACGCGATAAACTCAAAAACTAGGGCACGAATTTCGATATTTGGTATGAAAATAGTTGTGAGTCCCTGGGAAGGTCATATGCTACTTTTTATCCCGGGAAAATATATGGGGGGACTTTATCCCGGAAAACGTCTTTCACGCGGGCGGAGCTGCGATCAAAAGCTAGTAGGTACATTATAAAGTTAGAATCAAAATGTGTTTTTTTAGCAACTTTTAATATTTTTACCTTCATTACATTTCGGACATTATAACCACAAACAAACCACGCAGTGTATTCAAAAAATATCAATATCTGTCAGGTGATGGTTTCTCCCTGCCGACATTGTCGTACACTCGATCATTTATTTCCGTCCCTTTTCCGACAAAATGACTACAACTTGATGATAGATTCACTGTTATAACTAACGATAGCTCAAGATTAAAGGGAGAATTAGGTGATGGTATTCACGGGTATTGATAATAATATTATCCCGTTATTTTTATTACAATTATATAATTTTTTTTATCTTTTTTTCCTGCCACCCCAAGCTGGCTTCTATGGTTACTTTGTGCTATTTTCATCTATTTTATGCCTACAATAAAATGTCTGTAGTTATATAAGTGACTTAATTGGATTAATAATTAGGTATTCTCATGTATCTTGACTTATCATAAGTACAACTATGTTCGCTTACGTGATGAATAAAGTATTGTATTTTAATGAGAGTAGTTTAAAACTCACTAGATTTAGATATCCCAGATCATAATTGTCTCATGTAATAGAGGGCGAGCCTATTGCCATTTACCGGGCATAATCACTGATTCTGAGCTAATATTACAAATAATACTGAGCACAAAAACCATTTTGTCCGACCGAGGATTTGAACTTGAGTCCTACGCATCGCAGTCGTAACTCGTATCCCAATATAACTACGCCAGCAAAGCAGTCGACGGCTACTGGAAAAGTAAGCGGCTAAGAAATTACGACTGTCTTCTAAAACAGGTAAAGTCATATTCGGGTATTAGTATCTGATATTTAAGTATTTTATGACAGAAATATCTATAGTTACGTCGAGCAGGGGCACGTACGACAGACGCACGGGGCGCTACGTGAACTGAATATCGCATCTTCCTCTTTGAATTCGTGGATTAACATTATATAGTGTACTGTTACAAAGACTATTTCAGATGAATATAAATCCACATTTTGTTAGATGACAGACAGCTGCAATTACGTCTCTGAAATATTGTAACAATATTTTGAATTCGTACTAGCTACCTACCTATCTCCTTTAATTAAGACCTTGGTTTACAATATTTAATAATGGACCAACGTAGACAGAGAAAGCTTTGGATCAAAGATTCAAGTCTACTAAAAATGATATTCAAGCTACTGAGTAAAAAGCTTTGCTATTAACTTAGGAAGAGCGAAAGGTAGGCAATTAAGTAGGTATCTATAGGTTACAAAAGTGTCTTTGTTCGTGTACCTATCTACTTATCTTTCTTTTAGACACTATTGGATCATCGGACCATAATATTTCAAAGTCAAAACATGGTAGAAAATATAGTATCAGCGACGGTGTCCAGCGTAGGCGACGTGAGCCACACGTTGGCATTTCAATCCAAAGGTTACTTACCTACTTCAAAAGTCTAAATGATACTTTTTCAGGTAGGACCATTTCAGGCCGTAAAGATTTTACTCATAGTAGGTAAGTACAATAATTTTATCCGGTGCAGTGATTTAACTTGCTACCGCCAGCGGCTACAGGTAGAGGGAGGTCGCTTACGGCCACTTTTTGCAGCGATGCTGTTGCACGATGTATCGTTGTATCGATACAAACGAATGGCCCCATCGCTACTGTATCGATAAATAGTATAACATCGCGGTAATCGCGATGACAATCATTGTAGTGATACAGAATCGTGGACGTGGGCACAGATAAAATGCCAGCAACATTACCGCGACTGTATCGCGGCCGTTTTCCGATTGCATCGCAATGCATCGTTGCAAGAAGTCCCCGTAGGCGACCTCTCTAAAGTGACGGAAATGAGAAATAAGGACCATTCATCCATCTTGCTTTTGGGCTTAAAATATTAGGCATTTGGTATAGGGAACAAACTTTGACATTCATTTTGTCACACACTCACTGACAGTTGACAGTTGACACAAGAAGTTATAATAGGAGTTGTAATTTTTTTCAAAACATTTTTATTTATTAATTGGTGAAAAAACAATTCATTTTAGGATAGCATTATGACTTTATAAAGATCTTGTTAATTGGTACAATTTAGCGTTTAATGTCTTTGTCTGCCATAACTACTAACCGCATAGAAGGATGACTTGGTTTTAATACAAAAAATATCAAACAATAATAAAGGCATTCATAACAATTAGTGTATTCTAATTCACTTTTATTAATTGTGGTAGTATCGTATTGATAAAAGTCAAAAGCGTATAGAAGAAAATGACGCCAATGTTTAAGTGTAAAATACGCGCATGCCGTACTTGTCTTAATTCAGAAAATGATAATAACTCATTGTTAAATGGTGAAGATTGGCTTGAGCTCTTAGAATATTGTTTTGGAATAAACGTAAGTGTATTATAATTTACTTATGAAGTTTTATTCAGCTAGGAACCTACATTGGTTTAATTTTTATAACTCAGCACTTAATTTTTCTTTAATTATAAGTGAATGACAAGACGAGCAAGCTGCTCGTCTAATGGTAAGCGACACGGCGATCCAAACACAGTAGCAACACAACTAATACTGTCAATAACACACTGAGTGTCGTTGAACTGCGCTTGTCACTCTGAGACATTTAAATGATTATAAACACACACTTCAGGCCTTTATCCGTGAAGGGTTAGTCAGAGCTGCAACTAAGGCACACACTTTTTGCTAAGTATGTTAGATCCCATGATGTGAAAGGGGGCAAGCCTTTGCTCATATCGGGCATAAATACTAGACTCCGGGCAGATACTTAGGCACAAAAACCTGATATCACTTTGTCCGATCTGGTTGTAAACCTGGGTTCAAAGCAGTGTCAGATAGCATAAGCAATACAACTACACCACCGAGGTGGTCAAGCGAAGTAATGACACTTTTCACGTCCATGCTCTTCAAACCATAGTACAACAGTGTCTACTGACGAACGAAGATTATCCCTCATCAGTCAACACAATTCTGCCAGTGTGTTTGAACCTGACATACACAGGCTGATCTGGGAATGTGGCACACTTCGTGGGCAACTATGGCGGGTTTTATTACCTTATGTACGGTGGGTGCTATCCAGACGGACACAAAATACATCCTACAACCAGCCTAGTTCTATAAGTAACTATTTAAAGGAGTAGGAACCTACATATAATTTTATTTATTTATTTTACTGCCACGGAAATGAAAGAACCAAAATATTTATTTATCAGATAAAATTCCAAGAAGAACCACAGACTATTTGCAGAACATGTGCAGGCATCATATCGAATTTTGCTGAGTTTAAGAAGAAATGTCTTGCAACTGATGCATTGTGGAAATCTATTAGGTTGAAGGATAGCTACCTGGTGAGTTGTGTTCCTGTAAACATATATAATAGGAATGGAGAGTAGATAATTTATTGAGTTAGAAATTAGAAGGATAAAATCATAGTCAGGAAACACTTTTCACAAGTTTTAATACACATATGTAAATTGATAAGTTAAAATATTATAGTTTGGATGTTTGTAAAATATTATATGAATCTGTAAAACATAAGTTAAGGGTGCTGCTGAAAGGAGAAATTTTGTTTATACAGTAAAAATTTAGTTTTTCTAGTGTGCACAATGGAACTTTTATTCTATGGAAGGATTTTCATATGGAAACTGCTGGTTTTGGAATAAATTACTCATTAAATTAAATTACTGCTGATTCCAATGAAATCATTAAATATCTGAATTACAATTTGTCATTTAGCATAAAGTTTTTATGTTAATTTTAATATTATCTGAATAAATCCAATAATATTATTGGATTTATTCAGATAATATTAAGTTATATAACTTGCAGTATCAATATTTCCAATTTTAGTTCTTGACACTTAGTAAGTAACATTTATAACAATTTCTGAAAATCTTTATAGAAATGTCTAATTCAAAACTATACAGCAGAAGTTGAACTGGTCATGAAAAATAAACTTCTAGATATTCACAATATCAATGATGTCTCTCATGAAAAATTCAGTGTAACCAATGCTCATGATATTAATATCAAAGATGAAAAAAGTAAAAAGATAGAAACTGAGCCAAAAATATTACTAGATGTTGACCATGAGTATGGGTCTGATGTTGCTTTAGATAATTATTCTGGTAATTTAGATGATAGACTTCAAACTGATGAAAATGATTTAGAACACAAGGATAACATTGAAAATGAATTGAATGATAAAGATCATGAGAATGGATCTGATAATACTTCTGGTAATTTTACTGATAGACTTGATGTAACTGATAACCATGGTCTAGAATACAAGAATAACTTTAAAACAAAGAATTATACCATAATGGGTACACTGAAATGCCAAAAATGTAATAAAGTTTATGGTAAGGCTATAAATTTGAATTTTAACATAGTTAAAATGTATGTAAACATATTATGTTCTCAATTATATTTTTTAGGAAGAGAAGGATGGCTAAAAATGCACATGACACTTTGTGGCAAAACCAAAGATGAAAAAAAGGAAATTCGTAGAAATAACAAAAAGACACAAAAACATCTGTGTGGTAAGTTTATGATTATTTAAATGGTATAAGTAAATAAAAGTAAATAAAAATTTGAGAAATATTGTCATTTTAAAACAGTTAATTTTTAAAATTTCATAAAGTGCTGTATTGGTAATAGTGAATAAGTGATGTTATTGTGTTGTTGTTTTTTTTATGGAACTGAAATAATGAATCTTGAAATTTATTCTTTCTTACTTTGTCGAGCAAACTGTGGAGATTTGACTATCATTATTTTCACATAACTTTCAAATTAAAACTCATTTAAAAATAATTTGGAATTGGTCTTTATTAAAATAATGTATTTATTTTGTTGAGTTAGTTCTATTTCTACGTCTATTTAGGTCAAGTAGTCCAACTTTGAGAAAGAGGTTAACTATCGAATCGCTCGGTTGGGCAGCATTCGGGAAACTAAGCAGTCTTCTCGTCCAAAATACCTCAGTACCTGAAGACAAAAGTCTTCAATCAATGTGTGTTACCAGTGATGACATACGGCACTGAGACGTGGCCTCTGACTATGTGCCGCCTAAGACGGCTCACGGTCACTCAGCGAGCTATGGAGAGAGCTATGCTAGGTGTTTCTCTACGCGATCGAAACAGAAATGAGGATATCCGTAGAAGAACTAAAGTCACTGACATAGCCCAGCGGATTAGCAAGCTGAGGTGGCAGTTGGCAGGGCGCATAGTTCGAAGAACTGACCGCAGATGGGGCCAAAAAGTTCTCGAGTGGAAACCACGTACTGGCAAGCGCAGCGCCGGCCGTCCACCTGCAAGGTGGACAAACGACTTGGTAAAGGTCGCAGGAACACGCTGGATGCAGGCCGCTTTTGACAGGTCCGTCTGGAAATCTTTGGGGGAGGCCTATGTTCAGCAGTGGACGTCATGTGGCTGATGATGATGATGATGTTGAGTTATTTGTTTAGGTAGTTACCTATATTTAAGTTTTCCTACTGATTGTGTGAATTATTAATTTTTAGGTCTTTGTAGATTTACATCCAAGTCGGAACATTTAGTAAGTCAACATTTTGAGGAACACTGTTCTAGGAATGATTTGCGATGTCAAATGTGTGATTTTATAGGCAGAGATTTTGCAGATATGGTAGCACACAGGTAAAAATAGTTATAGAATTAACTTAATTTCATGTATATTTTAGTGAAAAGAATAGTTTCGGAGAATAGTGAAATTTTAAATAAGAGTACCTTATGTTTTTTTGTTAATTGTGTTATATTTGTAATGTTGCCACTTACAAATATTTATTTCAATTTAGGACATCCCACAACTCAAAGGCATTTAAAGTGAAAAAATCTTGCCCTGCGTGCAAGAAAACTTTTGTATCAAGACTGTCCATGCAATTCCACTACAGGTCAGCACATTTAAATAAAAATGGCGGTTATTGTTCTAGATGTGATATTGAATTTTCCCTATACAAAACTTTCGAATCGCATGTCCGTACACATGCAGGAAGAAAATATGAATGTGACATTTGTGGATTGAGGTAAGTTTTATGGTTTTTGATTATGATCTTTACGACGTAGGAATACGGTTGAAGGAGTTTCATTTTGGGCAGTGGGATTATTTTATGAATTTCTCATTACCGTCGTTCTTAGGGAGAAGGGAGAGCGCATAATCATCACGTGGCCCACCCATTCGCTTGTTAGGATTCTGCTGAGAAAAACAAATATCTGTTTATATGGCCGTGTTATAATAGCCATTTATAAAAGTACACATATATTCTAAGTTTGACGAAAGGACTTGCCTACAACGGACTTATTTAAAGGATGATGAGTTGATGATGATTTGAATTTGATGGTGTGACTACTGGACATAATGAGACTTAATATCTCATAAGATATCTCAGGATGACGAGCGCAGTGGAATGCCACGCAGTACTTTGTAACTCAAGGTGCTGAATGGTGTTGCTACTGTTTATGGGTAGTCGTATCGCTTACCATCAAGCGAACGGCATGCTCGTCTCGTCGTTCAATGAAATAAAAAAAAGTTATGAATGTAATATCACATTTCGTAGTAAATAATGTTTCAGATGCTTCTAGTTTGATCGACCTCACTGAAATGATCAGTATTCTCTTGAAACTAAAACACATATTCTGGAACAATGTTAGTATTATACTTTTATTATGGAAACCGGGGCTGCTCGTGCAACTTGAGATTTATCGTCGCGCCTCCCGGTGGTGGCGGGAAAATTAATATATGCTCCTTCCGCCATGTTTATATTGTGTATGTATTGGAATAACGTCGAGGTACGAGTTCTGGCACATATCTTATATGGCCACGTTCCATACGTTTCTACGATAAATTCAAGCAAAGGACAATCTAAAACTATTGTATTATTAATATAAATATTTTTGGGAATTTCCATATCTATTATGTACAGTCAGCAGCATAAGTAGCTGAACAAATTCAAAATTTAAAATTACCTACACACTTTTGTGTTCACACTAATCTTTATTTCTCTTCACAAAAAAAAATATATAAGAGATTTACTTTATTCCAAACGAAGAAAAAAAATGTTTCAGTTTAACTTAACGCGTATATACTATATAGGCGATTTGAAATTTTGATTTTGTTCAGATACTTATGCTGCTGACTGTACATCTACAGTATAGTATAATGCAAAATCGATCGAACGTCATAATTATGTAGAAAAAATTTATTTGAAACAAATGAATTCGTTGTTATTGTAAAGGATTTTGTTGCGGTTTCGGTTATTGAATGACTTATTTATGAAATAGATGTTTGGTTTGTGGAAGATATGTGCAATTATAAATTAATGGTGTTTGAAAATAAGGAGATTTTTAATGCTTTGTGTTTTTTTTGTGGAATTCAAGATTTTTCTGAATTACAATTTAAACCAGATTTATTGCGATAGTGTGTTGAATAGAAATTTTACTTAATAAGACATTTTACTTTTACATTGAATTCGATCACAAAAACTTCATTTTTAAATATTCCAGTACTTTCTACGATAGACATGTACATTCGGCCACATAAGTAGCTGAGCATATTCAAAACTTCAAATCGGCTATGCACTCTTTTGCTATTGGTTTCTTTTTATAAAAATATAATAACAGGGATTTATTATACTTCAACAAAGAAAAACAAAATGTTTCCATTAAACTTGGTGCGTATAGGGCATTTGAAATTTTTAATTTGTTCAACTGCTTATGTGGCTGACTGTACTTAGCAAAACTGTTAGTATTTACATTGATTAATCAACCGCACGCAAAATAACTATTTACAAAATATATGTCAATTCAATCGTGTCACGAACTGAATAGTTAATTAATAAATTAAGCTTTATATTGACACTTTGTTTGTCATAACACGCTATACCATTAATTATGAAAATAAACTGAGCTTTGGCAAGTATGAATCACGCCTTTTATCCCCGAAGGGGTAAGCAGAGGCGCTACTAGTGCACCCGCTTTTCGCCGTGCGTATTCCGTCCCATGATGTGATAGGGGGCGAGCCCATCGCCATATCAGGCACAAATTCCACACTGCGGGCTGATACTGAGTAGAAAAACCCAATATCACCTTGCCCCACCCGGCAATCGAACCAGATACCTCAGCGTTTAAGTCGTACCGTAATAAACTACGCCACCGAGGCAGTCTACAATAGGCAATATGTTAAAAATAACGTTTACGTGTATATGGCGTGCAGTAATCGGTATACATTATAAATCGAGCTATACGATTATGCCGCTATGCCGGCTTGTTCGAAACCGGATGAACACAGTCTTATCCTGGAACGCGACACACGTGGGCAACTATAGTAGGTTTTACATCTTGGCTACGGTGGTCGCTATTCGAGCGGATATAATTCTACCATCAACATGCTTAAAAAATAGATTCTTTACTACGTCGAAAATAGGACCTACCATACAAGGGGTGATTCCACTTCTTTATTATGGGATATTTCGTAGAACACACCTGCGGTATTATTTAGCTTCTTTCATATTCTATTTTGTTTCTAGTACCTACCATTTAATGCTGTTTTAATTCATGAGTCACCACGCTTATAATCAAGTTTATCGCGTATCTATTACCTACCAGACTTGAGAAAGATAGCAGGAAAGCGACTTTAGCGTTTAAAATTTAGGAGTGTTGTACCTTTTTCCTTTTTTACCCTAACTTACCATGAGAACTACTTACTTTAGTCACATCGATCCCGTTTTATAGGAAGTAGTAAATCCGACACTGATAGTGATTTACACGCTGTGACCTTAGATTCATATCTACATGTACCTTTATATTTTTCAACGGAATCGTTTGGTATTCAGAAATATCTGATGGTAAATGAATAGTAAAGCCCGTGAACATACAACTGAAAGAAATATGATTCATTTATAAATAATGTTGGTCACATAGGACAAGCCAGTACAAAAAAATCAATACCTACCATGGTTATTGCGCCTCTGTATATTTATAATTATTGTAAGTCCGTTGCCGACTGCCTCGGTGGCGTAATTTTATTACGGTATGACTGAAATGCTGAGGTCTTGGGTTTGATTCCCGGGTCGGGCAATGTGATATTGGGTTTTAAATTCAGTATCAGCTCGGAGTCTGGAATTAGTGCCCGATATGGCGATAGGCTCGCCCCTTATCACATCATGGGACGGAAGACGCACGGCGAAAAGTGGGTGCACTAGTTGCGCCTCTGCCTGCCCCTTCGGAGATAAAAGGCGTGAGTGTGTGTGTGTGCGCATTGCCGATTATGGTGATATTATTCTGGATTGGCAAGGTTTTCAGTGTACTGAGGTTAAGGTTGGATTATGGATATGGTAAGTACGAGGTGGGAGTTTATTGGTTGATTGGAGACCTCACTAACGGTACGAAAAGTAACATCACGCCATTTATCTGAGAAGTGGTAACAACTTGATCGCCCCGGATCATACATTTTGGAGACAATTGGCTACACCGAGCCTCTTTTACCCGAAGCTCTCTCCTTCACGTATGGTGCAGTTTAATTAATGGTAATAAAACGAGCACATGTAAAGAGAAACTTCATTTTAGCATTCATCACCCATCATCCACAACCTGTAGGGTCCCACTGCTAGGTATAGTAGCTCTCTCTCATATTATGCCACCTCTCCTGGTCTGGAGCCAGTCGCATCCAGGTTCGACCCGCAATCCTCAAAACCCATCTTGTCGTCAGACGGCCAACGTTTCTTTTACCATGTCTTGGCCACCACACACTCAGCTCCTCTACATGACGCCAATTCCCCTAACCACATGGCCTGCTCAACTCCATTTGAGTCCCATAATTATCCGATCCTTACAGTCATGTTAATTTTCAGGTTCTTCAAACGAAGGCGAATAATTGAACATTTAAAAAATCACAAGGAAATAAACCATTTTATTTGTGATGAATGTGGTAAAGGATTCAAACGACACAACAATTTATTGGTAAGTTTGGCCATTGATTCATCCCGTTCACGCTTTATGTCGTTTTCAATGCGATTTAGGTTTGAAAGATTCTTTAGTATTGACGGGTCTTTTTATTGTAAAAGTGTTAATGGATGTTTCGATTCAATTCGCTTCTATGTTCATTTCAGCAAAGGAATTATGTTGTTTAAATTTGATATGTAAAAAGTTGATTTTTAATCATACTACGTATTGTATTTTAAAAATATAAAATAGTCAATACAGCCATAGTGTGGGATTCGAATACTTCTATAGGTACCCGGCCATATTTTTTGTCTCTATGATTCGAATTCCACTTGAGTGAGCTCTCAACGTGCAAGCGACTGAACTACACCCTCAACATAAAGATCCACTAACGACAGAGGTCAAGTATCCAAACTGTGGAAGAATTGCCGAAAATAGGCAACCTATATAAAATTCTGATTCTCTACATAGTCGGTTTATGGTCTATCGAAGATTTTACTATTCTTGAGTGATTTATCAATATTATCACGGAACTGTTCATGTGGACTTTGTCTAGAATATTCTATTTAAAACTATTTTTATTAAGTTGGCTCTGGGGTGACGGCCGGTGAATAGTCACTATAAAATGAAGCTTACGTTGACTGGTAAGACTGTTGAGGTAAATAAATTCAATAATGGATACACCATGTGGGTTAATTTTTATTAAACAACCCTGATATCTCACTGTATTGATAATATACCACCCTCAATATGTAATGAGAGTTACGATGAAACGTTATCCTGATTGGTCCATTTTCGCGAACGATTCGGAGGTCAAGATAATCAAGATCGTTAAATAATTTCTCTTGTCAAAATGCGGTGAAGGAAAACATCGTGAGGAAACCTGCATACCTGAGAAGTTCTCTGAATTTCGAAGGTATGTGAAGTCCGCCAACCCGCACTAGGCCGGCGTGGTGGACTAAGGCCTAACCCCTCTCAGTAGTAGAGGAGGCCCGTGCTCAGCAGTGGGCAGTATATACTATAGGGCTGATTGCATTGTCAAAATGCATCAAACGCAGAAATTATAGTGTTTTAATGATGACGTATTTTACAGTTTCACATGAGAACGGTGCACGTCAAAGAAAAACCATTGAAATGTACACACTGCAATAAAATGTTCAAAAACCTGTATACATTAAAAATGCACAGAAAGCGACAATTGGGAACGAAAATCTCGTTAAAATGTGAATTTTGTGGCAAATGTTTTGCATCACCACATTTGCTTCGGAGTCATAGGTTTTGGCATTCTGAGGAGAGACCTCATTGCTGTGAAATTTGCGGTTCTAGATACAAGGCGAAAGGGCAATTGAAAGTTCACATGCAGAAACACACTGGCTCCAAGCCTTTTGAGTGTGAATTGTGTAGCAAATGTTTTACTACTGCACGAGAGTTGAGACGGCATGGGAGTGTGCACACAGGTGTACGGCCACACAAATGTCCGCACTGTGATAGAACGTTCCATTCTAAGAAGCAAATGTTGAACCACAGCGCTTTTTGTCATAAAGGGTGTGAAGTGGGGAAAGGTGACAAGTGTACGAATAAATGAATTATTATGAATTCGTTGTTTCTTTTTACGCTGTTATGTCGGTAAAAAGTCTTGTGTCTTGTATTTATGTATGTATATCGCATTTTTCTCTTTAGATATTTTAAAATGCGAACTGAAATGTTAAGTCCTGTAGACAAATTCGCATTACGTTAATTGGCCGTCTTTTTAAATTATCCTATAGGCTAATTGGTTACATTGCTACTAAGTGACTTTTAGTATTTTTCTATATTTACATATACTGTTCCAACTTGTATGTATGTATCATAATATCCGAAGTTTGGTTTTGAAGATCGTTTAATTGTTTTTATAGGACTGAAACTCCACAAACACGTTTATTAATTAAGTTAAAATGGTTACGATTAATATTCATGTTTTGTATACAAGATAGTTTGAGGGGTCCTAAAATAGCAGACCTTTGATTTTTATAAAGTGTCAAATCATGCGGAATATTTTGTGTGTAGCTACAGTATGAAATTTTAATTTTAGTATTTAAGCTTTATTATTTAGGAAGCTGAATTGCCAGGGCCTGATTTTAGATGTGACTCATGGCTATTAGTTTTTGGTTTGCATGTAGAAAATAAAATCAGATGGCTTATTATACCTAAAAGTTAAAAACCAGCTGAAACAGGATACAAGCATTTTTTTTTAAACTCGGTAAAAATAAAGAAGCTATGGAGTAGCAGGTTAATGGATCTAGGGTGAGATCACAACGAAATTATAGATATCACGACCATTAGCAATTTTTATGGAAGCTAAGTTACAAGGAAATGCAATTTTCACTACGCAAGGCGCCCGTGTTCTGCCCCGTCTCCCCGCTCCAGGGGACTGGAAAATTTCAATAACCTAATATTTTATGTCGACGGAGCTCCCAACTTTTGCATACACTGTTATTGGTCCATTTTTTACATATTTTCTCGGCTAGCGTTTATACGAAGAGGAAAAAAGTTAATCCATCACCGTCGGCGGCAGCTCGTCTCGTTAGCATAATGAATTAGTGCTTCTCGACATTTCGACGGACCCGCCATGTTCGTGATCGCGTCACACTCGATTTACCCACGTTATTGCCCCTTAAAGGAAATAAACAAAGCACAAAAGCATTTAAAGGGAGATTGAAATTCACGAGTGGTCTTATTGAACTCATAATATGCAGTAAAATGGTTTACACCGTTGCGTTGTTCTATTAATAACTGTATTATGATATTCTTTTTGCTTTCGGGCTTAGTCATTACCTCAGTACCTACCTACTGTCAAAACGAAAATCGCAAAATCATTATGCCTTGGTCTCTCCTTGAAATAAATACGGCAGAGGTTATATGTGGATTCTAAATAAAAATTATATGTTAATATAATTCAGGTGAACGTGAAAGCCATTGTTATGCATAGCCCAGGGGTCGTCCATCTTCCTAACGACTATAAGATGATGCGAAGAATATCGCTACAGACTGTATTGCTTAGGTATACACACACACACTCACACCTTTTTATCCCCGAAGGGGTAGGCAGAGGCGCAACTAAGTGCACCCACTTTTCGCCGTGCACATTCCATCCCATGATGTGATAGGGGGCGAGCCTATCGCCATATCGGTCACAAATTCCAGACTCCGGACGGATACTGAATTCCAGAAATTCCAATAACACTACGCCCGACCCGGTTACGAACCCGAGACCTCAGAATTGCAGTCGTACCGTAATACAACTACGCCACCGAGGCAGTGCTTAGGTATACGTAACATGAATATTATTGTATACTAGGACTTTCCCACCAAACTACCAGTATGATAGTTATTTTCAGGATGTAAAGTATGCACTTATTTAGGGTTGAAGCTATCTCCATATCTCTCACTAGTATTGCGCGCGGCTCCGCCCGCGTGGAAAAGTTTTCCGGAACAAAAAGTAGCCTATAGCACTCAGGAGTAATGTAGCTTCCTATGAATGAAAGAATTTTCAAAATCGGTCCAGTAGTTCCTGAGATTAGCGCGTTCAAACAAACAAACAAACAAACTCTTCAGCTTTATGTATTAGTATAGATTAAAATAGGTTTATGTGTTAAGTTGTGACACCGTGTCAAAGTCTATATTTTTACACCGTTAATGTTAGTATTAGTGGATTCGTTCATCTACATATTACATGCATACTTTATGCATATTTTCGTATCTTTGTATTATTTTAATAGTCTCCCTAAATAAGCAGATGTGGTTTCAATCTCCCTAATTCTTAATGATTTATCGCATTTACAATTCCAATGCGCAAAACTACGTCAAGTTGTATTTATTCTGTGTTATAGATTGAAAATCTTTTAGATACAGTCACCACGGATGTAGCAATCGATCGTCAGCAGGCTAAATAAACGGACACCGTCCGCTCAGAGAGCGTCCATTTGGAAGTATCGTAGGCGACCTTAATCGTTACAAGATTGAAACAAAGTAATTCAGTTGGTTACGAAATTTAAATAATGTCCTTGATTGTAAGTCTGGGTGGTCTTCATTACGTGGATTGGAACAGTAAAACGTCATTTGACGTCCGTGACGGCAATAAAATCACGTTTATCTAGATCCACTTTGTTCATACCAAGGAATTTCGTGGTATCTTTAAATGCACGTAAAAATAAATTTAAATATTTAATTTGACTGACAAGACGAGAATGTCGCTAACCAGTCAATACAAAATACTGTCTAAAATGTACAAAATTGCACATCGCCTATACACGTTAAGTTTAATTGAAACATTTTTTTCTTTGTGTGAAATAAAGTTTCATATTTGTGAACAAAAAAAATTTGGTAAGAATACAAAAGTGTATAGGGAATTTGAAGTTTTGAATTTGTTCAGTTACTTATGTGGGTGATTGTACCTAGAATTGGAAATGCACTTTGAATTACATAGACTCTACAAGACGCTCGTCATCCTAAGATATTACTTTGTGCTTTTTAGATCTCAGAACAACAATCAGCCTGGCTATTCTTCAAACCAGATTAGTACTTGCAAGGCATCAGAAGAAGACAAAGCACTGGTAGCTTATTATCCACTTTGTTCTTGTATACAGGAATCTCCGCACAATAAAAGAAACTACCCAATTATTTAGCCTTAACATTTTTTCCAATATAATTATAAGATTAAATAGAAAGCCAATGTCTTAATTCATATCGCTCAAGAGGCCTATATCGTTCTCCTCCGTTTACTATTGGCAGAGTAGGTAATTATCCGTCAGGGGGTAAGCGTTAAGTGAATCCTGCTCTAATCTCGCTCCAGGCCTATACATAAGCGACGAGTTAGTTGGCTGTTATTATGTTACGTCACTTACGTTAAAATCATTAACGTCAACATCGCATCCTCATCCTACGCTTGACATTCTAGAAATATTTTGAACCCGACGCGACTTGACGTTAATAAGTTTACACACCTACATGTATTTCTTTCCTCAGTTTAATACTTAAGTAGTATTTTATTAAGTATTATCATCTTGCGCCTATAACGTCACATGACGTAAATACCTACGCATAAGCTCGTCCACTTATAGGTGATTAAGGTGCGCCTCTGCCTGCCCCTGTGGCGTTTTAAACGTGAGTGTCTCAGTGCGTTATTTTATTTATTAGTAGACTCGTAGACTAAGGCTACATAGAACATAAATGGGCGGCTCAACGGGATATTAGCTTACAGAAAATCAACAAATAACAACTATGATCATGTTAAAAGCAATCAATAGTAATATTGCTGGGAGTCAAGAAACTGAAGCCGCTGTTTACATTATTAGTCAGCATGTATGTCATATACACCAACGATTCTTCTGGCATTTAAAAACAATGGTAAATTATCATGCCATAAAATTCCTATTCCTATTCCAGTCCGACTTATTAGAAGCGGCTATATGGTAAAAAACTTACTATTATACTACTTCCCCGTGTTTTGGTGTGTAGAGATACAATATACCTACAACTGTTGTTTAATGTCTTTGACAATATATAATTTTCATAGGTAAAAGATTATAATATCTTTATATATATAATTCTTCTGTGCGTGTGTATGTCACTGAACTCCTAAAAGGCTGGACCGATTTTAATGAAAATTTTTGTGTGTCTTCAGGATTCGAGAATGGTTTAGATTTGAAATTCGGTCTGGGAAAATGTATAGCGGGACTATTATCCAAGAAAAAACCATTCGTGCTGGCGAAGCCGTGGGCAAAAGCTGGTTTACTTATAATATTCAAGTCAAGTATACAAGCACCATTAAAAAACTTTTCATACAAGCTTCACGACAGCTAATATGTTTAGGCCCAATCTGGGGCCTTTAATAACAAGGCAACAAAAACTTTTATGAGACCCTATCATTACCATATAACGAGATAGATAGAGCCTTCCGCATAACAATTCAATAGAATACGCGCCAACCCTTGTGGGGAGCTCAGTTTTCCATACAAAGGTCAACTTTGGAAAGCCGTTGTGGCCCTGATATTGCGATACTTGGAGTTAAACGGTACCTACATAATGGCATAAAAATGAACTTTTCATGTTCAATGGGGATCATTTTAGATATAGATATCAGCAATGAAGGCCACATTTTTTTAAAGAATACTAACTTTAATTAACGTAACTCATAAATATAAGTCTAGTGCAGGGATTATCAAAAACGACAAAGGACTTTCAGCGTCACAACACCCAAAACAAATTTAAATATTTGATGCGGTTTTGTCGAACTCGCGACTTTTGATTTTAAAGCCGACAAAATTTAACTGCGTTTTGAATAAATACAATGTGTATTGTATTAGTGACGACTTTATTCTATATTCACAGAAAATCGCAAATGTCATTACAAAAATCATTTGATTTTTTATATTTTCTCTAATATTAATATAAATACTATCTTATGCTAGGAACACTGCCCGAATTGAAATCCTTTTTTGTAAAAAAAAAAAACATTATGAATAGGGTATTTGACTGCTTTTTTTTAAAAAAAAAATTGAAAAATGTATGCTATCCAAAATCAAATGGAAAAAGAATTTTCACAATTGGCGTAATAGTGAGTAAGTTTAAAGCTTTGAAATTTGGTGGAAGGGGTAGCTGTCAAATAACATCAATACTAGGTTGTGCCGTCACCAAGCGCCGTCGGCCACAAAGCTGCCTGCGTGCGAAAGAGATAGCGCGATACCCCCGCCACGCCCCCACTTTTGCTCACAAGAATATTTCAAAATTGAATAACTGCTTTATTTTTCAATCGATTTTGATGCTGATTTCACAGAAGATTTTCTTTTTCGTATTATTTTCTGTTACATCTAAAATAATGTACAA
Organism: Sphinx pinastri; assembly: GCA_947568825.1. Taxonomy (NCBI): domain Eukaryota; kingdom Metazoa; phylum Arthropoda; class Insecta; order Lepidoptera; family Sphingidae; genus Sphinx; species Sphinx pinastri. The sequence goes on from OX387620.1 coordinate 6,119,375, forward strand.
AATCAAATATAGGAAACTACCCTATTCTTCCTATCTAAGTATATCTTATCTATTTAGTCAATAATAGTGTAAAACAAAAATGTTCACACACTTTCACATTTAAGTATACCTATTAGTCGCATAACACACTGCACAGAACAAAGCGTGTCTCCGTTCCGTATTACAAGACTCAAGTTGTTCAGAATCAACTTCTCTACTCTGTTATCCTATATCCAGGATTTCTCACTTAGATAACACCTTAGTTCAAACGAAACAGGACGGCTATACACGTCCCACAAACGCGACGTCACAGACGTTTATAGATGCAATATTGAAACAGAACGTAGTGGGACGTGGTTAGACGTTCGATGAGCGCGAGTCGCGACACACTAATTACATTTTCACGTATCAGCTTTGTCATAGCCTGCGGTTTGGTAATGGAAATGCGTTTAGTTTGTTCCATTTGTTTATGAGCTGCTTCTATTTTGGTTATTGATTATGAATTGATGAAACCTTTTGTTTCGCCCCTTTTATCTTTGACACCGTTTCGATTACCTCATTGGATAGAAATAAGAGGAGTATCAATAAAAGCTGATCAGAAAAGTAGTGGCGGTAATATCTCTTTTTTGTATGCTCATTGTACATCGTACAATATAATATTTTGTTTCGTACTAAAGAAATAACGTTTTACGATCACCTTTATTTTCGCTATAAAATGTCTAAAATACGGTTTATAAAGTTATCTAAATGTGAAAATATTTGAATAATGTAAAAGATTCAATATGTAGTGTATCGCACACACCTAATGGCCCATTTACATAGGTGGTTACTGCAAACTCGAGCTATCAGAATATGCGAACGACCGGGCGGGCATTTTATGTCATTAGGTTTAAAAGCTTCATAACGTAACCAATAGATATGGGTAAGTAAACAAATAAGCATACCGTACTATATAATATTCTAGTTAATTTTCCAATTAATCAGAAAATTATGATAAATATGGAATAGCAATATATAAGCATGTACCTACCTAATTAACATACATACAGTACTTAATATGATCTTTGTAAAGTTTTATTTTTGAACATCGCAAATAAAAATAACATACTTAAATTACATGTGTAAATAGAGCAAATCAATTTAAATGAACATAAAGACTGACTGAAAATAATCCATTTGCAAAATTGAATATTAATAGTAAATAAATATAGGTATTTGCAATGTGGAATAATTAATGACGACACAAGTACAGGAGGCCCGTGGTCAGCAGTGGGCAGTAGGTATATAATACAGGGCTGGTATGGTATGGTATATTTATGTAGGCAGTTCGATTTTTTTATGACCGGCACCGACTCCAAAGGTTTATTCATTGCACATAAATATAATCACACGAATGGCAGTGTATATAATATTGGTAGTATTTAAATTTCCTTATAACCCATGAGCAAAGTATAAGTTATTTTTTACATTAGAGTGGTTTTTGAAGTCGGTGCTATTTTTTTATTTGTTTTCTATTATCGTTAACGCTTGAAGAAAAGCATCTTCGCAACGGCCCCTGAAGCAGCTTTAACATTAAAATAAACGTAGGCAGGTTGATTCATCTGAATGGTTGGTGTAAAGTATTTTGGATGAACGTGTGGGTGTTAAGACACCCACACGTATATATATATAATACCTAAGTACAAATAAAGGTCAAAACTTGGTAAATTACTTCAGCTTTACTACATGGGCAGAATTAATTTTAATATTATAAATGAAAAACATAACCCTCCTTCTTTCGCAATCGGGTAAAAAGTTTGCGATGTTCGTGAACGGATTACGATGAAATTTGGCATACGGATAGACCATGTCCGGGGTTAACTTACAGGTTTTTACCTCGGTAATTTGCTCCTGTAGGAAATACTTCAATTTTTAATCCCATTTTTTTTAATAGATGGCGTTGGCGTCGTAGAGATCACGTTATGGACCGCTATAGTGATTCAGTTAAATTCAACGTTTGCAAAGAAAATATACCACAATTTAATGTAATAACGTGTTTAATAAATTAGGTAATTTGTTGCTAAAAGGTTCATAAAAATTTATTCAGTTAAAAATATCTAAGCATTTTAGAATCTTGACAAAATCCGTATTTTTTTTTTAAACTTGCCAAACTAGTCCTGTACAATTTGCAGTATAAGGTATCAAAGTTCAGAAATAAATTACGAAAAAGCAACTACCATAGGAATTTCATTCGTTTTCTTAAAAAGTAAACTTGTGATTCATTTCTAACTGTAATTCATTAGCTTGGTCATGGTTGTGATGTAGTACGCCGACATTCCGTCTGACACAGGTGCTGACGGGCCACGGGTGTTTCGGCTCGTTTCTGTGTCGGATCGGGATGGAGGAGTCCGCCGTGTGCCATCGTTGTGGTAACGGCCGCGACGACACGGTCCAACACACTCTTGAGGAGTGCCCAGCCTGGGACCTACAACGCAGCGCTCTTAGAGCAGTCGTCGGAGGAGACCTCTCGCTGCCGGCCGTGGTGTCTGCCATGGTCGGCGGCTGGAGGTCATGGCGAGCGATGGCTTCCTTCTGTGAGTGCGTCATCTCGCGGAAGGAGAGCGCCGAGCGGGATCGTGAGCAAAACGATCCCGCCCGCAGCCAGAGGAGACGAAGGAGTAGTCGGGTGGACGACTGACCGGCGCCTCGTGCCCTGCGATCCGGGGGCATCTAAAGAATTCCGCCACGGCATTCCCTGCCTGTCGTAAGAGGCGACTAACGGGGACGAAAGTGAGAATCGCGGAGCGAGCAGTGGGGGTCTGCTGGCTCGACTACTTCAATATAATAGCGACTCCGAGGTGGACGACAATGCTGGTGGTCGGTCTCCTGCAGTCGTAGACGTCAAAGGCGTCCTGTAGAGCTTGGGGGCATCTTAGCCCCCTCATATAGAGATGGGCCGCAATGCGGCATCGCGCAGGGGCAGTTCCGTGCAGCTATCTTCGTGCAACAAGATACCCCGGGCCGTCCCGTAGGCGCCGAAGAAGGCCACCGCGGGTTTTGGTTTGTATGCCGGTGTAGGGTGTGTTAGGGACTCGGTCCAATGCTCGCTCGGATGATGCCATACTCCCGTGTGTCGGCCGTTAGATCGGGGAAACCAACATAACCATCCACTCACCCCCCAGTGGTGGTAGCGATAACGCGTTTCTTCCCCGCGAGAAAAAAAAATGGTTGTGATGTAGTAATTACAATTACAAACTATAGAAACTAGTGGTCACATTACCCTAAAATGTCGGCCAAGGTAGAGATTTTCAAAATTTAAAAGAGTAGGTATAACTTGAAAACTATGACAGGTAGGGCTCTTATTTTTTTTCTTTCGTGCCGTCATAGTTAGGTATTCCTCCTGATGCCTTTTTATCGTCACTTTCTGGGACACTCTGTATACTAGTATCCAATCATATAAAACGAATAAATAACCATGAACTACGCCGTCATTGACAACAGTAAATATCAGTATGAGCAACAAGAAGCTTAGTAATTAAACCGAAAAAATAGTTCCCAATAAAGCGTTACAATAGTGCCATATGATATAACGACCCACCTCTACATGAGCCCTTGGTTACCTAGCTACTCCACTAGGACTCCAGTTGATATATTTATTCCCGGCGGTGTTCTGTGTGGGAGTAACGAAGACCTCGCGTCGCTGCTTTTTTATATTGAATTAGAGCTTATTTTTAGCTATTTAATAGGTCCATAAAATGGTTTATACCATTGCAACGCCCACCTATATGCTATTTTTACCTGTTTTTATTTAACTAAATGTAGACTAGTAAGTTGATCACCCTATAGGTAGTATCGATTCTACCCAAAAGTTTGGATTGTATAGTAGGTTGGTACTACTTTGAGGTTGTCCTAGAAATTAGGTTTTATTCTCATAATGCTTATTAACTGGCTGCAATAATCTTCAAACTCATCAATTCAGTGTTGTTTAGTGGCATAGAAACTTAAGTGTATCTCAAACATAAGGAAGATTCACCAACATTCTTCAAATGGGTAACGTCTGAACTTAAATCGAATTAGTAAATAATATGTATTCAAAGAACGGATCTAGTTTCGATATTACAATAGCAAATATATTACTCGATATTACCTTCAATAGATGCTGAATCTGTCCGATAGCGGAGCGGACGGAGAATTGTATGTCTAGATTAGTTTCGCTGGACTGCTCCGTGGAGGTTATTGATGCAGTTGTTATTTCACAAATTCTGACGGAAAAACGGAAATCTTAGCAGAATAGAAAAATGTTTTGTTTGGCGAATTCGTATTACTTCATTTCCATACCAGCCCTGTATTATATACTGCCCACTGCTCTAGGCCTTAGTCCACCACGCTGGCCTAGTGCGCGTTGGCAGACTTTACATTACTATATTTCACGATTTAATTATAGGTACCCAACTTTCCTCAATTGCAATTAGGTATCTCATTATTGAGTGAACTCAGAGGCATATCTAGTGCACACGTATTTCGCCCAGCTTAACGAAACCGGTGGGAAATCACATTATCTATGAACTGTTTTTTCTATTTGCCCGACCTGAACGTAAAACTCTTTATCTCACTTTATAGCCCAAAACGCTCGCATTAAACACGAAGTTATGTCAGATACCATACCTACGATATCACCCATGCCACGAAGTCAACATAAACACTAACAACAACAAAACAAAGGATTTATCCAACACATTGTATCAGACTACCATTTAATTAACTACTCAACTCTTCCAATAACCAACAAATTTGTCCGTTTTCATTAGTTGCGACGGCTTTCCGAGAATTCCCGCTCTGCGATGATATCATCTTTACCTCGCTCAGGTGGACTATAAAGGAAAATTCCAGTCTGCCTTTAATGCCTGTGCGTTTAAAGCTATTTCTACACATGAAAGTTTTATTTTAATGGGCTCTGTATGGGAGGCTTTAGAATTTCAATCCCATTCTGAGACGGTCGTAAAACGTAACTAGGGTAATTGTACTATAATCTTTTGATCGAAGCGCCTTTTTAACCGTTTAGACGATTATAGTTTTGGAAAAATCAGGTGTTCTTTTGGGTTAAATTGAACATAATAATATCAGCCCTGTTTTATATACTGTCCCAATGCTGGGCTCGGGGCTCCTCTACTACTGAGATTTTTCAGGCCTTAGTCCACCACGCTGGTCTAGTGCGGGTGATGAATATCATGATGCTGCGGTCCTTGCTGCCCCTGCGTCACAATTTACACTTGCTGTACCAAGATATGCTAGTGTACAATGCGGATGCAAGCACTCGCCAGTCCCTACGGCGAACCATGGCGTCTGCAGCGGAGTGGTCGAGTGTACCGGTCCATAGGATTTCCATGTTTGTTCAGTGCAATAGTGCCGTCATGTGCAAATAAACTATAATGGTCATTATTCCGTTACGACTAACATAGTAATCAGTTATAGATTAAAGTTGGAAAATGTACGTTAAAGCGTGTTAGGTATACATTGTCTAATGCTAAGTTGAGGACTTTCGCTGGTGGCTTAGGAATCTTAACAAAATTCAATGACTTTGACACTAGTCTCAACACCAGAGGTTTCAACTGAATGTAGACTCATTCACGTTTATTAGGAACGAAGAGGTTCCAGGAAGGTCAATCACGTAATAAATGTAGCTGATTGAACTTGACTAATCTTTTCGTACAAGGCCATTGTAAATCGCTGGAGATATTAATTGGCTTTCATAAGAACTACAAGGTCTCGATATTTTAAAAGTCACTGTTACCTAATATTGATAAACGATTGTTATTTTTCAATTTAAGTATTATCTGAAATCCCTATAGGCTATAGCCGATTAAATCTTATCTTATTAATATTATAAATGCGAAACTTTGTGAAAATGGATGGATGTTTGTTAGAAGTAAACGCAGAAACCACTGAACGGATTTGGATGAAATTTGGCACACGGGTAGATCATGTCCTGGATTAACACATAGACTACTTTATATCCCGATAATTTGCTCCCATGGGAAATAATGGATATTTTTTATCTGCTTCTTTAAGTAGATAGTGCTGGCATCGTACTTTGTTTTAGTCACTTCCGTAGAGGGAAAGGCTTTTCACGCGGGTGAAGCCGCCAGCAGCATCTAGTATATCAATAATGCACGAGTATGGGGAATAAATCTTCGAGCACGTCGAGTGTGCAAATCGTAAAGCCATTATTTATATGCCAAGAGAGGTTTAAATTGCAGATTATATAAAGTAAACGTATTTGATAATTATGTACTACCTCCGCTCTCCCTGTGGTACCGCGCATTATGTTATGAATAATAAAATGTGTTCGTGTCCTAATGCATTACAACTTTCATTCTAAAATGTTGGATTAATGCATTTTGAACATTCTAAGAGTCTGTAGACAAAGTTTTTACGAGCAGACGACGCGTTAGATGATACTAAAACGTGTTGCGTAGGTTAGGTACCTACGATATATAATGCTCGATGTTGCTTGCATATCCTTAGGGTCAGCACAGATGTAGCGGATAATTACGTACGCAAACGCGCGTTTTTCTATATCTTAATATTTTTACCTCATGAGATAAGTTATATGCAATAGATGATTTTTAGCGGTGTCTAATTACAGACTAAGAGAATTTATGATAGAGACCTACAGAAAAGAGATAAAATATAATAGCGCCAGTTGCTTTACAAATATCAAAACTCAAAAGATCATTCTAGAATAATATGAATTCGCTTGATAATAATTAATGGCCAACCCTACATCTTTGCAATTCCTTTTGTATAACCGTGACAATTTCAGCTTTGATAGTATTGTTCCAAGATTCCGTTCTCACGATAATCCGTCCGTGGTTCCTGCTCTTTAATGACGTCATTTGTTGCCGAGTTATAAAAAGTTTAATAAGGCGGGCAATTCTACGGGAAACTGGGGTTTTTTTAGAAGAAAATATACATCAATGAGGGTGGAATTTTGCAAAATTCTACTTATTATTTATAAAGTTTGTAAATTGGAAATTACTTCCTCCATCTGATTCTGGACTCAGTATTCTTTTTATCACCGTTATGGTGGAACACGCTGTTAATATAATCGTATTGAAATAACATACGAATATAAGTTCATAATTTGTCACAGACCGTGACTGAAGCTGACGAGCGTGTGCTTTCGACCCTACGCTCATTTTCAAATCATCCTTTGTATGAGATCTTTTTTCGTTTTGAATGGAAATGAAATGAGCGTTCATACCGGCCTGCTTGCATGAAGAGATATGAATAAAATGTCGTTGTTAATGCCCTTGCGGGGACGTGCCATCCGCACGCAGCCTACACGTCTCCTCTGAGGCAAAAACCTCCAACCAGAGTGAGGTTACAAACCCACATAGAGAGTTACGATTGCCTGGATTTTGAATTAGTTTTTTGGAGCTATATCAATTTGCCTCATCTTTTTTGTACTCGAGGTTATTATGGGTGCTACATGAGTTTGTTTTTCTTTCTTTTACTTACATGATACTTCGTGTCACATTTTCTGTGAAGCATTAATGTCAGTCCGCTAGAGGTTCAGAAAAAAAAAATGATACAGATATGTTCTAAATTTTACATTTTAGAGTATTCAGTACTATTTAGATTATTAATACGCAACTAATATATTCAAGCAAAACATTTTGAAGATCTTACGAAATTAGCTCATTATTAGCTACTATAAAATCAAGACCAAACATCTCAACATAATTGCTACTTTCGATAGAAGCAAACAGCGCAAATCATTTGACTACCAAAATAAAATAAACATACAACCATTTCAATACCAAAGTAAACACGATATTCCATAAACATACGCACGTTATATCTTTATAACTCTAAATAAGAACATTTGGAGGCATACGGCATAGTTAAGGTATTTTTATGCGGCGGCGAGCGTGTCTGGAATCTTAATGTTTCTGAAAGTTTTAGATTACCTACGCGAACTGTTTCTAATCATAAACGGTATTGTTTTTATCTAGAACTTTGTGGATTCATGATAAGTTTGCTTTTTATTCTTCTACCCAGTATCTAATGAATTGGAGTTTTATAGAATGAATGTGCAGGAAGTGTTGTATTTGGCTATGGAAGGTCCCTAGCTGGATGTATGCAAGAATAGGAAGCTAGATTCCATTCTATAATTTAATATGTAATTGTATGTACCTATCCTACGAGGCCGTAATATAAATAATCAAAATTGGTTTTAAATGAGATATAGAAAATAATGTCCCATTAGTAAAAGAGATTGGAGAGGAAAAGTATTTTTTTATTATATACCTAGCTAGTCCAATTATACCTGTTAGTATAATTTATTTTCATTTATAACGTTTAAAAATACTATTGATATCAGATAGTAAGATTTCGGCACATTTTAACTCGTGATCCATACATTTGTGAAATGCAAGGATATAAAAAATTTCGAACTGTTAGTTAAACTATTTTAAGCTGATTTATATTCCACAACATCCGAATTAATTTCCTTTGCGTTACAAAATATCCATTAACCGTGAGACGTGATTCCTCTCCAATAACTTTATAATACAGACAGCAGTTAGTGCTGAGGTTAACGGCCGAGACCTTACATAGCCCGATACTCTTTAATTGAAATGTAGCATTCAATTCTGTTACTATAAAGTGGTATTTCTTTTTTCTTTCACCCTAATCCCTGGTTGGCAGACCATGCCTTTGCACAGTTTAGTTGTTCTGTAGTCTCGTACATACTAAATACGATGACCTGGTTGACATCAAATGCTTCCAAGCCCAGGGTGAAATCTAGATTCTAAACTCATAAATCCAATAGCCCATTGGAATTCAAATTCAAGATACCATAGAAATTAACGTATATACATCACTAGGCCTTGAAGACCATAGGCACATCTCAATTAGTAGACACAACTAAATTAAATGAATCTTCTTGGAAAATTTATAATTTTGTTGTCGAATTAAATTATTTTTACAAAACATTATATATCGATTAATTTATGTTTATGGAAAAGCTGCTTACATGTTACTCATATATTAAAATCTCAGTATATTTAGTAGGTACATGCGTATTAACATTAAAATAATAATTAAGGTTATTCAAGGAAAGGTCCGACGTACATCCATGGGCTAATATAAAATGACAGTTCATTACAAACAAATAAAGTCCAGAATATATTTAGCTGGTGCCAAGTACATTACTTCAAGTGCAGTAGCTTAAGACGTTTTATTTCCATTTCCCCAACACTGTTCCTGTGGACGTTAAGTGTTAAAGTTTGTATTGCAATCGGTGCATAGTTCCGCTGTTTAAAATATGTGACAAACGGTGCTGTTCAGAATATGAAACTTTACTAGTCTGTAGTTAGAATAAGGCACGGTTTTAAGGTTAAGGCTCTTATCACACTAGTGAATTGCAAGCGAGGGGAATCGTCATTTAACTGCAATAAAAAAACCTAACGTTAAGTGGTCTTCACCATCCATATTATAAACTTAAAACAGTAAGAGTATCCGGCCGGCCTTTGGTTTGGGCTTTCAGAAATTTTAGTTACCATATGAAGTTCGACAGCTAGCTGTCAGTGCACGTTTGTATTTTGTAAGACACAGTACCGGATTTATAATTTCCTTAGGTATAATTTGCGTCGCAGGAGGTCTCCTATTTCAACAATCATCTTTTTTTGATTGATGACCTAAAAAACTCATCCGACGCCGGTAAGAAAGTGTTACACTGATCGAGTTTTATGAAATCTGTGGTGCTTCCACAGTTAAACCGGTCCATTCATGCTGTAGACATGCCTACAGCGTAGCCTTGCTATTTCAAAACATACAACTAAACATCCATTCTTTTCAATACAGCAATTTTACGATTTACAAAAATAGACTGACGTAGGTATAAAAAAACCACCCAGTATAAAGTTATCTCACATAATTACAAACCTCGTATACAAATCGAATTTTGATATGAGGCATAAATTACAAAGGCCTCGCTTCCACTTATCAACGGTTCACTCTTAGCGCGTTAAACACGGAGTTTTTGCCCCAAAGCATAAATTACCCAGTCAGTAGATTGGCTCACGCAACCGCTGATGTGTGTAGTTTGATATGGAAGTATCGTATCTCGTGCCTTCACCCTTTTCACGAGTTGAATCGCATGGGGCTTTGTATTATGCGCTAAATCAAGATGCTTATTACTTGCAGTCTGTTGGGAAAGTATATTTACAAACTAGTTTGTTTGTTTCGTCAAAAAATCTAAGTATATTTAGGTGTACGGTTATTATCATGGTGGTGGCGTATTTTATTGAGGGTTCGAATTCCGGGTCGGTATCGGTATTGTGTAATTCTGTCAGTTATCAGCCTGCAGTCAGTAAATTTTGCCAGATATGGAGACAGGATAAGATCATGGGTTCATCATGAATCCTATTGTATTCTATGTCCTATTCCTATGGCTAATTCGATAAGGCTTGTTTGTGGTAATTATTGTGTTGTGGAGTTAGGTTATGATGACATTCACAAAATTTGTTTCGTAAAATCGACTCACGCGAAGGAAATAATGCTATCAAATCGCGGTTTCTGATAATGACGTTTAAGTTTGTTTTATGTTTCGTTGTTTCGCTATTTGCATCATCTAAAATTTACATTATGATACCTATTTTCATTAATTTTGATGTTCGTTATACTACCAGTCAAGATGCATATTGTAGACTCAAGCTTACTATGCATACGTTTTAGATGAAGTCTGTAATAAACTACGATGAACAGACTTAAAATGTTAATAGATACAAGATGGGACATCTATTAATCTTAGAAGGCTTCCAAGTACGCCGCGCTAATAAAACTCGTGCCAGCGTGCTGTTTGGGAATATGTTGCCTTTGATTAATGCTTTGTTGTATTAAATTTATCGTAAATATACTCTTGAGATTGATAGAGACGCAACTTAACATCCATGGTTCGGAATGTTATCCTCTTTATGAATTGATGGGGTGTGAGCCCATCGCCCTATCAGGTACAAATACCAAATTCAATTCTTATTTTAATTACTTGATCATTCCAATTGTAAATCTCGAAGTACGAATACGAACTACCTATAACGTGATAGCGCAACGACGCAATCTACAATAGACCACAATTATCAGTAGAATTTATTATTCAGATTAAGAAAAAAGTGCCAAATAAACAAAGTCCTTAATTCATAACATAGATTGAGATTTCACGTTTCAATAGCCTTGCTGATTACGAAAAGAAAACGTAAAAAGAACAGTAAGATGTTTTGGATAAACAAATTTTCTTCAACAAAGAATATCGAATTATATCCGAAACGTACAAACCTAATTTCACAAGCGGATTATAATGTAATTTTTGTTTAGATCTTCTTCAGCAGAGGATAAGGGGCCTTTCAAGTGTTGCGTAAGCAGAATTTTTAGTATTTTAAGCCCCCCCGACCCCTTGTCAGCAAAAGTAAGCAAAGTTCTTCCCCTCTTCCTCCTATGCTTACGTAAGCATAGGTATAATATTTACAAAAACTGTACAAATTTCTTTATTGTTATTTACTTATCAAAATAAATTATTGCTGACGTAATCACTGTTAAGACCCCCGTCCCCCATGCCATCAAAAATAAGCAAAGCATGGGCACCCAACCTCCTATGTTGCTTACGTAATACTTTAAGGGAACCTAAGGAAGATACCTGTTACCACCGGACCATGATAATGAGGAAGCACGAGCGATTTGCCGACCTTCAAGGAAACAAAGTTCAGAATGGGCAGGAAGGAAGATTTTTCGGGTTTCCGGCAATCTCTGAACGCACGAAACTCAACAGCATGGCTGTTCTACGTCGGCCTTCTGATTTACTAAGTATATTTGGCTGAGCGGTCTTGGATAAATACAATCAAATGTATAATAAAATGAATCTACATCGACTCATTAATATACATTGGAAGATGTGGAACGTAGAAAATCATTATTAGTTTTCATTTTAATGGATAATAATATATTATTAGATAAAAGAATTGATTTCGATAAACGTTAATTAATAATTTTAGGATTTGGAAATATTGGAAAAATTATATCGCACCTCGTCAAAAAAGAGTCACAAGACTCAGTCAAATTCCGTTTATGGTATCGATTGCGTCTGTTCAATTATCTGATTGACTTTTTGTGTTGCGACTCTCTTCTTGTTGAGGTGCGATATAACGTTTTTCAAGTTCTGCAATAGTAATGTCATAATGTGAATTTGCTGGCGTATTCTAAAAAAACGGATTCCGTTAGCATGAAAAGTTGTAAGATAGTGACAGTGTGTAGCTATTGACATATCTATGAATACTGTACTAAAGTTGTGCATTCCAAGAAGGAGTACAGTTTAGAATCTTTTTTGATTATTCATCGATTCCGTTCAAATATTACTTCCCTAATATGCACCTACCTTGTTAATCTCTGCACCACCCTAAGGTTGACTGGCAGAGAATGCCTACGGCATTAAGTCCGCCTTTGTATATTTGTATATGCAGTGCTTAAATAAATAAAAACAATAAAAAAATAGCACATTTAGATCCTCAATAAGAACTGCAAATATAAAATATCACATTTAACACCTAAGTTAATTGTAAGCTTACAAACATAACACCGCTCCAAATACCACAAACAAAGTAAGTGCTACAATTTTTTTAGAATAGTGTTTAAAGTACAATGAATACTTTAGCAAACAGTAACAATGGAAGATTTGCATACTAGCCACTTCCTGAGCATTCATTGTAGGTGTTTCTTTTAATAAACACTTTTATAGAGAAATAACGCTCATTTACTGAACACAATTTGCTTTCTTATGCATTTAATAGTAGCTGCTATTTACGGGCTTTATTCTAACGGTAAATCGCTTTCTCAAGATATTTTACTATGAATCTTTTGAGGTTGCTCGTTGGAAGTTGTAGCCATTGTAAGAACATTGTAGCCAGTGTAACTACTGGACATAATGAGACTTAACATCTTATGTCTCAGGATGACGAGCGCAGTGGAATGCCACACAGTAAGTACTTTTTAACTCAAGGTGCTGGTTGGTGATGCTACTATTTATGGGTGGTCGTATCGCTTACCATCAGGCGAACGGCATGCTCGTCTCGTCATTCAATGCCATAAAAAAAGTGTCACCCTGAATTACGTTCAAGTGCACTGGCACATAATATAGGGTTTTTAGTTCCTTATTTCTTACTATTCCTTTCCCATTTGAAGGACATTTTCATTGCAATAATCTAGCAACAACGAGCTAATGCTGTGTATTATGTTTATATTTTGGCTTCTTTTTATAGATCTTTGTGGTGTTTAGTATTAATAGTTTACAAAACCACTGATCCGCGACGCGACGTCCTCTCAGCACTCGCCTATGAAGATGACCTACTTAATAGGTCGAAACTGGTCGGCGATTCTGACCAAGAATACGTGAGTAAAACCGTGGTTTTGTAAACTATTAATGTGATATGGCTCGCGTAAGTTTTAATAATATTAGTGTTTAGTATTGTTATTAGGTAGGTAAGATATTTCGTCTCTTCAATTAGTTGTAGAGGTACTTATATAAATAATAATGTCTGTTATTATGAAAGTTTATGATTTCCCTCAAGTCTCAACAGAAGTTATACGCTTAACATTTTATAGGTAGGAAGTGTCGTGTTTTAATAGAAGCCTATAAAACAACTCGTAAGCTGGTTATACTACATGTGTTGCCATATGTAGTGTTATTAATAACGGTTTATGAGCAAAAACCTAAATGACGAAACTTCTAACCTTAAAGGTTCGTTTACAGTATCGTGTAAATATTTATTACTATTTAATGAATTTTATTTAGATTTTATAATCATACTTAGTTTTACTTAATATTTTACAACATTTTTTTGATGCCGTCTCTTTGCTTACTTATCTCGGAATTTTTGTTCGCCTTTGAAAGTTTCATTCTTGATCAAAAAGTTTTTTGGTGTTTTGGTGATAATCTACAGTAATTAATTGGTTTTGGTTAAGATTTCGCCCGCGTGAATGTCTTTTCTTGTCATATAAGTCTCAATATGCATTCGGTATAAAAAAATTGCGTATAGGTAAGTTATTTCAGAATCTAGTTCATTTATATACCACCTTACTTTCATTCCAAGCAGTATTATAAACTTATAACGTATGTATAAACTAGTTAACACTGAGAAAACTCGATATTTTTCGACTGACACAAGAGCAGGTGTAACAAGAATTCTTGATATACCAAAAATTTTATTAAAATATTTTTGAAGTCCGTGAGGTATGAACGAAGGATTTATTCAGAAGATAGCGTGGGCAGAGACACAAGCAAACTCATGTTTTATTTAGGTACTATGTCATCAAATGTGGTAAGCATAAAGTAGACAAAGGCGACAGTATCCGTCAAGTAATACTTGCTTTACGACCCTAACAAAGTAAATTGAATGGGCGTGAATGTTCCCAATTCGGTGCTAGCGAACTGTTGCACGGAGGCAAAAAATATATGACCAAGTAGGTACACGTATGTTGAGCATCGTATTGTATTTAAGTAATGGTGTCCTGGTGTTGGACGGTTGAGATAGATGTTTCGGATTCTATTCCGGGTATAAATAGAATAATTTTGGAAGTTAGGTTGTTTTAATTAAATTACTAATTAATTAATATACTTAGAAAGAACTTCTGAGTTGCAGGTTTCTTAACGATGTGGACTCATCATTTATCTCAAGCGAGATATTAATTAAATGTTATATTTTTTTTCATAGTTGTTACCTAAGGCCATTTATAAAATTGCTATGTGACAACTAGGACAAAACCATGACAAAATTCCAATTTTATTATGCTAATGTTAATTAATTAGTAATTAATAGTAGCAAATATAAAACTGCTCTCTAAATATAATATAGCAAATAAGATGTATAATATCGTGTGTCTTTGAACAGAATATGAATTCAGGTTTTCACCATTATTATGATTTGTTCTTGATTATTTAATAATTTAAAACAATTTTTAATCCAATACATGGTTACCGCATGCTTTAACTCAAAATATACAACTTAATGATTAAAATAAACAACTTTCCAAAAATCATTTCCATTAGTCATTCATATTAAATAAGGATAAGGTAAAGGTGAACTTGTAAAAGTATTTCTTTACCTGAACATGATAGTGATTGATTACGACCCCGTTTCATTGAAAGGCATCCACGCCGAACGTTTGACGGGAAATAATGTCTCCTAAAGACCTTTCTGGAAACGCTTAGCAATACATGTGCCTTCGATTTCATTGTATTGTTGGTTGAACGTTCGATAGAATTTTTGTGGATCGATTCTTTGTTTATAAATAAAAAAATAAAACCAGTCTGTATTATACACTGTCCACTGATAATCACGGGCTTCTACTACTTCGAGGGTTTAGGCCTTAGTCCACCACGCTGGCCTAGTGCGGGTCAGGAGACTTCACATACCTTCGACCTTCTTATGAAGAATTCTCATGTAGGTTTCCTTACGATGTTTTTCCTTCACTGAAGCGAATGATAATTATTGATAAACAATGGACACGTAACTTTGAAAAGTCAGAGGTGTGTGCCTTGGGTTTTGAACCTGCGGACATCCGCCTCGGTAGAATGTTCTATTCCCAACTAGGCTATCGAGCATCTTTGTTTATAACTGAACTACAACAACTTCGGTGTAATTTGAAATTGGACTGAATGTTGAAATATGATTCTGCGCATATATTAATAATTTTAAATTGTTTTTCTTAAAGAAATCAGTATTAGTGAATCAGTATTAATGAATTTTATGGTAATATCAATTTGTAAGGACATCAAAATAAACTTCTGACAGTCGTATTTGTGCAGAAAAACCCGATTTTAATAATACCATTGTCATCAGGAAAAATATGTCTTGTAAAATAAAACAATTTTAATATAGATAATAATTGATCTATCTGCTACATTTTGTCATTCGTAAAGCTAGCGCTGTCAACAAGCCGAAACTAGTAAACTAAACTAGAACTACTAGTAACAATTGTGTTGATTTGACTTGAGTAAACAAGCAATCTAAACTCTCGAACATTAATGAGACGAACAGATCTATTCCTTGGAAATTATTATGTTTCTAGGACAAATGTCTTCGCTGTTGAACGGTTACATTAAAATTAAATGCTCTGTTACTTTGACTGTACAAACGAGTGTTGACTCTCCTTTGTCATTTCTTATGGATTTAGAGATTACGAGCACTATACAACGATAATGCTATGATTTATTGAGCAGTGCTGTCTTTTTTTAATCGAAATATTCATGAACATTGCCAGGGGGGAGGCGTATAATATTATGATATCCGCAGCCCCCCCCCGAATCAAAATTTTTTGAAGGCAGTCTACGCCCATAAAAATATTTCTGCGAAACATAGATCTTTCAGAATCATATCAGAAGGAACCTACCATTAGATACCTTGGCTCATAAAAAATCCTAGATAAAGTGGGATTCCTCATGTAATAATTATGATCAAATTTAAATGGTAAGTAGCAGTCCCAAATAAATCTATACTAATATATAAAGCTGAAGAGTTTGTTTGTTTGTTTGTTTGTTTGAACGCGCTAATCTCAGGAACTACTGTACCGATTTTGAAAATACTTTCACTAATAGGAAGCTACATTACTTCTGAGTGCTATAGGCTACTTTTTATCCCGGAAAAACTTTACCACGCGGGCGGAGCCGCGCGCAATGCTAGTTTAGAATAAAAGGAAATCAACGCAAAATAAGGAACTAAAAACATCTCAAAAGAAATGAAAGTAAAAGTACGTAAAACTACATTATCTGCGAGACCTTAATCGTCAAACTATTCGGAATCAATTGCCCGGCTTCGGACCCCACTAAATCCTTTGGAAAACTGTCTCCCTACTTTATGTTATGGGACTTTGAAAAAGTTGATACCCTCATAATGGTGTTTTGGAACGTTTTGTGTAAAATAGAATTGAGTAAATTGCGTATATAATGTTAATTTACATACGGTCGTTGTGTAAATTATGAGATAAATTCGCGAACTTCATAATCTTATGAAGTTGTACCAATATTGGGAGTAGGTAATGATAAAAAACATAAACAAAACAAAAACTGACGTGGTTAAAAATAGTAATTCATTCAAAATATTACCTATCAGTAAATATGACCAATACATTATTGGTTAGTTATTAAATTCGAGTCAAGAAGATATTCTTTGTTAATAATAAAATTACCGACAATATTAGTTATTTTTCTTATTATTTAGTAGGATCGTTTTTTTTTATTTATACGTTATTTGAATGTTTGTATGATAACTGACCACTAGCCCTGTCCATATGTGAAATTAATGTATTGTTATCTCCACCCCGTATATTATGTCGAATCAAAGGCAGCTTGATTTTCTTAGTAAAAATAAATACTTATATTAAGATGTTTTAAAAAAATCTATTCTTTATGTAGTTATAACTGATAAGTCTGCTAGACCTCAATATATAGTAAATCTCTCAATAAATAACTAAGAAAATTTAGTAGATCCCTTTATTTTAATGAAATTAGGTACGTTAGAAAGTCTGATATCGTATGGATACTGCAGACATTGATAGATTAGGTGATAATTCCCTTATGACGCCTTTAAAATTTAGAATGTAGTATCTAAAATATTTTTTTAATCAAGTTATTGATATATTCATGAAATAGTTTTTGCTCGCGGTCCCGGCCTTGTGGTAGTTACCTCCTAGAATAATCCTCTTTACTTTTTCGGTGTCTGTCTGTGTGTCACACATCCAAATCTATTCTGCGATTTCTGCGTGTATTATCAAACATCAATACATACATCAATATAAACTTACGTATAATATTTGTAGTATGATAGTAGTTTTCTCAACGAAAAAGTTCGTCACCGAATCAATCGGTCTTCGTTTATGCAATCATTGATTTCGTATGACCAGTAGCCAATCGAAAGTTAGCTTTGATTGAATTTTTAAACCGCGCTCCGGGGCTTGACTTACTGTTGAGAAAACGATAAAAAATACAATATCGATGTCAGTAGTCATAAAGTAGCCCTATAGTTTGAACCCGTTTTATCGTTAATATGCGTAGCATCTCGCCTTTTCCCTTTTCAGTGTAGGCAGAAGTATCACACCTACATTTCACCGGGGTTTTTTTTTTAAGGCATTAAATGACGAGACGAGCATGCCGTTTGCCTGATGGTAAACGATACGACCACCCATAAACAGTAGCAACACCATCCAGCACCTTGAGTTACAAAGTACTGTGTGGCATTTCACTGCGCTCGTCATCCTGAGACATTAGATGTTAAGTCTCACTATGTCCTGTAGTTACACTGGCTACAATGCCCTTCAAACCGAAACACAACAGTGCATGCACACTGCTGCTTGGCGGTAGAAATAGACATTGCGGTGGTACCCACACAGATGGACTCTTGCATATGAGAGACCTACCACCAGTAATTCTGTGTATCTTGGGTACCATGTAATAACGGCGGACATTAAACACTTGACATTTGGCTAAGCAGTAAAAACTTTAAACTACACTACATTACACCAAAATCATACGTAAACTATTTCATACTATTTCATTTTGGTAATTTCAACATTAGGCCTCATTTAGACGGATAAATTATTGCTAGCAACAATCGTACGCAATTATTGAACCCCGTCTGAACATACGAGGCGAGGCAATCTCGCCCCCGTTGATGTTGACAAATATTCAAATCACCATTGCAATGCAATGCAGTCAGTCCTGTATTATATACTGCCCACTGCTGAGCACGGGCCTCGTCTACTACTTAGAGGGGTTAGGCCTTAGTCCACCACGCTGGCCTAGTGCGGCTTGGCAGACTTCACATACCTTCGAGATTCTTATAGAGAATTCTCAGGTATGTAGGTTTCCTCACGATGTTTTCCTTCGCCGTTCAAGCGAACGATAATTAATAACAATACACACGTAACTTCGAAAAGTCAGAGGTGTGTGCCTTGGGTTTGAACCTCCGGATATTGTTTCGGCAGACCATTCCATTCCTAACTAGGCTATCGTCGCTTTCAATTCAAATCACCATTATTGATGGCATTAGCTGGTCCGTCTAAATAAGGCTTAAGTGACAATTATTCTTCATAAAAATACATACATACATACATACATACATACATAGTATCACGCCTCTTTCCCCAAGGGGTAAGCAGAGGCTATGAATTGCCACGTTGCTGGATTCTGGCATACTTCTCTAGCTTCCATCACCTTCATCAATCTTTTCATGTATTCCCGCCGGTTCAGGGTACTTTTGATCTGGTCTTTACGAAGAATGTCATATATCTGACATTCTAAGGTTCGGTACGGTCGAACCCTACCGGCTCTTCCATCCACATTCGCCTTATATATCCGCTTTGTCAATCTCCTATCATCCATCCTCTCCAAATGCCCAAACCACCTTAGCACACCTTACTCAATTTTGGTCACAACATCCTCAGTGGCGTACCTTGGGAGAGGCCTATGTCAAGCAGTGGACTGCAACGGGCTGATGATGATGATGATCCTCTATCAATCCACACATGTCCATCACCATAGTACTTCGCACTCTATCACTCAGAGAGAATTTCATAAAACATTCCCAAAACAATTTGCAGTATCAATAAGAAATAATATAGAAATGTTTATTTATTGTCCACTATTTGGTATCCACTATCCATTAACACACGATTGATATATAAGGTCCATTCGTCAGGCGCTGGGCGGTCGAAAATTCATATTGTATTACCTAGGTCCTAGACGTTTATTTATTTTATTTTAGGATTGCCAATAGAAGATGCACGTTACAAAACAAACAAGAAATAAAACATGCAACATTATCTAAAAGCCGTGCTCCTCAACCACAACTTACATATTGTAATAGCTTATATCACTATAATATGGTTGATAATAAAGTTAGGAGAGAATAACATTAATCTAACAAATATAAATTAACGTCAAACAATAACCAATGTGTTAGTTTAGATAGTTGTTTTTTATATAAATGTTTTTTATTTTTTATAAAATAAAATAAGACCTAATTTTGTTCTTAAATGACGTGGGTATTATATTGTTCGAGATTGACTATTGCTGATGACCCCTGGTTTATAGCTTTACGAAAGACTGTATTGTGGTCTATATATATTTTTTGATTAGATACCATACCAGCCCTGTATTATATACTGGCCACTGCTGAGCACGGGCCTCTTCTACAACTGAGAAGGTTTAGGCCTTAGTCCACCATGCTGGCCTAGTGGGGTTAGATTTCACTGGCTTTCATTGGCTGACTGTAGTAACTGCAGACATTCGTCTCGGCAGTGCGTTTCACTTCCAACTAGGCTATCGCCGCTACTTATAGTTTTTACGCATACGCATACTCACTCCTTTAATCCCCGTATGGGTAGGCAGAGACGCAACTAGTACACCCACTTTTCGCCGTGCGTATTCCGTCCCATGATGTGATAAGGGGCGAGCCTATCGCCATATCGGGTACAAATTCCAGACTCCGAGCTGATACTGTAGGGCTTATAAATGGTAAGATAAACTTTAAGGGAACATGGCTTGAGGAGTGCTCTACCTGACATAAAAAAATTACCTCTATAAAAGTGTCACCAGATTCGAAATATTTTCTATTAGTTCCGAAAAAATCACAGTTTTTGACTTTTCTTTTCCTGCTGTACACAAATAATCAAATATTTTATTTTCTTCTGCAACAGACTCGGAGGTAATGGTTCCACCATAACTCATAATCCATTTATTAAATATCATTCGGAAACCTTGAAAACTGATACTTTTATAAGGTAATTTCCTTGTGTCAGACGAGCACCATTCAAGCCATCACCTTTTAAGTTTGTCGTACCATTTTCGGACATAACATAAAAAATATAACATAAAAACGCAAAAAAAATGTCGTCGCTTAACTCAATTAACCTTTCACTCGTCGATATTATGCTTTAAAGAAAGACTTTGAATATTTCGACTTTGTAAATGTTTATGAACGTAATTTCAGAAGTTTTGTTACAAAAACTCTGATTAAAGCTTACGATGTTCACAGAATATTCTATTGCGAAAACGAAACTTTTTAATAACCTTTAAAGATTTTTGATTGGAGTTCACCCCATCAGCAAGATGGCTGGTTTGTTTTCATAATACATTTAGAATTAACTTAAGGCTCAGCACTGATTATCAGCTGACTTTTAATTGTTTTCTTCTCTTTGGAGTTTCTACGTATTCTATCCCCTATATTCTAAAGGGGTCGCCAGAAATTATATCTCACTCACTCACGTTATAGTTATTTTATATTCCATACTTAGTTCAACCTTTTAATATGTGAGCAACGATATTTATAACACAAGTTAAATCTTTAATACCGTAGTTCATTCACACTTTGGTTCTGAATTGCTATAGTATTAAAATATACTTTTATGTTTAGTGTTTGTTTACCTTACTCGGGAAATAAAAAAATATTATTATAAAATGTCTGCCATGATGTGACAAAGGATTCTACCGCGACATTGGACACAAAATATGTAGTCGCGAACGGATCATACGAATTAAGACAAATAAGTCAGTACAATACCAAAACTATACAACATTTTCTCAATATGCATGAATTACGCAACATGACATATTAGATCGTTAATTGTCATTTCACAATATTATCCTACTAATATTATAAACGCGAAAGTTTGTAAGTATGGAGGTATGGATGTTTGTTACTCTTTCACACAAAAACTACTGAACGGATTTCAATTAAATTTGGCACACGGGTAGATTATGTCCTGGATTAACACATAGGCTACTTTTTATTCTGGGAAAACTCATTCACGCGGACAGAGCCGCGGGCAAAAACTTGTATACTATATAGGTGTTGCTTGCTCGCTCGAGTGAAAGAAATCTCCCGCTAAATAGGTTCCAGTATGTACTTATTCGGGATATAAAATGGACATGATCTATCTATGTGCCAAATTTTTCCAAATCTTATCAGCGGTTGCTGCGTTTATTTCCAATAAACATCGAATCGTCGTCATAAACTTTTGCATTTATAATATTAGTAAGATACGGTACTATGGGAAAATAAACTGTGTCTGCATTCATTATTAGGCGTGAAAAGGAACGTATCTCGGACGGAAAAGAACGCAGGGCACTCGTCTTCAATAGCTTGAGACGTGAGTGTCCATTCGAAAGATGATTGCAATACACAGACTTCTAGTTGGGATGCGTTAATGTCTCTATTGGGCTGAAATATAGGTAAAATTAGGTATAGCGAAGTTAGGTAAAGTATTGTGAACGAAGTGGTACAAACGGTTATCATTTCATAGTATTTTACTGAGTTAGTAGATTTAGTTATTTTTAGGTACTTATATTTAAAATTCTTAGTAGGTACACAAAGTATAATATATACCTACATCTTGCCCGAAGGAAGATTGGTAGAGAATGTTTCTAGTATTACATTGGATTGTAGGTACCATTCCATGTAAAGTCTAAATAAATTAAGTATGTTTTCATTGGTAAAATGTTTTATAAATGCAATAACATTGTGTCTATTATTCTTTTATGAACTATTTGTGCGTTCCCCAAACAAATAAAATAAAAAAGATAGATGATAAAAATATATTATTAATTATTAAATAATGTTCTCCGTTCTCTACCTAAGTGTGTTATTAAATTAAACTCTATCGTCATTAAATTAGGAGTACAAATTGAAAATGACCACAGTAGCGCTTTCTATAACTGCACGGGACTACGAACTCACAATAGCTGAAACTATTCACAAGTTATGGCAGATAGTTGTTAGTTTGGATGCTTTGGAATGAAAATTAACAAACTCTCGCATTGTTGGCATTTAATCGCTATACCAAGTATAACAGTGAATATGATTTTTATCACTATCTCTGTTACTCAAATTCATTCGATTTTGTGGTTTTAAGCAACGCGTTGTCAAATGAAACTGGAAACTCTATAGTTTAAAAGCATGATAATTTACTATGTACGGGGCTTATTTCGAGTAACCACGTTACATAAAGATGTATCGTATATATAAGGCATTTCCTTGTATAACAAAGGTGAGCTAAAGATATATTTTTTGGAAATTCATTCCAAACTAAACCTAAGTCCAGGGCCGGCTGGCGGCTAGTATAGGTAATTTAGGACACTTTTAATTATCTAAGAAATTTGATACTTGATTCAAAACCGCTGCCTCGGTGGCGTAGTTGTATTACGGTACGGCTGCAATGCTGGGGTCTCGGGTTTGATCCCCGGGTCGGGCAAAGTGATATTGAGTTTTTCTATTGAGTATCAGCCCGGAATCTGGAATTTGTGCCCGATAAGGCGATAGGCTCGCCCCCTATCACATTATGGGACACTAGTTGCGCCTCTGCCTACCCCTTCGGGGATAAAAGGCGTGAGTGCGTGTGTGTTCAAAACCGCATATCTCAGAGACGTAAATATTAATACCTAAAGAAAATCATTTTATCCGTTTTTAAGCACATTACGCACGGAGTAGTGTAATATTTCGCATAATTAAAGTTCATATAGAGGAGTGCAATGCAATGCATCAGCCCTGTATTATAAACTGCCCACTGTTGAGCACGCGCCTCCTCTACTACTGAGAGGGATCAGGCCTTAGTCCACCACGCTGGGCTAGTGCGGGTTGGCAGACTTCACTTATCTTCGAAATTCTTATAGAGAACTTCTTAGGTATGCAGGTTTCCTCACGATGTTTTCCTTCACCGTTAATGCGAACGATAATTGATAAACATATAGAGGAGTGCAGAAAATTAAAATTTGTGAATTATGGTTGAATTTAGAACAGTCGGCGATCACTAGTATCTATAAACTTTGAAGGTATGTGAATTGTGAAGTCCTAAGTATTATTAATATATCAACGTGATAGACGAATGGACTAACTCCTCTCAATCATAGAGAAAGATCGGTCCTAAACTATGGATAATTCAAACCATAAAGTAAAAACGTGTTTTTATATTTATTAAATGACTAGTTTGTTAATTATTATCATTTGGAGTAAATTTAAATATTGAAATGTAAATATCCGAAGTAGCAGCTACAAAACTTCTAATACTTTTCGCTAAACTAACAAAATGCAAACAGAAATCTTTAAACCAAACTGAGAAAACAGGGACATAAGATGCAATGGTACAAATACGGGCACTGGAAGTATTTCAGAGAGAGAAATCAATAGCTTAATCTGGACCATTTATCGGTCCACCGGGCGCAGTGAAAGTCAATTAAACTTCTTGTGTGGACGCTGTTTATTCTTCGTAACTTTACGTGCATTGTTCATAGACAATAAAGGAATTTATTATCAAAATGAATTGGGTTGTGTTTTGTTTTGCTAAGTATTTTGTATTATTTAAATATAAAACTAACGAAATTATTAAGGATCTTCGATGATTTTTGCTTCACAAAACACTATACTGACACACCAACAGTTGCCATCGGCTTATAATGTTTTCCGTCATAAGAATTTATTAAGTAAGCCAACATAATGATTTACCACGATTTTTTTTCTAGGCACCTGTTTTAATTTGAAGTAACCAATGCAAATAACCTCTTACTAATATAACCCATAATTGCGATTTTTCTTTAAATAAACACAGAAACTTTTGAACAGATTTACATAGGCGAAATTTGGCATCATATAGGCAACTTTTTTTTCAAAAAAGAAAATAGTGGTGACAGGTTTTTTCTCGGAAAGTTCTTTCACGCGGGCGAAGCCGCTAGCAACATCTAGTAAAGAAATTACCAGTGTTACAACTAATTATTCAACGACAACTAAGTTTCATTGACACAGCCTACATATCTTCATTTAACACACGACGCTCGAACAAACATAATATTATTTTCAAGACGCTCATAAATTCAACATCTCCGGCTGTAATGAAGTAATTATCATCTAGTGCGTCTGTACCCGTTACAACTTCAGTTATAAATCAATTTTAAGTGCCGCAGTTCCAATATTTTACGTTACCTATTAATGTGAAAGTTCCGAATGTTTGAAGCCAGAACTAGGGAATTTCAACTCGGACGTCTTTCTCAAAGTTGGGATTTTGTTTGAGAAGCGTTTAAACTTTTGTGTTTCGTGAGTTTTGGAAGTAATAAAAATGATGTTATGATCGACTGGTCGCGTTACAAATGGCAGTGCGATAATATACGGGTCGAGTAACAACGACTCTTGATTTTGATGATGTTGCTAATCCATACTTAATATTGTAATGCTGAAGAGTTTGTTCGTTTGTTGGTTTATATGCTGGAAAAACTTTTTCACGCAGGTGGAGCCGCGAGCAATACTAGTATTATAAAAGGCTGTGAAGAAGTTTGGAGTTTGTTATTCGCAGATTCTGATAATTTAACTGTATTGATATGATAGGAAATTTTGAGACTGATATCCCGGAAAGTCGTACACACGAGCGAAGCCGCAAGTTACACCTAGTTTAAACATCATATATTTTTGTTATCGTTGTGTCCTACATAAACTACAATAATTAACTCGGACGAATTATGTTTCATGCAACATTGTTTAAAATTCCGAAATCTGAATCCCCAATTTATGCAACAAAGTATAATTCACAAATGGAGATGCGTCTATCTTCGCAGAAATCCATGTAGCAAGCCGGCCATAATTACAATATGAGCTCGTAACAAGTTGCATTAAACTAGATAATGCCGCGCTCTCGTGGGATTACATTATGCAAGTGACGGTAAATGACGGCTAATCAGCTTCGGCGTGACTTGGAAAATGGCTTTTTAAGTCTTCTCGATCGGCTTTGTTAAAATCAATATTCATAACTGTGGTAGGAAATCTAAGTACCTATAGTTAATAAGGTTAATGAGAATTGAAAACCTACAGCATTTTACTTAGTTTTCTAAGTATTCAACTTCTCTTGGCATATTGACTCTTGATATTCTACTTATATGTACCTAGGTATATGTGAAGATGTTTGTATGTTTAGGTATTTTTTAGAGATTAACGTATAAATTACAAAATAAATTAAGATGAAATTTTCCAAACAGAGCAAGACCCTGACCGACCTTGACCTGATAACTTCCCTAAACTTCTTGCCTTTCTACTAGTGGTTATTCTCGCGTATGCGAGGGGCTATTTGAGTAGGCACCACCACAATGTCTATTTCTACCGCCAAGCAGCAGTGTGCATTCATTGTAGGTGTTCCGGTTTGACGGACATTGTAGCCCTCGTAATTACTAGGCATTATGAGACTTAGCATCTAATGTCTCAGGGTGACGAGTGCAGTGGAGTACCACGCAGTACTTTGTAATTAATAGTTCTGTATGGTGTTGCTACTGCTTATGGACGGTCGTATTACTTACCATCAAGCGAGCAGCATGCTCGTCTCGTCATTCAGAAGCGATATTTTCTGTGACAATGGCTCTTTCATTCCAGAAACAGACTTTTACGCGAGCAAAGAGTGAGACAAAGATACTTTGCTATAATTTTTCAGTATCATTTCTGATAAACGAACTTGACTACCAAGTCAAGACGGTCGTTCGGAGTCGTTACTTACGATCCCCCGAGATAAAAGGCTGTTTGGTATTCCAAAGCTATCACTTCAGGAAATTAAAGTAGTTATCTAGACTTAGATTTGCCCCCATGGTGGCGTGGCAGCTAGAAGGCTGTAAACAGAGAAGTCACGGATTCGATTTTCAAGTCGGGCAACATTTTTGTAAGATTTTCTGTCAGAATTTGCCAAGGATTGTATTTCTAGGGAGGTGACTTCTGAGAAGGATTTTGGCTCTTCAGTAATCTCATTATACGAAACACAATACACGTTGTTATTTCAGGTCGATTTTCGGTTAGACAGTAGGTAATACTTTGGACTCATTTATCCTATAAACATGCCTAGAGGTCTGGCTCTACTTTTTTGAAGTTAAGTTGAATAAAAGTCACCCCTGTAGTTCGAAATCACTGTTTGATTTTATGTTACTCGGTATTACTAATTGCACACAAAACAACGCAATGGAATTAATTATCATAAAGTCTTTTCGTCATGAGAGCTGAGGCATTCATAGATTCCACATGGTCAAACGTTACCCCTACGTCTCGTAATAAGGGGGAGAGAGAAGTGTAACTAAAGTATGTAGGGTTTGCGGAGTTTATTTTCCTCCTTGAGGTGTGAAAGACTGACCGTATTAAAATACCAGTCATGATATTTCAAACAAAATTCATAATAATATGAGATTTGAACCGTGGTTTGATGGTTCCTACGTCGAAAATGGGGTTGGAATTTGGTTTTAACATATTTAGAGGCTGTATTTTGAGTTAAGAGTGGATAATCTCTGACTCCGTTATATGGACGGCAAATAAGCTTAGTAAAAATGGATGACATAGTTGCGTCCCTACCTACCCTGTCGCGGGTTAAAGTATGTGCGTTTATATACAGGTGAGTAACTAAATGAACCAACAAAACATTATATCCTTTGTGAACTTTTACACACCCCGAAGCAAAATATATCCCAAAAACGAAATACGTTATAAAAAGTTGGAAATATTTCACCTCGACAAGATGGCCGCCATTATATCGAATTCTTAAAGAGATTTACAGCGACAGTTTTCAGTTTCCGTGCATAAATATTGTTATGTACATATGAATTGTGTCTCAAACATGTATCGATGTATAATATATTTATGTTCGCATTCTTATATTTATAATTTTCATGGGCGAGTCTATCGCCATAATTATGAATTTATAATCATAAATTCCGGAGCTTGGAATTTATGCCTGATGAAATGTATATATGCAAATAGTACATAATAATTCCATGCAATGAGTTCCCTGCATACGTATATAAATCACCGAAATATCATTATTCATTAGAAGTGTATTACAAACGCAATTGTAGCATTGCTCGGCCAATGACATGCGGTTACTTCAATTAAACCTAACGTAAACTAATCTACATTCACCAACAGTATGAACATTAAACACATTCCGTCGACGTCTGCAATAATGAATACATCATTTGTTATTTCATTTTTTCGCATACAAACTTCATATTATTTATTTACACTTCATAAATTGTTTCACTTTTCATAAATTGAATGCCTCGGTGGCGTAGTTGTATTACGATACGACTACAATGCTGAGGAATAACCCAATATCACTTTGCCCGACCCGGGAATCGAGCCCAAGACCTCACAATTGCAGTTAGGGTAAATTAATCTCGCACGTCGCGCAAAACGCAAGTATGATGAGTTAACTTTTAACAAAAATCCAAAAAGGAAGTAAGTATTAAGATATTTAAGATAAACTATAAAAAAATAGGAATTAAGAAGTATGTTATGTTGAGATAAAAAGTCAGAAGATAATTATAATATTAGGAAAAGAAAAAAAAAGATAAGATTTTCTCCACGGGGTTTATTCACTCAGTTCCACTCTAGGGGGATTATTTACAAATTATTACATTAACTCACCGCAACAGATTAGTTTATTGTTGTGGTTAGTTACAATCGTTCTAATTATCACTGTAAATCGACTATGAAGCGTATCTAACGCAATTTTGGTAAAATGAAATTATCGGCTGTCCCACTGTGGGAAGGCGGTTAGACCATCTCTACGTGTAACGTCTAATATCGACGTAAGTGAATAAACAACTAAGTTTATGTCCAATATCGTACAATTTTGTTTAACCGACATAATGGATTATAAAAATATGTATTTGAACGTTGACGTACTTACTTCTTACATTAAGCTAAATTAATTTTAAAGTGGAACCACATATCATTTTAAAATTTAAATTTATCCAAACATATTATATAATTAATAAATCAAACAAGATAATCTATTTTTGAAATAAAGCATTGTAAAAAATCTAGGACACCCAAAAGTAACAGGCAAATTCGATTTCAGAGCGCAGAATCAGATTTTATTGAGCCCCATTTCCTACATTTGAAATACTTTGGAACAGAGCATTATCCCACGGGAATCAAACACAATTGTCGTATTCAAATACCTTGCTTTAATCTGACTATATGTCGGTATAATAATACCGACATATAGACTAGAGGCAATTCCATTTGATACTGAATTCATATTGACGATATGTGATTACCAGAGTGGAAATCTGTCTTTTTCATTCGTACCGATGTTATGTAGAATAAGACTAAAGTATTTTCTGCATGCTATACTTTCATATTTTATACGCCTTAGCGTCACTTATAAGAAAAAAACTTGAGACAATCTTGAAATCAGTTAAAAGAATAAACACCTAGAACATATCAATGTTAAAAAAACCCTTCTCTTTCTATTGTTATAACTTATAAGTAATAGGTTTTTAGTTATAACCCTTCTGCAAAAATAGGACCAATTTCCAATTGTGAGATAACGAAATCGTTTAAGAAGGATAACTAATATTTATGGACAGTCAAATAATTTATAATTTTACCAATTAATGTGGTTATAAATTATACAGAGAAAATAAACTTTATGGCTAACCAAGATAATGCTATAAAACATTTGTCAAAAATATAAAATAACTTATTCGTTAAAGTTCAATTTTATAAATCAAATTCGTTGAAAAATTCTGTAATCTTCAGAGAGTTAGTAGAAGCATCGCGTCGCGTCATATCGAATGTTCCCATCTAAATTTAATTACGTAACTTTGGTATTTTACTGATCTGGAGGGACTTTCTGGCCGATGTTTTCACTATAGTATACTGGTTTAGGGGTCACGAAAAAGTCCAAGGATGTGTTGTTACAAGATACAAAAGAAACTATTACTGTTACGATATTCTTTTAATTTATACTCGCTTCCGTTTATCTCTAATCACCCATAGGCTAACTGGGAGAAAATGCTTATGGCATTAAGTCTGCTTGTATACCTTTTTTTTTTTTTTTTTTTTTTTTTTTTTTTCGCGGGGAAAAAACGCGTTATCGCTACCACCACTGGGGGGTCAGTGGAACGGTTATGTTGGTTTCACCGGTCTTACAGTCCAATGTCGACCCTTGGGAGTATAGCATCATCCAAGCGAGCATTGGACCGAGTCCCTAGCCCTATGTACACCCTACACCGGCATACCAACCAAAACCCGCGGTGGCCTTCTTCAGCGCATACGGGACGGCCCCGGGGTATCTTGTTGCACTAAGATATCTGCACGGGACCGCCCTTGCGCGCTGCCGCATTGCGGCCCTTCTCTATACAAGAGGACTCAGATGCCCCCAAACTCTAAAGGACGCTTATAGCGTCTACGACAGCGGGAGACCGACCACCCGCATTGTCGTCCACCTCGAAGTCACTTGAATTGGAATGAACAGCCCCTCACTGCTCATCCCGCGACTTTCTCTAAGCCCCATTTAGTCGCCTCTTACGACAGGCAGGGGATACCGTGGCGAAATTCTCTAGATGCCCCCGGACCACAGGGCATGAGGCACCGGTCAGTCGTCCACCCGGCGCCTCCGTCGTCTCCTCTGGCTACGGGCGGGATCGTTCTGCTCACGATCCCGCTCGGCGCTCTCCTTCCGCGAGATGACGCGCTCGCAGAAGGAGTTCATCGCTCGCCATGACCTCCAGCCACCGACCATGGCGGACACCACGGCCGGCAGCGAGAGGTCTCCTCCGACGACTGCTCTAAGAGCGCTGCGTTGTAGGTCCCAGGCTGGGCACTCCTCGAGAGTGTGATGGACTGTGTCCTCGCGGCCGTTGCCACAATGGTGGCACACGGCGGACTCCTCCTTTCCGATCCGACACAGAAACGAGCCAAAACATCCGTGGCCCGTCAGCATCTGTGTTAGACGGAATGTCGGCGCACCGTGGCGCCTGTCAAGCCAGCTTGAGAAGACAGGTCGCACTGCCGCGACAGTCCTCAAGCCCGCACTCGGACTCTCCAGCCTGGTATGCCACTCCTCCACGGCGGCGCTGCGGATGGAGGCCAATTGGGCCTTGACCTCCCTCGGAGCCAGTCTTTGCCCGAGACGGGACGCCTCCTCACGCCAGAAAAATACTGACGAGAGGTATTTGGCATCCAATTCCCATGGTAGAATACCGGCCAAGACGCAGGCCGCCTCATGGGAGATCGTGCGGTAGCCCCTAATAAGTCGCTGCGCCACTAAACGCTGCGGCTTACGCAGTAGAGCGGCGCAACGAGCATTCAGGGACTCAGCCCAAACGGGACAACCGTATAAGGCCATGGACCGCACAACTCCAGCGTATAAACTTCGGCATGGGATACCGGGACCTTCCAAGTTTGGCAGCAGGCGTCCAAGCGCGCCTGCTGCCCGCAGTAATTTCGGCGACAACATCTCAAAGTGGGCACGGAAGTCCCACCGGCTGTGCAACACCAAGCCCAGATATTTCATTGTGGAGCCGATGGGAATCCGCACCCCCTCCACTACTATATGGGTCTCCGAAGGTGGCCTCTTACGAGGCCCGTGAAAATAAAGGGCCTCGGTTTTGTTAAGGGCTACTTTCAGGCCCAGTCGCCGAATTCTGCCTACCATCTGCTCGGTACCAGAGGAGGCGAGCAGAGCAGCGTCCTGGAAGGTCCTAGCCGTCGCTGTCACCAGTGTGTCGTCCGCGTAGCAGACAACAGCGACGCCTTGGGGGTTGGCACCACGGAGCACCCAGTTGTAGCCGATGTTCCACAAGAGTGGGCCCAGTACTGAGCCCTGTGGAACACCACAGGCCATTGCTCTTCGGTGCCACCCATCAGCGCCTGGATACACAATATACCTATCAGATAGGTACGATTGCACCAGACGCCGAAGATATGGTGGCACCTCGTGGTACCGCAGTGCTTCATGTATGCACGCCCAAGGTAGGGTGTTAAACGCGTTGGCGATGTCAAGAGACACCGCCACGACCACCTCACCCCGGGCGATTGCGTCCTCCGCTTGTGCCTTGACCCGCAAAATCGCATGGATCGTGGATCGGCCATGCCGGAAACCGTATTGGCAGTCTGCCAAATCCGGCCCGACCTTCTCGAGATGCTCGACGAGGCGAGCGTGAATAATCCGCTCGAAAAGTTTGCAGACCTCGTCGAGCAGCACGATAGGCCGGTAGGCCGATGGCGACTCTGCGGGTCGACCCTCCTTTTTGAGCAGGACCAATTTCCCAGTTTTCCACCGAGATGGAAAGAGGCCCTGCTCAATGCACGCGGAGAACAGGCTGCGGAGCCTCGTACCCAGATGCTTGACGGCTAAAACCCACGCACGACCGGGTATGCCGTCAAGACCCGGAGCCGAGTTTTTACTCCGCAACCGAAGCACTACCGCCCTAAATTCTGCGGGCGAAACCTCCGAAATATCCCCTGCCGAACTCTGCGACGATGGCGGTGACGATCGTGACGTCATCGGTGGAGGAGTGACATCCTCAGTGGCGGGGAACAAAGTAGCGACGACCTCTTCCACCAGCTCGTACCGGAGACTCTGCGTTAGCGGAGGCGCCCATGGGCGGTATTTCTTCATCGCTAGACGGTATGGGCGCCCCCACGGGTCGTTATCGAGAGTGCTCCGGGCCTCTTTTTGTGCCGCAGACTTTGCCCTCAATATTGCCACGTGCAGCGCTCTCTTGGCCTCTTTGTAGAGGCCGTGAAGAAGCCGCTCCTGGTCCTCGTCACCGGGTAAACGAATCCGGCGACGACGGTGCCTGCCAACTCGACGGAGGGCAGCTACGCACGATGCACGCAGCTGCGAGAGCTCCGCCGACTACCAGAACACCTGGCGTTTCTCGGGAAGGCGTCGGACTCGGGGCATGGCCGCGTCACAGACACGCGACATCGTCGCCCCAAACCACTCCGCCTCCTCTTCGACCCGTACTGGTCCGGCCGGCACGGGTAGCCACGCCTGGGCCAGAGCAGCCTCCCTCAGGGCCTCGACGTCAAGGCGCTTTAGCGCCCAACGCGGGCCGTCCGATCGCGGGGCGATTAAATCACCACGAGACCGAGGAGAGGGAATCGAGGAGACATCGAACCGAATGTATCGGTGATCCGACAACGTCTCCTCGCCCACCAGAACCCTCCAGTCTCGGACACGGTGGGCAAGTGCTGGGGTGGCGAACGTAATGTCCACCACCGATCCGCCATTGTGCCGCACACATGTTTCCACCGACCCGCGATTCACGACGGCCAACCTGGACGCGATCGCCCATTCCTCCAGGGCCACGCCACGTGCGTTCGTCGCCGACGAGCCCCAAGCCAAAGACTTGGCGTTGAAGTCACCGGCGACGAGAACGGGGCGAGGCTGACTGCCTTGCACCACCAGGGCCCCTAGCCGAGTGAGGAAATGCTCAAACTCGGCCAGAGGTCTGTTAGGAGAGAAATATACTCCCACAATCCAGACCCCTCCTAACAGAACCGCCACGCATCCCGAGCCCTTCGCTACTTTTTCGAAAGGCGGGGAGCCGGCAGCGCCCCGTGTGATGACGGCCACTGAACCATCCAAGTCCCCTGCCCAGTCATCCCTGGGTGGGACGTAGTACGGCTCAGAGACCACAGCCACTTGAATCGACCACTGTGCCAGGCTCTGAACTAGTAAGTCCTGTGCTCTGGCGCAGTGGTTAATATTCGCCTGGAGGAATCGTTGCGCCATATTAATGGGCGACTTCCATGGCGGTCTCTCGGCGGGACGGATCCAGCTGGGTCACAACCCCGGCGCCCCCTCCGCGATTAACGCGACGGGGGCGCGAGGAGGCGACACATGCCTTGGCGCCCACGTGGTGCCCCGCAGGTTTGCCCTCAGCTGCGCAGATTGCACAGTGTGGGTCTGCAGAGCACTCCTTGGCCTTATGGCCCTCTTGACCGCAGCGGTAGCAGATCCTGCTACGGTCACATTCTTCGGTGCAGCGCATCCGCACATGCCCCTTGTGGAGGCAGCGGAAGCACCGCATAGGCCGGGGCTCAAGGAGTCGGACCTGTGCCGCCACCCAGCCAATCAGAACGCGCCGGGCCCTAACAATTTTTTCCGCTGCCTTGGCTGGGCAACGCACCCAGATTGCGCCAAGGCCGGAACGGTCGGGGCGGATCTCCCCAACCTTAATATCTTCCGCTGTGCATTCCCCAGCACTTGCGAGGGCCACTGCGACCATTTTCGGGTCGGCAGACGGGTCCAACTCGGATATTCGCAGGTCCGCGGTCTTGAACGGACGAGAGACGCGAACGTCTTCCGCCAGCTCCGTTCCGCGGAACACTTCCCTCATTTTTTCAGCGAGGGAGTTGGCCCTCGCTTCCGAGTCAGGGCCAGGCACCTCGTAGAGGTACCCCCCCGTGGCCATCAGCCTCGCTCGAGTCTCAGCAATGTCGAGACCGGCCAAATTCACCCTCCGCTGAATTTCTTTTAAGACCGTAGCGTATGTTACGCCACGGTCTAAGGCAGCAGGCATCACCGTCAGGGCGACAGCTGCCCTACGGGGAAGGCGAAGTTTTGGCTCAGGCCTCCGACTTCGCCGATTTTGCTGCTGTTCCTGGCTCTGTGTAGCTGGCACAGCTGCACTCGACACGGGCTGGGTATTTTTCTTCCCTCTTTTTGCCACCACCGTCCACCCTTCGTCCATAGACGCTGGGGCCGGGGGCAGCTGACGAGGCTCCATCTGGGGTTGAGCCTGGGTAGCACGCGAGTTCTTTCTGTTCCTCCCCTTGTGTTGTTGGGGGAGGAGTTTGACGGTGGGTGTGGCCACCGGTACGATATCAGGGGCAGTCCGGGCGGCCCCCTTGCCCTTCCCTTTTCCCGTACCCTTTGCGGGTGGATCACGCGATGGCCCAGCAACGGTAGTAAGTACTGCTAAAGGCTCGTCAGCGGGCAACAGACGACCGGCTTCCTTAGCTCTAGCCCTATCGGCGGCCAGAGGAGGACGAACTGTTGGCTCTGGAGGCAGCCTCATATTGATCGCCTCAAAGCGCGCGTCCATCATAGAGATGAGACGGCGCTCAAACTGATCTTGGCGATCACTTTTATCAGAGGCAGCTCCTGCCTCAATCGCCAACTGCGACTCTCCCGGCGAACGGATAGCCGCTAACACCTCCTCCAGGATTTTTCCTTGGGCCGCAAGGGAAGCCTCAAGGGCTGTAATGCGCTGAGCCATTGCGGCCTTTTCTGCCACTAGGCGGGCCACCTCAGCGGAAGCTGTTTCGTCGGCTCTCTCCACCAATTCCTTGGCCGCCAAGTTCAGCTTCCGCTGCTCCGTCCCTTTTAAATTCCGGGACCTTTGGGATACGCCCCGAACTACCTCCGCCAGTCGCAGGCGCCAGTCTAACTGGTCGACTGGCGCTTCCGCCGACTCCATCATCTCGTCTTCTTCTGCATCTGATGGCGGTGCAGAAGCGGCGACCACCTTTACCGCCGGCTCGGAGTCGCTGTCGCTCGAAACTATTTTAGTCGAGCGAACCGGACGTCCCCGCTTCGACCGTAAACAAATGCCGCTCGGCCCTGGTTCGGATACGACCGGGGTGGATGCTATTATTTCGCCTGGCTCCTTTGTGGACTTGCGCCTAGCATCATTTATCTGCCCGGGTACTGAGTCGTCCCCCGGGACAGATGCCCTCTCCTTCATTATATTTAATTTATTTTTTAATACCATTATTGGTCCCACGAGTATGGGGGAAGAAAGAGTCCACCCAGGCAGAGCCCCCTGTACCTGGGTAAGCCTACAGGTAACCCACCAAGAGTGTCGGCCGGTACTCCGGCGGGGGTCGCACTAGAGACCGAACTACCCATCGGCCATGCATCCCCTCGCGGTGCGCCGCCGCTTGAGATTCGGGGTAACTTTTATAGAGGTTTTCTCCCTCGCAGTCCGGGCGGTTAAGCCAAGACCCTCAGCCCCAGGAGACACTGCGAAACATGACCACAGTGTTCCCTGAGGTTCCGAGACCGGCGGTGGCCCGGGAGAAGAATTCAACCCAAGCCTGTTCCGCGGCAGTGTGAATGCACACGGAACCCGTCTGTGTTCCTCCACTGTGCCTTCTGCTAAACAGAGAGAACGTGGAAGAACCCCCTTTGCTGGTTTTGGTCCACGCCGTTTCCGGTACCCCCCGAATTTAGGGGGCGTTCCCCTATCCGCCACCCAGGGAGACGCGCCCGATGGGAGACCAGCAACTCCACACGGGTGCTTGTATACCTTGAGTATACTCAAGTAAGTTAGAGTACACTGAAGTGTAAATAAATATAAAAATAAATGACAGTAGGGTACAGTTAAAGATAAAATAATCCACTTTTTGTTGTTTATAATTTAGTTATATTAACCTGGAATACTAAAACTAGTAACTAAGGTGACTCGGAAAAGGTGTCAGTCTTTGGTAGTCCCTCGTTGGTCCTATAAAAATAAAAGTTACCATATAACTTACAGAGAACTTATCATGAGTTATTTGCCCCAGTCTACATACCCCTATTTAAATTCGCAAATAACTTAAAATATTCAAAATAACACGCAAAACATGCTAATGATAACGTCATAAATCTATACTCGAGGCATCAGGGATCAGGACAGGAGCATAAGCGATCTTATTAAATATTACGAGGCGATTAGTTCGCGACGCTCCAACGATCAATCAACCAGCACCTGCTCTCCAAACGGTTTTGTTCAAATTGGTATTTCCATCCGTAAAGTCCAAAAATAGTTATTGTTTTTTTTAGCATTCCATTGGGAGGTGATACGTGAGTATTTGTATTGTTATTTTGTTACATATTTGTGAAGCAATTTGTTGTCTGAAATTTGATATCTGACATATGTATACAGGTGTGGAAAGATACAAACGTTTGTCACAATGGAATTATGGAAAAGGTCAAAAGTGATATACAAAAGGGGTTTTATATATCAATGTACAAATGGCAGTTTTATTGCTGTGTGTATTTCTTTATACAATTTTTTGTATTAAATAGATGTCTGTCACGTATACAGGGTTATGCGGAAAGGCACAACAATTTATGTCACAATATATGCACAGGCTGATATTAAAATGTCAAACTGAGATCTAACATAGGAAGTTCATTTTATACAAGCATTACTTTTCCACTTTTGTTTGAGTGTATTTTCTATTTAAATGCACTGGGACTTACCGGAAATAGAATAGCTAGTTTTCAATAAATGAAACTGCTACAGTGCTTCGGGAAACTAATTATTTAAATAATAACTCTCTATCACAATATGCAGTAGCTCGTAAAGCCGCGGCTATCTCCTCTACTCACGCTTTTACATAATTCATGCAGGTGCGACGTGACTAAATATGTATTTTTATTAGATTATATTGTGTTTCTAAAGCTGCAATTCCACAGGACGTGGAAGACGGCAGAAGGCAGCAGCAGTCGGCTACGGCAGTTTTATTATATGAAGTAATATGAATTGTCGCGTGGCAGTTGCAGTTGCAGTCATATGTCGGAATCGGTCTGATACAAATTAATACTGCAAGGTAATGCCGTCTGCCGTCGCGTCACATGCTGATGCTGTCTACCGCTGCCGTCTGCTGCGTCCTGCGGAATTGTAGCTTAACTTTACCGGATAATTTTGGTTGAAGTTAATTCGGTTATATTAAATTCCTCGATTCCTATTGATTTCCGTGAATTAATATGATTTTTCACTTTTCTGTTTATTTATTAGAACAATGGTGATAAGAAAATTGAAATCACTGTGTAATTTCAATAAAGAATAATTTTTACAAAATTTAATATTACTTATTATTCAATTTTTAATTTCATAATCGTATAGATAATTATTATAAAGAAAAACATATTATCATTGATGTATTAAAAATAATACATCAATGATATTATACATATTATACACAAATTTAAAATTTAAAAAAATCTAATACAGAAAAAATGGTATTTGGTATAATTTTTTACGATCACAGTTCGCGTAACCAGTATCATGTTTTATATAAACCAGGGTTACGATAAGCTACTCTCTTGGTAACACTCAATGTATCAATTCAAACATTAACGAAATTAGTTTAAGTGGTTTTCGAAACCTACATCGAATCAACTTGTATTATAGCTCTACATCTTTTACCGGCTACGAAATTTGCTACGACTTCGCTACGCGCTTACACTGCTACGGCTCTACGAATTCCCGTAGCATATTTAAAGTTAACATGAATGAATGAATGTAATTAACTGGCGACAACAGTTTTACGATGAGGAAATTATTATAGTTCATTGTGAAAATTTTGTTTTAGAAAGCGTGAATCATCTTTTATTTTAATTATAATCGCCCTATCCAAGCACTGTGAAATTGAATATTTATTTTAAAACGTTTAAACAATTTTGTATGAGTTAAAAATTTGTACTTTTTATAAAAAATTAAAATTTCGAGTTGTTACACAGAATATTCTTTTAATTTGATATCATCGTGTCGGTATGATAGTAGAGCAACTAAGTTCATGATAGCAATAAATAAAAAGTAAAAAATATATTTTGAAAACAAGCTTTTATCTCTACATTGTATTAAACAAAGTTTGATTCAATTTAAAGTTACTTTTATCTTTTTAGAGCTTTTAAATAAAAGCTTGTTTAAAAAAATACATCGAACTTTTTTTTACGTTTTAGCTATTTTTAGAATTATTCTCAGCAAGCCCTTTCATTTGATACCCATATTATTAGGAGTGTGTAAAGAATAACTAGTCCGCTATCTTAGGTCGTCGGCCATATTAGATTTAGAGAGAAGTAATTTTATTTTTTGTACTTTTCTCAGCAAACTCTTTAATTTGATACCCATATTATGGACGTGCACAAAAAATAACTAGTCCATCATCTTGGGCCGTCCGCCATATTAGATTCAGAATGACGTCGCTTAGCTAACAATGCATTGTCACCCAAACTGAACGTGTATGCAAAATTTCAACACAATCGGTTGAGGGTTCAAAATTGACTTGCAAGATTCACCCGAACAAACATACATACATTGCAAGTTTAATAAAAGCTTGTAAAAAATAGAAGACCGTTCTGGCAGGTAGTTACTAAAAATAACTGTCCAGAAACCAGTGATGCGCGAAAAATGTGTCTGATCGTGAGTTGAGAGAAGAAACTTTGTTATTGTAACATTGATCATAATTATACAATTAGAGGTCTCTATATGGCTCTACAAAGATAATTCTTGAAGTTTGAAAGCCCTCAAAACTATCACTAAATGTTCCAGACTCGAAGTGGTTCTTCGTAGCGTTCTTTACACAAGCAGAATTACGACGCATCCGTACCAAAATTACTAAATATAAATTCTGTATGTTTAAAACAATTATACTAATACCGAATGCTTTCAGTTCCCAACAAATTTTACACTAATCTGCAACAGGTTCACGGGCGTTCGTGTGGAAATATGTTTCACATTTTATATAAACTCAACGTTTTCCAGCTCCGATACGAATATTATTTTGCTACTTTATCAATCACTTACAATTGCCTTATTTCATGACACTAAACTCTAAGAAATGGTGTGCTCTCTTGTTAATTACTCAGTGTTAGTTATTTAAGAATATAATTATTTTACAGTTGATATTGATAATACGTTTAAGATTAAATTTAAAGCCACATTAATTACTGCTCTACAAAAATAAATAACTTAATCAATTAAACATTACAATCCGTCTCAAAGAAAGAATCGTAAACTTGCTTTGAAAAAGTTGTCCATCGCGAGGCCATTCTCGAAAAGGCTCAATCGCATTAATTGTCTCGCGAGTAACAAGGGCTGCGAGCTGCGGGGTTGGCGCGGTCGATGCGGGGCGCGGGTTGCGCCGCTCAGTGTGCCCCAAGCAGCCGTGTCGCCCGCGCGCGCTCTCCCGCGAACCATTACGTGAACGCCGCCAAAACGCGCGCGTGCCAAAAAACGCGCAGCCACAGGTGCCTGGCATGATAAATGGCAGTGTTTCTCAGCCAGACTTAAGTGGTAGGCTATACGTGTAAACAAACTTTTTCAGCTGCTTCTCTTATTCTTTACCTTATGTTTGCGTTTTGTTAGATAAGATTGAGATTTGTAGCTTTAATAATGTTTTGTTGCATAGAGTTTACTTTTGCGTGTACTCTGATGTGTCATTTTCATTAACAAAAGTTTATCATAAGATTCAAAATCGCGCGTTTCCGTACTGCGCATGATCTGCGCA
Source organism: Sphinx pinastri (assembly GCA_947568825.1). Classification (NCBI taxonomy): domain Eukaryota; kingdom Metazoa; phylum Arthropoda; class Insecta; order Lepidoptera; family Sphingidae; genus Sphinx; species Sphinx pinastri. The sequence goes on from OX387620.1 coordinate 6,159,412, forward strand.
AGAGAAACTGAATGCGTCCTATATATACCCATTAACATGCGTTATAGAGATTCCCTGTGACCTAGTTTTAATTTTACCTTAAGTCATTTATCATACTAAGGTGATTTATTTAATATTCGATCTTTTATTATCAGACAAAACTAATGCTAAAAACTTTTATACACTATTCCAAAGGTCCATTTGGAAAAAGAATTTTCCTCAGTAACAGCTCGGTGGAAACTTTTGTAATTATTGGCGAGGTACCCTTGAAAGTTTTTCCTTTACGTGTTTATCGAACAACTACGCGTAGTGTTTGAAAAGAAATTCCAATTTTTATAGCCTGTAATGCTTGACAAATTTTCAATTTACGGCAGTTACGTAAAAGAATTTTGTCCGGACTTTAGAATAGTAGTTGCTTAACATCACTTATTTAATCAAATTATTTAGTTTGGACCATGCATTTAAATCACAAATAAATAGTTATTGCGGATAATAATGAGTTAATACCATATTCTTGTAAAAGGACATAACTTCGAAGTCGAGTAAAGCTATTTCTAAAAGCTTTGTAAGCTCCTTTATCGCAATCTCTTGAATGTAAAGAAATCGAAATCAAGTCTGAATTTGAGAGGCACACTGTCATTACATTGGCATTTGAATACCGTGTTTTACGTTACCTTTAGTAATTCGACTCACGTTTTCACGTTGTAAATCTGTACTTTGGGGTAATAAACGTTTACAGGTTTTAGTCTTTTGTATATAGACTTTAAGGTTGCATTTAGAATAATAGTATAGATTACATACTGATAATTAATATTGAATTTACAATTAAATATTTTTATGCCAATTAGAAAGAATATTAATTAAAATTATCATTCGATAATTGCTACGAATATTTCGATTCCATGATTAATATTCCTTTTAATAATCTTTAAGAGAATAACAAGGTATATCGGGATTTATTAAACGCATTTTCCTCCTATTCGTTAAAACCATTTTCATTCTATGAGAATATTTGAACTTTTTATGGAATTTCTCCGTTATTGTTTTTTAAACTGTGTATTAAATCGGTTATAATTATATATCACTCTGTGACGTCATACAACGATATTTTACATAAATAAATACAGAAATCGGAAAAAATGCTGGCCTTAAAAGGATAGAAAGCAAATTTAGTGGAAGGGAGACTATTAGAGTTTACGGCGGTCTGTTTAGTGTCATATTTTGATTAATCATGTATGAAAAGGTGGCCTAAGTATTTAATCTAGGATATGGTTCATCTATATGCCAAATTTTATACAATTTCGTTTAGTGATTAGAACATTTACTTCCAGCAATCCTTTGCACAAACTTTGGCATTAATAATAGTATTAAAGGAATCAGTATACTCCTTTAATTGTAATAGTCCCACTAGAATTACAATCTGATTAGTAAGCATTAAACAAGGATCAATAGTTCCTTATAATATGACAATTCCATTGAGAATATTATCGAAAATTGAATCTCGGAAACATGTTGCCTCTAAAAAGGGTCGGATTTCAATTACATATCACAATCCAGAGAAAAACAACCGTACTATGTAATCGTAATACCTTCTAAACTTTTGATGCCTAAGATATGGCGGAGTATGCAATATATATAGATTAGTTTTTTATAACATCGTGGAAGCAAGGATTCGGTGACCTTGGGATAATATTCTTTTGTGGAAACCTGACTTCTGTACATATTGCGAAGATATTTTTTTTTTTATTTGACGTATTAAGTAATGTACTAGTACCGAACTCTATTGGCTGTATCGTTCTGCATTTGTGCAAAAAACATAGTAACAGCTCCAACTCTATTCATCTCTTATAAGTTTTTCTCTGTATCTCTTATATTGATGAGGATAATAAAACAGTTATTTGGTGAAACTCATAACCAATCAGATTATAGGCTCGCACCCTCATATCATGGAACGGAATACGCACGGCGAAAAGTGGGTGCACTAGTTGCGCCTCTGCCTAGCCCTTCGGGGATAAATGGCGTAAGTATGCGTATGCGTAATAACCAATCATAACAGCAGTTTACCCTCTTGTCCATATTTGCTCCATTTTACCTTTGTTGGACTTTTTAATTGATGTAACGAAGGAGGTGAAACACTACTATAGTTCGGACAAACTAAGCTGGCCGGTAAGACAATTCATTTTTTTTCCCGAAGCGATAACTCTATGAGAACGTCTACCCAAAAAATTCAAAACCGTGTCATGTCATACCGGCCATATTAGTTTGTCCCTACTATAGCGATTATTATTAGATAACGAGATAGTTTGTAATACAAGATTTATATTAAAATTGTCCGTCAACTATGGGGAATAAGCTGTTCGGTTACAATATTTACATGCATACATAGCATCACGCCTTTTCCTTTTTAAGAGGTAGGCAGAGGAGTATTTCGCCAGCTATGTTAGGTCCCATATAATAGGGGGTGGGCCCATTACCATTTACGGGGCACATTTCCAGACTCCGGGCTAATACTGAGTAGAAAAACCCCCACTTTGCCCGACCTGGGCTTTGATCCCGAGACCTCAGCACTCCAGTCGTACTATAATACAACTATGACACCGAGGCAGTCAGTCAGTTACAATATTTGATTTATATAAAAGTTTCCATTAAACAAAGAAGCTGTTATATAGGCAAGATTGTTATAAATGCATGGTATTCCTTATTTCCTTTCTTTATTTTACTGCATTGTTTCTTTCACTACTGTGATCGATTCCTAGTACCTCGTGATTATACAGTCGATAAGGTCAGGTCATGGCAATAATGGCCGACATGTGCAATGCCTTTGTTATTTAACTTTTTACTAATAATCTGAATTAAGATGTTTAGATGTTTGTTAGGAGTAAGCGCAATAATCCGCTGATCGGATTAAGATGAAATTTTCTACACAAATAGATGTCTTGGACTAATACATCGCAGCTTTAGGACGAAAACGACGCAATTCAAAAAAATTCAGTTTCAGTTTTAAGTCATTTTATGGCGATAACCGAATTTTTTATTTTTTTGAATTGCGTCGTTTTCGTCCTAAAGGTGCGACATATGAATTTGCTGTATCCTGGAAACGTACGTTTGGAGCCTTTTTGCAACATATATAGTTTTAATTGTTTATCCCTATTTTTATTTTATACGTGTGTATTTTGTATTTGTTGTGAATAAGTTTAATTTCTTTATTTCTTCATACTTGTATGCAGACCGTACACTATGTAAACAAAGGTATTCTATGCTTAATTTTCTTAGCCGTACGAGCTAAATTTACTTAGTTCTTGATCTGCAAGGCGTAGGCGTATAGTAAGCACTGTGTATCATGCGGGTGAAGCCATAAGCAATAAAAATATTTTATAAAATAATCTTACTTACATCTTACTAATATTATAAATGCGAAAGTTTGTGAAATTGGATGTTTGTTAGAAGTAATCGTAGAAACAACTAAAAGGATTTGGATGAAGTTCGGCACAAAGGTAGGTCATGTTCTGGATTAACACAACGGTACTTTTTATCCCGGTAATTTGCTCCTACGGGAAATAATGGATATTTTTAATCATATTGTTTAAGGAGATGGCGTTGGCGTCGTATTGTGTTCAAGGGACTTCTTCGCCCGCGTGAAAAGCCGCGAGCAACACCTAGTAAACAATAAACAACCAAACACTTAATTTTAAAATAATAAAGCATTGCTCATTTATTGAAATAACATTTATAATAAACAATTTGCATAAAACAGAATAATTCTATACGAATTATTGCAAAATTAAATATTGAATACTCTCGTTTAATTAAATACATTTTGTATGAAAAACTTTGAGGTTTCGGGTTGACGCAATACCGTCAGTAATGCGAACCACGATACCGCCACCCGTAACCAGAATGTTCCCACTGTTTGTTCCAACTGGATTACTCTCATCATTGAATTGGATACTGACAATCATACGCCGGTCGACTAGTGTCTATTTTAGCCCTGAAGCAACAATGTATATAGGAAAAATACAAACACACGAATTGATAACCTCCTCCTTTTGGAAGTCGGTTAAAAATAAACAACTCGCCGTGTGGTAAAATGTGAAACTAATTTCTTGTACTTACTGACAACGTTTAGTTTAAAACGAAAGTGGCACCCTTAAAGCAGGTTAGTTGTTTTCCTGGTCAGGCTATACTGTTTAGTTGAAGTAAATTGAAATCGATGAAATTACTGGTTATTTGACAGCATGTTTCAACGGCCGATATTATATTTGAGTCTCTATAATATATAATTGAAAACATGTGGATAAAAAAAGAAACTTTTTAGAGCAACTATTTATTTATATGTTCTTTTAATATGACAAAACCGATAAAATATGGGTTCCAACCGAATATTATTGATACCCAGGGTGGCCGGAATATGCTTTTTATTAGATAGGAGCTAGTTATTTTGATGTTATTGAAGTAAACTTAGGAGGTTACGTTAATTATAGATTTGTTTGTATTGAATATTATCCTTAAAACTTCTTTTCAATGAGACATTTCTAAATGCTTTTGGAACTCATACTTATGTATGTTTTATACAGCTTTTATTATTTTTGACTATTTCAACATAACCATGGAATGTAAGTACTTATGTACTATTCTTGGGAAGGTAATAGAATGAATTTTGATGTGTTTATTTTTATGTTTTGGAGCATCCAGATACACAGGTATGGATGGTACGGCTGGAAGGGGACGCACGACGAGAACGTTCTCTGATCAAATAAATGATCTTCTCCGAAAAGGCAGGTCAGGAGTACCCTTAACCGGTGAAAATTTATGAGAAGAACTATGGATGTGAAAGAGGCGAAAGAGGTGTGTCATGGCCGTGGGCGTGTTTCATAGGTTTTAAGGAAATTTCATTTGTCAGTTATCGTATTATTGTATTAAACAGCTAATATAGATAGTACTCATTTTATTACCATTTTTTGGGAGCATAGATGAGAGTGTAATTTTTGTATTTGGTCGGCTTATACATGAGATGTAGTATTTATCAGCAAGCGGTGAAATTGGCCCATAGTCCCGTTAGTTAGTACTTAGTCCTTACTACCCGGTTCAGTGCAGTTACTTGCTGCGCTCGTAAATAAACTCATTATTCACGTGAATGAGATATTTCACATGGAAGTTTATAGAGAATTAAGTACTTAAAATAAATCTGTGTTGTGTGTGAATTTTAAATTAAAAATCATTATAATCAAATTAAATCATGAGCTAACTTAAGGTCATTTATTATCATACATTTTTTATTACCTTTGTTGTTAATTAATGAATTCAATACCTAGATATTTTAAGAGCCTTTCCTAAACCGGTGCAGTGGCTCGTATCATGGAAATACCTTGATTTTAAAAGTTAAATACCCATGAATAACATAGTAAGGTACATACACTGTTATTTGTTTAGGACTCTGTGAAAGTTCTAGATGTGAGACCAACTAACTCGCTCTGTTGTTGGTACGTTTCCACTTCCCAACATGTTTATTAATTCAGCATGATTGATTTACGGAAAGGTGCTACTGGTGCGGATTTGTTCAAAAATGATTTAGCGACGCTTACTTTGTTTTGAGTTTTTGTTTTGTTGACACGACTGTTTTAGATATATTTTTTTATAAAGATGTGACAAGTACTTTTAAAAAGCTTATTAACTTGGGTTATTACGTAAATTGGTAGGTTTAGAAGTTAGATATTTCGTTTTAATGTTGTGGCAAGCAGTTTTCAATAAATAGTTCACATTATTGAACACATAAACAATGAATTCTACTTCAATTTATTAGTTCTAAACATTGATGAGTTTTTTAATACATCAATGGTTCAAAAAGGTTATTTATTCGAATTAGATTTGAATGGGACTCTTTATTACAAAACGTAAATGATGAAAAATGTGTGAATATAAATAGAAAAAAAAATATAACTATCATATATCATACTACTGTATAATATATAAATTATAGACCATATTTCATGGACCAGCTTTGTAAACGAATCTGGACAAAAATATTACAGCTCAGATTTTCTAATGATTTGTTTGACTGACACAAATCCTTTTCAAGGCTCTTTAATTCTAAAGAAAGTTTCATTCCAAAACGACACAAGAAACGATTCCGCGAGTAGTTGCTAGGTAATTTGTTTTAGGAAGAGTTCTTGGATAAGTATTACCTATCACACAAGAGAAAATCCTATAGCCTTTGCCGGAAAGTATTGTTGGTCAGTACACCCTTGGAAAAGTTGTATTATCTAACGCAGCTTAAATTTATTAAATAATTATCCATCAATTTAAGCTACTTGAACTTTACAGATCATTTATGATTAAATAAATTCATATTTATTCGGATTTCTGTTACTGCAAATTTAAAAAATAAGAACACAATTTACTAAATAACTCATATTTATTCGAAAGAAAACAAATTACTTAGTATAAATATACGTGTATCATGTAGTATATAAAACAGGAATAACTGATTTATTATTATGTATTGTGAGACGATATTGCCTCATTTAATGTCAGCACTTTCTCTGCGTCCTGCCATAAAGTATAAAATGGCTGACCCTATAAGTTTTTTATGATCGGTGGCAAGTTATTGTTGTCCTTTTATATGATAGCACACAGGTGTCACTAGTTTTTACATTCACGCTAATTAAAAAGGAATTTCTATCATATTTTTCTGTCATCATCATCAGCCAGTTGCAGTCCACTGCTGGACATAGTCCTCTCCCAAGATACGCCACAGAGCCCGGTCTGCTGCTTTATGCATCCAGTCGCTGCCGGCCCTCTTGTGCAAGTCGTCCCGCCATCTGGCCAGAGGGCATCCCACGCTACGTTTGCCAAGACGCGGTCTCCACTCCAGAACACGCTTACTCCAGCGGTTATCTGTTCTGCGACTTATGTGGCCAGCCCATTGCCACTTCAACCTACTAACTCTCAGAGCTATGTCGGTCACTTTGGTTATTTTTCTATGCATTTTATATTTAGTTGCAAATGTAAAATGTTTGCTAAGTGTTGTTTAAAAAATTGGATTATTTAGAATTAAATGTGTTCAATTGAAACTTTTGTAACTAAATGCAAAATTACTGCGCCCAGTTCTCTTCGTAACATACGTTTACTAAAATAGTGACAGATAATTGACGATATTTAAATAAATATTAATGATATTTGACTTTACTCTGTAAATATTCTTTGTTTTTTTTTTAATTTAGTGAATAATGAATTACCAATTTATTCTGTTTCTCATGATGATCTTATTAAGTACTGACCTGTCACTATGCGCCCACAAATTTAATCATAAACCTTATTTCATCAATAATAAGATGATCAATACCAACTTACACCATCACTTCGGCATACTTAGACGACGTAGAGTTACTAACAAAACATTTACAAAAGCGACCCACAATAAAATATACACAGAACACATTTTTGACAAAATATGCTTTTTACATTAGTGAAAGTATTAAAACTTTAAAAATGAAATGTTTTTCGGGTCATGTCTGCTCAGAGTCAACAATGTTTTCATTATAAATAATATTCTGAATCTTAACATGAAAATTGAAACACTCGAATAACTCACAAAGAATAGATATGTTTCACAAAAGCTGAAGGTAAAATTTACCTTCCATACACCCGAACGAACATATAATTACTTAAGTAATTTGGATGGATGAAATATCACGTATGTTTTGTTTATTCAAAAGTCTAAATAGTTACATAAATTAACAGCATGACGTAACTTCTGCTAACTTCTCGGGATGTACAGTCAGCCACATAAGTAGCTGAACAAATTCAAAATTTCAAACCGCCTATACGCGTTCAGTTCAATTAAAACCCCTTTTTTCTTTGTGTGAAGTAAAGTACAATCTTTTATTTTATTCTTGTGAAGAGAAAATGAAAATTGGTAAGAACAGAAAAGTGTAGGGGCGATTTGAAGTTTTGAATTTGTTCAGGTACTTATGTGGCTGACTGTACAATATTGAATTATGTCAGACACAAATCTAGTCGTCAAAATAAGGTTTTGCTAAAAAGTATGAGCGCTGAGTGCCATGACCAGTCCTACTTTTAACGAGGTTTAAAAAGATATAGGCTGCGCCTCTGCCATTGCATAAGTCCATGGGCGGTAGGTGCCGTTTACCATCAGGTGGAGAGCTCGCTCATTTACCTACAAAGGCAATAAAAAAATATTTCTTAGTGAAATCTGATAAATTGAAACCATAATGCTTCATAAATAAACCACTAATTTCTTTCGGGCTTATATAAGCTCTTTTCTGGGATTAAATATAATCAAGACTCAGGGATTATGTTAGGCGTCTTTCTATTATCGGAAGCATTTTGGCATAAGATCAGTAGTAAAACCTTAGGATAAAAAAAAATATTGATTCCACCAATGAAGACTACTACGACTAAGTTTTTTTAATTATATTTTGCGGTAATTTTTTTTTTTCAATATCATTGTTTGCGGTAAAGATTTGTATAATAAATGTATATCAAATAGTAGTAGCATGTTGTATTATTTCACGGTAGGCCGGTCTGAAACTAAATTACGTGGGCGAGTGCAGCGCGTTGTGGGAGTATTTCTAGTTCTAGCGTCGCTTCAGGAGATTTTAACTTACGGGTCAACGGCGGGCGTCCTTTTACACACCAAAAAATATAACAGCGTCTCAAAATAAACTAGTTATGGCACACATTCATTAACGAAGAGAAAATATCAAAGATATAAACTAATATTTAAGCGAAAATAGCAAATAATATAACGTAAAGCCTCATTTAGACGGAGCAAATGTTGCTAGTAATAAACGTATGTAATTATTTATAGTACTGTTATAATCGTGTTGTGACTATCTTGGTGGTGTAGTTGTATTACGGTACGACTGCAATGCTGAGGTCTTGGGTCGATACCTGGATCGGGCACACTGGTATTGGAGTTTTCTATTCAGTATCAGCCCGGAGTCCGGAATTTGTGCCCGATATGGCGATAGGCTCGCCCCCTATCATATAATGGGACGGAATACGCACGGCGAAAAGTGGGTGCACTAGTTGCGCCTCTGCCTACCCCTTAGGGAATAAAAGGCGTAAGTGTGTATTTATGTATGTATGTATGTATGTATAAACGTGTTTTGAATACCTGTCAAAAGACGTGTGTAGAACATCAGCGCGGGCGAGAAATGCCTCGCCATTGCGGATGTTCAGACGGGGTAGCGTTTTTAAGCAATGATTGCTAGCAATAATTGATTCGTCTGAACGAGGCTTAATAGTATTCGAATTTCTTATCATAGTTACTATAGACGAAATATTTAAGTTGTTATTATGTTAGATTGGATGCTGTTGAAGCTTCAAAAATGATGTTTGCATAATATCGATACATCGAATACTGATTTCGAAAGACTGTTGTGATCAGGTAGTGGCCTATTGCTGCTCGCACTGAACTCCGAGCGTAACCCTTTAAGCCTATAGACGCGTGAACGCTTACACGATTCGTACATTTCTATTCACTTTGATGCTCTCTCCGTAGAGTATTTCACACTTCAACTTTCATGTTCAATTCATGTTTTCTCGCTTTTGATGGTTTAAAACACTTTAGAGTTTTGTTGTGAAGTGTACTTGTTTTTATGTTGTTTATTAATAAACCTAGAGAATTGTCTTAGATAATATTATGGAAACTACCTACCAAAAAATTTGGAGTATGATTTTGGATTCCAGTTTTGACTCAATGCTGAACATTTTATAGTAGAGGTTAGAGGGCACTGGAAACCTGTACCTCAATATGTGAAAAATAGACTTAAAAGTATTAGCTATTTCTTAAGGCACACCTAATGGATGATTACTTGTAATTACTCACAATATGATTGTATTCATTAGGCCTAAGACAGCAATAATCTAGATAACATAAGGCTAGACGGATTGTCTTTTCGTTTAAACGCGCAAGTCTGTAACTAGGTCCAATTCTGTTAATTCCTTAATTAATAGCTACATTACCTCGGGGTCAAAGGTTCGTTTTATTATGGGAATGGACTCTTACGTGGACACAAGCGTGTATTTACTATCAAAAAAATCTACGTTTTAATTATTCCACTAGTCACAGAATGAATGGATTAAAGGAAAAATTAAACCTGATAAACAAGATCACACGAAGAGCCGTCTCAAGCCTTGAACACTGCATTTTACTTAAGAACTTAGCACGTCGCTTTGTTCCGCGTATTTTCTTCTTTGAGACGTCGCACAAAATACTTTTACGAAAATTTTGCTCGATCTTGCACATCCTCAAACATGGTTATTATTGGAATACTAGACATCTGCTTGCGCCTCCCGCGTGAACGAGTTTTTCCGGGATAGAAGTCCCGCTTTATATTTCCCCGGGATAAAAAGTAGCTTATGTACCTCGTTGGTAATGTAGCTTTATATTGGTGAAAGAATTTTTCATATCGGTCCAGTAGTTTCGGAGCCTATTCAATGCAAACAAACAAACAATCAAATCTTTCCTCTTTATAATATTAAGTACGAGCTTTTGCCCGCGGCTCCGCCCGCGTGAATGTGATTTCCCGGGACAAAAGTCCCGCTTTATATTTTCCCGGGATAAAAAGTAGGCTATGTGTCCAGGACATGATCTATCCGTGTGCCAAATTTCATCGAAATCCGTTCAGTAGTTTTTGCGTGAATGAGTAACAAACATCCATACATCCATACTTACAAACTTTCGCGTTTATAATATTAGTAGGATAGATAAAGGAAATAAGAGGATAGTACAACGTAACCACTGAAACAGAATAAACGACGAAAAAAATTTGGCATTCCTAAGTTGGTCTAAAATATGTCCGTCAAAGACAAATTGACCTAGTATAGAGTAATGTACTCGCTGAGAGGCTAAATATCTCCCTCTAAAATAAAAAAATAATAAAATTACATAATATCCACCAACCTATACCAGATTAATCAACATTATAGGTCATATAGCGATGATAGCCTAGTTGGGAATGGAACGGTCTGCCGAGACAATGTCCAGAGGTTCAAAACCCAAGGCACACACCTCTGACTTTTCGAAGTTACGTGTGTATTGTTATCAATTATCGTTCGCTTTAACGGTGAAGGAAAACATCGTGAGGAAACCTGCATAACCTGAGAAGTTCACTGAATTTCGAAGGTATGTGAAGTCCACCAATCCGCACTAGGCCAGCGTGGTGGACTAAGGCCTAACCCCTCTCAGTAGTAGAGGAGGCCCGTGCTCAGCAGTGGGCAGTATATAATACAGGGCTGATTGCAAAAAAAAAAAAATAGGTCATATAATTTGATAGGTATTTAAAATCTGTTTAATGTCACAATACGCCATAATCATTATATTACCGTTCACAATAATGTTATTTTAAATTTCATTTACACTGATAACCGCACAATAAGTTTTAAACTATCATTTTTTAACTGCTAATAATGGAAGTTATGAACATAAGCCATTATCTAATAAAGTCTAGGTTCATAATAGCTTAACACTAGCTAAATAATTTCATTAATTATTCGGATCAACTATGTTAGCCAGTGCTAAAGCCTTTAGTACTTGCAAATATTCCAGGTGTTCAGCAATCTCCATTTAAAGTTTGCAACCTCATAAGTACAAGTCATACCACAACGAATCAAAGTTCATTGACCTTGAAACTTTTAACTATATGTAACTTCAACAGATGTTTCAGTAATTTTGCATGACGGCTATAAAGTACATTCTTTTAATTTTTGGCAAATTTTGTTGCATTTTACGTACATTTTAGCGGAGTAATAACTATAAAAGAGCAACGTTGTAGTTTAATTACTGAGACCCCGGTCGTGTAGATGAGCTTTTAACGCATGCTGTGCTATTTGTGATGAGCTATCATCTGAACGCCTTTATGATGTTAGCGACCCGCCTCGATTAAATTATTAATAGCCAAATGATGATCACTGAATTGCGAAAAAAAATATATTGTTGATCCAATCGCTACCAAATTTCACAAGATCACCCGCTCGGCTAATCAGTTTTTTTTATTAATGTTTTAGTCCATACGGTACATTGTTATTTTTATATTCATATAAATGAGAAATTTACTAAAAAAATCGACTGCTCCATTGAATATTTAAATTATAAAAATACATATTAAAGTTTTAATTCAATAGTCAATAGCTATTATAGAAATTTAACTGAAGTTCCAAACCCAGTCTAACTTTGCATTTATTGCTAAAGCGCAGGCTAGAGATAAAAGAAATTAAAGAGCGAGATATTTTATTACCGTCAGTAGCAAACGTGCCAATCAACGCGCAGGCCCCGACTAACAGGTTTATAAAACTTTGATCCCGCTAACGGAATATCGTACGATGTTTACGCTACGGCATTCGATTGGTTTTGTTACGGCCATCCAATTTGTGTGCTGTAAAAATGATATTTGCTTCTGCTGGTAGAGAGATGACTTTCACTTACGAATAATAATAATTCCAGCCCTGTATTATATACTGCCTACTACTGAGCACAGGCTTCCCCTACTACTGAGAAGGTTTAGGCCTCAATCCACCACGTTGGCCTAGTTCGGGTTGGCAGACTTCACAAACCTTCGAAATTCTTATAGATTATTTTGACATTTTTTTTTGGTATGCGGGGTTCCTCACGATGTTTTCCTTCGCCGTTAAAGCAAGCAATAATTTACAAAGAATACACACATATAATATAACTTTAGAAAAGTCAGAATGCCCTTTGCTTTTGAACCTGCGGACATTCGTCTCACTAGTCCTTTCCATTCTCAACTAGGTTATCGCGTACTTACGAATAGGTGACATTAATTAATTAATTAATAAATAATATACTTAAAAGACTGGAAGCATTAACATAGCATCATACTTTTTTTTCTTTCTATAAATAAGCAAAGGTAATAAGACATCTCAAGAATCTCGAAGGTATGTGAAGTCTGCCAACCCGCACTAGGCCAGCGTGGTGGACTAAGGCCTAACCCCTCTCAGTAGTAGAGGAGGCCCGTGCTCAGCAGTGGGCAGTATATAATACAGGGCTGATTGCATTGCAATAAGACATAATGGTCTGGTTACTCGATTAAATAAATATAATAACACTCCCACCTGTCGCCAGTTAAGTTATAACTGAATAATAGACTCCGAGGTGAGACCGATATCAAAGACGACCAGCAACATATTGAAAGTACAAAATATCGGAGCGCTAAGGCTCGAGGTTTGAAGATATTAAAAAAACACGCAAATAATGATAGCACAGGACTTGAAGACATGCGTAGTATGGTACAGATAGTGTCGACGGACGACACATGATTATTCCTTAAATTATGCCGGTCTGTTAGAATCCGATATATTCAGGCTGATCCCGGAACGGGACACACTTACCTGGGACACAATAATGGATTTTAACACCTTGTACGGTAATCGCTTAACAAGCAGATACAAATTAGATCATACCAGCAACAAAACACTCATATACTACATTAAAAGGCTGATTTAATAAAATTCTACTTCAAGAAAAACAAGTAAATTAAACAAAGCCGTCAATAATTTACCGGAGAGTCGAGCGACACGTAAATTACCGTTCTTGCGACAGCACAGACTTTAATGAACGATCATTTACGTCACGGTGTCACGTAAAAATATATTTCGTTAATATTATTTTGATAGAAATTTCGTTATAGCTTAATTAACTCTAATGTGTATTGATTCCTGTGACAATAGTATCTGCGAACGACAGCTTGCAGATTGGAAGCCGTTATTTTAATATTAATATTGGGAATGTACATTATTGCTATTGCTTGATAGGTATCTAATACACTATGAAGATTGCTTTTTGAAGTATTTTGGACAATGTTGGTAATTAAATTTGTACCTTGATTAATAAGACTACCAAACAGTACAAAATACGACGATACGATTCATTCGGACGAAATACAGTCCGGGAGCACGTGGTGTAAAATGGTCCGGCATAATTCTAGCAACTGTCAAGGATTGAAAAGTAATCAAGTTTAATTTAGTCACTTTACCGCGCAGAAAAAAGAAGCAAAGAAGTCTAGCTGAAGATATCAGCATAAATTGGAGGAATATAGATCACCCACAATCATAGACTCAAAGAGCCGAGGGCGGATAAAAAAGTCATTAAGGTCTCTTGTTTTACTGTTCAAAGAGTGATTCTAAAAGTATTTTTTTAAATCCTTTGACTGCTAATCAAGGGCTTCCGTTTCGTATGATAGAATAGAAGATAAAAAGTAGCTTAAGTGTTAATCCAGGACATGATCTACCCGTGTGGCAAATTTCATCGAAATCCGTTCAGTAGTTTTTGGGTGAAAGAGTAACAAACATCCATACATCCATTCTCACAAACTTTCGCGTTTATAATATTAGTAGGATTATTCTAGATTTTGCTTATGGCTTGGCCAGCGTGAAAGAGTTTTTCCGGCATTAAAGTACCGTTAAATATTTCCCTAGTATAAAAAGTAGCCTATGTCCTCCCCAGAGTCTCAAACTATCTCCATGTTAACATCGTCGAAAACCGTCGGTCAGTTTTTGAGTTTATCGCGTTCAGACAGACAGATAGACTGATCGCGACGGGGACATTGTTTTTTAATATGTACAAGGATTATATAAAAACAATTAAAACCATAGAAATATAATATGTATTGAATAAAAATTGTTTACAAAGTCTTACAAAATGTTTAAAGCTTTATGAATTTAAAATTTAATCATAAAATGTTTTTGTTGAGTCGACATCGTACTAAATCTTTTACCGTGTCTTAAATCTAAAATTGAAATACTGCTGTTCTAACATTGAGATGTCCCGTTAGATACGAAAAATATTCAATGCAACAGACAAGTGGTACAATATTTTCCATACAATATTCATAGATGAGAAAATGTAAACAAACTTACCACCAGACGAGCAACTTGCTCTCGTTATTTGATAGTACAAAAGGAAACAAATCTACAGCTATTCTATCATATTTGCTAGAACATGCAAATGACAAACGAGCAATTTCACCTCATAAGAAACACATTTAGCAAGAAATGTTTTCTACAATCTATATTTAATAAGGTATAAAATATAAAATGAGTTACATAACGTTGATATAAAGTACATCATCAATAGTCAGAGAATCAGGCCAGCATGACGTACATTTAAATGCCTAAAGCACCAGAATCCTAGCATTCATAAAATTATATTATAAACTTCATAAAAAGAATTATACATATTTTGTGAGATACAATGTGGCCATAAGCTACCGATGTACAAATCACTTTCTAATTCTCTAACAGGTTACAGTAACATATTGGTACGAATGGCGACATGAGTGGTGTAAGAATGTTTTTATTGTTTAATCTAGGGAGTGGGGCGCGCCCATACCTCTGTTATTACATCGTTTGACAGGGTGGCCCATAAGATAGATTGCAAGTGCGGCGTTGCTTCGAGCCTTGTTTGTAGATAACACTGTATTCGTAGTTTAAGTAAAATGGATGTATGAACTAGGTACAGAATTCAAAACTTTTGGTGCTTCGGTTATTCCATTTAGGGTGACATACACACGCGCCCACGCCTTTTATAACTGAAGGGATAAGCAAAAGCGCAACTAGTGCATTCACTTTTACTATGTGTATTCCGTTCCATGACGTGATAGGGGGTGACCCTATCGCATATAAGCACAAATTCCAGACTTTGTGCTGATATCTTATACGTTCTTAAGTTAATTTTCAGGCCGGGACATCTTTTGTTACCGGGCGTTTAGTTTATGCGTTAGTAGCGTAGCGTTAGTTTATGCGATTCAAATAAGAATAGGATTGAATTTGCGCCATATTTTTATTTATTTATTTATTTATGGTACACCAGCAGCTTACACACTAAACATGCACGAAATTAGGAGATAATAATACAATGGTTCAGATATTTTTTTATTTATTTTATTTTAGGATTGCCAATAGAAGATGCACGTTACAAAACACACAAGAAATAAAATATGCAAAATTATCTAAATGCCGTGCTCCTCAAGTAGGCAACCACAACTTACATATTGTAATAACTTATACCACTGTAATATGGTTGATAATAAGGTTAGGAGAGAATAACATTAATCTAACAAATATAAATTAAATTAACATCAAACAATAACCAATGTGTTAGTTTAGATAGTTGTTTTTTATATAAATGTTTTTTATTTTTTATAATATAAAATAAGACCTAATTTTGTTCTTAAACGCATATAGCTTATCGTGAAACACGTCTACATCAAGTGACCGTGGGAGATAGTTATATGATTGTATCATTCGTGCTATTGGTGAGTTGGCTCCCAAGTTTGTTTTGTGTGTACAGCTCTTGAACAGCTTATAGACATTAGGACGCGGTAAGGTTCTGGGTATCGATATATTTACCTTGCATAACAGTTGAGGACAATCAATTCTATTATTAAGTAATTTGTAAAAAAATATGAGGTCATTTATTTTACGTCTGTTGTTTAGGGATGTCATTTTCAACAAAGATAATCTATCCGTTGCAAGCCTATGCAAGCCAATTAAAGGTATGGACAGCATTAAAACAATAAAAAGGCACTGTAAACTACTGCGCTAGTTAACTGTAACACATAATTTAATTAAGGGGAAAGTAATAATAATTGTTAGATTTTTTTTACATATTGTGATGTCTGAATAATTAAATATTATATTAAGATAATTTAGCAATAAATTTTCAATTTGATGTAAGAGACAGACATAATAAAATCGCTATTGATATGCTAATTCAATAAAAGTTGGAGATACCACAGACGATGACCATCTTCGCCGTGTTGCGGGCAAACATGGAATAGGGCAACGTAACGATAGGGGCGAGCGTCTGTTACAATTCTGTTGTGAAGAGAACTTCACTATTACCAACACCTGCTTCAAACAACATGTCCGTAGATTATACACTTGGGTATCCCCTGGTGACAGATGTAGGAATCAAATTGACTACATACTAGTAAGGACGCGATGGAGAAGCTCAGTGACAAACGCTACAACTTTCCCCGGTGCTGATTGCGGCTCTGACCACCAGCTCCTTGTAGCAACAGTTCAAGTGCGGTTAAAAAGAATACAAAAACCTGAATTAGTACCGAATACTCAAAGTATAAACCTCAGTGGCTTCAGAGAAGGTTTTGAGCAGAAAATGAGAGACTTTCCAAATGACATGACAGATAGTGACAATAAATGGGAATATCTCAAAAGAATGATAGAGGAAACAGCTAGGGATAATAAGATGACTAAACCCACTGTGAAAAATTTCATAAAACCCGAGACGGCCCAAATCATTCTTGAGAGACGTGAACTAAAGGAGAAAGGTATATGCTCTACCGAAGATCAGCAGCGGTATGCAGAATTATGCCGCCAAGTTCAGCTATGCTGTCGGAAAGATTACGAGAACCACATCAACGAAATCTGTCTCGAACTCGAACAGCACTCACAAAAAAACGAATCCAGATATCTTTTTCGTAAAGTAAAGGAATTGACTGGAACGCGAAAACTGAGAACCTGTGCCATTAAAGATAAAGACGGCCATCTACTAACTAATGTGGCTCAAGTGTTAGAGCGTTGGAAAAACTACTGCGCAGAATTATATGACGCGGGAGAGCCCATTAACGCTAATATTACATGGGCCACAGAAGAACCTGATATTCTACCATCAGAAATTGAGCATGCCATCAAAGCTCTTAAGTTCAAGAAATCACCGGGTAAGGATGGTATTACAGCCGAAATGCTACAAAACCTAGGTCAGCGAGGCACAAAGACCATCACCAAAATCTGTAACACCATCTGGAATACTGGAAGATGGCCAAAAGACTGGACAGAATCGGTGTTAATACCTTTACACAAGAAAGGCCCTTCAACGGACTGTGGAAATTACAGAACTATAGCGTTAATATCCCATGCGAGTAAGATCCTCCTCCATGTTATTAATCGACGTCTTAACTACTTCTTAAGCCGACAGATACCCGAAGAGCAAGGAGGTTTTGTTAAGGGCAGGGGAACGCGTGAACAAATTCTAAACATCCGCCAAATTATCGAGAAAAGCAGAGAATTCAACACCCCAGTAGTCCTATGCTTCATCGACTACACCAAAGCCTTTGACTGCGTGCAATGGGAGCAACTGTGGAATGTGCTGAGTGAAATGGGAGTTCCTCAACACCTTATTGCTTTAATCCAGAGTCTGTACATTAAAAACCGCTCTTTCATCAGGATAGGCAATGAATGTTCAAATATGTTTCAAACTAAAAAAGGAGTGAGACAAGGTTGCATCTTGTCCCTTACACTTTTTAATATATATGGAGAGTATATTATCAGGAAGACCATCGAAAATTGGAATAAGGGTTTCCCTATAGGTGGAAAGAGATTAACAAATCTCCGATATGCCGACGATACCGTACTTCTAGCAACATCCATGGATGATATGAGTGAGCTGTTCCAAAAACTTGAGGCAGAAAGTGCCAATATTGGTCTCGCAGTAAACAGAGCGAAAACTAAAGTGATGATAGTAGACCGGGCCAAAAAGCTAACAAATGCCACATGCAAAATTCCTGGCATTAATATTGTCGACTCCTACACGTACCTGGGCTCCCAAATCTGCAATGACGGCAGCTGTGTACCCGAGATAAAAAGGCGAATCGGGATCGCGAGAGATGCTATGACTCGCCTAAACAACATCTGGAAAAAAAGAGGAATTAGTCTCAAAACCAAGATCAGATTGGTACGAGCCTTGGTATTTCCTATCTTCCTGTATGGAGTTGAAACGTGGACAATCCTGACCCGCGAAAGACGTAGAATTGATGCATTCGAAATGTGGTGCTGGAGACGCATGCTTAGAATCTCCTGGACTGCGAAACGCACTAATGCATCGATCTTGACCCAGCTTCAAATAAAAACTCGCTTGTCCACTATATGCCAACAACGCATACTCTCATATTTCGGCCACACAATGCGCAGAGACGATGAAAATTTGGAAAAACTGATTGTGGTGGGGAACACCGAAGGCAAGAGATCGCGCGGTCGTTCATCAACAAGATGGACTGACCAAGTAAAAGACTCATCGTCCTCTAAATTCTACACAGCCGTAAGAGACGCGCTGGACAGAAACCGGTGGAGGCAGATCATCCGCTCCAGATATAACCCTGATGCCGACCACGATCCTCAGACATGAGGGACCGACCAGAGAGAGAGAGATATGCTAATAAGTTTTATGTGCAAATTGTATACTTTTCAAGTGACATTTGACTCATAATTGACGTTCCTATTCTTATTTGAATAACATTGTATTCTGTTTTAATTATAATATGATTTACCAAAAGATTCTAACAATTAATAAGTCTGCAACATAAGATAATTTTACTGGTGGTAGGTCTCGCGTATGCGAGGGGCCGCTGGGTAGGTACCACAGCAATGTATATTTGTACCGTCAAGAAGCAGAGTGCATGCATTGTTGTGTTCCTGTTTAAAGGACATTGTAGCCAGCCTATTTACTGGGCATTATGAGACTTAACATCTAATGTGTCATGGTGATGAGTGCAGCGGAGTGCCATGCAGTACTTTGTAATTCCAAGTTACGTACGGCATTGCTACTCTATGTGGGTGGTCGTATCGCTTACCATCAGGCGAACGGCATGCTCGCCTCGTCATTTGACTACAATATAAAAAAAAGATGAATATGCTATTAGCGAGATGTATACAATATATTTTCTTGAAATGGTAGAGATGTAGCTAATGTATACATTAGCTACATCTCTACCATTTCAAGAAAATACGTTACAGACGAAGACATTAAACTCTTAGAACTCTTTGGTTACAGCACTACTTACTGATTACTCTAATGTTTCAAATCAATTACACGAACTTCGTTCTAATATACGTAAATGTAAAACGTTCAGATTGCATATCAACAGTTTTATTAAACTGATTAAAACAGACAAACTGGTGTCAGGATCGATATACGGGCGAAGCGCGGGAACTAATAATGGTTCCGCTTTATTCATTTCGTGGAGGAACTCTAATTATATTCCAATGAGGAGGGTTTTCAGAATTTAAATTCGTGATATTTTCTTTGTTGACAACCCTTTAGGGGCAGAAATGCGGCCTACAAGTTTTCCTCTTCTTTTTAATGAACGTATTTTTTTTATTAAAATCAGTGCTGGTTAAAAACAGGTACCATCTGGGTAGGTATGTACCACCATAATATTTATTCCTACCGACAAGCAGCAGGATGCATGCAATATTGTGTCCCAGTTGGAAGGAAATTGTAGCCAGCGTAATTACTGGGCCTTATAAGACTTGACACCTTATGTCTCAGGGTAACAAGCGCATTGGAATGCCACGCAGTAGTTTTATTTAAAATTCTGTATGGTATTGCTACTGGTCGTATCGCTTATGATCAAGCGAGCGGCATGCTCGTCTTGTCATACAAATGAAATAAAAAAAAAAACAAAGATACAATAACTTCCCGGGTACAACTGTGACAATGGCACTGTATCACTGGAAACTAACATGAAGTGAAAAATGGCCATAGCGTTTCGATGTTGAGATCTCCAGACGCCCAAAGATGTTCCTCTCCTCTCTAATTTTATTTCTACCTTTCTTTTAAGGTCATTTTTTTTATATTGAGGGTTATTATGGTGGAGATCACTTAAAATTAGCTGGTTGATGTGGTGCTTCAGCAGAACAAAACTATTGTAGTAAGCGGAATAAGATACACTCTTTATGTTCATCCAGGATTTAGTCTATCCATTCACAAAATACAAATATATTTCCAACTCCTCCCTATCCTTCTATTTCTAATTAGTGCTCCCAGAGACTCGCCGAGATTCGCCGCTTGGTGTCATAAAATGTGTGCCACTGCCGATCCTGGCTTACAGGAGTTGCATTGACGGGCGTGAGGGCGGGATAGTCTCGTATCCGTTCATAACCTTATAGAAAGAAAACGAAAGAAAGAAAAAAGTTTATGGTCACATCTGGTGCATGCAATACATGACAAACGTGGGCAAGATTATATTTTTTAATTAGCACAGTTTTACGCGCCTGCGATGTGACAATAGGTGGCCAGCTCAGCATAAATATGTGTTACGACGTGAGCCACAACACAGAGCTTGCTTATCGAAACCCATTCAGCGGTTTTCGCGTCATAGCAAACATCCAAGTGTTTTAACATCTGAAATAAAATTAGTAACTGCCAATTATTTTACTCGAGTAGCCTAAAGGTGAATTGTAAAGCCTACATAGCCTGCGCTCTCGAATAAATGTGCTTATTATAGTTTTGAACTTATCTCAGCCTTATAATTTGAGAAATGTTAAGAACGGAATCCGTTCAGTGACCGTAGACTTTTAATATATTATTATTAAAAAGGGGTTTCGGTATCCAGTTGTATAAAATAAAGTTTTTATTTAAGCAACTAACTAGCTAAATTTAAATGTAAATTTAATTATATCAAAGTAATATTTTGTCAAACATAAGCATGATTTGTTAACTTGAACAACCAAAATACCACTACAAAAACAGGACACGTTCCTACACATTTTAAAATGTTTGACACGTTAAAATAACTTAAAAAATACAATCATATTTGTGAAACGAGTGCACACGTATAATAAAAGATCCACATTGTGGCCTCAGGTTTGTAGATTATTTTATCCGACTACGCTAGAACGAAAATGAGAATAATATGATTCGTTCGTGCAATGTAAATATTTCTTTATCCGAGATGAGTAGCACGAATGTTTGTGTAAAGTGTTGAGTACCTCGGTGGCGTAGTTGTATTACGGTACGACTGCAATGCTTAGGTTTCGGTTTCGATCCCCGGCTCACCCCCTATCACATCATGAGACGGAATACGCACGGCGAAAAGTGGATGCACTAGTTGCGCCTCTGCCTACCCTTTCGGGGATAAAAGGCGTGAGTTTGTATGTGTGTTTGTTAAGTTAAAGAGTCTTTTAAGTCTTTTTTTGTATGGGAATTTGAACAGTGCCTTGTGAGCGTATTTTGAACTAAAATTTTACAGCTTTGATTAATTATATACCTAGATAGACACTAAACGTTTAAAACGCTTCGAAAAAAATAGAGGCGAACAGTTCCCCACTAAATGAGTTCGAATGAATTAATTTTTGTTGTTTTTCATGGATATAATTATCTCCCCGTTTTAATAGAAACCATGATATAACTGGTATCATTATGCGCGCTCACAAGGATACGCAGAATGATGCAGCGATAGCGTATGACACAGCTGTCACGCATACTAGCTTAAGAAAAGTTGGCCTGCTTGTTTTAGTTTCATTGCAGCGCGTCACTCGATCTAGGTATATAATTAATCAAAGTTTTACAGCATGCATACTTAGCGCAATTCTTTATTGTTCTTGCTTGAGATACTGATGTTATAGTGAACTCTATGGCCAGTTAACACATAAAACCAAGAGAGTTTAATGCCAGTATTAGAACAATAATAGGGGAAATATGAAACGCTGTTGCCTTTGCACAAACTGTCGCTTCAACTCGGCTTTCTGTGAGAACGTTGGTTTTTTTTTTTAAATGGCATTTGTGTTCACATTTTGCCAATGTCAATTTTGGTTTGTTTATTTTATTATCTGTAGTATGTCGAAGTAAAGCAGTGGCTACCTTACCAAGACTTTATCGAGGAGTATTGGCAGCAACAAAAAAAACACTTGATTAGCACAATTATTTCAATTCACTTCATTTGAGCTCTATAATAGAACTATATTGGATAATATACCACCATAATTATGCAATATAACACTAAATATCACCGAAATAATGAATTAAAACAAGAGCACCTCATGACACTTCCAAGTTCCCGCCAAAACTCCGAGAACGTTGTTGGTTCGGCCCTTTCAAGCTGTTGTCAAAATATGTCTATCGCTCTATCATTTTACTAACGCAAAACGGAGGCTGTTATAATTTTAAAGTGTGTATCTGTATGTTTGTCTGGTGGATCGAAGCTCCCAAATGAAGAGACTGATTTAAACGAGTTTTTTTTGTTCGAAGTCTGATATGACTGATATGGTTCTTAGCTATAATTTATAAAGGTCACTTCAGGCGTTTGAAGATTAACAGCTCATTGCCTGATTTCACAGGTCCGAATGATTTGAAATTTGGTACACCTATTTTTACTTCGGTGGTATTTTCATGAAAATGTTACCTTTAGCTGATGCTGAAGCATTAAATAGTCTTCGGCATAGCCAAACTCTCAGCAACTTACAGCAGATATAGCATGTATACTTAGTACTTAATTAAAAAAAATCCATAACCAGCCCTGTATTATATACTGCCCACTGCTCAGCAGGGGCCTCCTCTACCGCTGAGAGGGTTTTAGGCCTTAGTCCACCACGCTGGCCTAGTGCGGAATTGCAGACTTCACATACCTTCGAAATTCTTATAGAGAACTGGTCAGATATGCAGATTTCCTCCCGCTGTTTTCTTTCGCCGTTAAATTGAGCGATAATTCACAAAGAATACACACATAACTTTTTTGAAAAGTCAGAGGTGCGTGCCCTTGGGTTTTGAACCTGCGGACATACGTCTCGGCAGTCCGTTCCACTTCCAACTAGGCTATCGCTGCTTTTTTATAGAACTTAATGAATTAAACAAAACATTTCTCGTTTCATTATTTCAATTAGTTTTTATCGTTGTCAAGTTTTTAACCTATTTTTATTGTAGATTCGCAAGATTATTTAATGGCTTCGGTGGTAGATAAATGAGTGGTGTGCAGTTTAGCTGAGTTAAGAGAAACGTTTGCTCTGGGTGCTTAATCTTGGATAAGGTGCACATTTTTCTCCGGACAAGAGCACGTTGTACTATGTTTTTCTGTTGTAAAAAGAACCTAAAAGACAATTCGCAGAGAATGCTCTTCTACAAAAATAAGGACCTAGTTAACTTTCCAGAGTCGATTATAGAATGACGTCAATCGTGAATTCTGGAAGTAATATTTTTGTTGACCTATCGGCCTAATTAGACCAATTCTTTAGTTCTATGCATTGATGTATTAAAAAACCTTTTAATACATCAATGGTTCTATGGATAGCTTATAACACTGTCAAGCAATTTATTATCATTGGGATTTATTCTTTTGCTATTAATTTTCATCTAATATTAAAATATTTGTAAAGATATTTAGATGTTTGTCTAAGTTAACGTAAAAACTTGTAAATTTATGAAAATTGGCGCAAATACACCGTTTCCTGGAATGGTGATATTATATCCTGGAATGTACACACTTGTGACCTTTATTTTGGAAAAAAAACACGTAGACAGACCCGCGCGAAACACTTACGACCTTATTCATAAATATACAATAGTTTATACACTTCTTATAGTAATATAATGTTTTGTCTTCTTCCTTCAAATTCGTTCGATAAACACAAAACATTCGATAACTAAAATAGGTTTTGAAACTGTTTATGAATAATGTCATTAGTAATTAATTTGAGCACCACATAAAATCCAAATCAAGATATAACTTTACAAGCAATAACGACCTATCTCTACCACTATCATTTAGAGATTTGCAAAATCGTGCACAACGAAATTGCGGGCGCGAGTGGTAGCATACCATATTTCACAACGAATTTACATACGAAAACATTACCTTACCCCTTTAATGCAAAAGCTTAGTTCCATAACGAATGGATCAATTTAAAATAGTTGATAAATTCTTGACTGCATAAAATTATTGATTTTGTAATGTCGTATGTTTGCGCATCAATAAGCTAATAACTTTATCTATATAATCTATAAATAGTATAAAACGAAATCGTTATTACTGAACGATATTTTCTATAGCTTTCATTGTTATTTAGATTTTATTCCGGAATATTAAGAATGAAATAATAGAAATTTATTTAATATATACCTATTTTTATTATTTATATATATGTCGGGGTACCTACCGATATGGGTATACGTGGGCATACTTAATAAAACACACAATGAACGTAACCCCTTCAACTCCGGGTTTATTGGTCGTTCATTACGTAGCTGAATGTTCAGAACACAATCACTATGTCAGGATCCACTAGAAATCCACTTGTCTACTAAACAAGTGAACGAAAACTAACCAAAAACTAAAATAGTGACCACCTATCAGTTAAGTTAATACTGCACTAGACTAGTCTCGCTCTATGGCGAGATAAACAATGAGCGTCGCTTCAATGGCGAGGCACTCTATTTATATTCGCAACTGTCATTCCCACTAACAAGTTTTACATGATTGTTAATTCATAGTACTCGACGTTTATATGTCCAGATACCGACATTGAGATTGATAAAGATCATACACCCGATATATGTTATTCATAATATAGTGACTGCCTCGGTATCGTAATTGTATAGCGTACCCGTTACGAGCACGGCTCTGAGGTTTCAGCTTCGAATCCGGGGGTCGGGCAAAATTATATTGATTCAAATCAAATTCAAATTCAAATCATTTATTAAGTAATTAGGCCCCTAAAGGCACTTTTACACGTCATTTTTACAATTTTTTATCATCTAAAGATTCTACCAGTGCTTCGGAAAAGCCCACTGACCTGAGAAGAAGCACCAAGATACTCAGCGTAGGTCATTAATTGTAATTTTTTTTATATAATATATATATTTTACAAATTGCATGTAACAATGTAAATTCAATTTCTAAGATGGATATTAAATGCGAAAATTAACGGAGAGTGCCTAAGTCAAATAATGGGTTTTGAATTTTCTTATTCAGTATTACCATGGAGTCCGGAACTTATGCCCTATATGGCGATACGCTCGTCCCCTATCACACCATGGGACGGAATACGAACGGCGAATAGAGAGTGCCCTAGTTTCACCTCTGCCTATCCCTTCAGGGATAAAACGCGTGATGTGTGTTTTGTTTAGAATTTATATACATCAGTATAAAACTTTCGTTTTAAGCGTTACAGATGCTTGTATCACTATTTTGTGAGTTTATGGCCGCATTCTTTTGCCGACATGATCGAAAATCCAATATTCGTATACCGTATACGCAGTCGCGGATGTGAGAGAACCAATATTCGTTCCATCACCACTGCACTGTAAGGCGCTACGCAAACGCTGGCAAAATATTTTATTAGACACTTCACACTTTTTGTTTGTCTTAGTAGGCAAACGAGCAATTGGTCCGCCTGATGTTCAGCAGTGTCCACCGCCCATGGACTTAAGCAATCTCAGAGGCAGAGCCAAGCCGTTGCCTAGCATGAAGATACTATTATTTATAATATACTTCTAGGTGTTGCTCGCGGCTCTGCCCTCGTGAAAAGCCTTTCACAAAAGTCTATAAATGACTATACCGATCCATACCATCATCTGTACGACGCCAGCGCTATCTATTTAATTTAAAATTCAATTATTTTCTGTGACAGCAAATTACTGGGATAAAAAGCCTATGTTCTATAAGAATGCCAAATTTCATCCAAATCCATTTAGCCCTTCTTGAGTTTACTTCTAATAAACATGCCTCGGTGGCGTAGTTGTATTACAGTACGACTGCAATGCTATGGTCTCGGGTTTGATCCCGGGTCGGGCACAGTGGTATTGGATTTTTCTATTCAGTATCAGCCCGGAGTTTGGAACTTGTGCCCGAAATGGCTATAGGCTCGCCTCCTATCACATCATGGGACGGAATATGCACGACGATAAGTGGGTGCACTAGTTGCGCCTCTGCCTACCCCTTGGGGGATAAAATGCGTGAGTGTGTATGTATGTATGTTCTAATAAACATTCAAATATTTTTACAAGCTTTCGCATATATATGATGTTAGTAAGGCGTAAGATACGATAATAGTTATTATTTCATTTTCCCACAATGATAGTGGGAGAAATTTACACTAGACATTATCGTTTTTAATTTATAGCCAGCGAAATACTACGAATTATTAAAAAATAATAGAACAAAATGTAACTTTTGTGCTACACTTTCTTGAATTACCAAATTTACATCCGAACCAACTCTGACCCAGTTCTTTAATTTGATGTCGCAATTTACAAATCCATCATAATGCGCTTTTACGCCGTTGAAGAAATTCAAATTTATTAAATGCATTGTGCATTCAGTTTTCAAGAACTTCAGAACCTCTTGAGTTTTGACGTTATTTAAATTTGTAACTCTGCCAGGTCTTTTAGGGAATTTTTTTGTTGTACCATACTAATATTTCTCCCGACTAATTAGATAGTTGACCACTTTTTTTTTAATACGTTTATCAAAACTATATGTCATCCAAATTCTACCGGAAAAAGATTTTTCAATATTGATGCAATAAATAGTAAGATATAAAGGTTTGAAATTATATGGAAGGGGAAGTTGTCAAATAACAGCAATATCAGACTGTTACGTCACCGAGTGTCACTGACCATAACGCTGTATGCATGCGAAAGAGATAGCGCGATATTCCCGCCATGCCCCCACTTTTGCTCACAACAATATTTCAAATATGAATAACTGTTATTTTTCAACCAATTTGGATGCTGATTTCACAGAGTAATTAATTATTCGTATTATTTTCTGTTACATATAAAATAATGTAAAAAATCATACATAGGAAACTACCCTATTATGGAAGCTTCCCAAACTATAGTAAGTAATTATTTAGTAAACTACGTTAAGGTCAGGATTGTTCTCGATAAACATCTTTCCATCATGATTTACTGTAAAGTTTTCCTTAATCCATTTTATATTGGATTAATAAGAAAATTAAATAATTCAAAAATTCATCTAGTCGTAATAAATTAAAAGAGTACACATTTATTGTTATAAGATTTTATCTTAAACATGTGCTGTAAGAGATTGCTTCTTACGAAATTTCATGATTCTAGGTCAACGGAAAGTACGTTACAGGTTATGATTCTCTGGTAAAATCGCGACATAAGCGGTCATATCTTTTGATCGCGTTTTTTACGAGTTTGATTTTTTCACAGTTAAAGCGGTCTCCGTATACCCGAGTATTTGATATAAATTTCAACTTGGCTCAAAATAGTAGTAAGTACTTAAACGACAAAGACACTTCTATTATTTTACTTTTTAGAGATTTTTTGTGTAGGGGTTTATTTTAATTTTTATTTAATTTTTATTTCAAACTTTTTAAATTACTTTATTCTCAATCATCGGGCCTTGATACTCAACTATCAAACACCTGCTCGATGAGACCATCCTTATGAGCCCAAACACGCTATATCTGCTATAAGTTGCTAAGGAGTTGGGTATCCCGCAGACTACTTGATGCTGCAGCATCAGCTCATGTTTAAAAATATTTCCGGAGTCACAGTACACCAAATTTGAATTGGAAATGAGCTGATAATCTGCAAACGCCTAAACAGATCTTCATAAATTATAACTAAGGACCATCGCGATCATATCAGCTTTCAAACAAAAAAAACCGCGTCAAGATTGGTCCATTCGTTTGAGAGCTACGATGCCACAGACAGATATACAGATACACACCCTAAACTTATAACACTCCGCTTTTTTGTCGGGGGTTAAAAATTATTTTGCTGTCGAAACTCGACTATCATTGCGCATGTACAAACTGCGTTATAACAATACTTGCTCAAAAAAAATCCTTCAAAATTAAACAGGTTAATTATGGATGTATGCTTAAAAGCACTTAAGAAAAATCCTACCACGGAAATGTTTACTTGTAAATGGGGAATAATGGGATTATCACTCATCAGGTGTAATATGAATAAGATATTCAGTTATACTATGTATATTTCCTATGTTCTCTGGATGTAATCGTCACTTTACGTAAACCAATGAAATCTGCCCCTGAGTTTCTAATTCGATCATCAGACCCCAGAGGATATTTTTAATTGATGACACAGAAAAAATATAGAACCTTAAATATTACCACTTAAGGACCTATTTTCATTACATATTCAACATCCAGACTGCCACAATAATCTAAGCTTCATATGGCATACTCGTATTTGCACCAACTTATTCTACCGACGTTAATTATAGACATAAAAGAAAAAAGGTCGGCCCGTTTGTTGCAGATTTAAAATTATTGTGGCAACGTCAGCCCGTCTTTACAAATATTTTATATGCCGTACATTTTAAATTACCCAACCAGGCAGGCAATAAAAGGCCAGAGACGCAGCCGCCAGCGCTTCGGATATTTTAAAACCATTTGGAACAAGTTGCATGTAATTTTTCATATGTATTAGATGTGTTGTGAAAGTAACTTTAAATATAATCTGTTTATGCTACTGACTAACCATTATGCAATATTATCTCTACTAGCACATATAGTCAATTTAGATTGTCATTTGTAAAATGTATCCTACTTCCTACTAATACTATAAGCGCGAAAGTTTGTAAGTATGGATGTATGGATGTCTGGATGTTTGTAACTCTTTCACGCAAAAACTACTAAATGGATTTCGATGAAATTTGGCACACGGGTAAATCATGTCCTGGATTAACACATGGGCTACTTTTTATCCTGGAAAATCTTTGTAACGCGGGCGGAGCCGCGAGCTAAAACTAGTATTTAATATTTGTGTTCGATTGAAGTAAGTTTTATGAGTTACATTTAAAAAAGAACGATGTGGTCTATGACCTTTCTATGGCAGGTATTCATGCATAAATTTTATCATCTTTATACATAAATATTCAAATATCAACAGGTTTTACTTGGATGAAAATATATCTTCAATTGTTTAGGCGTTGACAACTGTCTTCATATATTTAGTTTTTGTACGGAATAATAGCGAAAAATCCCGAAGCTTTTCGTAAATATTTAACTGGGCTTTTAACATTCATACTTTATTTAAGGTATTTTATCTCGTAGGAGGCCCGGCCCGGTGGAGGGATATTCATTTAGGTTACGAGGCTATCAATTTTAGCTGTAATCGTATTATGCTGGTTAACCTATACTACAACCATTTTTTTTCTGATTCCTGATATTTTGTATATCTTTTTTAGCAGCACGTAAACCCGTTGGTCCTGCGCCTGATCTCTCTCCGGTCATGTCGGATTGCCGTCTCACCGAACTATGAGAGTGAACGAATAGCGAGTGTATCTGTGTATTACGCACACACTTATGCACTATAATATCTCCTGCGTACCTGGCTGATCTCCGTAGAGATTGGCCGCCGTGGCTGAAACTGGCTAGAGGAGGATTACATCTTTTTAGCTATTGATTACTCAGTTCAAGTTAGTGCCACTGAATATACATCTCATCGTCGTTTTTGTGCCCTTAATGCCTAATTTAGAGATTGCCTTGAGCGATAAGACCGCCAATTGTACCACCCCTCTGCCTTTATTACATTAAATATAGTATCTTTTTGTGTATAAAAGAGTTATAAATTAAATAATTTAGATTAGTTAGTACACTATAGTGTGTACCCATACCTACTAATTAAATAAATAATATTTTAAAATGAGAGAGATATTGACTGAGACTGGCTGAAACCACATTTATATTTGGATTTAACAAAAACACCTTCACAAAAATTAACAGCAGAGAAAAAGCTTATTTGAAATATAAATAGACTAGTCGTTGCTTTAAACATTTCATTAATATTTTCGGCCAGTTTTTACAAAAATAACCCAATCCGCAGAAAATACTTTTTTGGTTGAAACTGGTGCAATGAGAAGATAATAATCCCGAAGTTCATTTTATTTTGCGCTGAACCGTAATCACAGGATGAAGAATGATTTCTCAAAGGAAATATTTACAGAAACACTTTCTTTTTCAAAGTTTTCATTTCGCTGTGTATTTATAATAGCGGAACAATTATTTCAATTCGTATCATTCGAAAATTATACAAAATGTATTCGATTTAAATATTATTTAGGAAAGATTTTTTGTAGTAGTAATTATGTTTAGTAACCTATAATGTGAATTGATATTATAGTATACCAGAAAAGACAAATATGAAACAAAACATCGTGAAGAAACATGCATACCTGAGATTTTTTTATAAGAATTTCCAAGGTATGCGAATTGTACCAACCAGCACTAGGCCAGCGTGGTGGACTCAGGCCTAAAACTCTCTCAGTAGTAGAGGACGCCCGTGCCCAGCAATGGGACACAATACAGGACTGATATTATTATTACAAAGGCAAATATACATCTTATAGCATACGTATCGTCAAGACTTATTCCTTTTGACATTTCATTGTTATTTCCACTGTGACCGTTGTTTATAGGTTTCACTTTCTAATATTTTTCTTTGAAAAGAACAAATATCTTTGCTTTGTTCTCGATTCTTTTGATGACTGCGTAACGTGGATAACAAAGAAAAAGGGAATTTCTAATGATGAGCCAGCTTTCTGAATTTTTTATAACATTGTATTATATGAACCTGCTAATTAACATTATTTATGCCAAAGGTTTTTGTTTAATAATTCGAATCACTTATTGGATTTTGATGAAGCCCATACAACAAAACTTGAATTGAATAAGGAAAGTGTTTAGTGGAAATTTTATTTTGTGAAAGAACTTTTCCACACGCCGAGCCACGAAGTAAAGCTAGAATAGGATAATTACGTGCCAGTTGTTTTTAAAATAATCTTTTCTAGTTTACCTACTTACTTTCTATATTTCGGAAAGGTCAAGATCCAACCTGAGGCGTGCCCGTGGGAATGTTTCAATTTGCCGGAATAATAAGCAATGCCACTTTCTGGTCCTCCAACTATTTTTACCAAGATGAGATTTTTTTGTGTTTGAACTACAAAAAATTGATTCGATGTAGAATGTAATATTGTCAAGCTTGATAATAGTTTCTATACCTGTTTTTTTTTATTGCATTGTATGACGAGATGAGTATGCCGTTCGCCTGATGGTAAGCGATACGACCACCCATAAAGAGTAGCAACACCATGCAGCACCTTTAGTTACTAAGTACTGTTTGGCATTCCACTACGCTCGTCATCCTGAGACATAAGATGTTAAGTCTCATTATGTCCAATAGTTACACTGGCTACAATGTCCTTCAAACCGAAACACAACAGTGCATGCACACTGCTGCTTGGCGGTAGAAATAGACATCGCGGTGGTACCCACCCAGATGAACTCTTAAATATGAGAGACCTACTACCAGTAAAAGAATAAGAATAAGAAAGTAATATTAATTAGTAAAGAATTTGCTAGGTATCAGAACTAAAGGCTATTTGTATTTGTGTATTTATATTATTATGGACTGAATAAGGTATATTTCGTTAAAATAAATTCGTTATCAGAACCAATTATATACCGATTGTTTACAAATTTCTTATAACTTAAAGCTTGTGGAATTCCAAACGTAAATAAACTATGAAGAAAACTGCCATTGTTATTAGAAAGTTGAAACGAAACGACTAAAGTTTAGCGCACCTGTTGTTTAATTGTTCACGATTTCCAAGGTGGTTGGGTTATGAATATTCATTTTCCATTCTTCTTTTTCTTCGTCTCCCATTGTGGCAGATTAGTGCTAGGTTCCACCTTCCTAGTCAATACCTCTTTGACAAGTATAATGTTTCTTCTAGAGTACTACCATAATACTATTACGAAAGTCTTGAATCTTGGTCTAATGTATCGAACAATTTACGTGCCTACTTAGGTTAATTTTTATATAATAATATGATATGTTTTAAAATTCAAGTAAATTAATGGATCATCATCATCAGCCATATTATGATGTCCACTGTTGCACATAGGCCTCCCCAAATAAAAATTATGCATTATGTATAAAATTGAAATAAAGTCCTTGTAATCAAGGAAAAGAAAATAATGTTTTTTTTTAATAGCCGTTTAATTGTTGATTTTATTAATTAACTATTCCTATCATACAACCAATTTTAAACCGTAATAGGTATTTTCCAATTAGTTTATCAATTATCGTTCGCTTTAACGGTGAAGGAATACATCGTGAGGAAACCTACATACCTGAGAATTCTCCATAAGAATCTCTAGGGTATGTGAAGTCTGCCAACCCGCACTAGGCCAGCGTGGTGGACTAAGGCCTAAACCCTCTCAATAGTAGAGGAGCCCCGTGCTCAGCCATGGGTAGTATATAATACAGGGCTTATGATGATGATGATGAGGTATTTTCCAATGCCAATGAGTCAATACCCTACGTGAACAACTAAGGGCAGTTTCAGACTAGCGTTTTTTATGCGCGTATACGGTCGTTTCGACTTACGTGCTTAGACGCGCGCTACATTTCGTGCTTGAAAAAACGGAACTCAAGTACACAGGCTTATTCTGGCGTGTCTCGCGAACCAGTAGTGGTGAATCAGTATCAACATGGATTCTTACGAAGAAACATTGCTATTTGTGGTACTTATTCGCCGCCGACGAAGACGAAAAAGATGCTGGGTGACACCAATAGTTGCATCAAGACTAACAACGGGTCGGTTAAATATACTTTACCTACAACTGCGAAGTGATTCTAAACGATTTAAAAAATACTTCAGAATATCTTTGAGCACTTTTGATGAATCACTTTTCTTGCTGCTCGCAATTATACGAGCTTGTAAGCGCGTTAACGCTCGTACGAGTTGCGCGTGTGGCAAAAGGCGCTTACATGCACTTCGAAAGACGAGCTTATACGCGCGTATAAATCGCTGGTCCGAAATCGCCCTATAGCGATCCGCTAAAGTCCAAAGTCCAAACCAACAGAAATTTAGTATTCACATTTATTATAGACTTATCTCATTGGTTTTATCCTGCATTTGTTTCAGCCAATTATAAGTTTTTCTACGAGTTCTATAAAGTTTCAGCACACCATATACTAATTTAACTATCTTCAACTTTAGATTCCGCTAGTCCTAATTATAATGATTCACCATGAAACAATACCTCGCATATAAAAAGGACAAAATCTTATTTGGGGAAATAATTACTTTTAGTCTCAAGCATTTAGCCTAGCAGAAGTTAATTAGTTCGAGTAACAGCTGGGACGGGGCGCTTAAGGTATCTACCCTACTATAAATTCCCTGCGTCTATAACGCTAGGAGTAAATAAGGCGCAGAAGCGACATCTTAGTCTTGTAGTCTATGTTTTATGTTAATTAAACTGGTATTTGCGGAAGCAACGAAGGTGGCCTATAGTTTCTTTAAAGACTATTAAGTTTACACGGCACTTTTGGTATTAAGTAGTAACTTTTATTTTTTCAAAACTCATAGCACTAAAAAGTCAGTTCAACCTTTTGACAATTTTCTTGATATAATTTAATACATAAAAAAGTAATAGGACATTTCCGTATTTTAATCATAAACACATAAAATTCTGTGCAAATTTATTCACACACTAAAAGCTCAACGTCGCTTCTGTAAATAACTTTACTCTTTACGATATAGGTGTCGCATACATTACGCGAAATGTTTTACAGAGATGCCTTCAACAGAAGACGTATTTACATAGAATAAAATGTAAGTATAAAGGTGTTGAAAAATGAACCGTCTTGCTTCACTCACCGAGTAATACATTTTGGTATGGCAAGGAATTTTAATGTTTTCTTCTATTATAATTTATCTCGCAACAAAACTGTAAAGGATAATAGAGGTAGTTATCGATGCTTCGGACCTCCCTCAATCTCTGACCACAAAAACCCGTAACAGTTTCAACTTTGAATAAATTCTGTCAGATGCAGCGCGCAAAACTAGCCATTTATGAAAATGCAGCAGTGTTCAAACAATGCCTGGGGCAAGAATTTCACGCCGCCGCCGTACGTGTGCGGAAGCGATATGTTCCGCCAGAGATCAGGTCAAGTTACAGTTGTTTTTGTCGGTTTCACCACAGCTTGATGCATGAGTTTGCGGCAAATTTATGTTATTTAAAGTTAAATCTACATACATATACACTTACGCCTTTTATCCCCAAAGGGCTAGGCAGAGGCGCAACTATTGCACCCACTTTTCGCCATTCATATTCCATCCCATAATGTGATAGGGGGCGAGCCTATCGCCATATCGGGCACAAATTCCAGACTCCGGGCTGATACTGAATAGAAAAATCCAATATCACTTTTCCCAATTCGGAGATCAAAAACGAGAACACAGCATTGCAATCGTACCGTAACACAACTATGCCACAGAGTCAGTCAGTAAAGTGAAGTAATAAGGTGTGGCGGAGACGGTGTCAGTGGCTACACTAATCAATTTAATTGCAAAAGGAAAAGGAAAGTTAGCGCATACGCAGAGTTAACTGTAATATAGTTTTTTTTCCAAATTGTATTTTACTTCAAATGCCAAAGTCACTGTTACGTTAAATACCTATTTAGTAATATTAAAACAAAGACATTAAACAGTATAGTTAAGAACTCTTTGTATTAAAAGCATCTAAAGTAACATGGGTACAATTCAGCATAATTACTAGGCATTAAGCGACTTAACATCTTATGTCTCAGGGTGACGAGCACAATGAAGTGGCACTCAGTACTTAGTGATTCAAAGTTATATTTGTGGGCGGTGATATCACTTAAGAGGCCGTATACAAAATTTCAACTATTTTAGTCCTTTTTATCGTGATTATTAAAAAAATAAACTGATCTAAATAATTTCTAATACATAAACGGCAACATTTGAGTCTCCGTACAACAAAATTTATGAAATAGACGTTGGAACTTGTTGGATAGATTAAAATTAAACAAAGATATGAAAAATGTGAGTCGTTTATTTTATTAGTGTTGAAATAGACTTTCCGATGATGTATTAGAAATTCATCAGATCAGTTTATTTTTTGAATAATCACGACAAAAAGTTGACTGAAATAGTTGAAATTTTGTACACGGCCTCTTAAACATCAGGTGACTCGCATGCTCTCGCAATTTAACATTAATTAAAAAAGTCTTCTGTAAAATAACAACTAAAAGTAGCCTGTTTTTTATAATTAGAGGAAAGTAACCAAACATGGGCTACCATTTTGTTTTTGTCTCAAAAATAAAAAAAACTATTCAAAAATCAACCATTTATTGACGTAACAATAATCACACATATATTTTAAAGAGCTAAGTAACAGTCTTATGTTCTTAATGTTATAATATATTATTATATTGAGCATTAAACAAAATTGCAAAATAGACGTTAAATATGGAACAGGTACTCAAATATGGGCTACACATAGAAACTTATAATATCTTGTACGAAAATAACTATTATAAATATTTATCTTATAAGAGATCACTTATCTTTGGTAGCTGCAAGAAATTACTTAATTTACTTACAAAAATCACATATCCATGTGTCAAACTCTGGCCCAGCACAGTCATTATGTGCCCAGAGATTACACATTAAACATCTAACTTCTAGCTAATCATCCAGCTTATCTTCTTATGGGGGCATCTGGTTCACTATCTGAATGAAGCTGGATATCTTCTTCACCTTTACTTTCTTCAGTGTCCCTGGTCTTGGTTTCATAGCCCATATTCGAAATTCTTTACCAAAATCAACTTGATCGTGTACTTTACAAGTCATATATAGCAAGCAATAAATCGACCGAAAATCATAAAATTAAACTTATTTTCTGCAATAAAACACATAGTTAAAGTATGTAGACCTGATTTTCATTAATTAAATAACACATTGATACGTACCTCAAAAAATTTTTCGACAGCGACAACACAAGTATGGCCGACACAGGCGACAGCTCGCGCTCGATTGACGAAACAGAGAGAGTGCGATGTTAAAGCGAATGAATATGATAGAGGATCGTCGTTTGTAGCGTCTTTTGATTGTTGGTTTTCGAGAATTGTTACTAGCCCATATTAAAGCCCTAGCCCACATTTAGTTACTCTCCTCTAACTAGTATTGCTCGCGGCTCCGCCCGCGTGAAAAAGTTTTTATGAGACAAAAAAAAATCCTGGGATAAAGAGCCTATAGCACAAAATCGGTTCAGTAGTTCCTGAGATTAGCGCGTTCAACCAAACAAATAAACTCTTCAGCTTTATAATATTAGTATAGATAAGTATAGATTCCATGAGGCGGAAACATTTTTCATCAAAGTAAATATAGCATTGCCAGGCGCAACGGAGGTAATGCTGACAAGTATTTTAAAGCGGCAAAATAAAATGCTATTCATCTCAGAGTGACGACGGCGTCCATGCATAAAAGCGAAATATCCTCTAGAGTGCAGCTGCGGTTTGCTTTGAATGTAAGTTTTGATTATGTGAAATGTTTTATATTTTATTATATTGTAATATTTGTCAACCGTCACATAATGTCCTTAGGATGAAATACAACACAAACAAAATAAAAACATCCGAATAAAATGTGTTAATTGTTTGATGTATATTTAGTTACGTCACAATTTCTTTTGTTGCGTTGCGTTTATCTTTTCACTAACAATTTAAATGATTTATTTTCTTCTCACAATTAAGAATTGTCCGTAATTAACACTAAGGCTGGCTTGAGCAATGACTTACTAAATATGATTCACGCTAAATATATTTAAAAACAAAGTGCGGTCTTTGTCAAACGCTAATGGATAGCAGTGCCAACAGTAGGTTTTAAATGTATTAATATGTTGGACAAACTTAGCTGGCTGGTATGACAATTCGAATTTTTCGTGACGCGATAGCTTTGTGAGAACGTCTACCCAAAAAATACAAAAGTGGACTACATAATTACAAATACTTATCATATTTTCCATACATTATAAAAAAGAGTATCATACTTATGTAACATGTTTGATTTGATATTGTAAAAATATACTGAATAAAGAATATAATCTTGACTCTTATATCAACGCGACGCTTTTACAATGTTGGCAGTTTATGGGCGTAATGTTGAGAATTTTTTAAATCACTTGGTAACCCAATATAAACGATTACTTAAAAAAATCTAAACTTTGGATGCAAATAAAAACACTGTTGTAAATTTAAAAAAATATGTTGTAACTATATTTTACAAAGAGATCTGAACGATGAGTTAGATATGTTTAAAAAATTAAACATTTCATATTCGAAGAAAGAAAACAAAAATCTCCAGAGTAAATAATTTAAACCGTAGCACTATATTTGTTATTTAAGTTTCAGTACACACTCGTAATTATTTCTTAGTAATTAGTAATAACCAATTTAAAAGTTATGAAAGGATAATCGTGAAATTTTATCGGAAAATCAAAATGAACGTCTATCGCCATATCGGGCACAAATTCCAGACTCCGGGCTGATACTGAATAGAAAAACCCAGTATCCCTTTGCCTGACCCTGGGATCGAGCCCGAGACCTCAGCTTTGCAGTCGTACCGTCATACAGCTACGCCACCAAGGCAGTCAAAATAACAAAATACAAACATTCTATTAGTATAACCTATAACACGACTATCACACTTCTTAATGTCCCCACTAAAAATCATACATTAAACCAAACGGCACAATTCCCGACAGTTATTTATTTACTAAGGAAAAGGGTTCGGGACGTAACATTTCCTTAAAGATATATCGAAGGTTCATTGAATAAAACGTAGTGTAAGCAGGACGGGTTTCGGTCCTTTATTATCATGTCCGGACTGATGTAGGGCGACCCGCATTAGACAAATACTTCGGACATTCGATGCAAACACATGTCCCGTAGACTAAGCGTTTTTGGGAGCTGACAATTTCACTCACCTGTGAGCCATGGTCAGCGTTATTTTCGTATATTCAAGGATAAAAATCGGATTTTGCGAATTTGGATTTTCTGTTTCAAAGGTTCGAGATTTCTTGTTTGTTGTATATTTTTATTGCTTGTATAGTTTAAGTAAACGATCATGTGGCTCAGTTGATTTAAAATCATATTCATAGCCTATAGGCAGAAAAAAACATGTACTCACTGCCTCATGAAGCATATATAGTACGACTGTTCTAATTGATTGTATTGAGCAATGCCGTATGTAATTTAACTTAGTTCCGCGAAATTACATAACGACGGTTCGCGGGCTAATTGACTTAAGCGACATTGAGTTTTATACATATTTGAAATCACCACATATTGCTCCGGTTTTTTGAGGTAGGTTAATTTTTTCGAAAAAAATGTCGCTAAGTCAATTAGCCCGCCAACCGTCGATGTAATATGTTTTATTTTTTTCTTATCAACTACACTCAACCCTTTCCTCAATCTAAATTCTATTGTCGGTCAACCGTTCACGTTAGGGTTTTCGATCATTTCCACACCATTAATCTAAGTTAGGCGCCGTGCAGATGGCATTCACTTGTTGCTGCAGAGACACCAGGCATAATGATAGTAACGACCTGTCAATTATCATTTTATACAATTACCATGAAACTGATAGTTGCTTCAACTATGTTGCTAAACTAGTCAACAGTTGGTTAGATGACGATTGTTTCAATAAATCGGTAAATCATCTCATGTTGTGAGTCTCATGCAACAAGTTGAAACCATCTGCGCGACATGGCGCGACGTCAAAAAGTTACAAAAACATTCATGACATTTGAGGGATATTATTCAAGCCTTGTAATATACCAGATGTTGCTCGCGGCTTTGCCCACGTGAAGAGCCTTGTCCGCTACAAAAGTCCCTAAAACACAATGCGACGCCAGCGCCATCTACTTAAAGAATCAGTTTAAAAATATCAATTATTTCCCATGGAAGCGAATTGCCGGGACAAAAAGCCTATGTGTTAATCTAGGACATGATCTACCCGTGTGCCAAATTTCATCCAAATTCGTTCAGTAGAGTCTGCGTTTACTTCTAACAAACATACAAACATCCAAACATTTTCACAAACTTTCGTATTTATAATATTAGCAAGATTGTATCCTACTGCTGCGCAATGACATCCCAACACATATTTTTTTCCAATTCCTCCGATCTTCTGCTAACTCCTTCCAGTTTTCAATGCATGTTTCAGAGATGGTTTAATGAATATAACAAATATTCCCAAGTCATATTTTTTCATTTCCTCGCCAAACCTAAATTTTATAAATGGCAGAGGGAATTTTTAATAAAGGTGGCATAAAGTTACTCTTTTAATTATGAAGGTTTACTTTCATTAACCCTTAAAGTGGTTACGGTGATAGCATAATAAATGACATTAAGTTGGTGCAAATTAAAAATGCTAAATCAATTATTGTGATAATCATGTGCTAATTAGTGAACAATAGACATATATAAGTGATGGTGTAAAAAATATTTGGGCGATGGTTCATTACTGGATGATACCGTCATGGCGTTTTTGGATACCACTCCTGTTCTGCGCTTTAGGACAAGGTGAGTTCTTTTATATTTGTTTTTTTTTTAAGACTGATTTTCCGATTGTCAGATGAAACATATTTTAACCATACCCTTGCAATATTTAATTTGTATGTATCACATGAAGTGAAGTCTGCCAACCCGCACTAGGCCAGCGTGTTGGACTAAGGCCTAAACCCTCTCAGTTGGAGAGGAGGCCCGTGCTCAGCAGTGGGCAGTATATAATACAGGGTTGTTATTATTATAGTGTAGTGTAGTAACTACAAGCTTGTGACTGGTTAAATAGACTGTAGGCTTGATTA
Organism: Sphinx pinastri; assembly: GCA_947568825.1. NCBI lineage: Eukaryota > Metazoa > Arthropoda > Insecta > Lepidoptera > Sphingidae > Sphinx > Sphinx pinastri. Next base: position 6,199,849 of record OX387620.1, read on the forward strand.
TATAAATGAAATAAAACACTTTTAACGTTAATAAACTAAGCGGTACAGTTAATCAAAATGTATTAAATATCTCGAGGGAAATGGGGAAAACGTTGTTCTATATTCTCTTATGAATACAAATTGAAATAATGAAAACGCGTGCTCACGCAGAATTCTTTTATGAACGGGGAAATAGAAGGCTTAGATAATATATATTTTATTCGCGTAAATGTATAAATATGTCATAGTTGTACTGCATCTATTACATTTATGTTATAACTATTTTTATATGCCAAGTTAGCTTATTCAGTAGCTCTATGTAATCCAACACATTTTTATTATTTTATTATAACACTGGCATCTGAAAATGTTATAAGTTTTCTCTACTAGAAATACCCATAATTTTAGTACAATTTTGGCTGTTCTGCCGCCATTAAAGAGAAGAAATAGGGATTAAGGAAAGCTTAGCGAGAATTCGACACACAAGCTCACACCAGAAGGAGTGGGCAGAGTCGCAACTAATACACCCAGTTTTCACCATGTGTATCTCCATGATGTGACAGGTCACAGGAAACGACCTATACAAAACATATATATCACATCCATCCTATACAAAACATATATATCACATTGATTTTCTATCAGACCGTGGTACTACCCACACATCCCCATATTGGTTAGGCCGTAGGGGGCTGAATGAGGGTTCCTATTGTTGGTACAATATTATGCTGTATATTGTAGTATATTTCCATTGTTGAATTTGTTAAATATTTATCACAATAATAAAATATCGCTTTTGTTCTTCAAGCATTTTTATCTCCACCACAGCTCTCACAGTTTACTACCGTCTCAACACTTCACAGATTACCGAGAGGTGATAACCATTAAGACTAGCTAGTGTAATTGGCTGAATGCAATCTAAAACTTCATTGCATTTACACGCCACTGGCATTTTCTACACCCGCTGACCTCCGATTCAACAGAACTTATTCTAGCGCAATTATTTTGGTGATTAATTTGATTGTGAGAATGTTTAAACGTAAGTAAAATGTGTTGTTTTGTTTATACTATTATAGGAAAGAGAAATTGATGTTGAACAATATTTAATTTAAAATGATATATATTAACGGGTAAAAGTCTAACCTCGGACATGATAATATTACTGAATTTTTTACGTTTACATAAATATTTAAATTTTTACGAATTAATTTTTCAATCAACGTTTTTAGTGACAGAATTAGTCTGCCGATGTATAATCTCTATTATATTTAGCTAACGAACGCACGATAATATACTAAATTAATAAATACTCGTCTTCAAATTAACATTTATATACGCATACAAATTCTATCTGTATAGTGTATACAAGAGAAAACGTTTGATAAAATATTTTAATAAAATCAGTACATTTGTGAACGTTACCAGAAATTGTATTACGAAATGTTCTATTAAGCAAACATCTGAGATCTCGGATGTACAGAACAAGGAGTAGTCCCCGCGCGAATACGACAATCTCCCTTTAATTAACTCTAATTGACGCCTTTAAACCTAAGCCGAAAGTAAATTACTAAGAGCAGGTCAACTCTTAACTTAAATTTATATGTAGGCTTAAATGTAACCTTTGATTAAGTGAAAGTATTTGATTACTCTTGGAATAATATGAAATTTGCAAACCAATCAAATGTAAGTGTGAGGTATGTTGCTTTTAAAATTGATTGGTTATACTGTTATATTCATTCATTTGTATCAGGAAATAAAATGCTTTATTATTTTTATTTCTTTTATTTATTCATTGATAGGCACGAAGAAAAAAAATACATAAGTTGTAACGATTGTGTCATAAAGCAAAAATAAACCTTCATATGCCGACCTAGGTTAGATACACTATTATAATCAGATTTTGCTTCCATGAGTATTCTGATAAGAAACCAAACAGTATTTTCGTTTTTCCTAATAGTTCTTGATAATTATACGAAAATTTTACACTTCCCTCAAGTATCACTGATGTTTATCATGACTATTTATAAAAAAATTGCATAGCATCAAAAAATTCGAAGCCGTAATTGACCTGGCTTGCTGTCGCTCTTTGGCTGTGGTACGCGAGCCGACAAAACATAGGCAATATAATTTGTGTCAGATGCAGTAGATCCACCGGACCGCGAAGCATATCGGTCGACCCCAATCGGACGCTTTGAACGGAAAAAAAATATATTACACCGTTTACTCCTACGATAGGGTCGGCCGCACGCGAATATTTCTTTTAAACTTTTTAATGCCTACTATCAGTTTACGTTTATCAGTTGTCTAGCATTTACTTTTGTTGCGTTTACTGTGTCCTACTTAATGTCGAGGTTATCTTTTTTGTATTTTATTGTGGTCAGTTGACGTCAGGATTTGTAGGAAGTTTTAGTTTATTGAACCCAACTACTAAAAGGTGTTCTTTCTGTTTTATTGGATACTAGCTTTTATTCGTGGAAATGTTTACCTAGCCTAGCCCATATGCAATTCCAGATTATGATCTTTCTCTGTGGTCAATTTCATCCAAATCTGTTCAGCCATTCTGGTGTGATTGAATAACAAACCAAACTTTCACATTTATAATAGTAGTAAGCAAACAAAATGGTTAGTTTTTTTTATTACAATTACAATATTCAGAAAAGCAAGTTGCCTTTAACTGTAGCTAAGCAATCTGGACTTCTGAATTGACATTTGCAAAGTACTACATGACATTGCATTGATCTCGTTTAAGTCTAATAATGCTGTGTATTTATCACTATATTTGTAGGCACTAACAATCTTCTTCCGATATAGTAGTGTACACTGGTGGTTGCCGACAGAATTAGGCAAAGCGGTACCTATGCCCAAAAACTTTCAACAAATAACATTTCATTGCAATCCGCTATTTGGAAATACTATTAGAATTTCTTGTCCGTTCTTCTCTAGTGAGAACTGCTTTCCGGACTGGTGGTAGAGTTAATATTGACGGAATCTGAATAATGTATAACATTTTATGGGTTCGAATAAATTCATTTCATTTCATTTCATTTATTCAGTTTATATCTCTATGTATCTATTACAAATCAGTCAATACGAGCCTATTGAATTGGCCAGACGTCTAGATAACATGTGACCACTGGTACGTATACGACGGGTTTGGTTCACCGAAGGTCCATTATGCGGTAACATTATAATTATAGCACGAAGTAACTACTACAACCACACAATTTATCTTAGACTTGATGTTCAGAACGCTTCAGTATAGACTTTACGCATTTTCTCAACAGGTACTCGTGGTAGATCTCTTGTATGCGAGAGGTCGTCTCAGTAGATACCACCGCAATGTCTATTTCTACCGCCAAGCACGCATTGTAGAGTTCCAGTTTAAAGGACATAGAATAAACTAGAGTTTTGATCGCGGCTCCGCCCGCATGAATGAGTTTTTTCGGGATAAGAGTCCCGCTTTATATTTTCCTGGCATAAAAGTAGCCTATGTTACTCGCTGATAATGGAGCTTTATATTGGTGAAATATTTTTTAAAATCAGTCCAGTAGTTTTTGAGCGTAATTATTACAAACGTACAAAAATCAAAATTAGTAACTAGCATAATATGAAATTGGCGTTTTGTATAGCAGGAATACAAAGACGAATTTCGTTTTGTAAAATATAATTGATTAATCAAAGTATGCACCATTGTTATCTATGCACTTTTGCCATCTCATAGAGAGTTCATTGATCCCTTTACTATGGGAAACCAGGGGGCGAGAATCAATAAACTCTCAGAAGGCGGTTTGGACTGCCACATCGGAGTTGAATTTTTTCCCTATTAAAAAGTTATCCAAATTACGGAAAAAATGGTTATCTATTGGAACAAGGTCCCGAGAGTACGGTGATGTCGCAGACATTCCAATTGCGGCTCAGTTTAGCGGCCGTCTGCTGTGTGTGTGTTGTTTCAAATTTCTTTACTTCCCGATTTTGCTTCAAGTGGATTAAAACAGTTTTATCAGTCACAACGAAGCCTGCATCCAACTCTAAAGTGGCTTGCAATGGATCCGCTTTCACTATAGCCTTTAATTCCTCATTATCCACCTTGGTCTCCGGCTGTCCACGGACCTTGTTCTGAAAGTCGAAATTTCCAGAACAAAAACGTTGGAACCAAAAACGTACCGTGTTTTCTTTTGCGACACCAGCGCCATACACATCGTTAACCTTTCGAGCTGTTTCTGCAGCACTGGTGCCATGGTGGAACTCATACTTGTAAATATAGCACTATTTAATGTTTTCCATTGAGCGATATGAAAGACGCCGAGAAAAAACTAATCAGGAAAAAACAAATAAATGACTGTTTTCGAAACTCAAATGTACCAGTTAAAAGCATTTATACAATTTAACTCTTAACCAATGGGGAGATATTTCAGATCAAAGTGGCTAGTACGACAAAACGCCGATTTCATATGTAAAGATCTAATATTAGTAGGTAGGTATAGATGTGGAAGATAATAAGAAAATCGAAGCACAAAACATTACTGAAATATCTATTTGTATTGCTGAGCATGATATAAGGCACTATTACGATAATAAGAATTTTATAATACAACTAAATAATCTTCATGAATTCGTAGTAGAGAACGAAAAATACTAAGATTTTATCGGCGATCCAGAAGGAATTCTAGTCTCTCGGAAATCCAGTGCGTTACTTACTCGTTTAAAAATATTCTTCTTTCTTAGTTATTAAACTGCTTGTTATGATCTATCGTGGTTAAACCAAGATGACAGGAAAAAATATTATAAAGAAAACACCATTTCAATAAAAATTCTTCTTTTTATTCGGGCACAGCATTCACTCCGCTGCTGACGCTCCGCTGATGGTAAGTGGAGTAGGATCCATATAGTGTTGACTGACGTGCATTGAAATGTGGATTTTTTTATATATCAATGCTGGCGAGTGATAATAATTATTGTTCATGAGTCGACACAAAAAAATAATAATTATCTAACATCAGGCTTATTAAAACCTTTTTACCGTGCTAGAATAAAAAAAGTTTAACCATTCCATTTTCAAACAGATTTCCAAAACTTGCTGAGAATGATAAATTCCCCTGTTGTTCCGTATCGTCACTCATTTCAATGTGCTGATTCAGTCTTCGTCTTCTTATTTTTCTAAAGTACAATACATTTCAATTATAAAAACGGTTACAGCTTAATAGTGCTGCAAGATAAATTATTCAAAGAAACTTCGATTGACTACACGGCTATGCTTTCAAATAATTGTATAGAATGCAGGTCAAGGTGTTGGGCATGGTTAACAAGTTTTATTACTTTCATCATATCAATATTTCATGGGGTTATTATATGGCGGTTGTAAATTACAGGAAAATAGTACTTATGTTCCTGTCCCCAAGCAGCTGTATAAATACCTATTATGTTTAAGTTTGAAGCATATTTTAGCAAATGGGCACCGAAGATGCAAAAGTTGTTTTTTATAATGGGCACGAAGCATAAAATGCCGTTGAATGGTGAAAAATGTAATGCAGTGCCATTGTGATTGATGGTTTAAAGACTCAAGTAATGTTTATACTTACAAGCAGTCATCATTAATTACCTCAGACGAGCAATCATAATGTCCTGGGAAATCGTCTACACGGCTATAAAAAGCAAAATAAAAAGATTTTTAGCAAACTTAAAAGAAATATCGCGTGTCTTTTTAGTAAAAAAAAAACGTTATTCCCAATAAATTAATCACTGCCAGTAAATTGAGTTAAATGTGAAATTAATTTTCTTAATAAGATGTAACGGTGAAGGAAAAACATCGTGAGGAAACCTGCATACCCGAGAAGTTCTCTGAATTTCGAAGTTATGTGAAGTCTGCCAACCCGCACTAGGCCAGCTTGATGGACTAAGGCCTTAACCCTCTCATATGTGGAGAAGGCCCGTGCTCAGCAGTGGGCAGCATTTAATACAGGGCTGGTATGGTATGGTAATAAGATGTCAATCAATTTTTATTGAATTACATGAAATTCTTGTAAAGACCTATATTTTGTACGAGCTTCTGCCCGCGTGAATGAGTTTTCCCGGGATAAAAGTCCCGCTTTATATTTTCCCGGGATAAAAAGTAGCCTATGTATTAATCCAGGACATAACCTACCCGTGTACCAAATTTCATCGAAATCCGTTCAGTAGTTTTTGCGTGAAAGAGTAACAAACATCCATACATCCAGACATCCATACATCCATACTTACAAACACAAAATATATTTACTATCTATTCTCTGTTATTAATAGATTACTAGCAAAACTATTTCTTCAAATTAACGACTAAACACTTATAACTTGTAATCTCGTACTGAGTTTACGCTTTGATGAAAAAAATAGCATACGAATACGTTAATAATGGAGTACTTTACATTATATATAAACTTGTTTCTAACTCAGAGAGTAATTAATCAAATCATAAAATACATGGTACCATAAAATTGGACTTTATTATTCCCACGCACACCATTGTTATTTATGGCCAAACTTTTGTTTTTACTTTCCTAAATTTGTTCTTTATTGTGTTTAAATTGGATTACCCCTTGTAACATCGATAAACGTGCTTTCTAGGTAGACTACTTTCTTTGTGATTATTCTTTTGTTAATTTATTTATTGTTATAAGGTACACCCACAGCACTATAACATTCTTCCAACTAATATTATAAACGCGAAAGTTTGTAAGTATGGATGTATGGATGTCTGGATGTATGGATGTTTGTAACTCTTTCACGCAAAAACTACTTAACGGATTTCGATGAAATTTGGCACAGGGGTAGATTATGTCCTGGATTAACACATAAGCTACTTTTTATCCCAGGAAAACTCATTCACGCGGGCGGAGCCGCGTGCAAAAGCTCGTATGCAATAAAACAAAAAGGTTCTACATCTGATACACTGTGTGCTACTCATAGGTGTACATAGCGATCACCACGGATGACATACTTAGCTAAAAACTAAAACATAATATTGAAAGAGAGAAGATAATATGGAACACTTAAAATATGGCACTATTGAGAAAATAAATATCTTTACTAATATTATAAAGAGGAAAGATTTGATTGTTTGTTTGTTTGTAATGGATAAACTCAAAAAGAACTCGACCGATTTTAGCTACATTTCTTCTGAGTGCTCTAGGATACTTTTTATCTTTTTTAACTTTTTCACGCGGGCGGAGCCGCGAGCAGAAGTCTAGTACAATATAAAAATATGAATGGCACCAACTTATATTAACATAGAATTGTATCAAACTTAAAACTCAGGTGAAGAATTTTCGACCAAATTATGTATCATTTCAGTTGGCTTGAAATTATTCTGACAAATATATTTCGTTAACCTGGGGTGTTAATGAACTACAGTGGGACCTACATGAATTAAAGGTACATGTAACAACTATCTTATTATTAATCAGGCTTAGGTAACATGTCTCTAGACATTGGGCAGATTATCTGAGTTACGCAGCGCAGGCCGCTGAGACCGCTCGTGTTAGCTATAATAATCTTGTTATTGATGGTTCGCCATAGTACCTGTAATGATACTTTACACGATCTGTCTTCGTATATACAGATAAAATGAAGATACATTAATGAAATTAGAAATATTACTTACGTTATAAATGAGAAGAAAATTTAGTATTTTATTTCTATACAAATTAAAATGTAAATGCTCGTGGTAGGGTAACATTTTGACGAAATCTAAATTATTAGAAATTAGAAATTTTTATTTGCTACAAAGAAATTATTTAACAAACAGTACTGTCAGGGGCCTTTTTTAGGTAACATTATACCTGTGCTAAAAGGCCCCCCTCTTGCATTAATAAATTAAACAAAGAAATATGAAAAGAAAAAAAATACAAATCTTACTAATAACAATATTAAACACAATAAAAAAAAAACATTTTATTAATTCAAAAATTCTTTTATGTCGAAGTTGTTTGACGTTTGTTAGAAGTAAATGCAAATACAGCTGCAAGGATTTGGATCGTACACAATTAATAGGTTTATTCCTGGTTTGAGAAAAGTTTTAAATGCCGGAAAAGTGTACTGTGAAACTTATATTCGAGGAAAGGTATTGAAAGCGGGCGTAGCCGCGATCAATATTATATTAAAGGTCTAACTTTAGAAATCGTAAAGAAAACCTTAACTCACATTTAACACTAAAAAATGGTGTAATTCAGTAAGACAAAAATGCAAATTTTAAGTAAAATACTGCGACATCAAAAGCCGTTTCGTTTTATGCATAAAATGTGCAGTTTATCTGCGACACGTTTGCCAGCTTCCCTTATTTAATTTAACGTCGCGCGACGCGTCACCCGACCGTCCTTCCGCCGAGGAGACACGCTCATTGTCCGACTCCGGTGATGCGAACGCCGGATGTATGTAGCCGGATGTTAACCCCCCATCCTTACCCCACCCCACACATCCTCGTATCCCCGAAGACGTTTACCTACGTACCGACCGTCTTACTGAAAATTAATGTAACGGAGTTCAAAATGTTGCTACAATTTGGCACTGGATTTTCAACTTTAAACCTAGGTTGTGAGGTTTTAATTTGTTTGGATTAGATAATGCAAAGGTTAAGCGACACTTACCAAGTACAGTATTTGTGTTTGTCTCCAAAATACAGAACAATGGTTATCATTTGTTCTCATTAGTGCAGTAGCTCGAGTGCCCTTATACGAAAAGGTATGTTGCACGTCTGAGGGTATTTAAGGAAAGACTTATTAGCTGCAAACATTTGCTTTCGTAGAAACACTGGATGATTAACCTTTTCGGATAGAATTTTACGAAAAAGCATGAAAGTACTAGTTTTCCATACATTTTTACAAACCATACAATTTAAGCGTATTTTTTAAGAAGTTTACTATAAACCGATCAAATACAAAAATCACACTATATTCTATGCTCCCAAGTAAATGGTAATAAAATGCGTATTATCTGCAAGAGCTATTTAATACGATAACTGTCAAATAAAATACCTATACTTAAAACTTGTGAAACACCCCTTAGCTAAACAAACCATAAATAATTGCACAAATAGTTTTGCGAATAAACAAGATCACTTCGTTAAAATTCAAAGTTAAATCGCAAATTGAGGTTCTTTGTGAGCCCGTAGCATATTCCGGTAGAAAAATCGATTCAATGCTTTACGGAAAGATATCTGGAGCGTGCAAACATTCTCAGACACGTTTGAGCCATCAGTTAGCAGCATTAGGTGTGGGTTCAGGGTATACGCCGCGCCTCACACAAACGCCACCTAAATCTACAAAGAATAAAGAAAGGCCCGGAGGACTGGAATCAGGCAAACAGCAATCCACTTACCTCGGGATTATCGGACTTTTGATTTCCTTTGTTTTAACGTTTCCATTTAGACGAGGTTTGCGAACTTTGTTTTGGGGATATTTAAATGCGACATTTTTTTCTTTAATTCTTTTATTGTTTTTTGGAATCCAAGGAATGTTCGATATCTTTCCTTCCAAACTGAAATACTAACTTTTGAATGACTTTATAAAGTTGTATAAACTTTGTGTAATGAATATTAAATACACTAAGGCCCGATTTTTCTGGTTGCTGGTAAACTCAATTTGTGTCATCTTCTTATATATAAAATTCTCGTGTCACAATGTTAGTTACCTTACTCCTCCGAAACGGCTCAACCGATTTTAATGAAATTTTATATTCATATTCAGTAGGTCTGTGAATCGGCTACTATCTATTTTTTTTAAGTGATAAGGGTTGTTCACCCTTAACATTTTTTTTTAAATTTTTGGACTAAAATTTTTGTTTTTATTTTTCTATAATGTGGCATTAAAAAATACATACAACCTTAATTTTTTATCCTTTTATCACCAACCCTTATTTTTAATAGCCATTTTAGTAATTTAATAACTTTTCAAGCAAAAACTACTGAACGGATTTCGACGAAATTTGGCACACGGGTAGATTATGTCCTGGATTAACACATAGGTTACTTTTTATCCCGGGAACATATAAAGCGGGATCTTTACCCCGGGAAAACTCATTCACGCGGGCGGAGCCGCGGGCAAAAGCTAGTAAATATATAAGCCGACCAAACACAAAACTCACTTTTAGCTAGGAGCATAGATTAGTGGGTGAATTTTGTATCTAACTCTTATTGTTTTTAGATGAAAATGTAGCGTAGATTTTTCGAGTTCTAATTTTTGTTCACAGCTCCATTTAAGTCAAAGTCCAACCTCAAGATAAACGTATAATCTAGGATAATGTGTATTATTAATTAAAGATTTTTATCCCAACAGTTTAGCGCGTTCAAGCAAACTAAGAAAAATGGCTTTAATATATTAGCATAGGTTCAGAGGTGCTCCAAACGGGCTGTTTTATTCGTCATTAAAAGTGCCACTTCTGAGCAAATGGTTTTCGTAAATTTTACTATAATTTTCACATTTTATTTATCCCAACCTTACTTAACGTAATACAGTGTAACGTAATACTGGACATAATGAGACTTAACATCTTATGTCTCAGGATGACGAGCGCAGTGGAATGCCACTCAGTATTTTGTCAGTCAAGGTGCTGGATGGTGTTGCTACTGTTTATGGGTGGTCGTATCGCTTACCATCAGGCGAACGGCATGCTCGTCTCGTCATTCAAAGCAATAAAAAAAAAAAAAAAAAAGTCTATCTTAATTCAGTAACCAAGACTACTGTAAATATTATTAGAAACTTAATTAGGTATTAATATAATGTATCCCTTGCCCAAATACTCGACCTAACCAAAGTTATTGCATATTTTTGTTATTTATGCTCTGGCAGATAATATTTAATATGTGTACAAGTAAAATAATTTGTGAATATTCGCTACATCATCAACTCGTTTCTAGGGTTCTTGCGGGAAACTTTTTGGAGCCGAGCCAATCTCTGATGTCGGCTGACCACATTAACATTATCTAGCGAAGTAAATAAGTACGTTTACAGAAAAATATTATCCAGAATATACGGGAAACATCTTGTAAACATCTTGATAATACAAATATCTATTGATGTGGTAACAGAATAATCTTAAAAGTGCTTTGATGATTATTATTTAGTTCTATACAATTACTCAAATATTAGTGATGTATTCCACCAATAATGGTATCTTGAATTGGGAATGTTAGATATTGAAGTAAAAATAATTTGCGGGTTTTATCGAAGTTTTAACTTATTACCAAATGTTGAAACTTTGATGTAATAGACGACAAATTCAGTATGTTTATCTTTACACTGCCAACTTGCTTTTTTTTATTCTTTCTACCTGGGATGTAGGAAGCGCTCAAGCGACAGACGTGGACGTGAGGCTGACGGCGCCGAGCTGGGTGGCGCGCGGAGGGTCGGCCACTCTCCGCTGCCTGCACCAGGTGCCGCCACAGCTGCTGTACAAAGTCGAGTTCCTTAGATCCGAGGCCAAGCTACTGCAGTACGTAAGGGAGAGAGTACCACCTTATACCAACTATAGCTTCCCAGGAGGGAGGATTAATGTAAGTAGGCATGCATGTTTCAATTAGGAATAACTATGTAATGTTTAAATATTTTCTATAAACTTGACTGCCTCGTTGGCGTAGTTGTAGTACGGTACGGCTGCAATGCTGAGGCTTCGGGTTCGATCCGAGGGTCGGGCAAAGTGATATTGGATTTTCTATTCGGTATCAGCCCGGAGTCTGGAATTTGTGCCCGATATGGCGATAGGCTCGGCCCCTATCCCATCATGGGACGGAATACGCACGGTGAAAAGCGGGTGCACTAGTTGCGTCTCTGCCTACCCCTTCGGGGATAAAAGGCTTGAGAATGTGTGTGTGTGTTTCTATCTATAAAATTGTTAAATTTATTCGGCTGATAAGGGTATCCAGGCAATGAAAGATTGGGCTTCATTGATTACCTCTACTCTTCCTAATATTATTATCATCATAGTGAAACAGCCCCAGCCTGTGGATAAATGCTCTACGGCCCCAGTGGCTTTATTCGCTAAAGAGTTGTTTTCGTGAGTTGCTGTAATTATCAATCTAATCCGTAAGAAACCTAGCGAGGGTAATGTTATCTTCCTAAACAACAGCAAACCCACATAGCTTCTCAACATGTTAGCTGCAGGAAGTAATATTTATAGTTCACTTCCTGGTAAAAGTATCAATATTAAATGAAGCAAAACCGAAGGATGAACATTATTACTCTTGAAAATATAATGTTGCATTGGTTTGCGAAATATTAATTATGTGGATAAATAATGTTTTCCAAAATTGCGGGTTGATATTTTACATAACATAATAGATTACTATTATGTTAACAATAAGCTGAGATCTTTTACTGATAAAATTACTTAAGTAACATGATGTATTAGCTATTGATTAATACTTTCTTATTATTTGTCATTCGTTATACTTTTGCTATAATGGTACACGAATTTTAAAAATAAATTATATTTCCATCACTAGAAAACATCCGAACATTATTTTTCTGGTACTGACATAAAAACGATCATTAAAAACTAAGCGACGATGTAACGAACTGCCTACAGAGAAACTTCAAGATTAATGTAGATTTCCGGAGACACAAGTTTATAGCAAGATATTATTCCTTACGAATTTCAATGACAATACATAGTTGAGGATCAATTGGGGAAAACTGAGGGGCCTAACTTATCTTGAGGCCCTTTGCCGAAATTTCCTTGTGCAGAGTTCTTAAGTTTTTTTTTCTTTTGGCACTGTTTGCGTCCTTTCAGAAAGGGAATGGTAAATTCCACTACAGTTGTCGCTTATCATTAAGAAAATAAGTTCCGCCATAAGACGTTCTTTTTAGTCATAAAAGAATTGAAACCGCATTGTCATGACTAGTTTTTTGGAATACACCAGAATTCAAGATCTGAATGGATTATACTTAACGAAAATGTCTTTATACTGACGCTTACTTTCTTTACTTTAGCCAAGAAATTTGATTTTTACAAACAAATGTTTTTGCATTGCGTGTTATAAATTCCAGCGAGTTTTTAATTTAAGATGTCAAAAACTTTCTTAATTTTCTTTTCGTAAAATCAGTTTTTTTTAAAACTCGTTTTGTTCTTCATAATGACATTTGTAAACTTGAGTAATTTTGTATTTATTTGATTTTCATAATCGGCTGTTACAAAAAAAAAACTTCAAGCTGTGATCTGATATCAGCTAAGTATACCGTTTGAAAATTACATTTCGGCTTTCATAGATTTACATTTATATTAAACGACGATAATGATACAAGCAAGTCGGTTGCCTTAACACCGGCAGGCAGCCCATAAACAACTTAGAACTTCAAATTCTTCACGACATTGCATCTAGGTATAACGGTTGCTATACTTCTTCAAACAATTCATCATTCACTTAATTGTAATAACACTAGCTACAAACGAACTAATTCACTCAACTTCTTTCCCCCAGATGTCCCTAGCGACGGAGAACTCTATAACCATAGAAAATCTGGAGCCATCAGCGTCTGGCCTGTATTGGTGCGAAGTGTCCCTGGAGACACCCATCTTCACCGCGGCCTCACTTCCTCACAGGCTCACTGTCGTTTGTAAGTAATTTATTACGCATAGCAAGACATCCGCGCGTTGAATACAAAATGATACATTACAATGAATAAGTCAAATGCTACGAGATAACAGTAATAATTTCTGATTATGGAGGCGTGCAAAGGTGTGTTAAGTTCATATTTGGAGATGTCGTCACGTTCTTTGATTTGTTGGTCAGGTTATCGTTAGAAAGGTGGATTATCATTTTTATGTTTTCGTTGTAGCAGGGGACTTAGACAGGGAAACCGTTGAGACCCGGGATTCGAATCACACTTTGGGTAGTAAAAAGGATTCTATTTCAGAATTGAATCATATGAATCTGATACTGTAAAATGTTTTACCAAAGAGCTATAATATCCTTAAATAAGTTAGACTATTTTAATCTACTTACATAGGTATATTGCTGAAAAATAATTTCACAAGAGTGCAACCGCGTGCAAAAAGAAGTCATTTATAAAATCTTTTGGATCTATTTTAGAGAAACATAATTATGTACGTAAATAACCTGAAATCCGGTGGAAAAAATCATTGTGACTGATTCCAATAAAAGTAGTCCGGTAGCAAAATTTTAAGAATTACGTTCACCTTCCTGTTATAATAGCTCGATTAACACAGAGAAAAAAACTAAATGGAATCTTGGCGTCTACAAACCCGCAGTAGTCATGAATATAAATCGTTCAATTTTCCAACGTTTCAGAAATGATAGCCATTTAGTAACAAGCACTGGGAGAGATAAGGCTTGGCATTTTGTGGCATCAAAATGGCTCTGTTACGAATGTAGGAGTTATTTCATGAGGTTTTAGAGAAAATGTGCGTTGTTTTACAGATTAGAAGTGTTTTTAGAGAATTCGTTAAGTTTATAAAACTTAGATTGTTCTCTGAATTGCTAACTTCTGAAAATGATACGAAGAATTTTGGGGCTCAATTTATAAATATTATTATTTTTAATTAAACTTAGGGCAGTACTTAAGAATGTTTGGGCTTTGTATACATACAATCGCTTCATTAATCTAGTAGTTTAACCCAGACTTGGTAAATTCCATACTACTAATAATATGATACCGGGCAATCATTTCTTTTTTATTATTTTACCATATTATCCATTCCCAAAATTAAATTGCTCAAAATATGTATTTGAACTCAATATGGCGACAAGCTTAACCCTCATTACAACATGATACAGAAATAAAGGAAGCAGACTGTTGCATTCTAGCTCTACAGCTTCACAGAGGATTAATTTTGGATAAACCAGTCATTTTTAAATTTGTATACAATTAATTATGCTCTCTCAGACTCACAAAAACACCCCCCGATCATAACATTCGGCAAGCCCGACGTGGTGGTCGGAGGTCTGCTGCGGGCCAACTGCACAAGTGCCCCGGCCGCCCCCGCACCTCGGCTCACTTGGTACATAGACAATGAAAAGGTATTACTGTTTTATCGTTTTTATACAAAAGAATGAAATAAAAATTTTAGAAACTTGACTGCCTCGGTGCCGTAGTTGTATTACGGTACGACTGCAATCCTGAGGTCTCGGGGCATAATGATATTGGATTTTTCTAGAATTCAATATCCGCCCGGGGTCTGGAATTTATGCCTGTATTGGCAATGGGCTCGCCCCCTATCACATCATGGGACGGATTACGCTCGGCGAAAAGTGGGTGCACTAAGTTGCACCTCTGTCTAGTGTCTACCCCTTCGGGGATGAAAAGGCGTGAGTGTGTGAGTGAGTGACAAAATTTGGAATGATAGTCAGTGTAATAGCCTGTATACAGGAATAATAACACCTACAAACAAAGTACTGAGCGGGCATTATAGTCTTTGTCACATTAGGTATCTATGATTCCTAGCACACTAATAATTGGCGATAGAACTTTACACAGCAGTCTCAGACTCTCACTGATCTCTAATAATCATATTCTGATTCAGAATATAGTGTTTATAGTATTAATTGCTCTCAGGTTCCCGAAGACTCAGTGAAATACTTCTCCTATCGCGTATCCAGCTCCACAAGGACCAAGGGTGGAGGGGGTTACCGTCATAGGAAACACCAACACCGCTACATTGCCCCAGAGTTCAACTACACTGCAAAATATTGGGCGTTGATAAGCGAGACCACCTACTCCCCGCCAGTCAACTTGACCAAACATCATAGGTGTACATTGAAGGAGTCTCAAACGGAAGAAATGGCGAAGGTGGGGGGCTTCTTTTCAGATATCTTTTTAGAAAGTTTAGCAAATATTGATGTATAACAACAAATTAACTGTTGTATTCCGGTTTGAAGGATATTGTAACCAGCGTAACTACTGGGTATTATGGGACGAGCGCAGTGGAGTGCCACGCAGTACTTTGTAATTAAGTTTTGTATGGTGTTGCTTCTGTATTTGGTCGGTCGTATCGCTTACCATTAGGCGAGCAGCATGCTCGTCTCTTTATTCAGGAGCAATAAACAAAATTCAGGAACAATAAACAAATAAAAAGGAAATTTCAATAGGTATAACAAAAATAGGTTAAACATACTACATACACTTCAAACTTGCTGGGTGCAAAGACCACCGGGCCATACATAGTAGATTTAACTGTTTATAAAGATTCTTATATTATGGTTGTAATATTTTTGGAGTAACAGATCAAACTATATTACTTTTATTACTAAGTAAATTATCTTTTGCGCCACACAAAACTTTACCAAGTTATGGTACCATAATAATTATGATATAACATTGTATAATTATTTCACTGCATAATATAATTCTAAATAACTCGTTGCTCATTGTGTTCACCTACTTGTAATTAAAAATGAAGCTATCAATACCACACATTTCCTAAGATATGTGAAGATTTACTGGTGGTAGGTCTCTCATTATGTAAGAGGCCGTCTGGGTGGGTACCACCGCAATGTCTAATTCTACCGCCAAGCAACAGTGTGCATGCACTGTTGTGTTTCGGTTTGAAGGACATTGTAGCCAGCATAACTACTGGACATAATGAGACTTAACATCTTATGTCTCAGGATGACGAGCGCAGTGGAATGCCACACAGTACTTTGTAAGTCAAGGTGCTGGATGGTGTTGCTACTGTTTATGGGTGGTCGTATCGCTTACCATCAGGCGAACGGCATGCCCGTCTCGTCATTCAATTCAATAAAAAAAAAAAGAAAAAAAAGTTATTGTCTTTGAATTGTATGACCAAACCCATTATCAATAATACTCATATATTCATATTGAAAATTCAACACATAAACCCACAGAAACAAAAAATAGCTGTCTTTGAATTGAACGTTTAAAAGAAATAGCAAACAAATACGGATTGCAAAATAATTTAAAGAACATGAATTCTGAATGCAATGAACCATAACAATAGATTGAAGTGGATAAATGCTCGAGCATGCGGAAAACAAAACACGATCTCGTCAACAAAAAAGGACAATTTTATACAAGTCGATGTGCTTCGGCAGTGAATTAATCCCGCCTGTGTTCTGTGCGAGCCGTGTCTTTATTTTCCTCTCATTTGGGCTCAGGATCGATGATAAAATCAACACGTGATCTTAAGGTTTATAAATGTTAACACTTTGTGCATTTAGCGATTGTCTGTTTCGTGTATTGGATTTTGATCGTTTTCTATGTGACTAAGAAAATCAGTACGAGCTGATTTAAATATTATCCTTCTTCAGTTTATTGTATTCTATAATCTAGTGTTAGTAATTGGAGTATTTATCATGCCGTGAATAAAAATAACGTGTATCAATATACTGCTGGTTACATGACAATATTACTTAAGCATGATGAGAATTATTAAGATATTGGATCTCCTTTTAAATTTTCTAACCAATAAAATTTACTCACAAAATAAAAGGTAATTTAAACTAAGGCCTCATGACTTTACCTTCTTTTTTTATAATACTCTACGATAGATGCAAGAGAAACCTCGGCCGCCGCCAGTAACTCCCATATCCTTGTGGGTGTCGATAGCAGAACTTCGAGCTCCAGCACATGGTAGACTCCAGTTGACATGCACGGCGACTATTCCTGACGAAGTTGGTCCTGGTGAAAAATATGCTGATATCAAGAAACAGACCGTAGCTGGTGAGTAATTAGAATCATTTATCTTCTTTAGGACACGATTGGGTTTGGTTTATGTCTGTTTTAATGGTTAATTGTGATGCCAAAGATATATAATATATATTCTCATGGTATAGATTAGTGTAGATTATTAGTATAACGAATGTAAAGGTAGATTAGACGAATAATTTATTCGGTTTCCACCCAAAATTACCACCCACTTTCATAATTCATTAATTTTTTATTGATTAATTAAAAGTATAAATACTTTTTGTTATGCCATTTGCTACTTCTCTATCGTATATCATTAATTGTCTAAGACTAAAATTTATAAATATCACAATATCAAGAAGATCACAATCCTACCACAAAGGAATACTGTTGTTTTTTAATCTTAACTAGGTACTTGGACATCAACCTTTTACGTTTTTAACCTCCAGAACGTATCATAGACCAAAATAAATAAAAATTCTGGCAATATGTGTATATCAGAAGTTGAAACGAATTCAAATTCCCAACAACAAAACCTAACTGCTTTCGTTTATTCAATTCGAAAAGTTTGCCAAACAACTACAATATGAATAAAATTTATTTGCATTAATGCGTTTGTGAACCACGGTTCGCTAACTTCTGAAGTTTAAAAGTGAAAATAACTAAGTTTCTAATACTTTACCCGCAGTGGCAATGAACGAGTTGAATCTGAAAAGGCCACATTCGGAAACGAGTCAAGCTAACGCGACAGCCGTTTCTATCCAAAATTACCACCCACTTTGGCTGCTTGGCTACGGAATCTTGCTCCACGAATTCGCACTACAATTACTTTAAACAAAGCTGAAACTTAGCAATATACGAGTATATTGCCAAGTTGTCAACGGACGCCACTCCTCGGATATATGTATAATTAATTAATATATTGCTTAGATGCCTTTTGTTTATACAATATTGTTTTATCCTGTTTCAACGCTTTCGTCTCACTTTCAAGGTAACATGGTTGTCCCTAACTGAATTTGTTTTGCTAGAAATTTTACGGATATCCATTTGATATATAGGTATATTCCTGTTTAATGTAAAACATTTTGCTTATAGAAATATAAAAATAATATTAGAATATATTTTACTGTGTTCATACAATAATGTTCGATTGTGGAATAAAGTTTAAATTGTTACAGAAATTTTATAATTTATAAGGTGTTACAGATTGTCGGACATGCGTTACCACTTATCCTCCTGAGCTTCTGAATCTAAGTCAATTATGATATCTTGTCTAATCTGGTTGCACCTACAGGGTATTGTTTATTTATTTACAGTTATCTATCTCTCTAAACAATACATCTAACTATTCCCACTGCATTGCTTTCGTACATGCAACTATGAATTATCACGTAATCTTCATTTCTGATTCCCACCATGCATCTCGTATAGCTGTTAAATTCAAATTTATGTATACCGAAACGTTCATTTCAAAATCAACGTTAATGGATATGGTTAAAGCATTGTTATTTTATTGAACATGTTTGGGTTAATGAGTAAACGCCATTTGCTTTATGATCTATAAAGTTATGTACAGTAATAACAGTGCAGATGTGTGCCGAAAATTAAATATAAATCTATATCCTTCTCGCTACCGCTTTAAATGTTGTCTATAATAGATTTTAAATCATCATGAAATATTCATAATAGTGAAATACTGAAACTATATAAATGTAGTCTCAAAAAAGTCGCTTTTACGTTCACAGAATATTTCATGTTGGTCGGTGATTTCAAAGTGAGAATGTATTTTGTGAATTATTGTCTATGATATTTCAGCGGAATATTTTCTATAATAAAACTAGTGTTAACGCTGTGAAAGCAGATTATGGTATTTAATCGTAATTACCAAGAAGAATTCGATTCACTTGCATAATGCCGGAGTTACATGTTGCTTATCCTGACTATTCTCAACGAGTTTCCAAATTACCTTTATCCAAATAATTCTAAGATTATGTAAAGTGGACATTGGGAAAAATTTTGAGCCTGTTCGTAATGCGCAAATTGGCATATTTCCTTCCAAAATATTGTTTTCTGTACAAAATTTTGCGCATACCGAGACGTCTTGTCACATGTATGTGTCTGATAAGACAGCAACTTATTACCAATTGCTAATAACTTTAGGACGAAAAATTTGGGCCTGATGTCCGGTCTATAACTATACTGTTTAATATCTTTGCCTTTATCTTACAGATCAGTTATAAGTTCATTACTTATTAGATGAAGCATCTCCAATGCTGATATAAATAACCGCGAACAAACATACGCACTAACAGAAATAGCACTATCAGAACTATTTATAGCAAATTGATAAATTTCTAAAAATCAATCTTTCTGAGTGCTTGACGGCTATTTTCTGCTCACAGTTATCCAGATGTGATTGGCCTCTCCAGACAAAACGTTTTCTTCTTTTAATTTTGTAAGTGGAGGGAGGTGCAAGGGGCCATGTTATGGTGGCTACGTTTGGTTTGTCATACTGTCATCTGTAGTGTGACTCTGCCGCTCAAGTAAGTCGAATTCTTTCATTTGGTGTGAAAGTCTTCCTGCAGCTCTTTACACTGACTATTGTAGTTGTTTGTTTGTTAGGCTAAACGATGTGATAAGTTAAGAAAATGTGTATATTAATGCGGAATATATTTTAAAAATAGATTAATTAATTATTTATGTGCTATTGTATAGATGAAATTATAAAAATAATGTACAGTAGAAGATTTAGGGATTATAGATGGAAATACGAAATGTAACTGACAATCGTTACCAATGTTGTTTTAATTTTTTTATTATAGCAACACCTTAATATTTATATGGTTTATGAGATAAACATGTAAAATTAGTAAAAAAAAAATAGATAGGCTAATTATATGTTACATCTACACTTTCGTGAAGGACCTCTTTCTGGGGATCATTTTTAACAAGTGTTTACAAATCTACATCTCTGCTTGTAATAACTACCCTTCTTAACGTGTAAGTCATCTTACAGATAAAATCTTAGCACTTTTTAACTTGCACTCAAAAACCAAATAGCACCGTAAAATTTGACTACCCTGGCCTTCCTCTGGAAGAGCAATTTGACAAAGAGCAGGTGTCACCGTCAACACACACATCTATACCGGCACTGAAATATATTCAGGAAGGAAAATGCATTCCAAATAATAGAATAAACAATTCGTACAAGGACAGGTTAAACAGTATAATGAATTAAATAACTTTGTCAGCAGCAAGTTCCACTTTTGTGATGAAATTTGACTCGGCTGAGCCCACAAATGCACTTATGATAATTGGTACTCGGAATAGCTTTAACGTAATGATAAATACAAGTATATTTGACATATTATCTGCAGTATTATTATTAATGTTTTTTTGGTCAGATGATAATTATTTTTGATTATATTTGTGTCTGAAAAGTACGATTGTTAATATAATATGGAGTAAATAAATGATTTACTAACAACTGATATTATTGGATAAAAATAAATCATTCGAGTATAATTTAACTACGAATATTTAATATTTCAAACCTCAAAAAGATGCCAGGGTAGTTAATTGAAAATTAATGTATTGTTTACCTATATAAAAAGGGGTGTCGTGACTCGTGAGTCTATAATTGTTTATCGATTATGAATTATGTACCTCATAAATAAAACAGTGCAAAGGACTTTGTTAACGGAGTATAATATTTAATATTATAAATAATAATATACGATTTTTATTATTTTCGAAATGGAAGCGATTGTCGGTCTTTAATATTTTTTTGTTGGTCCTCTGGCCATTCTAAATTTAAAATTATGTACATGGTCCTACGATGTGAATGAAAAATAAAAAGCTTAAAATAAGCTAAAGATTTGTTTTATTTATGCCATCAAATATAATACAATTACTTGATACTCAGTTATCCTAAATGCTTAAAATCAGTTCTGCTCATTCAGGTTGTAGTGTTCTTTCAGCCTTGAAACCGTATTTTGAACAGGTCAGACAAAATCTATCTTAGTAAAATTTTATACTTTTTTTTTATTTTGTTTAAATGAATATGCTGAAATATCCTATAGGTAAATTCGCTCTGGTTGCCAATAACGACAGTAATTGTCCCTTCGTAGGATATATTTCGATATCTCCCATCGTATTGATCGATATATGAATAATTCAAACGTTTCGCACTCACTTGTTATCGTTCATAATTCGATGTGGGAGCCCAAAATAATAGCCTCCCCATTCGGGCTAAATTTTATTACTCGAAAATAAAAATTCTATCCCAGGAGTACCTTTTGAAGGGGATTCGGATTCATAAAAATTTTAACTGGTCATTATTTACTTCGTTTGTCAAGTTTTTTAGCATTATTTTTTTCGTGCATCTCTTGTGATGCACCGTTAATGGAATTAACACTCTACGTATTTCATTCATTAATAGAATTGGTAATAGTCTTATCTAGATTTCTCTCTATAGTTCATGCTGGGGGTTCATAAAAGCTAATTTACGTTTGATTTCTTCATAACGGATATTCTAGTATTATAGCATAACCTAAGCTCCCAAGTTCTCCAAGCGCCCCAAAATGTTGGTTGATAAGTAAATCGAATCGTGGAGCTAAATGATTTCATATCTTAAGTACCCCGCCATTAGAGTAATGAGTAAATATTTACCGAATATAAAGAACTTTAATAAAACATTTAGTATGTACATAATATATTTCGAATTTATCTTCAAACGAGATATTCTTCAGGAAGATTTATAGGTTTTGTAAACTTGGGGCGTTCGGTTGAGTTGTTTGGACGATTTTACGAGGATCTTGGGACGTAGTTGCTTGCTTACATGAAATATAGAATGTTTAAACGTAGATGTTATGCATTGTATTTGGATTTATAGGTTTATGAGTGTTCCTTTTTTTACCATCTTGAAAATCATGAACGTTGACAGCTTGTTTGCCTTCAAAATTTAGATCTTTGGGTTAAAGGACATGTCCAAAAACGGCCTTAAATTTTAACCAAAATACTTTATGTATATTTGGATAGTACTCCCAAAAACTAGGTCGTTGCAATAAATGGTATAATTTTAAAGTCCTCCGATGTTGAGATATATGTAATTTTATTTTCCTTAAAAACTACACTTAATATGGTACCTTTTTAGTTAGTTTTAAATGGAGGGGTCTAAAAATATTTTTTTAATGGATCCAAGATGCATATTTTTTGGCCTTTAAAATCCATAAAGTTTGAGCCTGGTTGAATTTTGAGGCCAACACCCATACAAAAAGCGGACATCTACTTTAAGCGGATGAACTTACATAATTATGTGTTTAGGCACGCTATAGACAACCGATTAAGAACAGTGTAATAAATAACTAATTTATTCTAATATTATAAAGCTGAAGAGTTTGTTTGTTTGAACGCGCAAATCTCAGGAACCACTGGACCGATTTTGAAAAATCACTAATAGGAAGCTACATTACTCCTGAGTGCTATGGCTACTTTTTATCCCGGAAAACTTTTCCGCGCAGGCGGAGCCGCCCGCAATATTGCATATAGTTTAGTAAGAAATAGAAGAAGACTGAAGCTATTCTAAACATTAGAACATCTAAAAACCAAATATCAAACTTGTACATGTAACTCATGTCAGCAATCTTGTTATGACCACCAATTCTAAATTCGATTACATGCTTCACTGATTTGTATAATTCAAACATCCATCAGAAGGGAGATGTGACTGCTAACAGATTATTTTGTTATGATTATAACACCAAGTAATTTCGTGTGTAAATGTGTACATGGTGATATCATATTAGCTTTACTCGATCTGTATATTTTACCAGGTTTTGAAGATTACATTATGTTAATAGAATCTTTACAAAGTCAATATACTTGTATTTTTGCTTATAACCATTTTATTTCTTGGTAACGAATAAATATATTTTAGGTATAAACAACGAACATAATTCTACTTTACGTACTTCATCTTCTTCCCATAATATTACAGAAGATAAACCATAAGTCGAACTTATATAGAACATTATATCATATTCAATACAACATTGACCCCACGAAGTCAAGCGGAACATTTAAAACGTGCTGTAAATTGCTCTGCTGCAATCAGTGAATCTATGGAAATTGCATTACACATTCAACCGGTTTTGTGGCAAATTAACGTGTATTGTTTTTGGATACGATACACTCGACCGGGCTAAGTGAGTCTATAAATATATTACACAGTAAAGAGTTTGTCAGCTTAGTTTTGTTGACTGCGAGCACAATACATAGCACCCGTCGTAACACATTATACTGGTGGTCTCTCATATGTAAGAGTCCGTCTGGGTGGGTACCACCGCAATGTCTATTTCTACCGCCAAGCAGCAGTGTGCATACACTTGTGTTTCAGTTTGAAGGACTTTGTAGCCAGTGTAACTATAGGACATAGTGAGACTTAACATCTTATGTCTCAGGATGACGAGCGCAGTGGAATGCCACACAGTACTTTATAACTCAAGGTGCTGGATGGTGTTGCTACTGTTTATGGGTGGTCGTATCGCTTACCATCAGGCGAACGGCATACTCGTCTCGTCGTTCAATTCCATAAAAAAAAAACACCACAAGAGTGGTTCCACCGTTCCTAAGGGTGGTTGCAAGTGATAAATATTATTTTACGTATATTATGCCACATCTTTTCAGTCGGACACTCTTAGCAGAGTGGTCGTGGTTGTCGCGATGGTAACATAAAGCTGCATCCCCATTCGAACTTGGTCATCATCTCCCTCCGGGCTACTGAAGAGAGCTGTGTCCAGCCTCGCGATGTGGAGGCGCCGAATGAGAATTACCCCCGTGTCAGATAGAGAAGGTCACTCTGTCTCGTCTGGAGTCGGATTAACGGTCTCGAATGGGCCCGAGACCGAGGCCATATGCCACATAGTGTATTATAATAAAAAGAAACTGTTTTTTGGTATTTATAGGTAGCGGTACACTACGCTATAATAATTGCTTGCTGTAATAGTTGTAGATCGAAGGCATGCAACAAAAAAATATGAATAAAATAAAATATATAAATGTCGCTTAATTTCTCTTATACAAGTGGAGAGATGCATCATAACACTAAATGAAAATGCCGATCGCTAGCAGATGAAAGACGAAGTGAGGCCCGGGGCTTCAAGCACTTTTATAATTAAATATGACTGCGCTAAACGAAGTCGAAGTAGCGGCGAATTCGTGCAGTGACAGAGTCCTATTTCTTTGGACGCACGCTCGTCATTAATTTCCTAGAATTTACGTTAGTAAGTGGAGTAAAAGACTTTAAAATATTGAAGTTAAAACAAACATTCATTTTATGTTAATTTAGTTTCCCAGCTGTCTGAAGCTTTCGTGGAATATAGAGAAGTATTACATTTCTTTAAAAGCTTTGAGCGACTAATATACTCGTGTATTAAAGTTTTTCTAAACTTCCCAAACTTTTAACAACTTTTAACAACTTTTAACTATTAAGTTGGAATAAATCAAGTCGGTACGTTCACGGTAACTTTTTGGAACAAGTAATTCAAAAATCAAACGCAGATGGTTGTAGCATTAATCTTTGGAGTTTAAATGTATATTTATTAAGACTAGTATTCGATATTCGACTGTAATTCATTAAATGCGAGTATCATTTTAATTTTGTTCTTATACGTCAGTTGGCATTCTATTTGGCAATAACTAGGTACGTTATGTTACTATTGTATCCACGGATTGTATCGTATAATTTCGCATTGGTCAACAGGGGTCTCTCCTACTTCTTTACACGTAGATTATAACATTATTTTTATGATCTAGGCCTTAACCAATTGTTAAGGCAAAGAAGAAAAATTACAAGAGCATTGAAATTAAACTATTATATCGGATTTTATCGCGGTTTTTTATTTTATTTTCTCCCGATGTTAGTTTAATTTCAATGTCTAACATTCGCGTAAACGTAAGGAATCAATTACAAGAGCAGTTCAGCATCGGACTGTAGGTGTGTCTGCCGTGGCTATGATAGCGCCATGTGCAGACGGTTTACGGCTGTTTTACCGCGGTCGATTGCGCCGCTTATAGTGTAACTAATAGCTGATTGTGTGGAAATTATGCAGAAATGAAAAACTTGCAAGCTATTACGGCCTTGCCATGCACAATAAAGTAATAATCTGATAGCTTTTTTTTAACAAAAATATATTTATTTATACTTATATATATAAAAATATATTTATTTATACTTTATTATTATATATTTATTTACACCTGTATTCGAAATAATATTTTTTTTGTAATTTGTTATTTCTTATTGATTAGATTTTGATTCCGTGTGCATCAATCCTTATATCCGGCATGACTGGCATTATTTTCATTCATGTGTCTTGTGGTGACATCTGGATCGTTGTAGATTTAGGAGTATGCCAACACTATCCAAACTAACCACAATATTATATCATAGTGAATATGTAACATTTAGCCGATACATTTAACTGTCATTTTTCACGTAATAATAAAATAATAATACTAATCCTATATTAACCATTAGATTGAATAGTCCACCTTTACGATACTAAAAGGTTTTAGGCCTTATGGTACAACGCATATTCACGCCTTTTATCCCCGAAGGGGTAGGCAGAGACGCAACTAGTGCACCCACTTTTCGCCGTCGTATTCCGTCCCATGATGTGATAGGGGGCGAGCCTATCGCCATATCGGGCACAAATTCCAGACTCCGGGCTGAATACTGAGTAGAAAAACCCAATATCATTGCCCAACCCGGGGATCGAACCCGAGACCTCAGCATTGCAGTCGTACCCAAACACAACTACACTACCGAGGCAGTCGTAGGCAGTTGTATGCTACAACGCTGGCGTAATACAATTAATTTTACAATAACACGTTTTTTAAGAATTCTTTATTTAAACATGTAAACGCAAACTTAACCAAATACGTTAGCTCAAGCTTCGGTAGTCTCCCTACTTAATTTACCTGACACGCTGCAGCGTTGCACCGCGCGAACAAATGAAAATGTCAAAGCTATTCTAACAGAATAATAAAAGGCAGGAGATGAACTCCACTATTTCGACTGAGGTGTAGTCGACAGAGATGTAATCGCACTTGATATGGATAGGGTTGTCGCTTTTATTGAATTTTATTTCGTGACTTGAATTTTCAGTGCAGTTACCGACAGTCAATGGATAATTTAGATAATTTTATAAAGGACGCGTCTTTTGTGATCTTTGCTGTCTACCATAGTAGGTATAAGAGCAAAGTCACGTACACACTGCATAAAAACTGTTGTAGTGTGCGAAAAACGATATATTTATGTGTGTGATACGTAACGACATAAAACGCTCTAGTACGTTATTAACACTTTATAGTAGTTGCATTGAAAGTGACAGAACTTTTTGTTCGCGGCAATAAGCAAATGGCACGTCTGTTCTATATCATGGTCCGTTCTGTGTCACGGATACATGTAATTTATATCATTTACATTTTTAGTTCAGATGTATAAACTACCCAATATTAATTATCGCCATGAAAGATTTATCTGTGAAGTAGGTAGATATGTAAAAATATTAAATGTATAAAAAGTCTACCTAAACTCATCTTTAACTTCACCTAAACTGTACTAAAAACGAGTGTATCTTAAAATGATACATTTTTGATATTGGCAACCCCAATCCACGACGCCGAGCCCTCCGTGAGATAGCGACACAAACGACGCTGTTAAACGCTACACTCCCGATATCTGACTACATAAAAATGTAAGAACATACGAACTCGATTCTGAAATCTGTTCTGATAAACTTGACGATACAAATGGGTAAGTATTATAAGAGATAAACGCTGAGATGTTTAATGTATTTCATATCATTGTTACGATTGGTGATCGAAAATGCTTCGATAGAAAACTGTTTTTGAAGTACTGACGTACCATTGATTACGGTCAGTGGCTGTAGATAAAATGCCTTTCTAGAATCATTAACGCTCTTAACACATAAAATGTATGGGAATGACATATCGTAGCAATAGATTTAAATGTTACGATAATATACCATTCTTATACATTTTTTGTTTTCTATAACCGTTAACGATTGTAGAAAGGCATTTTATCTACGGCCCTGATATGACGCGATAGATATTAATTTCTTACTTATTGACTCAAGTAACATCCAAATCACCGGATAAGGTTTAAACCAGGGCTGCCCAACGGTTTTTAACAGGTGGGAAAAACAATCAAATCAGCAATTTTTCGCAGGCCACTGGCGGTTCCTATTCTAATTACTTTTAAGGCAATAAAAATCTAATATTAACAATAGGGGGAAACAATTTGGTGGTCGTGCGACTCATTTTTTCCGCGGCACGCAAAACATTTTTGGGATTTTTTAATTGCTTGCCCAGGCCATATAAAATTCCTCTTTTGGTTGAGCCTTGGTTTACACCATAGTTTCAGCAACCTACAGCTACCGTCGTCAGTCTATATGGACATCCTAAAGGTGTCGCAGCTACTCTGTTTAGGAAGTTCATACCGTTTTTCTATGAAACAGTGGTATTGTCCCAGTCTCGTTGGTATCACCATATAAAACAATATCAAAAGAGGTCTAAAACGTGACTGTGCTACTTTTAGGCCAGGTTGTTTCACCCGTGGTCCAGTAAAGATAACGGTCTCATTAAACTGAACAAGCGCGCATCGTCTTCGCTTTGCTATGAATTCGCCAGTGTGATAAGAACCTAGTCGTATATTTTAAACAAGTTGTAGATTATAAGCATCAACGTCTCTCACTTAGAAATCCATCCGAACAACATCAAAAATGTATAAATCCATTTCATTGGAGTGTTTATTAAGGTGAGAGTGAAATATTTCTCAGTCATACGAACATTAATCATTCGGTTCTGACGACAAGCATCTCTTCTCAGACATCTCATTATTATGGATTCTCGTCAGACTATTATCCACTTGTCATAAGGAATAATGGCCTTCTCTTTTACTTAATTTTATTTACGTTTGAATTATTTTGCTAATGTAGTTGTAAAAACTGAATTATTTTATGATGTCGTTTCTGCGAATAATTTGGTAAATAACAAATTATATCTTCTTCTTCTTCAGCCTTTAGAAGTCCATTGCTGAACATAGGCTTCCCTCAAAGATTTCCAGACCAACTTGTCAGAAGCGAAGCATCCAGTGGGTTCCTGCGACCTTTACAAGGTCGTCTGTACCAGTACGTGGCCTCCTCTCGAGAACTTTTCTACCCCAACTGGTGTCAGTTCTACGAGCTATGTGCCCTGTCCTCTGCCACTTTAGCTTGCTAATCCGCTGGGCTATGTCGGCGAATTTCTTTCTTCTACGGATCTCTTCATTTCTGATTAAATCTAGATTTCGCTTTTTCATGGATTCATAGTAATTTTATTATTTTGACAGGTCCGTCTGGAAATCTTTAGGGGAGGCCTATGTGCAGCATTGGACGTCATGTGGTTAATGATGATGATGATAATTATAAATAGCTGGATCAATAAATAAAAATCTTTTTGTAATAGATTTCATACTAGGGTTAGTTTTTACCAGCAATGTAAGACCTTTCCAGTTACAACAAACAATCTCTTCAACTATTGTCGTTGCGTTCTAAACGTGTAAATAAAGGCAAAAGTTTTACACCGTACGGTTATTTTTCATTGAAAATTCCCAGTCCGCTTCCCCAGTAATCCCTGGGGGCGAGCGCGGCGCAGTCAAAGCACTTTGTGCTGTTATACCAAAACGCCCTGTTTCAAATCTTACACAAGAGTCAACGACTTCCACAGTTTCTTTTTTATGATTTGGATCCTCTTCACGAAAGTTAATGTTATTATGCCAGAATCAACGAGAAGTTTTGAAACTTGATGAAATACAAAAATTTATGAAACAAAAAATACCTTGCTTCATTTGGTTCTTTATGTAAATACTAATCAGTCTTTGGAATATCACGATCTTTGATTTTGGAATACTGATTATAGAAATACTAAGAATAAAATATTATTATCTAACAAGATACTTGTGAAAAATAATATTTTCAATGAAATTCTTCGACATACTGCGGTAAAAGTTCTCAGTTTAGAAAGGAAGCGATCGAAGTATTTTGAACATAATTTATTCTGCTGTTTTATCTCTCTTACCTCAAAGAGAGAGTGACAATACATAGATATACAACTACTAGCTTTTGCCGGCGGCTCCGCCCGCGTGAATTAGTTTTCCCGGGATAAAAGTCCCGTTTTATATGTGTTAATCCAAGACATAATCTACCCGTGTGCCGAATTGCATCAAAATCCGTTCTGTAGTTTTTGCGTGAAAGAGTAACAAACATCCATATGGGTATGGATGTATGGATGCATACATCCATACTTACAAACTTTCGTGTTTTTAATATTATTATAGTAGGAAGTGGGATATCATAATATTGTATCACTGTTGTGCTAACGATGGTAGCCGATTCGTTGATGGCCTCGCCATTATTATTGACGTGCATTGTATAGGTTCACATACGAATATTATCGTCTGTGGGCTACTGATAGCATCATCAAGCCTCAATCGAGGCATTGTCATTTATGTTATTAACGATTCTACTATGTTATTAAAATAAGTAGGAATCGATGCTGATAATTATTGGTTTTTACCTGTGTATGAAGAAAAACTTTATACAGTAACTTCAGCAAGTTTCATTCTGGAGTCAAACACTGTATTTCCAATATGACAGAATGGCATAATTTTGGCGATCAACTGAAGCTAAATTTTGATTACAATATTAATAGAATTCTGCAAGGTGGACAGACGACTTGATAAAGGTCGCAGGACTCCGCTGGATGCAGGCCGCTTTCGATAGGTCCGTCTGGAAATCTATAGAGGAGACCTATATTCAGCAATAGACCTCATCGGGCTGATGATGATGATACATAAGTTCAGATAAAATGCCATTCAAAGCGCCATGGCAAGTTAAATACAAGATAATCAAATAACAGACTATAATTCCACAATATTCATAATCAATATAATATCCCTTTTTTTTATTGCATTAATGATGATACGAGCATGCCGTTTGCCTGATGGTAAGCGATACGACCGCCCATAAACAATAGCAACACCATCCAGCATATTGAGTAACAAAGTACTGTGTGGCATTCCACTGCACTCGTCATCCTGAGACATAAGATGTTAAGTCTCATTATGTCCAGTAGTTACACTGGCTACAATGTCCTTCAAACCGAAACACAACAGTGCATGCACACTGCTGCTTGGCGGTAGAAATAGACATTACGGTGGTACCCACCCAGACGGACTCTTACATATGAGGGACCTACCACCAGTAAAATATGTAACAAATTTTCTCATAAAATTTATATGACATGTTCTAACAAGTCATCAATATTACATATTAAATTAAATGTCAAAGTCAGCGCATGGCACAGCGCCAGGAATGCTGCCTTTGCTTCTGATATAAACTGATATTGTGCTTATGTTGCTGTTGGTCAAGCTATTTCTTACGAGCATTCTAGATATTTGCTTGTAAATAAGTTAGTGATTTATAGGTTTTCAATGTTTGTTGGAGTGGACAACGAGAGTAAATTGAGCCTGTCTATCTTTAACACATACATACTGGCTATTACTTTATTTATAAAATATACCTATTAAAATAAAATTACTTACGAGTTTTTTTGGGATTATTTGTTTAATTTCTACTCTCGACGGTCTGAAGACTTTGCAGCCTTCATGGTCACGGGGTGGACCGAAAGTATAATAGCGTAAAAATCCGTTAAGTAGTTTTATTTCAATGACAAACATTCGCGTACATATAAGAAAGTAGGTACAGCATTATATGTGAAGTGAAGGACATTGTAGCCAGTGCAATTACCATACCATATCATAGCAGCCCTGTATTATATACTGCCCACTGTTAAGCACGGGCCTCCTACAACTGAGAGGGTTTAGGCGTTAGTCCACCACGCCACGCTGGCCTAGTGTGGGTTGGCTGACTCACATACCTTCGAAATTTCCAGTGCAATTACTGGTCGTTAACTTAACGTCTAATTTTACAGGGTGAGGCACGCAGTACATTGCCACGTAGTGTAATTCAAAGTTACACAGTGTTGCTACTTTGAGAACCGAAAACTTACGTGATCCTAATATTAAACCCCATGATTCATTATCCAGGAAATTGCACCCCAGATACAGGTGGCTTGACAATATGATGGAAACTGTTTAATAAAACAAAGGAAAAGTCCTCCGAGCTATGTCCGGGGTCGGCTTAAAAAAGCCGTTAAGTTAAACAAAATGTCTTCTTATGTAAAATATTTCTTATTTGAGAAATGGAGCTGCGGCCCAGACGCCTGCGTTTTGAGATATGAATTCTGTTAAAGTTATTAACGTAAATACTTGTGATATCTGTACTATAATGGGAAGAATTGAAATTAGTGGTATTTTTCTATTTGGTGTTGGTGTACAGTCAGCCACATAAGTAGCTGAACAAATTCAAAATTTCAAATTGCCTTTAAAGTTATGCGTCTGAATCAACAATCGTTTTTTCTTCTTCACTAAAATAAACTTCATGGGGTTAACTTTATTTTAGATAAAGAAAAAAGAGTATTTCGGCTGGAGTGAACGTGCAGAAGCGTTTTGAAGTTTTTAATATGTTCAGCTACTTTTGTGGCTGACTGTATTTATATCATATAAGGTGTGATGCTATGTATGTTTTCATATAAGTTATTTTCCCTTTTCAGGGATAGGCAGAGGTGTAACACAACAAGAGGTGTAACCCATACCGCTCGCTATGTTTGGTCCTGTGTAATATGGGGCGGGCCTATTGCCATTTATCGGGCACATTTTCAAATTCTGGGCAGATGTTGAGCGGAAAACCCACATCACTTTGCCCGACCCGGAATTCGAATCCGAGACCTCAGCGCGATAGTCGTACCACTCGCACAATACAACTATGCCACCGAAGCAGTCTATAACTTCATATAATGTTAATACATACATACCTATTAACAGTTCTTGGTCGGATAAAATGATATTGGGATTTTCCATTCAATATCCATCTGGAATTTGTGTCCGATAGTGATAGGCTGGTTCACCATCACATCATATAACGGAATATACATGGCGAAAAGTGGGCGCACACGTTGCGCCCTGGTCTACCCCTTTGGGGATGAAGAAATTCATGTATACCTATTTAAATTTTAGTAAGATACATTCAGCGCGCTCCTGCGACCCTTATCAAGTCGTCTGTCCACCTTGCAGGTGGACGGCCGACGCTGCGATTGCCTGTACGTGGCCTCCACTCGAGAACATTTTTGCCGCTTTTAAAATTTTTGGGGGAGGCCTATATTCAGCAGTGGACGTCGTATGGGCTATGGCTGATAATGATGATGAAGATACATTCTACATAAATTATTGTTTTTCAAATTACTTTTCAGAAGTATCAGCTTAATACATCATGTCTGTTTACTTTTGCGGTAAGACAACAATATCCCAATGGTAAACAAAACTCGAACGGCCCACGTTTATTGAAATATGTTTACAAGGTATGAGTATTTGTTACGACCTATTCTGAAACGTTCTTCGATCTGAAATTGAATTTTTCTTACTAATATGCGCTGCCTTTTGGGAGTCTACGTTTTGTGTACCGAGATAGTTTGATTTTTTATGTCAAATCAAATATAAACAGTATTACCGGCTTGATTGAAGTGTGTTGTATCAAGCATGATCTTACACAAGAGAAAAAGACTGCTCAAATGGAAGTATGAGTTAAAATGTTATGAAGGCACATTTGATTCATTATTTCGTTATGAACTTACATGCGATTTTACGGTGTAGGCACACGTTGTGGCAAATGTTGTATGGACATTTTATACGGGCGCGGAAAAGTTAAAGTGCAGTGGGCACAGTAAATAGAGTGGGGTCCATATAAAAGGTTGACTGGCTTGATATGTTGATCCCAATCGAAATTATTATGCCTACCTGTTTGAAGCTAGCTTCATCAGCTTCATCTAGATACACACAGGCTGATACTGGAAAGCGACGCACTTACGGCACTATAGCAGGGTTTATATTTTCTGTTGCTATAATTTCGAAGATAGTTTTGGATCTTCTTACCTTATGCCAGCGTGGTGGAAAACGAGGCCATTGTCCTATGGCCAGTAGCAGGACTATTTAAAACTGATTTTTAAATTAATTTTAAACTGGTGAAAGATATTATCATCAATAGAAAGCAAGCGAGATCACAGTCCAGCATGTAATAATTTGATGCCTTACATTTATGGTACGACCATTAAGTCTAGTGTGTCACCTTAAATGCCCTATTCGGCAGGAGTGTCTATCAACTAGAAGCAACAGCTTTGAAATAGCCGGACAACCATAAAGCTGAACCTCCCTATCCTTCTACTAAAGTTCAGCAGCACTTAATTCCTTTGCTTTATAGTCGTAAGCGTGAACTCCACACTTGTTCGTATGCTGGCATTTAAAAGAGCATTTTATAAAGTAATTCAGCTGGCAGACAGGTCTTAGTCCGACTAATAGTACTAAAGTCTGACTAAGTCCCACGTTTAAATCAACGTGGCCACGTAACGAGTAAACCGGAACGCAAACAAGCGGGTTTGTTATGCAAAAGCACGATGCAGTCGCTTGCGGGTCGCGGCCGTGACGTCATACCTACGTACTGAAGTGTACTTGGTAGTCGGTATGAGATTTTCCACTGACCGTACGCGTTTCGAATAAAAAATAACGCTGTGACATTCTGTCCATAATAATAAAATAATATTTGATTATAACAATGTCTTTCATTTGCCGTTTCATCGATGAAAGTTTTCCGGGATAAAACTATAATAAAAACCGTACCTTCTTTCGGGATAAATAATTGTGTCTGATCACTCCAGTGCCAGTGAAATCCGAATTTCACCGTAACCATAAAAAAAGATTACATCCATTATTTATAAGATTTCATTTTATTTGTGCGAACCCTCAAAATTTAGAGCTAAAAGTAGCTTAAAGCTGTAAAGTAGCTAAAACTGAAGTTCTCATCAAAATAGCACCAGCCGATACGAACATAGAGATAAAAATTTAAACTGTCCGGATACAAAACGATAACCCGATTGAAAAACTTTAAAGGTATGCTTAGTTTTTATTTCCTCACCGATATTTCCTTGTATAAATTCCGGTTGTTCCGCTGGAGTTCTGATTTGAAAACCTGCAAGTGGTGTACCGTGGATAAAATAATCGTTATTTTGCTTGCACTAGCCTTCTGTGCCTTTTAATGGAACCTTTCTGTGAGCCTTTGATAGCTTGTTCGGTGTTAGCGAATAAACGCGCACTTTAGCACTCTAGAATAAAAATTTAAAGTAACTAGTTTAAGAGCATCTCTATTACATTTTTTTTTTTTTTTTTTTCGCGGAGAAAGTGACTTATTACTACCGCCCAGCCTTCAAGGGGGGCGACTGAGCGGTTATGTTGGGTTCACCGTGCCTTACGACCCGGCGTTGAGCCGCCCGGAGAGATGTAACCATCGGGCGACCGCCGGGCCGAGTCCCTAACCTATGTACAACGCACGGCATACCAACCAAAACTCCGCGGTGGCCATCTTCGGCGCATTAGGGACGGCTGTGGGCTTCCTCTGACGGAAGTGTCTAAGTTGTCGTCCGCAGCCGCCCCTGCGCGGTGCCGCCTAGTGCGGCCCGTCTCCTGTTTGGGGGGGGCTCAGAAGCCCCCGCACACCGAAGGACGCTCTCAGCGTCAACGGCAACGTGAGGCCTACCAGCCACGCTGTCGTCCATCACAGGGATCGCAACAATGTGCCACTAAGAACACAAAATTAAAGACGGACAGCCCCCTGCCGCCCGCCTGCAACCCCCGGTGGCCCCTATTAGTCGCCTTTTACGACAGGCAGGGGATACCGTGGTGGAATTCTCCAAACGCCCCCAATCCACAGGGCGGAAGACGCCGGTCAGTCGTCCACCCGGCGCCTCCTACGTCTTGTCTGGCGGCGGGAGGGATCTCCGCGCCTCCGATCCCTCTCGGCACTCTCCTTCCGCGAGAGGACCACCTCACAGAAGTGTGCCACCGCACGCCAGGACCTCCGGCTGTCGACCATGGAAGCGACCACGGCCGGCAGCGAGAGGTCTCCTCCGACGACTGCTCTGAGAGCGCTGCGCTCCTCATCCCAGGCTGGGCAGAACTCTAACGTATGCTGGGCCGTATCCAGCGGGCAGTTGTCACAGTGGTGACACACGGCCGACACCTCCTTCCTCACTACCCGCCACAAGTACTCACCGAAGCAGCCATGCCCGGCGAGCACCTGCGTCAGGCGAAACGTTGCCGCACCGTGGCGCCTGTCCAGCCATTCGGCAAAGACAGGACGCACTGCCGCGACGACCCTGAGCCCCGCTGACGGGGCCTCCAGCCTGAGACGCCACTCCTCCACGGCGGCTCGCCGTAGGGAGGCCCTCATGGCCTCCACCTCCTTCAGGGCCGGATGTTGCCCGCGACTGGACGCCTCCTCCCGCCAATGAAAGACATCGGAGAGGGATTTGGCGTCCAGATCCCAGGGCAGAAATCCGGCCAACAAACAAGCCGCCTCGAAAGAGACCGTGCGGTACGCCCTGATCGCCCGCTGCGCCAAAGCTCTCTGCGGAGTGCGCAGGAGGGCGACGCAGGGGCGGTTCAGGGAGTCAGCCAAGCCCAAACGGGGCTGCCATAGAGGGCCATGGACCGCACGACTCCGTGATATTACCTCCGGCAAGGGATGCCAGGACCTTCCAGGTTGGGTAGCAGGCTGGACAGAGCGCCCGCTGCCCGAGACAGTTTCGTCCCCAATTTCTTGAAATGGGCGCGGAATTTCCATCGGCTATCTAAGACTAAACCTAGATATTTCATGTCTTTGCCGATGGGAATCCGCACCCCCTCAACCACGATGTGGGCACCGGCCGGTGGCCCTCTCCGAGGCCCGTGGAAACAAATGGCCTCAGTTTTCTCG
The DNA here is from genome assembly GCA_947568825.1 of Sphinx pinastri. Classification (NCBI taxonomy): domain Eukaryota; kingdom Metazoa; phylum Arthropoda; class Insecta; order Lepidoptera; family Sphingidae; genus Sphinx; species Sphinx pinastri. The sequence goes on from OX387620.1 coordinate 6,236,444, forward strand.
AGGGCCACCTTTAAACCCAACCGTCGAATCCGGCTTATTACTTTGCCGGTGCCCACCGCCGCCAAGGTAGCGGCGTCCCGGAACGTCCTGGCGGTCGCTGTGACCAATGTGTCGTCGGCGTAGCACGTCACGCCGACGTCCCAGAGATTTGCACCACGGAGAAGAGCATCTCTATTACATGGATTTATTAATTAGATTAGAGAGTCTCGGTTATGAGTTTTGCCGTGGCTTGTAGGTCCTCTAAGTGGACTAATTCTATGTTTATTTCTCGCTCATTCTTTCTTTATTTACAAATATAATTGTTATCTATGTTTAGTTACAGGCACATGATAGAATAATTAGATAAAAAGATTTTTCAGTAATGTAAGGTACCTTGTCCGGCCATAAAATTGAGTTGTTAAATTACAAGTAATAATTTGCTAAATAAAGACTTGGATTTATTTTCCCAGGTAAGCCCCTACTACAATTCTATTCTATGAGCGTTAGTTTTTTTTTTATTTTAAACACATTGTTATTTCCATTAGTTATGTCACAGTAAGGAAACGAATAAATAGGACACTAGAACGTAGAAAACAACACGGAGTAAATGAAACATAAATATTTTCATATTTTTTACATTTGCAAGGAAAGAGGGAGATTGCGCGCTTGTTCCGACTTCCTAGCATTTTACGACTCCTTGTAATATCATGAATAAAGAGGTTGCTATATGCGTGACGAACACACACTAACATTATAAAGAGGTAAAGTTCTTTTGTATGTGTGTGTTTGAAAAAGGCCAAGTCTACAACCGATTAAAAAAATATTTCCCACTTAAAAAGGTATAGTGTCTTAGTAACATTGGTTACGTTTATTAGAAATTGGAAAGATTTTTAGCAAGTAACAAGAACATAGTCAAAAGATAACCAGAACTACTAGAACCGTAAAATTTCTATGTTAACTATGTGATGCTTTTTCCCGTGCAGCTATCTTACTGCAACAAGATACTCTAGGACGGTCCCGTATGCGCCGAAAAAGGACATCGCGGGTTTTGATTGGTATGCCGGTGTAAGGTGTAGGGTTAGGGACTCGGTCCAATGCTCGCTCGTATAAAGTTATACTCCCGAGTGTCGACATTGGGCCGTAAGACCGGTGAAACCAACATAAACGTTCCACTGACCCCCCAGTGGTGGTAGCGATAACGCGTTTTTGCACCGCGAAAAAAAAAAGTCGCGATGTTATGTCAATGCCTTAAACAGGAATGCAAATGCGGACTATATTTAGAGATATCTCCAGGGACGGATTGCGGCGTCTCTGTTTGATCACTGATGCTTATAATTTTTAATTTAAATGTGAAAGAGAAATGCTAATTTAATTTTGAATTAAGGGTTGCTGTTTGAAGAAATGTGAAGTACTGAGATTTCTAACTACATTGTAATTTAGGAATTGCTAAAGTTGACATAATATAACATCAAGAAGAAGCAAATAGTATAATTATTAGTATAGAATATTCAACAAAATAATTTGGTAAATATATTATCTTGTTTGTCACATAATATACTAATTTGTGGAATAATTTTGTTTATATGAGTAATTTTAGGACAAAAATATTTGAAGATTGAAGGACAGCATCCTAAGGAAACTTGTATACCTGAGAAGTTATTTGAATTTCGAAGGTATGTGAAGTCTGCCAACCCGCACTAGGCCAGCGTGGTGGACTAAGGCCTAATCCCTCTCAGTAGTAGAGCAGGCCCGTACTCAGCAGTGGGTAGTATATAATACAGGGCTGGTATAGTAGAAACATTAAAAAAGAATGCAAAAGTCACACAAAACATTAAAGCTATTCCCTTCAAAAAAATATACAAGCTCAACTACCTGGCTACAGAGAATAAAGCTGCAAACATAACAAATTGTTACACGTGTACACAGTGTAATAACATTTAAACAACTGTAACAATATTTCAACTTTACACGGGTCCGTCGGAGAACATCAAAGTGAAATTAGGGAAGTTTACATAGACATTTTACGTAATAAAAACTTCCGTATTGTTTCCTTGTAGGACAAAAAGACGGATGCCTTACTGTGATGCATCAAAACATTAACGTAAACTTTTTTGCAGTCTCGAGGACTTTGAAAATTGGGTTAACGAAGTAGAAACATGAAAGTAAGTTTTATATTTAGATATTATAATGTATTATTTTTACAGAATTCGTTTTGAAAACAATTTTGAATAACGTAAAATGAAATTCTACTTATTAACATAATATAAGTATGTCTGTTTATTCAAAATAATAATCATCAAATCACATTTGTAAAAATACAACTTACTTTCTACTGACATAATAATTACGGGTTACAAACAAATTACTGCAGATCACAAAAGTCCAGGGCTTATACAGTCTTATTCAGATGTCTTCCGAGACTTCGCTGGGAATCAAATCGACTGAGACCCGACCCATCTCATCGGTATAAGCCAATCGGCGATTGTCAGCAGTCTCAATTTATTTGTCTCATTGTTTGGAATCCCACTGTTTGGAAAAAAGAATCTAGAGACTACTTAATTGAATAAATGCTTTTCGATTCTGGCTTAATCGAAGTTGTTTTACTTAAATTGAGCTTGGAATTGGCTTGTTTTATTTTTAAAGCTTTTTTAAATTGCACAGTTTGAACTATTTGGCTGTTCTCAATACTCTCAATACAAACATCTGGATGTTGATGGTCATGATGACATGACATCTTGATGGTGTTAAGTTGCTATCAGGTATTACACCTACTAATTCGCCACACTTCGATTATAAAATCTGCTCCCAATATTATTGATTTATTCGTCTGGAGTCTAGACTGTACTAAAATGTACTTATACACTAATATTATCTAGTGAACTATCTGTCACGCTTTCAGGGCTACATCGATTTTGATGAAATTTGGTACAAAGTAAACTAGAACCTTAGACAATAAAGAAGAAAAAAGACAAGTGTAGCCGCGAGCAAACACTAAGTTGCTTCATAAAATAAACTTCTGAATGCTTAACCAGGCTCAGATTGCATTGTTATTGTAAGAGAGCAATTAAACAGTTCTTGACTTTCATTGTGTTTTTATTGCTTTCGTAAATTTACTGAAAACCTATACACAACTATAGAATTTAATCGATTTCTTTTATTTATATGAATTATGGTTCAAAATAGTATATCACCGAACCATTACAGTGTATGTAATGTCACAGTGTAGTGTGTAGTCATTATTAGATGTTGTCTTCAGTTTCATCATTCATTCAAATTATAAATGTTTATTGTTAAAGTATAGGATGTATCGCTCGTAAAATCCAATATGCTGAGTACTCAACTGGCACGAATGAACGTTGACATAGGAAATGCGAGTGATTTACATTGTTCAAGACACGCTGCAGAATCAAGCGACGCACATTTTCCGATGCATTGTACTGGCATTCTACTGTGACCCAGATATTGCGATGTGACAGTAAAATAATTTTGTGGTGATTTGTGGTTGAAACTGATCAGTGTTTAATTAATCACAGTTTTATTTTGACAAAATAGAGTTTAATTTGAGCGTCAAGGATACCTACTGGCAAATAATTAGGCTAATCAATAATTTGAAACGATTATAAAGTACGTAAATTATAAAGTTTATATAGATAAGTATCTATATAATATAAACTTTATAATATACCTACTAGCTTTTGCTCGCGGTTTCGCTCACGTGAAAGACTTTTCCGCGATAAAAAGTAGCCTTTGTCCTTCCCAGTCTATCAAACTAAATGCATATCAAATTTCATCGAACTCGATTCAGCGGTTTAAGCGTAAAAGTTAACAGATAGATATAATTACTTTCGCATTTATAATAATATGGATATAGATTTACTTTCCACTTCAATGGATTTCCTTCAATAAGACCAAGATATTTTATTTTTAACGTCACGAACAAGTCTGTCGTGGATGTATCCGCTGCGATCGAGATCGAATATTGTTATACAGATTTTATTTCAAGTTTTACGTCATAATGTACTATAATACTACACATAAAGGTTCAATATGGTTTCTTCTTTTTTGTCATACTAGTGCTAAGTACTTATGTTACTTTCCATCTTCCAACTGGCCTTATCCATCTCTAATATGGGGTCGGCACAAAACATTTTTACGACCTTTGCAGAAACGATTTATACGACAGCCCGTGCTTTATTTCAAACCCTATGAGGATCCAATCCTAGGCTAACAGTGTTAGAAAAACGCACGCACGCACGCATGCTCACGCCTTTTATCCCTGTTGGGGTAGGTAGAGGCGCAACTAGTGCACCCACTTTTCGCCAAGCGTATTCCGTCCCATGATGTGATAGGGGGCGAGCCTATCGCCATATCGGGCACGAATTCCAGACTCCGGGCTGATACTGAATAGAAAAATCCAATATCACTTTGCCCGACCCGAGGATCGAACCCGTGACCTCAGCATTGCAGTCGTACCGTAATACAACTACGCCACCGAGGCAGTGTTAGAAAAACTCAAATAAAATTGCTGTTATTAATATTGATAGACGTACTTTATTGTGGTGAAATGGTAATAACGTAGGTAGCACATGGTCTAACCACAATAAATTGGGAAGTTGGGCAGAAAATCTACATGAAATGGTATGACAAATGCAACTAAAGATTTACTATTGCTATTTCAGTATGCTCGAATAATCGAATGTCACAATCCAATACTTATATTTAACAGTAATAAAAATAAAAGCCCACGTCCAAGTTTGATTTTTCAATAAAAGTTTCACTATTATAGAGAAATATTTCTCTAAACTTCACCGTGCAAGTTTTGAAGATGTTGCGCGAACAATACTCTTGGTGTTACAACTTTGTTCGCCTATTATAGAATTTCAAGTTTCGTCCATTAAGGTTACCGGCGAACGCTGGTCAGGTAAAAGATGTGTCATACTAGTAATTAAATCTATACGCAATAAACTAGTATTACGTTTAAAGTTTCACGCGAAGATTCTAGTAATTTCATAGTGACACGGATAATTTAAAAATATCTTCAAGTTCTATTTTACCTTTAGTAATTGCTAAATAATTAAACACTTGCTTTTGTTCGGCAGATAAGGCAATGGGAAAGTCTTTCGTTAAAATTAAATACTTACTGTGCATTTTCTATGATAGAAAGTGTATATTTGAATCCAGGAATGGGCCCAGTTGTGTGTTACAAACCCTCGGTCAATTCAACGATATATGCTTGACGCGACAAATATCAAAACGCTCACAAACACGCATCTATTACAGAATGAAATCTATTTCACAAAGGCGGTCTTGGTTATTCTCACCAAGAAACCCGTTGCTTTACAATTTTGACCTTTAGGTACTGCGTGAAACGCAACTCCCTTTGATATTGCATGCTTTGAGAACGCAGCCCTGGGGCGACAGTTATTCCCCGTGCTTTTTATCTTCAGTCAAAGACAACGCGATAAGCGAACCGCTCAACAGGCACTGTCAACACCCATATCGCAGGGGAATATTCTTTGAACGTCAAATTGTATCTTACATTCGTGCGTATGAGCTCAATAAACACACACACATACCCACCTTTTATCCCCGAAGGGGTAGCCAGAGACGCAACTAGTGGACCCACTTTTCGCCGTGCGTATACTGTCCCATGATGTGATAGGGGCTGGACCTATCGTCATATCGGGCACAAAGTCCAGACTCCGAGCTAATACTGAATAGAAAACCTAATATCACTTTGCCCGACCCGGGGAGCGAACCCTAGACTTCAGCACTGCAGTCGTACGGTAATAAAACTACGCCACAGAGGCAGTCTCAATAAAGCCTACATTAATAATAAAGAGAGTATATAATTTCAATTTCTTTATTAAGAAGCTAGTGCACCCACATATTTAACCTTTTATTTACATTTGTGTAACTACAGGACATAGTGAGACCTAACATCTTATGTCTCAGGATGACGAGCGCTGTGGAATAGCCCACAGTACTTTGTAACTCAAGGTTCTAGATGGTGTTGCTACTGTTTATGGGTGGTTGTATCGCTTACCATCAGGCGAACGGCATGCCCGTCTAGTCATTCAATGCATTAAAAAAAAAACCTGACTGAATAAAGTGACGTAGATTAATTTCACAACTAATAAACGCTACAAGAATCGTCTGTGTATTCACTTTTGCATTTTGAATTTATTTTTTATTCAAGAAATCATCGGCGGTATTCGCCATTCTAGCAATATCTTCCGCCTGCTTGTCTGAAGTAATATTTTCCCACATTCCAGCGGTTTCTATCTAACAATTCGATTTCGAATTGAGACAGCTTCTCCCCAAGACTGGCATTTGAAGCAATTTCGTAAATGCTGGACCGGTGTCACGTTCTCAAAATATAACTTTGGCGTTAGCGATATAATTATATTGACTATTTTTTTTAATAATACTTGTTATTAAATACTTTAATAATTTATACCCTAGATACAGGCCTAGCCTAGTTTGGGTACCTCTAACACACATTATGTTATTTTTTGTCATAAGTTATTTGCTTGTAATTTGTAATCAATAGAAACAAAACTCGGTTATTTTCAATAAAGAGTTCATTATATTATTATTATTATTGTTCAATTATTTCACTTTCAAACCTCTATTCTATCTTTTTTCCTATAAAAAAAGATTTACTAATCAAACATCGACCACAAATCATAATCAAAAAATATTAAAAAAGCAGAATCATCAAAACAATTAGCCGAAACAGATAAAGGGTTAATGAATTCCCGATAACTTTAAACTGAAAGGATTTCGGCTTCCAAAGTTAGAAGTGAGGGGTTGATTTATGGTGGTAATCCGGGCATTAGGCCTAGAGGCACGACCCGGCCAGCTCTTTCCTTATTCAATTTGTAGCCTTCGATAAGCAGTATAATCGTATCTGGAGGTATTTGTGTAAACAAGTGTCCCAACATAGAGATAACAGTACGAAACGTAAATTGTGTTAGCGTAATTGAATTGTTGTTTACGCCATTTTGTTGGTGGGCTATGCACCTGCGTTGATTGTACTGTTCTATTGATATAAATCCACAGGTTTGTCACTCGTTCGTTTGTAGTTTGGGGGAAATATTCGTTGTTTGAACAATGAAATAAGTAGCCCATGTTACTTCGGGCATAAAACTATGAACACTTTTACTGATGGTTGTTTTTTCGAGTAATTTCTCTGCAATAATAAGTGGACACAGACTTCCCTTGGAATAGGGCTTAATTTTTTCCCTTATTATTCCAACACACAAAAATACACATCAATTTAAACAATAACTATATAGAAACTAGAAAAATAAACTTGAAAATTTCGTTCTCAATATACCTTAAATAGCGAGGTACCTCTCAAATCTGCTAAAAAACTTAATAAAGATAGTCTAAAAATTAGCCTACACTCTCCACTCGACATTCAATAAAATCTCACGTAGATTCTCTATCAATTTAGCCATTTTACGCCACCCTGTATATTTTATAGTTTCCAGTCACGCTACCTTATTTAAGCAACTTTTTCGGGCTGAAATAAATTCTATTTATAACATAATTGGAGACTAAGCAGTCTGAGCAGGTGATCATGTTAGGATTTGGTATATTTTATTTCTTTTTTGCTAGTAAAGTTATTAAGGCTTAAAAGCTCTTTATTTACTTTATTTTATTTAGGCTATAATCCTTTCTTTGGACAGTATTATTAAGGTAACCTTTTTATTTAGCACCTATTAATCGTTTAATTAAGTGTTTTATTTCAATGGAGCGATAGCTTCGAACAATAATTAATTTTAATATCATTGTAGTAAAGTAACTGATCCGCAACCAAACGCAGTTTCTGCACTCATTATGGTAAAATAGTAAACAAACTTTTATATAGGATTGAATGACAAGACAAGCAAGTCACTCGCCTGTTGGTAAGCGACACGACCGCTCATAAACTAAAGCAACACAATAAATGATTTCTAATTACTAAACACTACGTGGTATTCGACTGCGTTCGTAACCCTGAGACATGAGATATATATACATATATACATAATTATACACTCATGCCTTTTATCCCCGAAGGGGTAGGCAAAGGCACAACTAGTGCACCCACTTTACGCTATGCACATTCCATCCCATGATGTGATAAGGGGCGAGCCTATCGCCATATCTGGCACAAATTCCAGAATCCGGGCTCACACAGAGTAGAAAAACCCAATATCACTTTGCCCGGCCCGGGATCGAACCCGAGACCTTGACATGGCAGCCGTACCGTAATACAACTACGCCACCAAGGCAGACACGAGATATAAACTTTCGTAATGTCCACAACAGCGCATGCTGTTGTTACTTGGCGACACAAATAGATATTGCGGTAGTACTTACTCAGATGGACCCTCGCATGCAAGAGACCTGCCAGGCTACCACCTAATATCAGCCCTATATATATACTATCCAAAAACTTTTTCACGCGGGCGGAGCCGCGAGCGATACTAGTATTTTTAGAAAAGTCAGAGGCGCATGCCTTTGGGTTTTTAACCTGCAGACATTTAGCTCAGCAGTCCGTTCCACTCCCATCTAGGCTAAGCTACCTAACTTAGTTAAAACATAAATAAAAGGAGCCAACGGTAGTGAGAATACCTACCTTAAAAAAATCTTCATACGTCACAATACGAACCAAATAAATCTATATAAACAAAATCGATTGACCCCGGTGTGCGAAATACATTAGCTGAACAATGAACTGGTATAGTTCGGTCTGAAGTTATCCCAACCGCAAAAGCGGGAACTAACGAAGAAACGAGTAAACTTTATGTACTGAAACGATTTATTTTACGGATATCAAACTTGCTGTGCGATATTGAACTCTATTCTTTGTGTAATTGACACTTTTGTGTACCTATACGAAACTTAATACTGCAGATTTGTTGGGTTCCGTTTTTAATTAATATGTCGCTGATATTTTTTGTGGTTATATTATACTAGGTGTTATTCACGTCTTCGCAGGCGTGAAAAGCCTTTCCCGCCACAAAAGTACTTAAAGGACAGTACGACGCCATCGCCATCTACTTAAAGAATCAAATAAAAAATATCCATTATTTCCCATGCGAGTAACTTACCGGGATAAAAAGTAGCCTGTGATCCAGGGAATGATCTACCCGTTTTCCAAATTTCATCCAAATCCGTTTTATTGTTTCTGTGTTTACTGCTAACAAACATACAAAAATCCAAAAAAAATCACATACTTTCGCATTTATAATATTAGTAAGATTAGATAGTCCGATAAGAGAAAACCAGCTGGCTCCCTTTTAATCAAAATAAAACTATCTTGAAATTACGCCAAATTTTATGCTATTCCCAAAACACTACACATTCCTTTTCTGTCGTAATATATTTTATTGAAATATCCTCAGGCAATTTTTTTTATGTTCCCTGTTATGTATAACGAGGTCCTTTAAAATTAACGAGATGAAAGAGTTTAGGAATACGTTGATATACCAAGTATTAGTCAATTTTATTTTTGTATCTATAATAGCTATAGTTCTGGCTGGCAAGGTATTTGACCAATAGCGTCACATCTGTTGTTTTCAAGCATTATAGGATGAAAGTTATGGTGCTCAAATGTGTGATGTATGTATCACACATTTGAGCACCATAGCATTCATATCTCACTTTAATATAGTTAAATATCAGGTATATTTCTCTTCACCTAGCATATCCGATTTTGATAAGTCTATGAATTTTGTAACAAGGAGAATATATAATATAATCAGTTAATATTGTTTGCTAATTGAATTATTGGTATTATATAGCTGTGTGTAAAATATTGTAATATAAATAAATTAACAATTCTTTAAATGAAAAAAAAATATAATCAGTCCTCATAATACTTTTTATAATTAAGTATTTTCATTAATTCACTTTCATCAATTCTTTCATGCATTCCCGCCAGTTCAGGATACTTTTGGTATGGCCTTTACCAAAATATTTGACATCCAAAGTTGCGGTCGACGCCTACCAACTCTTCCATCTTACTCACCTTATAACCTCTTTACTAATCTCCTAGATCATCCATTCTCACCAAATGTCCAAACCACTTTAGCATACCGTTCTCAATTTTAGTCACTAGGTCCTCTTTCACTCCATAGTATTCCGCGCTCTATCATTCTCAGTCATTTATAAAATGTATTGCTGCCTTAAACCAACATTTTAACAACGACAGAGCAACGCTACTAAATAAATAACACCATAAACAACTGAAAAATTTGATGGCGTCGAAAGCCGAAACGGGGGTGTTACCTTGTTCTAATTACGTCCTGATGAACTCACCGTCGCCCTTTGCCTACCTGACCTTTGTTTTATTTAAAAACTGAAAGGTCACCTCGCTCGCCTGTCAAGCTAGAATATTGCATACTATGGTATGTGTTAGCGTATTTTTAAATTTCCGCTTAGGGTCAACATTTTCGAAAGGGTACCTGCTTTTAGGATGTAAATAAATAAATATCTGGCTAACTCTGGCTAAGTATAATTTAATTTTTTTGGAACAGCGGGAGCGTTTTAATTGAGGAAAATACGTGCTCACGAGCATTTGAAGTAAGTATATTATATATTATAATTATGCAGAGTTTATACCAATGTATTGATATCAATGATATAGATAATGGATAGTTTAAGCATTGAATGAAACACAAACAACATGGTTTTAAACATATTTAATTCAACACAAACGATTACTCTTTAGTAAAGACTTTACTAAAGAGTCTTTACTATAATTTTTAAACATTCGCTGTCCCGGGAAATATGATATTACCGTGAAACTGGCCGCGCAATAAGTTGACACGCGGAAATTGAATGTCCCGTTAGTTGCGCCGACAATGAACGGACGGCTCGCGGCCGACAGCCGACGGCTCAGGAGCCTGACAACCAGCCCGTTTCCACCTAGGTACTAGTTTATATTTAGCTATTGCTTTGCTGGTATTAAAGTCCTTGAACTAAAATTTCTATATGCAAAATTTTATCCAAACCTATTTAGAGGTCGTGAACTTCCAAAATTCAAAACAAATCAGCTTACTTAAAATGTATATTAGTAGGATGTCACACACACACACACACACACACGCACACACTCACGCCCTTTATCCCCGAAGGAGTAGGCAGAGGTGCAACTAGTGCATCCACTTTTCGCCTTGCGTATTCCATCCCATGATGTGATAGGGGGTGAGCCTATCGCCATATCGGGCACAAATTCCAGACTCCGGGCTGATACAGAGAAGAAAAACCCAATATCACTTTGCCCGGCCCGGGGATCGAACCCGAGAATTGCAGCCGTACCGTAATACAACAACGCCACCGATGATGATTCATTCGCAGTCATGTTTAGTAATAGGATGTCAGGTTTAGTAATATATTCTGAACTCTCACATAATATATTATTATAGTATTGTGAAAGACCTACTTCATAGAAAATCGTATTACTGTCGAGAATTTACGGCAAATAGTGTATAGGTGAAATTATAGCATCTGTTATAATGGAAATCAGAGCTGGATTAGTCGAAATACATAAAATTATTACATCTATTTCTACCGCCAAGCAGCAGTGTGCATGCACTGTTGTGTTTTGATTTGAAGGACATTGTAGCCAGTGTAACTACTGGACATAATGAGACTTAACATCTTATGTCTCAGGATGACGAGCGCAGTGGAATGCCACACAATACTTTGTAACTCAAGGTGCTGGATGGTGTTGTTACTGTTTATGGGTGGTCGTATCGCTTACCACCAGGCGAACGGCATGCTCGTCATTCAATGCAATACAAAAATAAAATATGTATAAATTAATATGAGTAAAGCTTTATTGTGTTTCTGGCTTATTTTCAAATATATTAAGATGATGATTTATGATTTAATCATCTACACCAAAATTCACATAACACCTTGGCCGGGCATTTGCCTATATGGTGGTAATACCATATGCAATTATGTTTTGAGGTCAGTGGATACAGCAGTTATGTGCTTACCTAATTTGACGAATAAGACATGATCTGTAGTTAGAAGACAAAAGTAAAACAGAAAATAACAGTATTATTCTTCAGATTGACCGTTAAGTATTGCGGATCTACCTAACCCTTCGGATAAAGGCTTGATCGATAGTTAAACAATAGTAAAACAGAATAACACTGTCGAAAAATCTTGAAATTAACCTTATATTGTATTTATTTTATCGACAGCCGGGCTAGTTGGTCTCACTGCACCTGATGGTAAGGGAAGTGTAGCCCAAAAATGTCGACTAGCAAGATAAACATCTCCGGACAGTCGGCACAGTTATGCCGGCCTTTTTTTTCTTTTTTTTTTTTTTTTTTATCGCGGGGAAAAAACGCTTTATCGCTACCACCACTGGGGGGTGAGTGGAACGGTTATGTTGGTTTCACATGGTCTTACGGCCCAATGTCGATACTCGGGAGTATAGCATCATCCGAGCGAGCATTGGACCGAGTCCCTAACACTATGTACACCCTACACCGGCATACCAACCAAAACCCGCGGTGGCCTTCTTCGGCGCCTACGGGACGGCCCCGGGGTATCTTGTTGCACAAAGATAGCTGCACAGGACCGCCCCAGCGCGATGCCGCATTGCGGCCCCTCTCTAAATGAGGAGGCTGAGAAGCCTCCAAACTCTAAAGCACGCCTTCGGCGTTTACGACTGCGGGAGACCGACTACGCGCATTGTCGTCCACCTCGGAGTCGCTTACATTGAAGTAGTTGAGTGAACAGACCCCCACTGCTCACCCCGTGACTATCGCCAACCCCATTTAGTCGCCTCTTACGACAGGCAGGGGATGCCGTGGCGGCATCTACGGCCTGCTTTATTGCTTCTTCACGCTCCGCTTGGAGGACCCCAAGTTGTAGGAAAGAGGGAACACGTACTATGCTGGCAAACTGTTCTACAGCTGTTGTATGTACGATACTTTCTTTCAGACAAGTAGTCACTAAGTAACAGGTAAAAAAGGCCAAAAAACTAAACCTATTACTGCGGATGCCATAATAACGAGCGATACGATTGACATTCGACGGAATCCGGACGCTGCGCGATATCGATTCAAAGCTTGCATGCAATACACGTACCACTCGGCCGCCACGATTTACGCAGTGCAATAGTTTGCAGTGATTCATGTTTGAAATACCATTTTTGATCTACATTGTAGAATAGATAAGTGCATTAGATATAGTTCTCATTGCATCCGTCTAGTTATGGCTTGTTGACCGGGAGTTTTTGCTTTAGACTCCCAAGATTCTACTTTGGAGTGTAATAAGGGTAAGTAAATAAAGAAGTCAGAATGAAGGTGATGTGCACGATACCCTAGTTGGAAATCGAAGGGTCTTTCAAGACGATGTTTGCAGGTTCAAAACTCAAGGTACACCTCTGACTTTTCGGAAGTTACGTGATTATTAATTATGAATAATTATCCTTCGATTTAACGGTAAAGAAAGATATTGTTAGGAAATCTACATAACTCAGAATTTAAGCTGATACTGAATAGAATAATCCAATATCACTTAGATATACAATATTGATAAGTCAAAAAACAGGGTACCAAATGTCACGTGTTAATTTCAAGCACATCATAGATCATCATAATGTATCACGATAATACATAAACATGAATGCATAGTTATGAAACTGTCATTGTCAATCTTGCGCAATACATAACAAATAAAAACACAAAAGCATTGAAACAACTTAATATCGGAAAAGGTAACCCTGTCTCGGCAGTAATTACAGATCTGTTTGAAATTGTGATCGGACGTTCGGACAATACCCTATTGATTCAGAAGTTCCAACTTCGCAACCGACTATTGTACAGCAATAATTATATTTATATATAGTCATAAAAGTATGCGGGAATGTTCAATTGAAAACGTACTCTTATAGCTTTATTTGTAATTTTCCTACAAATAAGCATTAGTATTTAGAATGGCTTCGCCTAGTATAGTGTATATCGGTTATCGACTAGGAATTCCCAGATTGGCTAACGCCTTGTGTGTTTACTTATGACACAATTTACCTTGGCTTAAATCCCACACAGCTTAGGTAAAATACCTGTCTAACAAATCGAAATTCCTACATGGAAGCGAGATAAATGGTCACGTGGATGAAGAAAGTATCCAGGATCAAACAGTGTCTCCCAATACAAGTATTCCTATACTTAAAAGGAGACGCCAAAACCTGTAATTGTAATAGATTTACACAATACAATACAAAAACATTTATTCACACACAACACCATGACACAAACAAATTACAAACAATAAAGAAATTATGTACAAAAAAATATAAAAAAATTTAAGAATATAACTCACCAACACCAATAAACATAAAAGAAATAAAAAAAAAAACAGAAAATATCAAGGATTGCAAAGGTATTAGCGTATCGTCCCAAACGTCATGGTGTGAGTGCGAAACGGGTCCCATTCAGCACATTTAGTAGTATTTAGTTGGTGCCAAATAAATAACTTATTAAAAATTTAATTAAAAAGGTGGATGAATAGATAAAACCATTTACTAGAGCGTCGGCTTGCCTTCTACTATAAAATTTTGCAATGAATTCCTTATCAAAGTCATCTCAAGGTTCTGCTTCAAGTGAAACACATTATACTAATCAGCTACAAAGTCTATGAATTTTATCATATTTAACACTATATACATTTTTGCTATTAACTCGAAAACTAGCAATTCATGCGGTGCCACGCCTTTATATAATTTTCAATTCACAATTACTTCCCGTCTCTAAATCTGTTTTATTGCATAGACCATATACAAACCGAATAAATAGCAAATAAACAGTTAGCTGGTCTTTTTCATTGAAGCAATTCTTAGATGAAACTTTTAGATGGCAGTCTCCTTTGCTTTGACTGTTATAGAATGACATAGGAATAAAAAATATGAATCAAGCATTGATGTATTAAAAAACCCGAATCAAGAATTTTTTTTTCAAAAAAATAAAATAGTCCGTAATATTTCAAAAACTTTGAAACTTTTAGAAG
This sequence comes from Sphinx pinastri, assembly GCA_947568825.1. Classification (NCBI taxonomy): domain Eukaryota; kingdom Metazoa; phylum Arthropoda; class Insecta; order Lepidoptera; family Sphingidae; genus Sphinx; species Sphinx pinastri. The sequence continues at coordinate 6,251,453 of OX387620.1, forward strand.
TAATTTTCTTTCTTAAGTTCATCTATCTTCCCTGAAATTTTGTTGTGCTATTTTATTAAAAACACGCGGTTTGATAATTTCCTGTTGTTTAAAAAAAATGATTTGTCTTCAACTTATAGGATTTCCTATAATTGTTTTAGGCCAACAGCTATGATACCATCAGACATTAATAGTCTTCCTCCACCTTCACTTATCCCAATTCATCGGGGTGTTCGCGCAACACACTTTAACCATGTTGCTGAAGAGATTTTTCCTATCTTATGTAGTTTTACGACCGGCACGACGACCCCTTTTGTTTAGTCCTTTCTAAAATTGTTAGAAAAAAACAAAATACTATTAAGAGTAGACAATGGAAAGAACTGAACATTAAAATTATAATTAGTAATTTTATCTTCCTTAAACAATTTATTGTATTTGCACTGTGTCTGCTGCGGTCTGTATTCTTAGTTTTATTTCACTACAATCCATACATATTGATTTGAAGGAGTGGTACAAGATTCGACAATCGAGTATTGGCAGCATAATAAATAATACTAGACGAACACCCCTCTAGAGAGTCGCATTCATGTTTTTCTTTGCGCATTTTGTAATACTAGGTTATACCACGTTATATTACTATGCTTGCAAATTCGCCTGCTTGGAAGACTTTCCTACGATAAGTCACTCTGTGAAATTTTTCGGAATAAAAAGTAACATTACTGCGTTAGTCCTGGCCTTGGATTATCTGTGTGGCATCATACAAATCTATTCAGTATTTTCCGTCTGATATTCTAGAAAATATCCAAAATATCTCCATGGTTTTTTCAAACTTTCACACAAATTCATTATCTTATGAAAATTACGATCACTGAGTCGTGATCTACAACTCAGTGATAGTCCTCACGGGTTGCAAAAAAATCGTTTTCTCATTAGTATTATAATAAAGTCGTCTTTCGCCGTTCATTCTGTGAACATACCTTATCTGCCTCTTCAAATGAGGCAAAAAACTAAATCCCGGGCTTAGCATAATCCCATGCTTACCTGCACATGCTTGTACTAAATACCTAATGAGGTTAAGTGTAAAAATTGGGAATTCTTTTTATATTCGTTGAATCATTTTTATTGGTTACTTTTCCTAAAATATGTGCTGGTGGTAGAACATTTGTATCCTAACCATTGATATATTAAAAAAAACGTGACCACGTGGCCAACTTGGTACCGTGCAACCGTTTTAAATACTTGTTTTTCAAACATTACTGGTGGTAGGTCTCTCATTATGTAAGAGATCGTCTGGGTGGGTACCACCGCAATGTCTATTTCTACCGCCAAGCAACACTGTGCATGCACTGTTGTGTTTCGGTTTGAAGGACATTGTAGCTAGTATAACTACTGGACATAATGAGGCTTAACATCTTATGTCTCAGGATGACGAGCGCGGTGGAATGCCACACATTACTTTGTAAGTCGAGGTGCTGGATGGTGTTGCTACTGTTTATGGGTGGCCGTATCGCTTACCAGCGTTGCGTCGTCTCGTCATACAATGCTATAAAAAAAAAATGAGAGGTGTCAAGGGACACCCGGATGGAACGAAGTTCCTTTCGATTAATTAGTGAAGGAATTGTAATAAAATTGTATTTATATAACAGAGTGTGTATATATATAAATATATAAATATTTTCCTATTTACGTTCCTATATATAAGTTTCTAGAGAAAAAAAAAATAAGTGTGGCACTCGGGGACTGCCGCGGTAAAGCTATTGCATAGCATTTTTATCACAAATTTTGATTGACTAAACACAAATTCGATCTTACGCTTACCACATAAAGTAGATTTTTAAACGCGAGCAAAGCACGTTTAGTCTTGTTATTGATAAATGTCAGTAACCAAAGTAGAATAAATCAACAAAATTTGAAAAAAGAATGTTACGTTCGATTCTTTTGTACTCGTGCCGTGCCAACGCTGGGGAAATAGCTTCTACGCAATGTATTTAAGGTTCATATTAGATTAGTAAGAAATGGTTTTATTTATTTATTTATAAGATTCTCCAGCAGATTGTACATTAAGTTTACACAGGTGATTTATAACAATGGTCATATTCTGATGCACAACCAACTTAAAGGAGTACACAGCATTCAATTTAATGACTTTAATAAATAAAATAAATAATAATATACTCGTTTCAAGAATTATAGCTTCTACGCATTGTATTTAAGGTTCATATTAGTAAGATAATAGCAAAAAGTGTCGTGACAACTTTCCGTCCAGCCCCCTTTCACAACGCGCGATAAGGAACTTCGTTCCAAAAAACAACAGTGTTACATAAAGCTGAGCAGTTGGTTTGTTATTTTATTTGAATGCGCTAATTACTTAAACTATTGATCTGCCTCTATAAATCATTTCACTAACAGGCGGTTACATTAACGCGGACGAAGAAGCAGCTGATGAGGCGTCGCGAAAACGCTGTTAATTTGTTGCTGAGAAGCACTACGCCTCTATGAAACTGACAGATGCTGTAGTTGCTAAAACAATAGTTAGTTTCATAGTAGTTTCATAGCGTTTTTCCCTTTAGCTAAGTTAAGACTTGGACGCCATACACTTTTGAATTTGGGTGTCTCAAAATGTAAAATTTATGGAGACAGAATAATTCTTGCTGAATCAATGGCTGTGCGATTGTTGAGTCTCGCGTTGCAATTTCTTTTTAGGAACTGCAAGTAACCCGACACTATAAATTGTCGAAAGTTACCCAGATTTACAGATTGGCAAACTTGTCGCGTTGATGCAAGAGGATAATAGTCTACAATTTTACGTGGCATGACCTGTTGAGCAGTCCGGTCCTGGCGGCCGGCCAAACCCCAGCGGCTCTTTTACATAATTCACCAAATTCATTATTGGACACGTTTTAAAGCCATTACGCGATTGATGACACTTTTAACATCGTTATCGTGTGCCAACTTTTATCACTGTTTGGACAGACGTTTTAGATCTCTCGATTGTTATCCGAAGAGCTTTGAATCATTTTAATTGGCTCGCTGTGATATTAGCTTTTTGGTTTGATATTGAATTTATAGGGTTTTCATTTAAATTGTCAGTAAATGTGGTAAAAATCTTTACCATACCATACCAGCCCTGTATTATATACTGGCCACAGCTGAGCATGGGTCTCCTCTACAATTGAGAGGGTTTAGGCCTCTAAAAATCTTTAGCCTACTTTTTTTTGATTGTGCATCTTTTCAAATCTACAATGTTTAGAAGTTTGTTGAATTTCGTGAATGAAAGCCAATTACGAAAACTTCAGTGTTTAAAGACAGCTTAAAACAATGGACTCACAACAATATAATTTAATTAGTATTTAATTCTAGGGAACTTGTCATTATTAGGTACTTTGTAAGGTAATTTCTATTTTGAGTACCGACCGAGTTCTTTGTGGGGTTGTTATTGTTTACGAAAAATTCCGAGACTTTGATTATCTGAAATAACTATCTCTGAAAATTAATCAGTTACTCTAAAAAACCCTTACTACTTATAGATTTAAGTAGATAGTTGTTGCAAAATATAGTCGATATAGGACTGATTTCTTATTAAGCTATAAACTAACGTCTGCTATGATAAAACCTACCCTCTATAAAATCTCTCCACGAACAAAAGTAGCGTAATGAGGCGCATTTAAGATTTCTCGTAATAGCAAAGCGTTAGCTAATTAATCTCACAGAATCGAAAAAAAAATCCCCTCCTTCGGAAGAAAAACGACATGTCCGCTTTTTGTATGGGTGCTGGTTCTTTATTCGAACAAAATCAAAAATTATAGCGCTTTAAGTTTTATGATATATGCAAAAGGCTAGTTTATGGGAGTTCTATCCAAATATATAGATATATATATATATATATATATATATATATATATATATAAGTATATTGGTCCAACTGTGGAGAGGACATTTCACCGACCACAGCTTGTCTCAGAAGAATCTCCAACAGTTGACGCTGTTTAAATCATCTACAATAGATGTAATAGGCCATAATAATAATAATTGGTTAGATTTTACGTCGAATAAAAAACCGTTTTGGACATGTCCTTTCTGAAAATTCGTCACATGGATAATTTTGTAAACAGATTAGGGTAAGTCGACATATGCAATATGTCATTGTATGTGCAGAGGTTACTAACGGCCCAGTTTAAAACACACCTGTAGGCGAGTACAGATTTCAACGGAATAATGAAATTCTCATTCACTCCTCTCGATATGGACGTGTGCAAATGAGTTTGCGGAACTTAAGAACGTATTTCCATATCGTTCTGAATATCTTCGGTTGGAATTCAGTTTTGACTGGTGCCAAAATACATTTTAATTTCTTGGGTAAAGGTAATATTTGTTTGAATTCTTTAGGGCCGATTTTACCGGTTGGTGATAAACGCTATTTGTCACATAAATGTATAAGCCCACCAGATACAAAAGTCACGGTCTAATCAATGCTCTAAATGAGAGTGTGACTTTTGGTATTGGTCCGGTGAAATTGGCCCCTAGTCTTTTCCTTTGACAATAACATTATTCCTAAGTACCTACTTTAGACTTTTGGTTGGTGAAGAGCGAAAAGGCTGAAATAATTCCACAAACGTCACGTAAAGCCATTATTAGAAAGTTATATAGCCCAAGTATACTAACGCTAGACCATTCAGGTAATAAAGTTTGTTTTTATTGCTATTGAATAGTAGGGTATAACTTAATGACGAAACGAGCATGCCGCTTGACTGATGGCTTACCATCAGTCAAGCGGCATGCTCGGCGGTCGTATGTCTTAACATACGACCGCCCATAAACAGTAGCAACACCATACAAAACTTTAATGTATGTAAAGTACTGCGCGCAAAGTACTCCACTGCGCTAGTCACCCTGAGACATTAGATGTTAAATCTCATAATGCCCAGTAATTACGCTGGATACAATGTCCTTCAAACCGGAACACAACAGTGCATGCACAATGCTGCTTGGCTTTCTTCATTCCTTGTTAAAAGGACGTGTCCAAAAACGGGCCTAAAATTCTGACCAAGACAGTTTATATATATTTGGATAGAACTCCTAACAACTAGCCTTTTACAATAAAAGGTTTAATTTTAATGCAGGCCGCTTCTGACAGTTTGGCCTGGAAATCTTTGGGGTGGTCTATGTTCATCAGTGGACTTCTAAAGACTGAAGAAGAAGAAGTTGAATTTTAATGGCCTCTGATTTTGACATTGACGTAATTTTATTTTGCTTAAAAACTACACTTATAAACGTTGTTAAAAAAGTTAGTTAATAATGGAGGCGTCCAAATATATTTTTTTATGGATTCAAGATCCATATTTTGCCCCTTTAATATCCGTAAAGTTGGAGCCTGGTTAGATTTTGAGGCCCAGCATCCATACAAAAAGCGGACATCTCCTTTCAACTTTACCATGTACGAATTTCAACTTTATCAGATTATTCTTAAGTCTAGACGGTTTCAGATAATATTTAATCACATCTAACGCCTTCAAGTTATACTTTTGATCCATATAGCGCTCTAGTAAAAACAAATAAGATAATTTTTTCACTGTTCGATCTCTTAATCAATTCTCGCCGACTTTGTATGTTCTCTGAGGCATAAATCTTTTCATACAATCCTTGTAAGCTAACCTCAATATCCCTGCTCTTTTAAACGATAGGTTTTCTTAGGTAACTTTGTTATATTTTATCGTTTACATACGAATGAAAAGAAATTTTGGAGCAAGCATTTTTCTCCATTCATTAAGATGCTTAACTCTATTTTAAAAAGGTTCACTAAAATTATCTTTAGCTAAAATTCGAAATGTCTGGTTGAAATCACAAAATAATAAATATTCTACTCAAAGTTCTACAAAGTATGTGAATCAATGTGGAAATACACATCTTCATAAAAAGAATACTAAAAGATTTTTGCCATTTTCCAATCTAGCAGAAACTACAGCAGAAACTACTAAAAAACTACAACAATCGATAAACTCTTTTCCAACGCAATGAATTAAATAACAACTTCAAACATGCTCGTATAGTTTTCAATTAACTTTGCATACTATAGAACCCATAATGGTTCGACGCTAGTCGGTAATTACAGGGGAATAAAAAAAAACAAGGAGCCGGCAAAACACCTCAGGCGTTATACATCAAGAGGCAGACGTGTTGATTAATGGCTCCTGAAAATATTTACCGCTGACGGAATGAGAAGATAATAACGGGAACACCGCCTAATTAGATTAGCTAATGATTTTTGGCAGTTCGTTTAGAGGAAAATTTATTAAAATGCATTTTATTAAATAAAATAATGTAATAATATCATCTCTCTAATGTAGTAACCAAAATTGAGAAGGGCATACTTTTTTTTTTAAACGACGACATCCGTTTACGTATTACTGCCGTACTCATCGGTTTAAACCGTCCTACCGACTAAAACCCCGCCATTCTACTCCCTCTTCCTTATAGCGAAGTTCGCGGGGTGCGCATGTGCATGCAACTGGAACCTTTGCAGGAGTCGGCTCTTGGACAGAGCCTCTCGCCGTCCAAGGAATGACCCGCCCGCCACCTACAGACACGCTTAGGGAGGTCGTTAGTCGTCTCTCCGACGTCTGCTGCCAGAGGGAAGTCCAATGGACAGCTCCCTTTCTCTCTCCGCCGCCTCTTTGGCGGACATGACTTGTTCGTAAAAAGAGGCAACGGAGTTCCACACATCTTCACTCACGACCATGGCTGCCACAACAGTTGCAAGCGAAGTTGTTGCCCACAGTCGTGAGTAAATTTTGGCGCGGTGAGTTTCATGCGGGGCAAATGGCCAAAGTGTGCATTGCCGAGTCTTCGGCGCACTCACAATGATGACACCCTGGTGTCAGCTATCGACGAATCTGACACAAAGAGAAGGGTATACTAAAGTGGTTTGGGCATTTGGAGAGGATGGATGATAGGAGATTGACAAAGCGGATATATAAGGGCGAATGTGGATGGAAGAGCCGGTAGGGGTTGACTGCAGTGAACATTCGAATGTCAAATATCTAACATTCTTCGTAAAGGCCAGGTCAAAAGTACCATGAACCGGCGGGAATACATAAAAAGATTGATGAAGGTGGAAAAAGCGAGAGAAGTATGCCAGAATCGAGCAAAGTGGCAATCCATAGTCTCTGCCTACCGCTATGGGATAGAGGCGTGATACTATGTATGTGTGTATGTATGCATGTATAGTATCAGCTCTGTATACTTTCCCACTACACGGGCCTCCTCAACTACTGTGAGGGTTTAGGCTTTAGTCTACCACTCTGGCCTAGTGCAAATTAACAGACTTCACATAACGTCAAAATTCTTATAGAGAACTTCTCATGTCTCCTGCAGGTATCCTCACGATGTTTTCCTTCACCGTTAAAATAAGCTATAATTCTCTAAGAATACACACATAACCTTATTCAAAATCTTCGTGCAAACCTATATAAGCGTTAGTACTACTCAAGTAAACACAAATACCAACACCAACAACAACAGCACACTCATTATACTGTGGTAATTTTGTGTGGGGTTTGGTCACATCAAGAATATTTTAACGATGGGACAAGTTATCACGCCAAATTAAATAATATTGTGCATGCATTGTATTTTATACCTTGAACTGAGTTTAAAAAGAGCAACACAAGAGTTTCTTGCCCGTTCTTCTCTGGTGATAACTTCTTTCCGAACTGGTGGTAGAGTTAATATTGGCGGAATCTAAATAATGTTTAACATTTTATGGGTTCGAACAAAATAATTTCATTTCATTACTTTAACATCGAAACATAATGTACAGTCATTCGAAAATCCATAACCAACCATATAATAAACCAGATTTGCGATCCAGATGGTTAAGTCTACAAAAAATCGACTTTGCAAAGAATAGCTACATAGGTGGCGTCAGTAAATCACTTAAGAGTTAAGAGGCTCGATTTATTTCAATAAGTCTATATTACGCCTCAATCTCCGCAGATATGGATCTCATGGAAAAAATATTTCGGTAAAATATCGGAGAACGAACTTTTACATCGGTTGTAAGCATTTTTCAATGGATAATGGAAGAGCATCGAAGCGCTTCGTTCGTACCGTCATACGTCTTTATTTTTCGTGTCTTATACAATGGGTTATTATTGACAGTATATTGTGTGATCAAATAATTTAACCGATACGATATCGAGTGAGTCAATTTTACACAATATCCCGGAATTGTTTAAATTTATACGTACAAAACAATATACTGTTAATGTGAGCGTGTAGAAATGACTGAAGGGTTTGGATTAGTTTGTACAATTTTGGCAACGGAAATCTATTAACCATAAGTAAGGTACCAGGACCCGCTCGGTAATTTGACCAAGTAAAACTGCATTTCCGAGATAAAAATGTATTATAGTATGTAGCACTAAAGTTAAACTATAAAGCTTCCGTCTTGTGAATTAAAAAAATAATTATCTCACAAATCATAGTTTTTGATGTGTTTTGTAAGATTGCAAGAGGAATTAAAACATTGGGACGTTTATGTAACGGTTAGTGCACTTACCATCAGGCTACCCATATAATTGATTGGAAAAATATATTTTTCATAGAAGGTAAAAGACTACACAGACAACGGTTATCGTGAAATTGCAAATACCTTCTCAATTTTACCAAGAAGTACACATAGACCTAGTGTAAGCTGGCAAATGGATATTACTAAGAAATATCTATGCTTTGATGAAACAAAGGCAATGCTGTCTTGTCCAATATCTTCTATTGTCTCGAATCGAGAAACTTTTCATTTCCTACAGATATTTACAATAAAATGGTTATTGAGTTCGATTTATCCTTTTATTGTAACACCTTAGCGGGAAAATCCTTTGAAGCGATGAATATTCTTGTTCAGATCTGAAGCTATGTCAATTGGAAAGTATGCTATTTAAATTGTAAAACGTAATAATTTGAGAAGTATACATATATTGGTTGTGTTAAGTTACACAATCATAAAATGTTGCTAAAATTCATTCTCGGAAGAGAAACCGTGTGTAGAAACATAAATGAAATATGGGAAACTTCGACACACTTCCCGGGAGTTTAGTTACTTACAAAATAAACCTTACAAGTTCCATTTAACGTTCATAAACCACAACTTAGGGCGTAATGTCGGTAACTTCACCATTATGTGGTAAATCCATATAGATATTAGATACTGAGAACGGAAAGAGCTTTAACTATCGACTGTCAAATAGGGAATATGCATACATTTTTTTTATTTGTTTAATCCAGTCTTTACTTCGTTATAATAAAGTAAAAAATATAAATATTGTTGAAAGTGTACTAATTATTTTTTAAAATAATATATAAAATATCGATTGAATTTGACGTGTTTAAACGCCCCCACTTTTCGCGCGCTTCGGATGACGTCACAGAGCACGTTCAGTGTTATTTACTGTATGCATAGAGAGTTATGACTGAAGGTTTTTCAGTTTAAATCGCTGTTAAGTTATGGAAGAAGCTGAAAAACCATTTTATAGATATTGCATGGTACCAATGTGCCAAAAAACAATTAGAAGTACACCAGATAAAGTGTTTTTTTCTGTTCTAAGAGATACGAAAATATGTAAACAATGGTGTTATTTTATGAGAAGCGTTAAAGTATCTTCAATATCGCGTTTACGCTGTTGTGCAGATCATTTTAATGTAAGTATATTATATTTTGACAGTTAAAATGGTGTGAATTGGTCAGAAGTAAAAATAAAAGTTGGAAGAAAACTCAGTAGAGCATAACACACAAAAAATATTTGATATGTCATCTATTTCGTTAGGTATCTATTTCTCCATCAAATACTTTAACACTTCACACACACAACATTCATTAAAACCGATTAAAATGTAATAAAGTTAGGTGTATGTTAACAACATTTAAAGTTATGTTTAGGTAAGTATTGCTGTGTGCACATATGCATCATAACCGATTTAATAGATAAAAAAATATTATATATTACAATAATTACTTTTCCACTTTTACTCCTTTGACCGAGGTTGACGTAAAATCATGATTTGATGCAAAATATGTTGTCATCATAAAATTATATACTTATTTTGGTAGATGATCCGGTTGTGCTTTGACAAAACCACTTTCTGTCACTGTTCTTAATAATCCCTAGTATCATTATGTATCAAAATCGTACTAGGTAAAAGAAAACACTACAGGAATATAAATTAAAACAATTTTTCTCTCAAATACGACTAGCAAAGTATGAATATAAATCCCATAACGTGCTCTGTGACGTCACTTTACGTTTCGACCAATGGTGATGCGTTTCGTGAATTTATATTTCCCGCGCATAATTTACGCTTTTTGAAAAAAGTTTTATGCCATTAAATACAAACTAAACAAGAAAATAATGGTTTAGGAGTAACATCAGGACCACAAAGTATCGAGGATAAAATAATCAAGTTAATTTAAATCACTTGCATATTCCCTATTAATACAGTCTTAAAAGTAAAATACTTACTATTGAGTTCTTATAGGCATAGATAGAATACAAGGTAATGGCCGCAGAGTTGCTTTGTCCTTTTACAGAATGGTCAATATTGCTCAGTACTTAGTTACATTTCCTGCAACTTACACCCATCCTGTGATGTGATAGGGAACTATATATATACACATACATATAGCTTGCCTCTATATATATATATATATATATATACTAGCTTTTGCCCGCGATTCCGCCCGCGTGAAGAAGTTTTCCCGGGATAAAAGTACCGCTTTATATTTTACCGGGATAAAAAGTAGTCTATGTGTTAATCCAGAACATGGTATACCTGTGTGCTAAATTTCATCGAAATCCGTTCAGTAGTTTTTCTACATACATCCATTCTTACAAACTTTCGCGTTTATAATATTGGTAGGATATTCCGAATCGAAAAACTCAGAGAAATATGTGCAACCCATGATTCGAAACCAGGATGTCTTAACTGTCCAGATACGCTGCCACCAAACCAGAAAAGCTAGTTATGATACCATACCACATTTGTAGTGGAAATTATTTAATCAAACAACATGAAGCGAACCAGTTCTGTAATCTATTTATTGTGTTTGAAGTTCAGAGCTTCAGTAAGGATCTTTACACTAGTCTTTATTTTATAAGCTTCATGTTACATATTCTGGATGTTCCGTGTTTAGTTAACGTAACAAGCGTCCGAGAAGGAGAGGATTATGATAATGGTATTATCATGGAGGTAAGAAATAAGTAGTTCATATTAATTCCATTATTATATATCATACTGACGTTTGAATGAAGCATGATGAAATAACCAGGATTAATGTAGACTTAGTGTAGGACGCTCTGCTGTACGATGGACCGACTTGATGACTTGGAAAAGGTGGCGCGTAGCGGATGGATGCGGACTGCTCAAGACCGGGGTGGTTGGGGTACGTACTTTTCAGATATGCGATGCCTAAAATCACATACCTCACATCCAAAATCTAATATATTTCGATACTTAACCTCAGATATGTATCTCATAATTGGTGACATTTGATCTTTGATCTTAGACCTCCTATATTATCTGAATTCTAATATTTAAAACCGAAGATAGGTACCACGTTCCGCAAGTAAAATTTCATTTCGGAAATTGGACATCAAAACTATTACATTTGTATACTATATCTCTTATATGCTATATACCCCTTATATTATACTTTATTTCAAACCCCTTTGATTTACAATCTCGTATTTATGAATTAAATGAAGCGACGATAGCCTAGTTGGGAATGGAACGGTCTGCCGAGACAATGTCCGGAGGTTCAAAACCCAAGGCACACACCTATGACTTTTCGAAGTTACGTGTGTATTGTTATCAATTATCGTTCGCTTTAACGGTCAAGGAAAACATCGTGAGGAAACCTGCATACCAGAGAAGTTCTCTGAATTTCGAAGGTATGTAAAGTCCGCCAACCCGCACTAGGCCAGCGTGGTGGACTAAGGCCTTAACCCCTCTCAGTAGTAGAGGAGGCCCGTGCTCAGCAGTGGGCAGTATATAATACAGGGCTGATTGCATTGCATTTATGAATTCTGATATGTGGTATTTAATATACTGTCAGCCACATGCAACATCCGCTATGCAAAATCTGATAGGCGAGGTTCAACTTCCGACCCGTACCCAGTATCCCATATACTATGACGTATGACCTATGTATGTTGGCCTATTACTGACACAGAGATTGCCTTTCTTCTTTTATGGGTCCGTTTGTCTTGTTACTTTGAATATGGCATGGAAATATTCCGAAAAAAGCAGATGTTCAGAAAATACTGTGTTGATAGGCTCATAAAATTGTTCCGCCTGATCAGATAACGACGGCGGATCATCACGTGTCACGTAAAAATTTTGGTGGCACTACCTACGATCGATTCTGCCATATTATCTTCTGCTATTTACGACCTTATAACGAAATATATGAGACTAGGTATTGCTCCCGATTTCGACCGCGTGATAAGCCTTTCCCGCTACAAAGGTCCCTAAAACACAGTACGACGCCAGTGACATCTTAAAGAATCAGATTATAAATATCCGTTATTACCCACTGGAGCAATTTACCGTAGTAAAAAGTGGAAAGGCCTACGTGTTAATCCATAACATCATCTACCCGTGTGCCAAATTTCATCCAAATCCGTTTCGTTGTTTCTGCATTTACTTTTAATAAACATACTTACAAACAATCAAAAAAAGAACAATATTCGCATTTATAATATTATTAAGAAGTAAGAAGATAAGAAGTAAAATTAGTGTTGGTCGCGGCTTCACATAATTCACTATAGCGAATCATAGCGCCATCTTTACGAATCGAGCCCGATCTCTCTAAAAATCTGATTACAAATTCAAATATTCCCTTCTTCTCGCATTTTAAAAGCTTTTATTTTATTTGCAATGCATGTATGTTTGTTCGGGTGGAATCTTGCAAGTCAATTTTGAAGCAGTTACCCTCAACCGATTGTGTTGAAATTTTGCATACACGTTCATTTAATATCCCTACGAACACAGAGAGGTGTGTCACGTAGGACTTTCTTGATTGTGATCTTATATGTAAAGACCCTCCTTCATTTACTTAATTGACTCATATCATGTGCGTTTTAAAACAAAATAAACCTTAACACAATTATTTTAAAACTTGATTTTGTTTTGGCACGTTCTATTATTTACGTTCATAAACTTGTAAATGTTTGTAATAAGTCCGGATTCAAGTCTAAGCTTGATTTAAACTTTGTATAAATTAAGCATTTTATTAAATTAAGAGCCGCCGGGGATCTTTATGTCACCAGCGGTTATTCTAATGATATTATTAATTTAATTCGTGTAATTATAATTCTAAATAATGAATTTATTTTAGGTGATTACAACTTTCTTTGTCGTATAGGCTTATGTTATTAGCCAGTACTAATTTCACTCGAAATGTTTATAATTTTTTGTTATTATTTTTAAACAACTTAACATAATAATTTTACGGAATATAAAAAAACGCTTATTTTTATATAATTATTCAAAGTTTAATTCTAGAATTAGGTTCTTTGATTTAAATTAAGTTAAGCCTGTGGGAGTATTTTCAAGCATGGTATTATATTATGTTCAATTCTAAATAATCTTAAATTATAATGTCCAAATTATATTATAAAAAAAATCTTGGTTTTTCAGTTTTCATTTCGCCACAAATGAATGACTTCAGTGGATTGAGCGATCTAGTTGCATAACTGCCTACGCTTTTGGGATAAAACACACACACTCACACCTTTTATCCCCGAAGGGGTAAGCAGTGGCGCAACTAGTGCGGGTGCATACTAACATACATAAAACTGGTGACAAGTGGGTCTTGTCGCCGTGTATATTCCGTCCGAGATGTAATAGGGGGCGAACCTATCCCCATATTGGCCATACATTCGAAACTCCGGCTGATACTGAGTAGAAAAATCCAACTTAACTTTGCTCGACCCGGAGATCAAACCCAAGACCTCAGCACGTATCGTAATACAACTAAGCCATCGAGGTAGTCAGGTAGGTAGGTAGTTTGAGATAAAATCCTGTATAATATATTCATTAGAATTGAGTAACCCTTTACCTCTATTTTCAAGTTTTTCGATGAATGGCATAGCAATGATAAAGATTTCCGATAATAGGTACTTCAATTATTTACAAATAATATGAGATTGAAGATTAGATGAAATTACAAATAACATAGGTATTTTAAAGTTATCTGTGTATTAATTCTTCACTAAAATAAGCAACTACCTTTATTCCTATTCAAAAGCTACACATATGAAATATTTTCGTAATAAGATTAACAAATACCAGAATTCAAAAACAACAACCAAAAAGGCTGTCAGCCTGCATTGTGCCCGCCACGTCAATATCAAGGCTCGGGTGTGCTTTGGAATTAGGCGAGTGAGCGAAATGTTTCCGCCCGAAGTTATGACGGTACCTTGATTTACCGTCGCTGCGCAAAAACCGTTGAACTAAATACATGCAAATGTTTCTACATAATTCTTTATGACAGTTTTAGGTAGTATTCGAATTTTCTTGCTTTCAATTATTGCAAGGTTTAATCTCCTATTTATGATTGGGATCCTTGTTTAAGCTTTAAAGTTTATAGATTAAATTCAATAGAGTGGCATTAAGAAAGCAATTGTCCTGTTACTTCTCGGTAAATAACACGCTTTAATATTGTAGAGGAACCGTTAAACTATTGCAAAACAGGCAGGTTGCAATTTATTCATTTCCTAGTTTATGAACAATGGAACTTAGTTTTCAAACTATTTAATGACAGCGCATTCGCAGTTTGCAGACAAAATGTTTGAATTTCAGCTCAACCATCGAATAGCGGTACGGTGGACCTTGGTTTTAAAATTCTATATTTTAAACCTTAATTACAAGCTAATATTATTATTAGCAATTTCAACACTAAGCAAGATTGTGATAGGATTACGCCGGTACGCTTGAAAGGTTGACAGAGACGGAACTGCACCTGCTTTAGCTATATCATGGAACTAGTTCATTACCATAACCCACTAGTTCCCAAAATTACCGGACCACGACCAGACTAACGAAAATTTCAAAATACGGGAGTTACCACATATGAATAACCAGATTACTAATTTGTTGGGATGGTTCGTGGAATCTTAAATTACTTGTAAGTAAAAGGTCACGTCTATGTCAGTCGGCTGACCTTTAGCATTGTGCAGCGACGTGGAATAACATTATTTATACCTTATTGAACCCTGTTGCCGTTAGATATTGATTACTTGTCGATATTTTCATATTCCTTAACTTGTTATTCGCATTAGTAGAATCTTACTGGAGCTATGAATAAAAAATTTAGTTTTATTTAAAACACACCGATTGGAATTTGTGACCGATTTGATTATAGTTACGTCTCCTTTAGCATTATGAAAAGCTTAGCGAAATGTGCCTATTCTAGTGGCATCTTCGCCTAACCTTTTAGGGATAAAGGTGTTAGCATATTATGTATTTTATTGTACGTCATAATATTTACTGCCCATCGGTATAACTTCTTCTTCTTCTTCCTACTGGTGATAGGTCTCTCATATGTAAGAGTCCATCTGGGTGGGTACCACCGCAATGTCTATTTCTGTTCATCCAAAGAGGTGCGGGCAGGTATACAACTAATACAAAACTGATCGCCGAACTTATATCTAATCCATCATGTCTCACGAGACAAACCTGTCCATAACAATGTCTCAGTTTAATTATTGCAGCACGATGTTCGGGCCGAGGTTAAATTTGAAAGCAGAAAAAAATATTCAAAGAGTACAAAATGCCTGCATACGATTTTGTTTCAACATACCCCGGAGAGAATTTATCACACCATATTTAAACAGGAAAAAAATTCTCAATATGTCTGCAAGAAGGGAATTACAATACGCATGCACAGTATAAAGAGTAATATGGAATAAAAATCCAGAATATTTGTTTGAAAGACTCTCCTGGGTAAAAGATGTAACCCATAGAAATCTACGGTCAGCTACTAGTAACTCTCTTGTTACTCCAGTGCATAGCTCCACACGGTACAGAACGTGTTTCAAGTTTACTGGTTTACTGCAGCAAGAATTTGGAACGACCTCCCCGCTCCTTTAAGGAAAAAGATTAGTTCACCGATATTTAAAATTAAGTACAAACATGCTTTACTTAAAAGACAGCTTGCAGCAGAAAACTTGTTTCAACCCCACTGGCAATTTTTGAGCCTATGTGACTTTTTTAACTAATAACCCACGCTGTACAACAAGGTCACACAAACACCAACACACACACATACATACATACACACACATACATACACACACACGCTCACGCACACACACTAGAGTTCCAATATTATTGAAATGACTGTTCCTTTTTATTATATAGTTATTTCATATATATTTTTTTTTACATTAGATTAATTTACTGTAACATAAAACGTTACTTGTCGCTCAGTAGGCCAACGCTATAAACTTTCCGCATAACATCTTAGGAAATAATTAGGAGAGGCTGAAAACCAGCGCTGCTCGGAACTACTGTCCCGGTCAGCACGAGCTGAGCCGCCTCCTTTTGCCTTTATTCTAGTTTAAGCTTAAGAGTATCTTTGTTATTATTAGTGTTATAAGGCAATAAACTGATTTTATTATTATTATTATAACGGGCCTCTTCATAAACACACTATCATATCTAACAATAACTATGCCATAAACTATCCAAAGAATACAAAATATTACACAAACACCAAAAGTAATTACGAAACATAAATCATAAACGAAGGGATATTTCCCGAGTGAATATTAATATTCAAAAGATATTTTCTTACATCACAAAGGGTTTCAAACTCCTCAGAGCCTTCGCATAAAATCTGACGGGATTTGACGCAGCGCTGACTGGATGAGGAGACTAGAGCGTTTTACTTTACGCGTTGTCTTTTCATTCCACGTCCAATTTCATAAAAGGCAAGTCCAAAATTTGGCTTTGCAATTGTATAGACATATTGATAGGTATCTCGTTAATGAAATTCTAAGGAGTACGTTAGTTAAGTCAAAGGCATTGACGGACTGACAGGTAACGGACAGCTCAATCGGTGAGCTCAGAACAAAGAGTACATATATTATAATATCTACGGCCCAACAGCTTGATATTACGCACAGGAGTTTCTTCCACAAAGAAGCTGAGCACTAAAAATACACCACCTAGAATTTTAATTCCCATCGGTTCCAAGACTAGTTGATTTCTTACCTCCCTTCATAAGTATGGAAGTAAACAAAATGATCCAAGGTTTGTATTTAATCGATAAGCAATATACAAATTAGAATGACCATTTGAATTCAACAAACGTACAGCAAAATTCATTTCAAATAATTAAATTGACTGCGTATCGGATCGTAAATACACAATTGTAATTAAATTTTGCTAATCGAGTGTTCGCAAACAAATTTTAGGTGTGACATTAAACCGGCACTCAGTGGGGTCAAACCCAAACCCTTTCGCTGCGTCCGCCGTACGAAAACAATTAATATGATTTATGACAGAAATAAAAACCCTTGAGGCCATTTAGCAGCATTTTTGCGTTGGCAATAGTCGACTTTGGCCATAAAATGTGATTTATGACACATAAAATTTTACAAAGAAAACGGTGTATTGTATTAACAGCTATGGAATAACATTTACACTTGTCTTGTAGATTTTCGTTGTACATCTCCTTTTTGAGTTTAAGGCGCAGCGCAGACGCTGTCAACTTATTGCCAAGAAACAAGAGATTACTGATTGTAGTTATTTCAAAAACTGTTTGATTCATAGTACCTAATGTAGTGTTTTGCACCAATAAACTAAAAGCGTCTGCAGGACGATTTATTCTACCAATATTATAAAGTACAAGTTTATAAAGATGTTTGTGATATAAGTAAGTAATCACAGAGACCGTTGAATGTATTTGAGTGAAATATTGCAGACCATAGCCTAGTTGGGAATGGAACGATGTGCCGAGACGAATGTCCGCAAGTGCGAAACCCAAGGCACCTTTCACTTTTGGAAGTTACGTGTGTATTGGCCAGCGTGATGGACTAAGGCCTAAACCCTCTCAGTAGTAGAGGAGGCCCGTGCCCAGTAGTGGGGCAGTATATGCTACAGGGCTGGTATTACTATTATAATAATGTACTCTTTCCTATTCATGTTTTTATATTTGTATGCACATTAAATATTTATATGGTGTCGGTGTATAACTTTAATTGAACAATATTTTCGTATTCTTCACTGCCTCGGTGGCGTAATTGTATTACGGTACGCCTGAAATGCTGAGGTCTCGGGCTCGATTCCCGGGTCGGGCAAAGTGATATTGGATTATTCTATTCAGTATCAGCCCGGAGTCTGGAATTTGTACCCGATATGGCGATAGGCTCGCCCCCTATCACATCATGGGGCGGAATACGCACGGCGAAAAGTGGGTGCACTAGTTGCGCCTCTGCCTACCCCTTCGGGGATAAAAGGCGTGGGTATGCGTATGCGTATTTTCGTATATTTTATACTTATTTATGCTAGCTGCTAAACAAAATTTGTGTTTAAATAGTAAAGTTAAATATTTGGTGTAATTTTGTGGTGTATATCTTTTCATAAATAATGATATTTGTAATATTAAGAAACTCAAAAATAACAGATCCTTGTGGAATTATGGAACTAGCGCGCTAAAAAATATGCCGACCTATTTTATCCTATTTTATTCGATTCACTTCATGGTTTGTTCCGCTGAGGAAACAAATTGATAGTGCGTGCTGATTATTGACCCTTATTATTGATTTTAGACACTATATACAATAATCAAAGTCCATAGACCTAGATTAAATATTTTAGTTGTATTGCTCTTTGCTGCCATCGTTTCTTGGTTTACCTCGGATCGAAAGTTACTCTAAAAATGTTAATATATTATTTTAACATCTACCCACTTGACGTTGGCAAAATCACCGTTGAAACAGTGGAGCCATATTTAAAAGAAGAAGAAGACCTTGATTACTTCAACTTCATAATAGCACAATGTTCCTAATTCATTGATTAGAAGTGTATGATCTTATAACTAATAACTAATAGCTCGCAGAACTGACAACAGATGGGGTAGAAAAGTTCTTTAGTGGAGGCCACGTACTGGCAAGCGCAACGCGGGACGTCCTCCTACAAGATGGACAGACGATCTTATAAAAGTCGCAGGAACCCGCTGGACGCAAGCCGCTTCTGACAGGTTGGTCTGGAAATCTTTGGGGGAGGCCTATGTTCAGCAGTGGACTAAAGGTTGAAGAAGAAGAAGATCTAATAACTTCGTACGCATAAAGATCGTAAAAATTTTCATCATCATCAGCCACATGATGTCCACTGCTGAGCATAGGCTACCCCTAAATATTCCCAGATGGACCTTTTGAAAGCGACCGGCATCCAGCATGTCCTTACCACCTTTACAATACGAATTAAATTTACAAATTCATATTACTCCTTAATCAGTACTTGGGCTAAAGGTTTATATTTGTAAATTTAATGTTAAACTATTTAAAAAGGTGACGAATAAATTTACGTCTTCCCGTTAGACAATTCTTTCTATCATTTCTGCTGCTTAGTTTCTGATCTACGTCGCGATTCTTTTCTATAGATAATATACACTCTATTGAGGATCTACGTTACAGAAGAACCATTCCATCTTCATTTATCATCCATCCTCTACATTTCCAGTAAGGGTCTATATCAATTTAATCTCCATTACAATTCTTCATAGTGGAAGCAAACGTGCTATGTACATTATATTTCAAACACACAAGCAACACGTTATTAAATCCAAAGTGAAGTGACTGAAATTCAGCAAGCGTGTTGGCTACCAGTTCGCGAATAGTTACTCGTACAGTTCTGGCACCAAGTTTGCCCCATTACCATTTAGCTTAGCGTGTGCCATTCGCAACTTGTTGCAACTAAAACTTTCTAACTATCGAAAACAGGTTTTTTAAGATCACGTATTTTCTAGAATTGACATTATCTTTGTATATATTTTTTTGTCTCCATGGCATTTCGTTGTTGTTTTCTGATTTTATAGTAATAAATGGTTTCTGAGGTTATATGAATTATAATTTGCAACTATTAGTTTCATGGTAATTTTTAAGTTCGCTTGGACAGCTTATACTTTTGTGCATAAATAATAAAGAAATTGACACATTTACCTATTTTTAACCCCCGACAAAAAAGAGGGGTGTTATAAGTTTAGGGTGTGTATCTGTATGTCTGTCTTGGGCATCGTAGCTCTCAAACGAATGGACCAATTTTGACGCGGTTTTTTTTGTTTGTAAGCTAATGTGATCGCTATGGTTCTTAGCTATAATTTATGAAGATCTGTTCAGGCGTTTGAAGATTATCAGCTCTTTTCCAATTTAATAAGCCCGATTGAATTTAAATTTGGTGTACTGTAACTTCGGCAATATTTTTAAACATGAGCTGATGCTGCAGCATCAAATAGTCTGCGGAATACCCAACTCCTTAGCAACTTATAGCAGATATAGCGTGTTTGCGTTCATAAGGATGGTCTCATCGAGTAGGTATTAGATAGTTGATTATCAAGGCCCCATGATGGAGAATAAAGTAATTTAAGAAGTTTGAAATTAAATTAAAATTAAAATAACCCCCTACACAAAAAATCTCTAAAAATTAGAATAATATAAGGGGGTTATTTTAATTTTAATATTTTTTTTAAATTAATACTCAAGTCAAGTTTAACAAATATCAAAAGTGGAAAGGTACAAATTATATTATGATGGGAAAAACTGGGATCATTGGTATATAATTACAAAATATGGATAAATATCCAATTAAATGGGAATATTTGCATGCCGAATTGTGAGGCAATATTTACATATTACAAAATAAGCTAAGAAAAATAAATTCGCAAAGTGGCTCTATCACAATAAAATAATAAACGTGTTTTTAAAACTAATAAAAATTTAATAAGACTAAAACAAATACTAGACAAAAAATAAAATAATGAAAAAACAATCAAGGTATGTTTCCAACTTAAACTAAGAAATGTTACGTACCGATATAAATTTATTTTAGCTGCCATTTTTATCAAGAAACTATTTCCATAATTCGCAATAAATTACAAGATAGAATGGAATAAAACACAAGGCCTTAAGAAAACTTTAGGCAATAACTCGAAGTTTAATTTGTTGCCTTAGAGATAAGGTATTAACAAGAGTCTCTGAAGTTATCAGATAAGAGCGTAGTCTAGACGGAATGATTCAGAAACAATCTCATAAACATTTCGATGATAAAATGTTTACAACTATCTAGTACTGACTTGCTGTTCTAATGGATTAAAATGAATTAGTAATTGTAATCCTTGAACAGAATGAATTGTTTTTCTCTTTTTAACTAGTATTTCGCCGTAGCGGTATCGTTTAGACTTTATATGGAGGGTAAAATTAATTTATTTGAATAATATATTCTCTAATGTTTGGGCGAGAATCAAGAAGCTTAAATTTAACGAGAGGCCATTTATTAGAAAAATAGGACTTTAACGTTGAAAATTCAATCTGATATGAAGTCAACAGGGAGATAGAAATAGAAATAGAGATTGCGTACTATGTTTTACATAAATATTAAAAATAAACCATATCCTTCAGAGATATAGCATTACGCGTAGATTTGAAGAATCAAGGTTGCCGATTAAATTGAAACCAAAGTAGGTATTCTTGTTTCTCTCGCACACATGACCAACGTCATCTATTAGACCAGGGCACCGATACCGTAGTTTTCTTTTTCGAGACCGTTTATACGGCATCTATTAGCGTTCTATATGTGGTACTAAAGTGGACGATGGCTTAGTTGGGAATGAAACGGTCTGCAGAGACAATGTCCGCAGGTTCAAAACCCAAGGCACACACCTCTGACTTTTCGAAGTTACGTGTGTATTGTTTATCAATTATCGTTCGCTTTACCGGTGAAGGAAAACATCGTGAGGAAACTACATACTTGAGAATTATTCGTAAGAATTTCGAGGGTATGTGAAGTCTGCCAACCCGCACTAGGCCAGCGTGGTAGACTAAGGCCTAACCCCTCTCAGTAGTAGAGGAGGCCCGTGCGCAGCAGTGGACAGTATATAATACAGGGCTGATTGCATTGCATTGCATTCCATTGCATGTGGTACTAAATAATAAATATTATAAATGCGAAAGATTGTGAACATTTTTGGACGTTTGGATGTTTGTTAGAAGTAAACGCAGAAAGAGCTGAATGGATTTGGATGAAATTTGGCACACGGGTAGACCATGTCCTGGATATTTTTTTTTTGGTAAATTGCTATCATTGAAAATAATGGGATATTTTTATATAGATGCTGGTGGCGTTATGAATCACTACCGTATTATAGGAACTTTTGTAGCGAGAAAGCTTTTTCACGTGGGTGAAACTGCGAGCAACACTTGGTATTTAATAATTCTATGGAGGTCCATCACTAACTGATGCGAGATTGCCAGTTTTATTGGTTACCTACTTACTCGTATTTGTGTTTTACCTTCCCAGATTTGGTTTCTGGGTCAACTGGTGGTAGAGTTAATATTGACGGAATCTAAATAATGTATAACATTTTATGGATTCGAATAAATTATTTCATTTCATTTCATCCAAGCGAGCATTGGACCGAGTCCCTAACACTATGTAAACCCTACACCGGCATACCAACCAAAACCCGCGGTGGCCTTCTTCGGCGCATACGGGACGGCCCCGGGGTATCTTGTTGCACTAAGATAGCTGCACGGGACCGCCACATCAAAACCTACAATTTAAAACTTTAAATATGTAGTAAATTTTACAGGAATGGAACTACACGTTTAGATATTTTTATCTAGAGTATGCATTAATTAAGTACCTCGTTGGATAAAAAACTGTCTCACAGAACCAACTTATAGAGCTGTGGTGTCTTGTAGGGTAAGTGCATTTCTGGAGGCCCAACCCCCAAAACAAACATTCTACCACCAGCAGTTTGGTGGCAAGTCGAGATCACTAATTAGAACCGGCCTCATTTACCAGCCAAGAGTTGTATAAAAATATTAACTAAAAAGTCACATTTAAAATCGTGCGAAGTAAGACTACTACGTGAAATAATTGTACAATTCAATTTTTGTAAAAGTCCCAAGTCTACTTTGTCTAACCCAAATAATTTATCTGAAATAATAAATTCAAATGAGTGGAATTATGGTTTTAAAACCTCTAAAGCGGGGTAGCGTTAATTACAGCTGTAAGTGGGGATTAAGAGCGATTATTATTTTACAGTCATTTCGGTTAATGTTAACACAATGAGGATTAATATTCGTACAAGGCTACATCAGTTCATAAAACAATTTGGTTTATCACAAGTTTCTTGTGAAATTTTTATGACTAAATCTGGTAGTAATTTAGTCGAAAACTTAACATTCTCTTATAGCCATCAACGATATCATAGCTCTTTTGTATGCCTGCTCAAAGTTTTTACAATACAAATTGGAATGATGAGATGATATAGTAGCTCACGTTATGGTACACCCGGGGCTGTATGTACGTCAGAAAAACCCTGAAATGGAATGGATTGGTGTACAGGCCTCGCCGCTTTTGTGGACGCCAGTTGGATTCGATGTACCGACGGACTGTTTAGACAGTACTCCGCAGTGGCTGTTCCGGTAGCGATCTGAGGTAATACCTTATGGTACCCCGGAACCGCCTCTAATGCGTGGACATAGGTTACTGCCGGGTTTTAGTCGGTACGCCGGCGAGCAAACGAGCCGGTAACCCCGACATACCCGCCTCAGTTCCTCGGACTGACGCGGGATCTTAAAGTGATTTCCCCGCGACAAAAAAAAAAGCTCACGTTATGGTAAACACTACGACTACGGCCCCAACAAGAACAAAAATAACTAGATTTTTAAATTGCAAAGCACTGGACGACAGCTAAGCAAAGTACTGGACGATAGCTTAAACACACTAAGAAATTAGACGTTAAGTTTATAATCGTACTAGCTGTTACGCTAACTAGTTTGTAGCAGAAATATATTCAAGTATATAGTTCAAGAACTATCACTTTCATTCTAAGTATTTCTGGACTGCCTCGGCGGCGTAATTGTATTACGGGACGACTGCAATGCTGAGGTCTTGGGTTCGATTCCCGGTTCGGGCAAAGTGATATTGAATGTTTTCTAATCAGTATCAGCTCGGAGTCTGAAAGGACTTGTCCAAAAACGGGCCTGAAATTCTAAACAAGACAGTTTATATATATTTGGATAGAACTCCTGAAATCTAGCCTTTTGCAACAAATCATTTAATTTTAAAGACCTCCGATTTCGAGATTTATGTAATTTTGTTTGGCTTGAAAACTACACTTAATATGAACGTTTTAAAAAAAGTTAGTTATGAATGGAGGGGTCTAAAAATTTTTTTTTATGGATTCAAGATCCATATTTTGCCCCTTTAATATCCCTAAAGTTTGAGCCTGTTTAGATTTTGAGGCCCAGCACCCATACAAAAAGCGGACATCTCCTTTGTGCCCGATATGGCGATAGGTTCACCCCCTATCACATCATGGGACGGAATACGCACGACGAAAAGTGTGTGCACTAGTTGCGCCTCTGCCTACCCCTCCGAGGATAAAAGGCTTGAAAATGCATATTTCTAGACTTATACTTGAATAAGAAACATAGGTGATGAGTGTTACTCTTACGTCGCCCAACGTTCAAGTTCAGAAGAGTAAAATTTATGTCAAACTATTATAACCATTGTTTTGATTAATTATATACCTAGATAGAGTGACGCGCTGCAATGAAACTAAAACAAACAGGCCAACTTTTCTTAAGCTAGTATTCGTGACAGCTGTGGCATACGCTATTGCTGCAACATTCTGCGTATCCTTGTGTGCGCGCATAATGATACCAGTTATTACATGGTTTCTATTAAAACGGGAAGAAAATTATATCCATGGAAAATAACAAAAATTAATTCACTCGAACTCATTTAGTGGGGAACAATTCGCCTCTATTTTTTTCGACGCGTTTGAAACGTTCAGTGTCTATCTAGCTATATAGTTAATCAAAGAATCATTGTGTTGAACAAACATAACCCTTGCAACAACAGCTGACAGTGACAGCACACTACTGAGTTAGACATAAGTCAAGACAGACAAAGAAACTTGTAGACATCATGAGTAGATATGAATTTAATTGAAGCCAAGATAATGAAGGGAATATAGCACGTGCGACCTATTTTCCTTTGTCGTATAATATTCAAAACGATGTGTATGAACAGTATTCAACAGTTTAACTTGGTTTAACTAAATAATAACTTTGATAAATATTAAAATAATAATAGTATTTACCAGCCCAAAAGGAATTTCATGTCTTATTTTACTGGGAAATTTACACCGCTTGAAACTGGTTATTAGTTATTTCAGGCTTAATAAAATATCACTGCTTACTTGGGAAACAAAAAAAAGAACGGATGTTCCGGAAGAAGTGAAAACTTGAACATTAACGTTGTGCATTTTTGAATATTTTGGAATGGTTAGGGAATAATTTCACACGAATTGCTTCATTTATCAGTATAAAATTACTAGCATTTATGTGGTTAAATACAATATTTATTTGTTGCGCTATCGTACACAAAAATACAACTTCACAATTTCTTCGTCACTTAGAAAAAAAACGATTTCCTTTGCCCATTTGCAAAAACAAAACTGAATGAGCGGCTGTTATTGCGACTGGTGACATCGATACTTTATTAACCGATACACAATTCATTGCTTATAAATCAAAATTTTAAAAAAGAATGTTACGCTCTTTTGTACTCGTGCCGTACCAACGCCGGAGAAATAAATAAAAATGTACTCGTTTAAGAATTATAGCTTCTACGCACTGTATTTAAGGTTCAAATTAGTAAGGGATGGTTTTAATGAAGTAAATAAATAAAAATGTACTCGTTTATGAATTACAGCTTCTATTTGACTGCCTCGGTGGCGTAGTTGTATTGCGTACGCGTTACGAGTACAATTTGCACGCTGAGGTCCTGGGTTCGAATCCTGGGTCGGGCCAAAAAAAAAAAAAACATTGAGACTGGGTTTTTCCATCTTAAAAAATACTCAGTCGCAGCTCGGAGTCAGGAAGTTGGCGGTGTGATACCCCCGTGCCTCGGAAAGCACGTAAAGCCGTTGGTCCTGCGCCTGATCTCTCTCCGGTCATGTCGGATTGCCGTCTCACCGGACTATGTGAGTGAAGGAACAGTGAGTGCACTTGTGTATTGCGCACACACTTGTGCACTATAATATCTCCTGCGCACCTGGCTGATCTCCGTTGAGATTGACCGCCGTGGCCGAAATCGGCTAGGAACGGATTATAGCTTCTACGCATTGTAATTAAGGTTAATATTAGTAAGGGATGGTAAAACCTCCTACGCATTTTCGATCAGGGTCACGTGTCCTGACGCGAGTTTAACATTTTATACCCATCCCGAGAGGTGCTCAACGCCGCTAAATAAGTTTTGACTTCAATAAATCTGTCAATATATTGTACCGAATCAAATTATAAATGGATAGGTGTAATTTCCACTGTAAGGTTAATTAATTTTAAAAAGAGCATCACCCAATTCTAGTGAGAATTGACTTCCCAAATGGCGATGGAGTGAAGATTGAAAGAAAACATTTCATAGAATTTATTATTCAATCATCAGATACATATATTTTGTAGGTAAATACAACACGCAAAAATAAAGTAACAGTAGTATGAATAAATATTTCTGTTGTTTCATTTTTATAGAGGTATTCAGTCACGTTAAATTCAGAGAGATTGTAAATAATAATTATAAAACAAAAGCGATCAAACAATTGCAGAGTGGCGCGCATCCGAAGTTAGGCATAAATTAGTTTCCTGCTAGTTCAATAGAACAAAATCTCGAATGTACGTTACTGACTTCTAAAATCAGCTGGACGACTGTTAAGTAACTAGGTCGCGAAAACTTTAACTTTGAACCATTAATCCCTATATCTTAACGATTGTTCCAGCCTTATGGCCATCTGCGGATTGGACTTTCGAACCGATATTGTAGATAGATTCAAGGATGGCTTGATCGGGTCAAATGGCATTCAAGGTCTTGAATAGAAGACATTTTGTAGCTTGACATTTAGAAAATTGCTTTAAATTGCTATTTAATTTGGTTACCGTTAATTTTTTTTTTAAATACAGGTGAGTCAGAGTAACAGCAATTACTGCTAGACCCGATAACATTTCGTAATACTGACACATCCTGAAGTACCGTTTTGTAAGTAATATATAACAGAGCATTACACCTTTTTCAGGGGTCAGCAGAGGTATATCACCCACATTTCGCCAGCTATGTTAGGTCCCATGTAATAGGGGGCGAGCCTTTTGCCATTTACTGGGCACATTTCTAGACCCCGGGCTGATACTGGGTAGAAAAACCCAATCACTGCCTGAATCGGGAATCGAACCTGAGCCCTTTTTTTATGGTATAGGTTTTTATATGCTATATCACCGCCGCCCATGAACATCAACATCAACATCATCAACCTCAGCACTACAGTCGTACCGTAATACAACTACGTCACCGAGGCAGTCAATGTATAACTTTTTTTCATAAATTAGTTTTAATTACAGTTTAGCAGTAATTTTGAAGCAATTACTTCCCCGTCGTGCGGAGTTACCTCAACTAAGCCATACAAGTAAAATATTGCTTTAGATTCTTAGAACTGGCATCACTTTTTGTGTATCTCTAACATAATTTTCTCTTGGATTGAAGAAGGGGCTAACGCCATACAGGAGTCAGGTGGGTCGGTCGTAAAACTAAACCGAATCGTTTCTACAAAATGCATCAAATTGAGTTGTGCCTAACTCACATTGCAGTAGATTAAGAGCAGCTGGAAGACGAAGTATATAAGTAGAACAATCAATAATAACTAATAATTAAGAATTCTCATTTACAATCACCCAATTTGGTACACTTTATCAACTTAAAACGCCCATTTTTCATATTTTACCAAGCAGGTGCGATCATTTCGGCGATGTGAAACTTAAACTTACCATCAGGTGAACCGTATACTCATTTGCCGCTACATCATTAAAAAAAAGGACCAAGGAAACAGCAGACATAACTCTTATTGTTTACTTTAGTTGTAAGTTGCATGTTGCTGACAGACGCCGAGCAAGCGACTTATTTAGAACCTCAAGGTGGTCGAGCGTATGCTCGGTCGGAAATGTGTATACTATTCCGACTTGTTCGCCTACGTGATAAATAAAGTATTTTACTTATTTTATTTCAGAATAAAATTTATGTAAACACGCATTGGTATTTCTTAATGGCCCAAAATGCTATTAATGTTGATGTATATGTTATCTATGTAGGCTAAACACAATTTGAAATTCAGATTCAAGGTTAAGGCTAAATAGATTAGACTAAAACATGTTTTGATGTTTAAATTATTTTACAATGAAGCGGTACATTACTCTACTAAGGAGTAATACACACACACACACACACACACACACACACACACACACACACACACACACACACTCACGCCTTTTATCCCTGAAGGGTTAGGCAGAGGCGCAACTAGTGCACCCACTTTTCGCCGTTATTCCGTCCCATTATGTGACAGGGGGCGAGCCTATCGCCATATTGGGCATAAATTCCAGACTCCGGGCTGATACTGAATAGAAAAACTTAATATCACTTTGCCCGACCCGGGGATCGAACCCGACGCCTCAGCATTGCAGTCGTACCGTAATACAACTACGCCACCGAGACAGTCAGTAAGTAATAACACATACCTACTAAGGAGTAATAACACATTATAATGTTTACATTTACTAGGATTGATATTAATTAATTCTGAATCTTGATGAATCACATCCTCAGTAAACTACAGGGACATCAGCACCATGAAATAATCATAAACTCTCCCAAACGTTAACAAAGTAATTCACACATAGAAGACGTAAAACCGGTTTAATTATAAA
This sequence comes from Sphinx pinastri, assembly GCA_947568825.1. Lineage (NCBI taxonomy): Eukaryota > Metazoa > Arthropoda > Insecta > Lepidoptera > Sphingidae > Sphinx > Sphinx pinastri. The sequence goes on from OX387620.1 coordinate 6,280,474, forward strand.
ATGAACGGCCATCGAGCCATAAAATTGGGAGTTCCAAGATGGTGCAATAAAATAAACGTGTTCAGGAACATCGTTTTCACATCAAGGAGGTCGCCGGTGGCAGGCCCCCGTCTTGCTCGTGTTTATCAGACATGTTCCCAGATTGCTTAGGGTTATGCTGTTTTTTTTAGAAATTAAGTTGCTTCTTAAGTTATGCTGTTATATATCAGTTAAGTTTCATCTGAATTAATATTGATTTTCGTTTGGTTTACTTGCTTCCTATCTAAATAGCCTTAATGTATAGGCGTTTTTCTCAATAAAAAACTAAGAATTCGAAATGGCTTCACGATTTGCTGCAACAGAAAGCGTATCAACTTATTGCAAGCCGTTGAAATACGCTTTATTTCATACAATATTGATCCATTCTAAATGCTGCTCCGCGATTTACATAAAAACAACGCTTAAAAAGGGTTAAATCAATTCAGGCTGTATATCAATTAGAAAGGGACTAAATAAATATTTAATAAACAAAATGAGTTGACAACCCTGAGTCGTAAAGCACTCTCACTGACTCGTGACATCTATGTACTTCGATGAGAACATTTAAGCCCTTTGTCGAAAATAAAAGTTTATAAACAAGGTTCTAAAGTATTTATAAATTAAATTTGGAATTCTGAACACTTTGAACACAGAAACACTTTGTATAAGGCTATAAGGTTAAATTTCTTATTTTTCTGTATGTTACTACTAACAGTGAATAATTATCCCATATTTGTATACACTATATATTTATTACGACTGCCTCGGTGGAGTAGTTGTATTGCGTACGCGTTACGAGTACGATTTGCGCGCTGAGGTCCTGGGTTGGAATCCCGGATCGAGCCAAACACATTGTCACTGGGTTTTTCCATCTTAAAAATTACTCAGTCGCAGCTCGGAATCAGGAAGTTAGCGGTGTGATACCCCCGTGCCTCGGAAAGCACGTAAAACCGTTGGTCCCGCGCCTGATCTCTCTCCGGTCATGTCGGATTGCCGTCTCACCGGACTATGAGAGTGAGGGAATAGCGAGTGAACCTGTGTATTGCGCACACACTTGTGCACTATAACATCCCGTGCGTACCGGGCTGATCTCCGTTGCAATTGGCCGCCGTGGCCGGAACTGGCTAGGAGGAAAACGTCGATTACGTTACGTTTTACGTTACGTATATTTATTACGATAGCAGTTTTGAATTCTTGTTTGTGAAAACGGCCAACGTAAAGGAGTTCATAAAAACTTTCTAAAAATGGCGCGTTTGTTAAAGGTAAGACTCCCAGGGGTGGATGTCTAGATTCTGAAGGCTTACAAAATAAATCAAAATTGATTAATACATTTCTTGATTGCCATTATTACTGCATTTGTGATAAATATTTTTACAGTATTCGTAGTTCAGTTGGCATTTTATACAAACTCTTCATATAATTACATATAGTATAATAAAAAAAACATTTCGCACCTTTAGAACAAAATAATTCAAATAAATCAAAAATTGAGTTATCGTCTTAAAGTGACTTAAAACTGGTCCCTTTTTTATAAAAATATAATAAAAAAAGCCCGACATAACAGTTTGGTCCTTTTCCCGCTTGGATATGGCTGTGTTTGAACTATTGTTGAATTGAGAACTTCGTTTTAAGTCATTTTATGAAGATAACTCAATTTTGTTTTTTTTTTTATTTTTAATTGTGTCGTTTTCGTTCTAAAGGTGCGATTTAAAAGACTGATGCCATTTACAAAGGACCTTGAAAACCATGCGGTTATTTCATGTGTAAAATTAATGCCTTTGAGAAACTGGTATGTGTATGAAGATTTAAGTTAGTTTTTATGCAGTTTTCCTCATATAACTGAGTGTAGTGATTTCAACCTATATACGAAATATCTTTGTAATAACATTTTTAGAATGTCCCATCCTGACGGGTATAATATAATACAAGTGCTCACGGTCGGCGTGAAAAAGTTTTCCGGGATAAAAATCCCGCGTGAAGTATATTTTCCCGGGATAAGAGTAGCATATGTCCTTCCCGGGTCTTAAACTATCCCCATACCAAATGGCATGGAAATTCATTCAGTAGTTTCGAAGATGTGCAGTGACAAACAACCAGAAAAGAATCATAAAAATTTCCCATTTGTGTTCCATTAGGCCCCGTTTTTTCAACTGTAGTTATCTTTTTCTCCGGGTCTTATTAAGCTGGACGCGCTCGCAGAGCTGCGAGTGTGTCATTCGCTACGAGCGCGTACCCGAGGAATACCCTAACTACAGTTTAAAAAACCCGGTCTTAGTCTTCTAAAGTCACCGCCTTTCTTTTTTATTACATTTCTTCCATGTACAGACACACCTTGTTCTACTGTTTTATTATAGTATAGATATTTTTCACAGCTAAGCAATATAATATTTGTTCACAGCTATGTTCAGACCTTCATTATTCTACTAAGGTGATCAAATTAAACACTATCCCAAATCTTTATCTCACGCGTACATCACAGCCACACTTATAGTTAATAAAACTGTAGATTAAACGCAGGTATTATGGCATCATTGGAGAATTCTCTTGAACCTACGTTAAAAACGTTTCAAGCAAACTAATCTTCTCAGACAGGCAAAGGCGGTGCGAAAACACCTGGGCCCGTTTTATTGGGTACCTCAACATTTACTGAACCATCATGTCCTAATTAGTGGAGGCCCCTTAATTGGGGTTTCTTTTATGAGCTTTCAAAATCTTCAGCACCTATGAAATTAACGTTTTTAATCATATTAAAATTCATGAAGTATTTGTTAAATTGAATATTAGGTGAACCTTTTCAATGTAAAATCTAATGGGTTTTAGATAATTTCGGTGGAGTATTTTTGAATTTAGACTGTGCTTAGACTGTCCTGGTTGCGTAGTTGTATAACCTGTGCCGTAATACAACGTTTTGTGGTCCCGGGTTCGAAACTCGGGTTGGGTAAACTAATATTGGGTTTTTCTGTTCAATATCAGCTGGAGTTTTGAAATTTGTGCCGGAAATGGCGAAAGGCTCGCCCTCATCACATCATGGGACAGAACACACGGATGAAAAGTTGGAGCCCTGGTTGCACCACTGCCTACCCATTCGAGGATAAAGGCGTGATGTTTGTTAGTTTGTTTTATTTAGACAATACTAAATTATATATTTATAGACGGCAGAAAATATAATGAAACTTTTTATGGTTGGAGGTTTCTTAGATTTCGTTCTGTGTCATTTTATTTCAGTGACAAATGAAAAAAAAATCTTTCACTCCCACTTGCTACTCGGTCCTAAAAGCAAAAAGCAGTTAGTGATACAAAGAAAAATTGTAAACGTGTCTTATTTTTGGAATGTTCAAATTATGATTTTCTGAAATTATGCTATATCTGCAATTTCTTTTATGTGTGTTTTTTAATACAAATAATTAATATCAGGCACCAACTATTTTTATGATTCTCGTTATGTATCTTTTACTGATAAACAATCTTTACTTTCGTTACAATTTGATTAGCTTTTACTTGAAGTGGTTAAAGATCTTCACATTTTATTTTCCAATACACGAATTCACATATCCAAAATATGTCACAGTCCGTGATTTATAATTTCATTTTTAGAACATTGTTGCGATACACGTTTTTTTAAATGGAAAAACTGGATACTTTGTTCGTCTATAATAGCGAATACAATAAAACTGTATTGACTAAAGAAGAATGAACACTTTTACAAATTATACCTAAAGCCAAGGCCATTATTACAAGCATAGTAAAAACTAAAGACTATAACAAAACACACAGTGGACTGGTGACAGATTTACATTTGAACAGATATACTCACATTGTCATTGGAGCGGTACCGAACGTGACTTATGGTTGAGCCCATCTGTCAAAGTACGTCATGGCAACGAAATCTGACGATTGAGCACACGCGCCAAATAGCCTTCATATTGCAATTTTTCTTTAACCAAAAATATCGATATCTACTTACGCTTAATATTAAGCGGCGGAGAGTTTTGGCGGGAACTTGGAAGTGTCATGAGGTGCTCTTGTTTTAATTCATTATTTTGGTGATATTTAGTGTTATATTGCATAATTATGGTGGTATATTATCAAATATAGTTCTATTAAAGAGCTCAAATGAAGTGAATTGAAATAATTGTGCTAATCAAGTGTTTTTTTTCTGTTGCCGCCAAAACTCCTCGATAAAGTCTTGGTAAGGTAGCCATTGCTTTACTTCGACATACTACAGATAATAAAATATACAAACCAAACTTGACATTGGCAAAATGTGAACACAAATGCCATTATAAATAAATATAAATATTAAGCGGCAATTTATATTTTAAATGAAGTATCAGGTAATGGTCTAAAATTGATCTAAATCAATTATTTTGTACATGAAAGTATTAAGTCAGATAAAAGAAGAAATAAATTTGATTTGAAGAGAATCACATCTTACAAGAGAAGCGTTAAAAAGATAAATGTTAATAAGTTCATTAAATATTAATATTTTCTTAAATAAGATATAGTTTGTCTTCATAGCTGACAAATGCTGACATTGAACTAGTAACGCGTCTCTTCAAGGTCATTCGTAATGAAACATTGCAACAGGGAATAAGTAATAGCGAAGATTTCGCATTCTATTTTAAAATAAAACGTAACAATTACAGTATTGTCTAAACCTTCGTTATGAATAACTTATCTAGATTGTTTCGGCTTCGCATTCGGCTTTCCAATCATTACTACAAATCCTACTTTCGCTAATAACAAAACAAGATTTAATTTCCAAATTTTATTGAGATCGTTATTAAAAGTCACACATTTTTAGATGGTGAACAGTATTAAAGTCTTAAAAATAATAATAATAATTTAATCGACCACGCGTCATAATGTTTCTGGTAAAATTTTCATTTTCGGTCTAAACGCCGAATATTCTGTAACAGATACAGCACAGCACAGCCCTATTCGATTTAAAAACTACTTCATACAGCATTTATTTCAGTTTGAGCACTTGACAACGACGTACTAACATTTTCGTGTTGATTTATTAAATCAAAAATACAAGTCGCAAGAAAATTGTTAATCTAAGAAATAAATTTGTGTTCGTAATAAAACATGTGTCGGTGACTTTATACATAATTTTGTATTTTAATAATAATAAATTGTTGTAGTGTGGTAAGTAACTAAAATATTTTATATAGTAGGTGTATTTTTCTATTTTTGTTTTTTTTTTTGTATTCAAGCCTTTGTTTTCTTTTTTATTTTAAACACACACACACACACTTAAGCCTTCTATCCCCGAAATGGGTAGGCAGTGGCGCAACTAGTTGCACCCACTTTTCGCCATTATTCCGTCCCATGATGTGATAGGGGGCGAGCCTATCGCCATATCGGGCACAAATTTCAGACTCCGGGCTGATACTGAATAGAAAAATCCAATATCACTTTGTCCGACCCGGGGATCGAACCCGAGACCTCAGCATTGCAGTCGTACCGTAATACAACTACGCCACCGAGGCAGTGAAATGAAAATGAAAATGAAAATTACAAAAATCACAAATCCAAAAATGACAATTTAATTTGCAACAAATTACGTAACTCTACTTGATATAACTTATAGCTATAAAATATATTGGTATTCAATTATGATAATTCACAAATAATCAAATATTTTGCACAATATAAATTAGTAGACACTACCGGGTTTCGAGTACCGCGAAAGTACCTCGCTCTATATTTATGAAGTTATACTTCTTTTGGCGCGTTAGGGAAAAATGATGAGAGTAAATTTTAACGATGCGCGCGCACACTTTCACGAAAAACCGACACCCTGAAGTTAGCTATTTTTTTTTTTTTTCGCGGGGAAAAAACGCGTTATCGCTACCACCACTGGGGGGTGAGTGGACGGTTATGTTGGTTTCACCGATCTTACGGTCCAATGTCGCCACTCGGGAGTATAGCATCATCCGAGCGAGCATTGGACCGAGTCCCTAACACTATGTACACCCTACATCGGCATACCAACCAAAACCCGCGGTGGCCTTCTTCGGCGCCTACGGGACGGCCCCGGGGTATCTTGTTGCACGAAGATAGCTGCACGGAACCGCCCCTGCGCGATGCCGCATTGCGGCCCATCTCTAAATGTGGGGACTAAAATGCCCCCGCGCTCTTCAGGACGCCTTTGACGTCTACGACTGCAGGAGACCGACCACCCGCATTGTCGTCCACCTCGGAGTCGCTTACATTGGAGTAGTCGAGCGAGCAGTTATACCCCCACTGCTCGCCCCGCGACTGTCGCTTACCCCATTTAGTCGCCTCTTACGACAGGCAGGGGATGCCGTGGTGGAATTCTTTAGATGCCCCCGGGCCACAGGGCACGAGGCGCCGGTCAGTCGTCCACCCGACGCCTTCTTCGTCTCCTCTGGCTGCGGGCGGGATCGTTCTGCTCACGGTCCCGCTCGGCGCTCTCCTTCCGCGAGATGACGCCCTCACAGAAGGAGGCTATCGCTCGCCATGACCTCCAGCCACCGACCATGGCGGACACCACGGCCGGCAGCGAGAGGTCTCCTCCGACGACTGCTCTAAGAGCGCTGCGTTGTAGGTCCCAGGCTGGGCACTCCTCAAGAGTGTGTTGGACCGTGTCGTCGCAGCCGTTGCCACAATGATGGCACACGGCAGACTCCTCCTTTCCGATCCGAAACAGAAACGAGCCGAAACACCCGTGGCCCGTCAGCACCTGTGTCAGACGGAATGTTGGCGCACCGTGACGCCTGTCTAGCCAACTTAAGAAGACAGGTCACACTGCCGCGACTGTCCTCAAACCCGCACTCGGGCTCTCCAGCCTGGTATGCCACTCCTCCACGGCGGCGCTGCGGATGGAGGCCAATTGGGCCGTCACTTCCCTCGGAGCCAGTCTCCGCCCAAGACGGGATGCCTCAGTCAACATTTTAGTTTTGAATTTTTAACGTAGAAAAAGGCGAAACATAAAATTTTAAAAAAGATTTTTATCTTGTTACGCCAAAGAAGTATAACTTCTAACGCATGTACATGAGTACACACACACTTTTTTTTCCTTATTTATTTATTATGGTTTCCATCGTTTCACGAGTGCTTTTGTCTAATCCCTCTATTATGTCTAAATATTAAAACCCTTAAAACAAAAAAAAACTACTGACATGTATATAAAACACAATGTATTAAAAAAACAAATGAATATAGGTACAGACAGCCACATAAGTAACTGAACAAATTCAAAATTTCAAATCGCGTTTAAACTTTGCGTCAGTATCAACAATTGTTTTTTCTTCAATAAACTAAACTTCACAGGGTTAACTTTATTTTAGATAAAGAAAAAAGAATATTTCGACTGGAGTGCACGTGCAAGCGTTTTAAAGTTTTTAATTTGTTCAGCTACTTTTGTGGCTGACCGTACATAAAGATTTTACAATTTTTAAATGTTGTCTAATTACACTACTTAAAATTAAAGATACAAAATTAATTCCTATTATTAATATGCTATTTTGTTTAAAAATAACATTTTCGCTTACAGCGTTTCTTTGACTTCTCAATAATAAAGGAAAAATGGAAAATGACTTGGACAAAGCCATGGATCTGGCTGGTAAGTTTGTTATTTTATATTTGGTATTTTATACAATTATAATCCTTGAAACTGCTGTAAAAAATCCTATGTAAACTTAATACATATGTTTTTAGATCAACGATCCACAACTTCATTTTTGATCGCACTGATATTTTTGTACATTGGTATATTTTATCTGACCCACTTTAGAATTTAATGAATCTCTATGAGTCCTCCAGCATCAATAGAAATATCAATAAGTGTCTGTATCCACTGACCCACGCCGACGAGTCGAGAATCGGTGGTGTGATACAATGAAAAATGATTCCTATAACAGAATTCCTATCAGCTTACCTTTAAAAAGGGCCCTAAAGTAAACATAATATGGATTACCTTACATTAATACAAAAAAAATATCAGATTCCATTTTTAAAATTTCATCACGCTTCGCATTTTGTACTATGTACGATATTTAGTAAGACAGGTCAGCATAATTCTGGCTTGTCGGGAGATACGATGTCTCTCGTTAGTAAACACTGTATTCGTACTACACCGTACCAGTGTTTCGTAGTCTCTGGTCGTATTGGGATATAAAAAATGACTCCGCATTCAATACTTTATCTGTTTTTCTGTATTTCATCCGAACGAGCTCCCTTTGGGATCACGCTGTCTACGAAACGTTACATGTTGTGAAAGTTTGACAAATACTTATTGGTAAATGGGTAGTCAGTATATATACACTGACGCCTTTTATCCCCAAAGGGGTAGTTAGAGGCGCAACTAATGCACCCACTTTTCGCCTGGCGTTTTCCGTCCCATGATGTGATAGGGGGCGAACCTATCGCCGTATCGGACACAAATTCCAGACTCCGGGCTGATACTGAATAGAAAAATCAAATATCACTTTGCCTATCAGTCGTACCGTAATACAACTACGTCACCGCGGCAGCCAGTCAGTAAAACTGATTTTATATAAAAACCTTTGTACTGCAATATTTAATGGTTTTTAATATTTAACATCGTAATATCATTTAATTTTATTGCAAATAGCTTCTCTACAAATGCTTAAATAGTAAAAGTGGTACCTATTTTGGACAAATGCGAACTGAGACAAATATATACAAACAGATTTTATTAAACAATGTAATATTAGCCTAAAAGAATTACAGAGTAAATTCTTCAGACGTAGCAAAAAACTGATTGTAAAAATGTACCCGTTCTCTATATTGAAGTCACCAAATAAAATCAAGCTCAGTCAACAAACATCCATCCTAAATTTTGCCTTTATAATAGCAGTAAAATCTAAAAGTACGGCAATAGTTGAAAAGATTAACAATATTAATACATATAATAATAATAATCATTTGGAACGAAGCGATCCGTTAGAGAACCAAGGTGACCGACATAGCTCTGAAAGTTAGCAGGTTGAAGTGGCAATGGGCTGGCCACATATGTCGCAGAGCAGATAACCGCTGGAGTAAGCGTGTTCTGGAGTGGAGACCGCGTCTTGGCAAACGTAGTGTGGGACGCCCTCTGGCGAAATGGCGGGACGACTTGCACAGGAGGGCCGGCAGCGACTGGATGCATAAAGCAACCGGGCTTTGTGGCGTACGTTGGGAGAGGCCTATGTCCAGCAGTAGACTCCAACGGGTTGATGATGATGATGATGACGAATACATATTGTGGAACTAGCAAGTGTTTAATTATGTGTAACTTATACCAACATTTAATGAGATCCCAGGGCTTGAAATGAAAACTCATTTTGTATAAACGCCTTTGTACTACAATATTTACTCGTTTTTAATATAACATCGTGATATCATTTGATTTTATAATTGAGACATAGCCAGAAACTGTTTGTAAACAAAACGTATTCTCTATATTGAAGTCACCAAATAAAATCACGTTCGTGTATAGAATACTAAAAAAAAATACAAACACACGAATCGATAACCTCCTCCTTTTGGAAGTCGGTTAAAAAATGGATAGACCTACTCCTAATTCACGCGAGATGGCCTATGAATTGACATTAAGTAAATTCATTGGAGCCAATTGATGTGCATTACATTTACCATTTACAATGTATGCAATTTACATATGCACGTACGTAAGCTGAATGTTCCAGAATCAAAACATTTTTATTTGCATTAGCCAAAACGAGTTGTCTGCCTCGGTGGCGCAGTTGTATTACGTTACGACTGCAGTGCTGAGTCTCGGGTTGGATCTCCAGATTAGGTAAAGTGATATTGGGCTTTCTACTCAGTATCAGCGGGTAGTCTGTTGTGCCCGATAAAGCCGCTATGCCCGTATGACACCATGTGACAGAATACACACGGCCACAGTACATTTTTTTTTATTTTTATAGCATAGAATGACGAGACGAGCATGCCGTTCGCCTGATGGTAAGCGATACGACCACCCATAAACAGTAGCAACACCATCCAGCAACTTGACTTACAAAGTACTGTGTGGCATTCCACTGCGCTCGTCATCCTGAGACATAAGATGTTAAGTCTCATTATGTCCAGTAGTTATACTGGCTACAATGTCCTTAAAACCGAAACACAACAGTGCATGCACTGTTGCTTGGCGGTAGAAATAGACATTGCGGTGGTACCCACCCAGACGGCCTCTTACATATTTTTTTTTTTTTTTTTTTTTATTGCATTTAATGACGAGACAAGCATGCCGTTCTCCTGATGTTAAGCGATACGACCGCCCATAAACAGTAGCAACACCAGCCAGCACCTTGACTTACAAAGTACTGTGTGGCATTCCACTGCGCTCGTCATCCTGAGACATAAGATGTTAAGTCTCATTATGTCCAGTAGTTATACTGGCTACAATGTCCTTCAAACCGAAACACAACAGTGCATGCACACTGTTGCTTGGCGGTAGAAATAGACATTGCGGTGGTACCCACCCAGATGGCCTCTTACATAATGAGAGACCTACCACCAGTAAAATATATCATAGAAATATATCTGTGTACTGTGACACGGCGAAGGGTGTGTGCATGTGTGTGCGTTCGTGCGTGTATATGAGTGTAAAAAAAATATAAAAACACACGAATTGAGAATCTCCTCTTTTTTTGGAAGTCGGTTAAAAATGAATTAATTGCCAGTCACAGCCAGGACAGTTATAGGCAATATCATTTTATATTAATTCAACGTATTCTTTTGAAGTATAATATTTTTAATTTTGTGTACATTTGTAGAGATTCTGAAATGACTTCAATTCAATCAGTTCAGACTTCAATTAGTTTATATCTCACTAGACTTTTGCTCGCGGCTCCACCCGCATGGATAAGTTTTTCCGGAATAAAAGTCCCGGTTTATATTTTCCCAGGCTAAAAAGTAGCCTATGTTACTCACTGATAATGTAGCTTTACATCGATGAAAGGATTTTTAAAACCATACCAATAGTTTTTGAGTTTATTCATTACACACATACAGAAATACAAATCTATTCTATTTATAAAATTAGTATAATAAGTATAGATATAGATGTAAACCAAGGAAAAACATTATAAAACAAATAACAGCTAAAAAAATTGTCAGTCATACAAAATACTCATAACCAGTGGCGGTCCTTTCATAGAAGCCGAAAAGCCTGGCTTGCCCTAAAATTATTTACCTAAGTACTCAAAATCGAATATGAAACAATGACCAACATTTTACGGTAACAAAACGCTTCGAAATAATTTTCTTTAAAATTTTTAAATTCCCGCGCTAAGGTTCGCTGAACCGGTTCGCCTCGAGCGCACCTAAAGACACACCACTACACCTACACACACACAACCACATCCGCGCCGTACACTCATTTCATATTTAATACAAAACAGCTAGATGCGCACAAAATATACTCATCACTCTCTCTCTCGTTGGGTTTTACCTGGCTTTTCGCCGACATATTTTTCTCATTCGCACTAATGGATAAACTGATACCACATACGTATAGCTATAGTAAGTTTCTATAGCAATCAGTACTAGAAAATAATCCAGGCTTAATGCATCGATAGATACTGTATAAAATACAGGGTTGCCAATTAAAAGAATTACCTCTAATATGGTTGCATTATTTTGCTTATTTTAATGTGTATTTTTTATTTATCATGAATATGTAAAGATTTTAGTGATAATATAATTAAAATTACATATCTGATTATAATTATTTAAGGTATTGTACTATAATTTTATTTATCAATAAGTTTTTTTCACAATTTTAGCATTCATTTTGTGGAGTAATTTTGATTCCAACTAGGCAACATCAGTTATTTGTTTTGATTGAGCCGGCGATCTACATTGTGAAGTATTTGTGTTTATTAAGTGGTTTTTGAGTTATTTTAAACTTTTAAGCACAATAAAGATGAGTGAATATATTTCTTGTAATAGTTTAAAGTGTGTGAAAGTTTTTATCGGCGAGAATAAGTTAAATTTGTTAGGTTATGATGGAAAAAACAACTTTTAACGAGCTGGCGAATGGCGCGAAATGTGTCTGAAGAATCATAAAAGGTATTTAGATCAGTATACAACAAAACTTATTGTCTTATTGGATGCTCTAATACGTTATACTACTACGTATTAAGTTGTATTGTTGGTGTTTCATATTATTCTCGGACAAAACAAGTGTTTGGAATAGGTAGGTACATACATCTGGCTAGTAAAATGATTTAATTAATCAGTGTTATCAAAAGTTATTCCAATTCACAAAAACATATGTTAAATGCATTTTCATTTCATAATTTCGGTAAACAGCGAATTGTAACCTGATTATCTCGTCCAATTAAATAGGTACAGTAGCTGTGACGAAATTTGAAAATTTCTAAACAAAACTTGTGCGTCGACAGTAATAATGATTATTGTAGTGTTTTTACTTTTTTAAAATTACTTGGTACAAGTTAAATCTATGTAAATAATTTATCTTTACAAGAGCTTCGTTTAGAAGTCGCGATGGGTCAAAATCTTTTTAAATAAAGGTACCTAATTTCGCAACGGTAACTAGTCGACTCGATTGGGTTGTTGTATTGCGTACACGGTTCGAACATTGTTTTGAGGCCCTGGTTCGAATCCCGGTACGGGTAGTCATTTTTATTTTTAGATATTGCTTTTCTTTCTTATAGTTCCACATTTTATATGTATCGGAGGTGCGAATTTTTTTAGGTCTGCTTTGGCTTGCCCTCATCCAAAACACTAGGCACGCCACTGCTCATAACTTGTACTATGTTTTAGGACACGGCCGGCACAACATCGTCATCCTTTTCGTGAGCAGCATCATCCACTTAGCAGCTGTGTTGGATCTCCTAGGATTCTGTGTAACAGTACCCGCGGCGAGCTGTGACCTGCAGTTAGGACTTCTAGAAATTAGCCTGCTTACTTCAGTACCGTTTGCTGGTACGAAACAAAATTAGCTTTTATTGTTTTCGATTAAAGTTGTGTTTCGTTTGAAGGTTGTAAGTAAAGATTAGTCGATAGTAATCATTTCAGACTAGGCAGTTTCTGAATACACAAGTATGTTTAGTTTAACGTGTATTCAAAATACACTGACGTTCCTAATACACCTCTGACTTTTCTTAAAAGTTATGTGCGTATTCTTTGTGAATTATCGCTCGCTTTAACGGTGAAGGAAAACATCGTGAGGAAACCTGCATACCTGAGAAGTTCTCTGAATTTCGAAGGTACGTGAAGTCTGCCAACCCGCATAAGGCCAGCGTGGTGGACTAAGGCCTTAACCCTATCAGTTGTAGAGGAGGCTCGTGCTCAGCAGTGGGCAGTATATAATACAGGGCTGGTATGGTATGGTATGGTATGGTATGGTATGGTATTCAAAATAGTTTTCACAAATCCCATAAAAAATTTAAACAGAAAATTTGAACATCGCACTATAGATACTCCTTATTTAGTAGCTAGGTGTTGCTCGCGGCTTTACCTGTCTAAAAAGTCTTTCACGCTACAAAAGTCTCAAAAATCAACCTCAAGATAAAAAATCGCCTCTTTGTTACCCAAAACATGTTCCATTCGTGTGACAAAAGTTTTGCGTTACTGCTAACAAATATCCAAACTAACAAACATGAAACATGCAAACTGTTTCACAAATATTCGCATTTATAATATTAGTAAGATAGATGTCATTCACAGAGACACCGAAAAAACTTACCAATTATGATAATTCTTAGCGAACTTTAAAATATCACAAAAGCAAAAATATTTAACAACTATTTTCGTAATGAGTTCCATCTTTCAACAAAGTTGCGAATGACGACATTTGCATCAACTTTTCCCGCATCTATTTAAGTATTAAGACATTGTTTGCTGTTGACGTCCATAATGCGCTGAAAAACTTTGTGACATTCATTGTCCACGTTACATGAAAATGCTTATTTCTGTTTATATTACTAAGTGTAATTTGCTTATGCAGCAAATAAATTTGTCAGTAGCTTAAAATTCATATACAACAAATTGCACAATACTACTTATTTAGCGACTGTTTATTTGCAAATTATATAATAATTAATCACAATTCAAGTGCACTTAAGCTTAGAAATGTAAGGCTTTGCGTTCGATTTCCAGGCCGTCCAATAAAAATATGTATAAGGTTTTCTCGATTGACAAGTTTATCGTGTTATGAGACTGCTCGGCGAAAACTGGGTACACTGTTCACACCTTCCTTTCAGAAGAAGTGTGTCCGAACAATTAGTTACCTCTTTTCGCTTCTACCTTTTCAAGAATAAATTGCATGATGTACACACACACACATACACACTCACGCCTTTTATCCCCGAAGGGGTAGGCAGAGGCGCAATTGAGGCACCCATATTTCGTCGTGCGTATTCCGTCCCATGATGTGATAGGGGGCGAGCCTATCGCCATATTGGGCACAAATTCCAGACTCCGGGCTGATTCTGAATAGAAATATCCAATATCATTTTGCCCAACCCGGGGATCGAACCCGAGACCTCAGCATTGCAGTCGTACCGTAATACGTCACCGAGGCATTGCATGATGTATGTATTTTTTATATCTGCAGGGTACCTCTCAGCTCTTCCATGGGGATACTACGCAGATACACATGGAAGACGAAAAGCGATCCTAGTCTCTGCGACGATTGGGTCTACCATAGCTGTGATCACCAGTTTCTCACCATCGTTCCAAGTCATGCTGATTCTCAAGTTAATTGGATGCAGTTTGTTAGTTTACTATGTCATAAATGCTGTCAGAAAGATATTTGTAACCAGCGTAATTACTGGGCATTATGAGACAAAACATTTTATGTCTCAAGGTGATGATCGCAGCGGAGTGCCACGCAGTACTCTGTAATTCAAAGATTTGTATGGTGTTGCGACTGTTTAAGGTATCACTTACCAGCAGGAGAGCGGCGTCCTCGTCGTGTCATTTAACTGCAATAAAAAAAGCTATGAGAAAACTACTGGAAATCCCTGATGGTACTAATTTTGCAAATGTTTTTTACCCCCATTCCTATACATTATCCTAAAAACTATCAACGTATTAGTGTTAGGAATTAACCAATGAAAATAACTAAAATAAGAATAGCAAGCAAACTTTGTTATTATTGGTCAATTTTTGCTAAGGATCCGATATTAGTTGAGATAGTTTATAAGAATCGGCCATTAAAGCAATAAAAATTTAGCCAGGAGATGGTTACTAAAAACCAAATCATTTTATTGAGCAAGAAAATTACAAAGATATTTAGTGTTAATTAAAATGTAGATAAGGCTTGCATAAACTGAACGTGCCTCGCAAAGAATACATCGACCTAAACCCCTTGTCAACAATTCTTTGATGGAGGATGCTTACCTCACGCTGGAAGATTGACGACAGGGTGTCTATTCCACAAACTGAAAGGGTAGCTTGCTTTCGTTTTGTAGTTAAAAAATACAAATTATGTCAGATTTGATATAGTAGAATACATTTTTAGTTTCGGAACTGCATAAGTTTATTACCTAGAAAACAATCTTATGATTATCTCTGCACCACCCTAAGGTTGACTGGTAGAGAATGCCTTCGTCAGTAAGTTCTTTTTTTTATGGCATTGAATGACGAGACTAGCATACCGTTCGCCTGATGGTAAGCGATACGACCACCCATAAACAGTAGCAACACCATCCAGCACCCTGAGTTACAAAGTACTGTGTGGCATTCCACTGCGCTCGTCATCCTGAGACATAAGATGTTAAGTCTCATTTTGTCCAGTAACACTGGCTACAATGTCCTTCAAACCGAAACACAACAGTGCATGCACACTGCTGCTTGGCGGTAGTTCGACTCTATACATTTGTGTATAAAGTGAAAAATAATTAAATAAATCAGAACGACGATCCAATAAAATGGCATGAGAATAACAAAATTATGAAGAATAAAGTCAAGGAAAATTACCTCTGATTTACTTTCTTCAGCTCAACAGCGTCTATAACAATAACGATCACATACCTCGGAGAGTGTACAAGCACCAGACATAGAAACAAATACATTTTCATAATGAATAGTTTTAACTTGGCATCGGATTTCATTTGTTACGGTAAGATTCAAGTTTTTTATCCGAGCTATACAAATATTCGTAGTAACTGTATGTACGCTACACATGTGATGAATTTATAATAATCCCTAGATACATCGTTATACAATGTAAATCCATTACAAGGTTATATTATTCATATGCTGCGGAGGTTCACGCCGAAGAAATATCAAGTTTTATAGGTATTCGATTTTTGCGTGTGGCATAACCTGGCTTCAATCCACAGTGCTGATATAATATATTCTAATTGCCCAGGCTTATCAAATATGAATGGACGTTTAGAGAATTCATTGGAGATAATTAGCCGTTAGTGTTATAATATCACTTTTAGGCCTTTAAAACCACATAACAATTGATAATAAAATTTTCAGAGATGCTGACTTTCGATCCAATTGTAACATAATTTATGTAGCTTTTGTTTTAGGAATCTTTGATTGTAATAATACTTGATTGGATGTGGTTTTTCGAATGAAAAATATGGGTATACTTTTTCATTTTCAGCTCTAGCGTACATAATTTTGCGACAAGATTTCAAAGTGGACATACCATTCCTATCAATAACTTATAGACCTTGGAGGTTATTTGCTTTGGTCATGGCCTTAATGTTAGGATTTGGCGCACTTATGATGTTCTTCCTTCACGAGAGTCCCAAGTTCTTAGCAAATAAGGGAAGAATTGATGAAGCGTTTCACGTTATGAAAACTGCTTATGGTGTTAGCGGGATCGATGAGGATCTTGTGGTATGGATTTATTACCTTTCAAGAAAAGTTGTAACCTTACAATTCTAATAAGAGCGTTTTTAAAGGATTGGCATTTATTATTACTATTTACAGTGATGTTTAAAGAAAAATGTGTAGATGCGTTATAAACAGTTTCCAAATGGCACACTAAAATTGAGCTAATTAGCACAATCGGCCTTAGTACCGTGACAGAATCTGTTGAAGTTAGACGTCTAAAGAATGTTCGATTCAATTTTCTATATGATAATAATAACAATTATGATAGGCCGTAATACTTTCACGTGTCATAATTATAATATAAAATATTTGTTATTGTAATAGTAAATTAACCATGTGTGGGATAATGTGCTGTTTTTGAGAGCCGAGTACAGTATAGATGCCGTATCTACACATTTTTATTAAAATATAATTGACTAAGTGGCGATAGCCTAGTTGGGAGTGGAACGGACTGCCGAGACGAATGTCCGCAGGTTCAAAACCCAAGGGCACATACTTCTGACTTTTCTTAAAAGTTATGTGTATTCTTTGTGAATTATTGCTCGCTTTAACGGTGAAGGAAAACATCCTGAGGAAACCTGCATACCTGAGAAGTTCTCTGAATTTCGAAGGTACGTGAAGTCTGCCAACCCGCTAAAGGCCAGCGTGGTGGACTAAGGCCTTAACCCTCTCAGTTGTATAGGAGGCTCGTGCTCAGCAGTGGGCAGTATATAATACAGAGCTGGTATGGTATGGTATCAATGACTATTCATATTATAGATTCTAAATAAAGTAATATATTCACGGGTTAGAAAATTTATATGAATAATACAAGTTCTAAATTTGATACTGTCCCACTGCTGGGTTAGTGGGTGCCATTCTATTACTGCGTACCTACTGAGAGGGTCAGGATAATATCTCCATTAATTGAATCTAAAAGAAATGAGCCATGAACGTAATAAAATTATACTATTTCTATACTTCATTTGTAGTGGAAATCTCTAATAGCAGCTGACAAGAAACAAATAAGAACTAAAATGACTTTCTGGAATTCAGTAGTTGAACAAACTGTTCCGATATTCCGACCGCCATTGGTTTTGAGGACGATACAATTATTTTTCTTGATGTCAGTGTGCTCGAGCACGTGAGTATAAAATTATCTTCGTTTTTTGTTTATTGCATTGAACGACGAGACGAGCATGCCGTTCGTCTGATGGTAAGCGATACGACCATCCATAAACATTAGCAACACCATCCAGCTGCTTGAGTTACAAAGTACTGTGTGGCAATCCACTGCGCTCGTCATCCTGAGACATAAGATGTTAAGTCTCAGTATGTCCAGTAGTTACACTGGCTACAATGTTTTTCAAACCGAAACACAACAGTGCATGCACACTGCTGCTTGGTGGTAGGATTGGACATTGCGGTGGTACCCACCCAGACGAACTCTTACATATGAGAGACTTACCACCAGTAAGGTTTATGGCAAAACTGGGTGTTGCTTGCGGCTTCACCCACATGAAAACCCTTTCCTACTACAAAATCTCTAAATCACTGAAGCGATAGTGCTATCTATACGACATCAGCGCTATTTATTTAACAAAAAATATATTTCCTTTGAGAGCATATTATCAAATTATAGTAGGGACAAACTAATATGGCCGGTATGACATAACACGGTTTTTAATTTTTTGGGTAGACGTTCTCACAGAGTTATCGCGTTGGGTAAAAAATTGAATTGTCATACCGGCCAGCTTAGTTTGTCCGAACTATAAAGAGGAGCCTATTTCGCACCTTTAGGACGAAAACGACGCAATTAAAAAAAAAAATTGGTTTATCGTTATAAAATGACTTAAAACTGGTCCCTTTTTTATAAAAATATAATAAAAAGGGACCGATATAATAGTTTTGTCCTTTTCCTGCTTGAATATGGCGGTGTTTGAACTATTGTTGTATTGAAAATTTTCATATAAGTAATTTTATGACGATAACACAATTTTCGTTTTTTTTAATTGTGTCGTTTTCGTCCTTAAGGTGTGATTTGTTAATCTAGACTCTAGAGCATGGTCATAGATGGCATGCATAGGCATGTGCTAAATTTCAACCATAACCGTTCAGCTGTTTCTGAGTTTAGTTCTAACAAACATCCAAAATTTTCATAAAAAAATCATAATATTATAATTATAATAAGAATATAACAAATGATAATTGTATTTTTTCTTTTCATTCTACTAAATAATATTTTTAACCACACTATAGCCTTCTAAAGAGTCTTGAACAAATATGTATGTAAATTCAAGACTCATTCATTTCTCGAAGGCAATATGAAAGCCGACAAATGTCGTGATATAAACGTACTACGGAGTCTGTAAGAGAGAACAAAAGGGGATCGGGGATCTCTCGGGTATGACGAGGGATATAATACATCCTCTTCTCATAATAATATTATGCGTAGATTCTACCTCATGTTACATTTTCATACAAACAACTGTGATATCTATTACAATACAATCTTAATATATATAAATCTCGTGTCACAATGTTTGTCCTCAATGGACTCCTAAACCACTTAACCGATTATAATAAAATTCGCACACCATGTGCAGTTCGATCCAACTTGAGAGATAGGATAGTTTAAATCTCAAATTATAGTCGCAATTTTAATTTATTGCTAATTATTTGTCTGTTATTATTTGACAGTCACAATTATCTGTTAACTCCAAATGATTCTAACAGATGTCGATACCTTTCGACTGGGTTGAGTAAGTAATCAATAGATGGCGCTGCTATGGTAAAATGATTCTAACAGATGTCGATACCTTTCGACTGGGTTGAGTAAGTAATCAATAGATGGCGCTGCTATGGTAAATCTACGAACGTGTCATATAAGCTACGGGTAGATTATGTATACTTTTTATACCGGGAAAATATAAAGCGGGACTTTTATACCGGGAAAACTCATTCACGCGGGCGGAGCCGCGGGCAAAAGCTAGTTAATGTATAAATTTGTGATGGTTGCATGTTTAATTTTATGCGTTGCATGTTTGGAAGCAAAGAATGCATTAATCACTAAATGTATCTAATTTACACATATTAAGACGAAGTCCTAAATTAATCTAGGTAAACTACGCGCGTACTCACGCCTTTTATCCCCGAAGGGGTAGGCAGAGGCGCAACTAGTGCACCCACTTTTCGCCGTGCGTATTCCGTCCCATGATGTGATAGGGGGTGAGTCTAACGCCATATCAGGCACAAATTCCAGACTCCGGGCTGATACTGAATAGAAAAATCCAATATCACTTTGCCCGACCCGGGGATCGAATCCGAGACCTCAGCATTGCAGTCACACCGTAATACAACTACGCCACCGAGGCAGTAAACTATTACTTTTATTTATAAAAAAAAGACTCACGCGAACGGAGCCGTGAATAGAAGTTATTAACAAATTGATTTTGGGATAATTGTATAGAGTTTCTATAAGTTTCTAGAAGGTCGACATTAGTTTATTTTAACGACGAACTTCTGGCTCTGTGCGTTATCTATTTATTGTGAGCGGTGAGTCGTGACTAAAGATCAAGCGTTAAACTCTTAAGTACAATAAAATAATTGTTGTGTACAGTCAGCAGCATAAGTAGCTAAACAAATTCAAAATTTCAAATTGCCTACATACTTTTGTGTTTATACTAATCTTTTTTTTCTCTTCACAAAAATAAAATAAAAGAGATTTACTTTAGTTCAAACGAAGAAAAAGAGTGTTTCAGTTTAACTTAACGCATAAATAGGCGATTTGAAATTTTGATTTTGTACAGATACTTATGCTGCTGACTGTAGATCACGTTAAGACTAAAGGGAAAGTCCGCTTTTTGTATGGGTGCTGGGCCT
The DNA here is from genome assembly GCA_947568825.1 of Sphinx pinastri. NCBI lineage: Eukaryota > Metazoa > Arthropoda > Insecta > Lepidoptera > Sphingidae > Sphinx > Sphinx pinastri. The sequence continues at coordinate 6,301,177 of OX387620.1, forward strand.
CAAAATTTAACCGGGCTCGAACTTTATCGATATTAAAAGGGCAAAAATATGGATCTTGGATCCATTAAAAATATTTTTAGACCTCTCCATTTATAAGCAAAATAAAATTACATAAATCTGAAAATCGGAGGGCTTTAAAATTATAAGATTTATTGCAAAGGCCTGGTTTTTGGGAGTACCATCTAAAAATATATTTATTAATAAGTATATTGTTTAGAATTTTAAGCCTGTTTTTGGACATGTCCTTTTACATGTATATGCAGACACGTTTTCCCTTTACAGGGGTAGACACAGGTGCAGTTGTGATAACCTTATTTCGCCTCCCCCCGAGGCAATTCTTGTGCGCTGGGTCTTCACACCCAATGCACGCCCATGCGCGGGGGGACATTAGTCGCGGGCCGAGGCACACACTCAGTGTGTATACCTCTTGGTTGTAAATCACATTGAGGCCTAAAAGAGCCCGCGACCATTTCCTGGCACCCTCTCTTTCCGCCCATCCTGGGAACCTTCCTCCCTTCCCCCACCTACCCTTTCATATTCCTCCTCCACTCCCCTCCCAGGCCCCTGTAGTCGCTTAGCCAGGGGACTCCAGTATCCCATTCGCAGGTTTCCCCCGGTGTTGACAGCAGGATCGCCAACCCAAAAAAAAAAAACCTTATTTCGCCAGTTATGTTAGTAATAAGTTTACTTGTAATACGGGGTTAGTCTATTACCATTTACCGTGTACTACTCTATACTTCGGATTGATATTGAGCATAAAAACCCAATTTGGTTGATTGACTGAAGCGATACCTATTTCTTTTTCTTCGACCCGAGAATCAAATCCGACACCACAGCACCGTAGTTGGATATTCAATTCAACTGCGCCGAGGCAGTATAGATTTAAAATGAAGTTAATTTGTTCCAGAAATAACGTTTTCTTCATGTGGTTTCCTACGATGGTGAACTCCTTTTATTCTTCATTATCGGATACCCAATCGAGTTTCTGTGAAAAGGTCGTCGCCAATCTCACAAATTCAGACAACAGTTTAAACGTAAGTTTAGTTAGTAGCTGTTTTTATACGTCAAGGGCCAGTTACACAGGTTTCAAGAAAACTTTATTTGACAGAACTACTATATTATATAGATATGGATGCGGGCCGCTTTTGACAGGTCCGTCTGGAAATCTTTGGGGGAGGCCTATGTTCAGCAGTGGGCGTCGTGTGGCTGATGATGATGATGATGATGATGAATGTAGATAGTACTAATTTTACGTACATTTGGGAGCATAGATAAGAGTATGACTTTTGTATTTGGTCGGCTTATACATTTATGTGACGAATAGCATTTATCAGCAAGTGGTGAAATGGACGCTAAGCCTTATTTAAGGCCGTTTTCTATAAACGATCCCAATCTCAATCTTGGATCCGAATTCGAGAATAAACCAATCGAGATAATTCATTAGTAAGCATGTCAAAAATAACTTTGTTCTGATTGGTCCTGTAGCCTACACTGTTACTACATTGTACATACCCACTTGCATACATCCACATAGCACACAAATACTTAAAATATTAAATAAAAAGTAAAATTTAAATTATAATGAAACATGTGTAATATACCGCTAGTTACGTTCAAGCGGTGGGCAACATAAAGCTACCGACTCCCGATGGATCGGACGGGCGACATCAAGCCCGAGGCTTCATCAGATGCGACGGTTCCCCACGGCCTGTCAGCCTGACCTGGTGCGATCTGGCCTAATGACGAGACGAGCATACCGTTCGCCTGATGGTAAGCGATACGACCCCCATATACAGTAGTAACACCATATAGCACCTTGAGTTACAAAGTACTGTGTGGCATTACACTGCGCTCGTCTTCTGAGACATATGATGTTAAGTCTCATTATGTCCAGTAGTCACACTGGCTACAATGTCCTTCAAACAGAAACACAACAGTGCATGCACACTACTGCTTGACGGTAGAAATTGACATTGCAGTGGTACCCACCCAGACGGGATCTTACATATGAGAGACCTACCACCAGTATAATTCAGTCATTACCATATTTACAAAAAAGTATTAATTAAATACTAGACTCCATAAACATATTTGAAAACTACCCACATCAACAAATGAAACATAAATTCATACCAAAATAAGGAAGGCATTACAATGAAACAAACCAGTCATTCTAAAGTAGTGACGTGGGTCCGACAATACAATTATATGACCGAGCCAAAGGATTCTAGGGCAAATTCCCATACAAAATGGTGATAATTTTAGTTTTCAATCTATTATACTATTGCAATAGTTTCTTTATTGTTTTGTTTTCTGTGTTGTGTGTATCTTTGTCATACATAAAATTAAATATTGCTGAATGATGATAATTTTATATTATATTATGGTACTTTAACTTTTACTTTTTGATAATTATAGTTAAAATTCTGTAAACTAGTATAGTGGTTTATAAAAAAACTAGAAGTCTAGAAAATATACTTTGCCTTTTTATTAAATCTGACTCTACAGCGCCATAAAATTGTTGCGAATATAATGTACAAAATTCAAATATTTTACATAAAATTCTCATCACTATAGCTGGCTTTTAAAAAGGAATGTAATTAGCAAACAAAATAGTTGATCGAACCAACTTTTCGATTAAAACCTATATTGAAATACTGAGAGAACCTAGAGCTCATGTTAGCTAATTTAAATAGTTTCCACTCAGTTTCCGTTCCTCATTCTCATGGGAAATCTCGTCTATTTCAGGATACATGCGACGACACGATATCAAACAACACCATATATTCAGGAATGGCGTTTAGTACCTTTTTCACTATTGTCAACTACGCCTCTTCTCGACTCGCCTCGTGGAGGAAAATAGTTTTAATGACCACTTTAGTTATATCTGGCTTGAGTGCAGTGTTAGTGGACCTTATAAACCAGCCCATAGTTAGCATGATGTTTTTCATAATGATACAATTATCAGGTATCTTGGTGGGGAATGTGGCGTCGTATTTCGTTGATTTGTATCCGACGTCGTATAGGTAAGTTTTATGTGTATCATAACATTTTTTACACTAATGAATAGCAAAGGAAATTGCAACAGACATGCAGCGTTATTTTCGCATTTATAATATTAACATGGTTTGTATCCATGGCCCTTCGTATTTAGCCGTTTAGGCCATTTCCTATTCGAAAAAACATGAGACTAAAAAACAAAGACATTACCCTCATTATCACTAAGAACATTAATCAAGCTAGTATAAAGGCGTGTGTCTTTGCGGTCATTTCACATCGATTTACTCTAGTAAAGATCTTAATGGACGAAGTTTCTCCGATTAGTCAGCTTAAACTCAACCAAATAGGCCTATTTAAAATATTTTTATCAGTTTTCTTTGTAAATTCCGGACACCTTACGAAAATTAAATCACTTTAATCCATTAACTTCGGGTTAAGAATGAATGCACCATATATGAAAACAAAACGTTATTAGGATATCAAAGCTTCACAAAATATAGCTTTTGCTCGCGGCTCCGCCCGTGTGAACAAGTTTTTCCCAGATAAAAGGACCGCTTTATATTTTATCGGGATAAAAAGTAGCCTATGTTACTCAAGGATAATGTAGCATTCTAATAGCGAAAAAAATTTCGAAATCGGTCCAGTAGTTTTTGAGTTTATTCGTTACAAACATACAAATCTTTCCACTTTATGAGTGTAGATAAATGAATAAAAAAATATGAAAAATAAAAAAAAAATATAAAGACGCTATTTCCTAATTTGAAAGTCCATTTGCAAGTGGGTAATTATGACTTCATAGGCAACAAAAATAGGAAACATATGAGCAGTTTTTCAAAGAATCTATTCAAAAAGATATTTGACTTACAGAAAGCAGTACTGTCTGTGAACATATTTTACTTGGATTAGAATACTTTTATTATGGAATAAGGCTTTGACGCAAGTACAGCCACAAGCTCAAGCCAGGTTATTTTATATTTTAGCGCTGTATACATAAAAGCGACTTTACATAAAAATATGATTCTTAAAAAAACGGAATCGATGTCATTTTTATAAATTGTGTGAATTCCTGAGCATAATATTTTGATTAAACCCAATTATTATTTTTGTGAAAAAATCTAGTACAAATATTTCAACAGTCTAAGAAAAACCTTCTAGACAATTCAGACTACAATTTAAAATCATCCATCCTTAACTTTTTAAAGTTTTTTGTTACATTGTCTTGTCAGGGTTTCTAAGACATATTTTTCTAGGGGTCTGGGGACCAGCCTTGGATTAATGTGCGCCAGAATAACTTGTCTCACCGGGGTAAACATCGTCGGTGCAACCATCGTAAATCATTGCAACGTGACATTCTTCGGATGGGCTATATTTGTATTTTGTAAGTATTTTGAAATGAGTAGAGTCATGTTGTAGACATTTTATTATATACTTAAAGAAAATAGCGATATTTATACACAACGAGACTTCATTATAGCGAATTCAGGGCCGCGCCGTTCCTACGTGCAAAGTGTGCGGTGCACACATCGCACCTTTAGAACGAAAACAACACAATTAAAAATAATAGAAACTTGAGTTATCTTCATAAAATGACTAAAAACGAAGTTTTCAATACAACAATAGTTCAAACACAGCGATATTCAATCGGGAAAAGGACCAAACTATTATATCGGGCCTTTTTTGTCATATTTTTATATAAAAAGGGACCAGTTTTAAGTAATTTTATGACGATAACTCAATTTTTGATTGTTTTGAATTGTGTCGTTTTCGTTCTAAAGGTGCGACATGTGTTAATAGGGGCTATAGGGGCGCCGGAATCAGGATGAAATGCCAGCGTTAATTATTTAAATTATTTTTGTTATACTACAATTTATTCTTTATAGTAGAGTAGATAAGAAAGCAGGTACAAGTCTCCCAAGACAATACTCGCGTCTGTGGTTTAACTTTACAATATTTGAATTTTGATCCCAATGTTTATGAGCGTTGTGTTAAAAAGAACGGCCGCCGTCGCTACAATAGTCAACTACATATCTTGTTACAAAAGGTCATTTTCGAAATTAAAACTTAGGTATAAGAAATTACCTGCGCTCCACAATGAGCCAAGAAAGGTTAATAAAGGCGATGTCCGCTTTTTGTTTGGGTGCTAGGCCTCAAAATCTAACTAGGCTCAAACTTCATGGACATTAAAGGGGCAAAAATATGGATCTTGGATCCATTAAAAAAATATTTTAGATCCCTCCATTTATAACTAACTTTCTTAAAAACGTACATATTAGTTGGAATTTTAAATAACAAAAAATATTAAAGGCGAAACAAGATGACAAAAATCAGAGGCGCTTCATAGTTTTCGCACACAGGAGCTGTCTTGAGTCAGCGTGGCCCTGCGAATTATCTATCTGGAATATGAATGAATTTATTAGTTCAAATGAAAATATTTAATTTCATTTTTTATGTATTTGTCGGAATAGTTTGTTATTTTGACTGCCTTGGTGGCGTAGTTGTATTAGGGTACGACTGCAATGCTGAGATCTCAGATTCGATCCCCAAATCTGGCAAAGTGATATTGGGTTTTTCTAATCAGTATCAGCCCGGAGTCTGAAATTTGAGCCCGATATGGCGATAGGCTCGCCCCCTATCACATTATGGGAGGGATACGCACGGCGAAAAGTGGGTGCACTAGTTGCGCCTCTGCCTACCCCTTCGGGGATAATAGGCGTGAGAATGCGTATGCGTAAAATATAAAGTGAGATTTACATTGTCTTCATAGGTGGCGTGGCTGTAGCATGGTTTTTGCCCTCTGACAAGAAAAAGCAATTACCGACCTAATTGCTCCACAGGCGTTAATGAAGATGTTGATGAAGTATGAAGGTTTATTTAAGGATTAAAATTTTATTTTGAAAATACATAGTTCTAAGAATGCTTTGTTTTTGTTAATTATTTTGTAAATAGTATTGTATAGGGTCATTCGGGGCAACAGCACGCAGTGGGTAAAAGTTCGCATGGTCAATATCTCGGAACCTATTGAGGGGGCTCAGACACTTTTTCGGCTTAATCATGGGCGCGTCAGGGACGATGTCAGAGCCACAAGCTATTTTACCAAGCCTCACTTGTTTAGCGAAAAACGGTGATCAACGTGATTTTGTTGATTAGTTACCAACATTTTGTGCTGGGAAAAGAGTGTATGGCTGGACGGTGCATCAGTTTACAAAATTCCGTTAATTATGTTAAGTTTACATGATAATTACAGTATTTATTTTAGTTATTATTCTGTCCTAGAAAATTAATGCGTCTCAACTAACGTGTGATTGTTTAAAATATTCCCTGTTTAGGTAAAAGTACGAGGTTAATAGTACGCACCCCGTTATAACTTCATTACAATGACCGCACGGTTTTTCCTTCTTTAAGCTGCAATTAAGTCGAATATTAGTTGTAAAGATTTTTAGACCTTATACAAAAAAAAAGTATAATCATTAAACACTCTGCGTAGTTTTACCCACAAAACGGGTCAATAGTACGAATTTCTCCCGATGCACTTAAACATGTATTGCAAAAATAACAATGAAGCAATGTACAAAAACTCATTAAATAATGAAAGCAGAATAAATTTACTTTACATAGAGTGTTAAAACGTTTTTCAAGATACTATATTTTTGACTGTGTAGACGATAGAAAAAAAAGTGCGTACTTTTAGGCCGAATGACCCTAAGTATTTTTTTTCGCTTAGTTAACGGTGAATAAAAATAACGTGTAAAACCCTATATATTCTTCTTCTTCAGCCTTTAGGAGTCCACTTCTGAACATAGACCTCCCCCAAAGATTTCCAGACCTTCATTCAGCGGGTTCCTGCGATCTTTACGAAGTCGTCCTCCTACAAAGTGGTCAGAACCCTACATACCTAAGATGTTTTCATAACAATTTCCATCACTAGGCCACTATGGTGGAGTAAGGTCTAAAAACTCTCAATAGTAGAGAAGGCCCGAGCCCAGCAAGGGGATAGTGGTTAGATAATTATTATTAAGATAGTGTCCACACGATGCATTCGACAGAAAAAAATATTTTCGATGTTTGTCTAAAACATCAATTCGTTAATTGTCGAAATACTAAAATATATTTTTAGTGACTTTTTGATAAGTATTAAGTTATTAGGTATTGTTAAGTGATAGGTATCTCGGATGTGAGACGAACTAGCTGCTAATCTGATGGTTTTTGACACAATAACCTATAACTGAAAATTACATAGAACCGCGTGATACTACACTACGCTGGTCATGTGACGTACAAAGTTTAGTCTCAGTAAAATAACTAGCTTTTGCTCACAAACCACAGCTCCGCCCGCCAAATAGTTTTTTATGGTTTAAAAGTAGCCTATGTTTTTCCTAGGGTCTCAAACTATATTATGCATACCAAATTTTATCGAAATTGATTCGGTGGTTCAGCCGTGAAAGTGTAACAGACAGAAAGATAGGCAGACAGAGTTGCTTTCGCATTCATAATATAAGTATGGATAACAATATTATAAGATGCTCAGCACTGGGTAGTTTATAATATAAGGCAGTTTTAGTTAGGCTATTTGTGCCTCCTCAACTACTAAGGGGTTTTAGGCCTTAGTCCATCACGCTGGCCTAGTGCGGGTGTGCAGACTTCAAATACCTTGGAAATACCTTTTTTGGAATTCTCAGCTGTATAATTTTTTTAAGGATGAGGAACATTAAAAGTATCTATGCATATTGCATAACATAAAAATATGAAAGATTACAATAATAATAATTTAGGTAAATATTGTGTATTATTACCTCATTTTATAAAGCGACATCTATGATAAAATATCGAAACTACGTCTACAAAATTGCTTTGCAGAACTAACAGGACTAATAAATTCCGACACCATCTAAGAGATGGCGTTGTTTGCAATTTGAAACATTAAAAAGTTTGAATGCCCTAGAATAGATGCCGTTTATCATTATCTATAGTCTATACTTAAGTAATAAACTTTTATTTTGGTTGTTTTATTTTTAATTTGTACTTATTTTATTATACTTCTAAGACTTTATTTGGAACTCCCAGTTGCGTATGGAGGGAGGGCGCTTGCATTTACGACACGGTATATTATACTAATGTAGATGCTTTCGTTAACCTTGTCAATAAAGATCAATGTTGTTAATAATCCGAATAAAGATTTTATAATTTTAATTACCAATAGGAAAGATTTGTATTTTTGTGTGTTAAACTCAAAAATAATGGATCGATTTCAAAAATTCTTCACCATTAGAATGCTGCATTATCCCTGAGTAACATAGGCTACTTTATATCCACGAAAAATATAAATCGGTACTTTTATTCCGGAAAATCGTTTGTCGCTAGTGCAACTGCGAGCTAATAAGTATTGAGATGAGTTTTGGCGGGAACTTGGAAGTGTCATGAGGTGCTCTTGTTTTAATTCATTATTTTGGTGATACTTAGTGTTATATTGCATAATTATGGTGGTATATTATCCAATATAGTTCTATTAAAGGGCTCAAATGAAGTAAATTGAAATAACTGTGCTAGTCAAGTGTTTGTTTTGTTGCCGCCAAAACTCCTCGATAAAGTCTTGGTAAGGTAGCCACTGCTTTACTTCGACATAGTACTACTACTATTGAGGATAAAAAAGAAACAATATTATATATGTAACTTCCAAAAACTTTGACACTGGCAGATGCGCAAACCGCGCCTTGCCAATAAGAAAAAAAAAAAAAAAAGTATTGAGATAGTCTGAGACCCAGGGACAAAAAATGAGACTCAAAAAGTACAGAACGGATTTTCATACGTTTTTCACCAATGGACGGTGTGATTCAAGAGGAAGGTTTATGTGTATCATTTATAAATATTCTGTACGTCAGAAAAATAAATGTAGCTACATAATATTATGCTACCTGTGCGAAGCCAGGGCGGGCCGCTAGTGGAGAATAAATCACTATTTTTTTTGTTTGTAAATTATTTACCTGATGCACTTCGGAAGGTTTGCCAACATCCATTAACATATTTTACACACACACACACACTCGCAACTAATGCACCTACTATTCGCCGTGCATATTCCGTCCCGTGATGTGATAGGGGGCGAGCCTAGATACTGAATAGAATAACCCAATATCACTTTTCCCGACTCGGGGATCCAAACTGAAACTTCAACATTGCAGTCGTACCGTAATACAACTACGCCACCGAGGCATTATCATATTATAATTTTGTTTAAACAGTAATACTAATATAGTAATATTACCTGCAAGATCTTTACTTATACTATTTTTACCCGACTACGACAAAGTATAGGTTGCTATTGCAGAAGCAAAAAAAGATTTCAAATTGCAACAAATTCGTAAGTAATATGCTTTTTATTTAACAAGATATATTTTTGTCGCCCTTACTTTAAAATATGCCACCCCTAAGCTGCGGCCTATTACGCATATTTACAAATCCAACGCTGGCTTAAAATAAATATTGGAAAAGCGAAATCACATTCGCGTTATGCAAATAAGGACTTAAATGTTTACTTGCCAATGTTTATATCGGTTGGCTGTCTAACAGGTAAATATCGGTTAGGGTTGCCACGCATATTACTAGAAACAAAAGATATTTATTTTAAGCGATAATGACGAAGAAAATGTTGAACTATTTGTGACATAGTTAGGAGTGCATTTAATATTTAGTGTGCACACAGAATGCTTTGGAATTTAGCAAGCGTCGGGTAGTGGTAGCCCTAATGGGCGGTCACATTCCACATGATACATCTTTCCGCCATAAACGAAGTTATGCAATAGCAGAAATTAAACTAACAATAGATTACATAGAGCAGACGTGGTGTTAGGCATTATGTAGAAGAACACAATTTCTATATTATGTTAAAATTATTGGATTTTGAATCGTATTATATCTAATTTATCCTAGATTTTTGATATAACGTAGATTTTACAACTATAAATAAATCCTACTTAATATGATAATCGCGAAAGTTTGTAAGTATGGATGTCTGGATGTATGGATGTTTGTTACTCTTTCACGAAAAACCACGGAACGGATTTCGATGAAATTTGGCACACGGGTAGATTATGTCCTGGATTAACACATAGGTTACTTTTTACCCCGGGAAAATATATAGCGGGTCTTTTATCCCGGGAAAACTCATTCACGAGGGCGGAGCCGCGGGCAAAAGCTTGTATTTCCATATTTCACAGTACAAAATACAAGACTTTTGAGATGCGTATGAATTACACAAAAAGTCTAATGTGTTGTCAATATTGGGTTAGTTCACTCTATATTAACAACGATGAAAATTATTCAGCAACATTTTTGGTAATGTAGAATTTAATATAACACACATACGCATTTTATCTCCGAAAGGGTAGGCAGAGGTGCAACTAGAGCACTCACTTTTCGCCGTGCGAATTCCGTCCCATGATGTGATAAGGAGCGAGGCTAACTGAGCCGACTACGCTTGAAAAACCCAATATCAGTTCGCCAGATCCGGGATTATTGCACGCAGGTTCAAAACCCAAGAGCACACACCTCGGACTTTTCTAAATAGTTACGTGTGTATTCTTAGGAAATTATCGCTCGCTTTAACCTGCATAACTGAGAAGTTCTCTATAAGACTTTCGAAGGTATGTAAAGTCTGCCAACCCGTACTAGGTCAGCGTGGTGGACTAAGGCCTAAACCCTCTCAGTTGTAGAGGGGGCCCGTGCTCAGCAGTCGGCAGTAAATAATACAGGGCTGGTATGGTATGTTAGGTCTGGGATTCGAACCTAAAACCTCAGAGTGGTAGTCGTATCGCTTGTACTACAACTACGCGACCGAGGCAGTGGTTATATTAATGTAGTAGGAATCTATAACAGTTTGTAAAGAGTAAGGTGACTTTATAACGACATCAAGCATGTAATCGAGCGTTAAAGGCCCGAATAAAGACAAGTAAAGTAAAGTACTTATAGTAACTTCCAAACGCACATAATTTACAGCAATGTCGTTAACATTTTCCATCTGCGTAAGGTGCTCCCACACAGCAGTTACATAACGTTATAGAATGTTGCGTAACATTAATTGTTGTATAACTTTTTTAACAAATTGTAACAAAAGTTATAAATTGTTAGTGATGTTATACAACTTCATTTAAGAAAATGTTATACGATGTTATACAGAACAGATAACCGTTGGAGTAAGCGTGTTCTGGAGTGGAGACCGCGTCTTGGCAAACGTAGCGTGGGACGCCCTCTGGCGAGATGGCGGGACGACTTGCACAAGAGGGCCGGCAGGAACTGGATGCATAAAGCAGCAGACGGGGCTCTGTGGCGTATCTTGGGAGAGACCTATGTCCAACAATGGACTGTAACGGGCTGATGATGATGATGATGATGATGTTATACAACGAGTTGAACCAGTATGGGAGCGCTTATAACATATAAAATTCTTAACATATTGTAGCAAAATGTTACACTCTGTTATAAAATGTTATCGTGCTACACAATGTTTTATAACGTTATATAACTGCTGTCTGGGAGCACCTGTACGCTGCAATAGTTTTATGAAAAACAATGTGACTTTTTTCTTTATTAGGTCGATCGTTAAATTTCTATTTAAGATATCATTAATACATATTTTTCTCATTACAATAAGCCATTCCTTAAATACAATGTTTTAAACCCTTTTATAATATTTTAAACATTTAGTATTTCAATTAAATCAATTGATAACACTATAAATTCATTTCGCACCAAATATTTAAATATCACCATAATCAGTCACATGATGTCCACTGCTGAATATAGGCCTCCTCTAAAGATTTCCAAACAGACCTGTCAAAAGCGGGCTGCATCCAGCGTGTTCCTGCGACCTTTATCAAGTTGTCTGTGCATCTTGCAGGTGGACATCCAACGCTGTGCTTGCCGGTACGTGGTCCCCACTCGAGAACTTTTTCGCCCCATCTGCCGTCAGTTCAGCGAACTATGTGCCCTATACAAATACCGTATATAAAATACCATATTGAAACACTAGATAATAATGACAAATTAATGAAATTAACAATTTAATCTGCGCGTAGATTAGAACAAGCCTTTTACGATAGTGAATAAAGGCAATAAAAATTGGCATTTCAATCCGTATTGCCGTCAAATTGAATTGGTCGGTCAAGTAACTTTATAGATTGAAAAACTTTTCGTTTCCGATATCGCGCCGTGCCACGCGGTTTGTTAAAACTTTACGTAATGAAAGGTTTTTGTTCCAGTATCAACTATGGCTTAATGCTTTAATGCAGATAAATCTGGTGTTCCAGGCCGTTGCAGTAGGAACTCATCGTTTTTTTTTTTTTTTTATTGCTTTGAATGACGAGACAAGCATGCCGTTCGCCTGATGGTAAGCGATACGACCACCCATAAACAGTAGCAACACCATCCAGCACCTTGACTGACAAAATACTGAGTGGCATTCTACTGCGCTCGTCATCCTGAGACATAAGATGTTAAGTCTCATTATGTCCAGTAGTTATACTGGCTACAATATCCTTCAAACCGAAACACAACAGTGCATGCACACTGTTGCTTGGCGGTAGAAATAGACATTGCGGTGGTACCCACCCAGACGGCCTCTTACATAATGAGAGACCTACCACCAGTCGATATTTCAAATTCGTATTGTGATTTTGAGATACCTACTTTGCTTTTTGTTTTATTGTGGGCATGAGCAATGCGCACGTCGGCTTAGACTACTGTAGCTATCTCACAATGATCTATAAGCAATAACAACGCTACTCGAACTTTTAACTTAAACTTTAACTTACAAAGCATTGCGTGGCATTTCACATCACTCGTCACTGAGACATTAGGATCTTATGAACCCCCGACAAAAAAGCGGGGTGTTATAAGTTTACGGTGTGTATCTGTATGTCTGTCTGTGGCAAAGTAGCTCTCAAACGAATGGACCAATCTTGACGCGGTTTTTTTTTTGTTTGAAAGCTGATATGATCGCGTTGATTCTTAGCTATAATTTATGAAGATCTGTTCAGGCGTTTGAAGATTATCAGCTTATTTCCAATTTAAATAGCCCGATTGAATTGAAATTGGGTGTACTGTGACTTCGGCAATATTTTTAGACATCAGCTGATGCTGCAGCATCAAGTAGTCTGCGAGATACCCAACTCCTTAGCAACTTATAGCAGATATAGCGTGTTCAGCTCATAAGGATGGTCTCATCGAGTAGGTGTTAGATAGTTGAGTATCAAGGCCTCATGATGGAGAATAAGTAATTTAAAAAGTTTGAAATAAAAATTAAATTAAATTTTAAATAACCCCCGACACAAAAAAATCTCTAAAAAGTAAAATAATAAAAGTGTCTTTGTCTAGTTACTACTTTTTAGATATTTTTTGTGTCGGGGGTTATTTAAAATATAATTTTCTTTTTTAATTGGGCTCGGCAAAACGCAATTCTACCTGATGTTAAGTGACGTAGGGTCCAAATGTACTGCCGACTGACAAAAGATGTTTATCTCTCGCCAGTTAACACACTTATGCCTGTTGGAAACCGGATATACTTGTAAGCTTTTTCCAGAACGCGAAACACTTTTTAATTATTATTTTTTGCCTCGAGCAAGCGGTCCGCCTGATGGTAAGCGGCACCAGCTGCCAATGGACTTATGCAATGCCAGGGGCACAGCCGAGCCGTTGCCTACAGGAGGACTTACGTGGGCATAGCGAGTTTTACATTTTATGTACGGTGATCGCTATCCGAGTGTATACAAATGTAAAAAAATAAATGTATAAAAATATGCTAGTACTAGCGTATTAAGTCTTACAATATTAATGCAATTAGACGAACTACAATATCCTACATATTGAAATACAACAGTGTTTGCGCGATAGGTCGGTACTGCATAATCAACGAGTTGTTTAGTATTTGGTGGTAGGTCACTCATATGTGAGAGTCCGTCTGGGTGGGTACCACCGCAATGTCTATTTCTACCGCCAAGCAGCAGTGTGTATGCACTGTTGTGTTTCGGTTTGAAGGACATTGTAGCCAGTGTAACTACTGGACATAATGAGACTTAACATCTTATGTCTCAGGATGACGAGCGCAGTGGAATGCCACACAGTACCTTCTAACTCAAGGTGCTGGATGGTGTTGCTACTGTTTTTGGGTGATCGTATCGCTTACCATCAGGCGAACGGCATGCTCGTCTCGTTATACAATGAAATAAAAAAAAATAGTATCATCTATGCCGCCTCTATTCGATCTGCTCTTATGTACCTCCATACGTTCTATCTCTATTGTAGGAAAATGCGACACATTTTTCAACCGTGTTGCGAATATGATTTGCTATTTACTACTGGCTGTCAGACGTTCAATCGAATTCCAGGAAAATCAAATTCAAAATCCTATAGCCCGATCTACGAATCAAAACCAGGAATTCACAGTCCACGCTGCAATTGCACCAAAAATACTTGTAATATTTGTATGACTTATACCGTTATTAATGCACAGACTTTCAAATTACGTCATTTCGTCAGCGGTATTACGGTAACACACATAAAATGACCCTAAGACAAGGCTTCATAATCTTCACAAATCTGCCGCGCAGGCAATATAACCAGGTTTCACTGCCAGTCTGCAAGTTGGTAATCTTTTGAGGAAATTATACAAACTCGTTGTACCCGACCACTTTCCTCGATGCGAACCGCTTGTAACACGACCAATTTGAGTAGACATCTAAATATTCCATTTAGGTGTGTAATGGGATATTGTTCATGCGGTGGGGTTATAGTGGAGTAAGTACACGGGCTATGCAGCGCAATGGCATTTACAAATTTAATCAGCGTTGGAAAGCATGCCTAGGTATTTCATTGTTTTGTGGTTATTTTGTGTTGTGGACGCGGTTACTAACATGGGTATCAAGTAAGATTACATATTTTAATTATATTTATTTTAATTCCAAGATGTATTTATTAAAATATTTCAAAGTAAAGAAAGAAAATGTTTTATTGATGGGACAAAAAAATATATACAAATTTAAACATAAAAAGTAAAATACAGCACAATATTGTACCAACAATAGGAACCCTCATTCAGCTCTATACTAAAGTAGCGCTGATTTTCGATGAGGGACCCAGGTGACATACGGATACTAAGTCGATCAGTACGTATCTATGTAAACACTGAACTTACTAATAAACATAATTATTTAAATCAGTATAATCAGTATAAAGTCAGTTATAAAAAAGATTTACTTAAAGATTATTATAAATATTTGCACTTGATAGTGACCTATAAACAAATTTTATTTATTTGAAATAGAGTAAAATCCCAGCAATGAATAAAATAAAGACTTCGAGGATTTCAAAGTGTAGTAGAGCATAAAACAATTATTAATATTCTGATTTATCATTCTTTTTTTTGGTTACACAACAATCAATAATACAAAATAGTCGACACAACGAATGGAATTCATGATTTCATCGAATTGTTAAATAAATGTAAATATACTTTCGACTTTCACAAAGAACAAACTAATCAGTACTCCGTTGTACGAAATAATAAGCTTCAGAACTTCTGAATGTGGTCGATATCTATTTACAATACACTCGTAACGTTGACTTGACTTATTCATAATTCAATAATGACTAAACAAAAGCTTTTCTTATATTTGTACGATAAATAAATCAAAGTTATAATAAAGTTATTTACAAAGTGTAACTATTTTAACTGCCTTTGATGGACAAGGCGTAATCATTAAAACCAAACAAAAACATACACTATGGCTTCATCCCCGAAGGGGTAGGCAGAGATGCTACTAAGCCAGCCATTTTTATCCGTGTGTATTTCGCCCCATGATGTGATAGGGAGCGAGCCTATCGACATATCAGGTACAAAATCCAGACTCGGGGCTGATAGTGAGAAGAAACCCGCAATATTATTGCCCAACCTGGGATTCGAACCCGAGACCTCAGAGGGGAAGTCGTACCATGCACGCAGAACAACTGCGCCATCGAGGCAGTCCGTTAGATAATTTTAATGCTCAATCAAAAAGTATAGACATGCTACACCCGAACAAAAAAACGATGGTAAATTCGTTATAATGTAAATATGCAAATATAATCTGTAACAAAAATAAAATTCAATTTAGAACATGTTGTAATATTGTAAAGAAGATTACATTTAGATTTAAGACATTAGGTATATTATAAAACCTATTTTTTTAATAAATCAAATATAATATACGTTATCAATCAAAGGCAACTAAAATGTCTTGTTGCTGGTTAATCATTACTGTGATTTATTTGATCAAATACGAAGTTCTAGAAGACAAACGTGCTAAATACAAAATCGATAATTTTTAAGAAGAGCTGTTTAAAGTTTGATATTTTGCTGGCGATTCAGCTCATTAGATACATTTAACACCCTTTTTTGAGCGCCGGTTGTTAGTCAAAACGCGCGTGAACAAACAAACACTATTTCAATGCGGTTCAAATACTAAATGCTCTAAGCTTGAGTTATGGAAACGGGCGTTAAATACAAGTTACTGTAACTGTCACTTTTAAGCTGGACAACAAAAAAAAAATTGCTAACATCTAAAAATCGAACATAGAGTTAGCTTTTTAATGAGGCTTTACAAAAAGCGGTTACTGGTGTAAATGAAATGATAATTAAATAATATATAATTATTTTTAATCTAGAAAATATGTCTAAACTCTCATGTACTGTGTGATGATTCTTTACTAATAATTTGAATGGCAATGCGATTAATATAATATTACCCTTATTACAATTCAATAATAATCTGTATGCAAAATATATTCTATGTCAGTATTTTGAAACGGTTTTGTATATTATATTTTTTTTATGGCATTGAATTACGAGACGAGCATGCCGTTCGCCCGATGGTAAGCGATACGACCACTCATAAACAGTAGCAACACCATGCAGCACCTTGAGTTACAAAGTACTGTGTGGCATTCCACTGCGCTCGTCATACTGAGACATAAGATGTTAACTCTCATTATGTCCTGTAGTTACACTGGCTACAATGTCCGTCAAACCGAAACACAACAGTGCATGCACACTGATGCTTGGCGGTAGAAATAGACATTGCGGTGGTACCCACCCAGACGGACTGTTACATATGAGAGACCTACCACCAGTACATTGTTCAAATCTTTTTTAATATCAAGAAAATTCTGTCAAATTTCATTCTCAAGTCCTTAATTAAAACAGTTCGGCGAAAGTCACTCACAATTCTCCAAACATAAATATTTATCCAATACTTTTTCAATCGAGACATCGCCAACTTGTTTACAAATTGTCAGACGAAAGTTCATAGGCAGTTCATTTTACATGACAAAATCCAGCGTTCCACTGAATGGCGGGTTGATGGTGGAAAATTTCTAATTAGCTCTCATTCGGAGGTTGAAATGTAAGTTAAGGATTCAATTCCATCTGAATTTAGATCTTGATTGAGTGGAATAATTATTGAAACTCAAAATTTACTTTGAACTGCTTCGGGGATTACGATCTGTGTAAATTGTCAGTCATGGCTGATTTAGTTGATCATTATGGATTAGCATCTCAGTATCAGTTTTTATTGTTACTGAAATCAAATATTAATGGCTCATTTATACGTCTGTTTAAGCAGCATTAAATTAATAAATCGTGTTTCTTTTTTGCTTCAAAATCATGTGCAGTTTAGTTTAGCCAAGCAATAAAAACAAATAACGTTATGTGATATATTAGTTTTATGTTGACTATTTATCATCATCATCAGCCACATGACGTCCACTGCTGAACATAGGCCTCCCCCAAAGATTTCCAGACGGACCTGTCAAAAGCGGCCTACATTTACTAGTTGACTATTAAGTCAACATAAAACTAATATATATGTACGCTGACGCAGCGGCAATGCATAGTGAACAAAATATTATGTATTTCAATAACACCTGTAAACTACCTATGCTTACAAATAAAGAATTTGATTTGATTAGGGTAATCCGTGTTCTATATGGCGTTATAAAAAAATAAAACCGAACAAGTGCGAGTTGGACTCGCGTACCGAGAGCTCCGTACAAACTTGTAGGTAAGGTATCTAAGTATATAAGTTCAATAGACCGCCAAAATTAATTAATTAATTATTCAAGTTTGAAAAGTTTGTTAATTCGCTTTTTTTGTTATTGAAGTACATATTTGCGGTTTTCAGATTTTTCCCTTTACCAGTGCTGTAAGACCTTGCTTCTTGCCAAATTTCATGATTCTAGGTCAACGGGAAGTAACCTATAGGTTTTGATTCCTATGCGAAATCGCAAAATATGCGACATTAACGGTCATATCTAATGATTGCGTTGACTTACAAGTTTGATTTTTCACAGCTGAAAGTAACTGTATACCCGAGTATTTGATATAAATTTTAACTTGGTATCCCTACGTGTTCTTTAGAAAAAAGACAGACAGACAGGCAAATAGACAGACGTACAACAAATTGATCCTTTAAGGGTTCCTTTTTTAGCTTTTTAAGTCCGGAACCCTAAAAACAATGAGTTTTTATATACGATCAAGATTGTTTAAAAATCTAAATTTAATAATAATGCATTACAACAATGCCTCGGTGGCGTAGTTGTATTACGGTATGACTGCAATGCTGAGGACTTGGGTTCGATTCCCGGGTCGGGCAAATGTATATTGGGTTTTTTAAATTCAGTATCAGCCCGGAGTCTGGAATTTGTGCCCGATATGGCGATAGGCTCGCCCCCTATCACTTCATGGGACGGAATACGCACGGCGAAAAGTGGGTGCACTAGTTGCGCCTCTGCCTACCCCTTCGGGGATACAAGGCGTGAGTGTGTGTGTGCATTACAACAACTGATGTAGGCATAATAATGCTAACAACTTCTTTCGTCTATAGTTTTATAGCCCGCGTCGGTTCATGGAAGATGAGCTAGCCAAAAAAATGTTGTAGCTTCAATAGTCTGATACAATTAATTTTAAATCAAAGTAGAGACTTTGTTTCGCATACCTAGCGGGAACAGAGATTCCCGCTATGCGAAACATTAAATGTCCCTTAGTGTGGCAACACGACTATTGTTAATTTATTTATGGAAACAATAATTACATTCTCCTTGAAAGGACATGTCCAAAATCGGGCTTAAAATTCTAACCGAGATACTTTATAATATACTAAACTTCTGCTCGCGGCTTCGCACGCGTGAAATACTTTTTCCGGGATTAAAACATTTTCCCTTAATAAAAAATAGCCTATGTGTTAATCCAGGACATGATCTACCCGTGTGCCACATTTCATCGAAATCCGTTCAGTAGTTTTTGACTTTATTCGTTACAAACATACTTACATACAAATCTTTCCTCTATATAAGTAATATTAGTATAGATTTGGATAGTACTCTCAAAAACTAGACCTTTGCAATAAATCGTACAATTTTAAACTCCTTCGATTTTGAGATTTATGTAATTTTATTTTGCTTAAAAACTACACTTAGAATGAACATTAAAAACAGTTATAAATAGAGGGGTCTAAAAATATTTTTGAATGGATCCAAGATCCATATTTTTGCCCCTTTAATATCGCTAAATTTGAGCCTGGTTAGATTTTGAGGCCCAGCATCCATACAAATAGCGGAAATCTCCTTTAACTCTGGCGTGAGATTTCTACAACAACAACAATCAACTCTGTACAGGAAACTTATTAAATGCAGTCCTAGTTAGTACATGACTATAACGCCTTGTAAAATCAAACTTTGTACCCAAGTAATAAGACAGTCTTATTATTCATTAAACTATATATTTCGTCAAAGGGATGAAATTTTTCGAATACAAAAAATATGTGCAAGTAAAGTCCAAACACTTGTTTATATTGAATAATTAATTAGTCAAGACCCATAATACAAACATTCCATAATAAATGCTACAAACGTCATGAAACCAGTACAAACCTCTCAAACTTGGTGTGAATTACTAACGAACATGGAAATCCGCCGAGACCGATTGGAAGTGTCTGCTCAACTCCACTGTTCCAAATTCACTTGCAATTTCTTCATAAAGTTTGAAATTTATCGTATTCAATTAACGATGTCTCTTGTTTGGGCTGATATTGGATTACTATTTGAATACTTGAAATCGATAATTTCATAGCATCTGAACTAGGTAATAAATCTCCGTCTATATAGGTAGGTATAACAGATTCGTCAGTGTTGTGTTTTGATTCAAGCTCAGTACTTAATTGCTATGACCTAAGCAAATTCAGATTTACTGTCTAATATCTCATTTTACGACGAAGAACAGCGCTATGCAGAGCTTTAATACCTGATCCTGTTACTACTATTTCATAGCGGTTTAGGTCGTAATTAATTACTTTTGTAAATGGATGAAATGATGAATTTGAATTATATTATGTAGTAAAGTGACTTGGTAATTGGAGTAAATGTCCATTACATTCATTCAATTCTAATCAATCGTTAATCAACATTACATTAATAGGCTAGTTGACTACTTTTTTTTAAACATTTATCAAAAAGTTATGCCATCCAAAATTTAATGGAAAAGAATTTTCTAAATTAATGCAATAATAAGAAGCTTTGAAATTTGGTAGAATGGGTAATTGTGAAATAACAGTAATATCAGACTGTGACGTCACTGGCCATAACACTGCGTGCGTGCGAAAGAGAGAGCGCGATATCCCCACCACGCCCCCACTTATACTCACGACAATATTTCAAATATGAATAACTGCTTTATTAAACCGCGACAGAAATAGCGGGGTGTTATAACTTTAGGGTTTGTATCTGTGTATCTGTATGTCTGTCTGTGGCATCGTAGCTCTCAAACGAATGGATCAATTTTGACGCGGTTTTTTTTTGTTTGGAAGCTAATATGACCGAGATAGTTCTTAACTATAATTTATGAAGATCTGTTTAGGCATGTAAAGATTATCAGCTCATTTCCAACTTAAAAAGTCCGATTGATTTTTACATTGGGGTACTGTGACTTCGGCAATATTTTTAAACATGAGCTGATGCTGCAGCATCAAGTAGTCTGCGGGATACCCAATTCCTTAGCAACTTATAGCAGATATAGCGCGTTTGGGCTCATAAGAATGGTCTCACCGAGTAGGTGTTAGATAGTTGATTATCAAGGCCCCATGATGGAGAATAAAGTAATTTAAATGTATGAAATTAAAATTTTAATAACCCCCCATACAAAAAAAAACTAAAAAGTAAAATAATAAAAGTGTCGTTGTCGTTTAAGTACCTAGTAATATTTAGACCCAAGCGTCATCACGTCGGGGAACCGAACTCCGGACCAGGGAGATGAAAATACTTCTATAGCGGTCCCCCGACGCGACGACGCTTGGTTTAAAATATTACCAGGTAGTTAAACGACAAAGACACTTTTATTATTTTACTTTTTAGAGATTTTTTGTGTCGGAGGTTATAAAAAAAATTTTTTTCAACCAATTTTGATTCTGATTTCACAAAGAATCTCTTTTTCGTATTATTTTCTGTTACATATAAAATAATGTAAAAAATATAACATAGGAAACTACCTATTAGTAATCGCAATATTACCTTAATTGTGATTAATCAAAACCTTAAAAATTATACAGCAATTTTTGAAAAGAGAGCTGTCCTAAAATCTAATTTAGAGTCAAATTATATTGCCTAAAACCTGATTCTGATTATCCTAAAGTCTAATTTAAATTAAATGTAAATTTTTAAATCTGATTACTATAATAAAAATTGTAACTGATTGTGTACAATTTATTGTTTTCTTCCACCTGCTCAATATACCTACATACGAACAAAAATAATCGTAATAAACATTTTTTAATCGTAATTGTCTATTTGGAATCCAATTAATTTTTGACCAACACTGCTCCATAGACGATGTAAGATCTTGGGTGATTTTGCTGCTTTATGAATAAATAGAGGCGGTAAAAAAAGGCAATATGCTTTCAGGACAAGATCATCATCGTGATCCCTCTTATCAGAAGTGCTAAAAGATAATAAAAACGAACAACCTAGATTCATTCAAAAACATCTTGCGTCACTCAAGGCATTTTACCTGGACCAGTTTCCTCCCAACCCCAATAAATTGCCTCGCTTGTTTACGGCCGCGTTAACTGCTGGAAGGGACGCGTTTGATTTTATATCATTTTTTATGGAACTATTATATCTTGGCATATAAAATGGGTTCTGTATTTTAACACATCATAATTTCCTTGGTAAAGGATTAAAGCTTGATTTGAACTGCTGAAATTCCTTCCACGGAAAAGATGTACCAATGTACGAAATAAAAAGTAGCTTTATAATTAATAGGTGTTATTATGCTGTTAATTTCCAATGTGCAAACCGGATTGATATAATGAGTTGAGTGTACCTAGTCCTTTTTTTATTGATTTGAATGATGAGACGAGCATGCCGTTCGACTGGTGGTAAGCGATACGACCACCCAAAGACAGTAGCAACACCATCCAGCACCTTGAGCTACAAAGTACTGTGTGGCATTCCACTGCGCTCGTCATCCTTAGACATAAGATGTTAAGTCTCATTATGTCCAGTAGTCCTTTAGATATATGATGATACAAAGCGTAATCGAATCGAGATTCAGTCTAGTCGTTAGGCGAATTTGTCTGGGCAACGTATAGGTACATATTGAGAAACAAATTGACCATTCTAGACTATAATGTATTGGAATATAGTTAAAGGCACTTTAGGATCTTTATTTGGACTTTTTTTTCTGGGAATTCACTCTCAATACATCGACTCTACATATTAGAATAGGAGAGACATGTAATTATGTTTGTAATTTAAGTGCCTTCATTATTATAACGCTCCGTATGTTATTTTAAGATAACTACTGATTCAAAATATGTATTCAGTATTCACGTCTACTTGAACTAAAACACAAAGGGTTTGATAATTAATTAAAATTCTCTCTCAGACAAAAGACGTTGCCGTGACACCGAAATTATCAGAAATACGGAGCGTGTTTCGAAATTTCAAAAACAAAAATGGTCGTTGAAATAGCATCCACTTACAAAATTTTTGGCATGTACATTACATTCCAAAAATTTTGTAAGTCGCCAATCGAAATGTTATTTTTAATTTAACAACCTGCGTGAACATAATGGAATTTCGAATGTTTTATGCCTCAATACTCCACACACGAACACATTCTCCCCTTTGTCCTCGTTGGGGTAGGCAGATGCGCAAAAAAACTTCTTTGTGCATCTGCGTAGCCACTACGGAGAAAGTTTTTATGTGTGGAGTAAAAGTAGCTACTTTCCGCCTAGTGTCTTCTGTCCAATGACGCGATAGGCAATGAGCCTATTGCCATATCGGGTACAAAATACCGGACTCCGGGCTGATACAGAGCAGAAAAAATCAATAAAACTTTACTTGGCACAGGAATTGAACCCAAGCCCAGATCGACCGTCGTACCGTCTCCGAGGCAGTCTCCGAATGGAAAAAAACTGATTGAAATTATGATTGACTGAGTACCTATTTAATTTAATGCTTATTTGATTATCGATTGGCAGATGAGCTTATTATTTAGGAGCGAGACTTCTCACGCATTCTACTTAAATTTAAGACGAAACGACGTAATTCAAAATTGTGGCTTAACGTTGAAACAGAAAATAATGTAGATATGTCATAACAAAGTAATTAACTAACCTGGGACCTACTAAATATACTTTGATGTCTTTGAGTTACGTTATCTATTTTCTGCATGTTGTATATTGGCAAAAGGTACAAATCTATATTGTTTATAAAATGATTATAATTTCTATGCATTAAACCAAATGACACAGATGATGGTAAGAAATTTATGAAATTATAGAATTAACAACCCTAGATTTTCTACGCAATATATATTTTCTTCTTCTTGAATACTTAGCTTCTCTGTAGATTACTTGCCTAACTATCGAAATAAAATACTACCAGTTGCTGTCCATAACACTTGACATTTATTAAATAAAAAATAAATTGTGTTTCTTCCTAACTACGTTCACAAGTGTGAACCAAGTGGTTAGAGGTTAAATCTTCCTGCTTAGAACATATTTTATTGACCATTTAAAACATTACTACAGCTCATTATTTCCAATATAAAATGACATTACCTCATGCCTACTTGCTTTCCGTATTTACATAATGATTCTAAAATAGGAACTTGAATGCCTACAAGCTAATCTATACTAATATTATAAAGCTGAAGAGTTTGTTTGGTTGAACGCACTAATCTCAGGAACTACTGAACCGATTTTGAAAATGATTTCACTAATAGGAAGCTACATTACTCCTGAGTACCATAGGCTACTTTTTATCCCGGAAAAACTTATCCACGCGGGCGGAGCCGCGCACAAAAGCTAGTTTACAAATTATTAAGAAGTAAGATAGTAAGATTATTATAAATATTAGTAAAAAGTAAGATGCCATTAAAATTTTACTAGTATTCTTTATTAGTTTGTTGTATAAGTATTTTACCCGCAACGTGTGTTATATTAAACTTAACAAAATTCCCGACATCCATTTCACGACATACTGCTACATCTTTGGCAATTCAATTAGTTCCACCCGCTTTTCTAGGTCTTACTCTACCCAGCCGAAAACTGAGAACAAAGTACACGCCTAAGGTGAAAAGTAGTATTTGTACACCTTTATCTTTTTAACCCCCGACAGAAAAAGAGGGGTGTTATAAGTTTTTAGCTTAGTGATTGATATATTAGGTTGACACATTGATATATAAAAAACCCCATACATCAATGGGTTGACGGATAGAGAATGCCTAAAGAATTTTCCACCTATACACCATGTATGAAGTGAAAATAAAATATAATATATTATTACTCTAGTTCAATAGCTCGCTGGTGATATCTAATAGATGTTTCTTAGCTAAATGAGATAAGAATAACACACCTAATATTTACTCATAAAAGGATATTTATATGGTAATAGAAAACCACACAAACTTAGCAACAGAAGCAGATATTATGAATTGTAATTATAAAAAAATACGGAGCCCTCGATTTCCTGGAGACTTGAAAATTTACAAATACTTATGAATAAGAGTTGTATATTTTTAGTTTTGAAATTAAGGCTTTTATTTGTATCGTAGTTTGAACTTTGATTATATATCGTAATTTGTTATCGCATGTTTGTGAATCATAAACAAGGGTTTTATTTTATTTTGTCTGACCGTCACACGCTAGACTCCTAAACCGCTGAATCCAATTTGACGAAACTTTCATAGGCAGGTGAAAAACTTCTAAGTAAGGTCGGAACTACATTCGAAGAACTTCTACCACCTTGAAATTGTATGAATAAACTATACATTAATAAAATATTTCTATTTTCAGACTAATCATCCTGTTGGGTTTACTGGTTGGAGTTTTGTACTCCATCCACATTTTAGTCCAGGATTATCAAGCACTGACCGCAGCGGCAAAGTTCCTTCGCTTCTTATACAAACGTGACGTCACTTCACAAACGCACGTGGTATGTTTTTATTTCTATTTACAATATCTTAAAATAATAATAACATCTTTAATAGCCACGAAGGCATTAAACAACAAAAACTTATACACATCACGCTTTTATCCCCGAAGGAGTAGGCAGAGGTCCAACTAGGACGTCCAAATTTCGCCGTATGTGTTCCATCTTATGATGTGGTAGGGGGCGAACCTATCGCCATATCGGGCACAAATTCCAGACTCTGTGCTGATACTGGAAGAATCCTAATGTTACTTTCCTGTTCCGGGATCCAAACCCGAGAATTGAGAGCGGCAGTTGTCGCGCAAGCAATACATCGACAAGACCAAGGCAGTGCAATATTATAAATATGAAAGATTTGTATTTTTGTATGTTTGTAACGAATAAACTCAAAAACTACTGGACCGATTTTAGAAATTCTTTCACCAATATAAAGCTGTATTATCAGCGAGTAATATAGGCTACTTTTTATCCCGGATAAACTCATTGAGGCGGGTGGAGCCACGAGCAAAAGTCTAGTGACAGATAAAAAAAATGGGCAAATAACATCATCAGTTAATTAGTTTAAAATAATATTAAAGTAAGGAAAAACCAGTAGCAATAAAAAAGTCGCGGAGGGACAGAATTGCGGCGAGGGAAGAAATGATAATATTGTAATCCCAGTACATAATATTTATATTAACAAATATAATACGGTCAAATAGATTTATTGGTGTATGTTTTTCAGATAAATTAAATAAGCTATATTATTATTTAAAAAATACGGTTTTACTCAAGATTGCAACATTCGAAGTTGATGTTGCACATGTCTTGTCGTAAAACTACAAGTTGAAAGCTTTCTAAATCAATAAGCATCAACATACTTGTACGCGAATCTTTACATAACTACTTTGATAGCAAAATAGCTTGCTTATCTAAATAAGACTAGAATATTCTGCATAATAAATATTATCATTAATTAAATTCTTTGAATCAATACGTAATATTATTATTAAAATATATCCTGAAACATACAAAAAGTGTGCACTCTATCACATAATGCAATGGATATATGCCAATGGAGTACTAGTTAAACCTCTGCTTACCCCTTTGAGGATATATTAAGGTACTTGTTATTTAAAAACGTGCATGGAAATGTTGTGCATGCTCTGATGCCTCCCACTATCCCTCGGGATACAAGATTGATGGTCCACATCCTTAGTCCACCGCCTGGCGCAAACCACTAGCGAAGCAACGAGATTATTCAGAATAAAACTAAAATGCGCAGAGAATTTCCCTTTTGTACAGGCATGAACAATATTTTTTCAGTAAATATAAACTTGACACAACGTTCACGAGAATTGTTGATGTGTGGTGAAGTTCGGTGCGGAATACTTAAAGAGTTCTATGGTAATATAAAAGTGTTGCGCTTTTAGTGGGACCGTAAACTAGGAAGTATGTGCTAGGTTCCTACTTCCTACCTGTGGTAGGATTATAATTTTTTTAATTTCGCCGAGTGTTGAGATATTTTTTTTTCGCGCGGAAAAACGCGTTATTGCTACCACCACTGGGGGTGAGTGGAACGGTTATGTTGATTTCACACAGTCTTACGGCCCAATGTCGACACTCGGGATATAAGTAAATACAATATCGACGGTTCGCGGGCTTGGCTTTTTGTCCGACATTGAGTTTTATACATATTTGGAACCAACACATTATGCTCTGTTTTTTTATTATAGGTTAAATTTGTTGAATAAAAATCTCGCTTAATTAGCCCACCAACCGACAATATTTTTTTTATGTAGTCACGTGATATACTAAAGATGATTATCTCTCTCAAGTCGACACAATTATGCCGGCCTGTTTTAAACCAGATATAGTCCTCGTCCCTCAACGTGATACACATACGTGGGCCACTATGAGAAGTTTTAAACTTTCCACCAGTATAAATATCCACCATAGTTTAAGATAGATTTAAGTCCACGCAGACTGGAATTTGTGCCCGATATGGCGATAGGCTCGCCCTATCACATCGTGGGACGGAATACGCACGGCGAAAAGTGGGTGCACTAGTTGCGCCTCTGCCTACCCCTTCGGGGATAAAAGGCGTGAGTATGCGGATGCGTAACCAAATTGCGAGCACAGTTAGTATGTTATTATTCGTATAGAACTAGTATATCTATACACGCAATATTATGTTATATCAAAGTCAATTTAATATCGCACTCATGTTTCGTGCGTGATGATCAATTGTTATGTTAGTTTTCGTATATTTTATCCTAATCATGCCGTATAACTAGGAAATACACAAGTCTACGAACTGTTTTTAAATTTTCTTGGAAATAATATGATGGAATAATGTTAACATAGCGACGATAGCCTAGTTGGGAATGGAACGGTCTGCCGAGACAAAGTCCGGAGGTTCAAATCCCAAGGCCCACACCTCTGACTTTTTGAAGTTAAGTGAGTATTGTTATCAATTATCGTTCGCTTTACGGTGAAGGAAAACATCGTGAGGAAACCTACATACCTGAGAATTCTCCATAAGAATCTCGAAGTTTTGTGAAGCCTGCCAACCTGCACTAGGCCAGCGTGGTGGACTAAGGCCTAACCCCTCTCAGTAGTAGAGGAGGCCCGTGCTCAGCAGTGGGCAGTATATAATACAGGGCTGATTGCAATGTTAGTATAGTGTGATTATAGGCACAAATTAACAAGCCTATACTTATAGAAAAGTCTATAATATATAATAATATAGTTGAATTACCTGAATATTTTTCGATAAAATCGGAACTTTACCAATTACGCTAACAATCATTGTCAAGGCCTTTGCAAATTGTTAGCTTCAAATTCCTTACAAACACAATCCGTTACAAAAATGGAAAATGCGTAATCTCACTGAACAAGTTGTCGCTTTGAATATTAACTTAGTAACTAAATAAGATTATTACAAAGAGAAGCCCAGTTTCCACCAACAAGTTTTGATTAAATTACAACTTTTTAGATATTTTTTGCGGTGAATTTCACAATACCTATAGAAATTATCTAAGCTTACTTATGTGTAGTTTAGAAAGAATATTAATTAAACTTAGCCGAAAAGTACTTCTTTTTTAGCTTACCGCTAATTTTAATAAATTATGAATTAATTTGTTTTTGTTAGGTTTCTGTAAGATCTTTTTTGTTCTAAGAAAATTAGTAGGAACTAAGAACATTATTATATAAAAAAAGCTTTTGCTTCTCGTAATAGCATGTATCAATAAACATTTTACCATTAAACTTTAACTTTAGATGAATAAAGTGTACGTTTATTTACATAATACTAACATTTACATAGCTAACATAAAAGTTAGTTCGTACATATTTATCAAAAAGTTTCTACATGAAATTTAATGTTAGAATTAGCTAGCAATCTCAATACCACAAACTTGGAGCTGCATAAGTTTCTACAGCCAAATCTTAACAAAACTTATAGGCTGTTATCTATACTAATATATAAAGCTGAAGAGTTTGTTTGTTTGAACGCGCTAATCTCAGGAACTACTGGACCGATTTTGAAAATTCTTTCACTAATAGGAAGCTACATTACTCCTGAGTGCTATAGGATATTTTTATCCCAGAAAAACTTTTCCACGCGGGCGGAGCCGCGCGCAATGCTAATATCTCATAAAAGTCCCGCTTTATAAATTCCCGGGATAAAAAGTACCCCATCTTACTCGCTATAGGTAATGTAGCTTTATATTGGTGAATTTTTAATATTGGTCCAGTACTTTTTGAGTTTATTCGTTACAAACATACAAAACATTCCTCTTTATAATATTAGTATAAATAATTAATTATTAAGTCCGGATTGTTTCATCCGTGGCCAGATAAGGTTAAGGCTCTTATTACACTGGCAACTTGCAAGCGAATTCACTGCGAGGCGAAGGCACTGTGCGCTCGTCCAATGTCATAAGACCGTTAATTTCAATTGACCATGGGTAAAACAATACAGTCTTAGGCCCCGTTTTTTCAACTGTAGTTGTCTTTTTGTCAGGGTCTTATTAGGCTGGACGCGCTCGCAGCACCTGCAGCACTCGAAGCTCTGCGTGCGCGTCCAGCTTAATAATACCGAGGATTACCCAAAATTACACTTGAAAAAACCCGGTCTTAGTGCCACTGTCTGATTTGATAGCAAAAAAATGAACGTCATGATTTTGTCCGTCCTATTGTTATCTCTTGAAGATTTTTAATAACTTTTAAAACATTTTTTTACAGAAACCAAGTGTAAGATGGAAAAGAATACTGTTTTTTGACCCGATACAATGCGCTCGCTATTTCTATTGT
The DNA here is from genome assembly GCA_947568825.1 of Sphinx pinastri. Classification (NCBI taxonomy): domain Eukaryota; kingdom Metazoa; phylum Arthropoda; class Insecta; order Lepidoptera; family Sphingidae; genus Sphinx; species Sphinx pinastri. The sequence goes on from OX387620.1 coordinate 6,330,982, forward strand.
GAGCTAGGGGCGCGGTCGCCAAACAATGAGATGGTGCGAGGCTTCATCTACATGCTTACGTAAGTCATAAAAATATACTAAACATGTGGTGAAATTTTCGGTATGATCGGCAGAATTTACATCTTTATTGACCAGTTTTACTCGCGTCTGTGCTCGTTTGAAAGCATTTCCGGTATAAAGTACCACTAAGTACTTTTCGGGGATAAAAAGTACCCTTTATGTTAATCCAGGAGGTGGTTTGTGCCTCCATGTAGTGGTATATGTGCCAATATTCCAAATTCATTACTTCTAGCAAACATCCAAACATCTTCATAAACATTTGTGTAGGGACACACACACTTGCGCAACTATGTAAGTGCACGTACGTAGTTGTGCGGGAACGCTGTGTCACACCATGTCTCCCATATATAAGTGATGTACGCCGTTGTTTATCTAAGTATTCCGCTGTGTATACGTACTCTGAAGTCTTCAATATAAACCTTTACAAGTGCCATATCTGGAGTTTTACTTTCTTCAAGCTACAGCTCACACACTCCCATACACAACAAGCTCTACATTCATTTATAGAATCTTACTATCTTAATAATAATAATCCCTTCCTAGCCGATTTTCGGCCACGGCGGCCAATCTCAACGGAGATCAGCCAGGTGCGCAGGAGATATTATAGTGCACAAGTGTGTGCGCAATACACAAGTGCACTCACTATTCCTTTACTCTCATAGTCCGGTGAGACGGCAATCCGACATGACCGGAGAGAAATCAGGCGCAGGACCAACGGCTTTACGTGCTTTCCGAGGCACGGGAGTATCACACCGCCAACTTCCTGACTCCGAGCTGCGACTGAGTAATTTTTAAGATAGAAAAACCCAGTCACAATGTTTTTGGCCCGACCCAGGATTCGAACCCAGGACCTCAGCGCGCAAATCGTACTCGTAACGCGTACGCAATACAAATACGCCACCGAGGCAGTCAACTTACTATCTTACTGCGAATGCGAAAGTTTGCGAAAATGTTTGGATATTTGTTAGAAGTAAACGCAGAAACAACTAAACGTATTTGGATGAAATTTGGCAAACGGTTAGAGCATGTCCTGGATTAACACACTGGACTTTTATCCTGGTAATTTGCTCCCATGGGAAATAATGAATCTTTTCTTATTTGATTCTTTAAGTAGATGGCGCTGGTGTCGTACTGTGTTTTTGGGACTTTTGTAGCGGGAAAGGCTTTTGACACGGGCGAAGCCGCGAGCAACACCTAGTTATCTATGATGTACACTGCATGGTTGTAATTATATCTATATAGATATATAAATTTCGTGTCACAGTGTTTGTTACCATACTCCTCCGAAACGGCTGAACCGATTTCGATGAAATTTGATATTCACACTTGGTAGGTCTGAGAATAGGTTGTTATCTATTTTTCATCCCCATAAGTGATAAGGGTGGCCCGCCACAAAATTTTATTTTTTATTTTTCAGGCCTATTTTTTTTACTTTTTTTTTATGATACGATAGGGTTGTATCTATTTGAAAAATACATATAACCCTACATTTTCTACCTTCTTCCATCATCCCCTATTTTTTAATAGCGATATTAGTATTTTAATAACTTTTCACGCAAAATCTACTGAACGGATTTCGATGAAATTTGGCACACATATAGATTATGTCCTGGATTAACATATAGGTTACTTTTTATCCCGGGAAAATATAAAGCGGCACTTTTATCCCGGGAAAACTCATTTACGCGGGCGGAGCCGCCGACAAAAGCTGGCAAATGAAAATTAAATTTAAAACTACATGAATATATTTTCTACGAAACATAACATGTCGTCGACAAAATCCTATTCGTGCTTTACCTATGTAATAAAACCCACAGCGGATATTCCAACTACACTTAAATTTCCATTTATTTTGAACCCTGAATTTCATAACTACCTCTTTACTTTCTTTATAACACCTAAATAAAACTACTTTCGTGTTACGAAAGCGCTGAATCACCTGCCTGACCTTTTCATAGAGTTATGAACAACCGAAACCTCCATAAAATGGTTATAATTTTATTCCGAGTGGACGTGATTGTGTTCGGGTTTTTGTTACGTACCTTGTAATTTTTATGAAAGCGATGTATTGTTAATTTCATCAAATTAATTCTCCGTGGCTCTTTGTGAACAAAAAATATCGATAAAGTAGGGTGAATTACTAGTGTAAAAGAAATTATATTTAGATCGAAATTATTAAGTACCAGATAAAATTTAGTTTTGGGTTTTTGTGTATTTTTTCCGTAAATATAACACAGTTGTTCCGTCTTTGAAGTTTCATCACAATTTTGTTTTATTTACAATCGTCGAGTCCACCTGTTCGGTATCGAGATGAATTCAATAACAATGTTTAATCAAACTACTGGAAGCTAGGAGCTATATAAACAAATTTAACCAACTCAATTATTGGTTGGCTACCGGATATAGTTTAGTTAATGACCTCATCCGGTGAGACGCTTTCCGGAGCCACCAGTGTACACCAATTACACTGAAGCTGAATTAATTCTTGCTCAATCGAGATGTATCTCTTGTTAGTCGATATATTTACTCCATTTTCCATCTAGTTAAATTGTAATTGACTGTCTCGGTGGCGTGTTGAGTGCGCGGTACGACTCTCTGAAGTCCCGGGTTCGGATCCCGGGTCGGGCAAAGTGATGTTGGGTTATTTTATTTTATCTTAGTACAGCAAACAAACCGTAGAATATACGCGAATAAATTAATACAAAGTAACTTAACACATTACACTTTTTGAAGTTACGTATGTATTGTTAATCAATTATCGTTCGTTTTAACGGTGAAGGAAAACATCGTGAGGAAACCTAGACACCTGAGAATTCTCCATAAGAATTTCGAGGGTATGTGAAGTCTGCCAATCCGCACTACGCCAGCGTGGTGGATTAAGGCCTAAACCCTCTCAGCAGTAGAGGAGGTCCGTGCTCAGCAGTGGGCAGTATATAATACAGGGCTGATTGCATTGCATTTGCAACTTAACACATAATACCCAAAAAGTTTCCAACATCTAAATAGAAGAGTTATCTGTTCAGTGTCAGCCCGGAGTCTGTGCCCGATATGGCGATAGGCTCGCCCCCTATCACATCATGGGACGGAATACACTTGGCGAAAAGTGGGAGTCCTGGTTGCACCACTGCGTATCCGTTCAGGGATGAACGTGTGATATTTGTTTGTTTTGTTTGATTTGGCTTGTAATTTTGTTACAGATTAGAACCGAGAACTGAAGATAAGTCTGCGCACGGTGTTTTCAAGAAATCTTACAATCAAGGAAAGCTATACGCAGGATCAAATAATTGCAGAAAAGATTATCATCTATGCCCTTTCAGTGCACCGTTACTTTTACAATTGGTAGAGCATATGCTGTACAATAGTAACAATTTACATATAATAAACACTTCAAAGTAACATGGGTCTTGCATTGTTTGTATGTTAGCACAGTTACAGCAGACAGTAAATAGTTGCAGAAACTATGTAATGATAAAAGTTATCCGTTGGGTCACTGAGTATGCTATCTAAAGTAATATAGGTACGTCTGTAAACTCAGAACAGTTAGTAAATATTAGAAGTGTTATGGCGGTTGCGTGTTTCCTTGCTATATGGTCAAGGTTTGTTACTACATTTTATGGAGCATAGTTGATTTTCTAAATATTTTGGTAAAGTAATATGTACAGGGTTATATCTATCACTTGTTTAATTAGATAGTTAATCTAATGTCTTAATTAGTATATAGGAAATATTTGTTTCTTGTCTTATTACTAGGTCTATTTCCAGTAGTGGAAATCATAGAGCTTAATATTATGATATTACTAGGAATCATGCCTAGATAATTTGATGTTACATTTTGTATAATATATAATTCCAGTTTGTATATTGTATGCCATATAACCGAGTTCTTGATAAATGTATAATGATATAATGAAGTTTTAATTTTAAGATGCAATAAAACCAAATAGTTAAACTCTAACCGGAAACTTATTTCACCGATTTATTTGGTAATAGCAATTATGATACCATACCATACCAGCCCTGTATTATATACTGCCCACTGCTGAGCACGGGCCTCCTCTACAACTGAGAGGGTTAAGACCTTAGTCCAGATTATGATACAGATTTTCTATTTTATTTCTCTAATTCAATTAAGTTTCTAACTGAATTGATTTAATTGAAACCAATTTCACGAAATACTTTCAGTGAATCTATTGAGATTACATATTTCGTGTTCGTTACTACTAACAAACTATATCTAAGTGAACTTCACAGGTGTTCCTGTACATTGAATTCCACTTATTTATAATGTAACAGGACACGATTTTCCTCCGTATTTTAATACCAGTTCCGCCTAACCTATTAAATATTTACAACCAATCTTCACCACAATAATTATTTCCGCAGGAAATCTCGCAGTGAAACGACAGCTGGGTCGCTACGGGCTATGGGTTGAGTGTGAAGGCCTTAGGAATAATTTTTACTGAGGCAAATGTTTGGATAAATCATAAAAGTTGTTTCGAGTCTGTTTTCTGAGATTTAAAATCACTGATACTTCTTTATGTCTTTTGGACTGGATAGGTAAATGTCGAATGTCTATTTCTACTGCCAAGCTGCAATGTACTGTTGTGTTTCGGTTTAGAGGACATTGAATCGAGCGTAATTACTGAGAATTATGAGACTTAACCCCTTATGTCTCAGGGTGACAAGCGCAGAGGAGTGCCTCGCAGTAACTTGTTATCCAAAGTTCTGGTGCTACTGTTTATCCGTATGCATATCCGGTCTCGCTATCAGGCGAGCGGCATGCTCGTCTAGTCATTTAATTGCAAAAATATATAATTTTTCATACCTACGCAATGAGACTCATACATCAATATACAGTCTAGACTATAAGTAAAAAATTTAGGGAAATATCTATTTAGAAAATATCTCATAGAATTAAGTGAATTTGTTGATCGCATGAGTATACATAACATCATGTAGTTTTTTTGACAAGTGCAATAATCTATATAAATAAAAATAAATGTGTATATTATGTTCCCTACGGAGACCAAAACAGTTTGAGCGATTTTAATGAAATGTTTAGGTAATATTAAGATCAGACCAGCGGGTAGTCCTGTGAAGTTTGGTAGCAATCGAATCATTTCTTTTGTACATTTTCAAAGTTGTGTCACCATCGGCATCTAGCTATAGTTAATAATAATTCGTGCTATACGTGCGAAGCCGGGGCGGGTTGCTAGTAAGACAAATTAAAATAACGAATTTGACGTATGTATATAGTCCCAGACATAATACATTGGAAATTGAAAGAAAGGAAGAAAACATTTATTGCCACGGATGAGAGAACGTGTAACTAATAGGTAATTAATAAAATAAAAAATCAAGAGAAAAAAACAACAGCAAAAGAAATACCACTATTATCACACGCGCACCCACACTGTGGCAGCTAGGTGGCCATCTCAGCATACGCTGTGTAATGATGAGAGCCATCACACAGCACTGGATTTCAGTGGCCACCCAGAGTGCCGGACGGATATCTCAGAAAGAACAGCCCATAAATTCACAACCACCTTTAGTGCGAATACAGTATACTTAAAACCGCACCACGAAACAGTTACAAACAGAAAAAAATAATATCTAATAGGTCAGGTCTATATCGCTCTGCGCGATACACGTCTACAGCGGTGGTCCGCAGCACGGGTGCAACTGCATCACTCTTTCAGTTTAAACACAATGAACGTCTATGAAAAATTTCAACACTATCGATTGAGGGAACTGCTTCAAAATTGATTTGCAAGATTCCACCCGAAAAAACATAGTTACATACATACAAACATAAAATCTTTTAAAATTATGACATGCAAGGAACATTGAAATAAAACTATTTTGCGGATGTTATTTCAATGTCTAACATTCGCGTAAATATAAGAAATCATTACATACAAGGAAATCCACAAGCGTTTGATAACAATCAATGCCAGGAACCGGGGGTAATCTCCAAATTCACTACTAGCACAGCAAAATAGATAAATTGAATACTACAGTACAGTGTAGCCAAAGGATTAGGGTCGCACAAACACGCAATAGATCCGAGCGATACGCCTACGGGATTTCTCACTATAACTACTGCGAAGATAGAGTTTACGAGTGAATTATGGATTTATTGGGCAAGATATTGAATGGATCAACGTAAATTGCTTAAGGTTGAGTGAACAGTTTGTACTTATTTTATAGTGACGTGATAAATGGGGTAAAATACATGGTTTGGTCTAGGCCCTGCCTGCGGAAATAATCTTTCTTGAGATAAAAATCCCCCTATTTATCGAGAAAAAAAAAACGCTGGTACAAAAAAGCATATAAGCGATTTATTTTAGTATTTTTTAATTGAAATATAAAACTGTGTATGTACAGTCAGTCACATAAGTAGCTGAACAAATTCAAAATTTCAAATCGCGTATACGAGTTCAGTTCAATTAAAACATATTTTTTTCTGTGTGTAAAGTAAAGCAAATCCCTTTTATTTTATTTTTGTGAAGAAAAAAACGAAAATTGGTAAGTACCCAAAAGTGTAGAGGCAATTTGAAGTATTGAATTTGTTCAGCCACTTTTTTTTGATTATCATTAAAACATCTACTATTTGTTTTTTAAATATATAATTTCTAAACGCCAATACAATTATATCTATGTAAGTAAAATGTTTATTATAAATGTTGAATAGTCTATCAAGGTCTGCGCGTTCACCCGAGTTTTTAAGAGAACCCATTGCGTCAAATTATATAAGCCTATCCATGACCAACGACCATGGGTCCTATAAGCTTGTCCAATAATATTGTTATGTTTACGTGGAATAAAGGCAACTTAAACCCGGGATCGCAATAAATTACTCGATAAAATGTGAATGTAGTAACGATAACACTGAATTTATAAAATGTGTGGACGAAATGTTATTTTGATTGGAAAAACACAGTTTTCTTTCTGGAATTTATATCCGTAGTCTACGTATTGTCTATTACACACATATATATATATATTGCGGCGTGAGGCGCCGCAGGTAGATAGTGATAGATAGAAGAGAGAAGAGAAACTCAGGGTTTTAGGTTCGTGGTACGAGCTTTATTTTGCACCTCCGCGTTACACTCGGTACGGTTTGCTGGTGGTATGCAAACGAGTCACTGGCCTGCGGAGACTCCGATTCAGGCGAACGGCACGACGCTGATGCACGTGGCTAGCTCCGGCGACAGCTCGCCGGGCAGATGGTAGCACGTGGTCTGCGCAGCGGTGGTGAGGTGGTCGGGGTTAGCACACCCGACTGCGATGGTGGTGGTGAGCACGTGGTCGGGGCCAGCACCCGCGACGATGGTGCACACGTGGCCGGGGTCAGCACCCGCGACGACGATGGTGGTGTGCACGTGGCGGAGTCAGCACTCCGCACCGTGGAGGGACGGCGGTGAGCACGTGGCTGGGATCGGGAGGCAGCTCTCCCGACGCCAGCGGAGCATGGAGTCAGCACTCCACGCCGTCGAAAGGGTGGTCAACGCCGCACCGTAGAAACCTGGAATCAGAATCCCAGCGGGTCGGAATGCAAGCTAGGCTTGCATTCCGCGCCAGTGACTCGTGATAGCTCACGAGCCCAGATGCACAGAATACCTGGAAGCGCTTAGTAGTCGTGGCACACTCACCCCAGCGGGAACAACGATGTGCGTGGCAACACGCAGTTAGTAGTAGTGTTGCTACGGCGAAGAACATTATAAGAAAAAGGGCGCGCGTGACATTGCACGCTTATTTATACGAGCGCCGTTCAGACGTACGTCAAAACTAGTGACAGTTTAACCAGCCAATACGATACATTAACGGTTTCGATTGGTAGTTAAACTGACGTAAACGATAACGTTTACGAAGAGAGTTAACGTTCCTAGCAACGTTACAATATATATATATATATACACTCACGCTCTTTATACCCGAAGGGGTAGGCAGAGGCGCAACTAGTGCACCCACTTTTCGCCGTGCGTATTCCGTCCCATGATGTGATGGGGGGCGAGCCTATCGCCATATCGGGCACAAATTCCAGACTCCAGATTATTATCTATTAATTTGTGTTAAATTGAAGTTTTCGTATTAGTTTTAATAACGTCTCATAATTTTATTTTTATACTTATTTTATTTGTATTTCTTTTTATGACGTACTTGGCTTTGGTGGTTGTGGGTACTGGGTAGGTAATTGGATAACACATCATGGATAAATTAGATTTTTTTTTTTATGTTTTTGTACTTAGTAATTACTCTCTGGCAATAAATAATTATGTACCAAACGACCAAGCCACATTTTATGACTAAGGTGTAGAGTTTGTGAAGTTAGGGCTTGTAGAGTTAGAAGCTTGGTTCTACATGAGATCTGATAACTTTTTGACAGTGCGAGCCATATGATCACGTCTTGGCAACATTTTACATGAAAATGTTTTTGGGGGGATTGCACTTCTTTTTTTAAAAAAAAACCTGAAACACTTATTTTTTAATTTGTTATAAGAAGTTTGTGTACTTGTATAAATTCAGATTTCTAGCATGAAATTAAGTTTGTGTAGGAAATTCCATCCCATACGAACTTCCATCCCTTAATTTAAAGGGTGGGGGGTGATTTACTAAAAAACCAGAAATATGTATTTTATTATTTATAACAAGGATATAAATAATAAAATACTTACTTACTTAAATGAATTTTCAGACTTTTAGCATAAAAAATTGCGGAAGTCTCATACAAACTTCCATCCCTTAATTTAAGGGGTTGGTGGATAAAAGTTCCAAGTTTTAGATTTTTTTGCTGTTTGTATACTAGTACTAGCTTACATACCAAATTTCAGCTTTCTAGGACTTCAGGAAGTACCTTAAGAATTTTGATGATAGTCAGTGAGTGAGTGGTGAGTCAGAGACGAAATCGGGTTTCATTAGATGTCAATAAAATCTAAAGTATAAAAGCTATGCAATTGAAACTTTATATTTATTTATTTATTTTCAAGAACCAACAGATAATAGCTTAATAACTATAGAGAGAGTAACAATTGAGGTCTTAATAATAGGTTCCCACGACTAAAACTACGTGATGAATAAATTGGAGATGTGAGCAGTTACATTTCGCCGTTAATTGTAACATTTATTATTATAGAAAATAAAACAAAACAAAAACATGTGTAAACAATAACAGAATTCATAAAGGTTTGATGTCTCATGTAGTAAAGAAATCTCTGTTTAAATGGTGCCGTGCCGAATTGATATTAGTACAAAAAATATCAATATCCATGCGCTTGCTTAGCTTGTTGAAGTTGTCACTTGCTCGCCACAAAAAGGAGTTCTGCCTATAATTAGTCGCTGCCATAGGAAGATACAACGGGGCATTCGTTCGAGTGGATTTAAGGGGAACATTTATATTGATTTTCCTTAATAATTCCGGACAATCAATCCTGTTGGATGTCGTTTTTAGAAGGAACAGTAAGTCCGCAATTTCACGTCTCTTAGAGAGTGGCAAAAAATGGATTTTTTTACAGAGACTTGCATAGTCATAGTCTGAGCTCATGATTCCTAGGCGGAAGCAAAGATATTTTAAAAAATTTGTTTGAATGCGCTCAATTCTAGTAATATACTTCCAATATCTCGGATTCCAGATTTGGGAAGCGTACTCCAGGTTGCTCCGAACGAATGTGCAGTATAATATTTTTAATGTTTTGGCACGATTAAAGTCAATTGAGCTTCTCATAATGAAACCGAAGGCTCTTGAGGCCTTTGCAATAATAGATTCAACATGACTGTCGAACAGAAGTTTAGAATCATGAATTACTCCAAGATGTTTAATAACTCCACTATTGACATCATATCCCGAGAAAAGGTAGGTAGTGCCCTTGCGCTTCGCTAGGCTCATCTTGGCGGGGCACTACCTACCCCCAAATAAATGAACGTACTTACTATATATGTATCATCAAAATAAATACTCTTAGACAACGTACAGTTTCACTATCAAGGCTGCGAAGTTTAATTTATCTCGGTTGACAGTATTATTCTAATTTATAGAACAAGTTGAACTAAATTTACATTTACAACGCTATCTAAGCATCAACTTAGTTGCGTCAAATTGATGAAATTGTAGAGTTGTGAATCGTAAAGGAAGACTTAATAATACCAGCCCTGTATTATGTACTATTTATGCTACTACTATTTGCTAGAAGCGGAATTCTTCTACTGAAACTGATATACAAAATTACAATAAAATGACTAAAATCATCATGAAAGTGGACGATAGCCTAGTTGGGAATGGAACGGTCTGCCGGGACAATGTCCGCAGGTTCAAAACCCAATGCACACATCTCTGACTTTTCGAAGTTACGTGTGTATTGTTTAGCAATTATCGTTCGCTTTGACGGTGAAGGAAAACATCGTGAGGAAACCTACATACCTGAGAATTCTTTATAAGAATTTCGAGGGTATGTGAAGTCTGCCAACCCGCACTAGGCCAGCGTGGTGGACTAAGGCCTAACCCCTCTCAGTAGTAGAGGAGGCCCGTGCTCAGCAGTGGGCAGTATATAAAAGAGGGCTGATTGCATTACATTGCAACTAAAATCAACAGAGAGCCCATGATTTTAAATAAAAACTTTAGAATACCTATTTTATACCTAATTGAATATAATAAAAAAGATTTTTTTCTTTCCCAAATTGTGTAAATATCACTGCCTCTCTGGCATAGTTATATTTAGGTATGACTGCAATACTGAGTTCTCGGGTTCGATCCCTTGATCAGGTAAAGTGAAATTGGATTTTTATAATCAGTATCAATCCGGAGTTTGGAATCTGTGCCTGATATGGCGATAGGCTCGCCTCCTATCACATCATGGGACGGAACGATAATTGCGCCTGTGCCTACCTCTTCGGGGATAAAAGACGTGAGTATGTGTGTGTGTAAATATCAAAAATTATCGCGCGTAGGGGGCGGAAAGAAAGCTACGGCCAATAACAAACTCTTGCTTTTTTTAATTACGTCGAACGAACTACGGGCGTGCTGAGTTACTATTTTTTTAATAAAATACTTAAATATTTAAATTTATTTTTACTCGGTTTGTTTAAAATGAAAACAAATATCATTATTTCACTACATTGAAAAAGCTTTAAGCTTTATGCTCAATCGCACATAATGCGATACAGCAATTTATTTTTTTAAATTAAATCTTGTCGGCGAATGATATTTTTTACTGTAATTTTTTTTATTTATTTTCATCATAATAATATTTAATATAGGTAATATTTTCATATGCGCTGCTGACTCAACATATAATTGACTTTTTAATTTATCCAAGCATGAGAAATTGATTACAATGGATAAAATTTGAAGGTAATGGAGACCGAATATGTTTTTCGTGAACGGCGAGATTAACAATCCAATATCCATTGACTTAATAGTAATTGTCACGACTGCTTAAAAACGGTAACACCGCTGAAAACTTTAATTATAAAGCACTACGCTTGTCATCCTCAGTCAACAAAGACAAACATACATGATACATAACGACTTTATCCACGAATGGTGTATCGCGCACGCAATACAACTACTCCACCGCGGGACATTAGTAATCACTTGCAATCTACGTCCTTTAAATAATAATACAGTTTTTTTTCTTTTATTATATTTTCTGCCTCGGTGGCGTAGTTGTATTACGATACGACTGCAATGCTGAGGTCTCGGGTACGATCCCTGGGTCGGGTAAAGTGATATTGGGTTTTTCTATTCAGTACCAGCCCGGAGTCTGGTATTTGTATCCGATATGGCGATAGGCTCGCCCCCATCACATCATGGGACGGAATACGCACGGCGAAAAGTGGGTGCACTAGTTGCAACTCTGCCTACCCCTTCGGGGATAACGGGCGTGAGTGTGTGTGTGTTATTAGGTTTTCCAACAGACTTAACACTGCGATTACAATAATTAAAATATTATAACTTATAGCTGTAATTAATCTAAGCCCAAGTTAAGAAAATTCAACATGTATATAATTTAATTTAAAGTTGATTTCAAGCGCAGCGAGCAGTTGAACCAAGTGTGTCTGTAAATTGAAGTAATTAAAGAAAAGGAGAATGAGTAAAGAAAAATAAATAAGCCTTTATTGATGTTTGTAAATGTTTACAATTAACTATAATATATTTGCTTGTTTATCATAGACGATCGGTACATTTCCAATAACATCTTGTCCTTCGACATAGGCCTCCTCTAAAGATTTCCATCTCTTTCTATCTCTCGCTATCCTCATCCATTGAGGACCAGCAACTTTTTTAAGGTCATCCTCTCAACGTTTAGTTTGTCGTCCTTTGTTTCTTTTGCCATCTCTAGGGTAAAGAAAAATAATAGATCACAAATCAGCAATTTTTAGATTTTTTTTGGTTGTATGTTAGCGCACATCTTCGAAACTACCGAACGGATGTAATTGTTAGGAGGACAGAATATAATTGAGAGCAGAATATAGGCTATGTTTCATTAAAATCGGATTATGGAAAAAATATTGACGTTTAAACATATTTGTGATTTACTTCAAATCTTTGGTTAGAATTCTTCGACGCGGATGGACTACGCGGAACTATGGGCAGAAATCAAGTGTCCTATAAAACCCAACACAGTCTAGTGCTAGCATACCACTTGTGGGCAGGATGCGGTAGTACGTATTCAGCAGGTATATATTTATACTAATATTATAAAGTGGAAAGATTTGTATTTTTGTATGTTTATAACGAATAAACTCAAATGTTTCTGAACTGATTTTAAAAATTCTTTCACCAATATAAAGCTACATTATTATCGAGTAAAATAGGCTACTTTTATTGCCGGAAAATGTAAAGCGTGACTATTATCCCGGAAAAACTATTTCACGCGGGTGGAGGCGTGAACAAAAGCTAGTTACGTATAAAAGAGACCTACAACCAAATATTATAAAACATATATTAAAGTATAATAAAGAGGTACATATACCATTAGAACGCGCAATCTAAAACTCGAAATTTGTCCCCCAAGCTTAATACGTTCGGCGCAACGCCGACATAATCAGATACCCAAAAAGTAAAACAATATATCCCCATACATACAACGTAAATTTACAGTAGACATGATTAGTCGTTGTGTTTTCATTTGATTGTTAGGATATTGCATATCTAGTCTTTTTGATTAGTCATTGCCTAACACCAAAAAATTAACACAACGAGAGTCATCTTTTCATGGTCACCATGTCGATACCAATCTGCCTCACTGCTGGTCTTTCGTATGCGAGGGGCCTTCTGGGTAGGTACCACCGCAATGTCTATATCTATCGCCAAACAACAGTGTGCATGCACTGTTGTGTTCCAGTTTGAAGGACATTGTAGCCAGCGCAATTACTGAGCGTTACGAGTCTTAACACTTTATGTCTCGGGGCAACGAGCGCAGTGGAGTGCCACACACTACTTTAAAATTCTAAGTTCTGTATGGTATTGCTACTGTTTATAGCGGCTATATCACTTACCATCAGGCGATGAGTATGCTCGTGTCATCATTCTACTGCAATAAAAAAAAATACCTGCTATCCAAAACGCATCCCAACGAACCGCGGCGAAGGATTTCCCACTTGCATGGTAATAAGAAATACGAATATACCCAGCACTCTCACGAACAACTGTCAACTTGGTGCCATTACATTATCTTAGAACTTTGTATCAGTTTGTTCTATGTAGTTCGAAATAATCCACTAATCCTCTCCATTACTGAACCAAAGCTTTGCACACATTAAAGCACGCTGCACGGTCGCGTTGCAATACAGAAATCGTTTATTAAACTAACCTCTTTGTTTGTTGGTTGTTGTATAATGCCGCTACATTTCTGATTAAAGGCCACTACACACGGCCGATATATTGTACATTAATGTACATTACAGCTCTATATGTACAGCTTTACATTATCTGAAAGTATGACATTGGCAGGGACATAATATTCACTGGTGGTAAGTCTCTCATATGTAAGAGTCCGTCTGGGTGGGTACCACCGCAATGTCTATTTCTACCGCCAAGCAGCAGTGTGCATGCACTGTTTTGTTTCGGTTTGAAGAACATTGTAGCCAGTGTAACTACTGGACATAATGAGACTTAACATCTTATGTCTCAGGATGACGAGCGCAGTGGAATGCCACACAGTACTTTGTAATTCAAGTTGCCGGATGGTGTTGCTACTGTTTATGGGTGGTCGTATCGCTTACCATCAGGTGAACGGCATGCTCGTCTCGTCATTCAATGCCATAAAAAAAAAAGACGGACCTCTTAATACGGCCTGCGTCCAGCGTATTCCAGTCATCTTTATTCAGCAATATTTTATTAAAGCATAGGAGTGCGATTCTAATCTTGATTTTTAATAACTACGAACCTGTTTTTAAATTAAACTGGTTTAGCCTGTCCTTTCTCGGGATTCAGATTTCATTACAATCAGTTAAGTGGCTTAGTCATGATAGTGGAACTGATAAAAGTACTTTCGCTTATATAATAGGAATAACTCCTTTGCATTTTTTTTACTTTTTATGGTTACTGCATGACGAGACGAGCATGCCGCTCGCCTGATGGTAAGCGATACGACCGCCCATAAACAGTAGTAACGCCGCACAGAACTCTGCATTACAAAGCACTGCGTGGCATTCCACTGCGCTCGTCACCCTGAGACATAAGAAGTTAAGTCTTATAATGCCCAGTAATTACGTTGACTACAATGTTCTTCAAACCGAAACACAACAATGTATGCACACTGCTGCTTGGCGGTTGAAATAGACATTGCGGTGGTACCCACCCAGACGGCCCCTCGCATACGAGAGACCTGCCACCAGTGAATTATAATATAAATAATTTCAACTAGGACAACTCTTTATGTGAGGTTTTCTCACACGACTTCCTTATGATTTGAATTCGCATTAATGTCAGGCAAGCCAGTCGAAGAAATAGGTCAAATCACAATACTAGAATAAAACTATAACCAGCAATATTATATTTCAAATTATTTGACTTTTTACCCACTTTCACGTAAAAGTTATTCAGGTTATGCTAAAAATAATCGCAACACAAATTTACTATCAAATTGCGAGCGACGTAAAACAGCCACACCTGTTTCATTAAAATTAGTTTAAGGTTTAGTTTTAATACACCTGAGTACTCCAGTTTATTTGTTTAGGTTTCATAAATATTTTTGAATAATTCCTTTATAAAGGCCTTTGGCATCTACCAAAATCCTCAAGTACTGGAAATAACAACTTCATACCAACTAAAATCTCCGGCACAATGGTGAAATGAAGATATTACTAACAGGGCTTTGTTGCAGTTACATAAACAAGTGATATCTAGAAAGTGAGACAGGAAACCGGTCGAACGAGGACATTCATATCACTACTCTATACGTACTGACAACTACTATGGAACTAATACTTTATCGGGACAAGCTAGCTTATACCTTATAGATACTGTATATTCGGTTGTTTTTGGTAGATTTAAGTTTATTCAACCCATTTCAACCCATCGATATGCAGAGTTTTAAATCTATATAATAAACTCGGTTATAAGACGCCTATTCTACGGGCCTAATCTATTTTAGGGAAATAATTGGTTATCAAATATTTATGTCCAACACATGTAGATAATATAATATCCAAAGAATACACACATAACTTTTTAGAAAAGTCAGAGGTGTGTGCCCTTGGGTTTTAAACCTGCGGAAATTCGTCTTGTCAGTCCGTTCCACTCTCAACTAGGCTATCGCCGCTTCATTGTTATATAGACAAGGATAATCTACTCTGATGTACTCTCCTATTTGAGGTCCACCTCGTAATTTTAATAGGTCTGTAAGCTTTATACATTTTTGAGTGACGTTTTGTCACTTTCAACGGTATATTACGGCTCCATTACTGCTATAGGTACCTACTTACTTTGATATTCATTGTACTACAGAGTCAATAATTAATGGACGTATACCTAACTTACAATAAAAGAAAGGGACTATTATAGTTACTAGCACAATCTTACTGATAAGATCAGTATAAATAGCAATTTTGGGTAATGGGTTGCAGTTTAATTATTCTGAGTGATTGTGTATTTTATTCCTAAGTGTTGCTTGCGTCTCCGGCCGCGAAAAAGCCTTTCCCGATACAAAAGTCCATTAGCAACCGTACCTACTAATCCGCAGCGCCAGAAGCAGGATCCCAGCGTCATCTTTTAAAAAATCAGATTAAAACCGTAAATTATTTCCTACAGAAGCAAATTACAGGGAAAATAGCCCATGTGTTAATCCAGAACATGGTCTATGTGCTTTATTCTCATCCGAATCCATTCAGCTGTTTCCGAGTTTACTTCTAATAAACAAGCAAACATTTTCACAAACTTTCGTTTTAATATGTTATATAAAATAAAGAGTAAAAGACTGCCTCGGTGGCGTAGTTGTATTTTTTTTATTTTTTTTTATGGCAGTGAATGACGAGACGAGCATGCCGTTCGCCTGATGGTAATCGATACGACCACCCATAAACAGTGGCAACACCATCCAGCACCTTGAGTTACAAAGTACTGTGTGGCATTCCACTGCGCTCGTCATCCTGAGACATAAGATGTTAAGTCTCACTATGTCCTGTAGTTACACTGGCTACAATGTCCTTCAAACCGAAACACAATAGTACATGCACACTGCTGCTTAGCGGTAGAAATAGACATTTATGCGGTATGACTGCAATGCCGAGGTCTCGGGTTCGATCCCCGGGTTGGGCAAAGTGGTATTGGATTTTTCTATTAAGTATCAACTCAGAGTCTGGAATTTGAACGCGATATGGCGATAGGCTCGCTCCCTATCACATCATGGGACGGAATACGCACAGCGAATAGTGGGTGCGCTAGTTGCGCCTCTGCCTACCCCTTCGGGGATAAAAGGCGTGAGTGTGTGTGTGTGTGTGTGTGTATGTGTGAGTATAAGATTTAATAAGTATTTGGATACTTATTAAATGAGAATTGAGAATTTGGATTCTCGATTTAAGCGTAAAAATACCAACTACAAACATGTATTAAATATTTAAGAGCACAGGCCACGGCACACCTCACGGAATTTATTGAAAGTTATAACACAAGCTTCGTAAATTTTAACACCCGTCGTAGATGGAAGTATTAATAAAATTTACACGAAACTGCCTTTCAGCGGGGATCCCTTGTAATAACGTATTTTTACTTAACACAGGGGGGCTTTGTGGCTTCGTACGGTAAATGTTTCGAAACATTAGGCCACTTTTTTGCCGTGGCTTGGTTAAGATGAGTTATTCTGACCATTATGTAGTCCTCCGTTTTTATAATTAATAGCATAAAGGCAGTTTTGTGCGATAGTAAATCAGCCCTGTATTGCATACTGCCCACTGCTGAGCACGGGCCTCCTCTACTACTGAAAGGGGTTAGGCCTTAGTCCACCACGCTGGCCTAGTGCGGGTTGGCAGTTCACATACCCTCGAGATTCTTATGAAGAATTTTTAAGTATTTAGGTTTCCTCGTGATGGTTTGCTTCACCGTTAAACCAAACGATAAAATTGATAAACAATATACACGTAACTTCTAAAAGTCAGAAGTGTGTGCCGTGGGTTCTTAACCTCCGTCTCGGCAGACCGTTCTATTCCCTACTAGGCTATCGTCCACTTGTAAACATTAGGAAGTCCAAATTACCTACTGCATTGTACTGTATAGGGTAGTTTCCTATGTTTGATTTAGTACTTTATTTTATATGTAACAGAAAATAATACGTCAATAAATTCTTCTGTAAAATCAGAATCAAAATTGGTTGACATCTAAAGCAGTTATTCATATTAGAAATATTGTGAGCAAGAGTGGGGTCATAGTGGGGATATCGCGTCATCTCTTTCGCACGCACACAGCGTTATGGCTGACGATACTCGGTTACGTCACATTCTGCTGTTTCCGTTATCTCACAGATGCCCCTTCCACCAAACTTCAAAGCTTTATAACTCATTTATTATTAATCGTATTTAAAAAATTCTGTTCCCTCTGGATTTTTTACGACATAAATTTTTGATAAATGTATTTTAAAAAAGTAATCAAATACCCCATTGCGCTCGTCACATTGAGATAGAATTCCTAGTCGTACGATATTGTAAGGACGGGACTTAGGTAAATGAAAAGAGATGTGCACTTCTATACGGTACGTTTTTTTTTTCAATCAATCAATTTTTATTGTAACAAATAAATAATTATTACAAAACGGTTTACAGCGGTCACTGCACTAGGCTCCAGGCCCGTATCGCAGTAACTAATAGACATAGCAGATACAAAGAGACACATTATAAATACTTCCTTAATCACTACGTCATAATATTCTTTTATCTGCCCGGATAGTTACCACCGGGTGTTAAAACCCGCGATAGTGACCCACGTAAGCGTGTCGCGTTCCGGATCAGCCTGTTTATACGCGGTTGAAACAGGCCGGCATAATTGTGTCGACCGACAAGGGATAATTATCGCCATTCTATCTGGACCGCTCTCCGCTTACCATCAGGTGCGGTGTGGTCACTTTGCCGAGCGTATAAAAAAAACATGCCGTGGCATAAACAATTTTTGCACTGTAACTTTAGCGATTTCCAATAAGTATCGCACAAAACCCTCTTCAATCATTTTCTCAGTATCTGTACGAAGGTAATAATATTATTTATTTATGTATTCTTAGGTCTACGATCAATCATACACTATAACATTAACTAAAACATACAGACAATTCAAGGAAACTTAGTCTAAGTACATGATTGTTAAAAAGTAGACACAGCATTCACTGATAATACATACTCATTAACGATATTAATATAAGTTATATTAGGTTGGCGAATATTACGATATTACGATGATAGTTAAATACGAAATTGTCACAAAAAAGAAAGGATGATATATAAATTAATTCAGCTTACAAGAGCGTAACGCTTTTCGAAAACTGTATAATGAGTCCGCCTGGATGTATTCTATGGTATCGTTAAACCACTTATATTCCTTTAATAACTTGTAGTAATGTACTATCAGGTAATATCTTGTTAAATTCCTTCTTTACAAAAATATGGAATTTAATTTTCTTCTCAGTATCAGCCCGGAGTCTGGAATTTGTGCCCGATATGGCGATAGTCTCGCCCCCTATCACATCATGGGACGGAATACGCACGGCAAAAAGTGGGTGCACTATTTGCGCTTCTGCCTACCCCTTCGGGGATAAAAGGAGTGAGTGTATGTAAAATTAATTAAAAAAATATTATATTATCACAGTAAAAAAATCGATTAAGTATTTATTCTCAAAATGGATCCACTTAACATGTTTTCAGGAAACTGCACATTTCGAGATAATTGATAGTCCGAATTTGCTTTTTAATAATTTTCCGAAACAATCTACCCAAAAATAAAAGCGATACATTTACAAAAAACTAACACCGCCGGGACATTACAACGGCACATTGTACCCATCTCCGGAGTCGATCCGGGCGCACACTCCGGAAAACTTTCCCACACTCAATAACCATCTGAATATAAAGTGGGTCATCTGAATTGATTGAAAAAAAACTTACCATACAAGTAGGCAAGGAAATTCGGTCGCAGACTGCTAGGTCTTTGTTAGTACAATGTTAAAGTTATTTAAGTAGGTAAATCAGTGTTTTGAGAATTCAGGTATAGTGAAATTACAATAAGCCTCCTGTATTTGAATTCGGGCATGTTTCAATGTTAGGTTAATTTTCCATTTCTGTTATAATTAGTTTTAACGAGAAGTCCCGAAGACTATTTAAAAGAAGGTCCTACCTATGAGGTTTTCCTTACTAATTCTCTTCTCATTATCCAACTTCAATACAGAGTTCATGTTGTAGAATGGATAAGGCATTGTTTGTACAACCATTCGCCTGTTCAACGTCCACCAATCATTCAATTCTAGGCAAACCATGTCAGATAAACCCACACAGAGTTTAACCCCAGCTGGGAATCTAACCCAGATGATTCCAGTTTTCAATTATATACATCATACAATATTTTATACAGACTTTGATTTTTATTAAGAAGATGCTCACAAAATTATCAGTGGAAGTACACACGGTGCTCCTAGCACATAATTTAGGTAGCAAAGCCATGTCCAGAACATACATCATAGTTCCGGTCCAACCAATTTATCCATACCACATGCGGTGCAGAATCGGCTTACGTAACACCGGTGAAGTTATAAAAATATTTTAAATTTTCCATTTCATTTTTAAACAATAACATAAATTTGTTTGTATCCTGGGAAACCTAGGGAAAATGCCTAGGGACTATCATCACCGAAATTACATCGCTAATGACTGCATTCATAGGACTGAAGAATCGATATTGGCAACAGTTTAATTGTCAGAAAATTATTCGATGTCATCTCCTTTGTCCGAGATTTAGCATGAATTAACGTCCTGAAATTTCTATAACAAGAATTCATCAAATTAACACACTACGTATTATGGCCGTGTAAACAGTAGAGCCCATAATCCAATAAGATTCAATTTTATTTTATAACAAAAACCTTGAGAGCATACTAAATAGCGCCCTTTAATGTTTAATTATATATTCAATTCCAACCTTTTGCTATACCTTTTTCTCGAAATTCCCTTTTATCAAGACATCCTTCACTAAAAATCTTTTAGGCGATATATTTCGAGCACTCTTCCGCGTCCTAAGTAATGTACTCTCACTTCATTACCATACGCTGTAACGGCAAATTTAAATCCTAAAATATAATAAGTAATAGATTTAACTGGTGGATTTAATTTGGTAACTTATCTTTGGAAGCTAATATTGGATATGATTGTAAACGATAGTCCATACAAAAAAAATGCTTAAACAAGAATGTACTTAAGGTCTAGGTTTAATAGAGTTAAGTTTGTTTACCAACTTGACTAGCTCTAAAATCTAAACGACTGATCCTGTTTGCAACTAAAGAATCAAGTTATATTATAAAGGTAAAATTTTTGTATAAGAATAAGGGTGTGTATACGTATGAAATGAAATGAAATGAAATAATTTATTCGAACCCATAAAATGTTATACATTATTTAGATTCCGTCAAGCAGTTCTCACTAGAGAAGAACGGGCAAGAAACTCTAGTGTTGCTCTTTTCAAAATCAGTTCAAGGTATAAAATACAATGCATTATGTAGAGAAAAAAAATATAGCGTAAGGAACTGCTCGTCACGATACTAACCCACGACATTTGTTCATAAGATCGGTTATAACATAACAGCCTCATCTCTCCGCATCGCGCATCGGTGGACAGTAAAAATAGTGCGTTTTATTCCGCAATAAAAAAGGCGAAACACCAGGCTCCAGCGACGCGAGTGTAGCTACGACAATAGTTCATTCAGTCACTTCCAACGGAATAAAATTTATTCCGTACATATTTCTTTACACTCCATATTTCTAATATTGTACTTGTCAATCACATTTTAATTGAACACTTGTGTCGTGATATTCCTTTCATTCTGCGACACTATAGAATTACAGTTTAACTCATTTACTGAGCAAACATTTAATAAACGTTAAACGATAATTTACCTGATTTTTCAGACAGTTTGACGTAAAATCGTCCTAACAATATAAGAAAGTGTGTGTGTACTTATGTACACGCGTTAGAAGTTATACTTCTTTGGCGTAACAAGATAAAAATCTTTTTAAATAACGCGCCAAACGAAGTATAACTACAATATCTTTCGCCTTATTCTACGTTCAAAATTCAAAACTAAAATGTTGACTGTAGCTAACTTCAGGGTGTCGGTTTTTCGTGACTCTCAGCATTTCTCCCTAACGCGCCAATAGAAGTATAACTTCAATAATAAATATGAATATTTGAAAGAGAATTGAATGACATCTGAAAATATTGTAGATAACACTATTTCTTAGATTAGGAATCGAACCCACCGACTCTCGTTTCACTACACCATAAAGTCTATCTACGAACTAACCGCGTAAGTCGACTAAATAATTGAGTATCCGATCAACTTCTCATATCTTAAATCTTGCTACGGAAAACCGAACCTTATTATGATTTCAAAAACCTTCTTGTTTAAAAATAAATCACGATGAAAATGTTTCTTCATCCGTGAGAGCTAAATCCTGTATTCACAAGACAGGTTGACAGCTAATAACAAGGCAGCATTAGTTCCATATTCGGGTATTGTTTGACAGTGTAAGTAGAAATATTGGAGCACCAAATCCTCGGGGCCCAAGTTTGATATACAAGCTCCGACTAGTAAATGATCGTAAAAGTCGACGTAAATACAGTTAGGGATGAAGTTAAAATTGTAAAGGTCGCAAAGGTCTTTTACGGAGATTACGTATCTGTGATGACAGCTGGTGCTAGTTTATTTTGTAGATATTTAAATCCTACTAATATTATAAACGCGAAAGTTTGTAAGTATGGATGTATAGATGTATAGATGATAGAGATGTATGGATGTTTGTTACTCTTTCAAGCAAAACTTCTGAACCGATTTCGATTAAAATTTGGCACACGGGTAGATCATATCCTGGATTGACACATAGGCTACTTTTATCCCGGGAAAATATAAAGCGCGTCTTTGATCCCGGGAAATCTCATTCACGCGGGCGGAGCCGCGGGCAAAAGCTAGTATGTAATATTTTTGTTAGATATTACTTGTAGTAATAATTCTCGCCCCCTATCACATCATGGGATAGAATACGCATGACAAAAAGTGGGTACAATAATTGCGCCTCTGCCTACCGCCTGTTTTTTTTGTGTATAAACTGCCCCCTTATTCTCTATGACACACGTTATTTTCAACGCTCGTAACGTAACTCGTCGCGTTTATCACTATGGAAATTGGCATACAGAATACCATTTGACGCTAACTACACGAAGTTAACGTAACGCGGCCGCGTTACGATTTAACACTGTCATAGAGAATAAGAGGGCTGATAATGTAAAAAAAATAGAAAAGCATTTTATTTGGAAAAAGTATTTTGAAAATACTTATTTTGTATTTAAAATACAAAACTGAAAAACAATTTCATATTTGCATTTGGAATGGAAAATTTCAACAAGTATTTGTGTTTTGTATTTTAATAATTATATTAACTACTAGGTGTTGCTCGCGGCTTCGCCCGTGTGGAAAGCCTTTGCCGCTACATAAGTCCCAAAAACACAGTACTACACCAGCGCCATCTACGTAAAGAATCAGATAAGAAAATATTCATTATTTCCTATGGGATCAAATGACAGAGCATAATGAGCATAATGACACCTGCAAGACGCTAGCGCCATCTACTTAAAAAAAAATAGTTCCCTTGGGAGCAAATTACTGGGATAAAAAGTAGCATATGTGTTAATGCAGGACATGGCCTACCCGACATGGCAAATTTCATCCAAATCCGTTGAGCTTTTTCCGCGTTTACTTCAACAAACATCCGAACATTTTCACAAACTTTCGCATTTTTAATATTAGTAAGATTTTGTACATCTTTGCAAAATTTGTTATAAATACGCATACAGGAAGATTCAACTAAGTTTAAAGGTACTCCCGAGAGCCATAACCTCTTGACCTTTTGAACTACCTCTTCGAACTAAAGGATGTTCATTGAAGACTGCCCCTTTGGGACAAACACCGTGAAGTTGCCATGAATATTCATAATTAGGGAGTAACTTTTACTATGTATAAGTTATGATCATAACTTTACAAAGTTGTTTGAATTAAGCTGAAAACTTTTATTCTATGTTTTAATTTTTATAATAAGTCACAGTATATGTATAAAAATTAGGAATTGTAAATATTTCCTAGGTGCTTACAAACGGGTTGCATACTTTTCCGACAACAGGAATTCCAACCCGAGGACTTTGTCTCAGCGTATCATTTCTCACTAAACTTTCTCGTTTATTCGTACAAGAATTTCTGAATCGTATAAAATATAAAATCTTGACTTTAAACCTCAAATATTTTCCAATGGACAAGAGGCACGAGTTGTATCGGCTGTCAGCCACTTGACAAAATTACACGTCAGATACCAGAAGACCATTTTATTCCATTTCGTTCCTCGGCGCGACGGTAAAAATATAAATGCATTTTGCAAACGACGGCGTAAAATGGTTTTCGGTTAATAACAGGCGTTTACTATACATAAATATATATACAAGTCAAAGCAAATGTACAGAATCAGGATTTTAATAAATTGACCTGCGGTGCAATTCTGTAGAAACAGCCTGAGGTGAGGTGACTTCGACATCTCGGCTGAGCTTATGATTTATGACATAAAGCTAGTGTGACAATCGAAATCTTTGTTTACAGAATCCCATTAGCGTTATATACGTAAGATCTCACTTATTAGTAAGTGAGTGTAATTCGCTTCACAGAAATTCTCACTTTATGGCGCTAGTGTAGATTACACTGCAGATTCAGAAGTGAGCTCGATAGTGAGATTTTACAGAATAGCATAGCTAGTGATTGTTCGAAAAAAATTGAATACTGAACATACGAAAAACAGCGCATCTGGGCTGCGCTGTAGGAGATTCTGCGTCGAACAATTCTTCATGTGGGCGTTTAACAGAGTTTATTATTATGTTCTGATGGGGCATGAAACTTATACAAGCCTAAAGATGATTATTGGAACTGCAAAGTTTTTATGGAATTCGGTGGTGCTCATGGCTTCGCCGGCGTGAAATTATTTTCCCACTATAAAAACTAAATCACTGTAAAATATGGTTAAAATTATGGAAGCTATGTAAATGGCGCATTCCATATTACACCAGCAGCCTATTTATAATAAAAGAGATGGCCGAGTTGGTTCGTCGATTTTAAAGTAATTTCGGATTTCTCAGTCATTGACGAAAAGATAATTTATCAAAATTGGGCATCGACACACCAAGGCTTACTTAGTATAGTACTTTTTATTGTTTGAAACTTTTCTTACACGTGATGGCCTCAAGAAATTATGTTTCTCGATCATTTGATTCTAGATTAAAATCACTTCACATCTAATAATCAATAGTAACAAGACTATTTCCAGCTAAATAATGTAATGAGATTGTTTCTTAGTTTTCTTATCTAAACTACTAGTTAGATTTTCGTAAACTTCATACATTTAGCGGCGAATTTGGTCATTATACCTCTTTGATTTTCTAAAACATTGAGGACTTACTTACGTTGTTAGACCAGATTATGGAAGTTTGAGAAGCTTATTTCCTTGTTAGTATAACATAGATAGAAAATGTGTAACATAATAACATCATTACATCCGACCCACTATTGGAAACGGGCGTCTAAATCTACTTCTTTACTGGTGGTAGATCTCTCATATGTAAGAGTCCGTCTGGGTGGGTACCACCGCAATGTCTATTTCTACCGCCGAGCAGCAGTGTGCATGCACTGTTGTGTTTCGGTCTGAAGGACATTGTAGCCAGTGTAACTACTGGGCATAATGAGACTTAACATCTTATGTCTCAGGATGACGAGCGCAGTGGAATGCCACACAGTACTTTGAAAGTCAAGGTGCTGGATGGTGTTGCTGCTGTTTTTGGGTGGTCGTATCGCTTACCACCAGGCGAACGGCATGCTCGTCTCGTCATTCAATGCCATAAAAAAAAATATAGATCGATTTGCCTGTTTGTTTATTTATAATAAATTTTGACGGGACTTCCACTAAAAAAACAGCTCGTTTCATACGGATTATACTTCTTTAATCCGAAACATACCAGGTGTTCGCGCAAAATAGATTCCGATTTTCAAGAAAAAATTATGGCTATACTTTTGTAATTCGGAAAAAATTAAGATTGTTTTAAGACTTTTGTCCCTGTAACCTTACGCGAGCGAAACCTTGTGTAAAAACTAGGTATTCCATTAAATAGAATATGGTCCTTTGTTGAACGAATTCGTGTCAAAGATGACCTATTTTATTAACGTTATAAAAGAAACATGTAATATAATACGATACGAAGACTCTTTGTATACAACTCGAAAGCATGCGGAAGGAAATGTTTTTATTAGATTCGTTCATACTTGGAGAGCAATTGCATAATAACTTTGTATTATGTATTCATAATGGTAATTATTATCTACTTTACTGCGTATCGCAATTCGCATATTTTCGCAGAAATATACGCATACTCACGCCTTTTATCAGGCAGAGGCGCAACTAGTGCACCCACTTTTCGCCGTGCGTATTCCGTCCCATGATGTGAAAAGGGGCGAGCCTATCGCCATATCGGGCACAAATTCCAGACTCCGGGAATAATTGTAATAATCCGGGTATTGTAATAATTTGCCTTCATAAATTCACACACATTCAATTCATTTGACTGCCTCGGTGGCGTAGTTGTATTACGATACGACTGCAATACTGAGGTCTCGGGTTCGATCCCCGGGTCGGGCAAAGTGATATTGGATTTTTCTATTCAGTATCAGCCCGGAGTCTCTCTATAGGCTCGCCCCCTACTCGCCTCTCACATCACTCCAGACTCTACAATGACGGTAAGATACATTACCAGTTGCACGTGTGTCATACTTCAAAATAATGTAAAGTTATATATCCCAAGATGTAATGTACAAAAAATTACATTATAGCTACCGTGTGTGATGGCCGTAACACTAGTAGAACAAGAAGCATATATTATAGAAGAATTATGAAGATAATAGAAGCAAATATTGTCATCTTAATATTCACATGACTAGAAAATGTACGATACATTAAATTAATTGCCATTACGACCCAATATTGCCATTACAGTGGTCAACCCAACGAACGCTTACTTTTCTATAATACTATAGTTCTTGCTTTTTATGGCATTGAATGACTAGACGAGCATACCGTTCGCCTGATGGTAAGCGATACGACCGCCCATAAGTAACATCATCCAGCAACTTACTGAGTCACAAAGTATTGTGTGGCATTCCACTGCGATCGTCATCCTTAGACATAAGATGTTATGTCTCAGTATGTCCAGTAGTTATATGGCTACAATGTCCTTCAAACCGAAACACAATATTGCATGCACACTGCTGCTTGGCGGTAGAAATAGACATTGCGGTGGTACCCATCCAGACGGACTCTTACATATGAGACCTACCACCAGTAGAAATGTGATAACGAAACGGCCAAGCCACATATTTTGACTAAGGTGTAGAGTTTATGATGTTAGGGCGTGTAGAGTTAGAAGCTTGGCTCTACATGAAATCTGATAACTTTTTGCCAGTGCGAGCCATAATAATCTCGTCTTGGCAACATTTTACATGAAAATGTTTTTAGTGGGATATCTTCTTCTATACTGGCCCTCTACTCATTAAAACAAAACAAATACACACATCACGCTTTTATCCGAAAAAGACACACCGTGTTCGAATACATTTTTTCAAAAAACATGGTATCTTTTAGGCATGTAGTTAAATAATAGTGTAGTGAATTTTGAAAAATATTCGTTACGATACAATTATTTTTTGAGTGGATATAACTCTAATGTCTGGTTTCAAAGCATTGATTCAAAGAATTATGTCTATCAACAGTCGTCAAAGTGCTAGGATACTTAGGAAATGAGGAAGTTTTTTTATGTACATTATTGTATTATCAGAATCCTATTGTATAATAGATATATAGTTATATTAGGAACATAATATAAAAAAATATTTCGCCATCCGTACAAGACTCATAAAAATATGCTTTGCTTTCTCATCAATCCTTTTATTCTGTCGTAGTAATATTTTATGTGTTTCCGCTTCCCTAATGCTACGTTGTCATAAAAGATTGTCGTTTTCTCTCCAAGACTATCCTCTTGCATTTCCAATGTATGTTTGCTAATTTCCTGCAATTTTATATATTCCAATTTATATGTAAAGGCACAAATAAATGAGGGACAAAGTAGAATATATCTCATTTTTTTCCTTTTTTTTATATCACTAATATGGTAATTCCGAGTGCGCAGATGTTTGGATAATTGTTGAAGTAAATGCAGAAACATTTTAACGTCGTTGGATGAATACGGTACACAAATATCCCATATCCCGGATTATCTTATACCATACATTTATCCCGGAAACTGGGACCTTTATACCGGGAACAGAATTTCTCAAAAATGAGCAAAACACAGTTTAAAATATATTTATATACGAAA
Organism: Sphinx pinastri; assembly: GCA_947568825.1. Lineage (NCBI taxonomy): Eukaryota > Metazoa > Arthropoda > Insecta > Lepidoptera > Sphingidae > Sphinx > Sphinx pinastri. The sequence goes on from OX387620.1 coordinate 6,359,180, forward strand.
AAGTTACATAAAGGTTAATTTATCTCACAAATATCGCACTTTGAATTTTTTTGCACGTGATTAAAGCGACGCGGACGTGTTGCCGTCTAGCCTAGATCGCATTCATTGCATTGATGCGAGGGAGCAGGTCAAGAGACTCCACTCAGCTAGTATCCATATCTAGTCCTTCATATAGCGTTGTGCACATAATAAAGAACTTTTTAGGGTTCGGACGCTAAAAAATACGTTATTTTTACTGAGAATAGTTACTGAGGAGTTTAATAACTGTATCCGTATCCCGTGTCACATATGTCTACCTCTGAAAAGGGTTAGGTTAGGTTAGAATATAACTGCATCAAGTTTGTTTTTTATTTTGTAGTTGTTGCATATTTCATTAAGAAATAATGGCAATATAACTAACTCTCAGTACATAAATATGAAGAGATATTTCTTACGCTCCATATCTCCTGTTTAAATTAAATTTTATGAGCCATTAGCTCGCCTCACGGAGACCGCACGGCACAGGGCGTTTTTTAGTAACTTAAATACTCATTTTCATTTCAAGTAATTGGAGTTATTCTTAAAGTGATTTTCATTGGCATGACTGCGCGGGATAGAAACCGATTCAATAATTCAGATATTGTTAACTCGCCGGGGTTAAGTCATAATTTAAAACTGATAGTCTCACGCAAAGTTGGAGGGTGATAGTAATTCAGTTTCTCTAAGAAAAAACGTTGAAAACGAAGGGCCTATGAAGACGTATTTTATACGCTCTGACGCCGTGCGCTCTTTACGCATTTGCGGCAAGCACATTTACTGGTGGCAGTTTTCTCGTCTGCGAGGTATCGTCTGGGTAGGTCCCACCGCTGACCGCAATGTCTATTTCTACCACTAAGCAACAGTGTGCTTGCTTCCAATTTGAAGGAAATTATAGCCAACATGATTACTGCACATTATGAGAAGACATCTATGTCTCCGAATAACGGGCGCAGTGAACTGCCACGCAATACTTTATACGTAATTCAAATTTCTGTATGGTATTGCTACTGTTTATGGGCGGACGTATGAGCGGCGATAGTCGTTAGTTGGGAGTGGAACGGACTGCCGAGACGAATGTCCGCAGGTTCAAAACCCAAGGGCCTTTGACCTTTGACTTTTCTAAAAAGTTATTTGTGTATTCTTTGTAAATTAAAAAACAAACATCGTGAGGAAACCTGCATACCTAAGAAATTCTCTGAATTTCGAAGGTATTTTATTTACTGTTGGTAGGTCTCTCATATGTAAGAGTCCGTCTGGGTGGGTACCACCGCAATGTCTATTTCTACCGCCAAGTAGCAGTGTGCATGCACTGTTGTGTTTCGGTTGAAGGACATTGTAGCCAGTGTAACTACTGGACATAATGAAACTTAACATCTTATGTCTCAGGATGACGAGCCCAGTGGAATGCCACACAGTACTTTGTAACTCAAGGTGCTGGATGGTGTTGCTAATTTTCATGGGCGGCGGTCGTATCGCTTACCATCAGGCGAATGGCATGCTCCTCTCGTCATTCAATGCCATAAAAAAAAAACAAAAGTATGTGAAGTCCACCAACCCGCACTAGGCCAGCGTGGTGGACTAAGGCCTAAACCCTCTCAGTTGTAGAGGAGGCCCGTGCTCAGCAGTGGGCAGTATATAATGCAGGGCTGGTATGGTATGGTATGGGCGGATGTGTCGCTTGCCATCAGACGAGCGGCATGCTCGTCTCGTCATTCATATGCAATAAAAAACATTTATAAATAATATAGTTTCTGAATTTATCGCTATTCAAAAGCATTTGAAACCTCAAACTCTTGGAAATTTGTCCTACACCTAATCGGATACTACGGAACCAGTTTTTATAAAGCAAAGTTTATTCTTTGACCGCGTTTATGTCGTTTCACGTTTGGTGTGCATTTCTATTCTAGGAAAATATGATGTTGTGTTTTTATTTTCGAATCATAATGTGAGTGAAGTTGGGGTTTTTCGCAAGCATTTAAATAGAGGCTTTAAAAAGAGTGAATTGTGCCATCAGATTACAAGTTAAGCATAATTATCTACCTTATGTTTAACGGTCTAGTGGTCAAAGTACCAAGTTGTATTACGGTAAGACTGCAAAGCTGAGGTCTCTTTTAAAAATAAAATGAAATAGTTTATTCATCACGTAGGCGAACATAGCACTTATGATAAGTCAAGATACATTAAATTAATAATAATAGTTATTACAAGAAACCACTTATATAACTACAGACATTTTAAAATATTTATAGGGAGTAAAATTAATGAAAAATAAATAAAGAAGCCAAGCCCGGGCTGGCAGGAAAGAGAAGATAAAACAAAAAAAAAGAAAAATATGATTAATCATTTTTATAATAAATAAAATAATGGAAGGAACGCGTCGTGATCCTCACCGGTGAGGACACTACAGGCCACTACCTAGCTAACCTACCAGCCTTTCACTAGCTACCTAAGCGATGACTACCCTACTAGATATTGGGTTTTTCTATTCAGTATCAGCCCGGAGTCTTGAATTTGTGCCCAATATGGCGATAGGCACACCCCCATCACATCATGGGACGGAATACGCAAGGCGAAAAGTGGGTGCACAAGTTACGCCTCTACCTACCCCTTCGGGGATAAAGGGCGTGAGTGTATGCATTCGTGTGTGAATATTTATTTTAATTCTATTTACTTGCCATTATTCTATGATTATCTATAACTTCGATGATCGAGGAATATCAAATCCACCAGTTTTATCAGTCTTTATTTGAGAAAATTAACACTTAAAATGTTACGCATGCATGCTCACGCCTTTTTTATCCCCGAAGGGGTAGGCAGTGGCGCAACTAGTGCACCCACTTTTCGCCAAGCGTATTCCGTCCCATGATGTGATAGGGGGCGAGCCTATCGCCATATTGGGCACAAATTCCAGACTCCGGGCTGATACTGAATAGAAAAATCCAATATCACTTTGCCCGACCCGGGGATCGAACCCGAGACCTCAGCCTTGCAGTCGTACCGTAATACAACTACGCCACCGAGGCAGTCTTAAAATGTTAAGTTAAACTTAATGGCATCATTTATTATTGTAAACTTACAACTTTCAACAAGAAACCGGTTGGCCATTAGACCATCACAACAACTTTGACATAGCTTTGAGAACTTATGTAAAGTTCATTAGTGGGTCCATTCAGAATAGTTTATCCGGAATGCAGCCTTCAACAGAACGTCACAGGACCTTGTGGAACATAAATGGGACAAGATTGGACTACCGCGGGTTCGATTTAATTTAATTGATTTTACACAATGACCCAACGCTCGGGTGGGGTTGATTGTATTAAAATACTAGCTTTTGCACGCGGCTTGGCCTACGTAAAGTCTATGTTGAAGATTAAAAGTAGCTTTGAGGGATAATGGAGTAGAACTGATACATACGTTAGACTTATAACGTAAAAGAATTATAAAAATCGCTGATTCTATTACTCTCCTTTAGTCACCCCCTTTAATTTTTATCCCATTTCTTTTAATGTACAGACACACCGGGTTCTACTGCTTTATTATAGTACGAGCTTTTAACCGCGGCTCCGCCCGCGTGAATGGGTTTTTCCGGGATAAAAGTCCCGCTATATATTTTCCCGGGATAAAAGTAGCCTATGTGTTAATCCAGGACATAACCTGCCCGTGTGCCAAAATTCATCGCAATCCGTTCAGTAGTTTTTTGCGTGAAAGAGTAACAAACATCCATACATCCATAAATCCATACATCCAGACATCCAGACATCCATACATCCATACTTACAAACTTTCGCGTTTATAATATTAGTAGGATAGATTATATGGAAATATTACATCTAAATTAGCAATTGAAATAAATCACACGAAATCTTTTATCAATAATGAAACGCAATCAAAAGTCGATGCTTTTACGCTGAGTTAAAAACCTGTATATCTAAAATGCAGACAATAAATGCACCCGTTATGCTTGAAAGAAAACATGCAATCGTTTCTGAACGTTGCTTTGAATAATTCTAGAAATAAAAGATCTTGAAAATTACGAGAGTATTCTTGCAGACAAAAACATGCGAATGTTGATGGTAGATTTAGTAGAGAGTGTTTTTGTTGTTAGTAAGATAGCTCGGGCGGCCATTTTGAAAAAAGCGGCATTCGCGCATTTCCATAACGTCTGAGAAAAAACGTTTCTCTACTTTAGCGGAGTCTGAAAGAACTGTCTGGATTCCTTTTATTGAATATGTGAACGTGTGTACTTACCTACGAATCTATCTGAAATGTTTGTAAGTAGGTACTATTAACAGACTTTTAACGTTGATCGCATATATAATAATATTATAGAAATGTTGATTTTTTTTTTTTTTTTATGTCATTGAATGACGAGACGAGCATGCCGTTCGCATGATGGTAAGCAATACGACCGCCCATAAACATTAGCAACACCATACAGCACCTTGGGTTACAATGCAAAGTACAGTGTGGCTTTCCACTGCGCTCGTCATCCTGAGACATAAGATGTTAAGTCTCATTATGTCCAGTATTTGCACTGGCTACAATGTCCTTCAAACTGAAACACAATAGTGCAGGCACACTCCTGCTTGGCGGTAGAAATAGACATTGCGGTGGTACCCATCCAGACGGACTCTTACATATGAGAGACCTACCACCAGTGAAACATATAATACAATCGTAGATTTTCCGTGTCTATAATGGAAAAATATTGCTGCGAGACGGGAGACGGAATAAATAATAAAACGTAAAACAACTTTTGAAGTGTCCACTCTGTTTGGTGAAATGTTCGTTGGAGTTGATACTCCAAAACCACTAATTGGATTCGAAATCTAATGACTTAAAAACGCTTTTTGTGTAACATATTGCGTAAGTCGATACGGCGATAGGCTTGCCCCCTATCACATCATGGAACGGAATACTCACGGCGAAAAGTGGGTGCACTAGTTGCGCCTCTACCTACGATAAAAGGCGTGAGTATGCGTATGCGTATATTGGGTAAGACGGAGATACATGGCCACCTGAAGAAGACGGGCTACACGAGTATGAGATAGGCTGAGATATATCTAAGTCCACATAGATGCACAGCTATTATTCAATAAATTCAATATTGTTTATGTTTAGTCGATGCCTTGAGCTTCGGCTAGTTGCTGGTTTATATGTGGCTATCAATACACGTATTTATACTCACAAAATCTTCAGTTTGATATTTGCTAGATATCAATTAAATATTTTCTTTAGAAAAAATGCGAAGGTTTGTGAACATGTATACATTTTTGTTAAGAGTAAACGGAGAAACTGCTGAACAGATTTGGATGACATGGCGTTGGCATACACATAGACCCTGTTCTGGAATAATTCAAAGGCTACTTTTAGCACCGCAAAGTATACAGTGGGACGGTGGCGTAACTACAGGGCAGTATGACGGCAAAATGCAAAGGGCCCCCGGACCCCGACCCGAGAAGAAGAGGACCGTACTGGAGAATCCTAAAAAAAACGTCTTTGGATTTTGTACTAGCGAGAAGCCCCATTCAATACATTAATCGTTTAATCGTTTATTTATCTTAACAAATATACTAGAACAAATTGTAATACACTCGTTATACATTTTAATACATACTCATCATCACATCACTTAAAGTGTTACTAAAATATTAAATTACACAGGTTGTATTCAAGAGAATGGTGCCCGATGTAGGCAAAGCCTGTGTTACAGGTCACCAGGTTCTCACTTCTATGACGCACAATAGCAGTAACAATCATCTATATTTAAGGAAGCAAAATTAAAATTGTCAATGTGGTTAGTTCAATAAAAATAAGTGTGTTTGTGTGTGTGTGTGTGTGTTTGTATGTGTGTGTGTGTGCGTGCGTGTGTGTGTTTGTGTGTGCGCGCGCTCTATTGGATGCATTGATGTTGATGTTAGTAATTTAGGTTACATTTCCACGAACCCACGCGTGTGTAATTATGTCACTGCAATGGAATATTTATTCCGGGAAAGATCATTCACACTGGTGAAGCGCCGCGAGAAGCACCTAGTCATATATAAATTGAAAACAGTTATGTTTTTTATTGCCCTCTGACTGTTGAATTGGATAGCAATCGTCATAAAATTCGACACGCGTCTAGTTTGGAATGTACTGCAGGAAATAGTTTTACTGTGGTTAAATAAAATGTTGCGAATGAAATCAAAACACGTGCAACCACACGGATTCAAATGTTTTTTTTGCGATAACGCCTCTAAAAGTTTTGGTGAAAATGAATCGGGTATTAATTGATTCAAACTTGTACAAACAAATAAAATTGCGGTGTCTATTATTTCGGTATTAAAGGGTTTTTCTGGAGTCGTAATTTTATTAGCATGTTACGTAAACACAAATATGCTTTAAAACTGTTATTGACACTTGATTAGGATATATTGCTACACTAATGTTTAAGATTATTCAAAAAATATTTTTATATAAACTCTGAAAATAGTAACGGGTTCGGAGAAACCATTTACTCCTAGGTACATAAATAATAAAAGCATTTTATTTCATACTAAGAAATGACAACGTCTTGAACTTGACTGAAAGAACAATGGTGTACTACAATGGTAAAATAACTCTATATCCTACTAATATTATAAATGCGAAAGTTTGTAAGAATGTATGGATGTATGTTCTACTCTTTCACGCCAAAACTGCTGAACGGATTTCGATGAAATTTGGCACACAGGTAAATCATGTCCTGGATTAACACATAGGCTACTTTTTATCCCGGGAAAATATAAAACGGCAACCGGCCACCCATAAACAGTAGCAACACCATCCAGCACCTTGAGTTACAAAGTACTGTGTGGCATTACACTGCGCTCGTCATCCTGAGACATAATATGTTAAGTCTCACTATGTCCTGTAGTTCCACTGGCTACAATGTCCTTCAAACCGAAACACAACAGTGCATACACACTGCTGCTTGGCGGTAGAAATAGACATTGCGGTGGTACGCACCCAGACGGTCTCTTACATATGAGAGACCTACCACCAGAGTGTAAATTAGCCATTATATATTTATATCAGTCCTCTTCGATTCCACGGGATAAGTTCAATTCTGGTTATTATCTAAGCCAGCTGCTGACTAGTCAGTACGGCAATCTAATGGGCAATGATAAGGTGTTGTAAACATCTTCTGTTATCGGTTAAATAAAAAGTTATTCACAGAAAAATAGTATTTATGCTATACTCTATAGCGATTAATTTTTTACTCCCATTGCACAAATACACAGTCTATTATGTTTTCTCTTTTGAAAATGGTTCTATTATATCTATAAAATAACGCGTAAATTATCTCTGTAACACTAAGCCTAATGTTCTATGAACTTTCGCTCGCCTCTTTTAGGTATAATTTTAACACCACCGTAGTTCGCGTGGAATTACAACGATACCCAACGTCAATATAACCTGAGTCGTATTATTGAGAACAATAAATTTCTAAATTGCTTTTCCAATGTTCGATACAAGTTGGCAGATAAAGTCGGGCCTCGACGTTTGAAGTCCCATTTTCCTCCTCGTTACTAGATAGGACCACTGTCCAAGAAGGAATTTGTTGAATATGCTGTGGCATATTCGACCAATTCATTCTTCTACCTTTGTGCTAAAGACTTGATTCGCACAGCCACTGCGGCAGAGTCTTGTTCATACTAAAATTTATCACTTATTCCTAATACTTTAAAACATTTTTTTCAATATGAACGGTCCTTAAAAAATTGTAGTGGCGTGAAGAAAAAACAATAAAGGTAATAAGATACGGGAGTCGACGCCGTAAATATAAACGTTAATTTTGTTGGATTATTTCCTTGGTGATATTAAAAATGACAGTGATGTCAATAAGATGGCACTCTCGTTTCTTGTTTTGTGCCATTTGGATAACAATACTTTTGTTCCTCGTCTTTTTATCGGTTTCTATATATTTTAGCAGCATGTCGCATTGCGTCTTTCGGAACGTGGTAAATTTTCGGTAAACTTCACAACTCCTGGCGATAATCTAACAGCTTTTCCTCCTTAGTTCTTTCCAAATGATATAAAGATTGACTTAAATAAAGTAAATAATGATTTATTAAGAAACTTAAATTAGAGTGATTGCTTTGGTGGCGTAGTTGTTTTACGGTAGATACGACTGCAAAGCTGAGGTCGCGGGTTCGATCCCCGGGTAAAGTGATATTGGGTTTTTCTATTCAGTATCAGCCCGGAGTCTGGAATTTGTGCCCGATATGGCGATAGGCTCGCCCGCCATCACATCATAGAACGAAGGGTGGGTGCACTAGTTGCACCTCTGCCTACCCCTTTGGGGATAAAGGGCGTGAGTGTGTGTGTCTGTTAAATAAGAGTTAGTAGTCTTAAATCAGTGTTACTTGCGTTACTATTGATAGTTAGATTGTTACTTTTAATTATATTTTTTGATTCCTCTTGTTTCAATAATATTATGACTGTTAGTGTATCTTAGCTAGGCTCCGTAGGTCTAATGGCCAATGTATTTATGAACACTGAACAGTTAGGTTCCGGGATTAGATTCCCAAAATTATTTTGTGAGTGTTTTTCTAAACAAATTATCCAGAACTGAATTTCTTATAAATGCTTCACACCATACAAGCAGTTAATATCTAAGCCAAATTGTTTCTGCGTGATGTGTTAAAAAATAGTTGTGCCCACCGCATATTGAGATGAAGGACATAAATAAATGCCAGGGAAAGAAATAAAGGTCAGTGGAAGAAGGGTATACTGTAAATATCAAAACAATGCCGAACACGGGCGAAAATATCTTTTACATGTTTCCTTTGTACAAAAATGAACAGAATAATATGCCATGATCAAGATGCGGTCAAGTATGCAGGTAGCCCTCGAGATTTCGATTGGCAACCCTTTTTACATTATTTATGGCCCTCTTCCGTTATTGTCTCATACCTCCTTACCCTTTTAGGCTCTGTTTGTAATATGAAGTGTTTTTGTATTGTGAAAAATCTTGGATAAATTACAATAGAGTGAATATTTAGTTTCTCAAGATACAAGCTCAGCTTAGTTTGAGAATCGTGGTTAGATGCAACAGTATGTAAGATTTTTTTTTAACCCGATCTGTAACAAACGAAATAATGTAATTCTCTTTTTGGTAATAAACTAAACTTATAATTAAACTTTTAAACTTATGAATTCTCTTCTCTCTTAGTGTCATGATAGATGTATTCTTTTTTATTGCTGTTAAATGATGAGTCGAGCAGGCCGTTCGCCTGATGGTAAGCGATACAACCGCCCATAAACAGTAGCAACGTCGCACATAACTGAATTATAAAGTACTGCGTGGTACTAACTGAGACATAAGATAAGTCTCAAAATGCCCAGTAATTACGCTGGCTACAATGTTCTTCAAGCCGGAAAACAACAGTGCATGCACACTGCTGCTTGGCGGCAGATAGACATTGCGGTGGTACTTACCCAGGCGGCCCCAGCATACGAGAGACCTACCACCAGCACAATTACCAATTAAGCTGCTTTTCCAAGAATTATTTACTTTTCCGGTATCGAAGTCTAATTTAAGCACTAAACATTAACAATTGGAACAGGCAATTTTAAATCCATCAGGTAGCAATCAGTATAAAACACTTACAAAAGAAATACGATCTGAAGTAGGCAATTTTGTAAGACACTTTGTATGGGATCAAGGCGAAGGAGAATTAAACAAATTCACTCAAACGTGGTTCGACTCCTTAATCGAGCTCACAATAGCTGGCCCAGCAATTAAGGCAATTACGCCTTATCCTTCTGTAGCCAAAAACTGGCTTAAGTTTCCTCAAAGTAATGGCCACATAATATCGTTACGCTTTTGATTGTTTTTAATTATCGTCTCTTTTGTGTAATATATACTTATATTATAAAGCTGAAGAGTTTGGTTGGGTGAACGCGCCAATCTCAGGAACTACTGAACCGATTTTGAAAATTCTTTCACTAATAGGAAGCTACATTACTCCTGAGTGCTGTGGGCTACTTATTAACCCGGGAAAATATTATTAACCTGGAAAAACTTTTTTATCCCGGAAAAACGTTTTCACACGGGCGGAGCCGCCAGCATCACCTAGTGTAAAGTATATTTATTATGGGTCGAAAAGTCCTGAGTTCATATCTCAATGGTATTACTTCGTGTGGATTTTACTATGATATTATTATGATTTTTCCGGGCCTGAATTGCTCAGCCCTTCTGCCTACCCCTAAGGGGATAAAAGGATGTACGTATGAATTGCCCAGAGGAGGTTGATGTCGCTCAGGTGACCGGTTGTAAAGTCGAAACTAAATCCTTTGCGCGCAAGCATTAACAAATTTGTCAATAGCTGTTTCGTTCTCATTTTTGCCATTTTTGTCATAAGAGCTATTTAATTGCCTCCGTGATTAATAACCGAATTATATATATTTTGTTTCCAACGACTTTAATTTCAAAAACATGAAATCCCATAGTTAATTACGAATTTAATTTCGGAAAAGTATAAATAAATACACGCGTAACTTCTTAGGCAATGCTGGATTCAGTCTACTTTGGCAATCGTTACTTTAAATTCGCCCATTAAAAGTCCATGATTTTTTTTTCTCCAATCCTTTTGAACTTTAGAACAATACGCTCAATTTAACTTGGCATGAAGTTACTGTCAGGAGTGGCATCATAGTTATTGTTTCAGAACTTAATACTCACAAGTAGGTGGGTGAAGTGACTAACTTAACCTGGCAAAGTTAAATTACGGGTATTGTAATAATTTGCCCTTATAAATTCACACACATTCAATTCATTTGACTACCTCGGTGGCGTAGTTGTATTACGGTACGACTGCAATGCTTAGGTCTCGGGTTCGATCCCCGGGTCGGGCAAAGTGATATTGGATTTTTCTATTCAGTATCAGCCCGGAGTCTCTCTATAGGCTCGCCCCCTACTCGCCTCTCACATCATGGGACGGAATACGCCCGGCGAACAGTTGGTGCACTAGTTGCGCCTCTGCCTACCCCTTCGGGGATAAAAGGCGTGAGTATGCGTATAAATTCAATCACACGATTTCTTTTGTTGTACGATGCAGAAAGTTCTAAGTACTAGACATGATGTTGAGCAGCATGAGGCGTTGCGTCTTTCGACAGTCGCCAGCATATGCACGCCTAGATGAATACCATATGAAAACACGCTCATCTGGCTAAGTTTTTAATAAATACTTACAAACTCACGCCTTTTCCCCCAAAGGGGTAGGCAGAGGCGCAACTAGTGAACCCACTTTTCGTCGTGAGCATTCCATCCCATGATATATATAATCATTTACCAAAAATACCACTAGTGTCTTCAAAAAAATATTATTTTGTTTAACTTACGTCTAAAAGACTGATTGAAGTAATGAAAAAGCGTTGATCTTATAATGTTTTATTAAAATAAATATAATGTTTATTAATTATTAATCGTTATTTTATTATTTTCCTCGTTATATTATCATATAATAACACAGACTCACGATCGTGCGACTTACAATTATTTCCTGAAACTCACGATCGTGAGGGTCTGATTGCTGGAAACCAGGTGATTTTTTTCAATATTTTTCTCATAATTTTTGAATACTATGGAAATTACGGAATAACATTTTAACACGATATAGAGGAACTTCATCTCTCGGGTGTAAAGGGCTATACCTACCCTTTGCGACCGCCACAAGGACTGCGCGCAATTGGAGCAGCTGTCAACGAAAAAAAATACTACGCCATGTTATTTTTTTTAAATTACACATGAAATGTATGGGAAAATTAATTTCCTTCATAATTTCCTTGATCGTGAACTTTTTCCATATTTTTATAGTTATTCTGCTATTCGAAACGGATACAAATCCAAAAAATCAAAGAACATAATCGGTTCGGCCGTTCTCGAGTTATAAATGGTGTAACTAACACAACTTTCTTTTATGTATTATATATAGATATTTGTTGAAAATTAGATGTAAAAATAATTGTTACAGCAGGCATTTCTTGCACTTGAGAGACTCAAGGTGAGAAATGCTTTTTATATCATCCTATAAATTGTATGAGGTCCAAATCTGTTTCATTAATATTTACATACTTAAATAGTCAAAGTTTTAAAAATTAACAAACAGCAATCATACTTATTTCTAGTAAGTTATGGTTGCTAACATAACATTACTCATTTACCGATTATAACAGTAAAGTCGCAATATTTTTCTAGAAAACACCCAAAAAGAAAATAACGATATTATTTATTAAGTTAAGCAAACACATATTTTATCTTCAAGGTCCATTCTAATACCACGGTTGGTCAGAGGCCTCTCATACGAAATACTTAAGGACATAGTCCCTTAATATCTCGAGGATCCTCATAAAAAGTAACTGTTAATACACGCTCATCGAACCCTCGACACAAATTCCGAATAACCTGATATAACATGAAAGGAGGATAAATTATAACTTTAGTATTAACGTTTTAGAATATTATTAACGGGGCCTGTGTATTATTAAGTTTTTATTTATGCAAAGACATTAAACAGAATAGTTATAGACCGGACATTAGGCCCAAATTTTTCGTCCAAAAGTTATTACCCATTGGTAATAAGTCGCTGTCTTATCTGACACGTCCATGTGACAAGATGTCAAGAAGAAAATATACGAATTTGCACATTACGATCATGTCGAAGTGTGTTTTAATGCTTTTTACATAGGTTTTTTGCTATTTCACGGTAGATTGAGTTACTGATGAACAGGCTCAAAACTTTTGTATGTCAATTTTCCCAATGTCCGCTCTATATAATCTTAGTACTCTTTGTATTTATGTAGCACTAGCAAAGGCACTAGGTGATGAATCGGCTATAGCGTAGTTGGGAGTGGAACGGACTGCCGCGACGAATGTCGGCAGGATCGAAACCCAAGGGCACGCACCTCTGACTTTTCTAAAGTTATATTATGTGTTTTCTTTATACCTGAGAAGTTCTCTATAAGAATTTCGAAGGTATGTGAAGTCTGCCAACCCGCACTAGGCCAGCGTGGTGGACTAAGGCCTAAACCCTCTCAGTAGTAGAGGAGGCCCGTGCCCAGCCGTGGGCAGTATATAATACAGGGCTGATAGTAGTAGTAGATGTTCCTTGCTGCTTCGCCCGCGTGTAAAGCTTTTCCCGCTATAAAAGTTCCTAAAATACTGTAGTGATTTAAAACGCCACCATTAGAACGCCAGCGCTATTTAAAAATCTGATTGAACATCCCAATTTTCTCATGGCTAAAAATTACCGGGATAAAAAGGATCCTATGTGTTAATCCAGAATATTACTGTCTATCTATGTGCCAAATGTCATCCAAATCAACGGATTTGGATAGTGTTAGTTAGAACTAAACGTAGTTGCTAGTGCGTTTACTTATAACAAATATACAAACGACCAAACATTCAAACATTTTTACAAACTTTCGCATTTATGATATTAGTATTATTTACTTCTTCAACTACAAATTGTATGACATATTATATGTGAAATTTTGTATACTTCGAAACTATAATAAATTATAATTTATAAGGGCTGTTTTTTTCAATCCTCAGATAAGATATCGATCCAATAAATTATAGAGAGACTGAATAGGGTCTATTTAAATATTTTGTTTGTGTCATATTTTACCCAATGAATAAATTTTATCTGATCATTGAAAAATCTACCTTTACTGTTACAGCTGTAACTTTTCTTTAAAAAAAATATTATTGATATTTTAACTGCCTCGGTGGCGTAGTTGATTGGCGTATGCGGCAGGACCACCGCTTTGAGGTGTTCGGTTCGAATTCCAAGTGCACCGTGATATTTGGTTTTATGTTCATTATCAAACCGAAGCCTAGAATTTATGCCCGATATGGCGATAGTCTCGCCCCCTGTCACATCATGGGACGGAACACACATGTCAAAAAATGGGCCCTCCGGTTGCCCTTCTACCTATTCCTTCGGGGATAAAGGCGTGATGTGTCAAGTGAAATTATTTTTAAAGTATTCACTTTAAAAATGCAATAGCATGTCAGACAGTAATGTCATCACAGATACAGCTTAGAATATTCCAGGCGCGGAGTACATTCTATTTTTATTCAGACGAAAATTGATCGATTTAACTGTCGACACGTGGCAACTCGTCGGCTCTCTAAACTTTTGAAATGCATGTTTCAGTTCAAATATCGTTTTTTATAGATCGGCGCGACGCAGTTAAAATAGCATTGCAAAATAAATGATTGAGAGGCATCAATTAGATTGTATGCATTATCCTTGTATAGTTCCTGTAATTTCGCAAGATTTTGATGATTATAAATTATATTTTCATTCTATCATTGCCTTCAACAGGTAAGCCATTTGAAACCAAATCAGAAAAACATCAACCAATAGATAAAGCAATCTTGCTGGCCTGTTTAATTATAACGATCATTAAAAGTAACATGTTACAACCACGTTTGCTGGTCAACATTTTCTTTTGGGCGTCACTTCACTTGAGATGACGTCAATGCCATGCTAAAAAAATACTGATGGATATATTATGTTGATTTAGATCATTTTATCTGTGGTATATAATATTCTTCCTCGGTGGCGTAGTTGTAACACGGTATGGCTGCAATGCTGAAGTCTCGGGGTTCGATCCCCGGGTCGCGCAAAGTGATATTGGGTTTTTCTATTTAGTATCACGCCGTAGTCTGGTCTCTGGAATTGGTGCCTGATATGGCGATCGGCTCGCCCCCTATCCCGTCATGGGACGGAATACGCACGGCGAAAAGTCGGTGCACTAGTTGCGCCTCTGCCTACTCCTTCGGGAATAAAAGCCGCGAGTGTATATTATTTGTATGTGTATAATATTCAAATCCGCCCGGATAGCGACTACCGCACACAAGGTGTAAATCCTTTCATAATGGCCCACGTAAGTGTGTCGCGTTTCGGGATTGACATGTTTATAACCTTTCGAACAGGCAGGTTTAATTGTGTCAACAATCATCATCTCTTGCCGGTCCATACTCTAGACGCCACGTACCATCAGATGCCGTGAAGCCACCCGTGATTTAAAAAAAAAACTGTCTATTTATCCTGAGAAAGTACGCAGTTGGACTCGTATTCCTGGAAAGGATTTCCACGCTTTTCATGGTACCGTCAGCAAAGACTAATCCGAACTATAAAATCAAATATCCGCCCACGATTCTATAAACATTGGTGAAATACCTCTGTGTAAAATATATTATAGTAAAGCGGTGCAATATTTTACTTGCGACAATGAATGCGTTCGTGGTAATTTTACATATTTTTATTGACTTTTTGTATCATGATATAGTATATTCCTATATTATGACTACTTTATATTATAATTACGAGATTCCTTTATTATAATTACTTTATGTGATATTTAAATCTGCATCAAAATCTGTTCAGCACTTTTAAAGATAGATAGATAAAAATAAACTTTATTGCAACAAAAACACAGAGATAACAAAATTAAAATTACATTAACAATAATTGGCATATCTGGGTTGAGCTTTACAATATTGTCAGGGGTCCCCAAACTAGGCCATGCCTGTATCTTGGGGTACCTGTAGTATCATGAGTAGCCGAGAATGTAAAATAATACAACTGATCATAAAATTAAAAATTACGAAGACAAAAAGTTTAAACAAAAAACTATTAATTCTAAAGACAAAATAAATAGAAGGTAACAAATGAAATATCCATTCTAAAAAAACAAACAAAATCATTTTTTTTTTTTTTTTTTATTATTATACCAATCTGCGCAGTCTTTCCTAGTTTATTGTAAAATTAAATAATTCAGAAATAAAAAAAGAAAAAATATGTTTTTTAAATAATGAAAAAAATAATAATAAACGAAATAAATTTAAAATAAATTAAGAAACTAAATTAAAATACTGTACTACTTTAAAGTGTTGTCAGCTTTTGACACCAGTGAGATCATCTTTGTTAGTTAAGTTAAGCGGTGCCCCGCCCCAGGGGCAGTGGGGTTAAAAAAATAAATAAAATAATAAAATAAAAGAAACACAGATACCTACTTTATGCGGGAAGAGTAACGTGAAGCCAAAAATTACAGTATGGCTTCAGTGTCATTATAGTCTAGTGTTATTAACCAATCGGTAAGTTTCTTTTTGGCTTCGCGCATAGAGCAGTGTTTAAACTTTAAGTGCGATCAACTAATTATCACATTTTATAATCTCTTATTTATGATATACTTACATTTACTCGCGTCTTCTGAACTCTTCTGGACGCGTCGCCTGGTGGATTTCAGTTTATGATAAACTAGACTTCTGCTCGCGGCACCGCCCGCGTGAAAAACTTTTTCCGGGATAAAAATATTTTGCCGGGATAAAAAGTAGCCTATAACACTCAGCAGTAATGTAGCTTCCTATCAGTCAAAGAATTTTCATAATCGGTCCAGTTTTTGAGTTTATCCATTACAAAACAACAATCAAACAATAACATTTTTCCTCTTTATAATATTAGTATGGATATTTAAAAATTGCGTTCCTTTCTTAGGGTTCAAACTTATTCCATATAAAATTTCATCAAAAACGCTTCAGTAGCTTAGCAGTAGCGTAACAGACGTTTATTATATATATCGCTTACACTTCCGTTACAAGGTCTGGGGACCTTATTGTGTTTCCAGGGGCGAAGCCATCTTTTTGAAATTACGGGCGTTCTAATCGAAGAAGAGCTTTGATAGTTGTATATATATAAAAATGATTTTTTTCTCTTTTAACTAAAGGTACTACTATCAAAGCAGTCCTTCGATTAGAACGCCAGTAATTGCAATCAGACGAATATGCCCCGTAGACGGAATAGGGCCTAACCTTACTCAAATTAGCGATCCCACATTTACAAACCCAACACGTAAAACAATTGGAGCAACAAAGAAGTTTTCATTTTCACAGCTGAGCACGGTCTTTCCCTCTCTCGCTAATCAATGCTGAGATCGAAATAGGATTAACAACTTCAGAGGTCAGCATGCCCACTTTTGATTAGATTTGGGGTGGTAAGCGTATTTATATAAAACTTTTTAGGGTAAAGATAAGTATATTTCATAGCAAAAAATGGCATCTAATGTTTTCGGTTATTAGCTGTACTGGACATAGTTTTGTGCCGTTTTTAAGTACTTTGGATAATATGATAACAATGATTTAACAAAGATCGGGTATAACGTATATAGGTTTAAAATAATGAGAATTATGATATGCCGTAATACTTTCACGTGTCATGATATTGTTTGTTATTGTAATATTAAATTAACTATATGTGGGATAATGTGCAGTTTTTGAGAGCCGACTACAGTATAGGTGCCGTATCTGCACATATTGTTAAAATATCACTGCGTACCTACCTTTGTGCGCTCTAGATATAAATTTTAGTTTTTAAACATTGTTTCTCAGTAAGTGAATTATGTATGCAATTCTTCATGAGAAATAAAGTTGTTCTTAAACCTAAATCGAAGAGTGCACTCGCCACACTAAAATATTCGTGATGAAAGGCTCTATAGTAGCCCTGATTAGTGTCCTTCAAACTGGACTAAATCCGCACATTGCTTAGCAGCGAAAATAGACAAAGCTTTCCAAAGTCTTGCGTACAACCAACCTCATATAACATACTACCTACCTCAGTTAGGGAACACATTACCACACTATTATTTATGTAGAACGGCTAAGTAACTACGTAATAAATTAGTTTATAAACGCAGTCTAGACTCTAGACGTTAAATCCGTTTTCATCAGGACTAGTCCATGGGCCAGTAGTAGATTTCCATGACCAAGTTCCTCTCAAACGATAATTGGTGAGACGCATGAGAGAAGTGTATCATAAAGCCTCGTGAAAGTCAGCTGCGGTTCTGTGGGGGCGATGAGCGGTGGTAGCCTCCCAAAAAGGAAGAAAAAAAAATATTTTCAGTCATTTCCTCCCAACTAAAAACTTTTTTAAAATGCATTTAACCCAATACCTCGAAGAAAAAAAATAATCAGCTGACGGGGCATTATGCGTCAGCTGGTCGATTAAACATGTAAAATTATAACTTCAGTGATTTCCTCTCAGCTAAAAATTTACCTGATGATAGCTTATACACAAATAAGAATAAATATATACGTCAGCTGGCTGTATGCCGGGGCAAAAGCCGTCAGCTGATGCCGTGAAAGTTATAACGCAGGTGTTAGGCGAGAGCTTCTATCTATTTAAATGCATCAGCTGTCAGTGTTTCCCTTGACTTACTGATAGCAGATTCTTTTTACCCGACTGCGAAAGAAGGAGGGTTATGTTTTTCGAGTTTATGTATGTATGTATGTATGGACCACGGAGATGAAAATTTACTTCTTTAGCGCTAGCGGTCCTCCGATGCGTCGACGCTTGGGTCAAAATATTACTAGGTACTTAAACGACAGACACTTTTATTATTTTACTTTTTAGAGATTTGTTGTGTCGGGGTTTATTTTTTTTTTTTATAATGAACGTTACCAAGCAATCTGTCATCACTTCTAAGCATGCCTCACTGAGATCACTAGCCTATTCTCCAATTTAATGGACTATTTGTCTATATAAGAATGCAAACCTATAAAAACTACTGACGTCTATAATTTTATTGATGTCCTACTTTGAATGTTTGGTATTTAGGCGAAGTAATTGTGTTACCTTCGTCCTCCACTTAGGGATATTTCATTAGGCCTGTGCTGAAGTTGGTACGAAGAGCACTTCAGCATATCAGTAATAAATAAGAACGACTGAGGACGTCTTAAGAATCCATTACTATTGTATAATAATAAGAAAGCACTCATACGACATTGATTTCTCTAATAATGTGCACATAAATCTGCATAAGTAATAAATAAATTGAAAGTTTAGGAGTTATTTAAAGTAAAAACTATGAAGGTGATCAATACATTTAATAAATTAAACAATATAATTTAAGTCAATAAAGACATTCAGGATAAATATAATAGTGAAATTTAAAGCTAATAATATGCTTATTTCAAACATCAATCGAATTGTGACAAACGGTCCAAAAAATCACGCTGCCACTAAAAAGGACATCAATTTTTTCCTCGTAGGCAAACCAATAATTAAATACATCGAAGTAATAAAATGAAATTTAAATACACTCAACAATGATTCAATACAGGATACTCAATAGTTATGACTCTTTGGTTATTAATGCCGTAGAATGAAATTAAATTTACAATATACGCGTAAATCTTTATGTAAAATTTAATTAATGAATAATATGATTGCTTCGAAAAGTTCAGTATAATATCTTTTTTATTATTTACAGATTGTTCTGACAAAAATTAAAAGGCAATAATTAATTATTTAAGTTCTGAAATTTAGCCATGTTGCCTTCGCTTGATTAACTTCTTAATAATACTTGTATTAGACACCTATGCTAATCCAATGGAGATGATAAAAGCTCCTGTTATGATAATAACATCTCTGGTATAAAAAAAAGAGTTAGAAGGAAAAATTGGGTCAACCCATTATAGTCATTAGCCACAAAAGCGAGATTTATGAGTCCATTTCAAACTAATGATTTCTTATATTTACGCGAATGTTAGACATTGAAATAAAACTATTTCGCTGATTTTATCGCGGTTTTTTCATGTATATTTTGTCCCGACGTTTGATCGGTCACGGTCATGGTCACGAGGCAGACTCCGCCCCGTGACCATGAAGGTTGCAAAGCCTTCGAAACGTCGGGAGAAAATGTAAATTAAAAAACCGCGATAAAATCCGCGAAATAATTTTATTTCAATGTCCATTTCAAACTATTGAGGTAGAATGACATTTATAGCTAACGAATATGGAAACCACGTAGGGGACTGTGATATTGAAGCATCGCAATTACACGGTGGATTGGGTGTTATTTGATCCTGATTGACCCCAAAAATCAACATACCTTGATATTTAATGATGTTACTCATTACACCACATACTATATATTTATGATCATACATATACATAATATATACAGGGTTATTTTGACATTGCGTTAATAAATGAAACCACATACTCGTCTTTGCCTCTGCCAAAAATCATCAATGAAATTAATACATCAATGTTGAATACGAATATTTTCAACAAAAATCTCAATTTTACTTTCCATATTTTTCTATCATTATGTAGTTTAGTGTGAATATGGCGTGTGAGTGAGTTTTTCTGACGGAAAGTGTAATGTTGCCGCTGCGACGAATCCTTTTAGAGTAGTAGTACTGCCATTAGGGCGTGTAAACTTAAAGTTACTTTTTATTGATATTTATTGGAACGAAGTTCCTTATCGCGCGTTGTGAAAGGGGGCTAGACGGAAAAAAATCTCACGAAATTTAGTAACGCAATGTCAAAATGGCCCTGTATAAACTGATGCCCGATTGAAATTTAAGTGTACTATCGCCGTTCTATTAAAACGGATTAACGTTTATTAATAAAGCTTCGACAGATTTTACGTGTTGTTATATTTATATCAAAAGGAAAATTTTACGCAATTTTATGAAATACCATTTGGATCCTAAGACGTGCCGACCTAAAGCGTTACATCTGTTTTTAATCTGTGACTCGTCACACTGTACGCAAGTAGGTCAAGATACCTTAAGGGCTCAGCCACGAAAAATGTCTTAGAGGCGAGCGGCGCGGTTTCAACGCCACGTACGCTGAGTAGCAAGGCCGCTATCGGCACCGCTCTGTGTCGCGGCTGGTGTCGCGCATCCTTCCTCGTACATCTGTCACGCTCGCTCGCCGCCGTGCTGCCGCTCGCCGCTCGCCGCTCGCCGCTCGGCAGAAAACCACTCGCGTTCCCGCTCGGGCGCCGACTCGCAGCATGCTTTATACTTAACCATACATTTGTTCTTGCCGCTCGCTATACCATACTATACCAGCCCTGTATTATATATTGCCCACTGATGAGCACGGATCTCCTCTACTACTGAGAGAGAACTTCTCGGGTATGCAGGTTTCCTCACGATGTTTTTCCTTCATCGTTAAAGCGAGCACAAAGAATACACACATAACTTAATTAGAAAATTCAGAGGTGCGTGTCCTTTGGTTTTGAACCTGCGGATCTTCGTCTCGACAGTCCGTTCTACTCCCAACTAGGCAATCGCCGCTCGCCGTGCCGGACTAAATATTCAAACACAGTGGGAGCGGCGCGGGCAGCGGATTCCATAAGTGGGTGTCGTAAACACATAGCTTGTTTTGCATGAAAACAGAGTAACAACGTTGCGGGAAAGTGGAATCCGCAGCAGGATGAGCAGGCGGCGCTAGCGGAACGGGAGGACGCAAACCAGTTTGCGTTTTCCGCTCGTGGCACGCTTCTACGTGTTTTGGCTCAGACGCTCCGCGAGCTGCTGTGTTTATGAGTAGGAATGTGCGTTTTCCGCTCTTGCCGCACCCGCTCCCGCCACACACACACGTTTGTACACTAATTCGCCGCTCTGAGCCGCAACTTTGTGGCTCGGCCTTCAGGATATTACGAGTCAGCTGCTTACAAATTGCGCGGTACAACCGAAACACCCCTTGGTTTGTATTTAGGCTCTTCCCTGCCTATTGGGATGTAAATGGTGTATTTGGGTTGGTGCTTTAATGTTTGTTTAGGCTGACTTGGTCGATCAGTTAGGATAATAGGTATTATATTTTTAGTCAAATTAACTCGCTGAGGATTAATTTTAAGGAATCTTAAAAATAACTATAGGGGTAGTTTTTTTAGTGACTAGCTCCTGCCCACGGCTCCGCCTGTTTAAAAATCTCACGAAATAGAAGTAATGAAATCAAAATAAATTACTAAAATTAACATTATTCATTGATACTATAGGTAGTTTTTAATAAATGAAACATTGCTAAAATCTCTTCAGAGCTTTCAAATGCCCTTCTTATATAAAATTCTGAACATACAATATTTATCTCTTACAGGTATCTGTTTCGTACCTTGATCCATGATATCAATACTATACCATACCATACCAGCCCTGTATTTTATACTGCCCACTGCTGAGCACGGACCTCCTCTACTACTGAGAGGGTTTAGGCCTTAGTCTACCACGCTGGCCTAGTGCGGGTTGGCAGACTTCACATACCTTCGAAATTCTTATAGAGAACTTCTCAGATATGCAGGTTTCCTCAGGATGTTTTTCCTTCACCGTTAAAGCGAGCGATAATACACATTATATAACTTTTTAGAAAAGTCAGAGGTTCGTGCCCTTGGGTTTTGAACCTGCGGACATTCGTCTCGGCAGTCTGTTCCACTCCAAACTAGGCTATCGCCTTTATATGTCGATATCATTACGTAGTTGCCAATTAAGGCGGTATCGTACAAAATAACTAATGGTTGAAGTGGCAATGGGCTGGCCACATATGTCCCAGAACAGATAACCGTTGGAGTAAGCGTGTCCTGGAGTGAAGACCGCGTCTTGGCAAACGTAGCGTGGGACGCCCTCTGGCCAGATGGCGGGACGACTTGCACAAGAGGGCCGGCAGCGACTTGATGCATAGAGCAGCAGATCGGGCTCTGTGGCGTACCTTGGGAGAGGCCTTTGTCCAGCAGTGGACTGCAACGGGCTGATGATGATGATGATGTACAAAATAACTGAGTACTGATTATAAACGTAGTATAGATAATACATTGTGCAATAGAATTACTGAAACTATCTTATATTTATGTTCATAGGATTATTTGCAAAGAGAGTCGAGTGGGAAAATTAAAATGCAATGGTACTTGAAAAAATTTCATACTGAAAAAGTAAATTAAAAATGAGAAAAATAATACGAAGTTTCGAATTGTAAGGCTACATTTTATAAAGTTTAGGTTAAATGGGCTTCAATAATAAGGATGCATTTTCCAAAACTGAATATTCCACTTCCCAATAGGCTTCGAAAAACATTTTAATTCTCTTTAATCGTACCCGTCGTGCGGGCCTACACTTTCACAGAACGTTAGATCGCCGCATGCAGGTGATATTGGCAAACGTCCAAACAGTTTCAGATCGCCATGTGGAAGCAGCTTAAATTACATCCATATATTCAGCCCCCTTATCCTGAAGAATGGATTGACAGGGGCTTTGTGACGTCATTGACTTTAATCCCAATTCTCGGCGATCGCAATTTGAAAATTACCGATACGAAATATTAATAAAGCGATCATTCAAGTGACGACTTTCGAAGGATTTGTAATTGAATTGGGATTTTTAAGTCGGTTTATTGATTGTAACTGATGAGTAGCGTATAAGTGGCATTACTTATCCTTTATTTTATTACCTCATATTTATATTTTATTGACACAGCACCCGACTACCCATGTGTACCTGCACATAATGTTCAGTCGAGACGAGAGCGAAAGCGTAGCATTCGAAAACGTTTGACTCCACCCGTGCGAGGGCGCAAAGTCACGTGCGCGCGCGTCTCTGTTCATCTCGGGAGAAAATGCTGGGAAAACAAATAAAATAAAATGCCGCGATAAAACCCGTTAAACTAGATTAATTTCAGTCTTCACGTTTATTAACTTCCGTTGGTTTTCATATTTTACTAATTTAGTTACTTTATTTTACTAGATCTAAACGAAATTATGTGACTTTTGAGTGCCTTCAGTGTTATAGCAAATAGGTACGTACACAAGAAAAAAAATGTGAAGAACTGATTGGAATCACCAACTGCAAAACCACCTCAAGAGACACCAGAAGATATTGTGCATTCAATCCCCTTTTTGCTGTTTAATATCTATAACTATAGTTACAGTTCCTACACTGATACCATTTTCAACAGATTTTCATCCCGAAAAACAAGAAATGTTTCCTTCATGCGAAAATTTAAAACATTTACGTACGATTTTATAAAACATCACAGTATTTAAAATTCTAAAATGCATTAAAGTAGAAATGATAAAAGAATGAACTAGTCCCGCAAACAAAGAAAAATGAACATTGTCCTCCTGGTGCTGTTTTTTTAGATCATTAACGACGTCAGTATAATGATAAAACAGTGGCGGAGCTGGCGTCCGCGTCGGTGGCACACCGAGTGGATGTGTCATCCTTGTGTGTATTGGGAAATATTCAACGATGGAAAAGGAGCTTTTTCTTTGTTCATATTAGACTTCAATACTGCGAGTATATTATGTTTAGCAATAATGAGGGTGTTACCCCCCATCGGGTGCCCATCGTCCCTTTGATACGCAACTGTGATGGAACAAAGTTTTAAAACTATGGTGATTTTATTTACGTTACTTTGTTTTGCACTGTAGAATGCGTTACTGCGGCGATAGCCTAGTTGGAGTGGAACGGACTGCCGAGACGAATGTCCGCAGGTTCAAAACCCAAGGGCATACACCTCTGACTTTTCTAAAAAAAATATGTGTGTATTCTTTGTGAATTATCGCTCGCTTTAACAGTGAAGGAAAACATCGTGAGGAAACCTGCATACCTGAGAAGTTCCCTGAATTTCGAAGGTATGTGAAGTCTGCCAACCCGCACTAGGCCAGCGGGTTGGACTAAGGCCTAACCCCTCTCACTAGTAGAGGAGGCCCGTGCTCAGCAGTGGGCAGTATATAATACAGGGCTGCTATCGTATGCGTTACTGGATTAAAATAAATATTTTAAGATAAAATATGATACCAAAATGTAGTCTTTTTCACATGGAATATTGTATTTGGTCTAATATACTATAAATGATTGAATACTTCCTTGGGATATCGTAAGTTTTATTCAATTCCTGAACAACACATCATAAAGGAGATGTCCGCTTTTTGTATGGGTGCTGGGCCCTCAAAATATAACCAGGCTCAAACTTTATAGATATTAAAGGGGCAAAAATATGGATCTTGAATCCATTAAAAAAAATTAGACCCCTCCGTTTAAAACTAACTTTTTAAAAACATTAATATTAAGTGTAGTTTTTAAGCAAAATAAAATTACATAAATCTTAAAATCGTATGACTTTAAAATTATACGATTTATTGGAAAGACCTCGTTTTAGGGAGTATTATCCAAATATATAATATAAAGCATCTTGGTTCGAATTTTAAGTCCGTTTTTGGACATGTCCTTTGTATAAAACATTTCGATAGACAGGTAACAACAATCTTGCTAATATTATAAATGCGAATGTTTGTGGAAATATTTGGATGTTTGTATGTTTGTCAGAAGTAAACGCTGAAACAAAATTAAGCGTATTTTAATGAAAGGCTACTTTTTATGTAGGTAATTTGCTCCCATGGGAAATAATTGATATTTATATGATGACGCTGGCGTTGTACTGTTTTATGAACTTTTTTTTACCTCGGTGGAGTAGTTGTATTGCGTACGCGTTACGAGTACAATTTGCGCGCTGAGGTCCTGGGTTCGAATCCCGGGTCGAGCTAAAAATATTGCGACTGAGTTTTTCCATTTTAAAAATTACTCATAGCTCAGAGTCAGGAAGTTGGCAGTGTGATACCCCGTGCCTCGAAAAGCACGTAAAGCCGTTGGTCCTGCGTCTGATCTCTCTCCGGTCATGCCGGATTGCCGTCACACCGGAATATAAGAGTGACGGACTAGCGAGTGCACCTGTGTATTGCGCACACACTTGTGCACTATAATATCTCCTGCATACCTGGCTGATATCTGTTGAGATTAGCCACCGTGGCCGAAACTGGGTAGGAGGATTACGTTTAGGAACCTTTGTAGCGAGAAAGGCTAATCACGTGGGCGAAGCCGCAAGCAACACCTAGTTTCATTATACAAGTAAATTGCAATTGTATGTATGTATTAATTAATATCTAGTGGTATAACTGGTTCTATTAAAATATGTATTTGTGAAATAAAAACTAACAAGCTATTATTGCCAACCAACCTTTTGGATTAAATAATAATGTGCTACTGACAAGTCAAAGGATTCCATTAATGGAATGTTAATGAGACAGTAATAACATATTATAATTAACGTTCATCACACATTTGTAATAAAAATACTTAGTTAATTGAAATCTTTCTAATTTTCTTCTATACCGAATAAGAGATATTGATTAGTGAAAACGTAAGTGTAGTGTAGATTTAGTAATTATTCTAAAATCTATACTAGCTTTTGCTCGCGGCGCTGCTCGCGTGTAAGAGTTTTTCCGGGATAAAAGTCCCGCTATATATTTTCGGAGATAAAAAGCCTATGTCCTTCCCAATGTCTCAAACTATCTCAATACCAAACTTCTTCAATTCATCAAATTCGTTCAGTAGTTTTTAAGTTCAATGCGTTCAGACAGACACACGCGGCGGGGGGATTTTAGTTCTTAATATGTAAGAATGACTTGTAATTTGTGTTGTACACTTGTTTGAATTCCTAATAAAATAAAAGCCATAATGCTAATAGCAAATAAGAACTACAAGAAAACTGTCATGTCAAATAAGTCAAACACTAAAAGGAACGAAAGCTCTAAAGACAAATGAGTAGTCGGGTAAATGTCGGGTGAAATAGACGAAACGCTAGACCGGTAATCAGTTGACTCCAAGCCATTCCTTGCCGAAGCTTGCGAAAAATGAGTTCCATCTCGCTACAGGATATTGCACTGATGGACCAATCGGGTAGCGGCGGACTCCACGTTCCACTCCGAATGGCGGAAATCTTATAATACCCTTCGAAAGTCGAAACATGCCTTACTTGTTCCATTTTTAAATATATGACAGTGTTAAGAAAGAGGTTTTTACCCTTTGAATAGCATTTATTATTACTATAGTAGCATCGTACCTATAATATGAGCTGTGGGGTGTTTCTTGGGTTTAATTCCCGGATATGGCATTATATGACACCATTTATATAGGATTGGAACTCTTCAGAGAAAATGGCAGGTAGCCAATAGTAAAATCTAACCCAAATAATTTTTGAAACATACTCGAAAAAGTGTGTTGCGCCGACCTCACATTGAAGTTATTAACGTTATAAGTTTATTCTTAACATTCAAAAATGTTGTAAGTTTAAGGAACTAGACTAAATATCGATAATGGTAGGTTAATGTTAGATTATATTAGGAATCTATTGAGATATGTACTATGTTGATGGTACATATCAGCATAATATAATATCAAGTCTGACCCAAATGGGCCTTTCGTTACAAAATCGCCTCTATTTTATGTCTTCCACTCAGCACGGAGCGCAGTTTCCACACAACACAACACAATAGGTTATAGTGTTAAGTCAAACCAGTTTATAGTACAGGACACGAAGAAGGTTCTTCCACGAGTCGTAAACATTCTCGGGGGAAACTCATGTCTTTTTTATCACATTATACAAGGGACACTATTCTTGCATATTTTTATCAGCTCCTTCGAAGCAACTCTGCACCTTTCTCTTTTACGGTGACCTGGTTATACTATTATGATATTCCCCGCGGCTCCTTCCGCATTTATAAGTTTTCCCGGGATAAAAGTCCCGCTTTATATTTTCCCGTGATAAAAAGTAGCCTATATGTTAATCCAGGACATGGTCTACCCGTGTGCCAAATTTCATAGAAATCCGTTCAGTAGTTTTTGCGTGAAAGAGTAACAAACATACAATCTTACATCCATACATTCTTACAAACTTTCACGATTATAATATTAGTAGGCTACTGTTGCTATTTATGCATCAAATCTAGTGTTTAAATCATGTTCTATCGTCTTCTTTCACGATTTAGTACTCCAGTAAATCGTGCACTCAGAAACCACTTATTCCATTCAATAAAAGTTGGCTAATTGCCCGCAGCGGCTGCCATTTGAACCGCCGCTAATCCGCCCGCGCCGTGGACACGCGATTGTATGATTAGACCTTTTTGTAGAGTCGTCGGTCCCCGACCAAAATCAAGTAAATGGCTTTTAGGTGATTTTTTATTTAATTAAACTAAGTCACGGTAATGGTTACCTTAGTCCTATGTACATATAGATTAAGTTAATGTTGTTTAGTTTAAAGTAGTACAGTTAAGTAAAATATGTGTATTAATAAACATGTGTACTGGATGCGACAGGCCGAAGACCGGGTAAAATGGCGCGTATTGGAGGAGGTGTATGTCCAGCAGTGGACTAAAATATAGGCTGATGATGATGATGATGATGTGTATTATTATTTATGTGTTTTTTTATATACGTAAGAAAATGAGAAAACATTTATTTTAAAAATAACGATTGTTAAATTTGATTAGTAATTATAATTCCACAATAACGTTATAACAACTATCGTATTATTCGAGACGAAATCCAATCTAAGGATCCTTTGCGATAATTTTACACCGATATTAATTTATTAAAACCCTTTATTATTATGGCATAGGATATCTTTGATATTTGATTTCATTTAATGCAGTATTTTTAGAGTTTTATGGTATGTTTATTAAGAAAATGAATGCTAACATAACTGCAACATAAGGTAACATATTTAAAAACAATCTAGTTGCTATAGTTTAAATATATTAAAACAGTTTTTTTTTTAAGAAAACAAGGCCACGATATAATGATAATGTGAGCTACCAAATGAAAGACATTAAATTGTTTTTTTTGTTATACTTAGCATAGCCACGTATACAATACAAGTAGATATTATCTCCACCATCTATAACCACTCATGCCATACAATACAGACACAAACACATGCCTTTTATCCTGGAAGCGGTAGACAGAGGCGCAACTAGTGCACCCACTTTTCACCGTGTGTATTCCGTCCCATAATGTGATAGGGTCTATCGCCATGTCGGGCGCAAATGCTAAGACTCCGGGCTGATACTGATTAGAAAAACCCAATATCACTTAATCCGACCCGGGGATCGAGCCTGAGACCTTAGCACTGCAGTGTTACCTATAATACAACTACGCCACCAAGGCAGTCAATATATTTCATACCATACCATACTACCATACCAGCCCTGTATTATATACTGCCCACTGCTGAGTACGGGCCTCCTCTACAACTGAGAGGGTTTAGGCCTTAGTCCACCACGCTGGCCTAGTGTGGGTGGGCTGACGTCACATACCTTCGAAATTCTTATAGAGGACTTCTGAGGTATGCAGGTTTCCTCACGATGTTTTCCTTCACCATAACTTTTTAGAAAAGTCAGAGGTGTGTGCCCTTGAGTTTTGAACCTGCGGACATTCCTCTCGGCAGTCCGTTCCACTCCCAACTAGGCTATCACCGCTTATCATCATCATCATCATGAGCTACATGACGTCCACTGCTAAACATAGGCCTCCCCCAAAGATTTCCAGACGGACCTGTCAAAAGCGGCCCGCATCCAGCGTGTCCCTGCGACCTTTATCAAGTGTCTGTCCACTTTTCAGTGTCTATCACCGCTTATATAGTTCATAAATCTATACTATAATATTATAAAGCTCAAGAGTTTGTTTGTTTGATTGTTTGTTTGAACGCGCTAATCTCAGGTACTACTGGACCGATTTTGAAAATTCTTTCACTAATAGGAAGCTACATTACTGCTGAGTGCTATAGGCTACTTTTTATCCCGGAAAAACTTTTCCACGCGGGCGGAGCCACACGCAATGCTAGTATGTTATAATACCAAAATTGAAAAATATATCTACAAATACGTCGAAACAACAAATCACTCGACTGATATTTTAAGTTCAGTTACAAAACTACATCACCTTATGGTTTAATCTAAATAGTAGTATACGAAATAGACTTCTAAAATAGACTCAACATCCATAATCTTATTAGAAATACTAATTCGATTAGAATTGAGACGTGATTTAATTGAAACACCTTATATACGATAAGGTTCAATGTTCAACGCGTTGACAAAATGGTGTTCATCTCGCCATTTAATTTTGCATAAGCAAGGAAAAGACGGCTTTAAAATAATAAGACAAACGATGGAAATTAATGAAACGTCTCGTACTCTGAATACTTCCTAATGAGAACACGTACCGACAGGTGCGAATTTAGACAGAAATTCATCGTTCATTGTACAAATCAAACGAACTTTTGCTTGCGAATCTGTTTATGTAAAAGTCTTTTTTACGAAAGATACAGGAGCGCATTAACTTTATTTCACACTTTTGATTTATAAATTAGAGAAAAAGTACAGCTGGAGCACAGTAGTGTGCTGCAAGTGCAGCGCTGGGCGTCCACCTGCAAAGTGGACCGACGAGTTGATAAAGGTCGCAGGAACCGCTGGATGCAGACCGCTTTTGATAGGTCTGCCTGGGACTCTTTCGGAAGGCCTATTTACAGCAGTGGACTTCATGTTGCTGCTAATGATGATGATGATGTAGTGTATATAGGCAACCATTAGACATCGTCTGCGCCTGCTTTATTTAACCGGCAATTCCGAAGAATCATTATGAAATCCCTATCAATCAACCCGGAGCGGCGATACACATTATTCACAGTTGGATCTAAATTTAATTGCCGTGAAAAATGGTTGACCTGAATCGTTGGCATTCGCAGAATTTGTGCAGTCAGCCCAAATGGAAAATTAAAGCGTAACGTAAGATGAGTGATTATTTAAGGATAGTATTTAATAAGAAGATGTAGACTTAGTAATCTACAGCTGATACCAAAACAACCATTTACTCTACTACGTGTTCATAATCATCGCATTGTTTATTTCTGATATCAAACTTTGTTGCAAGATTTCTTTCAAAATAAGCCAGTGTAATTAACTAATTACTAGGCATAATGATACTTAACCTCTAAGGATTAAGTGTGCAGAGCAGCGACATTATTCTAGTTTATGGGCGAAAGCGATCACTCAACTAACCCTTTATATACGATTAAAAGAATCTAAGCATTCTTCGTTCACAGTCATTTCAATTTAAAACATCTGGACAGTTTATCTATTCATACCACAGTGGGTCATTAGCTTCATGTCTTATTCACCGCTATAATAACATTCTATTTGACTCACCAAATGTCTGAATCCGTGCCTGGGCGGCTTGATTCAATCGTCGCAATTAGTCTGTGAAAATATGGGCGGGGAAGTAGCGAAATATTCCATCGTTGTTCCCCCATAACAATTTGATATTCATCAACAATACAAACTGGTTGATGGAGAGTTGTGCTCGAAAATGTGCAATACCATTTGTTTTGGTTAGGTATGAGTCTACGCGAACTCATTAAAAGTCTGTGTTCATTAACCGACTTCCAAAAGAAGGAGGTTATTTTATAATGACTAATTATGCCGAATTAATATAGAAGGGTTAAGCTGATTATACTTGCCTTTTTGTTGCGTATATTACAAACATTGGGCAAGTAATAAATTATCCGAAATGAAACGATGAATGCCTGCTTCGGCAAAGAAGTTTTGACGGCTGCTCGAAAGGTCTTTTGGTCGTCGCAATACTGATCAAAGCGTACTTGAACGGTGGCGTCCAATCAAAGGGAACTTGGAACGCGCTTTACTATTCAAAGCCAGCTTGGATAGGAATTGTCAAAATTGTAACAACTAGCAATAAAAGAAAATTGAATGAAAGATACTTTGAAACAGAATGAATTTAAAGGGGCGGGGAAGCGGCGATAGCCCTGTTGGGAGTGAAACGGTCTGCCAAGACGAACGTCGGCAGGTTCAAAACCCAAGGGCACGTACCAATGCCTTTTCTAAAAAGTTATGTGTGTATTCTTTGGTAATTGTCGCTCGCTTTAACGGTGAAGGAAAACATCGAGGAAACCTGCATACCTGAGAAGTTCCCTGAATTTCGAATGTATGTGAAGTCTGCCAACCCGCACTAGGCCAGCGGGTCGGACTAAGGCCTAACCCCTCTCACTAGTAGAGGAGGCCCGTGCTCAGCAGTGGGCAGTATATAATACAGGGCTGCTATCGTATGCGTTACTGGATTATAATAAATATTTTAGGATAAAATATGATACCAAAATGTAGTCTTTTTCACATGGAATATTGTATTTGGTCTAATATACTATAAATGATTGAGTACTTCCTTGGGATATCGTAAGTTTTATTCAATTGCTGAACAACACATCATACAGGAGATGCCCGCTTTTTGTATGGGTGCTGGGCCCTCAAAATATAACCAGGCTCAAACTTTATAGATATTAAAGGGGCAAAAATATGGAACTTGATCCTTAAAAAATAAAATTAGACCCCTCCGTTTAAAACTAACTTTTTAAAAACATTAATATTAAGTGTAGTTTATAAAATTATATAGATCTTAAAATCGTATGACTTTAAAATTATACGATTTATTGGAAAGACCTAGTTTTAGGGAGTATTATCCAAATATATAATATAAAGCATCTTGGTTCGAATTTTAAGCCCGTTTTTGAACACGTACTTTGGTTAAAACATTTCGATAGACAGGTAACAACAATATTTCTAATATTATAAATGCGAATGTTTGTGGAAATATTTGGATGTTTGTATGTTTGTCAGAAGTAAACGCTGAAACAAAATTAAGCGGATTTAAATGAAAGGCTACTTTTTATGTAGGTAATTTGCTCCCATGGGAAATAATTGATATTTATATGATGACGCTGGCGTTGTACTGTTTTAGGAACTTTGTTTTGCCTCGGTGGAGTAGTTGTATTTTGTACGCGTTACGAGTACAATTTGCGCGCTGAGGTCCTGGGTTCGATTCCCAGGTCGAGCTAAAAATATTGTGACTGAGTTTTTCCATTTTAAAAATTACTCATAGCTCAGAGTCAGGAAGTTGGCAGTGTGATACCCCGTGCCTCGAAAAGCACGTAAAGCCGTTGGTCCTGCGTCTGATCTCTCTCCGGTCATGCCGGATTGCCGTCACACCGGAATATAAGAGTGACGGACTAGCGAGTGCACCTGTGTATTGCGCACACACTTGTGCACTATAATATCTCCTGCATACCTGGCTGATATCTGTTGAGATTAGCCACCGTGGCCGAAACTGGGTAGGAGGATTACGTTTAGGAACCTTTGTAGCGAGAAAGGCTAATCACGTGGGCGAAGCCGCAAGCAACACCTAGTTTCATTATACAAGTAAATTGCAATTGTATGTATGTATTAATTAATATCTAGTGGTATAACTGGTTCTATTAAAATATGTATTTGTGAAATAAAAACTAACAAGCTATTATTGCCAACCAACCTTTTGGATTAAATAATAATGTGCTACTGACAAGTCAAAGGATTCCATTAATGGAATGTTAATGAGACAGTAATAACATATTATAATTAACGTTCATCACACATTTGTAATAAAAATACTTAGTTAATTGAAATCTTTCTAATTTTCTTCTATACCGAATAAGAGATATTGATTAGTGAAAACGTAAGTGTAGTGTAGATTTAGTAATTATTCTAAAATCTATACTAGCTTTTGCTCGCGGCGCTGCTCGCGTGTAAGAGTTTTTCCGGGATAAAAGTCCCGCTATATATTTTCGGAGATAAAAAGCCTATGTCCTTCCCAATGTCTCAAACTATCTCAATACCAAACTTCTTCAATTCATCAAATTCGTTCAGTAGTTTTTAAGTTCAATGCGTTCAGACAGACACACGCGGCGGGGGGATTTTAGTTCTTAATATGTAAGAATGACTTGTAATTTGTGTTGTACACTTGTTTGAATTCCTAATAAAATAAAAGCCATAATGCTAATAGCAAATAAGAACTACAAGAAAACTGTCATGTCAAATAAGTCAAACACTAAAAGGAACGAAAGCTCTAAAGACAAATGAGTAGTCGGGTAAATGTCGGGTGAAATAGACGAAACGCTAGACCGGTAATCAGTTGACTCCAAGCCATTCCTTGCCGAAGCTTGCGAAAAATGAGTTCCATCTCGCTACAGGATATTGCACTGATGGACCAATCGGGTAGCGGCGGACTCCACGTTCCACTCCGAATGGCGGAAATCTTATAATACCCTTCGAAAGTCGAAACATGCCTTACTTGTTCCATTTTTAAATATATGACAGTGTTAAGAAAGAGGTTTTTACCCTTTGAATAGCATTTATTATTACTATAGTAGCATCGTACCTATAATATGAGCTGTGGGGTGTTTCTTGGGTTTAATTCCCGGATATGGCATTATATGACACCATTTATATAGGATTGGAACTCTTCAGAGAAAATGGCAGGTAGCCAATAGTAAAATCTAACCCAAATAATTTTTGAAACATACTCGAAAAAGTGTGTTGCGCCGACCTCACATTGAAGTTATTAACGTTATAAGTTTATTCTTAACATTCAAAAATGTTGTAAGTTTAAGGAACTAGACTAAATATCGATAATGGTAGGTTAATGTTAGATTATATTAGGAATCTATTGAGATATGTACTATGTTGATGGTACATATCAGCATAATATAATATCAAGTCTGACCCAAATGGGCCTTTCGTTACAAAATCGCCTCTATTTTATGTCTTCCACTCAGCACGGAGCGCAGTTTCCACACAACACAACACAATAGGTTATAGTGTTAAGTCAAACCAGTTTATAGTATAGGACACAAAGAAGGTTCTTCCACAAGTCGTAAACATTCTCGGGGGAAACTCATGTCTTTTTTATCACATTATACAAGGGATTCTTGCATATTTTTATCAGCTCCTTCGAAGCAACTCTGCACCTTTCTCTTTTACGGTGACCTGGTTATACTATTATGATATTCCCCGCGGCTCCTCCCGCATTAATAAGTTTTCCCGGGATAAAAGTCCCGCTTTATATTTTCCCGTGATAAAAAGTAGCCTATATGTTAATCCAGGACATGGTCTACCTGTGTGCCAAATTTCATAGAAATCCGTTCAGTAGTTTTTGCGTGAAAGAGTAACAAACATACAATCTTACATCCATACATTCTTACAAACTTTCACGATTATAATATTAGTAGGCTACTGTTGCTATTTATGTATCAAATCTAGTGTTTAAATCATATTCTATCGTCTTCTTTCACGATTTAGTACTCCAGTAAATCGTGCACTCAGAAACCACTTATTCCATTCAATAAAAGTTGGCTAATTGCCCGCAGCGGCTGCCATTTGAACCGCCGCTAATCCGCCCGCGCCGTGGACACGCGATTGTATGATTAGACCTTTTTGTAGAGTCGTCGGTCCCCGACCAAAATCAAGTAAATGGCTTTTAGGTGATTTTTTATTTAATTAAACTAAGTCACGGTAATGGTTGCCTTAGTCCTATGTACATATAGATTAAGTTAATGTTGTTTAATTTAAAGTAGTACAGTTAAGTAAAATTTGTGTATCAATAAACATGTGTACTGGATGCGACAGGCCGAAGGCCGGGTAAAATGACGCGTATTGGAGGAGGCCTATGTCCAGCAGTGGACTAAAATATAGGCTGATGATGATGATGATGATGATGTGTATTAATATTTATGTGTTTTTTTATATACGAAAGAAAATGAGAAAACAGTTATTTTTGAAAATAACGATTGTTAAATTTGATTAATAATTATAATTCCACAATAACGTTATATCAACTATCGTATTATTCGAGACGAAATCCAACCTAAGGATCCTTTGCGATAATTTTACACCGATATTAATTTATTAAAACCCTTTATTATTATGGCATAGGATATCTTTGATATTTGATTTTCATTTAATGCAGTATTTTTAGAGTTTTATGGTATGTTTATTAAGAAAATGAATGCTAACATAACTGGAACATAAGGTAACTTTAAAAACAATCTAGTTACTATAGTTTAAATATATTAAAACAATTTTTTTAAAGAAAACAATGCCACGATATAATGATAATGTGAGCTACCAAATGAAAGACATTAAATTGTTTTTTTGTTATACTTACCATAGCCACGCATACAATACCAGTAGATATTATCTCCACCATCTATAACCACTCATGCCATACAATACAGACACACACACATGCCTTTTATCCCGGAAGCGGTAGACAGAGGCGCAACTAGTGCACCCACTTTTCACCGTGTGTATTCCGTCCCATGATGTGATAGGGTCTATCGCCATGTCGGGCGCAAATGCTAAGACTCCGGGCTGATACTGATTAGAAAAACCCAATATCACTTAATCCGACCCGGGGATCGAGCCTATGATCTTAGCACTGCAGTGTTACCTATAATACAACTACGCCACCAAGGCAGTCAATATATTTCATACCATACCATACTACCATACCAGCCCTGTATTATATACTGCCCACTGCTGAGCACGGGCCTCCTCTACAACTGAGAGGGTTTAGGCCTTAGTCCACCACGTTGGCTTAGTGTGGGTGGGCTGACGTCACATACCTTCGAAATTCTTATAGAGGACTTCTCAGGTATGCAGGTTTCCTCACGATGTTTTCCTTCACCATAACTTTTTAGAAAAGTCAGAGGTGTGTGCCCTTGAGTTTTGAACCCGCGGACATTCCTCGCGGCAGTCCGTTCCACTCCCAGCTAGGCTATCACCGCTTATCATCATCATCATCATCATCATGAGCTACATGACGTCCACTGCTAAACATAGGCCTCCCCCAAAGATTTCCAGACGGATCTGTCAAAAGCGGCCCGCATCCAGCGTGTCCCTGCGACCTTTATCAAGTCGTCTGTCCACTTTTCAGTCTCTATCACCGCTTATATAGTTCATAAATCTATACTTATCTATACTAATATATAAAGCTGAAGAGTTTGTTTGTTTGTTTGAACGCGCTAATCTCAGGAACTACTGGACCGATTTTGAAAATTCTTTCACTAATAGGAAGCTACATTACTCCTGAGTGCTATAGGCTACTTTTGATCCCGGAAAAACTTTTCCACGCGGGCGGAGCCGCGCGCAAAAGCTAGTTGAATATATTTTTGAATACACTACTAGTCATAGGCCGTCAACATAACTATTGCTTTAACACGAAAAAGCTAATGGACGCCCATAATAGGTTCAGGACAAACGTAGTACGATAGACATCTACACTTTTTATACCATAACATTGTACGATAGTAGTTTAATTAATCAAATTGTTATCAAAATGGTCTGTTTATACATTTCCTCGTATTCAAAAACTTTAAAATGAAATTACTTTTTGTTTTGTGGGTATTGTAAACAAAACTCTTTTGAACTTAAGTACTAATAACTAGCTTTCAGTAACAAGTGCCTGTACTAGCCTATTGTGCCACAAAGTCTATACCAAATCTATACTAATAATATTATAAAGCTGAAGAGTTTGTTTGTTTGAACGCGCTAATCTCAGGAACTACTGGACCAATTTTGAAAATTCTTTCACTAATAGGAAGCTACATTACTCCTGAGTGCTATAGGCTACTTTTTATCCCGGAAAAACGTTTCCACGCGGGTGGAGCCGCACTCAATGCTAGTATGTTATAATACCAAAATTGAAAAATATATCTACAAATACGTCGAAACAACAAATCACCCGACTGATATTTTAAGTTCAGTTACAAAACTATATCACCTTATGGTTTAATCTAAATAGTAGTATACGAAATAAACTTCTAAAATAGACTCAACATCCATAATCTTATTAGAAATACTAATTCGATTAGAATTGAGACGTGATTTAATTGAAACACCTAATATACGATAAGGTTCAATGTTCAACGCGTTGACAAAATGGTGTTCATCTCGCCATTTAATTTTGCATAAGCAAGGAAAAGACGGCTTTAAAATAATAAGACAAACGATGGAAATTAATGAAACGTCTCGTACTCTGAATACTTCCTAATGAGAACACGTACCGACAGGTGCGAATTTAGACAGAAATTCATCGTTCATTGTACAAATCAAACGAGCTTTTGCTTGCGAATCTGTTTATGTAAAAGTCTTTTTTACGAAAGATACAGGAGCGCATTAACTTTATTTCACAATTTTGATTTATAAAGTAGAGAAAAAGTACAGCTGGAGCACAGTAGTGTGCTGCAAGTGTAGCGCTGGGCGTCTACCTGCAAAGTGGACCGACGAGTTGATAAAGGTAGCAGGAACCGCTGGATGCAGACCGCTTTTGACAGGTCCGTCTGGGAATCTTATGGAAGGCCTATTTACAGCAGTGGGCTTCATGTTGCTGCTGCTGATGATGATGATGTAGTGTATATAGGCAACCATTAGACATCGTCTGCGCCTGCCTTATTTAACCGGCAATTTTGAAGAATCATTATGAAATCCCTATCAATCAACCCGAAGCGGCGATACACATTATTCACTGTTGGATCTAAATTTAATTGCCGTGAAAAATGGTTGACCTGAATCGTTGGCATTCGCAGAATTTGTGCAGTCAGCCCAAATGGAAAATTAAAGCGTAACGTAAGATAAGTGATTATTTAAGGATAGTATTTAATAAGAGGATGTAGACTTAGTAATCTACAGCCGATACTATAACTACCATTTACTCTACTACGTGTTCATCGTCATCGCATTGTTTATTTCTGATATCAAACTTTGTTGCAAGGTTTCTTTCAAAATAAGCCAGTGTAATTAACTAATTACTAGACATAATGATACTTAACCTCTAAGGATTAAGTGTGCAGAGCAGCGACATTATTCTAGTTTATGGGCGAAAGCGATCACTCAACTAACCCTTTATATACGATTAAAAGAATCTAAGCATTCTTCGTTCACAGTCATTTCAATTTAAAACATCTGGACAGTTTATCTATTCATACCACAGTGGGTCATTAGCTTCATGTCTTATTCACCGCTATAATAACATTCTATTTGACTCACCAAATGTCTGAATCGGTGCCTGGGCGGCTTGATTCAATCGTCGCAATTAGTCTGTGAAAATATGGGCGGGGAAGTAGCGAAATATTCCATCGTTGTTCCCCCATAACAATTTGATATTCATCAACAATACAAACTGGTTGATGGAGAGTTGTGCTCGAAAATGTGCAATACCATTTGTTTTGGTTAGGTATGAGTCTACGCGAACTCATTAAAAGTCTGTGTTCATTAACCGACTTCCAAAAGAAGGAGGTTATTTTATAATGACTAATTATGCCGAATTAATATGGAAGGGTTAAGCTGATTATACTTGCCTTTTTGTTGCGTATATTACAAACATTGGGCAAGTAATAAATTATCCGAATTGAAACGATGAATGCCTGCTTCGGCAAAGAAGTTTTGACGGCTGCTCGAAAGGTCTTTTGGTCGTCGCAATACTGATCAAAGCGTACTTGAACGGTGGCGTCCAATCAAAGGGAACTTGGAACGCGCTTTACTATTCAAAGCCTGCTTGGATAGGAATTGTCAAAATTGTAACAACTAGCAATAAAAGAAAATTGAATGAAAGATACTTTGAAACAGAATGAATTTAAAGGGGCGGGGAAGCGGCGATAGCCCTGTTGGGAGTGAAACGGTCTGCCAAGACGAACGTCGGCAGGTTCAAAACCCAAGGGCACGTACCAATGCCTTTTCTAAAAAGTTATGTGTGTATTCTTTGTCAATTGTCGCTCGCTTTAACGGTGAAGGAAAAACATCGTGAAGAAACACGCATACCTGAGAAGTTCTCTATAAGAATTTCAAAAGTATGTGAAGCCTGCCAACCTGCTCTAGGCCAGCGTGGTGGACTGAGGCCTAAACCCTCTCAGTTGTAGAGGAGGCCCGTGCTCAGCAGTGGGCAGTATATAATACAGGGCTTGTGAGACAAACAAACTAAAAACCAAGGATGCCACAAACGAAAGTGGAACATAGAAGTTTGCAAAATAGGGATAATTATCCAAGTGAAGCATGGCAGTTGCGGTGAAAAATACTGTACAATGGATCTTTCCGCAGATCGTGTTGGCTCTAAAATGGTGTATATATAAAATCTTTACTGGTGGTAGGTCTCTCATTATGTAAGAGGCCGTCTGGGTGGGTACCACCGCAATGTCTATTTCTACCGCCAAGCATCAGTGTGCATGCACTGTTGTGTTTCGGTTTGAAGGACACTGTAGCCAGTATAACTACTGGACATAATGAGACTTACCATCTTATGACGAGCGCAGTGGAATGCCACACAGTACTTTGTAACTCAAGGTGCTGGATGTTGTTACTACTGTTTATGGGTGGTCGTATCGCTTACCATCAGGCGAACGGCATGCTCGTCTCGTCATTCAATGCAATAAAAAAAATAAAAAAAATCTATATTACAGAAATATATTAAAATCATGCGGATATTGAAATATAATAGGTCATTCAATTCAGAATAATTGGCGACTTGATTTTAAGAATTTACGGTATTTATATTAAGAGAAAAGAACAGTTCCCAAAAAATAATTAAGTAAGAATAAGCTTTAAAGTACCTTTTAGCTACTAAGCAATAACCACAATACACAAAACATATTTCTTATCTTCAATAGGGATCTAAATGCTATTAAATACAATGATCGTAAAGTATACACTACGTTTATGGAAACAGAAATAAGTGCCTAGAACAAGGCCAAAGAAAACTACTGGTGGTAGGTCTCTCATTTATGTAAAAGTCTGTATAAAAATCCGTCTGGGTGGGTACCACCGGAATGTCTATTTCTACCGTCAAGCAACAGTGTGCATGCACTGTTGTGTTTCGGTTTGAAGGACATTGTAGCCAGTGTAACTACTGGACATAATGAGACTTAACATCTTATGTCTCAGGATGACGAGCGCAGTGGAATGCCATACAGTACTTTGTAAGTCAAAGTGCTGGATGATGTTGCTACTGTTTATGGGCGGTCGTATCGATTACCATCAGGCGAACGGCATGCTCGTCTCGTCATTCAATGCTATAAAAAAAACTATGAAATTACCGACACTATGCGTTCGGGAGCACGATGCGTCTTCATAGTGTTGTTTGGGAATTCGGGTGTTAGGGACTTTTGTAAATGGGAAGGCTTACACGCGGGCAAAGCTGCTATTAAAACCTAGTATTATCATAACTACATACCTAAACACGTTTCAATATTTTGGGTATTGACTCATATCTACTGATTTTACTTATAAGGTTATTTTAACTTATAGAGCGGCCTATTTCGCTCTTATATCTATGGAGATAAGCATCTATATACACGGAACAGCGATCCAATTACTTAAATTTACTTTAAAAAATTATGCACTGCCCATATGTTAGTACTAACACCTTGCAGGCGGGAACAAATCAATAATGAAAGTAGGTTTATTTGATGTTAATTTTATTTCTTTCCTATGAACCTGCTAATTTCTGGAACAGCTGCTCCGATCCTCAGATTTCTTTCACTTATAATAAACTATATTACTTTATACCCGGGTACGAACTTCTACACAGACAGAAGCGCGTGAAAACACTAGTCAATGCTATAATTGCTAAGGCAAAATTTTAGTTGTCCAAATTCCGCACTAAAACTTCCCCCTTTACGCGTTATTTACTGTCACTGTAAAATATAATTTGCATATATACGATCCAGTATTCTCTAGAGACCAACAACGCTGCGAGATTTTATTTCGTCGTTATTTTATACGTTTTTTATTGGTCGACTTGGCCGTACTAAGTTAAAATGGGCGGAAAGTAGGGCTATAATGTTAAGCGGGAAGGAAAAACTGCATGTTCAAAAGGTACCCCCATTGGGCTGTCCAGTTCGCAATAATACTTCAAGCGAGGACTACGCATCCAGAACTAACGGTAGGAACTTTCGTGACTTATGTTTTGTGAGCTTTTTTAGCCATCTTGAGTGTTAATTTCTGCTAGAATGTTCTAGACACGACTTTGTGTATCTGTTTTTAACCCCCGACAAAAAAGTGGGGTGTTATAAGTTTAGGGTTTGTATCTATGTATCTGTATGTCTGTCTGTGGCATCGTAGCTCTCAAACGAATGGACCAATCTTGACGCGGTTTTTTTTGTTTGAATGCTGATATGATCGCTATGGTTCTTAGCTATAATTTATGAAGATCTGGTTAGGTGTTTGAAGATTATCAGCTCATTTCCAATTTAAAAAGTCCGATTTATTTTAAATTTGGTGTACTGTGACCTCGGCAATATTTTTAAACATGAGCTGATGCTGCAGCATCAAGTAGTCTGCGGGATACCCAACTCCTTAACAACTTATAGCAGATATAGCGTGTTTGGGCTCATAAGGATGGTCTCAACGAATAGGTGTTAGATAGTTAATTATCAAGGCTCCATGACGGAGAATAAAGTAATTTAAAAAGTTTGAAATAAAAATTTAATTAAAATTAACATAACCCTCGATACAAAAAATCTCTAAAAAGTAAAATAATAAAAGTGTCTTTGTCGTTTAAGTACCTGGTAATATTTTGACTCAAGCGTCCTCACGACGGGGGACCGAATGCCGGACCAGGGAGATGAAAATACTTCTTTAGCGGTTTAAAGATTCATTCTTCTTTTAAAGATTTATTGTGTCGGGGGTTATTTAAATTTTAATTTATATTAATTCATTTTAATACGAATATACTAGTGCCGTCTCGTGTGTTTACTTTTTTTTTTACTTGCTTTGCAGGCTAATTTGATAAATCACAATTATAGTAAGGATTACTACAATTTTAAATAAAGCCAATTTACGCATGCTCACGCCATTTATCCCCGAAGGGGTAGGCAGAGGCGCAACTAGTGCACCCACTTTTCGCCAAGCGTATTCCGGTATTCGCCAAGCCAATTTTTGTATACTTTTTTAAACAGATCTACGTTTCATATGCATTGAAATACTATGTTTTGAATAATAATTTCAATGATCAATTTGACTGCCTCGGTGGCGTTATTGTATTAAGGTACGACTGCAAGGCTGAGATCTCGGGTTCGACCCCCGGGTCGGCCAAAGTGATATTGGGTTTTTCTACCTAGTTTCAACCCGGAGTCTCGAATTTGTGCCAGCAATGTCAATAGGCTCACCCCCTGTAACATAATGGGACGGAATACACACGGCGAAAAGTGGGTGCAGTAATTGCGCCTCTGCCTACCCCTTCGGGGATAAAAGGCGTGAGTGTGTGTATGTGTACGTGATCAATTGTATAATTGTGTTTAACATACAAGAGACTACGTTTATTTTCAAATCCCATTGCCACTGTATTACCAAAAGTTCGTAAATGGTAATCTACTAAATTCGCAATGTTAGGTTAATACTCAAAGTCAATGGCAACGTTAGACTAATACAAGATTACAGTATAATAATATATTCATATATATTACACACATCATAATATTATGCTAATAAATTGTGTCATGTAGATATTCAGATTAGAAATCCAATTACAGCAAGTTGAATGCCATGCCATCTATCAAATTATATAGATATACATTTCCGTTGA
Source organism: Sphinx pinastri (assembly GCA_947568825.1). NCBI lineage: Eukaryota > Metazoa > Arthropoda > Insecta > Lepidoptera > Sphingidae > Sphinx > Sphinx pinastri. The sequence continues at coordinate 6,402,306 of OX387620.1, forward strand.
ATATTAACATATTTTAATCTAAGCAATTTTCGTATTAGGAATGCTTTATTACAAAATGAAATAATTTCACGCAACGATAAAAATCTTTTCAATTCTTACACTAGGATATTAATATTTTTACGAGACAAAGCTATGGGGCGCGGTGAATAATTTAATTATGAAACATTTTATATTACGTGTTTTCTACATAAATTTACACTTTTATGATTCTCGAAAGAGATAAAAAATATTGTATTATTAACAAACTTAATACGACATTATGTCGTAGTAGATTATATATGATTAGCGTTTTTCATATCTATTGTATTTTATATTAAAACTTGAATAAACGAAAATATACCTGCCCAACATAATATATTTGATCCAATTATTTGTGTCACAAATAGAAAGCTCTCCGAGCTGCTCTAGACATATACGTGGACGAAGCCTCGAGAAAAAACTAGTCAACCATTAAATGATACAACGTCCTTCTGGTCCTAATTTGCCTTGGGTTTTACTTTAACTTAACATCGGGTGCAATGAAGTTACATCCATTCCCATTTAAAGTCAAGTCATCACGTTAAGTTAAATTGAAACATATTTTCTCTTTGCGTGAAGTAAAAAGTAAGTACCTTTAGTGAAGTTTTGAATTTGTTCAGCTACTTATGTTGCTGACTGTACATATAAAATTAGCTTACATATTTTTTGTAGTAATGGGGCCTGTGTTCAAATCATCATGGTTACTCCTGGTGCTGTGGCTGTTCCTGGAGGTCCATTCTCGTGGTCTCTCGCCGTGCTCCCGCCGCGTCTACTTGGCGAAAGCTGAGCAAGCTGACGAGATGGGGCGTCGGTGTTGGGACACTGTTAAAGTTCCAGCTTGCGGAGGGAGATGCGACTCTAGAGAGGTAATCAGTGTATCTGTATAAAGGTCTCACAGAGAGCGTGGCTGCGTGTGATTTTCACGTCGCGTGTTGATTGCTCTTGGCGTTCGTGATATGACAATTTACGGAAGACGCCACACAGAAACTGTATCACGTCGCTTAGCATGATGGTTCACGCAAGCGATCAAAACGCGACGTGAATGTCACACCCAGCCACGCTCTCCGTCTGGCGAGGCCTGAAGTTTGTAAAGATGTTTAAGAAGATTATTAACTGGATATAGGAAGTAAGAGGTCTCACTGAACTATTGGAACTTCCGTAGTTCTGTTTTCGATTACCATTTCGAGCAATATTTTTTCTGAGATTTTCGAACTGAAAAGCATCTCAGTGTTAAGTTGTGAGCTTATGCTAAAGAAAATCCTAATGTAGATTTCAGATTGGGAATTCCCATTCAAGAAATCCTATCATCCTGTCTGCGTGTACGGCACCAGGAAATCGTTGGTGGTTCTTCTTCGCAACTGCGATCCTGGTGTGACTCCTGGTACAGACGTCTTTCACTTCGTAGCAGCTGAGAACTGTCGTTGTAAGGTAGGGTACGAAGTAATTATTAATTATTGGCTTAAGAGGTCCCGGGAAGCCGTACAGGCATCTTATTCTTTTATACCGACTAAAATATAGGTCAATGGAGAGCCACTGTTAGATACATTAACACTTTTTTTTTATTTTTCTTTAACATTTTAAAATAAATTTAACAATGTTTTTTGGACGGTGTACACATCGATTCGCCCCGTGCCTATGAAGGCTGAAAAGCATTTGAAATTTTTGGAAAAAAATCGCGATTAAATTCATCATCATCATCATCAGCCACATGACGTCCACTGCTGAACATAGGCCTCTCCTAAAGATTTTCAGACGGACCTGTCAAAAGCGGCCTGCATCCAGCGTGTTCCTGCGACCTTTATTAAGTCGTCTATCCACCTTGCGATTAAATGACATCCCATCAAAAACATTAATGTGAAATATGGTAGACAATGCTGTATACGTGGTTGTCAACTCTGCTTACAAAAGAATTGGAACCTAAATGGGCGCCAAGCCTTTTAAATAATCCTGAAAGTACCTATGGTGTATCTTCTTATAAATAAATTGTCATACATATCATTCAGTGATATAAATGTCGATTTTTAGACGTTAATATCTAAGTTACCATTTGAGGTGTTTTATGAAATTTTGGATTCTAGTTAATGTAAGGGGTTTCAATAAATAAACCAAATTTAATGTGTTTATATTAAATAGAATTTGAGTTATTGAGGCGTCAATGGTCGCTCCAAATGGTTCGTGTAAAAAATAAATTAAAATTTAAATAACCCGCGGCACAAAAAACCTCTAAAACGTTAAATAAATAAAAGTGTTTTTGTCTTTTGACTCCGGACCAGGGAGATGAACATACTTCTTTGGCGGTCCCCCGACGCGACGACGCTTGGGTCAAAATATTACTAGGTACTTAAACGACAAACAAAGACTTTATTTTTGAACTTTTTGAGTCTGTGGTAATTTTTTTTTTAAATTACGTGGGTTACTATTGAATGATAACATTGAATGTGTTTTCATCAAAGGCGGAAGATTATAATAGAAAAATAAAAGTAATTAAGCGAAGTCACAAAAATATCATGAAATTAGATTAGTTCTATACAATCCTCTCAACAACTATTGGCAAGCTTCTGATATACATTTACAATGCCCCAAATCTCCTTGAATATATTTCAAAGACCTTTTTGGTGCACTGCTGCGAGTTTGGCGCAAGGATGCCAAAATTACAATTTATTTGGTTAAACCAATAGTCTCGTGACTCCTCAGGATGCCGAGCCAGTCGCTTGCCAATGCATTGTATTATAATCAGTATAAATCAATCAGTTAAACAATGGTATTCTCTGTTCCAAATTCATTTTATAACAGTAAATATTTACATATAAAACGATAATCTTTATGATATTGTTATGCAATAATCCTTATTTACACGTCGTAAAAGGCGGTTTGTAAACATAAGCAAAGTATTTTATCCTCTTTTTTTGGACTGAAAAACAATTTTCGCAGCATAATATGGCCATTTTCTGAATTCCTTCGCCGTAAGATAAAGAAAGCACCTACGTCTCCATTTGAGGCATTCTACGTGATCTTGATTTGTTAACGTTCTGCTCATGTAGATCCATTGGCTCTTTTTATCTTTCAAGACTAGAGAAACTAGAAACTACGACTCACTCAGAGAGAGGTTTTCGTACTATTACAAAGAGACTACATTGAACGAACAAGGGCTGAGCTGACGGAAAATACAAATTCTCTTTTTTTGCTTACTCCAAAGGAAGAAGTGAGTCTCCTACTGAAGTTATGTGATCCCCACTGCCCATAAACACCCACAATATCAAAAATGCTATAGACCCACTCTAAATAAAAGGAGTGGGTTCGGGATTCTCCATGTCATGTGGCGTATTACAAAGTCATATATTTATTCAATATGACAGAATTAATGACTTAATAGTGTATATCGAATAAATATAGAGTCGTGAGGAAACCTACGTACCTGAGAATTCTATTTAACAATTTCAAATGTATGTAAAGTTAACGAACACGCATTAGGCCAACGTGGTGGACTAAAAAACCTTAAAAACTACCTAAACCTTCTCAGTAGTAAAGGAGACCCGTGCTCAACAGTGGGCAGCATAATATAATGCAGGGCTGGTATTATTATAAACATGGTAATGTCTTATCTATTTAAATAGCATAAATTGTTGATAAAACGGTTGCGCAAGCCAAAATAACCGGGAAAGCGTACAGCTTCACCTATCTAGCGGGAATGGGTCACGCGATTCTTATCATTATGTTAAAATATTACTAACAATTTTAAACAAAATAAATTTTTTAAAAAAGTGCCATTCATTTAAAATTTTAAAAAACTTATAACATTACATAAACTCACCCCTTCTCCCTGAAAGGTTAAGTAGAGTCGCAAATAATTCACCACTTCGCTAAGGTTATATCCGCCCCATTATGTGATGAAGTGAAACAGATAGCGCGTGTCGACTATCAATAAAATCTTACTAATATTATAAACGCGAAAGTTTGATGGATGTTTGTTACTCGATCACGTCAGAACGGCAGAACGAATCTGGATGAAAATTGGTACAGACATAGAATACAGTCTGGATTAGCACATAGGATACTGTTTGTCCTGGGAAAATATAAAGCAGGACTTTGATCCGGGAAAAACTTTTTCACGCGGGCGGGGCCGCGAACAATAAAGAATACAACAAACTAGGTGTTGCTTGTGACTACGCCCACGTGAATATCCTTTCCCGGTATAAAAATCTACTGTAATAATCCGGATAAAAGTATAATATGTTATTTTAAGACATGGTCTTTCTCTGTGCCAAAGTTAATTCAAATCCGTTCAGCAATGGCGGCGTTTACTTTCAACAAACATCGTCGCAAACTAAGGCATTTATAATTACTAAGGCATTTATGTTAGTAAGAAGAAGGATTCCACACAATTGACCGAAATTATACCATACAATCATTGATGTATTAAAAAACCGAATACACCAATGCATACAATGTAATCTTTTCAGGATTTAGTTTACGTTATCCTGGGATTTGAGACATGTCTTTTGTCAGCATAAAATCATCCTTTTGAAAAAGACTTTACAATGGTATTAGGAAAGGATTCATTCTTACTAATATTTTTGTAAATGCGAAAGTATGTGAAAATGTTTGGATGTTTGTATGTTCGTTAGAAGTAAATGCAGAAACAACTAAAGGGATGAGACATGAGTAGATCATACGCATACTCACGCCTTTTATCCCCAAAAGGGTAGGCAGAGGCGCAACTAGTGCACCAACTTTTCGCCGTGCGTATTCCGTCCCATGATGTGATAGGGGGCGAGCCTATCGCCACATCGGGCACAAATTCCAGACTCCGGGCTGATACTGAATAGAAAAATCCAATAACCTGAGACCTCAGCATTGCAGTCGTCCCGTAATACAACTACGCCACCGAGGCAGTCATGAGTAGATTATGTCCTGAATTAACACATAGGTTTTCTATTCCGTTAATATGCTACCACGGGAAATAATGGATATTTTTAATCTGAATCTTTAGGCTCTGGTGGCACTGTGTTTAGAGACTTTTGTAGCGGGAAAGACTTTTCACGCGAGCAAAGCAGAGAGCAACACCTAGTATATATACAAATAGTTTATTAGAATCAGTACTATAATAACATAAATGGGCGGTAATTGAGGTTATGTTTAAACATCATTGTTGTGAGAAACCATTTCCGATTTTGGGGGTAAAATATTTCTGGTTAGCAGACAATAAAAGCATCTGCCTAAGCTGTGATATTTATTTAATAAATGGTACCATAAGCGAAGTAGAATAAGCATTAATGTAAACATATTTTTTTTCCTTGTATTACCAAAAGTGATGTTAAACAAAAAATATTCATTAAAAATAAAAACAAAATATCATCTAAACATTTATTACAATAAAGGTCAAAGCTAAAGCAGCTTTCTTATTTCCCATGGTTTAAGAAATGTAAAAAGATTTCCTCACAAATTAAATAGGGCAGTTTTACGGTTGAAAGACTGAATATTAAATCGTAAAATTTGTGTAATTTGGGTGATTACAGTGAAAGTTAATTTTGCAGGCATGACGTAATAAAATAGGCAATATTATAAAAAAAAATATGTGTAATTCGTGATTCATTGTGGGATTAAAATGAGGCATTCTGAACCGGAATACTGCCGTATTTCAGTCTTGCTTTCTTTGAAGTTCGAGAACAATTACTCATCTAGTTTTCTTCTTAAGGTGGTAAAACTTTAAAACTAAGTCAAAACTCTAGATTCTAAGTTCCTAATAGTAAGTCTGCCAACAGATTTAAACACCAACAAGCCAAGAACTATATAGCAGGTGCAGTCGGAAACGCAATAGCACTTATCTTGAAAGCTTACTATAAAATATAGATAGAATATTGAGTAAGATCTGTCTCTTGATTCCTTTGCGAGATCGTTTTTCTGTGATTCTATCTTTGTAGGTGTGAGACAGTTTCTTTAGCTGGATTGCTTTACCTTCTGTTGAAGTAGCATTTTTGATGAGCTGAAATAACAATGGCATTTGGACAATATTGTTCTTATTTGTACATGACAGTTCCTGTTATCAGAGGTACTTTATTTTCTCTTTTATTGATTCCTCTTTTCACATAATATCACACTGAAATAACTATGCTACGTCTGGTGAATGTCCACCAATGAAAAACGTTGCATCCTTCGACGTATTCCAGAATTGTAGCAACCTGCTTTCCTAGTTGCATAGTGACTGATCTTGAAACGCGATTCGCAGAAATCAACCGCTATGATGTGCCCCGTGTTCGATTTTTTTTTTTTTTAGTTTCGCGGAGAAAGTGCGTTACCACTACCGCCCGGCCTTCGTGGGGGGCGACCGAGCGGTTATGTTGGGTTCACCGTGCCTTACGACCCGGCGTTGAGCCGCCCGGAGAAATAGAAAACGTCGGGCGACCGGCGGGCCGAGTCCCTAACCTATGTACACCGCACGGCATACCAACTAAAACTCCGCGGTGGCCATCTTCGGCGTATTAGGGACGGCTGCGGGCTTCCTCGGACGAAAAGTATCTAAGTTGTCGTCCGCAACCGCCCCTGCGCGGTGCCGCCTGGTGCGGCCCGTCTCCTGTTGTGGGGGGGCTCAGAAGCCCCCGCGCACCGAAGGACGCTCTCAGCGTCAACGGCAGCGTGAGTTCTACCTGCTACGCTACCGTTCATCTCGGGGGTCACAACAATGTGCTAGAACACACAAAAACTAAAGACGGACAGCCCCCTGCGGTCCGCCCGCGACCCCGGTGGCCCCTATTAGTCGCCTTTTACGACAGGCAGGGGATACCGTGGTGGAATTTTCCAAACGCCCCCAATCCACAGGGCGGGAGACGCCGGTCAGTCGTCCACCCGGCGCCTCCTTCGTCTCCTCTGGCGGCGGGAGGAATCTTCGCGCTCCCGATCCCTCTCGGTACTCTCCTTCTGCGAGACGGCCACCTCGCAGAAGTGGGCCACCGCACGCCAGGCCTCGCGACTGCCGACCATGGAAGCGACCACGGCTGGCAGCGAGAGGTCTCCTCCGACGATTGATACTCATTAAATCGGATACTCCTCTTCCCTTTCTCTTCTTCAGCCTATATATTGACCCAATGCTGAGTGTAGGCATTGCACGCAAAGCCACAGGTACCCCAACCAGCAATTAAATATAAACTATATTATTTCGGGATGAGATAAACTAATTACTTTTCCAAATAAGGCAGAATCATCTTATTATGTCTAAAACATTTTCCCTCCACACAAGACATGCACGGAATTTTCCTCAACTAAGCCAGCCTATTATTTCGCCTTGCTATCGTGATTATTTTTATGTTCAATACATTCGCTAGAGTTTATTTCATGTAAACCGCTCAGGGTTACTTTTAGGGTAGTACTTAAATAGGGGTTTACTTCTTATGACTTTTGTTGATATTATAAGATTTTATATCGTATATTATTCATTATTTTAAAAGATCGATTAATAATAATAATCGAATAATTTCTATGTTTTTTATCCTTTAGGTCCAGTTCATTTATACGTGTAAATACAAATGATTTCAATAATAATATTATGTTCTCATACACACGAAGAATTGTATGTAAATTTACAAACATTAAAATATAATATATTTTTAAATGCCCTTAAATTTGCATTAGGTAGATGGTACCTATACGTTTTTTTTATTCGGACACAGCTAAGTGGCCCTACTGTGGAGAGAGATTCAGATAGAGTGTCGACTGACGATCCTACCACTTACACTAACTTGCCTCATCGTTCTGTCCGCATCTCGTATCATAATGAAATAAGGTCTTCTCTTATACCTTCTTAATATCAATTGATTAATTAACGCATACTCACGCCTTTTATCCCCGAAGGGGTAGGCAGAGGTGCAACTAATGCACCCACTTTTCGCCATTTTTATTCCGTCCCATGATGTGATAGGGGGCGAGCCTATCGCCATATCGGGCACATATTCCAGACTCCGGGCCGATACTGAATAGAAAAACCCAATATCACTTTGCCCGACCCGGGGATCGAACCCGAGATCTCAGCGTTGCAGTCGTACTGTAATACAACTACGCCACCGAGGCAGTCAAAGTTAATTAATTAAAAAAGATTTTAATTTTAGTACAATTAAAAATGAGTTTGTAATTGGACGTGAAAGTTTTCCATCTATTTCATTGCAAATCCCGCTTCCGTCGCCACTACCTACAAGTAAACCGCTTTTAAACTTTGTAAACTATTCAAGTCATAATATTATTATACATAAGAGCAAAACTCGATTTGATAAGGCGCTTTCAGTTATGTCTTTTTAATATTATGTACTAGTTTTTGCGGCTCCGCCCGCGTGAATGAGTTTTCCCGGGACAAAAGTCCCGCTGTATGTATTCCTGGGATAAAAAGTAGCCTATGTGTTAATCCAGGACATGATCTACCCGTTTGCCAAATTTCATCGAAATCCGTTCAATAGTTTTTGCGTGAAAGAGTAACAAACATCCATACATCCAGACATCCATAATTACAAACTTTCGCGTTTATAATATTATAGTAGGATGTGTATAATAAGTATATATTTGACTTATATTTATTATAAGTTTTTGTATACCGCTAGTTACTTTTAATGCATCTACCTTGTTTATCTCTGCGTCACCCTAAGATTGACTGGTAGAGAATGTTGCGGCATTAAGTCTGCCTATACACAACAAATGTATATAAAATGGATAAATAAATCTAGTATTTTACGAGCTGCGTTCGTATATTCTGAGTTATAAATAGGATTCACTGCTTGCGAACTTTAATTACATACAGTTTAGTTATAATAGCGAAGGTATGATTAGTACAACACATATTATTTATTGAGAGTTGAACAAACTTGGATATAATTCAGAGATATTTCATATTTGCACCAATTAATGTTTGACTACTTAAACTAAATCACATAAACAAACTGGCCCGTATTCACAAACGTTACTTAGCTAAGGACAGCGCAATGCTATGATAATTAGTCTGTTCTCAGTGCTTTCGGCATGACAGACTTCATAGTGCGTAGGCAAAGGGGCGCTGTCAATGGATAATATTGAAATACAATTGTGTTTTAGTTGGCTGTCAGATAAACAAAGCTGAACAAGGCCAAAGAAAACGATGAAATAACCGACACTATGCGTTCGGGAGCACTATGCGTCCTCTAAGTGTTGTTTGTGAATACGGGTGTAAATCTGGTTCAAACCACTTTTTTCCTTCAGTTTTAACAGTATAAACTAGTTTTATCTGGTTAAAACGAGTTCTAACTAAAAAAGGATTTTATTGTGTACATAGTGTACGTAATGCAATATAAGAAGCATACACTGCAACAAATCCCACCAAACGTAACTATCCATTTGTTGCTCGGTTTCATTTAGATGTAAGCTGTAAAGACCTGCAAAGGATTTTGTGGCGCATGCTGGCCGCGCTTAGTTTCTAGTGAATAGAGTTTAATATTAACTATGCTATATTCCACCGCGGATTTATTGACCGGTATTAGTTTTGATAAATAAAACGTTTCTTATTTTTATGTAAATTTATTATAACTTCGCTATTTATAGGTAAGATTATTTTACTTGTTCTTTATTTTTAGATAATATAAATATATTGGATTATTAACTTATATATTTTGTAACTATCATACAAGCTATGGTAAAAAAAACTAGTCATAGTGGCCGGTAAACAATCAGTAAGAAAATTTGGCACAAATTTAGCGACTGAAGTGTATTGTACCTATTTTTAGACTGAGACAAATATTTACGAATCCAACACTCGTCGCAACACAGCAAATGTGCCGCAGGTTCATTAGCTTTTTTTATGGCTTTGAATGACGAGACGAGCATGCCGTTCGTCGCTTACCATAACACAAACGTGATAGTAAGCGATACGACCACACATAAACAGTAGCAACACCATCCAGCACTTTGAGTTAAAAAGTACTGTGTGGCATTCCACTGCGCTCATCATCCTGAGACATAAGATGTTAAGTCTCACTATGTCCTGTAGTTACACTGGCTACAATGTCCTTCAAACCGAAATACAACAGTGCATGCACACTGCTGCTTGGCGGTAGAAATAGACATTGTGGTGGTACCCACCCAGACGGACTCTTACATATATGAGACCTAGGGCAGTATTAATAAATCAATGTCAAGTTTGAGTTACATCTCAAGTATTAATAGTTCAATACATTATGTCTAATTGAGATGTAACTCAAACTTTAGATTGATTTATTAATACCACCCCTACCACCAGTAAGCTCTTCCATACGTACTCTTGCGTACGTTGTACTGCTGAATTATATCAATTTAGTAGGGATAGTCGTATTCGCCCAGGTAAAGACCGCCTCGGTGGCGTAGTGACTGCCTCGGTGGCGTAGTTGTATTACGGTACGACTGCAAGGCTGAGGTATCGGGTTCGATCCCCGGGTCGGGCAAAGTGATATTGGATTTTTCTATTCAGTATCAGCCCGGAGTCTGGAATTTGTGCCCGATATGGCCATAGTTTCGCCCCCTATCACATCAAGGACGGAATACGCTTGGCGAAAAGTGGGTGCACTAGTTGCGCCTCTGCCTACCCCTTCGGGGATAAAAGGCGTGAGCATGCGTGCATGCGCATGCGTAAAGACCGCCGTTCACAAGTAGAACCTGCCATAATGGCTCAGGTAAGTGATCCGTTCCGGGATCAGTCTGCGTATATCCCGTTCCGAAACTGACATAAACGTAAATTCCTATGTTTGATTTTATACATTATTTTATATGTAACGTTCTGTTACATATAAAATATACGAATAAAAATTAAATTAATATTTAAATAACCCCGACACAAAAAAGTTTAAAAACAAAAGTCTAGTAGGTAAATGTCGAGGTATAATCATCTCTTTTTAAACATTCATTTATCTGGACACGTTATCATCCATCCTCTTACTATCAGGTGCCAAGTTAATTTGGTATATCCGTATAAAAAAAATAAGTAACCAGTAATCAGTCCTTATAATGAATTTACTAATGTTTATTCCAGGTATGCTCCTCGCAATACACAAGCTGCGACTGGCTCCCACCGAATTCGACCTTACTTACCGGAATCGCTGACGAATACGATTACGAAGAACTTGATTATTAATTTAGCTATTAAGATATTTAAATAAGAATTATAATTATAATGATGTTTAAACACAGTAATTATATATACATAGTACTAACAGGATAATGAAAGATTAATTAGCCTGTAGATCTGACAGTGGATAAATTAAAGACCTAATTCTAACTTCTATACATATAATAAAGCAGTAGAATCGGTGTGTCTGTACATTTAAAGAAATATGATAAAAAAGAAAGAGGGTGACTAAAGAAGAGTAATGAAACAAAAATCAGCTATTTTTTTAATTATTTTTTGTCTGTCTATTTTTCTGTTTGTTTGTTACTGCACATCTCCAAAATTACTGGACGGATTTCTATGAAATTTAGCACACGGGTAGATCATGTCCTGGATTAACACATAGGTTATTGTACAGACTGGTTCTACTGCTTTATTATATGTATAGATACGTATATTGAACCCTAGATCCCATTCCTTTCCTCAAAGGACTTAACGAACTCATAGGGCTCATACACATAAACACCGCTCATACAATAAATATACGTCTATTGCGGTCCATTTTCTATTAACTGTCGTCGTAGATTACCACGATACGACGATGCGACGCCGTGTCGTGTTTATGTGTATGAGCCCATAGTTCCTGTGATACTCAAGTGGTCAAAATCCCACTAATAGTCACATAAAACCTGTAAGCCCAATTTTGCCCTACTCATATCATAAATCATTTAAAACACCAGCAACCAAACTCGGAAGCGTCGTTTACTTCTAAAATATAATATTTCCACGAAATCGCTGATCAATCTGGATTTGCGTCTGAAAACACCTTTGAAGAAGTTTTTCACATTTTATTTTTGACTTGATCGCCTTAAGCGCTAAGTCTATCACGCCTAAAAATTAATCTTCGTACCAACGAGCATAATCGAAAAAGGGGATATTAAAAGCTTATTGCTAATGCTTAGCGAGAAAAATTTCCAATAGGGCGGAAATGGAAATGTTAATTGCACTTTGGTAGATCAACTGAAATACGATTCGGTAATAGCTGTTAAGACGTGGTTACCAAGGTATAACATTATTTGGCATTTATTTCTCGCTTGATTTTTGTGACACAAATACATTTGTTTTATATTTAATTAACCGACTTCCAAAAGGAGGAGGTTATCAATTCGTGTGTTTGTATTTTTTTTTATGTATGTACACTGATTTCTCTGAAAATTGGGAGCGTATTTCCTTGATTCCTTCTTTATTTAGTAAATAAGGGTCGCGAAGTGGTCCCATTTCAATATATCTTAGTATAGGGTTCATAATTTTATGGAAAAGACTGAATAGACCTGAATCATATGAGTAATTTCATTCGACGACATAAAAGTGTCCTTACGTAAGTCTATTAGCAACGCATACATTTGAGCTATTTTTTATTGAATAAAAGCATAATAAAAGATAATACATATGCATGGTGACCCGTTATACGAATAACAGGGATTCCCACTAGATGGTAAGGGATAAATAGGTATATGAAACCATTTATTTATAAAAACAAGTAATAAATAGCAAAAAACGTAGATTTGTCATATTGCTATCAAAAAATGAGTAGGCGCTTTTTGACAGATTCGATAGAATGTGGTTTGTATCACTATAATATCTAAATATAGGCTTCTAATGGATCTCAAAGTATGATAAATATGAGCTGTTTAGTCTTCAGAACAAATATATTAGGATGACGAGCAGGATGCTTTTAATAGGTACGTATATTACCGTTATATGTATGTGACGCAAAACGTCTATGCAAGTTAGTGATTCTACTAAAGGAAAGGATGTTTAATTCCTGATTTAATAAATCATTGCCACATAAGGAAGGAATAAAAATTTCCACCTGATTTCAGGATCTACTACAGACTCGGGGAATGTATACCCCAAACCAAAATCTAATGAATCTGTGTAATGATATTCTAGAAATCAGATTAACCGCTCAAAAGTGAACCATCAGGCTGCTCTCCAAAGATTTATTCATTGTACATTAATATAATCACACGAATAGCAGTGTATATAATATAGGTATTATTTAAATTTCCTTATAACCCATAAGCAAAGCACAAGTTATTTTTTTCCTTATAGTGGGTTTTGAAGTCGGTGCTATTTTTTGTTAAAAAGTTTTTATTCTTCTAGTGAAATGACGTATTTTTCTGAAATACTTGATTTTTACCATAACCTATCAGAGCCCACACTTTATGTTCTTATTCTATAAAACCCCCTAATATTAAAAGTAAGAGTTCAATTAAAAGGTAATTATCGTCGCTGTTATCCAGATATCTTACAGTCTTAGAGTACCGTACAAAGTAATATTTGCATTGTACTTTATAAAGGTACAGTCAGCCACATAAGTAGCTGAACAAATTCAAAACTTCAAATCCCCTTTAAACGTTGAGCTGTGTTGAAACATTTTTATTTCTTGGTGTGAATTTAAGTAAATGTCTTAATTTTTATGTTTGTGAAGAATAAAAACACTTTGGTAATAAAATAAAAGTGTATAGGCGATTTAAATTTTGTTATCGTACTATGTTTTAAAGACCTAATTGTACATGGTGAATCGTTAAAGCAATTTCAATAAAAGTACAGATCATAGGATAATAATTCCACAATTTATTCGTCCTGTCATCTCGATGTGAATATACGTCAGCCCCAAAAAATATAAAATTAAAACCAAAATTGTCAATATTATAATTTATTCTTACACACAGCTTCAAGAACATAAAACACCTATAACTTTTTATTCAGTTATTCAAATATACATTTTACAACCGTTTTTAATAAAGTTCATTTTAAATATTCACGTCGTGTGTAAACCGTGTAATGCACCTGTGTACACGCGCAATATTCTTATATTACAATTTTTATTGTCTTAAACCACATTCTTGAGAGATAAAAGGTTTTCGGTGTAACGGCATTATGGCTCTCTTGATTTATTAATGTAATATCGAGGTTTATCTTCAGATTCATATATAGAAATTTATTGGTGATGTATGGATTAAAGAAATGAATATATTATAATACTAAAATTAAAGAGATTAGTCATTTCCATAATAAAACAGACAAACATATGTGCTCAGTTTGCGAGTAATTGTGCCGTGCATAATATAATTTACTCAGTGACTAAGTAAATAAAGTATAATAAATGGAATTGGCCATACAACTGGAACTGACGCACGCGTTGAGAGCCTCTCGTTTGTCTACGTTATACGTGAACAAGGTTATATTTTATCATTTATAGTGTATTTTGCGTACCATAAAAGAGTATAAGTTGTGGACACTCGACACACATGACATAAAATATGACATAAAAAGAATTGCCATTCTTTTTCTTTCTAGCTAAAGTTAAACCCTTTGATTATTTATATACCTACATAGAGTGACGCGCTACAATGAAACTAAAACAGGCCAACTTTTCTTAAGCTAGTATGCGTGACAGCTGTGTCATACGCTATCGCTGCATCATTCTGCGTATCCTTGAGTGCGCGCATAATGATACCAGTTATTGTCATGGTTTCTATTAAAACTAGGAGATAATTATATCCATGAAAAACGACAAAAAATAATTCACTCGAACTCGTTTAGCGGGCAACAAATGGCCTCTATTTTTTTCGACGCGTTTGAAACGTTCAGTGTCTATCTAGGTATATAATTAATCAAAGGTTAAACCATCCTAGAGTCGAGATCCTCACAGTTGGTTACTTAAATGTTACCTCCTCGGCATCATGCACACATGAAAACTTTTGATATAGGGAGACCTAGATATATTCAATCATCATCAGCCACAGACACAGCTGAACATAGGACTCCCCTAAAGATTTCTAGACGGACCTGTTATAAGCGGCCTGTATCCGGCCGACCATTTACATCTTTTACTTATAAATACAAATAAGTAGTTAGACCTCTAGAATTCAAAAGTTATCCATCAAAGTAAACCAAGATCCGCCCTAAAAACGAATACGTACCTCATCAAAATATAGGTTACGAGCGAATTTATCACTGTTAATCTATAATTCGCACGAATCTATGACGTCGTAAATTGGGAGCGTAAAACTCAACAGGGAAAATAAAATTAAATGACCTCGTATGCGAAATGCCTTATTCAAAATCCTATATTAATTCAGACCGGGTCTCATTATAGCCGTACGAAATTAAATTGGTCGCGTGTGATCATTCGTGCGGCTCAGGTTTAGGGCTGGTGCCATGCTGTGCTGGGAGGAAAAGATCATTTTATGGCTACTATGTTCGTAAGTTTAAGGAAACTTTTTGAGTGCTGTTTGCATGCTGGATTTCAGAATTGCCTCATAAAGTTTTTATTACATAACAATATTTCTTTTTCTATACCCTTTCGGTAGTTATTGATTTTACCGTGTTCAGACAGACAGACAGACGGAGGGACTTTGTTGTATAATATGTAACGATAATAAAGCACAAAAAAAAATATATCACAAAAAACGTGATCCAATAAAAAATCACTTTACATTTACCTCTCGAGAAGCATGAACTTTTATAAACTATAATAGAGTTTTAATAAAGAATCGGATTTTAATGTTTCTTCTTAAATCTAAGCAGTTTTATTTTGGTTTTACTTTTGATCTTTGATTAATCTTTAAAGAAGTAAACAATTTTGCTATGCTAAAGAGCTTTTTATTTACAATTATTACTTCGCTTTTCATACTTTTTAAAGCAGCACTTAGATTGTTAGTTGATAATTAAAGATATGTATAATTATTATTTTATACTGAGTTACTGTTTCAATTTAATTTACTGAGACGAAAATGTACCTTTTAAAGCTAAGGATCAAATGGGGCCCTTATATGCAAAATACCAAAGTAATCGTCGATGTATTGTGGACCTTTGAGATAGAAAACTTTAATCATAATTATTCCGATATATTTTATAACCATAAATCACACTTTGTCTAGATCCGTGCTAAATATACCTCCGATTAGGAGAGATTTAAAAATAATAATAATTTTCTGTTTCTAGATTCAGCAATGTACAGCACTTTCTCGAGTCACGCCTATTTTTCATATTTAACGAAGCAGGTGCGATCGTTTCGGAGATTTAAATAGGAAACAGATAACTCTTATTGTCTACTTTAGTTGTAAGTTGCATGTTGCTGACAGACGACGCGCAAGCCACTTATTCAGAAGCTTAAGGTGGTCGAGCATACACTTTTCTGACTATACATTACCAGTTTATAGGAAATAATAACCCGTGTGCACTGTGCACGGTATCTAGTATAGTGCATTTAGTGAGTGTAGTGTTTACACATTATCATCCTACTAATATTATAAACGCGAAAGTTTGTAAGAATGTATGTATGATGTTATGTATGTTACTCTTTCACGCAAAAAATACTGAACGGATTTCGATGAAATTTGGCACACAGGTAGATCATGTCCTGGATTAACACATAGGCTACTTTTTATCCCGGGAAATATAAAGCGGGACTTTTATCCCGGAAAAACTTATTAACGCAGGCGGAGCCGCGGGCAAAAGCTAGTTCAAGATAATATTGTATTACTCGTAGGTGTAATATTTAGATAGAATTCACAAAAAATTAAACAAACCTTTTACACAATATTTCACGTTAACTCATTTGCATTTTATTTCCCTTTACTTAAATCACTGTCCCATTTTGTAATTTACATAATATAATAATAATAGCACATGAAATATTCTATATTATTCAAAATTTATAGATATATAAAATATTCATAGGCAGGTGTAGTGCTTCCCATGGAGAATATAATCATCGTATCTTTCAGTTATTTTATAAAATAAAAAGCAATGAGAGGTGTCAAGGGACACCCGGATGGAACGAAGTTCCTTTCGATTAATTAGTGAAGGAATTGTAATAAAATTTTATTTATATAACAGAGTGTGTACATATATAAATATTTTCCTATTTCCGTTCCAATACATAAGTTTCTAGAGAAAAAAACAAATAAATACGTGTGGCACTCGGAGACTGCTGCGGTAAAGCTATTGCATAGCATTTTTATCACAAATTTTGATTGACTAAACACAAATTCGATCTTACGCTTACCACATAAAGTATATTTTTAAACGCGAGCAAAGCACGTTTAGTCTTGTTATTGATAAATGTCAGTAACCAAAGTAGAATAAATCAATTAAATTTGAAAAAAGAATGTTACGTTCGATTCTTTTGTACTCGTGCCGTGCCAACGCTGGGGAAATAGCTTCTACGCAATGTATTTAAGGTTCATATTAGATTAGTAAGAAATGGTTTTAATGACTTTAATAAATAAAATAAATAAAAATATACTTCTTTCAAGAATTATAGCTTCTACACATTGTATTTAAGGTTCATATTAGTAAGATAATAGAAAAAGTGGCGTGACAACTTTCCGTCCAGTCCCCTTTCACAACGCGCGATAAGGAACTTCGTTCCAATAATAAGAACAATTTTAAGTCATTTATAATGAGTATTTATAGCAGTAGAGCATTAAAAGCACGTAAAGCCGTTGGTCCCGCGCCTGATCTCTCTCCGGTCATGTCGGATTGCCGTCTCACCGGACTATGAGAGTGAAGGAACAGTGAGTGCACTTGTGTATTGCGCACACACTTGTGCACTATAATATCTCCTGCGCACCTGGCTGATCTCCGTTGAGATTGACCGCCGTGGCCGAAATCGGCTAGGAAGGGATTATTGATTAGAGCATTAATTAAAATACTTTACGTAAAATACTTCACGAAAATGTGTCATATTGGTTTTTTTTTATTGAATTGAATCACGAGACGAGCATGCCGTTCGCCTGATGGTAAACGATACGACCACCCATAAACAGTAGCAATGTGGTATTCCACTGCGCTCGTCATCCTGAGACATAAGATGTTAAGTCTCATTATGTCCAGTAGTTACACTGGCTACAATGTCCTTCAAACCGAAACACAACACTGCTGCTTGGCGGTAGAAATAAACATTGCGGTGGTACCCACCCAGACGGCCTTTTACATATGAAAGACCTACCACCAGTAATATAATGATATTACTGGATATTATAATTTCCTTCGTTTTATTATAGAACAGACTTACGAAGCAAATATAGCTTTCGTACGTAATTTATACGTATTATATTATACGGCATAAATTTAAAAACATAATTTAAAACGTGAAACCTTAACTCGAGTAGGGTTTTCATATTTCATTAAATGTTACCGTAAAATCAAATATTAGCATTCTGATCGTGATTGTCCAAGCCGCACAACCCTAATATCCGTGACATTTCTCCCTGGTAATGAGATGTTCAGGTCACATCAACGTTTTAAAACTGTCCGACATAGACTAAGATGTATGTCAGTACCTAAAAAATAATATGAAACATTTACGAGGCGATTCGGAATGGTTGCAAACTTTGTTCCAGTTGTAAAATAATCCGACTGGCGTCCCTACGCAGTGCCAAAAACTTTATCAAACCACTCGGAAAGTGGATAATTCAATTTGATGTCCATATTTTCGTGATATAGAAACTATTATTATGTTAAGACAACTGATTTGATTTCGAGTATAAATCGAATTGAAACGATATTGTTGAGCGCAGCACAAAAAGTGAAAACGCATACTCACGCCTTTCATCCCCGAAGGGGTAGGCAAAGACGCAACTAGTGCACCCACTTTTCGCCGAGCGTATTCTGTATTCGTAAAAAGTGAAAAATGTTTCTCCAAGTCGGTTAAGATAAATGAATTAGTTCGCTCAGGAAATCTGCTAATAACATACCTTTCGAACGGTTTCATATAGCAAAATTTCATATAGTTGGCCGATAGCCTAGTTGGGAGTGGAACGGACTGCCAAGACGAATGTCCGCAGGTTCAAAACCCAAGGGCACGCAGCCCTGACTTTTTTTTAAAGTAATGTGTGTATTCTTTGTGAACTATAGCTTTCTTTAACGGTGAAGGAAAACACCGCGAGGAAACCTGAGAAGTTCTTTATAAGAACCCGCACTAGGCCAGGGTGGTGGACTAAGGCCAAAACCCTCACAGTAGTAGAGGAAACCCGTGCCCAGTAGTGGGACAGTATATAATACAGGGCTGGTATTATTATAATGCGCACCAGTAAATAGAAATGAAATCGAAATTGCTGAACAAATTCAATATCTACAAAAATTAAAATATTCACAATCTTTCCTGTAGGTACCTAGCGGTTAAAATTACCCTTACAAATTTAAAAAACCGTTTTTTAATTAAATCTTTTTTTAAAACAAAGTATAGTAATCTAAAGAGTGGGCTTGAAGTGGTGAGCAGATATTGTATCGAATAAAAGCATTTGTGCTTTTTCACGCACCATTTATAGGACCTCTCTATATTATAGGATGAAAGCCGTTTCCGAAGGATAAAAAACTTAAGACATGCGAAACATGCCGAGGAAATTCACGGGTAAGAAAACCTTATGTAAAATAAAAACGATTTAATGTTATTCCTTTGGTATGGTAAAGTGACTTCACTGGGAGAATAAAAGTATCCTGTGGTTCAAATAATAAAATTATGATGTCAATCAAAGAGGACAATTGATCGACGGTTTCCAGAATTATGGCGGCCTGTCTTATTTTCTATACACTCTACTGACCTTGAAAAACGATTAGTAACCAAATATCCTTACATTAACATAATAATTTACTTTAAACAATTATTGATTCACCTTTAAGCTTCTTTCTATCCATGAAAAGTGAATAGTTTTTATGTAGGGAAGTAGGTTTTTTTTATTGCCTTCGAAGGCAGACGAGCTAACGGCCCATCTGATGGTAAGTTGTTACCATCGCCCATGGACATCAGCAATGCGAAGGGCACAGCTACGCCGCTGCCTACCGTAAAAAACTTTTTTTTTACCTATTTGAAGAAGGATAAGTCAAAGCGCTGAGGAAACACCGTGAGAGATAGTTCAGTCCAGTTTAACAAAAGCAACTGTGTTGTATATATTATCTATTTTTATCAGAATACCATACCATACAATACCAGCCCTGTATTATATACTGCCCACTGCTGAGCACGGGCCTGCTCTACAACTGAGAGGGTTTAGGCCTTAGTCTACCACGCTGGCCTAGTGCAGGTTGGCAAACTTCACATACCTTCGAAATTCTTATAGAGAACTTCTCACTCAACTTATCAGAATAAATACAATCCAATTACTAAATTAAGTAGAGCCCAGTGAATGTGGATTTAATTGGTGCGTGAACACTCAATGGTCGACTTAATTGTCTTCTTGGCTGGTTCTTCTCGCTTCGTTTAATCCATCTAATATTGTCACAACGCTGAACGAAATCAGCTGTTCCGTAATCTAATCGTACGATCTGAGTACGAAAGAGTGTTCTGACATAGCTATAAATGTATAGTGAGTATACAAGCAAGGGGATAGCTTGATGATAAGTGTCAAAAACAATATAAAGCTTTGAACTGAATAATCAATGAACTGAGCTCTCATATGAGCCTTCTAGCAGTTATTGTCTAGTAATCAAATGTTGATGTATTTAGGTCCGATTTTACTGCTGATAAATGCTACTCGTCACAGAAATGTATAAGTCGATCAAATTCAAAAGTCACACACTAATTTATATTCGCAATATAGATGGTAATAAATAGTACTATCTACATTAGCCTATTCAATACGATAATTGTGAAATAAAATTTGCTTGAACCCTGTGAAATAGGCCTCTAGCAATTTGCAATGCAATCAGCCCTGTATTATATACTGCCCACTGCTGAGCACGGACCTCCTCTATTACTGAGTGGGGTTAGGCCTTAGTTCACCACGCTGGCCTTGTACGGGTTGGCAGACTTCACATATATTCGAAATTCTTATAGAGAACTTCTCAGGTATGCAGGTTTCCTCACGATGTTTTCCTTCACCGTTAAAGCGAATGATAATTGATAAACAATACACACGTAACTCCGAAAAGTCAGAGGTGTGTGCCTTGGGTTTAGAACCTCCGGACATTGGCTCGGCAGACCGTTCCATTCCCAACTAGGCTATCGTTCACTTCCTAGCAATATAGACGAAGCCATTATCAATTTCACAGTAATTGTTTCTAAACAAAGCTCGTAGCCTCCATTTTATGTTGTGTTTATAGATAAACTATCGGCACCTGTGCGGTTCTTCAAGTACTGTATATGTGAGAAATGTTAGAAATACCGTGATGCCTACTTACAAAGCCCTTATCCTAGATCAAGTATCTTTAGTACGTATCAGAAACAACGAGGCTCACTTCGCTGCGTATCACTTAGACCCGAAACAAAGATTTACGGCTTACATAAACATTTATCCCGACGCAGGAATTTTACTTGAGACAATTTGTTACTAACCCTTTCAGAAAAAGTTTCTGTTGTGCGAAACACAATATAATAATTATGTCCACTTTGCATGGTTATATACTATAGCAATATATAACGGAGGCCCCCCGATTTCTATAATACGAGCTGGACTCAGTTTAGAAATCGGAGTGTCATGTATAGAGTGCCAATGTACAACCATCCTATGCTCCTAGACTATGTATTTCTCTTTGTTGTACCTCTACTTTGAAATAAATTTTTATTATTATTATTTAAAAAAAAAAAAAAAAAAAAAGTTGATTTTTTTTTCAATTTCGTGGGCTGGCTTACTTACAAGTGGGTCATCTGACATTAAGGACCGTTTTTTCCGAAATCCGACCGAATCTTAACTAAACATTTAAGAAACTAAACTTAGCTGTCATATTTTGAGTGCCTGTTGTCAGCTGCGTCGGCGCTGCTTAATTAACAAACTCAGCTGACAAAATCCGTCATTATTATGATATGATTTGAGATATCATCTGAGATGTTGTTGATATCTGATTATTAAAAAGCGACAATCGTAAGATGCCGACTTAAGCTTGACAGCGCCTCAGCTAGAATCGTACTTCAGAGCGAAACTGAGTTGTTCAATACAACCCTTAGAATTTTGCCATAATTTTGAAATATAGAAGAAGTTATGATCACAGATCCTTTTTGTTTACATTTACTTCCTTCCTTCCGTAAAAATAAAATATAGATTTTTACCTTTAAAATATATTTATTGGACTATCCTAACTTTTAAAGCCAGGAATTTCATGTAATTAATGGCAAGCCGGCGTTTAAAGCTTACTTTGTCAAATTTTGGCGAGCGTTTGATTAATGCGTGGCCCGAATTCGTGTCTCCATAACAAGTGAACTCTAGCTGCGCAGTTACGACAGCTGTTGGTCCGACAACGTCTATATTGAAGGCTATAATTTAAAAATTTGGGTCTGAGTTATACGAACTAGCCCGTCATTAGGTCTTCTACTGTAGCAACTAGTATTGTGAGATTGGCAGTATTTGTGGGCAAGTAAAAATAAATATGTTCTAGCCGAATTTCGGCAATCTCAACGGAGATTAGCCAGGTAAGCAAAATATATTATAGTACACAACTTTGTGCGCAATACACAGGTGCACTCTCTATTCTTTCACTGCCATGATCATTGTGGGCAAGGTTCGAAGTAACTGGTGGTAGGTCTTTCATATGTAAGAGTCCGTCTGGTTGGGTACCACCACAATAACTATTTCTACCTCCAAGTAGCAGTGTGCATGCACTGGTGTGTTGCGGTTTGAAGGACATTGTAGCCAGTGTAACTACTGGACATAATGAGACTTAACATCTTATGTCTCAAGATGACGAGCGCAGTGGAATGCCACACAGTACTTTATAACTCAAGGTGCTGAATGGTGTTGCTGCTGTTTATGAGTGACCACTCATAAACAGTAGCAACACCATTGTTTTCCTTCACCGTTAAAGCCACGTCTAATATGGTTACTAAATTTAAAAAAGTGAGTATTTATTTTGGCAAAAATAGCACACTCGTAAATATACTTGTAAGTATTCTTAGCTCCTTGAAATATGGTATTCAAGAAACAGTTGATTCAATGTTTACCATTAATCGAGTACAACGTTTCTGAGCCCTAAAAGCTAGATCTTTGTTTACCGAGTTTCCCCAAAATATCAAACCATATCTCAAGATAGAGAATACGTAGCCATGATATGCAGTAATAACGGCAGATCTATTTTAAATCTCTTTCTTTCTTAGATCTATTTTATATTTTCTTTTCTAAGGTCTTTCACGCTGATGGAGTTGTGACCAAAAACTAAAATCAGTGGCGGCGTAAAGAGGGGGCGAGCCGGGCCGCTGGGGCTTCGCGTTAAGAAGAGGCGAGACCTTATTTCTTGGGGTCACCTCACTATTTACCAATGCATCTCAAGCATGTTACCTACGAAATTGTTGAAATGGGGGCTTTATTTTTGCTTCCATCTCGGTACTCGTGCTGGATAAGGTCGCCACTGCCTTAGAATGTTTATTACTCAAAAATAACAGATTTTCCCTGTTTTAATCCCTGCAGACACTAACTAGAATGCGGTTCAAACATACTATTCGCGGCGATACAACGTCAAAGCATATTCATTGCTCGTTATCCTACTAATATTATAAATGTGAAAGTTTGTAAGTATGGATGTATGGATGTTTGTTACTCTTTCACGCAAAAACTACTGAACGGATTTCGATGAAATTTGGCACACGGGTCGATTATGTCCTGGATTAACACATAGGCTACTTTTTATCCCGGGAAAATATAAAGCGGGACTTTTATCCCGGGAAAACTCATTCACGCGGGCGGAGCCGCGGGCAAAAGCTAGTTGGATATAATAGGATTATGTCCGACCGCGTCCAAAATCATAACGATGTCGGTTGTCGAACATAACGTACGATGTATGTATTAACAGTTTAAATAAAGAACACATAAAAATATAACCCACTCCAATGTGAGGCGAATGGGTTTTTTAATACATCAATGGGTGAATAATAATAATTTAATTTTGTCTATTGAATCTATAGACAATCTATAGTATAGATGAACCATCCACGATGACGTGCCCCACTACTTATCCTAATCGCTTAGTACCATTACTGCTATGAATATGGCTCGCGATTGACGCTTCGATCAGTCCCGTTACCCGGCAACAATCCCACTCTAAAGTCGTGGGACGCATCTTCGTGAATGTCATTACCTATACAAGCGACAGTAATCCACCCAATTATTTCAGTTATTTATCATTTAGTACTATCAAACAACCAAATTGATACCCGCTCAAAGCCATTAAATAATTTCCGAAAATGCTTGTTGCAATTAATCAGCTGTTATTGTATTTTTTTTATATGATTATTTTTCCGACCCAAATATCGACCAATAGAATTGCACCATTCGACGTCACGTGGTACAACCTTTTTTTTTTTTTTTTTTTTTTTTTTTTTTTTTTTTTTTTTTTTTTCGCGGAGAAAGTGACTTATTACTACCGCCCAGCCTTCAAGGGGGGCGACTGAGCGGTTATGTTGGGTTCACCGTGCCTTACGTCCCGGCGTTGAGCCACCCGGAGAGATGTAACCATCGGGCGACCGCCGGGCCGAGTCCCTAACCTATGTATAACGCACGGCATACCAACCAAAACTCCGCGGTGGCCATCTTCGGCGCATTAGGGACGGCTGCGGGCTTCCTCTGACGGGAGTGTCTAAGTTGTCGTCCGCAGCCGCCTCTGCGCGTTGCCGCCTAGTGCGGCCCGTCTCCTGTTGTGGGGGGGCTCAGGAGCCCCCACGCACCGAAGGACGCCCTCGGCGTCAATGGCAGCGTGAGGCCTACCAGCCACGCTGCCGTCCATCACAGGGATCGCTACAATGTGCTAATAGAACACAAAAGTGTAAGACGGACAGCCCCCTGCCGCCCGCCTGCGACCCCCGGTGGCCCCTATTAGTCGCCTTTTACGACAGGCAGGGGATACCGTGGTGGAATTCTCCAAACGCCCCCAATCCACAGGGCGGAAGACGCCGGTCAGTCGTCCACCCGGCGCCTCCTACGTCTCGTCTGGCGGCGGGAGAGATCTCCGCGCCTCCGATCCCTCTCGGCACTCTCCTTCCGCGAGAGGACCACCTCACAGAAGTGTGCCACCGCACGCCAGGACCTCCGGCTGTCGACCATGGAAGCGACCACGGCCGGCAGCGAGAGGTCTCCTCCGACGACTGCTCTGAGAGCGCTGCGCTCCTCATCCCAGGCTGGGCAAAACTCTAACGTATGCTGGGCCGTATCCAGCGGGCAGTTGTCACAGTGGTGACACACGGCCGACACCTCCTTCCGCACTACCCGCCACAAGAACTCACCGAAGCAGCCATGCCCGGTGAGCACCTGCGACAGGCGAAACGTTGCCGCACCGTGGCGCCTGTCCAGCCATTCGGCAAAGACAGGACGCACTGCCGCGACGACCCTGAGCCCCGCTGTCGGGGCCTCCAGCCTGAGACGCCACTCCTCCACGGCGGCTCGCCGTAGGGAGGCCCTCATGGCCTCCACCTCCTTCAGGGCCGGATGTTGCCCGCGACTGGACGCCTCCTCCCGCCAATGAAAGACATCGGAGAGGGATTTGGCGTCCAGATCCCAGGGCAGGAATCCGGCCAACAAACAAGCCGCCTCGAAAGAGACCGTGCGGTACGCCCTGATCGCCCGCTGCGCCAAAGCTCTCTGCGGAGTGCGCAGGAGGGCAATGCAGGGGCGGTTCAGGGAGTCAGCCCAAACGGGGCTGCCATAGAGGGCCATGGACCGCACGACTCCGTGATATAACCTCCGGCAAGGGATGCCAGGACCTTCCAGGTTGGGCAGCAGGCTGGACAGAGCGCCCGCTGCCCGAGACAGTTTCGTTCCCAGTTTCTTGAAATGGGCGCGGAATTTCCATCGGCTATCCAAGACTAAACCTAGATATTTCATCTCTTTGCCGATGGGAATCCGCACCCCCTCAACCACGATGTGGGCACCGGCCGGTGGCCCTCTCCGAGGCCCGTGGAAACAAATGGCCTCGGTTTTCTCGAGGGCCACCTTTAAACCCAACCGTCGAATCCGACTTACTACTTGGCCGGTGCCCACCGCCGCTAAGGTGGCGGCGTCCCGGAACGTCCTGGCGGTCGCTGTGACCAATGTGTCGTCGGCGTAGCACGTCACGCCGACGTCCCAGAGATTTGCACCACGGAGCACCCAGTCGTACCCGATGTTCCACAGGAGAGGGCCCAAAACCGAGCCCTGTGGAACACCGCGCGACATCGCTCTTCGGTGCCACCCGCCGTCGGCGCCCGGATACACCACGTCCCTGTCAGACAGGTACGCGTGCACCAGACGCTGAAGATAGGGCGGCACCTCGTGGTACCGCAGTGCCTCGTGAATGCAGGGCCAGGGCAGCGTGTTGAACGCGTTGGAGATGTCCAAGGACACCGCGACAACTACTCCGCCTCCGGCCACTGCATCCTCCGCCTGTTCCTTCACCCGCAGAATCGCGTGGACGGTGGAACGTCCCCTCCTAAAGCCAAATTGGCTGTCGGCCAGGTTCGGTCCGACCCTCTCGAGGTGCTCGACGAGGCGAGCATGGACGATGCGCTCGAAGAGTTTGGCGACCTCGTCGAGCAACACGATGGGCCGGTAGGCCGACGGCGACTCTGCGGGTCGTCCTTCCTTTTTAAGCAGGACGAGCTTCCCGGTTTTCCAACGCGCCGGGAGGACGCCCTGCTCCAAACAGGCGGTGAATAAACTGCGGAGCCTCGGACCCAGGTGCTCGAGGGCTAGCACCCAGGCTCTTCCGGGGATGCCATCGAGCCCTGGGGCCGTGTTTTTGCTCCGCAGCCGAAGCACTACCGCCCGCATTTCTGCGGGCGAAACCTCTGGAATATCCCTTGCCGGATTCTCAATCGACGATGACGCCACATCCGGTGGCGACATCGGTGGAGGAGTGGTCTCCACGGTGGCCGGGAACAAAGCCGCGACGACGTTGGCCAGTAACTCTGGCCGGAGACTCTGCGACAGCGGGGGCGCCGCTGGGCGAAGCTTATTCATCACCATGCGATAGGGGCGCCCCCACGGGTCACCGTCGAGAGTCTCCAGAAACTCCTTGCGTGCCGCGACCTTGGCCCTATGAACGGCCACCCGCAGCGCTCTCTTCGCCTCTTTGTAGAGGTCATAGAGCCGCCGCTCCTGGTTTGCGTGATCCTGTGTTCGAATTCGGCGACGGTGATGCCTGGCGTATCGACGGCGCGCAGCAACGCAAGACGCGCGCAACTGCGCTAGCTCCGCCGACCACCAGTACACCTGCCGCCGAGTCGAACGGCGGAGGGCCCGGGGCATGGCGGCGTCGCAAACGTCCGACATTGCCACCCCGAGCCACTCCGCCTCCTGCTCAACCCGTACCGGCCCGTCCGGCACGGGGAGCCACGACATCACCAGAGCGGCCAACTCTAGGGCCTCTTTATTGAGGCGACGAAGCACCCACCGCGGGCCGTCCTGATTCGGGGCGCTCGTTTCACCATCGGGCTGGATACTCGCGGACGCGGAGACGTCGAACCTAATGTAACGGTGGTCCGACATCGTCTCCACGCCCGCGAGGACTCTCCAGCCCCGGACACGGTGCGCAACGGCGGGACTTGCAAACGACAGATCAACTATGGACCCGCCGTTGCGCCGCACGCACGTGTGCACTGACCCCCTGTTCAGGACGACCAGGCCGACAGAGATCGCCCAGTCCTCCAGGACCCTACCGCGACCGCTCGTCGCCGGTGAACCCCAAGCCACAGACTTGGCGTTGAAGTCACCGGCGACGACTGCCGGGTAAGGTTGGCCTTGTTCCACTAGGGCCCCCAGCCGAACGAGAAAAGATTCGAATTCGGCGAGGGGTCTGTTGGGAGAGAAATATACTCCTACAACCCAAACGTCTCCCAACAGAGCCGCCACGCATCCCTGGTCCTTCGATATCTTTTCGAAGGGTGGGGAGCCAGCGGCACCCTGGGTGATTATGGCCACCAAACCGTCGGTGTCCCCAGCCCAGTTGTCACGGGGAGGGACAAAGTACGGCTCAGCGACCACGGCCACTTGCACCGACCACTGCGCCAGGCTTTGGGACAACAGGTCTTGGGCACTGGCGCAGTGGTTGATGTTCGCCTGGAGGAACTTTAGGTCCATTATTGGGCGATCTCTACAACACCTTCCATCTCGGCCTCTTGCGGTGGGCTTGCTGCCTGCGGCTGGGTTGTGGCCACAGCAGCAGCAGCATTACGTCGGGAGGGGCGACGACGGTTGCGGCGGGAGGAGGCGGGACACGCCTTCCCCCCGAGTTGGTGCCCGGCGGGCTTGCCGGAGGCTGCGCAGACCACGCAGTTTGGCGCAGCGCTGCACTCACGGGCCTTGTGGCCTGTCTGGCCGCAGCGGTAGCACAGCGCGCTACGGTCCACTGCGCAATCGCAGCGTTCCCGGACGTGCCCGGTCTCCAGGCACCGGAAGCACCGAAGGGGCCGTGCCTCGAGCACAGAAACTCGAGCCGCGACCCAGCCGATCGTTACACGGCCCGCCCCTACGTGGTACAACCTACATGGTATTATACTGACAATTTTTTTTGAATATTTTCTCTGGTCGTTACTATATATTATTGCACCATTCGATATATTATGAAATTCTTATTTGTTGACTGTTCATTTCATCTCATGGTGCAATTCTATTGGCCGACATTTGGGACGGAAAAATAATCCCCCGAATACCACACGAGCTTCAAAATTATCTGGCATTTCCCTCAAGGTTCCCTGCAAACAAATAAAGTCGTCAAGTTTTTCAGGAAAAATCACTCGCGCTTCGCGCTCGTGATTTTTTAACCTGAAAACTCCTTCATTTGTTTGCAACGAACCTATCGGGAAATACCCGATAATTTTGAAGCTCTTGTGGTATTATAAGTGAATATTTTTGATGAAACACTCTCACGCCTTTCATCTCTGAAGCGGTAGGCAGAGTCACAGCTTTCGTGTTCACAACAGTGCACTCACTTTTCGCCATCTGTATTCCGTCGCATGATGTAATAGGGAGCTAGCCTATCGCCATATCGGGCACAAATTCCAGACTCCGAGCTGATACAATGCTGAACCGACTAATATGCCTGCCCGATTCGGGATTCGAACCGAGGACCTCAGATAGGTGTTCCACAGTGCACGCAATACAACTACGCCACGGAAGTAGCCATTGGAGTATAAAGTGTGACTTTTTTATTCCGTCGGCTTATACATTTACGTAATAATTTCGAGGATATGTGATGTTTGCCAACACGATAGGCCAGCGTGGTGGACTATGGCCTAACCCCTCTCAGTAGTAGAGCAGGCCTGTGCTCAGCAGTAGACAGTATATTATACAGGGCTGGTTGTATTGCATTGCATACATTTACGAATAGAATTTACTCGGAAGTTATGAAACATGCCCTTAATGATTTTTCTTGGTTTACAATGACAGCTAAGCTTAAATATGATAGCTGTCGCAATTCATAATTTCGGTCTTATTCAATATTAATTTTGATAAAAGGTCTGGTACGCCATGCTCGCGGAAATTTTCGCCGTTCCATTTTTTCATCAATATTAATTTTATGCGCACAGAACGATTCCACCTGTTCGGACAACATAGCAAAATTAATTTTCAATTTATACATGTAATAAAATCGTAGATTTCTTTGTCTGTACATTTCATATTGTAGGAAAAGAATAACATGGAAGACGCGAGAAATAGACGAAATAACAAACGTTGGTGCTGTGTTATATCTTGTGTACCCGGATAGCAACCACCAAACACAGAGTGATCAGCCTGTGTATCCAGTTCAAACAGGCCGGCATAATTGTGTTGACTGGGAAGGGATAGTCATCGCTAGTCAGTCGACATTCTCTCTGGACAGCACAATGCCTACCATCAGGTGCAATGGAATCACTATGTCCTGTCACTATAAAAAATTATGTACACGCGTTAGAAGTTATACTTCTTTGGCGTAACAAGATAAAAATCGTTTTAAATTTTTTATCTTTCGCCTTATTCTACGTTCAAAATTCAAAACTAAAATGTTGACTATAGCTAACTTCAGGGTGTCGGTTTTTCGTGCCGGTGTGCGCGCGCATCGTAAAAATTTACTCTCATCATTTTTCCCTAACGCGCCAAAAGAAGTATAACTTCAAAAAAAAAATGCAACTTTTTTTTTTTTATTCGGGCACGACAAAGTGCACCTCACCTGATGGTAAGCGCGATGCCGTCCAGATAGAGTATCGAATGGCAGTAGACGGTTATCTAATGCCATTCGACACAATCATGCCGGCCTACTAAGCTGCTTCTTCACGCTACGGCGGAAGGACCCAGTTCTGTTCTGTTCATCAGGTTTGTTAAAATGTTCCTTGGCGTATCAAAAAACCAAGTATTCGTTTCAAAATGTAATAACTAGAAATACTAAGCTTAAATAAACCCTATAATATGTTATATAGATCAGGGACTGATGGACACGCGGGGAAGGTGAGCCATACGCGTGTTCTGCGCAACGGGAGTAACGTAGTTGTTATGTATCGGGAAGAGTACCCACACCAGGCAGAGATAGAAAGACCACCATGAAGATGAAGTTGTTTGACCCTAAAAGATATGACCGAAAACGAGCCTGAAATTCTAACCAAGACAGTTTATATATATTTGGGTAGAACTCCTAAAAACTAGCATTTTACAATAAAACGTTTAATTTTAAAGACCTCCGATTTTGAGATTTATATTATTTTATTTAGTTTAAAAACTACACTTGATATGAACTTTTAAAAAAAGTTAGTTATGAATGGAGGGGTCTAAAAATATTTTTTAATGGATCCAAGTTCCATATTATACCCCTTTAATATCCCTAAAGTTTGAGCCTGGTTAGATTTTGAGGCCCAGCACACATACAAAAGCGGATCTCGTTTTGCCCTATGACAACTTCGCAAATTATTTTAAAAGTTTAATTTAGGTATCACGAGTAACGTCAATGATCCTCAGATGCTCCTAATTAGTGATATTATTCTATTGATAATTCATATCGAAGTATTTTAAACATTTTATAATTTTAGTGTTAAAATAGGTATGCAGAATTTTTACGTGAAGCTGGTTCATTTATCACTAGACTTTTGCTGGCGGCTACTCACGCGTGAATGAGTTTTTCCGGAATAAAAGTCCCGCTTTATATTTTCCCGGGATAAAAGTAGCCTATGTTACTCGCTGATAATGTAAATTTATATTGGTGGAAGAATTTTTAAAAGCAGTACAGTAGTTTTGTATTTATTTGTTACAAACACAAAAATACAAATATTTCCTCTTTAATCATGTGCAAAAATATGTCAGTCTATTTTATTAGCTGGTGACACTTGAATGAGGGCTGATCATAGATTATAGAAGTATTCTTAAGTCTATGGGGCTGATACACGGCTTGACTTAACAAGGTACTATAACGGGATTCTCTTCATATAAATAGCGAAGTATGTAATAATCACCAAAAAAAAAATTTTATAAAAATTTATATAGATATATTGTGTCTGAGTGTCTTTGATAACATTGGAACTATTATACTAAGCGTTAAATTTTAAACAATATTCGCTATTATCAACAAGTACCTAAACATAAAAGATTTCTTCATTTCTGAGAAAACTTAGTATGCACAACCAAATCAACTAAATTGCTTATAGTTATACAGAGAAAGAAAATACGTGTGGCACTCGGAGACTGTCGCGGTAAAGCTATCGCATAGCATTTTTTATCTCAAATTTTGATTGACTAAACACAAATTCGATCTTACGCTTACCACATAAAGTAGATTTTTAAATGCGAGCAACGCACGTTTAGTCTTTTTATTGATAAATGTCAGAAATGCAATGGTCATCACATTCAAAGTAGAATAAATCAAAATTTGAAAAAAGAATGTTACGTTCGATTCTTTTGTACTCGTGCCGTGCCAACGCTGGGGAAAAAGCTTCTACGCAATGTATTTAAGGTTCATATTAGATTAGTAAGAAATGGTTTTAATGACTTTAATAAAAATATAAATATACTCGTTTCAAGAATTATAGCTTCTACGCATTGTATTTAAGGTTCATATTAGTAAGATAAAAAAGATGTCAGGTTATTTTCGTTACGGAATTTCTGGATTCGGTCTCCACGCTCAAGGCCCGCGATAGAAGCTATGCAATAGCTTAAAAATATACTCGTTTCAAGAATTATAGCTTCTACGCATTGTATTTAAGGTTCATATTAGTAAGATAAAAAAGATGTCTGGTTATTTTCGTTACGGAATTTCTGGATTCGGTCTCCACGCTCAAGGCCCGCGATAGAAGCTATGCAATAGCTTAAAAGAAAGAAACATTTATTCGTAAAATATACTGGGACGCACAGAAATAATTATAACAAAAATAAGTAATAATACATAAAGGATGTGGGCAACGTGCATCCCATGATACTGTCGAAAAGGATCCAGTTCAGCATAAAATGCCAGGCAAGGTGTACCTGACGCTGGTTTTTTACTGGAACCCTCACTTTTTTTTTTTGTCAACCATCAATTGTTTACACCAATACTTATGATCTAAATATAAAAACCAATACAATTATGTTGCATAAGTGTAACAAATTATTTAAAGGTTGGCACAGCATGCACAAGTTTTTTTTTTTTTTTTGTCCTGACTATTCTGCCAGTAGCCTGACGAGGGTCGGCTTAGTTTATAGTAAAACTATATACACTTACACTCACTCACTAAGTGGATAGTGACTCACGCATTGTATCTATTAGAGGAATAAGAATAAATAGATAACGTCTTAGCGTCTCACTTATAAACTTGTGAGGTGGTAAAGCATTGCTTAAATAACTGTCAAAATTAAACATCGCCGCAGCCTAGTTTATACCTACTTAAAAGGCAAGATGGCGGGTTTTGCCTTACAGCTGATCGTGTGTGTCAAAAGTTAAGCATTGCTTAAGAGCCGACTAATTATTTTATAAGTAAAACTACTAGTTATTACTACTTATTTTATAAGTAGTTTTACTTATAAAATAATTAGTCTGCTCTATAGACTATAGATGTATGTCAATAACAGTCTTGTTATTGGCATACATCTATATTAATAATTACTTATCTATTACTAATATTATAAAGAGGAAAGATTTGTATGTTTGTAACGAATAAACTCAAAAACTACTGGACCGATGTAAAAAATACGTTCACAAATATAAATAAAGATACATTATCAGCGAATAGGATACTTTTTATCCTGGGACAATATAAAGCGGGAATTTTATCCCGGAAAAACTCATTCACGCGAGAGGAGCCGCGAGCAAAGCTCTATAACAAATAATGAATTACACAATTACACAAGATATTCTAATAATATACGAAGATATTAATAAACTTAAATTAAATTTTCATGTAAAAATATTTCATCAAAAATGTCTCGTCGTCTATTACGTATAAATAAACATAAAAATATATAAGCTACGAGATGTTTCATTTGCTGGTTTCATAAAATACTAAGTTAAAAATGTTGGAGGATAGGTTTTTATTAATCTATATATTTTCCGAAATATCTTCAATGATGATAATTTTCACATCTTGCTGGAACACAATAAAAAATCTAAAGATGGATCAATGTTCTGGGCTTTTTTTATTCAGACAATAATATTTATTAGCAATACTGTAAAATCTATTTAATTCATATCAGATAAACCTTTGTTTTGTTTGGTTGTTGGTTAAAGTTTCATTTGTAAATTTTTTGTACAAACTTTATTTTCATTCAACAAACAAATATTTTCAATATGATATGCTGGTTTCTACAGTATGGGTTTCTATTGATTACAGAGGTTACTTCAAATAAACCATGAAATTATACTAGTACATACTAGTGTAGAAGAACAGGTATTGTATCTAATTTTCTAAATCCATATTTAGAAAATTAGATGCGCTGTGAATATTTTTTAAAGTTATTAGTAATCTTTAAAAACTAACCGAAACCCATATCTAAGTAAGTTCACACACTACTGTGCAAAGGTGAATAAAAATATATTTGTCACTTACATTTCACTTTACACCGTCGCGTATGGAAGAATATTTTAAACCATAAGCAAAGTACAACAAAAACATGAACTATACAAATGATCTTGAATATTACAGACAGAAATATATGAGGGTCCCGTACCAGGGGATCATATATCATAAGAAAGTTTGGTACGGTTACACTTAAAGTAAGATATCACAACGGCTCTCTTGCGTCGCCCCGTTATGTCATTTTGCCAACTGTACTTTTTAGGGTTCCGTAGAACATTTTGCTAGTTTATGCGTGCGTCAACTTAACTTAATTCTTAAGATTGATTGACAGACAAAGCACAAGTACATTGGTAGGTCTACAAGCTGGTAGAATACTTGTATCCGACCGGATAGCGATCACCGAACACTAGGTGTACCCGCCATAGTAGCCCACGTAAGTGTCGCGTTCCAGGGTCAGCATGTGTACATCCGGTTTCAGGTAGGTCAGCATCATTGTGTCGACTAGTCGGGGAAAATCATCTCTCCTCAGTCGTCACACTAAGTTAGGGCTGCCAACCGGGCCGTCCGGCAGGGGTTTTTAAAA
Organism: Sphinx pinastri; assembly: GCA_947568825.1. NCBI lineage: Eukaryota > Metazoa > Arthropoda > Insecta > Lepidoptera > Sphingidae > Sphinx > Sphinx pinastri. Next base: position 6,436,914 of record OX387620.1, read on the forward strand.
AGTGTCCAATTTTTTTATAGATAAGCGAAAATTTTAAAAATAAAAACGATGTATTTATTTTTGTTGCAAAGAATATTTTTTCCGAGGTGTCTGGGGAAAAACCCATATTTCGCACAAATGTCCGGGATTTTTTCCGTGTCCGGCGTCGGCAATTTAGGTGATGGCAGCCCTACACTAAGTGGACACCACCACCATATGGGTTCACTTTACCATGCCAAAATTGGGATTTTTTTCGGAATGCAAACCGGAACGCAACAGTGCATGCACACTAGGATAGTTGACTACTTTTTTAAAAATACATTTATCAAAAATGTATGTCATGCTAAATGTAACGGAAAAAGAATTTTCAAAATTGGCACAATAATAAGTTATAAAGCTTTGAAATTTGGTGGAAGGGGTAGTTGTCAAATTACAGTAATATCAGACTGTGACGTCACCGGGTGTCACCAGCCGTAACGATGCCTGCGTGCGAAAGAGATAGCGCGATATCCCCACCGAGCCCCCACTTATACTCACAAAAATATTTAAAATTTGAATAACTGCTTTATTTTTAACCGTTTTTGACGCTGATTCCACAGAAGAATTTCTTTTACGTATTATTTTCTGTTAGATATCAAATAATGTACAAATTCAAACATAGGAAACTACCCTATTCTGTTTAGAGGCAGGCATTGTGGTGGTGACTACCCAGACGGCCCCTCGCCGGAGAACTAGCATCACTAAATTATCATAAATACCTATCGTAATCCTTTCTACGTCTTGCATGTACAATGATATTTCGCCAGCCCAACATTTGAGTGTGATATAAGATTGAAGAATATTTTAAATAAATCTTAACAAGAAACCACAAAATTAACTTCATGTAATTTACCACTCCGAACGCAATGATACGGAACTTTTCCTCTACCCTTCGCTTTTCTGTTTTTATCACACGCAAAGTTGGCTTCATCTGACGTACAAGTAACTGATGGCGCTTATTGTTTTGTACCGAAGTTTGTTAAACTCGGGTACATAAGGCAGTGTTGCCAGGTTCATGTCATTACCGTGGAGGCATGGTATGGTATCCCATGATGTGATAGGTGGTGAGCCTATCGCCATATCGAGCACAAATTCCAGACTTCGGGCTGATACTGAATAGAAAAATCCAATATCAATTTGCCCGACCCGGGGATCGAATCCAAGACCCCAGCATTGCAGTCGTACTGTAATACAACTACGCCAAAATTTAAATATATATTTAAAATACGCAAAATGCTTTTATAGCCATAATGAGCCGTTAGTCTAATTCTCTATGAAAAATGATGGAGTACTTATTGATCAATAATATTTCTTACATTTACTATGTTTATATTGTTTTGTATGTCCTCTATTTTATTGAATGTGTTCATGATAATTCTATGCAACGTATTGCGGTTGTATGCATATTTACGTAAATATTATCTTCTTTTTATTGTTTACTAGCTTTTGCCCGCGGCTTTGCCCGCACGAGAGTTTTTCCTGGATAGAAGTTCCACTATACATTTTCCCGGGATAAAAATTATATACGTAAGTATATAGTTCCAGCACCTTAAATACTTGTGTCACATTATGTACTTCGAGCTCCTTATAAACTTGTGGCGCCTTATATACTTCCAGTGTCTTCTGTACTTGTGTCACTTTATATAGTTCCACCGCTTTATATACTTGTGTCACCTTATATATTTCCAGCTCCTTATACAGGGTCATTTTGACATTGCGTTAATTAATGAAATCACATACTTGTCTCGTCGTAAATAACGCTTTCCATTAAGTTATTTTAACCATAGACTTAAATAAAAAAGTGTAAGTTTCGAACAAAATAAATATCAATAAAAAGTAACTTTAATTTTACACGCCCTAAAGCCACTACTACTGCTCTAAGATAATTCGTCGCAGCGGCAACATTATCTTTCATTCAGAAATACACTTTCGCACACACTATATTCGCACTAAACTACGAAATGATCAAAAAATTTGAAAACTACAACCGGGATTTTGGCAATAATATTCGTTATTCATGGATGATTTTTGGCAAGATGTTAGAAGAGGTAAAGGCGAATGTGGCGTCATTAATGCCCGATTTCTGAATCTCCCAGTTAAACTTTCAATAACTATTGATCCATTAAAGTTAAACTTAAGATAAACGTCGGTAGACTTTCACAGTGTTTCTGAACATATAATGAAGCATTCGATAACTATGAAACCGACAACTAGTTCCTTGTTTTGCTACTAGATGGCTCTTTTTTAGCAATCGACATTAAAATTGATTTTATTACTAAGATTTGTAACTAATAATTATTTTGTATACAAAAATAACTTATTTTAACATAGATCAACGCCTAAACATTATTTTAATTTTATTTTGGGGTAATTTGTTATTTGTCTCTGACTGATGAATGTCTTCATTGCCGAATTAAAAAAAAACGGCAAACAGTTCAACAAAATGTCTTATGTCATGCTAGCACTATTTTGCTAATTTGTGTTTTATGTCGTTTTATTTAGAATTTGAGAATTTATAACACTACTGAAACTGTTGTGATTGGCCGTATCAATTATGTTCCTCTATATTGTAAATAATATCCACAGAAGTATAACAAGCAAATAATATCTAACAAGTTGCCGTCGTTTGTCACAAAATGACATAGTATCATGCCTTTTTCCTTTTTCAGAGTTTGGCAGAGGTGTATCACAACCAAATTTCGCCAGCTATGTTAGGTCCTTTGTAATAGGGGGCGGCCTTTTGCACTTTACTGGGTTCATTTCCAGACTCCGTGCTGATACTAACTAGTACAAAACCCAATATCACTTTGCCCGACCCGGGAATCGAACCCGAGACCTCGGCATTGCAGTCGTACCGTAATACAACTACGCCACCGAGGCAGTCAAGTTGTATTAAATTCTTATGTACAGTCAGCAGCATAAATAGCTGAACAAATTCAAAATTTCAAATTGCCTACATACTTTTGTGTTCTTACTAATATTTTTTTTCTCTTCACAAAAATAAAATAAAAGACATTTACTTTACTTCAAACGAAGAAAAAAAATGTTTCAGTTTAACTTAACGCGTACATAGGCGATTTGAAATTTCGATTTTGTACAGATACTTATGCTGCTGACTGTGCATATTTCCATGCGCCTATAACCATCGGTTCAGATTATCAGTAAGCCATTGTAATGTATTTTATTATATACACATTATCTAGGTGTACTTACGGTCTATTATTCGCAGACAGATTTATTAATGCTATAAAAACCCAAAATTTGCCACAAAGTGAAGATAATACAGTAAGTCGTAATCTGCTAATAGTGTTTAATGTTTGCTTATCCCAGCATTTTAGCAAGAATTGCAAAGATAAACAACTTATTAACTTTGTGGCTAGAGATATAGCACACTCGGGTAAACCATTTGACTTTTTGGTCATATGACCTTAATTCATGCGATCAATAACTTTCAGATTTTGGATACAGTGATTTGCTATTATCCTCGAAAACATATTAGATATTATATAAATTGTAGAAAGTTATAAATAATTTACTTCTATATTATATACAGCCAAAGAGATTATTTATTTGCAAGTCTAGGGATCACGATAATTTCTAGAACTATTGTCGATTATGAAAATTATTCAACTAATAGAAAGTAACGTTATCTCTAAGTGTAAAGCACTTTTAGTTACTTTTATCCTAAAGGAAAAGCTGAAATTCTTGAAACATCATTGTTTCCAAAATACACACACATCACGCCTTGATCCCGGATTGGGAAAGCAGAGTTGCAACCAGGGCACTCACTTTTCTCCTTGTGTTTTCCGTCCCGTGATGTGATAGGTGAGTCTATCGATATTGGGCACAAATCTCAGACTTCGGACTCATACTAAGCAGAAAAACCGAATAATTTCCTAATAAGCATTAAAAAAAATTTGATTAGTAACATTTCCGCTTCAGAATTATCAAACAATCAATCAATATGAACGATGGTGTTGATACGTTCGATGTTTGTTACCAAATAAACTCATTTACAGTGCGATATTAATCCAACAGAAGTGCTGTGCAAACGGCAAACACTGATAACCTGGAAACATTTAGTGAATATCTATTAATAACTCCAGTTCGGGCAATGCCGTGGATTTATAGATTTACTTTTCTGTGCTTTAAAAGAATGTTGTTTATTGAGAGTAGTTTAAGTAACACTTCTCTAAGATTTATCGTATTCCTTCTAGAGAATATTATCTTCGACATTGAAATAAAAATATTTAACGGTTTTTTCGCGGTGTTTGTGTTTAATTTTACTCCCAAAGTCTCTAAGGTTTTGCAGCCTCTACGGTCACGGCGCGGACTGAGATGTTACCATACCATACCATACCAGCCCTGTATTATATACTGCCCACTGCTGAGCACAGGCCTCCTCTACAACTGAGAGGGTTTAGGCCTTAGTCCACCACGCTGGCCTAGAGCGGGTTAGGAAACTTCACATACCTTCGAAATTCTTATCGAGAACTTCTCAGGTATGCAGGTTTTCTCCAGATGTTTTCCTTGATGGTTAAAGCAAGCGATAATTCACAAAGAATACACACATAACTTTAGAGAAGTCAGAGGTGCGTGCCCTTGGGTTTTGAACCTGCGGACATTCGTCTCGGCAGTCCGTTCCACTCCTAACTTGGCTATCGCCGCTTATTTATTACTACCTACATATTTTGACAACTAAACAAAGTAGAAAAAAATGTTGTTTAGTCTTTGTTGTCCTATGGGTAAGGTTTTTCAACATGAGCCTTACTAAATGAGTTACCTTGGGATATATTGCATTCTACAACCTAGCTTTAACACTTTTAAACAGACGCGTTATATCGGCAAAGGGTTAAAAAACGATATTTACTATCTCAATTACCATTCCTTTCAACAAAATAGGTAAACCAATTAGTAGAATTCATTATTGAACATTCGATATATTCCATGAATTTATTAGTTTGATTAAAGGGTACGTCGATAATGTGTTGGCGGGCAATCGCAAATCAACTTGTTTTGCTAATCTGTTTATATTCGGGATCAGTTCACGCCAGAATAATATTGTATTGGATTATGTGGGTGTGTGCGAATTCATTGCGGGAATTTAGATTGATCATTTAGAACCAAATACTAGAACAATTGACTATTTGTGTTTATATGCTAGGTCAAAGATTTTATATAATAATACCAGCCCTGTATTATATACTGATCCCTGCTAATCACAGGCCTCCCTTACCACTGAGAGGGTTTCGGCCTTAGTCCACCACGTTGGCCTAGTGCGGGTTGGCAGACTGGACAAACACTCAAAATTCTTTTTGGAGAATAGTTGGGTATGTAGGTTTTCTCACGATGGTGTAACGGCCATATTGCTATGTAAGCACAATGCATACGGAGCGTAATCACTCGAGAGAGTGAGTAGTGTAACGTGGAGTCCGGCGACCGGCACTGTGTACACGCGTATAACTAATAATGTAAAATGTGTTTTCATCCGCTAATAAACATTTATAAATTTACAACTATATTATTGTGGGACACTCACATATTCCCTAATAATGGTGACACCTTAACAATGTTTTCCTTCACCAAATTGTTCACCTTCACAAAATGTTACAAATTCACATACTAACCGTGACAATAATGGACACAATGAATAAAGTTGGAGTCTCTGTATGTCAATATATAGGTAATTTTTACTATTATTGTACATTGCGTATTGTTATTTATACGTCCAAAATCGGTTAAAATTTATGTTTAATTCGAAACGGTTGGTCAGATTTTAATGGTTTAATTTTTTACTAATCAGTTGAAAAAGGAACTTTTACAAAATTTTAAGTACCTACAAAAAATTACCTTCGAAAATCTAATTTTGTAGTATAATGATCAACAATCAATCAAAAGAACGATTCCCGTGGGACTTTTGTCCTTGAAATATTTACTCGAGGGCAGAGCCACATATAAAAATATTTAGAAGTAATAAATCTTTTTACAATACAATAGCCAAAGTTCATCAGTAAATGATGCAAATCATAAATTTACTCTTAATTTAAAGTCACTTTAAATGATTAGTTCATGCAGTTACAACTTGAGCGAAAGATTTACTTTATTGACAACGCCAGATTTCACTCCAACACAACAACTACAATTATAAAACTTTAATTAATCTTTTTCATATAACTACAGTTGTGTCCAATACTAGTTTTACCTACTAAATTAATCTACAACTCTTCCGATTATTTTATATTAAATAAATGTTTCTCATATTATATTATTGTATTTGTTGCCCTTGATTTGCTAGCGGGTCCACTCTAAAAAGTTCATGTGTAATAATTATTAATAATACTATATTATACTCAGTGATAATGTAGCTTCAAGTTAATTATTTTACTGGTGGTAGGTCTCTCATTATGTAAGAGGCCGTCTGGGTGGGTACCACCGCAATGTCTATTTCTACCGCCAAGCAACAGTGTGCATGCACTGTTGTGTTTCGGTTTGAAGGACATTGTAGCCAGTATAACTACCGGACATAATGAGACTTAACATCTTATGTCTCAGGATGACGAGCGCAGTGGAATGCCACTCAGTCCCTTTCTAGCCGATTTCGGCCACGGCGGCCAATCTCAACGGAGATCAGCCAGATACGCAGGAGATAATATTATAGTGCACAAGTGTGTGCGCAATACACAGGTGCACTCGCTATTCCTTCACACTCATGGTCCGGTGAGACGGCAATCCGACATGACCGGAGAGGGATCAGGCGCAGGACCAACGGCTTTACGTGCTTTCCGAGGCACGGGGGTATCACACCGCCAACTTCCTAACTCCGAGCTGCGACTGAGTAATTTTTAAGATGGAAAAACCCAGTCACAATGTTTTTGGCCCGACCCAGGATTCGAACCCAGGACCTCAGCGCGCAAATTGTACTCGTAACGCGTACGCAATACAACTACGCCACCGAGGCAGTCAGTACTTTGTTAGTCAAGGTGCTGGATGGTGTTGCTACTGTTTATGGGTTGTCGTATCGCTTTTACCATCAGGCGAACGGCATGCTCGTCTCGTCATTCAATGCAATAAAAAAAAAAAAACAATTTTCAAAATCAGATCAGTAATTCCCAAAATCTCCTTATGAATAGACCCTCCCGAATTTTGGCTCTTTATATAATAAACAATAAACACATACGTAACTTAGAAAGGGGTGACCAGGGGATAAATTCTAAACTATCAAATTAATACATCAACCTTTCAGTAAACTAAGACTTCTACAAATGCTGTAATAGAACTTCCACACTTTAAAGATTTAAAGTTTGGAACTTTGCAGAGAACTACCTCTCTAAGTTCACCTTCTTAGCGAACTACGGAGAGGTGAATTTGTATTTGCTTTCTGTTTAAGCAAACCTAATTAATTATATGTACCATTATTGATGGAGCTATGTTAAACATTTGCGTAATAAAAAAAAAATTGGAATTTACATTGACACTAATAGAAAATATATTTTTGCGACCGTCTATTATACATCTTTACATCAGCTCATATTTGTACGCTGCTTGACGACAAGATAAGAAATCTTTCAAATATTGCTCTTTTTCGACTTATACAATGCCCTGAAATAACTACGGAATTCAGACGAATGAAAATAGCGGAATAAGTGGCCCGAACGTGACAAAGCCCTTTTTGCGGTGGTAAGTTTTTCCATAACACTTTTGACTAACGATAATTTAACCATATTAAATTATTTATTAAGTACCTATATTATTTTAGACTGAACCATAATGAAAACAACATTTTCGTCCGCAAAACTGCTTTGTCGTCCCACCACACATTCAAATCCTTAACTTGCCTAACTATCACAACTATGCAACGGGCAACATTGTTTAAAAACTTCTCTCCATAGTCTAGTTGCTTAGACTGTTACCGCAGTATATCTCGTATATTAAAATTCTAATTAACATAAGTACTCCCTAATTGCAAACCTCAAATGGAACAGCGTCAACAATTACGTCACTTACGTCTACAACTGCTTGCAATAATTCAAGAGCTGGTTCTAAGTAAATATGAACATTCTGAAGTTGCTTAGCGCTAACTAGAGCAGTGAAAAATGTTGTAATGACTGAGTTAAAATAGTTTGTCTCTGGTTTTCTCGTATAAGCCCGGCTAGGTTGCAATGCAATGCTATCAGTCCTGTATTGTATATTGCCCACTGCTGAGCACAAGCCTCCTCTACTACTGAGAGGGGTTAGACCTTGTTAGGACATGTTTATTTCTGATCTACTATGCTATCCACTGCTCAGAATTCAAAATTTCGATGTTTGACTCGTGGTGCTTACCACCAGGCGACCGGCTTGCTCGTCTCGCCATTTGGTTGTATAAAACAAATCTATTTGTGGGGTCTTTAACTATTACCAGTACGTACTAATTTTTAATCTACTCCCAAAAAAAGGAGGAGCTACACTTTGTGTTTTTATTTTTTATGTACTTTATTTATTTTATTTATTTATTTATAATACTTTATTGTACACGTACATTAAAAAAATACAGTATATCCACTAGAAATAAAGTACAATATAATAATACAACTATATAAACAAAATAATTAGTATTTGTTATTGTTTTGTATCACTTTATATTTCGCTACTACACTGGCAAATTATATTTATCAAATATACAAATATCATGTCTTTATAGAAACATAAACAAGTCATTTGATCTAAAAGGTTATCATTAAAAGCCAATATCAATTAACCAATCAAAGTCATCAGTAAGCATGTTAAACTATTTTTATTTCGATTGGTGGATTTATTCTGTTGATCCGGATAGCAATTAGGATAGTTAATTTAAATGACCCGTATCAATAAAGATCACATGACAAAATTATACAATGAATTCTTATATAAAACGAAATAGTTTCTGCTTGCAGCTGCACCCGCGTTAACGCCCATTCCCAGGATAAAAAGTAGTCTATAGAACTTAGAGGTAATTTAGTTTCCTTTTGGTGAAAGAATTTTCAAAATCGGTTCAGTAGTATTTGAGCTTATCACTTAAAAACATAAAAAAAAAAAAAAAAAAAAAAACAATCTTTTTTTACAATATTAATTTAGATACATTTCGTTGATACACGTCGTTGTTTAGATATAACAACATACATACATACATACAGGGTCATTTTGACATTGCATTAATAAATAAATCCACATACTTATCTCGTTGAAAATAACGATTATTTTAACCATAGATGTCAAATAAAAAAGTGTAAATTTCGAACAAAATAAATATCAGTAAAAAGTAATTTTAAATTTACACGCCCTTAATGCCACTTCTACTGCTCTAAGAAAATTCGTCGCAGTAGCAACATCACACTTTCAGTAAGAAATACACTAACGCACACACCATATTCGCAATAAACTACAAAATGATCAAAAGATTGGAAAACTACAACCGGGATTTTTGGAGAAAATATTCGTTATTCATGGATGATTTTTGGCACGATGTTAGCAGAGGCAAAGACAAATATGTGGTTTCATTTAGTAACGCAATGTAAAAATGACCCTGTATATAAATGCATACATACCTACACACTCACGGCCTTTATCCCCGAAGGGGTAGGCACAGGGCCGTAGCGAAGGGGAGGCATTATAGGGCAATGCCCTGCCTTAATAATCAACTACTAATAAGCAAAAGACTGTAAAGAAGATGACGAAAAAATATATGTGGATTGATGGATTTAGGGGAATTTTATTACACCCTGTACATCACCCAAACAATTACATAAGTATTATCCTGACTCACACATGTTCACAAGTCAAGACAGCCAAAAATCGATTGACCAGAACAGATCAAGTAACAATTTTACTTCCACCCTACCTGTAACCACAGCTGCCCTACCTTAAATTCGAAGTCTAGCTACGGCCCTGGGTGGGCAGAGGTGCAACTGGTGCACTCACTTTTCGCCGTGCGTATTCCGTCCCATGATGTGATAGGGAGCGAGCCTATGCCATATCGGGCACAAATTCCAGACTCCGGGCTGATACTAATTAGAAAATCCCAATATCAATTTCTACCGACCCCTGGATCGAACCCGAGACCTCAGCATTGTAGTCGTAGTCGATACAAAAAAAGCATGAAATAATCAACAGTCACTTGCAAATAGATAACATTTTAGAAAAATAATATCAAGCTACAATTCAGGTGCACGTAAAGAACACTGGACCCCAAAGTTTTCAACCGACGGTAAAGTAACTTCTGACACCAGGTGCCGTTTACGACTCCAGCCTGTCCGTGTTGAGTTTAGGGCCCCTAACGACTTCTTTGGAGTTTCCTTCGGCGAAACCATAAAAAAACAGTATCATAATAATACAGCCGTCACATAACTAACCGTAATCGTTGGAACGTTGTTTCCGAACGTTTATTTTATTGACTGGACCCTAATTTTCTTTTATATTTTGTTGTTGGATTTCAAGTTCAATTGAGATAAATGGTGAGGAAAATGGAAATGTTTGCTTTTTTAAGAGCTCTTTTAGTATTATACTAGATTTTGCTCGCGGCTCCCCCCGTGTGAAATAGTTTTTCCGGGATATAAGTCCCGTTTAATATTTTCCCGGGATAAAAAGTACTTTACGTCCTTTCTAGGGTCTGCAACTATCTCCATACCAAATCATCGAAATCCGTTCAGTAGTTTCGGAGATGTGCAGTAACAAACAAACAGAAAAACAGACAGACAGAAAAGAATTATAAAAATCGCTGAATTGTTTTCCATTACTCTTCTTTAGTCACCCCTTCCTTTTATTTATCACATTTCTTTTAATGTACAGACACACCGGGATCTACTGCCTTATTATAGTAGGTATAGATAGATAGATTAAATGTTGGCAATTAAGGTTATGAAATGTAAAGTATACGATTTTTCTGAAGCGTTTTAGTTTTTTAATTTTTATAAAGTTAATGCTACTTGTTTAAATTATAAAGTCATACGAAAATATCCTTCATAGAAAAAAAAATAGAAGTTCTACATTTTTATTACAATTTATATTCGTCAAAAATATATTCTGATATTATTATTTTTTTCACATTACAGAACTGTTTAATATTTTGTCCACTATAAAAACAAGGTGGTGGTTATTTTGTTTAGTGTTACATTTAGAGGTCGAAAATAATAAATGCATGAAATTAAAAGCAAATATACGTCATTATTATAATCATAAGTCACATAAATATGACGCCCACAGATTTAAAGTGCTTTTGTGTGTTAGTTGCAAATTAATCTATTCGGCGGTTTTAGCAGTTAATTTTCATTAACGTCTTAATTATTTAAATTACAAACGGCATTATGAATAATTTGATACTACTGAAATAATGAAAAGTCAAAACAAAATTAAATGAAATGACTGATTTTGTTTCAAAAAACCAGGTTTAATGCAAAAGTTAAGTTATTGAATGAGAAAGTCACATTATTATGTTAACTGCAACTATATAAGAAAAATTAAAAATTAATCTTTCAAACAACATGTACTATCTTAAATATTTATGGCATTCAATAAATCTAAGTAATGAAATCGAGATCAAAGATACATTCCTTTAATCAGTGAATTATGGCCGATTCGTTGATGAAAACCGAATGATTTTGAAACTTGACTTTGAGGCAAGATAAAGGGAATTCAAAACAAAACTCGAATTCTAAACAAATTCAGAAATCACATAAAAATAAACTGACCTTATCCCCTAAGGATTAAAGACGTGAATTAACACTTGGCAAAGATTACATCTGATCTAAAATATACGGCGAGTCTATCGCCATACCAGACTATAATATTAAGTCAAACAATGACTACACCAAAGCAAACACATAACCTCAAACATACAAGTCTTTGTTCTCAGCATCAGAGATTTGATTAAGAAGACATAATAAACTACAGCACTAAACAAAGCTGAAACAAGGCCATAAAAATGAGCTGCGCTGAGATTATTTTCGGTTACGGTTATGCCTTTACTGTTCGGTTTAGGTAAGCTGTCTTGGCATGCATCCAGTGCTCATAGTACAGTGTTATGTGCACTAAATATTAATGCAACTGGCTGCTGGGTTTCAGTTATTGTTCATGACTCAATGTTGCTTAATAGAGTTATAGAAAATGGAATGGAAGATTAGAAAAAAAAAAAAAAATTCTGCGTATAAACAAAGACAAACAAAGTATAAACAGGTAAAGAGATACTGTCTGCGTGGTCGGCATTTAATTGGACGCTATTTATTATAAAGAACAGAGAAGGCTATTTGGCATAGCCGAATAAAAACATATATTTTCAATGTTTAAACCAGATTCATCTGTAGTTAAAATATGAAAAGATACTTTTTTGTTTATTTTTATGCTTCACTTTGAAAAAGGAACTAAATTGGATTGACGGTTCACCTTTGTATGCAGATGGTGCAGTAGTCACGTTTGTCTTGAAATATACGCTGTAGAGATCATTTTTCACGCGAAATAAACATCGCGTGGACCGGAAAACGTCACTTATTTGACTTCTTCAACGACTATTAATCAATGTGCATGGCCTTACGATGGCTAGAACATTCACATGTAGCATCACACCTTTTTCCTTCGCATAGGTAGGCAGAGATGTCACCTACATTCCACCAGCTAAGTAAGGTATGTAATAAGAGGCAAGCCTGGTCATTTGCCGGGCATAAAGGACTCCAGGCTGATACTGAGTAGAAAAACCATATATCTCTTTCCCCAACGCGGCGATCGAACCCAAATCGGCGATAGTGCTACCGCCTACGCAGTACAACCATGCTATCGAGGCACATCTTTTCATTGTAAAAGGTTTTGCATAGCCTGAACTCTTGAAATATTCAAAGGTCTATCGCGTCAAGCAAAGCATTATGACACAGCTGTTCAGTATTCTTTATTCCTGATGAATATTTCTTATATCTGCGCGATGAATCATACAACAGATGTATCTTTTTAGTTCAAACGACATTTTTGCTGACGGTATTTAATACTTTGATAACTTGAGTTTATTACTGGGGTGTTTACAGTAATTTTACGTTTCGTTCACTGTAGTAATTTAGAGTCAGAATTTTGTAAGGGCCTTACAATAAATGGGTCTTACACATCCTAATTAGCTCTAAATATAGACACTCCCCGAGAGCTTTATGTGAAAACTAAAATTGTATAATAATTTCACTGTTTATTATATACCGTTAGCATAAACGTATGAAAATTATTTGAGAAATAAATAGTTTCTATAGGTACGTTTTATTACATTTTACATAGTCTTTTATCAATGCATAGTTTGCAGTAAGAAAATACAGGTTCCCTTTAACGTGACTTACTTTATTCTATGCATTTTAAATTTTAGAACACCGCGGTTTATGTTCCGCTATAGAGTTAAACAAATAGGTAAATGTTGTCTTAAGTTTGTATAAATATGAAATAATATAAATATACTTAGCATGTGTTTTAAAGATTTTACCTTCAATTTTAGGATTGAATTAAAATCATTACGGAATATAAGGGAATATATCGACGGTAGAAAGCGGAAATGTCGTATCTCGGAAAATGCCCGAAATGACTTATTACTATATTATTGATCAGAAAAAAAAGCCGCATCGAATGGCCTAGGTCTCGTCTTCTTACGATGAAAAAAAATTAAGATACGCCATCGATTTTTTTCTAGTTTTTGTACAGTTTATACAAAAATTTGCTGTAAATAGAGAATAAAACGTTACTTTTGAAAATAAAATAGATACAACAATACGCCCAGTGTAAATAATTGTTACAACATTATTTTTCAATTATGGAGATTGATTTTCGGAGATACAGCATTTCTGTCGGCCCAAAATTTTACGTTGCCAGAGATGTGCGTATAATTATTGAAAAGTTACTACATTTCAAACATTGAATCGGATAGCGAAACTCGCACTTACGTCATAGGAACAGAGTATTGTTTTTTTGTACAGTGATTAATACTTTGTCAATACGTCACTCTAGCCAGACCCGCTCCCGTCACTTCGCTCCTACCCCAGCGTGTACCTTACCTACGCCATTCCGAACCAGCTTCTCGACTTCCAAAGCACTTCTTGAGCGACCGCTGCATCGCTCTCTTGCTAAACCCATAGTTTTGGCGTAGCGGGTGATCAGGGTGTACCGCACAGTTTCTTTCGAGGCGGCTTGCTTGTTGATCGGTTTCTTGCTTTGGGATCTGGTCGCCCTTCTCGATGCTTTTCATTGGTGGGAGGAGGCATCCGGACATGGGCAGCATCCGACCCTGAAGAAGGTGGAGACCATGAAGGCTTCCCTACGTCGAGCTGACGTGGAGGAGTGGCGTATCAGGCGGGAGGCCCTGACAGCGGGGTTCAGGGTTTTCGCGGCAGTGCGCCCGGTTTACTGCGTGGCTGGACAGGCGCCATGGCCCGGCTACGTTTTACTTGATACAGATACTTACCGGGCATAGCTGCTTCGGTGAGTAACTGTGTCGAATAGTAGGGGCAGAGGTTTCGGCTGTTTGTCATCATTGTGACAACTGCCCGCTGGATACGGATCAGCACACATTGGAGTTTTGGTCAGTCTGGGACGAGGAGTGCAGCGCTCTCAGAGCAGTCGTCGGAGGAGACCTCTCACTGCCGGCCGTGGCCGGTTCCATGGTCGGCAGCCAGAAGTCATGGCGTGTGATGGCCTACTTCTGCGAGGTGGTCCTCTAGCAGAAGGAGAGTGCCGAGAGGGATCAGGAGCGCGAAGATACCTCCCACCACCAGAGGAGACGTAGAAGACGCTAGGTGGAGGACTGATCGGCATCTCCCACCGTATGGATTGGGGGCGTTTGGAGAAGTCCACCACGGTACGGTACGGTGCCTGTCGTAAAAGACGACTAATAGGGGCCACCGGGGGTGGCGGGCGGGCGGCAGGGGGTACTATACCATACCATATCAGCCCCGTATTATGTACTGCCCTCTGCTGAGCACGGGCCTCCTCTACAACTGAGAGGGTTTAGGCCTTAGTCCACCACGCTGGCAAAACAACAGGAAACGAATATAGTTAGAGTTGAATAGAAAAATTACTGTTTATTTATTTGTTTTTTTTTGTCCTTACATTCTTAAAAAGAAAATAAAAGCGTTTAGTAAAAGATACAGCATTATATTTTTATAACTTTTATGATACTGCTTGTATGTAAAACGGGGTTTTTTTCATAAACTAGTTCGATTAAATCATATACAGCAAAATAAACATGATTCGCATGGTTTTTATTTGAGATACAGCAGATCCGTCGCATCGAAATCTTTATGTATCTTAGTTGGTCATACATTTCACTTCACAGATAAAACATTTCTGCTGCTCGACATTAAAACATCGACTGCTGTAACTAGTACAAAATCAATCAAGTAGTAACTTTAGGATATTTCGGTTAACCGTGGAAAGTAAGGTTTAGATTTTTGGAGATATGTTCCAAATCTCAACTTTCTATCTTCATAAATTTACGAGTTATGAATTTTTGAAATTGGTTTTTGGCTCTGGTGTAAAGTTGGATATTTCGAGATACGACAAAATCGCTTTTTACCGTCGATATATATGTTATATATTATATGTTATCATTTTGGAAAAAATTCAAATTTAATTGGTTGCATAGTTTGCGGTAAACAAATTTGAAAGGAAATGAAAGATATGGGAAGAAATTAGTGCATTTGGGTATCACTTTTTCGCTATACGAAATGCAAATCGTATAAAAACATCAAATAAAGGATTAGTTGAACAGAGAATCGAACCCAGGACGTCCCAGATCACAGCCTAAAATATTACCATTGGACCAACAGGCAATATGATTCATCCTAAACCAGCCAATAAATGATCGAACGCTGACTCCAGTGATTTGTTCTAAACCAAAATAAAAGGGATATATCATCGCATTGAATAAACATGATAGATGGATGGTGAATGAATACCGGTGTTCGCACATTACTTGCATATTTTATGAGCCAGCACAAATCCCAGCTTAGACATTTATCATCCATCAATAGATAGAAACAAATTATTCTCAAATCATTTACGTAAAAGCTGACTGCCTGACTGCTTGCGACTGCCTCGGTGGCGTAGTTGTATTACAGTACGACTGCAAGGCTGAGGTCTCGGGTTCGATCCCCGGGTCGGGCAAAGTGATATTGGATTTTTCTATTCAGTATCAGCCGGGACTCTGGAATTTGTGCCCGATATGGCGATAGGCTCGCCCCCTATCACATCATGGGACGGAATACGCTTGGCGAAAAGTGGGTGCACTAGTTGCGCCTCTGCCTACCCCTTCGGGGATAAAAGGCGTGAGCATGCGTCATTTACGTAAAAAAATTAACAGCCATCATGAGAACGTCTTTATTTCCCGCTTGAACATAAAATAAACAATAACGTTGACAAAAACCGATGGAAGTCATGGATTTGTTCGTAACAGTAGTCGTGAGTGAAAATTTAAATGTTTTTTACTACTTGGAGCTTTCTGCTTCCTTTTATTAAATCGTAAATGTTTTTATCGACACAAATGTCGTCCGAAGTAATAAAGCTGCCGAAATTAGATAACTTTATTATTACGCCGCCTTGGTATTTACTGAAATAAACCTTATTGTGTTTGAATAATTTTATGTCATTATAAATGTAATATTGCGTACATATTAGATTTATTATAAATCGTGTTTTATGATATTTCTGTCTTGTTATCTTGGTGTCTGACTGACTAACTGAGACAGACTGCCTCGGGTAGTTGTATTACGCTACTGCAATGCTGAGGTCTGGGGTTCGATCCCCGGGTCGGGCAAAGTGATATTGGTTTTTCTAATTCGTATCAGCCCGGAGTCTGAAATTTGTGTCCGATATGGCGATAGGCTCACCCCCTATCACATCATCACGGAATACGCACGGCGAAAAGTGGGTGCACTAGTTGCGTCTCTGCCTACCCCTTCGGGTATATAAGGCGTGAGTATGTATGTGTGTATATCTTGGTGTCGCATAGTGATTGTTATTGCATGGTAAATAGGTACTCTTATTCCAAATAAAAATATAACCAACGAGACGCTAAGGCAATTAATAGTTAACCAGTACTATGCTGGCCTGGTTTTCAAGATATATGCTAGTAGTATCTTCAAAGGAAATCTCCGGAACACCGTATAAAATTATGGAGTTTTTACTGTTTGCAACAATTACATTTCGTATTTGAATACAAATGATTCCTGCCAGCAAATACAAGAAAGCATTTTTGCATTTTCTTTATAATTATCTTTAAGTGTTTCAAAAGTTGGATATTTTTTAATATAAAACTCATAACTCATTTATTCAAACATATCGATACCTCCCACGTAAGTTGTTGTATCCCCAAAATCACAACTTTACAGTAGAGCATTTTAAAGATTCTAATTGGACTAAAAACTTCATTTATCGTTGTATCTTTGTGAAATTTGGTATATGTGTGTAACTTATAGTATTCTTGACTATGTTGAAACATAATTTAAAAAATATGTATATTTTCTGAGATATCGTTCATACAACATTTTACTGCGGAGTACAGGCTACGCTAGATGTTGTATCTCATAATTACAACACTGTACCGCGGAGTTTAGGTGTCGTCAATTGTTGTATATAATATTTACAACAATATACGCTGAAAAATATAAGCCTCATTCCACTGTATGTGGTAATAATAATATACATTGGTTAAAAATTATGTGTGTATTATTATACGTGAACAAATGTAGGTTAAGAAATATTATAAAAGATAAATTTCTTTATTTTTTTAATAGAAATAACACATACTCGAAATAAAAATCATTGAAAAAATAAAATAATGAAAATTTAGGTATACATTAAGGTTACAGATAATGTCTCCCATTACTAGGTAATAAAAAAAACGAAAATAAAACAATCATAGTAAGGTCACTTAGAAACATAATAAAAAAGACAAAAATCATAATAACTCACTCTCCACGATATTTTAAAAACATTACAAATTCTTATTAAAATCTACATAAAATAGAATAGTAAAAAGTATTAAAGAGTTTAAAATAACAACAATAACCTACTTATTTCTAAGAGATCAACTTAAAATCAGGATAACAAGAAATTAGGTACCTAATCTTTTATAATTATGATTGTCATTGTAAGTATATTTGATTTTATTCGAAGTTAAAAAAAAACCATTTTCACACTCACACATACTCGCGCCTTTTACCCCCAAAGAGGTAGGCAGATGCGCAACTAATACACCCACTTTTCGCCGTGCGTATTCCGTCCCATGATGTGCGATGTGCGCATGATGCCCCCCTATTGGCGAGCCTATCGCCATATTGGGCACAAATACCAGACTCCGGGCTGATACTGATTGGAAAAACCCTATATTACTGCCCGACCCGGGGATTGAATCCGAAACCTCAGCATTGCGGCCGTACTTTAATAAAACTACGCCACCAAGGCAGTCGAATACAACAAAGCAGTCGAGAATTTTCAAATTCATAATTAAAACAGTTGAGTTACTTTTAATCAGATAAACCTAATTTTTGGTTTAATTTGAGCCTTAAATCAATCAATTAGCTTGTCGGCGTCCACTGATAAACGTAGGCCTCCTTAAGTGAGCGCCAACCATGCCGGTCTTGAGCAAACAACTTAAATCAATAAAAAACTAATATTAGTTTTATGAGAATCTATAATAAAATGAAGATACATATATATTTATAAGATATTTAATTATGTTAAAAAAGAAAAGACTTATTTATGTACTATTCTTAAAAAAATCAACATCATTATGAGAGCCAGCAACAAAAGATAGACTCTTGAAAAAGTCGTGATATGTAACTGGAATGATTCCACTGTGACAGAGACTCATTAAGTCATCATATTTTGCCTTTTTTAAGTGAAGATGGTTGGAATAGAGAGAGCACAGCTCAGCCATACTATTTATTTGGCGTCTTCAGGTATTGATATTAATGGCAATCGTCATAGCATTGGTTTATGCCAAATCGGACTGCCTCGATGGCGCAGTTGTATTGCGTATGCGTTAAGAGTACGATTTGCGCGCTGAGGTCCTGGTTTTGAATTCCGGGTCGGGCCAAAAACATAGTGCCTGGGATTTTTCATCTTTAAATTACTCAGTCACAGCTCGGAGTCAGAAAGTTAGCGGTGTGATACCCCCGTGCCCCGGAAAGCACGTAAAGACATGGGCTCTGATCTCTCTCCGGTCATGTCGCATTGCCGTCTCACCGGACTATGAAAGTGAAGGAATAGCGAGTGCACCTGTGTATTGCGCACACACTTGTGCACTATAATATCTCTTACTTAATTGGCTGATCTCTGTTGAGATTGGCCGCCGAGGCCGAAATCGGCTAGGAAGGGATTATTATTATGCCAAATCGTACCGATATTAAATTGTAAAAGGATCTTTTGCACAAACCCACACTTTTTTATTATGTCCTATTTAACGAATATACACATAAAACGAAAACACTATGCGATTGTGGTTCTGACCAGCACAATGATCAACAAGATTTGCTGTATCAGAATCTGTTGCTAGTTCGAAGTTATTGTCAAAGATCTCCATCTATTATATTTGCTAACTATTCATTGAAACTTATTGGTAATGAAGACTCTGAAACAGTAATTTTAAATAATTTAATTTCGGGAAATCCTTTTTTATCGAATGCTTAAAGAGTATAAGGACAAATCCACCAAATTTCACGTCTCAAGGACCAGCGGTTTAGGCTCTGCGTTCATAGATCGCTCACTAAGTCAGTTAGGCAGAACAAATCATTTTATATATTAATTTTAAGACCCAATTTTAGAAAGTATTTTAACATACAACAATGAATTTGAGTAAAAAAAAAGTAATAGCAACGTATAATATAGAATTTTACTATACAACACAGTTTAGAATAACCATTCCCGAAGTAAAATGTTTTATTTATAACATACAACAATATTTAAATTTTAATGTAAACGTAAAATGTTGTATGTATTACGTATAATATTTTTAATGAATGCTCAACGACGTATAATATTGTAACTAATCTATACAATATTTTAGATTGGTATCACCATCAAAAAGTAACATTAACCTAATAAATGTGAATAAAATATTACAAACAAAAACATATCTGTGATATTTCGGAGGCTTGAATCACGAAAACTATTTAGTTCTATTTAATCTAAAGAAACATTATTATTTTGAAAGGGTGTCTCGGAGTTACTATTTTGTGTACTTGTATTATTGACCAAATCACATAGTCTACACCCTCTTGTTATACTTGTACGTTTCATTGTTATAATATATTTTAAGTAATTAAATTCCGTGAGTTAATTTTGAGAGAACTTAACCGCTTCCTTCCTTCCGCGTGCGGCCGGTTGAAAGTCCGGCGTTTTCTGTTGTATGTGACCTATACGAGACGCGAGCGCGTGATTCTCCCCGTCCCACACTCCACGTAAACCATTGCAAAGGTCTATACACTATTGTAGTCCGTTCTTGTTCGGAAGTTACAACAAAATACGTCTGGAAAATCCTTGAAAAAAACATGTTTTTGTAATTTTTTCACTTTGAATGCATTGAATAATGCAAATTGGGATAGTTTTCAGTAAAAACGCTAAACGGCATTTTTGTTGCATACAACAACTTACGTGGGAGGTATCGATATTCTTTGAATATAGTTAGGCAGTAAAGATACCTAAATGGTGTTTGAGAGAGTAACGGGCGAGCAGTCGGGGGCTGTTCGCTCGATTACTCCAATTTATTCGACTCTGAGGTGGACGACAATGCGGGTGGTCGGTCTCCTGCAGTCGTAGACGCCGAAGGCGTGCTTTATAGTTCAGGGGCTTCTTAGACCATCCGCTAGAGAGGGGCCGCGATGCGGCAACGTGCAGGGGCACCTCTGAGCAGCTATCTTCGTGCAACAAGATACCCCGCGGCCGTCCCGCATGCGCGAATGAAGGCGACCGCGGGTTTTGGTTGGTATACCGGTGTAGGGTGTACTCAGTGTTAGGGACTCGGTCCAATGCTCGTTCAGATGATGCTATACTCCCGAGTGTCAACATTGGACTGTAAGATCTTTGAAACTAACATAACCATTCCACTCAATACACAGTGGTGGTAGCGATAATGCGTTTTTTCCCCGCGATAAAAAAAAGGCAGTAAAGATAAATGTAAGAACAAGCTGCTATAAAGGAAGTAGTTAGTAAATTGTATGATAACTTCGTACATAAACACTGACTTCGTTGTTTGGAACAATAGTTTTTGTTATTATAACAAACTTTCTACCTGCATGCAAATACAGATTGCATCGCGGTATTTTCATAACGTTTCTTTAGCACAATATAAATTATGCTCCCCTGGCAGTTGAAATTTTATCAAGTTGCAAATTACGTTTGTTATAATTCGAGGTACGTTTGTTTGAGAATAAAATTCTTTTTATAGTAGAAATAGAGGAACGAGAGTGTATAAATGTTAAGATCACCAACGTCCATGAAGCTATAACTTGATAAATTCGGTCTGAGAAAGGCATTGCCAGTTTTTAGTAGAATTGGGTATTCAGAGAGACGGTCTAGTGAGTTTATTTATACAACTTTGAGGTATAGACTATAAATAATAAATATAGACACTCATAAGTACTAGTGGGGTGGCCGCTGGTAGGAGATCGGGGAACGATAGCTCACCGCCCATTCCCTGTCCGACAGCCGAACGAGTGGCAGTGTGGTTGTAAAGTGTTTGTTTTATTAAGTACCTACGTAATGCTCAAGACCGGAATGGTTGAGGCTTACTTGGGGAGACCTACGTTCAGCGGAGGACAGCAATAGGCTGATTGATAGTGACTTGAAAATTGGGAACTATTTGCTTAGGCTCAGTTTTTTCCATTCCAATATATGGTAAGAACAAAGTTATCAGTGATTCAGAAAAAATAACTAAAATCACATACATTTATATACAGAGAAAGAAATACAATATATATATTTATATATACATATATTTTTTCATATTCAACTACAAAGGATGTGTGTGTGTGTTTACTACAAAGGACTGCCTCGGTGGCGTAGTTGTATTACGGTACGACTGCAACGCTGAGGTCTCGGGTTCAATCCCCGTGTCGGGCAAAGTGATATTGATATGATTGTTTCGGACTCACTGTTAATCCCACTAAATGTCAAGCCATTGTTGTAGGCAGCTCGAGGATGATGAGCAGAGTGGACCTAATGACTTGCCCAGCAGTCATTTTTAACGGAACCGTCATCCCTTGGTGCACCTCTGTTAAGAACCTTGGCATTCACATCGACTCCAACCTGAGCTGGCAGACTCAGGTAACTTTTGTTAGTCGGAAGGTCACCGGTGCTCTACGTGCTCTCTACCGTTTTAAAAATTTCCTCCCAACAAAGACTAAGACAATGCTCGTGCAAGCCTTGATCCTACCGTTATTCGACTATGGTGATGTGTGCTTTTTGGACCTGAATGCAGATCAACTCAATAAACTCGACCGTCTTCTCAATAACTGCATTCGATTCATTTTCAATCTTCGCAAATACGATCACGTGTCTATGTATCGCTCTCAACTGAAGTGGTTACCAATTCGTGAGCGACGAAAATGGCGTGCACTCTCCACACTATTTTCGCTTCTCAAATCTCCTTCTCAACCTTCCTATCTATCTCTCCACTTCCAGTACCTCGGTGGTAACCACACTAAAAATCTTCGCTCCTCAAATAATCTTCTTCTCAAATGTCCTCCACATACCTCTGACTTCATCCACTCTTCTTTCCACGTTCAGTCCATTCTTCTGTGGAACGCGCTCCCTTCCGAAATAAGATCCATCACAACGCGCGCTGGTTTTAAAACAAGGGTCCGGAGACTGCTCCTTGATAGCTTGGCAGAATCTTCTCAACATGTCAGTTAATCTCATATATTTAATATATGTATATATGTATGTATGTATGTATATATAATATCTATATTTATGCTTGGTACCATTATGTTTTGTTGCTTTTTTCTTCTATATTTGTTATTTTATAGTATCATGTTAGTCTTATATTTATAAATATTATTAGTCGTTATTATATTTATGTTTTGTCCACTCCCTTCTCTCGTTGTGTACACCTACCTTGTTTTGTCTCTGCACCACCCAAAGGTTGACTGGTAGAAAATGCCTTCGGCATTAAGTCCGCCTTTATACTCATTGTATATAAAGTGTCAAATAAATAAATAAATAAATATTGGGTTTTTCTATTCAGTATCAGCCCGCAGTCTGGAATTTGTGCCCGATATGGCGATAGGCTCGCCCCCTATCACATCATGGGACGGAATACACACGGCGAAAAGTGGTGCCCTAGTTGAACCCCTGCCTACCCCTTCGGTGATAAAAAGACGTGAGTGTGTGTGTGTATTTTTCAGGACTTACTTACATAACCTTGCCGTGCCGCAAGGGATACACACACAGTAAAGCAACCCCAATACGGCATTAGTGATACACACGGCGTTAATTAAAAAAACAACAACCTTATGATAACAATTTTTTTTTGGTCATAGGTATTTTTGCTTTGAATATGTGAGTTTTTTTTATATCACCGCCGCCCAAAAACATAAAAACAACCAAAAGATTAAATAAAAAAATGGGTTAATTATTCCAAATAAATTTCAACATAAAACCGTGTGTCATTTAACTATTGTCATACATAACTATTATGACGATTCATCCACTCAAATTTTAATGATTCACTCTCACTTGTTCAAAACAGTTTCAGCTTTCCATCTCGCAAATTATCCAGATGAAATTTCATTCGTACTTCATGCGGTGCCTGAACGACTTCCCTCTGTTCTTTGACTCTCCCAATCCTATCTCCGAATGGACTTTTTTACAGCTGCCGGGATTTGAATGTTTTTAAGTGCCTAATATTTTTGAAAGTTGTGTTCGAGTTTGTGAGTTGTTTTATTAGAAGTTTTGTTTATTCTCGGTTACCGGAATTTTAGATTTAAGGCATCACTAATCTGCGTTCTAGAGGTCTTTAAATGAATGACTAGTAGGTATTATATAGTAATTTCTTCCACTGGACTTATTAACAGGTTACATTTTAAGAAGGTTTGTGCGTATTTCAATTATTAATTCCACTGGACTTAGAAGCTGAGCTCTTTAAATATGTACAATATTGAATACTCGGGATACTTAGTGTATTCTATAGCCAACTATAAATGTTTTTCTAGACTAGAAAACTGTGGCGTAATAAATAAATCATTAGATGCTAATGCAGCGTGCCAGACCCGCTAGCTTTTTCCGAACTCAAATGTTTACTATACTCTTTCTGAAGACAGCTTCACCTTACACATTGCATTAGAATATAATCTATTTGGTTCATTTTTAAATGAAAGTCATGGACCTCAGACTGGCCAATCAGTTAATAAATTACATTAGAGGGTTGGCACACGATGTTTTTTAAATAATTGAAACGTAGGCAGTCGATAACTCTGTACTCCGTTTACGCTGAAAATGCTTATATACTTAAAAAAACGTATCACACTCCGAATAACGTTCCGATATACACTGAGAAAGGCCAAAATCATTTCGACAACCATTGAGGGACACGTTTCATATAGGTTGACATTACATAGAAAACTAATAAAATAAATGAAAGATGAATCCGAACCAGACCCAACGCAAAAACACCACTGAAACTGAAAATGCGTAAAACAAAGCCTATTAAATTTTTTAACTTTTGGTGACGTGGTGAGGGGGGTGTCATGGGCGGCAAGAAATAAGAAGTTACGAAACTGCGTTGAGACTTTTGACTTGTCGCTCTTCACGTGGCGTTGTCTGTACCGCCATCTTATGCCACTTTAGAAACAGAAGAAATAGTGCTGATTTCGTAAATGAGCTGATCGCATCACGCCTTTAGCTGTTTTTAGTGGTGGGCAGAGGTGGTCTCGCATCTATATTTCGCCACCTATGGTAAGTTTAATATAATAGGGCTGACCCTACTGTCATTTACTGGGCACAAATCTAGTCCACAAGCCAATACTAAGCAGTGTTCTGTTCAGTATCTACAATATTTTATCCGACTAGGGATCGAACCCGAGACCTCAGAGAATAAAGTAATTTAAAAAGTTTGAAATAAAAATTAAATAAAACTTAAATGAACCCCCGGCCCAAAAAACTCTAAAAATTAAAATAATAAACGTGTCTTTGTCATTTAAGTACCTAGTAATATTTTGAGCCAAGCGTCCTCACATCGGGGGAGCGAATTCCGGACCAGGGAGACGAAAATACTTCTTTAGCGGTCCCCCGACGTGACGACGCTTGGGTAAAATTTTACTAGGAACTTAAACGACAAAGACACTTTTATTATTTTACTTTTTAGAAATTTTTGTGTCGGGGGTTATAATACAAAACTATCGAAACATTTTATGCAATAAAAAAATTAAGACAGCCTCCGCTGCGTAGTTGTATTACGGTACGACTGCAGTGCTGAGTTCTCTAGTCCAATTTCCGAGTCGGGCACTGTGATATTGGTTCTACTCAGTATCAGCCCGGAGTCGGGAAAGGTGCCCGGTAAATGGCCATAGCCCCGCCCCCTATTACATGAGACCTAGCATAGCTTGGAAAATTTTCTAGAGGTGTACCTCTGCCTACCCCTGATAAGAGAAAAAGGCTTGATGCTATGTATATTATATGACAAAAGTAAGGGTAAGAAAGGTCTATCAAAGCTAGGTTAAGAATAATCGCAAAAGCAAGTCATCGGAGTTCTTTGGTACAACCCAATGCTTGCATAGACATTCCGTGGCATATGTTTGACCTACTTTTTGCTCCGACTCAGTTGTAAACTATGAACTATTATTAATATCCTTGCGGGGACCGACAAGGAATGTTGAATCACTGGCTGTCTCGCTATAACGATTGTAAAGTAAGAACTATATATTTTATCGAAACTGATAATGTATATTAAGTTGACGGTTAATTTCCGTTCAATATAATAGTTATGCCGAGACTGTCTCTCTAGGACCAACAATATTATTTATTTTAATTTGGGATTGCCAATAGATTATGCACAGTTTCAAAATAAACATGCATTATCCGAATTTCATGCTCCTTAAATAGGTTTTTTTTTTAAATATATTATATTGATGATATCAATCGCTCTTCTATCATTTCCATCTAGCGTACGTAGTCATAAAATATGAAATATTTTATTTATGTACTAGCTGTGTCCTCAACATCGTTTGCGAAGACATATTTACTGGTGGTAGATCTCTCATATGTAAGAGTCCGTCTGGGTGGGTACCACCGGAATGTTTATTTCTACCGCCAAGCAGCAGTGTGCATGCACTGTTGTGTTTCGGTTTGAAGGACATTGTAGCCAGTGTAACTACTGTACATAATAAGACTAAACATCTTATGTCTCAGGATGACGAGTGCAATGGAATGCCACACAGTAATTACTTTGTAACTTAAGGTGCTGGATGGTGTTGCTACTGTTTATAGGTGGTCGTATCGCTTACCATCAGTCAAATGGCATGCTCGTCTTGTCATTCAATGCAATAAATCATTTTTTTTAAGCCTTTCTTCTTTCCATCCATCCCCGACTTACCCTATATTTTATCACTTATAATACCACAAGAGCTTCAAAATTATCGGGTATTTCCCGATAGGTTCGTTGCAAACAAATGAAGGAGTCAAGTTTTTCAGGTTAAAAAATCACGAGCGCGAAGCGCTCGTGATTTTTCCTGAAAATCTTGACGACTTTATTTGTTTGCAGGGAACCTTGAGGGAAATGCCAGATAATTTTGAAGCTCGTGTGGTATTCGGGGGATTATTTTTCCGTCCCAAATGTCGGCCAATAGAATTGCACCATGAGATGAAATGAACAGTCAACAAATAAGAATTTCATAATATATAGTAACTACCAGAGAAAATAATCAAAAAATTATCAGTATAATACCATGTAGGTTGTACCACGTGACGTCGAATGGTGCAATTCTATTGGTCGATATTTGGGTCGGAAAAATAATCCAAAATAAAACTCAATATTTTTTAGTTATTATATTTTGAATCCAATGATTGGTTTTGGCATGATACGCCAACTAATATTTAGGAAAACTGATAAACAGACAAAAATTTTAGAATTGTTTTACGTTTTGTTACATAATATTATTCCTCGTGTCTTTCCAAAAATATTTTATAGCAGACACGGTAATTCTACGGTTTGATTTAGGACTAGGTGTTGCCCGCGGTTTCGCCCGCATGAAAGCCTTTCCCGCTACAAAAGTCCCTAAAACACAGTACAACACCAGCGCCATCTACTTAAAGAACCAGATTAAAAATGTCCATTATACATAAAAATGTGTAGCATGTATGTTAATCCAAGACGTGATCTACCCGTGTGTCAAATGTCATCCAAATCCGTTTAGTTGTTTGCGGTTACATCTAACAAACATATTTACATCCAAACATTTTCACAATCTTTCGCATTTATAATTTTAGTAAGAAGTAAGATAAAATAAGAAGTAAGATTATGAACGAGATCTAGCTTAATTTAATTGCTCCTCTAATCAAACCATTGACCTTCGTAAGAATGGGGCTAAATAACTCTAAGAAATTGACTATACTACAAAATTATAAGAAACTGAATTAATCTGTTTCACAACTTCTGAGTAAATGGTACTCGTCACATAAATGTATAAGCCGATCAAATACAAAAGTTACACTAATCTATGCTCCCAAATAAATGGCAATAAAATGAGTACTATCAACATTAGCATTATTATTAAATATAATACGATAACTGGAGTTTTGGCGGGAACTTGGAAGTGTCATGAGGTGCTCTTGTTTTAATTCATTATTTTGGTGATACTTAGTGTTATATTGCATAATTATGGTGGTATATTGTCCAATATAGTTCTATTAAAGGGCTCAAATGAAGTGAATTGAAATAACTGTGCTAATCAAATTGTGCAAGATGAACAGTAAATTGCGTGTATGTGTTATGTGACAATTAGTGCTACGTGTAAATAAATAGTTATAAGCGTGAGTACCCTTTATGTAATAGCTGTTAAGTGTAGAACTAAGTAAATAAAAAGCATTTAACACTTTTGCCTGCCCCTTTTGGGGCAGTGCTTGAACATAGTTTTTATTCCAACAAGTAATGTCTCTACCTGCCCCTTTCGGGGCAGTGATTGACGATAGTTGTTTACGAATTATCATTTTAGCAATTAATGTTTCTGCCTGCCCCTTTCGGGGCAGGGCTTGATGATAATTGTTATTTTTGCAATTAATGTTTCTGCCTGCCCCTTTCGGGGCAGGGCTTGATGATAATAGTTTATTTTTAGAAACTTAATGTGTGCAGGACGCATACGCTAAACAGCGCATGCGCGTCTTCAACGCCTGCGCAGTAGGTCACACACGATCTGAGCGAGATGGGTGATGAGCGAGAACACGAGTCAAACCGTGTCTTATCACCCATAACGTTATCACGCCCCCGCATGCGCGGTATCAACCTACCGGCATGTAACTAGGCGCAGTCACTTAGAGTAGGGTTTTGCCTACCCCGCTACGGTAGCGGGGTCATTATATATACAGAATTGATAATTTTATCAATCGAATTGTCTCCTATGTGCGTCGATTGAACGTAAACTTAGTATAAGTAATGTAAATAACCTTTTCCGTGGCGCACATAGGAGATATTAAGTTATGTAACCTAATAGAGTCCCTTAATGCCTATATGCCCAGGCATCAATAGTTTAGGGCAAACATCAGATTACTCCGTAACGAGTAAATATGTACGCGTTACATAACACGTAACGGCCACCAAACGCGGCCTGAAATTCGGGGCTCTCCCTATGGGATAGCCCCGAACCACTTAAGCTAGCCCGGTCGTCGAGATATTCGAGCCAGTTCGAGCAAGCGACAAGAAGAAAAATAGAAGAAAACTGGAAGAAGTCTGCAAGAAACCTGGAAGAAGTCAGCAAGAAACCTGGAAGAAGTCTGCAAGAAAGAAACACGGGAACATATACGGTGCATATCGTACCCACGCTGGGTGCACGCCTCCATATCACTGTACGCTGTACCTACCAATTGTTTCTTAATTAATAAATTCCCAATTTTACCTGTCACGTGGTGTTCTTATTTCACGCAATCCAGCGCAAATCAATGTTAGGTGCCTCGGTGCCTAACATTCTGGTCCTTCGTGAGCCGGATTGCCGTGATTAAGAATGCCCGTGACTAGGTCCGTGGGAAGGCAGACCGCTTCGGCGACTGCGACCGGTACGTCAGCGACAGCGACTGAAACTACTGCAACTACGACTACAGAAGAATCGTCTCAGCCGACCGTCGCCGACGCCGTCGTGGAGGAGCAGACCGCCGCCACGACGAAGACGCCGCCCCAGCCGCCACGAAGCAAGCCATCCTCCTCTGTCAAGCAAACTTCCAAAGCACGTCGCCTCGCTCAAGCCAAAACTGAGCTCGCTAAATTACGAGTCGAGTTGGCCGCCGCGAAATTGGCCGAAATCGAAGCCGACGACAGCGCCGATGAAGACGTCGATTCCGTCATCAGTATTACTGAAGCCGAACAATCTCAGCGCGTCAACAACTAACTGGCTTCGACAAAGCCACGAAGAGAATGCGCCAGCGACCACAGCCGCGTCCTGGCGCATCCCGGCATCTGTACCGGCGGGAGTCACCGCCGCACCCCCGCCGCCTCAGCAACTCGATAGTTCGCAACGGTTGCCAGTGACGACCGCCACGTCCTGGCAACCCGCCGAAACGCAAGCCCCGCCGCCAGCGATCACCGCCGCATCCTGGCAGCCGAGTTTTAGGGCTGCGCAACCGCCGCCAGTCATAGCCGCCTGGCAAGCCGTGAAGCATACACCAGCGATCACAGACGCATCCTGGCAACCGAACCCCGACGCTTCACAGCATCCGTCGAACACGGGCCATATCAAGCAGCCCGCGACCGACACAGGTAACCCCCCGCCCCCCCCGCAGGGGGCCACGCCTACCGCTCCTAAAACAAAAACGGAGCTTCAAGAATTGGCGTCAGCTATCACTCAAGCCGTGCAAGCCGCACAATATAGACAGCCCCTGAAGTACTCCGAATTACCTAACTTCAGTGGGGCCCATCAAGAGTGGTTAACATTCCGCGCCGCATACAGCGAGACATCGTGCCATTTCACACCGGTTGAAAACATGTCCCGCCTACGCCGCAGCCTCCGCGGAATAGCAAGAGAAGCAGTGCAAGGCCTACTTATTACGAACGCCGACCCGAATGGGGTCATGAAGACTCTCGAAACCCGTTTTGGAAGACCCGAATCAATAGCCATGGCCGAGATGGACAGACTGCGCGCGCTACCAAGGCTCACCGAGTCACCGCGCGACTTGTGCACCTTCGCTACAAGAATCCAAAACATCATCGGGACACTACAGGCGCTCAACTGCACTTTCTATATGTACAACCCCGAAGTCACAAAGGGGTTGACAGAGAAGCTCACACCAACACTCAAACGACAATGGTACGAGTTCTCCGCTTCGCAACGAATTGAAGAGCCAGACTTGATTAAATTCAATCGCTTCATAATGCGCGAAGCCGACTACTGCAGCCCGTTCGCCTCCGCCGAAATAATAGTTGACCGCACTCCTGTCAAGAGCAACGACGGGGTACCACGGAGACAACAGCGGGTGCACACTGCAGCAGAGAAAACAAGCGTGCCGACATGCAGTCTGTGTGGCAACCAAAACCACACGATCGCCGACTGCACGCGCTTCAAGAACGCCGACACAAACGCAAGATGGGACGAAGCTAAAAAACACCACTTGTGTTTTCGATGCCTGAGACGCCGCAACGAGCAACACAGATGCAAGCCGAAGCCATGCGACGTCGACGGCTGCGAGCGGTATCACCATAGATTACTTCATTCTCCACCGAAGTCAGCCGAACCGAAGAATGAAGAAATAGTGAAGGATGAACAAGTCAACTCTGCGTGGGCGCCGCGAGCATCCTTCTTGAAAATCGCTCCCGTACGCATCGCCGGTCCGAACAAAACAATCAACGCCTACGCATTGCTCGATGATGGGTCGACCGTCACCCTCATTGACGAAGAACTCGCCCAAGCTATAGGGGCCGAGGGCCCTGAAGAATCGCTGCACATATGTACCTACGACGGAACAACGAAGAGCAGCGCGAGATCACGCCGGATCTCATTCCAGATCAGAGGTCAAGGTCGAGATCACCGCATCCAGCACATCGACGCCCACACAGTCGGTGACATGCGACTCGCCACCCAGAACATACCTCGAGAGGCGGTGCAAGATTGCCGCCATCTCAGGGGTATCACCGCACACCTCAACTCCGAAGAAGTTCGACCTCGCATACTTATCGGCCAAGACAATTCGCATCTGCTGTTGGCCACCGCAACAAGAACAGGCGAGAAGAACCAACCCATGGCGTCACTCACACCACTGGGCTGGGTTGTGCACGGTGGCCGCAACCGGACGCTGGGACATCGGGTGAACTTCATTTCTCACATGACCGCCGCCGATGTCAACATGGAGCAACTGGTCAGAGAATCAATCACCACAGACACTACGTTCATACAGCCAAGAAGGCCACGCAGCGATCCAGACGAGAAGGCGTTGAAGATGCTTCGCGAGAACACGAAGCAGATGACCGACGGAAAGTATCAAACCGGCCTACTGTGGAGGTCGGAAAACGTAAAAATGCAGAAAAGGTACGAAAGTGCACCAGAGATCACAGCCGTATCCTGGCGCACCCCGGCGCCAGCACCGGCGGGAGTCACTGCCGCACCCCCGCCACAGCTTTCCGAAGCATCGCGGCAGTCGCCGGAGACGACTGCCGAAGCGCAAGCCCCGCCGCCAGCGATCATCGCCGCATCCTGGCAGCCGAACGTTAGGGCTGCGCGCCCGCCGTCAGTCGTCGCTGCCAACGGGGAGAGCAGCCGGGTGCCTACGAAGTACAATGTCGCTGATGACGCAACCCGCGACACCCCAGAAGAGTTCGGCGCAACACACAGGTGGTTCCACAGGCCAGAGTTCCTGAAACAAGACCCAAACACGTGGCCCACCGAAGACAGCCAAGCTACGCACACGACGGGTGAAGAGAAGAAAGTAACCGTCGCCGTCATAACACAAAAGCGACGGTTACGCGAAGCCCTGCCAGATGTCACCCGGTTCTCGTCGTGGTTGCGCTACCTGCGAGCGACGGCGAGAGTGCTCCGGGCGATTGAAATGTTCCGCCAACGAGCCCGACGCGTCAACCACGTCAGGACGAAGAGAAATCCCCGTCGCGATCCAGACTGGCGCGCTACAGCCGCCAAGAAACCGCAGCGAACAAAGCTCGTCACCCCAAATACGAGCACCCACGCCCCATTGCCAGCGGAGCTACAGCACCGCGCCGAGATGTTAACAATACAGGCATCTCAAGAAGAGGCGTTCGGACCCGAGTTGCGCGCCTTAACGAGCGGCGCGTAAGTACCCCGTAACAGCCGCCCACTCACCCACGTGTCCGTCAGCCCAGATGACCCGGAGGCCCTGACCCCCAACCACCTCCTGTTGGGCAGTCAGGGCCCAATCGCCGCACCGAGCTTCTCTGCCGACTACCCATACGGCGCTAGCGTGAACTTACGCGCCGCACAACAACTGGCCGACGAGTTCTGGGCGCGCTGGCTGAAGGAGTACCTCCCCGAGCTCCGTAACCGGCGGGAGCCGCACGGAAGAGGCCCCACGCTGCAGATCGGTGACCTGGTCCGGATCGTCGACGGCACCCTACCCAGAAACACATGGGTGCGAGGGCGCATCTGCGGAACGCATCCGGGACCCGACGGCATCGTGCGCACCATCGACGTCGCTACGCGGGGCGGAGTTCTACGCCGGCCTGCCAAGAAAGTCATCGTGATCCTGCCAGCTGACGAGACATCATCCTGCACCGGTGAAGAAGGTGCATCGCCCCCAGCGGCCAATGCACGGCGGGAGGATGTGCAAGATGAACAGTAAATTGCGTGTATGTGTTATGTGACAATTAGTGCTACGTGTAAATAAATAGTTATAAGCGTGAGTACCCTTTATGTAATAGCTGTTAAGTGTAGAACTAAGTAAATAAAAAGCATTTAACACTTTTGCCTGCCCCTTTTGGGGCAGTGCTTGAACATAGTTTTTATTCCAACAAGTAATGTCTCTACCTGCCCCTTTCGGGGCAGTGATTGACGATAGTTGTTTACGAATTATCATTTTAGCAATTAATGTTTCTGCCTGCCCCTTTCGGGGCAGGGCTTGATGATAATTGTTATTTTTGCAATTAATGTTTCTGCCTGCCCCTTTCGGGGCAGGGCTTGATGATAATAGTTTATTTTTAGAAACTTAATGTGTGCAGGACGCATACGCTAAACAGCGCATGCGCGTCTTCAACGCCTGCGCAGTAGGTCACACACGATCTGAGCGAGATGGGTGATGAGCGAGAACACGAGTCAAACCGTGTCTTATCACCCATAACGTTATCACGCCCCCGCATGCGCGGTATCAACCTACCGGCATGTAACTAGGCGCAGTCACTTAGAGTAGGGTTTTGCCTACCCCGCTACGGTAGCGGGGTCATTATATATACAGAATTGATAATTTTATCAATCGAATTGTCTCCTATGTGCGTCGATTGAACGTAAACTTAGTATAAGTAATGTAAATAACCTTTTCCGTGGCGCACATAGGAGATATTAAGTTATGTAACCTAATAGAGTCCCTTAATGCCTATATGCCCAGGCATCAATAGTTTAGGGCAAACATCAGATTACTCCGTAACGAGTAAATATGTACGCGTTACATAACACGTAACGGCCACCAAACGCGGCCTGAAATTCGGGGCTCTCCCTATGGGATAGCCCCGAACCACTTAAGCTAGCCCGGTCGTCGAGATATTCGAGCCAGTTCGAGCAAGCGACAAGAAGAAAAATAGAAGAAAACTGGAAGAAGTCTGCAAGAAACCTGGAAGAAGTCAGCAAGAAACCTGGAAGAAGTCTGCAAGAAAGAAACACGGGAACATATACGGTGCATATCGTACCCACGCTGGGTGCACGCCTCCATATCACTGTACGCTGTACCTACCAATTGTTTCTTAATTAATAAATTCCCAATTTTACCTGTCACGTGGTGTTCTTATTTCACGCAATCCAGCGCAAATCAATGTTAGGTGCCTCGGTGCCTAACACAAATGTTTTTTTTGTTGCCGCCAAAACTCCTCGATAAAGTCTTGGTCAGGTAGCCACTGCTTTACTACGACGTACTACTAAGGATACAAAAAAAAACAACAAATTATGCGTCTGAAGGACTTGCATCCATGGACAAGAATAAATTAATAAAAAAAATACGATAACTCTCAAATAAAATTTCCTTGAAACTTATGTAACAGGCCCTACATTTGTAATTATATGATTAATTAACTAATAATGTGCTTGAAATTTTGAAAACCGAAATTCATTAATCGTTCATTAGTCTGTCCACATGACCATAGAACTTGATAACTGATGTTTAATATTTAACTACAAATGATTTAGGTGATAATCTTAATATGTAAGAGTTCATGACGCGGCAGATTGATTCGTCTATTTCCACCACCAAGGATCAGTGGCCATTTTTGACGTTTGAAATAAAAAAAAACAGTATATCCAATAATCCCTGGCTATGTAAAACCTCATGTGACAAGATATCGACCCTAGTGCTGGATCATGCAGGGATTTTTATCAATGTCGATATACGGATGAAAGAACTGCTCACCTCTTCATTAACGACTGTTTTCAATAAGTGATCCAAAGCTCAATCTTCGTTCTGGTCTCGAGAGTAAACCAACCAAAATTAGTCGTTAGTAAACATATCAATACTTTGTTTTGTTTGGTCCACTTACGCGATAGATCGAAAAATTGGGATCGTTTATAGAAAACGGTAGTAAGTTGTTAAAAAAGATATAATTTTTGTTACCCATAGAAATTAAGATGTTACAGGGTGATATTTCCTAAATCCTTGATGTTCATTTACTTTACAGTAATTCGTTGATGAGATTTTAAGATTTCCAATCAATTTAAACCATGCGTTAGGAGCCAGAATTAGTCAGTAACAAAATTTAAGATAGCAATCTTGTCTGACGTTATTGAACAAAAATATTATTACATTATATAATTTCATCACAAATATTCAGTTTATTTGAGTAATTTTGAGGGCGATAATAATAAGTTGGCCTCAATTGCGAAAAAAGCAATTACCAATTTCTTGGCGCCCACAGTCCTCAATTACGCCTTTGATTGCTAAATAAGGTATTCCAAAATGAAAATATTTCCATTGTAGATTATTTTTAGGTAAACAGTATTAGTATTTGGATTATCGTTCATTATAAATGTATAACAAATTTTGTTTCACCTAAGTTGTAAAGAGGTAGAGGAAGAGCGCCGTCCCGGTGGATAGACACAGTAAAGGCGTCTATAGGATCCAGTGCCCAGGCTTGCCTACGAATGGCACAGAATAGGAATGCCTGGAGGAAGGTGGTGCGAAGTGTACAGGAGAGCCACACGCATGGTGGTCACGACCCTCAGTAATGAGGAAACGACTAGGAAGAAGAAGAAGAAGAAGAAGAAGTTGTAAACCGTTAAAGCAAAATCTGTAAGTAAAGGAAATAGGTTGGATAATTTTTCTTCAAATCCACGCATAATGACATGCCTAATTTTTTTTTTTTAGTAGGTGCATTATATTGTTACATATATGCGGAGACTATTCATATGCAATATGTCCATTTAAGTATGTATATAATATAAAGTTGTATTAGTCTGTAAGTCTTCCTAAAAATAAAAAAATAAAAAATAAAATAAAAATAATATCACGACGGGACGTAACACTTTTTGATCTTGTTTATTTAAAAGACGAGGTCAATTCTGACTATGTAAGGATCGTAGAGTATTTATATATATTTACATCAAGGGTTAAGCCCAAAAAGAATTATAATAGACTAGCTTTTGCTTACGGCTCCGCCCGTCTGAATAAGTTTTCCGGGATAAAAGCCCCGCTTCATATTTTACCGGGATAAATATCTCCGGCTATGTTACTCACTGATAATGAAACTTTATATTGGTGATAGAATTTTTTAAATCGTTCGTGCAGTTTTTGAGTTTACCTATATGTAACAAAAATACAAATTTTTCCTCTTTACAATATTTGGGTAGATATCGAAAGTTAAGCCCATTGATCTTCCAAGCATATGCAAAACATACCAGACCCCATATAAAAACACAAAAAGGGTGTATAAAAAACATTTCATTGGGGTTAATATCAGGATTGCGGCTTGAAATCACTAAAACAGTTACATTGTTAATGCTAATTTAAAAATTCAAATGTACGTAGAAATAATTCATTGTGGCTTTGTGTTTCCCCTCCTTTGATTTATATAACTTACGCTCCATTCTTAAATGTTAATGGGAATTATTAAGAAATTTCCTGGAATTTTATTTATGGAAGCCGAGTGTGATTTGATTAGCTCCTGCGACAAAGCCTTTGTCTTGAAGTTAAACAAAACTGGTTAAGATTTACAAGGTGCGGTAAATTTAAAAAGTTATAATGACACATCACTGTGTGCAAAATAAATGTATATGCACAGGAGTGTGTGCTTGTGTGGTGTGTGAATAGGGTGTGAAGAATATTAGATAATGGGTTTCGCCGCCAACGCCGGTGGGAGGAGGTAAGGGGGGATGTGTGGTCATAGGATCAGTGTGAGTGAGTGGTGGAGTGAATTAGTGAAGGAATATCGTTGAAGAACTAGTAAGCTTGGATTACTGGTTAGCTTATGTAATTTTTTTTATTGCATTAAATGACGAGACGAGCATGCCGTTCGCCGACTCGTTCGAATTACAAAGTACTGTGTGGCATTCCGTGCGCTCGTCACCCTGAGACATAAGATGTTAAGTCTCATTATGTCCAGTAGTTACACTGGCTACAATGTCCTTTAAACTGAAACTCAACAGTGCATGTACACTGCTGCTTGGCGGCAGAAATAGACATTGCGGTGGTACCCACCCAGACGGACTCTCACATATGAGAGACCTACCACCGGTAAAATGTACTATGGGTGTTATTCGCAAAATTACATATTGAGGTATAAATGTATCCTTTTTATTTTTTATATACCCAAGAGTAACCATAATACCTTTATAGACGGAGCTATGATTTATATATATATTACTTGTTACATTTTTTCTTATATCACTTCAGTATGGAGTCGACGCAACAAATTTTTTTAAACATGTAGAAAATATTTGATTTAATTTTTATTACTGGTCATCTGTCTGACGTCAACACCTTCTGGAGATCAAAACTCAGGCAAATCATGTTAGCGAACAGAAATCAGACTTGCTAGTGAAAGACCTTACGCTAATACCATACCATACCAGCCCTGTATTATATACTGCCCACTGCTGAGCACGGGCCTCCTCTACAACTGAGAGGGTTAAGGCCTTAGTCCACCACGCTGGCCTAGTGCGGGTTGGCAGACTACACATACCTTCGAGATTCTTTTTAGAGAACTTCTCAGGTATGCAGGTTTCCTCACGATGTTATCCTTCACCTTTAAAGCGAGCGATAATTCACAAAGAATACACACATATTTTTTAGAAAAGTCAGAGGTACATGCCCTTGGGTTTTGAACCTGCGGACGTTCGTCTCGGCAGCCCGTTCCACTCCCAACTAGGCTATCGCCGCTTACGCTTATGCTTAACAATAATAGGTAGGTAAGTTAACTTGATTAGGGCGTTTACTGTCCTCACAGGTGAGGATCGCGACGCGTTCTTCCCATTATTATTTGTAAAAATTATTTACATATTTTTATCTCCCCTTTCCTGCCAGCTCGACCTAGCTTCTTTGGTTACTTTTATTGATATTATTTAATGTAAAATGTCTGTAGTTATATAAGTGACTTAATTGTAATAATAATATAATCTAATGTACTTATTTTGACCAATCATAAATGCAACTATGTTCGCCTCCGTGATTATTTATTTTATTTTAATAATTACCAAACAATAACAATATCAATCATCCCAGTAACAAAACGAGGGAAATATTCAGTAACATTTATTCTCCTGAAACAGAATTTCCTTGTAAGAAAGGCCATTGTCCCAGATGGATAACTTAATTAACTTAATTCTGTGTCGCAGAAGCGCTTGCCGCGACCTGACGCCAAATCGCTTTAAGCACAAAAATTACTTATTTATTTTGCACGATGTTTCTGGTTTTGTCTTTATTTTGCACAATGTTTCTGGTTTTGTCTTCTTTGACATACGTTCGTATTCTAGAGGTAGATAGAAGTTTTGTGCGTTCACTAATTGCTGAGCTTATTTTTAACCGACTTTCAAAAAAGGAGGAGGTTCTCAATTCGTGTGTTTGTTTTTTTTATGTAACTACTGGACATAATGAGACTTAACATCTTATGTCTCAGGGTGACGAGCGCAGTGGAATGCCACACAGTACTTTGTTAGTCAAGGTGCTGGATGGTGTTGCTACTGTTTATGGGTGGTCGTATCGCTTACCATCAGGCGAACGGCATGCTCGTCTCGTCATTAAATGCAATAAAAAAAAATAAAAAAAGATTTCTTTATCTTTACTATTACCTAATAATAAAACTTATGATGTTTAACTGTTTGCATCTCTGGAGCTATAACTCCAATTGTAAAAAATCTTTCATCCTTGAGTGCTGGAGGATTTTGTCCTGAAAACGGGCTTTTAACCAAAATCAGACTAACTGTTACTATCAACAATACTTAAACATAATGTTAACATCGTTCATGTTACTGCTTACTAAATCATATCAAAGCAGGTGTTCCGTCCCGATACGCTGTGCACTCTAATTATTGTGTGCGTTAGCCTAATGCGTTATGTATATCAGTATGGTGACAGTTATGCACGACTGACGTGAACCAGAGCTTGATGGATGTCTCAAACACATGTGGTGAAGGATTTGGACAAATATTAGGATATATAATAAACATAGTATAACGCCTTTTCCTTTGAACGGTAGGTTGAGGTGTTAAATGCTCTTTCACTAGCTATGTTGGCTCTCGTGTAATAGAGTAATACCATTTACCGAGTAAATTTCCGGACTTCAGTTTGATACTGAGCAAAAAAACCCAAGATCACTCTTCCCACCCAGAATTCAAACCCGAGACCTCAGCGCAGTGATTGCGCTAGGCACGAATACAACTACAAACCTATTTGGAATTTAAAAAGTACATTTTAATGGATTCATGCCAGGATCTAGGTAAAGGCAAGCCTAAATACTCACGAGTACAAAGCTAACGATTTTGTTTGTTTGAAGTCCCTAATCTCTGGAAATGCTCCAATTCTGAAATTCATTTTACTACTGAGAAACATTATTAATATTTTGAAACGTAATATGCTGTATTTTTTGACTAACCTAGTTTTATATCCTTTGAAATATAAAGCGTCTCTTGTGTTGACCAACCCAGTTTTTTTAATGAAGGTTTTGTTGCGCCGAAAAATGTTACTATTTTTTTACCATTTTATTAAAATATTTTGAAGCGGAAAACGTATTAAATCAAATCTATCGCTGACACAACCTTTCTCAAAAACAATTTCAGTTTCCAAGATTACTGTGTTGAAAATACATAAGGCGCGTTGCAGACGCTCTGAATTCGTGTAGAAATATGCAATATTAAACTGACAGTGGTTGGTTGCTATAAGCAAACTTAAACCATCATAATCCTTATACGCAAAACTACATACAGCCTTTGTGTGTTGTACTTTTTGCCCTCTTTCTGGATCAATCGGCTTATTTTTCGCTAACGAGAAAATGTACATTTTGTTATAGTCACCTTTGCTACACTCAAAAATATTTTACAATACCGTATTCACTTTATTCCAATAATCCTTTGTTACCTCATACTTATAAGCAATCGATTTCGAAAGATTTCTCATAATGTATCGATGTGAATCCAACCGTGCAAATAGGGCTTATCTCTCAATCGCTTTTTTAAAAAGTACGATAACTGACTCGGTGATAAATTTAAGAATTTTACGGATCGTCGAATCGCACAAATGTTAAAATATTTTTTTAAGGAGATTGAAGTCGGATTACATTTATTTTATGTTAAAAGGGATAGTCAGGCGAAATATTACGTTTATTTTTATATTAAACACTACGATAATATTCCTCAACTGTGTAAGTAAATATAAATTACTATATTGATATTAAACATGAACTACTCAATATTATTTGATTTTATTAATATGTTTATGATGAATTATCACTAGCCATACCACAGACGGACGTGGACGATAGCCTAGTTGGGAATGGAACGGTCTGCCGAGACAATGTCCGGAGGTTCGAAACCCAAGGCACACACCTCTGACTTTTCGAAGTTATGTGTGTATTGTTTATCAATTATCGTTCGCTATAACGGTGAAGGAAAACATCGTGAGGAAACCTACATACCTGAGAATTCACGATAAGAATATCGAGGGTATGTGAAGTCTGCCAATCCGCACTAGGCCAGCGTGGTGGACTAAGGCCTAAACCCTCTCAGTAGTAGAGGAGGCCCGTGCTCAGCAGTGGGCAGTATATAATATAGGGCTGGTATTATTATTATACCACAGAACCTCACGCCTTTTATCCCCGAAGGGGTAGGCAGAGGCGCAACTAGTGCACCCACTTTTCGCCGTGCGTATTCCATCCCATGTTATAGGGGGCGAGCCTATCGCCATTTCGGGCAAAAATTTCAGACTCCGAGTTGATACTGAGAAGGAAAATCTAATATCACTTTGCCCGACTAGGGAATCGAACCGGATACCGCAGCACTGCAGTCATACCGTGATGTAAGTACGCCGCCGAGGCAGTTACTAGTCCAGAAATTTATTTTCTAATGATAGCGTCGCGCTGTTAAGCTATTTGTTTTAGTTTCTGTGCTCAAGATTTGAAATAACATCCCACAACCAACAGTTATGAGTCAATTAAACTAAACTATCCGTATTACAGTAATTCCTAAACAAACCCGAAACTTTACTGACTTATGTTTGGGGAAGAATTCTGAATTTATTCTTTACTGCTTACATAATTTTTGGCGACAATGCGTTACATGTTGGACTTATATAAAAATATAATAAATTACGTAGAACGGTGGTATCAATGTAAGTTTTCGCATGTCTTCAGAATAAATTGTGTTTCATTTATAGGTAAGGTAAGGTTTTACACTGGATGCAGGTTTTTGACAGGTCCGTCTGGAAATCTTTAGGGGAGGCCTATGTTCAGCAGTAATCTTCATGTGCCTAATGAAGATAAAGAAGATGAAGATTTTACGTCAAATATTTAAAAAATACGGGACGGGACATTTTATCTTTAGCATGTAGACTCATTAGGGATACTTGTAACTTCAATCATTATGAAGTTGAGGAACTAATTAAATATATTTATTATAAATCTACGAGAGAAATGGAAATTAATCCTAGCAATAAGGCTTACCTACATTTCGTAGTGAAATTTGCAAACCTAGAGTTTACAAGTATTTCACTCGAGCACGCACATAACTGGCACACTTTACGTGCGTATAAACGTTATTTTATAATTTCACTTCGAGATGATGTGAATTACGGTTACAATAAACTCATTGCGAATAATTTGTTACAGTTAGAAATCGTTCTTAGTTACAACGCGTTTTCGCTAGTTTAAGCTAGTTTTCACTAAATGCCTTTGTTACAATTAGAATTAACTGCTGCTAAAAATTACTATCAGTGAAAACGAGTTCTAACTAGACAAAACACGTTTTGTTGAAAAGATTCAGTTAAAACTGTTTCAACCGAGGTTAAAGTTCATCATGCTTCATGATTGGTGGAGAGACGTCACCTGATTCGACGTGTGGGGAGTCGACTCGCATACGAGCGCTAGCCACCCGCGCGCTCATTCCTGTGTTGTTATTATTCTAATAAGTACGTATTAAAAAAACGGCTAGGTTAGGTTTTTTTTTAACAAAGGCATTTAGTAATATCTAGTTTTACCTAGAGAAAATGCATTGTAACTGAGTACGGGTTTTAACTGTAACAGATACATTTGCAAGTCTAGACTCACGCTAAACCTTAAATGGTCATACATAAACCTCA
The DNA here is from genome assembly GCA_947568825.1 of Sphinx pinastri. Lineage (NCBI taxonomy): Eukaryota > Metazoa > Arthropoda > Insecta > Lepidoptera > Sphingidae > Sphinx > Sphinx pinastri. The sequence goes on from OX387620.1 coordinate 6,479,040, forward strand.
TTTAGACTAATTATGGGTAGGCAGAGGCGCAACTAGTGCACCCACTTTTCACCTTGCGTATTCCGTCCCATGATGTGATAGGGGGCGAGCCTAACCCCATATCGGGCACATATTCCAGACTTCGGGCTGATACTGAATAGAAAAATCCAATATCACTGTGCCCGACCCGGGGATTGAATCCGAGGCCACAGCATTGCAGTCGTACTGTAATACAACTACGCCACTGAGGCAGTCTAGACTAATTAGACTATTTATGCTATAAATAATATGCAAGTATTGCTAGCTATCTTTTTCATACCTCAACGTACACGAGAATTTCCTCGCCAATGCGCATGTTTAAATGGGGTAAATATTTTCATGCAATCATTGCGCACGATTATTATTGCAATAATTAATCCATCTAAATGAGGCTTTATTGTACAGAGTTTGGCAATGAAATTTTGTAAATGCAATTTACTTGATGGGATCCGTTGTGCCAAAATTTTAAGAGGTTCCGTCGCTCAAGGCGCATGTAAGCTTCTTGCGGCTATAAATGCGGCACCAATCCCGTTTGTGCTAGCAATTTGTTCCGTGAGGTGAATACGAACGCCAATATTCATATATAACGTTCTAAAATGGCCCTGAGTTTCAAGTGACTAAGTTTCTTTATTGATCACTAAAAAAACAAGTCCGGGATTGGTTGCATAATAGAAGTATTTCGGAATAAAGATACATAGAAGCAGCGTTAGGCTGTGACCCAAGATTTAATATAAATCTCATTCAATCAGTAACGTTCGTTCTTCTAATGTTACTATATTACATGACAAAAACAGTAGTAGAATCGTCAAGGTGAGGTAATGAAAACCAACAGAAATTAAACACCGTAAAAATTCAATGTACTGAGATAAAATAACAACTCATTTTTAATACGATATAAATTTTAAATAACAATGGTCAGGAAATGAGAAAATGTTATAAATGTAAAGTACATTGCGAATTGAATTGTAAGGTCGGCAAAGATTGAAAACAATAATTCACGTTTATTATAAAAGGAGCACCATTAGCCGAAGAGATTGCTCAAAGAAGTTATGATCAATTAGATACCATTAATGTCGTAGTTTTTAATAGCTTTAACAGTTCAAATTAAATTACTCTCAAGTCTCTTGAAAATTGCTGGTTAATAGAGATCTTTGTTGGAGTAATAAAATAAACACGAAATACAGAACGGAGCGAAGTGATTTAAGGGTACCGTTTGTTAATGGTTGAGATGTCACTGGCAGGGTAAGAAAATTCGTAGCAACTTTTTCATTGTTTTTTTCTTGCTGACGAGCGGCTGACGAGTTGCCGTGTATTAGCAAAATTGTTTTATGTTAGCACATTTGTAATCTTTTGCCTTCTTTTGCATTTGCTTAGGCTATTATTCCTACTTAGTATAAACGTGAAGGTTCATGAGATGTTTGGATTTATCAACCGCTAAATAGCGTTTTGCTGTATACATTTTATTTTTTATACGGGACGTAGACGAAATTATAATACTGGTGGTAGGTGTCTCATTATGTAAGAGGCCGTCTGGGTGGTTACCACCGCAATGTCTATTTCTACCGCCAAGCATCAGTGTGCATGCACTGTTGTGTTTCGGTTTAAAGGACATATAACTACTGGACATAATGAGGCTTAACATCTTATGTCTCAGGATGACGAGCGCAGTGGAATGCCACACAGTACTTTGTAACTCAAGGTGCTGGATGGTGTTGCTACTGTTTATGGGTGGTCGTATCGCTTACCATCAGGCGAACGGCATGCTCGTCTCGTCATTCAATGCAATAAAAAAAAAAGAAAAGAAATTAATCTCAGGATAAGCCTCACATGGAGGGAGCCGATGGCAAGCGCTAGCTTTTTTATAAATTCATTCAACGTTAACACATAATTAGTCCAGACTCAACACAATACAATAGTCTTGGGTCATCGGTATCGCGATCGAAAATATACTGTAGCTACATGACAATAAAGTTGCTACTGGTTCATATAGCGGTATGGTTTTCATTTCTCGCTGATTGTAATCTCTCTATTTGAATTCTATTGTGGTTAGCAGAACCGTTGTATCGCGTGCGAGTAACTTCTATTGAACCGTGGAATCTATATTGTACTTAATTTACATTACTTGTTTAGTTCTTCATCGCATGCAAGCATTTAAGGTATAGGCTCCGTATTTGAAACCTGTTGTAAATTGGGATCCATAAACATCTGATGTGATTCTAAAGGAAGAGGTAATAAAACATTTAAAAAAACAATAGATGTATTAAAATTAATTTACTTGTTTATGACTAACTTTTAGGGGAATAAAAGTGAAATTTGGGACCATTCTGGGTGTCCGTCAACCTCTGTTATGACTAGAAAAATAGTTGAAGTCAATTTCCTATGATACCTGTCCTATCTGTAATTGTAAGAAGTATAGGTCAAACGAGAAAGACCTCGCTACGGCTTGGCTCTACCACTATTGTAATATTACTTACCTAGTGATTAGTTTATTGATTATCCGTTTCCTAACAACAAACCATCATTACCAGGCAGCTGATATAAAAATTTAATCTAAACTTTTATATCTTAGTCTGAAAAAATTTAAACCAATTTAACCATTAAAATTTTACTACATATTAAAACAATGCTTCATAAAAAAATTTAAGCGAAGCATTAGAAATCGATATCACAATAAATCTGAACATTCTTAAACATTTCCCGGACGATTCTTGCCCCACAGCCTCAACGCGACATAAAAATAAATATAATTTGACCATCCAACGTTGACCTCTGACGAAGGCGGACTGCACTATTGTCCATTATAATCAAATAGTGGCCGATATTAGTGGGGGTCTAGGAACGTTGGATTTTGGCAGTACATTCTTGCATCGGAGGCAGTCGGCTAGACGGCGCCAGTGACTCGCCACTCACAAAACAGCTGCTTTATAGCTTTAACGCTGACTCACTGTAATTCATCATCGATTTAATAATAATCCCTGTTCAACATCCATAATAACTTGAGCACTCGTGTTTCTGCCAATAATACTGTTCATGTTGATAAAGCGTGGCAACTTCAGCGAAATGTTTTATTTGTGAATTTAACATTTATATTTAGTAAGACGGCAGTTGCGGGGCTTTATTTTGTGGTACAACTATTTTGGATGAACGATTAATACGCAGTCGGTGTATTTTAAAATTCTATTTCACTTCATATTCTATTCAAATTTATTTACTGAAGAACAAATAAGAAAATTACCAGACACAGCTCCTGTTTTCATGCAATCGAATTATCTCTGACGCTAAACAAATTCGACCTCGAAATAATTTGCGAACTGAAACATTTTCATGTAACCAAATTATTAAATACTGTACGCAAAACGTTGAAACTGAATTTGCGAAATTTGATTCGCCGAAAGTTAATAAGTCTCACTTAAAAACTCTTCAGGCATAAGAACATTATAAGATTCTTCGTAGAAAGCGTAAAATTATAACAAAGGTTTAACTCTCGGACACTGTTTTTATTTCAAACAAGTAGTAATGTTGCCAGTGCTAAATTTTATTACAAAATACTTGTAAATCTTAGAAGGAACCGAAAACAAAGGTACTGGAATGTATGTAAACCATTACAGGGATAATCAGCATCATCAACTATAAGATGCCCACTGCTGAACATCGTGTTCCTTAAAATGGACCTGTTGGAATAGGTATATCAAATAAGCAAATACATATGGTTGATCTCTTTTGACAGCATATTGTATATTAAGTTATCTTTGATTCCTGCTTCATATTTGAAAGCTTTGGTAATTCATCATCGCTTCATCAATTTCCTACCATTGGTTCGCACTATCCTCGTTATATTATAAACCAAAGTTATGATTGAATCAGAAGATGCTATAATGCATCTTGCATTGTCTTTCGTAGGTACGTTTTCTTCTAATTATTTATTCAAACAGGCCGGGGTTATTGTATCGACTGACGAAGGATAATCATTGCTTGTCAGTGGACACTCTATCTGGATCTCTCTCCGCTTACCATCAGGTGCAGTGGAGTAATTTTACCGTGCCCGTATAAAAATATTTGATTACGCTTAAATCTCAACTCGCTCGGTCTTACTTACTTATCAACGCTTGTAACCTATAACAACTAAAAGCATATTTTTTACTTTATGAAATAGTAGCATTTTCCTACGGCTCCGCCCGCGTGTAAAAGGTTGTCCAGGATAAATATTTTCCCGGGGTAAAAACTATAGCACTCTGGACTCTGGAGCAATGTAGCTTCCTATTAATGAAAGAATAGAACCTACTATTAAAACTATAGAAGTTTCATACAAACTTTGGAACCCCTTTTTACCTCCTTTGGGGTTGAATATCGCAAAATCCCGTCTTAGTGAGCACCTACGTCCTAAAAGGAACCCCTATACAAAATTTGAGATTCCTAGATCTTGTAGTTTCTGAGATTTCGTGATGAGTGAGTGAGTGACCTTTCACCTTTATATATAGATGTAGCTATGGACGTTACGTTGGTTCCAGTTACAGTTGATACTGGTATTAATAGTATAATATAATTATAACAACTATCTTTCTGGCAACGACAGTTTAAACAATAGTTGTGTAGATGATTAAGACAGATTACATTTATGGCATGTCATCATTTCTGATCTCATGACTTGTGGCTTTCTAATTCGAAGACTGTCTATTTAAGAACTATTTTTTAGATGTTGTTAGTGAATGCTATGTTGTAGCTTACCGTAAGAGTCTCAGCGAATTAAAAAGTACAAGATTTATGGATGTATGATAAACATTTTCCGCATTTCTAATTTGTTGTTTAATTAACATTTCTTACTTCACCGCTTTTCTTCCCTACAGTTCCCCTGACCATAATTTACTCCACGCATGCAGGGACTTTTGTCGGTGAATTAACGTTTTAATTCTCTTCATGGGCATCATTATCAAAATAACTCTACGAAATTCATTTGATGTAATGCTTTCGGGGACGCACATTAAAAATTCAGTGGCTGCCGTCCGCAAACCCGTTTCACGGTTTTTGTCCGAAAACTTTTTACGTAAATGATCTTCAAGGGAATAACGGACTGATCGATTCCAAGAGCCAGTTTAGACGAGTTTTAATATTCATTATTCTTTTTCGACCATTCCAACAAAAAATCTTGATAATTTACTTTCGTTACCAAATCCCACATTTATCTCTTAAAACTAGAGCATTAATTATAAAGCGCGGTAAAGCGACTGTTTTAATGTTATCATAAAGCGCTGGAGCGCTGACGAGGCGTTTTAGCCGTGACATCCGACACTAACATTTTGATGTAATGTACCAACTTTGTCCCCTTGCTAAGAGCACTCCACCACAGTACCCCACCTAACAGCGGGCAAGGTAAGCCGACTTATAAATGGCTTTAATTTAATATATCACTGACATGGTAATATGAATACATTTTTCAAAGTTTGAAGCCGATACATAAATATACGTGTGGCACTCGGAGACTGCCGCGGTAAAGCTATTGCATAGCATTTTTTATCACAAATTATGATTAACTAAACACAAATTCGATCTTATGCTTACCACATAAAGTAGATTTTTAAACGCGAGCAACGCACGTTTAGTCTTGTTATTGATAAATGTCAGAAATGCAATGGTCATCACAACCAAAGTAGAATAAATCAAAATTTGAAAAAAGAATGTTACGTTCGATTATTTTGTACTCGTGCCGTGCCAACGCTGGGGAAATAGCTTCTACGCAATGTATTTAAGGTTCATATTAGATTAGTAAGAAATGGTTTTAATGACTTTAATAAATAAAAATATACTCGTTTCAAGAATTATAGCTTCTACGCATTGTATTTAAGGTTCATATTAGTAAGATAAAAAAGATGTCAGGTTATTTTCGTTACGGAATTTCTGGATTCGGTCTCCACGCTCAAGGCCCGTGATAGAAGCTATGCAATAGCTTAATAAGCTAAAATGACCATACATTAATCAAGGTTTTACTGCGTTCATTTTTCTCAGTATCAGTTTCAGTTCACCATTTTGTATTTCCGTTTTTAGAATAGACTTATCGTTGACGAAGAAGGCTGGTTAATTGGGCTGACAAAGGTACAAGGTCCGGTTGATTGGCCATTATATTAGGATTATCTATTTCTATAGCCAGCTTCAGTTGAATCTCCTTTATGCCAAAAGTATGCCAGTATTTTATACTGTTTTATACAAACCAGATTTTATTACCACTGGCATAAGGAAGACATAATATCAGCCAAATAAGGCATTTTTGATAGTGTGACCTCAAAACGGGACCTATCTTGTGCCGATACAGATAATACATACTAAGGGATTTCCCCGCGAAAAAAAAAAAGGATCCCCTACCGGCTGCGACAATAAATACGGAACATTTTGATAAAATTTTGGTTTTTACGCATGGCGCAAAGTGGGTGTACTAAGTAATTACGGCTCTGTCTACCCCTGCGGGCATAAAGGGCGTAACATTTTGATAAAACTTCACACAGTGAATAAATCAAGGGCTGTAAACCACTAAAAGATTATTTTCTTTCCTACGCTAATTGTTCGTGAATATTCCGCAACAATAGTACAACAATGCCGTCTCAACTCTTTCATTACCAATATAAAATAAAGAACGAAGAAATACGCCCCATTCTATTTGTTGGGACACGTGGTGTCAATATGTGACATTTTTCCGATAATACGTAAAAGGTTATCGACTGGCATTCAGTACCTAATGAAGCTGTTCGGTATTGTTGGATTAGGGGTGGACGTACTCAGGGTTTTAAATGGCGGTAAATTAAATTCAAAATTAAATTGGTAGGTCTCTCATATGTGAGAGTCCGTCTGAGTGGGTACCACCGCAATGTCTATTTCTACCGCCAAGCAGCAGTGTGCATGCACTGTTGTGTTTTGGTTTGAAGGACATTGTAGCCAGTGTAACTACTGGACATAATGAGACTTAACATCTTATGTCTCAGGATGACGAGCGCAGTGGAATGCCACACTACTTTGTAACTCAAGGTGCTGGATGGTGTCGCTACTGTTTAAGGGCGGTCGTATCGCTTACCATCAGGCGAACGGCATGCTCGTCTCGTCATTAATTGCCATAGAAACTTAAAACCCACATATTTTTTTGTTGATTTCTTGGGTGGGTGTCTGCCTCGGTGGCGTAGTTGTATTGTGTGTGCAATACGACACCGCTCTGAAGTCTTAGGTTCGAATCCCGGGTCTGGCAACGTGATAATGGGTTTTTGTGCTCAATATCAGCCCATAGTCTAGAATTGGTGCCCAATATGGCGATAGGTTCGCCCCATATCAGGCACGAAGTACAGGCGAAAAGTGGGTGTCCTTGTACCTCTGTCTTACCCTTCAAGGATAAAATCGTGATATATGTGTATTTTTTTGCAAATAAAAATGACGAAAGTATCGTTAAAAGTACGGTATAGAGCAGGTAGAAGCAACGAACTGTAAAAAACCCGCGTCAGTCAAAGGTATCGCACATCAACATTTAGCGCTCGTGTGTTGTCTGTCCGACACGCAACCCAAATAACACTTCTAACGCCGCTTTTACTATTGCAATAAAATGTTTCAGATTGACGTTCAAATAGTAGTCGCGGGTTGGTATATTGATTGCTATCTCGTGATAATAATACCAGACCAATATGAATACTGTCCCATTCCTGAGCACGAATCTCTATTACTGAGCGTGAGAGGGTTTAATAGTCCACATCAACATACCTTCGAACCGATTATGATGAATTTATAAGTGTGTACCTTCACGATGTTTCATGGTAATTAATACACACACACACTCAAGCTCAAAATTTTCTTTATTCGAATAGTTTTTCTCAAGCTCTTTTGAATCGTAATGAATCTACCACCGCTTCGGAACGTGTTATAGCTGTGAAGAAGAAGCGGCGCAAGAAACTCCCTCAGCACAACACGATCTGTGAATATGATATATATTTTTTCAACAATATCATAGTACCTCATTCTTTTTTTTAACATGTAACAACAAATACTATCAATAAATAACATAATTGACACATTTTAATTCTCACGCCGTTTATCCCCGAAGGGTTGGGCAGAGGCGCAACTAGTGCACCCACTGTTCGCCGTGCGTATTCCGTCACATGATGTGATAGAGGCGAGCCTATTGTCATATCGGGCGCGAATTCCAGATTCTGGATTGATACTGAATACAAAAATACAATACCACTTTGCCTAACCCGGGGATCGAACCCGAGACCTCAGCATTACAGTCGTACCGTAATACAACTACGCCACCGAGGCGTAAACTAATAACCGAGGTAAAAATAAACGAGGGTAATTATTAACAATAAAAAATCAGACGTACGAGTCTTGGACGCTGGGATTATTATCAGAAATACCAAAATGCTTATAAAATACATTCTTGCCACGTTTTATGGAACTATAAATACAATAAATCATATTTATCATAATTTTATTCGCAGTAAGCAAACCCAAAGGCCCAGACGAAATAACATAAACAACAAAATTAATCCACGTTTTATGTGGTGTGCAAATGATACTGAAAAGGCACTAGGCGTTCAAGTATAAATAAGTGCCTATTTAATTTCACCCCTGGGGAAAATAATGGGGTGTTCTTATAATGACCCGGCAAAAAATACCCCGGCCGGGCCGTCGACTTGTCTACCCGCATCTGTATAAGCAGTAATAGTCAGCCAGCTTCACAAATTTCAAGTAAATTTTATTTGACAGTTATCGTATTAAACAACTAATTTAGATAGTACTAATTTTTAACCATTTATTTAGGAACATAGATGAGAGGGTTACATAGGTATATCGTGGTAGGTCTCTCGTATGCGTGGCTGTGTGGGTAGGTATCACCGCAATGTCTTTTTCTATCGCCAAGCAGCAGTGTGTATGCACTATTGTCGTCCGGTTTGAAGGACATTTTACCCAGCGTAATTACTGGGCAATGGGCATTATGAGACTTAACATCTTATATCTCAGTCTGACAAGTGCAGGGTAGTGCCACGCAGTACTTTGTAATTCATAGTTCTGTATGGTGTTGCTACTGTTTATGGGCGGTCGTATCACTTACCATCAGGCGAGCGGCATTCTCGTCTCGTCATTCAGTAGCAATAAAAAGGCGTGTCTTGTATTTGGTCGGCTTATACATTTATGAGAGGAGTACCGTTTACTCAGAAGTTGGAAACAAGGTTTAAAAGTAGCTATTGACTGGGATTTCTTGTTACATGTTCATGTCAAGTCCTATGAAAATGAACTAGGTATTTTAATTTCACGTTATAATTATAGTAAACGCAGTCTAATACATCTTTATATCACTTAAAGACTTTCCACCTTATTCATAATAGTTTATAAACCTATTTTAGTTAGGAATGTTTTGTCTTCTTCCTTCAAACTCAATTCAAAATTCGTTCGAAGAAGACCAAGCATTCGACTGTTTAACAAAAATGTTGTCAGCGACGAGTCTAAGACTGTAATATTCAACTGAGATATTTTTTTATTTAACGATTGTTGAAAGGCATCTTGGCCCCTTGGTATGATTTATCTTGCGCCCTCAACAATCATAAAGAGCTGTTTAATTTCAACCTTGTCGTCATATCATTAAGTTCTACGCTTTCACAACGCGTTTAATTTAAATTGCTGATGAGTCGATCTGCGTCGTTAATTTAACGTAATAGATACATACATAATTATTTAAAATATGTAGGGTAACCACGATATCTTATATTTTTGTAGCCAATTTTAAGAGCTAAAGAATAATATTTTTATAGAAACTCGAGGCAATTTCTCGATGTTATTTACGGACTACGTTTAATCGAAAGGCAGACTCGACATCTTCATTATCTTGTGACTAAGAAATTATTTGCACTTGTAGTAATTTCTCGTGCAGTAGCACAAATCCTCAAATAAACGAATCAGCTATTGTTATCAATAAACGCCTATTCTTTTGTGTTCTCACAAATATTCTTTCTTCAAAAAAATAAAGGCGATTTACTTCACACAAATAAAAAAATGTTCCAATTAATCTTAACGTGTATAAAAAATTAAAAGTTGTGAATTTGTTCAGGTACTTTTGTGGCTGACTGTACCTTGTCGAGTTACGTGCCATTTCTATTGATATGACTGCTTATCCTGAGACATAAGATGTTAAGTCTTATTATATCCAGTAGTTACACTGGCTACAATGTCCTTCAAACTGAAACACAACAGTGCATGCACACTGCTGCTTGGCGGTAAAAATAGATTGCGGTGGTACCCACCCAGACGGACTCTTACATATAAGATACCTACCACCAGTAACAAGCTGGGAGCAACACCTGGTGTATGATAAAGTATAGTAGTACTTCAGATCATTGACACTTGTATTAACACATTTATCACTTTACCTACATTTGCATTTACCCTGCTTTCATGTGAGATCGGTAAAACACGCTTTCCCTAACATGTTGAGGGAACTATATGACATAGTATTTATCATCAGCCTCTATGACCTTAATTCACTGTAGGGTATTGAATTCCGAGCAAATTGGGCTAGAATAACACAAAGTGCTGCCAAACAAATCCATACCTCACCAGCCCATAGCGGGTTTCACACACATACACACACTCACGCTTTTTATCGCCGAAGGGGTAGGCAGAGGCGCAACTAGGGCACCCACTTTTCGCCGTGCGTATTCCCATGATGGTAAAGGTGTATGTGTAGGGGGTTTCAATGAAACTTAATAGTAATATTATAGAATACTATTATTAAGGTTTCAATGAAACTTAATAGTAATATTATAGAATACTACTATTAAGTTTAATTGAAACATTTTTTTCTTTGTGTGAAGTATAGTAAATCACATATATTTTAATTTTGTGAAGAAAATAAAATTAATGTTTAATAGTACACAAAAGTGTATAGGTGACTTGAAGTTTTGAATTTGCTCAGCTACTTATGTGGCTGACTGTACATACTTATCTAATTTAACTTATATGAATAATAATGTTTGGTAGTTTGTTAGAAGTAAACTCAGAAACAGCTTAACGAATTCGGATGAAATTTGGCATAAAAATAGACCATGTCCTGTATTAACACATAGGACCCTTTTATTGACATTTTTTAAAGAAATGGCGCTAGCGCCTACATATAGCGCTATAAATCACTACATTTATTTAGGTACTTTATACCGGGAAAGGCTATTCACGCGGGTGAAGCCGGGAGCATCACCTAGTATCACATGACTACACGTTAATGACACTCGAATTTGGTTACGAGACATTCAAAGGACTTAATACACGACAGTCTCGTACACGTTTCACCGACAGGTGGCTCGGCACACGTGTACGTGACATATAACATGTTAACTAATCGAAATGTTAATTTTCCCACATTTTCATTACGCGAGCTTGAATAATCCGATACTAGTTTCCCGGATAAAAGTCTCGCTATGTATTTTTCCGAGATAAAAAGAAGCCTATGCCTAGCTTAATAGCCTATATCTCTACTAGGGATGAATACCAAACATTCAAAAATAGATTTATCAAGGATTAATGTATGGTACATGTGAACGACCTCTGACTTTTTGAAGTTACGTGTGTATTGCTCTTTCGCTTTAACGCTGAAGGACAACATCGTGAGGAAACCTACATACATGAGAATTCTACATAAGAATTTCGAGGGTACGTGAAGTCTGCCAAGCCGCACTAGGCCAACCTGGAGGACTAAGGCCCAACCACTCTCAGTAGTAGGTAGGTAGAGGAGGCCCGTGCTCAGCAGTGAGCAGTATATAATACAGAGCTGATTGCAATGTATTGCATTGCACATGCCAACATGTAAACAATCCAAACATCCATTGGAATCTGGAAACTAGATAATCGGAACTATTTCAAAGTATACCCAAGGGATACGAACGTGTCAAACGAAACCCGACCGTTTGGCTACCTCTATTATGCATAATTCAGCCAATATTCCATCGAAGCACACAACGTTAATTAGATTTAGATAGCATTACGCTTCGGGAGTGACATCGTGACCTAGTAACTAGCTAGTGGGTTAGTCCAATCCGTTAATATTTTAGCATGGGTACAGGTACTAATTAAATTATCTTGTACCCTACCTGCTTCATGAATCTGACCTTGCCCCAATGTGACACAATTGTAACATGCAGGGAGAATTTGGCGTTGTTTTAATATCTTTACTTGACATCCAAGTCCTGTGAGGATCCACCATAAAAACAATTGAAAACGAATCATACGATGACATACAGGCGGAGGTACAACTATTACCGAGTTGAACAGATTAATGCTGCACATTTATGGTACCATTTTTTCATACATTTTGAGAGCTCAAAGCATAGCTAAAAGTTGCACACGGCCCACCCTCGTTAGACATTTCCTGGAATAAAGAACACGAACAAAAACGCTTATTTATTTAACAACGCTGAACAGAATACGGATTTTTCAAAGAATGTCCAAATTTAGATGAAATGTGCAGAATATGTGACATAAACAGTGAGTGAAAATTTTTTTTTTTTTAATATTTTCCGCTTTATCTGCCCTTAGAACACAGAACGTATTTCATTTCCTAACCCTTTTGGTTACCCTATTTAGCAGCACTAATATGTTCAGTGATACTTCAGCGTGTCTAAATTTGACCAAAAGGCTTTTTTAGACAATTTAAGATGAATTAAAGCGATAATTTTAACGTTGATTAAAAACACACACACACACACACACATTTAAAAAAAAATATAAATAGAAGTATCTTCTTATCCCTAGGATTAATCTTATCAATTTTGCTATCCTTTGAAAACTAAGCCTGAATAAAGTTTTTTTTTAACGAATAATAATAATTATGTTTTTTTACATTCGTAATTTTTTCTTTCATCTCACAATAACGTGACAATAGAGCAAGGGTTGCTACCCCAATAACCAAAGTAAAGAATATAGACCGAGGTCAGCCAATTATTACGACAAAAGAAAATAACTAGAGTGGATTTACGGACAGCAACTAATTACTTCAAAAAGATATTCTTATTCGACCTGTATGAGTAGGTCGAATTACGGAACCTGGTCTTTGTTGTCATATTTTTGCTGCTGCTGCTTTACTTTATTCGGGCTTGGCAAAGAGACTCCGCTGCACCTGATGGTAAAGAGTTGAATGCAGATAGAGTGTCGACTGGCTGATATGATTACCTCTCACTAGACCCCGAGCAATAATGTCTTGAAAATTATTGCAATGCAATGCATTGCAATCAGCCCTGTATTATATACTGCCCACTGCTGAGCATGGGCCTCCTCTACTACTGAGAGGGGTTAGGCCTTAGTCCACCACGCTGGCCTAGTGCGGGTTGGCAGACTTCACATACCCTCCAAATTATTATGAAGAATTCTCAGGTATGTAGGTTTCCTCACGATGTTTTCCTTCACCGTTAAAGCGAACGATAATTGATAAACAATACACACATAACTTCGAAAAGTCAGAGGTGTGTGCCTTGGGTTTTGAACCTGCGGAAATTGTCTCGGCAGACCGTTCCATTCCCAACTAGGCTATCGTCCACGAACATTCAGACGGAAAGATTATTGCGAACAATATTTTTTCCGTCTGAATGTTTTATTGACTGCCTCGGTGGCGTAGTTGTATTACGGTACGACTGCAATGCTGAGCTTTCGGGTTCGATCCCCGGGTGAGGCAAAGTGATATTGGGTTTTTCTATTCAGTATCAGCCCGGAGTCTGGAATTTGTGCCCGATATGGCGATAGGCTCGCCCCCTATCACATAATGGGACGGAATACACACGGTGAAAAGTGGGTGCAGTAGTTGCGCCTCTGCCTACCCCTTCGGGGATAAAAGGCATGAATGTGTGTGTGTTTTATTTACCAAACGTCTCACTGGTGTAATGGTAATGTAACTGAACCGAATAGTGAGGTTCTGGTGCTTTCGAGAGATCAATTGACATTGATGTCTTTCCGAATGGAAATATACATGAACTTGTTTGGAATTGGAATTAGTTCCGCCTGATATGAGCAAAGGCTCGTCCCTTGTAAAACCAGGGACTTAAATATGCTCGTGCAACGAAGGAGAAAAAGAAATCTTTATCATACTTTGTACTATCTTATTTCTAACTATTATGAAATCGAATGTTTGAAAAATATTACGTTTATAGCTATATTGGTGAAAAAGAAAGCATAAATCACTGAACAGATTTGAATGTAATTTGGCCCGCGGATAAGCTACGCCCTAGATTATCATCTGGGCTAGGTGCTGCTCGCGGCTTCTTACGTGAAAAGCCTTTCCCGCTACAAAAGTCCCTAAAACACTGTACGACGCCAGCGTCATCTATTTAAAAAGTCAGTTAAAAATAACATTATTTTCCATGGGTGCAAATTACCAGGATAAAAAACTACGTGTTAATCCAGGGTATGATCTACCAGTGTGCCAAATTTCATCCAAATCCGTTCAGTAGTTTACTTCTCAAAACTAACAAACATCCAAACATTTCCACAAACTTTCTAATTTATAATATTAGTAAGATAATAAGATATTTTACTGAGGAGGGGTCCACAATGGTCACAATGGGAATCAACACTAGGAAAGAACTTTCAAGCTGGCCAAGCTGCGAGCGACAGCAAGTTCTTTTAATAATAATGTTCTCTTATCTTATGATTTGGTTTATGCGTTAATTCCCAACTTCGCTTTGTTGTAAGAAAATCGAACTTCTTTAACACGTCTTTGAAATTTACTTCTAACCTCGCAGTATTGTAAGGATATCCAACAACGTACTATTCATCCAGTATAAGGTATCGATTTGAGACTTTACGAACTCATGCAATGGGGCAATTTCCTGCGTTTGACTTTGTAACACACACACACTCACGCCTTTTATCCCGAAGGGGAAAACAGAGGCGCAGCTGGTGCACCCACTGTTCGGTGTGTGTGTTCCGTCCCATGATGTGATAGGGGGCGGGCCTATCACCATATCGGGCACAAATTCCAGACTCCGGGCTGATGTTGAGTGGAAAAACCCAATGACTTTGTCCGACCCTCGGATCGAACCCGAGACCTCAGCACCTGGATAGCGTAATACAACTACGCCACCGAGGCAGTCAAATAAAAAAAATATTTTTATCCCGGAAAAACTTATTCACGCGGGCGGAGCCATGAGCAATACTAATAAGAAAATAAAAATAAACTTAATAAGCCCTGAAAATGTATCTACCGTTTGCCCCAAAGGGGTGAACGTGGGATGACCACCACGCATCGATCAGTTATATTCCGACGTGGTGTGCGACGAAATGATGGAAGTATTATCGACTTTTTGCGACATTGAGTATTATATTTATTATTTATTTTGGATGCAGGTCGCTTTTGTCAAGTCCGTCTAGAAAATTTAAAGAGGGCGGGGGTGTTATGTTCTGCAGTGGACTTCATGTGGCTGATGATAATAAAAAATTGGGAAAAAATACACTAAACTTCCAAATATATAATATATTCTAGTGTCGCTATAAAGTCGCTTAAAACAAATAGCCTTTCACCTCTCGTTATGATCCCAAAATTCATAAAATAACCTCTGTGTCCCCGAATAGCTGAATTTGATAAGTTTTTAGTAATTTTGTAACCATCGCACTTACATCCTACATTATATTTTGTAAAATTGTAGATATATTTACACCTGATTTGCTTGTGGTAATAAAAAATACGATGGGCTCGACATGTCCATATGGATACAACTTCGAAATAAACTATAATAAATAAAATCCTGGTTTATTAATTCGTCTTTTAAAAAAAGGTTGTTGAATAATTGACTTAATTAAATAAACATCTCTTATGTAGCCAACACCAATCGCTGTAGTAATAATGCAACTTAAAACTCAATAGAAAATTATTTTATAGCGTTTCGGAGATTTACTGTGAGTTAAACTTTATTAACTCGACCGACGATAATAGTTATCTCGTTATAAAATCAACTCTTCACAACTTAACTGCATGTTCTGCAAAAGCTGTAATAAAAGGTTATTTTGTAGACTAAAGAAACGCTATATACCTATACTTATATATTACAGAGGTGTCTAACTGTGTCTATCTATCTATCTATCTATCTGTCTGTCTGTTACACTTTCATGGCTCAATCACTGTACCGATCTCAATTAAATTTAGTATAGAGATGGTTTGAGACCTGGGAAAGGACATATGCTACTTTTTATGCCGGGAAAATATAAATCGGGATTTTTATCCCGGAAAACATTAACTTTTTATATTTAGTCTTGGACATTCTATCGGAAAAACTTTTTAAGTATTAAATGACTAGCTTTTGCTGGCGGCTTTACTCGTAAGAGTTCTTACCGGTTAAAAATCGCGCTATATATTTTTCCAGGATAAAAAGTAGCCATATCCTTCCCAGGGTCTCAAACTATCTCCATACCAAATTTCATCGAAACCGTTCGGCGTTTTTGAGTTTATCACGTTCAGACAGACAGACACGCGGCGGAGGATTTTGTTTTATAATATTTAAGGATTTACTATTTACCGTATTTTGCTATTAAAAAAATATATATATATAATACACAAAGTTCTGACATCAAGTCTGGTGCTCCAGATTCCAAATAAATATTCATAATATAAGATTTTTTTCCTATATCCGATTTTCATGAAACAACGCCTATATTTTGCTTGTAATTATACGCTGAACATCTGAGGAAACTACATGAAAATCCGTTCAGGCTTCAGATATGTGCGCTAACAAACAAACAGACAGACGGAAAAGAATTCTAAAAATCCCTGATTAGTGATCATTTTCTATTTTTAGCCACACCCTCTCTTTTTGTATTTATTACTTTTCTTTCAATGTACAGACATACCGGGGTAGACAGAATGCGAAGTTTAAACCTAGCTCTTTATTATAAACACAATCTTAGACTAATTAATGTCAACTGTGTGACAATTTATAACCATTTACAACAAAGTAATTCGAATTAACAACAACGTTAAGTTGTTATTTGTAGTTCAGAGATTTCTATTACTTTACAATAATAATGCTGTATAATAATATATACAGCATTGTTTGCCTCGGTCGCGTAGTTGTATTACGGTACGATTGTAATGCTGAGGTTTCAGGGTCGATTGCCGGGTCGGGCAAAGCGATATTGGATTACTCTATTCACTATCAACCCGGAGTCTGGAAGTTGTGCCCGATATGGCGATATGCTCACCCCCTATCACATCATGGGACGGAATATGCACGGCCATAAGTCGGTTCATTAGTAGCGCCTCTGTCTACCCCTTCGGGAACATGGTAGGTTCATTGGTTCACTGGTGGTAGGTCTCTCATTATGTAAGAGGCCGTCTGGGTGGGTACCACCGCAATGTCTATTTCTACCGCCAAGCAGCAGTTTGCATGCACTGTTGTGTTTCGGTTTAAAGGACATTGTAGCCAGGTAACTTCGGGACATAATGAGACTTAGCATCTTATGTCTCAGGATGACGAGCGCAGTGGAATCCCACACAGTACTTTGTAAATCAAGGTGCTGGATGGTGTTGCTACTGTTTATGGGTGGTTGTATGGCTTACCATCAGGCGAACGGCATGTTCGTCTCGCCATTCAATGCCATAAAAAAAAACATGTGTATGTGTAATAATGTATTTTTGTGCCTGCGAGCTACAAAAAACTACGAAGAGCAAATATCCAACTACATTAACAAAAGACTTGGGGCTTGTTTTACAGGTGTTAAGAAAATTTTATTTCACATCTATCGTATTGAACCATTAATGTAGATAGTAATTTTATTACTATTTATTAGAGAGCATAGATAACCATATCAGGTTGCTTTAAAAACTATCCAGGACATCCCAGGATACTACAAAATCTAGGCCATATATATGGGATAACGAGAGAGTTAGCAACCCTAGTTTAGCATAGTGTTGGGCAGCCGCTGCGCGTGGCGATTTTTCCTTATTACGGAGCGGTTTGTCTTCTTGTTGTCTAACTTCCTGACTCCGAGCTGCGACTGAGTAATTTTTAAGATTCGCCATTTACCTGGGACATTATGATACTGAACAGAAGAGCTTAATATCACTTTACGTGACCCGGATATCAAACCCGAGACCTCGGCAACCATACCTTTCTATTACTACGCCACCGGGGTAGTCTAAATAGGCATATCTACAGAAATATTCCATTAAGTAGAAACTCATCACCCAAACCTACCCATAACCATAATATAATTCGCTGTGGTTTGAACATTGTGCGGTTTTCATTAAATTTTATGTCTAACGATGATTGAAACAAATTATAATATTGACAATGTAAACAATTAATAGATTTATTTATTCATCATCATCATCAGCCCGTTGCAGTCCACTGCTGGACATAGGCCTCTCCCAAGATACGGCACAGAGCCCGGTCTGCTGCTTTATGCATCCAGTCGCTGCCGGCCCTCTTGTGCAAGTCGTCCCGCCATCTGGCCAGAGGGCGTCCCACGCTACGTTTGCCAAGACGCGGTCTACACTCCAGAACACGCTTACTCCAGCGGTTATTACTTAAGTATAATATAAGTAAGATGGTAATAGCGGTATTAAATGTTTACTCTTAAAACAAAGGTATCAAAACGTTCTTATCTTATTATAATTCATAGTAAAATGTGTTATATCTACAACCCATAAAATACTTAACCCTTCAACGCCCGCTTATATAGAGATATATACATGGTTGCCCTATATACCCGGACACCGGCGTCCGCGGCGGGCCTTGACGAGTCAATAATCACAGGTATTTTTAGCAAGTGACGTGGACTCGAGATATTCTCGTGAAGTTAGTGCAACATTTTTTCGCGCAAGTCGCAGAAAATGAAGATTCTAATATCAGTAAAATCATATTACAACACAACGTATTGCCAATCTCTAGAATGCTGGATTTCATGGTCCATAGCACATAATATATGTAACTTACTCAACCATTTTCTGGGTTCAATCAATATTTGACTTGTTCAAATTTTACGTTTTATATATTCTACTGGTGGTAGGTCTCTCATATGTAAGAGACCGTCTGGGTGGGTACCACCGCAATGTCTATTTCTACCGCCAAGCAGCAGTGTGCATGCACTGTTGTGTTTCGGTTTGAAGGACATTGTAGCTAGTGTAACTACTGGACATAATGAGACTTAACATCTTATGTCTCAGGATGACGAACGCAGTGGAATGCCACACAGTACTTTGTAACTCAAGGTGCTGTGTGGTGTTATTAGTGTTTATGGGCGGTCGTATCGCTTACCATCAGGCGAACGGCATGCTCGTCTCGTCATTCTATGCCATTAAAAAAAAATTGCCTGTTCAGTTTCTTCTATCATGTATTAGCTTTTGTACCATGCATTATGTTTAATTTTATTTATTTTAGCCTGTATTGCTGCTACTAAACATACTTATACCTAAAACATTACATGATAAACTTAGATCATCGGATTTCCCAGTTAAGTGGTCAGTGTGTCCTGTGACACATAGGCGTCTTCCAGCTGTTTCCATTATGTTTAATTGTCATTATTGTGTGTCTCCTTAATATTAAATAAATAAAAAGTAATATTAAATAAATGACAAGGCGACTTAACCTATACTGGCCTGAGGTATTCAAAACTATAGATGAGTCAAATGCTACGATCTATAAATAAAAATCGTTTATTATTTGCTTCGTTTCAATCTTGGAGCCTTTCAAAATAAGTAAACACAGTTTTTTCAGGTCGAAATGCCTTAAGCGTTCACCCGTTCACATCAGAAAAACGAATACAGACTAAAATCAAAAGCGACTGTGGATTTCGAGAAAATATTCTATTTGAATTCTATTTTAAGACATTTCCTTGGCTTATTGATCGCTGTTAGAAATTGTTGTACGATGTGATTCAAATAAGAACAGGATCGACTTTGCGCCATATTGTGACGCTTAAATAATTAAATATTATACAAAGCTAATTTAGCAATAACGTTTTTATTTAAATTTGATGTAAGAGTCAATTAGACAAAATAAAATAAACTGTTATTGATATGTTAATAAGTTTTCAAGGCAAATTTTGTACTTTTCAAGTGACATTTGATACATAAAGGTCATTGACGTTCCTATTCTTATTTGAATCGCATTGTAATAGAAATGATAACCATTTAAGAATATATTAAATCGTAGTTCCAACTGAACTTTGATACTCCTGTTTGTTACAATAGGGTAGTTGACTGCATTTTTAACCGACTTCCAAAAGGAGGAGGTTATTAAAATACATTTATCAAAAATGTATGCTATCCAAAATGAAAAAGATTTTTTTAAATTAGCGCAATGATAAGTAAATTATAAAGCTTTGAAGCGGCGATAGCCTAGTTGAGAGTGCAACGGACTGCCGAGACGAATGTCCGCAGGTTTAAAACACAAGAGCACGCACCTCTGACATTTTTAAAAAGTTATGTGTGTATTCTTTGTGAATTATCGCTCGCTTTAACGGCGAAGGAAAACATCGTGAGGAAACCTGCATATGTGAGAAGTTCTCTATAGGAATTTCGAAGGTATGTGAAGTCTGCCAAACCCGCGCTAGGCCAGCGTGGTGTATGTAAGGCCTACACCCTCTCAGTTGTAGAGGAGGCCCGTGCTCAGCAGTGGGTAGTATGGTATGGTATGGTAAAGCTTTAAAATTTGGTGGAAGGGGATGTTGTCAAATAACAGTAATATCAGACTGTGAGGTCACCAAGTGTCACCGGCCATAACGCTGCGTGCGTACGAAAGAGATAGCGTGAAATCCCTGCCACGCCCCCACTTTTGCTCACAACAATATTTCAAATATGAATAGCTGTCTTATTTTTGAACCAATTTTGATGCTGATTTCACAGAATAATTTCTGTTTCGTATTATTTTTAATTGCATATAAAATAATGTACAAAAGCAAACATAGGAAACCCTATTGAAACTTAAATAAATAAACATGGTATGTAATTATTCAAATGTGTAAGAACAGTGAACACCTATAGAACCATCACAGAGTGAAGGCTATTTTTTCTACTTTTCTGAAGTTTTACCTCAAGGATCGGTCAGGAAACTATAGACAGACAGAAAACAGACCCCAATGTTCGAATAATTAAGCCACTTAGTCAAATTATTGGGTAATTTATGTTGCCAAATTGATATTCTAGCCTGTTATTTAACGGGGCAGAGATAATGGAAGTTCCCAATTATGCAATTAGGATAATTTAGTTGAGAGCCCGTGCTAAATAGTTTCCGGAGCAGAAGTTGTTTAAGCGTGAGTCGCTAGATGGCATTGTAAAATAATTACCGAGATATCGATAGGAAAATTTGATATTCAAATAATTTAATCATACGAATATCTATGCTACATAAAAACTTTCCTACACTGTAATTGTCTTATTCAACCTACCCATACTACAATTTAGGAATCGTGCCATTAGCCATAATAATACGTTTTATATAGGGTTTAGCTTAGTTAATCGAACGCCAGATTTTTAGAAGGGTTTGGATTTTTGCATGAAAATATTTGATTATTTACTATTTGATTTTAAGGATTTACCTTCTACATCTTGATCATCATCGAAGTAGAAGAAAATATAACGATATTTTTATTATGGTAGTATCTTAAAGCTATATTGAAACCATACCAAAGAATCATCAAAGTCCTACTTGCGATTTATCAGTTCCCCTGCATCTTCGAAGTTCAAGTTCCAATACCAATAACATTAAAATGGGACCATATCGAAGCTATAAGGAATTTGCAGAAATATAATCATAAAAATGAGACCACGTGGTAGAAAATATGATCGCAAAACAAACATAAAATAAAAATTGCGACGTATTTAGTAGCTTCCTTTGAAGTCGGTTAACCCACTCGACATTGGCAAAATCACCGATAAAACGGTGGAGCCATTTTTAAAAGCTAACTGAACCCCACTCCCCTTGCCATCAGGCGCAGTGGGGTCACTTTGAGGACCACAAATATAAAAATAAAGCATTATCTTTACCAACAGAAAATACCTACTTAATAGTTGTAATGGGTTTCCTTGCGTACTTAATATTCATGACTAACGTTTAGGTATGGACTTGCCACGTTGCAAATGCAATGCAGTTTGGTATAGACTTAATTCAGTCGCTGTATCGTTTGAAATATTTATAGCTTACAAATAATGGTAAAGTTGGCCACCAAAACTTTGTATATTCTGTTAACATCGCATGGTCAGTAGTTTTTGAACGGATTTCATTCGTAACAGGCAAAGTTGGACCAATCATTTCAATTTGGTATTGGATTACATTCCTATGTATGTCTCATTGTTGATGGACTTTTGAGTTAAATCCTTATTGAGACGACTGGCCTTGGCCCTACCAATAATCGTATATTAGTCTTTTGACAGATATTCAAAGGATTATTTGATACTCCCACGATCGAGAAAAAATGTCATCATCCAATAATCGTATATTAGTCCTTTGACAGATATTCAAAGGACTATTTGATACTCCCACGATTGAGAATTGTCATTATATAGAAAGTCTCTTGAGTGAGTCTAGTATGACATAATAGTTTGCGTTATGATACTATAATCTCCTGATTATTATTGCTAGCAATAATTGATCCATCTACACGAGGCTTTAAAAAGAAAGTCTTTTTAGTTCAGACATACAAACAATCAAATGCGTGTGATCACTATGACTTATAATATTGATAGTTGATGGTTCTAGAAGAATCATGTACCAACAAGCTATCGGCTTTAAACGAAAGTAACAGCTATCATATCAAAGATAAAAACATAAAACATCCGATGGTGCTGCAAGCGGTGGCTTACGTCAGTTTTCTGCAAGATATTGGTACCTCATTGTTCGAGCCGGAACATGCTGTAGAAAAATCAATAAATTAACTGCGTGGTTTATCACTAAAGAATTATATAATTCGTATACTTTAATTTATAGATTAGATATTTACTGTATCATAGAAAATAGTCTAGACGCTAGAAATAATAACGTGTCTTATTATTAGGTATGGACTTTTGTTCGCGGCTCCGCCCGTGTGAATAAGATTTTCCAGGATACAAAGATTATGTTACTCGCTGATAAATAAAATGTACTTGAAACAGGCTCTTATTGTAATTAAATACTTATTAATACGTTTTGAAATTCTTCGGGCATAAATAAATTCTCTGTTCCTACCAGCATTCTATACGTCGAAGAGGATTTCACAGGGGCCAATAAAACGTAGCGAATACTTCGCAATAGTTCAACTCATGACTCGTTGGTGACTCATCACTTTGTCAGGACTAGCATGGTAACCAATAGGATAGCATAGCGACTCTTCGATATCTAGTTGTACACTGAACGACGACCAAACTAAGACCGGGCTCTTCAAATGGCGTGGCTCCTTATTTCTACTCGCAACTTTCACCGCTACTAACAATTTGACATTTCGACCTGTTTTTGCACGATTACTAGAAAACTACCCAACGCGACGCTCCGACATAAATATAAATGGAAACCGAAAAGGTCATTCAGTATTTTAAAAACTCAACTTGAGTTTTAAACATTTAAAAAGCTGGTCAAAATTTTCGGGCCTTAAATAAAAGTAACTATTCGAGTGATAAAAACAAAAATAACTGTGCAATAAACAAACACGAGTAAATGTCAGTTTTTATACGTTTACTACATATTTACCAGTTTTATTGCACGTTGCAGCTATCGAACGTCCAATAAAGCCCGGGCTGTCATAAAGCGCGGAGTACTAATGATGGCCCGCGGCACAATGTACCGCCGGTACATTCATTACGCGCTATTATCTCTGAAAACGCGAGCCACTGCCGCTACAGTCGATATACGACAATTGGGCAACTAATCCAGCAGTTGGTCCAAATTTCGTGCATGGAAGATTGGGATTATTGTTCACTTTTGATGGCTTATTTCTGTTCGTTGATAGCCTACTTAATGTATCATGTCTCGTATACGAAAGTACCTCTGCGCATATAGATAGGTACTAAGTCACAGTACCACCGGTCTGTCTATTTATGCGGTCATGGAAAACTCTTGCTTATTTTAGTTTGAAGGACTTTGAAACTAACAATATGAGATTTAAAATCTACCTATTGTCTTCGAAAATTTACGATTAAAGTGCTTTGAAATTTGAAGTTCTTAGTATTAATGCTATGATAGTTCTTGGAATGCCGAAAATGATTCTTATCGAAGTTTCTGCGTTTACTTCTAGATCATGCAGATTATATCCAAATATGCAAACATCTTCACAAACATCCTTCTTCTTCTTCAGCCTTTGAAAGTCCATTACTTAACAAAGGCCTCCCTCAAAGATTTCCAGACAACAAACATTCGCATCTATAATATTAGTAAGAAGCAAAATAATCACACACACTCGCACACTCACGCCCGTTATCCCCGAAGGGGTAGGCAGAGGCGCATCTAGAGCACCTACTTTTCGCCTTGCATATTCCGTCCCATGATGTGATAGATGGAAAGCCTATCGACATATCGGACACAAGTTCCAGATACCGGGCTGATACTGAGTAGAAAAACCCAATATCACTTTCTATTCTAATCTCTATTGAACTATTTCTCGATCTGTTTTGATAAATGTAGTTCGTTTCTTTTATGTAGTTTCCGTCTAGTCTCTTAAGTAGCGATAGTCTAGCGAGGTTAAACGAATTGTCGAGACGGTCTATCCAAAGACACGCACGTCTGACTTAACGAAGTTATGTGTGAATTGACAGTGAATCATTTGCTTTCAGGATGAAGGAAATAAGGGAATCTGGGTTCTTTAAAAGAAATCCGAACGTGAAGTCTACCACATATGTCAGTGTAGAAGAAAAAAGGTTATTCAATAGCAATATGGTATTTCGTGTGCCAAGTGTAGATATTCTATATACATATTCCTAAGTATATAGCAGCTGTGCGTGCCCAGCGGTCGCGTCACCACTCGGCGTCTCCCGCCGCTGTTCCACTTCCGAACACACAAACACGAACAAATGTGCTTAAGTTTGCATGTTTGTCGCGGGCCATACGATTGCTCAATAGTATTTCCGAGACGTGGATATATTTATCTGCAACCTGCAGGAATTCACAGAAGTCGCCTATAGGTCTTGAGGTATTGAGGTCAATTAGAAAATAAATTTGTCTGTACAAGACCGCTTTAGTATAATTATGTAATGGTTTTGTTTATATGTCGGAATAATTAGTAGTTTTTTTTTTAAATATATTTATATTTGTGGTTATCCTGGCAACCCTTTTAGTTGGTTGTCAAAATTCAGTGGTTCGATGACAGTTCTAGGATGCAAAGAGAATTATAATACTACTCTAGGATGGCAGACTAAAAAGACGTTTTGCTTTGTATGTTGTTCATCTTTAAAAATAAAGTACTTCGGAAGAAAATTATGTTTGGTGCTTCTGGCTGGTAAATTCCTTACATATATGTACAAATAAATCATATTTTTTTTGCCAAAGTGACATTAGTACCTACTAAATGTAGTATAATGTAATTCAATATTATGAGCACAGAAAGACGTATGTTCCGTCCTATTACAGAATTATGAACGTCTGTTTTACGGTACCTACCCCGAAAAACCCTGGATCTTGATTTCCCGGATCAAGTCTACCATTACGCAAGATAATGGGATAATATAGATACGGGATATTTTATCGGATAACCTCTTTGACCAGTTATGAACAGAACTCGGTTAAAAATACATCAGGAACACCCTCAGACCTCAGACTCACCCCTCTTCTCTTTTAAAGATTTTTATACAAGTTCTAAAACAATTGGTGTGGTCGCAGACGAATTCAGAAATAGGATGCTTTTCATCGCAGTCTATTTTAAGCTGTAATCGCAAGCATTTCCTCGAGCGACGTTAGAATATACGACAATTGGGCACTTACACCGCAGTTCTGGATACTCCAATTACGCTTGCGGGAGATACTACATGATGTATGGGCTTTGTTAAAGTTCAGAACATCACTTCAGTTTGGTTATTTTTGCATTGACTAGCGATGTACAGGATGGGATTTGCTATTTCTCTTTTAATCCCGACATAGAGTGCGTTTTTTGAAACAATTGGTGTGTTTCATGCTTCTAAATTCAATTTGGACTGAATTGCTCCTAGATAATCATATACTTGACTCCGACCAAAATCAAAACCCAACGTTTTTTTTTTTTATAGCATTGAATGACGAGACGACCATGTCTTTCGCCTGATGGTAAGCGATACGGCCACCCATAAACAGTAGCAACACCATCCAGAACTTTGACTTACAAAGTACTGTGTGGCATTCCACCGCGCTCGTCATCCTGAGACATAAGATGTTAAGCCTCATTATGTCCAGTAGTTATACTGGCTACAATGTCCTTCAAACCGAAACACAGCAGTGCATGCACAGTGTTGCTATATGTAATTAAAGTCAGTTAAGACATTATTATAATTTACAGAACTGTGGCCATGTATAATTATAAATAATATAACCTAGTACAATAAATCAACGGCCTAAATTCATTAATAAATTCATATTCTAACGTGTGTGGGCGGAATTTGAGTGTATTCAACGCGGCACCCACCTAATAACGAAAATATAGACTAATAAAATATTCATAATATATCACCATACAATACGAACTCTACAATCTAATGAATGACTAATATTACTCCATTTCAATGACTAATATTAAAATATAAAATTAATTAACGTTATAATTATTACTTAGTCTCGGTGGCGTAGTTGTATTGCGGTACGACTGCAATGCTGAGGTCTCGGGTTCGATCCCCGGTTCGGGGTTGTTTGTAGTATTTTTCTGTGTGAGTCTATTAGCACAAATATATTGCATTAAAAACGGGTAAGTAACTAGATGGGATCGATTTCGAAAAAAAACACACTTAATAACTATTATTTACTCGGTGCCGGATTGCCTTAGTGGCGTAGTTGTATTACGGTACTACTGCAGTGGGTCCCGAGTTCGATTCCCGGGACGGGCAAAGTGATATTGGGTTTTTCTACTCAGTATCAGCTCAGAGTCTCGAATTTGTGCCCAATATGACGATAAGCTCGCCACCTAACACATCATGTGACGGAATACGGACGGCGAATAATGCATTAGTTGCGCCTCTGCCTACGCCTTCGGGGATAAAAGGAGTGCGTGTGCATGTGTGTGTCTCTCTCTCTCTCTCTCTCTGTGCGTGTATGTATATGTGCGTGTAAAAATGAGCTATATTTACTCTTAGGTAAACAAATATAAACATGAATTAACCGATGCTTTTAACATCTTGAACGTTAATAACACCAGCAAATATTGTCGCACCTCTAAAGGAAGCTTCGATACTCTCGTAACTGAGCTCCATATTGTTGATGATAATGATGATGTCACATTACGTCAAGTGCTAAAGTACCCTCGCCACTTAGAAGTTTCTAGAAACGTTTTAGTACGTGAAAGAGTGTGTGTGCGGAATTTATACATGTCTGTAACTGAAGAGACTAGTGATTTTAACAGGAGTATAAACGTTGGTTAGAAAGTTATTTTATTTTTTTATTCGGGCTCGACAGAATGACTGCACCTCACCTGGTGGTAAGCGCGAAGCCGTCCAGATAGAGTATCGAATGGCAACAGATGGTTATCTCATGCCATTCGACACAATCATGCCGGCCTACTGAGCTGCTTCTTCACGCTACGTTTACGCCGGTAAACTATTCTAAAACCTGGTGGTGCGACAAAGAAAAGATTCGGCGAACCTATTGGCTCGGGCCGAGATGGTTTTAACCACCAAGCTGTGGCTTCGCATGCCAGCACGCGTGGTTCTGCTCAGGAAAGGAGAGGAGGGGATCAGATTAAACAATTCATCAGAGCATTCGCCGTGATACAGACGGTACAAGTTACAACACGCTTAGAGAAGCGACATCCCTCCGTAACTGTAGCGACTCCAAGTTGCTCGTCACGTCTGCATCATTCATAATGCGGATGGCCCGCCGTTGCAATCCATCCAAGGCATCGAGCAAATATTGGGCGGTAATTGTGTATAAGCCATTGATAGGTAGCTACTAAAGTAACATGGTATGCTTCTAAATTAGAGTATGACTTTTGTATTTGGTCGGCTTATACACTTACTAGCATTGCGCGCGGCTCCGCCCGCGTGGAAAAGTTTTTCCGGGATAAAAAGTACACAGTATAATGGCTAAGCGATCTCACGCAGAAACCCTTAAAGGACGAATTATCCATATTAACTTTCGATATCATTCGATACTATTTATTTAACCTTCCAATCGATTCCATCAGATATTAAATATCTTATATAAAGAGTCTCTATTACTCTTCAGGATTACGCACATAAGACTTGATAACACCGAGCAAACGATCCTAAGCAAACATTGGACCAATCCCACGCAAACGGTGCTAAGCAATCTGATGATTTTATGACTTTCATAACATATTGTTGTATGTTATCGTAACCTATATACTACGTAATCTGGGCGATTTATCTCGATTAGATAGATTTTGGTTATACCTGACTAGGAATTTGTTTTTTTAATGAAAATACTGTTATTGTTACCAAATGTGCTGGTGTTGACTCCAGAGTTCAAACACAAATATTTAGGGCCCGTTGAACGAATGAATTAATCCCTTCTAACCGAATTTTGACTACGGCGGCAATCCTTAACAGATATCAGTCAAGTACGCCAGAGATATTATAGTCCATAAGTGTGTGCGCAATACACAGGTGCGCTCTCTGTTCCTTAACTCTCATAGTCCGGTGAGACGGAAATCCAACATGACCGGAGAGAGATCAGGCGCAGGACCAACGGCTTTACGTGCTTTCCGAAGCACGGGGGTATCACACTGCCAACTTCCTGACTCCGAGCTGTAACTGAGTAATTTGAGGGCCCATTACACAACTTGTGAGTAAATGCCAGCCGTCACACCTATAGTAATATTATAAAGCTGAAGAGTTTGTTTGTTTGTTTGAACGCGCTAATATCAGGAACCACTGGACCGATTTTGAAAAATCTTTCACTAATAGGAAGCTACATTACTCCTGAGTGCTATAGGCCCGGGAAAATATTTTTATCCCGGAAAAGCTTTTTAACGCGGGCGGAGCAGCGAGCAGAAGTCTAGTCAACAAATATTTTGCAATGGTTATATCTAAAACCCACAAAGGCAAATCTCGTTCCATTTTAATTTTCACAAAAAGAGCCTGAACATTTTTTTCTGTATTTCATTTGCCGTTTATTCACTGTAAAGGACAGAAAAATACGAACGAATTAATAGCCTTTTAACAGACTTCATTTAATTCCATAACTGACGGTAAATGCTTCGACTCGATTAATGCGTCTAATTCACACTTGCAAAATTACTGATAACCTTAACTTGCCAGTGATTTGTTTCCAAGTCGGAACATATATTAAACTATAATTAACGACGTCCTTGCTGCGCAGGTGTTGTTTATGGCCAAAGTTTTTAGCGCCCAGTCTGCAACAAGCCAGTACGATGCCACGCGATTACGCGTCATTCAATTAGTTATTCATTCACTCATTTTTTAACCATTCGTTCCTTCATGCAAATCCATACCATCACGAAATCATCCAATTATAATGACACTTCATTCATTTAAAGACATAGGTCGATTATAATTTATAATAAATGATCCCAGGTACTTATATCGATCTAACGTGAAAATGAATCAATTAATACAAAGTTTTTTTAGCATGCTTGCAGAGTAAAGACGTCTTGTTTTTGATAGTTTTTAACCCTAGAGTATTGTTATGAGAATTTTGCCAACCTCGGTAAAAAAATGGCATATTTATTAAGATACTAGCGCCTTACGTTTGGACTTTTAGTAGCTGTCCCTATATTCATCGTCGACCCGTGCCGAAAGGTTGAACTTGATCGGGGCTCAGGAGGCCACAGGAGGAGCAAGATTTTACCATCAGGTGTCGCGCGGCGGCAATTTGCTCACAGCGCGCCCATTCACGTGAGTAAAAAATCTGTAATAATGTTTGTGTTTTTAGTTAGTTGAAATAATTGCCTCTTTGTATTTGTTTATGGAGTCATGTACTTGAAATAAGTGTGTTATTAGAGTGCGTTTCAAATTATATTACCGATGGAGTGATGTTGGCACCCCTGTCTGACAAGATGGTGGACATTATGAAGACAACTATGCAGATTTTAAAAATGTTATTAAGTTCTGTGTCGGAAACATTAAGAAATGGTGAAAAACGGACGGCGTTGAAAATGGAGAAGCTGTGTGAGTGTGAAAAACGTAAAGAAACCCCACTTATTCCTTTAAAATGTGTTCAGGCTCGTATTGCCGCCATTTCAGTTAAAAGTAGGGTTACCAGAGGATTAATGTATTTCCTTCAATAAAATTTAAAACATATCAAAAATAATAAACAATATTTGTATAACATCGATTAAAATAACAATAAATAAATTGCCAGTGTAATGATATAATGTATTATATGCTAATTAATATGTTTTGTGTTATTGTGCTGATTTGTAATAATTTATTTTTAATAATTACTTACTTACCTCCATGACTCATTAAAAAACTAATGTCATTCCATTATGACAAAGAAATATTCATCTTGTTTTTTTTATTAATGTATTATCCTTAATCTATAAGTGTAGTTAATAATGGTTTAGTAGATAAACATACTAAAGTTGATTTAGCTGCTAAATATCTACCCACTCATCAATTGTGTTCATAGTGTTTAATTCACTTCCGTAAGTTGCAGATTAATTCCATAATGTAATTTCGTGCCATAACTATTTGTAGTTTTGCATCATCCACCTTAGAAAGGAAAAGAAGCATTTATTGGAAACGACATAACTAGCTATGTCGTTTCCAATAAATGATTACGTACTTACGGCAGAATTCAAAGACTTTAATAATAAATTAGTTGATAAGTTGGTACATAATTTATGGTTAAATATTCTAAAATTTGATTTGAAAATATGTTTATTTTTTTACTTTACACAATTGTACGTAGTTTTGTCAAGACTGTTATGCTAAAGCACCCTGTAGATGAAGGAAATTAATGATTTCGTTTATTTTTAGAGTTGCGTACCTATGTGTGTGTGTAAAAAGGCGTGAGTATGCGGAGATAGAAAAACAGTGTAATACGAATTCCTTAGAGAACCTGCGAATAATCAAGCTAAGTGAAGATAAAGGCTCAACGTGTGGGTCTGCCCTAGTAATGCATTCGGCAACTAACGAGCCAAGTTTTAACAATTCCCAACACATTGCTTAGATCGAATGCAATTTATTTGTAAGGTATTCTACTTTCTACATAAACGTGAAAGTTTTTGAAAATGTTTGGATGTTTTTTATAAGTTTATTGAGACTGGTGAATGGATTTGACTAAAATTTAAAAAACTACACTTTCACGGCTTTATCCCCGAAGGTTTAGGCAGAGGTGCAATTAGGGTACCCACTTTTCACCATGAGTGTTCCTCCCATGATGTGATAGGGGCGATCCGATCGCCAAACTGGGCATTAACTCCAGACTGAAAACATATTGAGCATTAAAACCAATATCACTTTGCCCGACCCGGGATTCGTACCCAGTGGCCTTACTTTTGACACTCGATTCCGTTTGAAATTTAGGATTGGAATCGAAAACTTGATAATTCGTACCCTTGAATGCTAAACTAGCGCACGATTTATCTCGATCGGTGGAATTTAGAATAACTAAATGAAATCGAGTATTTATAATCTCAAATACATTTTGGCACTCTTGAAGGGATTTCGACATTAGCGTATCCAGTGAAAAATCGTGTTTGTAATCGGTTTAACACAGTTTTAAAAAGGTTACCTTTTGGGTGTTCTAGTCAGTTATTATGCCTTTGTAAACTAGAAATAAAGTTTAAATAACCCCAGACACAAAAAAATCTCTACAAAGTAAAGAATTAATAGTGTCTGTCGTTTAAGTACCTACCTAGTAACATGTTGACCCAAGCGTCGTCGCGTCAGGGGACCACTAAAGAAGTATTTTCATCTCTCTGGTTCTGAGTTCGGTCCCCCGACGCGAGGCCGCTTGGTTCAAAATATTACTAGGTACTTAAACGACAAAGATATTGTTATTTCTTTAATTTTTAGAGATTTTTTGTGTCGGGGCTATTTAAATTTTAATTAATTTTTAATTCAAACTTTCTAAATTAGTATATTCTCCATCATGGGGCCTTGATAATCTACTATCTTACACCTACTCGTTGAGACCATTCTGCCCACACACGCTACATCTGCTATAAGTTGCCAAAGAGTTGGGTATCCCGCAGACTACTTGAAGATCAAGGTTAACACGTCTTAAAAATATTGCCGAAGTCACAGTACACCGAATTTTAAATCAATCGGAGTTATGCAAGTTGGAAATTAGCTGATAATCTTCAAACGCCTGAACAGATCTTCGTAAATTATAGCTAAGAACCATCTCGATTACACCAGCTTCCAAACAAAAAACACGTCCAAATCGGTCCATTCGTTTGAGAGTTACGATACCACAGACAGACATACAGATACACAGATATACAGATACACACCCTAAACTTATAACATCCCTCTTTTTTTGTCGGGGGTTAATATTTGTGTTAAATTATTTACTGTATTTTTAGTAGATCATGTATGGCCACACAGATATCTGATCGCGTACTCGATTTCAATTTCAATCCCATATAATGGACTCGATTTGGTCAAGAGTACCGATAACTTCTAGGTTGGAATTGAAACTGTTTCGAGTACGTGTTTTCTTGAGACTGGAATTGGTCTCCAGAGTAGGCCCACAGGACCTCAGAGAGGTATGGTACCGCGCACACAATACAGCTATGCCATCAAAACAGTCTGAATGAATTTTGGCACAAAAAATACCAAGTCAATGAACATAGGCTGCTTTTTATCCTTTAAATATACATATTGACATCATAGATGCAACACCACAACGTGTTTATGAAAATACCGTACCGCGTTCCTAGTTTCGGTTATCATCACTTCATCATCATCATCAGACACATGACTTCCACTGCTGAACATAGGCCTCCTCTAAAGATTTCCAGACAGATCTGTCAAAAGCGGCCCGCACCCAGCGTGTTCCTGCGACCTTTATCAAGTCGTCGTTACTTACTGGAGAAAAAATAGCTACTCGACATCATGTGGTTTATTATTTTAGGACTGTACTTCATTTACGCGAACAATAGAATTTGTAAAAGAACATTTAATTACGTTTAAAAGATTTTTTATTCCAAGTGCAGACACACCTGCTTAGAAACGGTTTAATTAAAATTATTTTTATGAAACGTATTTGCATATCAGCCTTTTCTATCAAACTTTTGCTTTCACCGTACAATTACGTGGTTAGAGCGAACAAGACCTACAGTTTTATTTATTCAACAAACATTCACACACACTGCCTCGGTGGCGTAGTTGTATTACGGTACGACTGCAAGGCTGAGGTCTCGGGTTCGATCCCCGGGTCGAGCAAAGTGATATTGGATTTTTCTATTCAGTATCAGCCCGGAGTCTGGAATTTGTGCCCGGTATGGCGATAGGCTCGCCCCCTATCACATCATGGGACGGAATACGCTTGGCGAAAAGTGGGTGCACTAGTTGCGCCTCTGCCTACCCCTTCGGGGATAAAAGGCGTGAGCATGCGTATTCACACACACCCGTAGTTTATTGTAAATATAAACTAAATTATTTTCTTCCCTTTTTTGATGATTTGCCATGAACGTTAAAAAGACAAATTTTCTGTTTTTCTGAGGCATAAGTGACTAAGTTTACACAAAAGTGACTACGCTGTGACTATACTATAAAACTAAATAGCTATTATTTACTGGTGGTAGGTCTCTCATTATGTAAGAGGCCGTCTGGGTGGGTACCACCGCAATGTCTATTTCTACCGCCAAGCAGCAGTGTGCATGCACTGTTGTGTTTCGGTTTGAAGGACATTGTAGCCAGTATAACTACTGGACATAATGAGACTTAACATCTTATGTCTCAGGATGACGAGCGCAGTGGAATGCCACACAGTACTTTGTAAGTCAAGGTGCTGGATCGTGTTGCTACTGTTTATGGGTGGTCGTATCGCTTACTATCAGGCGAACGGCATGCTCGTCTCGTCATTCAATGCAATAAAAAAAAAATTGCAATTGAATGGTGAGACGAGCATGCCACTGGCCTGATGGTAAGTGATAAACAGTAGTAGCACCATCACGGAATACTCAATAGTAATACGTAACACCATACAGAACTGTGAATAACAAATTAAGGATCGCTCTCCGATCCGGTCCTCACCCTGAGACAAAAGATGTTAAGTCTCATAAAGCTAATAATAAACGAGTTAGTTTATTTTATTATCTTCTAAGACTTACTGATAGACAACTCATGACTTAAGCTGTGGCTTTCATATTGCATTCGAATTCCTTAAACAACGTAGGTGAGAACCAACAAAAGATTTCTGCAAATTCAACCCCCAAACGATTTAATACCATCAAGAACCAGTACATAAAGAACCAAAACCTTTATTAGAAGATTCGCGAGTTTTCAGTGCAAAAGTCACTACAAAGAACGTTGCAACGGGAACTTTCAATCCATTGACTTCGTTTCCTAAAGTTTGCATCGTGCCGAGTTCGATACATGTGATCCTTTGAGATAAAACTCACTGCAATAACACCCGATTGAAAAAAATCAGTTATGCAACCATTGTGTTCCAATAAAGTATTTTCTTTGTTATACAGTATTCTGTATTGTACTACAGTAGTTTTTACTATTGACTTCACTCGGGTATTTTTTACGGAATAAAAGTATTTTTCAGGTTTCCGTGACAAAGTGGCGGATATATTAATCTAGGGCTACGTAATATTAAACTACATATTTTGAACCGATCAGTAATAATACTTCGCTCCAGATAAGCAATCACGATAAGGATCCAACTAGATACAAGTCACTTCTGAAAAAGCGCTTATTAAGTAGATGAAAGCGTCGATAGCCTAGTTGGGAGTGGAACGGACTGCCGAGACGAATGTTCGCAGGTTCAAAATCCAAGAGCACGCACCTCTGACTTTTCTAAAAAGTTATGTGTGTATTCTTTGTGAATTATCGCACGCTTTAACGGTGAAGGAAAACATCGTGAGGAAACCTGCATACCTGAGAAGTTCTCTACAGGAGTTTCGAAGGTATGTGAAGTTTGCCAACCCGCACTTGGCCAGCATGGTGGACTAAGGCCTAAACCCTCTCAGTAGTAGAGGAGGCCCGTGCTCAGCAGTGGGCAGTATATAATATAGGGCTGGTATGGTATGGTATGGTATGGTAAGTAGATAAGCAACATATCTTTTAATCCTACGTTATTCAACTCTACAATTATTATGTAGCCTAAAAATGAACAAATATACAAATTATGTTACAACTTCTATATTTTTACTGGAAATTCCAAGTAGCGACACAAATTACCAGCGCCGCGTGGTGTATCCAATGAATGTCGCTAACGAACTCTTTGCTTTCCGAAGTTAGCGACCGACTGACGAAGTAAACAAGCTCATGATTGTCGATTAAATGTTCTTTAATATTAAAATACAGTATATTG
The DNA here is from genome assembly GCA_947568825.1 of Sphinx pinastri. Classification (NCBI taxonomy): domain Eukaryota; kingdom Metazoa; phylum Arthropoda; class Insecta; order Lepidoptera; family Sphingidae; genus Sphinx; species Sphinx pinastri. The sequence continues at coordinate 6,514,613 of OX387620.1, forward strand.
GTCATTAAATTATTATTTTAACCCGTCAACGCCCGCGTATATAGAGATATATACGTGGTTACCCTATATACCCGCATGCCGGCGTACGCCGCGGGCGTTGACGAGTCAAGTATAATACGGTTTAGGAAAAGCGCTTGGGTATATTAAATAAATTTTAGCCTTGCCAAGACATTGCTAGTTCACTCATTATCTCTTACATATGTTTTATCATATAATTAATGATAGTTGAAGGGAGAGTCCCTTTAGCCTTAAGTACGACCGGTTTATAACTTTTATACGTGACCATTTTTTTAAATTTAATTATAATAATTGCCGTGAGAATTGGTGTTGCTCCAACCCAATTTTATCCATCATCTGTATGAACCCAGGGTACACAACTATATTCTATACACATAATATAATGCATATCATAAAGCATATAGGCGTACTTCGTTACTACAAGTTGTACAACAGAAAATGTAATGACCAGTGAATTAAATTTTTCACCTTACGCCCATATGACGATAGAGAAACGGCCAAGCCACATATTTTGATTAAGGTATAGAGTTTGTGAATTTAGGGCTTGTAGAGTTAGAAGCTTGGCTCTACTTGAGATCTGATATCTTTTTGACAGTGCGAGCCATATTATGATCTCATCTTGGCAACATTTTAGATGAAAATGTTTTTGGTGGGATCTACATTACGCCAATTATGTTAGGCCTCATATAATGTAAGAGGCAAGTAAATATCGGAACAAGCCGTTATATCGTAGGTAAACTCAGTTTTATCTAGGTTAGAGTATTTAATATGTCGTCTGCATTAAGATTCCTTACGTTTACGCGAATGTTAGACATTGAAATTAAACTATTATAACGGATTTTACCCCGGTTTTTTATTTTATTTTCTCCCGACGTTTCGAAGGCTCAGTCCACCCTGTGAACATGAAGTAAGAAATATAGTAGAATAATAGCGTAGTATAATTAGGGATACCTAATGGTGTCCGTAATCCATACGGCATGGCGTTTTTAATAGATTCGGGAATATGAACTAAAATAATGTATATTTAGATTTCCATTTTATTTGAATTTGATAAAATAAATTGAGTGACAACTGTACACGGAAACAAACATATTTTAGGGTCATATAGTTTTATAATGCCAGAACCTCACGATTGGCACTTGCTTATGACTCCAAACCTTTCATTTTGAGACCACGCCCTATAGGTCAGGTGCTAGCATCTGTTTCCTTTGATTTATGTTCACTTGATCGGATTGACGCAAGCCAAGGGCCTCATCCACACCTGTGAATTGTGATGGCTTGCTAGTGTTTTAATCAACAGAACACTTTTAAATTACATTGCTAATTTACTGGTCGATGTTCATACCACTTTTATTTGTGAAACAATAATACTTTCCACAACAGTAGTTAAGACTTCAATATATTGCAATCCAATTGTGTCGAATAATTACAACAAAATTCCGTTACTTGGTGCTGTTATTTGATGTATGATTGGCAAATAACGCGGCCTGGTTCAGTTTTGCATTAATCATCTATGGAATTCCTGTTGCATCAAAATAGCTACATACATTTTTCGATTAAAAATAGCTACATACGTTTTTCGCATTAAAATAGCTACATCCTACTAATATTAATAGATAGGTGTGTCCACGGCTAAATGTAACGCTTAAGGTCCTAGAAAAAAAAACTCTCATAGTAAAATGTCTATAGCCCTCAAGCCAAATTTAGTCTATTGAAAAATAGATTAAACATGATTAGATTGAATAACTAAACAATAATGAGAATATAATTTAAGTTATCCGTTACGGAATACCTCAACATTTTTAATCTCTTAATAATTCTCTTCGTTTTTATCAAGTGAAATTTCTAAGCTATTATGAAACAGGCATTAGAGGAAAATAATTCTAATTTTAATATCTCCCGGATTTCAATTTACTTTGGAGATGAGCCAAAAAACACATTTCAGAAACATGCTTGTTACTTCAATAAGTAGAGAGTTTGCGATTTTAACATTACCGAAAATCACTATCCAATTAAAAAAGATATCTATCGTTGTGAATTTGTTTGGTAATTGAAAAACAGTATAAATAAAAATTACAACAATAATAGTTTATAAAGACAGTATTTCGGAATATAGATGTCGATCCCGTATTTGAAACCACTGGTGTCACTGCGATGTCTACACATAGTACCTACTTACATACATTGTGTAAGTACTGTATTTCAGTTTGATGAATATTGCAGCTAGTGTAATTACTGGATATTGAGATATGACATCTAAAGTCGGTGTAATATGAGATATACTAGATGTAGTGGCATATACATTTTAGTGTCATAAATTGCAACGTAACAAAAATATTTTTAGGTGATTTGTATTCTTGAGGTCAATAGCGACTGGCTCATATAGAAAAGACAAATTTCATACTTAGTATGTATACATACACACTCACGCCCCAATGCACCCACTTTTGGCAGTGCATATTCCGTCCCATGATGTGATAGGGGGCGAGCCTACCGAGTACCGACATGTCGGGCATAAATTCCAGACTCCGGGCTTATATTGAGTAGAAAAACCCAATATGACTTTGCCCGACCCGGGCATCGAACCCGAGACCTCAGCACTGCAGTCGTACCGTGATAAACTACGCCACCGAGGCAGTCAATATTGTAAATGTAAAGCAAATTATCTTATGTTATAATATTTGCAGTGGCGGCCTTAACCAACGCAAGGCTCCGGGCAGCAGATCTATGCGTGGTCTTTTTCCTTATTAGTGTTGGCGCAAGGCTCCGGCGGGAGCGAAAAAAAATCTCCGATTTCAATAATTTCGTATGCTTAAAATGCGTTGATACATAGTGTGGGGACCTAAAAAAGGTCTTCAGTTAGACGCGTGAGAACCCCTTAAGCGCGAGGCCCCGGAGGTTACCCGGTATCCCCTTCCTAAAATTACCACTGAATATTTGTGATAGTAGTACTGTTTACCGTACCTTATTTCAAATTTAATTCAAAATAGCAGCATCAAATGACTAAACACAGAAAATCTCGGCCCTCTCATATAAATGGAACGATTTCAGTGCTCAATGCATGAAAATGGTCCCTTGAATTAAATATAAATCGAAGGATAGACTACAAATGAGAATGAAATTGAATGTGGCAACCCTACACAACACTAAACTTAAGTCTAAGTTGATATCCATGCAGAGATCAGTGTAAAAGTATCTGCAATCGCAATTGTTGAAGACATTACTCCTAAAGAAGATGAAGGTACAAAAATGACTTATTATGTTAAAATCCATGGGGCCTTTAAACTACATAAGTACCGCATTAAACCGAAGGTTGTAAAGTTTGAGCTGTGATTATGTAATTTGTAGAACGAGGCCTGTCATTGTGTAAAGCACCTATTTAGTCTAGTCTGTGTCACTCCATAATCAAATATTCCTATACGCATTGCGTGAATCAATCGCGTACAATAAATACCACAGATTTGCTTTTAACGACACGGGATTCGAGAATTTTAAGGCTATCGAAGTAACTCGATACTTTTTTTATATTTTTCGCCAAGTGTATTCTGACCCATGATGTTACAGATTGCTTACAGAAGGCTTACAGGCTAATAACATTAAGGGTGGGTTGCACAAAATCTGACGTTAGTGTTACCGTTAAAGTTAACTTTAGCAGTGACAATAACAATGACTACTGAAATTGAAATTTCCTCTGTTGCACCATTGCTGTAATTGTTTAAGTTAAAGGTAAACGGGTAACCAGTGAAATGATGCTATATTACCCCAAAAACTTGCACGGGTAATATTTTTGCATTGGCAATGATTTAATATAACTATCAAATCTTGATGAAATATCGATTCATTATTCAAATTTCTATTGTTACGTAGGTATCTAGTATGTACATCCTCTTTGTTTCTATCATAGAATTTCAGCGGAATTTTTTGCTCCACCAAACTATTTGGATACACCCACTATTAGAATCGCTATCATCGCTAGATTTTGCTTCCCACAATATTTCGCGTACTAAACATTTTACGCAGGTATTTAACAGAGTATTTGTATTAAAATAGGGCATAGGACGTTATTATTGCAAATCGTTCGACAAATGACAATTAACTATACAGAGTATACACACAGATTACGAAAACTAACCATAACTTTTACATTAACCGTCCGAAACTGAGCGGTTAATGTTACTGTTATTCGCGACATCATTTTGACAATTGTAAATTTTATGCAACCCGAAAATTGCTTAACCGAAGATTTGACAGCTGGTTAGACCTTTGTTATTGTTAAAGTTATTTTCTGCAACCCACCCTAAGTAGGTTACATAAGACGTGTATGATCAGACTGCTAATAACAAGCCTCTAAATTCATTTCAGGCACTAATTCCAGACTCCGGGCTGATACTGCGCAGAAAACCCAACATCATTATGCCCGACCTGGGATTCAAACTGAGATCTGAAATCGACAGTCGTATTCCGCAAAACAACTACGTTTCGGAAGCAATCAGTACAAAAACTAATATGAATAATTTTGATACAATATTTTTTTTCGGATATTTTTTCCAGATTAAAATGTAGAAAACCGCAAGCTTACTAGTTTAAAACTTGATTTATAGTAAAGTTAAGGTCAAGTTACATTAGTTTTGCCACTACAAAGTAACAAATTGAGATTCAGAAATTCCTAACAACTATAAAAGGTTTACCTTTGCCACATTAGAGCGTAATTACATCGTCCATGTTTCTCCGAATCTCCGGTCAAATACAGTATAATATGTATAGATAACAGAATTATGTCAACAGGCTTTACGCATAAGTAGGTAATAATACGGTAAGGCTTGTAGCAAAACTCGTTCGTAAGTCATGCAGAATAAGAGGCAATAAATTAACCAGCTTTCAGATTTAGCTCTGTAAGCGTTCAGTTAACTGCGTGTTTAAAATATTCCACTTTACTGCCAGAACTCCAAAATCCTACTTCTGAACCGCTCCTTTTAACTCTCTGAATACATTTACTTAAAAGATTAGGCGATGTAGGTATTTCTATATATAGAAACATTTCGTGTCACAGTGTTTGTTACCATACTCCTCCGAAACGGCTTAACCGATTTTGATGCAATTTTATATTCAAACTTGGTAGATTTGAGAATAGGTTGTTATCTATTTTTCATCCCCCTAAGTGATAAGGGTGGCCCACCCCAAAAATTTATTTTTTATTTTTCTGACAGATTTTTTTATTTATTTTTTATTTAGTGGCAATAAAAAATACAAACAACCCTAAATTTTCTACCTTCTTCCATCATCCCTATCTTTTAATAGCGATATTAGTAATTTAATAATTTTTAACCCTGGTCGGTAACTGATCAATTATTTTTTTTTTCTACTAAAATAATCTCTAAAAAGAATTTACGGAAAAATTTATTTATGGCAAAACAACGTCGTGGACGATAGCCTAGTTGGGAACGGAACGGTCTGCCGAGACAATGTCCGGAGGTTCAAAACCCAAGGCACACACCTCTGACTTTTCGAAGTTACGTGTGTATTGTTTATCAATTATCGTTCACTTTAACGGTGAAGGAAAACATCGTGAGGAAACCTACATACCTGAGAATACTCCATAAAAAATTTGAGGGTATGTGAAGTCCGCCAACCCGCACTAGGCCAGCGTGGTGGACTAAGGCCTAACCCCTCTCAGTAGTAGAGGAGACCCGTGCTCAGCAGTGGGCAGTATATAATACAAGGCTGATTGCATTGCATTGCAAAACAACGTTTGCCGGGTCAGCTAGTAAGTCTATAAAATTCATCATAAGGTGGTCAGCAGGTGGTGTACCGACCGTCCGGGGATGCCTATCTCTTGCCGGTCAATATGTTTTTAGGCTTCTCTTCACTAAGGTATCAGGCCCAGTGACACAACTTTTCTATGCCATAGATAATAAAAAAAGTAGAACTGACACCATATAGATATTTTAATTTTCATCTCTATAAAGGTCTGAACAGCGTTTGCGATACTGAGATATTAAGTTTACAGAGACCCAGTAATAAGACTTGTTACATGTTCAAGCAGAAATTAAAGTGGTTGCACACATAGTTGGCAATAACATGACACAATAAGTCAATAATACAAGATTAATAATACAAACAGTTGTCCAAATGCAACTACAAAAAATTGGATTCCATAGACCAAAAGTTGGACCAAAAGCGATCATCAAAATAAAGCTATTTACACACAAATATCGAGTAGTCAAGTGGACGATAGCCTTGTTGGGAATGGAACGGTCTGCCGAGACAATGTCCGGAGGTTCAAAACCCAAGGCATACACCTCTGAGTTTTCGAAGTTACGTGTGTATTGTTTATCAATTATCATTCGCTTTAACGGTGAAGGAAAACATCGTGAGGAAACCTACATATCTGAGAATTTTCCATAAGAATTTCGAGGGTATGTGAAGTGTGCCAACCCGCACTAGGCCAGCGTGGTGGACTAAGGCCTAACCCCCTCAGTAGTAGAGGAGGCCCGTGCTCAGCAGTGGGCACTATAATATAATACAGGGTTGATTGCATTGCATCGAGTAAACCTCCTCATTTCCTTTAATATAGTTTGCCGAGTATCAAGTAGCCCCTAAGCTTCAATTCGTCGCGATTTCGAATTCGAATGTGAAATCTGAAAATATGCTAAAGTTATGGTTAACGAATCAAGTAAGAATAGCTTATTGGAACTTATATTAATAAAATATTCAGCGTGTATCGGTTTAAGCTAAAAGCAACAAAATTATGAATAAAAATATAGTAACCAACCACTTGTTTGTTAACATTAAATTCCAAAATATTTAATTCTGCACCTCCATTTTTTTATAAGCCAAAGCAACTATTTAGAAAGATAATATCGAAACTAATAAAATACACCAAGAGATCAGAAAAATACGCCCGTGCTGACTTAGGACAGACCTAATAGGCAATAAACAAATAAATCTCGTAACATTTTCCGTAACAGTAAACAACAAACACAATATAAAATTGTAAGGTCACCCCAGATATTTCTGTATTCAAGTCCATAAGTAAAACTGTCTGAAAAATTGCGTACAACCTAAATAGCATTAAACATATTCGTTAGCTGAAACTTGTTCATAGAATAGGGGTGCAAATATTAAAAGACTGTTTTATAATGAAAGTGGAGACAGAAAATTATGTAAATCACAGTAGAAACTCGATTATCCGGCCCTCAGTTATATGGATTTGCGATTATCCGGACTACCAACCGCGACCAATTATATTAAATACCTACAAGTCGCATTTATGCAAGCATAAACGTGTCGGAACTGGCATGTATGTATCTCTTAATAATTTCTTAATAAACATTGATTTTCGTTGATATGTATTTGTTGTTTTTAATAAACACATAACACTATGTACTACATATTATTATGCACCAAACCACCTTTTCTTCATACATTCGATTATCCGAATGCCTAACGAAAACAATTAGCCCGGTTAATCAAGTTTCTAATGTACTTTAGTCCAAAAAATTGCTCGTCACAGTTGCATTTCTACCTCGTCGAGAGAAACTTTAGCTTTTGCAGATATCTTTACTCATGTATTCGTGCCGGCTAAATAAAAACCAAGGGGTTATATTATAATCTATACTTTGCTGTCTGTATCATCACATCATCATCATCAGCCACTGAATATAGAAGTACTACTGACTACTAATACAAGTCCACTGCTAAATATGGCCTTCCCCTAAAGATTTCTGGAAGGACCTGTCAAAAGCGGCCTGCATCTAGCGTGTTTCTGCGACCTTTATCAAATCTGTGCACCTTGCAGAACAATTTACGCTGCTAACAAAATGGGCCATAATATGGTTTTGTTATTAAGAAGATACCTATGAAATCGTTGTAGTATATTTATTTATAACTTTATTTTACATCACAATATAACATTTCAACATAATAAAAGCAGAGAGGTGGTACAATTGGCGGTCTTATCGCACAAGGCAATCTCTTACAGACAACCATGGGATGGAGATAAGAGAAATAGCGAAAAGGGGTAATTCATGACGTACATTCTATTAATTAAGTAATTAATAGCATGTACGTATATTATAATTTCAGATAAAAAACGCTTCATTCATTATCGCCACAATTCGCGTCACTTTGAAGTGTACTCTCTTCACTGTGTATTAAATGAATGGCAAGTGGCAAATGTTAATTACATAAGTTAAATTAAAAATAAATTGAGATATAAGTACTCTTGAAGAAATTAACCTCAAACTCTTCGGGCGGCTCGCAATTACCGACTACTACTACTACCGAGAATGATACTGGCGCGCACTTCACTCTGTGAGTTAGTAAGAGGTAAACTTGGTATTTCCAACGCTATTACCTTCAACAAAACCATTTAGTTGGACGAAGTTGTTTGATTTGTCTTATTTAGAAGTCGCTTGCCAATTTACGATATTGAAAAGCGAGGTGATGACCGCGACTTCGTCCGCGTTAAAGTAGTCCATATGTTATAACTAGCTTTGCTCGAGGCGCCGCCCGCGTGATAAAGTTTTTCCGGGATAAAAGTCGCGCTTTGTATTTTCATGGGATAAAAACTAGCTTGTGTGTTAATCCAGGACATGATCTACCAGTGTGCCAGTGTATTTCATAGAAATCCGTTCAGTAGTTTCGGAGATGTGCATGTAACAAACACACAGGAAAACAAACAGACAGACAGAAAAGAATTATAAAAATCGCTGATTTGATTTCCATTACTCTTTTTAGTCACCCCCTTTCTTTTTTATCACATTTATTTAAATGTACAGACACACCGGGATCTACTGCTTTATTATATGTATAGATAATATGTCTGAATTCGTTCAGCGGTTTCTGAATTTATTTCTAAAAAATATACAAACATCTTCACAAACTTTCGTATTTATAATATAAATAAAATATACAAGTATTCTGACATTTAAAGGTCACAATACCACCGGAATGCGTTCAGGGTTCGGAACCAAAGCAAATACAAATTGTATAATGGATGCATCCGTTACAGCTCAGCCCAAATGCATCAGTGCATTATTTAGTATCCGTTTTAATCCTCTGATTTATTGTTCGATATCTGTACACAGATTTATCAGATGTTATTGCTATTCTGAGTATTTGACTCCCTAGCTAGTTAATATTGTTGATTCCCAAAAGCAATAGTCTTAAATTAAACTGACTGAGAAAACTAATCTACTATAAGATATTCGTCCCGTGACCACGAAGTACTGCAAAGTCTTTGAAATATGGGCAGAAAATATAATTAAAAATCCGCAAAACTAATAGTTGTATTTCAATACAATAAGATAATTGTCGGGACTTAAACGTGTGATAATAATATAAGAATTCATCATCATCATCATCATCAGCCACATGACGTCCACTGCTGAACAAAGGCCTCCCCCAAAGAGTTTAATAATTAAGTTTACATAATTATAGATCATTAATCTCAACTCGTGTTTCAAACCTAGCAATGGTAATACGGAATGTTGTTTATACAAAAGAAAAGTTTAACATTTTTTTCTGGTACTTATTATGTCTACGCAGAAGTAAAGGCCACTTTAGGCTTTTTAGGACACAAAGGCATTCCAGACTTATGACGTCACGAAACCGTTTAAAAACAAGAACTTGACCTTAATCTTCTTAGGAAATTTAAGTAGGTCAAGTGCGGGAATGAGACTATGAGAGCGGTTATTAGAGGGATCGCCTCTAAAAACTTAAGAAGACGTTGTTAAACATAATTGCAGTCTTGCGAAATTGTTGAGCCCTGCTGCCCTCATTTTGGTACTAGTCGACAGTTGTAAAGTGTGAACATTATTTAAAGAAATGCTAATAGTCATGCTATTTTTAACCAACTCGACCGGTTTTTTTCAACTGTAGTTAGGGTAATCCTCGGTGTTATTAAGCTGGACGCGCTCGTAGCTCTGCGAGCGCGTCCAGCTTAATAAAACATGGAGAAAAAGAAAACTACAGTTGACAAAACGGGGCATAAAAACAACAGGAGAGGAGTTATCTATTCGTCGTATTTTCCTTTTTTTACATTTGTTCAGCGAAATATTTTTGGAGTCGGTGCCTAATTTAAATTGCTACTAAGCTAAGTAAATATTTATTTTAAAACAGGCACCGCTTATATAAAATATGAAGTGTGCATGTAATGAAATGCAATCAGCCCTGTATTATAATTACTGCCCACTACTAAGCACGAGCCTCCTCTACTACTGAGAGGGTTTTTACTTTTTAGGCCTTAGTCAACCACGCTGGCCTATGCGCAGGGGGACATTAGCCGCGGGTCGAGGCACACAGTTCAGTGTGTATACCTCTTGGTTGGATAACACATTGAGGCCTAAAAGGGCCCGCGAACATTTCCTGGCACCCCCTTCTCTTTCCGCCCATCTGAGAACCTTCCTCCCTTCCCCCACTTTCCCTCCCATCTCCCTATTCCACTCCCTTCCCAGGCACCTGCAGTCGTCAAGCCGGGGGACTCCAGTATCCCATTCGCAGGATTCCCCCGGTGTTGACTGCAGGATCGCCTACCTAAAAAAACAAAAAACCACGCTGGCCTAGTGCGAGTTGGCAGACTTCACATGCCCTCGATATTCTTATCGAGAAATCTCAGGTATGTAGGTTTCCTCACGATGTTTTCCTTCACCATTAAAGCGAACGATAATTAATAAACAATGCACACATAAATTCGAAAAGTCAGAGGTGTGTGTCTTGGGTTTTGAACCTCCGGACATTTCTCGGCAGACCGTTCCATTCCCAACTAGGCTATCGTCCACTTAAGTGTGTATAAAAACATAAAAACACGAATTGGAAAGAAGATATTGCATGTGTTTTATTAATTTCTTATCCGTATACAAAGCTCAATATTTTTTTGGATTGTAGTGATTTTTGGAGTCGGTTTTTTGCTAACTGCCTTTAGTTGGTAACATATTTGTACACAAAATATAAAACCCGTCATAATGACCCACAACCGTGTGTTGCGTTCCGTGATCAGCGTGTGTATAGTGTCGCGTGTGTGTGTGCGTGTGTGTATGTGTGTGACGATCCTTGTATCAAAACACACCGACATAATTGTGTCAAGCGACGCGGGTGGATAATCATATTTACTCAGTCGCTGCTTCACTGTATTCTACTCCACTCCTCTTGAAACATATTACAATTACAACATACCTACAATTCAAGTCACATAAGATGTAGAAGATCCCATGGCTTCGACTTCACTAGTTAGCCTTTGAGCAAAATATCTTAAATAATAAATCACTAGTAAGCACATCCTGGAAGTGTTACGAAATTAATAATAATAATAATTAGTTTATTACCAAAAGAGAATTACATTATGTCGTTTGTTACAGATCAGGTTAACATGATTTCTTACATACTGTTGCATTTAACCACGGTTCTCAAACTAAGCTGAGCTTGTATCTTGAGAAACTAAATATGTACCTATTACAGTAATTGTTAGTATGCAAATATTACTTGACTACTTTTATTTATTTAGGTTAGTATGATTGTATGAGTGCGATTTAGTTTGTGTGTGTATGTATGTGTGAGTGTATTTATTTGTGCATGTGGAGGCGAGGTTTAATTACAGAGATTTTCTGTTTCTGCATAAGTCAGCGTGAAGAGCAATTGTTTCAGTTTTATTTTTAATGTGCTTGTTGTAATCGTGGCTAATTTAATTCTGTGTTGTAGTGATGTACAGATTTTATTATAAATTCGTAAATGTGAGAAGGCCGGGCTACGTCTTGCCATCGAGGATTTAACTAATGGTATGGGTATCTTGAGTTTTCTTTTCTTTATGAGTTCTAAGTAGTCGGGCCTTTTTGGAAGGTTCTTGTGAGTGTGGGTGGCAGCATACAGAATGAAGAGTTGTCGAACGCGCAGCACACGAACTTCATTGTAGAGTGTGTCGGTTGGGAAGCGGAACGGTTTATTAAAAGTAACCTTTAGTAGTGCGCGCTGTGCCCTTTCGACGTGGATTAAGTTACTTTTTCCTGCACTTCCCCAAACCGACACACAATACTGGATTATTGACTGGCAAAGAGCGACATAGACTCGCCGAAGCAGAGCGAATTGTAAACAGTCTCGTAAGCTTTTCATTACATATATTAGTTTTCTTATTCTCCCAGATAAGGATATAATGTGGGGCCAGAAGGAAAGTCTTGAATCTATTGTCACACCTAAGTATATGACTGTAGAGGTGTGCACGGTTGGCTCGCATTTGCAGGTCGAGTGTGGTGTACGGAAGGGGTCACAAGTGTGTATTGTCAGGGTGAGGTGCGGAGGGGGACCGGTGGCTAAAGTTTTGGAAAAAGCTATGTATTTAGTTTTAGAGGTATTTAGGGTCAGCAAGTTCCTGTCGAGAGCCCTTACAGTGGTTGCCAATCCTTCTTCTGCGCATTTGTATACTTGGTCCCACGTCCTATCGTGGAACAAGATAACAGTATCGTCAGCATAGCTGATTACTTCGGCATTGTTTAAATTAAGATTAGTGATGTCGTTTATATAAAGAGTAAATAGCGTGGGGCCAAGGATACTGCCTTGAGGTACGCCGAAACATATAGGTAGTTCTTGGCTAGTTTGGTTAGATACTTTTACAAATTGTTTGCGGTTTGTGAGGTAACTTTTGAACCAGTCATGTGAGATGCCTCTGATCCCAGAGACCTCTAGCTTTCTAAGGAGCAGGTCACTCGAGACCGTGTCGAAGGCCTTGGCTAAGTCAAGGAAGACTGCGAGACATTTCTCGCCGCTTTCTGTGTAAGCCCCGATTTTGTTTACTAGTAGCTTTATCGCGTCCTCCGTTGACCTACCCTTACAAAATCCAAATTGCCTGTCCGAGATCAGGTGGTGCCTCCCAAGGAAGCCAGCTAGGCGAATGTTGACCACTTTTTCAAGCATTTTGGATACAATAGAAAGTAGAGCGATGGGTCGGTAGTTTTCTGGGGAGTTTTTGGTGCCACTTTTATATAATGGAATTACAGCTGCTACCTTCCAGCAGTTTGGAAAGGTGCCTGTTTCCAGGCTCAAATTGAAAATATGAGATAAAGGTTTTGATATAGACTTAACAGTTTTTTTTTAGGAAGGATGCAGTAAGTAAGTCAGGGCCGGGTGAGCTGTCTTCTTTTAATTGCATAATAATTTGGGATACCTCTATGGGGTCTGTAGGGTGTAAAAATAATGTGTGACTATTAGTGTGCGAGGGTTTATAGCTTTGAGCCAGCGATTGCAACGTATGGGAGATTCGCGTGAGTATACGGTCAGCTAATTGTTTTCCTTGTGACGTGAAGTGCTTATTGCAGTTGTTCAGTGAACCTTTGGTATTGCCACTGCTTTTCAATAACTCAGTGTATTCAATTTTTTGCTTGGAAGTATTACTGATTGTTTTTATCGATTTCCAGAGTTTTTTTGGGTCTTTTTCATTTGCTACAATTAATTTAGAGTTGTATTCCGTTTTGATTCTACGTAGAAGCTTGGTACAAAAGTTACGATATCTGGTGTAGACTTTGTGTTTCAAGCTTTCTTTAGGGAGTAACCTGCACTCACTGTGAAGTTTATCTCTGTGCCGCATACACCTTATTAAGCCGAGTGTTATCCATGGCTTAATGTTTACCAACGTGCGACTTATTTTCACAGTACGTGTGTGTCTCGTAAATGTTTCTCTCATGGTCTTAGTGAAGAGCGATAATGCTTTATCTAAAGAGTGAGTGTTGGTTACTATGGACCAATCGAATTTATTTATGTCACAAGATGCGGCCAGAATATCGGTCCTCTGTTTCCATTGAGTATGGGCGTTTTTTATACTTAGGTTCTGACGTAATGAAGTAGCTGCAATGACTATATCGTGGTCCGTCACAGAGGAGTTACAAACAATACCCGTTAATGTTGCGGTATTTTTAATAAAGATATGATCTAAGCATGCAGAACCTCTAGTCGGTATGTTTATAGCAGGAAGCAAGCCATACGAGGCCATCAAAGATAGATATTCGCTATTATGATTACCCGGAGGAGAACAAATGTTAATGTTTATGTCGCCCATGACTATTAGGGGTGTATTGCTATTTAATTTGGTAAGTATGTGGTCGAGAGAGTTTATGAAATTATTTGTGTCTGAGTTGGAGGGGGAGCGGTAAATACCAATATAAATTGTTTTGACTTTCTTTTGTAATATCACTTACCGTCGTTCGTAACTTAAGTAGACAATATTTTCCTTTTCGTCGAAACGAAAAACAGCGTTAAGAAACCTTTAGAGTTCCCACTTCCCTGCAACATGATTGGGGAGGCCGATGTCTGACACATGCGTCATGCTCGTGAACGGGTGCAGCTTGTGCGGACTGGTCTGCCCATTTCGCTTTCTATGTCTAAGGGTTAATAATACTTATATTGTAAAAGTATTGATCATCAAATTATTTCGTGATTTCTATTATTTTATATTATTATTTATTTTATTTTTGATAGTATTTGGGTTGTACACTCGGATGGGAATGAAAATTGTATTATTATGCAAATAAATATAATTATGAACTGCTCTAAACAAAATAAAAATCAATATGTATTTTATTTTGTATTATACCCTATACCTACCTAATTTATACCTTTAGACTGATTTTGAAAAGAGCAACCCTAGAGTCTCTTCGAGAAGCGACGATAGCCAAGTTGGGAATGGAACGGTCTGCCGAGACAATGTCCGCAGGTTCAAAACCCAAAGCACACACCTCTGAATTTTCGAAGTTATGTGTGTATTGTTTATCAATTATCGTTCGCTTTAACGTTGAAGGAAAACCATCACCATTGATTTATATTTTTTTTATAAATCAATGACATACACAAATAACATTAAAGCATCCTTTTGTCGAATAACAAGGTTTTCCCTAAGTTATTATATTTAGCAAAAGCCTAAATGCTCATTAATTTTCTTTTTCTATTTACCAGGGCTAATATACGATACGCTTGGATTGCAACTGATTGGGCTGACAAGTTACTAACTTTATAACGATTAATTTGGGTCGCCTTTCACTTAAAAAATATGGTAACATAAAACCTATATCTTATGACTGAGAGTTGCTCAGTCCATCCGTGTGACAAAGTTCATCCAAATCTGTTCAGCCATCTCTGTATTAACTTCTAACAAACAACCAAACATTCACACATATTTTCGCATAATGTTTGTAGGAAATATGTTCTACCAGAGATTTGCCCATTACACTCACCGTTATCACTATTTGCAGCTCACCGATTCAGCATCAATAAAGCGCGATCAGTTCGCGATACCAAATTAGGTCGCACCGCTTGCCATCATAACATACTAGCATGGCGCGCGGCTCCGCCCGCGTGGAAATTTTTTTCCGGGATAAAAAGTAGCCTATAGCACTCAGGAATAATGTAGCTTCCTATTAGTGATAGAATTTTCAAAAGCGGTCCAGTAGTTCCTGAGATAAGCGCGTTCAAACAAACAAACTCTTCAGCTTTATATATTAAGTATAGATGTTAAAATATAAACATTTATCGTTATACAATCATGATTATCAGATATGGGAATTGTATTCTTTATATATTTATTTCGGATTTGATCTCATCAAAATCAAATATAGTAATTTGTGATGTTTTTTCCATCCATCAATTATTACGAATGGTTACTCGTAGATTTATATGACATTCAGATTATACAGGACTGACTTTTTGGAACCGTTGCTGCCAAGCTTAAGTTACTAGTATTCAGTAGTCATCTATTGCGTAAAAGCTCTACATTACGTCAATTTACGTACCTTATTCCTCCTTCTTCTCGAAACGATTTGTTCTCGAACCACCAGGTCCAATTCTTCTCCACAGCTTTAGTGTTGAGAGCGTGCCAACTGTATTTTGTACCTTATGATGAAAGTTCCGCCATAGTTGCTACCTCACAGTGATTGAGTTTAGGGCTGCCGATGAACAACCAATAAGGCTCGCCGGCAATGTTTCTGGAAACCGTCGCTGACTCTGGTAGATCATTATATTTGGACTTCAATGACCTTCACACAATGTCGAATGTTGTTTGATAAGATATAAAAGAAACTATTTTTTATATATTCTCTTACCGTTTTAATGAATTTGATGCTCTGTATATATTACTTCATTGAGAGTCCATCAATATGGTACCATTATCATATAACCATTATAAAATTTCGAAACGGCTCGTAAAAATGTGTTAATAAATTATTTTGGAAATTTATAGCCGGTTGCAATGTACCAAATTGAGTACTGCGAGTATAAATTAACGTAAATAAAATGAAAAGCTCTGTATGTATGTACACTGTACAGATTTTTTTAATAGTTACGAGAATAATTACTATATTATACCTACATAGATTCAAAAATGTTGATGACTTAATCTACTGTCAACAGGCAAAATGTGTGGGCCCTGTTCAATTTTAATTCGGGATTTTTTATTTTTCTAAGGCCCTTCGCCTACGAAGCCATTGTAAGCCAGTCACGTTTTTTTTGTACGCTTATCCTACCAATTACTAAGAAGGTGCCATATAATTTCTCTATACATTCCGCACACGAGGCGATGAACGCGTCGACAACGCTTTTGACATCTTCTTCTTCAGCCTTTAGAAGTCCACTGCTGAACATAGGCCTCCCCCAAAGATTTCCAGACCAACCTGTCAGAAGCGGCCTGCATCCAGCGGGTTCCTTCACAAGGTCATTGTCATTGCTTTTGACATCGGTCACACGCAATAATCACACGCTACTGTTTGTGCTGGTTGCTACGCCAAGCGAGTAGAATACGCGTCGCTTAAAAATGGCGGCCAACATGTATTTTCAATTCATCAATTTTGTATTTTTTACATTAAATTTGACAACTCAAGAAGGTAAAAAGGCATAGTATAGTTGACTTTGAGTCCTCACTGGGTAGCGCCACGTGCGAAAACCATACTGATAGAGTAGCGTACTATGGTTCGCATCTCAGTCGCGTAGCGTGTGAATATCTCAATGAGAGAAAAGCCTTCACGCAGGCAAACCCGCAAGTAAAGTCCAGTAATAAATAAAACATAATATTTTCGTTCCACATTTTATTTATCATCAGGGATTTTATTACAATTTTATTATTAAGTTCATTCAATGTTTTTCGTTTTTCGTTGCTATCTAAAAATCGACTGTTCCGTTTTATTGAAGCTGGAGTTATTTACAATAACAATAAATAGCTAACCCTCTTAAGATTACACATTTTAATTTAAAACTTTACAAGGAAGCAGTCATAGATAATAAATGATCCAGTAAATCATCTCATTGCGATGCCTTTTATGCAAAGGCTTTGCGAAACAACGTCTGCGTGGCGAAATCGATAGGCATTCTATGAAATAGCGATCTTATTGTCACATCACGATTATTCGTTCAACTCAAATACATAGCAATAAACGTATTTCCATATCGCCACCGAACGGGTGGTCATTACATGCTAATGCCTAAGCAATTCTGAACTTGCCGTAAAATAGTAACGATTAGGCGCCGCGCACACATTGTTCATTTGTAGCACGAGAATCATATAAATATGTTGATAATATATTGTTGTTATGAAACGGATTTTATTTCAATTAAAGCTCAAATCAGCAGTTTAAAATAATCATCAGTTGTTTAATGTTTCAGATGCGACTAAGAGAAAGGCTTGAAAAGAGATAAGATCCCTGAACAATTCAATAACTTCACATAAACACTTGAGAATATTATGCCAAAATTGCACAAAACTTGCCCCGAAGCTACAAGAGACCAACACTATTTTATTTAATTTATTTTATTTTATTTAAATTAAATAAAATAAAATAATTCCAGTAATTTTTTCCAACCAACCAAATTTATACTTATATATACCAATAAAGCTGAAATCGGAGGGGTAACATTTATGTAAAGAAATTTTCGGTCAATTTTATCGATTGACAAAACAGCACTAAGGCTCTGCATAGATTCTGTCAATTCGTTACCGAACACCACATTAATATCTTCTGCTTTAGACTGTCAAACTGACCGTCGCTAAAGCAGTTTAATAGTAGTATTTTTCTACAGCGTCGGCGCGACGCCTAATTCCACGAAATGGCAAACATTAACGGCATAACAGCTATTGCTTAGGCGTGTCATGAAATGCTGTGTCATAGAATTCCTCGGGATACAATATAGCGGATTCTGCATTAACTGACATGTATTAAATCCATTCATTATACCTAATTGTCGAAATACTTTCCTAATTATTATATTACAGGTCATTGGCTAACATTTACAAGTATATGAAAATATAACTTATACGAAACAATACAATATATACTTTAACAACATCTTTATAAACATGATAATAATGAGATATAAATTATAAGCAAGATTGGGCCTATTTCCCAAAGTTGAAGTCAATGTTATCCATCAGCACTTACAGGTAATGTAAAATGATTATGTGTATTTGATAACCAGTTATTTTAGAAAGTAGATGACGTATAACTTTTTTATTTAGTCGTGTTATACTTCACGAATATCGTTTACTCACAAGTCGGGAAACAAGCGCGAATTCAAATTAATTAGCACTTAAAGTTATTATAAAATTTTCTTTGGCAAAGCGTGTATTTCTAGATAATAAAACGAACTTCATGCGTACAATAATCCGTACTCGTAATTTCATATCTCAATATCAAATGTATTTCATAAATACATTGTAGACAAAATTATATAAAAACTTATGCTCTATTATGCCTTTATTCCCGAAATGGTACGCAGAAATGTAACGAGTGGGCACACGTGTAACGAACTGTTTCCGTTCCATGATGTGCGGGGCAATATTTGTTTTTGTATTGGATGATGAGACGGACAAGGATCTCGCTAGTTGGTAAGCGCCGCAACTGCCCATGAATATTAGAAACACCATTCAGAAGTTTCGATTACCAATTACTGCTCGGCATTTTACTGCGCTCGTCATCCTGAGACAGATATTAAGTCTCATAATGCCCATGCACAGGTTAAGGAACCGTTCAAGTATTACGTAAGCAGAATTTTAGTACTTTTAACCCCCCCGTCCCCCTTTTCAGCAAAAGTAAGTAAAGCTCCTCCCCCCGCCCCTCCTATCCTTACATAAGCATAGTTATCATATTCACAAAATCTGTTCAAATTTCTTTATGGTTATTTATTTATCAAACAAATACAAAAAAATACTAAATAAATATTGCTAACGATATCACTCTTTAGACCCTTTTCTATGACCCCATGTCATAGAAAATAGGCAAAGCATAGACCCCCGCACGCCCTTTTAGTGCTTACATAATACTCAAAGGCCCCTAAGTAACTGGTTAAATGATTTTGAATCTAAGATTGACCCTTCCTCCCCTCATGCCAATGAGTTTAGTATAATTTCGTATCTAGCGACCAAGTTCTCAAATAAATAGAATCCGAGCAACTGTCCGCGCAAAAATGATCTACTGCAATTGTTTCCACCATGAAACCGAATTCGACTCGTATATAATTGTGTTTCATTTAATGAAACACATAAATTCGGGTTGGCACAACTACAAAGTATCAACAGTGTAAATATAGAGAAGATATTTTTTCAGTCGTAGAAACAGGGCCATTGGTTCTGCAAGTCCTTCAGAACACAGCGATTATAATTTAATTTTGTGACTACCTAAGGAGATTCTAATAGATTTATCTCAGTACTGTCGGTAAGAAAAGTGTGAACAATATAATGGTGTACAGTTTTGTTGAGACGACCTTGTGCGCGGCACTCGCATCTGTAACAAAAACATCTTGAGTTATTGGACAATTACACGCAGGCTTATGCTTAATAATATTGTCGCCGAAGAGATCGTAATATCAGAATTGGAATAAATATGGAACAGTTTTTA
Organism: Sphinx pinastri; assembly: GCA_947568825.1. NCBI lineage: Eukaryota > Metazoa > Arthropoda > Insecta > Lepidoptera > Sphingidae > Sphinx > Sphinx pinastri. Next base: position 6,534,487 of record OX387620.1, read on the forward strand.
TACGTCATAATCCACACTCTTTGCAAAGATGGGGTACGGTTTTCATAAGCACCTAAAATTCCACATTCAAAACAATATTCCATATTGATTTTATAATAATTACATTTGCATTATTCCTGGAAAGCTTCGTGCTCGGAGCACATTATATGCGGGCACCTCATCCTAGATGGCTAGCTAACGTTGGGTCTTAATTAAGTTGCCCAACCGAATTATCGTCTAAATCTATTAAGTGGATGAGCGCTCAGCTAACCATACTAACATATTCTAATACCGGGCTTTCCACGGCTTAGTTACTGGGACATTAAGAATCACGCGTCGATAATGAATTACCGTAGGATGCATTAAAAATTTGGTAATTTTTTATGAAAATTTTTGTATTTGTATACATATACTAAAAGCTCTACGAACTTTTATTGTATAAATGAATAAAAAATACAAGGTGGTAAACTGCAACATATTATGTACTCGTTTGCCCAACTCTTCCTTGTCACCCTGAGACATTATATGGTATGTATTATTACTTTCAGTAGTTACACTAGCTACAATATCCTTCAAACCGAAGTAAGTACGTGCTAGCACCCGATCTTTAGCGGCAGAATTATAGTAAGTCTACTCCAAATATTAACCCTTTACATACGACACTACTTTAAAAAATATAAAAATATCAATGCTTTATTTTATTTAAATGCGCTCGCACTAACTCGAACGCTACGAGCCTGACGGTCCAAGTGAATTCGCTATGCGCTGCAAGCCTCAAAAAGAAATGCACGATTCTCTATAATATAGGCTCGTACATTTGTTTTTGACGTATGATGTTGACGCCTCCAGATTATAAAAAATATATTAAAATTTAAAGGACCCCCGACACAGACAAACAAAGACACTTTTATTATGTTACTATTAGAGGTTTTTTGTGCCGAGGGTTATTTAAATTTTAATTGAATTTTAATTCCAAACATTTTTAAATTACTACATTTTCCATCATGGGTCCTTGATAATCAACTAGCCAATACTTACTCGTTGAGAACATTCTTATGAGCCCACACACGCTATATCTGCTATAAGTTGCTAAAGAGTTGGGTATCCCGCAGACTACTTGATGCTTCAGCTTAAGGTTAACATGTCTTAAAAATATTGCCGAAATCACAGTACACCAAATTTAAAATCAATCGGACTTGTGAAAGTTGGTAATGAGCTAAAAATCTTCAAACGCCTAAACAGATCTTCATAAATTATAGGTAAAAACCATCTCGATCAGATCAGCTTTCAAACAAAAAAACCGCGTCAAAATTGGTCCATTCGTTTGAGAGCTACGGTGCCACAGACAGACATACAGATACACAGATACACACCCTAAACTTATAACACCCCTCTTTTTCTGTCGGGGGTTAAAAACGGATTCGGCCGGCCATAAGTCAGTGTCAAAAGTGCAGATATTTTTGGCATAATAAAATCACCTCATACTCCGGACGTAGCCTACTCGATTATGAAGTTCTAATTCGCGAATCATGAACGTGACTAAATTTTGAATTAAGAATATAAATTTTGCTCACGATAATACATTAATCCGCTTTCCACGCTCTGATCCATTAGATAAATTTTCTCCAATTTTTCAATAAGCGAGATCGCGTGTGGTGAACATACATTGTAAACAAGTAAACCTTCTGAGGAAGTAAACAACGTACACTTTAATAAAATCCGTATAATAGGGGACCGCTGTAATATTTTCTATAATTTTTAGGCTTTGATGGTTTATCTATACATATAAATAATAAAGTAAATAAAATTGGAGTGTCTGTTTGTAATATTGAAATAACCGTTTTTTACAACATGTATATGAATATATATACGGTACATACACCAAAATACATTTTTTTTCAATTTTTGACTGTCTGTCTGTCTATCTGTATGTTTGTTCCGGCTAATCTCTAAAATGACTGGACCGATTTTGACGGGACTTTTATTGGCAGGTAGCTGATGTAATAAGGAGTAACTTAGGCTAATTTTATCCCGGGAAAATATAAAGCGGGACTTTTATCCCGGAAGAACCCTTTCACGCGGGCGGAGCCGCGGGCAACAGCTATTTAATATATAGAAGCTCAACTCTGAAATAGTATATGACAATCTCGCCTCTGGATCTTTTCATAACATATTATATGATCTTTGATTTTATTTGGCCATGGGGTAGGTACTAAATATTATATCACACCTCTAACAAAACTACTAACCGCATCTTTGAGACGCCAAATTCTCCTCAATTCCTTAGAAATTTAGCAACACCGGGCTGTACGCTTTGTAAATGAAGCAGATGTTACCAAGATGTCAGCGCAACTATAGTAACATAGTGTGCTATATACAGGGTTATTTTGACATAGCGTTAATAAATGAAACCACAAACTCGTCTTTGCATCTGCTAACATTATGCCAAAAATCATCCACGAAAAACGAATATTTTCACCAAAAATATCAATTTTACTTTCTTAATTTTTTTATCATTTTGTAGTTTAGTGCAAATATGGCGTGTGCGTGAGTGTTTTTCTGAGTAAAAATGTAATGTTGCCGTTGCGACGAAACCTCTTAGAGCAGTAGTAGTGACATTAGGGCGTGTAATCTTAAAGTTACCTTTAATTGATATTTATTTTGTTCGAAACTTACGCTTTTTTATTTTATACCTATGGTTAAAAAACTTAATGACAAGTGTTATTTTCAAGGAGATAAGTATGTGGTTTCATTTATTAAAGCAATGTCAAAATGACCCTGTATAGTGTGCAATAGTTCTGTGCTACATTACCGAAGGGGAAAGGCGTAGCTTGTGACGTTTCAGACTCAGCGTCACGATACAAGATACTGTTTTCATTTCAAACAGAATCGATTAAGACATCTTTGCGCCAATATTAAGGAAATAGATTAATAAAATACACATTACGCCTTTATCTCCGAAAGGGTAGGCAAAGTTGCAGCCAGGTCACCCACTTTTCGCCAAGTGTATTCCGTCCCACAATGTGTCCCCGGGATCTTGGAGCGATGTCGTACCGTGTATGTTATTAATGCCATTGAGGCAGTCTATAAACAATTAATATTCTTAATGATATTAGTTTTAGTTGCTAGTGTACTTAAGTCCGTTTTGCAATGTCCGTCTGTGTATTGTATGTGTCCCCGAGATCTCGGAGCGGTGTCGTACCGTGTATGTAATATGCTATTGTAGCTGCCTATAAACAATTAATATTCTTAATTATATTATTTTAGTTGCCAGTGTACTTAAGTCCGTTTTGCAATGTCCGTCTGTGTATTGTATGTGTCCCCGGGATCTCGGAGCGATGTCGTACCGTGTATGTAATATGCCATTGAAGCAGTCTATAAACAATTAATATTCTTAATTATATTAGTTTTAGTTGCCAGTGTACCATACCAGTCCTGTATTATATACTGCCCACTGGTGAGCACGGGCCTCCTCTACAACTGAGAGGGTTGCCAGTGTACTTCGATAATATTGTGCAATAAGCTTTATCCCACAACTCCGCTCGCGTTAAAATTCGTTTTGCAACAACAACTTTGACACTCATCTAAACCACGAAAAAGATTTTTTTTTTTCAAAACTAGTTGGCAATTGCATCCAAATCAAGTCAGATTCGTTAGAGTTTACGTATAAGACCTTCATATAGACGATAAGCTTCAAATTTAAACGTGGATGTTAAATGCCGAAAATACTGCGGTATTCATCATTTTCACAGAGCATTGTACACATAAGCCGAGCTAACATTTACGAAACAAATTGAAGTATGTAGATTGTATGGTATCATAGTAGCGTGCCTGCCTCCCACCTGCCGCCCGACTCGCTAATATGTAATATCATTAGTATATAATAAGTACTTCAGAAGTCAGAGTATAAGCCGAGCCCGTTTGTATAGGTATTGCCGATTGAGATGGTAGTTTTTTTTTATTAGACGCGACAAACGAGCAATTGGATACACTGACAAGTGATTTCCATCTATATCTTCTCTCTTATACTATAAAGCTGAATAGTTTGTTTGTTTGGTTGAGCGCGCTAATATCAGGTACTATTAAACTGATTTTGAAAATTCTCTCACTAATAGGAAGCTACATTACTCCTGAGTGCTATAGGCTACTTTAAAATATTTTTATCTCGTAAAAACTTACTCACGAGTGCGGAGCTGCGAGATAAAGATAAATAAAAAAAAAAAAAAAAAAAAAAAAAAAAAACGTGTGTATGTATGTTCCCTATGGACTTTAAAACGGCTGAAACTATTTTAATGCAATTTTTGGTAATCTTCAGACTAGCACAGTTTGGGTGATGTTTGGTACCGATCGGATAAACAATATTTTTTATCAGCATCTCGCTATGGGTAGTTAAAGCTACCAATGTGAAGTCGGGGCGAGTCGCTAGTCAGCAATAAAAACTTCCAATTCCAAAATCAAACACCCAAATATTATACATATCGAACAACATCACATACTCGCATTTAAAAATTAATACGTATGAGTAAATCTGAAAATTAATTTTCTTTGTATCCTACGAATGGCTATAAAGATATAAACCAAGCATTTCATCAATTACAATGATAATTTGTTCCTCCCCATCAGGTAGCCACAAATTATTAGCCTACCTATTTCCATTATAATTTAATATTTATTCAATACCAATTCAAATTTCAATAACTAGAGAACGATAGCAAATATTTGTGCAGTTAATTGGAATACCCAGCAAAGGCTATCTAGCATTGAAACTATTACACAAAACATTTTAAGGATAAAAACACCATCTAACTCACAAAGCCTGGGTCCTACTGAAGCCCAAGTCCTCTCTAATAGAAGTTATGACAACATAGTTTCAAAGTTAACTTAAGTACTACCTATGTTAACATCCATTTCAAACGCCTGTTGTTAACACATAGTGCTTCGGATGATCGATATCATTCACTTTTGAGTAACATGGAAGTATTGTATAATTTTTTAGGTACCTAGCTCTCTCTCAATGGAGAGAGAGAATGAGATCTCTCAATTTTTAGGGGCCGTTTTTCATGCACAATAAATAATTCCCTTATTTGGTTGTAGGTTGAACGCACCAATCTCAGGAACTTCTGAACCGATTCTGAAAAGTCTTTCACTAATAGGAAGCTACGTTACTCCTGAGTGCTAAAAGCTCCTTTTTATCCCGGGAAAATATTTTTATCCCGGAAAAACACTGTCACACGGGCGGAGCCGCGAGCATCACGTAGTTTCATATACACGATGAGTTTAATTGAAATATTATTATTTATTTGGTGTGAAGTAAATAAATATATAATAAAACTAAATACCGTAAGATTTTTTTATATGATAAGAACACAATAGTGTGTTTTGATTTGTAGTTTTGAATTTGTTTAGCTAATCAAATTCCTGACTGTACATTGATCAATATCCAGCCGAGTATAAAGTATAATACCTGCAAAAATGAGGTGAAAATTAGAGCATCATGTATACTTATGTAAACGAGACAACCCCGAAACTAATGCGAAGACAACAGACTAAAGTAATAAGGTCTACAGCGTGCCGACGAAATATGGACGCTTTAAATTATTTACTATATTTTATGAGACAAAGGAATGAAATTTGAATAACAAATTTCAGGCAAATGTGCGAGGACCGAGGACCAAACCTCGCAGTGATAACGGTTGTAAGTTAAACCTGTTATGTCATAAAATATTGTTTACTTACGTATTAGTTAATACTTACATTAACTTCTTTCATATTATAATCTAGCTTTTGCCCGAGGCTCCGCCCGCGTGAAAAAGTTTTTCCGGGATAAAAGTCCCGCTTTATATTTTCCCGGGATAAAAAGTAGCTTATGTCCTTTTAGGGTCTCAAACTATCTCCATACCTAATTTAATCGAAATCCGTTCTGTCGTTTCAGAGAGCAGCAGTTATGTACAAACAAACAGAGAAAGAGACAGAAAAGACTTATAAAAATCGTTGATACCCCGATCCCCCTTTTTTTTATCACATTTCTTCAAATGTAGAGACCCCCCGGTTCTACTGCTTTATTATAGTATATATTATATAGATAGATGAGAAAGTTTGTGATGTTTTAGAGATAAATACATAAATCACTGAATGGATTTAGATTACTGATATGAATACTTACTCGACGAATTTCGGCCAAGTACGCGGGAGATATTATAGTCCACAAGTGTTTACGTAATACACAGGTGCACTCTCTATTCCTTCACTCTCATAGTCCGGTGAGACGGCAATCCGACATGACTGGAGAGAGATCAGGCGCAGGACCAACGGCTTTGCGTGCTTTCCGAGGCACGGGAGTATCACAACGACAACTTCCTGACTAGGTGTTTTAATTTTCAAACATAATTTTCAATAAATTTATGGGTTACGCGGACTTTGAACAAGCGGCTACACAATGAAATCAGCAATTGCTCTAAAAACTTCAGGAGCAGTTGCACTGTAAGTTTCATAGTAATTAAAATACAGACGTACATATATGTATGTATAAAGCGGCGATTGCCTAGTTCGTAGTGGAACAGAGTGCCGAGACAAATGTCCGCAGGTTCCAAACAAAAGGGCACGCACCTCTGACTTTTCTAAAAAGTTATGTGTGTACTTTTTGTGAATTATCGCTCGCTTTAACGGTGAAGGAAAAACATCGTGAGAAAACCTGCATACGGGAGAAGTTCTCTATAAGAATTACGAAGGTATGTGAAGTCTGCCAACTTGCACTAGGCCAGCGTGGTGGCCGATGGCCTAAGCCAGCGACTATATAACCCCTAGACTCCTAATGTTCAATATTTCTCTTCAAATTAATTCTGTCAACTACCTGAGGTATGAGGAAGCGGGGTACTGCATTACGATTGGTTGGAAACATAGCTTAGGGATGGAACAAGTTAAATTAAAACACGATGTTTTTATCGATATTACTTTTATTTAATAAGGTTTTATAGTAATATAATTATTTATTAAACGTCTTTTTACTCAAAGTAAGTAACATATTATAATCTAAAAATAATTCTGTTAAAGCACAAAAGAAATAAAAAATCTGTCAAGGTACCTATTTAATTAAAATAAATACTGATGGCATTCTTCTTCTTATTTTTTATTTATTCTATGATGTATGCCATTATCAAGTATAATAAAGTTAATCTAATATATAAAAATCTCGTGTCACGGTGTTTGTCGCACGCCTCCGACTCGATCGATATTTATGATGTTTTTTATATAAATTTTGTAGGTATGGGAATTGGTCGTTGGTCGCTAGGTGATTAGGGTATCCCTATCCAGTGTTTTTTTTTTAATATTTTAATACCTATTTCCCAAATTTTCACCCTCCTACCCTCACCCTCCCATTTTTTTATCGTGATTTTAGTATTTTTATATGAACAATATCCAAATAATGTAACTGTCGTTCATATTTCAAAAGGTACGAAGTTATTTATGTTGTCGAATGACAGATGGCGCTAAGTAAGCCTCATCGATATTAACAAGAATATTTGGGCTGGCTTGTAGGAATAACACAAATAAAGTTATTAAAAACAATCGGTAAAATCAACAAACAATAAAATAAAAAATAATCCTAATAACATTAATTTTATCGATATAACTATCGACAAATCCTTTTGGTGCATCACTTACTTATAATGTTCAACAACAAAACGAAATAGAAAATTTAAAAGTACTTTCGTCGGAAAGAGATGCATATATAATAAGATGGCGCGGGCCTCAATGCTTGGCCGGTATAAGATGAACTCCGTAAAATTTTAAATAAAATATGATTATGTGTCATTATTCACATACCTGTGAAATGTAATGCCATTTTTTTGAAAATTTGAATTATGGCTATTTTTACCACACCATCGTATTGTGCATGGGGCCATTGCAATATTTATTCATTCGCCAACACGGAAGTATTTACGGCTCACAGTTCTGGGCGCAACTGACTTGAAGATTTTGAACGGTAAGCTACATTGGATCTTTTTGTCAGATGTGTTGCCCGAAGCGGATCGTCTGTTATTAGGAGTCTAGGAGTTATATAGTCGCTGGCCTAAGCCCTCTCAGATGTAGAAGACGTCCGTGCTCAGCAGTAGGCAGTATATAATACAGGATATGGTATGGTATGTAAAATATGGATACCCCGTTGCGGTAATTTGTGTCTGATTCAGAAGTTGACTCTACACGGCCTGATAGTGACACTTCCATCGTAACACGTTGCCTACGTGACACACAAGACATATTAGATATATACAACTACTAGCGGTTTTATCTCAAAACAAGCTCAGAAATGCTTAGTTGTCACACCAAATAAAGCGATAACATTTCAAGGGTAATGCTCAAAGTGCTCGCGCATTTAAAATTAATTGAAATATAGTCGGGTAACACGATGAAAAGGCGGGTATTTTTTTCAAAAGCTTGTTGTTTTGACTACCTAGATAACATCTGGGATTAAGTAAATAATTAGTTGTAAAATGTTAAGAATAGTGTCAAATCGGGGCGTTTTGATAACTATAAAACTAAATAAATACATACATACATACACACTGACGCCTTTTATCCCCGAAGGGGTAGACAGAGGCGCAACTACGCCACTTTTGCGCCCGATTTTTCGCCGTGCGTATTCCGCCCCATGGTGTGATAGGCGGCAAGCTTATCGCCATATCGGGCACAAATTCTCTTGAGACTCCGGGCTGATACTGCATAGAAAAATCCAATATCACTTTGACCAACCCGGGGATCGAACCCGAGACCTCAGCATTGCAGTCGTACCGTAATACAACTATGCCACCGAGGCAGTCATAAGTATAATATTAATATAGACAAAAGAGACAAACATCACCATAATATTAATATTGAAAACAAAGGACATGTCCAAAAACGGGCTTAAAATTCTAACCAAGATACTTTAATTATAATATACTAGCATATGCGCGCGGCTCTGCCCGCGTGGATAAGTTTTTCCGGGATAAAAAGTAGCCTATAGCACTCAGGAGTAATGTAGCTTCCTATTAGTGAAAGAATTTTCAAAATCGGTCCAGTAGTTCCTGAGATTATTGCGTTCTAACAAACAAACAAACAAACTCTTCAGCTTTATATATTAGTATAGATTTGGATAGTACTCCTAAAAACTAGGCCTTTGCAATATATCGTATAATTGTAAAGTCCTCTGATTTGAAGATTTATGTAATTTTATTTTGCTTAAAAACTACACTAAAATTAGCGTTTTTAAAAAAGTTAGTTATTAATGGAGGGGCCTAAATTTTTTTTTCTGGTTCCAAGATCCATATTTTGCCCCTTTAATATACATAAAATTTGAGACTGGTTAGATTTTGAGGCTCAGCACCCATACAAAAAGCGGACATTCCGCTTTATCCGATAGAAATAATTTAACTATCCTACTCAGATATTGTATTAAACTATAATCTGTGTTAATATATATTTATACGTATACGTATACGTAAAAATGGAGATTTCCCGTGTCAGCACATAAAATATTAAACGAGAAATGGAAGACGGGAGGAAGGGGGAACGTAAAAACAACTTTTTTTTTGTCTATTTGCTCAAATTTTCGTTTGAGCTGTTTGATATTAAGGAGTTCTTAATTATTCCTTTATAATCAGGTGCAGTGAAGCGACTTTTCCGTGCATCGATAAAAAAAATAGGCCATAACCAGTCAGGTATAGACTATACTTGATCCTAGTTAGATCTATCCTTAAATCGTCAATAATTGTTGTAAAATAAACAATAACTGATTCTCTACACATTTCATGTCTTATTTTGACTAATTCCTTGCTGTACCTTGGAAGTAAAAGGTCCCATGCCAATAAAATTTATAAGAGACCACCATGAAGCTACACCTAATACAACATAAAAAACAACAAAATCGGTTCACACTTGTCGGAGATATCGCGTAACATACATTAAAACAAAAAAATCGAATTGAGAACCTCCTCTTTTTTTAAAGTCGCTTAAAAATAAAGGTATTTTTATCTTGGAACAATACACAGACCTTCATGGACGAAAAAATACTGAGACAAAAACTAATATCTAGAAACACTATAAAAATCAATTTATGTACAACAATAAAAGTTACCACGTATAAACGAATAATAAAAGAAAGGTCCATAAGTCTAGAAATATTTCACCGACATTCGCAAGGGACGGAAAAAATGAATAACAAGACAAAATTGGCAACACATAATATTTTCAATCTATATACTAATACTAGCTTTTGCCCGCGGCTCCGCCCGCGTGAATGAGTTTTCCCGGTATAAAAGTCCCGCTTAAAATGTAGCTTATATGACACGTTCGTAGATTTACCATAGCAGCGCCATCTATTGATTACTTACTCAACCCAGTCGAAAGGTATCGACATCTGTTAGAATCATTCATAGCAGCGCCATCTATTGATTACTTACTCAACCCAGTCGAAAGGTATCGACATCTGTTAGAATCATTTGGAGTTAAGATAATTGTGACTGTCAAATAATAACAGACAAATAATTAGCAATAAATTAAAATTGCGACTAAATTTGAGATTTAAACTATCCTATCTCTCAAGTTGGATCGAACTGCACATGGTGTGCGAATTTTATTATAATCGGTTAAGTGGTTTAGGAGTCCATTGAGGACAAACATTGTGACACGAGATTTATATATATTAAGATAACGAAACAGAATAAGAACCAATGTCTATTTTTCATTTTGTCGCCTAATTTACTGGAATAATTACTTACTTTGAATTGTTAAACTCACAAAAATACATGTCTTACTTTCTTTTATTTATTTATATGTATTTATCTATTTATATATTAATGGTGGTAGGTCTCTCATATGTTAAAGACCGTCTGGGTGGGTACCATCGCAATGTCTCTTCTACCGTCAAGCAGCAGCGTGCATGCACTGTTGTACTTCGGTTTGAAGGACATTGTAGCCAGTGTAACTACAGGACATAGTGAGACTTAACATCTTATGTCTCAGGATGACGAGCGCAGTGGAATGCCACACAGTATTTTGTAACTCATCCAGCAGGATGGTGTTGCTACTGTTTATGGGTCTACCACCAGGCGAACGGCATGCTCGTCTCGTCATTCAATGCAATAAAAATAAAATAACCGTTCCAATGTTTATTTGTTCGGGATTAAAGGTAGGTTAAAGATTAATCCGGGACTTTATCAATCTATCTATCTGTACATACAGACTTGCCAGTACAAGCTTCAATAAAATATCAGCAAGGTTTTTGTTAAGGTTATTTGGGTAAAAAAAATATCGCTGGACAAACATAAATAATGCGACGAATAAATAACTTCTCTCCTTTTGGAGTCGGTTACAAATAGAAATATTTTTAGCAAAGCCTGAAATAACACTCGAGCATTTTGTTAGCGTATTAAAGTTACAAGATAAGTCCCATATTAAATAAAAGCCAGGTTTTTTATCTATTGCAATAATAAATAACAGGTGACATTAGTTGTTTGAAAGTTAAATGTAAACTAACTGAATAAGAAATCTTTCAATTTCTATACAGAATATTGTTATATTATCGACTAGCTTTTGCCCGCGGCTCCACCCGTGTGTATGAGTTTTCCGGGATAAAAGTCCCGCTTTATATTTTCCTGGGATAAAAAGGAACCTATGTGTTAATTCAGGACATGATCTACCCGTGTACCAAATTTCATCGAAATATGTTCAGTAGTTTTTGCGTAAAAGAGTAACAAACATACATACATCCACACGTCCATACTTACAAACTTTCGCGTTTATCATATTATAGTAGGATTTTAACAATTCTGTAATAGATTAAACGAATTAAAATAATTTGTAAACTATCCAGCTAACAAGCACGACATACTGTACAGTAAAAAATAAAGTACTCAAACAGAAGTAATAAATTAACAGAATTGCTATTTCTCGCATTTCGCTTGTCGCGCTAAAACTTTCCTTTATTTCTCTCTACTTGCATCCGAAGCGATGAAAGTACTTGTTTTACAACATAAAAAATGTAGCTACTGTTTAAATTACTACAATGTTCTATTTTGTAATTCGAACTACGATGAAATTACAAATTGGATGTTTTAGTAGTATTATATTAACTAGGAAAACATCGTGAGGAAACCTGCATACCTGAGAATTCTCCATAAGAGTTTCGAGGGTATGTGAAGTCTGCCAACCCGCACTAGGCCAGTGTGGTGGACTAAGGCCTAACCCCTCTCAGTAATAGAGGAGGTCCGTGCTCAACAGTGGGCAGTGTTTAATACAGCGCTGGTATAATTATTATTATATTAACTAGTGGGCGTCCAGTGGTCGAAATAAGACCGTCGAATTTAATATATTTGTAACACATATTACACATTAATCTTATTTTGCTGCATCCCTTGTCTATATTAATTTTAATTATGCTAAATCTCACACATCTCCGTGCGCGCAATGTCCTTAAAAAGGTATACAAAGTTTTTTCTCGGCGTGTTAATATACTCATTAATCACTTACAAAACTTACGTCTGTTAGAAGGGGTAGATATTAAAAGGTAGATATAGGTGATATAGAGATAGGTGTTAGAAGCTGAGCTAACTAGTGCACCAAAAGTCATAAATATTTATTTCCGTCCCATTATGTGATTTGTACAAGTTTCAATTTCGAGCAATATTGTGATTTTTTAATCGTAATTTTTTTAAGTATGCAAACTTGCCTTTGAGGCAATCATACCTCATTAAACCTTAATAAACTCGATATACCTCATATTCTTTCTAATACATTAAGTATTCATTTTTTTTTTTTGTTATGACATTACAGTCAGTAGCCTGACGCGAGTCGGCTTTTCTGACCACACCGGACTTTCAGACGAATGCTTTAGGCGCTCCAACCTTTTATATTTAAACGACCACGCTGAGGGCACCCCCTAAGTGGGGTACGAGCCTCGGCTCAGCGCGGTCGTTGGAAATTGTTTGAGACATCAGCGATTAGGGGATTTTTGCGGTGTAATACACCAATCTATCCATTGTTTTCATCGGCACGCGGGCCGGAATTGCTAACTGGGTCGGGACACCGGGGGACGCGGCGAGGTCCTCGACGGCGAGGACGGTACAGCGGTCTTGAGGAGTGTGTGAGTTTCAATAACTCGTGCTTTCTTTGGATGGCCAGAGTGATGGCATCATCTGGGTCGGTCAGGACTGAACGGGGACGTCTCCATTTCGCGCGGTCAAATGGAGTATAAATGGATGAGTTTCGGATGAGCGGATTATGATGATTAACCGCGTAGTCGAAGTAAGGTATTTAATTAATAAAGACGAATGTACGTAGATGAATACTACGAAATATACTAAAAAGGACTTAATAATATAGTACCTATGTAGGTAAATGCGAAGGAGCAGCAATAAGTAAGATAATACTAAGTCACGTTTAATTTAGAGACAGGTTGCGGTACTTCGCAAGATTGGTCGGCAATTTCTTTCTTTTTTAAAGTCCATGTTGGCTTGACGTTGGAAAAAAGGGCTTATTCCAAGGCACCTTTCTTGAGTAATTTACCGCTGTATTCTTAAAGTACTTTGAATGTGTAAGTAAGAGAATGAAAATGAAGGATTTGCGTTGAGTTGTCATGCATTAGCGAGGCGGTTCCGAATTCTGGACGGAAGTGTGGAATCATGTTTAACATATTATTATGTTTAAACTGTTCTGCCCCCAAAACTGCAAATTATTACGAAATTTTATCATCTCTCATACTTCAAGGGTGGCTTGAGAATATTAACAATAAAATGATTATCCTCAAAAACAAACAAACACGTCACGCCTTTATCGAGGAGGGGTAGGCAGAAGTGCATCCACGGCCACTTTTCACCTGTGTTTTCCGTTCCACGATGCGCTATGCAAGCCTATCGCCATATCGGGCACTAATCCCAGACTCCGGGCTGATACTGAGCAGAAAACCCAATATCACTTTACCCGACCCGGGAAGCGAACCCGGGAACTCAGAGCGATGTCGTACCGCACATGCAATACAACTTAGCCACCGACGCAGTAAATGGAATTCCTATTATCAAGTTATTTATTTGGAATGAAAGAGTATTAAATATCTAATCTAGTGATCAGATGCTATATTGATTCCACCGTGTAACGTAAATTAGGCCAACAAGCTCTAACATGCCGAACAATATCTGTTTATTATCAAACAAGTTACGTTTTTTATAACCCAATAACAAATAACAGCCTCATGATTGGATATAATCTGATTCTGTTGCCCGGCAGCGTTTATTAAGACCGGCTTAACGGATTAACTATGTGTAATAATAGGGTTTTTACGAAAACAACAGAGAACCATACCTACGCTGGACCCTTTTCCCGATCTGAATTAATTTAATATAGAAAATTACATTTATACGAAATTTCAGAGAAACATTCAATCATCATCAGCATACATTTTAGGCCACTGCTAGACATAGGCCTCTTCCAATACGCGCCATTTACCCGGTCTTCCGCCTATCTACCCCAGCGGCTGTCGGTTCTTCGACGAGAACAGATATGACCGATATGACCAGCCCAATGCCATTTTAGCTTACTAATCCTGTGTGCTATGTTGGTGACTTTGGTTCTCTTTCGGATAACCTCGTTACGAAATTTATCCTTCAGAGAAACATTCAATGTTTCTAATTAAAACATTATAAATTTTAAAATAATGTGTTTACCCTTAAATAAGTGGAAAGACCAGCGTAGTTTGTTACAAATCTGAAAACACATTTATATTTCATACCCATAAATTATAATTTATATCCTATTTTGATTATAAAATATTCAATAAATAATACGATGTTACATTACAAAAATGTTAACATATTTTTAATACCCAAAAATTGGGTTTTTTTACATATCAATGTACATTGATGTATTAAAAAACCAAACTATAACTTTTAAATTTCGAACACTTTCACTAACAACCACACTTCATCAAAAACTTTTCGACGCTTTAAAAATGTATTCAGCGGTATTCGGAGCAATAAATATCGAGAGGAATAATACGAGAGCGAACAAACTGCGACTGGAATAAAACTTGTTCTCTTAGCGAAGGAAATTAGCTTGTTTACTTGTAACGAAGGTGTGTTTGCATGCTTTGAAAGCGGCAACTATAAGACGCTTTTTGCATTTGTAATAAAGGCTGGCAATGTTACAGACACATTTCGCCGTCTTGAGGCAAAGAAGGAGGCCGAATTAAACAAAATTTTAGATGCTAATACAGCTATTTGAATTTTCGCTGTGCACAGGCGCCGCGGCAAGAATTCGAAGGAAACTCCAGTGGAAATTAGTAACGGCAATGCTTAACATAGGCTCTTTAGAGTTTGTGGTGGATGCAAGTTGGCCTTGTTCATAAATGGACGATTACTACATTGTTCGGTCACTAATATGGTAGAGAAATATGCACGCACTTCTTATTTGAAAGAAATTGTAGTCAGTAGTAGTAGTAGTACAGCGGTGATAGTTTAGTTGGGAGTGGAACGGACTGCCGAGACGAATGTCCGCAGGTTCAAAACGCAAGGCCACACCTCTGACTTTTCTAAAAAGTTATGTGTGTATTCTTTGTGAATTATCGCTCGCTTTGACGGTGAAGGAAAAAATCGCGAGGAAACCTGTAGCGGCGATAGCATACCTGATAAGTTCTCTGAATTTCAAAGGTATGTGAAGTGCCGCCAACCCGCACTAGACCAGCGTGATAGACTAAGGCCTTAACCCTCTCAGTAGTAGAGGAGGCCCGTGCTCAGCAGTGGGCAGTATATAATACAGGGCTGGTATGGTAGTAGTATAATTACTGAAAATTATGAGTCATCATCTTATGACATTTCAGAGTAGCGAACACAATACGAGCCTCGGGGCAGTGCAGTTATATCCCAGTGCCAGAATAAAACAAATCTTAAGAACCTTTGGGTGTCTATTCATGTGATAATCCATATTATTAAATCCATAAAAAGATGTAAATTTTGTAAAGCGACTCAAACCTATGCAATGCAATGCAATCAGCCCTGTATTATATACTGCCCACTGCTGAGCACGGGTCTCCTCTACTACTGAGTGGGGTTAGGCCTTAGTCCACCACGCTGGCCTAGTGCGGGTTGGCGGACTTCACATACCCTCAAATTTTTTATGG
This sequence comes from Sphinx pinastri, assembly GCA_947568825.1. Taxonomy (NCBI): domain Eukaryota; kingdom Metazoa; phylum Arthropoda; class Insecta; order Lepidoptera; family Sphingidae; genus Sphinx; species Sphinx pinastri. The sequence continues at coordinate 6,550,613 of OX387620.1, forward strand.
AGTATTCTCAGGTATGTAGGTTTCCTCACGATGTTTTCCTTCACCGTTAAAGTGAACGATAATTGATAAACAATACACATGTAACTTCGAAAAGTCAGAGGTGTGTGCCTTGGGTTTTGAACCTCCGGACATTGTCTCGGCAAACCGTTCCGTTCCCAACTAGGCTATCGTCCACTAAACCTATGCGACCAGACATAAACATGAAAGCTAAATAGTGATTATGCATTCACCAGGCAAGTCAATTAGAACGGTATAGTCGTATACTCCTGAAAGTTACTCTCGCCGTATATGCTCAAATAAATATCCTCTTACTACATAGCGTCGTCTGAATGCTTATTTGGCCAACTTACCAAATATCTTATTGGCACAAAATGTTATATTGTACACCAATATTTGAGCTCAGACTGAAAGATAATAATATCAATAGGTCGATTATCTAAACCTGGCGCACACCACACATTCACAAGATGCGCGTGTGTAGTATCTGTGAATATAAATACGTTAGTCTCATAACAACGCATTGAACACGCATCTACAAAGTAAAAAGAAAACCGCGTCAAAATCGGTCCATTCGTTTGAGAGCTACGATGCCACAAACAGACATACAGATACACACCCTAAACCGTGTTATAAGTAAGTATAGCACCCCTCTTTTTCTGTCGGTGGCGTAGTTGTATTACGGTATAACTGCAATGCTGAGGTCTTGGGTTCGATTCCCGGGTCGGGCAAAGTGATATTGGGTTTTTTAAATTCAGTATCAGCCCGAAGTCTGAAATTTGTGCCCGATATGGCGATAGGCTCGCCCCCTATCACATCATGGGACGGAATACGCAAGGCGAAAAGTGGGTGCACTAGTTGCGCCTGTGCCTACCCCTTCGGGGATAAAAGGCGTGAGTGTGTGTGTGTTTGATACCCTGATACTAATATAGAACTGATTCCATTGTTTGATTTCTCTAGGTAAATAGGTTCATAGGTTAAAAATCTTATAAACCCCTTGTACTTTTGCTGGTCGTAGGATTTTTCTTGTACATGCCCTAATACCAACATAATGCACAAATGCACAAGGTATTAACCTGCCATAGTACCCCACGCCAGTGTCGCGTTTCGAGATCAGCCTGTGTATATCCGGTTCAAACAGGCCGGCATAATTGTGTCGACTGGCTAGGGATAGTCGTCTCTCGTCTCGACACTATTTGGACACCCCTAACATCAGTTGCACCGGAGTCACTCTGTCGTACGCGTAGAAAAAAAAGTATGTGTGTACTTATGTACACGCGTTAGAAGTTATAATTCTTTGGCGTATCAAGATAAAAATCTTTTTAAATAACGCGCCAAAAGAAGTATAACTTCAATATCTTTCGCCTTATTCTACGTTCGAAATTCAATACTAAAATGTTGACTATAGCTAACTTCAGGGTGTCGGTTTTTCTACGTTCAAAATTAAAATGTTGACTATAGCTAACTTCAGGGTGTCGGTTTTTCGTGACGGTGTGCGCGCGCATCGTAAAAATTTACTCTCATCATTTTTCCCTAACGCGCCAAAAGAAGTATAACTCCAAAAATATATTTCCTAAAATAACGCGTAAAAATTTTCCCCTATAGATAATTATAAAAAAAAGTACTTACTTGTCGGTGGCATTCTGTGTATAGAGTATACAACTGCCTCATGCACCTCTGGTAGGGTGGCGGGAGTGGTTCTTATTCTCTCTTCCTCTGCACTTTTCTCTAAACTCTTGAGATATATTGAGTATATATTTGCTGTGCACCGAACCTGAAACAAGGAAATATGTTCTTTAAGCGCCCTTTTACACGGCGTTTTTTTTTTTAAGCGCACTGACGACGCTCGCTAAATGCGAAGTGAATGGTAACTACGTCAGTACTTTATATACGGATAAGTGAACAGAAGATGCGTTTATTATTAAACACGCTTCTTAAATTGGTTTAAAAAAGGAATTTGCATGGCCCAGAATTTGTTGATAGGTTTAATAATGGTTTTAATTTTATGAGTAGAAGAATTCGTGTACCTATTAATCATTAAAATTAAAAGTGTTATGTTTCTCGGCAGTACAAAAGCGTCTACGTGACATCCAATGGATCTTTGGGTTTGAGAATTTAACAATTAAACATACTAGATCAGGGAATAAGCACCAAATACAATGGTATCATGAATTACACATTAATTAGGGCTATTAACATGATGATGATGATGAGGGCTTTTATCAATGAAGTTGGTGAACTGACTCCGTTAGTTCATAATATATTCATAACAGTTAGCCCACAAGTTTATACGTATTCATAATCGAATATTTGATGACGTTTCGCAGCATCGTCCAATGAAATAGGCTAACCCTTCCACGACTTACATCTAATATCCCGTGGAACGAGAGTGGTGACCAAGCATAAAATAAATTGGATTTATAATACTATGCATAGCGTTTATGTTCAACAAATACCCGTTCTGAATACAAGTGCGACGCACTTTCTTGACCATTGCGATAAATTTTACATTCAATGCAATGCAATGCAATCAGCCCTGTATTATATACTGCCCACTGCTGAGCACGGGCCTCCTCTATTCTACTGAGAGGAGTTAGGCCTTAGTCCACCACGCTGGCCTAGTGCGGGTTGGCAGACTTCACATATCTTCCAAATTCTTATAGAGAACTTCTCAGGTATGCAGGTTTCCTCACGATGTTTTCCTTCACCGTTAAAGCGAACGATAATTGATAAACAATACACACTTAACTTCGAAAAGTCAGAGGTGTGTGCCTTGGGTTTTGAACCTCTTGACATTGGCTCGGCAGACCGTTCCATTCCCAACTAGGCTATCGTTCACGTCGTCGTCGTTACGTTCAAACTCGATATAAAATATTTCGCTTATACTTGAAAGTGTGTATAATCGTCATGACGCAGGACTTGAGCTGAGTTGTCCCGCAGCTAAACATTCCTTTTTTACAGAAAAAGTGGACAGACCTGTTCATCTAAGTAGATATTGTAATTGGTTACAACGGAGGTCTGCTTCGGGCAAAGAGAGCTCTATCTAACAAATTATAAATCCGACCAAACTAAATTGTTATTGCTACACTTTACTAAAGGCTAGCTAGAAATAACTTTGTGATCTAGAAATTTTGGGAGTAGTGTATTCAAATTCATTTCAAATTCAAATCATTTATTAAGTAATTCGGCCCCTAAGGGCACTTTTACACGTCATTTTTACAATTTTTTATCATCTAAAGATTCTACCAGTGCTTCGGAAAAGCCCACTGACCTGAGAAGAAGCACCAAGAAACTCAGCGTAGGTCTTTAATTGTAATATTTTTTTTCATATTATATATATATTTTACAAATTGCATGTAACAATATAAATTCAATTTCAAAGATGGATATTAAATGCGAAAATTAACGGAGAGTACCTAAGTCAAATAACTAATACAGTACTAATACTGTAATTAATACAGTACATCTACCTTATCAATTCACATTGTATATAAAACAATTTACATTTTAAAAAGCTGTTTGTTTTAAGGGATATGGAAAGAAAATTTATCTATACTATCTATATTAATATTTGTATTCATAGGAATCCACTTAAAATGCATACAACAAACACTGCCAAAATACAGTTAAGTAATTTTGATACATAATTACAAAACACTCATCGATTTAAATTTAATAAAGCGCTTTATCTGATCAAAATTATACACGAGAATTTATCTATATTATATATTATTATAGTTGTATTACAGTATGAGTGCAATGCCGAGGTCTCGGGTTCAATCCCCGGGTCGGGCAAAGTGATATTGGGTTTATCTACTTACTATCATCCCGGAGTCTGGAATTTGTGCCAGATATGACGATAGGCTCGCCTCCCATGACATCAAGGAACTGAATACCCAAAGCGAAATGTGGGTGCACTAGATACGCCTCTGCCTACCCCTCCGGGTATAGAAAACGCGTGAGTGTATGTGTATTTCATGCCATATCTAGGTTAAGCATAAAACATAATAATATTATAACCCTATTACGGAATGGTTGGTTAATTCCTATGAATCTGTGTTGCACGTTATTCTCGCTACTTACTCATAAACAAAATGCTAATGATACGAGTAAATTCTATTAAATACAAAATACTTGACTAGATATTATACATATAAATGACATAATGTTATAATTCAATTGGTGTGAAGTTCGTTGTTGGTTCATAAACGACACCGATAATTAATTTTATTATTGTTACAGGTATGCTTGTATACAAAATGACAGAAAACTGTTATTGAAATAAATAGTTTTCGGATTTTATCACGATTTTTTACTAATATCTTTCTCCATCTCCCTATCTCCTGGATTCCTGGATCCTGGATCCTGGATTTTGTTTTTAATCAGGAAAAAAAACTATTCTGTCATGCACTTATACCTTTTATCCTTCCTAAGGAGTATTCAAAGCCTTAACCAATTCATTTATTTGCCATGTCAGGTACAAAGTTCAATTTCAGATTCCGATATTGTTCTTTCGAATCGATATCTCGCAAATGGTTTCGTTGCCAGGCTTTCGAGGATCGAATTTAAAACATGTCAATAGGCTAAGCAATAGACCTCCGAGGCGATCGCAATCAATCAGTGCTCTACTATTAAATTGACCCAAATGAAACCCTTTTCCATGGATATAAGGATTGCATTTCGTAGAAACTATAACAATGGTCATTTCAAGTCACAACAATCAAATTTAATTGTATCTTGGAATACCCAACTTGAGAAGTTGTGCCAAATAGTATTAACTACAATGTTAGTCATCGAAACACAGAAGGTCTCTGGAGTATAAGTGAAGTCGTCTAATATAAGTGTCAGATCTCAAGTAGCTGAACTCAGGGTTTTATTATGAGTGATGTTGATAGAATTACTCTTATTCTTCCACAAGCCAACGGATTGTATTTTCAGTACATAAAGTGTTCTTAGAAACCACACTTACATTAGATGGTTGAATTTTTTATATGTACACGGTAATGTCTAGAAGTTTCGTTCCGATTCTGAGTATTACTAATAGGAAACGACGTCTCTAAGTGCTCCGGGCTACTTATTTTCTCGGAAAAGGTATTTTATCCCAGAAACAGACTTTGTTATGTACGGATCAGAAGGTAGTTTACTTCAAAGGCGAAGCGACTGCATAGTAACGTGACTCATTTTAATGAAATAATTATTTTTCTAGTTTCATATTTTTTTTATTACTCTAAACTTAATAATCTAAAAAAAAAACAATTGTTACTTTGTAGAAAATCTATCAAAATATATGTCTGTATTCAGATCATTTCAAACTGTGGAAAAAGGGCATTTTCATGTTAATAACGATTAGTTTTTTGGCTGCATCAGTCAAAGTTAATGTTACTTGTGCCTAAATTACAAGGTTTATAATAATATACTGCCTACTACTGAACACGGGCTTCCACTATTACTGAGAGAGTTTAGGCTTTAGTCCACCACGCAGGCATAGTGCAGGCTGGCAGACTTCGAAATTCTCAGGTGTGAAGGTTTCCCTACGATGTTTCCTTCACCGTTGAAGCGGAAGATAATTGATGATAATACACACATAACTTTGAAAAGTCAGAGGTGTGTCTAGGTTTTGAACCTAAACATTCGTCTGGACAGTCCGTTCCATTACTGGCTAGGCTTAGTACAATGTTTGTATTCAGGCAACCCTTATGACTTTTGGTATGATTATGCCTTATACTTTTACTTCCTATGACTGGCTGTAAAATAATTAATCCTAAATGTATGGTCACATTACCTTTATTTTACCACGAATAAAATGATGTTTTTGCACAGTAAATTGAATTGTGCTGTATGCTGACATCGGACCGCCGAGCGTCTCGCCGTCCACTCGATGCATTACGTGTTGACTTAATGCCTGTTGACAAAAGATGCTGTTTGAATAAGCAATGAAATCGATATTATGCTACAGCTGTAAATTAAATATTCCGACATAGTTAATTCACATTTATATGTATAAATAATTATTTAATAGTTGCGTGAGTTCGAGTTACCTAAGTGACTATTAGACACATAATAGTTATTGCTAAATACAAAGGTAAAACATCCTACTTGCCACAATAAGCACTCGCCTGGAAGTAACAGTCGCGACTGTCCCTTAAAAGTACTAACTCCTCCCAGAACTAAATAACAACGCATTATATGGCAAGCAGTACAGTGCGCTCGACACGCTAAGACATGAGTTTATCTCATAACACCCAGCATCTACACTGACTACTTCCTTGAAATCAGAAAATAACAGTGCCTGCTCGACGGCAGAACTCAATATGATACGAAAATATTTGTCAGAGAAAACATAACAAATTATATTTTTTGTATTTAACCAAAACGCAGTTATCGAGGGTAGATGCACAACTCTATTGTGTACATCATCATCAACAGCCACGTGACGTCCACTGTTGAACATAGAAAGAAAGAAAGAAAGAAATGCGTTTATTTAGTCATAATCACAGGACCAGATGGCGGTAAATACTATATGTAATAGCACGGGGAACAAAAATTCAAAAAAAAGGATAAGTATTTAAAAAATATAAAAGAGTAAATAAAACACACAATAAGAAATTAAAAGATACAATAGAAATACTACCTAATACAAGCTACAGCAAAACAAACTTGAAGACTACCTATAACTAAGTGGTCCCCGGCATATTCATACACCCCAGACATCCGCATCCGAGGCATGGCCAAAAGGGTCGCAAGTTCAGGTCCACCTGACACTGATTTTCAGCGAGGGTCACATAGGCCTCCCCTAAAGATTTCCAGACGGACCTGTCATAAGTAGCCTGCATTCAGCGTGTTTCTTTGTACGCCACTAACAAAATCTATACAAAGAATAAAGCAATTTCTCTCTGAATTTTAAAACAATGTGTTAGCACAATATGCTTTCGTGTTGTTTGTGTTAACTAGATTTAACGTTTGAAAACCTGCCCTACTTTTGCCTTTGTACTGGCTATTAACGGAACACTACGAAACAATTGACTACTTGACAGTTTTCGGAAAAATATTTTACAAATTACATAATATGTTTATTTTATACCCCAAGAAATTATGTGACTTTGTATCGAAAAACAACGTATAAAAAACAACAAATTCTCATTAGTCGGTCACATAACATTTTGAGTTGTGACGTCATATTTTAATAAACAAAAGTTACTACGATAACCAAACTGTTTGACGTAAAATGTGACGTCACAGGTGGCTCAATCATCGCCGTCTGTGTTTCAGTTCATGTAATCAACGGAGAAAAATAACGCTTTTTTATTAAGCTATTGCATAGCTTCTATCGCGGGCCTTGAGCGTGGAGACCGAATCCAGAAATTCCGTAACGAAAATAATCTGACATCTTTTTTATCTTACTAATATGAACCTTAAATACAATGCGTAGAAGCTATAATTCTTCAAACGAGTATATTTTTATTTATTAAAGTCATTAAAACCATTTCTTACTAATCTAATATGAACCTTAAATACATTGCGTAGAAGCTATTTCCCCAGCGTTGGCACGGCACGAGTACAAAAGAATCGAACGTAACATTCTTTTTTCAAATTTTGATTTATTCTACTTTGGTTGTGATGACCATTGCATTTCTGACATTTATCAATAACAAGACTAAACGTGCGTTGCTCGCGTTTAAAAATCTACTTTATGTGGTAAGCGTAAGATCGAATTTGTGTTTAGTCAATCAAAATTTGTGATTAAAATGCTATGCAATAGCTTTACCGCGGTAGTCTCCGAGTGCCACACGTATTTTTTTTATTTTTTTATTTTGCAATATAATATATTTGTATTTATGCAAAAAATATTGTATAATTATTGTTTGGGTAAAACCTACCATATATAATACCTACAAGTCGCATTTCGGGTTTCTTCAATCACAACACAAAAAACGAATTTTCAGATAATTACTCAGCCATAATCTACGTACACGATAAGTGGGATTTGATTGTAAGTGACCTCAGTTCTCACTGCAACTGATGGTGAGTAGGGTCTACATAAAGTGTCGACTCGCCAGTCAACACAATTATGCAGCTTCATTCTTTGGACACTATGAGTGTTCATGTATTATAATGATAATGAATCAATTGATCCCACCATCAAGAAAATCAATAGCAAGTAAATCCTATTTAAAATCGAATATTACTACAATATCGGATAACTCACTACTAATAATTTTTGAAACTATACAACGAAGTTAATTTTCTTTCAGTAGCTCGGAAATATACCGGGATTAAAGGCAGAACATTAGCGTCGTAAATATAACTGGAGTGCACAATCGCCGAAACGACAATATCTATCTTTTCCATTTATTCATGAGATGTAGCGCGAATGCTTACTGAAATTACGGTAAAGTGCATCGTAAAATAGCGCGCGGTTATTTTAAAGGTATTAACACTTTTCTCGTCTCGCATTCGCTTCATTAAAATGATGCTGTACATACATTTTCTGATAATGGAACTTTATCGTTGAGTGCTATATAAGTGGGCTATTACACGACCAATTAGTAACGTTGGCATGAATGAGGTCATACAGGACAAAATATTGTGATTACAAAAGAATCGTGGATATGAGATATCTTTTTATATTTTATTTATTTAAGACACACACAGAATCCAATCTGTCTCCAGACTGCCTCGGTGGCGTAGTTGTATTACGGTACGACTGCAAGGCTGAGGTCTCGGGTTCGATCCCCGGGTCGGGCAAAGTGATATTGGATTTTTCTAATCAGTATCAGCCCGGAGTCTGGAATTTGTGCCCGATATGGCGATAGGCTCGCCCCCTATCACATCATGGGACGGAATACGCTTGGCGAAAAGTGGGTGCACTAGTTGTGCCTCTGCCTACCCCTTCGGGGATAAAAGGCGTGAGCATGCATGCATGCAGAATCCAATCAAAACATATAATTTTATTTTATTTTGTTTTTTTATTTTATTGGATAATATACAGGGTCATTTTTACATTGCATTACTAAATGAAACCACATATTCGTCTTTACTTCTTCTAACATCTTGCCAAAAATCATCCATGAATAACGAATATTATTCCCAAAAATCCCGGTTTTAGATTTAATTTTTTTTGATAATTTGGTAGTTTAGTGCGACTATGGTGTGTGCGAACGTGTATTTCTGAATGAAAGTATAATGTTGCCGCTGCGACGAATTATCTTAGAGCAGTAGTAGTGGCTTTAGGGCGTGTAAACTTAAAGTTACTTTTTATTGATATTTATTTAGTTCGAAACTTACACTTTTTTATTTTACATCTATGGTTAAAATAACTTAATGGCAAGCGTTATTTTCGACGAGATAAGTATGTGATTTCATTTATTAACGCAATGTCAAAATTACCCTGTATAATAATGACTATAGCTAGGGTTAGTACTTAATCTAGATTGCACTCCAAATTTTGTGCCCAAATCATGCCTATTACATACAATGTGTTAATATTTAATTATAATCATTGTAAATATTAAACGAAACCGCCTACTTAAGTACTTTTTAATACAATATTAAAATTATATATCTAATTCTTAATTATTTAAACATTATTTGCCGTAAACTTATTATAAACTTTGCTGAGTTGCTGTGCATCATGTCAATTTGTTAATATTTCTCAGCCAAATCGTTGTACGAGCGACACATTCTAGTTATAGGGTTGTAACAGGAGGTATTGTTAATGCAAATCCGAAGCATAAAGATGTTCGGATTACGCATCTTGAATCGGATGTTAAACATAATAAGTGAGAGTAGTTCAGGAGAGTAAATTTTTGAGTGAATGATGTTATGTAGATAAATTGACTCTACATATTCGGTGATAAGATAATATGTATCCGCCCGTATAGCGACCACCGTACACAAGATGTGAAACCCGTAAGATGTAATGGCCCACGCGTTCCGGGATCAGCCTGTGTATTATATCCGATTCCAAACGGGCCGGCATAATAGTTGTGTCGACTGGCAAAGGAATAATCTTTTGTCAGTGGACACTCTATCTCGATCTCACTCAAATCTTTCCTCTATATAATATTAGTATAGAACAGATATGGAGGATATATAGGAATAAACAAATATAAAAAAAATGGAAAATCTAAATATGTTTTTAATACATTTGTTCTAAAACTTTCTAAAACCTAGCCACTAAATTATATGCGATAACAGATATACGGATGGTAGGTCTCTCATATGTAAGAGTCCGTCTGGGTGGGTACCACCGCAGTGTCTATTTCTACCGCTAAGCAGCAGTGTGCACGCACTGTTGTGTTTCGGTTTAAAGGACATTGTAGCCTGTGTAACTATCCGACATAATGGGACTTAACATCTTATGCCTCAGGATGACGAGCGCAGTGGAATGCCACACAGTACTTTATAACTCAAGGTGCTGGATGGTGTTGCTACTGTTTGTGGATGGTCGTATCGCTTACCATCAGGCGAACGACATGCTCGTCTCGACATTGAAAGCAAAAATAAATAAAAAATATATCAACAGAAATTAAAAAGCGGTGATAGCCTAGTTGGGAGTGGAACGGACTGCCGAGACGAATGTCCGCAGGTTCAAAACCCAAGGGTACACACCTCTGCTTTTCTCAAAAAAAGTTATGTGTGTATTATTTGTGAATTATCGCTCGCTTTAACGGTGAAGGAAAACATCGTGAGGAAACCTGCATACCTGAGAAGTTCTCTGAATTTCGAAGGTATGTTAAGTCCGCCAACCCGCAATAGGCCAGCGTGGTGGATTAAGGCCTAAAACCCTCTCAGTTGTAGAGGAGGCCCGTGCTCAGCAGTGGGCAGTATATAATACAGGGCTGGTATAGTATGGCAACAGAAATTAGGAGCTTTGTAGAAAAGACAAAAAAATACGCTTGGACCATTATTAAATTGAACCAGTAATGGACGAGGACCTCTATCTAGGCCACAAAGATGCTTTTTATAACGAAAAAATAGTTTTGGCGTTGTCGCATTTTAACAACATCCAAAAATGCAGAATTCAGAGTCCTGTTAGGTAGGTAATTTATCCTCGATCAATATAATATTACTAGATTTTGCTCGCGGCGTCGCCCGCTTTGTGGGCCAAAAACTCTATGCCATTCCCAGAGTCTCAAACTATCTCCGTATCAAATTTCATAGAAATCCGTTTGGTAATTTCGGAGTGTGCGCTAACAAACAAACAGAAAAACAGACAGACAGACAGAAATAATTTAAAAAATCGGTGATTTGTGTTCTATATTCTTCTTTAGTCGTCCCCTTACTTATTATATTATTTTTCTGTCCATGTTCACCAGACACCGGGTTCTGCTGCTTTATTATATGTATAGATGTATAGGTACAGATAAAATCGCAGGAACACGCTGGCTGCAGGCCGCTCTTGATAGGTCTGTCTGGAAATCTTTTAGGGGAGGCCTATGTTCAGCAGTGAACAGCTGATGATGACGACAGATAAAGATATATTATTTAACCAAATTCTGCAGTCCCGTGTTTTCCTTACTGTTATATATTACTGGCAGCTTAGGCCTGCTAGAATAAAGTTATGTCAGTGCGCTTACACCTGTCAACGAGTTTGCAATAAATATATCGCATATTATTTTTTTTTTTTATGGCACTTGTATTTACATTTTGCCAATGTCAAGTTTGGTTTGTCTTTTTTATTATCTGTAGTATGTCGAAGTAAAGCAGTGGCTACCTTACCAAGACTTTATCGAGGAGTTTTGGCGGCAACAAAAAAACATTTGATTAGCACGATTATTTCAATTCACTTCATTTGAGCTCTTTAATAGAACTATATTGGATAATATACCACCATAATTATGCAATATAACACTAAGTATCACCAAAATAATGAATTAAAACAAGAGCACCTCATGACACTTCCAAGTTCCCGCCAAAACTCCTATCTCATATTTAACACTTACTATGAAACGATTCTTACAAAAAATTAAATCTAGCATGGTTTAAAAAGAAATTGACATTGACATGTAAGTCACTCTCGGGCCTCGACTAAACACTTTTATATCAATTTCACAAAAATACTTTTTACTGTTTCTTAATACTGTCCCAATGGAAAAACGCTATATTATATATCGCAAAAAGTCCTATTTTATATAAAACAAGAATTAATAATTAACTTACAGACTCCATTAGGTCGCAAAAAAGCGGAACTTTACAATGTCTAAGTTTCTATTAGCTTGAACAAAAGTTTATAACACAAGCGGGCTTTTAAGCGGATCGATACTTAGTATGCCAAAGGTGTTAGAGTGCGTCTAAATATTATGGCAACTACTTTACTATCTCGTCCCCACTCCGCTTACCATCAGGTGTCATTGAACTAGGCTTAAAAAGAGTACATAGGGTTAGGGACTACGCCCAATGCTTGCTCGGATGATGCTATACTCCCCAGTGTCAAGTGTCGACCTTGGGCCGTAAGACCGGTGAAACAACATAACCGTTCCACTCACCCCCAGTGGTGGGAGTGTTAAGGAGTTTATTTACCGGCGAAAAAATGGGTTAAAAAGACTGCTCACCTCCCGGTAGGCAACGGCTTGGCTGTGCCTCTAGTATTGCTACAATCTACGGGCGACAGATGCTGGTTAGTTGCTCGTATGCCTACTAAGAAGGTACTTAACCGCCTCGGTGGCGTAGTTGTATTGCGTACGCGTTACGAGTACGATTTGCGCGCTGAGGTCCTGGGTTCGAATCTCGAGTCGAGCCAAAAAATCATCGTTACTGGGTTTTTCCATATTAAAAATTACTCAGTCGCAGCTCGGAGTCAGGACGTTGGCGGTGTGCTACCCCCGTGCCTCGAAGAGCGCATGACGCCGTTGCTCCTGCGCCTGATCTCTCTCCGGTCATAGTACGATTTTTTTCCAAAACGACTTATTGCATATTTTTAGCGCATATAGATGCTATAAATTAACTTTCTTAAGTAAATACACCATTATACATTAGATTATATAAATATAATTGTATATATCATAGTAAGAGTGGAATTAACTTACGTCGTAGCTAGAATCAGCTAGATATCCCAAACATAATTGATCCCATTACGCGATCATCGCGAAACTGGTAATTAATGTAATTGATTTACTTTATTAATGACATTGTAATTGTTTGTACTGAGTCCAAGTTTGTTTAGTAACCTCTAGAACTAGAACCATTAGACATCGATCGATAGATATTAGGTAGTAGTGGTGTAACGAATATTCGCATTCGCGAATATTCGCAACTTTTTTAATATTCGCATTCGCAAGAAATCATGCGAATATTTTGCGAATATTTTGGATATGACATGTGAAAATAAATAAATGTCCAATGCTCATTTTGTGCATATGCCGATTAGTGTTGAGAACGTAACTCACGAAGTTGTCGACGAATCAATCTATCTAAGAAAAGTGGTCCAGTTAGCCAAGTCCAACTTCAAGATAGAGGCCAAAACCAGCTCGGTTGAGCAGCGTTCCGCAAACTAGGCAAGGTCTTCTCATCTAAAATACCTCAGAGCTTAAAGACAAAAATCTTCAATCAATGAGTGTTACCACTGATGACGTTCGGCTTTGAGACGTGGCCTCTGACTATGGGCCACCCAAGACGGCTCACAGGCACTCAGCGAGCTTTGAAGATGCTCGGTGTCTCTCTGCGCAATCAAATTGGAAGTGAAGAGATTCGTAAGAGAACGAATGTCGCTGACATATTACAAACGGGCCACTATATCTGGACTTCACGACGCTTAGTATCAGGTGCATAGGGGTAATTTTACAGCTAAGTTCACGTAACATACGATAAAGTCTTTTGGAGCTAAATAAAAATCCCATATTCACATTCGCATTCGCGAATATTGGAATCAAATATTCGCATTCGCATTCGCGAATGTTGGAAATTGGATATTCGTTACATCACTATTAGGTAGTAGTATATCAAAACGTGTAAAAGTAAGTCAAAATAGTAACAAGACATTTTACGACAGTGCCAAATTGAAGAAGGTAAATATATTTCAATCTATGTTCCAATTCCTCAATATCCTTTCATTTACTGCTCCCAGAGACTCGCCGAGCTTCACCGCTCGGTGTTATAAAATGCGTACCACTGCCGATCTTGGCTAACAGGATTTGCAGTGGAGGGTGCCAGGGCGGGATAGTCTCGTAAAAAGCTGTCCAAGTGACTACTTTTATATCTATACTCAAAACAAGTACAATGTTATAGTCATCTTAATGGCAATAAAATAATTTCAGTGGCCATGTTCTACTTTAAAAACTAATATAATAACGAGGTAAGGTTTTTGTGGATGTAGTAATCTCTAAAACCAGTAATCCAATTACGAAAAGTCTTTAAATAATATAAGACATTATATTACATTGGTACAATTTTGAACATATTGCGCCTTCTTTCTATCTATTTTTTTTATTGTAAAGTACAATATTATTGTTATACGTATAATTCTGTACCCCAAAACATTTTCGATAATGAGGTGACCTACCCTCTTCTGACCCCGAACTGTTCGAGATTTCACAATTACCGTCGAAAACTTTGCAGCACACTAATGGCCCACATTGCGTTTATGTAAACAGGTCTCGAGGTGCAATCAATTATTTGATAGTTTTGCCAGAAAACTGTTCTTTGTAAAGTAGAATGTTGAACTTATAAAAGCATTATGTGTTTCATAGTAAAATTATTTCTTTACGAGCTTTTGCCCGCGGCTCCAATGATTTTTCCCGGAATAAAAGTCCCGCTTTATATTTTCCCGGGATAAAAAGTAGCCTATGTGTTAATTCAGGACATAATCTACGCGTGTGCCAAATCTCATCGAAATCCGTGCAGTAGTTTTTGCGTGTAAGAGTAACAAACATCCATACATCCAGACATACATACATCCATACATCCATACTTACAAAACTTTCGCGTTTATAATATTAGTAGGAAATAGAAAGAAAAATGGTGTTACATACCAACTACATTTATTACAAACTATCTGTTATCAAAACTTCGTTTGTGAACTACAGAAAAACTCACAAAGATTTTATCATAATCGGATGAATAGTTTTGAAACTATAGGACAAAGATACAAAAATATCATGAAATATCTAACTAATGAATTCTAATTTATAGATTTTAAATATCCCATTTAATAATATATAGCCATTTAGAAATTGTTCAACTGGAGAATCTGGAATACTCAGGTAAAATTTGGAACTATTTGACAAGTATGAAATAGTTAATTAACTAAGCGGCGCGGCGTTCGCCGAGATACGGCCTGCTTTACTAACGAGGATTTCAGGAAATATCTTTAGCTCGCGGCATCACCCGCGTGTAAAGTTTTCTGGAAATAAATTCCGGCTCTGTACTTTTCCGGGAAAAGAATAGTCTATGACTATTATAGTTTAAGTTTTTTGCATACCAAATCTCAACAAAACCGTTTCAATAGTTTAGCTGTGAAAGTGTAACAGACAAACATACTTACTTTCACATTTATAACAAAAGTATTGGCCTTTTGGATTCCAAACTAGAAGTAATAGTAGAGCTAGGAGTTCCCGTTTGATTCCAAGGAACCACTGTCAACGAAAGTAAGGGATTACTTACATGTAATATAATCGCTTGCTTCCAAGATCCACGTAAATGTTTCACATCTATTATAGGTTTTTTTTTACTGTAACTTTTACTGTCCTATTCCTAAGAAACCGGTTGTTAAGTTAAGCCGGTGGTAGGATATTTTGATCCGCCCGGATGCGTCCACCGTACACGAGGTCTTAAACCCGCTATAGCCCACGTAAGTGGCGCGTTCCGACATCAACCTATATAGCCGGCTTTAAACAGGCCATAATTGTGTCATCTGACGATGGGTCAAGATCTCTCATCAGTGGTCACCCTATCTGGTGCAGTTTGTCACTTCGCCATGGCCATTTAAAAAGTATTAGAGCCTTGTTATGTTTGTCTAAAGCTCGGCTCGAGAGAGATAGTACCAATCACAGAAAACTGATGTGATTGCTTGCTGTTTGGTTTCGTCGTGATACTCTATATCTAATCCATACCATACCAGCCCTGTATTATATACTGCCCACTGCTGAGCACGGGCCTGCTCTACAACTGAGATGGTTTAGGCCTTAGTCCACCACGCTGGCCTAGTGCGTGTTGGCAGACTTCACATACCTTCGAAATTCAGAGAACTTCTCAGGTATGCAGGTTTCCTCACGATGTTTTCCTTCACCGTTAAAGCGAGCGATAATTCACAAAGAATACACACATCACTTTTGAGAAAAGAGGTGCGTGCCCTTAGGTTTTGAACATGCGGACATTCGTCTCGGCAGTCCGTTCCACTCCCAACTAGGCTATCGCCGCTTCTTATCGCTTTATCTAATCAATCGAGTGAAACTCTTCTCTGTTAGTGGTAAGTTAAGTATCCATCTATAGCGACCACTGTAGACGAGGTCTAGAACCCGCCATAAAGATTCACGGGTATCGTGTTCCGGGACCAACCTGTGTATTCGGTAATCAGTGTAACTACTGGACATAATGAGACTTAACATCTTATGTCTCAGGATGACGAGCGCAGTGGAATGCCACACAGTACTTTGTAACTGGTGGTAGGTCTCTCATATGTAAGAGTCCGTCTGGGTGGGTACCACCGCAATGTCTATTTGTCCCGCCAAGCAGCAGTGTGCATGCACTGTTGTGTTTCGGTTTGAAGGACATTGTAGCCAGTGTAACTACTGGACATAATGAGACTTAACATCTTGTGTCCATGAACCACACAGTACTTTGTAACTCAAGGTGCTGGATGGTGATGCTATTGTTTATAGGTGGTCGTATCGCTTACAATCAGGCGAACGGCATGCTCGTCTCGTCATTAAATGCAAAAGAAATAAAAAAAACATCTTTGGGCAGTCTATCTGGACGCCCCGCCACTTACTGGTATAGTGTAGTTGCCTACATAGATATAAGACAAAAACTCACCGGTTCGCTGTTAATAAAGAAGGACAAGTTCGCAGCCGGCAACGCATTGTAGCTGGCGCACTCCACTTTGAGCGTGTTCCCGGGACGGTACCTCCGCTTCAGGCCAAACATCGATGGCCCTTCCTTAGGTAGTACTGAGAATAGAAAAAAATGGCTGTAATCGTATGTTTTATTAATATAGATGCGAAAATATGGGAAGAAATTTCTTGGAAATAAATGCTTAAAGGATTATGATACACAAGATAAACCGGGAGAAGCACCAAGTATATTTTTTAACAAATTTAGAGTGACATCGACAAAACTACAGGCTCTTTGATATACATTATACCATACTAGACTTCTGCTCGCGGCTTCGCCCGCGTGAAAAAGTTTTTCCGGGATAAAAATATTTTCCTGAAATAAAAAGTAGCCTATGTGTTAATCCAGGACATGATCTACCCGTGTGCCAAATTTCATCGAAATCCGTTCAGTTGTTTTTGAGTTTATTCGTTACAAACATACTTACATACAAATCTTTCCTCTATATAATATTAGTATAGATTATATTAACCTTTTTAAAACACTAACTAGCTCAAACGAGATTAGAAGCTTTAGATGGCTTATTTTCTCTCATGCCTTACCTTACTAACCTTTGAACCCTAAAACGCAAAACGGAAAGCCTAGAAATCACTTTTATGGGAGTATAAATTTCAGATGGCTTTGTTCATGGCTGCCAAGTGGAATATTTTTACACCCATTCCGTATTTTGTTAACAACGTCAAATGTTTTGAAATGATTTATTTCAAGCCACCAAGTTATTTATTTATGGGATGACAACTCTGGTCCCGCCGCACATGCGGCCAGAGACATCAAAATTGGTTGAATCCGTTTGAATCAAGAAGCTTATACCCAAAAGCTTCTTGGTTTGAATTGATTATGTAGACTGACATGACAGTGTTGATGGGCTGTCTTTGGGATGTCATCAGGTTTGTGGTTATTTTGGGTGAAATAAATGTATAAGCCGACCAAATACAAAAGGCAAACTCTAATCTATGCTCGCAAATAAATGGTATTATAAGTACTATCTACACAAAGACATTCAACAGTATATTTAGTTATTAAAACTCTTTGTTCTGCTTCTTCACAGCGATAACACGTTCCCGGTAGCAGATTCATGACCATTCAAAAGAGCTTGTACAAGACTGTTTGAATAAAGAAAATTATGAGTTTGGGTTTGTATCTACATTAGTTGTATAATACGATAACGGTCAAATAAAATTTACTTGACACTTGTGAAATAAGCATTAAGACTCATCGAAAATTATTTGTTGATGATACTTATGGTCCATGGGCCAGTGACAGATTTCCATGACCAAGTTCCTCTCAAACGATTATTGGTGAGACGCATCAGAGAAGTGTATCATAAAGCCTCGTGAATGTCAGCTGCGGTTCCGTGGGGGCGATGAGCGGTGGTTGAGTTATTTCCTCCCAACTAAAAAGTTTTTAGTTGGGAGGAAATAACTGAAAATATATTTTTTTCTTCCTGTTTGGGAGGCTACCACCGCTCATCGCCCCCACGGAACCGCAGCTGACTTTCACGAGGCTTTATGATACACTTTTCTCATGCGTCTCACCAAATAACGTTTGAGAGGAAATAGCTGACGAAATTTTGCCCTGGCCCAGGGTCTATAAACATTAAGCTAGTTTATATGCACCCTTACGTATTATACTACTCCGTCCTTTATTTAAAACGGAACAAAATAAAAATAGATAAAATAATTATCTATGTTAATATATATAATGTGAAAAAAGCTTACATCGCTTTTTGGTGGTTTTGGTTTATATTTGGAGATTTCTGCAGATGTATTCTTAACGTAATTCATGTAGTGTGTAGCGGTATGCAACGGCCCGCGTGAACCATGGGCGTGTCGCGAAAGAGTATGATAGCAATTATATGAATGACTGAAAAGATTTAGGTGATAAATAAACCACAAAACTCAGCTATAAAGGCCATTTTTTCCACTGCTTACGAATAGCCAGTTAATGTACAAGTGACTCACCAACGACATACATATGCATGTGCACTTGAGCCGTCTGGAACGACGGCGCGTCTGCGGACACTTCACACGTGTACCGACCGCTCGCCGTCTGCGTCGCAGCGTCTATTGTTATGCGTTCCGCATCACTTTCTTCACGCTAAGGACAAATATCTTGGATTAGTATAAGCATCTCTGTTAAGCCTTATTACGGCGAAAACTTAATTTAGATATTCCACCGTATGAGGTGCTAGTTTGAAAAAGAAATTAAGCAACATCAATGAAATTGTGTAACATCAGGTAATGGGGAGTACAGTCAGCAGCATATGTATCTGAGTAAAATCATAATTTCAATTCGCCTATATGCGGGTTAAGTTAAACAGAAACATTATTTTCTTCGTTTGAAGTAAAGTTAATCTCTTTTATTTTATTTTTGTAAAGAGAAAAAAAGATAAATAAGAACAGAAAAGTATGTAGGCAATTTGAAATTTTGAATTTGTTCAGCTACTTATGCTGCTGACTGTACATTATGTAAAATTGCTGCGTTAACTAATCATAGAAATGAATCAACGTGCTGTTATACTAAACGTCTACTCAACTTATTATAAATTACAAATATTTGTGTGAAAACTGAACCAACTGCGAGGTGCCTAATTAGTCATCCCCGATAACTTTGTAAACAATTTGACAAATTAACAGAACAGTTATTACAAGATGGAACAAATAGCCGTGATGACTCGGAATATTGAAACTCAGAAACCCTTCGCGCTGGTATTAAGCTTCAGGCAAATGCCGATGTGTAAGCAGATGGAAATTAATTTGGTGTTACAAAGACCATGTTTCTAAGAACACGTTTAGCAAAACCTTATTATTATTATAATTTGTTGTCGTGGTATTTCAGTGTAATGGAATTAGGAATTTTCATCGCATTAGAATATCGTCTGCATCTATTAATAATAATGTCCAATAATGGTGTCCATGAGACGTCAATATTGAGGAGCCGTAAACATTTTAATACATATTTAATCGATTATTATTTATATAACTTCCACGAAAAACTGTTGCTGGAAATTGTAGCGTAGTCAATTTGTCGAAAAACCAACACAGTTGCTTCAAAGACTTCAATAACGGTCAGGTTCATATTAGTATAATGTTTCTCAGAAACAAATTGTCAACGTCTGCACGACACCTTAACAAACCCACCCATACCTTTGAGTCCATACCCATTATTTGTTTATAAAACTTCCGTAACTATATTTTTTCTGAGGCATTCGTAATACGATTTCTGCACTCTACTAAAACCCAAACAACCTTTTTAAATTTTTTGTCAGTCTGTCAGCTTATCCCGGCTAATCTGCAAACCGGCTTAAAAGTTTAACGAAACTTGACGGCAAATGGAAAACGATCTATACTGTAGAGCAGTACCCAGTACATTTTCGAGATAGAATTTGAACTCGAGAATATACGCTGTTATACGCTTGTAAGGTGTAAAAATGACATTGAAATCTACCGACTCCAATATCCTCACACAATTGAGTACACTGTCGAAAGAGATAAACCCATTGGCCCATATTATCTGTCTCTTTTCTAGTGGAAATCTATACATCTATACATATAAATAAAATTGGAGTGTCTGTTTGTAATATTGAAATAACCGTTTTTTACTACATGTATATGGATATATATACGGTACATACACCAAAATAACATTTTTTACAATTTTTGTCTGTCTGTCTGTCTTTCTGTCTGTCTGTTTGTTCCGGCTAATCTCTGAAATAGCTGGACCGATTTTGACGGGACTTTTATTGGCAGGTAGCTGATGTAATAAGGAGTAACTTAGGCTACATTTTATCCTGGGAAAATATAAAGCGGGAGTTTTATCCCGGGAAAACTCATTCACGCGGGCGGAGCCGCGGGCAACAGCTAGTATTATCTATAAGTTGCAGCTGGCCAATCACGTAATTTCTTTGAGCCTTTCTGTCCGTATCAACTTGACAGCACTATAACAAAGTACAGCTCACACTTGTCTCTTTTAAAACTAACTAATTCTATAACTTTATTAGCTTTGACAATAGGGAAGATGCAGATAAAATATTTTTCAATATATTGTGACTAAAATGTAAAAAAACATAAACGTCACTGCAACGTTTTATTTTAATAATATCGATTTTTAACAATAATTACAAATTGAAAGTAACGTGAAATGGAACGTATTTATATAATCCATCAATCAACCTCTAGTGACATCACATCTGTTATGACAACTTGTTTAAGGTTAGAGTTGTAAAGGTAAACATTCTTTAATTGCGAAAATTAATTGGTTTTCGGATAAAAATTGAAGTTGGGCTCATAAAAGAAGACTCCAGAAATCTACCGAAAGTTTATGTTGACATGGTTGTAATTTTTTGTTGTTGAAAGTACATAGTTTACAAGTGTAGAAATGAAAGGGACTAAACTACTACGGTATGAATTAATCACAGTGAGACTTATTTCTATTTTATTCAGCAGTTTCTATACATAGCCGTAATTTCAGGTCAACAAGGTAGTCTTATGGCGAAAATGTAATCGGTTATATCCAAATCCAAAAGAGATGGAGAATTGCATAAAGTTAAAATTCGAGTTACTCCGGAGTATAAAGTACGTAAAGGTTACCTTGTGACAATCATTATAAATGATACCCAAGGCTTCGTTCAGTCCTACCAACGCGAAGATTGTGCAGCTTCTGAAGGTTATTTTTAATATAATATAGCACAGATTATTACGATTAAAATCTATCTCCAGGTGGGTGTGCAATGTGCATTGCTATGAAAAAGTACCTGATGTTGATATATTGTCTTTTTTTATTAGTTCATAGTAAAATTGATGTATTTATTCAAAAAACATCTCGTAAGTCCAAACTTATTCATTTATGAATTACGAACAAATATGACCAGTGTGACGTCACTGGGCGTGTAGCTCCGTTTGCGCGCGAAAATTTAAACTGTCAGTTTCAAACCGCAATTTTTAGCAATAAATTATAGTTTTGGAACGAAGTTCCTTATCGCGCGTTGTGAAAGGGGGCTGGACGGAAAAAACAAATGAAAAGTTGTCACGACACTTTTTGCTATTATCTTACTAATATGAACCTTAAATACAATGCGTAGAAGCTATAATTCTTGAAACGAGTATATTTTTATTTATTTTATTTATTAAAGTCATTAAAACCATTTCTTACTAATCTAATATGAACCTTAAATACATTGCGTAGAAGCTATTTCCCCAGCGTTGGCACGGCACGAGTACAAAAGAATCGAACGTAACATTCTTTTTTCAAATTTTGTTGATTTATTCTACTTTGGTTACTGACATTTATCAATAACAAGAGAAAACGTGCTTTGCTCGCGTTTAAAAATCTACTTTATGTGGTAAGCGTAAGATCGAATTTGTGTTTAGTCAATCAAAATTTGTGATAAAAATGCTATGCAATAGCTTTACCGCGGCAGTCTCCGAGTGCCACACGTATTTATTTGTTTTTTTCTCTAGAAACTTATGTATTGGAACGGAAATAGGAAAATATTTATATATATATACACTCTGTTATATAAATAATATATTTATATATTTATATAAATACACACTCTGTTATATAAATAAAATTTTATTACAATTCCTTCACTAATTAATCGAAAGGAACTTCGTTCCATCCGGGTGTCCCTTGACACCTCTCAAGTTTTTTTTTTTAACATACTCGCGATCTACTCTACACGGGATTCATTCAAATGAAAGCAAAAATGAAAATATTGCATCTTCCCTATTGTTTTAGCGTTAAAAACTAAACATACAACAGTTGCAGCTGATAGCACTTTCATTCATTTAGTTTTTATTACTCCCTAGTAAAATCGGGAGCCAAAATCGGGAAGATCAATGGTTTCTCTCGTAGGAAAAACAGATTCTTCAATAAAAAAAATTAATTAATTGTGTTACTTTTCTTTTTTACCTCCCGACGGCAAAAGAGAGGTGTTATAAGTTTAAGTTGTGTATTTGTGTATCTGTTTTTTTTTTTATAGCATTGAATGACGAGACGAGCATGCCGTTCGCCTGATGGTAAGCGATATGACCACCCATAAACAGTAGCAACACCATCCGGCAACTTGAATTACAAAGTACTGTGTGGCATTCCACTGCGCTCGTCATCCTGAGACATAAGATGTTAAGTCTCATTATGTCCAGTAGTTACTAGGCATTATAAGACTCAACATCTTGTATCTGGTGACAAGCGCAGTGGAGTGCCACGCAGTGCATTATAATTCGAAGTTCTGTATGGTGTTACTATTTATGGGCGGTCTAATCGCTAACCTAATGACTGCCTCGGTGGCGTAGTTGTATTGCGTACGCGTTACGAGTACAATTTGCGCGCTGAGGTCCTGGGTTCGAATCCTGGGTCGGGCCAAAAACATTGTGACTGGGTTTTTCCATCTTAAATATTACTCAGTCGCAGCTCGGAGTCAGGAAGTTGGCGGTGTGATACCCCCGTGCCTCGGAAAGCACGTAAAGCCGTTGGTCCTGCGCCTGATCTCTCTCCGGTCATGTCGGATTGCCGTCTCACCGGACTATGAGAGTAAAGGAATAGCGAGTGCACTTGTGTATTGCGCACACACTTGTGCACTATAATATCTCCTGCGTATCTGGCTGATCTCTGTTGAGATTGGCCGCCGTGGCCGAAATCGGCTAGAAAGGGTATAATCGCTAACCATCAGACGAGCGGTATGCTCGTCTCGTCATGGAAATGCAATAACAAAAAAATCATCACAAAATATAAATATAGACTACCAATAATGATTAAGCCTTTTGTAAGTCGTCTAAGCTTGGCTTAGTAAATGAAAATCAACTGACTCAAAATTGGTGACTTTTTTTATATTGTATTGAATGACGAGACGAGCATGCCGTTCGCCTGATGGTAAGCGATACGACCACCCATAGACAGTAGCAGCACCATCCAGCACCTTGAGTTACAAAGTACTGTGTAGCATTCCACTGCGCTCGTCATCCTGAGACATAAGAATATGTTATCTCATTTTGTCCAGTAGTTACACTGCCTACAATGACCTTCAAACCGAAACACAACAATGCATGCACACTGCTGCTTGGCGGTAGAAATAGGCATTGCGGTGGTACCTACCCACCCAGACGGACTCTTGCATAAGAGACCTACCACCAGTAATTTGCAGTACATATGTCACAATATATCAAAATCTACACAATTCAATTATTGATAGTTTAAAGGCCGGTATAATTATGTTGACTCGCAAATAATTATCTCTCATCAATCTACACTTTATCTGGGCCCTACCCGTCCCCATCAGGTTGCCGTGACTGTAAAAAAAAGTACTATTCTTAAACATTTTGTCATCACTTTTGATAATGACGTACTACTTCTACAAGAAGAACAACTTAAAAACAACGTCAAGTATATTTCCACGGTCAGCATCGTAACAGCTTCCTAAATTGCTTCTTCCCATTTTTCACGCATATTCCTTTGAAAGCTTTTTGTTCTTTTAAGACTCAGGTGAGTGAAGTGTCTCGAAATTTAATCAATAAAGTAAGTGGTATAATTAGAACAAGTACAAAGAAGCGCTTCAATTATTTAGCTTGTGGAAATTTTCATAGGTTCCGTCTGTAAAAAGAGGATCAAAACAGCCTCAGTGAAGTAGCCTCTTTAAGAACGCTGAGACGATACATAATTTAGATGGCGTAGGCAAGCAAAGAATCTATACAATATTACCTAACCCACAGAATATATCGGAGTGATGAGATACCGTCTTTCACATAGGTATTGGATAGACTTCACGCTCAATGACATTTTTTTTAGTAATGGATCTAATAGACTTAATGCGACTAAAACCATAAGGCATATAGTAGACACATTAAACGCTTTCTATACTACCCTCAGAAAACATAGCTTAGCATAATATATGATCACGACTACGAATTTCCTAATTAATAGCCATATATTAGACGTGACATATACAATGGTAATATTGTTAAAGGTTATCGATAATCCTCCAATTTTAGCTGAGTTGATGCTTCGTGAGGATCCTCGTGTTAAATATGTACATAATATTAGTGTTCTTCAAAACTATCACTGGTGGCACTATTTGTAAAATCTTGATGGAGTAAAAACAGAGTAGCAACAAAGAGCTTGAATTTACTGGTTACCAAAACACATGATATTTAATTGACGAATTTGTATTTTACTGGTATACATTTCAAGCACAAAATATATCATAAAATCATAAAGTACAGGGCTTTGGATTAATTAAGCATATATTAGGCATATACCTACGCTCAGTCATTTAGTATCCATCCTATTGTTGGACAATCTCACTACATACCATTAGATTTTATATTCCATGTAAATCATTTAAAAGAACCTAGGTATTTACAAACACATCTTATCTTACTAATATAGCGTTTGTAAATAACTTTGAATATTTGTTAGAACTTAGAAACTCGTAAATAGATTTAGATGAAACTAGCGGCCTCGACAGACGTTGTCCTGCCCTAAAAACAAAATAAAATCCTATAACCCGAGTACAGCGCCACCTACCGGATCCAGTTGTTAAACTAAACCATTCTCGAATCCACCTGAAGACACACAAAAAAAATCATTAAAATCGGTCCAGCCGTTTAGGATTTCAGTGACATACACACGCACAGAACAGTTATACATATAAAGATTTATTAGAAGGAAGTCCTCGATGAATATAATTATAGGCTACTTTTCATCATGGACAATTGTACAAGGAAGGTGAAAGATAACCTAGAACTCTAAATAAATACAGATCGAGAATAAGTGAAAATAAAACCAAATATTTGAAATGCCCCTTGTGTGCACAACACTCGAAAGAATCTGCATTGAGTCAATACCTGTATTTTCAGCAGATTTTAAGCAAGCTATGATTTTAGCAAGGAATATTTTCTTGTTTCCAGTGCATTTTTATTATATTCTGGTTCTAATTTTTTACTTACGTAATAGATATTAGATAGAATATTACTTTATTGAAGTTTTTTTTATATTAAAATATATTTGAATGTTATTTTCAAGTTTAAAAAAGTAAACGATTGCTATATAAATAGAGAACTCCTTTATCGACGAATTACAAAGGAAAAGTAATGTGTTGGACCCAAAGGCATAATGCATACATGCCTTTAACATTATTAATATTATTAGGCATGTTACCCATATATTATTTTCAATTAGTGATATTGTTTATGGACTATTTCCACAATACATTATTATAAAGATTTAAAATAATAAAATCTTAAAACGAGTCAATTCTATAATCTCATTCTTCTCTCTTTCTAGGTTGGCAAGAACCTATGATTCTTATTTCTTGTTGCAAGTATTCATACATGGCCGCGATCACTTACTATTAATAACTCACTTACTTTACAAGCTTCCTACTTTATATCTACATACAATCCTTTACGGAATAATAAAAGGGATAAAGATAATTCTCGCATCTGTAACTCAAAATCAATTCTCCATAAGACAATCAACGATATCACAAAATTCATCTCTAAAAGTGAGGGACCGTTTTCCTTCCTATTAAGTCTTTATATTGTTCAAGTCCCAACCGTTGGGTTTCTACATAGCAAATCTCTGATGGAAATCTCCGTGCATTGTGAATTTACAGCCTCACAGTCTCTAATAATGTTACAGCAATAAATAATGGTGTGTTTCTCATTAATTTTTCAGTGTAAAACTTCGTATATCATACTTGTTAATCTTGTTTGATGAATTAGTTTTGATGAATATTTATTTTGATGTAGTGTTATGGCTTTGGTCTTTGTAAACCAATAAACAAGTAAATAACACTAATTGTACAGGACATAAGACAAGGAATAAGCAACTTTAATTCCTAAATGTGTAAGGTTAACAATTAATACAGCGACATTGTTAAGCATAGTATAGTTTGTGCTTTCACTGAGATGCACTCAGCCGTGCTGCTTACAACACATTGGGAGAGATTGCATCTGCTCTGTGACTTTTTATTTCAAGAATATCG
Source organism: Sphinx pinastri (assembly GCA_947568825.1). Classification (NCBI taxonomy): domain Eukaryota; kingdom Metazoa; phylum Arthropoda; class Insecta; order Lepidoptera; family Sphingidae; genus Sphinx; species Sphinx pinastri. The sequence goes on from OX387620.1 coordinate 6,577,644, forward strand.
AATGAAATTACTCGTATGATTCAGGTCTATTAAGTCTGTTCCAGAAAATGATGAACCCTAAACCATGATATATTGAAATGGGACCAATTTGAGACCCTAATCTACCAAATACAAAAGGAATCGAAGAAATAGGCTCACAATTTTCAGAGAAATCAGTGTACATACATAAAAATAAATACAAACACAAAATGAGAACCTCCTCCTTTTTTGTAAGTCGATTAATAAATCCGCTTCATCTCCTCGATAACTTCATATCCATTAATATCAACTATCAACTAAACCAACATCCTTCCCGCATAAAACTTTAGTAGACTACGTTGTTGAACTATCGAATAAATTTCGCGATCAGAATATAAAAGTTGTACGAATTGAGGATTTAGTGCACAAATAACTTCAGTAACCTATTTATACAACGTATCGCTGGATATTAGGCGTCGCGTAGACGTTATCAACTTGTCGCCACGAAACACTACCTACTATGAAGTTGTTGCTGCATCTGAAGCTACTAACAACTGAAGTACAAACTATAGACCTGTGAGTTTCATAGAAGTATAGCATTTCTCGACAATAAGTTAATACCATCTGCGCGGTGCTTTAAATGTCTCACATTTAACGTCGTAAACTTCATTTAGACGGAAAAATTATTGCTAGCGATAAATGTACGCAATTATCGCTAATCATATTCGTTTTAATGATTTGTTATATTCTCTCCCGACGTTTCGAAGACTGCAGCCTTCGGGGACACGGGGCGGCCTGAGGTATTGGTTGTCCAAAAAGTAAACGTTACAATATCTACCAACATTAACAATTAAAATTATCAGTTATTGACGTTCCGATCTACGCATAACGCAGAACGAGCTCACAGTGTCTTGAAATGTGTGTTCGTTATTTGAATATCCGCGAACTGATGCTCGCGAGTATTCAAAACTAGGTGATCCTAGTTTTTCATAACCGAATGGTATTTGGTATCATAATTCAGCGCTGCAATATGTGTTAGGCTGTACCGCCGTAAGAAACTGCATTTTGACACAATATTGTAATATATTTGAACATTTAAACTTATAATCGTTTGCACCCACAATAAAAATCTTTCTTAATTTCTTTTGATATACGGATGCTCCGTTTATATTTCGTTTCAATTTAGAAGTAGGCCCACACTGCAGGGATAATGGTCGACAGCACGAATGGACTGGCAAGATCGATATAGTAGGTACTCTTGTCACAGAATTTCTGTGACATTAACCGACATGAACCTGTCGAATACACTGCTATAGAGATTTCCTGATAGCTATGTAGAAAGAGTGATTTTATTTCATGATAAATGACTTTAGAAACAACGTTAATAAGCTAGATGAATACCAGTAAACATGAATGGATATTTCCTCATTTAACAAAGTTATTAGACAGTAACTAAATCAGTTGTTTCATTATTAAATCACGGTTGTTAGCTAGGATGTATGGTGTGAATTATTTTAAACGAAAAGGGAATTACATAGCTGCCTAACAAACAACAAAGGGGACTAATGAAGATACACGTATAATTTAATTAATAACTTTAATTAGACTATGAGGTAATTTCGGCCCAATACGCTCAGATTTTAACCTTTGCGATAGACGAATTCGTAATTGTTCTGTTTTTTCAGACATCTTTTGCTTTTAAGTAGCCCCTTTTTTATATTTTAAATTATGCAAGAGGAAATGTGCCTTGTCCGCAATATTTACACAGTGCAGGAAATTTTAGAACAATCATTTTCGGCCTGGGTAGCATTAAGGAAATATTGAAATAATTTCATATAAATTATGGCTTCTTGACTTTGGAGAAAAAGATATACCTAATTTATTGTAATATAGCAATAAGTAGGTTGAGACGTAATGAATACGCCTACGTGCACCAAGCGTGTGATACCGTGTAATAAAGTTAATAGGTGATCATATTATTATGCAAGCACAATTGTATTCTATTCCCGGAAAATAAGGAGTATTTTTATATTAAGAAATTGATATTTTATTTTGTTTTAAAGTGCCACACACATTTCTCTATAGTACCGGCACGCTATGGTCGCTGTTGTGACGTTTGCCCGATCATCAAGTTTCATATTAATTCATAACTACGTTGAAGGAGTTGATTGCTGTACATTATTGTCAATGGTGACGTGTAGCAAAGTTTATTGGAATGCATAATTTTACGACAAAACTCGGCATTTGGTTTTCGTATTCACTTAAAGGATCGCTGGGTGGTATATTATTTCGATATAGAATTGAGATTTCAACTCACTATTGTAATCTGCCAAAACGGCCATCATAGTGTGCCGGAACAAAAACTGAGATGAAGCATGCTAACCTGTCATGTTATAAAGCGGCTTATAAAATTATTGACAAGTGCAATCGAAGTAGGTTTACATGCTTGAATTGGCAAAACTCTCGCAACTTGTTTACTGTTTAAGAACCTTAAATATAGTTACGTAATTTGCGAGCTTTAACCCTTGTTCACAAAGAAACACCGATAAACAGAATTTACGTAACTTCATAGTACTAAGTTGTTAAATACTCAAAGGTACTAAGTAACTTTTTTTATTAGGTAGGCTTTTTCATGTTCATTAGTTTGATAAAGTTCTAATGGTTTTAGCGCAAGTGCTTGAAGAGTCTTAGATTCTAAGCTGCTTTCATCCGCGCAAGACTATTTAAGCATAATATCATATGGTGCCAATTGCATAGTAACTGCAGAAATTATAACACTGCTATCATCATAACCATTATGAGTTCACTATCATTATATGAGTCTTGACACCGTATGTCTCAGGGTGACGAGTGCAGTGGAGTGCCACGCAGTCATTTGAAATTCAAAGTTCTGTATATGCTATTGTTTATGGGCGATCGTATCGCTTACTATCATGTGAGCAGCATGTTCGTGTCCTCATTCAACTGCAATAAAAAAAAATCTAAACGGAATATCATAAAGTGTTTCTAATTCTAAACTCATTGATAATATAGGCCATTAAAAAAATATTCTAAAATATAATTAAAAAATCTATAGATATTATGAGTAACTCAAATAAATCGGCTGCGGTTAGGTGAGATTAAAGCTGACACTACTCACAGAGAGGTAAGTGATTATCTCATGAATATTATAACAGCCATGGTCCATGGAGGCCCCAATTTGGTACAAAGGCCTTAACCCTTTGATTTCAGTTACCCTAGTCAATAGCATAAGTTTCGTTTTAGAAGTTATGGCTTGAATTCGTCTTTCTGACGTCTGCTGTGTATCCATCTGACTATCCATCTTACTAATATTATAAATTGCGGAAGTTAGTGAAAATGTTTGGGTGTTTGGATGTTTGTTAGAAGTAAAAGCAGAAAAAACTAAACGGTTTTGGATGAAATTTGGCACATGGGTAGGTGATGTCCTGGATTAGCACATAGGGTACTATTTATCCCCGTAATTTGCTCCCATGGGAAATAATGGATATTTTTAATCTCATTCTTTAAGTATGTGGCGCTGGCGTCGTACTCTGTTTTAGGGACTTTTGTACCGGGAAAGGCTTTTCACGCGGGTGAAGCCGCGGGCAATAATACCTAGTTAAAATTAAAATTATCAACCCTATTCTACTTTTTTTTATTGACTTGCCAGACAAGCATGCTTATCGCCTGATGGTAAGCGATACGACCGTAGACCGTATAAATAGCAGCAACATCATATAGAACTTTGAATTGCAAAGTGCTGCATGGCACTGCCATACTGTCCCACTGTTGGCGATGGGCCGACTTTATTGAGAGGGTTCAGGTCTTTTGCCATCGCGCTGGCCTAGTATCGGGTAGGCTGATTTCACATACGTTGGAGATTATTATGGGGAAATCTTAGGTCGTATCTTTAAGAGGAAACATCTTACTCACTGTTATACTTACCGTTCGCGAATTAACAAAGTGGATATAACTTCAAAAGTCAAAAGTAACTAAAAGTCGAACGGAGGTAATGGCACATAGAAAAGGATACGTACACTTTATATCTTTAGCCCAAACAATATATTAATTATAAATGTTACCTTACGAGTACTAACCGATCATACTAAACATACGCGCATACTCACGCCTTTTATCCATGAAGGGGTAGGCAGAGGCGCAACTAGTGCACCCACTTTTCGCCGTGCGTATTCCGTCCCATGATGTGACAGGGGGCGAGCCTATCGCCATATCGGGCACAAATTCCAGACCCCGGGCATTGCCCGACCAAGGGATCGAACCCGAGGCCTCAGCATTGCAGTTTTTTATCTTATATTTGAATTTGATCTATGTTATTAATCCTTAAAGCATGTTGTGGTTGCTTGTTATTCAAATTGCGATTAATCCAAAACTGTTTTATTCTCTTAATTGTAATCGTATGTAGTATTGTTCATTTCGTTGTCAATCCTTAACAAATAAAATAAAGTAGCTCATCAATAATTTACCTTATTCAGTACAAATAGTTCATAGTCGAATCTAATTTGGTTTTGCTGTTGTAAAGTGATCGTCATTATTATCAATTATGTATGTAGCTAACGACTTCAAACGGCAGCGTGGCAAGTAGGCCTGAGGAGCATTACAGTCGTAACGTTATACAACTACGCCACCGACGCAGTCATACTAAGCCGATACAATATAACCGTTTAATACGTAATTCTGTACAAGGAGGGTAGGATATCCGGGATTAATAATATACTAATAATTCGAATATATGGAAGGACAAATATTTTGATATGGGATTAATTGATATCGTATTACGCAACAAGAATTTAGATTAATTTAGAATTTGAAATCGCAATTAAGAGGATGAGGTGCTCAATCAATATGTTACAGCTCTATGGGTAGTGGCTAAGAGCATTTAACAACGAAAGGGGTAGTGGTGATGATTGGTGCTAAATTAATATTAGGCATTGCGTAAACGGCAGAGAACAACAACAAGACTACAACTGTCAGTTTAAAGCATTGCTGGCATAAATTATTGCTGTCAATATTCGTTTTTTCAATATCTGTTAAGATACGTATGAACGTGAACGCGGGCGAGAATTGTCTCACTTTAGCCAAAGACATTAAACAGTATAGTTATAGACCGGACATCAGGCCCAAATTTTTTGTCCAATAGTTATTACCCATTGGTAATAAGTCGCTGTCTTACCTGACACGTCCTTGTGACAAGATGTCTCGGCATGCTTATATTTTGTAAAGAAAATAATATTTTGGAAGAAAATATACCAATTTGCACATTACGATCATGTCGAAGTGTGTTTTAATGCTTTTTGCTATTTCACGGTAGATGGAGTTACTGATGAACAGGCTCAAAATTTTTGAATGTCAATTTTCTTAGAACTCGTTGGCTATAGCGCATGTTCAGGCTTGGTAACCTTTTTAAGCAATAATTGCATACGATTAATGATAGTAGTAATTGATCCATCTAAATAAGACTTTAGAGAGTAGCTGAGTGTTACCTGGTAAAAAAATTACAGTGACTGCGCGGCGCCTTAGTATATCTATTGCTTAACTATTTAGCGATATTTTATTTAATATACGGCTTAGATCCATTATGCTGACGGTTAATCTACGGTCTTCAGTACTGTATTAGAATTCCTCTGTCTTGTAGACGGGTTGTCCTTTGCCACTTCTAATGAAAACGTATTGCCAAATAACAAATTATTTTGAACGCGTAGTATTTTCAAGTTTCCCCACTATTTCCGCAGCACGTAAAACCACTCAACGAATATTGACGCCTTTATATTGTGCAATATTTTATTTATTTCACCCGCACAACGCCGGAATATAGGCTAAAACGGGAAACGTGATTTCTGCTTCAATAACGCGTGGGCTGAGTCAGCAATAAAATTAATAGCTTATTTTTTTCTACTCTGGCACGTGTCATTAATTTGTAACTGACGTGACGAGTTTTAATAAGCGATCTTAACCGCTACCGTTGGATAGACAGCGAAAATCTACCAATCAGAATAATGTTTGACATTTAACATCTTGTGGCTGATTTACACTCTCGCCTTGTACTTCGCCTCGGGACTTGTATTGTGTTCGCATCGCAGCTCGCGTGATTTGAATTTCTACCGTGGCGAATCGCGAGCGCACTGTTTACACTCTCGTCTTGTGGTTCCCCTCTAACTCGTCTCGCCGCTCGCGCGAATTTGTAAATGAACCATTACTTAAGTACTGTAAATGAACCATTACTACATAAAATTTACTTTAGGAGCTGTGACACTTCTAAAAACTCGCAAACATTTCAAAGATGGGACTATGACCTATATTATAGAGCATTGGCTTTCAAAGTCTGTGAGTTGTAAACATTATAAGCAAATTAACTAGTTGATGCGATGACCCTATTTCTAGGACTTGTTTTCACGCATTTGCTAAGAATTCTCATGTGAGTTTGGAAAATACGCACCAGCCACTTGCTGTCTCAGTCCCTTGAAGTACATGCCTGCTGTTGCTTGAATTCATGTAATATGTATATGATATATTTACAATGAGATAAAAAAATAACTTATTTCTGTCCAATTTTTAACCCCCGACAAAAAAGCGGGGTGTTATAAGTTTAGGGTGTGTATCTGTGTATCTGTATGTCTGTCTGTGGCATCGTAGCTCTCAAACGAATGGACCAATCTTGATGCGGTTTTTTTTTGTTTGAAAGCTGATAGGATCGCGATGGTTCTTCGAACGATCTGTTCAGGCGTTTGAAGATTATCAGCTCATTTCCAATTTAAAAAGCCCGATGGTATTAAAATTTGATGTACTGTAACTTCGGCAATTTTAAACATGAGCTGATGCTGCAGCAACAAGTAGTCTGCGGGATACCCAACTCCTTAGCAACTTATAGTAGATATAGCGTGTTTGGCCTCATAAGGATGGTATCATCGAGTAGGTGTTAGATAGTGGATTATCAAGGCATCATGATGGAGAATAAAATAATTTAAAAATTAAATTAAAATAACCCCCGACACAAAAATCTCTAAAAAGTAAAATAATAAAAGTGTCTTTGTCCTTTAAGTACCTAGTAATATTTTGAGCCAAGCGTCCTCACGTCGGGGGACCGAATTCCGGACCAGGGAGACGAAAATACTTCTTTAGCGGTCCCCTGACGCGACGACGCTTGGCTCAAAATATTACTAGGTACTTTAAAAACGACAAAGAAACTTTTATTATTTAACTTTTTAGAGATTTTTCTGTCGGCGGTTATTTTAAGTTAAATTTAATTTGTTATTTATATTATTTTATCCAATATCCCCCGCCAATAATTATTGTACGAATTTTAATTTTCCAATACATATTAATAAGTCATAATGTAATCTATATGGGTTTCCAATAACTTATGTGTATGGGTTAAAACATTTAATTAGGTTAATGAAGTCAACTATAGTGATTCAAAAATAAATTATGCATGCAATCTCGAATACCAAACGTAAAGGTCCGAAATCTGTATTATTCGAGTCATTTATTACAGTTTAAGCGTCCTTTTAAGCCAGTACTTTGCATTCACTAAAACTATTGATTTTATCACTATTTGAGCACGCAATTGTAATAAAAGTTATAAACGACATTGCGTGCTCGTGTATCAAAATTTGTCACAAATGAATTACTAAATAAGTACTTATGTTCAAAAAATATTTTGCTTAAAACAAATCACTCTAATAGTAATTTATGTGTTTTTTACACGAATTTAAAATAAAAAGGTAATTATGAATAACGCACACATTCGAGTTAAAAGTTAATAGGCGCAGACTTGGCTGGGATTGTTAATATCTCGCCTGAAATCCAGGGCAGATGAAATTTGTAATTACACTCAGTAAAATCCGGTTCTTTGTCCTATTTGATAGTTAAATCAGGTCACTGCGGTGGCTAGAGGCCAACGTATTGTATTTGTATCCTAACCAGTGTCACAACTACCAAAATCACGTATCTAGCCTCACCACTAGTGACTCACTACTGGTGGTAGGTGTCTCATATGTAAGAGTCCATCTGGGTGGGTACCACCGCAGTGTCTATTTCTACCGCCAAGCAGCAGTGTGCATGCACTGTTGTGTTTCGGTTTGAAGGACATTGTAGCCAGTGTAACTACTGGACATAATGAGACTTAACATCTTATGTCTCAGGATGACGAGCGCAGTGGAATGCCACACAGTACTTTGTAGCTCAAGGTGCTGTATGGTGTTACTACTGTTTATGGGCGGTCGTATCGCTTACCATCAGGCGAACGGCAAGCTAGACGAGCTTGCAAGCTTGCTTTACGTCATTCAATTCAATAAAAAAATAAAAATAAATATGACCGCTCCGCTCATTCTCGCGGTATGCGGTAATAATAAATAAAACACTTCTAATAAAAAATATTTTATTTTTCAATACAAATTCAAATAGTATACCTAGAATGACTTGGATCATCATAGTATATATTATATATACTCTTTGGGCTTGGATTATACAGATACAAACCATGAGTTTTTCTAGCACCTTTTCTGTAAAATTCCGTGTTACATAATAATAACATTTTCCTTCCTGGACTATTTTGCTTTTAAGCATAGATATAATTTTCTGAAATAAAAATGAAAACTATTATTATTTTTTAAAGGGGTCGGGTCAATTTTTTGAGAGAGCACCCTGAAGTTATTTGTCTTCATCATCGTCGGAGAAAGTCGTCATCTTCAGAGAAAGCTGTATGAATAATGTCCACTGCTGAATATAGGCCTCCCCTAAAGATTTCCAGACTAACCTGTCTTATACCTCCTTTAAACCATGAACACACTATAATCTAGATTTAATTTCAAATCAATTTACTGATATATGTAATTGCGTGCTGAAATAAATTTAAGCTATAATTAATCCGAAGAAATAATATCCCTTTCCGTAGTATTATAATGCTCTTTAAATATCCCTATTGACTTCTGTCAATATAATTTGACAGATTTATTAGTTTTTAAAAATTTCCGTTGTCAGTTTTACTCAAAGAGTTTTATATGTCGATATAAATGATATAAAAACTCTTTCACTTTCAAAAGTCTCTTACTCATGACTCTTGAGCTAGTATTTCTAGGCTTGTATCTATTGTTTGATCATCAAAATATCGAATCAAGACAGCTTTGGGAATTCCATCTATTAGAATAAATTACAAGATTTGAATATATAATAGCAATAATTATAATATTTAACTCTATATTGCATTACCTATTTACTAAAAAGTGAGAAATAAAATCTTTTAAAAAAAAAATAGCACCGACTTCAAAAACCACTCTAATGTAAAAAATAACTTATACTTTGTTCATGGGTTATAAGGAAATTTAAATACTACCAATATTATATACACTGCCATTCGTGTGATTATATTTATGTGCAATGAATAAACCTTTGGAGTCGGTGCCGGTCATAAAAAAATCGAACTGCCTACATAAATATACCATACCATACCAGCCCTGTGTTATATACTGCCCACTGCTGAGCACGGGCCTCCTCTACTACTGAGAAGGTTTTAGGCCTTAGTCCACCACGCTGGCCTAGTGCGGGTTGGCGGACTTCACATACCTTCGAAATTCAGAGAACTTCTCAGGTATGCAGGTTTCCTCACAATGTTTTCCTTCACTATTAAAGCGAGCGATAATTCACAAAGAATACACACATAACTTTTTATAAAAGTCAGAGTTGTGTGCCCTTGGGTTTTGAACCTGCGGACGTTCGTCTCGGCAGTCCGTTCCACTCCCAACTAGGCTATCGCCGCTTCACACAAATATGTTTATTATAAAATACTCGTAGATAAATTACACACATTAAATTGTAATATGAACTATGTACTTTACAAAATAATGAATTAAAAAATTCTAGTCGCATGACAAATAAGTACAAAAAATCAGGCACCGACTCCAAAGGTTTATTCATTGCACATAAATATAATCACACGAATGGCAGTGTATATAATATTGGTAGTATTTAAATTTCCTTATAACCCATGAGCAAAGTATAAGTTATTTTTTACATTAGAGTGGTTTTTGAAGTCGGTGCTATTTCTTTTTAAAAAGTTTTTTACACCCAACTGTCACTTCCACTACTAGTTCGATATCACAAATACCCTCACAAAATCTTTAAATGCTAACAATAGTCTAAAATGCAACACGTTACATTAAAAAGCGTGGGAATAACACAATTTATTGTAAATTATTATAACAATTGACGTTGGCAAATAAAATTTACGTTTATGAAGTTAAAAGATGATGAAGTTATATAAATGTATACGAGTCAAAAATGTTATTCTCTGGAGATACAAAATAAATATAATTTACGCCGCTCTATACTTTATGTTAAATTGTATCAAATGTTGGCAAATCACTTCTTTATTCTTCAATCTAGACATGCAGAACTAAACCAGTAAAACAGATTTCTCGAGCAATCAATTAGTGTTTCATAAGTAACTTGAGGTTTCAATTACTAAAATCAATATTATACTTGAATATTATTCAAATATTGGATCTGACTTCGAATGTTATTGAACTTAAGACCTTCATAGTTCTTAATATCGTACAGAAATCCTTGTAGATAAGTAACTAGTGTCTACTCATCCTTACACGCAATAAGAGGCACATAGCACTATTACGGAATATTTTTTTTCCTTAAATCTACACTAATATTAAAAAGATTTGTATTTTTATGTTTGTAAGAAATATACTCAAAAACTGCTGAACCGATTTTCAAAATGATTTCACCAATATAAAGCTTCATTATCAGCGAGTAACATAGGCTACTTTTTTATCCCAGAAAAATATAAGGCGAGACTTTTACACCGGTAACACTAAAATACGCGGGCAGAGGCGAGAGCAAAAGTCTAGTATGTAAATATAGAATTTTTCGTTTATTTTTGTGTGCCAAATTTTATTCAAATCAATTCACAAGTTTGCGTATCAACTACTAACAAATATCAAAACATCTTTAAAACTATGGGTTAGATTAATATTAATAGGTCAGTAAAATGTGATTTTATACGTACATATTGTCCATTCATTTTTAGATCTTTTGAATAAGACAGGTCAAAAACTTTAAACGAAATAATCCCACGAATAAAGCAGCAAGTGGTCTTTACTTTTATAAATTGACTGTATTCGCAGCAGCGACGTTAAAGTGGCGAACACCGACGAGAATGCACGAGAGTTTGACAAGTTTGCATAAAAAGTACACAAGAACCTATGCAGAGAGCCTCTCTCGTAGCTACGAGTGTGAAATTAAAACATAAGTATGCCAACTAAAATTACTGTAATACAGTCTTGCTACTTTTGCGAGAATATAAATAAATTTCACCACAATTCGTGTGTATAAAATTCATACTTGGCCAAGTAAGTTACGCTGCAGTTTTGCATCGTGTATGTGGTTTCAGGTTTGGTTTTGTTACGACTGTGATTAAAACCGGCGTAAAATGTCATATTTGCTGTCGGTCAGTGCTACTGTCACCAAATAAATCCGCACTTTAAAGGCAACGTAACCATAATTTGTCCGGATGTTTGGGTGACAGCTGACAATTCCACCATCAGGGACTCGGCTCAATGCTCGCTCGGATGATGCTATACACCCGAGCGTCGACACTAGGTCGTAAGACGGTGAAACTAACATAACCGTTCAAATTAACCCTGATGGATTTAGCCAACGAAAAAAAAACTTTTTACTCATATGTGTATGGCGAATAAGCTTTAAACATACTGGCCTCGTTGAAGAACAAATATTAATCAGTTAATAATTTCAAAAATTGCCTCCTTTTTCACCGACTTCCAAAAGGAGGAGGTTATACAATGAACGAAAGTGAGCTCGCCGCGGCGCGGCGTTCTAAATTTAAACTTTTTTACTTTTTGAAAGTTTAAGGAGTAATTGCTTCTTGGAATTTTATATTTTAATTCGACTGTAAGACTTTCTTTCTTTCAGTTTTCAGGTAAATACTTATATAATAATTATTGGTAAGTACTTCTAAGTACTTATAATGATTTCTTACGTTTACGCGAATGTTACGACATTAAAATTAAACTACTATTACCATAAAATCCATAATAGACGTTTAATTTAAATAAGTACGTCTAAATACTTATATAAAGTAGATGATAGCCTAGTTGGGAATGGAACGGTCTGCCGAGACAATGTCCGCAGGTTCAAAGCCCAAGGCACACCTCTGACTTTTCGAAGTTACGTGTGTATTGTATATCAATTATCGTTCGCTTTAACGGTGAAGGAAAACATTGTGAGGAGACCTGCATACCTGAGAAGTTCTCTGAATTTCGAGTCTGCCAACCCGCACTAGGCCAGCGTGGTGGACTAAGGCTTAAACCCTCTCAGTTGTAGAGGACGCCCGTGCTCAGCAGTGGGCAGATTATAATACAGGGCTGGTATGGTATGGTATCTTTTAGTTGCTTCTTCTTCAGCCTTTAGAAGTCCACTGCTCAACATAGGCCTCGCCCAAAGATTTCCAGACGGACCTGTCAAAAGCGGCCCGCATCCAGCGTTTCTTGCGACCTTTATCAAGTCGTCTGTCCACCTTGCAGGCGGACGGCCGACACTGCGCTAGCTACGGGGTCTCCACTCGAGAACTGTTTTGCCCCATCTGCCGTCAGTTCTTCGAACTATATGCCCTGCCCACTGCCACTCTAGCTTGCTAATCCGCTGGGCTATGTCGGCGACTTTCATTCTTCTATAGATCTCTTCATTTCTGATTTGGTCGCGTAGAGAAACACCGAGCATTGCCCTCTCCATAGCTCGCTGAGTGACAGTGAGTCGTCTTAGACGGCCCATAGTAAGAGGCCACGTTTCAGAGCCGTATGTCATCACTGGTAACACATATTGGCTAAATACTTTTGTCTTTAAATGTGCGAATATTGTGTGTTACCAGGGCCAGTCGTCGTCGGGGGTGGAAGCGGGTTCGTACCCGGGGATTCTTAGCACCCCCTGCCTCGCCGTTACCGTAGCTGCTACCGGAGCCAGGAATAGCGGGGCTGCCGGGGACTGGGGGCCTTGCTTTGGTGTTTTCGGTTTTCATTTAGAGGAGTTTTGTCAATACTCAACACGCTTGACAGGCGGGTTGGCGAGCGCAAGGTGCACCTTCTTGCGCTGATTATGCTCCTGCCCATATGATTATGGCTAAGCTATTAGGCTGATGCCTGTGGCATTTAGCTGTACCATGTCTATAATGGTTATCCCGCCATCGGTCGGTCACCAGAGCCTCGTCCATTAATCGGCAGGCTGCACCACGTGCAGGTGAGGTTGGTTTGGGCTCCTGAAGATGAAAGTTGGACCCCTTACACACCTTTTATTTTACTGTTTATTAATGTATAGTATCTAGGTACTTATTTAACAAGTTTGCAAAGGTAAGCGATATTGAATAGACCCTTTTCCCCTGCTGCCTATTGTTCTCAAATAATAATGTGCCCTAATTAAAGTTTTAACATTATATGAATGGATACTACCCTGGGTCATAAACGATTCTGCAAACTAATAATTTTTAATACTGACTAAAAGATATGAAAGATTTTCCTTTGAAATTTACAACGCTCATAATGGAGAACTGAACCAAAGACAATAGCACATCAGATACGAATGGACACAAACAGCAATAAAGCCTAAAAGTAACTATAATGGCATAATAAAAACTATTGTAATATACTCGCAATGATTTTACTCTTGAAACTATGAAGATAAAGTTGGTGACGTTTTTATTATTATAACGCCCGCGGTATATTTAGTTTCTAGGCCAGCGTGGTGGACTAAGGCCTAAACCCTCTCAGTTGTAGAGGAGACCCGTGCTCATTTGTGGGCAGTATATAATACAGGGCTGATTGCAATGCATTGCAAATTTAGTTTTCTTGTATTGTTCAACTATACTACTTTAAAGATATGCCAGTTTACCTGGCTTATACCTGCTATGTGCCGTTTGGTAAACCCGCCAGCATAGCATTTTCCAATCGATTTAATAGTGATTATCGAACACAATTTAGTGTGTACCCTGCGCTAGTTGCTCGTTTCGCGTCTCGTTTCGGGATCATTCTGGCAACCGTCGACGGACCTAATGACGTGAAAGCCATAAGGTATGTAAAATGAATGAAGTGGTCTGCAAAAAATGTACTCTAGTAAAATGAAAGCATTCCTAAAAAACAAGGAAGCGCAACTTCTGTACGTAATACTATTCAGTATTCCGTAGTATAGGTACGAGTCTTTTAACAAATGTTCATAAAGCGATTGTTGCTAGCAATAATTGCGTACGTTTATTGCTAGCGACAATTGCTCGCTAAATGAGACATGAGATAGTGTGTGTCAAGTGTGTAAAAGGATAAGTGGGTTACTAATCTGCGCCGTTTTTACACCGAAATCATACAAATTCGTTCGTAGGTCACAATGAAGTACAGGCACTGGTAGCAATTAGCGTGTATAATTATAAAAGAGTTTCAATAATCGAGTCATTGCCTTTCCTTGTCCACTTCAATATAGGATCAGAGCAACACGTGATTTTCCCCATATTGCAGAATGGATTAAGGTCATTTACGAATGGAAGGCCGTAATTAATCTTTCCTAAGGAATCCATACTCGCAGGAATTGTTTGAGTAAAACCCCATTCATAAAGTTTCTATATAGGGAGCGTGCACGAACTATAGGGGGCAGCACAAAATCGACACAAGAGCCACAGGTGGATAAAAAATGAAACTAGAACTAGCACAATAATTTGTTGATATATTATTTAATATGACAAAAATGATAAAATATGTGTTCCGGCCGAATGTTATTTACACCCAGCGTGTCCAGAATATGCTTTTTTTAGATGGGAGCTAGTTATTTAAGAAAAATTAGGAGGTTATGTTCTCTTAATTACAGATTTTTTTGTATTGAATATTACCTTCAAAACATATTTATTTTTATAAATTACGTAACGAGACATTTCTAAATGCTTTTGGAACACATAATTATGTATGTTTTATACAGCTTTTATTATTTTTGACGATTTTCACATAACCATGGAATGTAAGTACTTAGGTACTATTCTTGGGAACATTATATAATTTCACACCATTTGATTTGTTTATTTTTATGTTTTGGAGCATCGAGATACACAGCGATACATTATCAACAAATTAAATGTTATTTTTCATCCTTTTAATGAATGTTGTACGTCAATGCCAAGTATCGATGGGCTGAAAATGAGTCGTCAAGTGCCAGTGCCAAGTATCCATTGCGCCACTAGATGGCAGTGCTTTCGACGTGCACGTTCCCTATAATCTATACTAATATTATAAAGATGAAAAGTTTTTGAATTAGTTTGTAGCTTCCTAGGAAGTAATCTCCGGAACTACTGAACCGATTTTGAAAATTCTGTCACTAATATATACATACATTACTCTTGAGGCCTATAGGCTACTTTTTATCCCGGAAAATATAAAGCGGGACTTTTATCCCGGAAATATCTTTTGACGGGGTGGAGCCATGGGCAAAAACTAGTTTTTATAATTACGGATGTATAAATTTCCTTGAACATCACGCCAAAACCAATCACTGGAATAAAATTGTAATAAGTGGAAAATATTAAACTTTATTTTGTGTAGCATGTAGGGTAGGTATAAACTGCCTTGGTGGCGTAGTTGTATTACGGTACTATTGCAATTATGACGTCTTCGGTTCGATGCCCAGTTCGGGCAGTGATATTGGGTTTTTCTATTCAGTATCAGCCCGGAGTCTGGAATTTGTGCCCGATATGGCGATAGGCTCGCCCCCTATCACATCATGGAACGGAATACGCACGGCGAAAAGTGGTGCACTAGTTACACCTCTGCCTACCCCTTCGAGGCCCATACCTCTTATGGGTAAGTGTGTGTGTGCATATAGGGTAAGTCGGGGGCAGATGGACACATAGGGTAGACCATGGCCACATGCGTAGCGCGTATTGTGTGCTACTGTCGTGTAACGAGGAGAAGTATGGGGGGGGGGGGGGTATTAATAGGCTTAGATAGATCTAATTCCGCGCAAACGTCATTGTAAGCACAGCTAGTAAATATACATAATAAGAATTCATTTTACTGCTTCGTGGTTAATAAATGAATTTCATGTCATTCAATTTAGACAATGACATCGGTGAGTTTCACGTCCATTAAATTTAAAGGTAAGTGATCCGTTATTACACGAATCGAGAGAAATAATAATTTCGTGAATGACATGTTTACACGAAATGTATTATTACTGCACGAATGTCATGTATTATGGACGTTAATGGATACGGGATCCAGTTTTCGGTAATGAAGCCCATGTTGCGGACGCACGATAAAATTTAAGTGGCCCTCGTGGACATGCTGATATATACTTGTTCGTGACAACCGTTTTTCATAAGTTGGCTCCTTTAATTACCAGCTTGGAGAGGCGTTATTAGTTTTACGACTCTAATAAAATGTTTGTGAATGTGACAGTTTTAACTCATGTTGCTATTGCGGGGTATTTTGTGAATGAAGCAGAATAAAGTTAACTAACTGAGAATAGTTATAAAAATGGAAATGAAAATAAATTATATATTATATTTTATGAATTAATCTCGGTTAATCAAATGAATTGTAGAATAATAAACTATTTGACTGTTCGTTGTATCATTAACATATTGGAAAAAAGTATGTTAAATATAAGTTCCGTTTAATCCATCTGTTTGTAGACCTTGGAAACCGAAGATTATTTACTAGTAATAGCGCAAATTTTTTAAATTTATTCTTGTCCATGGATACAAATCCTTCAGGCGCATATTTGTTTCTTTTTTATCCTCAGGACCTAGTATGTCGAAGTAAAGCAGTGGGTACCTTACCAAGACTTTATCGAGGAGTTGTGGCGGCAACAAAAAAAACACTTGATTAGCACGATTATTTCAATTCACTTCATTTGAGCGCTTTAATAGAACTATATTGGATAATATACCACCATAATTATGCTATATAACACTTAGTATCACCAAAATAATGAATTAAAACAAGAGCACCTAATGACACTTCCAAGCTCCCGCCAAAAACTCCACTAGCGCAAAAGGTTTTTAAGCGTTCCCAATAAAAGCAATCTAGTTTGCTGAGTACTTAGTACACTTCTGGATGTCTAAACCATGCCGTGTGTAATCGCCTCGCGCCGTCTGAAAACTCCGTAAAAAACATCTGGGTCCTCGAAAGCTACTTCTGGTGAAAACAAAAGTCAGAGGTACTCTTACTTATTGCTTTAAAGGTATTTAAAATATAATCTTTTAAAACTATAACACCAAATAAGTAGAATACGTAAAATGTAAGAATGTAGCCAATAGAGATGAAATCATTTATGACTTGGTAATGATTATATTAAAACTAAGTGTCCCAGGTTGAATTCCTGCCAGGAAACCTGTCATAGCCGAATATAGCGGACATAGTCGAAGCAGCTTCAACTCTTACAGAAGAGTTATAGAACTTCGAACTTCTAGCTATGGTAATTAGAAATCTGCTCTAAGCGTTAACCTACAACTTTTGCGAGAAAACGTTGTGATTTTAATTAATAGTAAGCTTCTAATTTCTTACGGAATTCCAAGAATAACGTGCTTGACACGCAGCGATGCCAAATTTGCGGTAATTGAATAATTACCACTCGACAGAAACTTTAAACTTATCCATTAGGTTTAAAGGCACGTAATTAATATTCAATAACGAGCCCTTTACGCCGGGTTGACTAAGGAAGGAGAGCGACTATCACAAGCTGATCTATATTTAGTAACACACACACATATACACACATACACACACACACACACACTCACGCCCTTTATCCTCGAGAGGTAGGGAGAGGCGCAACTTGTGCATCCACTTTTCGCCATGTGTTTTCCGTCCCATGTTGTGATAGGGGCGAGCTTATCGCCATATCGGGCACAAATTCCAGACTAAGGGCTGATACTGAATAGAAAAACTCAATATCACTTTGCCCGACCCGGGGATCGAACCCGAGACCTCAGCCTTGCAGTCGTACCGTAATACAACTACGCCACCGAGGCAGTCAATATAATAAAGCGTGAAGCGTGCAGGGTTCCTAACACAGAACAATTTGTGGTAGAAAAACCCAATACCAAATTTTTTTTCTGACCGGGGAATCAAACCTAAAACCTCAGTGCGGCAGTAAAGCAATACAATTAGGCCACGGAGAGACTTCGACTCTTTAGATTACACTGTAAACAGTGAAAACTGTGAGTGATTCGTTAATTAAACATATTTAGAAAGGCATGAATTTTTTTTACTAAACATATAATTATTACAAGACTAGGTGATGCTCGCGACTTCGCCCGCGTGAAAAGCCTTTCCCGCTAGCGAAGAAAGAAGCGCCAAAAAATTTAAATATTTCCTACGGGAGCAAAATACCGGGATAAAATATAGCCGATATGCTAATCCAGAACATAGTCTATCCGTGGGCCTAATCTCATTCAAATCCGTAAAGCGGCTTCTGCGTTTATTTATAACACACATCCAAGCATTTTCACAATGTTTTTTTTGCATTGCAGTTATAATATTATACTCGTATGCATTTATACTATTGCTCGCGGCTCCGCTCGCGTGAAAAAGTTTTTCCGGAATAAAAATATTTTCCCGGGATAAAAAGTAGCCTTTAGCATTCGGAAGTAATGTAGCTTCCTATTAGTGAAAGAATTGTCAAACTCGGTTTAGTAGTTCCTGAGATTAGCGCGTTGAACCAAACTCTTCAGCTTTATAATATTAGTATAGACTAGAACAAACTACAAAAATAGCAACACAAAGAACAATAAATTTTAAAGTAGATACACAATAATAATTCGTATAATATTTTAGACAGAATAATTAAATCACATAAATGCCTGTCGCACAAATGGAATTGTTACGTGAACACACATATCCTCAAACAATAGATTACGGGGAGCCTTTATTGTGTCGTGAAAATTTTAGGTCCCGTGGCATTGTTTGAACGATAACATTCCAAGGCTTTTTAGTGCGTTGCCATTAATTTAAACTATCAAGAGTATTATATTCTTTACTAGGTTGATGCTCGCGGCTTTGCCCGCGTGAAAAGCCTTTTCCGCTACATAAAACATAGTACGACGCCAGCGCCATCTCTTGAAAAAAACAGATAGAAAACATCTGTAATTAATGGAAGCAAATCACCTGGATAAATAGTAGCCTACGTGTTAATCCAGGTCATGGTCTACGCGTGTGCCATTTTATGCAAATCTGTTAACCTGTTTCTGTGTTTACATAGCACATTTAGTTACAGTTTTAGTTTACATGATAGCTTAAAAAATGCTCATCCGATGAACAATATGGCCAAATTGCGGTATATGTTTTAAAACATGTAAAAAATCTCAGTTTTACCTCAAATCACATAGCGTGAAAAGAAAACTATATTTACAAAGCTTAAATTTTCTCGAAACTAGCGTTCTTTGACATGTCGCTTTTGCGCTTATCTGTATTACAGCTGTAAACAATTTCAGTCCAGAAAACGAGCTCTCCTTTCTTGATCACCAACGACACTAAAGGACTAAAGGACTTGCACTAAAGCTAGACACTAAAGCATTTAAATATGACCTCCCCAGAATAGTATAGCTTTTTAATAATAAAATATTTTATAGAACAAATTTCATATACCCTTTCACAGAATACGCCCTACAAACCAACTCGCAAACATAAGTTTTCAAATTATTAAAAGTATTATTGATACTTTCAAAGTCAACAACATTAAAGGTTATTGCTGTTAATTGCAATACTTTAATAAAACTTTATATAGGTATTGTCTGTATTAGTTCAAAAAACGATTTATTTTATTTCTTAACTAGGTTTTGCTCGCGGCTCCGCTACCGGGAAAAAGGTTTTCTGGGAAAAGTACCGCTTTATATTATCCCGGGATATAGCCTATGTCCTTCCTAGGTCTCAAACTAGCTCCATACTAAATTTCATAGTAATCCGTTCAGTAGTTTCGGAGATGTGTAATAATAAACAAACAGACAGACAGACGGACAGATAGACAGAAAAGAATTCTAAAAATCGGTGATTTGTGTTCTCTTCTTTAGTCGTCGCCTTACTTTTTCATTGTTTTTCTTTCAATGTACAGACACACCGGATTCTACTGCTTTATTATAATATGTATAGACTAGCTTTCACTCGCGGTTTCACCCGCATGTTATTTTGTTCTAGGATAAAAATCTCGCTATATATTTTCCCTGCATAAAAAGTAGCCTATATCCTTCCCAGTGTCTCAAACTATCTCCATACCAAACATCGCAATCCCTTCGGTAGAGTTTACCGCGTTCAGACAGACAGACAGACGAGACGGGGGACTTGTTATTTATTTATTGATACATGTTGTATATTATTAGATTAGATTAACACATAGGCTACTTTTTATCCCGAAAAAATATAAAGCGGGACTTTTATCCCGGGAAAACTCATTCACGCGGGCGGAGCCGCGGACAACAGCTCGTAATCTATAATTAAATCAGTTGTCAACTGAATGTCATTACACAACACATAATATAGTATATACAACACTATAACAGCTATACTAAAGCGATATTGTACAGACAATTACTTATTTAATAATTGGGCCTAGATACACCTGTGAGCACTTCTGTGAATTCCTACAGGTTGCAAACAAATATATCTATGTTCCCGAAAATAATATTGAGCAATTGTATGGCCCGCAATAAGGGTGCAAACCTAAGTTTTATATGTAAGGATATTGGCGAGGTCACATTTTTGTAGCAAGCATTGACGTCGTATAAAGTACTCTATGATCAAGGTTTTCAAAACTAAGACATTTCTGCACCATACTTTAAATGATTTTTCTACCCCATATATTTTAAGGAAGATATGAAATAAAAGTAGATGAAAGAAGATATAAACTATTCTACTGCTGAGCAAGAACCTATCCTTACTAATATTATAAATGCGAAAGTAACTCTGTCTGTCGCGCTTTCACGCCAAAACTACTGAACCGATTTAAATGAAATTTGGTACATAGATAGTCTAGAGCCTCAAAAAGGACATAGACTACTTTTTATCCCGGGAAAATATAAAGCGGAACTTTTATCTCGGAAAAACTGTTTCAAGCGGTAGGAACCGCGAGCTAAAGCTAGTTTTACTATAGTATACTATTTGCATGTATGCTAGTTCGTGTACTAGCATACATGCAAAATTCTTATACTGAACCGAAAACCATGCCAACTTCCTAATGATGTTTGCTTTGATATGTATGTATACCTAATTATAGATTCATCCGTAATTTCGAAGTCAGTCATGTGTGTTCTGCAATTTGGATAATCTATGCGTCATTAATTACCCAGTACTGAGTAGGTACCTCATTACCCTTTCTAATATATTACCAATTGAGTTAACATGCAAGTCGTTCTTGTATGAGATGATGATGGTAAATCACTTACCATCACTATCTCACAATACCATGTTACCAACTACAGCTCTAAAGTCCTGGGTTCCAATCCCGGGTTCGGCAAAGTGATATTGGGTTTTTCTCAGCGTGGAGTCTGGAATTTGTACCCGATATGGTGACACATCACATCTTAGGACGGAACACACATGGTGAAAAGTATTTGCCCCGGTTGCACCTCTGCCTGCCCCTTTGGGTATAAAGGCATGATAGTGTGTTTGTTTGTGTGTGTATGCTTAGTGTCGGAAATATACCGTTGATTTACTTACTCAGACGACTCTAGTTAGTAGTACAAGAGATAATCTAGTAATATTATAACAAGAAAAACACGATCCAAACAGACAAAAACTGCACCTGATGCAGCCGTTCATGTTTCCTATTGAATATTTACTAACACCTACGTGAACATGACTTATGACACCTCGCTACCATTTCATTTAACAGACTGCATAAACTATAAAAACAGAGCTGATCTATGCCTTTGCTGGAGGTAGGATATGTCTTGTATCCGCCCGGCTAGCGACCACCTTCCATAAGGCCATAAACCCCGCCATCATGACTCACGTGTGTCGCGTTCTGGGATCGGGCTGAGTAATCCGGTTCGAACAGCCCCCTTATTCTCTATGACACTGTTAACTCGTACCGCGGCCTCGTCACGTTAACTGCGTGTAATCACTGGTGGTAGGTCTCTCTTATGTAATAGTCTGTCTGGGTGGGTACCACAGCAATGTCTATTACTACCGCCAAGCAGCAGTATGCATGCACTGTTGTGTTTCGGTTTAAAGGACATTGTAGCCAGTGTAACTACTGGACGTAATGAGACTTAACATCTTATGTCTCAGGATGACGAGCGCAGTGTAATGCCACACAGTACTTTGTAAGTCAAGGTTGCTACTGTTTATGGGTAGTTGTATCGCTTACCATCAGGCGAACGGCATGCTCGTCTCGACATTCAATGCAATAAAAATAATAATTTAAATGGTATTCTGTATACCAATTTCCATAGTGATAAACGCGATGAGCTTCGTTACGCGCTTGTCACTTGCGATGAAAATAACGTGTCTCATAGAGAATAAGGGGGCAGGTCAGCAAAATTGTGTTAACTGACGAGGGGTAATCATCTTTTGTCAGCTGATGATCTACCTGGACCCCACTTCACTTACCATCAGGTGCAGGGAGGTCACTTTGCCGAGCCCATATAAAAAATCTCTTACTAGTATGTAGTGACTACTGTAAACTGCCTGTTATTATTAACGTCGACTAAGCGCACCGAGTCGATTGGAATTAAGTTATTTCACCTGCTATTGACAGTCTGTCTACTAGAAACGCACCGCAACGCGCCGAGCTGAATCACCCGTACATACAAAATAAATGCAATTCGATTCGTCATGCTTCGATTCTGCTCAAGTCGACACCGGACTTTATATTACATATACACGATCATACATATTTGAATATTAATTATCTATAAGACGTTCTGTTTTTCCAGTGAATTTTAATAAATTTCATATACAGTGATCAGGACACGAACTTTTTAACCGACTTCCAAGGAAGGGAGGAGGGAGGAGGTTATCAATTCTTGTTCACGAACTACATTTTTATAGGTCATTTTGTGCATATTCAGCGCGCTCATTTTTTTTGTAAAAGTATATATCCCTTCCTAGCCGATTTCGGCAACGGCGGCTAATCTCAACGAAAATCAGCCAGGTACGCAGGAGATATTATAGTGCACAAGTGTGTGCCCAACACAGGTGGATTCGCTATTTCTTCGACGTTGCGACTGAATAATTTTTAAGATGGAAAAACCCAGTCGCATTGTTTTTTTTTAGGATTCCAGCCCAGGACCTCAGCGCGCAAATCGTACTCGTAACGTGTACGCAATACAACTCGCCATAGAGGCAGTCATGTAAAAGTACACAGTTCCCAGCAGCAAATCGATTACAAAGATTTTCCAATCTTGCAATTTTTCTTCTGCGCTATTTTTGTAAATGTGACCATAACTTATCTCGTTTGTTCTAGGGCTGTACAGTAATTGGGCCTTTGCCTACCCCTTCAATAAAAGATGTGTGTGTAGTTTTAGTCATTTACAATGAATAAACACGAACCAGCAAACAATTGCAAGGCATGATAAACTTAATAATAAACATTTAACACACGAAACAAGGATTGCCCAATCCAAGAAACCAACTTTAACTGACCAAGTCAAACTTACTCAGCCAAGTCCATTCGGCAAAGTAACACATAGTTACTGGCATGTTCATAATTAATTTCAAGGTCCCTTTGAATACCCTCCACCGTTTAAAATATATAATTGTTGTACGTCTAAAAGTTAAATTGTAACCGCAAAGTTAAATTGTAACCGGAAGTTAAATTATAGTGTCATCCTTAAAGTTTCCCGTCGAATGAATACTAGAAGAACTATGTATATAATTTATTGTCCGTTTCGGACGGTATCAAAATGCTACGAAATTGTATGCTTTAATAGGATAGTATTAGTATCAAAATACTCCTTTATAACAACTATAAAGCTATCTATTGTTATTCTATGCACTTATTAGAATGTTACCTTCACAAATTATGACGAAGTGATCAATGCTCTCTCTAAAATTGTGCATTGGTTTAATTTAAACAACTTGTTACTAAATGCTTAAAGAACTAAATGCATTGAATTTACTATACCCAATGTAAGACAAGTAAAAACCAATGTACAAATAACTAGTCCGCTATCTTAGGTCGTCCACCATGTTGGACTTAGAAAGTTTATTTTTTGTATTCTTCTCAGCAAACCCTTTCATTTGATATTCATATTATGGACGTGCACAAAAAGTTACTAATTCATCATCTTAGGCCGTCCGCCATAATGGATTCAGAATGACGTCACTTAGCTAACAATGCATTGTCACCCAAACTGACTGCTTCAAAATTGACTTCCAAGATTCCAACTGAAAAAACATACATACATTGCAAGTTAAATGAAAGCTTGTAAAATAGCAAAAAATCACAATGAAAATAAAAGTGTCAATATTATGGGCATCATAAAATAAGGGCGCAAAAAAAAAATATCTTTTATCTTGTCCGCCAGTTTTACTATTTATACACTTTGATTAATTATATACCTAGATATAGTGACGCGCTGCAATGAGACTAAAACAAACAGGCCAACTTTTCTTAAGCTAGAATGCGTGACAGCTGTGTCATACCAGTAATTACATAGTTTCTATTAAAACGGGGAGATAATTATATCCATGAAAAACAACAAAAAATAATTCACTCGAACTCATTTAGCGGGGAACAGTTGGCCTCTATTTTTTTCGACCCGATTGAAAGGTTCAGTGTCTATATAGGTATATATTAATTAATCAAAGCTTATACAGTATGTAAGGTTAGTCGAGGGACCTGTAGATGGGTATTCAGTGTTCGATTCTCATCCCAAAATATAATATGACATTATTTTTTACGGGAATTTTAGCACCTAGCTATTTTTACCTTCCTAAGCTATGTTTGAAGTATGAAGAGAAAACTGATCATACTTAAAGGTCATATTCATACGTAATGATCGATAAGATAGGTCAAACACGTACATAGCTCAAGGGTGACCACACGTTGGGAGCTTTTTTCGAATTCCTATTGAGGTTTATTCCGTCCTTTATAATTATTTTTTCTTACGCATATTTTATTGGTTACGTGCAAGAATGAACTGCTGTGTGTTTAAATAAGTCCCTCGACTGAAAATACTTACTGTATATGAAGGCACACTTCACCTTATTTTTTTTTATGGCTACAAGCACTGTGTTGCTGTGCTACGCCAACGACAATCGCCTTTTATTTCATCGGTAGAAATGCATTGCCTTTTTTTTTATTGCATTGAATGACGAGATGAGCATACCGTTCGCCTGATGGTATACGAACGCCCATAAACAGAAGTAACACGGTAACATATATAGCACCTTGAGTTACAAAGCACTGTGTGGCATTACACTGCGCTCGCCATCCTGAGACATAAGATGTTAAGTCTCATTATGTCAAGCAGATACACTGGCCATAATGTCCTTCAAACCGAAACACAACAGTGCATGCACACTGATGCTTGACCGTAGAAATAGACATTGCGGTGGTACCCACCCAGACGGACTCTTACATATGAGAGACCTACCACCAGTATTTATTATTAATATTAATTATTTTTTTTACTTTACACAAAGTATTCAAAGACGAATCCAATGTCAAAGGTTAACATAAGTTGGTGCTGAGACAAAACATATACGTAGTAGGTGCAAGAAACACCTTTTCTTCTATTGATTTTCTATATACATTCTACGTATTCTAGAAAAGGTTTCATAGGACAAATTACTTCCCTTAAATCAGATATCGGAATAGGTAAATCAAAGGCGGATTTGATTCAGCGATGTTATCCAAGCGACTCCTCGGGGACCCATTTCGGAATATCCCTTCACTCCTGTACATTTTAATAAATTATAGGATCTTGACTGACCTTGTTCGAATCACTGGCAGTTTGTTTTTATAGGTTTATGATCGTAAATTGCGGATAGGTACCAATATGAGAACCGGCATTACCGATTCGTCTTATGAACAACCGGTACCTAATGGTCAGTGTCTTAATACTAATACTTCACTTTATTTCTTATGTTAAATATAATATTGAGAATTAAAGGCTACTAAAAACATAATAAACTAGGTAATGCTCGCGGCTCTGCCCCCGTGTAAAAGTTTTTCGGGATAAAAAAGTACCCTATAGCACTCAGTAGTAATGTAGCTTGTTATTAGTGAAAGAATTTTCAAAATCGGTTGAGTAGTTCCTGAGATTAGCGCGTTCAACCAACCAAACAAAACAAACAAACTCTTCAGCTTTATATTATTAATATAGATAGTTTATTACTGTTTGTTTGTAAAATTGTAATTGTGAATGTTGGTACATCTTTATTTGGTAAGCACATAAGAATAGTACTTATACTATAAGAAAACTGTAGCAATGTTTGTTATGTGTAAACTGTTGATTTTCCTATGAATAATAAATAAATAAATAATAAATAGATATACAGTACGGCCGCTTAGTCACGGCTGGCTAACTTTAAGTCATGGGTGGCGCCAAAGCTATCGTTTCTGGAGACTAGAGAGTGACGACAGAATATGTAGAGACCGGTGTCGAGTTTCGTACTATAAAACCCTTATCCTCTCATTCTCCTTTCAATTGTTCGCATCCTTGTTACGCCCATGTGGTGTCGCCGGCATACAGTTTCCAATTATTTAAAAAATAATTTAGCTTATTGTTTAAGACTCGCCGCTAGGATTTATATTCTGTAACGTTTACAGTACAATTGAAAGAAAAAAATACCACTGTTAACGTAATTTCCACGATGACGTGAGTAGGTGAACAAATTCAAAACTTGAAATCGCCTAAGTATTCATTTTTGTGATTTTTTTATATTCACATATTCTTTTTTCAAAAATAAAATAAAAGGGATTTACTTTACTTCACACATACAAAAAAGTTTCAATTAAACTGAACATGTATAGCCGACATGAAACTTTAAATTTTTTCAGCTACTTATGTGACTGAGAGTAGCTACATAGTTTGAGTTATGGTTAAATTTAATACAATAATAAAAACGCCATTATGTTAAGTAAAATTTCCTTAAGGTAAATAATGTTTTTTTTTATATTTACGCGAATATTAGACATTGAAATGAAAGTATTTTGCGGATTTTATCGCGGTTTTTTCAAGATACTGTGAGCTCATTCTGCCTAGATCGGACCCTCAACCAGTGGCGGCTGGTGGATCATAGAAGTGGTGGTTCACTTTATCAGCTCACTAAGTATTCGAATTCGAAATTGTAATAAAACAACATTCTATCTACTCAAGGTATTTTTATTTTTTATAAATCAAATCACGCTAATTTTCACAATGATTAATTCACACAAACTGTCTAATAACTCAATAATCACTCAACCTCAATCGTTGCAGAACGTAAACAAATATAACAAAAACAAATCAAATGCGTCCGCTAATTTAATTGTGAATTGACACTTTGATATCGAGTCGGCCGGCGGCCGGCACCGGCAAATTTCGTCAAACCTCGTCCGCTCTCGGTAATCTTCGGGTCGCTCGTGCGCCGCACAGAGCGGTCTTATTTCGTCGTACATTTTCTATTGAACTATCTCTGTCTCACGCGCCAGGCGTTTTCGCTCGTAGCTCGTAGAAGTTATATGAGCACTCGCCGTGCGCTTTGTAAATCGCACGGGGAATATTTGTTACAGCGATTTTCGAAAAATACGTCTTAATACTTTAGCAAAGAGCTTCAATTGTTGCGTCATAATTTCGTTAATATTGAATAGATCGTTAATCAGATATTATAAACATTTCTTGTTTTTTTTTTCAAAACCTGTTAAGTCTGGTAGTTCAGCGCACGAGTGCACTTAAAGTACAGCCGCCCCTGCCGTCAACAACTAATATTTTTTTATAATTATGAAATGTAGTTGTGTAATTGTTAAATGTAGGTAGATACTGTAACTTTTACTTTTCGGACAACCAACACCTCAGTCTGCCCCGTGACCATGAAGGCTGCAAAGCCTTCGAAACGTCGGGAGAAAATATCAATTCAAAAACCACGATAAAATCCGCAAAATAGTTTCATTTCAATGGTTTCTTATGTTAACGCGAATGTGAGACACTGAACTAAAACTAGTTTTCGGAACAAACGCGATTTTTGATAATTTTTACTTCCTACGGCCACGGATGGTTACGGGGCCACGAACGCTACATAGGCTTCGAAACGTCGCGTCGGGAAAAAAATTTAACGAACAAAATCAGAAAACTAGTATTTCTAAACATAAATATTTACAACACAATTCTCCGCATCGGAAACACATTTAGATTATTCAAAACACATTCAAAGGCGGAAGCAGAAAAAGAAAATCTGTGTTTCTCGCATAATTACCTACTTGGAGCTAACAAGGCCTCATGAAGCGGGTAATGAGCAAGCGAGAAATAGGGCTTTGCTTTCGAACCGACTAGCGACTTTCTGGCTTAAACAGCCTTTTTGGGGTATATTTGTTTTCTATTGAAGTCGTTAGCTTTTTTTTGGTTTCGCGGAGAAAGTGCCTTATTAGTGCCGCCCAGCCTTCAAGGGGGCAACTGAGCGGTTATGTTGGGTTCACCATGCCTTACGACCCGACGTTGAGCCGCCCGGAGAGATGGAACCATCGGGCGACCGCCTCACTTACCTATGTACAACGCACGGCATACCAACTAAAATTCCGCGGTGGCCATCTTCTGCGCATTAGGGACGGCTGCGGGCTTCCTCTGACGGAAGTGTCTAAGTTGTCGTCCGCTACCGCCCCTGCGCGTTGTGCGGCCCGTCTCTTATTGTGGGGGGGGGGGGGGGGGGCTCAGAAGGACGCCCTCGGCGTAAACAGCAGCGTGAGGCCTACCTGCCACGCTGCCGTTTGAAGTCGTTAGCTACATACATAATCGATAATAATGACGATCACTTTACAACAGCAAAACCAAATTAGATTCGACTATGAACTATCTGTACTGAATAAGGTAAATTATTGATGAGCTACTTATTTTATTAGTTAAGGATTGACAACGAAATGAACAATGCTACATACGATTACAATTAAGAGAATAAAACAGTTTTGGATTAATTGCAATTTGAATAACGGGCAACCACAACATGCTTTAAGGATTAATAACATAGATCTAATTCAAATATAAGATAAAAAAACTGCAATGCTGAGGCCTCGGGTTCGATCCCCGGGTCGGGCACAGTGGTGTTGGATTTTTCTATTCAGTATTAGCCTAGAGTCTGGAATTTGTGCCCGATATGGCGATAAGCTCGCCCCCTATCATATCATGGGACGGAATACGCACGGGGAAAAGTAGGTGCACTAGTTGCGTCTTTGCCCACCCCTCCGGGGATAAAAGGCTTGAGTATGCGTACCTTGTGTTAGAAAGAGGGTATCAATTACTCCACAAAAACGAGGGTGATTTTTTGCTTATTAGTAGAAATAAAAGAAAATTTTAAGTTTTAATCAATAATTTTGAAAAGCATTCCGTAGGGCCTGTATCACAGGTTTCAAGTAAGTAAATTTTATTTATCAGTTATCGTATTAAACAGCGAATATAGATAGTACTCATTTTTATTACAATTTATTTGGGAGCATAAATTAGAGTCAGACTTTTGTATTTGGTCGGCTTATACATTTACTATTGCTCGCGGCTTCGCCCGCGTGATAAAGATTTTCTAGAATAAAATTATTTTCCCCGGGATAAAAGGAAGCGTATAGCACTCGGAAGTAATGTAGCTTCCTATTAGTGAAAGAATTTTCAAAATCGGTCCAGTAGTTCCTAAGATTAGCGCGTTCAACCAAACAATCCCAGGAAAATATTTTTATCGGAGCCGCAAACATCACCTAGTTACGTATAAGTCAATTACTGAAAGCTGGCACTTTCACCATTGACTTTCACAGTACTCACACTGACACAATTTTACACAATATGTTAAAAAAACAAATTATTAAAATTGGAGTGACACAGATGAAATAAAACATCATACTTTTGACTTCGTTGCTACGTAAACCTTTCGTTGTTAAGACAAGTGACTGTATACTCACAGAGACTACACACTCGTAACTTGTGAACTTTGTCTAAAGTTCTAATGGTATTCACTATTCACCATCACTATTGTCAAATGTTTTAGTTATATTGCTCTTTGTTGCCATCGTTTTTATAATTCACTTCGGGTCGAAAGTTACTCTAAAAAAGTTATGTTATTATTTTAACATCTTCCCACTTGACATTGGCAAAATCACCGATGAAACGGTGGTGTCATTTTTAAAAGAAGAAAAAGAACTTTTGACCATGTTGTACGCGCCAGATTTCGGTAATCGACCGATAGATATAGAAACCTCTTTTGCACACGAATTCCGTAACTAACATAGGTAAGCAATAAAATAGTTTTTTTGAATAAGTTAATACCATAATGCAGCAATGAATTATAATGAATATAATAGTGATGTATATTGCAGTCACCACCTGCAATTATTTGGGAATCTTACTAAATCAATAACTAATTCCTTCTCCCGGCACTGTCCGTGTCGAAGTCAGTCTCAGAACAAAAATAGCCTCAAGCCATGAGGGTACTTTTCTATTAATATAGTTTTCGGAATCAAAGCAACTATTGCTAAATCCGTTCAGTGGTTTAGCCATAACAGCGTAGCAGACAAACAAACAATCAGACAGAGTTACTTTCAAATTTGTAAGTATGGAAGTATATCAATACCTGAAGAAATAAATTGTACCCATTTCTAAACATATTGCCCGCAGGAGTGCGAGATTTGACATAATTAAAGTACACTTTATAGAAAACGAGTGCAGTTAAAAATTATGGATTGAGGTCGAATTTTGACCAGTGACCACTAGAAAAAACAAAAAATGAGAGGTGTCAAGGGACACCCGGATGGAACGAAGTTCCTTTCGATTAATTAGTGAAGGAATTGTAATAAAATTTTATTTATATAACAGACTGTGTATATATATAAATATTTTCCTATTTCCGTTCCAATACATAAGTTTCTAGAGAAAAAAACAAATAAATACGTGTGGCACTCGGAGACTGCCGCGGTAAAGCTATTGCATAGCATTTTTATCACAAATTTTGATTGACTAAACACAAATTCGATCTTACGCTTACCACATAAAGTAGAATTTTAAACGCGAGCAAAGCACGTTTAGTCTTGTTATTGATAAATGTCAGTAACCAAAGTAGAATAAATCAACAAAATTTGAAAAAATAATGTTACGTTCGATTCTTTTGTACTCGTGCCGTGCCAACGCTGGGGAAATAGCTTCTACGCAATGTATTTAAGGTTCATATTAGATTGGTAAGAAATGGTTTTAATGACTTTAATAAATAAAATAAATAAAAATATACTCGTTTCAAGAATTATAGCTTCTACGCATTGTATTTAAGGTTTATATTAGTAAGATAATAGCAAAAAGTGTCGTGACAACTTTTCATGAGATTTTTTTCCGTCCAGCCCCCTTTCACAACGCGCGATAAGGAACTTCGTTCCAAAAACCAATTTATATTTTCAAGTGACTTATAAAACAATACAAACACACGAATTGAGAACCTCCTTTTTTGGAAGTCGGTTAAAAATTGATTGGCACTAAATTAGAATAACCATTTTATCGGCTGAGCCTAAAAGGCGATATCGAAAATTTAGAAATAAGTTTGAGGCATTATTTATTAACCCACATAGTTAATAAAACTCTCGGATAAGCGAAAAGCAATATTGCGCTCTATTAAATATTTACAAAGAATTGATTTTGATTTACCTTTTGAACCGGGCTCAGTGTTCAATAGCTGCTACGAACTAACAATATAAATAATTCACGTAAATCACCTTGATATTTTCCAAATGGAACTAGCCCTAAGGAAAAACTGCGTGCATTAAAAAACATTAATATAACCCTTTAGTTTACTTTTTAAATATACTTAAAATGTATAAATACAATATAGGATATTCAAAAAACGCGTTGATTGTTCTACGTGGAGTTTTTATATTTTGCAAAACCTTTCTTCCAATAAATTCGACAAAATGCATATTCATAGACTTTTAATATAAAATTTACGACTGTCTACCGTTAACTCCAATACATCAACCAGTCATGCGATATGCAAAGTATCGTTGTTACTGACTTACGAGCTTTATTTGTATAATTCTTTATTTGCTACTTTCCCATACAAATCAAGAACGTTCTCAATGTGTATTTAATCTGTCTACAGGTAGAGGTCGGCTAACCGATTGGGCACCCGGTTAAAAGCCTATTTAATGGACAGGAGACCGGATATTATGTCTAAATATGGTCGACGTTCCTTTCATAAGTCATTTCCGCTTACATTTAACATCATACGTAGCATTCAAAAACTTAAAAGAAAGCAATTGCCTAGTGCCGACTTGGCAACGTCTGTGTAAAAATCAGGACAGGTCAGAGGGCACATTTTAATCTAAAGATGTTGGCAGCCATCTTATTCCGGGTCGTCGACCTGCAGGTTATTTGAGACGTGTGTGTGGACGCTACGTCTAGAAGGCTGTAATTTAGTGAATATTTCGGGTACCTCGCGAAATTAGGGCCGAGACTTGATTAAGGTCAGCTTGTCAGACTTTAGTTAACTAACTGAGATGAAGCATGCTAACCTGTCATGTTATAAAGCGGCTTATCAAATTATTCATAAGTACAATCGAAGTAGGTTTACATGCTAGAATTGGCAAAACTCTCGCAACTCGTTTACTGTTTAAGAACCTTAAATATAGTTACGTAAGTTGCGAGCTTTAAACAAAATTTACCTAACTTCATACTACTAAGTAAAACTAATATTGAAATAAATATTAAATTTTAATTTTTTTATATGGCATAGTTTATATAACAACCGATATGTATTGCATGCTCAAGTAGAAATAAAACTTGAGTGTTGTGAAACTCTGTTATAAATGTTTTTAAAAATTGTTTGCAGCTTTTAAGTATTTATTGTTGAATTGTAGCGACTCACTCTATTTAGCAATTTTATTATTCTTTATGGGTTTAGCGTAATAGGTCGTGTGCACATTATTTTTTACAAATTAATTATAAGTTGTCAGCTTGGATAAGCGACTTCACCTGTGTAGACACCACCCCGTATTGTCGATTTCTGCCGCTATTAAGCAGTGTGCAACCACTATTGTTTGACATAGCTAGAAACATTTTTTACATAGAAGGAAAGAAAGAAATCTTTATTTTACCACTATCCAGAACTAGATGGCAGTAGGTTCATACAGCCAAAGAAACATTAAAGAGGTTAAATAATCATAACATCGTGACGAACGTAGTTTACTGTAATGCAGAGCTTGGTAATCCAAGGTTCTACGTATTGTTATTCTTTTTTACAAATCACTTAGGCGTGATTCTTTCATACGTGGTTAAGTTAAGGGTCTTATCACACTAGCGATTTGCAAACGCATTCATAGCAACGCGAAGTCGGTGCGCGCTCCCTGCGAATTTATCCTTTGTAATAAGTGCTTTAACTTTACTTGGCGACAAATTAATCAATCGTGTCTTAAAGGTACGGTATTAGAAAGACTTGTTTCTCACGTTATTTATTTATATAAAAATATTTCAACGTTCAGTTGTATACATGTGTATATAAACGGAAACAATTAGATCCTTTATTGTGAAAACATCAAAGAGTACACTCACAATGGAGCAAACACTTTGAAGGAATGTCGATGAAAGCTATATGCTTTAACGAGCTTTTGTCTCAAGGTTCCCAGGCAGCGTGACCGGTCAATATCGGTTGATGCGTCAAAGAGATCTTCCGCCTATTTCTGGGGATAATTCTCAAGCATTATTGTATAACAGTAAATGTTAGAAATATGAATGTTGAACACGTGAAAATAATATAATTAAGAGAGTAAGAAGTCACGAATATCGCGTGCGACTGACCACAAGTATGTAATAATGCATGTAATATATTACAGGAAATAGACAAATAATGTCCCACGATAATCTTATGTTACTACGGCTTAATATGATAGTGGCCATTTTATGTCGAGGAATGTCTATTGTCTAATAGACATACACACACATACACACACTCATGCCTTTTATCCCCGAAGAGGTAGGCAGAGGTGCAACTAATGCACCCACCTTTCGCCGTGCGTATGCCGTGCCATGATGTGATAGAGGGTGAGCCTATCGCCATATCGGGCACAAATTTCAGACTCCGGGCTGATACTGAATAGAAAAATCCAATATCGCTTTGCCCGACCCGGGGATCGGACCCGAGACCTTAGCATTGCAGTCGTACCGTAATACAACTACGCCACCGAGGCAGTCTAATAGACATAAATGTCGGATTCGTTAGAATTACCCACCAGCTTCATAAAAATACTAGACGCTAGCTGTAGGTACTGGGCCGGGCCTCCTTTACTACTGAGAAGGTTTAGGTGTTAGTCCACCACGCTGGCCTAGAGCAAGTTGACAGACGTCATATACCTTCGCAATACGAAAATAGGTTCCTCACAATGTTTTCCTTTTCTGCTAATTGATAAATAATAATACATAACTTCGATATGTCCGAGGGATATGCCTTGTATTTTGAACCTACGGACCTTTGTCTCGGTAGTCCGGTACATTTCCAACTATGCCATCGTGTACTTGTATATACTTAATACACTCTAACGCTTAGACTTAGTTACAAATAGTATAAGGCTTCATTATTGAGAATATTAAATCGCTTTTTGCGTTTAGGTACGCAAAGAAATATGTATTATTTACATACTTAGATATACCTTACCTACAAGTTTGTAAGGAACCCTCGGTACGCGAGTCCCGCGACCAAAGCCGTATACTAAACCTAGGTTTATAAATAAATACTCAATAATTATTAAATAATAATAAGTATATTAACTGTGGAGAGTGCTATTTATCTGATAATATATAGGTAAATAAAACTATACGTTACCACAAAATCTTTCAAATATAATTTTTAAAAGATTCAATAAATTCTGGAAAAGAGCGTCCCAAAACTAACTACATACGTAAAACCCGTGTAGATTTGTGTACGAACTAGAGCTGCATCGCAAACGGAAAATCACTCCGGTCTTTACTCTTGAACGTACGCCCGAAATGTACCTGCGAGCGAACTGCATGCTAATGGCCTATTATACTGCCAGAACACTTGCACAATCGATATACGACAATGCTTGAAAAGTCACTATTAAGAAACTAACACCCGTAATCACAAACAAGAATATTATGATGCACAGTGCGTCCGAACGCATATTATCGGCAATTCTATAGTTTTCTTTGGATTTTGAGCGTTGTTTATCTGACAAATAACTGAAGTAACACTTAACGTACACTTTGCGGAGGACCTCGCGGAGACTTCAATAAGAATCTTTTTTAGGTCACTACCCTGTTAACTTACAAAGCATGTAACCTTAGAACGAAATTGTTGAAATCGGGCACATTTTATTACCGAAGGCCTTAGTTCGTCATTGCCTCTGGCACTTTTCTAATCCCTTTTCATTTCCTTTGTGTTCAGCGACGTATACAATGATCCTTTTCATATTCCGAATGATTTTAAGCGGTCTAGATCAGACACAGGTGACGAACTATTTTGTTAATGACATTTACTTTGACTCGTCAACGGCCGCGGCGGACACGCGGTATATGGGGCAACCACGTATATGTCTATATATAAGCGGGCGTTGAAGGGTTAAAATATCTTGATTCGGAAAACTCAATGTCCAGAATTTATATTTGCTCGAAATGATGATATGATATGAAATGATGATGGTAAATCGTTTCCCATTTTTTTAATGGCATTGAATGACTAGACGAGCATGCCGTTCGCCTGATGGAAAGCGATACGATCACCCATAAACAGTAGCAACACCATCCAACACCTTGAGTTACAAAGTACTGTGTGGCATTCCACTGCGCTCGTCATCCTGAGACATAAGATGTTAAGTCTTACTATGTCTTGTAGTTACACTGGCTACAATGTCCTTCAAACCGAAACACAACAGTGCATGCACACTGCTGCTTGGCGGTAGAAATAGACATTACGGTGGTACCCACCCAGACGGACTCTTACATATGAGAGACCTACCACTAGTTCCCTATCACATAATGGGAATTATGCCAGTGAAATGAAATTAAATAATTTATTCGAATTCATAAAATGTTAAACATTACTTAAATTGCGACAATTTTTACTCTACTACCAGTTCGGGAAGTAGTTTTCACCAAAGAAGAACGGGCAAGAAACTCTAGTGTTGCTCTTTTCAAACCAGTTCAAAGGTATAAAGTACAATGGATAATACAAAAAATTACATGTATCGAAATAAAAATATTTTGCAGATTTTGTCGCGGTTTTTAAATTTGTATTTCCACCCCGTGACCATGAAGGCTGCAAAGCCTTCAAAACGTCGGGAGAATATACACAAAAACCGCGATAAAATTTGCAAAATAGTTTTATTTCAATGTCTAACATTCGCGTAAATATAAGAAATTATTATAAAATACATGTTTTTTTTTATTTTGTATTTTAGTTCATAGTGAAATGTCTAACATACGCGCTAAAGGCATTGGGGTATATTACACAATCAATAATGTCGTGATCCTGGAATCTCGTTATTATCACAAGATCGCAAATACTATCCGGATAACCTGCGATATTATCATGCTACTGCGATACGCATCAATATTGCATCAATGTTAGACCTGCCCTCAGTTAACTCAAGTTTTGTAAAAAGATTTCCATTTTACTCTTATACATTTCTATATAACAATTTTCAAAAAATTGTAATATTAAGAACTGCTGCATTAATAAACTAAAAAATACAATTGTTACTTGGCTTTCTAATCTGAATTATGAAGAAACAGAATCACTGTTAACATAATATTTAAGCACTTGAACTACATAATTATAATTAGTACATAAGTGTAAGTTATCATTGTGTTGTTCTTATCTTTCCATATTATTTTTAAACTGGACTTTTTTACCTGTTTTACTTGATTTTGTTAATCGCCGTTAGTGCTCACCTAGCAACTACAAACAAACTCTGTTTTATTTAATATGTTCTTGTATCCCAAGATACAGGCCTAGCCTAGTTTGGGTACCCCTGGTAAATATGTTATCTTGTTTTTAGTAATTTCCTTGTAATTTATATCTCATATTGTAATTGTAAACAAAATTGTGTTATTTTCAAT
Source organism: Sphinx pinastri (assembly GCA_947568825.1). Taxonomy (NCBI): domain Eukaryota; kingdom Metazoa; phylum Arthropoda; class Insecta; order Lepidoptera; family Sphingidae; genus Sphinx; species Sphinx pinastri. Next base: position 6,614,836 of record OX387620.1, read on the forward strand.
AAATTATTTTATTGTTTTATTTAATGTTATCGTGTTATTAAGAGTATCGCGTGATATGATTGATTGTGTAATATACCCCATTTAAAACCTACGATATAATATATTCAGGTAAACATAGTCGCTTAATGTCTCCCGTCCCTAATACTTACCATAATGCGAGTTTCTCGTTTACGCGCGGTTTAAAACGCTCTGTAATCATTGTGGTGATTAAAAAGGCATTTCCATGATATTTATAAATGTTCAACGATTTTAACACTTTCCATCAATACTAAAACAACTTAATTGTAGACGTATTGACACAATACAGTCTAACATTAACAAATAGTATAAAACAGTCAAGCTATAATTTATTGTGTGTACCTTTAATTAAGTCAACGAACAATATTAAGACTAACAAATCTACTGGGTGTTGAACGTATCGAAACATCTCAAACTTATCTACTCTTTTAGGATTTTGTTATTGTTTTTTTTTTTAATTTTTGTTCCAAAAATAAACTTCTTTCTTTCTTTTCTTGAAAATTCTATGCCACATTCATAACAAGGCATGATGAGTATGAAATAAATTAAATTTGTAGAAGAGATGTCGGTCGTGGCCTCGCTTGTGTGATTTAGGTACTTTTTATGAGATAAAAGCAGTCTATAGTGTGTTAATCCAGGGCATAGTCTATTGGTGTAGACCGCGGCTTCAGTGTTGAATTTCTAATATAATAACATATCTTTTTACATCTATACATCTATACACATAAATAAAATTGGAGTGTCTGTTTGTAATATTGAAATAACCGTTTTTTACTACATGTATATGAATATATATACGGTACATACACCAAAATATCATTTTTTTCAATTTTTGTCTGTCTGTCTGTTTGTTCCGGCTAATCTCTGAAATGGCTGGACTGATTTTGACGGGACTTTTATTGGCAGGTAGCTGATGTAATAACTCATTCACGCGGGCGGAGCCGCGGGCATCACCTAGTATAATATTATAAAGCTGAAGAGTTTGTTTGTTTGGATGAACGCGCTAATCTCAGGAACTACTGAACCGATTTTGTAAATTCTTTCAATAATAGGAAGCTACATTACTCCTGAGTGCTATAGGCTACTTTTTATCGCGTAAAAAGTTTTCACGCGGGCGGAGCCGCGAGCATCACCTAGTTGATAATATTAATGAGACATTACATAGTCCACTGCTGAACATGGAGGCCTATATTAACAGTGTTCATGACATGTGGCTGATGATGATGACGATTACATAATATTACGTTTTAGTAGGCGTCATCCGTTCAAGTTCAACCCCTTTTAAATATAAACAAACAAACCGCAAACCTCCCCCTACTCTTCATGTCCGCTCATATAGAACCAACATAGGTAAGCACTCTCCTATACCTCGACTGTCTACATTATATAATCAGCTATCGAAGAAAATTACTAAGCTTGACATATTTCATGATTCACTATACGCATTTAGGAAAACTCTTTTAGGTGAGATTGATTAACTTGGACCCTAACATAAATCACATACACATCTGATAAATCTATTCTTTTTTGTCTAGTTCCTTATAATGTTTAATTGAGTAATTATATCGTAAAATTGTATTATGCACGTTGTGGTTGCCTGTAGTCTGAGTTACAATTACTTAGTTTTATTTTCTGATTGTTATTATTATGTTTGTGTTATTGTAAACTTTGTTGGCAATCCTCAAATAATAAAATAAAATAAAATAATAAATTTTATACATACATTTCATACTATGAATTTTCAATTTATAGACTGAGTTTATTTACATTGAAATAATAACTACATTTTAAAGCAGCAAGCTGGGGAACGAACAAATTGTTTGAATATGGCCTATTCTAATAGGCCATATTCAAACGATATCTATATCGTAGGTTTTTTAGGCTTACGTTGATTCAACGTCGTCATTATTTATAATATTAGCTAGTAATATTAATACAAACAAACAAAAAATCAAGTGTCTGGGCCATTATTTCCAACTTTAAATCCTAGTTTTCGAAATTTGGTCTGAAGACCCTAGCTTCAACGGACTTCACAAACACAAAGGTAATGTTTTCGTGTTTGTGCTATGTGGGTAACTTCTCCGTCCTAATGTGAGTGGGTTTTAATAGTTAAAGTGCTGTTAACTTCGTTTAATTCGTGGGAGTACTGTGTGGGTGGAGATACGAAAATCAATATGGTGGATATAAATTACAATAAGCAAAAAATTTCGCAAGTAAAAGGCATAAATATTGCTATAAATTAGGCATAAAAGGCAAAGGAATTAGGATTATTGACAATAAAAAGTTTTGTGACTTATTATTCAAGTTTCAAAAATATACGGGACCCTATGCGAAACATTATGTTGAGTATATTTTATGGAAAATGTTTAATGAAATTTACTACGATAATAAATGACGGATTGGATTTCAATAATAAAACTGATAATAATCTACATCTAGTCCACATGACGTGCCTTTATACAATGTGTACTGTTGGTTACGACTTTTACCAAAATCTATACTAATAAATACACATAAACATATACTCACGCCTTTTGTCCCCGAAGGGGTAGGCAGATGCGCAACTAATTCACCCAGTTTTTGCCGTGCGTATTCCGTCCCATGATGTGATAGGGGGCGAGCTTATCGCCATATCGGGCACAAATTCCAGACTCCAGGCTGCTACTGAATAGAAAAATCCAATATCACTTTGCCCGACCCGGGGATCGAACCCAAGACCTCAGTATTGAAGTCGTACCGTAATATAACTAAGCCACCGAGGCAGTCCGAACAGCACCGAGGTATATACTAATAAATAAATACCGTAAATATCATAAATATCAAAATTATAAATATCAAATATGTATTACAAATGGGTCACACCGAGAGCCAAAACATTGAGTATCCTCGACGCTCCTGGTAAATCCTTAGCAGAGGAAAGTCGATGCGATCAGTTGAATGCTAAACTCAAATTTGTCAGATGACGAGATAATAAATCATCGGCCAAGTAGAAGCCAGGAATAAGAATAGTTGGGCGACTAAATGAACTAACAACTTTAAAAAACCAAAGGATTTAGATTGGTACTGTATAGATACGAGTGGCATAAACATTGATGCCTTTGTTAAGTACTAAAGCAATACAGACAGAACGTATAGGAAAAAACAGCCAACTAAGCTTCGAACAGCCCCAATTAAAACTCTATCTGCATTAATTTGCCTTCGCTTTTGCTTTTAGCTTTAAAGGCTCCAATATGCTCTTAAAAACGATTAAATCATGGATTTTATCCTATTTCAAAGCATTTGATCACGTCATTGGTTTAGTAGTAGTGCACTTGAGTTGTGAAATTCAAAGTTTATAATTATATGTAGGTACTTGATACGCACGCGCCCGCCCAATGCTTTTCTTCTCATATGATAGGACAAAAATACATACATTTAAAAACACTACGTGATTCTCGCGGCTCCACCCGCGTGAAAAAGTTTTTCCGGGATAAAAGTAGCCTACAGCACTCAGGAGTAATATAGCTTCGTATTAGGGAAATAATTTTCAAAATCGCTTGAGTAATTCCTGAGATTTGCGCGTCCAAACAAACAAACAAGCAAGGTCTTCAGCTTTATAATATTATTATAGTATAGATTAAAGACACGCATATAAACTCAAAGAAATAAATACCGTTCATCGGATGTAATGTGTAGGAAATTCTTAACTGGCAAGTGCTAACTCGGCCATGAGGCTATTTGTAAGAGCCGACCAGGTAACTCGAGCAGAAATGCGGAATGACGTCACAAAGCGGACGAGTCCTATCTCCAATTTGAGTTATATACGTCTGTCCGATTTTAATATTTATAATTTACTGTTGTCTGTTATAGTTTGGTGACATTTTGTTATGAAATTGTTGCATATGTGACGCTGATTTTCGACGAGTGTGCGTTAATAAATATCCGCATCTACACATGCGGACTTAAACTAAAACCGTATCAGGAAAATCATCCTTTATGTTTTACAAATCAAATGCGTTAATTTTTCAAAAACAATGCTTATAATTTTCTTAAATTGTAATTATTATTTTCAATACGAATTTGCCCATGTAGAATGCCCAAACTAAGCCAGCGTAGGTCGACGGTGTTAGAATATACGGGATCACGGTGAAAAGCTCGTGTTAAACCAGCCATGACAGCCTCGGAACATCCACCTTTTATTTTGAGCGTGGCACTCAAAAACAAAACACTAATACAATTACGCCGCGCTGTCGTTGACACGGCTATTTCAAACAGTGTTTCGTGTGAACGATTAAAGAGGGTAATAGAATGGTGAATACGTGGTTTTAATTTGAACTTTAGTCTTAGATCAAATAGGAGATATTTTCCCATGTAAACGCAACAGAATTGCTGAATTGCCGACAGCAAACTGATGACGATTATAAATTAAGAATTGATGTTATCAAGCTGGCCTTACTTAGTTTCGATATCGTTTTTGTAAAATTACTTACCCTAATGATGTTTAAATGTTGCAAAGCTTAAAGTTATTGTTCTGACGTCACTTGAACAATTGTTAGCCGTATTTCCAAACGTGGCTCAATGAATAAAAGACTATAATGTGTTTTTCGAATACAAGCATTCAGACACTAAGCAAAAGTGTTTAAGCAAAGTTTTAAAGGTCTTATCACCCTGGCGTATTGCAAGCGAATTCACAGGGAGGCGAAGGCGCTACGCGCTCGTCCAGTGTAACAAGCCCGTTAACTTTACTTGACCACGGATGAAACATCAAGGGCTTAGAAATAAACTAGTAACTACTCTAATGAAATTAAATTTCCGTCTAGTTTCTTGAATAGGGACGAGTATTACGAACAGATAATATAGACAGAACTCAACTGTCTTACGTGTCCTCACTTCGTCAGTCAGTTACGCACAAGGAACAAAGTGTACAAACGTTCGAAACTGCCAACTAAGTTTAATTACTACCGTTACTCACGTCAACTTCGATGCCCGGAATCCGGAATATTTTGAGGGGCGGAACGTCCCGGGGCGAATACCGGCAAAATTCCCGGTCACCCCGGTACCACTTGACGGAATACAAGACTTCGTTCTCAAGATCATACAGGCATTTCATCTCGACTCTGGATCCCTGTTCTACTGCTTCGGGAACGATGACGTGAACGTTCTTGAGGCAGAGGTAACCTGTAACAAAGATAATGATTGAGACAAAGGATAGAGTATAGAATAGATAATTTTATAGGGTTATGGGCTATATACGTCAATCTATTTATAATTAACTATGTGTAAAATATTCTTCAAATTTTGATGGCGAATATTTTAAGGTTAGTGGGAGGAAAAAATAGTAATATAAAGGTGTTTTGAGAGGCGTAATCGTAACCTATAAAATAATGTGACTATAAGCTTGTCTTTACGAATCACGATTTTATGAATAGACTCAAAAAGTTAAAAGAACTTAGTCAAAAACCCTGTGCTTTATCATGATCGTAAATCGTCTCGAATACAATCTTCTTAATCTATAGGTATAGAGGCCACGCCAATTGTGCCAACTTGTTGCCGAGAAACGCTACACTGCTGTAATACTTACAATTGCTTTAGCAACCTTCGGCTACTGAAAATATGTCGTCCTTAGATCTTGGCAACAAGTTAATAACATGCACGACGACTTATAACACCAAATTGCTGACAAAAAGCATTTAATCGACTGACACACCCACATTGAAAATCACCTCAGAAAATTTGCTCAGTGTATATTAGGTAAGGATTGAATATTTCAATAGCAAATGCGAAATTTACTCGCCGAGGATGCATCCAAGTGCCGAATAAGGCTAATCGAGTTCGCAAACTTGCACGTACAGCTTACTGCTAAATTTTAAATCGAATTTTGACGACGGGCTGATGACCGGCGTCTCTAACAGCTCAAAATTTAATAACAACCATACCAGCCCTGTATTATATACTGCCCACTGCTGAGCACCGGCCTCCTCTACAACTGAGAGGGGTTAGGCCTTAGTCCACCACGCTGGCCTAGTGCGGGTTAGCAGACTTCACATACCTTCGAAATTCCTATAGAGAACTTCTCAGATATGCAGGTTTCCTCACGATGTTTTCCTTCACCGTTAAAGCGAGTGATAATTCACAAAGAATACACACACAACTTTTTAGCAAAGTCAGAGGTGCATGCCCTTGGATTTTGAACCTGCGGACATTCGTCTCGGCAGTCCGTTCGACTCCCAACTAGGCTATCGCCGCCAAAATTTAATACTAACTACATAATCGATGCATCGTCGAAGTTTTCAAATCTCTGCAAACGTTTTTAGAGGTAATGAAAGCTACAGAGTTTACATAACCCCCCTATATGTAGCGCGGCGTGTTTGCTGACTACTAACGACGTGTTTATAATGAGACGTAAATTTCGTTTGGAAAATTTGCTTCATGTATATTGTATTGGATAACTTGCGTTCCTATGACATAATACCATCCTTATTAAGAACAGTGACAAATTATTTCGTATAAAAAACCGAATAACAACCTCCACAATTCCGAAAAATATTTTTACATGTTAAAGTGAAATTAACTGTCAAAATGTGAACGGTGGAAACATTTTTAAAACTCATAACGGTAATACAATTCCTTCCCTCAAACACTGCCGAAAAACAAACAAAATAACTATACAACGTGACGTAATTATTTGATAAAAGGGCGGATGTTTGCCTTACCCTGGACATACTAAACAGTGTGAGACTTTGAATGCTTACTCAGCTGAGCTTAAGGCAATGTTTAGTAGGTGCGTAATATAAATAAGGGTGGGAGTGATCAGCTGTGGCATGATCAAAGAACCACTTAAACACTCGATTGGTCGTTCTCCCGATGAAATAATCAGATTTTTTAAAGTACATTCTTTTCTGCTCGAACTGTTTCTCAATATAAATGCACTGTGAATTTAGTATACAATGTGATGCAAACATTAATTGAAATCACGGATAGCGCTAGTTGATATGCGTACGAAAAATGCAATCTATATATGTAAAAGCGAAAGGTCACTCACTCACTCATCACGAAATCTCAGAAACTTCAAGTGCTAGGAGTCTCAAATTTTGCATGGAGGTTACTTTTAGGACTTAGGTGCTCACTAAGACGGAATTTTGCGAAATTCAACTCCTAAGGGAAAAGAGGTTGCAAAGTTTGTATCGTAAGAACGCGATAAACTCAAAAACTACCGAACGAATTTCGATAAAATTTGGTATGGAGATAGTTCGAGACTCTGGGATGGTTTTAGGCTACTTTTTATCCCAGGAAAATTTATAGCAGGACTTTTATCCAGGAAAAACTCTTTCTTGCGGGCGAAGCCGCGGGCAAAAGCTAGCATAAACATATAATCGATATGTTATTTTTCGAACACAATTTTCATCTGATATAGATATACTTATTACTTATATGTTATTTTTTTCGTCCGGCATTGGTTTTAATACATGGGCATCGTCGCGTAATATTACTGATTATTTCCATAGATTGAAGTTATTATTCGCAGCAAAATGCTGTAAATTTAAATTGAAAAAATAAAGCTTCGGCTAAACAACTGTTTACGTTTAATTAGTATTTGGAAATAGTCTTATATGTAATACTAATCGTCCTATAAATACCATGTAACATGTGCGAAAAAAATTATTATGTGATAACATTTTCGACACTTTCATTATACACATAACTTATTTACATACCGAACTATATTATCATCCCAAAACTATATGGATTTAATGTTAACTTCAAACATTTAAAAAAATATTTGAACCACGTCATTTTCATACAATTTTAATGCGCGTTTTATCATTCAATGGCAAAAAAGGTTTCGACAATATGAGTACAAGTTAAAGTTGAGTGCAAAAAGTACGATCATTGAGTGACCGTTCGGAATTCTTCGGTCGACGCTGAACGATACTGCGTAGGTATACATTGCTCAAAGGGTTGGTTTTTGTAGCTGCGGCGGTCTTAATTGATAGTCAGATCGGGTGGATAAAAAGGAATGTATTTATCTATACTTTATATAATATTAAAAATCTGAAGAGTTTATTTGTTTGGTTGAACGCGCTAATCTCAGGAACTACTGAACCGATTTTGAAAATTCTTTCAATAGGAAGCTACATTACATATGCACATAACATCAGGCACACATTTTTTATGTCAATGAGGCGGCAAGTACCCACTCTACGCCACTGACATTTTGGTACCCCCCTTATGTGAAAGCTACAGCTACGCCCGTGTATAGCCAGATACAACAATATAAAAAAAATCAAGCGAAATACTTTATCGTGGATGTGTACAGGCTTAATCTATGGTCTAGACGGGGCAAGATTAATTAGGGAGGATATCAAGAGTTTAAGAACTTTGCCGTCCGCACTCCACGCACCGAAACCGCGAACAAAGGCTAGTTAAACAAAGTACTTTAGCATACTTTTGCGTTTCGTTTATAGTCGTTAGAATTTAAATATGTACAATTATTGTGATTAATTACAATCTGTACCCACTGTGAATTTTAATATTTAATTTAGAATGTTTTATAAATGTTTTTGTGGCTATAAAATATTTTTTTTACTCACATTAGTATGTTGTAACTATTTTTATAAGATTAATAGAAAAATAATAATACTAAAAGCAACGCTGTAAATTATTATGTTTGCTAGGGCCCAATCGATGTATATTACGCTGCACTTTAACTGAGCCGTGATAGCTTCATGGTTTGCCAGCGGGCTCTCTCTCCTTGCTTGGCAAACGTAAGTGAACGTCGTCTTGGAAGTGTCTTGCTGTTTAACTACTAAGTGTTGTGGTTTTATCATGTAACATAGATTTTACCATTGTCATTTATATTAAACCCTATGCACTGGCTTCAATAAGATTTCCACATTTAATTTTGAACGATCACCCACTAAACACCCAGATGTTATGCAAAGTTGACATAAACCCAGTGATGATTATGATGTCTGTACTCTATGCCAAGATACCCTTTATACGGGTTTATAAGTAATGTTAGTGACCACACAACTGGTATTTTGGTTAGCAGAAGCGCAGGCCATAGCATTATTATATTACGTGAACTGGTATTATAGACATGGAAGTTTGTGAAGTTGTTTGTAAATATGAAATACTAAGTGTTGCTCGCGGCTTTGCCCGCGTGAAAGCCCTTTCCCGCTACAAAAGTCCCCAAAACACAGAACGACGCCAGCACTATCTACTTAAAGAATCAAATCAAAAATATCCATTATTTCCCATGGGAGCGAATTACCGGGATAAAAAGTATAATTGGACCTATTTTCGCAAACGGGAACCAACCCATAAAATTTGACTTGGTCATAAAAAAGTTTGCGAAAGTATGTCCAATTAGCCTATGTATTAATCCAGGACATGATATACCAATGTGTCAAATTTCATCCAAATCGATTTAGTTATTTCTGCGTTTAATTCCAACAAACATCCAAACATTTTCACAAACTTTGGCATTTTTAATATTAGTAAGAAATTAGATAAGAATTCGGAGGTTCAAAAACCAAGGCACACCTCTGACTTTTCGAAATTACGTGTGTATTGTTTATCAATCATTCGCTTTAACGGTGAAGGAAAACATCGTGAGGAAACCTACATATCTGAGATTTTTCCATAAGAATTTCGAGGGTATGTGAAGTCTGCAAACCCGCACTAGGCCAGCGTGGTGGACTAAGGCCTAACCCCTCTCAGTAGTAGAGGAGGCCCGTGCTCAACAGTGGGCAGTATATGATACAGGGCTGATTGCAAGATAAGAATAATAAGAGGGTAAGACAAGAGTAAGACTGTATCGTTTACCAACAAGAAGTAAAGCCATATAAGTCCTATTAAGCCTGTGATGGGAAATCATATTATAAGAGAATAAACAATAATATACTTAACAATTATCCTAAAATTCATATTCTATCGTACTATTTATAGTCTATTCATATTTGACACAAGTGCAGTGTTCGGACAATGTAGAGTCCCTACGGTGTCCGTGACACAAATAGAAATCTAGGAATCTGTTATACCTTTGGTCGTTTTACTATACCGTGCTAAGCTCAAAAGCCGTATCTCAAAAAAATCGTAAACTTGATTTTTATGGCATCAGATAGCTTAGAAAATGCACATCCAATGAACAAAATACCCAAATAGCAGTTTTTTTAACACATCTAAAAAAACCTTAATAAAAAGGTCCCTATCTCAATTTCACCTTAAATCACAAAGAGTGAACAGAAAACTATGTTTACAAAACTTTAATTTTGTCGAAACTAGCGCTCCTTGACATACCACTATTGTGCTTAACACGGCAGTATTGTGATAAATAAAAACACACATCAAGCCTTTATACCCGAAGTGGTAAGCAGCTGTGCAACGAAGGCACCCACTTTTTGCCAAGTCTGTTCCGTCCCATGATGTGATAAGGGCCTGTCTCGATATCCAGCACGAATTTTAGTCTCCGGGCTGATACTGAGTAAAAAAAAAACCAATATCACTTTACCCGGGATTCGAATGCGGGACCTTAGAGCCGAAACTGTACTGCGCACGCATTACAATTAAGACCACCATACCATCTACAAAAGATATAGTAGATTTGAAGTGTCCAAAATTCATATTCCCGACAATAGCTTGGTAGACAAATTATCTCCTTCGTTACTGTCAATGCATTTCTGTGAAACAATATACCATCAAAACTGGCCGGTCTGAGTGTCGACTGTAAACAAAACTAACGATAGGTAGGAGCGGCGAAAAATCTGACCATTAAAAATAAAAAAGAGAGGCAACATAAGCTCGGTAATGGGCAATATCGTTCGTTAATACTAACAAAAGAAAAAGTGGTCTGTATTGCTAAGACGCATTGTAAGGTCTTACATCGATCGTGTGCCTAAATATTTCTCGAACTTTCTAACAAGTACGACCAGAATCAGCTTACTGTTCTCAGTAAATTCATTTATTATTTCGTCCTTTTTCAACCTTATTTAAATAATAAGTAAAGTTATTTCTCCAAGAGTGTAAACTTAGCACTTTAATAATAAATATCGTAATTCTGGTACATTGCGTGGATTATTTTTGCTTCTTTAAATTTATATGTAAGACAAAGACTTACAAGAAAATATATTTAATACTTTGTGTTAATGTTTATACAGAATGAACATTGAACCTCTAAGACAATTTAAGTCCCATGACATTTGTGTTACGCACATATTATACAGGTGTAAAAATAAATAAGGGATCACATTTTATACCACTGACTGCCTCGGTGGCGTAGTTGTATTACGGTACGACTGCAAGGCTGAGGTCTCGGGTTCGATCCCCGGGTCGGGCAAAGTGATATTGGATTTTTTCTATTCAGTATCAGCCCGGAGTCTGGAATTTGTGCCCGATATGGCGATAGGCTCGCCCCCTATCACATCATGGGACGGAATACGCTTGGCGAAAAGTGGGTGCACTAGTTGCGCCTCTGCCTACCCCTTCGGGGATAAAAGGCGTGAGCATGCGTATGCGTATTTTATACCATTGTGATACCAAAACTCTAGAAAAGTCTATAAAATAATACCGAAAACAGTTATGGAAATACGAGTAGAGGAAGTATTAAAAATCCAAACGCTTGCAATGTATGGAGCGCCGTGCCAACGACATCGCGCACTCGTCAAATTAATTAACACGTCACCAACCTGCGTAGGTTTACACGAAATTTTCCCATTTCGTAATGGAATGTTTTTAAGAAATTATGTTCATAACGGGTATCGCGGTGCAAAGACCTTCTTGTGGTAAACTCACCCACCCACTCGAATGGTTAGTAAACCAACCATTAGATGATTTTTTTTGTTAGAACATTTTTTAAATCTTAATATAGAAGTTATTTGTCAAATATAACCGAAGGCAAATAAAGGTGCTTTCAATAATGTTTAGAGAAGTTAGGCTTGTCTACAACGAACTGCAAATTATACACTTCAGACAACTTGGAGATCGGATTATATTCGCCTTGTCATTCAGATATCAGATCATTCGCGATACAAGCTAAAAAATGTATGTATGTGAGATATCCAAGCGACATACTCATTGCTGGAATACGTCATTCCCATACATTTTTTGGTTTACTATTGACGTTAACGATTGTAGAAATACATCTTGCCTACGACCCCGAAGACCGTAAAGTGATAAATGATAATATTGTGACTTTATATTTAAAAGAATACGACCTCTATCCAACTATATCATTTATGACAGAATTCATTCTCTCGACTTTAAATCTGTATGGAACATTTTTTTATGGTATTGAATGACGAGACGAGCCTGCCGTTCGCCTGATGGTAAGCGACACGACCACCCACAAACCGTAGCAACACCATCCAGCACCTTGAGTTACAAAGTACTGTGTGGCATTCCCCTGCGCTGGTCTTCCTGAGACATAAAATGTTAAGTCTCACTACGTCCTGTAGTTACGCTGGCTACAATGTCCTTCAAACCGAAACACAATAGTGCATGCACACTGCTGCTTGGCGGTAGAAATAGACATAGCGGTGATAACCACCCAAACGGACTCTTACATATGAGACTTACCACCACTAAAATCTACCACTCGGCATTCCATCAGGTGCAGAAGGATGCACCTGATGGAAGGCGGGAATGTGGTTTTTGATGTGCCCATATAAAAAAACTGTCTACTGGAGGATTGGTCATATGCTACAAATATAATATGAAATCGATAAAAACCTTGAATACAACTTTAGACGCCTATTAATTAATACACCCATTTACATACGGAATACACATATTTGAGTATTCGTTTGAATTAAGTATTACAAGAATATTGTCTAGCCACATTATTTGTAGTTAGATAATTAGCCTAATAATTACGAACGTCTAAATTGTGGCTTTTAAAAATGGTTACCTTCTGAAAATACTTACCTAGTAATTTACAAATTCATTGAGTTTAATTAGTAGTTATATTAATATAGACAAGATTCGCCCAAGGTCCGCAGGTTCCAAACCCTGAGTATACTTTGTGAATTATTGCCTGTTTTAACGGTAAAGGAAAACATTGTGAAGAAACTGCATACCTGAGAAATTTTCCATAAGAATTTCGAAGGCATGTAAAGTATGCCAACCGGCACTAGGCCAGCGTGGTGGACTTGGCTTTTAAACCCTCTCGTTAGTAGAGCATGTCCATGCCTCTCAGAGTCTCAAACTAACTCCAAACCAAATTTCATCGAAATGTGTTAGGTAGTTTTTAAGTTTCTCGCGTTCATACAGACAGTCGCAGCTGGGGGACTTTATTTTACTATGTAGTGATAAGGATGCCCAGAACACCGGCAAACATTTATTTTAAACAATGCTTGCTCCACGCTGCTTAGCGGCAGAAATTACCTATACATTGGGTATTATTCATGGATTTTGCTTAAACGTCACCTACCTACCACCTAGTAAATATATTTTTGATGAAATGTAACACACATCTCACATCTGGATTAATAAATAGATTACTTTTATCTCGAACAAGTACAATTTTACCAGAAAGTACTTTCACGTGAGCATAGCCGGTAACAAAAGTTAGTTGATGTCGCTCTCTAGTTCGATAACATCTTATAAATACGCCAGACTAAACGTTTTTCAAGTTTCACAATCCCAACTGATTTATACGTAGATTTAAATTTCGAATCACGTCATTCAACTTACCTCTGAACCCCTAAAGTGTAGGAGCACCCTTGAAATTAAGTTTTACTGTTGCTTTTTTTGCGGGCAGGTTCAATATTGACGGTATCAGTCAAAATTACTGTTACTGTTGCCTATATTACATACATATATAGCATCACCCCATTTACCCTTTTTGGGGGTAAGCAGAGGTAACACACAACCTTTCGCCAGCTATTTTAGGTTCCAAGTAATAGAGATGTCTCTATTGCCATTAACAGGGCACATTTCCATTATCCGGGCTGATACGGAGCCGAAAAACCCAATATAATTAAGCTCGACCCGGAATTTGTACCGCGCTCGCAGTACAACTACGCTATCGAGGCAGTCCTGCCTCACGTTTGTATTATGGTAACTTTAGTAGCTTTTACTTCTACAGTTCCTAATGAAATTGGCTGTAAGTAATTAACATCATATCACAGTGGATGTCGACACAATAAATATCAGTACTTAAATAAACAGTAAAGCATGTTTAAGAGTTTTCAACTAAATTTAAATTCATAGTTATCGTATTAAACAGCTGATGTAGATTCATTTGATTACCATTTGTTTGGGAGCATAGATTAGTGACTTTTATTTTGGTCGGTTTATACGTTTATGTGACGAGTAGCATTTATCAGCTAGCAGTGAAATCGACATTGGGGGCTCAAGAGCGGTTTTGAAAACGTTGTATACATAATTGTATTTTTACATTCTCAGCAGAAAAAAGTATCATCCAGGTTTTAGCTCTGATACATCGCTGATCATTATCCGAATTTAAACCCTTTTCTCCTCAATTTAAGATGGTCTCTCGGCTTTCTTTCTGTCTTAATATATTTCAAGTATAAGCCTTTTGTCTTCCCGAACTCTAATATCGACGTAACTCCACCCGTATTATAAACTTTTTTTGGAATCCAATATTCGTCTTATTGTCAAAGTTGCTTTCAAAAATATCATCAGGAAATTCTCCACGTCAGCAAGCTTGATTTCCAAAATTTATGCTCTGTCATTTCTTTTTAAAAATAACCAGTTCCGATAAAATAATTAGAAGTCGAGAATTTCATAATCATAACCCATTTACATACGATATTTTTATTTTATCTCCCTTAATAAAATATTTATCCACTTCGTTAGCGTAGTTGTACTGCGTGCGCTGAAAAACCACGGCTCTGAAGGCCCGGTCTCGAATTCCCGTTGAGTTTTTCTGCTCAGTATAAGCCCGAGCCTGATCAGAAACAGAACAGGCTCGTCCCCTATCACATCATGGGACGGAACACACAAGACAAAATTTGGTGCCCTAGTTGCACCTGTGCCTAACCCTTCAGGGATAAAGGCGTTATGTGTGTTTAAAATATTAAACCCGTGACAATCCACTCACTACTATCTTATAATATTTACTTAAACTTAGCGTAATAGACAACGGTCTTAGCGTATCTCGTAATGATCTGTTTGGCAAGAATCAATACTCGGAGCTTTTAGCTAATGAATATATATTGCATTCTTACGGAGGGTGAGGGTTCAACTCCCAGCATGAGGAAGTTTCGAAGCGTAAGAATTTGCGAAGTTCTCGTGGGGGGAAATATCGTGCAATTACATTAGTAAATCAAATAAAAATGTGCAAAATCATAATTTTGTTATCAAATTTAAAAAGTAAAAACTAGAATTATAAAAAAGGATATTAAAGATTTAAAAGTATAATGGCCGACTTCACCGCTTGCTGATAAACGCTATTTGTTTCATAAATGTATAAGCCGATCAAATAAAAAAGGCAACGCCAATCTATGCTTCCAAATAAATTGTAATAAAATGAGTTCTATCTACATTAGCTGTTTTATACGATAGTCCTGTCAAATATAATTTACTTTAAACTAGTTTATATGACTCACAAATTATAACTGATACCTTATAACTTTTACATATCCCATAGTAGTATTTAACTTAAGATTAAATTTAACTTAGGTAACCATAATTCACTGATATGATAACTACCAGTTAATAAATAGTTATTAAATCACCACCGATTGCGTCATTTGTCCACCGTGACGAACCGACAGCAGAATCACTCTCAATGTAATTTAATATTTGGACAATAGCCGTAAGCCATTAGGACGATTAAATACAAGAAAATAAACAAATCTCATTAATAACTCAAATTAAAGGCACCTCAGCGAACTTAAAAGCGCACACTTACATACACTTACTAGATCAAAAAGTATTTTCTTCCAATATACTTACCGCGTCAAAGGGCACGTTTAAAACTTCTAAAATTCTTTACAGGACCAACATTAAAGTAAATGGCGAAATTAAAAAGCCTCTTACATTCCAAAAAGAAATCTTAAGGATCATTTTATAAAAGCCATATACTACACAATAAATAAAGTTGAAATCTAAGAACTCGTTACGTGACTCCTTTGGAAGCTAGGCCGTGCTTATGATTCCGTAATTTATATAAAATTTTCAAAAAGGTTGCTGCACCATGCAAAATCGCTTTTACGCTTGTAGCGTTACTGTCATAGTGTTATTGAAGTGGTACCACAAAATATTGAATACCTAACAATATGATCAGAAAAAGAAAAGAATTAAGAACACGTTTTTTCAAATGTATTCTTTGTTGAGCAGCCGTAGACAAGATGCTTTGCTTACAGTGTTAACTCTAATAAAAAAAATGTATGTGAGTGACGCATCCTTACTATATACTTATTAAGGTAAAAGTCCCGCTTTGTATTTTCTCGGGATAAAAGTAGCCTATGTATTAATCCAGGACATGACCTACCCGTGTGCTAAGTTTCATCGAAATCTATTCAGTAGTTTTTGTGTGAAAGAGTAACAAACATACATAATATATCCATACATTCTTATAAACTTTCGCGTTTATAATATAAGTAGCGACGATAGCCTAGTTGGGAATGGAACGGTCTGCCGAGACAATGTCCGGCGGTTCAAAACCCAAGGCACACACCTCTGAATTTTCGAAGTTACGTGTGTATTGTTTATCAATTATCGTTCGATTTAACGGTGAAGGAAGACATCGTGAGGAAACCTACATACTTGAGAATTCTCCATAAGAATTTCGAGAGTATGTGAAGTCTGCCAACCCGCACTAGGCCAGCGTGGTGGACTAAGGCCTAACCCCTCTCAGTAGTAGAGGAGGCCCGTGCTCAGCAGTGGGCAGTATATAATACAGGGCTGATTGCAATATAAGTAGGATAATATGTCATTCGAATACATTTTGCTTGTTTTCTATTTGCGTCAACGCTTGTTGAAAAGAGTCTTAGCTACGGCCAGATTTTTCATATAATAATAGAGTTTATTAATTAAAATATTTATGTATACATATTTATATTTTTTC
Source organism: Sphinx pinastri (assembly GCA_947568825.1). NCBI lineage: Eukaryota > Metazoa > Arthropoda > Insecta > Lepidoptera > Sphingidae > Sphinx > Sphinx pinastri. The sequence continues at coordinate 6,631,868 of OX387620.1, forward strand.
TGTACCTGAATATGACATAGTTCAAGATTTTCCTTTAATGTGATATATTTTATCATATTTTACCAATAACGTTTCTCAAGGGTAATGTAGCTTCCTGTTAGTGAAAGAATTTTCAAAATCCGTTGAGTAATTCATGAGATTAGCGCGGTGAACCAATCAAACAAAAAAAACAAACTCGTCAGCTTTATTTTGTCCGCGATGGACTCCTAAATTACTTAACCGATTTTAATAAAATTTGCACACCCTGTGCAGTTTGATCTAACTTGAAAGATAGGATAGCTTACATCTCAATCTATAGTCGCAATATTATTTTATTGCACATTATTTGTTTATTATTTGACAGTCACAATTATCTGTTAGCTCCAAACGATTCTAACAGATGGCGGTATCTGTTGACTATATTGAGTAAGTATTCAATAGATGGCGCTGTGTTAAAAGTACCAACGTTGCACATAAGCTACAATTTAATGGCACATCCTTAGTCACAGCAACGCGTGGCCGGGTCTGTTATATAATATGAAATTAGTAACGCAAAAACCCAATTAAAGATCCTATTAGAACCATTTTCGACTTCTACGCGGACGAAGTCGCGGGCAAAAGCTATTATAGTATAGATTAGACTACATAGGAGGATTAACTTTGTCCACTTTTCCTATAATTAAATCCTCTATTCGTAATTCTGTTAATACAAGACATGTGAATGAGCTTTGATATTAAAAACTGTTTCATTATAAAAAAAGACGCTCAAAAAAATATTAATTAAAATAAATAAATGAGTGAAATAGAATTACAATAACCATTATTTTGTAGTTTTTTAATTAATTATGAATGTACCTACTGGTTTTATACTCAAAAAGACTCTATCAAACACATTAATAATAGGGCAGTTTCCATTGTTCTATGTTGTACATTACTTTATATTCAACAGAAAACAATGCGACAAAGAAGTTTTTCTGTGAAATCAGCATCAAAATTGGTTGAGAAATAACGCATTTATTCATATTTAAAATATTTTTGTGAGCAAAAGGGGGAGCGTGGTGGGGATATCGCGCTATCTCTTTCACGCACACGCAGCGTTGTGGCCGGTGTCTCTCGGTGATGTCACAGTGTAATATTACTGTTATTTGACAGCTACCCCTTCCACCAAATTTCAAAGCTTTATAACTTACTTATTATTGCACCAATTTTGAAAATTCTTTTTCCGTTAGATTTTGGATGGCATTCGTTTTTGAAAAAAAATATTTTAAAAAAATGTAGTCAACTCCCCTATTATAGTTGTAAGACCATAATCGTATTTGCGGTTAATCGTGTTTAAGCAATAACTAATCTTCTTTCATTAGAATATTATCAATGCGTTAAAATAAAACTTTATGTTTCTTGTAATGTTTACCCTTATAATATTATGCTTTAAAATGTTTTTTTTTTGTAATATTAAAAAAAAACCTAAATATAACTGGCACTTATAGTAATTTTAAAATCCCTACCCCAAATTTTTTTTTTTTTAACTGTTACTTACTGACTTTATTAGACGTAACTTGGGCCACATTTTTCCAAACAAATACTTCGAATTTCACCCAAAAATAATACCTACACAAACATTCGCCTTTAGAGCATTATTATATTTATAACAAAACTAAATTGTCATTACATCTCAGAATAGGGTAGTTGACTACTTTTAACACGTTTTTTTTTACATTTATCAAAAATGAATGCCATCCAAAATGTAACGGAAAAAGAATTTTGAAATATTTTTGTTTATTTTTTGTCTAATTCAGCAGATTCGATTCTTCGCTAGGAATATTGACTTTTAAAAAATCCAATGATGCAATTTTTCACTTTTCTTCGAAATTGACCCCAAGACCCTTTTGAGCATTTTTCGCTATTCCTCATAGTTTCGGATTTCGCACTCCACGCCCACTTGGAAAATTCACCTTGTATACCTAATATCTAAATACTGCCCCCCCGAGGCAATTCTTGTGCACTGGGTCTTCACACCCAATGCGCGGGGGACATTAGTCGCGGGCCGAGGCACACAGTCAGTGTGTATACCTCTTGGTTGTAAATCACATTGAGGCCTAAAAGGACCCGCGAACATTTCCTGGCACCCTCTATTTCCGCCCATCCTGGGAACTTTCCTCCCTTCCCTCCACCCTCCCTTCCATATTCCTCCTTCACTCCCCTCCCAGGCCCTTGCAGTCGCTAAGCCGGGGGACTCCAGTATCCCATTCGCAGGTTTCCCCCGGTGTTGACTGCAGGATCACCTACCTAAAAAAAAATTATCTAAATACTGCCTCGGTGGCGTAGTTGTATTACGGTACGACTGCAATGCTGAAGTTTCGGGTTTGATCCCCGGGTCGGACAAAGTGATATTGAGTTTTTCTACTCAGTATCGGCACGGAGTCTGGAATTTGTGCCCGATATGGTGATGGGCTCACCTATCACATCATGGGACGGAATATGCACGGCGGAAAGTGGATGGACTAGTTGCGCCTCTGCCTACCCCTTCGGTGTAAATGTTGTACACACGTTCGAAGTTATACTTCTTTGGCGTAACAAGATAAAAATCTTTTTAAATAACGCACCAAAAGAAGTATAACTTCAATATCTTTCGCCTTATTCTACGTTTAAAATTCAAAACTAAAATGTTGACTATAGCTAACTTCAGGGTGTCGGTTTTTCGTGACGGTGTGCGCGCGCATCGTAAAAATTTACTCTCATCATTTTTCCCTAACGCGCTAAAAGAAGTACCTATAACTTCAAAAACAAAATGACGCAGTAATCATTTCACCGCATTGAAAGTTAGAAAAGAAACAAAATAAAGCTGGAGTCGAGGCTTGGATTAACGGCCCTTCATGCATAATATTACCTTTACAATTGTGTTGTAAATGATAGGTAATAAAAATAAACAACATTTCACAAAAAATCCTTGGTAATTCAAACTAACATCAATTTATATAATAATACTACTGCCATATAAATTCTTTTTAGAGATTATTTCAGTAGAAAAAAATGAATTAATTATTGTAAGTACGTAAGGATGTAGCGTATGAGTGGAAGAAGCACAGGTGACCGTCGCTTCGGTGTCATCCCTACTGCAAGCTATTTACTGAATGAGAAGTGACACCAGCAGACGCCTAGCGAGAATAAGTAATCAGAGATAATTGATCAGTTACCGACCGCGGTTAAAAGTTATTTAATTACTAATATCGCTATTAAAAAACTTTTTAACAAAAAATAGCACCGACTTCAAAACCCAAAAAAAAAAGGAAAAAAATAACTTGTGCTTTGCTTATGGGTTATAAGGAAATTTTATTAATACCAATATTATATACACTGCCATTCGTGTGATTATATTAATGGACAATGAATAAATCGTTGGAGTCGGTGCCGGTCATATTACATGGGACCCAACATAGCTGGAGAAATGTGGATGAGTTACACCTCTGCTTACCCCTGAGAAGGGAAAATGCGTGATGCTATGTATGCACGTAATAAGTATAGGTTTACGGCCTATACAGATGGCGTTTTTATGCGCGCCGACGTCGAGCGTTATTTATATAATTCAACTCTTAGAACTGTTTTGTAGTTTAGATAGACCTCTTGGTTATTGTGTGTTTCTTCAGAGCTTGTTACACAAAATGATTGGTTCAAACATGAAAATAACGCTATACTCCAGTTTTATCAAAATAAGCATAATATATACAAGTAAACTGGCAAGAAAAGAGATCCTAAATAAACGTGTAATAATTTGTGTTACAAGGATAAAAGGACACGCGACCGCGACAAATAAAAAATCCTGCCTGTCCGGGATGTGAACAGGATGACACGGGCTTAGACGAACATAATTCTTTCCCTTTGTATCGCTATATTTGATTTCCACAGTACAAAAACTTCAAATCGTTTTTGTGTGGTGTCTCTATATTTCATTTTATGTTACATTTATCATTTATCAAAATAAGGAAATACTCATGTGTATTTACAATCAATAATAATTTTTATTCAACTTTACAAGAACAAAAGCTATGTTATATCATTGACAATACGCCAATATCGAAACATAATAGAGGTATATCGTTTCTTTAATGTTAACTGTAGAAATATGTTTTTTAAGGTATATCCCTAGTACTACCAGTACCTTCTTTAACCGACTTCAAAAAAGGGAGGTTCTGTATTCGAGCCGTATGTATGTATGTAAGTTTGTATGTCCGCGATTTTCTCATGAAATAATCCGATTTGGATGGGGTTTTCGTTATTCAAATGTATATTTTTCAGGGAAGATTTTAGTATATAATTTATTACTCTATAATATTATAGAGTTAACAGTATACTCAAAAATATAATATACTCAGAAATAGTCAAGTTTGGTACCATTATGTTCTAGAAGTAGTTGCTTTACAACAAGCTTGTCAATGTGTTGTAATAAAAATAATACTTCGGTCCCGCTTTTAAGGTGGAATTCTTTACCAATACAAAGAATACTAGATCAAATAATTCATATTTTCGACGTACTGCACGACTTAAAATGAAATAACAAATTTTGAGGTATACTTCACGAATAAGCATTGCTGTTCACATAAACATAACGAGGTATTCCGCAGATGGCCACGACCTACAAATGTCTGCGAACGCTCGGAATTTGTAAGCCACTTATATGAAAAATTCTTGTACATCGATTTACCGAAAACACCCGTTTCGATGTACAAAGTGTTCACATAATAAGTAGGTATGTATAAGTCATACCTATATAACAAATTACTAGTAACTACTATTACTAGTAATACAAAGTACTATACCTACTTAGCAAATATAATTTTAATAAAAAAATTGGATGAATTAAAATAAATGTGTTATTAAGAAATAAACCATTTCCAAAAGAATCTTTAATATGCATATAAACACAAAGAAAACACAATTTTCAAAACAGATTACATTGCTTGTGTTTTCATAATTTTACAGCGTAGTATATAAAGTTAAATTATTTTTGGTTTGGGGTAGTTTTTGAAGTCGAATATATTATGGTAAAAAGTTTTTTGCTTTTTGTTGGTTAAAAAACAGATGTAATTGAACCCAATACAAAAATAATCATTATATCAAAATCCTAAATGATTTTGAGGTGTTTTCTTCTGCATCTTTGAAGCAACATATACACACACACTCATCACGCCTTTATCTCCGAAGAAGTAGGCAGACGTACAACTAGGGCACCTACTTTTCACCATTCGTGTTCCGTCCCATGATATCAGAGGCGGCGGAACTTATCCCACTCATGAGACTATCTCGCCCCCACACCCACCACTGCTACTCCTGTAAGCAGGATCGGCAGTGGCACGCATTTCATGAAACCGAGCGGTGAAGCTCGGCCAATGTCTGGAAGCACTAATTTTTAAACCGCAACTAAATCAATCTAATAGAAGCATAGGGAGGAGTTGGAAATATAGACCGGTGAAACCAACATAACCGTTCCACTGACCCCCAGTGGTGGTAGCGATGACGTAACGTGAAAAAAAAAAGGAGTTGGAAATATATTTTTCCATTTGTCACAGTGAGTTAATAAATTGTGTGTGTATTATAGTTGTACTATATGAGTTTAGTCTTTCTACTACGTTTCAGAAGACAACAATCTTTAATTAATTATATACCTACTAAGACAGACATTGAACGTTTCAAACGCGTCGAAAAAAATAGAGTTCGTGTGAATTATTTTTTGTTATTTTTCATGGATATAATTTTTCCCCGTTTAATAGAAACCATGTAATGACTGGTATCATTATGCGCGCACACAAGGATACGCAGAATGATGCGCGATAGTGTATGACACACCTGTCACGCATACTAGCTTAAGAAAAGTTGGCCTGCTTTTTTTAGTTTCATTGCAGGGCGTCACTCTATCTAGGTTTACAAAGACAGAAATAAACTCCGCGGGCCTTGCACATGTTGCGTCTTGGAGTCTTAGACCACACATTTGGAAAACCCACAGACCCGAGCTTGTGCAAGTACCAGAAGTTTCTCATTCTCTGCCCTCGTGAAAGACAATACTGTATTAAAAATTTTGTGAACTTTTCTGAGCGAGTGCTTTGGTGGTGTAGTTATATTGCAACAACCTTAGGCTAGGCGAGGCGACATGACTAGTTTTACCATCATTTAAATTGTCGCCATCGAATAGTGTCGAAATTTTGTTACAAGACTGACCTAACATTTTTGTGACTTATAAAACATATTTCTTAAATTTTTTGAGATCTATAATTTGGATAAGAGGTAGTTATATCATAAAAGGTGTTCTTAGGTAATGCTGACCTACAAATTTAATTTACTTTTTTGAGTTAAATTTAGCCTATATATCAATCCAGTGCATGGTCTATTTGTGTCAAATTTAATCCGAATCCGTGCGTTTCATATATTGAAACAAACAGCATCACTTCTATACTTTATATCTATATTATCTATACTAATGTATAAAGCTGAAGAGTTTGTTTGTTTGAACGCGCTAATCTCAGGAACTACTGGACCAATTTTAAAAATTCTTTCACTAATAGGATGCTACATTACTCCTGAGTGCTATAGGCTACTTTTTATCCCGGGAAAAGATTTTTATCCCGGAATAACTTTTAACGCGGGCGGAGCCGCGCGCAAATGCTAGTATATATATAATATTATAAAGCTGAAGAGTTTGCTTGTTTGTTTGGTTGAACGCGCTAATCACAGGAGCTACTGAACCGATTTTGAAATTTTTTTCACTAATAGGAAGCTACATTACTCCTGAGCGCTATAGGTTACTTTTTATCCCGGACAAACTTTATCACGCCGGCGGAGCCGCGAGCATCACCTAGTTTGTAATATAAACAGGATATAAAAGTACAACAATCCGTTTAATATAACCAGTACTAAACATTCCTTTTTTCCGCATCCTCCACTTCTCTAACAATATTCCGAACTAACACCAGTTACTTCGAATGTTAACTCAGATTTTGCCGGATTTTTTTATTGAACGTCGAGGAAAATACACAAAAGATGTATCATGCAAATGTTCTAACAAACTGAGCTGAATTATAAAGAAAACAATGTTGCCTGCCGCAAAATAAAAGGCGTGGGACATGACATGGCCGACAAGTCTTGCCAGACACTAATAAGTTTTAGCTTTAGTTTGGCTGTTACCCCCTAGTACTTAGGGCATGTTTCACAATGTTAAAGTAACTGTTATCCATCAGTTACAGAACTCGATAGTTAATGTATTTGATAACCATTGATTTGGGAGTATAAGCACAGTGTGACTTTTTTATTTAGCCATCTTATATTCTATTTACTTAGTGAAAAAGGCCCTCAATATTATACCTATATGTAAGAATGTTTGTCAACATGTTTGGATGTATCTTAAGGATAAATTGGTGTATGGATTTATAAAAATGATTAGTACGCGATACATTCCATGATCATTTACGAAGAAGAATATTTAATTATTGATCAGATTTTCAATTCAACTTGTGCATGATTCAGCTTTCATGATAAGCGTCTATCTAGGTCGAAATAGGATTTGAATTTTTAAAGCGCTTTGTCTAACCTAAGCGTTACATACGAGAGTACTTCATCTTACGTATCTATAAAAACACACATTGAGGCTTCTCTATTAGAGTGAGCTGACACTTATACGTGGGTGGAGAATGAATGAGACTATTAATGGTAGTGCTTTGACTAGCCAGTAATCGAATAAGAAGGATGAAATAGCAAAATAAAATTTAATAATGAAAGTGAATTTAATCAGACATAATTTAAGATGTGAATAAAGTAATACATGAATAATAAAATACATAAGTATATTATTAATCAACTCTACGAAACAGATCATCATGATTCATTTTTAACTGACTTCTAAAAAAGAAGGAGGTTTTCAATACGTGCTTTTCTATTTTTATAATAATGCAAACAATCAAACAGAATCACCTATTCTACTCCGGTCAAAATAGACATACCAGTTTGCATTAATTCCCAACAAGCTGGATTTTTGTACAGACCTTAAATACGTCATTACAAATGCTATGTCAAAAGTCCCCATCAATCCCGCTTATGCGTTGTTTTTTATCCGAGGCTAAAGGTCACAACATTTCATTTTTACGTATATCTCTGAAATGGTGAGAGCTACCGGAAAATGACTGCAAGAATGTTTATAGATCGTAAAATTTTGTACAAATAGGTATTAATACTTTTTTCTTACGAAGCACCGTTCTCGAGCTATCGCGATTTCAGACTAGGAAAGTCGTATTTTCCATTTTATGCACACATTTCCACACCACCTCTGAGGTAGTGTACTCGGCCCTTTTTTAACATGGTTTCCCCAGTAGAAACACTCTAAAATAGAAATTACGAGCAAGGAAACTTAATGGAACTATATCTATCCATACATATAAAAATGATTGCTGTTCGTTAGTCTCGCTAAAACTCAAAAATGGTTCGACCAATTTGAATATTTTTTTTATTTTGGTTTGTTCTAGACAGTTCAGGGTAGATTTATGAGCAAAAAAATGAAAAAATCCAGAAGATCAGCAGGAAATCGAAAATTCTAAATCGGTAACTTTGTATGCAAATCGCTACTTCGTATTACTTTTTAAGATATTTTTTATATATTGTTCTAAGTTACGACTTAGAACGACAACGCGAAAACGACACGTAATATAAGAGTGACTGTTCGAATAATAACTACAGATGATATATAACCCAACGTAAAAATAAAGAATGTACCATTGATGTATAAAAAACCCACGTACAAAAGGAATAAGATGTGATCATTTCCAATTATCAAGTAAGTTAAGAGAAGAATAATATATAATGTTGATATTTTGGCACATTTTCTATAGAAAACATGTATTTAAAATTACTATATTTGAACGTTAATCTTACTAATGTTATAAATGCGAAAGTTTCTAAAATTTTTGAATATTTGTATGATTGGGTGTTTGTCAGAAGTAACGCAGAAACAGCTGAACAGATTTGGATAAATTTAGCACACGAGTAGACCATGTTCTGAATTATCGCATAGGATCCTTTTTTCACGGTAATTTGATCCCAAGGAAAATAATATAATTTTTAGTTAAATATTTTAAATAGATGGCGCTGGTGTCGTACACTTTTGGGGATTTTTGTAGCGGGAAAGGCTACTCACGCAGGCGAAGCCGCGAGCAGCACCTAATCTTTAAATAAATGGAGAATCATAATTATTCTGATAGGACACAGACTCGGTTATTTTATAACTCTGTATTATTTACATATTTCTATTACAAAAATGTGATGTAGAGACACTTTAGAATACAAAATGTTTAATATTTTTCGACTGACCAACTGTCACCAACCCCTCTATAAACAACTTGACCATTGTCCTATCAGACAGTATGTGAATGGAAGCGATACGCCCTCGTATGTAGGTAGCTAATACCTATGCACAATAGGCAACAGCATCGCTATTCGCTCTCCCTACATTCAACACTTTATCCTTGATGCGATATTTATATCAATTTTGTCTAGATATTATTTTCTGCTCTTTAAAACATTTCCTTACTTTGCCAGTTGGGTAAAAAATCACACTGTGATATGGAAAGACAAACAATGATGTCTAGAGAGTGGAGAGGTGAGAGAGGTAATGTGCCCACCAAAATTCGCGAAGCAAAATACCGTCACCGACCGAATGACCGACTACTGCGACATGTTTTTCTTTTTTATTTGAAATTTATAGTTGTGTTAGGCAAATTCTAGGCAAGTAGGTAATTGTTTATGGTGTACAAACGTATTGACTAATTTGTACGTACCTACTAAAACTCAAAGTTTTAAATCGTTGATTAAAAACTAATCATGTGGCCGTGTTAATAATAATATAATTCACAAATTTTCTAAATTAAAAGAACGTTGTGCCTGACAAGATCTATAATTTATGTTATTTTAAAAGAACTTGATATCCAGTAAGAATTTACTTCTTTTATTAGCGTACCCGTTATCAGAATATATTTTTCAAATTATTTTGTTAGGGACCTTGGCCTTTCTATCGCTTTTATGTTTTTGTTGGGATTCGAATTAACGAAAATATATTTAAGAACGAAATAATATGTTGTTAACTAATCAGCCATATTGTTTCTGTAAGAAATAGTAATAAATCAGAAAAAAACATCTATAAAGCAAGACAAATTATATTAAAAAAAAGTGTGTGTGTACTTATGTACACGCGTTAGAAGTTAGCGTAAGTTTTGGCGCGTTATTTTAAAAGATTTTTATCTTGTTACGCCAAAGAAGTATGACTTCAATATCTTTCGCCTTATTCTACGTTCAAAATTCAAAACTACAATGTTGACTATAGCTAACTTCAGGGTATCGGTTCTACGTTCAAAATTCAAAACTAAAATGTTGACTATAGCTAACTTCAGGGTGTCGGTTTTTCGAGACGGTGTGTGCGCGCATCGTAAAAATTTACTCTCATCATTTTTCCCTAACGCGCCAAAAGAATTATAACTTCAAAAATATTAACAATGAACAAAGATATTCAAAATTAATAACGATATTTATTTGTTTTAGATTCAAACCACTGCTAATAAATCCAGCAGCTCAAATGTTAATAGATTATGGAAGGAATATTAATATTGTCCTTTCATGTTCAGTCAGTCTCGGACACCGGCGAACCAAGATAAGGCCAGGTAACATTTATTCATATTATTTTCTCACCGTGCCCAACGCCGTCTTAAGCTATGCTGGGCCCTTGGGCACACAAAAAATTGGGACCCTTTTGGAAAGTAAAGAAAGCTCATTGTGCTAACATTTTTCAAATATGATCTACTTATTATGGGTAATGAATGGAGGTGATAAATGGAGTGGTTTGCATGGATGATCGCTAGATGGTGTACTTAGTATATAAGGATGCGTTCGGAAAAACATATTTCCGAACGCATCCTAGTTTCGAAGTATCGTTTCATTTTGTTGAAAAAGTTTAACGTGAAATGTTTTGAGAACAAATGCGGAAGAAATTGTCGGTCCTTCGGGGCCCCCGTGAGGACGAGGGTCATGGGCATGGGCCCCGTGTGCCCTTATGATAAAGACGGCATTGACTGTGAGCGGCATTGACTGGTAGCTGTCAAATAACAGTAATAGTACTAAGTACTGTTACTGTTATTTGACAGCTAGTAATAGTAATAAGAACTGTTACTGTTATTTGACAGCTACCCCTTCTACCAAATTTCCAAGCTTTGTAAGTTATTTTATTATATATTATATTTATGCGTTGATTTTGAAAATTGTTTTTTTCGTTAGATTGTGGATGACATATTATTCTTCATAAATGTATTTATAAAAGTGGTCATGTATTATTTAGTGTGTTGTGCTTTGTTTACCTTATATTTTTTTTCGCGGGGAAAAACCGCGTTGTCGCTACCACCACTGGTGGGTGAGTGGAATGGTTCACACAATCTTACGGCCCAATGTCGACACTCAGGAGTATAGCATCATCCGAGCGAGCATTGGACTAAATCTCTAAATACGGAAAGAAAAGTATCAAGCATCTATTCGGCTTCGTATTCAGCTTGGTTCTATTCATTGTAAACAAAACACAATTACTCTACGAACAAAAAAACAAGAGTTCCTTTACATAAAAAAAGTTCGCCACAACGTAAAATCTTTTATAAATCCAAATTATATAATATTACATTCACATTCTTAACACGTAAACTGATCTCATGACGCTCAAAAAATTTCCAAAACACCGCTCACGCCATTAACAAAATGGTTGAACATATTTCTTTGTAAAGGGTGTATTCATCAAATGATAACACATTTAGCAAACGCTGCTAGGTTGTATCGAAAACCCGCACATCGCGGCGAACAAAGAGTTACTTGCTCTCCACAGTACGGTGTTTTATTAGAGGTTTATAAGGCTGTCCATATATGGACGATTGCCGAATAGAATACAATTACAGTTATTAATACATAGTTAACATGTTATTAAGTATTTTAGCCATGTTATCATACTTCACTGGTGGTAGGTCTCTTATATGTAAGAGTCCGTCTGGGTGGGTACCACCTCAATGTCTATTTCTGCCGCCAAGCAGCAGTATGCATTCACTGCAGTGTTTCGGTTTGAAGGACATTGTAGCCAGTGTAACTACAGGACATAGTGAGACTTAACATCTTATGGCTCAGAATGACGAGCGCAGTGGATGCCACACAGTAATTTGTAAGTCAAGGTGCTGGATGGTGTTGCTACTGTTTATGGTTGGTCTTATCGCTTACCATTTCGTCGTCTCGTCATTCAATGCCATAAAAAAAAGACCTTAATAAAAGTACTTATACCAAATTGTTTGTTATAAACGTCAGTCGCTGCTAGCTTAATTATGTAGTAGCTAGTTACAAACTGTTTGTACTTAGCGACATTATTATTTTGTGTGTCAAATTTCATCCAAATCCGTTCAGTGGTTTTTGCGTTTACTTCTAAAAACATCCAAACACACAAACATTAACATTTATAATATTAATAAGAAGTGTGGTAAGATTTATTTTACGGAGTTCCTCGTTACCTTATTACCTTAGTTGCAACTCGTAACCACCTTGTCCAATTACGTACTACAAACTGGGTATACCAGAAATGCAATACACGGGAATGAATCACCTTGTTCTATAACTGTAAATAGTGGTCACTATATTGCACGATCCAACTACGTGATTTTGCGAATGTTCGAAATCACTCAACCACGTCTTACGACTCCCTTGGGAAGGTTAACAGCGCTAGAGGTAATTTGTTAATATTACCGCAAAGCTACATTTTATACAAAGATTCTAAGAGCTGAGAAATCGTCAAACGTGACTGCTAAATCGGTTTCATGTGCTGAATAAAGTGGAGCTTACTCCACTTTAAGTTTCAGTTCGACATTATATTCGTATACAGTTAATTTCAGTTGTTGTCCAAAATAAAATAATAAAAAAAAAAAAAAAAAAAAAAAAAATACAGTGAAGTCGTAGTCGCCAGCGTGCGGCCAGCCAAAAATAGAAGGCGTAAGATCGATTTCGACTGCAATATTTTTACGATCTCCCATTTCCTCGTGTCTCGGTGCAATGAATCGTCGAAATACTGGGGTATCATTTTTATTTGATCTTTTGAGAGCATAATATGAAAATAGGACGAATATTGTATCTTTCTATCCATATTTTATTAAGGCTGACGCCGTATGTTATTGTTTATCTTAAATTCTCTTGACTATAGCGGGCAGCTGTTTTCATAGTCACGTTTCAATAACATTTTCTTAGACGTATTTATAAACGTTTGGTACGGCTTGGTGGTTTGAAAAATTGACTACAGAGGGCAACTATTTGAAATCATTTCACATATCCCGCGTAAGGGGTGGCCAGTAGGAACATGTACCTACGCACGGCAATCTATCAACTTTTTTTCGCGATGCGTATAAAAAGTCAATAGGTACTGTTCCATCGGATACCAGGCAAACAGAACTACTAAAAACTTTGTGCGTTACGATCGTATAGATTACAACGGATAGATCTCAACTCAGAAATCTAGACCACGTGCAGATGGATGCATGATATTAACTCAAATGGCTATGGTGGTGTACCATGAAATTAACTGAAGATATCCTATATCTTCAGTTAATTTCATGGTACGCCCTGCGTAACACACCTCATCTTTACTTATGCTCCTGCTATCTCTATAACACGGTAACTGAAAGTGAGTAAACGAGACCTTGTGCAATAAGCCCTTAATTATATACTGCTGATCACGTGCCTCCTCTACTACTGAGAGGGGTTAGGCCTGAGTCCACCACGCTGGCCTAGTGCGGGTTAGCAGACTTCACGTACCCTCGAAATTCTTATGGAGAATTCTCAGGTATGTAGATTTCCTCACAATGTTTTCCTTCACCGTTAAAGCGCGAACGATAATTAATAAACAATACACACGTAACTTCTAAAAGTCAGAGGTGTGTGCCTTGGATTTCAAACATCCGGACATTGTCTCGGTAGATCATTCCGTTCCCAATTAGGCTATTGTATATATAGTCCACTATATATATAACGAGACATCATGGTAAGAACAATATGGCTTCGAACCATGCTCTCATTGTACGACTCTCCGTTGCGCTTTAGGGTGTGCAGAATTATTTATTATCTGTCTATCTCACTGACTATCTGTCTAATTCAATAATTCGCCGCTAAAATTCAATACAAAATATATCCGATACCCACCCACCTATCTTTAAATACCTAACTACTAAACACCTTTAATGTTAATCAATTTACCGTCATTTTCCTGTCTGATAAATTATTTTATAAAACACTGTCATCTACTTAACAAGTAAAAATGTAGTCCCGTCGCGGCAATAAATAATTTTGTAATAAGCGTAATTTTCTATAATCAAATTAGACGGCTACCTTCGTTTTATATAAGCTATTAAATATAGTGGTATATTAGGTTCACCTCTAAATGTCCTACGTAGCACAATACACATCCATATTCTGTCGAGGCGTCTACTACGTTGGTATGATTTGTAGGCGGCATAACAATTAGCTGTTGTTCAGTTCTGTTACGTGACAGGATCAGACTATTACGTCCGTTGTGACATAAAGGCCTTATGAGGAGATTTATGATATACATTTATGGTATTTTATTTTAATTATTATTGGGAAACTTACAGCTAGTACATTTCGTAGTAAAGGATAGGTAAGTCTCTCATATGTAAGAGTCGGTCTGGGTGGGTACCACCGCAATGTCTATTTCTACCGCCAAGCACCAGTGTGCATGCACTCTTGTGTTTCGGTTTGAAGGACATTGTAGCCAGTGTAACTACAGGACATAGTGAGACTTAAAATCTTATGTCTCAGGATGACGAGCGCAGTGGAATGCCACACAGTACTTTGTAACTCAAAGTGCTGGGTGGTGTTGCTACTGTTTATGGGTGGTCGTATCGCTTACCATCAGGCGAACGGCACGCTCGTCTCGTCGTTCAATGCCAAAATAAAAAAATAGAAAAAAAAATACACTCAAAGAGGGCCAATTACAAGTTTCCACTACTAAATTACCCAATGTAAAATAAAAAATACTACTGTCGACAAGCCATTACATAGAAGTAAGATTATTAGTTCTTGAAAAAATATTCTGCTAGTAGCTGCTTCATTTTGGAGTTTTGTCTATAGTTTGTTCTTGCTGCTGGCACGTTTAATGTGCAAGGACTCGTTTTCTGCTATGTTCATAAGACGAGTCCTGTATTATGTACCTACTCCCGCTGGACACGAGCCTCGATTACTACTTAGAGGGTTTAGACCTGAGTCCACCACGTGCCTAGTGGGGGTTGGCAAATGTTCCTGATACATAACGTTTACAATTAATTCATCATAGGTTTAATTTTTTTAATAAATTCAGCTATTAAATAGAAGTATGAAATCAGGAGACTTCTAAAGCACATTAGTCGCCTCATTATTATTTAGCACAGTGATGTGATCTAAGATGCAATCCCCGGGCCGGTGGTATCAAAATTATGTACAAATTATTTGTCATAATACAATGTATTTGCTCAGATTTGTGATAGCGTATTTGAATAACCCAATTGATATTAGCATACATAATACATAAACTCACGCCTTTCTCCCATTGGGGTAGGCAGAGACAATGGAGCGCCATGTGCTACGATCCAAGCATAGATCTTTCGCTTCTTCCACAGTCATCAGTCCTTCATACATGCTCGTCGGTTACGAGAACTCCTTATTTGACCCTTCCTTAAGAGGTCGTCAATTTGGTCCATGAAGGTACGTCTAGGACGTCCCCGTCCGACACTACCACTTACTTTCGCGACATAAATTTCTTTCGTTACTCTCCTTTCGTCAATCCTTTCAATGTGGCCAAACCACCGAAGCATTCCTTTCTCAATCTTAGTCACTACATCTTCTTTCAATTTGATATTAAAATACATATATCATCACGCCTTTGGCCTCGAAGTGGTAGGCAGAGGTCCACCTCTGGTTCCAACCAGGGCACCCACTTCTCGCCATGTGCGTTTCATCCCCTGATATGATAATGGGCGGGCTTATCGCCATATCAGGTAAAAATTTGAGACTCCGGGCTGATACTAAGCAGAAAAACGAAATATCACTTTGCCCGATCCGGAATTCAATTTTAGAGCGGTTAAGTACCGCACACGCAATACAACTATGCCACCGAGGCTGCCGGTTTACCGCAATAATTTATATAACAAATAAACATTTCTACACAACTAGCATCATAATTTGTTATAACATAAGGCAGCAATGGACAGGTCATATAGCAGGGAACAGAGATGATAGATGGATTCGGGAAATAACGAAATGGTTGGGCCCAAGAGAGAAGAGACGTATTAAGGCAAAGGAAATGTTTGGCTGATGATATTATAAGCATAGCGGGAAAGAATTGGATCGCCATTGCAACTGATAAACTAAACTAACATAAAGGAGGCTTTTACCCACCAAGAGAGGACCACACATAAAAATAAATATAAAATAATAAAAGAAACAATTTCTTTTAGGTAACTACTAATTTAGGTGTTGAAATATAAAACTAAATACAAAAAATAAGGCAGCAATGACTGGCGTGCAGAGATCACTTAATTACCTTTACTTGCTCCGAACGGAATAGCGACAACCATACACGGCAAAAAACTCGCCAAAATGGCTGTTACTTATTCTAGCACAGAAAAGTAAGTTCGCTGCGCGTGGTGTTAAGTGAAGTTTTACTGGAAACGAGTCCGTCTGGGTGGGTACCACCGCAATGTCTATTTCTATCGCTAAACAGCAGTGTACATGCACTGTTGTGTTTCGGTTTGAAGGACATTGTAGCCAGTGTAACTACTGGACATAATGAGACTTAACATCTTATGTCTCAGGATGACGAGCGCAGTGGAATGCCACACAATCCTTTGTAACTCAAGGTGCTGGATGGTGTTGCTACTGTTTATGGGCGGTCGTATCGCTTACCATCACGCAAACGGCATGCTAGTCACGTCATTCACTGCCTTAAAAAAAAACAAGCTAAATATTGGCCAGCAAGAAATGTTTTATTTCTTGATATATAATCAGTACAATTATTCTGCTTAAAGGACCCAATGTTATCGGAGGGGGGAACATGCAATATGCCAGCCAACTGTTCCGCAGTCTAATGGTGCGGCAAAAGCAAGAGTTTCCGTACCTTTTGGTTCGAGCCGAGATAGAAAAGACCGTAAAGCTGTGGTGTCATAAAGGAGGGCGCATGCTTCTGTTTCTGATGAGTCGCAATGAGATAAGCCGATTTACATCAGTAAGACAGGCTGCCATATTATGCTAGTAAGAGTTGCAAGGGTTAGGGTATCAGCCCAATGCCAACATTAGGCCAAGTGTCGACATTGGGCCGTAAGACCGGTGAAACCAACATAACCGTTCCATTCATCCCAAAACTTCCTTTCTCTTGGTGGTAGCGATAACGCGTTTATTTCCAGCAAAAAAAAATATCTTTTAGCTCGGCACTACGTATAAACTACAATATATTCACCCATATGTCCAGTAGAAGTCCGTTTAAGTTCAAGATAAAAAGAAACAAACTTTTTATAACACACACGCACTCACGCCTTTTACCCTCGAAGGGGTAGGCAGAGGCGATTAATGCACCCACTTTTCGCCGTACGAATTCCGTCCCATGATGTAATAGAGGGCGAGCCTATCGCCATATCGGGCACAAATTCCAGATTCCGGGCTGATACTGAATATAAAATCCAATATCACTTTGCTCGACCCGGGGATCGAACCCGAGACCTCAGCATTGCAGTCGTACCGTAAACAACTACGCCACCGAGGCAGTCACAGTCAGAGACTTTTTATAAATCAGATATTAAACTATTTTGTATGCAATATAAATATCGACACGTCAGTATCTACGGTTAGTGAACTCTGTGTACCATTTCCGTAATCATCGTATTTATTCTGCTCACTGAATCCGATTATGTCATGTGCATGATGCATATGCCAAACACAATTACCTGCATTATTTATAAAAAAAATCAATGCCCAAAAGTTATTCATATTTTAATTTATTTACTTTTCTGGCATCAGAAAATCGACGTATTATTGAGGACATCTCTCTATCTTCTTCACACACGCTCGGTGTCATAAAATGCGCGCCTGCTAATCGTGGCTAACAGAAGTTTCTGTGACGCTTGGGAAGCCAAATAGTCTCTCTATCTTTCTCACGCGTGCGTACTATAAATGCATTGATGTCACTCACCCATTAATGCAACTGTACTAATCTTTGAAACACAACTTTTTAAATTTATAACTCAGAGGATATAGAGCTACACCGCGAATACATTTTGGAAAATTTATCGCAGCATAAATTTACTTGATGGAATTTTTCATTTTTTGGAATAGCAAAGTCAGCCTGATGTTAAATACTGTGGGAATCCAATTATAATATAGCCCGTCGAGATACGTGAAGGGACTGAACTAAATTTTAACACTGACCTAATTTAATAATATGAATATTGGGATATACATATTATCTCTTAGTTCGTACGTGAAAGTTTATTTGGGGAAGTCAGTATTAGAATCTGTCCAAGTAGGTACCACCGTTTCGTCTATTTCTGCAATTAAGCAGCAGATTTTAAGCGCTATTGTGTTGTGGTTTGAGGAAATTTTCGTCTCTGTGTTTATTATATAACCGACTACAAATAGGACGAAATTGTCAATTCAGCTATAATTCTATATTTCACCGGTTGGTTTTTTTCCCACGACGTGACGGACTTCGCAGTAGTTCATAGATTAAATCTATGACATAAATAATGGAAATGGGGGAACTATTGGATTTTTGTTTACTAAATATCATTATTTTGTCTTAAATATGTGTTATATATTATGTAAATACAAAAAAGCTGGAGTGCCAAAATTTACAATAAATTAGTTTGGCTCTCAATAAAACATATTAAATTAGCATACTGATCAATATGAATATTTTTGTCCTACATTTATCCTATTCTGTCTCCGTTTTAAGTTCTCCTCCTCCCCTTTATATCGGGCTTGTAGGTCAAAAAATAAGTCAAATAACCAACACACTAATAATATCATGGATGGAACTTTAATGCGAAAAAATCCGCCGCATAATCTTGTATACCGTGTTTGTACTGCGAATTACTAATACATTGGTAAAAAACAACATTAACGTGTCATGTCGTGTTTTACCAGCACCAGCTGCAGTACGTCGACGTCGGTGAAGTAAGTTATGTTTCCGTTTAGTTCGATCCTGGCTGACTAAGGCTGGGTTGTTTCTTCCATGGTCAGGTAAAGATAAGACTCTTATCACAATGGCGAATTGCACGCAAATTCACAGCGAGGCGAAGGCGCTGCCAGCTCGTCAAGTGTAATAAGACCGTTAACTTTACTTGACCACGGTTGAAACAAGCTGGCCTAAATGTTAAAATTTCTAATGCCCTTCGATCAGATCATTGATGCATATTATTTCCTTTGTTACCTTCATTTGCTTTTTGGTGGATTTGAAGTTTGAACAATTCACTTTAAACACTTTAATAAGCAATGTAGTCTTTAAATGATTCTCAAATTGCTTGTCATAAAAAAGAAAAGGCGAAACTGTAGAAATAATGACCCTGAACTGTAGAAATAAAATTGGAAAATATGGCCAAATACTCAAAATCCAACAATGGGAAATTGCCTTACAATGCAAACTCGTTGAAGAAACTCTATATTATGCGGAAATGGAATTTAAATGGGCAATACGTTGAGATCATTATCCCTTGGACCTTCGATGCTATTCGGCATGACACTGGAAATAGGACACTTATGAATTTCTAGAGCCAATTTTACGGTAACATCATCCTCTATATGAATGATCGTAAAAGTTGAAATATTTTATTTCATATTAAGTACTCAGTTTTTTTTTTATTTCTTTGAATGACGAGACCAGCATGCCGCTCGCCTGATGGTAAGCGATACGACCACCCATAAACAGTAGCAACACCATTTAGCACCTTGAGTTACAAAGTACTGTGTGGCATTCCACTGCGCTCTTCATTCTGAGACATAAGATGTTAAGTCTCATTATGTTCAGTAGTTACACTGGCGACAATGTCCTTCAAAGCGAAACACAACAGTGCGTGCACACTGCTGTTTGGCGGTAGAAATAAACATTGCGGTGGTACCCACCCAGACGGACTCTTATATATGAGAGACCTACCACCAGTTTCGAAACGTTTTTTTTTATCCTAGCACGACAAAGAAAATGCTGACCGGCAAGAGATAAAAACTTCCCCTGACAGTCGGCACAGCTACACCGGCTTGCATAATTGCTTCTTTACGCTCCGCTTGAAGGACCCCAAGTTGTAGGAAGGAAGGAACACGTATGCCGGCAAACTATTCCACAGCTTAATACCATATCATACCAGCTCCGTATAATATACTGCCCACTACTGAGCACGAGCCTCCTCAACAACTGAGGGGGTTTAGGCCTTAATCCACCACGCTGGCCTAGTGCGAGTTGGTTGGCTTTACATACCTTCGAAATGTTATAGATAAATTCTTAGGTGTGCAGGTTTTCACGTAATGTTTTTCCTTCATCATTAAAGCGAGCTATTATTCCCATAGAATACACACATAACGTTTAGAAAAGTCGGAGGTGCGTGCCCTTGGGTTTTTAACCTACGTCATTCGTCTCTGTAGTCCGTTCCACTCCCAACTAGGCTATCGCCGCTTTATGGTGTGGTAAAATTGAGTTTCCAACCTTTTTGTTCGAGCCGGGACGGAGACACCACGAAACTGTAGTTCCGTAAGCCGACACACGTTATTAATTATAGGATCCCGAATCCCGATAGATGCTCAGCAATCTTCGATAATAGTTTTACGCGCTAATTATGAAAACCAATTCACCTACTGACCGAACTGAACTTATATTAAAGTATTCGACATTTAAAAGCCTGTCAACATTCTAGAACCTACGCCAACAAATTCCGGTTTCAATTGTTCGTATATTAATTACGCGGACAAACTGCAAGTTAACTTATGAACAAAATATATTTTAAAGAAGACCGTCAGCGTCACCTCAGTAGTAGTATGACTAAAAGTAATTGTATAAAAACGTAACATTTAGTCATTGATTTAACTCTACAATAATAAATTAATTTAAATTATAATACAATTGTCGCAGAGTAGTTTTCTGCATAACACAATTAGCATACTATCTAGAAAGTGTAGAGGCCAAACCGCACGAGGCGGAACTGCACTGCAGTGCACCGTGCGACGCCAGCCGTCCGGGTACTGCGATAATAATAATATTATACCTACGATATTCATTATTCATATAGAGAATATTTGGCGGCACCGTGTCGCGTCTCACAAGTTTCATAGCCGAATACTAAGTCATGACGTCATTGATAACGTCATATTATAATGGACTGCCTCGGTGGCGTAGTTGTATTACGTGTCCGGTACGACCACCGCTCTGTGGTCCGGCGCTCGAATCCCTGGTCAGACAAAATGGTATTGAGTGTTCCTGCTCAGTATCAGCCCGGAGTCAGAAATATGTGCCCGATATGGTGATAGGCTCGCCCCTATCACGTCATACGACGGAACAGTGCCCTTGTTACACTTCTGCAACTGCGATCGTAGTTATTCCGTTTTATATTAATCTACATAGATCTGTACCCATATAATATATTTATATTTATAGATAAGTATGATGAAAAAAAGCGGCGATATCCTAGTTGGGGGTAGAAATGACTGCCGAGACTCACGCACCTCTGAAATTTCAAAAAAGTCTGTGTCTTCTTTGGGAATTATCGCTCGCTTTAACGGTGAAGGAAAAACATCGTGAGGAAACCTGCATATCTGAGTTCTCTACAAGAATTTCGAAGGTAAATGAAGTCTGCCAACCCACAATAGGCCATCGTGGTGGATTAAGACCTAAACCCTCTCAGTTGTAGAGGAGGCCCGTGCTCAGCAGTGGGCAGCATAATATAATACACGGCTGGTATAGTATGGTATGGTATGATATGATGAAAAATGCCAATATAAACATAGTTCATCGTTCCAGGCATTACATTTTTTCACAAAGAAAATTGCATTGGAAGCAAGTTACTTGATATTGTCATTACGGCGACCTTCGCATGCCTGGTTAAAAGATTTTCTCAATTTATTACTCACAATGTAGTCAAAGCAATTCCACTCGTCGTACTTTACATATTTTACCTTCATTTTATTAACAAATTCTTGTGGAAAATATCTAATCCTTGGAAAAAAAACATCTTTTTAAGGATTACTTGGATAACGAGCTACGTGTCCTGGGGTTTATTTATTCTATATTTCCTGTTTGAGGTAATTTCAGCGCCGTTGAAAGTAAACTCGACGCTATTGGCGTCTAAAACGAGATTCCAATAATTTGCCTCATAAACATGAGCGCAAATCATATTTGGACAAATTACGTTGAATACGAAGTACGCCCGCCGCTTGAGTACATTAACTATAATGATTTGCGCGCGGTTTTACTTTAAGATTTCGGGCGTTATATTTGTAATTTCTATTAAGCTTATATTAAGTACGCTTGTTATTATAACCAGCATACCAAGTTGTTTACTTCGGTTTTTTTATTAAAACTCTCTTAATTACCTACATCACGATTAAAACTTCTTGGAGGGTCTGAACATCGTACGCATCCAGCGTATCTATCTATGCTGATGCGTAGAACACAGACGCGCGCGATCCTGTTTAAGTACAGCCAAGCTCAATAGTTATTTTGTTATTATTTTGAATATTATGCTTGCAAATTTTTGATCACAGGACAAATTCTATGGGATTTATTTGGAATACCTATAATTTACCTGTATTACTATTAAACTGTACGTACTTTATGTGATACAAAAGTCAAAGTACTAAACTAGCAATATGATATTACCAGTATTAAACTTAAAACTTTTCATTATTATTTAAGTAATAATTTACTACTTCATAATATTACATTTAACCTAAATAATAAATTAATTTTAACTTTATGTCCTCATAAAAATCGACCTTGAAAAAGCAGTTATAGTGAATTATCGGTTTTATGTCGAATATATAAGTACCTGACTAGATAGCGACCAACATATAGGTACGCCGTAGTGAGGCACACTCGTGACATAATATTAGAGGGAAGTATAGCGAAGGTATTAAAATAGAAATGTAGGTCTTATTTCTAATGCAACTAAAATCAATATGATATGACAAAAAATATCAGTGTAAAGGTATCTGTTCGTTATTTATTGGGATCATAAAAAATTGACAGAGCAATACATTTATTTCGTAGAAAGAGATAAAACGGCTATGCGGCCACTTTCTTTTCAAACTCAAACTCAAAATTTTCTTTATTCAAATAGTCTTTCACAAGCTCTTTTGAATCGTCATGAATCTACCACCGCTTCGGAACGTGTTATCGCTGTGAAGAGGAAGCGGCGCAAGAAACTCCCTCAGCAACACGATCTGTCAAAATGATATAATATATTTTTTCCAAAAATGTCATAGTACCTCAATTTTTTTTGACAAACATTTTTTTTGTGATAAACACAGTAAAAATTAATCTTAGCTCCAAATAAAAGCTATGCACCGCACTGTCTCTTTATCTCCCTTGCACTTTCCTGACAGACGATACAGTCAGATAGAGAAGGCCTAGTCCTCAAGTGCTACGTCAACGACAAAATAATTTTGCCAAAATAACTCATGAATTAGGTGACATTGCAATATAATTTCATAGAATTATGAAAATATTAGATTACAGTCATGTTTAACAACTTATTTAAATTACGCTTTCAGTGACGAATTAAATTGATCCGATACCAAACAAATACCTATATAAGACTTAAATTACACTTTTAAAAAAAACTATAATCCATTACCGCATTTAAACATGTACTGTGAATACAAAAGAACCTAAAGGCGTGTTCTCATTGTAAGCATCGGTAGCTATAGTCAGAAAGTGACGTCCTACGACTCAGCTTGTGTCATTAATACTAGGAATTCCGCTTAGTTCCCTTGCATCATTAAATCCTTACAAATTACAAAACAAAGTCCCCCAGCCGCGTCTGTCTGTCTGTCTGTCAGTCTGAACGCGATAAACTCAAAACTACCGTACGGTTTTCGATGACATTTGGCATTGAGATAGTGTGAGATTTGGGAAGGACATAGGCTACTTTTTATCCCGGAAAAATACATAGCGGGGCTTTTATGCTGAAAAAACTCGTTAACGCGGGCAAACCCGCGAGCAAAAGCTAGTTGAGTAATAATATTTATTAAAGGCCCGTGCTCCTCCGCAGCATTGTGTGATAATATTGTTAAAAATATCGATCTCATATTATGATGAGTAATTGTAACCTAACCTAGTTAATTTGACTTGTGTATGTTGGATTTGAACAAATATTGATAGTTAAGTTGAATGTTGATACCTAGTTTCCCTCCAATTCAACCAATTTCTGTAAGCAAGAGCTGAATTGAAGGAGCATTAGACCAAAACAAACCGCTTACCTCAATTAGAACTGGAGACAGAGAGTAGGAAAGCTATGAAAACATAATAAATGTGAGCAGGAAAAATTGAGGCTATTTCCAATGCTTGAGGACAAATCTGTGCATCAATAATTTTTATTTTAAGAAGCAAATCGGTTGGATAGGCGGCCGGAACTCGGAAGGACTTGTAATGGTTTCTAATATTGTTTTAATATATACTTAGACTAGCTTTTGCCGGCGGCTCCGCCCGCACGAAATGATTTTTTCTGGATAAAAGTCCTGCTATACATTACCCCGGGATAAAAAGTAAAGCCTAAAACCTCCCCAGGGTCTCGAATTATCTCCATAACAAATTTCATCGAAATCCGTTCGGTAGTGTCAAAGTTTATCGCGTACAAACTTTGCCACCTATTTTTACCCCCTTAGGAATTGAATTTCGCAAAATCCTGTTTTAGTGAGCACCTACGTCCTAAAAGGAACCTCAATGCAAAATTTGAGACTAGTACTTGTAGTTTCTGAGATTTCGTGATGAGTGAGTGAGTGACCTTTCGCTTTTATATATATAGATAGATTACAAGCTTCCCTATTGCCCCAATTACAAATATTTTATAGGTAAAATGCTTTTTTGATTACATTGTCAGGGTGGTGACCTTCTCATCAGTATTTTTCTGGCGAGAGGAGGCATCCCGTCTCGGGCGAAGACTGGCTCCAAGGGAGGTCACAGCCCAACTGGCCTCCATCCGTAGAGCCGCCGTAGAGGAATGGCATACCAGGCTGGAGAGCCCGAGTGCGGGCTTGAGGACCGTCGCGGCAGTGCGACCTGTCTTCTCAAGATGGCTTGACAGGCGCCACGGTGCGCCGACATTCCGTCTGACACAGATGCTGACGGGCCACGGGTGTTTTGGCTCGTTTCTGTGTCGGATCGGAAAGGAGGAGTCCGCCGTTTGCCACCATTGTGGCGACGGCCGCGAGGACACGGTCCAACACACTCTTGAGGAGTGCCCAGCCTGGCATCTACAACGCAGCGCTCTTAGAGCAGTCGTCGGCGGAGACCTCTCGCTGCCGTCCGTGGTGTCCGCTATAGTCGGCGGCTGGAGGTCATGGCGAGCGATGTCCTCCTTCTGCGAGTGCGTCATCTCGCGGAAGGAGAGCGCCGAGCGGGATCGTGAGCAGAACGATCCCGCCCGCAGCCAGAGGAGACGACGGAGGCGCCGGGTGGACGACTGACCGGTGCCTCATGCTCTGTGGTCCGGGGGCATCTAGAGAATTCCGCCACGGTATCCCCTGCCTGTCGTAAGAGGCGACTAAATGGGGCTTGGAGAAAGTCACGAGGCGAGCAGTGGGGGGCTGCTCACTCCAATTTAAGTGACTTCGAGGTGGACGACAATGCGAGTAGTCGGTTTTTCGCTGTCGTAGACGCCATAGGCGTCCTTTAGAGTTCAGGGGCATCTTAACCCCTCATTCAGAGAAGGGCAGCAATGCGGCATTACGCAGGGGCGGTCCCGTGCAGCTATCTTAGTGAAACAAGATACCCCGGGGCCGTCCCGTATGCGCCGAAGAAGGCCACCGCGGGTTTTGGTTGGTATGCCGGTGTAGGTTGTATATACGGTTAGGGACTCGGTCTAATGCTCGCTCGGATGATGCTATACTCCCGAGTGTCGACATTGGGCCGTAAGACCGGTGAAACCAACATAACCATTCCACTGACCCCCCGGTGGTGGTAGCGATAACGCGTTTTTTCCCCGCGAAAAAAAAAAAAAAAAAGGGTGGTGACCTTAAAAAAGGTTCCAACTAAGGTTGGTCTGGAAATCTTTGGAGGGGAGGCCTATGTTCAGCAATGTACTTCTATAGGCTGAAGAAGAAGACCTCAAAAAAAGATCCTCAGGGCTCAGCTAAGGCAAAGGCGAAATCCCTCATGTAGCGCGAGGCCTCAAAGCACGAGGCCCCCGAAGATTGTCCTTTCCTAAGGCCACCATTGACTTTGAGTGAGTCTTTCTATCATATTTTATTAAAATATCCTTGTAATCCTTGAAAGTCCATCAATCATATTGTGAATTCTACCTATTTTCTATTCTCTCTAACCTAATTTGCTACATGCATAAAAGGAATCAAATTAGAGACATCTTTGCGTTTCGTACTTTCAATATAATTGGCATTAAAAAAACAGGTTTAGACATGTCTTCAAACTGTATTTCATATTAAGTAACTTAACTTCAGCTGTTTCTTGTTTCAGCAACAAGCCTGTCGCCAATTTATCGGTAAACGGTATAAAAATGAAATTCATTCCGCGGTGTCGACACGGCGCGGCGCGGCGCGATGCAACATTTGTATTTTACCGAATTGCAACCTGCATATAGCCACTCCCGCTATCACACTCATAACTTATTTTTTGTACTCACATGCCACGTGAATATAATAATTTTAATTACTCTTCATGAGAAGCTAATTGGCAGTGGGTATGCGCTATTCGTGCGAAAATTCTACGGTTTCAAGCTAAACATGCACACTTTCCGCGAAACGTAATACGATTTAGCCTCGTAAAAAAATAATAGTACTTTACAGACTATCACATTTTTAATTGAAAAACGTATTGCAAGGTTTTACAGGGAAATGTTGAACAAACTCTAAAACAATTATTGTTAATTGATCTTTGTAATATTATAAATGTTAGGTTTTGAAAATGTTTGTTTGTTAGAAGTCAACGTAGTTACCGCTGAAAGGATTTGTATGAAATTTAGAACGCGAATACACTATGTTCTAGATCAACATATTATATACATTATAACATATGATGGGCTACTTTTTATCCTAGTACTGACCCGGAGAAGTCTGTTCCGCCTTAGAGGCAATAAATAAGCAGATTTTGGATTTTATTAAGTTCAATTTTTTAGTAGGAAACACAAATTAAAAAATTAAGTATTTTAATGATTCTTTATTGTTCATGTATTTTGGTGCATAGGTTGCACTATTCAGTTTGCCAAAACATCAGCGGGTATTGCACATTTCCCGGGATAAAAAGTATCCTATGTCCGTCTCATGGTTCTGAGCTACCTCCCCACCAATTTTCAGCCAAATCGGTTCAGCCGTTCTTGAGTTATAAATAGTGTAACTAACATGACTTTCTTTTATATATATAGATCATAATAAAAATATTTTCTCGGGGGCGGAGCCACGACCAACATCCTTCTTTCATTCCAAAAAAAACATGTTACTAACAATATTTACTTAGGTAACTTAATTTCTTTTCGAATAAACGTGAATACTCCTCCACCGGAACAAAAAAGAAGAATAATCTTAACCTACGCTTTAATAAAAACATTTAATTTCTTAACAGAGAGATAAGAAGGTCCCTAATGATTTAAAGGAACATTAACTTCGTTTTTGCCAGGATCGTAGTAAATAGGTTTCGCAAGTAAATTAAAAACTTAAATTACTTATCGGTCAATGACTTGCTTTTGTCATGGTGGGTGAAAGGGAAAGATCTAAAGAGAAATGTCACATTATCTTGCAAATTATACTCGAACTATGAGAAATCACTTTTACAATAGCAAAAACACGTCAGTAGATAAGAAGATAAAATCAGAACAACCTGTAAAAAGCTTCATCCCCGCAGTTGACCACAAGGTTTATGAAAAAATGTAGCATCAAAATATTACAAAAGTTAACCCAACCTTATGTTGAGCAGGACCCCACAAAAAACAACAAAAGTTATGTCTTTTACTTTCGTCTTATCTTCTTTTAAAACTGAGATTTCAATGATAAATGATAATTTCATTTTCTTTGTAAACTTTCAAAACTAATCAAGTTCCAAAATAGGTCAGTTTTATCTTTACGAGGGTTTTATCTTTCATTAAGTAAAAAGTAAAAGTTCGTTCCCATAGGCATCCACGAATTTGAACTTTACATAACTAAAAACGACCTACCTAAAATATTAAATTACCTATGATATTTATTTTACATTTTGTTGTACTTTTGAAAATACGTCTATGATGAATAAATTCAATGCAAAATTAGACCTAAATATTTCAAAGACAAAGTTTTAATCCAAAAAATATCAATCTGGCAATAGGAAACGCACGTGTATCAGTATTTAAAACCCGTTTTCTCCTAGACAGTATTACACATGATGTGCATACAGAGAGCCGCAATTTATCTGCAGATAGGATCTACACATAGGGCGGTATATAATAAATCAATCTCAAGTTTGAGTAAAATCTCAAGAAGACATTCCATGTATTGAACTATTTAATAAACCAAGCTTAACCTGTCATTAAAGAGCTTGTTCTCAGCTGAGTAAGCGCTGTTACACAAACAAAACTTAGCTTTCAAAATCCATCATACATTGTAAATTAAGACGTCATTTGACTGATGTTAATGTGGGTTTATTAAAAAGCGGCTATCTTAAGATGCCGACCTTAATTTGTCAGCGTCTCAACTTATATCGCACTTCAGAGCGAAATTGAGTTGCATTTATTAATACCGCCGTTACGCAATCCTCCTAGTCAGTTTCAGCCACGGCGGCCAATCTCAACGGAGATCAGCGAGGTACGTAGGAGATATTTTAGTGCACAAGTGTGTGCGCAATACACAGGTGAAGTCAAGAGTGAAGGAATAGTGAGTGCCGTCTGGCAATCCGACATAACCGGAGAGAGATTAGGCGCAGGACCAGCGGCTTTACGTGCTTTCCGAGGCACGGGGTTATCACACCGCCAACTTCCTGACTCCGAGCTGTGACTGAGTATTTTCTTAAGATGGAATAACCCAGTAACAATGTATTTGGCTCGACCCGGGATTTGAACCCAGGACTTCAGCGCGCAAATCGTACTCGCAACTCGCATGCATTACAACTACGCCACCGTTGCAGTCAAATATTGCCCTTACAACCTGAAGGTGGTTCTGATAATAGGGAGTGTAGTAACGATA
This sequence comes from Sphinx pinastri, assembly GCA_947568825.1. Lineage (NCBI taxonomy): Eukaryota > Metazoa > Arthropoda > Insecta > Lepidoptera > Sphingidae > Sphinx > Sphinx pinastri. Next base: position 6,661,286 of record OX387620.1, read on the forward strand.
TTTTATAGTGCTTGATTTTCTTACTCTAACCACTCATAAACCACAATCCGTCTTTCTATCAGTTAAATGGAACAGTTAGCATCCTTAGCAGTAACAACAGCAACTTCTTGCTTACCTCGCCACATAGTAGAAAGTTGTCCTAAATTCAGGGTTCTTGGCTCGATTACATCTAATAAATAAACCACTTACTGACATACACTAGGATTTATCGTATGTGACTTGAATAATTTTGTAATTAGAGCGAAAAAGAAACACCTGGTTTTGGGGCAGATGTTTTCTTTTATTTAAAGATCGTTCGTCCCAAAATGCAGGTGGTGGATGGTTGAATGACCATATCCAATAACAGAAAAAAATGTAGGTAGCATCTATACGATTCATGAATCCGGCACAACTGGGACTAAAATAAGTTCACTTCGACTTCGGGATGTGTAGTGTCATAGACATCGACACATGGTACACTCGTTCTGAAATAAGTTCGTATATAACGTAATTTGATGATATAGGGTTTGATTAGATTTTCTATAGCTGTTAATAACGTTAGCTCTCTAAGAAAAACTGTATAGATAATGAATAACTGAGATTTGATTCATCAATATCATCATCAGCCCGTTGCAGTCCACTGCTGGACATAGGCCTCTCCCAAGATACGGCAATCCTGATAATTATACTTTTTCTTTCAGATTAATTATTGTAATATGGTTTTGAGTATTTTAAACAAATTCTGTTGTTATATTCGTGATATATTTTAAAGTTAATGATTTGTCCATTATGAGTATTATTGGGCTAGACGCTGTCAATGTCTACTATACGAGATGTTATTTTTGTAAAGCGGAAAAAAAATGCGTGATCCATTATACATCACTAACTTTTGCTCGCGGCTCCGCCCGCGTGCAAATGTTTTTCCGGGATAAAGGTCCCGTTTATATTTTCCCGGGATAAAAAGCCTATGTGTTAATCCAGGATATGATGTAATCGTATGCCAAATTTCATCGAAATCCATTCAGTAGTTTCGGAGATATGCAGTAACCAACAAACAGAAAATCTGATGTGATCAAGATGGTTCTTAGTTATAATTTATGAATATCTATCTGTTCAAGAGTTTGAAGATTATCAGCTCATTTCCAAAATTCCGATTGATTTTAAATTTGGTGTACTGTGACTTCGGCAATATTTTTAAGACATTTTAACCTTGACCTGATGCTGCAGCATCAAGTAGTCTGCGGGATACCCAACTTCTTAGCAACTTATAGCAGATATCGCGTGTTTGGGCTCATAAGGATGGTCTCAACGAGTTGAATGAGTTGATTATCAAGGCCTCATGATGGAGAATAAAGTAATTTAAAAAGTATAAAATAAAATGAAATTAAAATTTAAATAGCCCCCGACACAAAAAGTACCTTGTCATATTTTGACCCAAGCGTCCTCACGTCGAGCTCCGGACCAGGCAGATGAAAATACGTCTTTAGCGGTCCCCCGACGCGACGACGCTTGGGTCAAAATATTATTAGGTACTTAAACGACAAAGACACTTTTATTATTTTACTTTTTGGGGGTTATTTAAATTTTTATATGTAGAGATAGATCTAGATTACACCAAGCTACAAATGTACCAATTATTATTCTCACGCCGACCGAGGTTTATCCAACCAGAGGCTACTGAACTAAACTAAACACCGAGTTACAATATCACAAACTACCTCATACAAAAATAGTGAAAATTTCACACTAAAGATTTCTCTAGATAGCCGACCAGTAAACGTGGCGAAGAAAATCTGCCAGTCATTAATCTCAAACCGAGCTCACTTCTTGATTAGTTCGCTTAAATAACTTAAATATCATTTCACGAACAGTGAACGTTGGAAAAATTGATATTTCATGCTAACTTGCTACTCCGCAGGAAATGGACTGGGTTTTTGGCACATTGCCCGAGTTTTCAAACTGACAAACTGAGCCTTAGGGCGACGACCCTGTCATTCTATGCTGGACGCGTAGTCAGATTTTTTCAAAAATATCCTTTGTCAAATTTTATTTCGTAGAAAATGTGAATTTATATTTACGTGTGGAATGTGATGAACAATATTTTGTTTTCAACACATTGCTTCGTGTAGGTCAGACGTGTGGAATATTGTATGCGGATTGTTCGTATATTGTGATAACTAAAGGAGACATGAGCAGCCCATTATCATAACAGCTGGCGTGTGGGCCTTCCCTCGGATATTACGTGGGTTGAAGTTTAACACACTAGCGGCTTATTAACTAGCAGACAGTCTGTGGTTACATATTTAGACCACTCATCGGGTTTATGATCTTGGATCGATGGGTATAGTTTGATAACCGTTCACGTGATTTCTGAGGCATTGAAACATCCCAGATTTCAAATATTCAGTGTGATGCTTTTTAATTATTTGTTTTCGGTTTATAAGTTGTAAGTGGCGATAGCTTAGTTGGGAGTGGAACGGACTGCCGAGACGAATGTCCGCAGGTTCTAAAACCCAAGGGCACGCACCTCTGACTTTTCTAAAAAGTTATGTGTGTATTCTTTGTGAATTATCGCTCGCTTTGACGGTGAAGGAAAACATCGTGAGGAAACCTGCATATCTGAGAAGTTCTCTGAATTTCGAAGGTATGTGAAGTCTGCCAACCCGCACTAGGCCAGCGTGGTGGACTAAGGCCTTAACCCTCTCAGTAGTAGAGCAGGCCCGTGCTCAGCAGTGGGCAGTATATAATACAGGGTAGGTATGGTTATTAGTTGTGTGTTAAGCTCATAATACAGGGCAACTGAGCTCGAAATCTATCACCTGCGTAAATAACTCAGATCCCACGAGATTTGAAGCGCTTCGGTGTATTTTATAAAGGATATAGTGGCGGTCAATAATCATGATACAACTCAACTCGAAACTATTTGTATAACCTCCCTTTGGAATTTAAACTGATACCAGATGGTGGTAGGTCTGTCATATGTAAGAGTCCGGTACCACCGCAATGTCTATTTCTACCGCCAAGCAGCAGTGTGCATGCACTGCTGTGTTTCGGTTTGAAGGACATTGTAGCCAGTGTAACCACTGGACATAATGAAACTTAACATCTTATGTCTCAGGATGACGAGCGCAGTGGAAATTGGAATGCCACACTTTGTAACTCAAGGTGCTGGATGGTCTTGCTAATGTTTATGGGTGGTCGTATCGCTTACCATCAGGCGAACGGCATGCTCGTCTCGTTATTCAATGCTATAAAAATAGATCAAAAGAGTAACGTTAGACGCAATCTACGCGTCGCTTAATCACGGTTCTTTTTATTCGCGCTCCCGGCGCTAAAATCAAAACCGGCCATATCTCTTTTGCAACGAGGAGAATACGATATATCCAAGTTATAAAAATGTAAAGCGTTGCCAAAACGAACTCGTTCCCACTTGGTACAGATATAAACTGGCAAAAACTAGTTTCAAGTTCCACGCTTTTCTATTGACATTCGCTACGTTCAAAAAATGTGTTTCCCGACTGCATGCATAGAAGCCGCCTCTTACGCCGTTTACCGTATGTAATATACAAAATAGGTGTTTTCATTCAAAATATAAATAGGTATTTTCCAGGAATATTTCTTTTAGGTTGTTAACGTAAGGTTCGACGCAAATCCAACGAATAATCCTCTAGTATATATTTATGAGTTCGTAATAAAACTACTCGCAATATTAAATAAACCATACTAATAAAATAATCTAAGTATAATTAATACCTTTTGCCCTAGGGCTCTGCCCGCGTAAAAACATTTTTCCGAGATAAATATTTTCCAGGGATAAAAAGTAACTTATAACACTTAGGAGTAATGTAGCTTCCTATTAGTGAAAGAATTATTAAAATTGGTTCAGTATCTGTAAAGTTTAGCTCCTACAATGCGATTCAAATAAGAATAGGATCGACATTGCGCCATATTGTGACGTCTAAATAATTAAATATTATATTAAGCTAATTTAGCAATAACGTTTCTATTTAAATTTAATGTAAGAGTCAATTAGAGAAAATAAAATAAACCGTTATTGATATGCTAATAAGTTTTCTATGCAAACAGTACTTTTCAAGTCACATTTGACACATAAAGGTCATTGACGTTCCTATTCTTATTTGGATAGCATTGTTCAAACCTACAAACTCACAAAGTTTTCCTATTTATAATATTATTATAGAAGTATAGATTAGTATAAATAGATGACATAAGTTGATAAAAATGATATAACATTCAGTGGCGTAGCTAGTGGACCCTCCCTCCCTGCTACGCCAATGATAACATTATGGATACGATACAATAATATAGTCTCCTAAATACGACATTTAGACAACCTTACATGTATAAAAAATAATATTAGAACGTTGTATTTTTCTGTAATTGCGGTTTATTCACTGCACGTCGTAGATTTGTCTGCGGCTTACACCGACCTCCTTAGGGAAAACTAAACGCTAACAACTAATTGAAAATCCTTAATACTGTATCTAGTCTTTTATATTTTAGTTCCTTTGATCTCGTGATAAATGTTAGTACCTAATTTAAGCTAAATATTTCACATAAATACAATTCTAATTAGGTGTATCTTGCGATCTTGCCACTACAACCTTAATTATAGCTATACACGGAATATTAAAAGTCTGCATTGATATTGCGTTATTAACGGCCAGGTTCATTGACAGTTGCAGTTAATAAATAAATAAATAAATAAATAAAGTTACTGTTACTGTTACTTTTACCATAATTATAACTTCTTATGTTTACATGAATGATACTTTGTTTATTTTTTACTACCGACGCGACGTTTCGAAAACTTTGCAGCCCTCATGGTCATAGGTCTTCAAAACTTCGTATATAAAAAAAAACGTTTAGTAGTTTTATTTTGTAATCTCGACGTTTAGAAGAAATTGGCTATAAAAGTGACATAAAAATAGCAGATAGCAAACTGAATGTATTTTAAGAATGAGATGTTCTCTAACTGTACGAGGGCTAAATGTGTCAATTATAGAAAAGTCACTGATAGTAATAAATTAGAAGAATCGTGAGTTGCGAAGTGTGCAAAGGAAGAGGGGTTATCTGCCCTCTAGAAATAACTATACAAACGTATCAAAAAACTGTTCTTGTCGAAACACTCCATTCGTTGCTTTTAAAACATCATCTTTAACTATACATTCACTTTTTTATACTAATATTATAAAGAGGAAAGATTTTATCGATTGTTTGTTTGTTTGTTTGTAATGGATAAACTCACAAATTACTGGAACGATTTTGAAAATTCTTTCACTAATAAAAAGGTACATTACTCCTGAGTGCTATAGGCTACTATTTATCCCGGGAAAATATTTTTATCCCGGAAAAACTTTTTCACACGGGCGGGGCCGCGAGCAGAAGTCGTATAATATAAAGGCATGTGAATTACGATTATAATTACTCGGAACTGTCCGATAGCCGGCCAAAACGTCTTTAAATATTGTAAGCATACTTACTCAACAGTCAAAGTCCAAAGTAATTTACATCGTAAAGAATGATGGCAAGTTTCCATACAACGTTTTACCTGATATCGATTTGACGCGTCTTGGAATGAAAAAATGTAAGAACTATATAATATACTTATCCTGAACCAAATCAAAAAGAATTTTTCTATTAGGAAGCCACAAAAAAATCTTATTCGTTGTTTAAAATTTTCATAGTTAGAGGTTATCTGTCAATGAGATATGACAGCAGATATAGACTGTATTTATTTAATACCATATAATATATCTTAAAAATGAATACTTAACTACTTAATGATTTTTCTAATGAAAACAATATGTAGGTGCATATTTTATTAAATTATTTAGAGCAGTCACATTACACATAGCGCTGATAATACCCGGAAATATAGCTTAGTATAACAAATCTATGCCCCAAAAGGATATCAAAGGGTGTCCACTCATAAGTCATGTGAAAAAATGACAACAATGGAGAGAGTGCTTTTTAGTACTTCTTTTCGTATATTTATAACACATTTATCGAGTTCAAGGTATATGTTTATACTAGTAGGCACTTACTTGCCTACTTTATTTATTGGATGTCATGCTCTATCAGATGTCCTATTAGGTATAGTGCTCTTTGGTAACTCAGGGTGGGCTACTCTACTCCCACTGCTAGGTCACTGACTTTGAACACTCAAACATACTATGATTCTGTTACTAATTGGAAATTGAATGTTTATTTGAACACAGCTTTAATTGTTACTAAAATAGAATAAGTTTTCATGTGTACTAATTATTTGAATCATGGTTACTTGACATAAAAATACTAATAATATTTAATAGCTGAGTTCTACAATGTTAAACTACACCCAGACCTTCATTTCTGAAATAGTGATCGACATCACAATAAATCATAAATATCTATGTATGTATTATATTTATTTGTCATGGTCCATCTCAGGTAAAATAAAATGGAATTCCATTGATAGATAGGCTTTGGGTCAAATAAAACAAGCTCTAGATTTATTGACAATTTATTTATTCCTCATCATTTTGCGAAATCTAATGTAGGGTTGAATGCATTCACAAATTAAAAAATGTGTTGCACTTGATCAACAATAAATACATTAATGTTATTTTCTGATTAATATAATTCATCCCATGAACTCCTAAACAAATGGCTCATAATTTATCAGTCACACTCTGTAAAATACCAACAGTTGGGCAGCCAGGAAATAGACAGTGGTTACCGGTGTTGGCCGCTCTTCTGCAGTTAGGTAATAATATTGTTTTGGACTCCATATTCTGTAATCTTGATGCCCTGGCATCATCAACAACATGAGAGTCCTCACTGGATTGGTTCTATTTTATTGAACTCCCTGCATCCAGCCCGGAGATATGTTCAACATCTTCATGTTGATCTCTTGCTCCATCGCGTAATCTTAATTCGGTAACCTGAATATTACGGACAGCTTCCCTTTTGGTATGCAACCAACAAGCATGGCATACTTAGTCTGTAGATGTTATCTGTGTGACAGAAATAAGATGTATAAATCTGGTACAAAATCCAGTCAAGTCAGATAAAGGAAATATTTTAAAACAAGCATCCATAGTAATAAACAAAATTACAGTTATGTAATGTAACCCATTGAACAAAACATACCAGGTTAAATAAAAATGAAAATCCTAAAAGCCCAATAACTCCTACACATAATATTATAACATAAAATAATCTTTTAGACTTTTAAATTAAATGGAACTACACACCTGTTGTGGTTCTTTCTGGCTTTGAATTATCTGAATAATAGTCTGCTGCAAGTCAATGGGATTATCCTTCAATACTTTATCACTTTGCTGTCGTGCAAGTGAACAGCCACGCAAAAAACAAACATTAGTATGGCCTAGTTGGCTTGTTCCAGCTTGTAGAGTATTAGTATTTGCTGAAGATTTTGATTTACTGCAGCCATTGCGATTTCCAAACATGTTTCGCAAACACAAACAGTAATAAACAGTATAAACGTCATAATGTTACGCTCGCTGTCATCGGCTGGGTTGCTATTACTTTTTTTATAATTACCTTAGTAGGTTGGGTAATGGAACAATCTTTTATGCGAACTTGACACTTAATAGCAAAAAAGCGATTGGTGTTGTTTATTTTATTACATTATTAGTATTAAAAAATAGTTATTACATATTATTACCACTTCTTTACTATTAAAATATAGTATATGTATAAATATATCTACCGCTTTCAGCCGCTTTTATTCTCAAGTGGCAACACTTTTTATATATCACTACAAATAACGAAACCGGAAGTACAATTGATTAACTTTTAATTATAAACATTACTTTGTGGCCTTTAACAGTAAAACTAAAACTGTGAAAAATATTAGCTATTTAAATTATATTTGTTTTTACATATATTAATCTTAGACGCTTACTGAAACACTCAGGTATAAACTTGCCATCATTCTTTACATGTTCCCTCCTTCCTACAACCTAGGGTCCTTCAAGTGGAGCGTGAAGAAGCAATTATGCAGGCCGGCATAACTGTGCCGACCGACCAGGGATGTTTATCTCTTGCCGGTCGACATTATTTTGGGCTTCACTTCATTTATCATCAGGTGCAGTGAAAACACTGTGTCGAGCCGTCGATAAAAAAAAAAAACATCCGTCTTAGTTCAAACTCATGAAAGATAAACTCAACGCTTAATTAAACCAAAAGAAAATAAAGTTAATTATTATTATTTAAGTTTATTATTATTATTTTTCTTCTTTATATTCACGCACCTGCTGCTAAATGCTTAGCTGTTTAGATCTAAATAGTAAGTAACAATGATGTGTCAACATGGTTGGGATTGCAATCTGGAATAGTACCTTATGCTCATGTTACATCTTACAATGTATTTGATTGTTGTCTGTTTTGTTGTCCAAATAAATAAAATAAAATAAAAGATATTTTTGATTTTGTAACACAAATACGGAAATGCAGCTGGCCAATCCACCGACGTATTGTTACGGGTTTTTAGCTTATTAATGTGACAAGGTTCTTCGTGACATCGAAGCCTACATTCGCGTATATTTAACCAGATCGTTAAAATTTTGCGAACATAGTACTTTGAACTTTATTTGTATACATTTTTGTATTTTTGGTTGCCTCAGTGGCGTAGTTACTCTATGGTTTGACTGGCCGATGTCGTCCTTTATGTTGAGGTTGTCAAAGTGACCCCGTGTTACCTTCGTTGAGGAAGGAAGTAGGGATTTGACACGCTTTTGAGTTGAGTTCCAGAGGAATCCGATAAATAGTCCCGCTGGAACCGTTGGGGCTATCGCTGTGTCTTCTATATTTCGTTATAGATCCGATTCAGTTATTGATCGTTTGTTGAAAAGTGGACAGTATTTAGTAATATTATTATTCAGCAGTATTGACAGTTGTATATCGTACGGAAAGTAACAATTATCGAAGTTAAAACACGCCACTTGCTCGTTATTAGGCCTATGCTATACAATAAAAATCTTTTTTTCATTCAAATGACCAGTTTGTTTGTATGAATTTGTTAAGGAGACTCCGCTTTCCGCTCGCCTTGTATGGGCGAGTCGGGAAAACGAGATTCATTTATTAATCCGCGATAGGCTTACCTACTCATAAATAATTGTGCTACTCCGAAATTTAACCAACTAAAATACTCTTGCCTACTCTTCGTAGCATGTGTCGAAATATTCTCAGCCTGAATTATCACGACCTAAGAGGGGTTTTCGAGACAATACCCAGAACTAAATCAAATATGTGCGTATCTTACAAGCATTTGTCTTGTTACGGTGATCAAAATCGACACAAAACCAACCGTCTGGTGTATTAGAGAGGATGTCAAGTAAACCACACACATTAATTTCGTACAAATCTATACTATATCTTAACAATGTTATAAATACGACTGTCCCGTTGATGTTTGTTTGAACGGCTAAACGGATCTAGATGAAATTTTTCTAGATGATGAAAACGGATCTAGATATAATAGTGTTAAGATAAAAGGTTTTGTGAGGGTATTTGTAATGTACTGACCAGTTATGAAAACCAATCGAGATGTGAATCTAATAGTGGAAGTGACAGTTGGGTGTATAAAAAGGGTGCCGTATCGATATGCACTCTCTTTTCGATCTCATTCGTCCCCAGTCGGTGTTAGTGGCAGTTGAGTAAATTGTGAATTTACTCTCGTACCGGTCAGTCGGTTGATGATATCTTTGTGAAAGTATTTCTGTAAAATCAGTGGTAGATCTTTTTAAGCTATTGCATAGCTTCTATCGCGGGCCTTGAGCGTGGAGACCGAATCCAGAAATTCCGTAACGAAAATAACCTCACATCTTTTTTATCTTACTAATATGAACCTTAAATACAATGCGTAGAAGCTATAATTCTTGAAACGAGTATATTTTTATTTATTTTATTTATTAAAGTCATTAAAACCATTTCTTACTAATCTAATATGAACCTTAAATACATTGTGTAGAAGCTATTTCCCCAGCGTTGGCACGGCACGAGTACAAAAGAATCGAACGTAACATTCTTTTTTCAAATTTTGATTTATTCTACTTTGGTTGTGATGACCATTGCATTTCTGACATTTATCAATAACAAGACTAAACGTGCGTTGCTCGCGTTTAAAAATCTACTTTATGTGGTAAGCGTAAGATCGAATTTGTGTTTAGTCAATCAAAATTTGTGATAAAAAATGCTATGCAATAGCTTTACCGCGGCAGTGTCCGAGTGCCACACGTATTTTTTTTATTTAAATCAAAATCGCTTCTGTTTCTAACAATAGATTACAGTCTGGACCAGCATATAGGCAACTTTATCCCAGGAAAATATATAACTGTACATTAATTCCGGAAAAACTTTCCAAGTGGGTGAAGCCGCAAGCAAAGGCTAGTATCAGTATAAACCTACATACGTAAGACCTCTACATAGCAATTACGAAGGCATGTGAAGTCTGCCAACTGCCAACTAGACCAGACCCGACTGGCGGACTAAGGCCTAAACTCTTTTAGTACCTAATAGAGGAGGTCCGTCCCAAGCTGTGGCATATAACACAGGACTGGTATTAAGAACTTGTAAATGCAACGCTATGTTGATCCATTGGCCATTAAATTAAAGGGCAAGCCCTAAAATGCAGTTTTGGATTTTATTTGCCTATATGACAAATAAAATCAGAAACACGCTGGATGCGGGCCGCTTTCGACAGATCCGTCTGGAAATCTTTAGGGGAGGCCTATGTTCAGCAGTGGACGTCATGTGGCTGGTGATGATGATGATATGACAGTTTTTTATTTAAACCTTTAGGTATAATATATGCAAATAGATAATTCTAACGTTATCCACACATTTACTAAATATTTTTTCTGAAACCAATCAGTGAATTCGCGGTTGAAAGGTTAAAAGGTTGAAAGTCACAGACTTTTGCTAGCTGAGAACAACGAGCAAAAGCTGATTACTTATATAAGAAGACAGACATTTCAATCCTTGTACAAATTGGTTTAAATCGTTTTGAAAATTCAATCAAACTTTTAATATTAACCAGAACTTAGCAAATAGAAGAGTCATCTATTTTTATTGATTATAATTTAGAGCATTTATTTATTCGGGTCTATAGATTTCGCAGGCAAATGCCTTCGAAATTGATATTTCTTAAGAGAACCCGGTGCGTCTGTACATTGGAAGCAAAATATTAAATAACTAAGGGGACGACTAAAGAAGAGTAATAGAACACAAATCATCGATTGTTTAGAATTCTTTTCTGTCTCTTTTTTTTGTTTGCTAGCTCACATCTCTGAAACTGCTGAACGGATTTCAATGAAGTTTGGTATGGCGCATAGGCTACTTTTTATACCGCAAACATCTTTCTCGTGGGCCGAGTAGCGACCAAAAGCTAGTTTTATAATAAAAATCAAAAGCTCCAAAAAATATTTATTTATTGCTTCCCTTTTATACCCAACTTTGATCATGCACCGTGTACACTACAAACTGTTCCATAAGAAAATAATTATTCGTAAATTAAAACACTTGATTTACCTAAAGTTATCGAATATAATGATACCGAAATAAGTGTTAGGACTAATTTCACCCCCTCTGATAAATGCCCCTCGTCACATAAATGTATAAGCCGACCAAATACTAATGTCACACCACCACCACCCAAATAAAATGATATTGATAAAATGAGTACAATCTACACAAGCTGTTTAATACTATAAGTGTCAAATAAAATGTAATTGAAATGTGAAATACGCCTCTAGGACCTGTTGTATGTGTATCGCATCTGGGAGTATTCTTCTCATGACAAAACCTGCTGTTGTAGGTAAAATTTTATAGATAGTGGTAGCACTATCTATAAAATGTTAAAGGTATCGTTGAAATATGAGTCCATAGATAAATACACTTCCTTTGTGTTGTCCTCTGTATTGTGAAGCAGTATGCAATATTGCACAGTGCATAATAGAGTGGCTACTAGCTTACGTGCGTCAAAAAGTAACGTGTGAATTCCAACCACCCTAGATACTAAGTAATAAAGTCGAAATTCGCGGGCACCAACCTAAAAAAAGTATGAATTTCATCCTTTATATTTTCTTCAAGATATAATAACGACGTAAGCGGCGATAGTCTAGTTAGGTTCAAAACCCAAGTGCACGCTTGACCTTTCTAATGTTATGTGTGTATTTATTGTGAAGTGTCGCTTTCTTTAACGGTGAAAGAAAACATCATGAGAAAACCTGCATACGTACACGAAAAGTTCTCCATAAGAGTGTCGATTATTACGACTCAAATTTCAAGTGCTTCGGAAAGTGTGAATTTTGTCTATTTATTGCTTTCAACGCAGTATTACCAGTTTCTGATATAGACCGTAATCTATATTATAATAAAGCAGTAGATCCCGGTGTGTCTGTACATTTAAAGAAATGTGATAAAAAAGAAAGGGGGTGACTAAAGAAGAGTAATTTGAAAAGATATCTGCGATTTTTATAATTAGTTTCTGTCTGTCTGTTTTTATGTTTGTTACTGTACATCTCCGAAACTACTGAATGGATTTCGATGAAATTTGGTATGGAGATAGTTTGGGAGGCCCTAGAAAGGACTTAGGCTAATTTTTATCCCGGGAAAATATAAAGCGGGGCTTTTATCCTGGAAAACCCCATCACGCGGGCGGAGCCGCGAATAAAAGCTAGTATTTAAATAATGCGACAACGGCACGGTGGATTTACTGATCTGTTTTTGTTGTCTTCTTAATTATCAAGACAAGTATTTAAGTAAGAATTTTTTTTTAAAATCACGGAAAAGACGATAAGCTTAAGATATTTTTGTATAAATCTCTGAAACCTAAGTAAGCGATTTCAATGAAAGGACATGTCCAAAAACGGGCCTGAAATTCTAAACAAGACAATTTATATATATTTGGATAGAACTCCTAAAAACTAACCTTTTCTAATAAATCGTATAATTTTAAAGACCTCCGATTTGGAGATTTATGTAATTTTGTTTGGCTTGAAAACTTCACTTAATATGAAAGTTTTCAAAAAAGTTGGTAATGAATGGAGGGGTCCAAAAATATTTTTTTAATGGATCTAAGTTCCATATTTTGCCCTTTTAATATCCCGAAAGTTTGAGCCTTGTTAGATTTTGAGGCCCAGCACCCATACAAAAAGCGGACATCTCCTTTGTGAGAGTGTTTGGTTAGTGCAAGCTAATTTTAGACTCGACACATGGCGCTGTTATCGACATTTAAAAACATTAAAATAGGTAGTTTACATAAATCGCTGCCTACGTAGACCTGTTGCAGTAGAATTTCTGCCAGCTTTACTAGGTTTTATTAAAATTGTCTTCCACAAAATGTAAGCATCACAGTAAGCCAGTAAACATTCTGTTTTAAAATGTAACGCGGAACCCTAAAAAAAGATAAAGTAACAGATAGCACCAGTATTTCCTAATTAGTTGCACCCTTTTCAACATGAGAATACACTGTTCTCAATATATTTATGTTTCCAGCGGACATGTACTTTAATCTTAATCAGCGTCTTTACGAAGTCGTGAAACATAATCATGACAGTTTTCTGTTGCTTCTTGTATGGTGAGTGAGATTTGCCTCCTCCCCTCTCCATCCTGCTATTTATATCCTTTTAAGACAACAGACCGTCCATGTTCTCTTGATATTATGTGTACCTATAACATAGTGGTGGTATTTCACTGGAAGTAGGTCTCGCATATGTAAGAGCCCGTCTGGGTGGGTACCACCGCAATGTCTATTTCTACCGCCAAGCAGCAGTGTGCATGCACTGTTGTGTTTCGATTTGGAGGACATTGTAGCCAGTGTAACTACAGGACATAGTGAGACTTAACATCTTATGTCTCAGGATGACGAGCGCAGTGGAATGCCACACAGTACTTTGTAACTCAAGGTGCTACTGTTTATGGGTGGTCGTATCGCTTACCATTAGGCGAACGGCATGCTCGTCTCGTCATTCAATGCCATATGTATATATAGAAGGCCACCGCGGGTTTTAGTTGGTATGCCGGTGAAGGGTGTACATAGTGTTAGGGACTCGGTCCCATGCTCGCTCGGATGATGCTATACTCCCGAGTGTTTACATTGGGCCGTAAGATCGGTAAAGCTAACATTACTATTCCACTCACCACACAGTGGTGGTAGCGATAACGCGTTTTTTGCCCGAGATAAAAGAAAATTTTGGCAGATTGACTTAAGTTGACACACTCGTCACTACTGCTGAGACGAATGTCCACAGGTTCAAAACCCAAGGGCATGCACCTCAGCCTTTTTAAAAAAAAAAATGTGAGTATTCTTTGGGAATTATCGCTCGCTTTAACGGTAAAGGAACACCATTGAGAGGAAACCTGCATACCTAAGAAGTTTTCTGTAAGAACTTCGAAGGTATGTGAAGTCTGCCAACTGGCACTAGACCAGCGTGGTGACCTTAGCGTAAACCCTCTCAGTAGTAGAGGAGGCCCGTGCTCAGCAGTGGACGGTATGTGATATAGGGCATAGGGTGTGGTATGGCTGTCTCACTCGTTCATTTTCTTATCTGTCCACTGTTTAAATAAACGATACCAATCGCTTTTTTAAATTAATCGCAAAAATCAATCAATCAAAAGTTTTTTTGACTCTACAAATGACGAACGTTGATCGTTTTTTGTTGTGAATATAAAGATTTAGATCGTTTGTTTAAAACAGTCGTTATTCATAAAAAAAAACGCAGTTTCCACTGTTGCTTGGCAGCGAAAATGGACGAAGAGGTAGTTCTTACCCAGACCTCACATTAATAAAGACGAACATCGAATGAACCTACTCTTATACTACTGCGCCTACATCGTACGTAGATTGGTTCTGAAACCGTGGAGGTAATTGCTTTGCAGTCGTACTTGGTTAAGAGATAATTTGTTGGCTTAACTCCATTGTCACTACATTTTTAACGACACGGAGCGCTTTAGCAAATGATAATATATTAACCAATATATTATCCGCACCTCAATAGTTTTTGAGTACGCATACTCACGCCTTTTATCCCCGAAGGGGTAGGCAGAGGCGCAACTAGCGCACCCACTTTTCGCCAAGCGTATTCCGTCCCATGATGTGATAGGGGCGAGGTATAGTTAGTTAGATAGTTTTCGAGTAATTTAAGATTTATTGAATTTTAAGATACAACACATATAAGACCAAATAAAATTCAATAATTAAAAAAGTACTGAATGAGATTGGGGTATTTTGTTGTTTTCTAGTAAATAACATTCTAGGGTTTCATAATAAACAATAAAATATTTAAAATCTATGTATATATTTTCATTATTTATAAAATTAAATACATTTTATTTGAAAACAGCGTGGATATCTTTAGACATGTCAGAGGTAAAAGATTTTAAAGATTCGTTATAAGATCGATACGGCTTGCTTATAAGGAAAGTCACGCAATCAGCTATAATATGGGTGCGTTTCAACCATAGATGTAAGACCAGAGCCTAAGCGAGACTGGGAAAACGTAGTGATATTATTGGTGGATTTTTCTTACACCGCTTTGCTCCCTCCCACGTCTGTGGTTGATACGCACCCTAAATTTATGCCACTGTACAAATCTTTATTTCTGGAAACGACGAAAGATTCCCTGCCAAATATTTACGCTCTTACGGTTTCAATTACACTTCGCTGCTCCTATTCAGTTTATTTTACTCGAAAGTTCGAATAATAAGCAAATTCAACACCAAGCAACATCATATTTAAAGACAACTGATTTTTTTTTTCGAAGTAATCTTAGCAGTGAAAGACTTTCATATAAATTTTTAGGATAAGTGTTCATCATTATCTATTTATATCAATGCTCTCACATCACCCGACACGAAATAAGCATTGCGAAAATTACGCCCGTGTTTTGATTTCAAAGGGATAAGCAGCCCTTGAAAATCTAAGCACGTTGCAACATATCGCTAGTTCGGCTCAAAACTTAATAATACTATACAATAATATCATATTCATTATTTGTATCAACCAAAATTGACGTTAAATTACATACAACCATTATTTGTCAAAATATCATTTAAAATAATGACTTATTTCAACTGATTGATTCCTAGAACTCTTTATTTACCCAGTAAGTCGAATTTCTGCGTAAGCGAATTACGTACATCTAATTTTTCATACGAAAATCAATAGTTCGCAGTCTCCCCTCAAACATTAATATCGCCCTTAAAGATCACCCGGGATTTATCAGAATTTATTATCCGTGTATAGGGGCGAGTTTAGTTCTGCACACGATAAACCACCCCAATTTATCAAGATATTTTGCTTCAACGTAAGTTATTTGCCCGCGATTTTGTTTGCATTAAACTCCGTTTAGGTATGTTTGAAATGGACCCATTGAGATATAATGGTGCATATAATTTAAAGATTAAAAATATTCATAACATATTAAGTAAGGGTTGTTTATGAACTATCAGTTATCCATAAAAATATAGCCTCACCATACAAAATTGAAATTGGACTTAATAGGCATAGAATTGTAGTCCTTAATTTAATATTGTGTTTATAATATTAGACGGATGTAAATGATGCTAGACATAAATGCTTTCATCGTAAGTAACATGAAACACAAAGGTCTCAAGTGAGCTAGTAAATTTCTGAGAAACCCAGCCACCCCTATCCTTATGGTCCGGAAGGTATAGACAACAAACAAATCCGTCTAGACACCTAGACCCGAAAATAAAACAAGTCTGTAATAAAAAGCCAGATGGCAGATTTGTTTAGCGTATTTATTGGTGAAACGGTGAATCAGAACCAGCGAGATATTAAAGTTCGATAGTCAAACGAACAATAGAATCTTATTTAATATTATAAATTCTAAATATTATGTGTGTGTATAAGGTGTGTACTTTAGAAGCAAACGCCAAACGACAAATGACTTCGGATGAAAAATAATAGACGAAATCCTTGATTAGCGTATACACTAGTACCTACTTTTAATCCCGGGAAAATGTACAATAAAGCTACGGCGAAGTCGGGTGAAAACTTATATGTTAATAAATAAATAAAACAAAATAATCCATGACTGATTTATTTATCCAGTTTCAAACAGGCCGGCATAATTGTATCAACTGGCGACGGGTAATCATCTCTCGTTAGCCGACACTCTATCTGTTCATAACTCCAATTTTTATTCTTTATTGCATTGAATGACGAGACGGGCATGCCGCCATTTACCATCAGGTGCACTGGGATCACTTTGACTGGGATTTTACGTGCACTTAAGAAAAAAGTTGGAGATGTGAATGTGATTTTAAGGCTCAAGAAACAACAATAATGATAAGATTCATTTTATAACAAAGAATTTTAGACTACATGTCCTTTCGGACATATGTGTATTATCCTGTGTAATACCACGTAGAAAATAAATTAGTATAGTTATGTGTGTTAGTAGAACATCCACAATGTACACTCATTTATTCTCTGTAATAAAATATTTTAAAACTTTTATATTTTTAATAAGTTACGTTGTATAGATTCTATAATTAAATATTATAATGGCACAAACAGTAATATTGAATATTAATATAATTTAAACTACAAATTCTATAAATTTGGCAAACCCACAGGAAAGACCCTTTGGAGCGTTTTCCAATATCGTCGACCCAAAATCTCTCAACCCGTTATCCTTTCAAACAATATTGACATAACTCAAAATAACTAATTTATTTACCGTTTTATCCGAAACAAATGAAAAACACGAAAAAATTAAAAAAAAAATTGCAACGACTTCAAAAACCACTCTAATGTAAAAAATAACTTATACTTTGATCATGGGTTATAAGGAAATTTAAATACTACCAATATTATATACACTGCCATTCGTGTGATTATATTTATGTGCAATGAATAAACCTTTGGAGTCGGTGCCTGATTTTTTTGTACTAATTTGGCATGCGACTAGAATTATTTAATTCATTCTTTTGTAAAGTACATAGTTCATATTACAGTGTCTAATTTAAGAGTATTTTGTAATATACATATTTGTGTGAAGCGGCGATAGCCTAGTTGGTAGTGGAAAGGACTGCCGAGACGAATGTCCGCAGGTTCAAAACCCAAGGGCACACACCTCTGACTTTTCTAAAAAGTTGTGTGTATATTCTTTGTAATTATCGCTCGCTTTAACGGTGAAGGAAAACATCGTGAGGAAACCTGCATACCTGAGAAGTTCTCTGAATTTCAAAGGTAAGTGAAGTCCGCCAACCCGCACTAGGCCAGCGTGGTGGACTAAGGCCTAAAACCCTCTCAGTAGTAGAGGAGGCCCGTGCTCAGCAATGGGCAGTATATAATACAGGGCTGGTATGGTATGGCATATTTATGTAGGCAGTTCGATTTTTTTATGACCGGCACCGACTCCAAAGTGAATAAATAATTGCACATAAATATAATCACACGAATGGCAGTGTTTATAATATTGGTAGTATTTAAATTTCCTTATAACCCATGAGCAAAGTATAAGTTATTTTTTACATTAGAGTGGTTTTTGAAGTCGGTGCTATTTTTTTTTTTAAGTTTTTATTTTTCACTATTTAGTAAATAGGTAATGCAATATAGAGTTAAATATTATAATTATTGCTATTATATATTCAAATCTTGTAATTTATTATGATAGATGGAATTCCCAATACTGTCTTGATTCGATATTTTGATGATCAAACAATATATACAAGCCTAGAAATACTAGCTCAAGAGTCATGAGTAAAAGACTTTTGAAAGTGAAAGAGTTTTTATATAATTTATATCGACATATAAAACTCTTTGAGTAAAACTGACAACGGAATTTTTTAAAAACTAATAAATCTGTCAAATTATATTGATAGAAGTTAATCAAAGAGAATTATAATAGAAGTCAATAGGGACATTATTTCTTCGGATTAATTATAGCTTAAATTTATTTCAGCACGCAAATACATATATCAGTAAATTGATTTGAAATTAAATCTAGATTATAGTGTGTTCATGGTTTAAAGGAGGTATAAGACAGGTTCGTCTGGAAATCTTTAGGGGATGCCTATATTCAGCAGTGGACATTATTCATACAGCTTTCTCTGAAGATGACGACTTTCTCCGACGATGATGAACACAAATAACTTCAGGTTGCTCTCTCAAAAAATTGACCCGACCCCTTTCAAAAATAATAATAGTTTTCATTTTTATTTCAGAAAATTATATCTATGCTTAAAACCAAAATAGTCCAGGAAGGAAAATTTTATTATTATGTAACACGGAATTTTACAGAAAAGGTGCTATAAAAACCCATGGTTTGTATCTGTATAATCCAAGTCCAAAGAGTATATATAATATATACTATGATGATCCAAGTCATTCTAGGTATACTATTTGAATTTGTATTGAAAAATAAAATATTTTTTGTTAGAAGTGTTTTATTTATTCTTACCGCATACCGCGAGAATGAGCGGAGCGGTCATATTTTATTTTATTTTTTTATTGAATTGAATGACGAGACGAGCTTGCCGTTCGCTTGATGGTAAGCGATACGACCACCCATAAACAGTAGCAACACCATCCAGTACCTTGAGTTACAAAGTGCTGTGTGGCATTCCACTGCGCTCGTCATCCTGAGACAAGATGTCTCATTATGTCCAGTAGTTACACTGGCTACAATGTCCTTCAAACCGAAACTATAGTGTATGAACACTGCTGCTTGGCGGTAGAAATAGACATTGCGGTAGTACCCACCCAGACGGCCTCTTACATATGAGAGACCTACCACCAGTAGCAGTCATATTAGGCTGAGAATGGTCTTATGACTCTGAACGTAAACTTAAAGGATCGCCAGGGCAGTGTCACGCACAGCTCAGGTCTGTATTATAATATAAAAGACTCCATCATTTGGGTAGAACAGCCTGATGCTCACTGTTGAGTTGTTAATCTAATCTCTAGAACATCACACGCAGTTAGATTAGATTTTGCAAACCAAAGTAGGTATAGATTCTAGTAGATCCTGAAATCAGGTGAAAATCTTAATGCTCCATTATGTAGCAATGATGAATGGTTTATTAAATCAGGAGTTAAACATTCCTTTCCTTTAGTAGAATCGCAAACTTGCATGGGCGTTTTGCGTCACACACATATTACACTAATATACGTACCTATTAAAAGAATTCTGCAAGTCATTATAATATATTCGTTCTCAAGACTAAACAGCTTATATTTATCATATTTTGAGGTCCATTAGAAGTCTATAGATAGATACTAACTACATTCTATCGAATCTGTCGAAAAGCGCCTACTCATTCTTATAGCAATATGACAAATCTACGTTTTTTGCTATTTATTACTTTTTTTAATAATAAATCGTTTCATATACCTATTTATCCCTTACCATCTAGTGGGAGTCCCTGTTATTCGTATAACGGGTCACCGTGCATAGGTATTATCTTTTATTATGCTTTTATTCAATAAAAAAATAGCTCAAATTTATGCATTGCTAATAGACTTTCGTAAGGGCACTTTTAAGTCGTCGAATGAAATTACTCATATGATTCAGGTCTATTCAGTCTGTTCCATAAAATGATGATCCCTATACCAAGATATATTGAAATGGGACCACTTCGCGACCCTTATTTACTAAATAAAGAAGGAATCAAGGAAATAGGCTCCCAATTTTCAGAGAAATCAGTGTACATACATAAAAAAAAAATACAAACACACGAATTGATAACCTCCTCCTTTTGGAAGTCGGTTAAAAATAGATTTGTGTTTCTCCAAAGTAGGAGAAAATCTTCAGAAAAATTAGTTCCCAATTTAATAATTAATATGAAGCGTTTTACTTCCGCGAAAATTCTATTAATGTTATGAAGGTGGAAAATTGTTGAGATATATTTTTAGATGATTGTTAAAAACCACTCATAAACTATATGTATTCTATATATTAATGTATGTTAGTATCGTTAGGAAACTAATATACATTACGATACATTAAAATTAATTACTTAATTGGTTATTCAATTTAGCAAACTAGATATAGTTTGAAGTTTTATAAATTTTACATAATCAATTCTAACAAATAAAATATAGTTGGAATTATCGCATCTCAAGTCCTATAGAATATTTTAGGGTAGGTAAAATTCCTTGGCATTACTTCTAGCATACTTACGATATAATCTTAAGACTGCTGTTATACTAAAAATACAAACAAATTAAAAGAATTAAAGAAAAATATAAATTGACAACACTAAACACCGATTACGACAAACCCAACCGAAAAATATAAAACAAGAAAATATTCGCACGCACGCATGCTCACGCCTTTTATCCCCGAAGGGGTAGGCAGAGGCGCAACTAGTGCACCCACATTTCGCCAACCATATTCCGTCCCATGATGTGATAGGGGGCGAGAATATCGCCATATCGTGCACAAATTCCAGACTCCAGGCTGATACTGAATAGAAAAATCCAATATCACTTTGCCCGACCCGAGGATCGAACCCGAGACCTCAGCCTTGCAGTCGTACCGTAATATAACTACGCCACCGAGGCAGTCGAAAGAAAATATTCCTTTCAAAAATAAATATCCCCTCATGATTTTTTTTATCACATGGCAATTTGCGTTTTAATTGTTTTTCTAACATACAATAGGATCTTCACTGAAACACTCAACGGTTAAACCGAGCGTATGCTGGTCGCTATCTGAACGGTTAAATTATCTACAAAGCCCTGTAACTCATGAGAAACTTGCGCAACTAAATTCAAATGAAAGACGGTTTCCTAAAAACTCTATATATAGAGAAAATTTGGATAAATTACACATTAAATACAAATGTAATTTACATAACAAAGGGGATATTTCATTATGTTGGTATTCAGGTTATACCGTGTACACTTAAGGAAACTTGGGATATGAGATCCTAATTAGACAGGCATTCATATTATTATTATATGTCTGCGTCTTGTCTTTTAATATTGAATGAGTATGCTTCTGCGAACATATAGTCATTTAGTTGTACAGAAAAAGACAAATAAAAGTGATATTGCTACAGGAACTTCTAGTTACATACGTTTGTGGGTGTGTGTGTGTGTTCTCAGCAACAATTCACAGCGTCTGAACAACTCCTTAGGATTCGCGCAAACGCTCTTGCCTAGAAAAGGCTCTTGCCTAGTCGAGGAGTCCAGCAACGGTGATACTAGTAACTTTTAACATCCTTTTGTTCATTAATGACGCATAGATTGCCACCCATAGCACCCAGAACCGAGACGAATATTTGCGGACCTCACAAACATACATCACGCTGAAGATCGATTCTGCGACCTTTTGTTTCACCCCCGCCAAACCCAAGTTAATCGGTGCCGTAAATAGTCAATTTAATTATATAACACAAATGCTGTTAAAAATACTATATTTAGGGTTTCGTACCTCACAGTGAAAAAAAGGAACCCTTATAGGATCACTTTTTGTCCGTCTGTCGGTCTGTCTGTCTGGCTGCCAAGACCCTTTTTCTCAGGAACGAGTAGAGATATAAAGATAAAATTTATATCGAATACTCGAGTTTACGGTCTCTTTCAGCTGTAAAAAAATCAAACTTGTACGTCAACGCGAACAAAAGGTCCGTTTATATCGCATGTTTTCTCATATTTTGCGACTTCGCAAGGGAATCAAAACCTGTAGGGTACTTCCCGTTGACCTAGAATCATGAAATTTGGCAAAAAGCAAAGTCTTACAGCACATGTAAAGGAAAAAACTGAAAACCGTAAATATGTACTTTGTATGAAGAATAAATCTCTGAAGTCAAGTATTTTATATCAAATAATGTAAGAGTTCCTAAAACGAATATTAAACCTTGACTTCTAATAAATATACAGACATAGCATAACGCCTTTTCCCTTTTTAGGGGTAGATAGAGATGTATCAAACCCACATTTGCACGCCCGCTTTGCTAAGTCCTATGTAATAGAGGTTGCTAGTGGGCCTATTGCCATTTACCGGGCACCTTTCCAGACTCCGGGCTGATACTGAGTAGAACCAATATCACTGCCCAATATCAAACCCGAGACCTCAGCACTGCAGTCGTACTGTAATACAACTACGCTACTGAGGCAGTTATAAGTCATAAATATTTAAGTTGAAAATTGTGTTTAAATGGTAAAATCTTGAACCGCGGTTTGGATATTTTTAAACACAGAAATAACGAACTAATTAATATTATGTTGTATCTTTCCTACGGGAAATCACGGCACGAAGACCGGTCCTTTTAGAAGGCTTGCGTGGGGATATGGATCCAACACATAGAGGCCCCTTAAAGATACATTACTCTAGCTGGTATGTGTACACCTTGCAGGTACTCTCTTTGTCTGTACTTATGGAGGAAACACAGTCATATACAGCGCCCGCGAGGTGCATGGACTATTGCAAAGATGGGAATTATACCGGGTATATGGAAGGGATCTAGCTTGACTGGTTGCTGGGCTATTGATTAAGACAACGGGACGCCTGCCAAGTAAAATATCTCAATTTTATATTCAAGGCAGACGGTGACTTGCCCCCACTAGATAGGGATCCTAAAAGCGGCATATGCCAAGGACGCAACATCGGTGCGGGTGGCTATAGGGTGTCGAGAGGTGTGCACCAATTTCACCATCGCGGGTCACTGACGCGTCCTGGAGCGGGTTTCCTCGCTATTACGCAGATTGAGCACTTCTACCCTCGAGCTCAGGTTCTTAGCTCTTGCGACTTCCACCCCTAGCCGGCCAGTTAAGGCAAGCCAAGGGTCCGGGGGTCTCATTTAGCCCGCACGAAATCGGAGTACGCGGTATCGCCACTCAGCGTCGGCATGCCACAAAGCCGACTATCTTGTATTATTATTATTATTATATCTTGTATTATCTGCGGGCTATCTTGTATTATTATTGAGATAATCGGAGCCACACGCCTTTCAAACATACTAACAAGGTAAAATATTATAACGAAGCTTTTTTATAGCAACGAAATATTACCTTTTCTGCAATAAAGTTTTAAAATTAAGTAGGTAACCGACAAACAATGCATAGCTTACACTAAACTGTTTAGAAACATTGAATTTTGCATTTCATTTCTATATATTATTTAAGTTGGCATTTCCGAAAGATGTTGCAAATTCAACCCCTAAGAGAGGTCAATCATCATCATCATACCAGCCCTGTATTATATACTGCCCACTGCTGAGCACGGGCCTCCTCTACTACGGAGAGGGGTTAGGCCTTAGTCCACCACGCAGGCCTAGTGCGGGTTGACAGTCTTCACATACCCTGGAAATTCTTATGGAGAATTCTCAGGTATGTAGGTTTCCTCACGATGTTTTAATTCACCGTTAAAGCGAACGATAATTGATAAACAATACACACGTAACTTCAAAAACTCAGAGGTGTGTGCCTTCGGTTTTGAACCTCCGGACATTGACATCGGCAGCCCGTTCCATTCCCAACTAGGCTATCGTCCACAGACACAGAGACGTCAATAGGGTATGAAAATTTTATATGAGTCAAAGAAACTCCAATTATTAAAAACGTTAAGTTTCCAAGATGTTGCTCACGTGAAATATTCTCAGAAACACGGCTGATAATATTAATAAAATCTCTACAAAATGAATTTCAAAAGCAGTTTAAGATGATAATACTAGCGAATTGTCCCAAATTCTTTTCCAATCAAACCTGGTTTCATTAAAAAAAGGGTCTTAACAGATAGACCGATAGCCAGACAACAAAGTGATCTTATAAGGGTTCCTTTCTCCTTTTGAGGTTCGGATCCCTAAAAATTACGTGCTTTTTTATTCTACATCACAGAACCTTCCCCCGGTGAGTAACTAATCTTGAACTATCAGTTAGTGACACGTTCCTCCATTATGCCTCCGCGTTGACCCATTTATCTGCCTATCATATTACTGTTGTAGCAAAGCTAACAACTCTATACGTATCGAGTTCTTTGTCGTTATACATAAACATCAACAATATGTATTTGTAATGTAACTTTATACACACAGGTTTTTCTTCCCTAAAGGGTAGGCAGAGACGCATATAGACCTTGTCGCCATTCTTATTCCATCCCATGATGTGGTAGAGAGCTAGCCTATCGCTATATCAAATTCCATCATCCGGTCTACCACGGAGCAGGAATTCAAATATCAACTACTACCCAAAACCTAGTACGGTAGCCATCATGAGTTTAAAGTTACATCCCTGTGTGAAATTGAAAAATGTTGCTTGAATTATAATTAACTCAAAACTATTGCAAATAGGCATTGTGCTATAATATCTTTTGTCAGTATTATGTTCTAAACATAATCCGTAAAGGAAGTTACTATAAACTTAGATACAACCAAAGTCAGTGCACATAGCTTTGACCACACGTTGAAGGGCAACGTAAACTATGATGGAATTTGAGTTGCACTAAATCTACATGGGCGATGGGACCCACAACGTTCCTTTACATACTCTGCTACTCATCTATTATAGAAATATAGCGTGAGAGTCTCTTTCACAGCTTCTGAGTACATGCTACTCGTCACATAAATGTATAAGCCGACCAAATACAAAAGTCACACATTAATCTATGCTCCCACATAAATGGTAATAAAATAAGTACTATCTACATTAGCTGCTTAATACAATAACTATCATTTATAATTTACTTGAAACTCGTGTAACAGGCCCTAGTTGAATGAAATTAAAACATAAAGCGATTTTCGTTTAACTTTGTTTAGAAAAATAAATAATATCGATATAAACAAAAAATGAAATATGGGTATAAAAAATAATTATAACATTATTATACTGCCATCATAGCTGCTATATAGTACCTCTATACATATAAGATTTTCCCAAGAAACCAGTTTCACTTATTTAAAACTTCATAAAAACCAGACGAAGAGGCATAAACTTAAGCTTATTTCACTTGCAACGCTTAATTAAATCTTCATAAAAAATAAGGCATTTACCATTATATACAGAGTTATTTTGACATTGCGCTAATAAATGAAACCACATACTCATCTTTGCCTCTTCTAACATTATGCCAAAAGTCAACCATGAAAAACGATTATGTTCAGCAAAAATCTAAATTTAACTTTCCTGATTTTTATCATTTTGTAGTTTAGTGCGAATATGGCGTGTGCGTGAGTGTTTTCCTGACTGACAGTGTAATGTTGCTGCTGCGACGAATCCTCTTGGAGTAGAAGTAGTGGCATTACGTGTAAAGATAAATTTACTTTTTATTAATATTTATTTTTTTCGAAACTTACACTTTTTTATTTTACATCTATGGTTAAAATAACTGAATTGAAATTGTTAGTTTCAAGGAGAAAGTCATGTGGTTTCATTTAGTAACTCAATGTGGAATGACCCTATATATGCTTATGTACCAAGATGCTCTAGCCACTTTTATATCCATTATGTATTGTCCGACTCGATCAGGATGTCGCGGCGCCACTAACTCAGAGAAAAAAAAATTAATAGCTTTCCTGTCGCGTGTAGTGCGAATGCTTGAGACACTCCAACTCTCCCCTTCCAATCCCATAGTTCCCTCTTAAGTCGTTAACTTACTAACAATACCTCTCCTGTTGTAAAAAATAATAAACACTGAAGCTTCACAAAAATTTCCTTTGATCTCATATTTCCTAAATTAAATTATAGTATGAGGATAATGAATTGTTCAAAGAAAAACTACAATATTATAATATTGTTAAGTCAAACGCGAGGGAAGCTCGTGTAGGAAAGCTTGTGAAATCTTTTTAGTTTTAATAAGCTCCTGGCTACTGATCACCATTTATTAAAACCGGAAATGATTCACCGCGAGAGGATGTTTTTAAAATTGCATACCTATTAGTCATACGGGTGAAAAAACTTGACAAACATATCACTTTTTAGGGTACGATGTACTCGATAAAAGCAAAAACGGCTATAACGGTACGTATTTATGGTTACGATTATTGATTTCATATTATGTTCGTGTTTAATATTATACAATTTGTTTTTCCAGTAATCGGGCTTAAATTTGCAATAAATAGCTTTTGAGTAATCTCAAAAGCTATTTATTGCAAATTATAAATATAAGTATTCATATGAAGTATAATTACTTCATATGAATACATAAATTTTAAGAATAAAAACCGGTTATAAAATAAGTATTATTAGTATATTGCAAGTTTTTATTAGACCCTACAAGTGCATTTAAAAAATGACAAGCTTATATTGCCAAAGTTTAAGTGGCAAGAACAAACATCAAAAAGAAAATATGAAGTAAAAAATTATAGAAATATTTGATAATGCGTTACCAAGTTAGGCTCGATTTTTTTGTAGCTAATGGATGCTTTATTTGGCATCGATTTTCATAAAACATAAACTTACACGTGAGCAGTCACAGTTATTATCCTCCCATTCTACGATGACAATAATATATATATATACAAAGACAGTCGCATTTAGTGTATTCATTCATCCAGCGTTCCGATATTGAATTTCATACGGTATTATTTACGTAAAAGCATTCTGTAGATTTATGGAAATCCAGAACAGCATAATTGTTTAAACCGGTTGAGTAGTTAAAAATATCCTAAATAATAAACTATTTCCTAAGAATATATTATAGGTAAGTGAATATCACGTAACACCTTACATGGCATAATCAAGCAAAAATTCTATAGTGTAATACAATCTCATAAACTTTTAACTCGAATACTGCAGGAGTTCGAGTTGCAGGCAACCGCAACATCGACGCTGTAAAATATTGCAGTTAGCTGTAAAATTTGTCAACTGTATTAAAAACCTTGCTTACCTTGTATTATTAAAAAAAGTAGGGTCACTTTTGTTGCTACTCGTAAATTATACATTATAGTTATTTTAATACACAAACACACACAAAATGCACTTATAAACACTTACACTGAACACAAAGCGAAATATTTAACTATGTCCATAGCGTAGTATCGTAGCGTCGTATCGTAGCGATTGCGTATCGCCGCGTAGCGCTGTAGCGTGCGTGCGCTTGCTAGCCGTCTACGGGTAGACTGGAGCGTGCGGCGGCCGCTACCCGCTACAGCCCTTCTCACTTGATGAACGAGGTTACTCATCTTGTTTGTTCTTTACAGACCGGATCTTTATACAAGGCCCCTTTCATAAACATGCTATATAACGTTAAATGTCTTCTTTTCAAAGAAGCTTTAGATTGAATTTTTTAAATGTCATGTTTTATAAAAATAACATTGTTCTGAATAAAAGGCGTAATTTTTAAACCTTATTCGCTGTTCGAAAATATGAAAAGATATCTATTTTCGAGAAACCAATTTATAATGTAAATCTAAGGATAAAAAATCTTCTACGTTGTTTTAAAATGAATTATAATAACACATCGTTCTTGATTATTTCAACGAAAAAAATGTTTTTAAAAATTAGATAAAATTTTTGTATAAGTAATGAAAATATAGGCATACATTACTCTCTGAGAGCATTGATTCGTCAGTCTGAAATAATTGTTAAAGTGCAAAGAATACCTTGTTTAATAAATATTTTGCTGCGGTTTAATTAATTTCTGCTTTGTTCGGCTGACATGGCGTGGCTTCTAAAATGCAATAATACGTGCAATGCGGTTTTTATTTTTGATAGTTAATATGGCGGTCGATTTAATGTCCTCTATAACAACATGCTAATGTTTAACATCACGTGCAGGGTGGAATAATTAAAAAAAAAAAGGGTGGAATAATTAGGGCTCGTTAACATACATCCGTTATTGTCGTTTTGTTATTATTAACAATACATTTAAGAGGAATAGATTAGAAAGATTAGAAATAGGTTTGTAAACCAAATTGAAAGTTACATTATAATGAGGCGTAAAAACCCAATGGTCGATAGGTTTTTGTTTATTATTTTTACCTTTTTATGATTCGTAATTGTGTTAATAGATATATTACAATAAAAACGTAGTCACAGTTAGGAAAAAATAATTATTCGTCGCTATGAACAAGCCGTTAAACGCGTTATCATTATGTAACGACGTTTAAAATGCGCTCGCTTGGATTTGAGACGTGCCAAGTATACAACCTCTGTTGTAATCTGGTTGAGCATTGTATCTAATGTTGTTAGTATTATGGGACTTAAAGATGTCTTAGGGTGACGACCGCAGTGAAGTATGGTATAATGCGCGCGCGATCAGAATGGTATGCGACTTTTCGGAACTGACACCACTCGGTAGCGTCGGCAAATTCACGCTGATGCTCGAGAGATACAAATTAAATAAATATGAAAAGATTTTGTGGATTTTTATATAACTATAATTACGTATACAGGGTTATTTTGACATTTCGTCAATAAATGAAACTACATACTAGTCTTTGCCTCTGCTAACATTATGCCAAAAATCATCCATGAAAAACTAATATTTTCACCAAAAATCTCAATTTTAATTTCCTGATTTTTTTATTATTTTGTAGTTTAGTGCGAATATGGCGTGTGAGTGAGTGTTTTTCTGACTGAAAGTGTAATGTTGTCGCTGCGACGAATCCTTTTAGAGTAGTAGCAGTGGCATTAGAGTGTGTAAACTTAAAGTTACTTTTTATTGATATTTATTTTGTTCGAAACTTACACTTTTTTATGTTACATCTATGGTTAAAATTACTTAATGTAAAGTGTTATTTTTAAGGATATATGTAAGTCGTTTCATTTAGTAACCCAATGTCAAAATGACCCTGTATATATGTATTTTGTACACACATATACAGTAGAACAGGAGGAAAAATCTGCTGAAATCACTACCTTTTTTGGGTTTTACAAAACTATAATATCTGAAAAGAAGAAGAAAATTTACATTCAGAAATTTACGAAGGCTACCTCGCTCGTAAATTGTCATTTTTGATTTACTTCGATAAGGTTCCATCCCATTCTCATTGCGCGCGGATTATACAGTGCTTCCTAATTGGAAGTTTTGATTGCTTGACATTCAGCTTTACTAATAGCCAATAAAGCAACACTGTTTATATTTTGAAAAAAATCATTAACTTTGCCAATCTGCTACAATATCAACGATATTAATGTTATAAACCTAAAAAATACGTTTGGTATTGTGGGTGTTATGTACTTTGTTCAAAGCTTAGGTTCAGCGCAAATATCTTTAGCAAATAAAAATGTTTGTCTCGGAGCGTGTATTGCTTGCAGGAATTACTTTTTAATCTGTGTACCTACGAACTACCTTAATTAGAAAATATGTACTTGGGTGTTGAAATAATTATGTATATTTACGATGTAGCCAAAAGTATTAAATGCATATGTCATATGTATACATACATAGCATCACGCCTTTTTCCCTTTTCAGGGGTAGGCAGAGGTGTCACACCCACATTTCACCAGCTATGTTAGGTCCCATGAAATAATAATAATCCCTTCCTAGCCGATTTCGGCCACGGCGGCCAATCTCAACGGAGATCAGCCAGGTGCGCAGGAGATATTATAGTGCACAAGCGTGTGCGCAATACATAAGTGCACTCACTATTCCTTCACTCTCATAGTCCGGTGAGACGGCAATCCGACATGACCGGAGAGAGATCAGGCGCAGGACCAACGGCTTTACGTGCTTTCCGAGGCACGGGGGTATCACACCGCCAACTTCCTGACTCCGAGCTGCGACTGAGTAATTTTTAAGATGGAAAAACCCAGTCACAATGTTTTTGGCCCGACCCAGGATTCGAACCCAGGACCTCGGAGCGCAAATCGTACTCGTAACGCGTACGCAATACAACTACGCCACCGAGGCAGTAGGTCCCATGTAATAAGGGGTGGGCCTATTGGCATTTACCGGGCACATTTCCAGACTCAGGGCTAATACTGAGTAGAAAAACTCCACGGGGGTAGCTATAACCTTCACCATATGTGATTATATGTAATTGCATTTTATGTATGTTGTATGCAATAAATGTTTATGTTATTATATTATACATTATATTACATAGGGGGGTCCTAGGATACCAAAATGTCAGTGGCATAGCGTGGGTTCGTGCCGCTCCATGACACCAAATAAACCTCCATTCAACAAGTGTCATTTAAACCCCGATCATCCTCTGCCCCCCCCTCCTTCACCAAAATGTATATTTTACGCATTTTCACTTTCAGTGGTGTTTTTGCGTTGGATTTGGTTGGGTCTATTTCATCTTATTATAAATGCGAAAGTTTATGAACATGTTTGGATGTTTGTATGTTATGCTTTTTTTTTTTTTTTTTTTTTTTTTCGCGGGGAAAAAACGCGTTATCGCTACCACCACTGGGGGGTCAGTGGAACGGTTATGTTGGTTTCACCGGTCTTACAGTCCAATGTCGACACTTGGGAGTATAGCATCATCCAGGCGAGCATTGGACCGAGTCCCTAGCCCTATGTACACCCTACACCGGCATACCAACCAAAACCCGCGGTGGCCTTCTTCAGCGCATACGGGACGGCCCCGGGGTATCTTGTTGCACGAAGATATCTGCACGGGACCGCCCTTGCGCGCTGCCGCATTGCGGCCCTTCTCTATATAAGAGGACTCTGATGCCCCCAAACTCTAAAGGACGCTTATGGCGTCTACGACAGCGGGAGACCGACCACCCGCATCGTCGTCCACCTCGAAGTCACTTGAATTGGACTGAGCAGACCCTCACTGCTCACCCCGCGACTTTCTCTAAGCCCCATTCAGTCGCCTCTTACGACAGGCAGGGGATGCCGTGGCGAAATTCTCTAGATGCCCCCAGACCACAGGGCATGAGGCACCGGTCAGTCGTCCACCCGGCGCCTCCGTCGTCTCCTCTGGCTACGGGCGGGATCGTTCTGCTCACGATCCCGCTCGGCGCTCTCCTTCCGCGAGATGACGCACTCGCAGAAGGAGTTCATCGCTCGCCATGACCTCCAGCCACCGATCATGGCGGACACCACGGCCGGCAGCGAGAGGTCTCCTCCGACGACTGCTCTAAGAGCGCTGCGTTGTAGGTCCCAGGCTGGGCACTCCTCGAGAGTGTGATTGACTGTGTCCTCGCGGCCGTTGCCACAATGGTGGCACACGGCGGACTCCTCCTTTCCGATCCGACACAGAAACGAGCCAAAACATCCGTGGCCCGTCAGCATCTGTGTCAGACGGAATGTCGGCGCACCATGGCGCCTGTCAAGCCAGCTTGAGAAGACAGGTCGCACTGCCGCGACAGTCCTCAAGCCCGCACTCGGGCTCTCCAGCCTGGTATGCCACTCCTCCACGGCGGCGCTGCGGATGGAGGCCAATTGGGCCGTGACCTCCGTCGGAGCCAGTCTTCGCCCGAGACGGGACGCCTCCTCACGCCAGAAAAATACTGACGAGTTGTATGTTATGCTTAGGCACATAGGCATTATAATCTGTACATGTTTATGACTGCGTCGGGCCATATGCCATATAAATATTTTACATTTCGGAAGAGATGAATCATGAAACAGTTCAAACTTTGTGCGTAATTTAGGAACCGTGAAGGTAATATTTTTTTTTTTATTTGATATAAATTAACGAAAGTGTATACAATTATTTGAAGTGATTTTCACTTGCATATGTAGCAATTTAATCAAAGGATTTTCTTTATATTTTCCTATGAAACAATTTTATGAAGATTTTAAAATTAAGTGGGCCATCAGTGGTTCAATTACTTTATAATTATGTAAGATAAAGCCTAACAAATTGCCCAAACATCGCCGTTTTTAACAATTTATAAGATCATTCATAGTAGTATTAAAACACAAGATTTTATTTATTTATTTATTATTACACTAAATTATAACATCAGTTACAGTTTACAACCAATACGATGCTATAAATAATACATTACATTATAAGTATATCCGTAATATTATTAGCAAATTTCATTTTTATCTTTGTTCTACACATTTATATGCTGCTTCAATGAATTTCGGTAGGCTACAATTAAATATATCAATATCCTGTGAAATAACGTTTAAAATATAATAGATAAGCTCATAAAGTCTTAATATCCATCACTTTAGTTCCAATTTAATTCACGTCAGTCTCTTTCCCATCTGTCGAGTCAGAATCGGATTCCATCGAAGTATGAATCACTCAAACAAATCCTATAAAAATTAGCCAATCTCGTTTGAAGACCGTAAAACCGTTGTTAGCACTACTTTGCAGTAATCGTGGCGGTATATCACTGCGGTTTAAACGAGTCTTTGAGAGAATTACTAGGAATCGGAAAACCATCTTCGTGGTAGTTGCAGTTTTCACAAAATGTCGTATTTTCTGTTAAAGCTATTATGAAGTCAATATTTATTACTTTTATGAGTGAATAGTGGTAAACAAGTGAGTCAGTGGTTAACGATAATGAATGCCCACACTGCCAGAACTATACTATACTATCGCTCTTATACGGTAGCCACATTTTACCATACACATATATATTAACTATTCTGGTTCGGTAAGAATGCGTTGTAATATGTTACACTACTAACTACGTATCAAACAATATACCCAAACCATTATTAAATTATACGGACATACCATTTTTCTGCATCATTCCTATTCCACACTTAAATTCCTATTATATATTTTTGTTATCATAGAAGGTTGACTCTGAAATGCGTTTTCGCTGAAACAGAAAAAAAGAGATGTCCATTAAGTTACCGTCTTCCTATAATTTCTGACTTAAATTTAAGCTCAACGAAACACTATATTTGTTTCGTATACGGACGGCATAATTGTTGCACCCGTAGAGAAGTGCTACATCTCTCAGTACATTTAGCAGGTACAGGACAGTGGCGCCATCTACTAATAAAGAATAAATACCACCCATCTCTATGCCCCCGGTATTGCAGATGTTCATGGGTGGCGGTGATCACTTACCATCAGGTGAACCGTATGCTCGTTTGCCACCTACATCATAAAAAAATCCCTGTATTACATACAAGGCTGGTACTATTATTGCCCACAGCTGCTGGTCGGGCCTCTTCTACTAAAAGGGTTTAGGCCTTAGTTCGCCATGCTGGTCTACCGCGGTGGCAGACTTGACATACCTTCGAAATTCTTTTTGGAGAATTCTCAGGTATGTAGGTTCCTCACGATTTTCCTTCACCGTTAAAAAGAACAACAATGTGCGCATTAGGTTTTGAACCTGCGGACATCCACCTCGGCAGACCGTTCCATTCCCAGCTAGGCTATCGTGCAAATCACAGTAATAGGGTAGTTGACTACTTTTTAAAAATACAATTTTAATAGTATGCTATTCAAAATCTTGCTTGCTTCCTATTGCATATCTTACTGTAAGTATTTTACGATATTGGTTGGCAGTGGCTCAGTTGTAACCATGATATTGCTCATGCAGTAGGCGCTTACCTCGAGGCAGAACATGAGCTAGTCTGTTAACAGGCCAGATTATGAGTTAAATGCAGGAACTGTTGCGGATCAACTTAGACATCTTCCGTCAGAGGAAGACCGCAGCCGTCCTTAATGCACCGAAGAGGGCCACCGCGGAGTTTTAGTTGGTATGTCGTGCGTAGGGTGTATATAATGTTAGGCTATGAGTTAAATACGGGGGAACGACTATTGCGTACCACTATCTAATGAAAGGCGCAACACAGACAATCAACTGTTGTACTAGGTTCAACACAAAATGGCGGCCATGAGCTGTCTATAATTCCTTTTCACACAATGAATAAAACCAATAGGTTCAATAAATTACTTATTTAACCACGTAACAAATAGTGGATGAGATGTCAGTTGAAATATTGACAGCTCGTTGCGGCTACATTGTGTCGTATGCACAGAAGTATAAGAAGCAGGTCGTATGTCTGGCGCAGTTGACCGCGTCGTCGCGCCAACTTCGTTCAAGGAAAACGTTCGAAGCAAACTAAGTCTTATCTCCACTATAATAAAGGTAAAATAGTAGGTTCGTTAATTTATGTGGTCTGCAATTACGAAACCTATTCTAGTGCTTTCACTAACAGAAAATTAGTGTTTTCGAGTAGTATAGGCTTTATTTTCATTTTATTTATTACATGAAACCTAGCATAGCTCGCGAAATATTGGTGTGATATACCTCTGCCTATGCCTGAAAACGAAAAAAGACGTGATGCTGTGTATGTATTTTTTAAGCTATTGCATAGCTTCTATCGCGGGCCTTGAGCGTGGAGACCGAATCCAGAAATTCCGTAACGAAAATAACCTCACATCTTTTTTATCTTACTAATATGAACCTTAAATACAATGCGTAGAAGCTATTTCCCCAGCGTTGGCACGGCACGAGTACAGAAGAATCGAACGTAACATTCTTTTTTCAAATTTTGATTTATTCTACTTTGGTTGTGATGACCATTGCATTTCTGACATTTATCAATAACAAGACTAAACGTGCGTTGCTCGCGTTTAAAAATCTACTTTATGTGGTAAGCGTAAGATCGAATTTGTGTTTAGTCAATCAAAATTTGTGATAAAAAATGCTATGCAAGCTATAGCTTTACCGCGGCAGTCTCCGAGTGCCACACGTATTTTTTATCCCAGGAAGTATTTCATCCAGCCGTGACTCGTGCAAAAGCCATTTCTAAATTGTCGACGCTTGAAAATTTGATAAATGATACCTTCCAATATTTTGTGTACGGAACTAAGCGTGCTAGGGCGGGCGACGAGTGGGTGTCTCTGTATAGTCTGCATTGAACTGTGTTCCGTGCTAATTTGTGTCCATACGACCCAAACATCCATGATCAATGTGTGTGTTCACGCTGTGTTTCGCCGATATGGGGTTAAGGACCTTTGCACACCACATTTAATCTATATCACCAGACGACGTGTATTAAAACTAAATGTGTAAAAATATAAATCGAATTTGTAAATCTGGGCAATAAAACGCGATTTCACGTTCATCAAAGGGTTTTGGAACATAACCTGTATTTCATATTTTTTTTCATGATTACTCAATCATTGATGTATTGCTCACATAATTTGGTGCGATGGTAATGTAAGGAGTGGGAAGTTCCGCTATTTGGTAGCTTGTCCCCTCCTGTATTCCAGTTGTGGAAGACGCGACGAGTACACCACAGTTTGGCGAGCTTCCCCCTCTTTATACGATAGATATCAAATCTATAACTAAATCCTAACTCAAACAATGTCTATTTTTGCGCATCGAAAAACGCCCTAAAAGTCGAACCCAGATCCTGGATTCTACAACCTAAATAAACATGAGATCAATGAAGTCACTGTCATAATTAAACTGTCAGCAAAGCGCCGTAATAAAATAAACAATTACTCACAATCATGTTAATAATAGGTAATTATTTCCTGACATCGATGCATTGAAATATTAATTTCGTACACCATAAATTCAATTTATGCGCAAATTCTGCTACATTTCGGGACAAGTGGCAAGCAAATGAATAATATTTTAGTGAAATATGGAAGCTTCTTTGATTTTAATAACTCTGATTGTATAATCAATAATATCATGTTTTTGGCATTTTAATTAAATAAATAAATACAGAGCAATTAAATGAATGATGATTAAACATCGCAACAATAAGTATTAGTAAAAATGAGTTAGTAAATTTTCGACTTTAATTTATACAAAAGTGTCAAATCTTGTACGTAATTAACAGAAAATAATGATTTAATTAATATTTGCATTAAGTAACTATAGCGTAGCGGCCACACTATGGCTATCAGCAAAATCCCGCCAACAATAGCGAAAGCTTCAGTAAGCTCTACAAACAAAAGAATTATTAATTACTTTTGCCCGCGGTTGCACCCGAGTAAGAATTGCGATTCGAATGCTAAGTTTTAATAGGGAGTTACTTATTTTCCACTCACTTATTTTCCAAAAGATAAAAGCAAACAAAACCAATTAATTTTGTAGTTCAACTTTGCCTAACATAAGAACACCTTTCATGATATAACGAGCTCTGGTCCAATTTATAGACCTCATTAAATTTAAGAAATATGTTTTATAACTCGCAAAAATACTAGCTCAGACAACCTTAGGTTAGGCGAGACGACATGACTAGATCTACCATCATTTAAATTGTCGACACCGGATAAAGTGTAAAGCTTGTAAAGGTCGCAAAAACCCGCTGGATGCAGGCAGCTTCTGACAGGATGGTCTGGAAATCTTGGGGGGAGGCCTATGTTCAGCAGTGGACTTCGAAAGGCTGAAGAAGAAGTAGAAGGATAAAGTGGTATGAACTGCGAAAATTTTATTACGAGACTGCTTCGATCACACATTTTATTTACACACACACTCACGTCTTTTATCCCCGAAGGAGTACGCAGAGGCGCAACTAGTGCACTCACATTTGGCCGTGCGTATTCAGTCCCATGATGTGATAAAGGGCGAGCCTATCGCCATATCGGGCGTGAATTCCAGATTCCGGATTGATACTGAATAGAAAAGTCCAATACCACTTTGCCCGACCCGGGGATCAAACCCGAGACCTCAGCACTGCAGTCGTACCGTAATACAATTACGCCACCGAGGGAGTCATTAGGCACATTTTATCTCGTTTGAAATAAAAATAGAATAATGTTACGTTTCTGTTCAATTTTGTATTTGTTTACTGTCATCTAGGGACTCAAAACGGATATTTTTGTCAACTCTCCCGCGGACATTTTAAAGACCAGCAAGTCCCTGGAATCTCGGTCGAAAGGTTACCCTAAACATGACAAAATGTCCCAAGTGGAGGTCAGAAGTCCGCCTCGTTAAAAAGGTTAAAACGCTGTCTTTACTAAAATGTCTTAAATTTTCACCTTTACTTTACTCATAAAGCTGATTCAAGTTAAGCGTGAATTCTTGTAACCATTCGGGTTTTTTTTTAATTCGTATTAATTTGTATAAAAGCGTTTTGTTGTTTGCGTATTTTGAGGATTAAACTTCAATTTAAAAACCGGTCAATTGCGAGTTGGACTCGCGTACCGAGGGATTCTTACAAACTTGCAGGTAAGGTTTTCGTTTCATTGCAGCGCGTCACTCTATCTAGGTATATAATTAATCAAAGAAACTACCCTTATTTTCAAAGCTTAATAACTTATTTATTTTTGCCCCAATTTTGATAATTCTTATTCTGTTGGATTTTGGATGGCATTCATTTTTGATAAATGTATTTAAAAAAAGTAGCTTACCTTCCTATTTGGTGTGTGCAGTCTATTTGTAAACAAATACTTACATTACTGTAATATACGTCCTCGTGGTCTGTGGGGAATGTGATGCCGAAACTTTGTCGGCGCTGCCAGTGAGTGACGTAGACATTAAATTGTTATTTTCAGATTGCTACATCTAGAACTCACAAATCATGTGAGCTCAATTCCCAAGCTAGTAATAAACAGCTACTACATTCGCGTAGAGTGCTACGAACTTTCGTGATTCCAACATGTAGAAAAGTTTTAAGAAGTATCATTTATAAAAGAAAACTTGTACTCCGTTATGGTTTTATCTAGGAATGAGTAAGTGCAATATACAACAGTAATTCATCAATATTTATGGAGTCAATCACGAATTCGAATTTACATGAAGACTCGAATTTATTTTTGGATTTAAACATATAGTAACCCAGTCTTCGACTAAAACATTTTGAACCAATTCTAGAGGGCTTAGACGCCGCATAGTCAACTATTATGCAACAAATTGAATTTAAAAACTGAATAGTGAGAACCTTTATTATACTAAATTTATCGAAATCTTGATCTTTTCTGAATCGGTAATAGGCCACGAACTTAACGGGTGTGAGTGGATGGGTGCGAGCTGCTCAAAACCGAGATGGTTAGCGCTCACTTATGGAAGCCTACGTTTAGCAGAGGACGATGATACGCTGATAGAATAGACTAGAATCTTACTTCTTACTAATATTATAAATGCGAAAGTTTGTGAAAAAGTTTGGATATTTATATGTTTGTTTGAAGTAAACGCAGAAACAACTAAAAGGATTTGGATGAAATTTGGCACAAGGGTAGATCATGTCCTGGATTAACATATAGGCGCCTTTTTATCCCAGTAACTAGCTCCCATTGGAAATAATGGATATTTTTATTCCGATTCTTTAAGTAGATGGTAATGAGGAGGCTATTCACGCGAGCGAAACCGCGAGCAACACCCAGATATATATAATTTATTACTAGGATTTGCCTAGGCTCGCTCCACTTGAAAAATTTACCGCAACAAATTGCCATTGCGCGCACTTTTCTGCCATAATAGATAGACGATATTTAAATCCAAAATTTGGTCTAGTTATGCGCTAAATTACATCTTACCTAGTCCATTCAGCGGTTTTTGTGATAGCTACTTAAAGACATAAACATATTCACAAAGTTGCGTATTCATATGTATTAAGTAAGTTTAGTAAATAGTAGGATTACAGTCTCGTCAGTCGACTTTGGAAAATTTATTATCTCTCAGCAGTCGGCACAATTATTGCGGCCTAATAGACACCGGCTATACATAGGCTACTCCCGGAACGCGACACACTTACATCGGCCACCATAACGGGTTTTACACCTTGTGTGCGGTGGTCGGTAACCGGGTGGATACAAACACCCTACCACCATATCAATCTCGAAAGACAGAATTTGTTAACATTTTGTTTTTAATTAGTGTATAAGGTAAAGTAAAGGTGTCTTACAACTATAATAGGGTAGTCGACCACTTTTTTTAATACATTTATCAAAAATGTATGCAATCCAAAATCAAACGGAAAAATAATTTTCAAAATTGAGGCAATAATTAGAAAGTTATAAAGCTTTGAAATTTGGGGGAAGGGTAGTTGTCAAATAACAGTAATATGACACTGTGACGTCACCGAGAGTCGCCGGCCATAACGCTGCGTGCGTGCGAAAGAGATAGCGCGATATCCCCCCACGTCCCCACTTTTGATCACAACAATATTTCATATATGAATATGATGCTAATTTCACAGAATAATTTCTTTTCGTATTATTTTCTGTTATATTTATACTAATATTATAAAGCTGAAGAGTTTGTTTGTTTGAACGCGCTAATCTCAGGAACTACTGGACCGATTTTGAAAATTCTTTCACTAGTTAGAAGCTACATTACTCCTGAGTGCTATAGGTTACTTTTATTCCGGAAAAACTTTCCCACGCGGGCGGAGCCGCGCGCAATGCTAGTATAAAATAATTTACAAAATCAAACATAGGAAACTACCTTATTACCTCCATATATATCAGTATCAGACCACCGAACACAACATTTAAAACCCAGTATAGTGGTCCAGGTATATAGACTCCCCCCTCGCAGCAAACGTCGGAGGGACGACCTCCGACCTCCCTAAGCGGGCCTGCAGGTATCGGGCGGACATCACTACCGGGCAAATAATGCCCGAGAGGCTGGCGTGCAGTAATCCTTGCACGCCTATGATATTACCGAGGTCTTATTCCTCGGACTGCGAGGGGTTTTTCCCAAGAGCCGAATCCTGCAAGGGTTGCGGTTGCATGCACATGCGCACCTCGCGACCTTCGATATAAAGGAGAGAGAGTAGAATGGCGGGGTTTTAGTCGGTAGGACGGTTTATACCGGTGAATCCAGCAGAAATCTCTAAATGAATTTGTCCGGTTTTGTCCGACTGCCTCGTTGGCGTAGTTGTATTACGGTACGACTGCAATGCCGAGGTCTCGGGTTGGATCCCCGGGTCGGGTCAAGTGATATTGGGTTTTTCTATTCAGTATCAGCCCGGAGTC
Organism: Sphinx pinastri; assembly: GCA_947568825.1. Classification (NCBI taxonomy): domain Eukaryota; kingdom Metazoa; phylum Arthropoda; class Insecta; order Lepidoptera; family Sphingidae; genus Sphinx; species Sphinx pinastri. Next base: position 6,701,978 of record OX387620.1, read on the forward strand.
TGGAATTTATGCCCGATATGGCGATAGGCTCGCCCCCTATCACATTGTGGGACGGAATAAGAACGGCGAAAAGTGGGTGCATTAAGTTACGCCTCTGCCTACCCCTTCGGGCATAAAAGGCGTGAGTTTAAAAAAAAAAATATTGTCCGTGTTAAAAAAAACATGGTGGTATGGTAACTTACAAAATCCTACAGTTCTCTACCAAAAACACTACACATTTGCCTTTATAATGAATGCGCCGCAATCTCTGAATGAACAATGAAAAGTTGACAATTCATAAATCCTCTCCGCACGTGTCGTACTCCAAATTCCCATTTAACTTCAGACCTTGTTGACTCAGCGAGAGCCAGTTACAAATTACACCTATTGTTTACAACTGGTTAGGATCTTGCGTAATGCCAAAATCAATGTAAATTGGGCTCTAAAGTTTCGGCACAGAATGCTGATTGTTCTTCGGTTACTTTGGCGATCGGCTGCGTAATTTTTTATTGTGACTTTACCTGGTGCTAAATGTATTTCATTATAATATACTGATTGCTACGCGGTATTGGGTTTACGGTGTGATATAAATGATGAGTTCTTTAACGAAGACGATTCATCATTCTGTTAGGTTCTTCTAGTCAGATGACTAGAATACTTACTTACTTAGAGATCTAAGTAAGATTTTGATCATCATATAATCATACCATAGCACAAAACCTCAATAACGATAAATAAAAGTTGAATCCATGATTTTAATATAAATAAACATTGTTATTATTTTCCTTCAGTTTTCAAAATTCACATCCAGGTTTAAATCTCTCTCTATGATATAAAGATACATAAAGCATGTTTTTTACGCCGAACATAAAGCCACAACTTATTTTTTAAACGAAACCTAAGTATATATATTTACTCTTAAAGCGAAAAACCACTTTTGCGAAAACTAAGACTCATACCTTTTATAATATTTGAGTAAGTTATTAGTCTACTCACTTTGAACAGATGTTTTTTCACGTAAATCGTTATGTCATGTTATATAAAATATAATGACTGCGACATGTCTCCCTTGACCTTCAGCGCTACTCTTAGAGAGGTAAGAATTAGCTCTACTAATATTATCTATATACATGAAGAAAAACTTTGTACCCTATTTAAGCGCATTGCGCGCACGGAGGCTTGTGAGATTTGGCATAATTAAACTTCATATAGAGTTATTTACTTATTTTTTATTTCGTCTGAATTTCAACCAGTCAGTGACCATTAGTATTATATTAATGCGAAAATGAGATCGTTCATCTGAATACTACTTCTGTTTAGGTAAGCAACTGTTCTTATTAAAATAGAGTTGAAAAATCATGGAAAGAAACTATCATAGCTCAAAGCCTGCCGCCCAACTAAAAAATTACACATTCTCTTGAAACGTATTTGATTTACAAACGTAGCCTGAAATATCCACTTTGCCTAAAACAGCAAGTTAAATTAAAGTTGCCTGGGGAAAACTTAATTACTCTTAATATTTTCACCGGATAAGACCAATCATTTAGAAGATTGACTTCATGATCGTTTAAAAACAAGCCTAATTCGATGAGGCGTTTTCTTTTGTGCTTTGTTTTGTTCCCAGCTCCCACTTATCTTCAATTGCTACGTCCTATCAATTATTCTGTAGACCTTTCGCAGGATTCCGCAGTTACTATACGCAGTGTATAGTCATCGCTTAGCCTGAGTAAATTGGTTTTTAATAATTAAATTACTTTAGAACAATTGTACATTAGCGGTCAAATTTTATTTTAACTGGCTGATAAGATTTACTTGAAAATTTTATACAGGTCTTTATAGTTATTTCTACTAAAATAATAGAAATTTTACTTTTTAGACTCACGCTCATATTTTCAATGTGCATTAAACTTATCATTAGGTTCATTATACTATATCAGACTGTATAAATTAACGCATGGGTTTACAATAAATATTCAGGCATAGGTAGAAATGCATACTCTTTGACCATCTTATTTTGCTCTTCAATGTGATTAGAAGCGGTTTTCGATATATAAAGGACTAATCCCAAAACACAGGCGACTGGCATGTTTTTCGGATAAATTTTCGCTCAAATATAAATTGGCTGACTTATGGATCTATCCAGGATTTCATGATATTTAAAGCATAAAAACGATACCACCAGACCTCGATAGTAATGATACGCGCATACTCACGCCTTTTATCCCAGAAGGGGTAGGCAGACGCAAAAACTAGTCCACCCACTTTTCGCCGTGCGCATTCCGCCCATGATATGATAGGGGGCGAGTCTATCGCCATATCAGGCACAAATGACGACGCGACGTGCAATCTTTGTTTCCTTTTTTTGTAACATTTTATATAATATTTTTTTATGTCATTTGTACATACATATACATATATATATATATATATATATATTACATATATACATATACACTCACGCCTTTAGTCCCCGAAGGGGTAGGCAGAGGCGCAACTAGTGCACCCACTTTTCGCCGTTATTCCGTCCCATGATGTGATAGGGGGCGAGCCTATCGCCATATCGGGCACAAATTCCAGACTCCGGGCTGACACTGAATTTAAAAAACCCATATCACTGCCCGACCCGGGAATCGAACCCAAGACCTCAGCATTGCAGTCATACCGTAATACAACTACGCCACCGAGGCATGATGTCATTTGTACGTCGTCATAAGCTGTGACCAAAAAATATGTTCTCTTTCTTTCTTTCAAATTCCAGACTCCGAGCTGATAATGATCAGAAAAATCCAATATCACTTTGCCCGACCCGGGAATCCAACACGAAACCTAAGCATTGCAGTCGTACCGTAATACAACTACGTCACCGATGCAGAAAGTATTGCAAAAGAAAACCCAATCTAAGAGCGAATTAATTTTGAAATAAGTTTTAATGCACAAATAGCCTTTCATAGAAGGATATAGGAATTACATAATAATTGGCATTATGGTCTATACATTTAGTTCTCGCTTACCTAAATTTTCAGCATTTCGGCATTAAATCCAATATGACATTACGACCTCGGACTAAATCGCCAAGTTATTTTAACCTAGTTTAACTCTAAAATGTGCACGTCTTTATTAAAGGTACATTGTAGTATTACATCTATTCTAGAATATTCATTTGATTTTTTTGAGTCTAATGTAATGATAAAATCACGTTTCAAATCAAAGTTATTTTTAAAAAATATAGGTGAACTCGATTGGATCCCTACATCCATATAAATAAGGAGACGCGATTAATTTTAGTTTCTATTGAATATAAAATCTTTAGATTTGACATGAAAGAAATGATGAATAGCAATGTTTTTATGACTATTTTCTAAAGAAAAAAATGTATGTAATAAATATAATATAATATAATATATATAATTCAATCAATCAATCAGCCTGTCGCCGTCCACTGCTGAACGTAGGCCTCCCCAAGTGAATGTATATAATTATTATGTACATAATAATTAACTATCTACAATAAAATAAACTGTAATTTTTAATTGCCCAGAACCAAGCTTTAATGTATTTTTACTGAAAAAGAAGTAAATATTATTACTAGCAATTAAGGCTCAAAAGAAAAATATGTTGAATAATATATCAGTTCTCGTCTCTTGAATAACTCTTCTAAGGGAGGCAAAACGTAATACAGTAAATTAAAATGCACTCTTATATTTTTATTTCATTCTTATTCATAAATATAGCACATGTCGCGGCAATCTATATATATAAAAAATCGTGTCACAGTGTTTGTTACCATATTCCTCCGAACCAGCTGAACCGATTTTGATGAAATTTTATATTCACACTTGGTAGGTCTGAGAATAGGTTGTTATCCTATTTTTCATTCTCCTAAGTGATAAGGGTGGCTCACGCCAAAAAAAACATTTTTATTTTTCGGACCGTTTTTTTTATGATGTGGCATTACAAAATACACACAACCCTAAATTTTCTACCTTTAGTGTTGCTTATTTAATATCTATGTATGTTAGTCTGTACCAATATTATAAAAAGGAAAAATATGTATTTCTGCGTTTTTGTATTTTTGTATGTTAAAAATATAAGGAATAAACTACTTGACCGATTTAAAAAATTCTTCACCAATATAAAGCTACATTATTAGCGAGCAACAAAGGCTACTTTTTATCCCAGAAAAATATAAAGCGGGACTTTTACCCCGGAAAACTTTTTCACGCGGGCGGAGCCGTGAGCATAAGTCTATTTTAACATAAAATTGCTGGGGGTAGGATATTTGTAACCGCCCGAACAGCGACCACCCCGTACACCGGCGAGGGATCATCTCTAGTTAGTCACCATTCTATCTCAGCCGTAGTCAACCTTTTCTATATGAGTTACAAAGGCGTCAATTATAATACCTTGAGCCAGAACGTAAATTCATTGACATATGTGCTTAAGTGTCTAAAAACTGAATTAAAATTGGAAGTTTTATTTATTTTATACAACGTTTTCAAAAATAACTGAATGAATTTATTGTTATATGCAAGGGCGTCGCCGAGGGGGGGGGCTGCCAGCTGCCCATCCCTGCCCCACCCCCTAGAGATTCTAAAAAAGTTGCCAAATGACAATTATTTATAAGTTTTATTTATTGTACAGTCAAGAACTCGTGAAGCTTTACACGTTGAACTCTGTACCGTGATTATTACAATCGCTGTAGATGTAAGGCTCGTACTACAAGTGAAAAGCTTCATGTGCTCTCGACTTTACCTACAATTCATACTTTTCTCATTCTCCATATCAACTTGCCTTGCTTATATGGTTAGCATACATCTCAAGTGATTGTGGGAAAAGTTTCTTTAGTTTTAGAGAAATTCCTAAAAGCCGGCGGGCCTCGACCCCAGTCCGCTTAGCATCAGGCGTAGAAAAGTCACTTTGCTATGACCGTATAAAAAATGTCAAAATAATATCACTTTAATAAAAATTTAAATACTATTTTCGTATAAAATAACATAATATAATGTCTGCCACCCATGTAATAAAGAGGCTGTATAACCTTTCTTTAGAATCTATCGTAGGCTATTCTTATCGCATTCAAATGGGTACGCATAAACGACAATAAATTTAATATGTTTGCAAAAAATACATAATATTGCTGCAGATTCATAGAAAAATAAACCGCTTATAAATAACGTTAATGCGTAACGTCCTATTTCAATCAAATTTCAATTCAATTAGACAGTATAATTGTAAAACAAAAGAGAATTTACATATAGATATTATAACTATTTAATAATAAGATTGAATTAAAGTGTATATTATAAGTTCCTACAAAATATTACGTATTTAGCACTATCGACTTCTCGTACGCGCATTATATTATTGTTTCTGACAGTAAGTAATTATATTGTATTTCTCTAAGTAAGTGAATGTAATTCTTGTAGAGAAATAAATGTCTTAAACCATTAATCAATTATAACAATACAATTTTCAACGTTACAATCCAATCTGACGAGTAAAAGAACGTCAAAGCAGTAAATTAAAGTAAATTTCTTCCTGGCGATAAAATTTCCCCCTATCGCGCAAACCATTTAGTTTTATGCGCTTTCATTTTTGATACCCCTTAGAAAATGGGAACTTCACTTAAACGACATAATATGGTCGACGGGAGCGCATTGTATAATGTACTTTTTATAAGACTGTTAAACGCACAACGATTATTTGAAAAATGGGCTAAACACAAAAAAAGAACTTGACATTTGATACATTAACGGGAACGCCCAAATCCTCATGCCTCATTTAGACACTGAACGAATTCTCCCGTTATTCGGGTTATTCCGCTGTTTACATACTCGTATACGTAACCATTCGTCTGTATTCGGCAACTATCTAAATAAGGGGTCAGACAAAACTTGTGTGACAGTATCACCAAGTTGTTCCGATCTCTGGGAGATACAAGATACGAGTGGACAGGTTCACGCAGTGCAAATGACAATATAGCATGGCGTCGATGTAAAACCTTAGGCTGTAGCCAAGACGTCTTTCTACAATCGGCAATGCCAATAGGAAACAAAAAAGTGTATGGGAATGACATTTACTGGTGGTAGGTCTCTCATAATTAAGAGTCCATCTGGGTGGGTACCACCGCAATGTCTATTTCTACCGCCAAGCAGCAGTGTGCATGCACTGTTGTGTTTCGATTTGAAGGACATTGTGGGCAGTGTAACTACTGGTCATAATGAGACTTAACATCTTATGTCTCAGGATGACGAGCACATTGGAATGCCACACAGTACTTTGTAATTCAAGTTGCTGGATGGTGTTGCTACTGTTTATGGGTGGTCGTATAGCTTACCATCAGGCGAACGGCATGCTCGTCTCGTCATTCAATGCTATAAAAAAAAAAAAAACCGATCGATAAGTTTGTCGCTAGAATATGGCATTCCCATATATTTTAATTGTTTTCTATTGGCATTGACGATGGTAGAAATGCGTCTTGGCTGCAGCCCCTGACATCTATTCTTTACAGCCATTATCGGGCTTCAATTGGTGACACAAGATGTTAAGTTTCAAATAAAGTTTATTATTGTATAGAAATAATGGCAAAGTCAGAATAAGGGGTTTTATTAAAAAAAAACATCATCATGGTTAGCCATTAGCAGTCCACTGCTATGTTGAACATAGTCATAATTTCAATAAAATAATTGTAATTTAGTTATTCTATACAATTTTGTTCCAATTTCCATTAAAAATATTTCGACATATTGTTAAGCCTTAATATGTCAACTATTATTGATTTTAGCGTAGTTACAGTAGCAAATGCACTCTAGAAAAGGATAACACAGCGGTAGGCCGACACCTTTGAGCCCGTTGGGAGAGTACCCAGCTCATTGTGAAACGAATGCCTGCAGTTTTGATCCTCCGACCGAGAAAATTGATTCTATGATCAGAAAATATTTATCTCCGCTCTTGGTGCTCCGAGACTCAATATATCTCTTAGTTCATGTTACTCACTGTGAGGTCAATATTGTGTGAAAACTGTGATATAGAATATATTTCTTATTTACTGTCTAACTTTTCCTCGTCAGTTACAAAACTACGTATAACTTGCAAGTTATCGTAAGGAAATATTCAAGTTACGTTTCGATTTGTACTGTATAATAAGCTAATATACTACAAAGATATAAATATGTACGATAGTAAACAACAAATTTTGATCAAACGTATAAATTTAAGAATAAATATTGTTCTTTTTAAACAACGAAATATTGTAAAAAAACTATATAAACATTACACAGCAACTAATGGTCAGGCCCGGCTTCGTACGGGTAGCGCTAATTATCTAAAGCCAGATGCCGATGATGACAAAGAATTACTAAAAAACAAAACTAAATGAGCTGATCGCTACCAAATTTTGCCAAATCATCCGCCAGGCAAGTCTGAAGATTACCTAAAATTTTCTTTGAAGCGCTCCAGCCGTTTTGGAGTCCATATGGACCAGAAATACACGCAATTATTTTTATAATACACACACACACACACTCACGCCTTTTATCCTCGAAGGGGTAGGTAGAGGCGCAACTAATGCACCCACTTTTCGCCGCACGTATTCCGTGCCATGATGTCATAGGGGGCGAGCCTATCGCCATATCGGGCACAAATTCCAGACTCCGGGCTGATATTGAATAGAAAAATCTAATATCACTTTGCCCGACCCGGGGATCGAACGCGAGACCTCAGCATTGCAGGCGTACCGTAATACAACTACGCCACCGAGGCGGTCATTTATTAGTTATTTTTATAATATGTTGATATATAAAGTATATTCAATGTAAACTTGTTAAACGACTTCATTTTCCAAGAGTGGTCCGCTGCTGTTCCCAAATGTAACTTATAGATATATCCCCAAATAAAACAACCAGTTATCGGGAGTAAAAAGGAACGTTGAAATTTTCCGCACATATTGTCCTTCCCACTATTTCCATTTTCGAATGCTCGTTTGTTTTTTTTCTTCTATAGTATCAATTGGATCCAGTTATTGATTGAACTGTAGCGTCGAAATGGTTTTGCTGTGGGTATAACTTAACGAATTTAACTGTGAAGGGTTTGCTGATAACCTTATAATAGACGTGACAGTTTGTGAACATATTTGTTAACCGACGAAAAAAAACGGAGGAAGGTTCTCAAGTCGACGTGTATATTTTTTTATGTACGACCACACATAACTTTTTACAAAGTATCCCGATTTTAATATTTCTTTTTTTATTGGATAGGGTATACCTCGAAATTGGTCACATGTAAATTTGGAAAAAAAATCTACCCTAAGGGTGGGAAAAAAGGGGTGAATTATTATTAACTCACAGATATTAATGCTGAGTTGTGAATTAAAAATAATTAAGCATATAGTTTATAGCCACAAAATATAATAAACAAAAACCTTTTAACAAAAAAATGAAACCGCCGAAAAACTGAAAAGCAAAATATAATGATCATTTTTATTTAACCTTAATAACTAAGTTCTTAAACTAATGCAAGTATACCTACGTAATTTTGAGTCGTACCCAAGCGTCCTCGCGTCGGGATCGACCGAACTCCGGACCAAGATAAAAATACTTCTTTAGCGGTCCCCGGTACATAGTTGCTAAAGACATGACGTGGTTAATGGATGACCACTTAAGTGCGTAACGTGTAACATTTCCGGTGATTTTTAATTAATTCGATTCATCAAACGTGTCAATATAGGGTATTATTGATAATCCAACTGAATTCAATTTACCGGAAGTGCTACATTTACTTAGTCCGCGACTGGAAAAAAAAATAGCGGTACGAAGTTCACCGGGTCAGCTAGTATGTTTATAAAATTTCGCTTTGGTAACATTAGTCTAACAAATTTTAACGCCATAGATAATAAAATACAGAACTTCACTACTTTCTTAGACTAACACTAAATCCTTTAAAACACAAAAGTACACTGAACCCGCTAATGATACTACTGAGATTTGAATTATACAGCCACCCAAAGAATAAGAACTAGCTTTTATTATCTGTGCTTCTGGATTATGATAATTGCCCCCACTCTGCCGTACATCGATCACTAACTCCCCTAAGAGATAGATCTGCCATTGTACCCTCCAGTACTCTTAGTCATCGCTATCAATCATTTCGTTCACCGAATGCCAACGAATCTTATGAAAAGGGAAGTTTCCGAGATCGACAATCCGTAATAACTACTTATGTTTACTATATAATCAACTTGCTTTTGCTCGCGGATACACACACACACACACTCACGCCTTTTATCCCAGAAGGCGTAGGCAGAGGCGCAACTAATATACGTTTCGACTGTGTATTCCGTCCCACGATGTGACAGGGGGCGAGCCTATCGCCATACCGGCCACAAATTCCAGACTCCGGGCTGATACTGAATAGAAAAATCCAATATCACTTTGCCTTACCCGGGGATCGAACCCAAGACCTCGGCATTGCAGTTGTACCGTAATACAACTTCGCCACCGAGGCAGCTTAAGAATATCAATTTAGTAATTTTGCAGTGAAAGCAGACAGAGTTACTTTCGCAATTATAATAGATATTACTTAGTACTATTAAGTATTCTGTGGTATTAGTACGGGTATTTTTGGTCTAGAACAAATCACAAACAACACGCGATATTTATAATCGAGTCAAAGGTATTTCGTGCGGAATACGAGCTTTCATATTTATTGTTCCCTTTTTAATTCTTAGTATGTTTTTTTCGGTACTTTAATATAGTGACCATGCAATATGTTAAAAGCAATTAACTCTAGTTAACCCTATCACGCCTAAATTATAACGCGTGTTATATTTGAATAAAAAATACTCTACTGCTAAATAAATGTGTACAACCTTATATTTGAAGTAACAATGGAATAAATTAATTCCTTGAAATTATTATTATTGTTTTATTAATGTCAGTTTTCGGGGGGATTTCGTCCGGATTTCGGCGGGGACAAGCTGGGTGGTCGCCTTTGGTGCTAGCTCCTAGGGTGCCCATGAGCTAGATGCCTACACTTAACTTGAAAGTCAATCAGTCGTCATCAGCATATTACTGATTGACTTTCAAGAAGATTGACCACTACGTAAGAAAAGTTTTATATTTGCCACCTTGGGCCAAAAAAATGGCGCCCCAAGCGCCCGGGTATGTAAAACCGGCGTTGACGAATGCCTGTCTTACCAGTGTTTTATTACATGGGCTATGATACACAACTAAATTCAGTAGTAAATTGTTTCATGCTAGATCTATTGGCCTCAAGACAAATTTAAAGAACCTTAACCAACGAAAACGTTTACTTAGGAATATTTATTACAATATTCATAATATTATCAAAGAATAATTAAAAACATCTAGTAAATTACTTGCGTATTCTAAGGAAGTTTTGAAATACAATCTGCCCCACCGGAGGGTTCTGCGACAACATCGATTGGACGTTCAAAATGGGTTATCAATTTGCGCCTTGGGAACAATCAGAGATAATTCCGGCTGGCTGCGCGTGACGTCTTAAAGTACTACGACCCTTTTCGAAACCCCTGACAGATATAATACACTATGGCGGGAACGAAAGTCTTAAGGGCAACCGCAAACTATCATTTATTTACAGCCATTTAGCTTACATAGGTGGCGTAGTTGTATTACGGTAGGTAAGTACAACTGCAATGCTCGGGCTCGATCCCCGGGTTGGGCAGTGATATTGGATTTTTCTATTCAATATCAGCCCGGAGTCTGGAATTTGTGCCCGATATGCCGATAGGCTCGCCCCCTATCACATCATGGGACGAAATACGCACGGCGAAAAGTGGGTGCATTAGTTACGCCTCTGCCTACCCTGTCGGGGATAAAGGCGTGAGTGTGTACGTATGCATATTTACAGCCACGTTCTTCATTTTCTGTTAAAGGAACGGCTAAAGTAAAAGCCAGAAGAATTTCTACAAAACAAATGTCATGATATGAATATAAGTAACAGTAAAGGAACTGGCCGTCAAGGTTATACACTACATTTGAGATCCAGGTAAAGGTCAACATCCAATTGTTTTATGAAACCATGTCTAATGAAATTAATTTAAATTGGGCTTTGATAATTTATTTAAGGAAATTCATTCTTCCAATTTATTTATTTATGGTTTATACCGTAAAATACCTTTTAAAAAGTTCTTGGTTTTTGCCTAATATAATTCAGAAATTCATCCCTAACTAATAATTCATCCGTAATTTACTAACCGACTTAAAAAAGGAGATTCTGTATACGACTCGTATGTATGTATGTTTATATTTTTCAGGGAAGGTTTTAGTATATAATTTATTAGGATCTGAAGAAGATCTACGGAGATAGACAATGGAACTCTTCACTAACTAACAGCAAATGACCCGCGAATGCTGCAATAGTATATCTTTGATGTATTGGTTACACCATTCCATAATTAACTAACAAAAAAGGAAAAAATAAAAACTTTTTACCAAAAAACAAAACCGACTTCAAACTACCACAAACCAAAAAATAAATTAACTTTATATACGTATATTTGGAGTTGGTGCATAATTTAATTTGCCAGCTAAGCTAAGCAAATGCATGAATAAATATACGAAAACAATGTTCAATCAGCTTAGCCGGCAATTTAAATTAGACACCGACTCCAAATCTTTATATATATAATAATATATATTTCTTCTTTGCGTGTGTATGTCACTGAACTCCTCCTAAACGGCTGAACCGATTCTAATGACATTTTTGGTGTGTCTTCAGGTGGATTAGAGCATGATTTAGGTAGATTAACAATTGGATCCGGTGGGTGGCGCTGTACTCGGGTTTTATTTCCTTTTTGGGCAGGACAACGTCTATCGGGGCCGCTAGTATACATATATAAAGTTATTATATTTTTTGGTTTGTAGTGATTTTGATTGATAGCCAATTTCGAAAATGTACCTCTATATTTCTGAGGTCTATATACAGAAGTTGCCCATTTGCAATATACGTCACTATTCCGTCTGATCACAAATTACTCTTCTACGGTCCAACTGGTATTGGCCAGGGCCGTAGCTAAGGGGGGCATTGTGGGGCAATGCCCTACCTTAATAATCAACTAATAATAAGCAAAGGACTGTAAAGCAGATTATGACGGAAAATAAATATGGATTCACGGATTTAAGGGAATTTTGATACACTCTGTATATCACCCAAACCATTATATAAGTATTAAACTGACTCACACATGTTCACAAATCAAGCAAGCCAAAAATTTATTGACCAGAACATATAAAGTAATATTTTTACTTCCACCCTACCTGTAACCACAGCTTACCTACCTTAAATTCAAATCTAGCTACGGCCCTGGTACTGGCCCTAATCACGCCATTGTTCTGACGTAGCTAAATAATTAAAGGTAAAGTAAGAAAGCCTCCAAGCCTTCATATTTATTGCGTAATGTTCAAAGGGACCATTTATTATTAAGATGGAAGTTATCCGCACAAAGTTTCGAGAGTAACCTCTCTACGTCGTAATTCCACTCAATTTGTATTATCGTGCTGTCAGTCTTATCTTCGTATATTGTGTAGGTTTGTATACAAGTGAAAATATATAGATACACGAAGTAGACACCATTATTGAAAGTGACAGTAGTACGTGTCGATTTAACCTAACTTGTTTCCAAATAGCAAAAGTATCAATAAATTTGTATATATTACAAGCAAATAAAAAATTACAGGCGTATGAATAAAATATAATCTTGTTATACCCGATTCTAAAATCAACCCTAAATGACTGAAATATATCTTTAAAGTAACTCAAAGGAAATCGTCGCCTTGTGCTTCTAATGTTTCTTTTAATGTGAAGTCTCACATTTAAAAACTTTGATCGTAAAATTAAGTCATTATTTGAACTTATTGGCAACAAAACGATATAAGGAACGTGCACGTCGTAAGCACTGCCATCTAGTGGCGCAATCGATACTTAGCACTGGCACTTGACAACTCATTTTCAGCCCATCGATACGTGGCATTGACGTATAATATTCATTAAAAAATGAAAAATAACATTTAATTTGTTGATAATGTATCGCTGTGTATCTCGATGCTCCAAAACATAAAAGTAAACAAATCAAATGGTGTAAAATTATATAATGTTCCCAAGAATAGTACCTACCTAAGTACTTACATTCTATGGTTATGTGAAAATCGACAAAAATAATAAAAACCGTATAAAACATACATAATTATGAGTTCCAAAAGCATTTAGAAATGTTTCGTTACGTAATTTATAAAAATAAATATGTTTTGAAGGTAATACAAAAAAATCTGTAATTAAGGGAACATAACCTCCTAATTTTGCTTAAATAACTAGCTCCCATTTAAAAAAAAGCAAATTCTGGACACGCTAGGTGTAAATAACATTCGGCCGGAACACATATTTTATCATTTTTGTCATATTAAAAGAATATATCAACAAATGATTGTGTTAGTTCTAGTTTCTTTTTTTATCCACCTATGGCTCTTGTGTCGATTTTGTGCTGCCCCCTATACGTAAGAACATCACAATTTTATGTAAATACCCTTCAAATATCTTTCAAAATATGAAAATACCCAATAAAATAATAACTGAATAAACTCATACCTACTTCAATATTTTGACATTCGTAATTAAAAACATTTTAATAAACTGTCATATCACATACCGAAACTCAAAACTAGACTGGAACTCAAACAATGGAAGTAGATTATAATAAAGGAATAGAAATGTATTCTGGCGCTGTATTTTGTTAGCCCACGACAAAAATGGGACGGGACATAAAATGTTGGATGGAAGTGTTTATTATTAATTGGAAAATTGTATACAGGGATAAACGGCGATAACCTAGTTGGGAGTGGAACGGACTACCGAGACGAATGTCCGCAGGTTCAAAACCCAAGGGCACGCACCTCTGACTTTTATAAAAAGTTATGTGTGTATTCTTTGTGAATTATCGCTCGCTTTAACGGTGAAGGAAAACATCGTGAGGAAACCTGCATATCTGAGAAGTTCTCTATGAGAATTTCCAAGGTATGTGAAGTCTGCCAACCCGCACTAGGCCACCGCGGTGGACTAAGGCCTTAACCCTCTCAGTTGTAGAGGAGGCCCGTGCTCAGCAGTGCGCAGTATATATTACAGGGCTGGTATGGTATGGTATGTAAAATATGGATACCCCGTTGCGGCAATTGTGTCTGATTCAACAGTTGACTCTACAAGGCCTGCTAGCGACACTACCATCATAGCACATTGGCTACGTGACACACATTACATACAAACAACCTCTAGCGATTTTATCTCAAAACAGGCTTTGAAATGCTTAGTTGTCACACCAAATAAAGCGATAACATTTCAAGTATAATACTCAAAGCGCTCGCGCATTTAAAATTAATTGAAAAATAGTCGGGTAACACGATGAAAAGCCGGTTTTTTTTTTCAAAAGCTTGTTGTTTTGACTAGATGACATATACAGGGTTATTTTGACATTGCTTTAATACATGAAAAAATATACTCGTCTATGCCTCTGCTAACATTTCCCAAAAATCATCCATGAAAAACCAATATTTTCACCAAAAATCTCAATTTTACTATCCTGATTTTTTTTATCATTTTGTATTTTAGTGCGAATATGGCGTGTGCGAGAGTGTTTTTCTGATTAAAATTGTTATTTTGCCACGGCGATGAATCCTCTTAGAGCAGTAGTAGAGGCATGTAAGGGCGTGTACAATTAAAATTACTTTTTATTTATATTTATTTTGTTCGGAACTTACACTTTTTTATTTCATCTAGGTATGGGAAGAGCAACTGATTGTAAAGTGTTATGCAAGAAGATAAGGTTTCATTTAGTATCGCAATATCAAAATGGCCCTGTATATTCTTTGCTGCAAGATGCATTTGGTTTTCACTGGAGGTGGAAAACATACATGAAAGGTGTAAGCGATGTCACATCTAATTTGTTGTTATATCATATCAATTGATTAAATTAGTAGCTTTGGTAAAATTTTATTATCATTCAAAAGTTCAATTTTAGTTGAGTAGTTGATTTTCGTCTTTATCTTCACTGCTTCGAAGTTGCCTCCGCTACCAGCTTCCCTCTAACTTATCGATAATTACGGGCTTGCCTTTCAGGTCCTCGTCTTGATGAATGTTATTAAACTCATCTTATATTGCTACTAGCAGTCATTGATTACAGTTGTCATGATACTTTCCGTCGGCATATTCTCCTTGACCAGATGAACTGCACAATGAGTACACCAATCAGAATTTGAATAAATCATTTTTCACCTCATCTTCTATCTAAACAGGAAAAAGGGCTGTCTTTTATCTTACCATTATGTCTATTATAGTAAGATCTTTATTTGTCTCTTAAATTCGTAATAGCAGACTGTATTTTATTACAGGTATCTGGCGTAGGTATTATGGAGATAAATAAAATATAGACTTGGTAATCTGACGAAAGTACCCTCTCAACAAGGTTACAACAACTTACGACCGGATCGAAATAAATAATAGAAATTCGGTTAGTATTCTTAGCTAGCCTCAGATCCAACTTTCATGATTCTAAAGTTACAATGTTAAATCAAAAATCTATTCTAATATAGCCGGGTATAAATGAACGGATTATGACTGACTTTTATTTATTCACACTTTATACCAAAATGTATAGACTTAATAACGAAGGTATTTATGTCAATTAATGTGGAGATTTGAAGTTATATATATACTTTTAAAAACAAGGTGCAAGGTGGACTAACGACTTGATAAAGGTCGTAGGAACATGCTGGATGCAGACCGCTTTTGACAAGTCCGACTGGAAATCTTTAGGGGAGGCCTATGTTCAGCCGTGGAAGTTATGTGGCCGATGATAATGACCTTTAAAATCAGAAAGGTTTTAAAAACTGTTTTTTCGGTATGGTAACAGAGCAAATAATTACCTACACACAAAATTTGTCATTTTGACGTTATAAATAGATACTCACCTATATATTTGAACTGATTTCCAAAAAAGATGGAAGTTTGTATTTTTTTATGTGTTTACGCTGATTACTCTGAGAATTGTGGGCCGATTTACATTATCCCTTTTTTAGATACATATTGTATGGCCGATTATAATTTTAAGGTATTTTTATCCAAGAGCCCGCTGTTTCAGCACTGGTCCATATGTGACGGGTCGGAATCGGTACGTAACTGTATAAAATGTAAATCTATACTAATATTATAAAGCTGAAGAGTTTGTTTGTTTGAACGCGCTAATCTCAGGAACTACTGGACCGATTTTGAAAATTCTTTCACTAATAGGAAGCTACATTACTCCTGAGTGCTATAGGCTACTTTTTATCCCGGAAAATTTTTCCAAGCGGGCGGAGCCGCGCGCAAAAGCTAGTAGACTATAAAACTGTCTACCAAGTTGCTATCGCCGCCAGGCATTCTTGTTAGTTGCCGGCGCCCTACATACCTAATAATTGCATTACATAGATGTCGATGAAATTAGATTCGCTGTGCGTTTACAAAATATAATACATAACCGAAGCAATGTCTTGAATAGGGTTCTACCCTACGTCATAAATTATATGAAATTCAAAACAAATCGACTTTCAATAATGACTGTATAGTTCTATGTTCATTCTCTCCCTTTTTTGGGTATGAGTCAACATTATTGTAAGAATACTTCTTTATCTTACATGTTTTTTTCTATTGCTTCCGAAAGACGAGACGAGTATGACACTCGCTTGATGGTAAGGTATACGACCGTCTATAAACAGTAGTAACGCCGCGCATAAATTTGAATTACAAAGTACTGTGTGGCACTCAACTGCGTTTGTTACTCGATACATAAGATATTAAATCTCATAATGTCCAGTAATTACGGTGGCTACAATGTCCTTCAAACCGTAACACAACAGTGCATGCCCACTGCTGCTTGGCGGTAGAAATAGACACTGCGGTGGTACCTACCCAGACGGCCCCTCGCATATGAGAGACCTACCACTGCTATTCACTATTCTCTGAAATTAAAATAGTATGATATTAAGTAAATAACCACGGAGCGGAGTAATTACTAGGCATTATGAGACTCTTGATAAGATGTAACATATTGTGTACTTGGTGAACGTATTGCGATGCGACACAATACACTGTAATTCAAAGTTCTGGGTGATGTTGTTATTGTTCATAGGTTTTTTACTGGTGGTAGGTCTCTCATATGTAAGAGTCCATCTGGGTGGGTACCACTGCAATGTCTATTTCTACCGCCAAGCAGCAGTGTGCATGCACTGTTGTGTTTCGGTTTGAAGGACATTGTAGCCAGTGTAAGTACTGGACATAATCAGACTTAACATCTTATGTCTCAGGATGACGAGCGCAGCGGAATGCCACACAGTACTTTGTAACTCAAGGTGCTGGATGGTGTTGCTACTGTTTATGGGTGGTCGTATCGCTTACCATCAGGCGAACGGCAAGCACGTCTCGTCATTTAATGCCATAAAAAAAATTGCGTGGAGTTATGTTCTGTAGGTATTTGTGACGCTTACCATCAGACGAAAGGCTTGCTCGCCTTTTCATTCAATTTTATAAAAACAACTGGACTGGATATTAGAGTGGAGGACCCTATGTGAACCAAATTTTGTTTTAATTTTAGCATGTGGATACAATATGACACGTATCAGATCAACATCATAATATATTTTCTGGCTGATAGGATATATTTTAAAGTGAGGTTAGACAATTGATACATACACACACACACACACACTCAGGCTTTGTATCCCCAAAGGCCTAGGCAGAGGCGCAGCTAGTTGCGCTTTCTTTTCACCTAGCGTATTCCGTCCCATGATGTGATAGGGGGCGAGCCTATCGCCATATCGGGCACAAATTCCAGACTCCGGGCTGATATTGAATAGAAAAACTCATCACTTTGCCCGACCCGGGGATCGAACCCGAGACCTCAACATTGCAGTCGTACCGTAATACAACTACGCCACCGAGGCAGAATTATATAATAATCTTTACGAAAATTAATGCATATGTATAGCATCACGCCGTTTTCTCTTTTCAGTGGTAAGCAGAGGTGTATCACACCCACATTTCGCCAGTTATGTTAGGTCCCATGTAATAGGGGCGAAAATTTATGAACTTCATAATTTTCCTCAAACTTTAAAGGGCTCTGGAATGAAACTTTCACTGATGTTTTATTTCTACAACCATAACTAATTCAATAACTGGCTGAATTCATAGAGATTGAGCCTTTTTAAAATTTGTTACAATAGTAGTAGAACATCATGCCTAAAATCTATTCAAATCAACGAAGACCGAATTTAAATAAGTTATTTTTGCCTCAAATCTCTCAATTCAATAAAAAAATATGATAACGGATTATTATTTTATAAGCCTACACTATATTATGTGACAGATTATAATATTTACCAAAATAAATACACGAAATATGACAAAAGTAGACTCGTAGTTTTTACCCGACTGCAAAAGAAGGAGGGTTATGTTTTTCGAGTGTATATGTATGTATGTATACGTGTATGTATGTTTGTATATTTCTTTGGCACGCCCTACAGCCTAAACGGCTTGTTGTATTTTTATGTGAGGGGTGTCAATAGATTCGTCTGAGTCGTGAGAGTGATACTGGGTACATCAAAATAAAAAAGAAACAAAGTTACGGATTTTTGGCGGCAAAAAGGTATTAAAAAAAATAAGTTTT
Organism: Sphinx pinastri; assembly: GCA_947568825.1. NCBI lineage: Eukaryota > Metazoa > Arthropoda > Insecta > Lepidoptera > Sphingidae > Sphinx > Sphinx pinastri. The sequence goes on from OX387620.1 coordinate 6,720,678, forward strand.
CAAAATACATCGAGTGTGGTATCAAAATAAAGATTTTTTAACGGTGATTACGAATATATATATATAACTTATAAGATGTTTTATTGGAATTTGGAATAGGAAATGCTAATAAAGGTGCTTGAGAACTAAAAACATGGAAATAAAAAAAAATATTTAAGAAAAACAAAAAACCCGACTGCGTCAATATCTACCATCTTTATTAAATTCATTGAAGAACTGAAAAGATAGAAACAAGATTTTAATTTGAATATTTTATTTTGGTTTTGAATAATCTTAGTTGACAGTGTTTACAAACGCTGTCGGAGGCATCTGCTCACTCCGAGATTTCGTTGCTCTACCTACATTACCAAATAAATTATGAGAAGTGAGCATGTTATGCCTTACACACAAGCACTTTTTTATACAAAAGGGAGTAAACAGAGGCACAACTAGTGGGTTCAAATAATTGTAATAATAATAGTTAAATTTGTCGGTACCAAATAGCTTGGGTAGGTATTGGTATAAATATTGTGTTATTTTAAAACATCCTTGGATATTTTAATAACACTGTTTTTCTGTTATTGGAGAAATGAAACTATGTTTTATGTGCGTAAACGTAAACCTCCTAGCCAGTTTCGGCCACGGCGGCCAATCTCAACGGAGATCAGCCAGGTACGCAGGAGATATTATAGTGCACAAGTGTGTGCGCAATACACAGGTGCACTCGCTATTCCTTCACTCTCATAGTCCGGTGAGACGGCAATCCGACATGACCAGAGAGAGATCAGGCGCAGGACCTACGGCTTTACGTGCTTTTCCGAGGCACGGGGGTATCACAACGCCAACATCCTGACTCCGAGCTGCGACTCAGTAATTTTTAAGATGGAAAATCCCAGTCACAATGTTTTTGGCTCGACCCAGGATTCGAACCCAGGACCTCAGCGCGCAAAACGTACTCGTAACGCGTACGCAATACAACTACGCCACCGAGGCAGTCGATTTATGTACTATGTGATCTGTGTAACTGAAACTATAACGCAATTTTCCCCTTTCCAATCCATACGAACTACATTTTTTGTGATATTTTTGCATTTCTGCTATTAAAGAGACACATTTATTGTCGGTATAGTACCAAACGTTGACCACAGATAATATTCAGGTCCGTATTCCAAACGTGACTTAACTACACACCTACGGCACAAAGATATAGGTAATAATAACTATGTTTCTCAGCGGTTTCTCAGTAATTTCGGCATGGCAGTCTTCCCAGTGCATAGATATAGAGGCACTGTGACTGGTCAATATTGAAATACAACTTTGCTTCAGTTCGCTGTCAGATAAATAAAGCTGAATAAGGCCAAAGAAAACTATGAAATTGCCGATCCTTTTTTTTTTTTTTAACACGGGGAAATCCGTTTACGGATTTCTGCCGGGCTCACCGGTTAAAACCGTCCTACCGACTAAAACCCCGCCATTCTGCTCTCTCTCCATTATATCAAAGATCGCGGGGTGCGCATGTGCATGCAACCGAAATTTTCACAGGAGTTGGCTCTTGGACAGAGCCTCTCACCGTCCAAAGAATGAGGCCTCGGTTGGATCATGGGCGTGCATGGGAGCAGCACGCCAGCCTCTTAGGCATTATTTGCCCGGTAACGGGTCACCCGCCCGCAACCTACTAACCCGCTTAGGGAGGTCGTAAGTCGTCTCTCTGACGTCTGCTGCGAGAGGGAAGTCCAATGGACCGCTCCCTTTCTCTCTCCGCCGCCTCTTTGGCGGACATGACTTGTTCGCAAAAAGAGGCAACGGATTTCCACACATCTTCACTCCCGACCATGGCTGCCACAACTGTTGCAAGCGACAAGTTGTTGCGCACAGTCGTAAGTAAATTTTGGCGCGGTGAGTTCCATGCAGGACAAATGGCCAAAGTGTGCATTGCCGAGTCCTCGGCGCACTCACAATGATGACACCCTGGTGTCAGCTGTCGACGAATCCGACACAGGAAATTACCGACCCTAAGCATTCAGGCGCACTGTGCAACCTCATAATATTGTTGTAAATACGGGTGTCAGTACACTACCAGGACAAACATTTTTAGATTGCGTACAGTTACATCTCCAAACTATGTGATCGAACAATAAATTGCTACTTCGAAATATGAAGTTCAAGACTTATTTATTATAATACACCAACGGTATATATATTAATCAATTCATAAAAATACATTCTTGTAATGAAAAAGTAATAATGTCAATTGTTAACATAAAGTTTTAAAGTAAAGAGAAAACTTAGCAAAGAATGAATAACTAAGTGAAACATTTTGCTAAATGATTAACATCATACTTATAAAATATGGCAATAAAGGTTATATTCATCAAACACAAATGAAGCAGTAAAATTAAAGTCACTCTGAAGCTGTTTAACTCACATTGCGCGAAACAGGGCAATACGATCTCACTTCACCACATTCTAACGTCTGCGTACCTGCCCCAATTTCAAATTAACATAATATTTAAATTAAATTGTCGGCAATCCCACAGCGGTATGAAATAACAATTTTTGAAATGTCTTAAGCGATAAATAAAATATTATCGGGTACAAATTAAACGTAATAAGGGAATAATGGGAGGTTGGAAGGTGGAATGTACCCATCGTAGAGCCAGCAAGGAATTCTTCACAGGAATTTCATTAAATTTCTCGCCTTACTTATTGATATGGGCGCCTCGCTCGAGGTCGGAGCGCACTTTATTAAGAAATCATATGAATGCCAGCGGAAATGGGCGTACGTGACTATACGCGCAATATACCCATCGGCGTACCGTTGACATACTACACTCAGACGCATATGCACAGGCAATCAATTTCGCGTACTTCGTACTACGCGCGTACTGCGTAGTAATCAAGAACATGTGCGTGTTACGGTTACATGACGCCGCGCCATGATCACATCCCTTTATGCGGTGAAACGTGCAAATTAAAACTGTATCGAGTGACGCACTTTTATATAACACTTCCAATATTCATGAAGGTTTTATTTGTATTTGGTTGGCTTACAATTTGCTTAAAGCGAATTGATTCAAAAGCAAATCTAATAGTATAAACAGGAAAAGTTTGTGAGTTTGTTTGTTGGGGCTAATCTCTGGAACTGCGAATTTTTAAAATTCTTTCTATAATAGGAATCTACATTACTCGTCAGTGCTAAAGGCTCCTTTTATCCCGGGAAAATATAAAGTGGGATTATGATCCCAGAAAAACTTTTTTACGTGGGCAAAGCCACGGGCAAAAGCTAGTTCTAAATATAGCAGTCTCCTTTGGAGAATATATTCCGAAAACTAGTTTTAAGATAGATTTTCTGATACACTACCAATACAAATATTTTGGCGTAGCTCGCTTAGGGTGCGTCTACATGACCATTCATTTTTAGCAAACCATCATAATGCTTATGAATAATGTGTGAAACCGAACATTGAACGACGATCAATATTTTCTTGCAAAGTTATTTTACTAACTGGTAGCAGAATTGTTACATTTCACCCAACACTGCACACGCGAACTGTGTATCCAACATTACATCCAAATGTGAACGCAAAATACAGAGGAATATGATTATAAATTCACGCCATATTTATGTAAGCACAAGTCTTTCGCTTTGAAGTGCAAAGTTAGTATTTTAATTACTGATCATAATAAGATTGAGTTCGTGTAATAAGCGCAGTAGGTCTTGCAATAGGGTAGATGACTACTTTTTTTAATACATTTATCAAAATGTATGCCATCCAAAATCTAACCGAAAAATAATTATCAAAATTGGGGCAATAATTAGTAAGTTATAAAGCTTTGAAATTTGGTGGAAGGGGTAGTTGTTTTTTTTTTTTTACGGCGTTGAATGCCGAGGCGAGCATGCCGTTTGCCTGATGGTAAGCGATACGACCACCCATAAACAGTAGCAACACCATCCAGCACCTTGAGTTACAAAGTACTGTGTGGCATTCCACTGCGCTCGACATCCTGAGACATAAGATGTTAAGTCTCACTATGTCCTGTAGTTACACTGGCTACAATGTCCTTCAAACCGAAACACAACAGTGCATGCACACTGCTGCTTGGCGGTAGAAATAGACATTGCGGTGGTACCCACCCAGACGGACTCTTACATATGAGAGACCTACTACCAGTAGTTGTCAAATAACAGTAATTAACACTGTGACGTCACCGAGAATCGCCGGCCATAACGCTGCGTGCATGCGAAAGAGATAGCGCGATGTCCCCTCCACGTCCCCACTTTTGCTCATAACAATACTTCAAATATGAATAACTATTTTATTTTTCAACCTATGTTGATGCTGATTTCACAGAAGAATTTCTTTTTCGTATTATTTTCTGTTACATCTATAAGTACTAATATTATAAAGAGGAAAGATTTGATTGTTTGTTTGTAATGGATAAACTCAAAAACTACTGGACCGATTTTGAAAATTCTTTCATTAATAGGAAGCTACATTACTCCTGAGTGCTATAGGCTACTTTAAATCTCGGGAAAAAAATGTATCCCGGAAAAACATTTTCACGCGGGCGGAGCCGCAAGCAGAAGTCTAGTATAAAATAATTTACAAAATCAAACATAGGAAACTACCCTATTCATTTAATCGTAGCAAAAAATATCCTAAGAAGCATTCTTGAATATAAAACACTACGAGTAAAAGTTTTGATTCAAATTGCAATGTAATAATATGTACCTCGTTTTTTATAAGATAGTATCGGACTCTATTTTTATATGGTATATAATCGCACGTATTGCATAAATTTCGTATTTCCAATTAATTGCCATATTATAATGATACAAATTCCGGCTTGTAAATAAAAACGTCATCCGATCGTAACTTTAATCACCGTAATTCAATCGATAAATGTATGTAAAAAATGCATGGTAGCCATATTAGTCTAAGAGTACCCACTGTATACGCACCTTAAGGTTGACGTCCCCCTATCACTCTGGCAACAGATCACTACCAAAACTAACTTAATCTTCGTAGCGGTGCATTGTAATGGATAAGCTTGCTATTAAAATAAGGACACAATGAGCTACAATTTTACTTAATTTTAACATTATTATCATTGATGTCTAGAAAAACCCAAGATACATAATCAGCTTCTCAAAAACATCCGAAAAAGAGCGCACAATTTACAAAATGTGCGCTCATTACAAATAGTATCACGATCTTTTTAAAATTGTACATCAAGAACATTAAAAAATTATGGGATAGGTATCGGACCTCCGGTAAGAAAAAGTTGGTGCACTAGTTGCTCATCTGCCTACCCCTTCGGGAAAAAAGGTGTGAGTTATATGTATGCGCTTCATGAAATAAGAACCAACTAACATACTTTCGAATTCAAAAAAGTATAGAGTATTTACAATATATTTTTAGGTACTTCTAAGTGCTTTAAGTATTATAGACAATACAAACTTGATACCACTTTAAATAATGATGAAAATATACATCATGAAAATATTATGTATTTCTAAGTAAATATATCACTAACTACAACAACACATTTATAAACTTAATTTAAATTTCAATTTACTATAGCGCTACATAAATTATAAACCAACATAGGCCTACTAGGCTTAGAAGAATCCGTTGTTTAGATGACGTAACATTGCCCATTCAAGATAACTCCAGGAGCCGTAGCAAAGACGCCTTTCTACAAGCGTTAACGCTAGTAGAAAACAAAAATAACGGACAAAGGCGAGTTGGACTCGAGGGTTCCATACATATATCGACTAGCAAGGGATAAACATCTCACAAACGATACTGCATCTGGTCACCGCTCCACTTACCATCAGCCGCAGAGGAGTAACTACCTGTAAAAAAATAAGAGTTCGAGCATCCCGTACCTTTTTTAAAACATGCCGACACGAAATAGGGTATTTTCTTATATTTGATTTTGTAAATTATTTTATATGTAACAGAAAATAACACGAAAAAGAAATTATTCTGTGAAATCAGCATCAAAATTGGTTGAAAAATAAAGCAGTTGTTCATATTTTAAATATTTATGTGAGCAAAATTGGGCACGTGGAGGGGATATCGCATTATCTCTTTCGCACGCACGCAGCGTTATAGCCGGCGACACTCGGTGACGTTAAAGTGTAATATTACTATTATTTGACAAGTACCCCTTCCACCATATTTCAAAGCTTTATAACTTTACTAATTATTGCGCCAATTTTGAAAATTATTTTTCGGTTAGATTTTGGATGGCATACATTATTCATAAATGTATTTAAAAAAAGTAGCCAACTACCCTATTGCGTTCGCTTGTATTGGTAATCGATGTCTTGCGTTTAATAACCGCGCACTATGACCCGTAGTGCGTGCTTAGCTTTACTGAAACAACTTTAGTAGGGTGAGTGAGGCTTTATCCTTTGGATAAGAAGCTATTATTATGTTGGACCGAATTTAACGCCTCTAGAACTAATGGCCGCAAAAAATATGACGCTATGACCAACATACAAATAGAATTCCGACTGTAATATCCGTTTGTCCTGTTGATATTATGAGATAAAGGAAATTCGGTCACTTCCTTATAAGAAACTGTTCGCTTCCTTCTCAAATGTATGTTGCAAGTATTATTATCTTTTTAATCTATTGCTATATCTCTATCATATTTACGGCTCATTAACTTACTTACATTTAACTGGAGTTTGCTATCTAACTCGACAGTAAAACTTACGACTGCTGTTTCAAAATAAAAAAAAACGTAACTCTAGTGAGTGCACCCGCCGAAGCGTTTTATTTTTGCACTACATACTAGTAATGATATGTTTTAAAAATTGTTAGTGAGTACTTTTATGTTTTCAACTAGAATTATTTTCAATACTTCATATAAGATTTTATGTAAAGTAATTTAAATAACTACTTAGATTATAATTATAACATTAATTAATAACGCTTTTTTTATCTTTGGCAAAAACGAAACGCACCGATGACAGTAACTATATTCGACCCTTCGATAGATAGGATAAGGTAAGGATAAAATATTATTATCTATCTCAGTTTGTAGAAACACAGATAACCACCAAAAGTGAGCATTTTTACTATTTGTTATCTGTTTGTAAGTTATTCAGACCGGCCGTTAATGATAAATTTAATTTTTGGTTTAATTAATTTGATGTATCCAAAAAATAGTAGGTACGCCCATAGTCTATGACAACGGACGGTCCCGCGTAACTATCTTAGTGCAAAAGGATACCTCGAGGCCGTCTCGTATGCGCCGAAGAAGGCCTCCGCGGGTTTTGGTTGGTAGGTATGCCGTTGTAGGGTGTACATAGTTTTAGGGACTCTGCCCAAAGCTCGTCCGGATGATGCTATACTCCTGAGTGTCGACATTGGGCAGTAAAACTGGTGAAACCAACATAACCGTTCGGCTCACCTAAGTTTTTTTTTTGCAGTTAAATGACGACACGAGCATGTGGTTCGCCTGATTGTAAGCGACACGACCGCCCACAAACAGTAGCAACGCCGCAAATAACTTCGAATTACAAAGCACCGCGCGGCACTCCACTACGCACGTCACCCTGAGACATAAGATGTTAAGAGCAATATTAAATCCATCTCACGTTTGAGTAAAATCTCAAGTAGACATTTAATAAACCAAGCTTAAGCTGTTATTTAAGAGCTTGTTCTCAGCTGAGTAAGCGCTGTTATATGAACAAAACTTAGCTGTCATAAGTAACATATTGTAACTTAAGATGTAATTTTAGCTGATGTTAATATGGGTTTTTTTAATAGCGACTATCTCAATATGATGACCTTTAATTGGATAGTTTCCTATGTTTGATTTTGTACATTATTTTATATGTAACAGAAAATAATACGAAAAATAAATTCTTTTGTAAAATCAGAATCGAAATTGGTTGACAACTATAGCAGTTATTTATATTTGAAATATTGTTGTGAGCAAAAGTGGGAGCCTAGTGGGGATATCGCGTCATCTCTTTCGCACGCACGCAGCGTTATGGCTGGCGACACTCGGTGACGTCACATTCTGCTGTTTCCGTTATCTGACAGATGCCCCTTCCACCAAACTTCAAAGCTTAATAGCTCATTTATTATTGCTTGTAATTTAAAATTTCTTTTGCCTCTTGGTTTTAAAAGACATACATTTTTGATAAATGTATTTTAATAAAAGTTGTCAACTACCCTATTTGACAGCGTCTCAGATGATATCGCACTTCAGAGCGAAATTGAATTGCATCTATTAATACGGCCCTAAGTCTCATAATGCCCAGTAATTACGCTGGCTACAATCTCCTTCAAACCGGAACACAACAGTGCATGCACACTGCTTGGTAGTAGAAATAGACATTGCGGTGGTACCTACCCAGGTGGCACCTCGCATACGAGAGACTTACCACCAGGAATGTGATGGCAGCGGTAACGAATTTTTCGTCAGTTTCCTATACGTTTTAGAGAGGTATCAGTCTTGTTTCTCCCTATTTCACTCTCTGTCATAACACTTCAATCAGTAAGCAAAAGTAAGTACCCTCGAATATCCATGATATAACAGGTTCGTGGCAGAAACGAGAGCGTGGATTGCAATGCTCGGTAAATACCCGCGTACATAACATTTTCGGAGGCTTTTAGTAATGACGGGTAAGGAATTGTTATCTGAGTAAAAATATCGGATATTTCTCGAGTGTTACGTATATATTTTCGATTATTGAGGTTGTTATTTCTATGAGGTGTTTACTTAGCGCGTTTGTCTACCTACTTAAATCCTTCCTTGATGTAGAGCTACTTACATTATATTTGGAATCTTTCTGAATATTTGTAAAAGCAATAGATGTTATAGTTTCTCAGATTATGACCAGTATTCACAAACATTACTTAGCTAAGTACGAAGCAATGTTGTGACAATAAGTCTGTTTCTCAGTGTCTGAGGTATGACAACCTTCACAGCGCATTAGAGTGCTAAGATTGGCTAATATTGAGATACAACTTTACTTCAGTTGGCTATAAAGTAAACGAAGCTGAACAAAGCCAAAGAAACTATATATATTTGTTGAAAATTTACATAATACACCCCCTTCTTCAGCCCACTATATTTAGTCTCTCACTATAAGTACGGGTTGTCTGGAAGAGATCGCTTTTTAGTGATAAGACCGCCTATTGTAAGGTACACGTACTTTTATTTAAAAAAAACTCTAAATCATAATTGTATTCGTTTTACTGTATGCGGACGTTTTCACAGTGGACAATTACACCGCTCTCCGTGACGATTACAAGCATGTTATTCTCCGATATTGCATGTAAATAACAGATGTTGATTACTTTAATTCATGAATTGGGACAAAGCACGAGCAATTTAATTTAATCATTAACGTAACGTATCGTAATCCTCCTAGCCAGTTTCGGCCACGGCGGCCAATCTCAACGGAGATCAGCCAGGTAGGCAGGAGATATTATAGTGCACAAGTGTGTGCGCAATACACAGGTGCACTCGCTATTCCTTCACTCTCATAATCCGGTGAGACGACAATCCGACATGACCGGAGAGATATCAGGATTTAATCATGCATATGACAATATTTAAATATTTTAAGGTCACTGTTTATAAATAATATCAAACTTTATTTTTCTTCCAATAAGAAAGAAAGAAGAAAGAAAAGTATTTTATTAATAAGAATAAATAATACCAGGCTCTGTATTATATACTGCTCACTGCTGAGCACGGGCCTCCTCTACTGAGAGGATTTAGTTCTTAGTCTACCACGCTGGCCTAGTGCGGGTTGGCGGACTTCACATAACCTCGAAATTCTTATGGAGAATTCTCAGTTATGTAGGTTTTCTCACGATGTTTTCCTTCATCGTTAAAACAAGCGATAATTCACAAAGAATACACACATAACTTTAGAAAAGTCTGGGGTGCGTGCCCTTGGGTTTTGAACCTGCGGACATTGTCTCCGCAGACCGTTCCATTCCCAACTAGGCTATCGTCCATAAGAATAGCTTTTCTAATATCAAGGGTTGCAAGACTTTCAGTCTTACATACAAAGCCGAAACAAACATTTTTCGGGCAGAGCTCCGTTTCACACGGCTACTCACTACTCCAAGTGTCACCAGCAATTTGGTTTGTGTATAAAATTCCACTAAATTTTTCCCTTTCTATAATAGGATTTATTCCAATGCATTTATTGTCTTTTTATGCTTTATTCTTAAGTTATATTCTGTTGTACGTATTTATTCGTTGTATTATTTCTTTATTGGTGATGACATGTTATTATAGCTGAGTTTCTTGGTGCTTCTTCTCAGGTCAGTGGGCTTTTCCGAAGCACTGGTAGAATCCTTTAGATGATAAAATATTGTAAAAAAATGACGTGTAAAAGTGCCCTTAGGGGCCTAATTACTGAATAAACGATTTGAATTTGAATTATTTGCACTTAAAATATTATACACTGAGACTAAAATTGTATTTTAGCTATTCTCTTAGAAATTTGACATATCAAACTTACAGCGCATTTTATCATATTTTTTTATGCGACGTACCATAAATATACTCTATCTTTAAGAGCCCTCTTCAAATTGAAACCTTTCTTCCAAATAAAACATTATTTATACGTAGATCCTACCTAATACATAAGTAAACAAACATTTTCTCCGTTACCTTTGAGTTATTCGTAGATAACTCATGTTTTCTTGGATCTAACATAATATTAGTTATGTATGAGCGCAATGAGTGGTCAAATTTGAATAACTGAAAGGGTCGTCTGTCGAGTATAATTTTTGCCTTCAATATTTTTTATTTGTTTTGCAAAACATCGTATACAGCTTCCTGGCGAGAATTCTAAAGATGCTATCTAAAGTCCGCAGATATTAACTCAGCCCGTGAGTCCTTCTGTTCCCTACCTGATACCTGATGACCTAATCTCATTACTTTCCCTACATTGCATACCAGTAAATTCTATCAATCGCCTACCGCCAATGGTTCGACATTTATTATGTCTGTAATTTATTTCGATAGGACGGAAGCTATTATTTACGAAATCATTAAATGCCACCTTTGGGTCCCCCATTGAAAATCAGCGCAGCGGTATTGCTTAAACTGTACTGCAGCAAGAAGCTGAATGAGGGTTCCCGTTGATCGTTTGAATAAATTTTGTAACAATTATATTTTTATTAATAATGTGTAAGTTGTTCCAACAATAAATCAATCTTTCTTTTCTTCTTCTTCTTAGATATAAGAATAGGTACACAAATTGCCCTGTTAGAAAGTAGATCTCGAACGGATTTTGATACAACTACACGATGCTCAACACATGATAGTAAAGGTACGACAAAACAATGGTAGGGTCATTCGGCCTAAAAGTACGCACTTTTTTTTCTATCGTCTACACAGTCAAAAATATAGTGTCTTGAAAAACGTTTTAACACTCTATGTAAAGGAAATTTATTCTACTTTCATTATTTAATGAGTTTTTGTACATTGCTTCACTGTTTATTTTGCAATACATGTTTAAGTGCATCGGGAGAAATTCGTACTATTGACCCGTTATGTGGGTAAAACTACGCAGAGTGTTTAATGAGAATATTTTTTTTCTGTATAAGGTTTAAAAATCTTTACAAATAATATTCGACTTATTTGCAGCTTAAAGAAGAAAAAACCGTGCGATCATTGTAATGAAGTTATAACAGGGTGCGTACTTTTAACGTCGTACTCTTACCCAAACAGGGAATATTTTAAACAATCACACGTTAGTTGAAACGCATTTATTTTCTAGGACAGAATTAATGACTAAAATAAATAGTATAATAATCATGTAAACTTAATATAATTAACGGACTTTTATAAACTGATGCACCGTCTAGCCATACACTTTTTTCCCAGCACAAAATGTTGGTAACTAATCAACAAAATCACGTTGATCTCCGTTTTTCGCTAAACAAGTGAGGCTTGGTAAAATAGCTTGTGGCTCTGACATCGTCCCTGACGCGCCCCTGATCTAGCCGAAAAATTGTCTGAGCCCCCTCAATGGGTTCCGAGATATTGACCATGCGAACTTTTACCCACTGCGTGCTGTTGCCCCGAATGACCCTATAGCAAAAGTAAAGGACGATATAGACAGAGATATTAAAACTATAACGGCCTAAGTAAACACGGCATCGCTCGGAGAATATGGATATTGCAGACACAGCCAATAGACTTTATTAATTCTCGGATCCCGTTTAATTGTACAGGGATGAGCATTTGTATACAAACCAGGTAAATATCGTACAGATTTTTTTATTGGACTGCGTAAAAGAAAAAGTAGGTCATGTCTGGTAGATACGACCGCAATGTCTATTTCTGCCACCAAACAAAATTGTGAAAGTACTGTTGGGTTCCTGTTTGAAGAACATTATATTTAATGTAATTACGAGACTTAGGTAACATCTAATGCCTCAAGGTGGCACAGAGCGAAATTGATTTTGTTGCTTTTTGGTTAGCTTACAACGAGCGAGTTACTCGTCTTGTCATTCGTTTATAATTGATTAAAAAATAATCACATACCACAGGAAATGTCACGAGCAGTAGCGGACTTAATCAATGCGAGTCTTTCAGCGTCAGATGTTTGCGAGACCTTTTACCAGATTCCCGAAGGTTTTTTCTTTGAGCCCGTTGCAAGCGCGCGGCCTTTGAAATATGAGTACCTGGGCTTGGTAACTACCAAGCGAATAAGGCCTTTATGACATATAGAAGAATGAAGGACATTGAATGTTAGGGAATAGTATTACGGTCTCCTGCAAGCTGCAGCTGGATAACCGCACATAGCACAATAGTATTGCTGATTATGATTCCTACGGTATTAACTGAAGTACGAATAGTACAAGATAATACTTCCTTACAATTACTTTGACCAAGGATACCTCCCATTATGACTTGGAGGTCCATTATGATATTCGATAATATGCACAGTCGGTCATTACTAATATTCTACTGTCAACTGGTCATGGGCGTATATAAGGGTACCTATCGCGCACCGGTATTCTCTATAGTATGCACCGCGTAAAAGTCCTTTAATGTAGTATAGATTACGGATTTTCGTTAAATCCTTCTTGGCGCACCTAATGCTAAGTCCAAATTGGCAAGCTATTTTATGGCCTTAAAAAATGCTTCCATTTCGACTAAGGACGTAGCAAGTGAATGCCTGGCATTTACTTTTCATATATAAATGTAGTAGCTCACACTGTTTCCCCGAAGAGGTAAGCAAAGACTCTACGTACAGACATGAAACACGACAACTTATCAACCGTTAAACTCAAACTAAATAAGGAAAGAAACTTTTGAACTAAAGATTCTACCACCTACAAAACCCACTAAAATCCAAAAAAAATATACAGTGTACCAAATTTGGAGTCAGGGCCTATTTTTTTTTTTATTATGCATTTAAATGACGGGATGAGCATGCCGTTCGCCTTATGGTACGCGATACGACCGCCCATAAACAGAAGCAACGCCGCACATAACTTTTAATTTCAAAGTACTGCGTGGCACTACACTGCACTCGTCACCCTGAGACATTAAATGTTAGCTCCCATAATGCCCAGTAGTTACGCTGGCTACAATGTCCTTTAAACCGAAACACCACAGTGCATGCACATTGCTGCATGGCGATACAAATAGACATTGTGAAATTGTTATTTTCGTATATTGACGTAGCCTGGCTAGCAATTTTAATTATGCACAAACTCGAAGTAACAGTACATGCATAAACAGACATATTTAGGTCGGTTGGATAGATAAACACTAAAACAACAAAAAAAACCTAAACGAACACGACGTAATCCCTTAAAAAAATACTACCTGTGTCGTCTATATAATAATGGGACCAGCAAATCATAACTTGCAATTTATGCAGCATCTTACTAAGGACTACAAATCATGTAAAACTGCAAGTGGTAGAGGTAAACATGAAAGATAGTCCTTATATATGAGTTCAATTTAAAACTTTTCCATAAACCGCGATAACAAACATTTGTTCAAAGTATAAGTGTTCTTAACTTTAGAACCACATGCTTTCTACGAACTGGGATGCGAATTCCAAAATTATGTTTATGGTCATATAATGATTATAAGACTTGCAATGCGCAGAGAGGTGCCACACATGGTGCTTAAAATTCAAGTGGTGTTTTTATTCTCAATCAGCAGTCTTGATCAGAGACGTCTTAACCATATTAGGCGTAGGAAAATCAACCTCCGCTCAAAAAAGGGGAGGGCCCATTTTTTACTAGGTTAGGACAAAAAATATTTGGAAAAATAAGGTACTCCTTGCAACCGCGGGTTAAGACTGACTCATGACGTTTACGATCAAGCAAGCGGTTTGCTAATCTTTTATTGTATTAAATGATTCAGGTCTATCCATAACATGATAAACCCTAAACCGATATATCTTGAAATGGGACTATTTCGAGACCCTAATTTACTAAATAAAAAAGGAATTACAGAAATAGGCTCACAAGTTTCAGAGAAATCAGTGTACATACATAAAAAAATATAAAAACACGAATTAATAACCTGCTCCTTATTTGGAAGTCGGTTTAAAATAGTGGCCAGGTGCTTGTTATTTTTCTGAGGGCCACGCTGTCAAGGATGTAATGTCACTTTAAATCTTAAGTACAATAAAATCAAATTAAATTTTTGCACAAACAGAACTTAACTCATTTTAGATACAATCAAATATGCTAATGTAAATGCTGTACGGAAGCAACCGAGACGGGATCCCCTCATCTGCCGATGAGCACGGGCGACGACCTATTCAGCTAAACCCAAAAATTGAAAACAATACACACGCAGCAAGCGTTTTATCGCTAAAAACGAATAAATAATTCGCTGGTGTAATTTGCTTGTGTATTCAATAAGGCAAGTATACAAGCTGGAATAGCTTTGTGCTGGAATGCTTACAATATGCAAACCATTACTGTGAAATTGTGAATATTTGTTGTAAAAGCTCTGAGAGTATTATGCGTATTGAATGCCTTTAAGCTTTAACCTGCGATTCTGTTTGCTGGTGAAAAAGACAATTTTCGCTCAACACCTTTGTGAAATCGAATATCTTGGAGTGATAGAGGTAAATTTTGATTTTTAACACTCCTCAACCGATTTTTAATTAAAAGTGTTTTTGATTGACGTCTCGTGTCTCGAAGTCCCAATACTTTTAGTTAATTTCGTTGTTTTGGGTTCTGGGACGAAATCATAATACCAGCTCTGTATTATATACTGTCCCACTACTGGGCACGCGCATCCTCAACTACTGAGAGGGTTTAGGTCTTAGTTCACAATGCCTAGTGCGGCTTGGTAGACTTCACATACCTTCGAAATTCTTACATAGAACGTCTCAGGTATACAGCTTTCCTTACGATGTTTTTCTTCACTGTTAAAAAAAAGCGATAATGTACAATACACACATATTAGTTAGCAAACAAAAAGCTAAGAAGTGCATTTTATATTTCACTTTCAAAATCTTTTTATCCTCGCCTTCTTTTAAATCAAAAGTCATACGCTTTACACTGATTGTATCAAGTTTTAAAGCGGCTGAATTATATAGTCGAATGAAGGGTAGTTGGCGTCACTGTGTCGCCGCGGGACGATCTTGTCGCTGGCACAGATCTCCTCATTCAGTCCACAGTATACATTCAGAAGTGCAAGTTTCACATTCGCATTTGTTCGCAATCTATCCAGTTATCTTTCGAAGAATACCTTACATGAATAGTCGAAATGTGTTTAAATAAATTGAATATATTTGAAGATGTCAATAAGATCATGACACAGTAATCCAGACAGTTTTCTTATATAACTATGCTTTAGAACCATGAGTAATCTCATCATTAGTGAACTATAATAACTCCTACCGATGTGATTTAGCCGTACATGCCATACCATACCAGCCCTGTATTATATACCGCTCACTGTTGTGCACGGCCTTCCTCTACAACTAACTGAGAGGGTTTAGGCCTTAGTCCACCACTCTGGCCTAGTGCGGGTTGGCATACTTCACATACCTTCGAAATTCTTATATGAACTTCTAAGGTATGCAGGTTTGCTCACGATGGTTTTCCTTCATCGTTAAATCGAGCGATAATTCACAAAGAATACAAACATAACTTTTTAGAAACGTCAGAGGGTTTTAATCCTGGGGAAATTCATCTCAGCAGTCCGTTCCACTCCCAATTAGGCTATCGTCGCTTTAACCGTCAATTGACACTTAATTTCGGTATAATCTTATCCATAGGGTTTTACGATTGATAACATTTGTCGAGACTATCGCCGCAGGATTAAAAGATAAAATATTTAATACGACCAAGCCCTAACAAAACTATTTTTAAAACTCATCATTTAATTTGTACGAACTCCTTGCTTACCAGGGGCGTAGCTACCACTGTATCAGCTGTATCAATGATACGGGGCCTCCTAACTATAGGTGGCCCCTCTGAGCCCATACGCTAAACTTAAGCGGTCACCCAAAAGTTCGGAGACCTCTTTTTTTTGCTCCGGCATAATAGGCCTAGGACGCGAGACACGCGGAGAAGGGCCCCCAAAACAATTTGATATAGGGCCTAATATGTCAAGCTATGCCACTGTTGCTTACGTCAACCCACCCTACTGCCAATACACGAAACTATTCACTTTCTGCCCCATCAACTGTGCGCCTAACCGCTGCACCGTTGGCAGGGGTGCACCAAACACATCGATTGAGTTAAATGCAAGAAAGACGCGCCTACTACTATCTCACTCCCACTAAAATAGGGCTGCCAGTTTCCAAACTTGCTTACTTATCAAAAGCTTTTGTCGATACCTGACACGGTGAACATAAAATTCAATGCACAGTATTTTTATTGATTCGCCCTTAAACTTCTCTCAGGACGATTTCTTACGTTTACGCGACTGTGAGACAACAACTCTGCATACAAATTACAATGTTCTCGCAGAACATTATATGCAAAGTCAACTTTTTATTCCAATTTGTACATTTGTCAATATTAACAGAATCATTTTTGATATTACAAATTCTTGTGAACCGATAAATTTAATATGCTTATAACTTTTTTAGTAACGTTGTCTGCTTTTAAAAGCTTTAAATTCTATAAATAGAACCAGCAGATCTTGGGTATCATACGAAAAAAAAATCTGGAGACGTGTTTATTTGTTTTATAGATAATGTTATACCTACTACTAACCTACCTTTGGAACCGGATGTAAGATCCTCAATTCATTCAATGTGACCACCCGATGTCCATTTTTACTCGTATACGTTTTCGCATAATATAAATCTGATGAGTCTCTCGACACCCGAATACGCTAATGTTTAGAACAATCGGCACAAATCACGCGTCTTAATATATCAGGATATGATGCAGCAAATTTAATTTCTAGCAGCTACACTATGAATACAGAACACAGGTATTAATTCATTTATGGCAAATATTGGTAACACGACTAGTAATGGACACTGCCAACCCTGCATTAAGACACAAAATCCTTATCTGCCACACGATCTCCGCAAACAAACGCCTCCACACGTGATGTTGACCAAATACCATCAGAATAATTGAATTGACCATCGCCTACGATTGGAGCGGATGGAATTAATTTTAAAAATATATTTGCCTACGTTATGTGTGTATTCTTCGTGAATTATCGCTCACTTTAAGGGTATAGGAAAAACATCGTGAGGAAACCTGCATTCCTGAGAAGTTCTCTATAAGAATTTCGAAGGTATGTGAAGTCTGCCAACCCGCATTAGGCTAGCGTGATGGGCTTAGGCCTAAACTTTCTCAATAGTAGAGGAGGCCCATACCCAACAGTGGGACAGTATATATAGGGATGATATGATATGACGGTGATGTGCCATCGTTCTCTTTGTTTTTCATTTCTTAATAATAATTATTATTGGTCTATTGGCACGGTAATATTATCTATGCTATTGGAATTGATGAGGCGTAGTGACTTGTAATCAATCGTTTAAATATAAATAATACAGCATAACAAGTAAAAAATATTTTACAATAATTTATCATAGACTTTGATTGGATAAAATTGACCTTATAAAAGTAATGAAAACAATTACAAAAACATGTTCTGAATGGCTATTGTTTGCTTATTTCATTTTCTTTGGTAATTTTCACTGCACCCGCTCACTTTATTATAATATTAAATACCTACCTAATTGACAAAGAATTCCATCCATATCAAAGGGAATAATGAATGGAATTCATACAATTGATATATCCACTATAAATGGACCTATGGGTAATATGAGTTTTGATTTATAAATTGAATATAAGTACTTATAACGCTGTTCGGGTATTTATAAATGTGCAATGCGTTGTGCTTGACTTATTTATTTATACGCACTAGCTAAGCCGGCGAAATTCGTATCGCTTCAGAATCAACAAATATTGTGCTAACTTATTAGTTTTTTATTAAGATGTAGAAGAAACAAATTATCAAAATGAATTAAGCTAAATGAATGTACGCAATCAAAATGAAAGTTTTTATAGTTATTCTGCTATTCGGAACGGATACAAATCCAAAAAATCAAAGAACAATATAATCGGTTCGACCGTTCTCGAGTTATAAATGGTGTAACTAACACAACTCTTTTATATGTATATATAGATTACGCCAATCTAAGGACTAAAATATACGTACCTACTGCATACTTATACATATTAGCAGCTTTCAACCAACACATAGTCATTCTTAGTTCATTCGATTTGATATTACTAAAAATCCTATAAAATTTTTGAACTGAATTTACACTCTACTTAATACAGGGTAAACTGGAATGTACCAAGTCAAGCGTTCTTGATTCAGTTAGGAGCAGAACGTGTCGGAAACTGAACATAAACGTGATATGGAAAAGCAATGGTTCCACTCGAATACATCGAACAAATAATTATTTTACACGAATCATTGTCGAAATCAATCACTTCGTGAGTCAAACAAGCGTTGCCGGATCGATAATAATCCCGAAACCAGAAGACGGGAACGTCTGTAAAAGCTTAATTAAACCCTATAGCGCACAATTAAGGAGAAATTTACACTCAACTGGTCAAATAACATTTATCATGGACACCAGTGGCTCAAAGAAAATTAGAATTTTATGCGGTGGTTCAAGGGAAAATTGAAACTTGTTTTTTTATGCTACTAAATTACTAAACGAGTAAGACTCTTAACTGATGGTAAGTGACAAAACTGCAGATAAACAGTAGCAATACCACCATGAAATGTGCTCAGTAGCGGAGCTAGGCCAAGTATGGACGGCGGCGACATCAGCTTTGCGAGACCCGTTCATTTTCCAGGTAAAAAGTAATAAAAGTTGAACCGCGCTCGTCATTCCAAGACATAGACGTGTCAAGTCTCATAATGTCCAGTAAATACATTAATTCACATTAGGTCCCATGCATGCGAGTATCCACCTGGATAGGTACCATTGTAATGTGTATTACTGCCAAGCAGCAAAGTGCATGCAATGATGTGTTCCGGTTGGGAGGACATTGTAACCAATGTATTTATAAGGCATTATGACACTGAACATCTTATGTCTCAGGATGTCGAGGGCAATGCAGTGGCATGCAGTGCTTTATAATTCAACGACCTGGGTGAATGCTATTATAATCAAAAAGAAATAAAACAATCTACTTAAAGTTGGTTATATATAAGTAAGGAAGTAGCAGAAAGGAATTTGTTGTGGGGAATTTCAAACTGATTTATTGGGAAATTTACATTCGAATTTACGAGCAGTATACACATTTCGCTCAAATTATCACCACGAATTTTCTCAATACATCAATAAATGGTTATATTCGTATGGATTTTCATTACCGGGACACTGAATTGTGTTTTTCTTGAAATTGATACAAAATTTCAGTTATTAACATGCACTTTAAACAATGGTTTACACGAACTGAAAGTTTTCAGCAGGAGGAGATTACTCAATTAGTAGTTATTTATTTTTTATGATTAGCGTTATTTTTTTATCCTATAGTCGGATTTAAATAATTACTTTTGCATTAAATTTCGTATAGCTTCAAACTGACCTATTTTAATTTGAGTGGTATAAGACCTCAGGCTTCGAAGATGCAAATGGGAACTCCTCGAAATCATATGTAATTAAGATATACCTTCTTGTATTGGGTTCAATTACGTCTGTTTTTTAACTTTTCAAAAACAAAAGAATCTGTTTAACAATGATTAAAACCGACGTCAAAAACCACTACAAACCAGAAAAGATCCGCTGTTTGAACAAAGCTTTAGCCTAGCTTACACCATACTGTATTTTCCCCTCTTTAGAATGTTAACAATATAGTCACGAATGTTCTATACTTGCCTACTACTTTGCACACCTACTCGATTAGGAACAGTAGTGACCAGTAATGGTCCTCGGGACTGACGACCGGGACAACCGATAAACTCAAAGGCTACTTAGCCAATTTTGAATATTATTTTACTAATAATATGCTAAATTAACGCCAAGTGCTATAAACATTAGAAAAGTTCTTAAGCAATGCACGTTAATGCGGGTAGAGCCACCTGCAATATTAATAAAAAATTGCATAAATTACCATTAAAAATCTGAGGTACCCTAGGATCGAACCCAAGTTAGTACATTAGCAATGATGTACTATTAGTTAAATGGAGCTAATATTGTTACTCCTTCATGTTGAAATTGAATGTAAAACCCACAAAAAAACAAGATAAAATTTCATAAATAGGGTAGTTTCCTATGTTTGATTTTTTTTCATTGTAATAAGTTACAGAAAATATCACGAAAAAGAAATTCTTCTGTGAAATCAGCATCAAAATCGATTGAAAAATAAAGAAGTTATTCTATTTTAAAATTTTCTTGTGAGCAAATATGGGGCGTGGCGGGGATATCGCGCTATCTCTTTCGCACACACGCAGTGTTATGGCCGACAGCGCTTGGTGACGTCACAGCCTAGTATTGCTTGTATTTGACAGCAACTCCTTCCACCAAATTTCAAAGCTTTATAACTTACTTACTATTGCGCCAATTTTGAAAATTCTTTTTCCATTTGATTTTGGATAGCATACATTTTTCATAATTGTATTTAAAAAAAGTAGTCCTTATTTTACCTTATTCTTCTTTAATATTTCTTTAAGTCGACTTTTGTTACAAACGTTGGTATTTTTCTCTTACCTACTAAGATTTGCATCAATTTGAGTTTACGCATTTGCCTCTGCGTGTTATTTGATGCTGGATGAATTCTTTCGATTAATTGTTTACCATACATTATAAACTTAACAATCGCCACAAATTAATTTTAAAGATGGTTATATTTTATTTTTATCCTTAATAAAAAAAAACGCACTTCCAATATTGTACACATATTCCTAAGGTCTAATAGAAAAAATACCGTTAAAAAAGGCGGCAATTTTATTTCCAATGTTCCTAAAATGGGAAAGGTTGCCCATTTATCATGTCAGATGCCAAAACGCAAAGCTGTATTTCCACGATGTCTTTAATTGAAAATTGCATATGAATCTTGTTCAATATTGTCAAATAAATTCTCGAATGTGAATTGAAATTTCTTTTTGTAAGCCTTCGCAATTTATCTCGTGGTATATTGGTTTCTTTACAAAATCAGGCTTCTTACAGAAATAATCAGATGCTACATTTCAGATCAGGTTATTTTTCAATGAGTATGCAAATTATACAGACGAAACCTATTTAAGACTTTTGATGGAATCTCTGCTATCTCTGAAAAATCAATAGTATTTTTCGTGAATGTTGGGTACACGTATAAAAAAGTAATAATGCGCAATTTTTATTTACGTAATAAAAATATAGTAATAAGAAATAGCGAAACCTTCCTGGTTATCAGTCAATACCTGTCATTACCTTTACTTTGTCCTACACTACACCTTACCTATCTTTAACCTTTTTAAATTATACATTTTAATGACTACTAACAAAGACCTGCTAATCAGACGAATGTAGAGGAAGAACCTGGATTCGATTTCTAAGTCGGGCAGCACATTGGTGGGTTTTCTAACAATAGTTTTATTTTATAAGAATTTCGCATCCACGGGCTCAAAGGCTCAAGTCAAATGTGCGGTCTGTTTTAAAAACTAAACTAAATTGTGTCTCCGTCATGCGTAAAAAATTGTGTTGCGCCTACGCGCACACGTTGAGCCCGGAGCAAAAGCTAGTATTAAGATCTTAATATTTAAGTTTTTATTTAAATTTAAACTTGTGCTAATCAATAAACATTTTTATGTACCTACTTAAAGTTTGATGGTAATTTAAATAGATTTTGTTATGAAACTTTTGAAGCATAATATTTCTTAATTTACGTTCAACAGATGGTTTCAACTTTGAAGCCAACTTCAACTTTTCAGTTATTATTAAACATAGATTTGTATTTACTTGCACAATCTTCGAAGCACAAAGTCGCGGGGACACCTAGGTACTTCAATAATGAATAATATAGAAGCAATAAATAATTTATGTTTATTCGACATTCTAATGTGAAGTCAAAATATATTTAAGTCCGTAAGTACTGATTGTCGCAAATCCTCTGGTAGGTATTAAATGTACAACATTATTTCGTTGTTTCCAGAAGAAATCAGCCAAATAACAACAATTTCGCTCTGTTATTAAATAGTGGTGACATCTTGCATTACATCACACACCTTGAGGCTAAACGCAGATATAAACGTTTTTATTTATCTTATTTAATTGCAATCCTAGTTTTGCTGAAACCATAAACATAACAACGTAATCGTAACAATATCGTTACTTTCATATTAATTATACAAGAAATATATTAAAACTTATGTGAATTGAAACGTGCCGTATATAGATACGTAAAAAAGAAAAACGATTATGACGTTTATGTAGTCGTAAAAGTAATATAAAGATTGATTTCTGTAGAAAATGCCTTACTTAAAAAATCAAACCTATTAATTCTACATCACTGACAGACTGCCTCGGTGGCGTAGTTGTATTACGGTACGACTGCAATGCTGAGATCTCGGGTTCGATCCCTGGGTCGGGCAAAGTGATATTGGGTTTTTCTATTCAGTATCAGCCCGGAGTCTGGAATTTGTGCCCGATATGGCGATGGGCTCTCGCCCCCATCGCATTATGGGACGGAATATGCACCACCGCAATGTCTATTTTCTACCGCCAAGCAGCTGTGCATGCACTGTTGTGTTTCGGTTTGAAGGACATTGTAGCCAGTGTAACTACTGGACATAATGAGACTTTGACATCTTATGTCTCAGGATGACGAGCGCAGTGGAATACCACACAGTACTTTGTAACTCAAGGTGCTGGATGGTGTTGCTACTGTTTATGGGTGGTCGTATCGCTTACCATCAGGCGAACGGCATGCTCGTCTCGTCATTCAATGCATTAAAAAAAATAAGCAGCGATAGCCTAGTTGGTATTGGAACGGACTGCCGCGGCCGATACGAATGTTCAGGTTCAGAAACCAAAAACACGCACTTCTGACTTTTCTAAAAAGTCATGTGTGTATTCTTTAGGAATTATCGCTAGCTTCAACAGTGAAAGAAAAACATCGTGCGGAAACCTGCAATACCTAAGAAGTTCCCTATAAGGATTTCAAAGGTATGTGAAGTCTGCCAACCCGCACTAGGCCAGCGCGGTGGACTAAGGCCTAAACCCTCTCATTTGTAGAGGAGGCCCGTGCTCAGCAGTGGGCAATATATAATACAGGGCTGTATGGTATAGCACCGTTAATTACGGTATGTGGATTTTCACCCTTTGCTTTCTATGCTAAAAAAATACTGATTGGATAATCGGATCACAAGTCATATTACTTAGTAAAGGACTACGGACGCCGCCAAACAATGCAGCAATCATTCTTATTTCTTGGTATAGGTACTTAGAATCATTATTAATGAATTATCCTTATAAAATATTAAAAAATTACCGAACCCTGCTTCTATTCTGTAATGATCTATCATTATTGGAATATCTATATACTTCTTATTCACGGTTCCGTTTGTGTGTATATCTTTTCTTAGAATAAAGTTTTACGGGAAGTTTCAACAACTCGCCACTTAGTAAATGTCCAGTCAAAATCAAATGTTGTCCCTAATTAAAGTGGTTCTTGAGGGAGTTAAAAAGTATAAATATGTACCTAATATTCTATGGTTTTTTTTTATTTTATGTAACTTCGAAAACAATCTGTGAATGAAAAGTAAACTAGTTTCATTCTTAAAAAATCAGCTAGCTGTCTGTGAAAGTAACATGAAACATCAAAATCGTTCCAGCTGAGTTGAAATTGGTGATGATAGGGAATGAACAGAATATTTAAAAAGAATCTTCTGTAATTTAGGAATGACGCAAAAAGGTAAATAATAACAAACGCATTTAAATAAAAAACAGAGTCTTCAATTTATTTATATGCTATTGAAGTGATAATATCAGTTAAAGTTTGTAAGTACGTTCAAAACAACCTATTTAGGTTTAAAATACCAAAATTGCAAACATTGTAATGCAATGGTGCCAACCAAGTAAAGTAAATCGGTTTTTCGTGAAAAAATATTACATTCTTTGCCAAGAACAAAATCCACGAACATAAAAACTGCAAAACTCGGTGTGAACAAGTATTTCATATGGGGGATCTTTGTGTTGAGCTTGAGTACCAAAATATAACACGAAACTAAAGTTGTTGCTCATAAATTCTAAACAGAATCCCTCGAAGAGAAACTACCTGAATAGATTTTATTCAAGAATCGCTTGTTCTTTTAGAATGTTTCAGTATTAATTCACGTAAAATTGTAGTTTGAAGTATCTTTGGAAGTCAAGAGTGGAATATTTAATGTCTTCTTTTATTTTAATCATACATTCTTATATGTACCGTATATTGTATTGTCTACCCATTCCTAATATTATGATAATGTAATGTCGTTAATTATTATGGGTATGTTGACTAACTCTAGCCACTCTAAAGTCAATCGAGATCGCTGCAGTTTGTTTCCTACATTCTTTCTTCACCTTCCTATTGAAAGTTCCATTCAAAATAACCTCAACATATGGAAATACTAACAAAGGTTAACTAATCACTAAGTGATCTATTTTTAAACTTGAACCACTCCGTTGCAACTTAGTAGGACTTCACTTACATAATGTACTTATGAAACTTATATATATATAACGTAAGTGTCTAATAATGCTGCTAGAAACGGACCTGCCAATTTACATATAGCCCTATATTATATACTGCCCACTGCTGAGCACGGGCCTCCTCTACAACTGAGAGGGCTAAGGCCTTAGTCCACCACGCTGGCCTAGTGCGGGTTGGCAGACTTCACATAGGTACCTTCGAAATTCAGAGAACTTCTCAGGTATTCAGGTTTCCTCACGATGTTTTTTCTTCACCGTTAAAGCGAGCGATAATTCATAAAGAAGACCCACATAACTTTTTAGAAAAGTTAGAAGTGTGTGCTCTAGGGTTTTGAACCTGCGGACATTCGTCTCAGCAGTCTGTTCCACTACCAACTAGGCTATCGCCGCTTTTACATATGGAAAGTAATAAACCTGCCTCAGCTTTTATATTTAACTAAGGTATGTTAAGAATGAAAATAAATCGCACCTAATACGGGGCCAAATCACCGGGATAAAATTGAAATTGAGATTGGATACGTAATGGCGGATGTGTAGTGATCCGGACGACTCCCTGTACTGTATCAAATCCCATTATATCGTAACGTAATCACGATTTCACAAGAACCGTTCCTACCTATTTATGAAGAATACCCATGTTCATAACACTCTCAATATCAAAAGTAATTTTTTAAATTTCGTCATCATCATCAACGACATGAAGTCCACTGCTGAACATAGGCCGTCGCAAAAAAAAACCAGGCGGACCTGTCAAAAGTGGTCTTTAGCCAGCGAGTTCCTGCTACATTTATCAAGTCGTCTGTCCACCTCACAGGACGTCCAACGCAGCGTTTAGCAGTACGTAGTCTCGACTAGAGACCTTTTTGCTCCATCTGCCGTCGTTCTACGAACTATGTGCCCTGCTCACTGCTACGTTCATTCTTCTACGAATCTCCTCATTTTCATACAAGTTCTAAAGTTCTTTAAATATTGGGTTGGAACATACGTCGTACAACTATTATAAAAAAAGTAATATAATAACGAATATGTTTGAAAAATAGCTTTTGGAAGTTGGTAGGTACCTTTTTAAGGTATTTCCAAATTAGTCACATTAGTAAAATTTCTAATACCCACGGGATTAAAAAAAATGTTAGTATATTTTCGTGTCATTTATCTTAGTACTATAATTATAGCAATATATAAACCTATTCTTGTTCAACGGCGCGGTAATTAATAGCAGTCTGAGGGCTTTCACGTAATAAACGCAAAATTACCAATCTGCACTCACTCTGATGCCATTGTGCCCTTTTGACTTGTGATAATGTGCTAGCCAAGGTTATAGCTCCATTTACTTTCAAGTGGTTGCTATTCTGAACTTTCTAGTAGCCCTCGTTTACTTAAAGGTGCAATTAAATTAGAAGTATTTTATAATTGAAACTCAAAAAGGTGTCATTAGTCCCATGAGAGCGGAGTTAGGACTCAATGAAACACCTAACGTGTGAGTGCAGACCGAAATCAAATTAAGACACACCCATTCATACCTTTTAACCCCGAAGGGATAGGCAGAGGCGCAACTATCCACCAATTTTCGCTATGTGTATTCCGTCCTATGATATGATTGGGGCGAACCTATCGCCATATCGGGCACAAATTCCTAAAGCTCCGGACTGATACTGAGCAGAAAAACCCAATATCACTTTGCCCGACCCGGGACCTCAGAGCAGTGTCGTACCGCGCACGCAATAATTATTACCATAAACTCAATAATTTAGGTTATAATTCCTTAGATTTACATAAATACATGTATATCATAACAACTGGGGAATCGTTTAATAAGGGAAATTAATGAAATTAAAATTATTTTAATGAAATTCTCCATAGAGTATGAACACGTGAATATGACGTAACCAACAGGATACGGCTGACGATGTTTATAATCAGTGACAAAGTACGCGACATAGGTCCTCCAAGTTCCAACTAACCATGCCCAGTCAATCGGAAGGTCCCGATATTTATCTACTTGCATAGGGTAAGTCTAGGAATGATGGCCATAAAGGAGAGATGGCCATTTAAAATAATTTAGGGAAGCAATAGATAGATGGCTTTACTGCTTGGCTAGTTCGATTCGCGGCTCGAGCGCGGTTGTTCGTCAGCAGGTGATTTCACACGAAGAAGAACAAAAAGTAAGTAATTCATCATATTTTGTTTAAGATACTTAATTATTTTGTGCCAATGTTCACAATACATACTGTGAAGTAATTATTATGTTGTGAAAGTGCATTATTTTGTATTTAATTAACAGTATAGGTCAAAGAGAATTATAATACTACTGAAAGTATAGGTACAAAACTTTATCCTAACCTATAAATTGCCGGTCTAAGTTTTTATTTTTTTTATAGAATTGATGTGGCCATCTGTCCTTGACAATTAGGAATGATGGCCATACTTATTCAAGGAGAGATGGCCACATTTTTATATGTCAATTTATAGATTATTAAGTAGATTTATTGTTTTTTTTTAGATGCCAAATGTATACCAAAAAAAGGCTGTAAGTATTCGTGGTACTTGTACTGAAGAAACATTACGAGCGGCTATAGTTTCGGTACTAAATGATGGTTTAATAAAATTACAGAGAAAGCCGGTTATGTCTGGCTTCAGTCGTTTTTGCCGAAATACCGGAGAAAAAAGAAAAAAGATTTTCAGAGAAATACCGGAATGACATTAAGAAAATCTGAGGGAGTTTATGATCAAACATGAAAGTACTGAAATAAGACCAGAAAAGACTGTGACTAATCAAGAAATTAAGACTGATAGTATTAGAGTAATTGTAGGAAAGTGACAAGCTATTTGTAAGATATCAGATTCAGAAGATAGCAGTAGTGAAGACGAACCAGTCTTAAATATCTATAAAAAAAGAAGAGAATATTTTCCGCGATTTTGAAGAAAATTATTTCAAAACGAAATTAATAGAATATTGGCTGCAATGTGTAATATGCAAGATTTGCGTGCATGAAAACTGCACGGAATTCGAAGACATGTGTTCTAAGTGTGGAAATAAGAAAAAGACTGGTGGTAGGTCTCTCATATGTAAGAGTCCGTCTGGGTGGGTACCACCGCAATGTCTACTTCTACCGCCAAGCAGCAGTGTGCATGCACTGTTGTGTATCGATTTGAAGGACATTGTAGCCAGTTTAACTACAGGACATAGTGAGACTTAACATCTTATGTCTCAGGATGACGAGCGCAGTGGAATGCCACACAATACTTTGTAACTCAAGGTGCTGGATGGTGTTGCTACTGTTTATGGGTGGTCGTATCGCTTACCATCAGGCGAACGGCATGCTAGTCTCGTCATTCAATGCCATAAAAAAAATGCTCATGGAAGGAGGAAACAGGGAAAAAAGAAGAAATCTCTTAAATAATGCACTGGCCATCTCACCTATACGGTCATGGCCATCTGTCCTATATAGTCTAGGAGAGATGGCCTAAAGTATTTTTTTTTCTTTTTAAATTTTTTATATCTGACATTCAATATTTTTGTGATTCTTGTTAATTTTCTTAAAAGAGATTATTAAAGATTATAATTCAATTTAACTGACTGTTTTATTCCCAATATTTTTTTTTATATTCACCCATTAAAAAACTATGGCCATCATTCCTAGACTTACCCTAAATAATACAATAATTATGCATGTGTAACTTGATCTTGACAAAAGTAAATCTCGTGACAAGCTTTTATCTCTTCATAGTATACTAGACTTCATCTCGTGGCTTCGCCCGCGTGAAAAAGATTTTCCGGGATAAAAAGTAGCCTATGTGTTAATCCAGGACATGATCTACATGTGTGCCAAATTTCATCGAAATCCGTTCAGTAGTTTCTGCGTGAAAGAGTAACAAACATACATACATCCATACATTCTTACAAACTTTCGCATTTATAATGACTTCTTATATTTACGCGAATGTTAGACATTGAAATAAAACTATTTTGCGGATTTTATCGACGTGAAACACCGACGCTCTACGAAGTCTGCAGTTGCTGAACATTCAGAACAAGGCTCCAAGCATTACCTTAGATTTGACAAACCACAAATCCTTGCCAAAGAACACCGATTCCTACCTAGGATGATTCGCGAGGCTATTGAAATTAAAAAACATCCAAATTTCAATAGAGAAGATGGTTGGAAGCTTGCACAAGCCTGGGATCCAGTTATACATACTATTAAATCGGACCCCACAATACCAACTTCCAGACCTCAAGACACTGTGAGCTCTTTCTGCGTAGATCGGACCGTCATTAACAACTAATTTTTTAAAAATGTGTAATTAAAAAATGAAGGTAGATATTGTAACATTAACTTTTCGGACCACCAACACCTCAGTCCGCCCCGTGACCACTAAGTGCTGCAAAGCCTTCGAAACGTCGGGAGAAAATATTAATTAAAAAACCGGGATAAAATCCGCAAAATAGTTTTATTTCAATTTCGCGTTTATAATATTAATAGCATTGCGCGTGGCTCCGCCCGCGTGGAAAAGTTTTCCTGGATAAAAAGTAGCCTTTAGCACTCAGGAGTAATGTAGCTTCCTATTAGTGAAAGAATTTTAAAAATCGGTCCAGTAGTTCCTGAGATTAGCGCGTTCAAACAAACTCTTCCGCTTTATATAATAGTATAGATAGGATTGGTCGTATACACATTACACATATAAGTAATAAAAATTATCAATGTATCTTAGTGGTAAGTACTAAAGTAATCGGTATTTTTAATAAAAACTACCGGTGCTTTTCGGTTTTATCAAAAACCGGTTTTTTACCAGTTTTATTGAAACCGGTTGACACCCCTACTATCTACTATCAAGCACGGAATAGTTTATAGGGAAGATGCAAATTTTTATTTTTGCTTTCATTTGAATGAATTTCATGTAGAATAGATCATGAGTATATTAAATTGGACGATAGCCTAGTTGGGAATGGAACGGTCTGCCGAGACAATGTCCGGCGGTTCAAAACCCAAGGCACACACCTCTGATTTTTCGAAGTTATGTGTGTATTGTTTATCAATTATCGTTCGCTTTAACGGTGAAGGAAAACATCGTGAGGAAACCTACATACCTGAGAATTCTCGATAAGAATTTCGAGGGTATGTGAAGTCTGCCAATCCGCACTAGGCCAGCGTGGTGGACTAAGGCCTAACCCCTCTCAGTAGTAGAGGAGGCCCGTGCTCAGCAGTGGGCAGTATTTAATACAGGGCTGGTATTATTATTATTATTATATTAAATTAAAATACTTTAATTTATTGCTAAAAATTGCGGTTTGAAAATGACAGTTTACATTTTCGCGCGCAAACGGAGCACACGCCCAGTGACGTCACTCTAGTCATATTTGTTCGCCGGTGACATTCATAAATGCATAAGTTTGGATTTTCGATATGTTTTTTGAATAAATAAGTACATCAAACACACACACACACACACCTTTTTATCCCCGAAGGGGTAGGCAGAGGCGCAACTAAGTGCACCCACTTTTCGCCGTGCGTTAGTTTAGATTTGGATATAACCGATTGCATTGTCGCCATAAGACCTGAATTTACCGCTATGTGTAGTTTTGCTGCTGAATGAAATAGAAATAAAAGTCCCTTTTTTTTTTTTTTTTTTTTTGTTTTGGCCCTACCGGCCAGTAGCCTGACGCGAGTCGGCTTTTCTGGCCACACCGGACTTTCGGGTGAACGCTTTAGGCGCTCGCAACCCTTGATTTAAGTAACCATGCTGAGGGCAACCCACTAACGGGTTACGAACCTCGGCTCAGGACGGTCACTGGGAGAGGATGAGACATCAACGATTAGTGGGGAAGGTTGGTGTTTAACCTAATCCTATCCATTTATTTCGTCGGCACGCGGGCCGGAACTGTTAGGAGGGTCGGGAGGGCGACGGGGAACGCGGCGAGGTCCTCGGCGGCGAGGACGGAACTGCGGTCGTGTGGAGTGTAGGAGTTTTAGGAACTCGTTCTTACTGCGAATGGCCAGAGTGATATCGTCCTCTGGATCGGTTAGGACTGAACGCGGCCGTCTCCATTTGGCGCGGTCGAATGGAGTGTATATTGACGCTTTGCGGACTAACGTATTTGGGTGTTTAACCGCCCGGTCGAAGTAGCGTTTGCTGGTCATTTGCATGAAATGCCTGATGGTCGGCATGTTAGTATCCACGTGGAGGTTGCGATTGCGAACGTACCACGGGGCACCAAGAGCGTGTCGAAGAAAAATGTTTTGCAATACCTGCATACGCTTAAGACGAGCAGGCGGTATATGGGCGAACACGGGCGACGCGTATGTCATGATCGGTCTAATACACGTGGTAAAGATCCTAATCTTGTTGCGGATGGACATTTTGCTTTTCCTATTTATGAGCCAATGCAGTTGGCTCATCGCGAATGCGGCTCGCGCACGTACCGCATTTACGTGTGGGATGAAGGTCAACTTCTGATCAAGGGTCACTCCTAAATATTTGGCTTTGTCCGTCCAGGGGATTACCTGGTTGGACATGCGGACTGAGTTGTGAGGCACATGGACTCTCCTTTTCAAAGTGAACAGGATAGCCTGGCTCTTTGTGGGATTGACGGTGATTCGCCATTTGCGGAACCACTCACTGAGCTTGTCGGCGGCGGCCTGCAAAGTGCGCACCACATTGTCGGGGTCCCTACGTGAGGCGTAGATTGCGGTGTCATCGGCAAAGAGCGCCAAATGGGCGTTTTTCGGTTTAGGGATATCGCTGGTGTACAGCGAGAAAAGAAAAGGTGAGAGGGCGGAGCCTTGCGGGACTCCAGCCGTGATGGCGTGACGGGAAGAGAGAGTACCCTCCACGCGATATTTGAAACCGCGATTCGACAAAAAATCTCGTATGATGTGCACGAGTTGAGTGGGCACGTTGAGAGTGTACAGCTTGTAAAGCAAGCCGTTGTGCCACACCCTGTCGAATGCTTTTTCAATATCGAAGAAGAGAGCACCGGTGGGCATGCCTATCTTGAATTTGTCGTAAACGTGCTCCGTGATGCGGAGCACCTGATTTACGCAACTGTGCCTAGCACGAAAACCAAACTGTTCGGGAGGGATCAGATTGTTGTTGTGAGCGACTATTTTGAGGCGGTCGAGGACGATCCGCTCGTAAATTTTGCCCAGAGTACTGAGCAGACTGATTGGCCTATAAGAGGACGGTTCGGATGCGGGTTTTCCCGGCTTATGTATACCTATCACAACTGCCTCCTTCCAGACCTCTGGGAAGAGGCAGTTTTGAAAAGCAGCATTGAATATCGCGGTGAGCGTTAGGACCAGATGCTCCGGAAGCATCTTAATCATACGGGTAGGGATCCTGTCGCCCCCGGGGGCTTTTCGTCTTTTGAGCGCCTTGATCAGAGCGATGACTTCTTCGATCGTCACCGGTGCAAGGGGATCGGGCGGCGGCGGGTCGACGACCGGGTCGACGACGTTGGCGGTATCGGTATCGTTTATCGGTCGCGAAATCGAGTTCGGCGGTGGCCGGACCGCGTTCCTACTTTCGACGAGTGAATTAACCGCAACAAGATGGTCGTGGTCTATAGGTATTGTTGAGAGGGAACATTGAGACTCCAGACTGTCGGCCAACAGTTCCGCTTTCTCGTCGTCGTCAAACGCCGGGCGTTGATTCGGACGATTGAGCGGAGGCATAGAGGTCACATCGTTTCTCCTGAAGGAACGACACAGCTGCCAGAAGGCCTGGTGTGTCGGGTCGAGTTCGGCTAAGCGAGTTTCCCATCTCGAATCGACGACCTCTTTTATGCGACGTCTAACCTCACGTTGAAGGAAGCGCGTAAGACGTCGTCGTTCCGGGGTGGGGCTCGTCGCGCAAGCTCTGAGCGTAGCGTTACGCCTCCTCACCACCCACCGCACGTCGTCGGGAATTTGCCATTGACTGTGAACAGTCTCTGGCACCTTCTCGGAGCTTTCGCTCAAGACGTTTTGAAGGTGGTTGGTGAAGGAGCGTATCGCGCCAGTCGTTTCTTCAGGAGTCACGATGTTGGTCGGAATCGCGGAAAGATCTGTAGATGAGGTGTCCGCGAGCTTGGTGCCTAGGAGGCGCCAATTCGTTTTCACCTTCATCGGAACGTTAGGACCTGTGTTTGGTGGGCCGTTTTGGGGAACTAGATCTAGGATCACAGGTCTGTGGTCAGAGTCTAACTCTTGAAGCACTTGCAAGGAACGCACGCGAAGGCTTACGTTCCTTACTAGCGCTATGTCGAGTATGTCGGGTCGGTGGTCGACAGTAGAACTATAGTGAGTTGGTTCAGAAGGAACCAGGATACTCATATCTACTATGTCAAGACAACGCTCCAGAGCGGTACCTCTCCCGTTGGTCGAGTTGCAGCCCCAGAGAGTGTTCTTGGCATTGAGGTCGCCCGCCAGAATGACGGAATCCCCCATTTCAAATAATGTAGTTAGCTCATTGGAGTGAAGCTCCTTTGAGGGCGAGAGATAGGCCGATATGATGGTGATCGGCGGGTGTCCTGTCATAGCTAGCCTGCAGACTGAAGCCTCAATGTTCCTCAAAGTAGCAGGTGGGTCTAAGGGTATGCAATGCAGGGACCTTTTGAAATATATGAGAGTGCCTCCTAAAGGGCCACTGGTGCGATCGTTACGTACCAGATTGAAGTTAGGGATGTTGGGATTGCGGTGAGCTGGTTTCAGAAACGTTTCCTGGATGAGGAAAACGTCTAATTTATTTTCGCGGACAAAATCAGAAAGTTCGGCTCGTTGGCCGCTAATGCCGTTAATGTTGAAAAACCCCACTCTGAGGGAGCGAGGTTTGGTCCGCTTAGAGGGATTTAATGGTGACGTCGCCATTTAAGATGACGGAAAAAGTGCACCTACGGTGATCTGGTACATCCTCGTCTGGATGTGGACAATTTCCGAGACGAGATTGCTATCGGGACGCCCTAGGGCGGAGATTTGGGCCACGCGGTCGGCCATTTGGGCTTGGAGATTCATTAACTCCGGCGAGTTCAGAAGGAACTCGACTTTTGCGCCTTGCGCAGAAGATGATGTAGAGTGCGAGGCCGCCGCCACCTGTGGAGAGGTTT
The DNA here is from genome assembly GCA_947568825.1 of Sphinx pinastri. Lineage (NCBI taxonomy): Eukaryota > Metazoa > Arthropoda > Insecta > Lepidoptera > Sphingidae > Sphinx > Sphinx pinastri. The sequence continues at coordinate 6,754,898 of OX387620.1, forward strand.
TCGCCTTGGCTGACTTGGAAGGAGCCATGGAAGCCGAAGGAATGGGCGCAGGAGTAGGTTGAGATAAAAGTCCCACTATGATTAGTTCGTAGTAGTTTAGTTCCTTTTTATTTCTACACATGAAAACTCTGTACTTTCAACAACAAAAAATTACAACAATGTGAACTAATGTTCACATGGTTAATACTTTTGGTAGATTTCTGGATTCTTCTTTTATGAACCCAACTTCCATTTTGATTCGAAACCTATTAATTTTCGCAGTTAAAGAATGTTTACCTTTACAACTTTAACCACAAGTTGCAGGTGTAATGTCACTAGAGGTAGATTGATGTATTATAACACGTTCCTTTTCACGTTGCTTTCAATTCGTAATTATTGTTAAAAATCGATATTAATTAAAATAAAAATACTGCAGGCCCTTCTTTTATGCTTTCTTAACATATTAGCTACAAAATATTGATAAATATTATTTTTGCATCTTCCCTATTCATTTCTGATTTCATAGACAATTTAGTACATTTTATGCTTATCTGTATCTGTTCCTGTCTAACAGTGTTGCCAGATTAGGCGACTTTTCGCCATTTAGGCTACCTCGGAGGGTGTCGGGGCGACCAAAAATTGTGAATGGCGACTGGTCGCCGTTTAGGCTACGCGAATGGCACTCAGGCGCCAATTTGGGCTACTTTGGAAAATTTGTGTTATAAACCTTGTTTTTGTCGGATTTGAGGATATTTTTAGCTTTGAGAGTACAAAACATGACAGAAATTGGAATTGGGGACCTTTTTTCTTTTTTTTTAGCTCTTCGGCGGCTGGGAGGTTTCCTTTTTCCAGGTGCTCCTTCGCCTCTCCATATACGGTGCGGCGACTTCATCCGTCATACATCTGGCAATACTGCTATCTAATGTCAAATATATAATCACTTTGAACATAACCTAAAATATTTTTTACAGGTAAAAAACGAGAAACTATACTCCGATGACTGTAATGTTTACTTTTTAAATAAAATATAATAATTTGATAGCCTGCCATGGCTTCTGCACTCATTAGCGCAATCAAAAAGTTACATATTTCAGTTATACCACAAATAAGAGTATTGTCTTCAAGTGTTACGGCTGTAGCAGCAAATCCCACAAACGAAAAGCTTAATGTTATTAAAAAAGAATGGAAATTCCCACCACAGTACACCAAACCTCGAGAAGTCTGGATTGAGAACTTGGACACTATTGAAGAAAAGAAAATAGGGTTGTTTGAACTGCATCCATTAGTATACGCCGCGCCCGCTAGGATAGACATTATACATCGCAATATTGTGTGGCAGAAGAAGTATAGATGGGTGTCTTGGGCTAATACCAAGACTCGAGCTGAAGTGCGAGGAGGTGGAAGGAAACCATGGCCACAAAAAGGTCTTGGCAGGGCTCGTCATGGTTCTATAAGGTCCCCACTGTGGCGCGGAGGGGGTATAGCCCATGGACCTAGGTCTGGCAAGACCCACTTTTTCATGCTACCATTTCATGTAAGACTCCATGGATTAACAACAACCCTGTCGGTGAAATTGGCGCAGGACGACCTCCATATTGTAAAGGACTTGGAACTGCCATCAGATGAGCCAGATTATTTGGTTGAGCTCATTGAACAAAGAAATTGGGGACCGTCAGTTTTGATTGTTGATGAGTATGTTTTCTTAATAATATATTTTAGGACTTTGCAACCCAATCATACTATGTAAATATAGTCAGTCAAATTCTTTATTGTTACCCAAGCCTGAGAAGTTGAGTAAGATCTTTACCTAGCAATATGGTATTTTAATAAACCGTTAAATATAGCTAATAGCAAATAAAGCCCCAGCAATACTCTTCTATCATTAGTAGATTATTGTAGTGACAACTACTGATCTTATGTGCACAACTTGTCACTGCACTAAAACAATTATTGTCTAACATAAATATTTCTTACTTTTCAGTAATGACATAGCACCAAGGAATATAATAGTAGCAACAGACCACCTACAGCATGTTAACCTAATGCCAGTTTACGGGCTCAATGTGTATTCAATGCTAAAACATGATACATTGGTCCTCACCCAGGCCGCTGCGGAGAAGATTGAGGAAAGAATCTTACATCATTTCCATTCAATCACAACAGATAAACAACAAGCCTTTAAATTAAACCAAGTGTAAATTTTATATGTTATAAAGTTAGTTAATATTGGTAATTTTGTTTTTTTTTCATGCTATTTACTTACTGTTAACTTAAAATCGGTGACCTTTTTGGAAACACATATTACTCAGATATGGACTCATCCTGATGGATTTTTTAATATTAATCGCGTTAAGCACGCGCCTTATACCATCATCGGACAGAATACACACTGTGATCAGAGAAATCAGTGTACATACATAACAACAAATACAAACAAGAAATGAGAACCTCCTCTTTTTTGGTAGCCGGTTAAAAAGTGGGTGCACTGGTTGGATCTTTGTTTAGCCTTTCAGGGATAAAAAGGGCTTAAGTGTGTGTGTGTATTATTATTACTTTATAATTTATTTGGAACATAGAAAAAAGAATACCATGAGAAAATTATTAGGCTTATAATGATTCACCAATGAAGTCACATTTCATTCAGATATTAAAATTAAATTACAGACTAAAAACTATGATGTAATCAATTCCTTGGAGTCCCATCTTTTTCTGAAGCTTGAGTTCCAGAAACCTGCAAAATATTGCCATTTCAAAAATATATATATATTATTATTTCATGCAAATTCTGCTATTTATTTTATTAAAGTCTTCTAACTTTTATTCCAGACAATTGAAAAAAACAACCATCATACCAGAAAAAGCAATGAGAACTGTCAATAAAACATAGATTTCTTATAAATTAAAATATTCTGATACTAGTGAAAGGTAGCAAATTTTTTTCTAATTTTCTCTTACTTTTTGAATACTGAATCCAAAAGAAAAACTAATACTCTTTGTAGTTTTGTACTATCATGTGTATTCACACATAGATTAACTATTTGTGTGTATACACAAGTACGTAATCTCTTAACTTTCTTTCTATACCTACACTAGCATTGCGCGCGGCTACGCCCGCGTGGTTAAGTTTTCCGGGATAAAAATGTAATGTGTAATGAGTAATGTAGCATCCTATTAGTGAAAGAATTTTCAAAATCGGTCCAGTAGTTCCTGAGATTAGTGCGTTTAAACAAACAAACAAACAAACTCTTCAGCTTTATATAATAGTATAGATTATATAATAATTACATTTACAATGGAGACTTGATTCACCAGACTAATAATTGTGGTCATAAAGCATTTGGATTAATGAAAATCAGAAATTTTTTGAATTATAAATAACTATTTTGGTATATGAATTGTAATTGGTAAATGATACAGGCGCTTATCAGTTTCTTATAACTGCTTGTCTGATAATAAATAAATAAAAGAATATATTTGCTCTCGGTTGGCAATCCAGATAATCACAAATCAGTATAACTGAAGTCCAGATAATCGAGTCTCCACTGTATAAGTTAAAAGTAATTCTAGATCTTATTTATTGAGATATTTATTTTTAGCCTTGTTTGTATTCATAATTGATAAAAAATAATTACCTTGTTAACAGTTTGTCTAGGATAATTACCAGCCATCTTCTGTCTAACATTCCATCTTAACTCGGACCAATCATTCTCACCTGGCACATTGGGTTTGTACTTAGCCCATAATGACATATAGTAGTGGTACAATGACACAGGGTCACATTTCTTTTTCACTGGTTGTTTCTGCACTTTTATTACTGTAAAGTGATATCAGTTACAATTAAGATTACTGCGAAATTTCATTCATAGAATACTGGGGTAAAAAAAGGAATGGGCACAAAGTTCGAAAATAGCACAAATACAGAAATGTAAATAGTTGACTGTGTATACAAGAAACTATTTTATCTTGATATAATATGTGCATTGATATATATGCACTATGCACTGGATTACGCAATCTGATCATTCACTCTGTTCAATTGAACTGTACTGCAATCCGTACACCTAACTTTAGTGTGGCTTCAACATTGATTAAAGCGATCTAGCGCTGTATGTTTCAAGTGTAGTTAGACTACATAAATAATGGTCTAGCACTGCAGCAAAATTTAGTTTCGACTCCAGTATTGTGAACAAATTATTTTCATAGACGCTCATGTCTATCGATAGAATATAATATGTCAATGAATATGTGCATTGATTTGTGTAAACAAAGGTAAATTGACATTGCTTTGACTGTACTAGTATGAGTTACAATTAATCCTGCAATTTGTTTTTTTACTTACAGTTATTTGAATTTACAGTAAACTTTTCTTTCTCCTTTACTTCCGGTTTTGATTCAACTCTAACACAGGAACAAGCTCTTCTTGCTGGTTTATCATCAGTTTTAGTGGGTCCTAAATTAGGAGCGGAATGTACATCCCTAATATTATGTACTTTATGTACTCTACTAGTTTTCTGACATTCTTTGCTACATGGTATAATGCCAGCCTGGGTTTTTGACCTTGTTCTAGAAGAAAATGTGCTAGCACTATACAATCTTTCTGACCATTGCACTTCGAATTCTTCATGTTTGTTTTGTTCTTTATTTCGATTTTGTAGGTCATACTTTATAAGTTTTTTGAGATCTGAAAATTAAATATATACCAACTTACTTATTAATGTTTTATAGCTTTCATCATTGTGAATGACAGGCTGAAAGTTTCAGCGCCATACTACAAAGAAAGTATAAAGTATAAGGAATACATATAACAAACTTACAAGTATTAACCTACGCATGCATGATCCTATTTATTTTGTTTACATACCTGTTATGAAATATTTAAGAACTTCTCCACTAATGTTATGAATGCCAAGATTGTTTAAATATCTCAGTACTTGACGCGCATCCAGGTCAGAAGTTATTTGATAATAATCACCATCCATTACGAATATCTATTTGGTCATTTGTAGTCATACAAACAACAGAATATGATACCAAAACTAACAAAATCTTTGTTTCGACTTTCGTTACATTTAAACTTGAACCAGAGACAAATAAACTATTTTTCAACTTTCAAGAACAGTTTTTTTTTTTATATAGAAGTATTCATAATCTATTGAGAACGAATCAACGAAATTGATTGTGCCCATAGATACTAAAATTGTGGACAGTAATGCCTGATAATGATGAAATCCCCAAAATTGGGAAGGTCATGAACACTACGAGGACTACACTATGAGGAGAACACTAAAAGGGCATGTCCAAAAACAGAAGGGCATTCAAGTACGTACGTAGTCAACTTCGCAAATAAGTAGAATAATTTTTTATAAATTTATTATTATTTATATTCAGCAGTCTTCTGGATTTTTTTTGTGAGAGTGCAGTATTGTATTTTAAAATTAATGAAGTAGTAGTAGACTCTGTCGTACCTATTGATTAATTAGTCGATTATTATTTACGGCAACGTGGATTCATATTTGAGTTCTTTATGGCACGTAAATAAATAAATAAAATGACTTTCTTTTAATTTATATAAATTTTAATTATCAGGCTGCTACTCTCTATTCTCCCGTTTCATTTCACGCATGCATGACAATGCTCAGAGCTTTGGTTAACATAAACATCATGATCAGTGTCTATTCCAAAATACAACATAACCTTCGTGTCAGCTAACAAAAATGTAATCTATACCGTAATCAGAAAACACAATATCTTTCGTACTACCAAATAAAGCATTGGTTTGATGTTACATAAAAGAAAACACTTATTTGATAAGGTAAAGGATATTATTATGGTGGCACATTTTCTGGTACGTGTACATGAACTGTTATCAGTGGAAAAACTTTCTCCGCTCCGTGGAAGATTTTTGTGACATTTGCCCTTTTACTCTGATTTACGGATAAAAAATTGTGTGTGGTAATTATTAATTGAAAAAATGACAAAACGAGGACAGCCGTATAAACTTTAGTTGCGGTGAATTAATATTAAGAAGCAAACAGCTGATCGTGATGTGATTAGGCAAAAAAGAAAATTAATGATTATAAATTAAGGCGGGAAAATTAAACAATATTTTTAGCTAACGTACCTATTTTCAAATAATATGAATGGCGTGTATTTGAATTTATCCTTACTAATAATATTATAAATACGAAAGTAACTCTGTCTGTCTGTCTATCTGTCGCGCTTTCACGCTAAAACTACTGAACAGATTTAAATGAAATTTGGTACACAGATAGTCTAGAGCCTGAGAAATGACATAGGCTACTTTTTATCCCGGGAAAATATAATGCGGGACTTTTATCTCGGAAAAACTTTTTCACGCGGGCGGTGCCGCGAGCAAATGCTAGTGTAGGTATATTTATTACATAAACGATGTTTAATCTAACTGTTGTAATAATTACAATTATAATTCAATATGATTTCAAATACTTAATATTTTTTTTCATTGATTCTTAATAGTCTATGTATAAATGTATCTAAATTGATAAATATATTAAGACTGCCTCGGTGGCGTAGTTGTATAACGTTACGGCTGCAATGCTGAGGTCTCGGGTTCGATCCCCGGGTCGGGCAAAGTGATATTGGGTTTTTCTAATCAGTATAATAATAATAAATAATAAGTCCGGAGTCCGGAATTTATGCCCGATATGGCTATAGGCTCGCCCCCTATCACATCATGGGACGGAATACGCACGGCGAAAAGTGGGTGCACTAATTGCGCCTCTGCCTACCACTTCGGTGATAAAAGGCGTGAGTATGCGTATGCGTAAATATATTAATTGTGATAATAATTATAATAAGATAATATTAAAGGCAAATATTGTCGAAAGATTTGGATTGAATTACCTATCGCAGTATTTGCTTACAGTTGTTATCACACAATACCGCCTCATCGCCCGATGCTAAAGCGATTCATTACCTCTGCAGTCCCCGCTAAACGTACACGATGGCAGCTAAATACGAGAGCAACTCGTCCATAGCTAATTTTGTTGAGTATCTTAGAATACCGAGCGTCCAACCGAATATCAACTACGGTGAGTAACTTTCCATTGAGCTAATTTTATTTAGGTTCCGAGCGGAAGTCTTGGAAATTTGTGTTTTTTTCTTAAATTTTTGTTTATTTTCGATAGATTAGCAATAATATTTTTACGTTATTAATAATTTAAGAAAATATTGTATTTCATATTCTACGAGTTTAATACTAACGGTGAAGCATTTAAAACGATTTGTCATATGTGAGAGCATTTAGGGAAAAGACGGTTTTTTTGGTATTTGGTAATATCAGTATCTAAACCAGCAAAGACTTACCTACTTAAAATTTGGATGATCTGAAGTGATGACTGCTGGGCATGAACACAATACAAAAGGAATAACATTGTTAATATTGATGCATTGCAATCAAAGAAAAATAAAAGAGACGTTAATCCTTTAGATTTCTATGCGGCGTTGAATGCTTATTGCTTACTTTAACATTGGCTATTTAAGAAATTCCCATATAAATAACGTGCTTTTTACCTCTAATATATAAATTTCTTTTCACCCATTGACTTACGTTTCATTTTATAAATTGAGTTCTACTCGCCTTGGAATTCCCGGAACCTACTTCTTAAAAAACATGTGCGATATTAGATCTTACATTTTTAATCTGATAATAAGATGATAATGGGATTCCTATACAAAATTTCTATACAACTAAATAATAAGGTAACAACCAAGCCTGGCAGCAATGGAAGGAATTTTTAACCGATTTAAAAAACAGGAGGTTCTCAATTCCTATTTTTTTATGTTGGTTACCTCAGAATTTCCGTATTTAACCGACTAGGAAATTCTTTATTTATTTGAAAAGATATACTTTCAGATGGATCTTATATAATTTTTTCATCAAAATTGTTTGTGTATTTCATCCAACTAAATGAAATTGCGTTTTTTACGATTTTTCAGTGATGTTTATTGTTGGTTTCGGTTGGGTCTATTTCGTACAAACAAAAAGCAATAAATAACAATTTATTAACAAAAACTCAAACCGCTTCCAAACACAAATAAAAACCAAAAATAATTTAATGTTAGATACGGGTTAAATTTAAATAACGAGTCAAATAAGGGTTAACACAATTTCGACGGATTTTTTTTACACTCAACACCGCGACATCTGATCGCTTTGCTGATCACATCATTTTCTGCAGCTCTTTCTAATACAAAGAATAAGGTCGAAAATCATCCCACACAGGGTTGCCAGGCGTCCGGATAAAGCCGGACATAGTTAGGCTTTTTGAATGCGTGTCCGGCCAAACTATGGCTTGTCCGGCTTTTGCTAGGCTTTTTACCTTTGACCAGTGACTGCAAAATGCGTAAAATCAAACGGCCATGGAAATACACTTGGGAGATATAAAATCGTTTTTATACTAAGACACAAAATCCTTAATAATTCAGGGTATCCGGCCAAACTGTCTCGTCTGTCCGGCTATTAGGTTTGACGACCTGGCAACCCTAATCCCACAGATATTTCTTGTCGGACGTATTGGAATTCTATTTACTAGTTTGTTATCATAAGCAAAAAATGCGTGTAATTTTCCAATTGCATTTTTTTTATTTGTATTTGGATATTTTATTTTCTCTCATGAATAAATATTTTTTTTATTTTAGAAAGTCAACCCAAAAAAACAAACATATTTCATACTCACATAGGTACTTGTACACTATGGCAATATAGCCATACATTGATAAATAGCACTCATGACGGAAACATCAAACTAGCAATTTGCGAGTTGCGACACGCAATCTGGATATAGGACATTTTCATTGAAGCACGAGGGTCCCTGCAATTTATTTACCCTTCTCAATGAAATTTAATTGACTATTCCGACTCTCTTCGCGGGACTGACTATGCTGTACTAGCTAGAACAGTTTTAACTTATAAGTAGGTATTGTTCATATTTTTACCATAAGTTTCTATATTAGTGTTGTTCTTTTCATCATCATCATCGTCAGCCATACGAAGTCCACTGCCTCCCCTAAACATTTCCAGATGGACCTGTTGAAAGCGGCCTGCATCCAGCGTGTCCCTGCGACCTTTATCAAGTCATCCGTCCACCTTGCAGGTGGACGTCCGACGCAGTGCTTTCTTCTTTTGATTTATGTTTATTAACATCTAAATTATATCCTGATTTGTCTAAAATTGCATGAATTCCCATTTATTTATTCATTTACTGAAGCTGGGCTGAAAGGTCGATCCGATGCCTCATACAACTAACCTCACAAGTGCCTTTTATCAAAATTCTTACTTATTAAGATTGATTTATTAATTTCAACTTTAAAAACCTCACCGGGAAATTCCGAAGTTGTTGGGTGTTACGGGTTTGTTTCTTTTGTCTTTAATACAATTCCCCAACTTGACTCACATAATGCAAAATACAAGTTCCAATCCCAGGAATTTAGCTAGAAAATGTTTTAATCATAATTACAAATTAACCAAGTAATTACCTCTTTGTGACCTTAAAACCAATGCACAAAGATACAACCCTAATTTAAATGCATTTAACAATTCATGCCTATAGGCAACGTGCGCACGAACTATAGGTGGCAGCACAAAATCGACACAAGAGCCACATGTGGATAAAAAACGAAACTTATTAGAACAATAATTTATTTATATGTTATTTTTATGTTTTGGAGCATCCGGATACTCAGCAATACATTATCACCAAATTAAATGTTATTTTTCATCCTTTTAATACGAATTTTACGTCAATGCCAAATATCGATGTGCTGAAAAGGAGTCAGATTGCGCCACCAGATGGCAGAGCTTACGACGTGCACGTTCCCTATAGTATAACGTAAATAATAAACATGTTATTGTTTGGAATTGTTATTTGCGATAGCCAATACAAATTTCAATAGGTTTTTATTGTAATTTGTAATCTAAGAATAGCATTTGAAACTGTACACTACCTTCCTGTCTGATCTCAAATAATAAAATTATTTATTGTTCTAATTAAATTACAAACCGTAATACATTACAAAATTCTGAATCACATATCAATGCCGTGTATTATGATTAAATTTTTCATAGCAGCTACATGCAAAACGACTTCGATTACGTTTCACCGGGTATCTAATTGAAGATTTTCGCTCCAATTCTTTCCGTTGGAGATATGTTTTAGTAAGAGAGTTACAACATTTTTAGGTGGATATAAAATTCTTGTTAATTATAATTGCTATTTCCTATTCTGCATTTTTCGCAAATCAATACATAGCGTTTATCATCTATGAATAGAAGGTCCTAATGAATTTAAAAAAATCTTTAGCTTTTACGTAATCCTACGATTTTATTCCAGATGGATGTGTCACGTTTCTTAAAAAACAAGCTAAAGAAATCGGCCTGGCATTTAATGTCTATGAGGTGGTTCCGAAGAAGCCCGTAGTTGTGTTGACATGGCCGGGCAAGAACCCGGCTTCATCCATTCTTCTTAATTCCCATATGGATGTGGTGCCTGTGTTTGAAGTAAGTTTTTATTGATTTAAATTGAAATACTTCGGTGGTTTAGTTATTATGTGACCACTATATTCATGTTATAGTAATTTACGGATAGTTTGACGCTGAAAAGAGTGGCCGTATCTCGATTTCGCCATGAATCGTACCAAATCATAAGTATCTATTATTATCGACTTTCACATTTTTATAATTTTTTCTTCATAAATACTTAGTTTATCCAATATAACAGGTGAAATCAAAGCTCAGTAAACAATATGCGGTCGCCGTGAATAAAAAAAACTTTTCGAATCGGGAAAACGCATATAAAATACAATACTCCTTTCTACCGACTTCAAAAAAAGGAGGAGGTACTCGATTCGTCTGTATTTTTTTTAATGTTTGTTACCTCAGAACTCCGTCATTTATTGAAAAAAACTTTTTTTAATTACAAAGAATATACGTCCCGATTGGTCCCATAGAATTATTATCAAAATCAGACGAGTAGTTTGCTTTAAAACCAAAATAACTAAAAAGTATGTCGTCCAAGTATAGGTACGAAATTACGAATTTTGCTTTTCTGTGACTTTTTCTTTAGTGTTTTTTTTACAATAAACTTATGTATATAATAATCATTCCACTTTTACGCATCATATTATCTTAATACATGCCGTGTCGATAAAACTAGCGCTTACTAGTCATACAGGGTCGTAGCTGGTTCAGAAATAAATTTCATAAAGCATAATGATTCCTTATGTTTACGCGAATGTTAGACATTGAAATTAAACTATTATAACGGATTTTATCGCGGTTTTTTATTTAATTTTTCTCCCGACGTTTCGAAGGCTTTGCAGCACTTCGTGGTCACGGGGCGGACTGAGGTGTTGGTGGTCCGAAAAGTTAGTGTTACAAATCTACCTTCAATTTACAATTATACAATTTAAAATAGGATTATTATTAGGAATATTGAAATTAGGATGTTTTTTGATCTCAATAGCCTCGCGGATCATCCTAGGCAGGAATCGGTGTTCTTTGTCAACCATTACCTTAGATTCGACAAGCCACGAATCCTTGCCAAAGAACACCGATTCCTGCCTAGGATGATCCGCGAGGCTATTGAGATCAAAAAACATCCTAATTTCAATAGAGAATATGGTTGGAAACTTGCACAAGCCTGGGACCCGGTCATACATCTAATTAAATCGGGCCCCAAAAGACCTGCTGCCAGACCTCAAGACATTGTGAGCTCTTACTGCGTAGACCGGACCGCAAACAATGACTAACATCTTTAAATTGTATAATTGTAAATTGAAGGTAGATTTGTAACACTAACTTTTCGGACCACCAACACCTCAGTCCGCCCCGTGACCACGAAGTGCTGCAAAGCCTTCGAAACGTCGGGAGAAAAATTAAATAAAAAACCGCGATAAAATCCGTTATAATAGTTTAATTTCAATGTTCATAAAGCATGTCTCCCTTGTCCGCATGTCCAACCAGGTTATCCCCTGGAAGGACAAAGCCAAATATTTAGGAGTGACCCTTGATCAGAGGTTGACCTTCATCCCACACGTAAATGCGGTACGCGTGCAAGCCGCATTCGCGATGAGCCAACTACATTGGCTCATAAATAGGAACAGTAAAATGTCGATCCGCAACAAGATTAGGATCTTTACCACGTGTATTAGGCCGATAATGACGTACGCGTCGCCCGTGTTCGCCCATATACCGCCTGCTCGTCTTAAGCGTATGCAGGTATTGCAAAATAAATTTCTCCGACACGCTCTTGGTGCCCCGTGGTACGTTCGCAATCGCAACCTCCACGTGGACACCAACATGCCGACCATCAGGCATTTTATGCAAACGACCAGCAAACGCTATTTCGATCGGGCGGTAAATCACCCAAATACGCTAATCCGCAAAGCGCCCGTTTACACTCCATTCGACCGCGCCAAATGTAGACGGCCGCGTTCCGTTTTAACCGATCCAGAGGACGATATCACTGTGGCCATTCGTAGTAAGAACGAGTTTCTAAAACTCCAACACTCAACATGACCGCAGTTCCTTCCTCGCCGCCGAGGACCTCGCCGCGCTCCCCGTCGCCCCTCCGACCTCCCTAACAGTTCCGGCCCGCGTGCCGACGAAATAAATGGATAGGATTAGGTTAAAAACCAATCTTCCCCACTAATCGTTGATGTCTCATCCTCTCCCAGTGACCGTCCTGAGCCGAGGTCCGTAACCCGTTACTGGGTTGCCCTCAGCGTGGTCACTTAAATTAAAGGGTTGCGAGTGCCTAAAGCGCTCACCCTAAAGTCCGGTGTGTTTGTATAAGCCGACCCTCGTCAGGCTAACAAACGATAGTCAGGTTAAAAAAAAAATGTCTCCCAACGCTTGATTACAATATGCAAACTTCTTTAGTATTTAATTCACTATATGGCGATCTTAATATAAGTCGTATCCATGGGCGTATATAAGGCGGGGGTTACGCCACTGACCGCTGACATTTTGGGGATCCGGACCCCCCCCCCCCCCCCTCCTTCTAAAATGATCGGGCTACCAAACATGTCAACACTCTAATATATTACGTGACGGGGGCGGGGGGATATACGGTGTCATGCAAAGCAAGAACCCATGACACTAAAATTTTTATATCGTAGGACCCCCGCTCCATGTGAAAGCTATAGCTACGCCCGTGGTCGTCGCAACACATTATGTATTTCATTTTTATCAGATTTAAATTACTCACTTCAATTATAAATGAAATCATGCTGGTAACAGTCAATAATTATAATTAATGAATACTTATATAAAATTAATAAATTCGTAGTTACAAATTATATATGTATTTGTAAACGCCTCTCTGACTACACGCCTTTTAACTGCTCTAAGATTGCTTATCGCATATAAGATAAGTGTATCTAGAAAATATTTTGAGCAGGATGATAATATACTAAACAAAGTTGTATTATTATATAACAAATTATGTACCCTATATATTTTTGCATTATAATCTCATTCATCAGTCACATGAAGTCTACTGCTACACATAGCCCTACCCTAAAGATTTCCAGACGCACCTGTCCAAAACTACATACATCCAGCGTTACATTTTCCCCTAATCATGCCAAAATTTTTGTATTACTTTATTTGACGATATCACTGACCTATATTCCAGACCATCTCTACCCGGGGAGCTAGGGGCGCGTGCACCCGAGCGTAGGGACCAAAGAGACACAAGCCGATGGCTCACCAAAAGAACGACACCGAAAAAAGGGACGCCCAAATGTTTTTGTCCGAACTTTGTAAAAGAAATTAAAAAAAAATATTTTGTTACCTAGGGCCTTAGGGAACTTTGGGGCCATTCGGGCCCCGGTGTTCCATATGGTTAAGACGGCCCTGCCTATATTCTTTGTGTAGTGATATTTCTAGAATATTTACTAATATTACAATAATGATATACATTTGCGGCTTGTGATTCTATTCGCTGACAATTTGCATCGTATCAGTCTTTGCAAAGTGAATATAAATTTCAGAACAGTTGGACATATCCGCCCTTTAGCGCACATATTGACAAAGACGGAAAAATCTTCGCTCGTGGCTCCCAAGACATGAAATGCGTCGGTATCCAATACCTGGAAGCCATAAGGAAGTTAAAGGCATCTGGTGTTCAACTGAAACGTACTCTCCATGTGTCTTTTGTTCCTGGTAAATGTTTTGTTTATTATATCCAATAGTGGTTTTAAATCTTGAATTTAAATGCAGTTATATCTTCAAATGGATGACATTCATATAAAAAATACCCCATCTTATTAGTAGACAAACTCTTAAAATAACTTGTATAAATCGTTTGTGTGGCAGACAATACGTACAATTTTGCTTATCTCGCTTGATTAAACATAACCATCTGTACACACATCTATCTTGCCGTACAGTGCGGTAGGACAATTGTTCGCAAAAGATAATGTGCACCCAGCTTTACTATATTATTGCCTCTTTTCGTCCTATTCCAACTCTAAAACTACATTAAGAACCTGATTTTTTGAAAGGCTAACTAAAGAATAGCAAGCATAACAAGTTTTATACGGACAGGAAAAAAATCACAAAATATTAGTGCTCACTGACCAATAATAAACGTAGAATACTTCTTATCACGGTATAGATTCGAATTTTGGAGATAATGTTTTATTAGATATGGAGCAAAAATTAAATCGAAATAATAAAACTCTATGCTATTTTACAGATGAAGAAATCGGCGGTCATGATGGTATGGAGAAATTTGTGGAGACCAAAGAATTTAAAGCGTTGAATGTTGATTTCGCTTTAGACGAAGGTATGGCCTCACCTAATGACGACTTCATTGTATACAACGGGGAGAGAAGCATTTGGCGTAAGTTACCTAGATGGGTTTTTTCAAGCATTTTTGATGACAAGTAAATAATAATATTTTTTATCGTTATTTATAGAGATACATGTCCACTGTACTGGCCAGCCAGGACACGGGTCCTTACTGTTCCCAAACACTGCTGGAGAAAAGGTAACATATACACCAAATTAAATAATTTCTAGCTATCACTTTATATATTTAATTAAGTATTTATTTATTACTCAGTTACTTTTGTATGCATTGCCGAGTGCCGACCCTCAGGGAAAAGAAAGGAAAATCGATATAGACAATGCGATTGGCACTATTAGCAATTAATCACAAAATAGTTTTAAATATTGTTTATTTTCCAGATAAGACATGTAATAAATCGATTCATGGATTATAGAGAACAACAAAAGAAGATCTTGGATAGTAACCCCAAACTAACGATCGGTGACGTAACGACGATTAATCTGACGCAGTTGTTCGTAAGTTGAATTTTAGAGTTAACGTATACAATATTGTAATGTAATGTAATGTAATCTTCCTAGCCAGTTTCGGCCACGGCGGCCAATCTCAACGCAGATCAGCCAGGTACGCAGGAGATATTATAGTGCACAAGTGTGTGCGCAATACTCAGGTGCACTCGCTATTCCTTCACTCTCATAGTCCGGTGAGACGGCAAACTGACATGACCAGGAGATCAGGCGCAGGACCAACTTTACGTGCTTTCCGAGGCACGGGGGTATCACACCGCCAACTTCCTGACTTCGAGCTGCGACTGAGTAACTTTTTTAAGATGGAAAAACCCAGTCACAAATCACAATGTTTGTTTGGCTCGACCCGGGATTCGAACACATGACCTCAACGCTCAAGTCGTACTCGTAACGCGTACGCAATACAACTATGCCACCGAGGCAGTATATACAATATTATGGCTGTAACAAAGACATGTTTAAACTAATTTAAAAAAATGTTATCATAAAGTGAATGATATCGACTGACAAGAGATGATTATCTCTTGCCAGTCGACACAATTATGCCGGGTTGTTTGAACCAGATATACAAATCCCGGAAAGCGGCACACTTCCGTGGGCAACTTAAGCTGGTTTTAACACCTTATGTGTGGTGGTCGCGACCACCGACCGGTCGCTGTCTGGGCGGATACAAATACTAAATATTTACATCCTACCACCAGCAAATTAGAACGAACGCGAATGTAATTTTTTTTAATTTTAATATAGTAACATTAATATAGTAGAATATAAAATGAACTTTTTACCCTCTCTTTTCCTCAAGGGTGGTGTGCAATCGAATGTGGTGCCAGAGAAGTTGACCGCAGTTTTTGATATTCGTCTGGCAGTAAACGTCAACCACACTGAATTCGAGGCAATGGTAAGTGATAACTGATAACTTTGTTCAATCGTATCACACAAAACAAATGCAGTGCAATTAATACTATACTGTTTAGGTCTAATTTCACCACGCTCTCTTAGTTACTTTAACAGCCTGTTAACTGTCTCAACGGACTGTGCAGGTTTTTGAGTGTCTCACCATGCCCTAACAGGTGATTATCGCCCCCCGAGGCAATTCTTGTGCTTTGGGTCTTCACACCCAATGCACGCCCATGCGCGGGGGAACATTAGTCGCGGGCCGAGGCACACAGTCAGTGTGTATACCTCTTGGTTGCATAACACATTGAGGCCTAAAAGGGCCCGCGAACATTTCCTGGCACCCTTTTCCTTTCCACCCATCCTGAGAACCTTTCTCCACTCCCCACCTTTCCTTCCATCATCATTTCCCGCTTCCTTCCCAGGCCCCTGCAGTCGTCAAGCCGGGGGACTCCAGTATCCCATTCGCAGGTTTCCCCCGGTGTTGACTGCAGGATCGCCTACCAAAAAAAAAAAAAACAGGTGATTATCTTCCTTAACTAGGCGTTATTTCATGGGACGCGCGATACTTTAACATTCGCGATTTGAATGCTGGCTTAACTAACGCCCGCTAAATAAGAAATTGGTGAAATTGGACCATAATATCTTTGTCTTGGATACTCTGAATGATTCTAGTCATTATGTATTTATCAACATCTCCAGATCAACCAATGGTGCAAGGAAGCTGGCGATGGTATTACAATTGAATATGAGCAGAAGAATACCTATGTGGAATGCACTAAGATCGACGGCACTAACCCCTACTGGGTCGCATTTAAGGCAGCTACCGATGAACTGTAAGTATAAATAATAATAAATTACATCTATACTAATGATTAAATCTATACTAATATTATAAAGAGGAAAGATTTTATTTTTTGTATGTTTGTCACGAATAAACTCAAAAACAACTGTACCGATTTAAAAAATTCTTTCGCCAATATAAATCTACATTATCAGCAAGTAACATAGGATACTTTTTGTTCCGGGAAAATATAAAGATGGACTTTTATCCCTGAAAAACTAACTCTCGCGGGCGGAACAGCCAGCAAAAGTCTAGTAACTTTATAAATACGATATTATCAGGAAACTCAAGCTGGACTGCCGCATTTTCCCTGGCGGTACGGACAGCAGATACATTCGCAAAGTCGGCATCCCGGCTATCGGCTTCTCTCCCATGAACCACACACCAGTCTTGCTCCACGATCACGACGAGTTTCTGCAAGCCGATATTTTCCTCAAAGGCATTGACATCTACGTTAAACTACTCGCCTCTGTCGCAAATGTATAATGGTTGTGTTTATTTTCAACTTTAATTCCATTTTAAAATATATTGTTTATTGTTATATTGTTATACATGGATATAAGTGATTAGATATGTTGTAATTTTATATGTGTACTAAATGCTGAAAATACGACTCTTAAAGAGCAATAAATATACCAATACCTATGTATAATCACATACCAATGTGTATAACTGTCTATTAAAGTATAGTATTTTTTAACCGACGAAAAAAAACGGACGAGTTTCTCATGTCGACGTGTATATTTTTGTTATGTATGACCACGCATAACCATTTACAGAGTAGCCCGATTTTAATAACTATTTTTTATTGGATAGGGATATTTCTCGAAATTGGTCCTATGTAAATGTGGAAAAAGAAATCTTCCCTAAGGGTGGGAAAAAAGGGGTGATTTATTGTTTACTCACAGATTAGGCATTGACTCCAACTATACGTATATATTAGTTATTAAGGTTCAATTTTTTTTTATTATTTTTTGTTTTTCATTATTTTTCGGCGGTTTAATTTTTTTATTAACCTTTTTTATATTTCTATGAAACAGGTCGTGCAACTAACCATTTTGCATTGTATGCAAAATGGTTATTTACACGACCAAATCATGCAAAATTGCATGATTTTTACACTATTTACAATTATATTGAAAAATAGTTGTACAAAAAATTTATTATGACAAGACCTGGTCTGAACGGGTATGCAAACACTTATACCTTATGTATGAGATGTTAATTTTGAGCCAAACACGGTGATAAAAGTATTTTTGTATTTGTAATTTTATTTCAACTAATAATATTAAGAATATTATATTGTGATATGACGTGCAATGCAGTGTTTCCTACATACCTTCCGTATTTCTATCTATTCTTTGAACTTTTTACCATTGTGCCTTTTGTACACTGTTTTTTTTACTTGCCAAAATGATTTTATCTCCAAAACAGGCTTTTTTGCCTTAGTGATATGCCAATACGTGACAACCGTTAAACGGTCCACAACGCTGTTTTAAATATATATATAATTAACTAAATTATGTATATAAGTAGGAAATATTTAACCATATTGACATAGAATTTTACCTCTCTCGCTAAGATATACCTACCTAATCAATTTTTGGGAATAATGATAAACAATTTTTAATCTAGAATAAGTACCTAATGCACAAAGTCTCAATCATATCGATTATGTTTTTTTCTATCTGTTGTTTTATGTGTCTGTTTTATGTACCTAATGTATTATTTGAGTACAATATTATTCTAGTGAGTTATTTAAAATAAAGGACTAATATATTATTATGTCTTTTTATTTGTTACCAATATTCAACCAATAACATTACTAACAGAATACATAATATAATATATTTCATATACATAGTAATATCATTATTACATATTGAGCCGATAGTGAAAAACCGCGTCTAAATCGATCCATTCGTTTGAGAGCTACGATGCCACAGGCAGACATACAGATACACAGATACACACCCTAAACTTATAACACCCCTCTTTTTTTGTCGGGGGTTAATGAACGTTCATAAAAAAGTTATTTATAAATGGAGGGGTCTTAAAATATTTTTTTAATGGATCCAAGATCCACATTTAGCCCCTTTAAGATCCCTTAAGTTTGAGCCTGATTAGATTTTGAGGCCCAGCACCAATACAAAAAGCGGTTATCTCCTTTTATCTACTAATTATAAGTACCTATATATGTTATTTGTACATAAATTATTAATTCCTATTGAAAACGTAATAAATTATTATGTTTTTTGTTTCATTTTGATTATTATGTTTGTCTGATTTAGCATGTCATAACTATATTTATTGTTAGTGACAGAAGATATACTGTAAATAAGGCATTAAAAGCATTGTATTGCGACGACACGGATATTATAATCTGTCCTGCTTATAAATAATATAACTGTAAATAGCATTTTACTTGAATTGCACTTTCGTCATGTAATGCATTGCTTTTAAAACCGTTTATCATTTACAGTATTAGTAACCGCTACAGTAAACCTGAATTTAAACAGAAACTCTGCCATCTATAGGATTTTAAAGGCACCAGAGATTGTGAACGCCCTCTATGAAATAATAATTGAATCAGCCGTAATTTTGACATATGTCAATTGGCACGAAAACTTGACGAGTTGTCTCTCTATTCTCAATGTATATACTCTATAATGCTCTTTGGGACATAAATCATAATCAAAGAGCATTTTATAATACACAATAATAGAGAATTATAATTGATTATAATACTACTGAAAGGCAAAGTTCAATAAACAAATTATCGAAGCATTATAATAAAATTACGTATTTTTAACATGAGCAAAATCTGCAGAATATGTTTAGAAGAAGGAGTGCTTTCTTCAGTTTTTACTAAGAATTTTAATGTGTCGTTATGTGATATGATAGAATATTGTTGTAACATAAAGGTACAGTTGCTTCAGTCTTTTTTTGCCTTTCAAAAACGTTTGGAAAATGAGCATCTAATAAGAAATCAATTAAAGATTTTATTTTAAGTATATATAAATCAAAATTTAAATAATTTGGGAAGTACATTTCCTATTTTATTTTGGTACTATATTGTTTGAAAGCTATTTATATTCTATTGCAAACATAATTCTCTTCAGATAAGCAAAGATGATGGCTTGCCAGAACAGATCTGCAGCAGTTGTGTTTATAAGTTGGGTATAGCTTATCATTTTAAGCAAACATGTGAAAGTGCAGATATAAGACTGAGGCAATACCTCGGACTAAGGATTCCCAGCAAGTGAGTATATTAACTCACTTAAATTTAAAAACTTAAAGAAAGTTGTTCAGTATTAAGATATGAACATTGCATAGTAGGGTAACAATATTAGTTTCTATTTTGTTTTTCAATTTTTGAATGTTCAAATAATTAGAAAATAAAACGGTTTCACTCACATATTCTTAGTCACAGTCGCAGACCAGTTTCGACCTATTAAGTAGTTCATCTTTAACTGGTGGTAGGGCTCTAATATGTAAGAGTCCGTCTGGGTGGGTACCCCCGCAATGTCTATTTCTACCGCCAAGCAGCAGTGTGCATGCACTGTTGTGTTTCGATTTGAAGGACATTGTGGCCAGTGTAACTACTGGACATGAGACTTAACATCTTATGTCTCAGGATGACGAGAGCAGTGGAATGTCACACCGTACTTTGTAAGTCAAGGTGCTGGATGGTGTTGCTACTGTTTATGGGTGGTCGTATCGCTTATCATCAGGCTAACGGCATGCTTGTCTCGTCATTCTATGCAATAAAAAAAAATGAATGTGACTGCTGACTAAGAATATGTGAGTGAAACCGTTTTGTTATCTAATAATTTGATATGTCATGCGTAAGTTTTAATAATAATAATGAACATTCCTTTATTATTGTAAATTTAACATATTGTTTGTGGTGCAAAGACAATGAACTATCCACCAGTGTAGCTACCACCCACGGGATGTGTTGTCTAACTCTGGCTGCACGAGGTGAGCGAGTGAAACAGCATTTAGACAACACTGCAGGTGTGTGCTAGCTGCATGTGCATTGTACCCAATAAACACAACAGTTGTGTGAGCCACAGTCTATGTGTAAACATATTCATTGCCAAAGATTTATCTCAATAAGTAATTGTCACCAAAAAAACTGACATTTTACTTTATATTCATATGTATATTGTAAATTCTTTTTATATTTGTAGTGAGCCTATTGAATCTTAACATTTTATTATGTTTCATTCCAGAACAAATGACGCTATGGTCATGACGGATCCTATAGTAAGTAAAATAAGAGATTATAGTGAATATTATTTATGCATTCATGAACTTCAAAGAACCGATATTTCTTTTGCAGGCCCCTACATATTCTACAATAATAAAGAAATGGTAATCATTCATAAAGTCTACAAAAAACCTATTCATGCCAATTTGAAATAAAGGCATTCTAACACACATGGTATTATGCATAATATAGTTAAACGTTGACTCCCATTACATCACTGATGGAAATAAGCTAAGCATTGAGTGCAATAGTTGCATTTCTATAATTTGGTATACATGTATTTATGCGGAAATAGATCTAGACATGTTATGATTCTATGTGTAGACTAAGCACTTACTTTTATTTCAGTAAATGTAAGCTATCAGAACAAAAAAAGACTAGTTCAAATTACAAAAGAAAATCTGAGTCAGAAAAGCAAAAACGTGGTCCAAAACCGAAACCTAAACAAATTCATTCCTGTTATCAATGCGATAAGCAGTTTAGGTGTCAGGCACAATTGGAAATGCATGTCAGGTAAGTTTATCTACATTTCACCTTTAGAACCAAACTTACTTCCTACTAATATATATACAAAAGTTTGTGAAAATGTTTGGATGTTTGTTAGAAGTAAACGCAGAAACTATCTTATAATACATTGAGTGTCGTATCAAAATAAAGTTTTTTTAGTGGTGATTACGAATATATATATAACTTATATGTTTGATTGGAGTTTGGAATACGAAATGCTAATAAAGGTGCTTGAGAACTAAAGAGATGGAAATAAAAAAAATATTTAAGAAAAACAAAAAACCCGACTGTGTTAATATCTGCCATCTTTATTAAATTCATTGAAGAACTGAAAAGATAGAAACAAGATCTTAATTTGAATATTTTGATTTGGTTTTGAATAATCTTGGTAGCATGCTCCCATGGAAAATAATGCCATTTTTTTATCAGATTTTTTAAATAGATGGCACTGCATCATACATTGTTTTACGGACTGTTGGAACCACTATACAAAGTTTAATTGATTATCCTTATAAGTATTCATGTAATATGTAAATTACATAAACATTATAATAGCATGGTCAAATCACTTTAGTGCTAGAGATTACCAATTAGAAAGCTATTTGAAATTAGTGTTTAAATTAAATACTATCTCTTTCAGGACACATACAGGAGTAAAACCATTTGGGTGCATGTACTGCCCACGACGTTTCACACAGAAGCACAATCTTACCATTCATCTTCGGGTCCACACAGGAGAAAAACCTTTCCAATGTGAAGTCTGCAGGTGCTCCTTATGTTCTCTATGTTTAATGTATACTATTGTTTTTAATGTATGCTTTGGCCTTTATTGCTATGTGAATGTGCTATCATCATAGTTAATATTGGCTACTATAGTACTTTTGGTGTGCAGGTTTGGTGGAAATCATTATCCACTGTTGATTCATTTAATGGTGTTAAATAAAAATATTACATCGACGGTTCAAGGTGTAATTGACTTAAGCGAATTTTTTTTGCGACATTGAGTTTAATACATATTTGTAATCAGCACATTTTCCTACGCTTTTTGAATATGGTTTAAATAATAATAAAAAAATGTCGCTTAAGTCAATTAGCCCGCCCAACCGTCGACATGTCTGCCATTGTACAGCATTAAATAAAAACAGTACTTTGTTCTAATTTCATAACTGCTATTGAATATTTTTTAATAATTTTTTTGCAGTAAAAGATTTTCAGCACAAGGAAATTTACAAGCCCATCTCAAAATTCACACTGGGCAAAAAGATCATGTGAGTAATGTTGTTATTAGTCACATACAGGTTGTTCCAATTAGGTGGATTAGTGGACACAATTATTAGATAATCCTGCAGGTTGTCATGGCGGGGAGAAAGGCCAATCAGAAAAAAAATATAAATAAAAGAAATGTCAACCAGCTAATTCAAAATATTAGAGGACCACCATTTCATCATTTTTTAAAACTTCTGATGCTGAAAGTTAGGCCCTTAAAATGTAATTTTAAAACGTTTTTTTCTAGTGCCTGGATAATAATTATTGAAAATAATGATCAATAAATTTTATTGGGTTTATAAAACACTATTCCACAATACATTCCAAGGAAAAAACTGAAGTTTATACTAAATTGGTCATGGTGCCCAATACCATGATATAACTACCTGCAGGATTATCCACTCATTATGAGACACCTGTATATTAACAACATACATATTGGCATCTAAACCTAAAGATATTTGCATCATACTATTATATATATTTTTTCAGGAATGTACCTTATGTAACAAATCTTTTATAACGTCTAGTGAGTTAACTCGACATTTAAGTAAACACAGAGGTATCAAAAATTTCAAATGTGATTTGTGTGGAGCAGCCTATATACATTTAAGAGATCTCGTAAGTCATTGGTTCCTAACAAAAATATACATTATGTGTATTATTGGTGTTATTGGCATTGGTTCACAACAAAAATGTACATTTGTTTTTTTAGAAACTACATAAATTAAAGAAGCATCAAATAGATCAAAAAGCTCCTAAGTTGCAAACAGAAGCTTTCAACAATGGTAGTAATATAGACATCATAGGAATAGATGTGGGAAAAGAAACTACAATTCCAATAAAAGATGTCAACCATCTCTTACCGCATCTTATAGAAAAGCAACAAAATATACCAACAATAGCAGATCATAGCCAACCACTACTGCCATATGAACATAAGAAAGAAGTATATCCACATTACCCAAAGGCTCACGAGAATCACAGCTGTGCTATATGTGGTGAAGGATTTGATTATGTAAGTGCATTGGCACAGCATTATCTCCATCGACATAAAGGACATGATATTTTGCAAAAAAATTACACTTTGACACAGTGAATATTGGAATAGTACCTAGAATTCACACTTGTGTTAAGAAATCCTTGATATTGCAGCTGGAATCCTTTCGAAGATAGAATTTTAGTATTAGAACAATACAATAAACTGTGTGGAATTGAACAATCACTTTAATTTTCACCTCATCCATAAATACAGTTGTTGCATTGCTAAACATTTGTTTAGCACATATTTACGTGTAGCCTGTTAACAGATCAACATGCAACACTGATCAAATCAGGTGAACAATGTATACATATTCACAATACTATATTTACATGTAGATTAATATTACCACAAATAATAAATAACAGAGCAAATAAACTTACTTGAATTTTTTTCTTCTGAAAAGTAAAGCTGATGGTGTGGATACACCCTTATGGTTTGAATCCCTTGTAAATACTTATCAATTGCATTTTCCGTTATCGATTATAGACTGCCTTGGTGGCATAGATGTATTACTACACAACTGCAGTGCTGAGGTCTTGGGTTCAATGGCCAGGTTGGACAATGTGATATTGGGTTTTTCTACTCAGTATCAGCCTGAAGTCAGGAATTTGTGCCCAAAATGGCGATGGTCTCACCCCTACCACATCATGGGACCTAATATGCATGGTGAAGGATGGTTGCGCTAGTTGTGCTGCCTACTCCTTCATAAAGGCATGACGATGTGTATCTTTGATTTTCGCTAGATGGCGCCTTCAAATACAGTAGCCGTTATTTTTTCTCTGTTGCATTTTAACCTAAATTTCAATATTTAACGAAGTGTTACGCAAAATTTTACTATCATCAAGCTGATTTACCTGCAACTAATGCGTGCAAACGTTATCTCTTGAAACCAGTTACTCAGTGCTAAAATTTCAAAGTAATTGGACTCTCTACTGTGACCACCAGTGGCAGAAAGAAGACAGTGTTTTAGTGAATGTGAACGACAAAATTGGATCCTAGTAACTGCCGTCTACAGAACAGAGGTACTTTCTGTTCCTCTTTTTTTAACTAAACGTATTTGCTTTACCACAAGTTAAATTTAATACGTTGCCACAAGGACAACTACCGTCATCTAGTTCTACTACAGAGAACTAATAGGCAAATACAGCGATAGATCGATCGAGTCACTGACTTTAGTAGTAGATTTGCAGTCACCGCTACTAGAGGGCGTAAACTGCAACTTTTTGTGTCGCTGGCTCCTAAATATCACGAATAAAATAAATTACGAAAATGGTGTGTGGCGCCTGCAACAAAGCGTGCGGCAAATCTGGCTCAGAAGGGAACTGCCCAACTATCTCCTGTTCTAAGTGCTCGCAACCCTACCACTTTGCCTGCTTATCGTTGTCAAGAGAAGAACTTAGACTCATTAGAACCAAGGCGAACCAGTTCACGTGCCCCAGCTGCCAGATGAAGAACAAGGCACGTAAGACGGACTGTACTCCTGTGCGGCCCCCACCTCAAGAATCTCAAGTCGACCCTACGCTCGATGACTTCAGTTCCCCCAATGGCAAAAATTCAAATTTGGAAACCTCTGCTGCGATTTCGTCATCATTAGCGTCCACAGTGCGTTCACTACAGGACATGTTCTCATCAATTAAAACCGAAATTAAAGAGCTCACCAGCTCCTTAAAATCTGCCTCAGAGGATATAATAGATTTCCGGCAGGAACTAGGAGACATGAAATCTCAACTAAAGGAGATGGACAAATACAAAGCTGAAGTTGCCAATCTCCGCACTGAGGTGACTTTTCTGCGCCAAGAGTTGCAGGTGAAAGAGCAAAGACAGCTCCTTAAGGATGTCGAAGTCACTGGTTTAACTGAGCATAAGGGTGAAAACCTCAATCAACTGGTCAGCGTGCTTTCAACGAAATTGGGTGTTGCACTGGACCCAAGAGACATAGAGGACGTAAGAAGAGTCGGTGTGCGCGGCAGCGGAGATACCAGCGCGGGACGTTCAAGGCCGGTGATTCTTACACTAACGCGCCGTGCACCACGTGACAATCTGATCCGTGCCGCCCGGGTACGACGTGGTCTCACCACCGACAAGTTGGAGATACCAGGGAACCCTCAGAAAATCTTTATCAATGAACATCTCACTAAGCAAAATCGAGTTTTGTTTAGCAAGGCCCGCAAGATCGGATCCGAGCTCCACTTCAAATACGTTTGGTCATCAAATGGTAACATATTTAGGGTCATTCGGCCTAAAAGTACGCACTTTTTTTTCTATCGTCTACACAGTCAAAAATATAGTGTCTAGGAAAACATTTTAACACTCTATGTAAAGTAAATTTATTCAACTTTTATTATTTAATGAGTTTTTGTACATTACTTCATTGTTTTTTTTGGAATACATGTTTAAGTGCATCGGGGGAAATTCGTACTATTGACCCGTTATGTGGGTAAAACTACGCAGAGTGTTTATAGAGAATATTTTTTTTCTGTATAAGGTCTAAAAATCTTTACAAATAATATTCGCCTTAATTGCAGCTTAAAGAAGAAAAAACCGTGCGATCATTGTAATGAAGTTATAACAGGGTGCGTAGTTTTAACCTCGTACTCTTGCCCAAACAGGGAATATTTTAAACATTCACACGTTAGTTGAGACGCATTTATTTTCTAGGACAGAATTAGTAACTAAAATAAATACTATAATAATCATGTAAACTTAACATAATTAACGGACTTTTGTAAACTGATGCACGGTCTGTTAAGAGTTACTTTTGGAACATCACTAGTAGTCTACACATCACTAGTGGACGCCAATATGGCGATACCGGTCTATTGTGTGTAATAATGTATAAATCAAAATAAAAACTAATAAAAGTAGTACAAGCCTAAGTATATTTTACTCTTTGTGCACAACTCAAACCGCAACAGGTTATGGGCCCAGGCACACCCAAAACCAGACAGATCCAGCCAGGACTCTTAAAACCAGACCGCACATGTAGGAGTAATATACTACGCAGTACGTACGCACAATTGAAATAAGGAATAAATATACAAGTGGTCAAAACAAATATAATACAGAAAAATATAAAACCAGTAATAAAAGAAAAATAAAGTGAGACCAGCTATATTCCACGAAACGAAGGACGTGTATAATCAAGTACATAAAGATGGCCGACGATATTAAAATAGAAAAATTAACAAACAGTGAGAGTTTCCTGCTATGGAAATTCGAAATGAATATATATATCAAAGCATTAAAATTAGAAGAAGTGATGTCGCACACAAAAAGCGAGGATAAAATCACTGATCGCGACGCCAAAGACGCCAAGGTACAAAGATTAATTATTAGTTCCATCGACCGTAAATTAAAAGGACACATTCTAGGATGTAAAACAGCCTTGGAAATGTTTAGTAAATTATGTCAAATATTTGAAGGCTCCGAGGAGAGAAATAAAACTACATTACTACAAGATTTTTTCAACTTCAAAAATGCGAATAAACCATTATCTACTATTATAACAGAAATAGAAAATTTGAGGCTCCGTCTAAATAACTTAGGACAACATATAACTGATGAGGTGGTCATATCTAAAATATTAACATGCTTGCCGAATAATTTGAACCATTTTATAACAGCATGGGAATCAGCTCCAGACGACCAAAAAACACTTACAAATTTAACGAATAGACTCTTAAATGAAGAAAACCGTTTAACAGAAAATAAAGATAAGCAAGTTGCATTTAAAGCCGAAAAGAAAAACCATAATTATTTAAAGTGTTTCAAATGTAATAAACTAGGACATCTAAAAAAGGAATGTAAAATGTGTGGTATATGTAAGAAGTACAACCACACTGAAAATGAATGTAAATTTAAATTCAAGAAATGCAATATATGCAAGAAAAGTAACCATAAAGAAGAAAATTGTTTTTTTAAAGACAAAGAAAGAAAAAAGGATACAGCATTTTTATCAAAACAAGGATATATAACAGAAAATTTAAGTTTTATTGTAGACTCGGGCTGTACATCTCACATGACAAATAACATTGATATATTAAATAAGTTTGAAGAACGAAATTCAATTGTTTCTGTAGCAAATGATAATACAATGCAAGTAAAAGGTCAAGGAACAGTAAGTGGCACAGACTTTAAACTAAATAATACACTTTTTATACCTGAGCTCACTCAAAATTTATTATCAGTTAACGCAGTCACAGAAAATAGTGGTACAGTTGTGTTCACAAAAGATAAAGTAAAAATCTATAAAAATTCAAATCTAATAATACAAGGAAAAAAGGAAAATGGATTATTCATAGTAAATATGCAGAAAAATATAGAAGAAGGTAAATCACTATTAATAAAAGAAAATGGAACAGCTTTAGAATGGCACAGAAGACTCGGACATCCTGGAAAAAGAGCACTAGAAACAATTTCAAAGGCAACGGAAGGTATTAATGTACTAGGAACAAAAACTTTAGAAGAATGTGAAATATGTATACAGGCAAAACAACATAGACTACCCTTTAACACAATCAGAAACAGAGCGGGAAGACGCTTAGAAATTATACATACTGATGTCTGTGGACCCTTTGAAATACCTACACATGATGGATATAATTATCTACTCACAGTGATCGACGACTACAGCAATTTCATAAAACTATACCTATTGAGACAAAAGAGTGAAGTAAAGGAAAATATTATAAATTATATAGAAGAAACAGAAAGAGAAACTAAAGAAAAGGTATCATGCATACGATGTGACAACGGAGGAGAATATACCAGTAATGCTCTTAAAGAATGGTGCAAACAAAAAGGGATTAAGTTGGATTACACAGTGCCTTATACCCCTCAATTGAATGGCAAGGCAGAACGATTAAATCGGACACTTCAAGAAAAGACCAGAGCATTGTTATTTGATTCAAAGTTAGGAAAAGAGATGTGGGGTGAAGCCATGTATTGCGCTGCTTACATCACCAATAGATTACCAAGTGAATCACTAAACCAGAAAACACCATTTGAACTATGGTATCGCAAAATACCAAATATTGCAAATATACAAAGATTTGGATGTGTTGTTTATGCTAAACAGCTACAAGCGAATTTAAAGAAGCTAGATTCCAGAAGTAAAAGGCTATTAATGATTGGATACACTAATAATGGATACAGACTTTGGAACGAAAAGGAATGTAAAATAGAAATTGCAAGGGATATTGTTATTATAAATAATGAAGAAATTAATGAAAAGAAGGAAATGACTACACCTATAAGATTAGGAAGCACAAATAACTCACAAAATGATATACCGAGTACTATAGAAAATGATGCAAAAGATATTGAACAAACAGTAGAAGAAATTGAACAGGAACAAAATGAGACACAAATAATACAGCAAGAAAGTCACAGCTCTTTAGATATTAACACAGATACAGAAAATTTTGATACTACTAATAGTGAAACAAGCAATATTGAGCAACGAAGAACAAATAGACTAACTAGAAAACCTACTTATCTACGTGACTATGTACTATTAACATATAATGAAGCAATTAAGTCTGCGGAAAGCGAAAATTGGAAGAATGCTATAAATTCAGAGAAGGAGTCTTTAGATAACAATAATACATGGGAAATAGTAGATATAAAGGATACAAAAGGAAAGAAAATACTCTCCAATAAATGGGTATTTCGAATCAAAGATGAAGGTACTTACAAAGCAAGACTTGTTGTTAGAGGATTTGAGCAAGATGGAATTGATTATAATGACATATATAGTCCAGTAGTAAGTCAATCATCGCTAAAGCTACTTTTTGCCATTGCAGCTTCAAACAATTATGAATTGATGTCATTTGATGTCAAGACTGCATTCTTATATGGACAACTAAGTGATGATGATATATACATGCATATTCCAGAAGGATATGAAAAGCGACCTAACAAAGTTTGTCATTTAAAAAAGGCCTTATATGGCTTGAATCAAGCCCCAATTACTTGGAATAAACAATTTACTCAAAAAATGTTGAAACTGGGGTTAAAGACCACAAAAACAGATAAATGTGTGTTTATAAATGATGATAAAACTGTAATAATTGCTATATATGTAGATGATGGGTTAGCTATTGCAAAAGATAAAGAAAAGTTATTGAAAATACTAAATTGTCTAAAAAAGGAGTTTGAGATTAAAATTTGTGAGAATCCTAAAAGTTATGTTGGTTTTGAAATAAAGAAAAATGAAGAAGGTATAAAACTATATCAAGAAAATTACATTAAAAATCTTTTGGAGAAATTTGGCATGACTAATTCTAAATATGCAAGTACACCATGCAATTATGATAAAAAGACAGCATCTGAAGTTCAAAGCATACCAAACTTTCCCTACAGAGAACTCATAGGAGGACTACTCTACTTATCTACAAGATCTAGACCTGATATTAGCCAAGCAGTGAATGAAGCAAGTAGAAAGACTGAAAACCCTACTAAAGGAGATGTCATAGCTGTGAAGAAAATATTGAAGTATTTAAATGGAACTCGAGAGAAAGGAATACTGTACAAGAAAGGAGGCGATATTTCTATATTGGATGCATACTGCGATGCAGACTATGCCAACTGCACTACTTCAAGGCGCAGTAATACAGGTTTTGTAATTATGTTTTCAGGAGGACCTATTTCTTGGTGCTCAAAACGCCAACCTATTGTAGCACTGTCATCGACAGAAGCTGAATACATTGCAGCTGCTGATTGCTGTAAAGAAAGCTTATATCTAAAATCATTAATGAGTGAATTAACAGAAGATAAAATTAAGATAGTATTACATGTAGACAATCAAAGTTCAATTCAATTAATTAAAACAGGTTCATTTAAAAGATCAAAACACATTGAAGTTAGATATTATTTTATTCATGAAAATTATATAAAAGGTAACATTAACGTTAAATATTGCCCAACAGACATACAAATTGCAGATATGTTTACTAAACCATTACTGAAAAATAAATTTGAATTTCATTGTATAAAAATAATTAAGTAAAATTGTATACTTTTATAAGATATGCTTAACATTAACTAATCTGATTAAAATTATGTAGGCAAAAGAAATGTAAACAGAAAAAAGAAATAAATAAAAGAAAATGATAAATGAATAAATAATAATAATAAAGAAAAAAAAAAAAAAGGTAAATAGCTCTAACAAAATGTTATTATGAAAGTTCAAAATATAATTGTAAAGACAACTAGTGCTGTTCGACTCGTAACATAAAATAAATATTAAAAATATTTTCAGTTCATGAGTAAAGGTAATTTTAAATTTTGTTTTATAAATTGTAAAATTAAGGGAAGGTGTTAAGAGTTACTTTTGGAACATCACTAGTAGTCTACACATCACTAGTGGACGCCAATATGGCGATACCGGTCTATTGTGTGTAATAATGTATAAATCAAAATAAAAACTAATAAAAGTAGTACAAGCCTAAGTATATTTTACTCTTTGTGCACAACTCAAACCGCAACACGGTCTAGCCAGACACTTTTCCCAGCACAAAATGTTGGTAACTAATCAACAAAATCACGTTGATCACCGTTTTTCGCTAAACAAGTGAGGCTTGGCAAAATAACTTGTGGCTCTGACATCGTCCCTGACGCGCCCCTGATCTAGCCGAAAAAGTGTATGAGAAGTGTCAATAGATTCCGAGATATTGACCATGCGAACTTTTACCCACTGCGTGCTGTTGCCCCGAATGACCCTATGCGTCGTTCAGAAACCAGCTCAGTATTACAAGTCACCTCAGAAGCAATTCTTCAAAAGCTCGTGCCTCAGAACAATTCCACACTTCTTTCTTCTGATCCACAAAATTGCTCCTAACAGAAGTAAATACAATAAAACTTGCGAAGTCTGTGCCCTCCTTACCGATCATCACGTGTTTCTTGCCTACCAACGATATAAAGTAGTAAATTTAACTATCTTTACGCTCATTTATGTAATTAGCACCTCAACAATTTCTCAGCTAAAACCCACACAAACCACTCACTCCACTAAGAATTACAAAATGTCCCACTATAATAAATTCTTACTAGTCACCTATTTGACCATAATTTTTTTGGCTCACAAAATACCACTCACAGAATACATGGCGTACACACTACGTACCTATCATATAAACACCGTCGGCACAAAAAAGATTTTAAATCCTTGTTATATTATAAAATGGACAACGTGAAGATAACTGAAGACTTTGATATTCTGACTAACACGCCTTGTTATGAAATAGAAACGCCTGAAGAGTGTGACCGTCTTTTTACACCAAAATTTAAATTCAAAGTGCTTTCCTTAAACATTCGCAGCATTAACAAAAACTTTGATGCTCTAAAAGTATATTTAAAACGATTAAAACTATTACCTGACGTAATTATTTTAACAGAGTGTTGGCTAAATGACTCGACAATCATTGAAAGCCTACCCGAGTACATAAACTACTCTTCTACAAACAATCTAAATCAGAACGGGGGAGTTGTCGCTTATATTAAATCCATCTGGTCAGCTACAGTTTCGGAACCCCAAGAACACGACGTTTGCGGTCTGATTATTGATATCCCTTATCAGGCACTTATCTTCGCATTTTACAGATCCCCCTCTATAAAAAACACGTATAACTATCTTTCATCACTAGACCAAAACTTAAGTTTATACAAGGATAGAAAATGTATCATACTAGCGGGTGACATTAACATTGACATTCTCACAGAGGGCTCATCAGAATACTTATGTCTGCTGACGGAGCACGGGCTCGAACCTGCAATATCTAAGCCTACTCACATAAACTCGTGCATAGATCACATATTCGTAAAGACTGAATGCCCCAGCTTTGGTGTAGTTTGCAACTCCGATATAACTGACCATAAAATCACATTGTTAGCCATTGCATTAAAATCAAAACATGTAAGACAACCCCGAGACCGTACTACAGTAAACCTCGACGCAGTGGCTAGGGAGCTCGAACAAATAGACTGGACCGAGGTCACTTCGAAAAATGATGTCGATTCTGCAACGGATTTCTTGACCTGCTCTATACAAAAAGCCGTAGAACACAATACCAATGTGGTGAGAACTAGCAGAACCAAATACTCATTCTTTCCCTGGATTACACCAGGTCTCCTGAGATGCGCCCGTCACCGTGACCGTCTTCACACCAAACATAAAGCAAACCCTAAAGATGACACTATAAAAACAATTTACAAACGCTACAGAAACTTCTACTACGAAATAGTTAGGAAACAAAAAATCCAGTACGAACAAACTCAGCTACAGTCAAACACGAAGGATACAAAACAACTTTGGCATTCAATAAAAAAGATCTGCAACCTAAAAACGACACGAGAGCAAATACCAGACTTAGCTTCTATTACTGATGATCCAACAGAATCCTTAAATATGGTCAATAGCTTTTTCTGTAACGTTGGACACAATCTGGCAAAAGACATTCTCGTTCGAATAAACGACACTGAAGAAAATCTAGGAATGAAAACAAAACTTAGCAATCCACCGGTCAACTCTTTATTCCTAGAACCAACAAACCAACACGAAGTTATTTCTATTATCAGGAATCTTAAGTCCGATAGTGCTCCTGGTCTAGACAGCATCAATAGTCGGTTACTAAAACACATTCAACATCAAATCGTGGAACTGCTTGTCTTCATTTTTAACCTAAGCCTGTCTTCCGGTATCTTCCCATCCTCTTGGAAAATCTCCACTGTAACGCCAATACACAAAGAAGGTCCGAAAGACGTTCCTGGAAATTACAGGCCTATCTCTCTACTCAGTACTCTATCTAAGATTCTTGAGAAAATAGTAAACAGACGCCTAGTAAAGTTTATAGAAGACCTTGGCATCCTGTCTTCTAGACAATTTGGGTTCAGACAAAATAAGTCTACCGAAGATGCCGTTACCCTGCTTCTTGACCTTATTTCTGGCTACCTGGACAACGGAAACAGCTGTATCGGTATCTTCCTTGATCTTGCTAAGGCCTTTGACACTGTGTCTACGAAAATTCTTTTGAAGAAATTAGAATACTTTGGTGTCAGGGGATTAGCTCTTCATTGGTTCGAAAGCTATCTGTCAAATAGAAAACAGTTAGTTAAACTAGGTGCATACAAGAGTCAACAACTCCCAATCGAATACGGTGTACCCCAAGGAAGCATATTAGGCCCTACACTGTTCATAATTTACATGAATGACATTCACCAACAAAAACTACAAGGCGCTGAAATAATATGTTATGCAGACGACACTATAGTTCTGTTTAACGCCAAAGACTGGCATCAAACATATAAACAGGCTGAACATGGGCTTTCCGAAATTATAAAATGGTTAGAGGCTAACTTGTTAACCCTTAATTTTAAGAAAACTAAATACATGTGTTTCCATAAAACCTCTGCTTCAAGACCCCAAATAAACAGAAACATCAAATATCACACTTGCTGCAATGTAACCCGAGACAACTGCGATTGTTACAGCATTGAATGCGTTGAAGTTATCAAGTATTTGGGTATAATGCTTGACCAGAACTGCAGCTTCAAAGCACACATACTTTGCGTATCTAAACGTATTAGGAAAACAGCCGCAATTCTTAAAAAACTTCGAGACTCCGCCAGCGGAGAATTACTAAAATGCATATACCTTGCCATAAGCCAACCATTACTAAGCTACTGTATAACAATCTGGGGCAGCGCAGCAAAAACGTCTCTATTGGATGTGGAAAGAGCACAAAGGTCTGTGTTAAAAACAATGCTAAAATTGCCTTTCAAACACCCCACTTTTGACCTTTACAAACAAGCGCAAATCCTCACAGTTCGACAACTTTTCATCCTCAGACTAACTCTATCCACACACAAAAAACTTATTGGCACTGACACATACAAAACTATGCTCAAAGATAGGGTTTATAAACTCTCGCTACCACACATTCACACATCCTTCGCTCGCAGATTCGGCTATTTCATAAGAGCGCATACTTATAACAAGGTAGTCAAATTATGCGACATCAAACACTGTTCTGCACGTGAAGCCAAAAAGAAACTCATCGACTGGCTAATTACACTGGACTACGATGACACTGAATCCGTTCTGGGGTAAAAAGAGAATAGATTCTTCTTAAAAATTATTTTTAGTTTGAGATTTGTATATTTTTATTTGTTATGAGAATAATTAATGTTATATAATTTTAAAACGTTCAATTTTATGATTTAGTTGTAAATTTTTATTTTATTTTCTGTGCTACTGTTTGCCTAACTCACGATACCTCACACTATCGGTACCCCAAGATACAGGCATGGCCTAGTTTGGGGACCTCTGTCAATTTTGTAAAGGTTAATTTCAGATATGCCAATTGAAAAAAAAAAAAAAAAAAAAAAAAAAAAATCTGTATGATAGCTATAATTTACCGAGCTGCTAGCATATACTAGTATTATTTGAGGGACTATTGCTCCTACTTTGCACCTGACAGGGACAGTACTAAGAAAACAACAAAAATAACAGTCTGTATTATCTACTTTATAACTTTATATCACTGTAACATATGAAAATATTGTATTACAAATGATAAATTATAATTTAAACATATTATACAAGATTCATTTACAACCACTATTCACTTCCATTTCATTTAACGGACTGGAATCCAGGGTTCCAGAATATCACCAATCCTCTTCTTCTCTGTAAAGAAAAATCTCTATAAAATTAAATATCAAAACAATAAATCCGTTTAGTTAATAACTTAAAATATCTAAATGTTTTACTAGATTATCACATCTTTAGAACGAAAACGACACAATTTAAAAAATAAACAAAATTGAGTTATCTTCATAAAATGACTTAAAACGAAGTTCTCAATACAACAATAGTTCAAACACAGCCATATCCAAGCGGGAAAAGGACCAAACTATGATATCGGGCCTTTTTTATTATATTTTTATAAAAAAGGGACAGTTTTAAGTTATTTTATGATGATAAATAAATTTTTGATTGTTTTGAATTGTGTTGTTTTCAGTTCTAAAGGTGCGATATAGTAACTTTGTACTTGGATGAAGTCCTAAAATATCTATCTTAAAAGGATTTCTGTTGATAAATGAACAAAACAAGCTAAACCAAATTTATATTGAAGAAAATAAAAATAATCAAATAACATTTTAAGAAAAGACAAGTTTTATTATTTTACCTAGATTTGATACTGCAAAATGTAAAAATACTGTAGGTATTATTTCTTATGATATAATATTTATTAATCATACAACAATAACCGTGTTATTCATTACTTCTATGAAACTTCTGAATTAATATTGTTTTGAAACTGTTTGTTATTATTTATTAGTAAAGTAACAAACCTTGGGTTTGGAAGTCTTCTGGGTGCAATTCAATATAATGTCTCAACACAGCATCCTTCTCAGCGAGGTACTCGTCTCGTTTGTTTTGCACAAAAGATAATATAGCAGTCCAACCAGCGACACTCAATACATGCTTTTGAATACCTGAAAGATAACACAATGTACATGAGGCGATTTACGAAGCTCTCTATAACTATGCAAGTATCTATATTACTCCATTATTATTAATGTATTATTTTTTGTCTTCTGTTATGAGTATTGTTATTTGTTATGTAATATTCTTACCGCTGAAGGGTGGTCGTCTTGATTGGAAGTTAAGGAATGCTCCTGTGCCGACGCCGAAAGCAAGCCCTAAAACATGTGGCCAATACCGATTCAAAGTTGGTTTCTCCCTCCCTTCGTCTCCTAGCTTAAGGAGTTCTATAGCGGACATCTGCGAAGACATTTTAATAATTTTCTGTTTATTGGGCTCAAAAGCAATCTGCCGATCGCGTAACAAAATAGACAACTGACAGATGTCACCAGTGTTGTCAGATGTATGATGGTTTAAGTCGCCGAAAAATCATTACGAAGTAGTCTCAAGTCGCCGCATCGTATAATATGGAGGCGAAGGAGCAAAAAAAAAACCTGCCAGTCCCCCAATATGATGTGTGCGTGGGGACGCGAACAGCTAAAAAAAAGCTCCCCAATTTTCAAATTTGTGTTATGTTTTATACTCTCAAAGCTAAAAATATCCTCAAATCCGACAAAACCAAGGTTTGTAACACTAATTTTCCAAGGTAGCCTAAATTGGCGACTGGGTGCCATTCGCATAGCCTAAATGGCGACCAGTCGCCAGTCTTAATTTTTGAATTTTGGTCGCCCCGACACCCTTCGAGATAGCCTAAATGGCGAAAAGTCGCCTAATCTGGCACCACTGGATGTCACTTGACACTTGTGACAACCAAGGACAAACACCATAGATTTTTTTATGGCTATAAACCCAAGAAGCTTATACCCAAATGGAGATTGAGGTACACACATTTTTTTGAAGACAAATAATTACCTTTTGTGTTATCTTCTATCTCACTCATTCTTTAACCTATGTTGCCAAACTTTACGGATAATTTCCTCAACAATACAAAAAAAATACAGTTATTGTCGTCTAAATCATATTATCTAATCGAATATTTCAAATATATCTTCTATAATTATTTATTCATTCAAGAATTATTCTTGTTAAGTAATGGAATCTTAAGGTTTTTTATCCTTATTAATATTTTCGTTTAACACAATTTCCTCGTTTAATTGGTAATTGCGAATACATACTTCGGCAACACTGTTATAAAACGTTAAGTTCGAATTCAATATGGTTGTCAGAAAAATGTTCACTTCAAAGTTTTTTGTGTAATTATCTACGATAATAAGTGTGTTTTAAGTAAGTATAATATTTTTTATTCATCATTATTTCATTGGTGTAATAGTAATCTACTTGGGCTTTATTATTCATGGGGCATTAAGCTTACCAACTACCACATTTTGGTACGGAATTAAGTAGTCATGGGCGTATATAAGGGGGGGTGGGTTCCGGGGTGCGGACCCCCCCTTAGCTTACAATAAACTACGCTACGCCACTGACCGCTGACATTTTGGGTAACCGGACCCCTCCCCCCTTAGCTTCTAAAATAAACGGACTACCAAAAATGTCCACACTCTAATATATTACGTGACGGGGCCGGGGGGGGGGGGGGGGGTTGTCATGCAAGGCAAGAATCCACGCCATATGAAAGCTATAGCTACGCCCGTTAGAGAAAGAAAATAAAGTATTGCAGCAGAACGTGAAAGAGAGAAGAGAAAAAAAAATAATGATCGAAGTCTCTTATTAAAGTTGTTCAGGATTATACTACAGTCTGACATTGAAAATATTTTAAAGGGAAATTTTGCCAAAAGCATATAATATCTTTACAAAAAAATATCTATTTGCCGCATGAGTGCTCTCACTATGGTGATCTTTAGCACACGAGACTTTTAAAGAGATTATTAAATATATCGTAAATCAATTCCTACAGATTAGAATTTCATCATATTTAAAAAACTATTTCCAGAAAATATTAGGACACATAAGAACAAAAGGACAAAAACTTCATAAATGTGTATTATTTTCTCATGTATAATTGCTTAACCTCTCAGGCAGATTGAAATTAATTGACAATAAACATAAATGTGTTTTGTCATGTATAGTTATTTATTTTTATTGATAAGTATTATTTGTTTTCTCATAATTATATTTAAACTTAACAATAGTTGCAGTTTTCATTTTCATATATCCCAATGTTTTCCTGTGTCTAACCTTACAGTCTCGATATCTATACTAATATTATAAAGCTGAAGAGTTTGTTTGTTTGTTTGAACGCGCTAATCTCAGGAACTATTGGACCGTTTTTGATTATTTCACTAATAGGACGCTACATTACTCCTGAGTGCTATAGGCTACTTTTTATCCCGGGAAAAGATTTTTATCCCGGGTAAAACTTTTCCACGCGGGCGGAGCAGCGCGCAAAAGCTATTTGGTTATAAAAGCCGGCAAACAACTTGAACACATCCAGTAGCGACCTTAACAAACGCGAGGCCCCGGGCAAAAGCAAAATAAATCTGATGCAACGCTCTGTGCAGAGCAAAAAAACTGACGCAAGGCGCCGAGCGGAGCCAAAAAAGCCATCCGATTTTAACAGCTTCGTAGGTAAGATGCTAAACAAGGTCCTCTAAGGCACCGCAAGAGGCCCTTATAAGCGCGAGGCCCCGGGTAGTGGTTGTAAGTGCAGCTAAACAAACTTACAAAAAGTATGTAAGTGTGCCAATTTAGCAAAGCTAGCTCTGTTGGGTATAAACTTTGTAGCTAATATTATATTTTCTAAATGTCAACTTATTTCTAGCCACTGTATTTGGTTTTCATTTTGAATTTAAACCACGTTGCTTGGTTTGTATTGATAAATACAATGGATAAGGATAAATATTATGATTCGATATCATAATATAATATTATAAACAGTTAAATATATTACGTCCTGGTTTTCAAAAGAAACCATTGTCACTCTAAAGAAAGAGACACCAGATAACTGTGACGTCATATTTTATTCTTCAGTTTGTTAAACGGAATGCAATCTCCATTTGGGTATAAGCTTCTTGTATAAACCCCATAGATTTTTTTTTATAATGGCTTTTGGAACGAAGTTCCTTATCGCGCGTTGTGAAAGGGGGCTGGACGGAAAGTTGTCACGACACTTTTTGCTATTATCTTACTAATATGAACCTTAAATACAATGCGTAGAAGCTATAATTCTTGAAACGAGTATATTTTTATTTAATTTATTTATTAAAGTAATTAAAACCATTTCTTACTAATCTAATATGAACCTTAAATACATTGCGTAGAAGCTATTTCCCCAGCGTTGGCACGGCACGAGTACAAAAGAATCGAACGTAACTTCTTTTTTCAAATTTTGTTGATTTATTCTACTTTGGTTACTGACATTTATCAATAACAAGACTAAACGTGCTTTGCTCGCGTTTAAAAATCTACTTTATGTGGTAAGCGTAAGATCGAATTTGTGTTTAGTCAATCAAAATTTGTGATAAAAATGCTATACAATAGCTTTACCGCGGCAGTTTCCGAGTGCCACACGTATTTATTTGTTTTTTTCTCTAGAAACTTATGTATTGGAACGGAAATAGGAAAATATTTATATATTTATATATATACACACTGTTATATAAATAAAACTTTATTACAATTCCTTCACTAATTAATCGAAAGGAACTTCGTTCCATCCGGGTGTCCCTTGACACCTCTCATTGCTTTTTGTCTTCACATTTTGCCAATGTTTGGTTCGTCTATTTTATTATCTGTAGTATGTCGAAGTAAAGCAGTGGCTACCTTACCAAGACTTTATCGAGGAGTTTTGGCGGCATCAAAAAAAACACTTGATTAGCACAATAATTTCAATTCACTTCATTTGAGCTCTTTAATAGAACTATATTGGATAATATACCACCATAATTATGCAATATAACACTAAATATCACCAAAATACTGAATTAAAACAAGAGCACCTCATGACACTTCCAAGTTCCCGCCATAACTCCCACCATTGATTATAGAAGTATAAAGTCATGACAGTTTGACATAAGTACGCATCCAGCGTGCTAAAGTGCGTTCAACGATGGCGTAATGTTGGCCGCAAGCAGAGATGTGATTTATCTAGATACCAGTGGCGTGCCTAGTGTTTTGGATGAGGGCAAGCCAAAGCAGACCTAAAAAAAATTCGCACCTCCGAAACATATAAAATGTGCAACTATAAGAAAGAAAAGCAAAATCTAAAAATAAAAATGACTACCCGTACCGGGATTCGAACCAGGGCCTCAAAACAATGTTCGAACCGTGTACGCAATACAACTACGCCATCGAGTCAACTAGTTACCTTTTCGAAATTAGGTACTTTTATTTAAAAACGATTTTGACCCATCGCGACTTCTAAACGAAGTTCTTGTAAAGATTAACTATTTACATAGATTTTATCTGTATCAAGTAATTTAAAAAAAAGTAAAAACACTACAATCATCATTATTACTGTCGACGCACAAGTTTTGTTTAGAAATTTTCAAATTTCGTCACAGCTACTGTATCTTTTTAATTGGACGAGATAATCAGGTTACAATTCGCTGTTTACCGAAATTATGAAATGAAATGAATGCATTTAACATATGTTTTTGTGAATTGGAATTACTTTTGATAACACTGATTAATTATATCATTTTACTAGCCAGATCTATGTACCTACCTATTCCAAACACTTGTTTTGTTCGAGAAAAATATGAAACACCAACAATACAACTTAATACGTAGTCGGATAACGTATTAGAGCATCCAATAAGACAATAAGTTTTGTTGTATACTGATCTAAATACCTTTTATGATTCTTCAGACACATTTCGCGCCATTCGCCAGCTCGTTAAAAGTTGTTTTTTCCATCATAACCTAACAAATTTAACTTATTCTCGCCGATAAAAACTTTCACTCACTTTAAACTATTACAAGAAATATATTCACTCATCTTTATTGTGCTTAAAAGTTTAAAATAACTCAAAAACCACTTAATAAACACAAATACTTCACAATGTAGATCGCCGGCACAATCAAAACAAATAACTGATGTTGCCTAGTTGGAATCAAAATTACACCACAAAATTAATGCTAAAATTGTGAGAAAAACTTATCGATAAATAAAATTATAGTACAATACCTTAAATAATTATAATCAGATATGTAATTTTAATTATGTTATCACTAAAATCTTTACATATTCATGATAAATAAAAATACACATTAAAATAAGCAAATTCATGCAACCATATTAGAGGTAATTCGTTTAATTGGCAACCCTGTATTTTATACATACCGTATCTATGAATGCATTAAGCCTGGATTATTTTCTAGTACTGATTGCTATAGAAACTTACTATAGCTATACGTATGTGGTATCAGTTTATCCATTAGTGTGAATGAGAAAAATATGGCGGCGAAAAGCCAGGTAAAACCCAACGAGAGAGAGAGTGATAAGTATATTTTGTGCGCATCTAGCTGTTTTGTATAAAATATGAAATGAGTGTACGGCGCGGATGTGGTTGTGTGTGTGTAGGTGTAGTGGTGTGTCTTTAGGTGCGCTCGAGGCGAATCGGTTCAGCGAACCGTAGCGCGGGAATTTTAAAATTTTAAAGAAAATTATTTCGAAGCGTTTTGTTACCGTAAAATGTTGGTTATTGTTTCATATTCGATTTTGAGTACTTAGGTAAATAATTTTAGGGCAAGCCAGGCTTTTCGGCTTCTATGAAAGGACCGCCACTGCTAGATACAAGTATCTGAAATGCAGATACAAGATACAAAATACGTATTTAGTATCTTGGATCTAAGATACTTTTAATTTTTTTATTTTGTATCTTGTATTTAGATACAATTTTTTAGTATCTTAGTATTTTATAAATACTTAATTTGCTAAGATACTTTTACTAATTACCTATGCATTTTTTATATATTTGTTTTTTTATAGTATTGTTTATCAATTATCATTCGCTTTAACGGTGAAGGAAAACATCGTGAGGAAACCTGCATACCTGAGAAGTTCTCTGAATTTCGAAGGTATGTGAAGTCCGCCAACCCGCATTAGGCCAGCGTGGTGGACTAAGGCCTAAAACCCTCTCAGTAGTAGAGGAGGCCCGTGCTCAGCAGTGGGCAGTATATAATACAGGGCTGATTGCATTGATTGCAATATATGACTTGCATGGTTTAAATAATCAACACGTAACATTCTTGATTTGTTTGTGTAAAAAGCACATGCTATAATTGGTTAACCAAACATTGCATTCAATTGGTTTCTGTCTTCTTTTGAAAACATGAGGGCAGTGAGTCTTATAATTTTGATTTTCAGTGTGTCTCCTGATTCCGGTAAATCTAAATGAACTTTATTAAATCAGCAGAACCTAATTTTAATACTTTTTACTCATATTTTTTAATAAACACAGTAGCTTCTAAAATCTAAAACGTTTAACATTTGAATTTTTTTATGGCATTGTATGATGGACCACCCAGACGGACTCTTACATATGAGAGACCACCACTGCAATGTCTATTTCTACCGCCAAGCAGCAGTTTGCATACACTGTTGTGTTTCGGTTTGAAGGACATTGTAGCCAGTGTAACTACTGGACATAATGAGACTTAACATCTTATGTCTCAGGATGACGAGCGCAGTGGAATGCCACACAGTACTTCGTAACTCAAGGTGCTGGATGGTGTTGCTACTGTTTATGGGTGGTCGTATCGCATACCATCAGGCGGAAGGCACGCTCGGCTCGTCATTCAAGGCTATAAAAAAATAATTTCAAAAGGTATCTTATTTGAAAAAAGTATTTAGAAGATACGTATTTTGTATTTAGATACCATTTTCAAAAGTATCTTGTATCTGGTATCTCAAATCCTTTATTTACAAGTATCTTGTAACTTGTATTTCAGATACTTTTATGAAGTATCTTGAACATCTCTGGCCGCAAGGTATATGCACACTAACCTCTATATACCACTGGACTGGCGGCTGTTAAAAGTGCTTTTGTGCCCGTTTGATATTCGCCATTTTGGCGCTGT
The DNA here is from genome assembly GCA_947568825.1 of Sphinx pinastri. NCBI lineage: Eukaryota > Metazoa > Arthropoda > Insecta > Lepidoptera > Sphingidae > Sphinx > Sphinx pinastri. The sequence goes on from OX387620.1 coordinate 6,798,598, forward strand.
CGGCCGTAGTGAGTGTCTACGGTACTAAAACTAGTGATGTCGACCTCAGTGAAACATATTGTATCGATAGCTCTTGGTAAAGTTCTTACAATAAAACATGATTTAATTTATTTATTAACTTTTGTCTCAATCAGATTGATTTTAAAATGCGATAGTTTAGATGGATGTTTGTTACGTTTCCACTCTTAACTAGGTAATTAAATTAAGTTGTTTGGCACAATGTTAAATAATGATGAAACCTTGATTAACATGTCGAAAGATTTTTGGCGTTTGGGTTCGAGAAGCCGTGGAATAATAAATACAGTAACAAAGTCAAAAACGTAAAATAATACACGTTTAATATAATTTATTTATATTTATAATTGCTGACGTGCCCAAATTATTTGACGGGTTAAAAAATGTCGTATACTTTGACCTGTAATCGACAAAGAGTAATTTTTCGTTGTTGCAAACATTTTAGGAGTCCAGTTGCTAGTTTTCATATTCTGAAGCCAAACTTTTCTCTCCTCTAAATCTTTTGGAAATCTGGAAAAGAAAATTTCTAATGTCGTAATTCTGATTTGGCGTATCCAATTAAGGTTGGACATTTCATATGCGTTAATATCGTGTTCGAGAAAATAAATTGACTACACAAACTGAAATAGGTCAATATCACGGAAAAACGTGTTACAACTATCGATAATAAAACTATCGATATGATGCGATCACTAGTTGAAAATTGTAAATAAAAATAAACTTTATTCAGCGGAATTTCATTAAATGCATGTTTTAAGTTTAAAATAAGACATGATTGAAAGTATGACATGATTACATTCTAAGTAAAATGAACATTTTGGATGAAAAATATGACTAAAAAAGTACATACCTGTGGAATGATATTTCACTGCCTTTGTTGAAGCGCCGCTTACAATATACACATGACCTCATTTTTAATAACTTTTATATAATTCTTATAACAAGAATAATACTGAATTCTAACTAAATTAATTAAAAATGCAAAAATACTTCACAGTACTATACAGTGCTCACGCGCCATTTGCAATTTACGTCAAAATTATTTCTCTGTACACTCGCTAGTGGCGCTTCAAATAGGCACAAAGAATTTGCTGTCAAACGTATAGAACAGCCTATCCAGTGGTAAATAGTACAGATCAGTGTATATGCAGTGCTGCACTACATCACACAAAATGTGTTACCTCGAAATAAAGGAAATTTATTTTTTTTGTAATGGGAACATGTTTAGTCTAGTAACAAAACAGTTATATATTCAAATCAAATTTTAAATATACAAGCATAAATTATGTACCTACTTTTTAAATAATTTATTATTAAAATCATTGAATTCTGCCGTAAGTACGTAATAATTAACCAGCTATGTAGTTTCCAATAAATATTTCTTTTTTTCTAAGATGTATGGTGCAAAACTACAAATAATTCTGTTACGAAATTACACTATGGTATTAACAACATCATATTTGTCTCTGTCTCTTCAATGCTTTTGCCACAGAAGTATAACAAGCAATAGAACCAACACTAAAATAACAGTTGCGAAACATCAATCTTATTCATCTCTAATAAAACAGTTTTACACGAGAGTGAGTGAGCCAGTGAATACTCCATGGTGTTTATTTATTTCTAAAGAGTCAGAGAAGAAATGTCAATTTGGATACATTGGTTATAATTATGCGTCTAAATCAAGAAGTATATAGCTTATAAATAAGCTTCTTGGTCTAAATTAAAAATATGCGTTCTTTATATGTCATTTTTCGAAATGACATGTCACATAAAGTTTGTTGGATTGCTAATGTGTCTGATGTATTGTGGACGGTAAACGTAAAATTGATTTAAATATTCATTTACATTAATAATTTAACTAAAATATCATAATATTTATGTGTCGATACTGTCTCGAAATTAGTTTTAAGCATGGCGTGTGTGGTAGTTGTTTGTAAATCACATACAGGACGAAAAGAAAATACGAATGAGCTGGTGACTTCATAGGTGAGTTTTCTTGCAGAAAATGCATTTTTCCTTCATTATAAAATAAGTAGATGTTCAGAATATGCTTATAAATTGTATCAACTACAGTTTCCGCATACAATTCGGTTTTTTTATTGTATTTTTATTAAATATTTACAAATAATTATAGTTATCATAGAGATGTGACAAAGGAGTTATCGATAATGTTGAGGACTTTATACGTTTTATTTTAGATTCCCGAAAGATGAAATTACAAAAAACGCACAGTCTTATCTGCTCTAAGCATTTCACTAAAGAATCATTTGTTCTCCATGATACTATAAAATACGGACGATTGAAAATAAACGCTACTCCTACATTATTTTTACCTGAATCAACTAACCAAATGGAAACAAACGAAGCGGGACCAAGTGTCACAAATTACGACGTCAAAGAATTAAGACTATACTGTAAACTAAGAAATTTTAAAACTGTGACACTGTTTAGTGGTAATGAAGCTATCCTCCTTCCTGTCTTCTTTTTCGTAGGGAAAACGACAGTATCGATACTATCCAGTCCAGTGGGGAAAGGCGAACGGTTATGTTGGGCTCACTAGGTCTTACGGCCCAACATTAGATCGTGAATGAACAACATGATATCCGATCGACCATCACTGGTGGTAGGTGTCTCATATGTAAGAGTCCGTCTGGGTGGGTACCACCGCAATGTCTATTTCTCCCGCCAAGCAGCAGTGTTTCGGTTTGAAGAACATTGTAGCCAGCGTAGTTACTGGCCATTATGAGACTAAAGGCCTGTTTCACTACTTCTGAGTAAATGCTACTCGTTATATAAATGTATAAGCCAACCAAATACAACAGTCACACTCTATATATTATTATGCCCAAATAAATGGTAATAAAATAAGTACTATCTACATTAACTGTTTAAGACGATAACTGTCAAATAAAATTTACTTAGAAATTTGTGAAACAGGCTCTTAACATATTAAATATTAGGATACAGAGCGTAGTGGAGTGCCACGTAGTACTTTGTGAGTCAAAGTTCTGTATGGTGTTGGTACTGTTTATGGGCAATCGTATGGTTCACTATCAGGCGAGTGGCATGCTCGTCTCGTCATTTAACGACAATAAAGAAAAAAAAATGTATTCAATTTTTTTTGTGTTGCAGTGTATATAATACGACTATTTTATGTTACTTATTTCATTATTAAACACTTGACCGTTATTTGAAGCTTACTAGATTGAGATAGGCACTTCCTGTTTTCCGTTTCCTCTACCTTCCTTTTCATTTTATCTATCTGTCTCGCTCGCACATCCGTTCTCCCACCAGGCCACCGCCCCACCAAAGGTGTGCTCTGTGGTGGTCGGTGTTCTAGGAATCATTGGCGTCAAGTTTTCCGTTGAGTGCAGTCGTCTACTAAAACACGGTGCAGTTTCAATATACAAAGTGAAATAAGTAATAAAAGTGTTTACTGCAGTGTTTTAGTGACTTCTTTCGGTCTAAACCGTAAGTAAGAAAACTTGCATAAATTATACCTTTCCTTATACTTTTTCATATATTACTATTTTAAAAAAAAGAAATAATTATAACGGTGTTACCGTTCGTTTTCAAATATATTATTTTATTCTTTAGGAAAAGTGCTGTACTACTAAGTACTAGTACTCACTAGTCATTGATTAAGATGGATCTTTGGTAGTATAGTGGTCAGTATCCCTGCGCGGGAAACCGGGGTTCGATTCCCGCCGGAGAACCACATTGCGTCGTCATTAAACAAAGAGTAGGTCGTCCTTTCCTAGTGACGATAGTAGTTATAATACTGATTCCAACGATCCAAGATCCTCGTCAGCACCGCTATAGTAGAGAACGGCGGGGTAAAACTAATGCAATCGCTTTTATGTCTGTAATACAGGCTGCCCTAGCAGCAGCCAGAAATACCTACTTGTTGTAGCCCAACAGGAGTTGAATAACACTGATGAGGACATATTATTGGATCAGGATTGTAGATTATTATATTATGATTATGAGCCGGACGGCGTAAAATCTAGCGACCTTAATTAATTTAAGTTTGAAATTCAGGTTAAATTAAAGGATCCTTCTAGCTTCTGAAGAATCCTGAATGTTACTTTAAGCTGCTAAAATTTTAGCATTCCGACAAATGTGAGTGGTCTGAGGTTAAGTACGTAGAGGCGCAAATCATATAATACACAACGGTATTTAGCTTATGCTGATAAAGCTTACGGTGCTCTGACAATTTGCATACTTAAGCAACAAGAAGTCTTACAGATTAAGAATTTAGAATTTGACTGATCTCATCACATGGTCTCGTCACTCCGACAATATAGTACCAGAGCAGTTACATAACAAGATAGTTGAGCTATTTTCGGAAGGGGAATATCAAAAGGTTCCTTCCGACTTCCTACAACTGATCTTTGACCACCATGCACATTATTCTTAGAAAGGGTAAATAAAGACAATCACTACCCCTCGCAGGGGTCGGTAAATTGTTTCAGTGCCCTCGCAGGGTGCGTTTCATGCATGTTGTACAACGCCATGCACACAACTCTCGTAGAGTTGTGGTCGTAGAAATGGAGGTTTTATAAAGACTGTTTTTACCTCCAAATAAAGGCAGTGGCTATAAACCTGTTTCACAAACACTGGGTTAATATTACCAATCACTACCCCTCGCAGGGGTCGGTAAATTGTTTCAGTGCCCTCGCAGGGTGCGTTTCATGCATGTTGTACAACGCCATGCACAGAACTCTCGCAGAGTTGTGGTCTTAGAAATGGAGGTTTTATAAAGACTGTTTTTTACCTCCAAATAAAGGCAGTGGCTATAAACCTGTTTCGCAAAAGTGGGTTAATATTACCAATCACAACCCCTCGCAGGAGTCAGCATAATTTTTTTTTTTTTTTTCGTACCCTCGTAGGGTGCACATCATGCATGTTATACTGCGCCATGCACACACTCCTGCAGAGTTGTAGTCATAACCACTCCACTTTTATCTGTAAACATTACCGACGCCCACAAGGTAACGGTAATAACAATAGTGGTCAATGTGGTGATAGACATAATACACATGGATTCATTTGTCCACGTGGTGGTAAACAGTGACAAGAGCCGGTCAAGAATACTAAGAAGCCCAACACGGCCCACGACTACCAAGCGGTAAAAGAGAGGGGTTTCTGCCTACTTCAAAGCGGGCCAGTTGAAGTGTTTTGTCGATCGATGGAAGTAGCTGGGAGCGTCAGACACCTTGCTGCGCATAATAACAGGCTATCGCATACCTTTTCTGAGAAAAAACCCCCTTTTGCTCTACCTAATTTACGGAAGCCATTTGTAACAGTGGAATCTCTAGAAATGTGTGCATTTATTACGGAGATGTTATTTAAAAGTGTTCTGATGGTTGTCACTGGTCTCCAACCTTTACATCGACAATGTCTCTGATTCCCAAGAACGAGGGCAGTAATCGACAAATTGTCAATGTTAAACAATTGTGTTTACACGGAACCCTTCAGGTTGATAAACATATGTGGTGTCTCAGACTTCCTATAACCAGGCGACTGGCTTTGTAAAGTAGATCTTTCCCAGGCCTATTTCTACCAGCCTATCTCCCTATCACGTTGGGGTTTCTGCGATTTATTTACCGCGGAAATGACTGAAAATGACCTGCCTGCCGTTTGGACTCTGCAGCCAAAGGTTTTGCGTCTTTAATCAATGGGTGGCACACACCTTAAGACTTGAACGTGTTCGAATACTTGTTTCTTTCCAAAGTATGCTATTCAATTAAGATTTGCAAATTCTTCGAGTCCACACCCAAAAGTGTTAGACCGTTTACATTTATTAGGTTGGCGAACGAATTCACAAAAGTTAGTCACGTCCACCTGCAAAAGTCTTATATTTCTATGAGTTTTGTGGTATCCATGGTTGAACAAGCAATCATTGCCACCGGAAAAGATCTTCCTCGTAACACAAAAAGTACTGGATTTACTGCGAAAGGCCATGATATCAGTAAAGCAACTACATAGTCTGGTTGGGCTTCTAAAATTTGCCAGTGTTAACTGTCCCTCAGAGCAGGCTTAATTTTCGAAACATTCGTATCTTTTTGAACAAACTCTTTAAATAAGCTCCTGGCTGTACCTATGTTCTAACCATGGAGGTGCGCGAGTTATTAAAATGGTGGCATCCAAATTGCCATGTGTCTTCTCGGTTCCATTATCAACCACCGTTGACCACATAATTTTCCGCCAGAGGCGCCTCAGGTATAGCGTGGGGAGCTCAGCTCGACAGCCGCCCAATGTCGGGCTTATGGATCAAACAAGAACGACATCTCCATTGCAATCAATGCGCTGCTCACAATACTGAAGGCCATAAGTTAACAAGACCAATATCTGAGCGTACCCAAGGTTCTAGTACAATGCGACAACAAGACGTAGCATTATTGTGAAACGAGGGGGGGGGGGGGGACCAAGTCTTACCCTTAGACCCTCGATTCAGTTAATCAAAGAACTGTTTCATATTCTGGACAACTTCCAGATCACTCTCGAAATTTAATACATTCCAGGAATGTACAACAGTCACGCAGACCAATTGTCGCCTTGTGGACGTGCCCCAGGCTGGCATCTATTTCAGTGTACAGAAAATATCGAAAAGTTTGGGCTTTCCGTGATAGATCTATTTGCGTCAGAACGAGCGAAGGTGGTAAGCAACTATGTATCTTTGCACCTGAACGACGTTCGCGCGATTTACCACGATGCATTCTCCAGAAACTGGATTTACCCACGAGTCGGACTATTTCCATCCCTAGTGTTACAGCACCTCAATTCAGAATCTGATATTGTCCTCCTGGTTATACCGAGGTGGGACAGAGTATTCTGGAGATAAGACCCTAGAACCCGAGCGCTGGTGCCCCGGATCACGATCAAGGAACCTTAGTTACACCTGATAGACGGTGACCGACTTCCCACCCCCCCAAAATTCAAGCGATGACATTGAAAGTATGGAAATGTGGGGGTAGTCATGGAATTTAATCCTTCAACGCCCGCGATGGACACAGGTGTCCATTAATATAAGGAAATTAGCTTATAGCTATATATAAGCGGGCGTTGACGGGTAGATTAAAGTTCAAATAGAACCTTTATAATCTTCTGGCGTCCTTCTACCAAAAAGATAATATGAAGTTGTATGGTCTCGAGGGCTGAACTGAACTAAAAAAAAAAAAAAAAAAAAAAAAAAAAACATAAAGTAGAGCCTTTAGAACCCACGGGTCGAAGTTTAGCACGTTTTGTTGTAAATGGATTTGCTTACAACATTATTTTGTTACACAAGTCTGCATTCTGCACGCTGAATTATTATAACAATGGTGGTAGTCTAAGTTCGCACGCCTTCGTCCAACATATCCTGAACTCTAATCTATGATATGGAACGTAGATAAGTTAGTTACGCTTTTGAATAGTCTTGACAATGAAAATGCTGTATTTGCGACACGCAGACAACTACAACGCTATTACTTCTTTGCTCTGGCAGAAGAGTTCACGATTTGACATTGTTTGCAGTCTAATGCAAACAATTGTCTGTAGATTGTAAAAATTTGATCCTATGGCCCATGTATGGCTCAATAGCAGATACTGCTACTTATAGACAATCAGGCGCGAAATTGTCTCCTAACCTAACTAAGAACAAGAATATGGACCCAGTATTCTGGGTAAAACGTAGGTACTATATTTATTTTGGAAGAAAAGCGTAGATTGGGAAACTGTACTAATTTATTTATTAATATTAGAGGTTCACCAAAGCCTGTCTCCCGTACAGTTATAGCCGGCTAGGTAAAATCCATATTGTTAGAAACGGAGTAGTGAATTCTTTAGGGAGCATACGATCGGCTTCCAAAAACGGGATTCATAATTTGTCCTTCAGATGAGATTCTTGCAAAGGTCTCTACTGGAGACCACAAAATACATTCACCCGTTTCTAACGTAAGGAAGTAATATCTAAAAATAATAGTAGCTGTGAAATCGTTAATTTGTTTAAAGCAGCTGATTAAATTCGAGTATATGTCTGTATAGGTACTCGTAACATTTTATACATACGAATATCATAGTCCATACAATACCATTTTGGATGCGTATTTACATTTGTAAGTAATCCTTTTTCTCGCACATATGGATTATTAAACTAATCTAATGTATACTTGGCATAACATATTTCCTTTCAAAATAGGATCATCATCAATATTTCATCACATTGGCATCATGCCCCACCAGGCGATAACAGACACGTCTCAATCTAGTAAGCTTCAAATAACGGTCAAGTGTTTAATAGAGGTGTTTTACCTGAAAATAAAACACATATTAAATACTTACCTTATTTGAAGCTTACATTTCAATTTCTGCCTGGTAGATTATCGACTCAATGATTCCTAGAACACCGACCACCACAGAGCACACCTTTGGTGGGGCGGTGGCCTGGTGGGAGAACGGATGTGCGAGCGAGACAGATAGATAAAATGAAAAGGAAGGTAGAGGAAACGGAAAACAGGAAGTGCCTATCTCAATCTAGTAAGCTTCAAATAAGGTAAGTATTTAATATGTGTTTTATTTTCAGGTAAAACACCTCTATTAAATATTATGTTACAATTTAAACAATGATTTTTCTCAGCATTCCTTTCAGTAAACTGTGAATAGTTCCGTTGTCTTAGGTAATAAAAATATTTACTCCTTAAAAGTGTCGTATTATTTGTACCCTTTATCATTGGACCTACTTTAGGCAATTTCTATTTATTTTTCGTGTAAATAAAAATTAAACAAAAAAATGTAATAACCCGACACAAAAAATCTCTTAACAAGTTAAAAATAAAATGTGTTTGTTTGACCTTTAATTATAAGTACCTAGTAATAATTTAACCTAAGCGTCCTCGCGTCTTCGTCTTGAAAATACCACTGAAGTAACAGTAGACCAAACTTTCAAAACAATCGGCCTTGTGAAAGTAGGAAATGAGCTGATTATCTTCAAACGCCTGAATAGATTTTTCCAAATTATAGTTAAGAACTATCTCGATCCCATCAAATTTCAAACAAAAACGGCATTGAAATCGGTCCATTCGTTTCGGAGCTACGATGCCACAGACATACAGATACACAGATACACACCTTAAACTTAATACGACCGTCTTTTTCCACCGAGGGTTAAAAATGAATGATAAGACCAGCAAGTTGTTCGCCTATCCATAAACAATAACAACAATATTGCACTCCACTCGGTCACCCTGTGATATTAGATGTTAAGGGCCGATTTTACCGCATGCTGATAAATGCTATTCGTCTCATAAATGTATAAGCCAACCAAACACAAATGTCATATTCTAATCTAGGAGCATAGATGATTTATATTTATGTGAAAAATAGTGTTTGCCAGGAACCGGTGAAACTGGCCCTTAATGTCAATTAAACTGGCTACTATATTCAAAGCTAAACACAACAATGATTGCACAATATTGCTTGGCGGCAAAAATAGACATAGTGGTGGTACCTACCCAGCTGGAGTTAATTGTTGTTGTTTAATTCTTAAGTACCTGGGTGACCGAGCCTTGCTCGGGTGGTTTTAAATACTATACATGGTATTTATTACTTTAAAGTAGGTCCTAATAATGTTTCCCATTTCAAGAAAATATTGACGACTGAAGTCAAATGAGTCGTTAACTTACTAATTTAAAAAAAATCGGTTCTTCAGTGGTTCAGATTTTATATTAAATCTCAGATTACATAATTTTTCCATATTGAATTACATCACGAGCAGATACATGGTTCAGTTCTCACCCTTTGTGTCCCTTAGTTACGAATTGATAAAAGACGAATGTCCTGTACTTATTATCATGGTTTAAGATAATTATATCAGCACCAAATTTGGTCTTAATAATACGTTTCGCGGTTTAGTTTATCCCCCCTTCAGCTGTCTTAAGTTAGAGGTTAAAAATATAAATATCCCATATTTATACTCGAGGTACATCTATATCAAATTTCACCAAAATCGGTTCAACGGTTTATTGTCTTTCCCCTTTTAACCTTCTTTTTAGAGGTTAATAATAAACTGAATATGTCATATTTACTATTAAGTTTCAAGAGGTACCCAAACCAAATTTAAATAGAATTGGTTCAGCGGTTTAATTTCTCTCCCCTTTTACCCCTCATTTTGGGGTTAGTGAAAAAATAATATCTCATATTAATTTTCAAGGTTCAAGATATCCCCAATCCTCATACTGTGCAATACAATCGGAGCAACAGTATTTCCTCTCCTCTATTAACCCCCTTAGTTAAGAGTTAAAAAAATAATATCCCATAGTTATCTTTAAGGCTATAGATATCCCCATACCAAATTTCATTACAATCGGTTCAGGAGTTTCGTTTCTCACCCTTTTATCCACTTTAGTCAGGAGTAAAAGGAAAGAATTAACATCCCATATTTATTTTCCAGGTGTAATATATTCGCATACCAATTTTTACAATCGGTGGAACTGTTTAATTTCTCCCCCTTTCATTCCCGTAATTATGGGTTAATGAAATAAATAATATCTTATGATTGTTTTCTAGGTTCAAGATATTCCCATACCGAATTTCATTACAATCAGTTCAGCGGTTTAATTTCTCCCTCCTTTTACCCCGCTTAAAAAGGAGAGAATAAAAAATTAACATTCCATATTTGTTTTCAACGTTCAAGATATCCCAATACCGAATTTCATTACAATCGGTTTAGCGGTTTAGTTTCTCCCTCCTTTTACCCCCTTAAATAGGAGTTAATAAAAAAGTGAAGATACTATATTTGTTTTCAACGTTCAAGATATTCCAATACCGAATTTCATTATAGTCGCTTCAACGGTTGAACATCTCCCTCTTTCTAACCCCACAAGTTTGGGGTTGTTAAAAAAACTGAATACCCCAATCTCGTTTTTAGAGCTCATACTATCCAAATCCAAAATATCATCCAAAGCGGACGAGCCGTGTCGGAGAAACCAATTACATAATTGTATATATATATAGTAAGTGGACGATAGCCTAGTTGGGAATGGAACGGTCTGCCGAGACAATGTCCGGAGGTTCAAACCCAAGGCACACACCTCTGATTTTTCAAAGTTATGTGTGTATTGTTTATCAATTATCGTTCGCTTTAACGGTGAAGAAAAACATCGTGAGGAAACCTACATACCTGAGAATTCTCGATAAGAATTTCGAGGGTATGTGAAGTCTGCCAATCCGCACTAGGCCAGCGTGGTGGACTAAGGCCTAACCCCTCTCAGTAGTAGAGGAGGCCCGTGCTCAGCAGTGGGCAGTATTTAATACAGGGCTGGTATTATTATTATTATTTATTATATATATATATATATATATATATATATATATATATATATATACAAGTTTAGCGCGTTTAAATAAGAGATTATTGTTGCAATAATTGAATAAACTATGAGTTGTTTCTGAACATCATCGACATTTTTCGATATTACTTTAATCGACTCTATCTCATCTCTAGCATAAAAAAGGTAATGTGAAAACTAGTGACAACCTTGCAAATTTCGAATGCATGAATGAGTATGCATCTCTTTCTGTCACCTTATCCAAGCCATAAGATAAAATAGTATCAAAATATATATAAAGTAGCTATTTTAGCGTTGGTTACATTGCTTGTTATACTTCTGTGGCTTTTGCCCTATTTAAAAAAATAGGATCAGTATATGAGTGTAATTTAGACTCCTTCTATGCTTTATTTATTCCGAGGGCGGCGGTGATCACTTACCATCATGTGAACCGTATGCTCGTTTGCCCCCTATATCATAAAAAAAATAAAAAATATGCAACGAGAGACCCCGTCACTACAACTAAATATATAAAACTAAATAATATATATATAATACATCGTAAATAATCTGTTAGTCCGTAACCGAAAAATACATGCAGCATGGTCTTTGACCTTAGCCGGTTCTTTGAGAAACAAATAAATAACAAAAAAAAATGACAATTGACAAGTGACATTTTGATATCACACATGTTTTGCAATGTTGTGTTTATTTCTTGAGGTTATGGTCAAATTTTATGATTCATAAATATAAAATAAGTGTAATTAATTGCTTCAATACAATAATATTTTAAAGTAAATATGGTATGTCAGAACTTTTTGCTGTATTGTGATGTATTTTCGTGGACAGCAATATTAATACACAATTGTTTATTTTTAGGGGAAAGCAAAGAAAGCAAGGAAGGTAGCGGAGAGGAAATTTGCTAAAATGAAAAAAATGATAAATCTAAATGATCCAAGGATAAAGCCAGTTGATAGGTTAAAGCTTGATAAGAAGAAAAAAATTGATCCACATGAGATGAAAATTCGGGAAGCACCACAAGCCAGCTCTGCTTTATTCTTTCAATATAACATGCAACTGGGACCACCATATCACATTTTGGTCGACACAAATTTCATTAACTTTTCAATAAAAAATAAATTAGATATTGTGCAGAATATGATGGACTGTTTGTATGCAAAATGTATACCATATATTACTGACTGCGTTTTGGCTGAATTGGAGAAACTGGGGCGAAAATATCGCGTGGCTTTGAGAATCGTAAAAGATCCGAGATTTGAAAGGATTACATGTCTTCATAAAGGAACTTACGCTGATGATTGTTTAGTGCAGAGAGTTACTCAACATAAGTGTTATATTGTGGCTACTAATGATAAAGATTTAAAAAGAAGAATTAGAAAAATTCCTGGTGTACCTATTATGTTTGTTGCAGAACATAAATATACTATAGAGAGAATGCCTGATGCGTATGGTGCTCCGAAAGGAGCTATTTAGTGGTAATTAAACATATTTGTAAACTTAGTTTTTTTTTTATTATTTCCATGCCGACTGTCATACTATTAACCTGATAGATAAGGATCACTGTATCTCTTGTTGGTCTGTATCATATTTGATATTTGGAATATACCAGATATACTTGGACTACGGCCCACAGATTGTATGGGGCTGAGCCTTTTCATGACTTCAAAACTCACTAAATCTAAAGAAATCCTAACATTGCTTAAACTGTATAGTAACTATGAAAATAAAATCATTCAGTTAATTGTCTATACTTTATGTTAAAATAAAAATTCTGCATTTAATTATATATTTTGGACATTTAAGTACTTAGGTATGCAGTATGTCTATCAATAGCTATATATTCTGGACCGGGATATCACAACTAAGATGTCTTTGTGGCCTATGTAAAAAAATGGATGGGCATGGCTGGACTACACTGTATTTATTTTACTATCAGTGATCACTATTCACTAATCAGTAGGCCCTATTGTAGTATTATGCCCAAGCCCAGATAAAAATTAAATGACTCTCTCCCTCAAGACTATTATATATTAGAATATATAATATATATTATATAAGAATATTATTTATTTAACATATTTTATGCAATTTTTTTTTTCTGATTGCATACAAATTCATATTATATGGAATTATAGCTGAAAAAATGGAAATATTAAAAAAGTACATAAATAATAATAAATATAAAATAATAATAATGAACAAAAATACAAAATAAAAACCTTAAAATAAAAAGTATTTAGAGAATAACATTGGAGATGGGAGATCATAGATAATATATATTGATACATATCAAAGAAAATTATAATACACTAGCTTTTGCCCGCGGCTCCGCCCGCGTGAATGAGTTTTCCCGGTATAAAAGTCCCGCTTTATATTTTCCCGGTATAAAAAGTATACGTAATCTACCCGTGTGCCAAATTTCATCGAAATTGAAAAGTTATTAAATTACTAAAATGGCTATTAAAAAATAGGGGTTGATCGTAGAGGGTTGAAAAATTTAGGGTTGTATGTATTTTTTAATGCTGTATCATAAAAAAATAAAAACAAAAAATTCTATCTGAAAAAAAATAAAAAAAAATTAGGGGTGGACTACCCAATGCAATTTACACTTCAGTCTAAGTAACACGTGGCCGGCTATGCTAACACCAAAAATTTAAAAAGTGGAAATAATTGAATTATACGGTATTTCGTTCACTACAAAATAAATTTAATTAATTTTATAGCGTCAACAACACGTGGTAATTATGCTGTTAAAATGTAGCTTATATGACACGTTCGTAGATTTACCATAGCAGCGCCATCTATTGATTACTTACTCAACCCAGTCGAAAGGTATCGACATCTGTTAGAATCATTTGGAGTTAACAGATAATTGTGACTGTCAAATAATAACAGACAAATAATTAGCAATAAATTAAAATTGCGACTATAATTTGAGATTTAAACTATCCTATCTCTCAAGTTGGATCGAACTGCACATGGTGTGCGAATTTTATTATAATCGGTTAAGTGGTTTAGGAGTCCATTGAGGACAAACATTGTGACACGAGATTTATATATATTAAGATAAATGGTATTATACCAAGGTCCAAGATCGGTGATTCTAAAATCTGATTATTCTGACTCATAAGCAAAGGTAGAGGCACTAGGCAGAGACAAATAAACTAGAGGTAGAGGAATTAGAGATTAGAGGTATGGCAATTTATGACACTTCACGGAATACTATGTGTAGGGAAGAGAACAAAAAATCGGTTGTTCCAATTATCGATTCTTGAATGCAATTGATTTTTTATTCAAGGAGTTTATTATCGTATTTAGTAGAGTTAGATTTTTACTAAATCTTACACTTTACAATCAGGAGTCTTTATTTATTACAATAGTTAGTTATTGATAGTCGTTCGTTTTGATTTCCGATAAAATTTTGCGATTATCCTTTCATAACTTTTAAATTGTTTATTAGTCATTACAAAGAAATAATTTCGAGTGTGTATTGAAAATAAAAAAGTGTGTGTGTACTTATGTACACGCGTTAGAAGTTATACTTCTTTGGCGTAACAAGATAAAATATCTATTTCGCCTTATTCTACGTTCAAAATTCAAAACTAAAATGTTGACTATAGCTAACTTCAGGGTATCGGTTCTACGTTCAAAATTCAAAACTAAAATGTTGACTATAGCTAACTTCAGAGTGTCGGTTCTACGTTCAAAATTCAAAACTAAAATGTTGACTATAGCTAACTTCAGGGCGTCAGTTTTTCGTGACGGTGTGCGCGCGCATCGTAAAAATTTACTCTCATTATTTTTCCCCAACGCGCCAAAAGAAGTATAACTTCAATAACAAATATAGTGCCACGGTTTAATTATTTACTTTGGAGATCTTCGTTTTCTTTCTTCGAGTATGAAATGTGTAATTTTTTTAAAATATTAACACATTGTTCAAAACTGTTTGTAAAATGTACTTTAAACATAACTTTTAAATTATGCAGCAGTATTTTTATTTACATCAAAAGTTTCGATTTTTTCAGTAATCCGTTACATTTGGTTGCCAAGCGATTTAAAACTTTCTCAATACAACGCTCATAAACTGCAATATACAACATTGTAAAAGCGTCGCGTTGATATAAGACTTAAGATTATATTCTTTATTTCAGTATATTTTTGCAATATTAATTCAAATATTATGTTACATAAGTATGTATCTTTATTATAATGTATGGAGAACATGATAAGTATTTGTAAGTATGTAGTTTACTTTTCAATTTTTTAGATAGACGTTCTCACAAAGTTGTCGCGTCGCGAAAAAATTGAATTGTTATACCGGCCAGCTTAGATTGTCTGACCTATAAGCACATGAATCGTAGACAGAAAATACAAACATGAATTGAATCATTTTCTAAATGTGAATTCAGATAATCGATCCTGAAATAAGGAACTAATTGATATAATCGATTACCGTTCCTAATTGACGTAATAAATCTAACACATATAACATACGTAAATGTTGGTATTTATGTTTAATATAATATGTAATACAACGTCAGTTCAAATAAATATTTGATTAAAATAGATTTAGTATATTTTTAATAACTTACCGATCTATGGAATGATCCTATTTGTTTTATCTGAATTCTGAATTGTCCATCACAAAGAGAATGTCCATCACTACTAAAAAACTTCAACTTTGCGTTTTTCAATGTCTATTTTCGTCAATTTCGTGCTTGTTGTAGCCATAAAAAAAAAACATTATCATTTATTTTTGTCACATTTTTCGCGATCGATTCGTATCGTATTTTTGAAAATATGTTGACGTAAATTCATATTTCTATTATCAGTAGCGTCATTAAAGTGTATTACTGAAGCATTATTACTTGATTTATGCTGTGAAACTTTATCATAACAATGGCAGATATTCTGGATATTTTAGATATTGAACAGCCTGGAGCGGCTGAGATTAGTCGGGATAGTATTATCCATGGCGACAAGAACAAGAAGAAATATGTTACGGCCAAAGCGGTGAAAAGGCCCGAGGGCATGCACCGAGAGGTGTTTGCCCTTCTATACAACGATAACAAAGATTTGCCTCCTCTGTTACCTACTGATACAGGTACTACTGTCTTTTCCCCATGTTTTAGTGTTATGTTTTATTAGGTATCCTTATGGAGTATCTCAGTCTCACCATGCAACATAGTTGCTATGTAAGGTATGATTGAAAAGTATGAACATGAATGGGTTGTAAACTGTTTTCTTATACACTGTAGAGCTTTATATGTAGGGGAGTGTGAGCTCTAGCTTGTAGTAATTAAAACTCCAGAGATGGCACTTCTTTAGGTTTATTTTCAAAGGCTTCAGAGTATGTATATATACAGCGGCATACTTAGATGGTAACAGTAATAATTTGTCAGACGTAGTGAATAAACAAAGGTGTACATAGCTTATATATGGGATGCATGGTGTGAAACAGCGTTCCCGCACAACTATGTACATGCATTTACATAGCTCAAGTGTGTGTCCCCCTACACACACTGTCATAAGGTATTGTACCGTGCACTCTGCAGTACTAATTATCACAACAATTCATTGTGACAAGATTTTCACCAAGTTGTGATGAGGGTTCATTTAAAGAATGTCTAGCGATGTCGAATTTTAAATAATAGAAATAAATATTTTAATTATAACCTTTTAATTCTAAATCGTAATTCTTTAATTCTTCTGCAGGTAAAGCTTACAAACAAACTAAAGCTAAGCTTGGCATGAGAAAAGTAAGAAAATGGGTGTGGGCCCCCTTTACTAATCCAGCTCGGAAAGATAATGCAGTGTTTCATCACTGGAAAAGGAGTGCAGATGAAGCCAAGGAATACCCATTTGCACAATTTAATAAGGTAGGGTTTCAGTCCTGAAAGTTCTAGTTAATACAATCTTGTTAATCTGTGTGCACATTGAAAATCATAACAGTGTGTGAAAGGCAAATTGACTTGAGCTACTTTTTTACTGAAATTTTTTAACCAGTTTACATTTCACAAAAAAATATTGATGTCATAAGCCCCATATAGATAAGTATTTATTTATTTATTGTTTAAGGACAATCACTGGTATCTATAGAGACAAATTATGTGTAATTTGCTTAATTTGTTTTTTATTTGAAAAGTTAATATAATGTCATGTAGAGGGAAAGAAGGCAACTGAGGACAGAGGCGGTTTGGTGCAGTCAATAAAAAAAAACTTGTACTAGACTATTTTTATTCTTGAACTCAGTACTTTACGCTAGCCTTTTGTTTTAAACATTTTATATTACGTATTTAACTGTAAACTGAAAAACAAATGCTTTTGCCTTTAACACAAAAACTTACTTTCCATGGAACAAAATGTACACACTTTATCATACAGAAAAAAAATTATATTTCTTATATATTATTAACAGCAAGTATCAATACCATCATATTCCGAGTCTGAATACAATCAATATTTAAAATCTGAAGACTGGAGCCAGGCAGAAACTGATCATTTGATGGACTTGTGTCAGAGATTCGACTTGCGGTTTATTGTCATACATGACCGATGGGACAGAGCTGCTTTCAGAGACAGGAGCATTGAGGATTTAAAAGAACGTTATTATGGTATTTGTGCGACATTGAGCAAGGTAATTTTTTAAATCAATCGTATGAGTTCCAAAGTTCCTTAATAATTTATCACAATTTTTGCAAAGAGCTTATTTAATTTTTCTAAGATATGCATAGCCTAAAACAAATAGTAATTGTCATTTCAAATATATATTTTTAATCTGAAAATCTTGACTGGATATTTGTTAAAGTTTCATTATAAATTAAATATTTTAGGTGAAAACTAATCCTTGGTCAAATACGGTTACATCGGTGAATGGTGAAAAAAGAGTCTACCATTATGATGCTGAACATGAGAGGAAAAGGAAAGAACAATTGCGCAGGTTGTTTGACCGCACTCAAGAACAGGTATTTACATAAACTGTTTTATAATATGTCTCAATCCACTTCTACATTCTTAATTTGTGTTACTTGCCAATCCAAGACTCAAAAAATCATCTGTGAATAAAACAGCAGTGAGAGTAGCCGTCTTTAGTGCCGCACTCCAAAAAATCCGCTTAAATATTAATTTAGTAGCAAAATTTGTTAAAAAAATATTAATTATCACAGATTGATGAAGAACAAATGCTGCTATCCGAGCTGAAAAAAATAGAAGCAAGGAAGCGTGAAAGAGAAAGAAAGACACAAGACTTACAGAAACTTATATCTAGAGCTGATAGTGGCAATGTCCCTGTGGCTCACCTGCCTAGCAACAACACCGAAACTAATACTCCATCCTCAACAGCAGCGAACATGGTCAGGCGGCATGAGAGGAAACTGCATAAAAAGAAATTGACCACACAACAGAGACCTATGCGTACAGTGGATAATGTTGTGAGTTGCATTTATTTATAGATATTGTTCAAAGGTATTTTTCTTATTGTCAATAAGTCAAACAAGGATTGAAAGTTATTTCTGATAGAAGTGTACAATTTATAGAAATGCATTCCAGGAAAGACAGTATGCAGTTCTAAATCTGTAAAAAAAACTTCTAAATAAAGCTATAATATGTCTCTTGTTGGTAGTTTTTTATTTGATTGCATGTTCATTTTCCAGACAGTGGAATGGTCTGGTATAAAGTTCCCCGAAGCCCGTGGTACCGGCGTGTGGCTTCGATCGCAACGTATGAAGCTGCCTCCCGGAGTGGGACAGAGAAAATCAAAAGCCATTGAGCAGGAGTTACGGCTTATGAATATTGGTCAGTATCTCTTTGGGGTCGTCCATTAATCACATGATGTTTTTTAGCAACTCTAACCCCCCTTCCCCTTGGTGATATGTGGTGAGGTTTTAGACTAAAAGATCACATGTATTTTTTTAGTACAAAGTATCTTAAAAATTGTATCTTCAAATACAGATAAGTATAATCTAATTTGAATCGCGCGTTATTCATGAAAAAATAAATACACGTGATATATCACTAAAAACCCCCTTCTTCCACTTGTGATATTTCGTGATTTTTGCCGTACAGGACCCCCCACCCTCCCTTTCAAGCCTCACGTGAGTTATGGACGACCCCTTTTGTTTAGGTATGTGTATAAGCATAAGGTACTGATATGAAAAAATATTAGGTCCTTACATATGAAATTGGCGTTTTGTTGTACTAGCCACTTTGATCTGAAATATCTGACACAGTTTATACTATAACTACTTTTTTGTCACATTCTACCATATGTCAAAGCAACAAAACCCTAATTAGGTTAATGACCAACAAAAAAAATTGGTAATACTTATTTTTAAATTAGTGTTCTATAAATCTATACTATTATATAAAACTAAAGAGTTTGTTTGTTTGTTTGTGTACAGTAGTTCCTGAGATTAGCGCGTTCAAACAAACAAACAAACTCTTCAGCTTTATATATTAGTATAGAAATTATAATAAATATTTATAATAATAGGTAAGCATTGTAAATCGCAAAGGGACATTAAAGAAAAGAAAGTTGAAACCATCAGGATAAGAGTGTAACTATTTTACTTAATAAATATTATTGTTAACAGATATTGCGCCAACGCCGACAGAAATGATATGCAAACATTTTAATGATTTGCGCTCCGACTTGGCCCTAGCCTTGGACTTGAAGAATGCTTTGGCTTCGTACGAGTTCGAGTTGCAAGCCCTCAGGCATCAATATGAAGCTCTCAATCCTGGAAAGGTGGGTTTGATGCCTTTATTTGATAACTAGACTTCTGCTCGCGGCTTCGCCCGCGTTTTTCCGTGATAAAAATATTTTCCCGGGATAAAAAGTAGCCTATAGCACACGGGAGTAATGTAGTTTCCTATTCGTGAAAGAACTTTCAAAATCGGTCCAGTAGTTTTTGAGTTTATCTATTACAAACAAACAAACACACAATCAAATCTTTACTCTTTATAATATTTGTATATATAACACTATAGGCATAAAAATTGTTAGCTCGATTCTAAATTCTAAATTCTCGCTCAAAATTGTTTGCTGCCTACCTAATAATTAGAAGATGTGCCCTTTTGTATGTGACATTTTTAATAAGTTTCATTGTTCTGATGATAAAGGCCAATGAATGGTTACATTTGGATTATAATGTTAGCGTAGATTACTGTCACTAGGAGGTGACCCAAAGTGAGGTAAAGGGTTTAGGTTTGTCGTTACCTCTTGTGTAATGGCCTAGCTTATTAAATTCATAATTATCTAGAATGAGACCACTCCTATTTTTGTGTATTTGTGTAATGTACACACATATGAAGTGAAACTTTTTCAATCAATTAATTTTTTTCACTGTTCTTATTATAATAATTATTGTACTCTATTAATACGTTCAAATTATAACTATTATTATTTATTTAAATATATTTAAATATTATTGTGTGCTAAATTGACAGTCATATTATTAAATAATTGTTATTTTCAATAAATGAATATATATTTACTAATACTTACAATCAAAAGTGAGGTTAACATAAAAATAATACCAAAATCACAATCACGTCATGACGATTTTTCAAAACAATAAACAAATAGTCTCTCACTTTAACTAGTTATTTAAATTAATTTCAATAAGTGTAGTAATATTTAAACTGTTTACGCTTGTCGACAATAGATGGCTCTGTACAGTTTCACCTATAACTACATCGTGATGTCAAGATTCTTTTCGAAATAATGACCCTAGAAGACGGTGACGTGACGGTCCAAATTGACGAAAAATGTGACGACTTTCGTGTGACGATTTTTTTAAAATAGATTTCTCCCGTTTGTCGATAAAGAAGTTTCACTTCAAAAATATTTAGAACTGTTTTTAAACTTTGCTGTGTCATGTCTTTTGAGCTTTAACTTCCATTACTTTCACATAGTGAAGGGGTGTTCGACGATTTCGAACACCTGCGTGAGGTATAAAATGCTGACCATCAGTTGAGACTCTGACGATTCATCGACCCTCATTTACCTTAGTTTGTTTATGGTCCAAAACGATTGAATCAGGAATTTGGGGTAAGGTTTAAAACTTTGCCCAACATTGGAACATTTTGAGCTAATAAAATAAAACCAGAATAAAACTTGGTTTCACGCAGCGGACATCGGCACAATAACTGAAAGAAGCCATGGGTCTGTCCTTGTTCTGTATTTTTTCTATCCTGTTACAGAAAAGTGATTATGTTGAATCTCGTGTAAATTACAGTGTAATTCTAAATATGATGCCAAACACCGAGAGATGTTACATACCTCCATAATCATCAGAATTATATTCGATGTTTGTCTTGGTCTTGGCATTAGTTGTTGAGGACACAATATTCCTTCTTAGTTCATGATATCCACAATAAAACTTGGTGGGTTTCAATTACGGATGAGATCTGTTAAGTCACGGCATACAACTTTGTTACAATTTAGGCGTTATGCACAATTTTTTAACTTGTATAGCTTCTAAAGTTAAATAAGATTTTTAACGCATGCTCACGCCTTTTATCCCCGAAGGGGTAGGCAGAGGCGCAACTAGTGCACCCACTTTTCGCCAAGTGTATTCCGTCCCATGATGTGATAGGGGGCGAGCCTATCGCCATACCGGGCACAAATTCCAGACTCCGGGCTGATACTGAATAGAAAAATCCAATATCAATATATAAATAGATTTTTCATATTGTATAAGGCTGTATTTACTTATATCTTCTATTCTATCACATATGACTTGACTTTACATTGATCTATTACTTGTTTTTTTCCAGACTTTGACAATCCCAGCCTCAATATGCAACACAAGTACAGACAGCGAGTCGAAGCCAGTGGGTGAAATTATCGACGTAGTTGGTTCTCCAGGACCACTGAACTCCACCATTTAGCATTATGTGTATTATATAGTCCAAGAATAAAGTTTTCAAACAGTATGTAGATGTGTATGGTGTTTATGACTTGTTAATTATAGGATGTTTCTAATTAGTGTAATAAAGTCTTTTTTGTTTTGATGCGCATGTTTTGTATGATTTTCGCTATTTATTTTACTGTAACCCTAAATTATACGGGCTGGGTAGTAGCTAGTAATTACATGCAGCGAGAGGCTCTTGTATCACGCCTCTTTCCCGTTTCAGGTGTAGGTAGAGGTGCAAAAAATTTCGCCAGCTATTTACGGTAACTAGTAGTTACTCAGTAATAATAGATTTGTCTTGTAGTAATAAAGTTACAATTCTGTCTAGAGCCCTTTATATAGTTCATTAAAATAATTATCTTTAAAAACTATAATAATCAAGTTAGTTGCCGTCTATTATCCTTCGTAATATTCTTCGCATCGCGACAGGACTGTCGAGAGGTACCTAAAACCAGAATAAAAATATCTATTAGTTTATTGCGTATTATTGATAATTCTGTGTGTATAGTGCGCGCCAGATAAGTCTGCACGCGGCCAAAATCGCAACTAATCGCCGTCCAGTTCATATTTGGGCCTAAGCCAAGGAGCAGTCAAGTGTCGGTCAAGTGGCGTCATCATCTACACGCATAGTTATCAGGCGTACACATTATTTAGAATCTATACCCAACGTACTTTAAACCCACGAGAGTTCGGTGTTTAAACCCATCTATATTCGCTATGTTCACGGGGAAATATAGCGAATATAGATGGGTTAATACAAACATTACAAAACCTCAGTTGTAGAGGAGGCCCGTGCTCAGCAGTGGGCACTATATAATACAGGGCTGGCATGGTAATACAAAAATAGTTTTAACAATATTTAAAATGTGAGTTGTAATCGCAAAGGGTCACTAGATGGCACTGTTTAGAACTAGAAGCGTTGCAACTGGATTTACTATGTTTGAGGGTAGTCTCCACTTATTGGTTATCAGTGCTATTTTGCCACTGACATTCTGATTATGATGTATAAAGGCGTTGAGATTGGTGGGATGTGGGAAGTTGACGAAAGGAGCGGTTCACGGCAGTCTGTCGTGGGACGGCACAGAGCTCAGAGTATTACACAATCCATCCGACATTCTTAGTAGATTGTAAATGAGATACGAGAAACAAGCAAGCCGTTCGCCTGATAGCAAGCGATACGACTACCCTGTAACAGTAGCATCACCACTCGAATTTTATTTCAAATCACCGCGTGCCATTGGACTCCGCCCTTCACCCGGAGTCGTAAGTCTCGTAATGCCCAGTAATTACCCAGGCTACAATGTCCTTCCTTGTTGCTTGGCGGCACAAATAGATATTTCAGTGGTAGCTACTCAGCCGGGTTCTTGCCAAAGCCACCATTAGACAAACTCATAATTATCAAAATTTACCGATTGTCCAGCAACATTCATCCAATAGAATGTGAGCCGCGGTGCTTCACGGAAGTATCCTTCTATTAATCTGTTTATGATGAGAGTCTGACGGGAACTGTTTGTGAACTCTGCTTGTCCGTCCCATTGGAGATTATTAACCCATTCCAGTTGACCTGAAAATAACAGATTATTTTAAGGAAAGTACCTATAGCAAAGTTATTCCACTTTATCGAATAGTAAAAATAACGGCCAATGTAATATGTGATAGCGAGGGTTGTCATGAAACTCGTCCATTGTCAATATTTATACCGGCCAGAGATGTGATTTATCTAGATACAAGTATCTGAAATACAGATACAAGATACAAAATACGTATTTAGTATCTTGTATCTCAGATACTTTTTTACATTTTATTTTGTATCTTGTATTTAGATACAATTTTTTAGTATCTTAGTATTTTATAAATACTTAATTTGTTAAAATACTTTTACTATTGGTATTGGTATTGTATTGGTTGTGGGCTCCTTTTCCCGCACTTAGCCCGTAAAGTGTCAGGCCATTGTGCGTGACATGCATGCCAGCTATGGATCAAGCCAGCCTAACTCCGACCAGAAGCGCAGGATCTTCCTGGTTTCTCCACAGGCTTCTCGGAGTGACCTCGGTGAGTCGAGGATTTCTGCCCGTTGTGCAGCTACACCTTCGCATTCCAGGACGACGTGAGCAGCCGTTTCATCGACCAACAGACATCCCCTACATAGGGGGCTGTCAGTCATACCTAGAACATACAAATGTTTGTTTAGTGGGCAGTGTCCAGTAATGGTGCCTACAACTATGCGTAGGGATGCCCTGTTCAGAGACAGAAGGCGATTAGTCAGACGTAGATCCGGGTATGGCACGGCTGCCCGGGATTGTCTACATGTACTGATATTTGCCCATTGATCCGCGTGTTGTTTTCGCGTTCTGTGACGCAACCACGTTCTCAGCTGGTGAAAGGGTAGCGGCATTATTGGTTTGGGTCCCATTACTGCCTGGTCTGACCCTCTTTTAGCCAGCTCATCGGCTGCGTCGTTGCCTAGAGAGCCACTGTGCCCCTTAATCCACTGTAGGGTGACTGAATTTGTTTTGGCTATACCCTCCAGTGCTTGGTGGCACTCTAGTATGAGTCCTGACTGGATAATCTTGCTGTCTAGGGCTCGTAATACCGCAGCGCTATCGGATACAATACGTATTTTATAGCCTGTCAGGCCCCGTTTTCCTACTGCTTTGGCAGCCTGTGTGATGGCGACACATTCACATTGGTAGATGGAACTGTATTCGCCCAAGGCCATTGATATCTTGATGTTCAGTACTGGTGAATACACTCCTGCTCCCGATCCTGTCCTTGTCTTTGAGCCATCGGTATATATACGCAGTTCGTGTTTGTCAGACCAGTCGTGTTGTTCTTCGGCCAGCTGGACAGTATAGCATTTGCTGAAGATGTGTTGTTTGGGTACCCTGTCGTTGGGAGCGGCCATCAGTGGTTGGTAGTTGATGGCTTCCTCCAAGATTACGGCATGGGCACCATTTGCTGTTCCCCACAGCTTTAGCGTCTTTAGTCTTATTGCTGCTGAGGCCGCCTCCTGTTGGATGAATAGATCCAGGGGTGGCAGTCCCAGCAGGACCTCTAAGGCTGCTGTGGGAGTGGTTTTCATGCAGCCCGTTATAGCTGTACAAGCTAGTCTTTGGAAGTGCTGCAGTTTGGTTATTGCTGTGGTTAGTTTGGTTCTGGGCCACCAGACCACAGCACCGTAGGTGATGATCGGTCGTATCACCGCAGTGTATAGCCATCTGACGATTTTGGGGTGTACACCCCAGGTTTTGCCAAGAAGTCTCTTGCACTGCCAGAATGTGATACAGGCCTTATTTAGTTTGTGGTCCAGTTGTTTATTCCATAATAGTTTATCATCCAGGATAACTCCTAGGTATTTTACTTCTTTGGTGAGAGACAGTGTAATACCTTGGAGTTTAGGTAGGCGGAGATTATCTATTGCTCGCTTTTTTGTGAAAAGTACGAGTTCGGTTTTTGATGGGTTTACTGTCAGTCCTTGTTCTGAGCACCATCGTTCGACGATATTAAGGGCCCCTTGCATAAGATTGCATAGGACTCCTTCAAATTTACCTTGCACAAGGATCGTTACATCGTCTGCATAACCGACAGTATGGTAGCCCGCCTCATTCAGTGACCTAATGAGGTCATCCACTACTAGGTTCCACAGGAGCGGCGAAATGACTCCCCCCTGTGGACAGCCTCTCGAAACAATGGCTCGGACAGTGCCATTTACTGTCACTTGCACTGCTCTTTCTTTCAGCATGCTTCCGATCCAGTTCGTTATGGACCGGTCAGCATTGTGGTTGAGCAGTGCGCGGTTTATGCTGTTGAATTGCGTCTTGTCAAAAGCTCCCTCAACGTCAAGGAAGGCTACAAGCGCTGATGATTGTGTTGATAATGCCTTTTCAATTGGTGTGATGACGTTGTGAAGTGCTGATTCGGTTGATTTGCCTGCAGAGTAGGCGTGCTGTTGGTTGTGCAAAGGGTGATAGGCCAGCGCCTCATCTCTGAGAGCCCGGTCACACAGTCTCTCCATTGCCTTAAGAAGGAAGGATGTGAGGCTTATTGGTCTATACGATTTTGGTTGCGTATAGTCACTCTTGCCTGGTTTTGGTATAAATACCACTTTTACTTCTCTCCATTTGTGGGGAACGTGGCAGTGTTTCAGGCATCCTCGATAGATCTCAACCAGATGTGGGGCTATTTTGTTTATGCCCCACTTTAGGAGTCCAGGAAAGATGCCGTCTAGGCCGGCCGCTTTATAGGTGGAGAAGCTGTTTATTGCCCATGTGACTCGCTCTAACGTGATAATTCGCTGGGCAGTTATGATGTCGTCGGTGGTTGTTTTATAACATTCCCGTTGGTTCATTTCTCCCCATGCGGTGTTTTCCGTGATGGAGCACCCTGGGAAGTGTGTGTTGAGTAGTAGCTTGCACATATCTGCATCAGTAGTTGTGAAGCTGTTATCAGGTTTTTTCAGAGAGCCAAGGTTGCGGTCCGGGTCTTTGGAAAGAACTTTCCTTACCCTGGCTGCCTGTGCGTTTGATTCGATGTTGGTACAAAAGGTTCTCCAGCATTCCCGTTTCCTTTCCCGGATGCGTTTCTTGTATGCCGCTTGGGTTATCTTGTACGCATCCCAGTCATCTGCTTTCCTTGTGTTTTTTGCTCTGTTAAACAGTTTGCGTAGTTTGCATCTCAATTTTTCGAGTTGGGGACCCCACCAACTATTGTGGTTGGTGGTCCTCATCGAGGGCCTCGTAAGCGGGCACGCTTTTTGAAATGCGTCTATTAGCGTTTCAGTCAGTTTATTAACGTGTTTTTCTATGTCAGCCGGCCCACCATATTCTTCGGGGATGTACTTGAGGTGTGGGCTTTCTGACACTAGCTTACCGTACCTTTCGCGGTCAGTTCGTCTGGGATTGCGCCAGGGTTCAGGTTTCTTGTAATCCACGTTCAGTTTATATCTTATCCATCTGTGATCAGAGTTGGACAATTCGTTGGATACTTGCCAATCGGAGATTGTTTCCGATACGTTTTCCGTTGACAGCGTGATGTCTATTATAGTTTGGTATCTGGAAGTCACAAAAGTAGGTTCGGACCCCCTGTTTAAGAGCCTGAGGTTAGTGGAGAATAAAAATTCTACCAGGTCTTCACCTCTTTTATTGGAAGCGCCGCATCCCCAGATGGTGTGATGTGCGTTCGCGTCCGCCGAGATGATCAGCTCAAGCTTTTTGTCTTCGCAGTGTCTGATGAGTTTCACAAGCTCAACCGTCGGTATGTCCGCGTCGCCCGGCAAATAGGCGGACGCTAGGATTACTTCTGGGATGCTAGGACAGCTGCTCCGGACCCTGACCGCGGTCAGATCTCTGGAACAGAACTCACTTATTATAACCGCGTCGATTGATCTGGGTACGTAAATGCAAGTGCGTGGGTTAGCTACGGTGGTATCAAGTAGCATCTTACCTCCGATGTTGTTTAGACCGCAGATTCTGTCTTTTCTTATCCACGGCTCCTGGATAAGGGCGATGGTCTTGTTGTTTACCTCCAGCACTCTTCGCAGGGTAGCCGCCGCGGCTTGTTTGTGCTGGAGGTTTGCTTGTAATATATTAGTGGGGCGACGAGGAGCGAAGGGGGCTACTAACCTCCTCATCCGTCCCCAACGGAATGTCCAGGTCGGTCAGATGCGCGACAGCCTCCTCTAGGTCACCATAACTGGCGTCCCCATCGGTGGTAGTCTGCGAGCAACCTGATGTCCCAGCCTGCCTCTGCCTTTCGGCGGAGGGGTGTTGGGTGACCGTTGGTTCGCCGGCCGCGCTCTGCCTTTCGGCGGAGTTTGGCTGGCAAGCCGTGGACACAGACGCGGCCATCACCGGGCCCGTACCAGCGCTCACCCTCTGCTTTTCAGCGGGGCGGTCGCTAGAGGTCCTGGGTATAGGCGCCGTCTCAGCTGGGTCGGGTGGCAATTCCTGCAACCTTCCCTTGCTGCCGAAGAAGCGGATATAGGCGTTGCCCAGCTTATAAAACAGCTTCCGCCCTCTCGCCAGTATGTTGGGTATCTCGTCGGCTGGTATGCCGAGTACCAAGAAGGTACCTGGAGTGTTCCCCTCCTGGCGCTCCATGTTATAGAGGGACCATCTGCTGATCTGGTACCATGTGTTCTGACAGACCAGGATCCGTTGTATCGTTCCGATCTCCTCAGAACAGGCCGGCAGCAGAACTGCAGACTTTACCCTTTTGGGGATGTCAATCTGACGTTTCACCACCAGGCGAGTCCCAGGGATTGGTGATTCGAGAATGGCTGTCATTTCTTTTAGCCACTCAACTGCTTTTGTGTCCACGCAGTGCATCTTGAGCACGCCTTCGCTGTGGAAAGGTTTTCCATGGAAGGCGGGCACGTACGGGATGTTGTTCGTCTCTCTTGGGGCATCTGCTATACCTACGATGCAGGATTCCAAGGTGCCTGTGATGGTTGCCACTTGTGCTGGTGTCAAGTCGGTGAACGGCTCCGCCATCACCGCAACAAAGTGGTCGTTTAATACCACCTTGTCAGCGTAGGTGGCGGGGCCCCTAACCGACCCGACACTGGTGGACGCCTTTTGCTTTTTCACCTGGTTTTGTGGTGATTGTGTGTCGTCAGGGCGGGGGCGCTTGGGTACTTTGCCTTCGCCCTGCTGGGTTGCGGGCAGTACATTACCCTGGCCCCTGCCACCGCGTCTCCGTTTTGGTTTTCGGGGCACGTTGGGTTTGTCCTTCGTGGTCCCGCTGGTTTGGGCCGCTTGTTCGGTACCGGCTTCCTCTCCAATCTGGTTACCCCCAGGACGGTTCGGTTGCCTTGCACCTACTGTAGCGGTGGGGACCTGTTTCGGCCCTTTGGCGACACCCTGTCTTGCGGCGGGGGGTTGCCTCCTACCCTCACCTTGTTTTTTGCTCCTTTCTTCCATGCGTTTATTTTTTTTCCGCATGTCAGAAGGTGTTTTTTTCCGGTGAACCACCTTCCAGACCTGTTCACCAGTCATCCATGATGTTGGAGCGGTGGCGGTCGATGTGCTAGGGCCAGGCGCTTCCAGAGGGGAAGCAGCGACCGGCTCCCGTGTGTTTTGGGGCGCTTCCGTGGAAGCTGCGACCCTATTGTTAGCGTTGCGGGGCGCTTCGTTAGAAGCAGCGACCCGCTTGTTGTGGTTGGTTTTACTCTTTGCTTTAGGCATGTTGAGTGTTAGTATAAAATTCATTCCCCGTGGCGTCCCACCCTCCAGGGAGCCCGCAGTTGGGGATGCTCATTCGAGCACCAGGACCTACCACAGGGAGTATAGGACCCAGAGTCCGTGATGCAGCGAGTCCGCACGGTGCGAGGGGGGCTAGGGCTGCCGATGCCGAGATTTTGGTTCGAGCTAGCCCCAGGCCCCGCGCTCCGCCGACTGCGCACCCCATGACCCTGTAGCCCTCGCCAGCAACCCTTAGAGGGTGCCCCTACCGGTTACCTCAGGCTGGCTATTTCCTGAGGCTGCCGTTTAGAAGGAATGCCGGACCAAAGAGGGCGTGTTGTCCCCACAGGTAACTAACAACCTGACCCGTGGTAGACTCAACCCTCCAGGACTCCATTATCCCCTCGTACGGCGCTCAACTACGCACGGTACAAGACGTAGGTGGGCTCTCCCACTCCGTTACAGAGTGGTCGGTCTGACACGCCCACTGGTCATGACCTACCAGTCTTTTTGCTGCGTGGCCGCAAGGTCACTGGTGAAGCCTCATCGGACAAACTCCGGTGGTTGGGAGGGTACTTAGCCAACGGTGAGCTAGACCCCGTAAGGGGAGTAACTCACCGTTGCCCAGGTATACCGGCGGTTGGGAATCGGTGTTCTAATTGGACGTATCCGCATGGACCACCCATCCCGCCGCACGCGTGGAGGTGACCCTACAACATACCCAATACTTTTACTAATTACCTATGCATTTTTTACATTAACGTCTCATTTAAGGCCCATATACACAATGCAAGTTTCTTGCCTGTTGCATACAATTAAATTGAAGCAATATATGACTTGCATGGTTTAAATAATCAACACGTAACATTCTTGATTTGTTTGTGTAAAAAGCACATGCTATAATTGGTTAACCAAACATTGTATTCAACTGATTTCTCTCTTCTTTTATTTATTTATTTTTTATTTTATTTTATTTGGAATGACAAGCAGCTTATATATTACACACAGCTATATAATACAAATATAATTAAAGTTAAGCCTAAAAGTATTCGCCAATGAATTGAACGTTTGAGTAAATAGTATTTTTTAACCGTTTAAATTGTTTTTACATACAGGACCTTAGATACATACATTGATACTAACATAATTTTACAACTTTCTGAATTTGACTAAAAGATTGAGAAGATGAGAGGAAACTTTTGAAAACATGAGGGCAGTGAGTCTTATGATTTTGAATTTCAGTGACTCTCCTGATTGCGATAAATCTCAATGAACTCTATTAAGTCAGCAGAACCTAATTTTTATACTTTTTACTCATATTTTTTAATAAACACAGTACCTTCTAATATCTAAAATGTTCAACATTTAAATGTTTTTTAATGGAATTGTATGACGAGACGAGCAAGCCGTTCGCCTGATGGTAATCGTATCGCTTACCATCAGGCGAACGGCATGCTCGTGTTGTCATTCGATGCCATAAAAAAAACCTACCACCAGTAATTAAAAATACGCTAACGCAAATACATGCAATACTTGAAACAACCCGTCAATAAATGGTACACATACATATACAAGCCTGTGTACAGACAAGTCGAAACTTGTAAGCAATAATAATCATCAGCCTGTATTTTAGTCCACTGCTGAGTGCTGGACATAGGCCTCCTCCAATACGCACCATTTTACCCGGTCTTCGGCCTGTAGAATCCAGTTTCTGCCAGCGACCTTTCGCAATTCGTCACTCCATCTAGCTGGAGGGCGTCCTACACTACACTTGCCGACTCGCGGTACTATTCAAGAACTCGTTTACCCCAGCGGTTGTCGGTTCTTAGCAATAATCACCTAAACATAATTGTATTGATGTAAACAAAAGACATTTGCAATTATTTATTGTCAAGACTTTCATTCAATAATTGCATTCCATTTTTTTACGTATATCCACGTGTAAATAGTTGCTTACAATTCTTGAAGGTCAATTATTGCGCGTAATGTATTGCATTCAATTATTTATCTTGTATATACTAGAAAATGGCATTATGTGAATGGGCCATTAGACAGATTAGTTATTGCTAGCAATTACCGTACGCAAAAATTTCTATCAACATTAGTTTTTTGAATATCTGTCAAAAGACTCGCATACATACGCCAACGCGGGTGAAATTGCCTAACCATTGCGCATATTCAGACGGGGTGGCTTTGTTAAGCAATAATTGCGTACGAATATTGCATGCAATAATTGATACGTCTGAATAAGGCTGAAGGCTATTCATACCTATATATAAATCGGAACATACTCTTAAAAAATAATTTATCAACATCTATATTCAAAAGACTAACCCATACATATAAAATGCTTTGTCCTTAATGACTGACTGACAGATCAACGCACAGCATAAGCCGCTGATCGTAGAGATCTGAAACTTGGAGGGTATGTTCTTTGCATGACGTAGGCATCCGATAAGAAAGGATTTTCCGAAATTATACCCCTAAGGGGGTGAAAAGAGGGGATAAAGTTTGTATGGGACAACGTGATTCCTTGGTCCAATCTACTTAAACTTTTGCATAAACATTATTTAACAGAATTTATGTAAGACGTGTTTCGTACTTCATTGAAATTCATCCCCAAACAGGGTTAAAAAGGGGTAGAAAGTTATTGTTACATTGATTTGCTTCGAAGTTGATATCTACTTTTTTCCCGGGAAAATATATTTATCCTGGAAAGATTGTTCACGTGAGCGGAGCTGCGAGCATCACCTAGTATACGAAATATTTTTAAAGTGTACCTGGTATCAATACCAGTACACCGAGAACAAATTTACGCGCTATATTATAGTTAACGTAATGATTTCGTTAAAGTAACTTACACACACACAGACACACTCACGCCTTTTATCTCAAAAAACGGGTAAGCAGAGGCGTCAGACAGAACTAGTGCACCCACTATTCACCGTGCGTCTTCTGTCCCATGATGTGATAGGGGGTGAGTCTATCGCCATTTTGCACACACATTCCAAACTCCAGGCTGATACTGAATAGAAAAACCCAATATCATTTTGCCCGACCCGCGGAACGAACCCGAAACCTTAGCACTGCAGTTTAAGTAACTTTTTGTATGGAACAGCACCCCGGTGAGCGTATTTGGAATTTAAATATGGTAGTATGAACATTGCCCGTAAACTAATAAAACACTCACCGTTATATTTATTCATTGCCGCAATTTTAAAACCGCTTGAAAAGTTAAAAGTTGTCAAAATTTAATAAAAATATGTTTCATTTCAAAAGGTATCTTATTTGAAAAAAGTATTTAGAAAATACGTGTTTTGTATCTAGTATTTAGATACCTTTTTCAAAAGTATCTTGTATCTAGTATCTCAAATCCTTTATTTACAAGTATCTTGTATCTTGTATTTCAGATACTTTTATGAGGTATCTTGAACATCTCTGATACCGGCCTGTTTTAGTGGATCTATCTACGTCAGTTTCTATGTTCGTGACTCGCAGGATCATTGGTTGTGCCCTCTGGTAGATTTTATACCATTAGTGAGGTGGTTGCTATGTAATCGGATCGAAAATATATCCGGGATCGTACCACCAGCGTAGAGTCTGACTTGGCTTTGAATTCAGACTTATTTACTATGGTCTATGACCATGAGAACAATTACTGTGCGGTTAGGGTACTAATTACTAAGAATGTTCATACCTGGCGTGTTGGACACTGCATCAAGATTTCCATTGTAGATTGTAACACTAACATTCGTATTTTGCAAGAGATATTCAACTGAAAATAGAAATAAATAGAAATTGTTATGAATAAAATATTAATAAGTAGGTACTATAGCGGCGATAGCCTAGTTGGGAGTGGAACGGACTGCCGAGACGAATGTCCGCAGGTTCAAAACCCAAGGGCACACACCTCTGACTTTCTAAAAATTATGTGTGTATTCTTTGTGAATTATCACTCGCATTAACGGTGAAGGAAAACATCGTGAGGAAACCTGCATACCTGAGAGGTTATCTGAATTTCGAAGGTATGTGATGTCTGCCAACGCGCACTGGGCCAGCGTGGTGGACTAAGGCCTTAACCCTCTCGGTTGTAAAAGAGGCCCGTGTTCAGCAGTGGGCATTATATAATACAGGGCTGGTATCATTATTATCATCATCAAGTAGATACTTAGGTTATACGTATTTATCATTTAATTATCATAATAATTATGACGTAAGAACCCAAAAGCACCATTCGTTTGGTTTGAAAATCGCTTACTTTAGAACCACATAACTTATCTACTTTTGTACTTAATTTATAAACGGGTTAATTTAGAAATATAAACACCCAGCGATACGAAAACTATCAAATAAATCTAAGCAAAACAGTTGCATGGAAACATAAAGATATGGTCACCTTTGTCAACAGCAGGAATCATAAAAGTACTTCTGACTGCTCGCAGAGCATTTTCATTCTGACCATTGAAGTTGACTGAATTCGGTATGCCTAAAGCAGGCCTCACCACTTCGTCCATAATATTGAATGAGCGGGAACCCAGCAAGTGTTTGATGTATTGTCGTTGGTTGAAGGGATCTGGAAATAAATTAAAAAGTTATTGTTTCGCGATTTGCTAATCTAAATTCTTACTAAGAACCTCCAAGTCCAAAGCCTTATAAAGCGCCGCCAGATCACAGGCCAGAATTGATCAATATTTTATATTGGTAACGAGTTAATGAGATAGTAAGTACACACAATAAAAAAACTGTATCTTAGTACCTACATTGACTTGTAGATCTATTTTTTTTAATAATACCCTTTCTAGCCGATTTCGGCCACGGCGGCCAATCTCAACAGAGATCAGCCAGATACGCAGGAGATATTATAGTGCACAAGTGTGTGCGCAATACACAGGGTGCACTCGCTATTCCTTTACTCTCATAGTCCGGTGAGACGGCAATCCGACATGACCGGAGAGAGATCAGGCGCAGGACCAACGGCTTTACGTGCTTTCCGAGGCACGGGGGTATCACACCGCCAACTTCCTGACTCCGAGCTGCGACTGAGTAATTTTAAAGATGGAAAAACCCAGTCACAATGTTTTTTTGGCCCGACCCAGGATTCGAACCCAGGACCTCAGCGCACAAATTGTACTCGTAACGCGTACGCAATACAACTACGCCACCGAGGCAGTCATTTTTTTTATTAATTTAATTACACGTTTAGCATATCTTAACATAAATTAGAAGACGATATGTTAATATAACAGGAAAATTAACAAATAAATTTGAGCAAAAACGTTACCTTGGCGAGATTCTTGAGTTAATTTTTCAACAATATGCCCCAAATTAACAGCCACGGCACCAGCGTTTTCATTCACGAAATTTTCTAAAGACACAAATCTGTCAAAAGCCTCCCCAAATCTCTCTTCGTTTACCGCGCTGTTAATTTCATTTGACATATTTTCGACTGCACTACGTCCATTGCCGTCTATGTACCCTAGCTCTTCAAGATAAAAGCCTAGTTTCGTGAGAGCTAGAGCAGGCGAGATGATGCCGTTACCTATGACCACTCCTGTTGGGAGATGTGCTAGGTGATCAGTCTGAAATCATAGAGAAGCGTTAGTGGGTAATTTTGTTTATACAAAACGCGTAGATCTATATGTGACTCACTCGGAGTCAGAACGTAGAACCTCACTGTAGAGTCCGTACTCACTCATTATGACACTTAACACCTTATGCCTCGTGGTGACGAGAGCAATGGAGTGCCCCACAGTACTTTGAAATTCAAAGTTCTATATGGTATTGCTATTGTTTATGGGCGGTCGTATCGCTTACTACCAGACGAGCGGCATGCTCGTCTCGTCATATAACTGCAATAAAAAAAAGAATGTAGGTAGACTTATTTGTTTACAGCATGAATGGGGCTTTACTGGAGTAGGTCTACTGTTTCATAAAAAACTGACATGCATGATACTTTTGTAACTGTTAGTGTTTATGGTGAGATTAGCTCTTCAATGACGCGGTCGGATATTTACGTGCACTTACGTCTTTCAGTTTAGCAGCAACGGACACAGCTTGCTGCGCACCATGCCCTTGACCGAAGATGTATAATGGGGCATTGAAGTATTCCTCATGTAGTTTATAAAACGACTCCAAAGTGTAGATAAGATGGTTTGCTGTAATTAAAATTTTATTTTATTTTTAATTGTATTTACGAATAATAAACAGTTTTGTTTACACTTGATGGGTTCGAAAGGTGGCCCCAATATTTTGAAGAAAACTGTTGTAATCTTGCATTACAACTTTGATTTTTTTTATAAGAGCGATTGTTGGAGCCCTAATAAGTTGCAATGTACTTAAGCATTCATATGCAGCGGCGATCACTTAGTAGAATTAGTTTGCCTTTCGCTATACAGCATAGATGTATGTAATCCAAAATGCTCTTACTCATTTCGTCAAGATTGGTGGAAATGTTGCCATCTTCCAATGTGCTGTAGCCAGTTCCAAGTGGTGAATCTATGAAGAGGAGATTGTATTGTTCGACCTGAAAGGAGATAATCATTAGAGCTTCGACGTCTACACCTTAAGTTAATAATATTTTTATGCATTTGGTCATTGCTTTTGGATTGTCTTGTTGGCGAATTTGTAATTCCTGTGCAGTACGACAACGCTTTGAGGTCTCGGGTTCGAATTCCGGATCCGAATTCCGGTAGAGCATAGTGATTACCTATTGTTTTTTTTGCTCAGTACGAGCCTGGAGTTTGGAATTTGTGTGTGGCGATAGGCTTGTCCCCTATTTTATCACATGGGACATCACATGTGTCCTCGTTTTTAAGTCTGCGTTTAATTGTTATTGTATACGAATATTATTGAGAGATGCAATTTGTAAAGTGACATAATTTGATACGGTAACCTTTGAAACTCTACAATCGATTCTGAAAATTCTTAAACAAATGGAAAGAAAGAAAGAAAGAAAAACATTTATACTAAGTTATACTGTCTGTGAATAACTTAAGATATATTTAATTCTGAAATCTTTCAAGTCAGATTTTAGTAAATGAAAAAAAAATACTTACCTACGTATAACGGAGTGGCTTGGTAACGACGATAATGAAATATGTAATTTTTTATTTGTTATTTATCTTACCCAAGAATCATTTCGCAGATTCATATTAATGTCATAAGGTCCAAACATTCCGAAATTAGCCAGTAGACTTGGTGGAACTCCGGTCACTCCATCTAGCCACACTATTATGGGTGTAGTGGATCTGAGGGGAGAAGTGGTTGGGTAGAACCACCAGAACATGCTCCCAGCTCCTCTGATATTAGTGTAGGCTGCGGTGTATGAAATGTCGCCGAGGCCATCGCCTGTTAGTTCTGGAACAAAGCCGATATATTATATTGCACCTATTTTATTAAGTTAGCCACTGTTTGCTTATTTGATTGGTTTCAGTTACTTTTCACAAGTATGTTTAACAGTTTATTTTATGGTTTATAAACACAAGAAATTATATTATCGTGATAAAATTATTAGTTTCTTTTTATGTGGTGTTGCGGTGTCCAGACCAGAACCAGATTCGGTATTCCATTTAGTAATTTCGTTTTATTAACACACTAAATAACACTGTTTTATTTGTCCAGGTCAATTGTTTTTGAGTCTTCTGTTTTTTACGATCCATAAAATGAACTGTATATCTCTTTCCAAGTTCAAAGTAGCTTAGGATTTGGGATGCGTATAGACGAAACTCGACGTAAATAGAAATGAAACATAATTACTCTCAGCCTTGCAGTGATTTCACAATCGAAAACATTGTAGTGTGGCGCAAAACACAAAATTACCTTGTGACAATGCCGTTAACTTGGTTGTACAAAATTAAAGAATACGGAATGAATTTTGAGATGTCTCCTAAGAAAGTTTTCTTGTAGCTGCAGGGATTCTGGTAGCTGTTCTTGCTGTCCTACCTCAAAAATACATGCTGTATAGGCAACTATCCGACAGCCTATATGCTTGCAGTTGATATGCTCTTCTGCATAAGCATCAAGTTAGTTAATTCAGCAAGAAATTATTAGCGATTGGG
The DNA here is from genome assembly GCA_947568825.1 of Sphinx pinastri. NCBI lineage: Eukaryota > Metazoa > Arthropoda > Insecta > Lepidoptera > Sphingidae > Sphinx > Sphinx pinastri. The sequence goes on from OX387620.1 coordinate 6,836,097, forward strand.
TCGGAGTTCAGAATACTAGCCAGTCGATGCCGTGTGCTACATCGATACACATCAACTGCTTTCACCTGGCTAATGTTGTAATCACTACATGCAGCTAAGTCAACAATAATCATTACTGGCCCCCATCCAACTAGTTTCAATGATCGTGACCGCAGTAGGCTGGGTCAGTTAGGGCCCTCCACCTTGTTCTGTTACTGCGTGCATTGCATCGTGCAGCTTAAGTTGCGAAGATTTTGAGATGTGTTGAGGTCATTAAGCCGGTGATCTTCCACGACAGCGTGCTCTACTTTTCCCGTCAATATTATCTTTTTAAGTTATTAGTGGCCTATTAAATGGCAATATAGAAGCTCACGGTTGGTGGTATGTTTAACCCTTCACTTATAATCAGAATCCACTTGCTTGTTCGCGTTTTCTAGTCCCTCTGAGAGAGGCCAAAGATTGATATCGTTAATTTGTTTTATAAATTACGTATTAATCCTTAAAGGTTTCGGCGGACGGTACAAGCTCTCCTTTCTCCATTTTATGCAGTAATTAACTAAGGCACAATAATAAATGTATATTACCTACGTACCGCAGCTTTCAGAAGTATTAATTAAAATATTAGGTTGGCATTTAGCCTTTTATTTATATATTAGACACACAGACACACATATCCACACACACACACACACACGTGTGTGTGTGCACACTTCACGTCTTTTATCCCCGAAGGGGTAGGCAGAGGCGCAACTAATGCACCCACTTGTCGCCGTGCGTATTCCGTCCCATGATGTGATAGGGGGCGAGCCTATCGCCATATCGGGCACAAATTCTAGACTCGAGCTGATACTGAATTTAAAAATCCCAATATCACTTTGCCCGACCCGGGAATCGAAACCAACACCTCAGTGTTGAAGTCATACCGTAATACAACTACTCCACCGAGGCAGTCATATTAGACTGCTATTGGTCTCTTGGTAGGTACTAGGTACTATAGTTATGAGTAGGGGATACATATGATAATTCGGCAATAGATAATATATTGCATCAAAGTTAATCATAAATTAGTCTATTATAATTATTCATCTAATATTATACTTACTTATGATTAGTCATACGCATGACATGTCATATTAGTGACAACTGTAAACACTTATAAAAGGAGATGTCCGCTTTTTGTATGGGTGCTGGGCCTCAAAATCTAAACAGGCTCAAACTTTAGGGATATTAAAGGGGCAAAATATGGAGCTTGAATCCATTAAAATAATATTTTTAGACCCCTCCATTCATAACTAACTTTTTTTAAAACGTTCATAGTAAGTGTAGTTTTCAAGCCAAACAAAATTACATAAATCTCGAAATAGGAGGTCTTTAAAATTAAACGATTTATTGCAAAAGGCTAGTTTTCAGGAGTTCTATCCAAATATATAGAAACTGTCTTGTTTAGATTTTCAGGCCCGTTTTTGGACAAGTCCTTTGTCTTTGTGATAGGTATGTATAATTATTTAAATGTATTTTAAATTCAAACGTATTGCGTAAAAATATTTTTTTTAAAATCGTCGCAACAAGCTTGTAATATTACAACGGCATCAAACGTAGATGTTAATATAAGCTCAGACTTACCAGTAACATCGTATTCACTATCGTCAATACTATCATCAATCACAGCTTCGTCAGTAACTAACCACCATATTAAGATCCCTAGTCCAGCACCAAGCACTAACGCACCAATAACTGAAGCAATTATAATGTTCGTTCGTTTAGTCATGATTAATTTGCATACACTGTTGTGAATTACTTGTTTCTTCGATTTCTTGAAAGATATGCCATCAATACCATGTTTGATAATATAATCTAGACATTATCTACGTTTATGAGTTCAAAATCTCCTGATAATTTATGTCCATTAATTTTCTTTATGATAAGATGTTATTTAGGTAATTTGATATATGAATGCTAGTTAGGTCTTGTTATATGATAGGCCGTCAAATTAAATTGTTCATTGTTCAAAATTGTTCAATGTATGTACATTTTTGGATATCACCGTTTGTTTCATAATAGTGGATAATTTCTAATATACCTAAGTACGAACCGATTTAGAAGACAGATTGTGTAGTATACGAATAATAGTTTGTAATCAGTACATACAACCATCAATTTACCATTCGAATTTATATTTTATTGCATGAATTCAATATTCGACATATAAAAGTCTATTTTATTTTATTTTTATTTTTATTTTATTTTTATTTTTAGGGAAACTAACAGCTAGGTAACAAATAAATTACAGGTGCTTACGTATAAAAGTTTAGAGCCAATTGTAAGTTTCCACAGATAAGTATTTTAGAATATAAGTAAATAAAAATTACAGTCGGTTGAAAGACAGCACACCAACGCGACGGCCAGTTTACTCATTGACTGCAAAGGCAAAAGTTAGCTGGTTACTTGTACCAAAATTGCAACTGTGGTATTTTTTGTGGTTTTACTACGCCTTTACCCCTACCCGTACAGTCCATAAAGAAACCGGCCGGCAATAGGTACATGTGATGTATGCAAAGTAACATAATGAGGAACATAATACATTCTTGTTGACGACATAAACAATAATAAAAAACAAAACACTTAGCTTAATTACAAAAGAACATGTCATTTAGACGTCGCTTCAGATTAAACGCTGAGGTATTAAATAAATCTATAGTTGGAAGTTCTCTAATAAGATTGTTGTAGCAACTGCTTGTCCTGTCAATAAACCAGTTATTTCTGTACAGACATCTGCATTTCGGGACATACAAAATATCGTAATTTCTGAACGATCTGGAATATGTGCGAAGCCCAAGTTCACCTAACAGCTCAGGGCAATCAATTGATCCATTTGCTATATTGAGAAGATAAGCTATGTCAGCAATACGTCTTCTTTCATATAAAGGAAGCATGTGAAAGTGTTTACAGCGTGAAAGATACCCGGAGAAGTATTTTTTACTACGAAATTGTAAAAATCGAAGGAAACGCTTTTGTATACCCTCAATACGGTTTGTATAAATATTATAAATAGGATTCCAAACTTGAGAGACATATTCAAGTTGGCTACGAACGTAAGCACAGTAAAGAATTTTAATTGTTTTTAAAGATTGCAAATCCGAAGACATCCTCATTACAAAACCCAGAGCCTTGGATGCTTTGTTAATTATGTTATTGATATGGTCATCAAATAATAATTTTGAATCAAAAGTGACTCCTAGATCCGTAATTGAATTAACTCTAGTTATAAGTGACTGTTTGAGAAAGTAATTAGCATGCAAAGGTTGAGGTTTACGGGTGAATGAACATGAGTAGCACTTTGATACATTAAGATCCAGTTTATTTTGTATACAATAGTTTTGAAATCTGTCGAGGTCATCTTGCAGACGAGAGGCGTCCTCAAGCTTGTTAATCTCGCAAAGAATTTTTAAATCATCCGCATATAACAGAATCTTAGAATGATGAAAGCAGGTAGAGATGTCATTCACAAAAATAATAAAGAGTAATGGCCCAAGTAAAGATCCCTGAGGCACTCCTGAGGGAATAAACATCGGGAAAGATGTAAAACCATTCAATACTACGGTTTGACACCTATTATGTACGTATGACGTAAACCATCTATACAGATTCCCTCTAATACCTACATGTTGAAGTTTTAGCAATAATAAATTATGATCAATGCGGTCGAAAGCCTTACTAAAATCTGTAGGGTCATTCGGGGCAACAGCACGCAGTGGGTAAAAGTTCGCATGGTCAATATCTCGGAACCTATTGAGGGGGCTCAGACACTTTTTCGGCTAGATCAAGGGCGCGTCAGGGACGATGTCAGAGCCACAAGCTATTTTGCCAAGCCTCACTTGTTTAGCGAAAAACGGTGATCAACGTGATTTTGTTGATTAGTTACCAACATTTTGTGCTGGGAAAAAAGTGTCTGGCTAGACGGTGCATCAGTTTACAAAAGTCCGTTAATTATGTTAAGTTTACATGATTATTATAGTATTTATTTTAGTTACTAATTCTGTCCTAGAAAATAAATGCGTCTCAACTAACGTGTGAATGTTTAAAATATTCCCTGTTTGGGCAAGAGTACGAGGTTAAAAGTACGCACCCTGTTATAGCTTCATTACAATGATCGCACGGTTTTTTTTTCTTTAAGCTGCAATTAAGGCGAATATTATTTGTAAAGATTTTTAGACCTTATACAGAAAAAAAATATTCTCCATAAACACTCTGCGTAGTTTTACCCACATAACGGGTCAATAGTACGAATTTCCCCCGATGCACTTAAACATGTATTCCAAAAAAAACAATGAAGTAATGTACAAAAACTCATTAAATAATAAAAGTAGAATAAATTTACTTTACATAGAGTGTTAAAACGTTTTCCTAGACACTATATTTTTGACTGTGTAGACGATAGAAAAAAAAGTGCGTACTTTTAGGCCGAATGACCCTATATATAACATCAATTTGAGAGGGAGTCGACATTCCACGGGTCAGAAAGTTATGACAGAGAAGTAAATTAGTAGTTGTTGATCTGCCTTTTAAAAATCCGTGCTGATATTCGCTTAGCGTTTGCTTTAAAGAAGAGTACAACTGATTATAAATAATTTTCTCAAATACCTTGGCAAAAATGCAAAGTTTTGAAATGGGTCTATAATTCTCGACGCAGTTCTTTGGGCCTTTTTTATGTACGGGAGTTATGTACACAGATTTCCAAATACATGGTACAAGTCCATCATTTAGAGAGCGTCTATAAAGTAGGGTGATTGGAGTTACTAGTCTAGTCTCATACTGGTGGTAGGTCTCTCATTATGTAAGAGGCCGTCTGGGTGGGTACCACCGCAATGTCTATTTCTACCGCCAAGCAACAGTGTGCATGCACTGTTGTGTTTCGGTTTGAAGGACATTGTAGCCAGTATAACTACTGGACATAATGAGACTTAACATCTTATGTCTCAGGGTGACGAGCGCAGTGGAATGCCACACAGTACTTTGTTAGTCAAGGTGCTGGATGGTGTTGCTACTGTTTATGGGTGGTCGTATCGCTTACCATCAGGCGAACGGCATGCTCGTCTCGTCATTAAATGCAATAAAAAAAAAAAAAAAAAAAAAAAAAAAATATTCGATATATTGATATCTACAATTCGGCATTCTTATTCTTCAAGACACAGTTCGATTTATTCAAGAGTTCAGGCTTCCTTATTTTGATCGTCAGTCGATATAGTTTGGTTTATTCCCCGAGGGTGTGGTAAAGTTAGGTATAGCAGAGAAAAGTAGAAATTAGCGCTACCTTTAACGAATTATTTGTGCGTTCTACTTTTTACAAAAATACATATAACCGTATCTATCTTCTTCCATCTACCATTATAATAATACCAGCCCTGTATCATATACTGCTTACTGCTGAGCATGGGTTTCCTTTGCTATGGAGAGGGTTTTAGGCCTTAGTCCACCACGATGGCCTAGTGTGGGTTGGCAGACTTCACATACCTGCGAAATTCTTTTTGCAGGGTTCTCAAATATGTATGTAGGTTTCCTCACGGTGTTTTCCATCACCGTAAAGCGCACGATAATTGGTAAATAAAACAGAAATAACTTCAAAAAGTCAGAGATGTATGCCTTGAGTTTTGAACCTACAGACATCAGTCTCGGCAGACCGTTCCATTCCCAACTAGGCTGTCGTGCATTCATTCATCCATCATCCTAATGGAATAATTTCCACTTAAATTCAGGGTCGGCGGAACATGCCAAATCCGATTTTTTTAAAGCATAACACAGAATTCAATCGAACACAATTAACCCTCTCGCCTCCAAAATGTTGCCCGCCATGGGATTTGAACCCAGGACCTCAGCTCACAGCTCATAATAATAATTTATATATGCCACCATTTCAACCAAGAAGGACAATTTCCGTTTCAGTTTAGATAAAGTGGCCAATAAAAAAAACTAATAATATTACACTAATTATGATAGGCCTCCATTAACCCGTGATCTTGTATTGGTTTGTTGTTTTCTATAAAAGTATTACATTATCAAGAAAAATATAGTTTTCAAAATGATTTTATTATTAATAGGACATTAAAATATACATTTCTAATTAAATATAATATTTTTATTTTTTACATTTTCATTCAGCCAAATGAAGTCATATCACGAAGGAAAGCGTTGGAGCCTGCCGGATTATCTCTTGGTACCTGGAACGTAATTAAATACATTATTAATGAAAATAAAATAGTACATGTAGGTACCGAATTAATATATGAAATACGAACCAAAAACTAAATAATAAGTTATTTTTTTTAATACCCATTAAAATAAATACGAAAATTATGTAATTGTATTTCGCAATTGTTATTCTTTACAAGTGGATTATATTAAAAATGAATCGTAAGTAATTTGTATTATAAATCTAATAAATTATAATAAGTAGTGGATAATATAAGAAGGTAATAGATTTAATTACTAATCTAAATAAAAATATGAATTTCATCGAGATTACGTTAAGTAGATTAAAAAATCAATCGGGGTCGACTCTACGTAGAGCACAATGGGTTCCGTACTTTAATACCTTAATTTTTTTACATTATTTAAGCTAAAATTTTAGTGTACTATCTATTGCAGTTTAATAGATAGAGACTTTGGACATACAGACAGACTCGGCTGAGTCTGTTGGTACCGCTTCGAAGCCAATTGAAGAGGGGGAATATATTTTACGGTTCCCTTAAAGTAAATATGATGTGTATACAATAAGATTTTGTTGTTAAAAACAAAAATATTATTTACTCACACTATGCCCTGCAACGTTAATCCAGAAAAATCTGAAGTTGCCGTAAGATTTGTAGTATCCTTCCAGTCGGTTATTTTCCCAAATAGGCTGACGAGGCGCATTCCTATAACCTTCAGCTCCGGGCCATTTTAATCTGTCTACCCACAGGATTTGTCCTGAAAGATTCATATGTATTAGATGTATGTAAAATACTTTTTGAACTGATTATGCATACTGTATTATTTATCATATTAGATTTTGAAAATAAATTCATAAATTAACTTAACATAACGTTATATCTTTATGACCTCTACCGTATACATATGTGAAATCTACGTATGGGGAATATTGTGTCATTTTGTGGGCATCTGACGAGGGCGGCGTTGGGCCGGCCGTGTTAATAAAAGTCAAACCAGATGGGAATGATCCATAATTTGGTCAAGTGCTCGCTAATATTTTTTTAAAACTGCACCAGTCGTTAAACAGCCCGCTTCAAGACTCTCTGTACAAACTATAAAATAAGTTTAGATTTTTACAGATTTGATGGAATATTATATCATTATTTTAACACATAATACCTAGCTAGTAATCAAGCAAGGAAGTAGTAGTAGTCCTTTCATGACCGACATTTATATAATTCTAATTGTAGACTTTTTAGTCACGAGTCAGTTATTTTTATAATAATTTATTTCTTATACTTTATAGATTATTGCAATAAATTTGTGACAAAATAATAGCAATATAATGTTTATAGGGCTTACCATAAATCACAAAACCATTCTTACTATATATTTAGCTAAAATGGTAAATATGATTAGATCTTTGTACCACTGGTGTGAAATAATGTCTCTATAGCATTGATGTATTAAAAAACCCCTCTATAGGTTAAATATGGAGTTGGAAATCTATTGAAGGACTGACCTAACACAGTTTGACTGTAAATGTGAAATTCTAGATGTTAGAAATTAAATTGAAATGTTGTTTTACATAATGTAGGTACTTATAATTTTTTATTGATAATTCTTTAAAAATAGTATATGATATCGAATCAAAAACATAATATGTATTATATGCATCTTTCGCAACGCAGTTGTGCTGCAAAATATAGTGAGATCTAATATAAAACCAAGTAGGATAATTTATTCATACTTACCTATGTAATTTTTTGTGAATTTTGTTTTCGAAAATATCTTATGAAAATATTATTTTTCCTTACCTGGTGTATCGCAAATTAGATCTAAATTTCCGTTGTATTTCATAACTATGATGTCCGTCTCGTTAAGTAACTTTTCAACTGCAAATAATCAGAAATTATACAGTTGTTTGGATTTTTGTTATTATAGGGTAACCTTGGAAAGTTAATAATAAAATTAATTAATAATATAAATAAAATAAAAATGTTGATTTTATAGGGTTTTTTTTTCATAAAATCCAGTCGAGCTTTTTAATTAGTCTATCTTCAGGTGATGCAGAGGAGACTGCCAGTTTTCTTTTACTGGTGGTAGGTCTCTCGTATACGAGGGACCATCTGGGTAGGTATGACCGCTATGCCTATTTCTACTGCCAAGCAGCTGTGTGCAATGTGCATGCACTGTTCCGATTTGAAGGACATTGTAGCCAGCTTAATTCCTGGGTATTATGAGACTTAACATCTAATGTCTCAGGATGAGAGCGCAGTGGAGTGCCATGCAATACTTTGTAATTGAAAGTTCTGTATGGTTTTGCTACTGTTCATGGGCGGTCTTATAAATTACCATCAGTCGAGCGGCATGCTCGTCACGTCACTCAGAAGCAATAAAAAAAGTGAGAGATGTAGTATTATATATTAATGTTAAAGTATTTCACTTCATAAATAGTAGTATTTTCTATATACTTACTTCTATCCGCGACGGGCTTCATAAAATCAGTTTGTAAATAATCAAAGACTGGTCCCGATTGTGAGCCCCAAGTAACATTTTCTGGGATACCTAACGCTTCTTTGACTATCGTGTTCATCAGATTGTCTAGATTCCATACCTCTGACCTCTCAGAAGACATGTACGGCTGGTTACGGATTAACATATCTTTAGATAAATCTAGAAATAAAATCTATACATATAATAAAGCAGTGGAAACAGTGTGTCTGTACATTGGAGAAAAGTAGTAAAAAAGTAAGGGGATAACTAAAGAACACTAATAGCAAACAAATCACCGATTTTTAGAATTCTTTTCTGTCTGTCCGTCTGTTTGTTCGTTAGCGCACATCTCCGAAATTAATAATTAATTAATAAAAGCGGCAGGTGCTGGAAAACTAAGATAGAATATTAAAAAAATGTCTGTTATGGGTCCTTTGTTACCTGATATAAATAAATAAATAAAATAAAAAACAACGACTAGGTATACAAATTAATTAATTTAGACTAGACAATGGCAACACTATTAATTTTTATATGTCTTCTAGATAACACCTCATTCTGTCGTGAGTCTATCGCAACATGCTTTTTGAGCGTTATGACAATGGAATTGGATTTTACAGCGGGCTGCTTGGATCCACCCTGTTTGTGTCATTTTATCCTGGGAAAATTTAGGTACAGTCAGCCACAAAAGTAACTGAACAAATTAAAAACTTCAAAACGCTTCTGCACGTTCACTCCAGTCGAAATATTCTTTTTTCTTTATCTAAAATAAAGTTAACCCTGTGAAGTTTATTTTAGTGAAGAAAAAACAATTGTTGATACTGACACAAAAGTTTAAACGCGATTTGAAATTGTGAATTTGTTCAGTTACTTATGTGGCTGACTGTACAATTACACAAATTTTTGTTCAAATTGGGAATCAAATCTAGGACCTCTTCAGTTTACGATTTATTGCTACTGAAGAATAGAACAAAATTGAAAATGTAAATTGGTGTAAAAATTGAGAAATACATTGCTCAGGAGCTACAACATAACTTACCTAAGGCAGACCTAATCGTATCAGGGAACGCGGTCATCTTAGTAAGGATATTATAAAAGTCTACACTTCTAGTACTGGTGAATACTACTCTCTGCGTAGCTGCCCATTGAGCGGTAGATTGAAAATATTGGCCTTCGTTAAATAGCCTTTCTGTTTCCCTGGCAGCGCGTTGTATGTTTTCATACCCTTCTTCGTCTACTAACCCTGCTGCTAGGAGTAAAGGACCCCAGGTTAATGTAGCATCAATTGGAGATATCCACGCGTTACCCATCGCGACTCCTCGTAAATTTGAGCCAATAGTGCCTGCTTCTTCTGCCTAAAAAGATAATAGTAAAAGAAAGATTACAAATAATTTAAAGAAGCTACATATTTTTGGAAGTGTGAGTAATATCAGATGAAAAGATTCAAGTAATCACAAGTTTGGAATATATTCAGGATAACTCTTGAAGTTTTATGTTCCCCCCTGTAACTTTAACTTGTAGTCTAGTTTTAACTCTTTTTCAAATTATAAGAACATAAAAAGTATTGAGCTCACCTCCCGCATTCTGATGCCCATATCAATAGCCATTTTTCCTCCGTATGATTGACCAAAAATGTATAATGGAACTCCATTGAATTCTGGATGCCTTGAGTAGAAGCCTCGCATAAGTTGTACAAAATCGAGGGCTAAAACATTATTAGAGTAAATTTTTTGTTTCGTAAATATTGATTAAATAAAATGTATTAGTTATTGTTCGCAGCTCTACCTGCGTAAAGGTCTATTTCCGGAACAAGATAGTGTATCACTATGCTGTTTCCGAAAAATAATTTGGCTCATGTGTTAATCGAAGACCTGGCCATTCTGTGCCAAGTCTGCCTCTGGGGTTGCAAGACGTAATAATAGCATTTAGTGATATATACCTATTTCATCATTGGTCGTTGTCAAGAATCTTAACTCATCCACGTAGCTGAAACCAGTGCCAACCGGGTTGTCAATAAAGAGCACATTGAAATTGTTTACCTGCAAGACAAAATTGAAGACTTAGTTCCCATTATAGAACAATGCTCATAATAATATGATCGAGGATATCTTTAATCTGTAAATAGTGGCCCTGAAATAAAATTAGTTTATTATGGTAGAAGGAAAAAGGTATGGTATGCATAATGGCTAAGACAGCAGGTGCAAGCTTCAAAAGAAAACAAGCGACTTCATATAGCAGCTCGCACTTCTAATTTATTAACACACTTTTTTCTATAGTTAAGTACATATGAAATATGGTGCCGATGAATTTTAGTTTTCTTGCAAATATATGAATAATATCCTAAGTATAGGAGTGCCTATAACAAGCTGCAAAAAGGTAATCTATTGCCCGATCGATGTTTAATTTCAGATAGTCAATTTAATAATTTACCCAAGTATAATTCCGTTCCTGAAGCGACAGATCCAGAGGACCCAATATTTCAAAGTTTCCGATTCCTGTAGACGACCCTCCTGGACCACCTTGAAGCCATACAACTAGAGGTCTTTCTGTGTAGTTCTGTACAGGGGCTGTTGTGTAGAACAACCAGTAGAACATATGAGCGCCTTCTCTGACTGTGACATATCCAGAGTCTTGCGCGAATGGCCCAAATTGACCTATAATTTAAAAATTCAGATGAGTAATTCAGAACATAAAAAAGACGACAAAAACAACCAGTTTCGTATTAGATTCAGAATGATGGAGTAAAATGGTATTCTTCTGTTTTAGTATGTTAACCTCAAACATGATAACCACACAAACACGATTAAATAGATCTTATTCAAAGACCAGATTGAAAAATGTTAAAACATACTTAGATTTTTCAGTTTATAATTTAGCGCTTTTAGCTCATGTTTCGATGTCATTCGTGTTACAATGTCAGGTTTTTTATTAAATCTTTCGTATAGCAGAAACCAGAATCCATTTGAGAAGGTATATCCGCGTCGTTTCTTTCTGCCGCATACACTGTGTTGTTTAATTTTAAGCACATTGTACCTAAATAGGTGTAATCTAACGCATAAACTTAACGTTTAAAGTTGTGGAGTGCAGTGCTTTATATTTAAAGGTATGGGAAGTACTACAACGGTTTAGGCGAGTAAACTTCTGTAATTTAATCGCACAAGTGAGCCTGAAGAGCCGTCTAAATGGACATGCAAGCCTACTAACCACTTAGTATCAGGAAACGCACTGGCTCTACCCGAAGAGCCGTATTCAATCACTTTGACAAGGACAATATAATGTATCCGTGATTCAGATAAATAGGTTACAAAGTTTGCAGATGGTCGACTGAAATCCCTTTCCTTTTTACCTTCGAGATATGAATAACCTCTGCAAAATAATATAGATAATTTCATCGACGATGTCGCACGCTAGCAATTTTTGAGCAGGGATTTCGCGGGTTAAGAGGACGTTTATTATTCGTCGTAGTATGCAAATATAGTCACAGGTATTCCTTATTTAGTGTGTACTTACAGAACTAAAGCACAAGCGGAAGATTGCACACTTGGACTGTAAGTGATTAGGAAAATTAGTGGGGCGCGCGTCATCGTGGATGGAATTATCTATAGATATTAAAGCATCTTCCTTACCCGCTACATATCCATTTGATATACTTATTAAGACAAATATGAATAACAACATTTTGGTTCTGGAGTAAGTTTCGTACTAAGTACAAGCTATTGAAAATAATTATCACAAGATAACGATTATCACTATAATAAAGATATAAATTTATAAAGATAAGTGACGCTTTGCGTTATCCCATTACAGATTCCGTTTTGTATATTTTTATTGATATATTGATGAGGCGGGCAAGGCTCACGCCCGATCTTAAGCGCCACGATTGCAGTAAAAATACTACCAAGATCTTTGAATAAGAATGCTTTATGTGGTACTGAATTGCATTCGCCACCCTAAAATTTATAATGTCTGCATCACAATGCTCAGTAATTATACTATGTACAATATCCTTCAAGCCGGAGCACAACAACCTGCACATCAAGCCCCCCGAGGCAATTCTTGTGCGCTGGGTCTTCACACCCAATGCACGCCCATGCGCTGGGGGACATTAGTCGCGGGCCGAGGCACACAGTTCAGTGTGTATACCTCTTGGTTTAAAAACCCATTGAGGCCTAAAAGGGCCCGCGAACATTTCCTGGCACCCTCTCTTTCCGCCCATCCTGGGAACCTTCCTCCCTTCCCTCCACCTTCCCTTCCATATTCCTCCTCCACTCCCCTCCCAGGCCCCTGCAGTCGCTAAGCCGGGGGACTCCAGTATCCCATTCGCCGGTTTCCCCCGGTGTTGACTGCAGGATCACCTACCTAAAAAAAAAAACCTGCACATCAAGGAGTATTCCTTGGCTGAAGCAATATGCATCGCGGTAACATATAGCTACTTACGAACTTTTGTATCCCGAATAATATTATGGAAGATCTACTTCCTACTCCTAGAGTTATAATTCTGTCTGCCGACGAGGGATGCAATGTCTCTCATTGGCCGTTATTACTAACTGGTAACGTGGTCTATAATACATGACGAATTATTATTAACCGACTTCCAAAAAAGGAGGAGGTTCTCAATTCGTGTGTTTGTATTATATACACTGATTTCTCAGAAAATTGTGAGCCTATTTCTTTGATTCCTTTTTTATTTAGTAAATTAGGAGACCCTAGACCGAAATGGTCCCTTTTCAATATATCTTGGTTTAAGGTTCATCATTTTATGGAACAGACTTAAAAGACCTGAATCATACGAGTAATTTTACGAAAGTCGATTAGCAATGCATAAATTGGAGCTATTTTTTATTGAACTTTTATTCAATAAAAAATACACACACATACACTCACGCCTTTTATTCCCGAAGGGGTAGGCAGAGGCGCAACTAAGTGCACCCACTTTTCGCCGTGCGTATTCAGTCCCATGATGTGATAGGGGGCGAGCCTATCGCCATATCGGGGACAAATGCCAGACTCCGGGCGGATACTGAATTCCAGAAAAATCACTATGCCCGACACGGGGATCGAACCCGATACCTCTGGATTACAGTCGTACCTTAATACCACTACGCCACCGAGGCATTGAGCGTAACCTTATATTTTAAAATCCAGTTTTATAGCATCTACCTATTTTACATAAATTTTATAGACGTACTTATACAACTGACTTGGATCGCAATCTATCTCTATCATGAATTCAAAATTCGCATATTATTGACTACGAGCAATCGGTGTAAATTACCATGTTTCTCAATTTAAATATCTTTACATTGCATCATACCTTAAGCCTTAATAAACATACGGACGACCTTAAATCTTCTATCTAAATAAACGTAACACCAAGATCATTGATCGAATTGTTAGCACATAAAGGAAACTATAAGGAGTGTGCTAACATGAGCCTTTTTTAATATATTAGACTCATTTGACATTGCAAATAAACACCATGACCCACATCGATAATATGAACGCAAACCGAAGTAAGTCTGTATAGTTTTCGACTGAATTGTACCAGTCAATATTGGAGGTAAGCATCACATGCTCAGGCTTCACGATTTTTGTGTTAATATTTTGTGTAATGTGTTTGCCGTTGAGGACATCTGATGCGAGGATATGGACTGACGGCGCAGTTAGGCAGGTGGGATTAATTTAAGTAGTAAGAGTCACTGGTGGCAGGTCTCTCGTATGCGAGGGGCCGCCTAGGTAGGTAGGTACCACCGCAATGTATATTTCTACCGCCAAGCAGCAGTGTGCATGCACTGTTGTGTTCCGGTTTGAACGACATTGTAGCCAACGTAATTACTGGGCATTATAAGACTTAAGTCTCAGGGTGATGGGCGCAGTGGAGTACCACGCAGTACTTTGTAGTTCAAAGTTATGTGCGGCGCTGCTACTGTTTATGGACGGTCATATTGCGGTTATAATATACTAGCATTGCGCGCGGCTCCGCCCCCGTGGAAAAGTTTTTCCGGGATAAAAAGTAGCCTATAGCACTCAGGCGTAATGTAGCTTCCTATTAGTGAAAGAATTTTCAAAATCGGTCCAGTAGTTCCTGAGATTAGCGCGTTCAAACAAACAAACAAACTGTTCAGCTTTATATAATAAGTATAGATATAGATATACACGCACAGTAATAATAATCTTTGTTGGAAAATCATCTCGTTACCTTCCACCAGGTATAGTGGAGTCACTTTGTCGTGCCCATGTAAAAATAGTATTATTCATCGTTTTACAAGTTATGTTGAAGTGCCAGAAGCCGACTGGCTAATAGTTTCAAATTAGTTTAATATGCCAGAGATTTAAGTCTAAAAATATTTGAAGTAGCTTTAAGTTATTTTTTTTAAATTACGGAGACTACGTAATCTCATGACCAATTTTTACTTCAGGTATTGATTTTTTTAATGAAGCCCTTCCTAATTATAGAAAACAAACTGTTTAAATATCATGCAGTAAAGTATGAAATATTGTGTCTATACCTACACTTCATTTTCCTTGCCTGCAACCGCTTTGTGAACTATTATAAAACTATTTAATCCCATTACAATAAATTGTGAGATCGACCTTCCATGATAACGCTGCTTTAAATATAGTCATTTTTTACAAGGTCTTGAACTTGACATATCTTGAATGACATAAAAATAGGAAAATGTTTACGATGATATACTTTCGGCTCCACATTTCCGAAAAGAAACATGTTTTTTTAAGGAAAGAACGCAACATAAAGAAAAACCCTCCTAGCCGAATATCGCCCACGGCGGCCAATCTCAACGGAGATCAGCCAGGTAACCAGGAGATATTATAGTGCACAAGTGTGTCACACAATTAAACTGTGTTTTTGGACAATATTATTGTCCAAAAACACAGTTTAATATGTTGTCAGAATTGGTGATTCCTGCCTAGTGAGTTTTCCTTCATCGTAATGCTATTGTGGTCCATTTAAAAAATATTCATGTCGTAAGAGGACGACATAAATCAGAGGCGCTGCAGAGATTTCGCACACAGGCGCTGTCTTGGGTCGGCGCGGCCCTGAGTGTGTGCGCAATACACAGGTGCACTCTCTATTCCTTCACTCTCATAGTCCGGTGAGACGGAAATCCGACATGACCGACGAGTGATCAGGCGCAGGACCAATGGCTTTACGTGATTTCTGAGGCACGGCGGTGTCAAAACGTCGACTTTCTGACTCCGAGCTGTGACTGAGTATTTTTTTTCATTTTAGAGTTCTTGTGCAATATACCTATTGCTGCGAGAACTTACTAGTCTAAACTTAGCCCAGTATTTAATGTCACGGTGACGAGCGCTATGCATTACCACTTAGTGCTTTGTGATTCAAAATTCTAGTTTAAATTACTATTATTATTACTTATGCGTAGTTGTAATGCTTACCATCAGGCGAACAGGTTTCTTTTTCCTCCTTAAATAAACAAAAAAAATAAGTATTTCTATTTTTAGATTTATTTACTCAGTCAATTCAAAGACAGACTATATTGTGTTACTTGAAGCGCATATCAGGTCCATAGATTTTTAATGTCATGTAGGTAATAGTAATTCATTATTCGTCATTGTATTTTGGTACATTTCTTCGTAAGTATATTTAGCATAATTTGCTCGCAATGGGTAATTATTGTCCAGAGTAATTTGGGCTTCGTTAGGCAAAGTAAATCTTCATTTAACGAGTTGTAAATGACATGGAAGTCACAGTCAATTTAATGCTATAGAGTTATGGAACATACTTAATAAGGCCTTAGTGACTGACGTCAGTCGTGATGCAGCTCGCGTGGACGTGTCGACTTTGTTTAGGCCGTATGACGTACCACATGCCGCGCGTCATTTTACGAAAACGTAACGTTTGACAATAGTTGCACTACGTTACGTGCAGCTTATTGTGCAAATATTTGCTTAGCAATTTAAGGCTTCATCCTCATAACCTGTGCCAGATGACAACACAATAATTTTGCAAACAATTTTCACAATGTCGATTATAAAAAATGAATAATAGATACAGTGGTAGATACTTATAATAGCTTATACTTATTACTTATACTTATAATTAAGCTTACATTTGGAAAACAAAATATTGAAACAATCGGACAACTAAATAACAATTACACTTTTACCGTTTAACTATGTAAGTGTATTGGTGGTGTTATATTAGTATCCGCGTGGTTACCGACCACCGTAAACAACGTGTAAAACACGCTATAGTGGCCCACATAAGTGTGTCACGTTCTGGGATCATTCTGTGTATTGTGTGGATTCAAACAGGTCGGACTGGCGAGGGATTCTCATCTCGTCACACGACACACTACTTAAATACTAAAATAAATCTAAAATCACTATTGATATAACTATCCTTTTTTCTCTCTCTTCTTTCATGAAATTATTGCAATGCAATCAGCCCTGTATTATATACTGCCCACTACTGAGCATGGGCCTCCTCTACAACTGAGAGGGGTTAGGCCTTAGTCCACCACGCTGGCCTAGTGCGGGTTGGCAGACTTCACATACCCTCGAGATTCTTATGGAGAATTCTCTGGTATGTAGGTTTCCTCACGATGTTTTTCTTCACTGTTGAAGCGAACGATAATTGATAAACAATACACACGTAACTTCGAAAAGTCAGAGGTGTCTGCCTTGAGTTTTGAACCTCCGGACATTGTCGCGGCAGACCGTTCCATTCCCAACTATAATATTTTCCAATAATTTTATAAACTAATAATAGATTAAGTACAGAAAAATCTCGTATAAATAACAATATAAATCCTATCACGTCCTGATCTCGGTAAAACAAATAATTTAAAGTACTTAAGTGCGTTTAGAAAGTTGGAAGTTTATTGTTATCAAAATATATAATTTTTATTTTGTATGAGTAATATAAATACTAATAAAATTATTATTAATACATTGTAAACATAATTTGTTGCAGTGTTGCAATATCGTTAACTTATGAAATTATTACTATCTCAATAAATAATAATAATTATTATAGAAACTATCATAAATATTTGCACGTCAAAATGACAGATTGTGAGACACTGCTTACGGAATACTGTAGATATATTATGCTAATATATTTATATACTTAACCAAAATCATGCAAATAAAAATTCATTTCATCTCTACTAGGAGCCCACTCTGCTTAACATCAGGTGCAGTGGGGGTCACCTTGCCATCCTAGTATAAAACTAAACAATATACTTATGCACAAGAATATATTTTATCTGATCACGAGTCTAGTCTGATGGCCGTGAATGCTGGTGCATGTGGTTCGAATGAACCGAATAGATATTTCATTTAATCGAGATGCTCGTGCGGAATTCCGATATTCATAGGTCACATAAGTTGTATATTATACACACACATCACGCCTTTATCCCCAAAGGGATGGGCAGAGATGGAATCAGGGCACTTTTCCCTATGTGTGTTCCTATGATTTCTATAATTTGGACGGATCCTATGATGTGATAGAGGCCGAGCCTATCGCTATATCGGGCACAAATTCCAGACTCCGGGCTGATACTGAGCCGAAAAACCTAATATGGCTTTATCCGACTCAAGATTTGAACTTGAGACCTCAGCTCTTATACCATAGTTGTATGTATATTATTTTATGGTGATAACATAAATATGGGTGTTGTAGGAAATAATATTGTCATTCATATAATTTACACGGTAGATACCTTTTTATATCACAAGAAGCACGCGATCAGTAAATACAAATCTATCCTTGTTATGATATTGATCTTGATAAAAGTGTCTACGAGACGATTCACAGCTAGTGATATATTATTCATGTGGTGGTTTTTAGGGTTTTCTCCAAGTCCCCTTGTAAACATACGCGAAAGTATGTTTTGGATAAGTTAAGGTGAAACCAAAATTCAAACTAGACTAATTTATTGTCTAGCTCAGTAGTTCTTAAAGTTGACTGGACCGACCTGACAAAAGGTACGACTACCACGCTTAGGTCTCGGGTTCGAATCCCGGATCTGGCAAAGTGATATTGGGTTTTTCTATTCAGTATCAGCCCAGCAGTAGCAGAGTCTGAAATAAGTGTCCAATATGGTCGTTTTTAAACTAAAATTGGTAGATTCGATTTCAACACTTGGACCAACAAACGATCGATTTTAGACCTTCCTGCATTACACGGAACTATGTGCAGATTTTCGAAATGAGAAAGCTGTCTAAAATATAATGTATTGGTGTTTTGCAGTTGACCAGTTGGTTAATTTACTGGTAAAATATAAGAAAAAGTATTAACCATGGGGTTTACTTATAAGTAGATAAATTATGCTTCTGAAAGTTTGTGATTTTTTTTTATGTTTGTATGTTTTTTAGAAGTAAAAGCAGAAACAACTAAACGGATTTGGATACAATTTAGCGAACGGGTAGATTCTGTCCTGAATTAAGTAATAGGCTACTTTTTATCCCGTTAATACGCTCCCATGGGAAATAACATATATTTAATATTTTTAATCAGATTCTTTAAGTAGATGGCGCTGGCGACGTAAAGAGTTTTATGGACTTCTGTAGCCGGAAAGGCTTTTCACGCGGGTGAAGCCGCAAGCAAAACCTAGTAATTATAAATATAATTTTTAAGTTTCTGACCTCAAAAGGAAAAAAAGGAACCCTTATAGGATCCATTTGTTGTCCGTCTGTGAGCCTGTATGTCTGTCAAGACCCTTTTTCTCAGGATGCGTAAAGATATCAAGTTGAAATGTATATCTAATATTTAGGTCTGCGGTCTCTTTCCATACCATCCCAGCCCTGTATTATATACTGACCACTGCTGAGCACGGGCCTCCTCTATAACCGAGAGGGTTAAGGCCTTAGCCCACCAGGCTGGCCTAGTGCGGGTTGGCAGATTTCACATACCTTCGAAATTCAGAGAACTTTCTCAGGTATGCAGATTTTCTCACGATGTTTTCTTTCACCGTTAAAGCGAGCGATAATTCACAAGGTATACACACATAATTTTATAGAAAAGTCAAAGGTGCCTTTGGATTTTGAACCTGCAGACATTCGTCTCGGCACCGTTCCACTGTCAACTAGGCTATTGCTGCTTTTTTTAAAATATGGGTTGATACAGTACAATTAAGCTACTATAATATTATGTGAGTACCTACTCAGTGTAAGCGAAATGACATAATCTCAAAAGTTTAAACAATTTTAAAAATAACTATTTTTTAAATAGTTCCTTGGAAAAAATACTAACACACATAAGTTTTCGATACTATGTTTTACAAATCGAAATACTTTTTAGTCTTGTCCATGAATATTTTACATCAAGCCAAAGTCTCTATGGGAATCTGGCATCCTTCTTTTGCATGGAGGTTCCTTTTAGGACGTAGGTGCTCAATAATACGGAATTTAGCGAAATTCAACCTCTAAGGGGATTAAAAGGGGTGGCAAAGTTTGGACACGACAAACTCAAAAAGAACCGAACGGATTTCGATGAAAGGACATGTCTAAAAACGGGCCTGAAATTCTAAACAAGACAATTTATATATCTTTGGATAGAACTCCTGAAAACTAACCTTTTGCAATAAATCGTTTAATTTTAAAGACCTCCGATTTTGAGATTTATGTAATTTTGTTTGGCTTGAAAACTACACTTAATATGAACGTTTTTAAAAAAGTTGGTTATGAATGGAGGGGTCTTAAAATATGTTTTTAATGGATCTAAGTTCCATATTTTGCCCCTTTAATATCCCTAAAGTTTGAGCCTTGTTAGATTTTGAGGCCCAGCACTCATACAAAAAGCGGAATTCTCCTTTGGTATGGAGATAGATCGAGACCCTGGGAAGGTTTTATACTACTTTTATCCCGGGAAAATGTATAGCGGGACTTTTATCCAGGAAAAACTATTTCGTGCGGGTGAAGCCGCGGGCAAAAGCTAGTATATTTATAAATGTCCGAGGTAAAATAACTGTGAACAGACTGTCTTACGTCTGACATGTCAATCGTTGCGCACGACGGATCGAGATAATAGAGCATATTGGTAAATATTAAACAACACACTGTTCACACATTTATGATAATATTATACTTACGTTCAATATTTGCTATTTTGTTGTTTGAAAACTTAGTAACTGGACTATGTTGATAATCATATTCTTTTAAACACATAATCTTATTGTTCCTTTAATGAATAATCAATATAATTTTCCGTGTGG
This sequence comes from Sphinx pinastri, assembly GCA_947568825.1. Taxonomy (NCBI): domain Eukaryota; kingdom Metazoa; phylum Arthropoda; class Insecta; order Lepidoptera; family Sphingidae; genus Sphinx; species Sphinx pinastri. The sequence goes on from OX387620.1 coordinate 6,856,964, forward strand.
TGGCACTAAACATGCTAAAATGAGATACCCAAGTTCTAGTCATAACGGCCTTCAAGGCCTTCGAGGAGGGTGACGAACTGGTTTCCAATGATGTTTCCGTGCGACTTTGTTTGACTGCGCATCTTTTTTCGCAGGGAAAACACGTTATCGCTATCAACACTGGGGGAATGAGTTGAGCGGTTATTTTGGTTTCCAGTCTTACGGCCTAATGCGGGTTTAATTCCCATATAAATGGTTGCAACTGTAGTGGTCTACATTGGTTTAGTATCTAAGAATAAAGCTGAAAGTCCCAGATACTTACGACAATAATGTTATTACTTACACAAGATTTGTATCATGTCAGGTCAATGTGTGTGACGGTTGTGTCGCAATAAATACATATACCAATTTTATTTATATTATAGGCGTTGCTCGCGGATTTTCCCGCTTGAAAGCCTTTCCCGCTACAAAAGTACCTACAACACAGTGTGATGTCAGTGCCATCTTGATACGTCGCGCACAATAAAACAACCGTATTGCTCCGTAGCTAGTTTATTACTCACTTCAATGACCGTGACATTGAACATACATTCCATTCCTCCAACATTAATTTGGAAATCTGCAACAAACAGTCGGAGACATTTAAAACTATATAAACTTATAAATATGGCTTATAATTAACAGGCTTCTTAGGCCTCACAGAGCGCCCAAGCGTATTTGCGCCGGGGGTACTAGGATTAATATTATCATCCTGTGGTACTTCCCTAATAATACCACCAGACTCCGGACACTCGCCATTGTCCACTGCCCCTCTTCCCGTATCATTATTGTTCCTAATTGCCACAATATTATTATCCCGCGCGCCAGACACATCCCCGCCCTCCTCAGCAGCCGACTCTGAAACAGCGGCCGAGGACGGCGGAGACACCGACGACAATTGATCAGGGGAAGTACTCTCGTGGAGCGACCCGGCCAAAGGCGACTGTGGCGATGAGCATGCTTCCGACGCTGGTAGTGGGTTTAACATCTCCCAGCTGCGGGGGTTAATATCGGACATAACACATTGATCCACAGAGTTACTATTGGTACATGCACTAACAAATTTCCTTATCTGATCTAAGTGTCTAATGCAACTAGTATTATAATTCTTAAAATAAATATCGAATAGCCGATTACCCACAACTTTTCTTACAGTGCCCTCGCGCCACACACTCTTTCTCCCAATAAACCACCTAGCCCATACCCGGTCACCCACTTGGAAACATCTATTACGTTTTAAAATCAATGTATTACTTTTGCCATTTTGAATTTTATTTTGCGGTAGAACTAAATCCAACCTACATCTTAAATCACGTCCCATCATCAACTTAGCCGGTGTGACACCGGTTGTACAATGAACTGTGTTCCTAAAAACGAATAAAAAGTTCTGTAATTTTTTGTACATCTCTTTCTGGCATGTGGATTCTAATAGTGCACATTTTATCATTTTTTTACACGTTCTGACTGAGTTTTCCGCTTGGCCATTGCTGGACGGGTGATATATAGGTGAAGTTATGTGTTCGATACCGTTCATTTTGCAAAAGTTATAAAATTCGGCAGAACTTATTTTAACATCGTTATCGGATACAATGACATTAGGTATCCCGTATCTAGAAAACATTTCTGAAAGTTTTTGAATAAGTACATTTGTAGTAGTGCCACGATCCATTAGTACGCACTCCAACCATTTAGAAAACGCGTCGACCACGATCAAGTATACAGTCTGTCCTATAGACATATAATCAATATGTATACGCTGCCACGGGCCTAGCGGGCGCGGCCAGGGTGCGGGCGGCGCGCGCGGCGGTGCGGCGCGCACTGCGGAGCAGGCGGTGCACGCGCCTACCCATCGCTCGATATCGGCATCGATTCCCGGCCACCACAACCTACTACGGGCAGCGCTTTTGGTTTTTATTATCCCAAAATGTGACGAATGCAACTCCTTTAACATTTTGTCTCTGAACACAGTCGGGATCACTATTCTATGACCGCGGAACAGACAACCGTCAATAACCTCTAAATCAGTTTTACACTGAAAATACGGCAAAATCGACTTGCATGTAATTTTCCTTGGCCAGCCGTTATTCATATACTTGATTACCATTTTCAATGTATTGTCTGTCGCGGTGGCTTGCTTAATGTTTTCGTATAGAATTGGTTCTACGCTTGCCTCTAAGAAAAGAAAATGCCTAGAACTTTCGTCCTCTCTGTCATCCAGTACCGGAACTGACAAGGGGGAGCGAGAGAAATAATCTGCGATTTGATTATTTTTACCGTCCACGTATTGTACTATATAGTTGTACGCAGATAATATAATTGCGTACCTTTGTAAACGTAAGGCGGCCGTGACAGAAATGCCCTTACCTTTACCAAAAATAGAAAGCAAGGGCCTATGATCCGTTTTCAATATGAACGGTTCTTGTCTACCATATAAGTATTGGTGAAAATGTTTAACTCCATAAATAATTGCCGTCGCTTCTTTTTGAATTTGGCTATAGTTTTTTTCACTTACCGATAACGATCGAGATGCGAAGGCTATCGGTCGCTCGCGCCCGTCGGCGTCCCGGTGTGCCAGCACCGCGCCGAGCCCGCTCGGGCCTGCATCCACCGTCAATAATAACGGAGCGTCTGGTTGAAAATGAGCCAGTACGCGCTCGCTGGCAAGCTCGCGTTTAATACACTCAAACGCCTCCTGCTGTCGCATGCCCCAATGCCAGGCTGCGCCTTCGCGCAAAAGTTCGTGCAATGGGTTCAGTATTGCCGAAGCTAATGGAATAAAATTCCTATAATAGTTCACTACACCTAGGAATCGTTTTATTCCTAGGACATTGGTTGGTGCGGGTGCCTTTAATATTGCTTCAACCTTGGTAGGACAAGTTTTTAATCCGTTTCTATCTATTACGTATCCTAAATAGGTAACACTATTCTCAAAGAATACACATTTATCTTTTTGTAGCCGTAATCCTGCGTCTTGTAATCTACGCAAAACCTCCCGCAATCTTGATAAATGTGTTTCTGTTGTAGGGCCCGTAATACAAATGTCATCGAGCCATACACTGACCCCTTCTAAACCGGACAATAGTGTTTCCATTGCCTTTTGGAATATTGCCGGTGCATTGGCTAATCCATAGACTAAACGACTATATGAAAACAAACCTTTGTGTGTATTGATGGTCGTTAGTTTTTGAGATGCTTTTGATAATTTAAATTGATTGTAGGCATTACTCAAGTCTATTTTAGTATATTTTTCACCACCACCTAACTTGGAAAACACTTCTTCTATACGTGGTAGCGGATATCTATCTACCTTCAAATCTTTATTTAACGTGCACGAAAAATCCCCCGCTATTTTTAATTTCCCGTTATCCTTTAAAACGGGTACTATAGGTGTAGCATAATCGGAATGGTTAACGGGCACAAGAATTCCTAAAGAGACAAGTCTATCAAGCTCTGCACTAACTTTTTCTTTCAGAGCAAAAGGCACTGGTCGCGGCTTAAAAAATTTTGGGGTTGCCTTATCTCTTAATTGCAATTCAACCTCAAATTTGTTAAAACAGCCTAAGTCGTCCTTCCAAACGTCCGGATATTGACCCAACAGTCGTTGCACTACTTCAATGTGTCTTCTATTCAGACATGTATTAATATTATTATTAGATGTTGCAAAGTAAACTTTAAATTTAGCCATGAAATCACGGCCCAGTAACGGTGGACCCCCATTTTGTATAACATAAATTTGAATGTCTTTACACAGATTTGAAAATTTTATTTTTGCTACAAAATAGCCTAGGGGTGTAATGCTATGGCCGTTATATAGACACATGTTGATATCACTTTTATGCAACTTTGAATGAGAAAAATAAGACGAATACAATTTATCTGAAATAACTGTTGTGCCAGAACCAGTATCTAACTCCATATACAATTCAATATTATTTACTTCGACACAAATTTTAACAGGGTTATAATTAACATACCTTATACTAAAAAGTTCACATTCCTTACAGTCATTTCCTTGAGCACGCTGAACGTTTTCAGTGCCAATGTTATTTAATTTACACTTTGAAACGTCACATATTTTTTTTAAGTGTCCTTTTTGCCCACATTTTAAACACTTATAATTTTTAAATCTACAAAATTGCGCATTATGGTTCTTTAAACCGCACACGGTGCAACGGGCTTCGACATCATCATCCCTGCGGCTGCGTTGGCCTGCGCTGCCGCCGGCGCGGGCGTCGTCGGCGCGGCCACCGCTGGTGCGCGCTGTCCTGCCCGCGTGAAATACGGGCTCCTCCTTGATTGTTGTAGTGGCGGTGGCGGTGCCGGTAGCGGTGCCAGTAGATCGCGCCGCGCGAGCCGCCGCTGCTTTCTGGGCAACTTGCAATGCCTGTCCAAATGTCAGCTTCCCCGAGTCACACTCAAAAAGTCGATCACGTTCAGGGCCTAATCCAAAACCTAGCACGAACCGGTCACGGAGGAGCGTGTCCAATTCAGTGCCGAATTCGCAATACACGGCTAACCCTCGCAACCGTGCAGCCCATTCCTCGATGCTTTCACCGTCGGATTTGATCGCCCCGTAGAATTTCGCCCTATCGACGAATGTAGACTTTTTCGGCGTAAAATGTCCATCGAGTAATTTCACTAACTCATCATATTTACTGTCTTCGAGCTTCTTTGGATAAACGAGGTTTCTAATCAGACGGTAGGATTCTTCCGATAAGTTGGTCAGCAGCACTGCACTTTTATTACTGTCTGGGAAATTATTTAGCTTAATAAAATGTGTCAATTGTCCTTTAAAAACGTCCCAGTCGTGAATCTTATGATCAAAAACGCTTAAATTCCCGATGTAAGTTGACATTTTACTAAATTCGTGGGTAGTTCGTCCTCGTCGCCAATTGATACGTCGCGCACAATAAAACAACCGTATTGCTCCGTAGCTAGTTTATTACTCACTTCAATGACCGTGACATTGAACATACATTCCAAACTTAAAGAATTAAAGAATCAGATAAAAAATATGGACTATTTCCCATGGGAGCTAATTACTGGAATAAAAAGTATTCCATGATTAACACATGTGCCAAATTTCATCCAAATCCATTCAGTTGTTTCTGCGTTTACTTCTAACAAACATACAAACATCCAAACATTTTCATAAACTTTCGCATTTATAATATTAGTAAGATTTTGTTAGTGATACCCTGATATTCTATATCATTCGTGATTGGGAACTACCTGATTACTGTATAATACAAAATTATAATTATAAAACCGGTAGTAGCAAGTATATACTCATCAAATAATTTTGCATATTACATATGCATTTTTTTTAAATAATTATTTAAATTTATCCTCCACCATTATTAATTGCCAGGTACATTTACTACAAATTTTAAGGTTTCTTCTTCACTTATAGCTAAGTTTTCTTAAGAATTTCTTATTTCATAGGTACTCTAAATGTGGCATCTGAGGAGGAGTTTCCTTCGTGTTTGACAATATGTCGTTTCATACCTGTTTCACACTGATAATAATCATTAGTGATCGTTTTTCTAACGGTTATTCATAATTGTTTACAATCTAAATCCTTATGGAATGATTTATTTCTATGAGACAAATCTACTAATATTTGAGAAAAGATACTTCACAGATAGCTGGTGGTAGGATGTATTTTGAATCCGCCCGATAGTGACCACCGAACACAAGGTGTTAAAACCCTCAATAGTGGCCCACGTAAGTGGTCGCATTCAGGGGATCAACCCGTGTATATCGGGTTCTAACAGACCGGCATAATTGTGTCCACTGGTGAGGGATAATCCTCTATCGTCAGTCGGCTCTCTATCTGGACCCCTCTTCACTTACCGTCAGGTGCAGTGGGGTCACTGCCGAGCCAGTATAAAAAAAACACTAACACACAGATAATGTAGGAAATTGAAAATACAATTTAGGGCTCTTCAAGTCGCGAGTGAATGGGTTTCTTCTGGGCAAGCGTGCTTCACCTTAGGCCCGCATTATCGCTTAACATCAGGCGGATAGCGGACAAACGTGAGCCCAATTAGCATAAAAAAAAATTGGATGCACACCGCTTCCAACGGCTTGGTCAGCAAATCTTTTAGGGAGACCTAAGTTCAGCAGTGGACATCCTATGGCTGATAAGCAGGATTTAAATTATTTAGAATATTGGACTGAAACTATGAATGCCAGTATATAGTACTCCCAAAAACCTGGCCTTTGCAATAAATCGTATAATGTTACAAGTCCTCCATTTTTGAGATTTATGTAATTTAATTTGCTTAAAAACTACACTTTATGTGAACGTTTTTAAAAAGTTAGTTATAAATGGGGGGGTTTAAAAATATTGTTTTAATGGATCGAAAATCCATATTTTTGCTCCTTTAATTTCCATAAAGTTTGAGCCTGGTTAAATTTTGAGGCCCAGCACCCATACAAAAAGCGGACATATCCTTTAAAGGTACATTTTTGTACTTTAAAGGTACGTTTTTTTTTAGTATAAAAATTAAACGAAATGTATATCATCGTTATAATATTTATTTTTGAGTCACATGAGGTTAATGTGAACCTACTAGGCCTTGGGTAAACTAGTATTATTTGACCGGTCGTTTGCAACTCGAGCGCTCAACGCAAGATTCATCTCACATGACCGCCACTTAAGAGGGATATCCTGGGCCGCAATCAAAACAGGTGATCAGAATGCTATCGTAGTGCAGTCAGAGCCAGCGGTCAAGACGCGTCGCGCGCTGTTATTGTCAACGAACTCCATGATCGGACTTCAATAGTGTTTGTAATCTGTGTTTACCATTCATCATGCAGTTTTCACAGGCCTTACTTAAGCAGGTATGTTTTTTTCTTCGCATTTTTTATAGTGTTTAATTTTTTGTTGCATTGTTTATAGAATTAATGAAGTTTACGTATGTCGACCTGTACTATATTCTTACAGGATTTTGTGATTGTAGGACAGGTAATATCTGTAATAATATTTTATTATACATTGAACTCACTAGAGGGTTGTCATTATTTAGTCAAGAAAATTTTAATTATAAATGTAGATTTAGGCATGCGTAGAAAAATTATAATTAAACCTTAAAATTATTTTACTGTCTTTTTATCAATGAGTTTTATTACTGTTTTTCACACTTGAATGACCCACAATCTCGCCTATCGTAGAAAAGCGTAGAGGCGCATCTAGTGCATCTACTTTACCATGCTTATTTTCCGTCCTATGATGTGATAGGTAAGCCTATCGATATCCAATACATAAATTCTTATGGCTGGTTTCTCATAATTGTTTCTTTAGATTTGAAAATTCATACATATTTAGGTATTTTTGCCATGTATTTTAAACTCTTCATATGTAGATCTATAAATTCCAATCCCTAGAAATTTAACAGCATTGTTTATTGATTAAACTCTTTTTTTTTTAATGGACCTACCGGCCAGTAGCCTGACGCGAGTCGGCTTTTCTGGCCACACCAGACTTTCGGGTGAACGCTTTAGGCGCTCGCAAACTTTGATTTAAATAACCATGCTGAGGGCAACCCACTAACGGGTTACGAACCCCAGCTTAGGAGGTCACTGGGAGAAGATGAGACATCAACGATTAGTGGGGAAGGTTGGTGTTTAACCTAATCCTATCCATTTATTTTATCGGTACCCGGGCCGGAACTGTGAGGAGGGTCGGGGGTGCGACGGGGAACGCGGCGAGGTCCTGGGCGGCGAGGACGGAACTGCGGTCGTGTGGAGTGTAGGAGTTTTAGGAACTCGTTCTTGCTACGAATGGCCAGAGTGATATCGTCCTCTGGATCGGTTAGGTCTGAACGCGGCTGTCTCCATTTGGCGCGGTCAAATGGAGTATGAATAAACTCGCATACGAATTCTTGGCCTGGAAATCGATCAGAGATCTTACGGTTCACAATCTAATCCGCTGCCACTAATGACTAAACGAATCAAGCGATACAAATGATGTACTTATACTTGTGATCGGATAATGGCCACATTCATAACAAAATAATAGAATAAACACAAGCGCGTTATCATACATCAATGGGAGATTATTCGTACAGATAGAAGCGAAATTTTATCTTATTTGTCGTGTCCGCAAAATGAATTTCATTATTTTCGCATAAACAGAGTTGACAATCATGTCAATGATGTCAATGTTGATGGCATACTCATGATGTATCACCGTGATTATCATAGTATCATTATTTTAATAAAAAACTGGTTTTGAATTCGAAATCTAGGTAGGGCAATGGGAATTTACAAAAAAAGGATTTCGTTTTGTTGTGATTTTTGAGCGATAGGGCAATAGCTTTACCCTTTACCAAATTAACCCGAACAGTGTTAATGCAAACTTAATGGATTTACCAATTACCCCTAAAATTGATGGCTAAGACCCCTTTTTAAGGCAAAAATATTGGTTCTGGTGGCTGATGGTATTGTTGAAAATCCACTAAAAAGGTCAACGGAAAATCAGAATTTTAGCGGTTTCTAGTGGTTTGACGAAGAATCAGACTTTATTGGTTTCATGTGGATTAAGCAGGAATTATTTGCGGGTTTGTCAAAAAAGAGTTGGCAACTCTGGCCGTGGTAATAAGCACAGCAAACTGTAAGTTGATTGATTGCACCTTTGTTTACCACTTAGACTTTAGAGGACACACTGTTACATCTTACATAATTTGTGAATTTGGATAATTGTGTAATTTTGCCTGTTTTGCTTTGCAAGATACGTAATCTTCTAGCATGTTGCATGTGAAAGCACTTACCACTTATTTTATAACTACCTTTATGCAGTAATGTACTGAAAGTTACATTAATGAAATCTTACTTATTACCAATATTAAAAATTTAATTATGGTAGTGAAAATTTTTGGACGTTCAGATGTTTGTTACAATTACCCGCAGAAACCGCTGTACGCATTTGGATGAAATTAGGCACACGGATAGACAATGTCCTGAATAAACATATTAATATTATACGCAATTTTTTATTTAAGTAATTTTCTCCTGTAGGAAATATTTGAATGTTAGTACCGTCGTCCGGATGGTGATACGGACTACAGTAATTTTGGGACTTTTATAGCAGGTTTTTTTTTGACACGGGCGACGGCGCGATTATGGTTGGCGTATTTGTTTTTCTGCTAAATATGTGCCCCATATGGCAATAGGCTCGCCCTCTATTACATCAGGGGATGGAACACTCTTGGTGAAAACTGGGTGCCCTGGTTGCACCCGTGCCTACCGCTGGAGGGATAAACGCGTGATGTGTGTCTTTTGGTGAAGTCGCACGCAACACGTAGTGAATAATACGATACGTATTCTTGCTTTGCTACTCGACGTTGCTCAGGCGGCTTTAGCATTGAGTTACCTGCTAACTCTATCGTAACTCAATTTCTGAATATACTTTAATATTATACACTATATTAATTAATTATATTTCTAACTATCAGGGTAAAACAATGGTTTGGTGGTGTTTCTACAGTGAAGGCATAGCTTTCAGCCAGGTAAGTGGTAGACCTGGCCTGTTGCGGACCCATAGATTATTCTTTTTAATGTGGCGCATCCCATTTTTTCCTTAATACTGCTCATTACACTTGACATTAATATATTATCTTTTAACATGAGGCTATCATAATTAAGAAATTGGAATACCATAATAACCCCTGTATTTTCGTAATAGACGTAGGCAGTATACGACGGAGGCACTATTTCTTGAATAGTTTTATGAATAATATTTAATGATAATGATATACCGGAGCAGGAACTTTTAACGTATGTAAACCCAATGCCCCATTAATTACAATTTATGTTAGTTTTAGAAGAATATTATTAATTCATGGGAAAATATTTAACAATGGTTGTTTATGTAGACAATGTTTGTTTTATATTTGAATGTAGTACATTTATACAAAGTTTTTGCCGTATATTTTATATTATTTTCAATAGTATTATAATATATACCCACGCCGGTGTCTTTAAAGGTGTAACGAGTCCACAAGCGTTTTATAAAATCTATTTCTTTTCAATGTTGAAAAAATATATTATAATTAAGTGTAATCCAGAGCGCATCTAGTGGATTTTCAATTTTTTTTTCCATTTTTCTTAAATCTAGGAGTACCGCGTACAAGATTACGTCACGTGTATTTCTTTTAACACGCCTTTATTAGCCTAGCTTCATACGGATGTTTGTATGTATGTATGTAACGGAAACATTGAACATGATTTTGAGCCCCTTCAAAACGTCGGATTAAATCGAAATTGGGCATACTTATCAAGGACCGATGACAATTCAATATTTTAAACTAAAAAATACGCTTTTATAGTAAATACAACTAAAAAACAGAAAATGGTTATTAATAAATATAAAAAAAAAATATTGTATGCAAAGCGTGGGGTGCTTTTTAAGATATTATCAAAATGATGATCTCATATCTGTCAATAAAGTATTTATAACTACTGACACCATGCACCCCACGCTATTTTTCACAATAAAATAAGTTTTTTCTTATTTACATTATTCTTAATTAAAGGAGATGTCCGCTTTTTTATGGGTGCTGGGCCTTAAAATCTAACAAGGCTCAAAGTTCAGGGATATTAAAGAGTCAAAATATGGATCATGGATCCATTAAAAAATGTAGGGATCTACATTTATAAGTAACTTTTTTAAAAACGTTCATATTAAGTGTCGTTTTTAAGCAAAATAAAATAACATAATTTTCGAAATCGGAGACAATAAGAGACAATAAGAGGTCTTTAAAATTAAACGATTTATTGTAAAAGGCTAGTTTATAAGAGTTCTATCTAAAACAATAAAAACTGTCTTGGTTAGAATTTTAGGTCCGTTTCTGGACATGTCCTTTATTAAATTTTTATTTCTATTTTTCTGTTAGATTTTGGATGGCATAGATTTTTGATAAATGTATTAAAAACAAGTAGCCAACTACCCTATTTATCAGCATATAGTGAAATCAGCTTTAAGTATGTTAATGCTAAATATTTTATATGATAAAACCGGAAATTCATTTTGATGTGGTATCTAGCTCTGCGTATTGCTATTTTCGTCTTTCTACTATCGAATAGAAATTTGGCATACACATAAAAGCTTGTGAATAATTAAGTGGTATTGCAAATATTTTTATTTTCTATAATAACATAATATATTCAAGAGATAGTTACAAACACATATCATCATTTTACATAACTTATTATTTTACAATTACAAGTGTACAGTCAGCCACATAAATAGCTGAAAAATTCACAATTTTAAATAGCCTATACGCGTTAAGTTTTATTAAATATTTTTTTGTTTATGTGAACTTGTGAAGTAAAGCAAATCCCTTTTATTGTATTTTTGTGAAGAAAAAATAATAGGTAAAGACACAAAAATGTATAGGTGATTTAATTCTGGATTTGTTCAGTTACTTATGTGGCTTACTGTACATTTGCATACAATGGAATTTGTAGGCAAAATAGATTAAATAATAAAAATACTCGTTACCACAGAACATATATATCACTATTCCAGTTTTCGGTGCTCCGTACCTACAACCTGCTAGTCTACCATCCACCCGAAATTGCGGGCCCGAACGAAAATGTCCCGCTACAAGTTGGTTACGTCGGATGTTTTTCTTTCGTTCGGGTTCATAGTGTTTGTTTCGTGAATGAACCAAAGATGATAGTGCGTTTTCACATACTGCGTTGTGATAAATGTAGAGGTATAAACCAACTTATTATTAAGCACATTCTTTGTACTTTAGACCAAAAGTAAAACGTGTACTACTAAAATAAGTCAAATTATAATGTCAAATATATATGTCATTGTCACAACGTTATGTTATTTTTCTGCAAAATATAAACAATGTTATTATCTTATATTAAATACGTTTGTCTACAAGTTATTTATTATAATTGCTTTGGAAAGTTATTTATTATAATTGCTTTGGATCGTTCTATATGCACGCAGAGTAATTTTTTGTCGGAAAAGGAACATGGTTGAATCTCGTGGTAAGTATTTTTTATTGAATATTCTTTAATTACTTCTAAGTATAGTATAAGTATTATATTGTATACTCAATGAAGAACTTACCGTTTATGAAATGTATAATTTATTAATTTTATACCTACTATTAGGTATTTTTCTTTGAGCATATAGTATTAGCGATTAATTGTATTTCTAGACTCGCTCTCAATCCTCATTGTTACTAATATCAACTTATTATATTGTTAACTATATAGATGTTTTAATAAAGTTCGATTATTATATTTACAGCTAATGAGTGGCAGCGTATCCACAGAAATAACTATAATGGATGGACTTGCATGTTTGGCGTAAGCAAGACGTGGATCAATATTAGTTCCTCATAAAGAGGGAAGAAATGGTCGCAGAAATATAATACGACAAACACAAAGAGAATAGTTGAATTTTTTATACATCCCATACATATGTTTGTGTATAGCACATAAATATGTTTTACGCACTTATTGCTGTAGCTCTTGTAACTTAATATTATAATAAAAAATATATTTCACCAACTTTTACTCCATAATGTTCTTCTAAAGTCTAGATCTCAAACAAAAATAAAACTATACAAGCACCAAAAGTATAGAGTATTTTATACAATAAAATGATGCCTGCATCGGTAGCGTTGTTGCATGGCGTGTGCGGCACGACTATCGATATAAGGCACTTGCCTCACGACCGCGCCGCGCCTTCGAGGATGCGACGTACTATAGACTATTATTTACCTCAAAACACGTAAAATAAATGTAGATTTCGTGTTAATGAAAGATACATCTTAGTAAGATGTATCTTTATTTTCCTTATTTTATAAGCAAAATAAAGATACATTTGTAGATGTGCGCGGCGAAAGCGGCGATAGCCTAGTTGGGAGTGGAACGGACTGCCGAGACGAATGTCCGCAGGTTCAAAACCCAAGGGCACACACCTCTGACTTGTTATGTGTGTATTCTTTGTGAATTATCGCTCGCTTTAACGGTGAAGGAAAACATCGTGAGGAAACCTGCATAACTGAGAAGTTCTCTGAATTTAGAAGGTATATGAAGTCCGCCAACCTGCACTAGGCCAGCGTAGTGGACTAAGGCCTAAACCCTCTCAGTTGTAGAGGAGGCCCGTGCTCAGCAGTGGGCAGTATATAATACGGGGCTGGTATGGTGATGGTGGTGGTGGAAGTAGGTGTGTATTTGTAAAATGATTATGGATGGGTTTATGGGTAAACGTATCGCATACCATCCGGCAAGCGGCTTGCTCTTGTCCGAACATATTTTATTTTAATTAAAAATTCGTAGGCACCCAGTGAATACATACTAAAAAAAAAAAAACGATTATCACTCTCACTCACATACGTAGTCCGAACAATTTTAAGTGTTGAATCTATGAAAACTTCCATCCGAAATTACGGGCCGAACGACACACGTCCGAAAGACGAAATTTTCAATAGTATTATAATTCTCTTTGGACGAAATGAATAGCTACCATGAAGTTACTTCGGATTTATTTCTCTCGTTCGGGTACCATAGAGATTGTTTCGTGAATGAACCAAAGATGACAAGTGCGTTTTCATCTTATTTATTCTGTGGTTTTCATACAATACCGCTAGGCACAGAATATTTATTCTGTGCCGCTAGGTTAATAAGTGAAGTGGTATAAACCAACATATTATAAATGATTTTCTTTGTAGTTTAAGACTCTAGTTAATCGTATACTATGACAATAAGTCGTATAAAAATGTCAAGTATTTATGACAATGTCGCAATGTTTCGTCAATTTTATACAAACAATAAGGCTGCGGCTAGACCGTCGCGTCGGAGACGCGGGACCCCGGACGCGAAGCGGGAGATTAAATCGCTTTGCACACTTACGCGACCAATGCAGGGTCATAGCGTCCACTGAAGCAGCATACATGCACCTATACTTTGTAAAATATAGCTTTAACGAAATTACAATTGGCAATGAAATAACGCATATAAATGAGGGTCCTGCGACGCGCTGTAGTCGCGCCGATCTGTACGACTAGTTTCGCGTCGTAGACTATCCCGCTGCGAGTCCCGTGTCCTTTGTCGTCAACACGACGTTCTGACCGCAGCCTTATTTTGTTATTTCATATTAATTTTCTACAATGTCGTTCAATTTTCACGCAAAGTATATTTTTTTTGGCAAGTATTATTATTGATTAATTATTAATTTAATACTAATAGGCATTTCACATTGAATACAATTTTAATTTTTAACGATTTATTAATTTATTTTCTACACTAACTCTGATGCTATTGCCATTGTTAGTAAGAAATATCAACATATTTTATTATTTACTTAGTAGAAATTATTCTAATGTTTGATTATTGTTATTTTTACAGCTCTTCAAGAGCAGCGAGTCCACATAGAAAACAATACGGAGGGATTTGCATGTTTTGTATTCCAACAAGATATCCGATAGCATATGTCATTCCTCAGAGACAAGTGTGGCTGCAGAAGCTCCACGCAACTAAGAATAAACACTCATAAGAGATTAAAGAAGTTGTTCCAAGACGTGCTAAGAAAATTAGGAATAACACGAATAGCTTATTGTACTTGTAGAGCTGTTGCTGATCTTCTTGCACCTCATCTTGTGTTAAGTAATTAAATATAAGTAATAATAAAAATTGTATTTCAATAGCTCCTTTATCATAAGTGTTACTTTATTGGCTGCCTCGGTGATGTAGTTGTATTGCATGCGCTGTACGACTACCACTCTGAGGTCTCGGGGTCGAATCCCGGGGCGGGCAGTGATATTAAGTTTTCAGCTCAGTATGAGCTCAAAGTTTACTCCTCCGAAATCGCACTCATACACAGCGCGAAACACAACAACGAGGAGTCACGTCACGTTTATTCTCTGTGAGCCGGCCTACTCAATTCGTATCCTTATAGAATAGAATAATCTTTATTTGGTACAAAACATACATAAAGAAGGTACAATAGATAGTTCCTAACTGCAGTAGTTAGTTAATCTAACTGTGTCGCAGTTAACAGCGCCCAGCTCCGTGTTTGTGGGATTCACATTAATATTACTATGTACACATATTACATATTCGATGAAATTATAAATGAAGTTTTTAAGTTTCACCTAAGTTATATTCAAAAGTAAAATATTGCGATAATATTGTAAGGACCGAGGTAATAGATACATTTTTCTTACAAAAAATGATGCTCTTGGAGATGCTCCTAGAATCAAGATCAATATTGAATAAGTATAATATTGATGCCTGTTAGCACGTATGTTAGTTATAATTTGTGAAAAGACATCGCATACGACCATAAGAGTACTTTTAACTATAATAATTTATATTTCCGAAAATAAAAAGTTACCTTTTGCACTTTCGCGTCATTTACGGTGAAAATCCGAAAGAAGTGTTGTCAAAATGCCGATATTTCGTATAGAACGGACGGACCACTTCGTGGTAGGAAGAAAACGTCAAGTGCCCGTTTTCGGAATGAACGTCTATCATAATGCGAGTGAATTCATTCATTCAATTCGAAACTTAGCAAATGTGTTGTATAGTAGTTTGTATTATAATCTCTTATTTGGTTTAATCACATTTGTTGCTGTGATACATCAACATAATTGCAATAAACCAACAGTTATGTCAAAGTAACGTTATTTCGTTCGGACGGATCACTTAATGGTGCGAAGGAAATGTCACTTGCCCGTTTGCGGGACCGATTTCGGATAGAAAGTGTTTCATGGTAGGAATTGAACGAAACTTCGATCCGAAATTTCGTAAAGTGGTTTCATGGTAGACACGCTGTTCCACAGTGTTTGGTCTGTTATCATTTTGCAAAATTATTATCAATATAAATGTAGGGTAACCCATTCTTAACACGGTGTGATCTGTTACCGATAAATATCTTATCTGACACTTTGAAGATATAAAAATAGTTTTTTTAAAGATTTTTTTGCCAAATTGCGATTTTCATATTTGTTATTTTCCAGTATCTATAATAGTCGTCATGCCTCCCTGATATACCTAATATGTTACATAATTTATCGGTCAAACTGAGGTAGTGTTTTACTGTTCTGTTTAGGGTTCCGTACCTCAAAAGGAAAAAGGAACCCTTATAGGATCACTTTGTTGACCGTCTGTCTTTTTTTTTTTTTTTTATGATATAGGGGGCAAACGAACACATGGTTCACCTGATGGTAAGTGATCACAGCCGCCCATGAACATCTGCAATACCAGGGGGCACAGAGATGCGTTGCCGGCCTTTTAGGTGGGAATACGCTCTTTTTTTGAAGGTCGCCAGGTCGTATCTGTCCGGAAATCTGTCTGTCTGTCAAGATTCTTTTTCTCAGGAACGCGTAGAGATATCAAGTTTTAATTTATATCAAATACTCGGGTCTACGGTCTTTTTCAGCTGTAAAAAAATCAAACTTGTAAGTCAACGCGATCAAAAGATATGACCGTTTATGTCGAATATTTTGTCATATTTTGGGATTTCGAAAGGGAATCAAAACCTATAGCAGGGGTCGGCAAGTAATTTCTAACGGGGTCCGGATCCTGTCGAAACTTTATATCGAAGTAAAAAAAAAAACATAATACTATATAAATGAATGTAGAGTTAGTTATGTAAAAATTTAATTTAAATTGAATAGCTAGTTAGTAGTAGTAGTAATTAGAATACGCTCGCCCCCTATCACATCATGGGACGGAATACGCACCGCGAAAAGTGGGAGCACTAGTTGCGTCTCTCCCTACCCCTCCGGGGATAAAAGGCGTGAGTATACGTATAGCTAGTTAGTTATATTTAAAAATATTCGGCGGTCCAAGGATCAACCTTCCGCTTACCTATAGGGTATTTCCCGTTGACCTAGAATCATGAAATTGGCAAGAAGCAAGGTCTTACAGCACGTGTAAAGGAAAAATCGTAAATATGTACTTTAATAACAGAAAAAAGCGAATCTACTATTCAGTACAAACTTTTTTAATTTGACTAATTTATTAATTCATTTTGGCAAACTATTAAACTTATACTTATGTCTATCTAGGTATTTACTTTACCTACAAGTTTGTACCAAACCCTCGGTATGCGAGTCTAGACACTTGTCCGGTTTTTCTTTAACATGTTTGATAATATTGTGACTCAACTTGGCAATAGTCTACTTGCACACTTTGGCAGTGCACATTATATTATATGCACATCTGGTAAGTTTCGCCAGAACTGTATCTAATGAACAGAGCCAGACAGCCTCGTCTGTCCAGTATCTTTGTAGATTGAAATAGCTCTAAATTTTCTATCATAATTGATAGTACCACTCTTTATTCTGCTTCTTACGTCGTGTTCCTCAGCACTGAGGATCGCGGCTCCCCTTCTGCATCACTTTCTCTCGAACGAGCATTCTCCATTTGTTTCTGTCACATGCGGTGCCTCCGCACCGCACTCCACAGTGCCCTCCGGCACTGTGAACTGTAGAGCCGAGAGCGGTGCGGATCTGGTGAGACCAACGTATTGGTCTGCGACCACGAGGCCTTCTCCCATCTACTTTGCCGGTCACGATGAGTTTCACGAGGTTGTCACCGTCTTTTCTTGCAATGTGACCGAAATATTCTAATATTGTGCGTACACTCTGATGACAGCCGCGAGGAGATTTTGACTTCTCGTAATATGGAGATATTAGTTCGAAATGCTCTCCAAGGAATACAGAGCATCTTTCTCCAACACTACATCTCAAATACGTCAATGTTGCAGTTTATGCGTGAAAGAGTAACAAACATCCATTCATCCATAGGGTCATTCGGGGCAACAGCACGCAGTGGGTAAAAGTTCGCATGGTCAATATCTCGGAACCTATTGAGGGGGCTCAGACACTTGTTCGGATAAATCAGGGGCGCATCAGGGACGATGTCAGAGCCATAAGCTATTTTACCAAGCCTTACTTGTTTAGCGAAAAACGGTGATCAACGTGATTTTGTTGATTAGTTACCAATATTTTGTGCTGGGAAAAAAGTGTATAGCTAGACGTTGCATCAGTTTACAAAAGTCCGTTAACTATGTTAAGTTTACATGATTATTATTGTATTTATTTTAGTTATTATTCTGTCCTAGAAAATAAATGCGTTTCAACTAACGTGTGATTGTTTAAAATATTCCCTGTTTAGGTAAGAGTACGAGGTTAATAGTACGCACCCTGTTATAACTTCATTATAATGACCGCACGGTTTTTTCTTCTTTAAGCTGCAATTAAGTCGAATATTACTTGTAAAGATTTTTAGATCTTATACAGAAAAAAATATTCTCATTAAACACTCTGCGTAGTTTTACCCACATAACGGGTCAATAGTACGAATTTCTCCCGATGCACTTAAACATGTATTGCAAAAAAAGGAATGAAGCAATGTACAAAAACTCATTAAATAATGAAAGTAGAATAAATTTACTTTACATAGAGTGTTAAAACGTTTTTCAAGACACTATATTTTTGATTGTGTAGACGATAGAAAAAAAAGTGCGTACTTTTAGGCCGAATGACCCTACTTACAAACTTTCGCGTTTATAATATTAGTAGGATGTATTTAATATAGCTTATTTGCATATGGTAGTGACATTGTTTACAGTTGTAATACTATGTTAGTACTATTTTGTGTACCGCATCATACGTGGGAGCGAGGACGTCTATTATAGGATAAAGCAGTGATTTTAAAATTGGAGTTCTATCATCGTATTATAAGCAATTTGCTTATTGAAACTGTTCATGGTCAACGCTTTGTTATTTTAAAATTGATAATGTGTTGCTCAAAATTGGAGTTATACAGTCGAGTGTTTAGTAAACATCATGATTTTATTTCAATGATACATACTGAATAATGATGAAACCCTCTCAATTGTAGAGGAGGCCCGTGCTCAGCAGTGGGCAGTATATATACAGGGCTGGTATGGTGGTATATGGTGGATACATACTGAAAAGGTCACTCATATACATACGTCCTTTTAAGTCAGTTAATAAATCTTTTAGATTTCTTCATAAAAAGTGTTCCAGTTCACAATAGACATGGGTGTATCCACGTGTCATGTTTTAAACAAGTTGAAAACACATTTTTGTTAAGTCCTCTACGCCCCTTCAATGCACAGGTTATCAGAAGTACTCAGTTGAAGACTGAATAGCGTTGACTGCGCGTTTTAGTTGCGTTTGAACATCTTTAGCTCCTTTAAAAACGTCGTGTGCATAGATCCTTAGGTGATAGGTATATCACTGAGCGACGCTACGCAACACTGCCGCTTGACACGCTCTATCTCATACGATTATAAAAAAAAATATGTCGTTGTGGAGCCAGTCAGGAGCCGCAGTGTAGTGCAGTGCCCCTTAGTGCAGTTCTACCTTTTTTCTGTACGTAATGCGAAAATTCCCCTGCCAATGTGTAGTGTATACGGTCGAGTAAAATTAATATAATGACGGTGACGAGCGAACAGTGTACGTCGTACTTAATTATAACAATTTACGTACAATTTTTCTAGAGGAATGCGTGTTTCAATAACCAGCACGGGCTAGCAATACAGTCAACCTTAGATGAATGTAAATGCGTGAATTACTAAGAAATTAATATGGAACGTCTTCCCCTCAACGTGAACAAATATTTGGGACTGACTGTAGCTGTACCTACAGTGGTTGAGTTAATGTCTTTACCAACTGTTGACAAAATATTATAGGTACTCAAAAAACAAAAACAACAATCATAATAATCTGACAATTGGCACATAATTTGTGTTGTCCTTGAGTTGTAAATATAATTATGTGTCATTACCAATTACAACAGGTTTTTCACATCACATGTTGAGACGAGCGTTATTTAACCAACATAGTATCTAAAAAAAAATTATACGACAGCACAAACATTTGTGAAAGACTATATAAATGGAAATCCTGTGTTACTTTGTTGAAATATTTGTACATATTATTATCCATGTAACATTACACAAACGATGTTAATATCACGTGCAGAGAACGTAAACTATGTTTAACATATCTCTTATTGTTATGTAGTATCTGAACAAGTGTTTAACTATTAAAAAATTTGTGTATTAAATATAATTCTCATTTACCTGGCACATTTATAGATTTTGATATTGAGCAGAAAAATCCATCACTTTGCCTGACTCGACATTCAAACCCAAGAGGTGAATGCGATAGTCGTACAGCGCACGCAATACAACTACGCCATCGAGGCCCTATACTACAAAGGACCTAGCTGGCGAAATGTGAGCGTGTTAGATCTCTGCCTATCCCTGAAAAGGGAAAAAGCGTGATGCTATGTATGTACGTTAATTGTGCTCTAACAAGTTTAAGATGTAACTATACTCTTGTCATCTGTAACCCAGATTCGAACACCATATATGCTAGCCAGGTTTCAATGTAACTTCACACAAATTCGCTACAATTGTACACGTAGATATTATAGGCAGATCTAAGTTGGCTTCACTTCAGAGTTCAGTCAGAGTTTGGTACTCATATTCATTACATTAAACAGCCGTTTTTCCTTATCCAAAGATTGTACGATTCAGGTTATAAGTTGGATATATCTTGAACAGGATTATTTTTAGTTGTGACTGTACAGTTAACATTTTTAAAAACTGGTTACGTGACCAAGGAGAGTAAAAGTCGTTTATAAGTATAATATATAATCCGTACATTTCAAAAATTTACTTTTGTACCTACTTTATGCACAATGTCTGTTTTGAGGCTCGATTTTCTTGGACTGCATGGTTTATAGGATTCATTAATCAGTTCAATTATGAGTAGACAAACCCAATACGATTTTGCCCGACCCGGGGATCGAACCTGAGACCTCAGCACTGCAGTCGTACCGTAATACAACTACACTATCGAGGCAGTCATTAGGAAGATATGTCAAACTAAAAAGAAAAAAAAAGTGTGTGTGTGTACTTATGTACACGCGTTAGAAGTTATACTTCTTTGGCGTAGCAAGATAAAAATCTTTTTAAATAACGCGCCAAAATAAGTATAACTTCAATATCTTTCGCCTTATTCTACGTTCAAAATTCAAAACTGAAATGTTGACTAGGTATAGCTATCTTCAGGGTGTCGGTTTTTCATGACGGTGTGCGCGCGCATCGTAAAAATCTACTCTCATCATTTTTCCCTAACGCGCCAAAAGAAGTATAATTTCAAAAAGGAGGACGTGCCATCGCTACACCTGATGGGACAGGGCCGGACGGGTTAACTAGTATTGCTGTAAATAATAAAGTTAGTAAGAGTTCTAATATTCTCATAATATCGTGCTTTATCCACGAAGGGTTTCATAAAGGAAGCGTCAAAACAAATGAGGCAGCCTATCGCGTGGCCGCCTATGGCGAAGTAGGTAATGAGGATGAGTGTTAAAGCCTTTGATTAACTATATACCTAGATAGACACTGAATGTTTCAAATGCGTCGAAAAAAATAGAGGCTAACTGCTCCCCACTAAATGAGTTCGAGTGAATTATTTTTTGTTGTTTTTCATGGATATAATTTTCTCCCCGTTTTTATAGAAACCATGTAATAACTGGTATCATTATGCGCGCACACAAGGATACGCAGAATGATGCAGCGATAGCGTATGACACAGCTGTCACGCATACTACCTTAAGAAAAGTTGGCCTGTTTGTTTTAGTTTCATTGCAGCGCGTCACTCTATCTAAGTATATAGTTAATCAAAGGTGAGGTTTTTGTGTATAGGTTTTCTCTGAAATGACTAATTGGTTGCAAAGATTCTTTCACGGATAGAAAATTTAAAAAATTTCTAAGTGACACCTAGGTAATCTTGATAGAAACTGTGAGGCAAGCAGCGCTGTCGGTATAAACTAGTTTTCTAGCACTATTGCGTACCAAAACAGGATAGAAAGGTTAACTTAAAAATATACTCAATGCCGAATCATTTCTAAATAACATCTGATTACACTGAACTGAGATGTGCTTATTATAATGTAAGCATATTTGAACTTTGCTAAAGTATAATATGCTTTTATGCTTTGTTTTAGATAGTAAATTGCAACATCGAAATTATTTTAATTGGGTGTTTCTATATCTTTCAATTACTTTTAAGAGGCTATGTCGAAAAATTTAAGGTTATTTAAATTCAAATTTCTCGTAAAGTACTAAGATCGGAAGTTTGATTTTTGGGTATGTGTAAATTGAACATATAACTCAATGATTTTCGAAAGCCAAAACACAATTACTACAAATTTTCTCGATAGAAAAAAAATCCAAAGTTACCTCTGATATTTTCTTTAAACACGCTTTATCTCTAAATGGTGTAATATATACATTCGTAACTTGATTTAAATACAAGAACTCAATATTTTCTAGGGTCATAAAAAGACGCAATCAAACTAAATTGAATAGTATAATCACAATTAAAAGAAAATTGGTTTGGCGCTTACGCCATTTCATTTCGGCATACGAGTGCGCTTCCCGTCTCTTCCTCTCATCCGCGACGGCTAAATACGCCATCACTGTCATGGGAGTGGCCCGTGCCGACTTCAGTCGCCCGGAATCTTTACTGACGACGGACGTGCGCTCGACATTTTTGGGCGCCTTCAAAGTTCAAATTACCCGTTTGGTATAGGGATGCGGCCGCCGTGACCCGCGCGGCAAATTTGAAAGTGCCCTTCAAATTCTATTTTACAGTATATCCAGCTCACGTCCGTGTGTCAATATAAAATTATAGGCTCTATTAGATCTATGAGATAGGTAGCAAGCGTAATTATTACATCCTTTCACCTTAGTAAATTATTTCTTTTCGGAGACCTACTTTAGTTATAATGCGTGATCGGTACGACTACCGCGCTCCCGGTCCCGGGTTCGAATCCCTGAACGAAAAAAAATTGACATTGAGTTTTTTTGTATTGTTATTTATATTTCGTAATCCAGACCTAGGGACGCGTAATACCTGGAATGCCATGCTGGGCCAATTTTGCGTAAATGACGCTTGCGTGCCGGTCATACATTTGAAAAATTCGGATTTTGGGTGCAAAGGCTTGTTCAAATTTTTACACCATAAAATTATTTTAGTATGAATTTTTATATTACTTATTTATTTATTTATTATGGATCAATAGTCACTAAAATATTCAGAGCCAATGTTAGAATTGGTATACACGGCCGCCATTTTGAATTTCTTTGTTTTAAGGCCAATCGACCTCAAAATCGATTTTTGGGTATAACTTTGGTTACAAAAGACTGATCCAATGTCAGAATTGAAAAAAGTGGCCGCCATTTTGAATTTATTTGTTTCAATGCCAATCGACCTCAAAATCGATTTCTGGGTATAACTTTGGTTACAAAAGACTGATCCAATGTCAGAATTGAATTAAGTGGCCGCCATTTTGAATTTCTTTGCTTTAAGGCCAATCGATCTCAAAATCGATATCTGGCTATAACTTTGGTTACAAAAGACTAATTCAATGTCAGAATTGAAAAAAGTGGCCGCCATTTTGAATTTCCTTGTTTGAAGTCCAATTGACCTCATAATGGATATCTGGTTATAACTTTAGTTACCAAAGACTGATCCAATGTAGCAATTGAAAAAAGTGGCCGCCATTTTGAATTTCTTCATTTTAAGGCCAATCAGCCACAAAATCGATATCTGGCTATAACTTTAGTTGCCTAACACTAATTCAATGTCAGAATTGAAAAAAGTGGCCCCCATTTTGAATTTCTTCATTTTATGGCCAATTGGCCACAAAATCGATATCTGGCTATAACTTTAGTTGCCTAAGACTAATCCAATGTCAGAATTGAAAAAAGTGGCCGCCATTTTGAATTTATTTGTTTTTAAGGCCAGGCCACGGCGCAGCGTCGGCCGTCCACCTGAAAGGTCACATAGATTTTAAAGCCAATAAAAAGCCCTTAAAACAAGAAATATCTAAATGGTGGCCACTTTTTTTAATTCTAACATTAGATCTGCCTCTTGTACACAAAACTATGCCCAGATATCGATTTTGAGGTCGATTGGCCTTAAAACAAAGAAATTTAAAATGGCGGCTACTTTTTCAATTGTGACATTAGATCAGTCTTTAGTAACTAAAGTTATACACAGATATCGATTTTGAGGTCGGTTAGCCTTAAAACAAAGAAATTAAAAATGGCGGTAACTTTTTCAATTCTGACATTGGATCAGTCTCACTATGTCGGCCACTTTTCTCAATTCTAACATTACCTAAGTCAAGATCTTGCTTTCAACGGCAAGCCAAAAATAGCGAAAGAAGAAACAACCTGTAGATGTTCAGTTTGATATATATTTTGCAGAAATCGGCCCGAGCGGACATGTACGCTCTCAAATTCAAGATGGCAGTCACTTTTTTGGCATTAGGCTCACCCTCTGGGGCCAAAGTATGCCTAGATAACAATTTTGAGGTCAATAGGTATAAAATCGGATCTGACCTTTGTAACCAAAGACGCAAAAGTATCGATTTTAAAGCGAATTGGCCTTAAAAATTAAAACAACATGGCAGCCACTTATTCCACCTTGTACATTAGACACATGTTTTATTGTCCAAAATTTGGCCAGGTATGGATTTTGAAGCTAATTGGTTCTTAAATAAAAATGTTCTAGATTGGTAACGGCCACCTTCACCATTACAAACATTTATACCCTATCTAGTGACCATTGAACCATTATAATGTTTTCAAACTTCATATCAAACTAATTTTATGGTGTATAAATTTCGAACACCTTTACACCCAAAATTCGATTTTGTATGGCGGCACTGAAGAGTGAAGCATCATTTAGACCCGGCAAAACCCGGTAAAATAGACCCGGAATTCCAGGGAAGAGGTAGCATAGTGACTGACTTGTCGAGAGTCAAGACTACCTCGATGTCGTAACTCGTAGCTGTATTGCGTGCTCGGTACGGCCTCCGCGCTGAGGTCCCGGGTTTGAATCCAGAGTCGGGCCGTAAAATAGTGACTGCATTTTTTGTATTATTATTTACTTTGTGTCAATCAAAGCTAGGAAAGCCTACAAAAATAAATCAAAACGATGCAAAATATAATTTAAAATGTATTATAGAATTTTCATACTGCTCTGTTTTTTATATACCTACGTACGTCCGAGACCTATTTACCACCATACCAAATTTTACCGAGAAAGTGAATAATACTTTCGATGAGTTTAAATAACTTACAATGTCATTTTACATAATGTTCAAGTAATTAGGTAGTATAGTGACATAATAATGATTCTATAGGCGAATTAAAATAAATTACATGTTTTATAAGTTATAAAACATAGAATTTATTGGAAATTTTAACTATAATATTTATAACGCAGCTGTGTATTTGCATTTGGAATGACGATCTTTTCGCGGGCTTGAGCGCAACGACCTGATGCGATGGCGGTGCGACGAGGCGCGCGATCTGTCGCAGCGGGTCGGCGGGGCGCCTCGCACTGGAAATACGCTAAGCCACGCCCATCACCGTCCGATATTTTTTCGACATAGCCCCTTAACCGTATAATCATGTACTCAACAGTGTTGAGTCAACACGCACGTGTGAATTGCAGCGCCAAGTCGACCCAAAATTTGATCTTGCTACGGCACGAGCACAAAAGAGCGTAACATTCTTTTTTCAAATTTTGATTTATAAAGAAATAGTGAAGTTGTCATTACACACTTTATATTAGCTTCACTTGTATGTATGTATGTTTGTATGTTTGTAACCGACTCCTTTGGGCGCGATTTATTTTTAGTGGCATCTGTTGGACCATAGTAGAAATACAACTAAACTAGCTACTCTTATGCGTAAAAAATCCTACTTGTCACAAGATGGTGCTTTCGTTTTTAGTGACATCTGTTGGACAATAGTAGAACGTAACTAAAAAAATAAAAATAAATAATAGTTTAAAACAACTAAAAAACACGCTTTATAGAAAATTCAACTAAAAAATAGAAAATAAATTTGAATTAAGAATAGTGTAAATAAGAAAAAGTGTATTTTATTGTACAAAATACACCTCTTTATTACCTACCTCTTTATTAATGTTTAGATTAGTCATAACTATGCGTGTTATGTAATATAAGACACCCAAAATCAAAGAGCCATATTATACGACTTCTGCTCACGGCTCCGCCCGCGTGAAAAAGTTTTTCCGGGATTAAAATATTTTCCCGGGATAAAAAGTAGCCTATAGCACTCAGGAGTTATGTAGCTTCCTATTAGTGAAAGAATTTTCAAAATCGGTCCAGTAGTTTTTGAGTTTAACCGTCACAAACGATCAAACAAACAATGAAATCTTTCCTCTTTATAATGTTACTATAGATTACTATAGCTAAAATCACAGTTACTAATAAATAAAATAAATCAATATGTTTCACTCATTATGTATTCACGATGTCGATAATATATTATTCTAATGCATAATTTATAATTTACTAGCCTTTTATCGCAGCGTCACCCACAGATAAAAGATCTTTTTAACCTCCGACGGAAAAAGAGGGGTGTTATTAACGAAATAACAGCCCGGGTCTGCCATTTATCGGAATAATTAGCCTATAATATGTTTATCTACGACTTGGTCTATCTTTACGCCTTTCACCCGAATTCATTCACTGATGGTAGAAATTAGACTTACATGAGACTTTTAATCGCGGGGAAAAAACGCGTTATCTCTACCACCACTGTGGGGTGAGTGGAATTGTTACATTTGTGACACCGATCTTATGGCATCTTATGTCTCTGGATGACGAGCACAGTGGAGTGTCACGCAGTACTTTGTAATTCACAATTCTGCGTGTCTTGCTACTGTCTATGGGCGGTCGTATCGCTTACCATCAAGCAAATGGCATACTCGTCTCGTCATACAAATGCAATAAAAAAACATTCAGTGCTTTATGTAATGCGCTAAAATTGTCCAAACATCTTCACAAACTGTCACATTTATGATATTATATTGTTTTGAATGATATTAGATCACCAGTATAATATCAAACAAACTAGTTTGGATTACAAAACTGCCTTAAATGTTACGGCCTTAGTTTTTGAATTAATAGACAACCCACAATTAATATAAGACAATCATATAGACGATTCTGCAAATAGTAACCTTGGTAACTCTTATTATTACACTTATTACGAAAATTCATACATTATTGAATGTTAATTGTTATCCTTAATAGAAAATCTCTTATTTCCTCGAGGGAACCATTTTGTAAGAGCATCTTTTGTAATAAATATACGCAACTATAATTGAACCCTGACTGTTCCTGATGTGTCAGAATGTACTAGCAACATGAGTCTTAGCATTAGGCGGCGGTCATTGCGCAATCTATTTATTTATTTATTTGCACTTTATACATATTATGTAAAGGTGGACTTAAAGCTAAAGCCATAGTCTACATTCCTTGGTGGCTGGTAGCTTTACATCATAATCATATAATACCGGCCCCCTTATTCTCTAAATCTCTATGACAGTGTTAACTCGTAACACGGCCGCGTTACGTTAACGGTCGTATTACACTGGACGAGCACGCAGCGTCTTTTGCTCGCTGAGAATTCGTTTGCAATTTGCCAGTATGATAAGAGCCTTAACCTTAGTTGACCTCGGATAAAACAACCGGGCTTTAGAAATACACTTTTAAATTGGTAAGACCTTAGCTAAATATACAGAAAAATATGTTTAAGTTATCTACTAGTTATAGAAATTATAGCATAAATGGACCAATAATAATGAGGTACCAATTATTATTGTTTAAAGGCTGATTTGACGTCGCATGTTAGGTGACCACTGAAAACGAGTGCTGTGTTTTGACTGATTATGCTGAAATGGCCACCTAGTTGTCGCAGTTTGGAAATGGAACTTTTATAAAGTGCTTTGTTTTTCCTTTTCATATATATCACAAGTACCTTTACTACGACAATAAATTATTATTTCTTTCTACATTCTAATACGAATTTCTTAAGCGTAGCGTATTTTAGGTCTATGGAAATTCCTGTAATTACTGCGCTCTAGTGACGTAAGTTCAGACCTCGTGTAGAGCCTGAATACAGAGGTAGAGTTTAGTCGTTTTTTGTGCCTCGCGGAGTATGTTAGTTAAAGTGTGTTACCATCGTTAGATGGCGCTAGTTGTTACATATGCAAAACTTGTTACCTCCGTTTTAAATGATAAAATAATGTGGCATAGAAAAAGGTTTCTACATCTTCGTCATCAGAAGAAAAATCTATTTCTCATTATGTATCACAAACAATGGCATCATCAATATGGTTTCAGTATTTATGTACTTAGTTGTGAGTTTTCATAACCGAGTTAACCTCTTATATTGTAGTAGAGCGCTGTACCTTTAATGAAGATACTACCATTTAGTCCATAATACATTATTTCAACCAATGAATTGTGAATGGAGACTGAAATTATGTCTTTGTTGGATTTATGCTAGCTGACTCGGAAATGCGTCACATCAAAGATAACTAACATAGTCGGGAAATAACCGATCCTCTCTCCACATTCAAACATACTAAGCTACTTTCTTTGGATTATATTCAAAAGAAGTTTATTAAACGTATCGTTCCACAAGTAAAAACAGTAGTGATCCTATAGATAAAATACATATACCGGTCATATGTAACACTTAAATATGATGACTATCATCCGCCGCGGTCGCAAGGTGCACCACACGTAATAGTAAAATGGCGACATAAAAGGCCAATAGATCAATTTGCGAATTTGTCAACCCTGTTCAGCTTCTATTGTCCAGATTGCGTCTATTAACTGATGATCTTGAACTATCTTCAATCAGTTTTTTCCAGGGCTATCCGGTTCTTCATTGTTAATTGGATTTTAATAATGAATAAGATATTTATGTTACATACGCCTCACACCTTTTATCCACGAAGGGGTAGGCAGAAGCGCAACTAGTGCACCCACTTTTCGCCGTGCGTATTCCGTCCCATGATGTGATATATCTTGTAGATTGGTCTTGTGTTTTAAGTCTATTTCTAGATCGATTTGATACAATTATCATACTTAATAGATTTATTTTCTATCTGATTAGTAAGTTTTATCAATAATGCCATCAATTTTTTGCATAGAACAAACGAGAGTCACACTCACAGCATTAAAAATCTGGTGAAAACAGTATGTATCAAATAACGGAGAAGAGAATGGCATTGACCTTACTACGCGCACTCTATTGCTTATAGCAATATTTGAAATGATAGGAATTGCTGTCTTATTTTTTTAAGCAATTTTCACAGAAGAATTTCTTTTTCGTGTTATTTAAGTATACCGACGCTTGAAAGGCAATAATATCTAAGCGACAAAAATACCTAAAATGAGTTATATACATATTTGGAATCGCCAGATTTTTCTGCGTCGATTGATCCGGGTTTCGTAGCTCTAGGACAACTTTTTTGGCGGTTAGATACTAGATGATTCTGGTAAATTTCACTTTTTTTTTCTCACTTACCGCCAAAATTTTTACGACTTTTTGGATTTACAGTAGTTGGTACGCTTAAGGAAATTGATTTTGAACTTAGTGTGTTTTACATGAAATCATGATATTACTGTTTTGCATTAATATATGTTTACTTGAAATAAAAAACTGCTCGCTCTTTAATTAGTTGTTTATTACCTACACAAAAAATTATAACTTAGGCATAGATATAATTTTACCTGGACCCATACTCTCCATATTTATGTGCTTAGATATTTTCAGCTTAATAAAATATTTTGTTAATAGTACATTTATACAATTTTACCTAAAATAAAATAAATAATTATTAGTCGGTTAGATAATTTTACCTGAATAATATAAGTTATATTTTTTATACTTAGATATTTTTACTTGACAACCTTTAACTTCAGTCATGTCGCATAGATAATTTTACCGGGTATGTTCAGGTGGTTATACTTATTGCTAAGAGATATTTACCTGTTCATAATAAAGTAAATACACCCGCTTGCGAACCACCCAGTGTTTTGAAAGTGTCATTTGTATATGCGCGCGATCCTGTACAGCGCGTATTGGTTGTCGCTAAGAGAGGACAGCCGTCCGACGTTTTTATGATTTTGCCTCAATTTTACGTAGATATGGTGAGTTTTTTACAAATAAATAGACTTTTATAATTTTAATAACATTTATTTTTGTAATAAATATATTTATGTTGCATTATTGTGTATTACAATATGTTAATAATAATTTAATTCCAATTTTCCCTATTCTCTCCGTATACTTTTTTGCCGGTTGAGGCTAATCCTGACCTACCCTTTTTGGAGATAATTTATTTGATAAATGCACGCTCTCGTAGGGTGCCCTCTTCCAGCCGTACCATCCACATTAGCTCGAAAGCTTACGAAAGGTATTTAACCTTTCATGACCTGTCTTGAATCCATCCTCTCCACGTGCCCAGACCTCTTTCTATCACAACCACTTTTATCTTGCTCACATTAATTTTCATTCCTTTCTCTTTAAAGACATCATTCACATAATTTTTCGTGCCTTGCAGCTCTCCCGTCGATGTTCTCGTACAGAGACTTCAAAGTCCTCACCAGGTGACTCTCAATCCGATATATTAAAGACAATGTTAACAATCTCTGCACCACCTTAAGGTTGACTGGGAGAGAATGCCTACGGCATTAAGTCCGCCTTTATACATTTGTATATGAAGTGCTTAAATAAATAAATAAATAACAATGTTAACAACAGTTCATTCCTCAGCATACGATCATAAGCCTTTTCCAAGTTTACGAAGGTGTAAAAGACTTTTTTGGACTTAGCCAAATGTTCTTTCGCTATGCACCTTATGTAAAAGACTTCATGTGTGTAACCCATTCCTCTTCTAAAACCTGCTTGGACATTCCACACTTTTTTTCAGTCTCATTAATCACTCTCTTAATGAGGACCTTGGCATACAATTTACTGGCAGCACAGGGAAGGCTTATTCTGCGGTAGCTTTTATATTCTTGCTGTGAAAAATTCTTCTTGAAAATGGATATAATAATGGTTTTGCACCAGATATTAAAAAGTAGCCATAACAATTTTGCTACTACGCCTTTGCCGTATCTCAGCATTTTAACGGTTACACCCAGCAGCCTTGCCTAACCTCATACTTTTCATCGCATTCACTATTCCATTTTCCGTAATCTCATTATTAGCCTCGTTTTGAGAGTAAGCCAGGTCTATAGCCTCTTAACCACCTGCTACATCCCCATCGCCTCATTTAAAAAGTCTTTTGAAGTAGGCCTTCCAAGCAATACTTCCCTTTTATCTCTAAACACCCTTCCATCTTCATTTCTGATGACTCCTATCTTTGAAGTCCCCACTCTCCCCTGATCAACCATATTTGTTTCCAGAATAGTGAAAGGTTCGCTTTGGATTCACGAGGTTTGTGGTCTAGTTCCTTTTTCTTTCTTTTGCTCAACTATTTTCTGAACTCTCTTTTTCATTTTGGTATACACTATACACACTTACTTGTCTTTGCGAAGTACTATGAAAAACCTTTGTGGAAGACGTATGTCAAGATCGTAGAATGTGGTGCTCAATAGTCTTTTTCTACCCCTGTGGGTTAAGGGCGTGGGTGTGTACGTATGTATTTGCTTTCAGCAAAAATAAATTTAGAGAGAAAATTATGAGTTTCCAACACAATGAATAAATTATAATATTATTGCTTTCGAGTTATGCTTACACAGAGATATTTAAGCAAGCCGTTGTAAATGTTCAGATAAGGCAATTTTGTATGTCCTTCCGCTCATCGTATATTTGAGGCGAGAAACTCCCTCCAAAGAAATAAGTGTTGGCTATTAACAAATTCTATATCATTATGCTATATTTTGGATGTAAGTATGTTTATCTAACAATAAAATGTTGATTATTATTAAAATTGACTGATTATTAAATAGTTCAATGTTTGTAGGAATAACAAGATTTACAATATTATGCACGTATTTATGTTTCTCCACGATCGTGTGACCCAATGATTTAGATATAGATATTTTTACTTGATTTTATTAATATGTTTAGATATCCTGATATGATTTTTACCAACTGTGCATTTTCAAATATTTGTATTTCATTAAATTTACTTGTTACGGTATTCATAAGATGATCCATTTAGATGATTTTACCTGTTTGTAAATTTAGGTAATTTTTAACTAAGCGACGTTAACTTTTTAATTTATAATCTTCAGGGCTGTTAATTTAACTCAAAAAACGTCAAAAATTATGAGGTTCCTAAAACAGTTACAATTATTTTTATGCAGCAAATGGTTAATTAGTTATGATTTTTTTTGTCAAAATCAAAACTTTAAAACGCTCTACTGAAAAATTTGCTAAATGTCGCTTAGATATTATTGCCTTTCAAGCGTCGATACGTAGAGAATAATAAACATTGCACAAATACCCAATTATAGTTATCATTTATACCAAGATGTCTAAGATATGAATCGCTGTCTATATAAGTAAGACAACAACATCATGTCTCAATTTCCTGATAGCTTTAGCATTTTGTTCCTTTAGTCATTTCACAATCTATTAAGTCATCAATGTATAGTGTAATCGACCTTTGGCGCGTCACTCGTAATTCTATTATCTAGAGTTTTCCGCGATAAAAAGTAAAGGCGCTTCATTGAAGCGATTCTTCCGTAGCGTAAGGAAAGGGGAATATATACTTACTCAGGTACTCAGGTATACGTTGAGGCTACCATCAGATTGTTGGTGTGAGGGCTAAAGGTAAAGGGAATAGGTTGGGGAACAAAAACATTTGTAAATTTGCCTATATTTGTAATTCTTTCCTATAACACCTATTATCGACAGTAGACAGGCTAAGCGACATTTTATTTCAAAAATTTAAACTGTGGTCAAAAATGAAGGAATATGTGCTGATTCTAAACATGCACGAAGGTCAAAGTCGCAATAGTTAATCAAATTGTGTCCACCTTCTGACATGCTGCCGCGTGAACCTTAGAATGCCAACCGTTGATATAAATATGTAACTTTTTGTGAAATTATTTTATGGTATCCCTCCAATGGACTAGTGATATAAACAGAAGCACATTAATGCAATCGTATAACAATTTAGGGCAAAAATAAATTACATATGTAAGCTACCCTATCTTTCAAGTTAGATCAAACTGCACACGGTTTGCAAATTTGATTAAAATCGGTTAAGTAGTTTAGGAGTCCATCGCGGACAAACAACGTGACGCGTAATTTATATATATTAAGATGTGTAATATCGATTTATGCAATTCATTTAAGGTATATTGATGAATTATATCTGTTATCCCTATATCTTTTACATAGTAGCAATGCTTTGTAAAAAATCTATTTGTAAAATTTGCTGCAGCTCGATATTTCGTATCGCGTCGACAACGCCGTCACAAAAATACAATTGTGAGCAAATTTTAGTTCGTTTTTTGTTACTAACGTTTCATAAAAATACATTTGTAGCGGAAATTTTGTTGCTTTAAAACGTCATCAGTTTTTCAGCCGGTTATTTTCAGGTTAGGAAGGTGCAGGGATTAATACATGTTGGAACGTGTTAAGCTTCTTAAGTCGTTTGCGTATCCAGTTATGGTACGGTTGTGGTTTCACAAAATAATTAAGCAACGAAAATTTTACTAGCAATATACCACTGGAAATGAGTCGGAAGATAATTCACGTTATTATTTTACTTGAACCAGTTATTTTATTTATTTATCCAAATTATAGGTACAGTCAGCAGCATAAGTATCGGAACAAATTCAAAATTTCAAAACGCTTATATACGCCTTAAGTTAAACTGAAACATTTTTATTCTTCGTTTGAACTAAAGTAAATCTCTTTTATTTTATTTTTGTGAAGAGAAAAAAAAGATTAGTAAGAACACAAAAGTATGTAAGCAATTTGAAATTTTGAATTTGTTCAGCTACTTTTGCTGCTGACTGTACATAAGTCTCTCTTTTCCATTTTTTTCATATTCCCAATGTGATTAATTATGAGAACAAAATAAAAAATGATTATTATTACCATACGCCTATGAGGCCTATTACTACAGAATTAGTTTGTCTAGAATCTAAATTAAAATTCATTGTTTTGTTATAGCTATGGCTGACATTCGGTGCATCTCTGGCGTTCCTAATCATCGGTCTGGTGAGAGGATACTCCGCATCAGCCATACCTTCAATCGAGGCCACTGACCCTCACATCATCCAACACAGTGAACAAAAATCATGGATCGGTTAGTATTGCATTTTACCCTCAGGCTCATGACCTACAAACCTATAGAAAATGATTATGTTTCATAAAAAAAATTATGACTGTCTCTATGAGACAGTCATAATTTTTTTGGTGTAGTTGTATTACGGTACGACTGCAATGCTGAGGTCTTGGGTTGGATACCCGGGTCGGGCAAATTTATGTTGGGTTTTTCTATTCAGTATCAGTCCGGAGTCTGGAATTAATGCCCGATAGGCTCGCCCCCTGTCACATCATGGGACGGAATACGCATGGCGAAAAGTGGGGCACTAGTTGTGCCTCTGCCTACCCCTTCAGAGATAAAAAGCGTCGTTGTATGTGTGTTAAAAGTATTTTTTTTTGCATTTACGTAAACTTGGATGTTGTCAGGCAAACAGAAGTTGTATAATATTTATTACCTCCATAAACAACATTCTTTTCAATTTTCTCTACATAACTCTGTATTTTATTATCGGTAAGCTATATAATACTGCTATCCCCCGTGTAGCGCGTATGCAAATTTCCAATTCGCCGGTTATGATTGTGATATGGCTGATTGCCGCCTGTTCGTAACTATCGATATTATAACCGAATTGACAGTTCTATTCTAAAATTATAGAATAGAACGGGGACAAAACGAGGATAAAGAACTAACAAGTAATTACTAGTTATTCCATCTTGCATCTGCAATCATGAATTCTGCTTTGATATATCAGAAAAAAGGGAAAAATCGTTTATCTCTATAAACAACTGCAACTAATCATGTAAATTTCACATAAACGCCCTTCAAGTTTGTGCATTGATTAACAAGTATGCAATAATAGGTATTGAAACTACAAGTACACTCAATTAGTCATATGACAAATGGAAGTCATATGACTAAGTGAGTATACTTGTAGTATATACTATATTTAACTATAAATTTTCTAATAGATAAATTTACATAATGCAACAAAGGTGAACGTTAAATTTATTTATTTATTTATTTACTAGTAAAGACACAAAACAGAATACAGCCAAAAAACAATAAAGTACAATTAATGAAATTACTAAACTAGACTATACTCCACAGCATGTGTCCTGATCCAATTCAGACAAATTTGCTTGTGTGTATCCACCATTTAAAATACATATTGAAAGTTACAAAAATTATATTACATTGGATCCGAAACTTTAAATAAGACATACATATATCAAAAACTCACAAATGTAAAGACGACTACGAAAAACAAAATTATACAGACTTATAACATATTTTCCTAATATCCGAAAAAAATCGTGGGAATCTGCCGTCCATAATATCGAGAGAACCAGACAAGCTTGCCAATTCGTTATATGAGCGACACATTCTAACAATAGGATTGTAGAAGGAGGTATTATTCCTATACACATCAAGCGAGAAGATGTTAGGGTGACGTATTCTAAATCTTATATTAAAATTAATCAAAGAGAGTAAGTCGGGTGAATCTATGCGGGAATGGATAATTTTGTGGAGATTAACTATGTCAAAAACCTTACGTCTGCAATCCAGTCTTTGTACATTAAATCTCGCCAATCTTTCATTGTAGGATGTAAGGCTACGCCCAATACCACATCGATAGCTCAATATTTTTAGGCACCTATTTTGAATGCCCTCAAGGCGTTCAACGTGTACCGAGTAATATGGAGACCACACAACTGATCCATATTCTAGCACAGATCTTACAAGGCTGTAGTAGAGCAAGAGCATGCTGCTAGGCTTTTTAAATGGTTTACTGGTACGGACGACAAATCCAAGTAGTTTATATGCTTTATTCACAATGTAGTTGTAGTGGTCACGGAACGTTAGCTCCTCGTCAAAAATTATTCCAAGATCTCTGACGCTGCCTTTACGAGCCAAAACGTGACCTCCAATTTTATATGGAAACGAAGACTTGTTATGTTTTTTTGTGAAAGATATGGAAAAGCATTTGTTTACGTTAAGCGACATCTTGTTTGCAACACACCAATCGTATACTGTGTTCAAGTCATTTTGCAAACGCAAAGCATCGACATCAGAATCAACTATTGAGTATATTTTTACATCATCAGCATAAAGCAAACAGGGGCAAGTTAGTTTATCGATTAAATCGTTAATAAAAATGACAAAAAATAGTGGGCCCAAATGAGATCCTTGAGGAACTCCAGATGGAACAACTATTTCAGATGATAGAAAGCCCCTAACTGCTACCAACTGACTCCTGAGTGAGAGATATGAACTTATCCAACGTAATAAATCCCCGCGGATGCCAAGGGCATTAAGCTTATTACAAAGGAGTAGGTGGTTAACCTTATCAAAAGCCTTATGGAAATCAGTATATATAGCATCCACCTGTTGACGGTTAGCAAAAGCAGAACACAAGTAGTTTTTATAAATTAACAGATTACTAATTGTAGACCTGCGATTCACGAACCCATGCTGGCTGTTGGAGATATGAGACGAAACGTGGTTGTAGAGATGATTATAAACAAGTAATTCGAACACCTTAGCGAACGATGAAAGAATACTAATCGGCCGATAATTTTCACAAAGACTCCTATCGCCAGACTTGTAAATAGGAACTATAATGGCTTTCTTCCACACAGATGGAAACATGCCTGACTCAAGAGATTTGTTGAAAATAATATGTAATGGTGTAGAAAGTTCCCTGGCACAGGTTTTTAGGAAATTAGAACCTGATTAAATTTATATGTGTACGTCATTAGTGAATAATACAATGTAGTCAAATGTGTCTCTTTGTACAGGAAATGTGAGGAAATATTACAATTAAGGTCAATGTGCGAGCACTCTAATATGAATTGTAAGCCTTCCGATTAATGTAAATGATTTAAAAGTAGCATGACGTCGTTGTACTGGGTCTATTGAACCGTCGGAGTTTCAAAGTGATATTGGTTGATAAAGGTCGCAGGAACACGCTGGATTCAGGCCGCTTTTGACAGGTCCACCTGGAAATCTTTAGAGGAGGCCTATGTTCAGCAGCGGATATCATGTGGCTGATGATGATGATGGTGATTGGCTGTATATTTAAAATCAATTTTGAATCCACTCAGCGCACATGTGGTCCGGGATGACCTGGATTCAAGTTTCGGTCGAGCAGCTCTTTGTATGGGTTTTTATGGGTCTATGTTCGTTTTTTCACGAATTGTCCAGATCCTCTAGATGGGGTTGAAGTAAGAGAAGCGCCTGTCGCAAAAACTAACTCAACTTTTCCTGCAACATGCTTGTACAAGTGTGGTCCTCCGACCACACATTAGAGTCAGGTAAAAATAAAATATCAATAGATCAAGAGATTTAAAATATTATGTACTGGAATGATTTGAAAAATCACAAATATAAATTTTGTTTATTTACATTTTTTCTCGTTAAAGATACTCAACCTTTCACCCTTTAAAGATGTCTAGTATTGCAAAATTCACAAAAACCTTAGATAGAGCTGATCCTAAATATCCTTTCTACTAAAGAATTTATAAGTTCTGACAATTAAGACTGGAGCAACCTGCGTATTTAGTTTGATTAGTTATCTATACTAATCTATACTATACTATTATATAAAGCTCAAGAGTTTGTTTGTTTGTTTGAACGCGCTAATCTCAGGAACTACTGGACCGATTTTGAAAATTCTTTCACTAATAGGAAGCTACATTACTCCTGAGTGCTACTTTTTATCCCGGAAAAACTTTTCCACGCGGGCGGAGCCGCGCGCATTTGTTATATAAATCTACCCTAATACAAAATTCAAAGGTTCCGAATGTTCGAAGTATGTATTACTTTGTTACCAGTATAATATAATTAGTAAGTTTATTAAGATGTTTGGATATTTGTTCAAAGTAAGGCAGAAAAGACTGAACAGTTTTAAAAGAATTTCCTCCTAGATAATGTTCTGAATTGACGTATAGGATTTTTATACTGGAAAATTACACAGTAGGAATTTTATCTCGAGAAAGTTGTGTCACGCGAGCGAAGTCAAGGTATGCAACCAGCCCTGTATCATATACTGCCCATCTTTATAATTATTGTGTAAGACCAAGCAAAGCTGCGGGAATAACCTAGTAAGAAATGGCATTGATAGAAAAGTCGTAAGGATTATAAGAATTCGTATTCGTTAAGTGAGTAGCCACTCTCCATACATTTATGGGCCATAAACTCACGATAATGTAGAATTATAGGGGCTTGTAAAATATTGTATTTTATTGATATAGAAATTCAATGAGACATCCGTGTTTCGTATTCGAATTTTGAATAGACAAATACTAATATAACTATGTAACTCTTGTGCTGTTAACATTTTTTCATTTACTATGGGAGTGACAGTTGCTGCAAGTAAATGCTAAACTAATCAACTGATACAGCGAGCAAACTCGATCATTTCAATATTTTTCAGACTATGTGTAATTTATTCTATATGTATTCGAAATACTAGAGTCCTTTCTTTTGTCGTCATGTTGCTTTCATTTGAGAGCTTGCCTTTTTTAATTGCCACCTTAATAGGCTGCTGTACAGTTGTACTGTCGATGTAATCGAGGAATTTTTCGCTGATTTTTACGAGTAAATGTTTCGGCTGAAGGGACTTTGAAGAGCATGTTTTGGTTACCATATAATACTTTCATAAAAAAAAACCTTAAATTTCTTTAGCTATAATATAATAAATTATGGTTCTCTGAATCTCGGTTAAATTTGCTAGCAATTGGTTATATCAAGTTTGCTGGCCAGCAGGAGGATACATACAATTTAGCCTCTTTATGCCAATTTTGTCTGGCGTATTATATCCGTAAGTTATCAAATCATGTGGATAAGAAAGTGACAATTGAATGTTTTCCTCGAAAAGTGTTTACTTTATGTTTGTTTTGGAATTGCAAACTTTTAAAGCTTTTTAGCACCGATTTGATAATTCATTTAAGGTTGCTCTCATAAATTTATTGCACGTTAGTGTTACTGTGCTAATTTTTCAAAAGAGTAAGTTTGTTTATTTTAATGCTTGCGACCGGTTGTTCCGGGCCTGTGACTGTAAAACAAATGTTTAAGAATGTAGTAAGGATATTTAGACACGTGTAATATTGACATAGACTTATGTTTTTTTTAGGGATTTGTATCTATACGCATCAAGCATGCGTGTAGTATTTTTTTAATTATCCGACATTAAAATGGTCAGCCTGGTTTTCAAAAATAAAGTGAGCTTTCTAGGAAGTGGCCTGCAGGATTTTTGCTACGTTTTTAGCTTTGTGTAAATAATTTACAAGAATATTAATTATTATTTTTAACTCGTTCGACAGTGTTTACATCTGGCTGTATATACAAAATTACAACACATGATTTTTATTTTAAAACATTCGGTTTCCCTAGTAATAGACCAAATATTATTATCTCCCAGTTAAATCGATTTAATATTTGTTCTATTATGACAGTAAAAAGGTAACAAAGGAAACGTAATCAGTAAATGAATCAGATAATGCAATTAGTCTCCACTAATGTCAATAATTCTAAGAAAGACAGGGGAATCGCAGGAATTCAAAATTAAAATAAACCAGGAGAAAGTGATGAATATTTACCTCTGGCATTGTTACTGACAACAAAAATAAAGTATCAAAGCTACATCACTTTGATTTGCTAAATTACAATAGTATCAACCTGGTTTACCCTCCCGTTGGTGATAAAGACAAAATTAGCTGCATTGTAACTCTGTTACTAGTTTCAACATGTTTGACCTTTAGTTATAAATTGATTACAGTTAATGAGTTGAACATGACTGAAACCTATCCAGTGATTATCACATAGATGGATAGATCGAACTTTATTAAACCGAATTGATTTATCAATTAGACATGAGTTACGTGACTATGTAATTCATATAATAATTCGACGGGTGAAAGGCTAGTTCACTTAAGCGACATTTGTTTTTGTTATTGAGTTTTATAAATACTTATATGGAATCAGAACATTATTCTGTGTTTCTGAAGATGGTTAATTTTTTTCGTAATAAATGTCGCTTAATTTTTCAATCTTGTAATTAATCATTCTTGTCAGTATTCACCTTAGTTATCGCAACTCACTCACATTCCTTAAAATTCCACATAGATCCTCTCGATAATTTAGAAAGTATTCGGAAACACAATCCATTATAAGATTAAATCGTATTATGATTCTTGCCAGGATGCAGTACTTTTGTTTCGTTACTTATTACGCTACATAGACTGAACGCTGATCATTTAGGTATGCTAACTTGTCATTTTTATACTATTTTATTCAGGTGTCATTTCTATAAAGAAAATTTACACTTTTTGATATGTTAATCTGTGTACACAATATAGTGGTTAGCTTTGTCAACGTTAATTAACGAGAACGAACATCCATTAATGTTATTAAATCTTCAGAATTTCCAGAAGCAATGTTAGACGATGTCTCGTACTACTACTTGCGGCCCGTCCCGTCGACGCGACGCTAGACAAAAGTGCAGTCATGTTGTTGCGCAGGCGCTTACATTTCCTTACGACCGGTTTAAATAAACGATCCCTATCTTAATCTTCAATCGGATCCCAATAAACCAATCAAAATAAGTCATTTGAAATTAATAAAAAAGCTTTATTCTGATTGGTCCATTTTCGCCATCGATCGATTGGGAACGTTTATTGAAATCGGGGATAATTCGTTCGAGTTTCCACGAAGGATTTATGTTTTCAAATGTATGATGAATTCTTTTTTACAGGAGCAATACCACCGTTGGGCGCATTTGTGGGCAGCATGATGTCTGGAGCCCTGATGCAGCGAGCAGGCCGGCGCCGCACTCTGCAGCTCACTGCACCGCTCTGGGTGGCCTCTTGGCTAATACTTGGCTTCGCTAAATACTTCCCTCTTATACTAGTGGGCAGAATGATGTCCGGCCTCTGCGTCGGCTTCGCGCTGGCTCCCGCCCAAGTCTATGTAAGTTTAGTCGATTAATAATTTTAAGGAATGTCATATGCAGGCTCAAGTTTTGCACGAATTTCTTCCTTATAAGTTTGCTTTGTTTTAATTTGTTGAATGTTTTAATTGTAGTTAAAGATTTACAGGTCTAGTGCCGTGTGGCTGGGTGCCTTGAGTCTCCTTGAGTTCTATTAAGCATTTTTATTTTCGTAAAAGATTTGTCTAAACATATTTTAACGAAAAAATATGTTTTTGTATGTTTGTATAAACTAAACTCAAAAACTACCTTACCTTATTTTAAAAATTCTTTCACAAAAAGGATGCTATTGAGTTGTGTCGGC
Organism: Sphinx pinastri; assembly: GCA_947568825.1. Classification (NCBI taxonomy): domain Eukaryota; kingdom Metazoa; phylum Arthropoda; class Insecta; order Lepidoptera; family Sphingidae; genus Sphinx; species Sphinx pinastri. The sequence goes on from OX387620.1 coordinate 6,898,443, forward strand.
TACTTTTTTATCCCGGCAATGGGCGTTAACACAGGCGTAGCTGCGAGATATAGCTAGTATGGTATATTTTTCACACAAATAGTGGCGGGGATTGATGATATCGGTGATAGCCTAATTGGGAGTGGAACGGACTGCCGAGACGAATGTCCGTAGGTTTAAAACCTAAGGCACACACCTCTGACTGTTATAAAGTTATGTGCGTATTCTTTGTGAATTATCGCTTGCTTTAACGGTCAAGGAAAATATCATGGGCATACCTGAAGAGTTCTCTATAAGAATTTCGAAGGTCTGCCAACTCGCACTAGGCCAGTATTGTCGACTAAAGCCTAAACCCTCTCAGTAGTAGAGGAGGTCCGTGCCCAGCACTGGGACAGTATGTTTATTATATTATTGATCATAGCATAGCTTGTAATAAATAAATTAATAGCATAACGTATTATTATATTATTGATAGCATAACGTATTATTATTAAAATACGCGTGAAAACAATAAATTGACGACATCATTATTTGTTTGTAATGCCGCGCTTGTACTAGGTACTCGTAGTTGACATGCAACTAAAATGAGATTGTTAAAGTTGGCGCATCATCATCATCAGCCCTGTATTATATATTGCCCACTGCTGAGCACAGGCCTCCTCTACTATTGAGAGGGGTTAGGCCTTAGTCCACCACGCTGGCCTAGTGCGGGTTGGCAGACTTCACATACCCTCGAGATTCTTATGGAGAATTCTCAGGTATGTAGGTTTCCTCACGATGTTTTCCTTCACCGTTAAAGCGAACGATAATTGATAAACAATACACACATAACTTCGAAAATTCAGAGGTGTGTGCCTTGGGTTTTGAACCTGCGGACATTGTCTCGGCAGACCGTTCCATTCCCAACTTGGCTATCGTCGCTTACGTAGTTGGCGCATACTACGATTTATTTCCAAACAATGTTTTTGTATCAGAAGTGCGATATATTAGTTTATGATTGCGTATACATAATTATTGTCAGTCAATTCTTTGCCAGATTGTTTGTCACGAAACTACGCTAAAGAAAACTGCAGCCTATGGATGTGGTTAGGGTGGGCACGGCGATAATGGTATCGTAAGTTTTTCAAATGAATCTCGTGCGATTTTATAATCGCAGCCCGTGCAAAGCTTTACGTTCTAATATTTAAGTAATTTATTCAGCCAAACTTATATGCGTAAGATGTCGTCAATTTTAATACTCGTATCACAGAATACAAAATAGTAGGTACACGTATTCACACTGCCTCGGTGGCGTAGTTGTATTACGGTACGACTGCAAGTCTGAGGTCTCGGGTCCGATTCCCGGGTCGGTCAAAGTGATATTGGATTTTTCTATTCAGTATCAGCCCGGAGTCGGGAATTTGTGCCCGTGTAGTATTGCTAAGGAAAACGTGTTCAGCCTTACAAATCGTTTTATTCACTCAAACGTCACTCTGAAAGACAGACTCTCATTTTCTTAAAAAGTAAGTTATAAAACAACAAATAGGTCATATACATTACATCTCTCCACTACTATTTAGCGGTTAACATAACATAAATCTAACACTCAAGAAAAGAAACAAAACCTAAAACCCTAAATTTACTCTATGACAATCTACACTTTATAGTTTACGTTTTTATTTCTAGTTGACCTAACCGGATATCGTAAGGAAACTCCTTGAGGATCCAATTCCTCTATATCTTCCATGTCTGACTCTGCAGATTGATATTGCTCATCTTCGTTAGTTTCACTAAGAGGAGTCGATTTTACACAGTGACCAGTATCAGGCTGGCACGGCACTTCGTCCGCCAATCGAGGACAATCCAAACTATCGTCACTGTCTGACCCATCCCGACCAGACCATGGCCACAATTGATCGACATGTCTTTTCACCGAGTAATTCAACTCGGATAAATGAATCATAAACATCCTTGATCCAACTTGTTCCTTAATGATTCCTGATTGCCACGTAAACTTTTTTCCATTATTATAATATTGTTTTACTAAGACCTTACTACCTACATTAAATTTAAGTTTCCTTCTACCTCTAAATTGCTTATGCTGACTAACTTGTTGTGTAAGCACATTATCAACGGCAGCGCTTGACAGTGACACTGCTCTACCACTATCACTATTATCGGCTTCAACGCGTAACAAATCAAGCCGACAGCGTAAAGACCTTCCCAACATTAATTTTGCTGGAGAGAATCCTGTTGTGCAATGAACTGTGTTTCTGTAACCAAATAAAAACCTTCGTAATTTACAAGTTACAAGTTTTTGATCTGACGTTAGTTTCAGAATAATCTTTAATGCTTTTTTAACAGTTTTAACACAGTTTTCAGCTTGCCCATTGGACGCTGGATGGTAAGGTGCAATAGTTAGGTGTTGAATTCCATTACTTTCACAAAATAATTCAAAAACTTTAGAAGAAAAATTACTAGCATTATCAGTCACCAATGTTTTTACTAACCCGAATCTACTAAACATTTCACTAAGCTTATCTATAATTTCATAAGTGTCCGAACGTGGCATCAAAAAACACTCAATCCATTTAGAATAAGCATCTATTGCAACTAAGAAATCTTTCCCGTTTATTGTTAACATATCTAGATGAACCCGTATCCAAGGACGTTTTGGGTACGGCCATGGCGCCAGTGGAGCGCGGGGTGGGCTGGGCCGCAGTGTACTGCAAATACTACATGTACTTATCTTTTGTTCTATATGCTGGTCTATACCTGGCCACCAAATACGAGCTCTAGCTTCTGACTTCGTTTTAACAATTCCAAAATGTGACCTATGTAATTCGTCCAACAATTTTTCTCTAAATTTAGGAGGAATAACTACCTTGTGACCACGTAAAACGCACCCATTCTCGATTGATAACTCCAAACGACACAAAAAATAGGGTTTCAACTCATGATTACTTACTTTGCTAGGCCACCCATTTTTTATAAATTCCATTACTTCCTGCAAAATACTATCCCGCTGTGTTTCACCTTGAATATCATCGACCGAAATGGGCTTAGTTTGCATATCCGATATAAAATTTAATGACAAAGTATCAATACCCTTTAACTCCTCAAAATTGTTCGATATACCTGAATCAATTGTAGATCTGGACAAAAAATCAGCCACATTATCAATACTTTTAATATATTCGATTTTAAAATTATAAGCAGATAAGAAGATAGCATACCGCTGTAGCCTATTTGCGGCCAACTCCGGAATACCTTTCTTATTACCAAAAATTGTAATCAATGGCTTATGATCGGTCCTTAGAATAAAAGGAGTCATACGACCATACAGATAATGATGAAAACGCTTAATAGCAAACACTATTGCAGTGGCTTCTCTTTGAATTTGTGCATAATTACATTCCGCCTTGGAAAGTGAACGAGAGGCATACGCAATGACTCGTTCCGAACCATCAGGAAATCGCTGTGCCAGCACTGCACCTAAACCAGTTGGCCCTGCATCGCACGTTACAACTACGGAATATGCAGGATTATAGTGCGCCAGAACACGGTCCGACGCTAACTCTTTTTTAATACGCAAAAACGCGTCTTGTTGTGCCTGACCCCATATCCAGGTAGCATTTTTCTTTAATAGTGCGTTGAGAGGATTTAAAATACTAGACGTGTTTGGTACAAAACATCTATAGTAATTAATAAATCCTAAAAACGACTTAAGTTCATTAGCATTCTTTGGAGGAACACAATCAAGCATCGCTTTAACTTTTTTTTCGGATTTATGTAATCCATTTTTGTCAATAACAAACCCTAAATACTCAATGGATGGCTTAAAAAAATCACATTTTTTTGGCTCCAACCTCAATCCAGCTTCCTGCAATCTTCCAAGAACTAGTTCTAACCTTTCAATGTGTGAAAATCTATTCGGAGCAGTAACTAAAATATCGTCCAAAAATATACAAGTTCCTTCAATGCCTGACAACAATTGTTCCATTGCACGCTGAAAAATAAATGGAGCATTTGATAAACCAAACACTAATCGGGTATATCGGAACAAACCTTTATGCGTATTGATGCAGGTCCATTTCTTAGATTCATCTAATTCTAGCTGAAGATAAGCGCGGGAAAGATCTAATTTGGAAAACTCTACTCCGCCGTGCAGTTTAGCAAATAAATCCTCAATCCGGGGAATCGGATAATTATCCAAGTAAAGGACTTTGTTAAGGGTTACCGAAAAATCACCGCAAATCCTAATTTCACCATTAGGTTTCAAAACCGGAACAATTGGAGTAGCAAAATCTGAATATTCTACCTTCTCCAGTATACCAAGTTCAACTAACTTATCTAATTCTTTTCCTACTTTTTCTTTTAATGGCAACGGAACAGGGCGAGGCTTAAAAAATTTTAACTGAGCATCAGACTTTATTTTTAACGATATTTTGTATTTATTAAATCTCCCTAAATCGTTAGAAAACAATTCTGAATACTTGTTTTTTAACCATTCACAACTATTGTCAGATTCTAAAGAGTTTATGTTTAAATTACACAGTTCCAAATTAAATTTGCTTATGAAATCCCGACCCAAGAGCGTTGGTTGCTCAGTTTTTGTATTAATAACAAAAATGTTCAATTCGGACGTAAGACCTCCATAAGTTACTGATAATGTCAGAAAACCCAGTGGTATAATTTTACCGCCATCGTAAGAATTCAACACTACTTTACAAGGTTTCAGATTAAAATTTACAAAATGCATTTTAAAAACATTAAAAGAAATTACAGATACTGCACTTCCACTGTCTATTTCACACAATATTTTTTTGTTTTCTATCAATAAGTATTCACGCATCGGTTCGCCATTCACGCATTTAATATTATAAATATCATAAATACCTTTTAAAACCTCATCGTCATTCGCTGCCAAAAAATTATTACTTTTTATTTGACGTTTACACATTCTTTGCAAATGCCCTTTCAAATTACAAATCTTGCATTTGTAACTTACATAACGACATGTTTCTTTTGTATGACCTTTATACCCACATACGATACAGGAATTCAATGTGCGCATCGAGAATACTTTGTGATCTGGTACTTCTTCAACAGTCCGCGTACAAACTACTGCGGAGCGGGCACACCGTATGCTCTGTGCCAACTGTAATGCAGCTTCAAATGTTAAAGTATCCACATTTTCAGCGAATAATTTTTCCTTTTCTCTGGTATTTTCCAAGCCCAACACAAAGCGATCTCTTAACGAAGTCGGTAATTCTGCTTTAAAACCACAGTGTTGTGCTAAGTTGCGTACCCGTGCTGCCCAATCATTTAGTTCCTCACCAGGTCGCTGTACTGCTGAGTAAAACTTGTATCGTTCTGCAAAAGAACTCTTTTTTGCTACAAAGTGACTATTTAAATACGTAATGAGATCCTCGAATTTTACTTCCTCCAAATCAGTCGGGAACACCAAATCCCGAGTCACCCGGTAGGTATCTTCACTAAATGTCGTTAATAATAACGCTTTGCGCCTTTCACCTGACTCGTCGGACTTTTGAGTAATGCCATTAGCAAGGCAATAATTAACAAAACGACTCTTAAAAATGTCCCACTCTTGACCGTGGTGATCAAAAGTCAGACCACTGCCGAACATGGCAATTCCCATCATATTTTCTTTAGCCATTTATCCTTGATGATTCTTGGATAGTTCCACAAAATTTACCTCGTCGCCAAATGTAGTATTGCTAAGGAAAACGTGTTCAGCCTTACAAATCGTTTTATTCACTCAAACGTCACTCTGAAAGACAGACTCTCATTTTCTTAAAAAGTAAGTTATAAAACAACAAATAGGTCATATACATTACAGCCCGATATGGCGATAGGCTCGCCCCCTATCACATCATGGGACGGAATACGCTTGGCGCTTGGCGTGAGCATGCGTCGACGTATTCACAAGTATGAGGTCGCACAGTGGTGGCCAATTCATATTTTTCTTTGGATTTGTTCAGCTTTGTTTATCTGACAGCCAACTGAAGTAAAGTTGTGTGCCAATGATTCCTTACGTTTACGCGAAGATTAGAATTACGTTGAAATTAAACTACTATAACGGATTTTATCGCAGTTTTTTATTTTATTTTTATGTTTAATTTCAATAGTTGTGTGTCAACATTAGCTAATCACAATGTCTCTATGCACTGCGAAGACTGTCAAGCTGTAAGTACTGTCGTTGAAAACAGCTCTTTGTAAGCCGCAGTGTCGTCTAAGTGCAACGCTATCATTTGCATCAGAATGTTTTTAAACAAATGCTACAAATTAAATGATGGATATTACAAACAAATCGGAAACAGACGACGATCGGTCATTAAATCTCACATTCCTATCTCCATACCAAGTTTTATTGAAATCCGTTCAGTTGTTTCGGAGATGTTCGCTAACATACAAACAGAAAAGCAAATAGACAGACAAGCAGAAAAAAAATCTAAAAATCACTGATTTATGTTCTATTACTCTTATTTAGTCATAATCTTACTTATTTATTCTATTCTTTCAATGTAGAGACACACCGGGTTCTACTGCTTTGTTATACTACCTATGTATAAAGATGATAGTTTAAATATAATTTAGTAGCACAAAAGCATTATTCGTTTTGTTGACATAATTTTCGCTTTAAATACCACGGCAAGGATAGTTAATGAGTAAAATAATCAATATTTTTCATATAAATAGAGTTAACGTTATGAGCTGCTTATTTGAGCGGTTTATCTCCAAGATTAAACAACGGTTTCTTTTATAATTCTAATGTGAACAATTATTAATGAATAGTATTTTGTGCCGACAAACAAATCGTTTGTCAACTTTATCAATAAATAGTCTGTATTTATTAATAGCAAAGGGAATATTTACAGGATATCTCCCTGAAGTGATATACAAAATGAAGAATGTCCATTGTCTGATGTTTTACGAGCCGATTTTTGGAAACCGAACCCTTCTACATATAAGTAAATCATTCCAATTGGATCAATGGCGATTGACATGCTAACGCTGAAAGGCTTAATAATGGCAGGAGTTTAATATGGCTTAAAGATAATGCCATCCACGATGATGCGCGCCACTATTTCCCTAAGCAATTATGTTGTGGCCACACTCATCGCTATAACATTCGCTGTAGGCCGAAGACGATTTTTTAGGCCTTCGGTCTACAGCGAATATGCATGGCCATGCTGCATCGTTGTGGAGTTTATCACGATGTCAAACGCAAAAAAAACAAAATGGCGGCCGCGGTCGGTCTGAATTTTACGGTAGCCCAAGTTTTTTTTTATTGGTACCCAAGGATAATAAATTCATCTTTTCTTTTATGATCAGCTTCTTTTGTTTCCAAAGGATTGGCTCCGACTCGTAATTTGCTATGGATCCCAAAATTTTGTAATTACTCCACCCCACGTCTCGCCTTTAAAACGTCTAGTCTGTTACGGCACGATGAATCTTCGCCCGCGTAATGTAGTCAAGAACATCGTGTACGGGCATACGCGATGTTCCTGTCTTCTTTCGTGTATAGCCCGTACACGATGTTTTAGCGCGCCAACGCGACACAAATCTTCGCCCGCTAATGTAGCCCCAGCATTACAGTAGAAGTGAGCAACCTTGTGGTTTATTTCTGTAAATACCCACTCCATTACCTATGAGTGCACCCATACACTAAAGTAAATAATCGAAGTCCCGCAAAATTTCCACTCAAAAAATAGGTAGGGCGCGTCACCATGGATGGCATTATCTATACCATGTGGGCTTACCTATAATTTACAACATTCTACTACTTTGCTTTTTCGTGAATTGCTCGAGTTATAAAAAGCCTTGTATTAGTACTTGATGACAAGAACATTTCAACTATAGTCTCATATATGTACTTACAGTAGTGACAATGACAATGTAGAGACAAGTCTTAATCGAAATTCGCTAATCAGGAGAAAACTAGCATGGAGTGTATGTTAAGATGTATATAGTTGCATAACAACCAATTCTATTAGATTAAGAGATTATTCTCTTTTTGTTTGAAACACGTTAATCTGTATTTTGTGCTTACTGTTCTGATATTCCTTTTTACAAATAGCATCATTATCCCTGAGTGCTGCAAGCTACTTTTTATTCCGGGTACAGCCTTAAATACTACCGTAGCTGCTAGAAAAAAATTGTTTAATCAATACATTAATTTTAATAGGTACCATCTAAATGAATCGCAATGCACAATCGGCAGGGGGCGATCGTATCTAACCTCGCCCCCTGTCTAAACCTCATATATTGATAGCTCAGTACGACTCTGCAAAAATAATATACTGCTTGTGAATCACAAAAAATATTAGATTATAATATTAAAGTGTACTATAAGTTCTGTTCTGATCTGTTGTAGGCTGTAGCATTGTTGTAATGTTCCAGGTGAGCGAGTGTTGCGACCCGGAGATCCGAGGCCGGCTCGGCTCGCTGCCTACGCTGTCGATGTCCCTCGGGATCCTGTTATCTTACGTCGCCGGTAACTGGCTCTACTGGCGTTACCTCGCCTTTTTCTCCGCTATTTTTTGCGGTAATATTTGAACAATATTCTTTTTTATTTTTTTAAATTTCCTTTTTTTAGTAGAGGTGGCATACGTGCATATTTGTGAGGGATCACTTCTTATAAACATTAAAAATACTAAGAATAATCAATAAATCATAATTTATATCATATCTTATATAATCATAAGTCCATAGACTTGAATGATTATTATTTCTGTTAGAAATTTCGGCTTTTGTAAAACAGTGTTCGACTTTTTGGTTCCGTCTATTTGTAAATGCTGTGTAGCATCTATCTGAGTTATGAGTTTCGAACAAAATTATTTTTAGCGTAGAATAATGGCAACTTCGCTCGTTTTCTCCTTATCATATTAATTAATAGAAACTGATCAATCAAATCAAATCATTGTAATCCACACCAAATATTTTTTTTTCTTCTGCAGTCGCCCTATTTGTGGCTCTCTTCCCTCTACCCGAGTCACCAGTGTGGTTGGAAACCCACGGCGGGGACGCTGCGGCTTCGATCAAATGGCTGCACCTCTCTGCACGCGCCACTGCTACTGTCAAGGCTGACGAACAGGAGTGAGTAAAGGATTTTGACATTTCGGTAGTATAATAGGGATTAGATATGTATCAGTTCCAACCTGCGAGTAGAAATGTTTTTTTTTTGTAAATAATGTATTTGTGAAGTGATTTGTTGATGTAAATCCAAATCCATTCAGCGGTTTGTGCATTTACTTGTAACATTCATAGTACGTAGTTTATAGTATTCATATAGCCGCATTTTTCTAAAGCTCGATTATTGATAACGAGTCTTCTCAAATATATATATATACACACACACGCCTTTTAACCCCGAAGGAGTAGGCAGAGGCGCAACTAGTGCACCCACTTTCGCCGTGCATATTTAATGTGATAGTGGGCGAGCCTATGCCGCCATGTCGGGCACAAATTCTAGACTCTGAGCAGATACTGAATAGAAAAACCCATTATCCCTTTATCCGACCCGGGGATCGAACCTGAGAATTGCAGTCGTACCGTAAATCAACTACGCCACCGAGGCAGTCTTCTCAAATATATATCCAAATATTGGAGTACATATTACATAATATTCTGGCAATGCAATGCAATCAGACCTGTATTATATAATGCCCACTGCTGAGCACGGACCTCCTCTACTACTGAGAGGGGTTAGACCACGCTGGCCTAGTGCGGGTTGGCAGACTTCACATAATATTCTGGTAATATACAAAATCAATAGGTTTGCAATTTGCAATTTATATTAAACGATGACTATCATGCTAGAAACCCTATATAGGATTAATGCTTCGTGAATTCACTACTCAGTGTTCCTGATTAAGCCAAATTATTTCAGGAAATTGCAATATTGCTGGTAAACTATACCGTTTAATTAATTTGTGGGTCATTATTATGATTTGACAGATTTAAATGTTATAATGTGGTATAATACAGCATACTTTTGAATAGCAACAGCTTGCCAGCCCAGAAATAAGATATGGTGTGGAAATATTTTTATAAGTCTAGGTAAGCAATACCTGAATCTAAAGTTAGTAATTACTGTAACAAAGAAGTTTCTGGTACAAGGATTGGACCTGTCAATTGGTAATTATTACTGGTATCTTTATATTGCAGAAAGTCTCCAGACCCGGAAAATCCTCCCAGTTTATTCACGCGCAAGGTGTTCTTCTCGTCTGTCGTGATCAAGCCCCTCGTCATTGGCTTCGCTTTGCTATTCTTCCAGCAGTTCAGTGGCATCGATGCTGTCATATTCTTCACTGTTGAAATCTTTCAGAGTGCAGGTTGGTGTTCATACAATAACAAAATAAGTACTACAATATTACGTGGAGTCGTTCTTTGGAATTATAACTAATTTCTCGAAATTAGCTGTTATTTCTAGTCGAGTGTTCGTTTAACTGAATTTAAGAAATATAATTGTATTTGAAGTCGGTTTGAACAAATATTTTTAAGCATATTGTAAAAATGATATAGGGATATAAAATAAAAAATAAAATCATATTTAATCCAATTTATAATTTAATTTTAGGAAGCACTTTAGACGCCATGACAGCTACGATCATCATAGGCCTGGTGCAGTTGTTAAGTAATGGTGTTAGTACGATGTTGGTGGACCGCGCAGGACGTCGGCCCCTACTCCTGGTATCAGCAGCTATCATGGCCGCGTCCATGGGTTCTATGGGTGCAGCGTTTTACTTCAAATTCGACCCGGAATCATGGCTTGGGTATGTTATGTTTCCCTACTGTTCTGGTATGAAAACAAACAGAATACTGCTGATTTTAGGTTGTGTTGAATCTCTCTACCGTCAGACGATTCAAAAAGCGCAAACCTTGACAGTTACTTGTATTAGACATGACGGTAAATGATTTTTATCATAATCAGCCATATTTAATCCAATGCTGAACTAAGGCCTAAAGATTTCCTGACGGATCTGTCAAAACCGGCCTGTTTCCAGCAGTAGGATTAGGATATTTATACATTCTAATTTAAACGCCACGTGCTTCCAGTTTTATTTAGGAGTAATATATTAATTATGAACGGAAGGAGCTGTATGTACCTTATCACATTTAACGCAACAGCACGCTGTTACTTCACATCGGTTTTCTATGAGTAACAAATTGTCTGTTTTGCAGGTATTTGCCCATAGGTAGTTTGGTCGTGTTCATGATAGGTTTCTCCCTTGGATTCGGAGGCCTGCCGTTCCTGCTGCTCGGGGAACTCTTCCCAACCCACTATCGCTCACAGCTCTCGGCGATGGCGAGCGCTGTCAACTTGCTGTCCATGTTCTCTGTCATTAAGTCCTATCATGCGCTAGAAGTAAGTAAATTCGTTTTATTGGTGTCGATGTCGGAATAATAAAAAAAAATGGATCTTGATATATTGAAATTAAACTATTATAACGGATTTTATCGCGGTTTTTTATTTAATTTTTCTCCCGACGTTTCGAAGACTTTTCACAAGTTTACCAGTACAAGACTGCATTAAAATTGTTTCTAAGAGGTTAGCAGAAAATAACATCCCTGTTGAACATGCACAACTACTCCAACATTGCCTCACATCTGGCTATATGTTGTGGAATGATCAGTTCTATGTACAAGTTGAGGGGGTAGCGATGGGCTCACCTGTATCTCCAGTAGTCGCCGATATCTTCATGGAGGACTTCGAGGAGACAGCCCTGAACACATCCCCGGTCTCACCAAGGTTTTACAAACGGTACGTAGATGATACTTTCACAATATTACCATCTGACAAAGTAACTGCATTTTTAAATCATCTCAACTCCATTAATGATAAAATTCAATTTACCATGGAGTTGGAACAGGATAACTCTCTTGCTTTCTTAGATGTTTTAGTCATCCGTAATCCTGATCAGTCCCTAAGCCACACTGTGTATAGGAAACCGACCCATACAGATAAATACCTGAACGGTGAATCTCATCACCATCCAAAACAGTTAGCTACCGTGGGCAAATCTTTGTTTCAGAGAGCACAAGGAATCTGTGACGAGAAACACCTGGCTGCTGAGCTGCAACATGTCAAGCAAGTACTGCGAGACAACAAGCTCCAAATTCCACGCCGCCGTCACAGAGACCGAGTGAAACCAGCCACAGTTGATCGTGTCCCAGTTGTATTACCTTATGTAAGAGGAGTCACTGACAAGATTGGCTACATCCTGAAGCGCGCTTCCATAAAAACTTATTTTAAGCCGCCTAAGAAGATTAGTCAATTTTTACCACCTGTCAAGTGCCATATACCTCTACAAGAACCGGGCGTATACAAGATAGATTGCGACTGTGGCCTCTCTTATATTGGACAAACAAAAAGACATATAGGGACCCGCGTAAAAGAACATATAGCTGATGTTAAACACCGACGCTCTACGAAGTCTGCAGTAGCTGAACACTCAGAAGAAGGCTCCAACCATTACCTTAGATTCGACAAGCCACAAATCCTTGCCAAAGAACACCGATTCCTGCCTAGGATGATCCGCGAGGCTATTGAGATCAAAAAACATCCTAATTTCAATAGAGAAGATGGTTGGAAACTTGCACAAGCCTGGGACCCGGTCATACATCTAATTAAATCGGGCCCCAAAAGACCTGCTGCCAGACCTCAAGACATTGTGAGCTCTTACTGCGTAGACCGGACCGCAAACAATGACTAACATCTTTAAATTGTATAATTGTAAATTGAAGGTAGATTTGTAACACTAACTTTTCGGACCACCAACACCTCAGTCCGCCCCGTGACCACGAAGTGCTGCAAAGCCTTCGAAACGTCGGGAGAAAAAAAAAAAAAAAAAAAAAAAAAAAAATTAAATAAAAAACCGCGATAAAATCCGTTATAATAGTTTAATTTCAATGTCTAACATTCGCGTAAACATAAGGAATCATTATGATCTTGATATAAATATGAAAGTGGATCGAAATGTTTGTATGTTTGTTAGTAAACGCGAAAATTTTACACTCACATAGACCACGTCTTGAAATTCGTTTTTCCCCGGAAATATATGTATATCACGCATTCGTAGCCACAGCCAACACCTAGTATGTAATTAGTTACAAAAAATATTTTCATTCTTAATTCACTGGACTCAATCATTTGTTATAATATTATTACCGGTGTTAAATTCTTTGAAATTGAAGCTTTATTAACTCGATTTTAAGCTACACTGTTTAATATACATAATTAAACCGATTAACTTTATTAATAGACAACTAATAGTTGCCCCCATTGATTAGGTCAAAGTTCACACATTTCCATTGTGGTTTATAGCGTAATAAATTGCGTGTCATCATCACGCACTGATTATGTTTAAAATCATAAATTTATATCGTGTATTTTGATAATTTATTCGCTGAACTGTTTAGGCCGCGGCCTAGGGTGAGGCATATTTTAAAGTAGGGGTGCTACAATAGGGTAGTTGACTACTTTTTTTTAATACATTTATCAAACATGTTTGCCATTTAAAATCTAATAGAAAAAGAATTATCAAAATCGGCGCAATAATAATTAATTTCTAGAGCTTTGAAATTTTGTAGAAGGAGTTATCGCCAAATAAAAGTAATATCAGACTGTGACGTCAACGAGTGTCACCGGCCATAAAGCTGCGTGCGTGCGAAAGAGATAGCGCGATATTCCCACCACTCCCCCACTTTTGTTCACGCCAGTATTTTAAATAGGAATAACTGCTTTTTTTTTCAACCAATTGGAATGCTAATTTCAAAGAAGAATGTCTTTTTAGTTTTGTTTTCTGTTACATATAAAATAATGTACAAAATAGAACATGGGAAACTACCCTATTACAGTGCCGGATTAAGCAAGCGCGGGGCCCGTAGCAAATTTTTTTTTTTAGTCATAAATTCTATAACTCAATATACTTATATTCTAGAAAATAGATTTTTGGTATATGGTTACTAAATTATACTGAAAATAATGTAGACTGTTAACTTTACAAATCAATAGATAATTTTAACAATTTAAATCGAGCCATTTCAATTCTGCTACACATCCACACTAAGTGTCGGGTAAGAGTGCTTGCATATGCGGCAGACTTTTTGTAGAGCTGATTATCAGGCCGACTGAAATTCTTCACGTTTATACAAGCAACTTTTTGTAGAACTAGTGCGTTTACTGTATGATATTATTTAAATTATTTACGCCAAGGAAACAATCGGGTACCGAGTGTCTTGTTTTGTGACATCAAAAAAATTCAACGTACCACATTTTAACAAGTTTCACTCAAAAAATTACGCTCAGGCAGAGATGAGTGGGTTTAAACATGCGGGGCCCCCTTTCGCGCGGGGCCCGTAGCAATTGCTACTCTTGCTACGTAGTTAATCCGGCACTGCCCTATTAAGGTAAACTTTCTGAAGTGGCTTATAGTTAAGGAAAGTAAAAATTTGGCACCGGAACTACCTAGGTAGAACAATAAATAAATACACAGCAGTCTCAATGCGGGCTCAGTATTAAGATACAACAGTTGTCGTAATATAAAAAGTATGTCGGGATAAATTATATCTAATTAGAAAATAGTCGATTTAATTTAAATCAAATTTCATTTAAAGTTTTTATGATGATAATATTATGCCAGATAGAAAAAAAAAAAAGATAATATTATACTAATACCAGCCCTGTATTATATATTTCCCACTGCTGGGCTCGGGCCTCCTCTATTACTAAGATAATATAACGTTTTAATATATAATATCGAGGTGTATTCTCTTACAGTCTGTGCTGACATCTGCCGGAACGTTTTGGATGTACGCCTGTTTTTGCGTGATTGCGTTCTTTTTTGTTCTGTTCCTGGTTCCCGAGACAAAAGGCAAGTCGTTGGCCGAGATCGAACAACACTTCCGCGGCAAGAAGAAGAAGGAAGCTGTACAAATGCAAACTGTCCAAACAGTGTCCTAGTTCTTATTGTGATAAGATGCAAATTCCTATGACGCGAAATTGCGTTACTTGTAATTTAAGTATTTTTGTTGAAGTTTTTTAAGGCTATGAAAAAGGTGATTATGAGAAATAAATACTTTAAATATAACACCAATGAGTGACTCGCGATTAAATATGTAAAATAAATTTAAGCTATAAATGACAATATTAAAAGAAAATCAGCTTTATAGAATTAGTAGAGGTAAAAAAATATGGTGATTGATCTGTGGTGTTGATGATTATAAACCTTTATCATTGCCTTTTATAACTAACGATATATATCGCACCTTTAGGACGAAAACGACACAATTCAAATAATCAAAAATTGAGTTATCGTCATAAAATTACTTAAAACGAAATTTTCAATACAACTATAGTTCAAACACCGCCATATTCAAGCGGGAAAAGGACAAAACTCTTATATCGGTCCCTTGTTTTATTATATTTTCGTAACAAAGTGACCAGTTTTAAGTCATTTTATGACGATAACCCAATTTTTTATTTTTTTGATTTGCGTCGTTTTCGTCCTAAAGGTGCGATATTAAGGTTTAATTCGATGGTTGCCATATTTTCGATGTCATTATTTATCAATGTTACATGTGAGATGTTTTATGTAATGTTCTATATTTTTAATGCCCCTTAATTCGTAAAACATTTAATTTGTTTCTTTTTATGGGTATTTAAAAAGTGACTTTTGGCTGTGATCATATTATTTTATTCGAAAAATACAGCATCAACATGTTTTGCGAATATTTTTCACTCGAATATTGCTTTAATAGAATTGCGTAGATACTGTGATAGTTCTAGAATTTTACTTTCTTTATTTCAATTTACAGTAAATGATTAAATATTATGTTTTATAGTTACTTCATACTACCAAATAATATTGTTTATAACAACAGCATTAAAGGAGATGTCCGCTTGTTGTATGGGTGCTGGGCCTCAAAATCTAACCAGCCTCAAATTTATGGATAGATAAATTTGAGAAAAATATAGATCTTGGATCCATAAAAAAGTGTCTTTAGACGCCTCAATTTAGAACTCACTTTTTAAAAAACATTCATTATAAGTGTAGTTTTTAAGCAAAAGAAAATTACGTAAATCTCAAAATCGGATGACTTTAAAATTATACGATTTATTGCAAAGGCCTAGTTTTTGGGAGTACTAATATATATATAAAGTATCTTAGTTATAATTCCAAGCCCGTTTTTGGACCTTGTCCTTTAGAACTGTAAAAGATTTTCTTGGTCTAACCAGTTAGTCACCTTATAAGTGGGTATACTTGAATGTCAATAATTTCGTAGTTCCTCTTTCATCACATGCCTTCATATTATAATCGCTGCTAATCCCATTTAATTTCTACGCACAATTTTTCACCTACGAATTATTAACACTTTCTGCCGAAAATTATTTGTTATTTAGGCAACTAAAGTCATTGCAAGGTTTGTTTAATTTAAATATCAGGTACCTAATATTCCATTTGGTTTATTCAAATGAAAGTGTCACAAATGCGTTGTATCCTACTTCGATTTTGTTATAACTTTAGTTTTGAACGAACGGACACGGCCATGAATCATACACATATCATTAAAACTAGGTAAACTCGTACATCCACTTACCATTATAACATAATGTTAAATAATGAAGGAAGTAGTGCTAATTCCGTTAATTATTTGTAATAATGTTAGCTAATTACTTTACACGAGCTCTTGTAAATATAAACTGTAATAGTCGCAATTAAATATTTGTACATAGTATTATTTTATAATAAATAAATATACATAGAGAGGTTTTTGTATTCTTGTTAATATCTGCTGCAAATTGCAATCGATAGTCTTTCCACGGCGATGTTTTCTATAGCTCATGAATTAATTTAGTCTCCTAAGGACAGCGCAGATAAATTATGCATTCAAACTTGATTGAAGCTCTGCTCAAACTGATGCGCTTGCGTGATTTGGAAAAGAGATTACGGAGTATATTTAATGTACCTATAAAGTATTTTGGTTTAAAAGAAATTTATATCCGCCCCCCTCGTGACCATGAAAGCTTAAGAAACGGTAGAATAAACTTAAAAAACCGCGATAATATCCGAAAACTAGTTTTATTTCAAAGAAATTTATATTACAATACTTTTTTTTAGCTAATCTATGTTTTTTAGTGTTTTCGATGGAGTTATTTTTAATTAATAGATTCCATATCAGCCCTGTATTATATACTGCCCACTGCTGAGCACAGGTCTCATCTACAATTGAGATGGTTTAGGCGTTAGTCCATCACGTTGACTTAGTGTGGGTTCACATACCTTCGAAATTATTTAAGATAACTTCTCAGATATGCAGGTTCCCTCACAATGTTCTCCTTCACCGTTAAAGCGAGCGATAATTCACAAAAAGTGATTTACATTACTCGTATATTTACGTGAAGAAAAACTTTGTACCCATTTTTAAGCGCATTTTGCGCACCGAAGAATGTGCGATTTGGCATAATTAAAGATCATATTTATATATTACTTATTACTGGTATGTCTCTCATTATGTAAGATGCCGTCTGGGCGGGTACCACCGCAATGTCTATTTCTACCGCCAAGCAACAGTGTGCATGCACTGTTGTGTTTCGGTTTGAAGGACATTGTAGCCACTATAACTACTGAACTTAATGAGACTTAACATCTTATGTCTCAGGATGACGAGCGCAGTGGAATGCCCCACAGTACTTTGTAACTCAAGGTACTGGATGGTTTTGCTACTGTTTATGGGTGGTCGTATCGCTTACCATCAGGCGATGCTCGTCTCGTCATTCAATGCTATATATATATTAGGTTCTCCAACAGATTATGTATTGAGTTTACATAGGTGTAGTATAATGATAATAATATTCTGATTCACAACCAACTTAAAGGAGTACACAGCATTAAGTAAAGTATGTAATGCGTATTGTATTGTATTGTATTAGCCTATAATGACCCAATGTTAGGCAAAGGCCTCCCCAAGATCCTTCCATGAATCGCGATGCTGTGCGCGATGTAATGCGTAAACTGTTAAATTATACAACTATTATTTATTACATCTGAAACTAGAAAGTAACAAAAAATGTGACATACTTAATAAACAAACAAGAAAAGAAAAGAATTTATGTATAATATGTGTTAAAATTGTACTTATATTAAATTCGACGGTCGAATTTTGACCACTGGACGACTAGTATGTATTTATAAAACAAATCCTTGAAATATTTTTTACGAGCTTTTGCCTGCGGCTCCGCCCGCGTGAATGAGTTTTCCCGGGATAAAAGTCCCGCATTATATTTTCCCGGGATAAAAAGTTTATGTGTTAATCCAGGACATAATCTTTCCGTGTACCAAATTTCATTGAAATCCGTCCAGTAGTTTTTACGTGAAATAGTAACAAACATCATCCAGACATCCATACTTACGAACTTTCGCGTTTATAATATTAGTAGGATAAACTACGTATCCTTTACGTGGGTCGCGTAATCTCTACGTCAGTACTTTATGTAAAGTGGTACCATAATACACTCATATTTTTCTACATAATATCAAATTGTCTCCTACATTACGGAGAAATTGGACCATACGTCACCGAATTCTAAAGTATGCGTAGGAATTCTAAATATACTAGGTTACAGTCTATGGGTATTATTAATATAACTTGTATGTAACTGTCAAATTATTTATACCATAATTAGGTATCTGCTACGTTTGCAATATGAATGGTAATTCAATATTGTATGTAAATGTGCACCGATGTAACTTTTATTGCGGTTTACATATTACCATGTCCCTTTAATAAAGCTATTAGTTGAAAAAGTAAATACAATTATAATATAAACATTTTTGTGTCATTTATTTAGAGTAAACCGAAAATGATCATCTAGGACAAAAATTATATCTAGTAACAATTAAATAAAAAGCGATGATAGCCTAGTTGGGAATGGAACGGTCTACCGAGACACTGTCCGTAGGTTCAAAACCTCTGACTTTTCGAAGTTACGTGTGTATTGTTATCAATTATCGTTCGCTTTAACGGCGAAGAAAAACATCGTGAGGAAACCTACATATCTGAGAATTCTCGATGTGAATCTTGAGGGTATGTGAAGTCTGCCAACCCGCACTAGGCCAGCGTGGCGGACTAATGCCTAACCCCTCTCAGTAGTAGAGGAGGCCCGTGCTCAGCAGTGGGCAGTATATAATACAGGGCTGATTGCATTGCATTGCAACAATTAAATATGTAATAACATAAATAATTGTTATTTATATCGCTGTTCTACATTCTCGCACGATTCTGATCGACGATTTCAAAATTAACACAATGAATTAAAAGATGCAAACGTGGTTGCCAAACGTGATCAATTGGCTGCACATGTAGTGTGTACATGTAAATCTGTGTTGACAGGAATGTCAAAGGATCGTTCGACGACCGATGCGCTCCTCCCAAATCCCAATTTGTATTGCTGATCCATTTTGGACTGTTGACACAGAATTATTGTGCTGAACTTGGCTTTCCTGGCGCTACGGTTAGAACGCTACCGTTTGTAAAGGAGCTCGAGTTGTCTTTAGTAATGTTGGAATGGATTTAAATGTTATGTCAAAGGAACGGACTATGCTATAATCCTATATTTAGTAAATACAGGATTATCAAGATAAATAATTAAGGACCTCTAAGACCTGATTCATATAAGAGGAGGTTTTCGCAAGATTCATGCGAGAATATTAAATACTTCTTGCTTTCGTTATAGTATCATAAAATTGTTGCTTTGGCTTGTTTTAGCCACAAAGTTGAACAAATGGCGGGAATCACACGATGCGGCCTTGTATATGATTTTTCATATCCGCGCCATTGTCTTGCGAGAAATCTTATCTAAATTAGGTTATAACTAAAATACAGTGCTGCATGGATCTTCTCATTGATTACTCGCTTTTAAAATTACTACTGATTACAGACAACTCAACATTTCAAATTGACTACAAATAAACGTTGTCGTCATGTTGATCGTCAAAGTAATTCACTAATACCTACACGTTATAAATCTACTGGTATCTACTATGCATTTTATATATCTATTCTATCCGGTTACTTTGAGATTCTGTACACAAATTCAAGTCGATTTTTATAAAATACACTTTTCCGCGCGGGAATGCAGATTTGCTCATTATTTTATACAGGAATATCTAGCTAAGATAGATGGATGCTGCTTGCAAATTGCAGCCTCAAGTTCTTCCAATCTTTATCGTAAACCCTGCTTCATTGATATGCATTGATCAAATATTGTACGGTGCTTTTAACCTATAAAAGTTGGGGTTACTTAAATGTTATTTCTGCATATAACGTAGCATCTGGTTATGAATATATTTTACGTTGCTCCAGCCATATAAATCGATGGAAACTTAAGACAGGTAAAATATTTCAATATTTTTCACATACCTAAATTGTTCTTACTTAAAAATATGATGTTCTTATTTAAATGAACGGTACCTATTGTAATTTTATTTGGAAAATATCAACAACGCCAATTTATTAGCACGAAAGTGTGCCAATAACAAAAATACCATAAAAATTATAAATTAGCATCAACCAGACCAGTAAACTTTATCTTAAATACATTTTTAGAGCAAAACCTTGGCAAAAATGCTAGCAGGTCATTTAATAGTGATAAACGCCACGCAGTCTTACTATAAAATAATTGGAAGGTATAGAAATCCAGAAGTATTTACTCGAGGAATTAAAATTGCTATGATGTTATCATTCGTAGTTAGATTCCTTAAAACTGCGGAAAGACAAATCGTTGTTATTTTTTTTAATTTTTTTTTATGGCATTGAATGACGAGACGAACATGCCGTTCACCTGATGGTAAGCGATACGACCACCCATAAACAGTAGCAACACCATCCAGCACCTTGAGTTACAAAGTACTGTGTGGCATTCCACTGCGCTTGTCATCCTGAGACATAAGATGTTAAATCTCACTATGTCCCGTAGTTTCCTGTATACACTGGCTACCATGTCTTTAAAACCGAAACACAACAGTGCATGCTCACTGCTGCTTGGCGGTAGAAATAGACATTGCGGTGGTACCTACCCAGACAGACTCTTACATATGAGAGACCTACCACCAGTAAAGTAAGTAAGTTTAGCGTTTTGTTCATCAATACATATTATGTCGGGAGTTGTCGAAGTCGTTTTCAGGGTTATGAGTGTCTTTACACGCTCTAATGCTACCATTACTACTCTAAGAGAATTCGTCGCAGCGGCAACATCACACTTTCTGTCAGAAATACATACACGCACATGCTATATTCGCACTAAGCTACAAAAAATCAGAAGAGTACACATGGGATTTTTGGTGAAAATATTCGTTATTCATGTCATTTTTGGCACAATGTTAACAGAGGTAAATAAGAGTATGTGGTTTTATAAACATAATATCAAAATGACCCTGTATAATTTTATCAAAAAATATTCAAAATTAAGTCTTCAAAAGCACTTTTAAATCAAAATTGTGCTGATCTACTGGAATTAATGGTAACACTAAAAGCCTCGGCGGAGATCTCTCAATAATGTCTCAGTTTACTTTGTCTTAGCACCCGGATTGAAATCATTAAAGGCAACGCCAGGGTCGGAGCTGGAATTGAAAAATGAGACTGGAAAGTTCCATATAAAACTAATAATTTATTCTATTTCTGAACTGATTATATAGATAAGCTACTATTTATATTGTAAGTGGACTACTTCGTGGATAACGGTATGGTTTACGAAGTCGAAGCGTTATCCACCATGAGATATTTGTTGTCTGGTTCAAGGTATTTACGATAATGAAATACCACAGTGCTACCACATATAGAAACCTGAGATCTCTTTTGATATCCAAGTGAAATAACACTTTGTAGGACTTCTTTTAGCATATTTTCTCTCCACGATTAGTAGGCAATGGGACTATGAGATAGAGCATAACATTATCATAAATAGAGCAAGGCTAGACGTGTGTAGAGCATTAATCCACAACACCTAATTACGGTCTAACACAACATTGTAAATGACGGCGGTTCTCAAGCGTAAGGGCTTGAAGACCCTTGCGCCATCGCCGCATGCGCACGACTTTACTAACTAGAAGACGACACGAATGTACGTCATCACGGATTCTCAATACGATTTGCAAACGAACTGATTTATAGAACTTGATGTACGCTGACACGTTTTTGGAGTCGTGTTTGTGTTGTGGCAATAAATTTGAAACAAGGACGATGCACTATAACAGTTCTTGCCTTTCTATGATTTTGTAATTTATGGCTTTGTTTAATGAATGTAGTGTGTTAGATTATAGATAAAAGATATCTATGCACGTAGTATTTAACGTACTTACATCTCATCGCGTATTGAGTTTAGGTGTTTTGGTTTCCGTTACTTTTACACAAAAATGGAATCGTGGCTTATATTGTGTAGTAACTGAAATAATATAGAACTAGTTTGATACTCTATTTTATTTTACGCACACACTCACGCCTTTTATCCCCGAAGGGGTAGGCAGAGGCGCAACTAGTGCATCCACTTTTCGCCGTGCGTATTCCGTCCATTGATGTGATAGGGGGCGAGCCTATCGCCATATCGGGCACAAATTCCAGACTCCGGGCTGATACTGAATGGAAAAATCCAATATCACTTTGCTCGACCCGGGGATCGAACCCGAGACCACAGCATTGCAGTCGTACCGTAATACAACTACGCCACCGAGGCAGTCTATTTTATGTTATACATAAAGACAGGTTTTGTTTATATGGGATCTATTATATTCGATAGATTTATATAATAAAGAAAATAAAGCGTAATATTCTAAAACATGATTTTTATAACATCGACTTTGTTCCTGGCAGTATTCGTGGTGAGTCACCACTCACCAGTCACCAGAGTCATTTTGTTCGCAAAAGAACTATGTAAATTGTATGGGTTCGTTGTCTTTTTCGTCTAGTAAGCTTACGGACCGGGAAGGTTTCGAGTTTGATTCCTAGGTAGGGCAACTCTTTGTATGAGTTTTTGAAATCGATTTGCCGGAGGTTTTAATTTTCAAAGCCGGTTTATATCAGACAGGCGGCAGATCGTAATCACTAAACTTAATTCTTTCTGCAACACGCTTGAAATAAATTGTTGCACCGACGCCACACAGTGGAATAATAGCAAGCGGAGGAGAAGGAAGGATGGAGGGTTGTTATAATTAAACTCTAAAATCTATCTAGATCAGTTTTTACTTGTGCCAATTATTGATTATGATTTAGTTAGTTCTTTTATCATAAAATTTTATAACATTTAGTGATATGTTCATTTAAAATAAACATATCATTTATATTTCTTCATGAAACGATATTATGAAGATTTTAAAATTACGTGGGCCTTCAATGGTCCTGTTACCTTACAATAGTTTATTTTATTATGGATAGAGTCACTCTACATTTTCGATACTTACGTGTACAGCCGAAATGCCGGCTCTGACGAATTTCTACTACTGTTTTACAAAAACTGATACCTTTAGCCACAGTCAAAGAGATTGTTTAGACGCATTCCTTTTTAAAATTACTATTCATGTTTCTGAAAGGAAAATCACAATTCCTTTGGTAATGTAGATGTTCTTAGTGACCATTTATCAACAAGTGACCTTCTAGCTGCTCTACATTCTGCTAAAAAAGCAAATTCGGATAAGCACAGCTCGTTATCGAGATTTTTTTACTACATGTAACTACACAAATATTTATAGATTTCAATTACAAGAAACGTATTTACATCTTGTCGTAGAAAAAGGGCACAGAGCTAGTAAGTAGGTAAGGACAACCTTATTTTGGCCGAAGTCAGGTCAGGTAGAAAAAGGTTTTGTTTTATTGTACGCTTACGTTTCCATTTAATTAACCGCCTATCCTTACTATAAAAGCAAATCGCTTTGACACGAAAGTGCTATTTTTGGTTTTACCTCATTTATTGTTGAACTGCATTTTGAAAATTGTTGAATCAATAATTCGTAATGACAAAATTATGGAATGTTTAGATGAAAATGTTGAAACGTTTTACTTACCTGACTGTAAATAATATGTTATTCGATAAAATTACATGTGACGCATCTGATATCTATAAATAAAAAAAATATATAAATTCAAAACCAAAATAAACGTTATATTTCATAATAAAATCTTCGTAAAAAGTATCGTAAATAAGTCATGTAAGTTTGATTGCAGTTTACAAAAACTGGCTCGTAAAACGGACGCGGGGCGGTGTCGCACTCGGCAGATGTACACAGACCCACGATACGTGTCCCCTTACTATTGATATCACGCTCACCGACTCAATCCTTTGTATATAAACACCAGCTAGCCAGATCTAACGTATTCAAAACTGATACCTTTAAGGAACACGTCTTCTAGGTTTACGTTATTTTTGATGAAAATTCAGCAACAATGATTTTTGTAAGTTCTATTATAAGTGTTAAAAAGTATTATTTTATTTTAAAATTTATTTATCATTAATTAAAGTTTTTATTTCCAGTTTATACTTTGCCTAAACATACTGACGTGGTCATTTATTACATGTGAACCGCCTGTGAACAGCTACCTACCTCCTTCAAGAAATGGTAATGGCAGACCGTCGCCACAATACGGGCCTCCAGGCAGGAACGGCGGTGGTAACGGTGGGCATACAGGAAACCAATCTGGACGGCAACAAGACCCTCAGGCCAGCTATTTACCTCCAGGAGGTCGCTCAGGGAACATAGATACTCAATATGGAGCGCCTTCGTCTCAAAGCTTTGATCAGAAATTTGGACAGCAAGGCTTTGGTGGTCAATCTGGTGCACCAAACTCACAATACGGAACCCCTCGCCAAGGTATCTAAGTACTAAAGAGAAATATTATTGAAGTGTCTTTTCGGTTTATTGGACTATGAAATGAATTAAAAACTTCGACTTAGTCGACCTCATATTACTACTAAGGCCGTAATACTCGTGTTGTCTTCAGTTTTCATTCTTGCAA
The DNA here is from genome assembly GCA_947568825.1 of Sphinx pinastri. NCBI lineage: Eukaryota > Metazoa > Arthropoda > Insecta > Lepidoptera > Sphingidae > Sphinx > Sphinx pinastri. The sequence goes on from OX387620.1 coordinate 6,923,433, forward strand.
CTAAATAATTTGCTGTATTTCTGTTGGGTTCCACTTCGAGCTGACCACTCATTCATATATTTAATGAAAATCGCAATCAGCCTTTAATATTTCATCAAGCTGGATTTCTGTCCGCATGACGCCATGGATAATTTTTGGCCATTGGTAAGAAGTAAGGTGCAAGTCATCCACACCTAGGCCCTACATCCTCAAAGGACTAGGCAGAGGCGCCAGTAGATCTGGGAACTCAGCACGACAGTCGTACCGTAATACAACGACGCCACCGATCTGGTGGTAGGTCTCTCATATGTAAGAGTCCGTCTGGGTGGGTACCACCGCAACATCTATTTCTACCGCCAAGTAGCAGTGTGCATGCACTATTGTATTTCGGTTTGGAGGACATTGTAGCCAGTGTAACTACTGGACATAATGAGATTTTACTACTTATGTCTTAGGATGACGAGCGCAGTGGAATACCACACAGTACTTTGTTACTCAAGGTGCTGGATGGTGTTGCAACTGTTTATGGGTGGTCGTATTGCTTACCATCAGGTGAACGGCTTGCTCGTCTTGTAATTCAATGCCATAAAAAAAGTTCCAATTTGGCATAAATCATCATCATAATCAGCCACATGAACTCCAATGATTTCCAGACGAACCTGTCAAAAGCGGACTTCATCTATAGTGCATAAATCAGGCACTTATACTTTTTTATTTACAGGTGCCCCCGGATCTCGCGGTCAGGGTTTTGGACAGAGACCTGAGAGCTCTTACGGCCCACCAGCTAATGGATTTCACTCAGGTGGATCTGACGGTAATGGGGATCAAGGCCTGAGTGCTTATACCCAAGGGAATGGACAGGGTAGGTCTACCGGCGGCAGCTCTGGATCCCCATCAGCAACTTACGGAGCTCCCGGATTTGGCAATGGAGGTAATGGAAGAGGCAACGGCGGTGGACGAGGAGGATCAGGCTATGATGGAGGAAATTCTGATGTAAGAACATGATAAATATCTTCACTCGGTAACAATAAATTTTAGTGAACATGCATTATAACTGCATTGTAGTTTACCAAGGTTTGAGAATGATTTTAAATGATACATTACATTGTTTACAGAGTTTGATATATTTATTTGAGGTTACTTTAACAGATTTCATTGAAATTATTTTTTCAGGAGCCAGCTAAATACGAGTTTAGTTATGACGTGGACGACTCGCAGACAGGTACTAAATTTGGTCATTCAGAACAGCGCGATGGTGACCTGGCCACAGGGGAATATAACGTAGTACTGCCAGATGGCAGGAAGCAGGTGGTGGAGTACGAGGCCGGCCTGGACGGATACAAGCCTCAGATTAGATACGAGGGTTCGTTCACTTGGTTTGGCCTACAGTGTCATAGTTTCACATACACACACGCCTTTTATTTTAAAATCAGACTCCGAGCTGATATTGAGCAGAAAAGCCCAATAGCACTTAACCCGGCAGTCCCCCTAATAAGGGTAAAACCCACCATAGTGACCTACGTATGTCGCCTTCCCGGATTAATCGGAGAATATCCGGTTACCAAACAGGCCGACATAATTGTGTCGACTGGTGAAGACATACATGTCTTTTGTCAGTCGACACTCTATTAGGACCGCTTTCCTTTTACCATCCGCTGCAGTGGACACTTTTTGCCATGACTGTATAAAAAAAAAATGTAGCTCTAATTACGATAGTATCATCTATAGTTTAGCCAAGTAACCGGTAGGTTCAACGATAGACAAAGAAAATGGTAATTTCATCTCTTCCGACTTGTGCCTTGAACTAGTGGATGCTGGTTCATTTTATTAGGCAAGTCATTACCCTGCCTTTACGTTATCTACACGGGCCAGAACATGAATTTATTCCTCTAAAGTTTTGGCTTATTGTTTTACGACCGGCCCGGTATTTGAACTCGCCTTATTACTAAATCTACCCAACTAATCCCGATATATAAGGTGAATTTATTTGGATAAAAATATTGAAAACCTTGAAACTATGTTGCCTTTTTCATTTCAGGTGGTGGAAATGGCGGCGGATCTGGTTTTGGTTCAGGTATCTATATGTGTTTTTACATTATTTTCAAATTGTCAATAATACCGACGTATATAAATTATATGCCTTTCATGTTCTCATCATGAAATCTCAGGAACTGTTAAGCTGTTTAGATATATCTTATAACCAAAGAGTTCTAAGATTATATAGAGGGCACATTAGGAAAATTGTCATCCAAAAATTTAGAGCATGTTCGTCAGTAACTCAATCTACCGAGAAATAGCAAAACACCTACGTAAAATGCATTATATAGAACATATTTTGACATGATCGTAATGCGCAAATTGGCATATTTCCTTCTAAAATGTTGTTTTCTTTACAAAATTTAAGCATACTCAGACGTCTTGTGACTTGTCACACGGACATGTCATATAAGATAGCGACTTATTACCGATTGGTAATAACTTTTGCATCAAAAATTTGGTCCTGATGTCCGGTCTATAACTATACTGTTTAATGTCTTTGCTTATAACTAATAAGAAGTATTAAACCGTATGTCTGGGTGTTTGCAACCTCGGGTATATAATTACTTGGTTTTGCTCGCGGCTTCACCCGCGTGAAAAGCCTTTCCCGCTACAAAAATCCCTAAAACGCTATACCAATGTATAACGTCACCTGTGCGAAACCAGCGTCATCTATAAAAAAACACATTATTTCCCATAGGACTAAATTAGCGAGATAAAAGTAGCCTATGTATTAATCTAGGACATGGTCTATCTGTGTGCCAAATTTCAACCAAATCCGTTTAGCTGGTTCGTTCTAACAAACATCCAAACATTTTCACAAACTTTCGCTTTATAATATTAGTAAGATTAATTTAAGATGCCTACGACATATTATAGTTAATACCACTCTATCATAATTACCCAGTCTACCATCATACAGCTCTATTTGATAACACATAATTCCAGGTTTTGGTGGCGGCCAGGGTGGTGGTCAGGGGTACCCTCAAGGGGGACCAGGAGGTGACGGCGACCATGGTTTATCCGGAGCAGGTCAAGGACAGTCAGGTTCACCAAGCCGGTATCAAGAAGCATCCTCCTTTTCCCAAGCGGATTCCGACGGCAGCATGGGGTATCCTGGCGGCCGACCAGGAAGCCAAAATGGACGAGGCAACAGTTCAGGACAAGGTTACCCGGGATCTAACAATTCAGAGAATGGCGGTAGTCAAGGGTACCCCAGTGGTGGCCCACAAGGAAATAGAGGTTACCCTGGAGGTTCACAAGATCAAAGGGGTTCCCAAAGCAACGGTCGACGAGGTAACGGGAATGGCGAGGGCTACCCCAGTGGTGGTCCCAGCGGGGCTAGAGGTTCAAGATATTAAATAAAATGCAGAACCGTTGCGATATCTGACAAATGTGACTATGGATAAAATAGTATAATTTTGTATTCATATTAAACTTTGTAAGTACGTAAAATTTTATTATTATTTATATCACAATCATTTCTTACACACATCCCTACATTAATATGTCACAAACGTATTATCAAAAGCATTATGATATTATTAATCTCGTGCTTCTTTCTAATATTCGTGCATTTTTGTTACTTATTGGTCAATGCGTTATTTATACCTAAACTTTGATAATCACTAACAGGCTGACCTGCTTAATAATATCTAGAGGTAGACAAATATATAGAGAGTTTGTGGAAACCTGTTAAAATTATGTTTTATAATTCGCATCAACAATTATAATAATAGTACTTCGACCATGCGAACTTCTAGTGGACAAAAATAATTGTAGGCAAAGGCAAAACTAAGCAATACAGTGGACCGGGGTCGTCAATACAAGTGTTTATTAATTAAGTTAATAACATAATTACTTAATAGACTACACAAACATAAATGCATTTACTTTTTTGTTATTTTTGGTCACAAGTTATTTTAAATGCATAACGTAAAACCAAAGAGTTCTAACTATAATGCTGAATGTCTTTACGGGAAATGAATGTTCACGCAAATAATGACATCTATTGACAACTGATGACTGACTGCCTTTCTCACTATGATAAAACCTTACTACAAATTATTTCACCGTGATGCACCATTGAGCCAAACACGGCCTGTAGAATTAATAAATTAATATAATTTATAAAAAAATTAGATCACTTTAGACTAGTTATTACGAGTATCAACATTATACATGAAATCAAATTAGTTATAACACAGAATACTACAACTACACTACTACTTTGTTATGAAAAAATCAAACTTATTACCTACATCACGTAAAATGAATATCAAAAACCTCACTGAGATAATCTATAGGATCCATATAGATCTCAACAAAAAGGAGATGTCCGCTTTTTGTATGGGTGCTGGGCCTCAAAATTTAACCAGGCCCAAACTTTATGGATATTAAAGGTGCAAAAATATGGATCTTGGAACCATTAACAAATTTTGATGCCTCCATTTATAACTAACTTTTTAAGAACGTTCATGTTAAGTGTAGTTTTTAAGCAAAATAAAATTACATAAATCTCAAAATCGGAGGACTTGAAAATTATATGATTTATTGCAAAGGCCTAGATTTTGGGAGTACTATAAAAAATATATAAAGTATCTTGGTTAGAAATTTAAGCCCGTTTTTGGACATCTCCTTTTAAACCACTACAGTTACCATATAGTGCCTATACGGAGTTCTTACAGAATCACTTTACATCATAATTCTTAAAACGATACGTGAACCGTACCATAAAATTCCAGTAAGGTGCCAAGCATTATTCATGCGTGCCTAAAGCCCTCCACAGTGATTTTTAGTCTAGACGTAACAGAAACATGAACCGTAAAAAATGTACCAAACGGCCAAAGATTTCCAACTAACCTAGCGGACATTTTGTACAACTTTTTAAATATTATATTATGGCTATTAGCAGTAATACTGGCAGCAGAAGCGTCGAGATTGAATTTTTTAACCGCATCGCGTTATCTGTGGACAAAAAACGGTGCTCTTATTGCATTAGCTTTCATGATTTATGAAAAAAGTAAGGAAATAAGTGAAGATCTTTAGTTTTCTTTTTGCAAGTCTCCTATGTTTTAGTGCAGGATAGATATTATTCCTTTGGCAGTTCTCGGTTATAATCAAATCTCTTACTAGTGAAAACTATGACACAGTTCCAAATGAAACATTTTTAAACATGTATACCTTGACAAGAAGACAATCCATTCTAATTACTTCGTACATAAATTAGGTTTTTATCCGGGTATGCATTTATTTGAGGCTAAGTACCAATATTCAATTTATTATATAACCAGCTGTGCCCACAACGTCGTCTGTGTAGACTTAGACTTATCTCAGCCTATCTTATAGTTCATACCCCTCCCCGTAACACGTGAAGCGTGTGGCGCGTGTGAACCATATGACCATATGTTCCCAACTTACCATAATATTTTACACAGAATAAAGCTTAACACTTTTCGGTAATTAGATATTGAATTCAATGAGTATTTTTAAGGTGATACGCCAACAAACATTTAAGGAACACACAAAAAATTCTAATATTGTTTTGCGTTCCATTGCTCATTTCTGGGGTCCACCAGTAAATTTTTTACAAAAATATTTTAAATGATTATCTAAATAGATTTTATATATAAACATACTTTTCATAAACGTAGAGTAATCGTGAGCGTGATCTGTAATTCTTCTGCTTGTAAATCTTACCTACATCTGCGGCAACAGGAGACGGAGTTTCCATAAAGGGCAGTGCTACGTAATGCACCGAGCTTGTTTCCCTTTGATAAAGCGGAGCTATTGTTGCCTGACACTGTAAAATGGCGTTCGGATTAATTTTACAATTTATAAATAAATGTAAGTATTTGTTGTGATTCGAATAATAAAACTCGATATTGTGTGTCAATGTTGTTTCTTCATAATTTGGAGATGTACGAGTGCGTGAACAAGCTACTTTAGAAAAGATTTTAGTTTCCACTTTAAAAATAATATCTTTTATACTATCGATCTTATTATTTAACTTGAGAATTAAAGTTTAAGTAGAAAATAACATAAGCGAAAAAGTAAACCTACTTAACTAGTTTTGAATATAATAGATAATAACAAAACATTAAGATTTCTAACTTACATTTCATTAAAAACGTTGATGTTAAGAACAATAATCTTTTTTTATTGTATTGATTGGCAAAGTATTTGGCTAATAAAGAGATAATTACATCTCTTACCAACCGATAATTTATATGGACACGCCTCCACCATAAAAAAGAACTCACCTTAAGTCGCATCGCTCCGTCATTAAAATCTGACGGAGCAACCCTGAACCTCAGCTGTAAAACAGTCTCCACGGCATCAAGGCGTCGAGTGGACACTCTTTGCCAGGGTCCTAAGAGGAAGTGCCTAGGCGCTGGCCGGTCGTTAATCAGCCATTTAAGATGAGCTTCGGGCCGAGATGCAGACGACGTGCAATTGGCAAGGACTTCATCGTCTACGAAGTACCGTTTTTGCAGTCCTGTTGTTTGTGGACCTCTGTCTGGGAGTACTGAGAAGGATTAATCAATAAACAAGGGTTAGAGCTATTTCTGAAAAAAATAATTTTATTACGTTAGACTCTTGCAGCTTGCTCATACATTTGACTGCTTAAAAAAATCAGTGCATGCAGACTATGGAGACTTAAATAAAATTTATCATATGTAATCAAAGATTTATCCTTAAATTCTATGTAGGCGTTTCTATTAAAATTTCGAATCCGATATTCGATTGAATTGTAATCTGCGCCCGATTTGGAGATAGACTCGATATTTACTAAAACCCTAATTGCGCTTTTTTATACTCGTGCAAATACGTGCTAATTAATGTTATTATGGTATTTAGTGCTATCTACTTACGGTGCATTGTAATATATTTCTGACTGCTGACAGTATCGAAGTTGGGTGCCTCTCCCGAGACCTCGCAGCTGTACAGGCCAGCTGAATCGCGCGTCAAGTTCACCAGCGCCACCTCTGTGCCAGATGACCGAGATTCCTAGAATGATACTCTCGTCACAGTTGTATGCAGTGATGAGCTGGCTATGGAGCGCCGGGGATTCGATTCTCAGAACGGGACACATTTATACACCCGTGAACATTAAATTTGGTTGTGGGATAAGTTCCGTTAGCAGAAAATGTTAGATTTACTGACTCTAGTAGTCAGTAATAATTACAATGCAAACAAAATATATACGTTTGTGCGTGAATACTTAAAGTTTTGAAATATATCTCATGAAACAATGGTACACACATTGGGCAGTGTGATTTACTGCCAAAAATAACAAAACACGTATGAGTTTAACACTTCACGCTTTGATATATTTAGTAAAGTGACCTATGACCGAATGGCATTTATACAATGTACGTTTTAGTGGATAGACGGAGATAGATGGAGGTTATTAATATATTTATAGTAAGCGTTTCACCCACGTGACATTAGCTTTGTATTATACATAGGTATACAAATTTTATGTTTTATAACACGTACTTCCTTACTTAAGGAACACGAAGGTTTTGGTTTAAATTTAAAGTAATTTGTGTGTATTTAAAATTGGGCCAGCAATAAGTCTTACTTTTTCTTCTTTCTTTCTTTTAATACATTTTTGTGTTTTGGGAATACTAAAAAGATCTTTTTTGTCAGGAATAGTCAAAGTTATTGTTACTTTTGCCTAAAGTATCATTTGTGTGGTGGCAACTCGTAATACAGCTGTGATAGATTTACCTTTAGCGACGTTTGTGGCTACTCTTATAGTTATTATTTTAGATGTTACTGTTACATGAACAAACTGTATAAGAATATTGAACATCTAAATTCAACAGGTTGTATCATTGTTCTATTATGCGACCTCACCAGGCAGACGCGCTTAAGTAGTGAATTTACTGATTCAGTAGTACTGAATCAGCGTCGCGCGTTTGCATCGATGCAATGTCGAAGCGATACTAAATAGATATCATTGGATTGATTCGCTACTATATACAATTGCAAATGCTACGTACAGCCATAGGAATGATACAGTCTAGCGTTAATGAAATGCAGGAAAAAGTAAAATTTATCTGCAATTTACAATATTATATTAGCTAGAAAGTTATGCGTCTTGGTTTACATGGAGATTGTGGATTACAGATTTCGTTGAAACTTAAAACAGGTTTAAATTACTATACAGATTAAAACGAAATTTACGATTTAGACTATCCTTAAACTAGGGCACGCCGAGGTGTAGCTTTAAATCGTCGAATAGTCTATGGTTTATCGCTTTACCAGTTTTTGTAATATCAAATTTGTATAAACCATAGTTTACAGAGGTTTAAACCTGGGATTTAATTAGACCGCTTTTTATAATAAGACGGTTAGTGTCTCTACTCTGTAATGATCTCTGGAGGAGGAGAATATAAAACTTGCAACCGAGGCACAATGAACTGCTGGCGTATGCTACTCCTAGGTACTGCTATATTCTTACTTTCTTTTTACTAGATCCACAATAGCGTAATTCTTTACTAATGACAATAGAAACACTGCAGACTAGAAATGTATAGTATATAATATTCCTTAATACCACACCAAGTAGACATAGTACATCGATACAGTATATGGGACTAGTCAAAATAACGATACCTATTAAGTAACCAACTTACATCAACATAAACTCCTGGCCTGTTAAAATGAATCATGGGCGGAATGTTCATCGGCAAGTATTTGAAGAACTCGTCCGAGTCCTTGTACCACTTCACCGAGTAGAGCATGTCATCCTCCAAGTCATACTGGCAGCCGAGGAGTGCGGAGCCCCCCTCCCGCTCATGCGTCGGTACTCGCAGCTCCACTATGCGGACACTGGTCACTGAATCTGAATACATACAGAGCATCACGCCTTTTTCTCTTTTCAGGGATAGGTAGGTGTATCACACCCACATTTCGCCGGTTTTGTTAGGTCCCATGTAATAGAGGGCGGGCCTATTGCCATTTACCGGGCCCATTTTCAGACTCCGGGCTGATACTGCATTCAGCACTACAATCGCACCATAATACAACTACGTCACCGAGGCAGTCATGTAATTTAGTTATACTGAGTTTTTCTGTTCGTATCAGCTCGGAGTCTGAAATTTGTGACTGATATTGAAAGGCATACAACACATGACAAAAGTTGCGGAGATAAAGGCGTGATGTTTTTGTTTAATTACTGGGCTTCCTAGATATGTAATGAGTCATCTTAAAGTGAAGAGGGTAGTGTAGTCCAGTTCTTTGTAATTTCCTAGTCTTGTGGCTAGTGTTCATGGGCGTTCGTGATGGTTATCAACAGGCGTCATGATTGCTCGTATTGTCATACATTTATACAAACTATTTTCAGTCAATAAAGCCAGGTGTAAACTATAAACTCAGTCAGTTTTCAAAATATTACACTCATTTAAGTAGCTTATTCAGGTTACAGAAGGAGCAGATGGCGCGTCTCATATTAATAATGTCTGTTTTAAAAAAGTATCAATACATCTCAAATAATCACAATATTTAGATACAAAACAATACACCATTAAGGGAAAACATTTGAGCAATTTCGTACATGTATTATAATTACACCTAATTAAGCATATTTATTTAAATAATTTCCGATATGGTATTTAAAATGTGTTCGGGCGGTTCTGATACTAACATATTCAATATTGATCATATAAATAGGGATGATCTTGGGATTTGTAATGGTTCATAAATATGCAAGCGTTATTAACATCTAAACATCCTTTCCGGGCAAAGGCTGGGCTACAAAACCGATAACACATTTTGAACTCAATTACAATATTATTATGACATTCCATAACTATCATCGACAATAAAGAAGCGAATTTCAAGCGTAAAGTTTAAAAAAATATGAAATACAAAGTATAAGAGACATTGTAATCGTATAATAAAAAGAAACTAAAATGTACATACCTTGTCTGCACAATAGTAATAAAACGAGGAGCGCTGGAAACATCTTCACCTGGTATTGTCAAGTTTCACAATCAGTTACACTCACTTCAAACTATCCTCATTCTCACTTCACAGCATGATATTCACAATATTGTATTCAGAAATAAAGATTACGTGAACTTGAAATTTCATTAAACCACGGTTAGTTTGGTTGAAATAGGACAGCGAAATTGTGTTCGGTTCTAAATTTAAATCCGGTCTCGTCTGTCGCACGCATGCGCGCGACACGACGCTGCCAATGTCAAAATACTGCCATAATCATAATATTATTATGCCGTTAAATATTTTTTGCATAAATTAAAAAGTTTGGGTTCCGCATAATGTAAACAATAGTTTATTTAAATTTGTTTTTGTTAATCGAGTAGAGTTTCTAAATGACGTGTCTGCTAATTGTCTCCTTGATTTTGTTATTTATATATAAGACTAAATTTTATGAGCTGCTGTTGAGTAAAGGAAGAATTAAATTGCACACACACACACGCCTTTTATCCCCGAAGGGGTAGGCAGAGGTGCAACTCGTGCACCCACTTTTCGCCGTGCGTATTCCGTCCCATGATGTGATAGGCGGCGAGCCTATTGCCAATGCACTCGTACCATAATATAACTACGCCACCGACGTGAAATAAATTGCAACCGATATTATAAAAACTAATCAGTATCAAATACAGCTTTATAACCACTTTGGGAATTGAATTTTAAATCTTACGGAACCCTTAATAATGCAGGCGCTTTTTTACGGAAGTACCTCCTTTTAAAAGCTAACGCGTCGGGAGCTTTGCATTAGGGTAGCGCTGTTGCATATTTTGATAACTAGAAGGGGCCAGGGGAATGACTCAGGGCAGAAACATGTTAAAAACACAATAATAATGTTCGGTGTAATATGACCGAACACCTTAGTTAGCATAAATGCACGCAGCGCATTTACTTAAAATTGTAATGTTTTGTGAGTAGCGTAGTAGTTGTAACACAGTCTGTTCCGAGGCAGTCGGGTTCAGTCCTCGCTACCATAACATTTAACATTAAGTGATATCAAACATTAACATTGAACATTTGTAACATTTGTGACGAACATTAAATCCATGAACATTACTGCTCATTCTATCATTCAACAACCACTGCACCCCCGCTCTATACTCGTACATTAATTTTTTGGTCCTTCGACGGGGCCTCGCGTGGCGTGTAACTACGTATAGCCGTAAGAGCGAGGTGGTGAACTGAACAGTTAACTAACAATCTGTGCTAGTGAAGTGTGAGGTGTGCAGTGTTAACAACTGGTGAGCAATCGCAGTAAAGTCGAGGATCAACAGATACGCAAGTAAAAATTTTCCTTTTATTACTCAACAACACTTCTAACAAGCAAGTATCATGGCAGACATTGTGGACATCCAGGCATTGATCCATGAAAACATTGTAAAACTTGGTATTAACGTTAAGAAAGACAGCGCCGATAGAAAAACATTAGATTACTTCAAGAAACGTTTGAATACTTTGGACGAATACTGGAAAGAGTATCAATTCAACCATGATCGTATTCGCATGGAGGTAAGTCAAACCCACCCTTACTTTGTACAACGAGAGTATGAAAAAGCAATAAAGGCGTACGAAGAAGTGAAAGCTATAATTAACCAGCAACACAAGAAATTGTTGGCAAGAACAAGCGACCAGGTAACAGGTGAACAGCCAAGAACCCCTACAGGAGTAATATCCGATGCGGAACCGGTACCCGGAGACATCAATGCGGAAGCAGGACCTAGTGACACTAGACCGGGGGTTAGCAACACAGGTACAAATAGTAAGATAGACGACCTATTGCGGCGTCAATATGCGAATTTTAAAGCCTTTTTGCGAACAACATCAAACATAGACGTGGAATCAATTACGGAAAAATGGGAATTTAAAGATACTTTAAAAACTCTGCAGTCGAGATGGTCAGCTATAGATAGCCTACATTGGGAAATTGAGAGCGAGCTAGATGGAGACAATGAAACATACAGTATGATGTTCGACAGGTACGAAAAACAATTTTACAATTTAAAAAAGGCCATCAACACAGGCATGTGGTCTGTCGCGCATAGAGATAATACAACTCCCCAGCTTGACATTCCTGTATTTAGTGGCAACTACGACAAGTGGGTATCGTTCAAAGATTTATTCACCGAAGCTATTCACAACAATCCATCTATGTCAAAAGCCCAAAAAATGCAACATTTAAAAAGTAAGGTGCGGGGAGAGGCTGAACGACTTATACAACATCTGCAAATTAGTTCCGACAACTACTTGGTGAGTTGGGAAATTCTGAATAATCGTTACGACAACAAATACCGCATATTTTCCTCCTACTTAAACATTCTGTTAAACATTCCTATCAAGCAACAAAAATCATTATCTCACATCAAAACAATGCATGATACTACGCGGGAATCTCTTTATGGAATAAAAAATCTAGGAGTTGACATAACATCATGGGACCCGATGATAGTCCATATTTTAGGTCAGAAACTAGATTCGGAAACATACGATGACTACCTCAACACATTAAAGAATTCCAAAGACCTTCCAATTCTAAATGAGTTTCTAAGCTTCTTGGAAAAGAAGTTTACAAACTTAGAGACAGCCCAGAAAAAGCCAGATAACGGGGCATTGAAACTTACATTTCAAGCAAGAAATAACCATCAACCACTTTCAAGTTTAAAGAAACATTTTAATTCGTATAACAAACCCAGAAATTATAATAATGGGAACATCAACAACCCTATTGCGAAAGCGATGCACGCGTCAAATTTTAATTGCCCGCTTTGCAATAACCAACATGGCATTTATAATTGCAAAAGGTTTTTAACCCTAGACGACGATCAAAAATTAAAAACAGTCAACAAATTGAAACTTTGTACCAATTGTTTATTTAGCCACGATGGAAATAAATGTACATCGACCCGAACATGTCGAAAGTGTTTATCAGCACATAATACGATTCTTCATGACGCATTTATGAAATCTACGAATTTATCGACCCAAATAAACAACAATACCCGTAATCCAACTACTCAGCACCAAGAAAGGCGCAATGAACTCATAGCCGGTACATCACACGTGTCGCAAGAAGACAATTCGGAGATATTACTTGCTACAGCTTTGGTAAAGGTAAAGGCTTCTGATGGCTCATATTATAATTTGCGAGCTTTGGTTGACCAAGGTTCACAAATATCGCTAATCACAGAAAGAGCAGCCCAGTTGTTGAACATAAAGAGACAAAGATGTAAGGGTGTCATTTTCGGCGTAGGTCACAAGGAGAACAACTGCAAGGGGGTAATTTCTATAGAGTGTGGTTCAATGTACAACAACTTTATGTTCGAGTCAGAAGTTTTCATCATGAAAGATCTTATTAAGTGCCTTCCTAATAAAAGTTTCACGAAACCTGCATGGTCGTTTATTAATACCGTACAGTTAGCTGATCCAGAGTTTTACATCAGCCGCCCCGTGGACTTGCTACTTGGAGCTGACGTCTATGCAAACATTGTTTTGAGTGGAATGATTAAGGCGGATAACGCCTATGAACCTTTGGTTCAACAAACACAATTGGGATGGTTGTTGTGTGGTAACGTGAAAACATACCATTGCAACGTAGTTGTAAATAACGTCGAAGATATCCAGAGATTTTGGCAAGTTGAAGAAATTAGTGAATCGACCAGTCTCTCGGTAGAAGATCAAGAATGTATTCAGTGGTATAATGATACCACAAAGCGTATAGAAGGTGGGCGATATGAAGTCCGAATACCACTAAAAAACGAATTAAAACACAAACTGGGATTATCGAAATCAATGGCAATTGCACAATTAAAAAATTTGGAACAACGATTTAAAAGACAAGAACAACTGTCACAAAAATACAAAACCTTCATGAGTGAATATCTAGAATTAGAACATATGAAACCAGAAGAAACTAATAGTACAATAGCTATTGAATGCTACCTACCGCATCACGGCGTGCAGCGAGAGGACTCATCAACCACCAAATATAGAGTTGTGTTTAATGCATCGGCCAAAACGTCAACAAAATTTAGCCTCAACGATATAATGTATAAGGGACCAAATTTACAAAAGGACTTACAAACCTTGTTATTGCAATGGAGGCAATATCCCTATGCATTTACAGCTGATATTGAAAAAATGTATCGCCAAATTCTCGTCAACAGTACTGATCAACATCTCCAAAAAATAGTATGGAGGCAATCACCAGAGGAACCTATACAGACTTTCCAGCTTACTACTGTCACCTATAAGACAAAGGCAGCACCCTTTCTAGCAATCATGACGTTAAAACGACTGGCGTCGGACGAACGAAGCAAATATCCGGAAGCAGCAGCTGTTTTAGAAAATTCTTTCTTCATGGATGACCTTCTACATGGGTGCTACAACATTAACCAAGGAAAACGTCTAATAAGTCAATTAACACAGTTATTGAAATCAGGTGGATTCAATTTAAGGAAGTGGACCTCGAATAATCACGAATTATTAGAAAACATAATTTTAAATACCGGCGACTCCATGTATAATTTTAAAGATGAAGAAACATCCAAAACTTTAGGATTGTGCTGGAGGCCAAACGAGGACCATTTTACATTCAACTGCGAATTCACAAAGACCACATCAAAATTAACAAAACGCAAATTATTATCGGAGATTTCGAAATTATTTGACCCGTTAGGGTGGTTAACACCTTTATCTACGAAAATAAAATTACTTTTTCAAAAATTATGGAAAACTGATCTACAATGGGACGATACAGTGTCAGACGAAATCTATAATGAGTGGTCTAAGTTAATCGCAGATATCGAAAACATAAAAAGTTGTGCGATACCAAGATGGATTTTAACCCAAGAAAATGACGTCATTGAACTTCACGGTTTCTGTGATGCATCCATTGAAGCTTATGCGTGCGTGGTATACGTGCGTACCAAAGGGACAAACAAAACCGTAATAGTCGCCGCCAAATCAAAACTGGTACCATACAAAAAGGCGATCACATTACCGAGAATTGAGCTTTGCGGTGCATATTTATTGTCGAAACTAATGGCAAAAATTACAACAAGCATCAATTGTGGCCACGAAATCTACGGATGGTGTGACTCTATGGTCGTATTGGGTTGGCTGCAAGGTGACTCGACTCGCTGGAAGCCATTTGTGGCAAATAGAGTTAATACAATAAAGCAGAATATGCCAAGTTACGTTTGGCGTTATGTAAAATCAGCTGAAAATCCAGCAGATTGCGCTAGCAGAGGTATAACAGCGACCCAGCTGGTAGGAAATCAGTTATGGTGGCAAGGACCAGTATGGCTGTCAACATACAATGCTAACAAGGATCACGAACAACATATTTACAAAACAGAAGAGGAAACAAGAGTTATAAAACAGGTCAACATTGTGCAACATCATAACGTAATTATAGAGGACTTATTACAAACTCATAATTCGTTTAGAAAAATCGTACGTATACTCGCATGGATACATAGGGCATTGACACCAACTCTGCGACGTAAACATTTACCAGGCTATTTAACATTATTAGAATTACGTAACGCTCAGTCAGCAATTATAAAATACGTGCAAAGGAATGAATTTGCAGACGATATTGAGAAATTACTTCGAGATGGAAAGGTTAGCCCACGCAGTAAACTATTAAATTTGAATTGTTTCATTGACAAGGAAGGCCTATTGAGAGTGGGAGGACGCTTAAGGCACGCGAATATAAGTGTCGAAATGAAGCACCCGAAGATCATTCCTGCTAAAAGCCGGTTAGCGGAACTTCTGATACTAGAATCTCATTTGTTAACATTTCACGGTGGGCCAAAACTAACTTTGGCAACACTCAGGCAACAGTATTGGATACCTGGAGGAATCAACAGCACTAAAGCTCAATTAAGAAACTGCATTACTTGTCGAAAATATGAAGCAAGAAAACAGTACCAACTAATGGGTGATCTTCCTGCGGCCAGAATAAATCAGGCCCCTCCATTTTATCATACAGGAGTAGACTATACAGGTTTCTTGGAAGTTAAACTGAGCAAAGGAAGAAGCGTGAGAGCAACAAAGGGATACGTAGCTGTATTTATATGTATGGTAACAAAGGCCGTACATTTAGAAATAGTGTCTGACCTGACTAGTTCGGGATTTTTAGCTGCACTTAAAAGGATGGCGGCGAGAAGAGGAACACCACGACATCTGTATAGCGACCAAGGAACCAATTTCATCGGAGCAAATAGAGCCTTGCAAGAAGAATATAGGCTATTGAAACAAATCCACGATGACAAATTACAAGCCGAAGTAGCGGAACTAAACATATCATGGCACTTTAACGCACCAGCTTGGCCAAATGCCGGAGGATTGTGGGAGAGAGCGGTTCGAAGTTTGAAATACCATCTAAAAAGGGTAATTGGAGAACAAAGACTAACTTTCGAAGAATATGCAACAATCCTTGCCCAAGTGGAAGCTTGCTTAAACTCAAGACCCTTATGTTCGCTTACTGAAGATATAGAGGACTTGGAATATCTAACACCCGCTCATTTCTTGACAGGAAGATCTGGCTTAACTATAATTGAGACTAAAACGGATGCTCGAACAAGATGGCACTTAACAAACAGTATTTTTCAGCAAATCTGGAAGAAATGGAAACTGGAATACCTAACCCAGCTAACCTCGAGAGACAAATGGCTGAAACCTCAACGAAATTTGAAGATTGGGGACATGGTTGTGATACATGAAGACAATATTCCAGCAGGAAAATGGTTGATGGGCAGAGTGATTGGCTTACACCCAGGGAGCGACGGATACATTCGAGGGGTGACGTTAAAAACCCGAAATGGCGTAATTAAAAGGCCAATCGTGAAACTTTCTGTCCTACCTCTAGAAACTACCGAACAACAATCAACTTCATCGGTAACGAATCCAACAGAAACAAGAAGAAACAACCTAACTAAAGAAAACAAAGAACATACCGGAACAAAAAAATCTGCTCACGTTACCTTTTCGTACATAGCATTGGCGCTAACATTTCTCATGAGTCTGTGTAGCAGTGTTAACGGCTCCTACAATATCACGCAGTTCGGAAAGGAACAGTCTTTGTACTTTGATCCGATTGCGAGTCTAAGTTTAACCAAAGATATTTGGACCTTAGTTATTTTCTATGACATGTCTCCATACTGGGAAGGAGTACAAGCACTCAACAAAATAACGAATTACTTAGACATAACATGTAAAACGATAAGTGATGAGCACTGTAACATGATAGTAACACAGCTGTTTCACGAGTCCAATGAACTGAAATATTATAATAAACTTTTGATGACACAACAGTCGCGCGAACACGCCAGACAGCGGCGCGGCTTAATCAACGGAGTTGGCTATTTAGCAAATTCCCTGTTCGGCGTATTGGACGAACGGTTCGCAGAAAAATACACTCAAGATATCGAATTGCTCAGACGGAATGAAAAACACATCGTCGACTTATGGAGAAATCAAACTTCAATAATTGAATCAGAGTATAACCTTCTCAAACGAACGGAAGACATCATGAAACAACAGCATAAGATTATTAATCAACATTTAATTAATCTGGATAAAGTGTCAAACAGACTACAACAAAAAATTAACAACATATCTTTACTCCAGGATTTTACTTTAATGTCACTTACCGCAACCAATTTGTTACTAAACCTAAAAGGAAACCAAGACACTATCCTAGATATACTCACCAATATTCATCATGGCCAGGCCAACATTCATTTAATCACACCTGCTCAACTTCAGACTGAGCTGACTACGATCTCTGCGCATCTATCGGATGATACTATGTTGCCAGTTGAACCTCATAACGTTAAGAATTTGTATCAACTTTTAAATTTGAAATCAAGATTCACTGAAAAATATTTTATATTTGAAATTACATTCCCACTTATTAGCCGAGATCGCTTCAAATTGTATAAAATAATACCTGTTCCTCATCAAATCGGGAATACAATGAATGAATTTATTCCACTGTCAGAATACATCGCAACAGATTTGAAAAGAGACACGTACATAACCATTACCAAGGAAGAACTGTCCCTGTGTACTAAACATGAACTATGGATATGCGATTTGAAAAAGCCAGTTTACCACCAGAACAACGGTAATAACTTTTGTGAAATAAATAGCAGAACTAAATCATGCAAAGTCAAAAGGTCAAGATGTAAAAACCAATTGATACCATTAACAAACCCGTCTCTCTATTTGTACCACTACTGTAAAAGCTACCCCATAAACATAATATGTCAAGATCAAATCCAATTGGATCAGCTATCCAAAACTGGAATAATGTACCTAGAACCTGGTTGTTTATTAAGGGGTCAAGACTTCACTCTCCATGCTCAAAGAAAAATAGAGAATAAAATCAACATTAAAAACAATGTTTTCGTACCAAAATTAGACCAATTGAACTACGTACTTAATAGTTCCATGCCGTTTGACAACCTTCCTAACATTACGGAATCCAATGAGCTAGAACTAGAGTTAAACAAACTCCACAAACGCATAGAAGCGATGAAGACCAGCCAAGCAGAATTAGGAACGTCATTATCTCCTCACGATGTTCACCTATACTCGGTGAGCTACATCATGGTGGGCGCGAGTGTGCTGGCAGCAGGCGCCCTGTGGTGCCGTCGCTGGCAGCGAATGCGGGTGCGCAGCGCCCGTATCTCTCCGAACATCGAGCTCCAGCCTACCTCCAGTCGTATTGAGAATAGTGTGCGAGTGCAAATGAGGGCTGACGAGCGGCTTAGTGTTAAATGTTCTAGTGAAAGTGTGGGTCCAAAAAGAGCTAGTGTCCTAGACAATAGTGATAGCGCGCAACGGCCAATAGTTAACTGTGGATCGAGTGAACATGTTTATGATAAGATAAACAAACCTACATTACTAAACAAATCGTGCTCGCCTATACCGAGGCAACGATTTTAGATAAAAATAATTTTACATAGTATAAAGTATAATTGATGTCCAATGTTTCAAATAATATATTAGCTTTAAGTTCTATTTCATCTTTATCTTTTCGGCGCCCGGAATATGTTCGGTGTAATATGACCGAACACCTTAGTTAGCATAAATGCACGCAGCGCATTTACTTAAAATTGTAATGTTTTGTGAGTAGCGTAGTAGTTGTAACACAGTCTGTTCCGAGGCAGTCGGGTTCAGTCCTCGCTACCATAACATTTAACATTAAGTGATATCTAACATTAACATTGAACATTTGTAACATTTGTGACGAACATTAAATCCATGAACATTACTGCTCATTCTATCATTCAACAACCACTGCACCCCCGCTCTATACTCGTACATTAATTTTTATGCACTTAGTTCCGTTTCGACGAACAGTACTTCAAAAATGTTAATTATGAGTAAATTAACTATAAGCTGTATACGTAATGATGTAGAGTCTATATTTTTTTAAGATAGTCTGGTAGAAATAATACTACATATTGTACATGTATATTGATTTATAAAATAAACTTAACTCGTTAATAACGTGATGTAACCAGAATTGAATATTTCAATATGAAATAACTCAATATATCTACTACATAGTTATGTAATAAACTATTCAAGAGATTTCTAATTCACTGAAGTCCAATACTCTATTAGTCGTTTCTCTGATCCATAGAGATTTAATTAAAAGTTGAAACGTTTTCCTAATAATTCCTCATGCCGTCGCGGCGCGGCGCTGGGTCCAAATGATTATTTAGTGTTTCGTTTTAGGCCTTGCGAGTAGTTTCTCACCGGTTCAATAGATGTCACTAGTATGTTAGCAGAGTTTTTAGTGCAATTACTTTTCATTATAACTCGTTTCTCGTCTCACTTTAGTGGTTAAGTGTAATAACAGTGAAGATGTATCTTAATATTATTCTTAAGTTTATTAGTTTCTCTCGGGGATTTATTTGAAAAATGCTAGACGTTACTTAGCTCTATTCTCTATGGATTTCGTGGTGGCAAGAGCTAGAACTTGGTTAATTAAAACTTATTTTAATATTTGGCTAAGGAAATTTTGAACTTAATTCTAAGACAGAGAGCAGGATGTGGTCTTATCACACTATAAGTAGGATAATGAATACAAGTGGACAACACAAACGAAAAGATGAAAATTGTGGAAAGTGGAATTCAAACGTGCAATACTAAGATTATTTTGAGATTTGAGGAAATTGGGTTTAATAGTCTTGCAGCCTATCATATCATCGGTCGGAACACACATGGCGAGAAGTATGCGGCTTGGTTGCACCTCAGCCTACCCCTTCGGGAATAAAGGTGTGAGGTGTGTGCGTGGTTTTAATAATTGCTCATCAAAACAATACAACAAATACCATTCCCAAAAAAAAAAAATCCCCCGGTGTTTGCAGTTTATCAACACGGTACGAGCATATAATGGAATTCCTTAATACGGAACGTGTTACCTATACTTATAACGAGCTGTCAATGAAAATGACAGTTGCTTCAACAAATTGCTGAACTATTAAACTGTTAATTAGTTGCCTGTAACTTCAGCTGATTGATAAACTTTTCAACGACTAGAATTTTGCTCGTGGCTCCGCCCACATGAACGAGTTTTTCAGGGATAAAAATCCCGCTTTATATTTTCCCGGAATAAAAAGTAGTCTATATCTGTAGCCTATGTACTCGCTGATAATGTAGCTTTATATTAGTGTTATTTTTTTTTAAATCCGTCCAGTAGTTTCCGAGTTTATTCATTAAAAACATACAAAAATACAAATATTTCCTCTTTATATATTTGGTATAAATTAAATCATTAGATTGTAACAAATAGCTGTGGGATTGGTTCGAAATAAAATATACATCGATGCCAAATAAATTGTTTCTTTTATTCTGTATTCTGTCTACGTCTTCTTTTCGTCGTTAACTCACATCGTCTGTCATCCACCCTTCTCTCTTTCATCTCGCTCACGCACTTTACGTTCCATTCCATGCATCACACGAACATTCTATTCCCACATAGATTATAGCAACTGCACACAAATACACTATAGGTGATGCCTAAGAGAATATTATAAAAAATACTCAAGAAATATTAAATTATGAAGCCTTTTATTGTTGTATTAATAATGGGTACCAAACATAAAATAATATCGATTATATGATACCATAATTACGTCATAGCTGAAGAAGTAAGATTATAATACTTTAAAAATAAAGCCAGTGCAAACGTTGCGTTCCAATGACGTTGCTTGTCGGATTGTTTAACCGGTTACTTACAAATTATACGAATGCCA
Organism: Sphinx pinastri; assembly: GCA_947568825.1. NCBI lineage: Eukaryota > Metazoa > Arthropoda > Insecta > Lepidoptera > Sphingidae > Sphinx > Sphinx pinastri. The sequence goes on from OX387620.1 coordinate 6,944,732, forward strand.
AAACTGTTTAATGCATCGATAAATGTACCTTTTTTCAACTGCGGGATGCTACTATTGTAAACGTCAAATCTGTGAAGATGTCTGTATGATTGTATGTTATATATGAATCTGGATGACATTTCTCGCACAGATAGACCAAGTCCTGGAATATACATAGGCTGGATAATAAATAAATATATAGAGTCAAATTTGTAGAATCATATTTTTTTAACCTTATGGCAGCAGATTAAGTTATTAGGGGCGTGTTTCAGAAGTTACAAGTAATTTTATTTGAGAGTTATCGTAATGCTAACGTAGATAATGTAGATAAAAATGATAAAACAGCTAATGTAGATAGCGCTCATTTTATTACCATGTATTTGGAAGCGTAGATTATAGTGTGATTTTGTATTTGGTCGGCTCATACTTACATTTATTTGCCGAACATTTACTCAGAACTTGTGAAACAGACCTTTGACATTTATTTTTTTTTTCTCTTTGGCAAGGCGCGGTTTGCGCATCTGCCAGGGTCAAAGTTTTTGGAAGTTACATATATAATATTGCTTCTTTGTTATCCTCAGTAGTAGTAGTACTATGTCGAAGTAAAGCAGTGGCTACCTTACCAAGACTTTATCGAGGAGTTTTGGCGGCAACAAAACAAACACTTGACTAGCACAGTTATTTCAATTCACTTCATTTGAGCCCTTTAATAGAACTATATTGGATAATATACCACCATAATTATGCAATATAACACTAAGTATCACCAAAATAATGAATTAAAACAAGAGCACCTCATGACACTACCAAATTCCCGCCAAAACTCTCCGACCTTTGACATAGTTTCAGCTGTCAGTAAAACTTTTGTCAATATGAATGTAGCCGCTAGGGTTGTCAAAGATTTACGTGTATTGGTGACGTAGAACGGACTTTTTCGGTAACTCCATTGATGAAAAGCGCATCGACACGGAGTGGGAAGAGCTCTTCAATGCTATCATGGATGGTTGTCGAAGTAGAGCCGTACACGTTTTTAACAAAAAAAAATTCTTTTCATAATTTGTTGAGGCGTTACGTTGTTTATATAGTGACACTTGCAGTAAATGGTTAGTAAGTATATATCAATTGTTTTTGTATCTCGTATTTTTGTAAATTAAAGCATTAGATCATTTATTCAAACACCTTTGTCTTAAATTTGCGTAGTAATCGAATAGATACACCTAGCGGTTCTACTCTCAATAGGGTAGGCGACTCCTGTTATTAAAACATTTATTAAAAATTTATGGCATCCAAAATCTAACGGAAAATAATTTTCAAAATTTGCGTAATCATAAGTTATAATATAATGCTTTGAAATTTGGTAGAAGGGGTAATTGTCTAATAACAGTAAAATCACACTGTGCCGTCACCGAGTGTCACCGGCCATAACGCTGCGTGCGTGCGAAAGAGATAACGCGATATCCCCACCACGCCCCCACTCTTGCTCACGACAATATTTCAAATATAAACAACTGCTTTATTTTTCAACCAATTTTGATGCTGATTTCACAGAAGAATTTATTTTTTATATTATTTTCTGTATATAAAGTATTGTACAAAATTAAACACAGGAAACTACCCTATTACAACTATCAATCTATGCTACACTAATAACTAGTAACGATTCAATGCCACCACTAAAATCAATTTATTCAATCCGAAAATAAAATTATTTTATTCGTGCCGTAGTTTTGTGTATTTCCTATTCAGTGAACCGCTGCGATCAAGCCCCGCACGATTTCCGTAGAATTTGTCTAATTCGACGTAGACAAAGGTCGGGAAATCTCAATTAATGTCGAGTTGCGGTATATAGTACGAACATACGGACAAATAAGTCTATTTGCGAACATTTAATATTCGCTTCGGGCCGGTGTTAATTAAGGCTGGTAGGGGGACGCGCCCGATGGACGGCGACCGTCGCCGCCTAGTAAAAGAAAACTACAGTAAGCTTTGAGGATTTGTGGACCTACTGCTTATATTTTATCATATATATTTGATAAAAGTCGTAGAAAAACGCTGTATGCTTTAGACAGCTCTCTGGAAACCTTTAGGCCTATGTTCAGCAGTAGACCTTGTGTGGCTGATGATGATATATTTAGTAAATGGGTACACCAATAAGTTTTAAATAACAATAAATTGATCAAATATTAATAAAAGGTGGCGGTAGGGTACTATTGTTTCGGGGTATTCGCTGGGATAGCGAGCACCATACAAGGTTTAAATCCCGCGATAGTGGTCCAAATATGTGTGTCGCGTTCCGGTTTCAAACAGGGATAAACATCTCTGGTCAGCAACACTCAATTTGGACTCCACTACATTTACCATCAAGTACAAGGCGGTCAAATTGCCGGCCAAGTCTATTAAAAAACGGACTTTATTCTGTATATCGGTAGCGCAAATTTACAATGTCACATTTTTCTGCTATTATTATTTATTGTATTGATGTTAGTAAAAAACAAAGAGTTCTAAGATTATATAGAGCGGACATTGGGAAAATTATCATAAAAACATTTTGAGTCTTTTCGTCAGTAACTCAATCTACCGTGAAATAACAAAATACCCATGTAAAATTCATTAGAATATACATTGACATGGTCGTAATGCGTATATTGGCATATATCCTTCTAAAATATTGTTTTCTTTTCAAAATTTAAGCATACCGAGACGACTTGTTACACGGACATGTCAAATAAGACAGCGACTTATTACCAATTGGTAATAACTTTTGGACGAAAAGTTTGGCCCTGATGTCCGGTCTATAACTATACTGTTTAATGTCTTTGGTAAAAAATCATGGTTTCTGGTTCATGTGGATGTCATGAAACGACGTACTGTTTCGATATCGACTACGCAATCGTATTCACCATCGCGTCGATTCGATTTCATAAAAGAAACAAAAACTGACTATCTACCGACATCGGTACAATTGCTTTGAAATGATATTCGCTACATTTTAGTCTTATTTCAGAGTAATTTCCTCGGGTTTGGAATACTGTTGTTTTCCCTATGTTTTTTTTTATAAGTCTCCGTCATGTCTTCGCGCACACTTTGTCAACGTGCAGAATACTCATAATACAAATGGTGATAAGAATGTAAATATACAATTTAGAAACACTAGGAAACCGACTTGCTTGAAATAATTGATAAATTAAACTGTTGATGAGCTTAGTAATTAGTCGAAGCAACTCGCAACTAATCGCTGTTGATTAGATCTGCAATTCGTTGTATCTAGCATAAGTCAGTTTTATAGTAAATCTATGTAATCAAGACATTAGCTTGTTGCCGCCATTAGTGTGTTGATTCTCGTACAAGTTGACAGTGCGGAGCGTTAATGTTCCTAACTCAGAAATTCTGTTGTTTATTTCTGTTTTAAGAATAATCGCATTATCATTTTTAATATTGTCAATGTAATGGAATTCGTAGCACTAGAACTAGGTGACTTTCAGACCAAGCTATAGATCGTAATAACAAAAAATAAGCACCGACTTCAAAAACCACTATAAGGAAAAAAATTACTTGTGCTTTGCTTATGGGTTATAAGGAAATTTAAATAATACCAATATTATATACACAGCCATTCGTGTGATTATATTAATGTACAATGAATAATTATTTGGACTCCTCCTTTTGGAAGTCGGTTAAAAAGGGAATGTATTTACATTCTTTATGTATAGCGTCTGCAGGTATAGGGTCTTTAAAACCCATAATAGTACCATCAAAATTAATATGGATGCTATTTTTTTACGATGTAAGTAATATAGTATCGCAAAGGTGTTTTACCAAATTACCTAACAACCTATGAAAGGCTTATTTTTTGCGTCATTGAGTATGTTGCATAATATTTAGAAACACCACATTTTCTATGTTTTTTGAGGATAATTGAAAATTTCGGAAAAAAATATCGCTAATTCAATGAGCCTGTCACCGGTCGATATAATAATAATATTATGAATTCGGTGTGACGCAACCAAGTCATATTTAAATCTTTATAATATAATATTTCTCTATTTTGTCATGACTACTTATGTGTGTTGGACATTTGGGGTTGTCTAAAGTTAAGCAAAACTGAGTGAAAACGGAAATTACACTAGAGAATACAGAAATAACAGACATAAGTTTAAATCCCAATTTTGCGAATGGTTTAGTTAGTACAAAGATCCTCCCTCACAGCAAATCGATAGCACTAATGCTCACATCAAATTAAATAATTAGACGAACATTGAAGGCAAAACTAATAGGATATCACATAAATTAGGCTGCGTAAAACCAGGTAATACAATATTTCTCTAGCTCGTAAATCCACTGAGCTAAATTGTATTCCATTTATAATACATTTACACAAACACACACTTTAGGCCTAACCTCTCTCAATGCTAGAGGAGGCCCGTGCTCAACAGTGGGTAGTATATAGTACAGGGCTTGATTGCATTGCATTACTCACTATAGTGACCTGTGACCTCAGTAAGTGTGCCGCGTTCTGGGATCAGCCTGTATATAACCTGTTCAAACAGGCCGGCATAATTATGTCGACTGACGAGGAATAGTCATCGATCGTCAGTCGACACTCTATCCCAGATAGGGTACAAGTGTCGCGTCTTCTGGGATTAGTCTGGATAGACGTCTCTCTCATCAGTCGACACTGTATGTGGACTCCTCTCTGCTTGCCATCAGTCGAGTGGGGTCACTCAGCAGTGGCCGTATAAAAAATACATAAGCATTTTATCCCTGAGAGGATAGGCAGAGGTGCAAGTAGTGTAGGTAACCCACTTTTCGCCATGTGATGCGAATCTTTTATCTGATTGTTCATACTAACCATAATTATAATAACGGTATTCCGTTCTAATTTTCTTTTATTCGGCAGAGGTGGAAGAACGCAGGTGCCTTCGTATTTGATGGATGTTTGCATCTCACTTATTAGACACATTGATATTTCTTACAATAATATTTATTTATTATTCATAGGAACATTAACAGTTTACACATAACAGACATTGCTACAGTTTTCTTATAGGTTTCTTAAATCAAACTAGCAATAGTCATTGACGGACACTTTGCTATCAAAAAAAGTAAATTATCCAAAGCCATTAAATGGTCAATTTAGAAAATTTTGTCTAGAACTAAGTTTAGTTTCTTTTTAACATTTTTTCAAAGATTTTTCAAACTAAAGTATCATTATAAATGTACTAATATACAATAAGTAGTAATAAAAAGAAATATATAGGTACCTATGTTTTGTATATATTATTTTATTATGAAAATGTTTGTTAAAACTATTACCTACTCCTTTTTTTCCGACAAAAAAAACTTAGTCACCTATTATAACATATTTCATTAACTTTGTAAATCTCTGCTTTGTAACATAATATAAAATAAAAATATGTAAATTATTAAAATACTTTAAACACTCAGTCCCACGTAGAAACTACTAAGTTGCTACTATATGTTTGCTCCATTAAAATTCAAAGCGAGTCATAAAAAAGTTTTTCCACATGTATCAAGCAGGAGCTGAAAGTACAATACCAACCGGTCTTCACAAGTGGAATAAAATTATTACCTTCTGAGTTTTCAGTAAACATTGCGTTTGATATTAACATTTATGGAGATTGGATACTATAAAATATATATACACAGATGCAGTTATCTATATTACTACGGGAATTAAAATCATTGTACCTCTTTTGAAGAATATTATGCGCTCAGAGGAGTGTGGGATTTGGCATGATTACATTCTATATTATAGGAGTGCGGAAAATAAAATTTATATATTACTTATGTGCTCCAAATTTATTGAATTCGACGCTCGAATTTCGAATACTGGCCGACCACTAGTTGTTATAAAAAATATTCCATTTATTTATTTATCTCAAGAGCTTTATGTTTTTTTTGTTTATATATATTTTTAAAAGTTAATTTTGTTTATGACTGCCCTATTATTGATTAATTACATTCTTTGTATAGCTTTACGTTAAAAGTACATAATATAATTCGTGTTATACTGTTCTCTACAAAATTATTCTAACATGAGAATATCTCCTTATTTTGGTAGGAGTTTGATCTATTTATAGGAGAAAATATTGCTTAGGAAGGCTTTTCAATAAAAAGATAAAATGTCCTTATATATGTGTACCTTTTAACATATATTCTATACAAAATATCTCTAAAACTTCAAATATGCAACACCCCGCGAGAATATATTAAATACATACATAATATTTAATATTAATTCAGTACTAAAACCACACGGAACATAGATAATGAGCAAGTGCTTATAAGAGTCATTCGGCCGCAAGAAACCGACCGATAAAAGGCAAAATAAATCTCAATGAAGCCGCCGCACGTTGCTCACACGAATGAATGATTAAAAGGAGGCGTTTCTTCATTTGTTTTCACTTTAGCTTGGACAATAGTCTAGCTTTAGTACGGGAAAATTACATCGCCCCTGGGAACATGCGGGAGTAAATCATCATTAGAGACTCCGTACGGGTCTCAGGTCACGCCTGCTCTTTATAAAAGATTCAACTTAATACAAACAAGACGGACGAGTAATGGCTCCTTTACTTATGCGTTCGCAAACGATTCCACGTGGAACCGACTTCGGAATTTGGAATTCAAAATCACACGATAATTGTATTGGGAATTGGTTCGTGAACTTATGCTTTGTGTTAACTTGCTTGTTCGTATTTCATTAATACGGTTTACTAATATTATTATTGCAATAGTTTGTGAAGATGTTGCTCGAAGAACCGCTGAATGGATTTCGATGAAATTTGACGCATTGATACACATTGATTAATTTGCCCTGGAGTAACATAATAAAGTAAAATAACACTTCTATTTATCCCGAATAAGCTATTTGCAGGTAGCGCCGCGAACGCCACATAGCGAAATTATAATATGAAAAAATAAAAATAAATAAAACAAACCTAATACCTTGTAAAAATATTTTCGTATTTATTTAAGAAAAACATTGATTAAGTACACGTATAAAATTGAGAACCTCGTTCCTAGTTTCGTGGTAAAAAATACAAGGGTAAGTACGCAGAAACGACAACAGTAACACACGTAATCTCATTTAAATAAAAAGGATCCTTGGCAAAATATTATGATCGATGTTGATTATTGTTAAACAAGTGGAGAGGTACACTCAAAAGTGAGAATACTTTTTGATGTTTCACTTTTTTCCTCTTTAATATATGAGTATTATTGATCGTTTTTTGTAAGTAGTATTGTTTTGTATAGCTAGTACCTATACTGATCAGTTTGGAGGTAAAGGTCTTAACGTGCCTAGCTGAGATCTATGCAGAGCTTTGTATAAAACTAGCTTTTGCCCGCGGCTTCGCTCGCACGGAAGGAAGGAACGACAAAGATACTTTTATTATATTACTTTTTAGAGTTTTTTTGTGTCGGGGGTTATTTAAATTTTTATATACTATGTTAAGATTATGAAGAATTTTTATAATAAGAGACCGGATTATATTATGCATTTGCATATTGACCATTTTCGGCGGTTTTTGCATATAATAGCTAAAATCATGGGACGATCCAGATTTTTGCTATATCTATACTAATACTAGCTTTTGCCCGCGGCTACGCCCGCGTTAAAAGTTTTTCCGGGATAAAAGTCCCACTTTATATTTTCCCGGGATAAAAGTAACCTATGTATTAATCCAGGATATGATTTACCCGTGTACCAAATTTCATCGAAATCCGTTCAATAGTTTTTGCGTGAAAGAGTAACAAACTTCCATACATCCATACTTACAAACTTTCGCATTTATAATATTAGTAGAATTATAAAGCTAAAGAGTTTGTTTGGTTGAACGCGCTAATCTCAGGAACTACCTTCTTAACCGATTTTGAAAATTCTTTCTCTTATAGGAAGCTCTATAACTCCTGAGTGCTATAGGCAAGTTTTTGTCCCGGGAAAATATTTTAATCCCGGAAAAACTTTTTCACGGGAGCAGAGCCGCAGACATCACCTAGTTAGGTAATATTAATACTTAAACAGAAAACCGTGTTACACGTACGATTTGGTTGCAATCGAAGACCTTTTATTTGCTACTGCAAATAACTGCTTTTTTAAATAAAAACCTAAAAATAAGTAATTTTTCATTAATTGATGTTGCATATTGTTACATTTTTCGTGCATATCTTCATGCATATTTCCGGCTTCTAAGTTGCATATAATCCGGTCTCTACTTATAATATTCATTTTACCTTCACCCTCGGAACGGTATCTAAAAAAGTTCTTCTCATAGATTGATTTGTAGTAAGTTTCAATATTACGTGAGGCATTTTTAAAATTTGATTTTACGTACATAAACCAAAGTTAATAGATTTAAAATTGGAATACAAATTAACTTTGCTGTAAGTCATTAAACAGTGTCGTTATAGACCGAACATCAGGATTCAGGACCAAATTTTTCGTCCAAAAGTTTATTACCTACTGGTAATAAGTTGCTGTCTTATCTGGCATGTTCGTGTAACAAGACGTCTCGGTATACTTAAATTTTGTAAAGAAAACAATATTTAGCACGAAATATGCCAATATAGGCATTACGATCATGTCAAAGTATGTTCTAATGAATTTAACATAGGTATTTTGTTATTTCACGGTAGATTGAGTTACTGACGAGCAGGCTGAAATTTTTTGTATGAAAATTTTCCCAATGTCCGCTCTATATAATCTTAAAAGTCTTTGGCTGTAAGTGTCTTTATTTATGCTGCAGACTGTGAATAATTTATATAGTTGATGGCTTAGCGAAGTGTTTTGTTCGGGCACAAACTACTTTCTGAGTTCGAGAACAATCGAATCATAGGCTAGACCAGACTATATTGTTATGGAAATTAATTTAACAATCTGTTAGTTAGTATTTCTATTAGCAGTTATTGAAATATTGTTGAAATTTGTACAAAGTGTCATTTAGGCTTGGTAGTTTCGAATACAATGAGATTAGTAAGAGATTATGATAGAACCAAATCGTCAGGGAATAGATACCGCGTAAGTGACGAAATTATCTGAATTCATGACGAAATTATAAGAATTACAGTCAGACACAAAAGTAGCAGAAATAAATCGATACTTCAAATCGTCCTTTATACCAATGCTAATTACCCGGTAGTGCACTCCGATGATTAAGGTGCAGTGCGAAAATTGTCAACTTAATGTCAGCCCTGTATTATATACTGTCCCACTGCTCGGCACGGACCTCCTCTACTACTGAGAGGGTTTAGAAAAGTCTAAGGTGTAGTCCGCCACGCTGGTCTAGTGCGGGTTGGGAGATTTCACATACCTTCGAAATTCTTTTAGAGAATTTCTCTTATTGTCAACTTGTTAATAAGAACCACTACTAAGTGACAGTTGCTTCAACTTGACACTATCTGCTCAATACCTCACTCGTAAAATTAAAAGCATGAAACACTGTGTAATTGTATGTAAAAAAAATATCGTAGTATTATTAATGTGCTAACTCTGAGCTCCGTATATTCCAAAATTCCGTGATTATCCAACAAAGACGATTCAATTTAAATTCACGTGAGCGCAGGAGAGCGTAAAAATTAACTCAAATACGTAATAATTAGATACGCAGTTCAAGTAGCGGGTTTAACTAGCCCGCTCTCAAGAGATGGATGGTATTCATTCCCTTAGTTAAGTTCTGGAACAAAATCACTTTACGGATTATGTAGTTTGGTTCGCGAGACAGATCATTTGTCTAATATTAGATCTTCTTGGTCCATAGTTTATTAAATCGTTGGTTACTGATAACTAACTACTGTCTCTAACCAAAATGAAACCTATGGTTTAAATAACGCTGTACCACTTTGTCTGATTTAGTTGAATTGGACTAGATATTGTCTGCGGTAGAGCCCAGTCTACTTCAACTTCCCAAAGTTGGTTAATTTCCAGGAGATGGACTTTACGTGTGGATTTCTCTAGCACGATTTAGGGATTGGATTCTGCAGAGACGGTTGACGCTAGATGGTCAGTCAAATTTAGATGGTAAAAAAAATCTGAATTATGGTAACATTGTGATCAACTTGTGTTTAAGCCCACGTTTATATCATAGATTAAATATTTTATACATAGAGATATACTATTGGTTTCAATTTTGAACTTCCAATGCGTTCGATCACGAACAAAACCGGGGGCTAAACCTAGCGGTTAATAAAACATTAATCCAGCGCAGTAGGTCACCACGTTTGCTCATTTATTATAAATATATGCTGAAAATCACCGGTACAAAGAGAGGTAATTAATTAGTGCTATTCAAACCATTGCAAAGTGCATCCACAATGGGAGCGGGGTTCTAAATTATGTACTGTGTTTATATACTTAAGTATGTTTATCGCGTGGTCTTTACATATACTTTAGCGCTGCAATTAGTATACTATGTGTGCGATGTTCAAAAACTTTAGATTTTGTGATTGTAATATGTATTTTGGCCAATATATAAATAATGGTTTTGTTATTAAATAATCACTTGACTGCCTTGGTGGCGTAGTTGTATTATGGTACGACTGCAATGCTGAGGTCTCGGGTTCGATTCCCGGGTCGGGCAAAGTGATATTGGGTTTTTTAAATTCGTTATCCGCCCGGAGTCTGGAATTTGTGCCTGATATGGCGATAGGCTCACCTCCTCTCACATCGTGGGTCGTAATACGCAAGGTGAAAAGTGGGTGCACTAGTTGCGCCTCTGCCTACCTCTTCGAGGGTAAAAAGACGTGAGTGTGTGTTTTAACATAGTTTTGTTAATAAAAAAAACCATGATTTGTATTATAACTTAAAACATCTATCTCAGGTTATCTAGTACCTACATAATTATCGTTTTAAGAAACAAATATTCTATTTTTAGACTTAACCCAATACATTTTGTTAGACATCCTAAATGTAAGAATAACAATGTGGTTAGATTGTTTTACTGGCAGCTACGACAGACATAATGAAAGAGATGTAATTGAAAAAACAAAATAGAGAAAGATAGATAGAGTTTCACATTGCTTAAATTCTGCGAAACATAAAGCATTACGGAGATTGATATAGGCAATTAGAAATTTGTAAGGTTTTTCATTTACGTTTCAAATTAGATTTTTTTTTATTGCATTGAATGACGAGACGAGCATGCCGTTCGCCTAATGATAAGTGATACGACCATCCATAAACCGTAGCAACACCATCCAGCACCTTGAGTTACAAAGTACTGTGTGGCATTCCACTGCGCTCGTCATCCTGAGACATAAGATGTTAAGTCTCATTATGTCCAGTAGTTACATTGGCTACAGAATCAGAAACACAACAGTGCATGTACACTGCTGCTTGGCGGTAGAAATAGACATTGCAGTGGTACCCATCCAGACGGACTCTTACATATGCGATACCGACTACCAGTAAAATATAGGGTAGCGTCCCTATAACACCATAGAATATTATAAGCCCAGTGAACCATAACATTTTTTTTCTAGTTACTAGTTCTGCATCCTCTAGTGAACAGAAGTCAGATTTAATCTTGATATTTCTTTTGATTCTTTATATTTATAGTTTAATTATTAATTTGAAATTATGTATGTTTATTTTTTAAACTTCTTCGTAACTAGGTGTTTCTCGCGGTTTCGCCCGCGTGAAAAACTTACCCGCTACAAAAGTCCCTAAAACACAATACGACGCCAGCGCCATCTACTTAAACTATCTAATTAAAAATATCCATTGTTTCCCATGGGAGCAAATTACCGGGATAAAAATTACCCTAGGTGTTCAGTTTTTTTTTTTTTTTATGGCATAGAATGACGAGACGAGCATGCCGTTCGCCTGATGGTAAGCGATACGACCGCCCATAAACAGTAGTAGCACCATACAGCACCTTGAGTTACAAAGTACTGTGTGGCATTCCACTGCGCTCGTCATCCTGAGACATAAGATGTTAAGTCTCATTATGTCCAGTAGTTACACTGGCTACAATGTCCTTCAAACCGAAACACAACAGTGCATGCACACTGCTGTTTGGCGGTAGAAATAGACATTGCGGTGGTACCCACCCAGACGGTCTTTTACATATGAGAGACCTACCACCAGTTCCAGATCCAGGACATGATCTACCCGTGTGCCAAATTTCATCCAAATCGGTTTAGTTGTTTCTGCGCTTACTTCTCACAAACATCCAAACATTTTCACAAACTTTCGCATTTATAATATTAGTAAAAAGAAAGAATAAGAAAGTAAGAAATACAAAAAATATCCAATTTTAAAAATCCAACTTGAATCAATTCAATATTATTCAGAGCTTAATATCTCTCTCTGGCTCGGAGTTACTTCTGAGCTGGACCGAACCTGGAAGTTACTTGAACTTGAAGCTAATTATGAACCGTCACAAACGTCAGTCCAGTGACTCCTGCTTGTAAAGTCGCAAGCTTAAACATTTGTTTCTTAATTTGGTTAATTTTATAAGATTTGAATATTCTTAATGATATTAGAATTTAATTTTGTATGTGCCTTTGTATCGAAGCTCACAGTTTGGCTTTACGATCAAAGATAAATATTCTAAGCACGCCAATTTTTGGTAAATGTACTTCATAACGCACGCATACTCACGCCTTTTATCCCCGAAGGGGTAGGCAGAAACGCATCTAGTGCACCCACTGTTCACCGTGCGTATTCCGTCTGATGATGTGATAGGGGGCGAGCCTATCGCCATATCGGATAAAAATTTCAGATTCCGGACTGATACTGAATAGAAAAATCCAAAATCACTTTGCCCGACCTGGGCATCGAACCCGAGACCTCAGCATTGCAGTTGCACCGCAATACAACTACGTCACCGAGGCATGTGTTCTTCATAAGATTGTATCTTTTATGATTGATTTAATCATCATCAGCCACATGACGTCCACTGCTGAACATAGTCCTCCGCCAAAGATTTCCAGACGGACCTGTCAAAAACGCCCTGCATCCAGCGTGTTCCTGCGACTTTTTTCGTCGTCTCTCCAACTTACAAGTAGACGACCATTGATTGATTGAGAAATAGGTAATGAAGAATTCAAGAGTTAGATACATATCCAAGTTGAACGGCTTATGATCGACTCTACATCGGGGCAGTGACAATTAATTGCAGATCGATTTTTCAGCACTTTCTATAAAATAAAACATAATCCAGTAATAATTCTGGAATCTGTTTTATAGAGCAAAACTTTAAATGCAGGACATTTATGAAACAGTTCGGGCGCGGCCGTAAACTTTTGTTAATCAGAATAGCGGCGTACTGGCGGGTCAAACTAGTTAGGATTTCTACCTCGGCCTCCCTTGATGTGGGCCGAAACGGCTGTATTTTATAATAATTCAATTTACATAGGTTAATTGGTCGGCTATTGAAAAACTGGTTTTCTGATGTTAATATTTTTTGGGAAAGTTAGTAGCGAATAATGATCTTATTATTGTGTATTATGTTGATCTGTTTTGTTAAATTGCTTGTACTTTTGCTGATAAGTAACTAAAAAAAATATCATAATATAACAATACGATCGAGAAATTGACGACAATGTTTTTGAATAGTCCTACTAATATTATAAACGTGAAAGTTTGTAAGTATGGATGTATGGATGTATGGATGTATGGATGTTTGTTACTCTTTCACGCAAAAACTACTGAACGGATTTCGATGATATTTGGCACACGGGTAGATCATGTCCTGGATTAATACATGAGCTACTTTTTATCCCGGGAAAATATAAAGTGGGACTTTTATCCCGAGAAAACTCATTCACGCGGGCGGAGCCGCGGGCAAAAACCAGTAAAATATATAATTTTATAAGGTAGGTATTGTAGAATTTAATTAATATTTTGTGTGATTGACGAGCGTCATGAAGTGATTTGTATCCGAAGTATTGGATAGTGGTTCCATTGTTTCAGTTGTGGCGCTTTCTATCACATATTAATACAGAATCTCTTTTTTATTGGATTTCAGGCGTTTTCCTCGTCGCGGGTACATATGAAAGAAGGTTGTAGATGAACGCTCTATTCGCTATATTAGTTGCAATTTTATTATATGTATGGACTAGGTGTTGCATTCGGCTTCGCCCGCTTGAAAATCCTTTCCTGCTACGAAAGTCCCAAAAACACCGTAAGATGCCAGCGCCATCTACTTAAAGAATCAGATTAAAATTACCGGGATAAAAAGCCTATGTGTTAATGCAGGACATTATCTACGAGTGTGCCAAATTTCATCCAAATCCGTTTTGTTGTTTCTGCGTTTACTTCCGAAATCCGTTTTTTGTGTGTATTTATTGCTGATGTGCAATTTATTTTCAGAATCATTGAGAATGAAAAAAAATAACTTAGATAATAAACTGGTATATAATACTCTGCAATGGTAGAAACTCCCCCAGGAAGACTCACTTACGAGAGATTATGTACAACTAAGTCTTAAATTACAATCAGAGCAAAGAATCTTAATGTTTTGTACGCCTGTTGTGCCGCGGCTCGGCTGCAGGTACATTTAATCTTCCAACTTTATACGACATGGTTCTAGCATTGTTCCACACGGTTGCCTGAACTTCAGCGAATATATGTTGAGATAAAAATTGTGCTTAGAATAAACTGTATTTCACTTGTAGAAAATTATCTGGAATTTTCCCATAGGTATACTTCATTTACTGTTCATTTACTGGTGGTAGGTCTCTCATTATGTAAGAGGCCGTCTGGGTGGGTACCACAGCAATGTCTATTTCTACCGCCAAGCATCAGTGTGCATGCACTGTTGAGTTTCGGTTTGAAGGACATTGTAGCCAGTATAACTACTGGACATAATGAGACTTAACATCTTATGTCTCAGGATGACGAGCGCAGTGGAATACCACACAGTACTTTGTAACTCAAGGTGCTGGATGGTGTTACTACTGTTTATGGGTGGTCGTATCGCTTACCATCAGGCGAACGGCATGCTCGTCTCGTCATTCAATGCAATAAAAAAAAAAAAATTACTCAAGGAAATCTTAAAGTACGTTAGTATCTTCTTTTACAATTTGACTGCCTCGGTGGTGTAGTTGTGTTACGGTACGACTGCAATGCTGAGGTCTTGGGTTCGATCCCCGGGTCGGGCAAAGTGATATTGGGTTTTTCTATTCAGTATGAGCTCGGAGTCTGGAATTTGTGCCCGATATGGCGATAGGCCCCCAGTCACATCATGGGATGGAATACGCACGGCGAAAAGTGGGTGCACTATTTTCGCCTCTGCCTACCCCTTCGGGGATAAAAGGCGTGAGTGTGTATCTGTGTGTGTATCTTCTTTTACAATAATGTTATGTCTAATTAAATTTATTGAGACTTCACGAAATACTATGTGTCAACCATTGATGTATTAATTTAATACATCAATGGTGTCAACAAAAAAAAAACGGTTGCTAATACTCAGGCTTAATATCTTTATTTCAGTATATTTTTACAATATTAATTCAAAGTTGGTACATAAATATGATCCTCATTGTTACAATATGTGAAGAACATGATAAATACTTGTAATTATGTAGTTGGCTTTTGTATTTTTTGGATAGTCATTTTCACAAAGTTATCGTGCCGCGAAAACTGTTTTGTCACACATGGCACTCTTATATTGTCCCGACTATACTTTATACTAATAATATAAAGAGGAAAAGTTTGTGATTTTGTTTGTAGGTTTGTAGGAGCTAATCTCTGGAACTACCTAAAGAACCGATTTTGAACAGTCTTTCACTAGTAGGAAGCTACATTACTCCTGAGTGCTATAGGCTTATTTTTATTTTATTTTCTTTACCTTATCGTAGTACAGAAAACAAACATTAGAATATACACATATAAATTAATACAAAGTAACTTAACACATAATACCAAAAAAGTTTCCAACATCTAAAAAGAATAGGTATAAGTCTCGTCATCAAAAAAGTAGCCTTATTTTATCACAAGATTTTAAACACAAATGAATTATTAGAGTTAAATACTACACAGCATTTAGTTTAACTGGTTGACTCTAATGACAAACACATACATAATACCTATAAGAGGCATCTACCCACCAATAGCAACAACTTTAAGTTTAAAAATAAATTAAGATTTAAACTTATTTATTTTTCACACACACACTCACTCACGCCTTTTATCCCCAAAGTGGTAGGTGGAGACGCAACTAGTGCACCCACATTATGCATCGTGTATTCCATAATGTGATAGGGGGCGAGTCTATCGCTATATCGGGCACAAATTCCAGACTCCAGGCTGATACTGAATTTAAAATTAAATATCACTTTGCCCGACCCGGGGATTGAACCCGATACCTGAGCATTTCAGTCAAATCGTAACAACTACGCCACCGAGGCAGTCATGAAAAATATCGATAATGTTGAAATTCTTATTTAAGGAATAGCATTTTTATCTCGAGAACATATAAAGCGGGACTTTTATCCTGGAAAAACTATTTCATGCGGGCGGATCCGCGAGCAACAGCTAGTATAAAATATAATAAATTGGCATTTCTGTTAGTTTCTTTGAACGCGCTAATGTTCGGTACTAAGTTCAACTTAGGTTTTTTCTTTCACTAATACGAAAGCTACATTATTCCTGAGTGCTATAAGCTTCTTTTTATCCCGGGAACGAACTTTTAGCCGGCATACTCGAAACCAATGGTTGTACTAATGGAAAGCGCGTAAATATTTGTCTCTCTGTTTTTTCTTCTTTGCACACCTGCTATAAGAAACACTAACGCTTAGACAGGCACATGTTACCTATTCAAATAATCAAGATGATCACTAAACACATTACCTTACATTTTATAAAACAAAGTCCCCCGTCGCGTCTCTCTGTCTGAACGCGATAAACTCAAAAACTACTGAACGGATTTCGATGAAATTTGGTGAAGGTAGTTTGGAAGGAAAGATAAAGGCTACTTTTTATTTCAGGAAATATATAACGGGCGTTTTATTTCGGAAAAACAATCGCGGGTGAAGGCGTGAGTAAAACTAGTATAATTCCACCACCATACCCTACCAGTCCTGTATTATATACTGCCCACTGCTGAGCACGGGCCTCCTCTACAACTGAGAGGGGTTAGGCTTTAGTCCACCACGCTGGCCTAGTGCTGGTTGGCGGACTTCACATACCTTCGCAATTCCTATAGAGAACTTCTCAGATATGCAGGTTTCCTTCACCGTTAAAGCGAGCGATAATTCACAAAGAATACTCACATAACCTTTTAAAAAAGTCAGAGGTGCGTGCCCTTGAGTTTTGAACCTGCGGATATTCGTCTCGGCAGTCCGTTCCACTCCCAATTAGGCTATCGCCGCTAGTATCATTCAAACGAACATAAACCTAGGGTGCAATGGGATTAGACATCGAAGCTAACTTAAGACTAGGACTAGGACTGACTATTCACAGTCTACATACGATTTAAAACATTCATCTACAATTTAATACCTAGACGATTGTGTTGTACATAATAGGTACGTAATTGTATTTACATTACCAGTGAATTACTCCAAGTATCACATTACCTAACTAAGTAAATATAAACAAGACCAATGATTATTTACCAGTTAAACAAGCTTTAGTTACTGCAAATGTAAATTGAGTTCTCTAGTAACCATCGTTGCCAACAATCTGGAGTTTATTATTCCAGCAAAGTTTATCTAAAAACTATATTTGAATAGTAATGAATATTCTGCATAAATCTTTGTAACAGTACAAACAAGAGTCGTATATATTCATTAATTTAGTTAGAAACAACGATCAACTATCCCTGAGAACTTATGTCAGCAAAGCTAAAACCTATTTTGCCAGTATATTAGTTTGTTTCGTTGTCTGTGTGTTTGTGGAGCTGGATTGTAGTATATTAGTTTACTTTGACGCCTATAATTTGTAAACTTTAAAATACAACATGTAATTGCCCATATTTTTTAAGATTATTTTGGTGAAAAACGATTATATTAATCATTAACAAGTACATTACAAAGTGTGCTATCATGAAATGAAAACAATAGAGACGAACCGTAGAAAATTTTATTTGTAACCGACAGGGGGATTTCCGTCGAGGAGGTACCATCACACAAAATCGGCGTGAAATGGAAGTTTGCTGAGTTTCGTTTATTCAAAAACTGTAGATACGCCATACACATGTACAGTCAGCAGCATAAGTAGCTGAACAAATTCAAAATTTCAAATTGCCCACATACTTTTGTGTTCTTACTAAGCTTTTTTTTCTATTCACAAAAATAAAATAAAAGACATTTACTTTAAACGAAGAAAAAAATGTTTCAGTTTAACTTCACGCGTATGTAGGCGATTTGAAATTTTGATTTTGTTCAGATACTTATGCTGCTGACTCTACAACATTTTTTTTTACATTTCGCCACATTGATATGTCGTGTGAAAGACATGACGTATTTAAAATAGTAGGAGATATCATAATTCCATAAGTACGAACAAAAAAGAACAGCCAGTATTTGTCATTTACGCGAAGTGTATGCAATCGCCCCAATAAGGATAATTTCGAGGCCTCAGATTGTGTGTACTGATGGCAAATCTACATGCAATGCAATCAGCTTTATACTGCCCACTGCTGAGCCCGGGCCTCATCTATTACTGAGAGGTGTTAGGCCTTAGTCCACCACGCTGGCCTAGTGCGGGCTGGCAGACTTCACATACCCTCGAGAATCGAGATTCTTATGGAAAATTCTCAGGTATGTAGGTTTCCTCACGATGTTATCCTTCACCGTTTAAACTAACGATAATTGATAAACAACACATACATAACTTCGAAAAGTCAAAGGTGTGTGCCTTGGGTTTTGAGCCTCCGGACATTGTCTCGGCAGACCGTTCCATTCCCAACTAGGTTATCGTCCGTCGTCGTGAATCTACATACCTACAGTCTTGAATATCATTACTAGAGTTCAATATTTCATTTTCCCTCGTCCTTTCACATCACTACAAGTCGATAAATGACAGTAAAGCTGCTACGTACTGGCAGTTTGTATCCAATAAATAAATGAAAAAAGATTTTAAAACCATGAATGTTGTACAGATGAACCTTTTTAATGAAAGAAAGACCCAGGCTGCTAAATTATAGAAAAAGCCACTGAACTTTATTAAATTTCTATTCCAAGGTACTGAGAATATGATATTAGGTAATTATTATCTGTAGAATAGAAAATAAGGTTGCTCTATAATTGGATTCTTGTTGAAAATATTTCTAGTCGTCTGTTTACAAAGTTGATATAATAATGTTTAAATTCCTAATGGATTTTCAACGTATAAAATCAGCTGTTTAAGTTGACAGTTTTGCTATGGTAAAGTAAAATGCAAACTATACAGGAGTCAGGACATTTGAAAGAACGACTCTGCATTTTACATGTTTTCGTTGCATTTCAGCGAACATAATCACTTACGGTCTTTGAAAGTTTACGGTAGACGGAATATTACCTAAAGTTATGATTGAAGGTAATATACTATTTATGTGTATTTGAATTTAATTAGAACAAATAGTTTTTAATCAAAGCCATTCAACAGTATAGTTATCAAAGACATCAGGACCAAATTTTTCATCCAAAAGTTATTACCAATTGGTAATAAGTCGCTGTCTTATCTGACACATCCATGTGACAAGACGTATCGGTGTGCGCAAATTTTGTAAAGAAAGCAATATATTGAAAGGAAATATGCCAATTTGCACATTAAGACCATGTTAAAGTATGTTCTAATACATTTTACATAGGTGTTTTGCTATTTCACGATAGATTGAGTTACTGACGAACAGGCTCAAAATTTTTGTTTGAAAATTTTCTCAATGTCCGCTCTGTATAATCTTGGAACTCTTTGTTTTTAATGCTTTAGCGGAATCGAAGTGTATATAATTTGATAATTATTAGTCATTTGAATATGAATTTAACTTTGGGCCCACCTGGGTCAACCAAATACAAAAGTCACTCTCTCATCTATGCTCCTAGATTAGAGTGTGACTTTTGTCTTGGTCTGCTTATATATTTATGTGACGAATAGCGTTTATCCGCAAGCGGTGAAATCGGCCGTTAGTATTGTTGAATAATATTTCTTCCAATAATGAGCATTAAACTTAACCTTAGCCTGATCATTAGAAAGCCATTTCAAGCGTTATTAAAACAACCCGTCTACGACGTGTGGGAATCTTACGTCATTACGGGAAACGGTAACATATCTAACACTCAACAATCACACAACGTTGCCCTCAAACTAAAATACATGGTACCACAGGGACCGCAAACTGTGCGCGCCATCCCACGACGCATGAGCTCAAGACGTGTTGCTACCTAATTGTATGCTATACTAGGTTTTACTTACGAGTCTGTCTGCGTATAAGTCAACGAGATAGAAAGTACTCTGCAGCTTACAAAAATGTGACTTTCAATAGTAAAGGAATTTTCAGAATCTAACCAGTAGTTCAGAATTTTATCTTTACCTCCGAGCCTGCAAATTGTTCGTGTTCACCAATAACAATACAGACGAAACACCATTTTCTAGAACATCTTAATCCTTGTTCATTCTTATAACTCTCACAGTAGTAGAGGAGGCTTGTTCATTCTTATCAATACCAAAATATCCAACGACTAAAATGACTTATACTTATATGATAATACTTTTTGATCGTAAATGCCCACGTGAACGTTCTTCACAAATTTCCGCCTTAGTTTCTTAATGCTTAGTTAGTATAGTCAAACTTAAAATTGTCAACAGAATGAGTAGGTGACACAATGCAAGCTACTGAGCGGACAGTGGAACGTGGACAGTTCATAATAACGACTAGCTATCAATGGTGACCAGTCACTGGCAGTTGACATGTGTAGTAAGGCAATAGCAAATAAAAAGATGAAGTAGAATTTAACTTCCTCCTACAAGATGGACAGATGATCTCATAAAGTCGAAGGAACCCGCCATATGCAGGCCGCTTCTAACAGGTTTGTCAGGAAATCTTTGCGGGAAGCCTATGTTCAGGAGTGGACTTCCAAAGGCTGAAAAAAAGAATTATTTAACATTCCCGATGACTCGACCTACAATTTTATTCGTGCAACTACACTGTAGTAAGTGTAAAGATCAGTACGCGCGCTAGCTAGCATGGTGTACCCAGGTCGTAAATAACATTAATTCTTAGTTACTTTTGCCATCACGGCTGCACAAACTTCTTACTTATTGCATTTTAATAGAACTTTTGCGTGCATTCAGTGTGCGTCGAGAGACTACTGCGACAATGGTAACTTCGCACAATGAAACTACATAACAATATTTAATTATACTACTTATAACCGTTTTTCATTAGTGTGTTCCTTTTATTAAATTCCTAATTTAAATCTTCTCAACCGTTTGTTGGTTTATCGTTTTCGATGTATGTGTGCTTTATCTATATATCTATATATATAAAAAATTCGCGTCACAGTGTTTGTTACCATACTCCTACGAAACGGCTGAACCGATTTTGATGAAATTTTATATTCACACTTGGTAGGTCTTAGAATAGGTTGTTATCTATTTTTCATCCCCATAAGTGATAAGGGTGACCCACCCCATAACGTGTTTTTATTTTTTGGACAGATTTTTTTTATGATGTGGCATTAAAAATTCATATCACCCTAAATTTTCTACCTTCTCGCATCATCCCCTATTTTTTAATAGCTCTATTAGTAATTTAATAACTTTTCACGCAAAAACCACTGAACGGATTTCGATGAAATTTGGCACACGGGTAGTTTATGTCCTGGATTAACACATAGGCTACTTTTTATCCCGGGAAAATATAAAGCGGGACTTTTACCCCGGGAAAACTCAATCACGCAGGCGGAGCCGCGGGCAAAAGCAAGTAATATTATAAATAAACTAATATTCGCTGTATATTGCTGTCATAGTTATACAAAGTTTTGTCTCGTTTCCTCTGACGGTACATGTCATTCAACGTAGCAAGACGAAACACTGAACTATTACAGACGTATATTATTAAGGCAGTTAAAATATAATTTCATTATAAGTTAAATAAGTAGCATAATGTTTGGCAAGGTTTCAAGTTCAAAGTTCAAGTTTCAAGTTTCCCAAGGAAGGGCCAAATAAGGAGTTCTCGTAACCGACGAGCATGTATGAAGAGACTGATGACTGTAGAAGAAGCGAAAGAGGTATGCTTGGGTCGTAGCACTTGGCGCTCCATAGTCTCTGCCTACCCCAATGGGAGAAAGGCATGAGTTTATGTTTATGTATGTGTATGTATGTAATGTTTGGCACTCAGGACTTCAAGAATAATGTATTATTATAAAGTTTTTCTACAAAAGTGTTTAGGTCGACGATAAAGTAGATTATACATCATATAAATAGAGCCAAGAGGCCGTAATTTTATCGTTCACCTTGGTACTTATCACTTTTCGCTCGTAGTTGCTCTGGAATGAAGTCATTTGCCAGTATACTAGCCCTACTGTCCAATCTTTCGGATAATTATGCTCAAATATACAGAATAATACATTCTATGTTTATAAAAAAGTTCCTTTATTGGTTAAAACAGCCGATACTTAATGAATACTTGGTTTATCTTGGTTTAGAACCAATTAAGCAGGACGGCTTAACTGTGCCGACCGTTCGGGAATGTTTATCTCTTGCCGGTCATATGTTTGCCCTTCTCTTCACTTGCCATCAGATGGAGCAAGGACAATTTGCGTGCCAGCTATAAAAAAAAATCCGATCTTATTGCCAAATGTTATTCAAATCTATTCAGCAATTTATACGTTATCTTCTAACAAATATCCAAACATTCACGTTCTTTATATTAATGGGATGCTTTTAACATCAAAGCGAGCTATTGGAAATAAGCTACTTAGACTAAGTTATTTTATGAAAAACTTAGTAAAATTACGTTTATGAGAGAGCGTAAGTAAATATTAAATCTACTTGGAGTGGCGAAACAGTAGATTTTCCAAAATGTATGAAATCTAAGCATTGTATTTTCTAGCAAATTCAAATAAAATGTGTAAAAAATAGAAAGATTCCTAAACATTAATTTATTAGGATATTTATTTCCTAAAATTATTAGGAATGTAACATAATTTTTCATAAGAGCGATTCAAAATGTACTGCATTTTTAACCCCCGACAACAAAGCGGGGTGTTATAAGTTTAGGGTGTGTATCTGTGTATCTGTATGTCTGTATATGGCATCGTAGCTCTCAAATCAATGGACCAATCTTGACGCGTTTATTTGTTTGAAAGCTGATATGATCGCGATGGTTC
The DNA here is from genome assembly GCA_947568825.1 of Sphinx pinastri. NCBI lineage: Eukaryota > Metazoa > Arthropoda > Insecta > Lepidoptera > Sphingidae > Sphinx > Sphinx pinastri. Next base: position 6,967,988 of record OX387620.1, read on the forward strand.
TTAGCTATAATTTATGAAGATCTGTTCAGGCGTTTGAAGATTATCGGCTCATTTCCAATTTAAAAAGCTCGATTGAATTTAAATTTGGTGTACTGTGACTTCGGCAATATTTTTAAACATGAGTTGATGCTGCAGCATCAAGTAGTCTGCGGGATACTCAACTCCTTAGCAACTTATAGCAGATATAGCGTGTTTGGGCTCATAAGGATGGTCTCATCGGGAATGTGTTAGATATTTAATTATCAAGGCCCCATGATGCAGAATAAAGTAATTTAAAAGCTTGAAATAAAAATTAAATTAAAATTAAAGTAACCCCCGACACAAAAAAATTCTAAAAAGTAAATCAAAATATTACTAGGTACTTAAACGACAAAGACACTTTTATTATTTTACTTTTTAGAGATTTTTGTGTCGGGGGTTATTTTAATTTATTTTTTTCCTGTTTAAATGACGGAATAGATTGATTTCTAACTAAAAAAAGATTTTTTAGGCGGTACTTCCTACGTGCAGACCAATAATGTGTGAACTTATTTATTGATCTTACAGTAATCTGTTTGCTGATACGACCACAAACTGCAGTTGCTAACCGCAACACTACTAGTTAATGTACCCGATTTCCAGGTGGAAGGAACACAGTACATGCTGGTAGTAGAGTATTTATGTCCGCCCGGATAGTCATCACCATATACAAAGTGTAAAACCCGCTATTGTGGCCCTCGTGTGTCGCGTTCCGGGATCAGCCTGTTTCCCGGCTTCAAACAGGCCGGCATAATTGTGTCGACTGGCGAGAAATAATGATTCTTTTAGTTGAGATTCTATCTGGATCTTGGACTTTACACCATCAGGTGCAGTGAGTCACATTGCCGCGTCCAATAAAAATTTCGTCATATTGACTGCGTAAAACAATGACCCCAAATCAGTATACATTAAACCATAAGATAAAACAGTAATGTTTAATATTTCAGGCTTGGTTATAATATGGTGTTATCTTAAAAACTAGAAAACTAACGCCCTTAATTTTAATAAAGGCAACCAGGAATTTTCTCACCGCGGCGCGGTTCTGAGAGTAGGTAATAATTCAAATTCAAATTGGTTATTTAAATCAGACTTATATAAAGCTTAAAATGACACAAAACCATATAAAATTACAGGAAATTATTCTAAGCATCGCAAATTACCAGGGGTCCCCAAACTAGGAGAGGCCTGTATCTTGGGAGACCAATTGGAGTAACCTAACATACTTAAAAAGCTTCATAAGTATTGCTAAATAAATGTAGAGCATAATACAATGACGAGAAAAAATATAAATTAAATATAAACCGACAGTAGACACTTCAGAAATTGATTTTTTTTATGATTGGAGTGCGTATTATAGTTTAAGTAGCATCGTAGTCAATACTTTACAACCAACTCGTGAGTTTTTTTGTGCACGCATATACTGAGAGAATCCTTTCTCTAATTTACTTGTTATTAATATTGCAATAGGCTCGTCGTTGTTATACTCGTTTGCTAATTAATAAATGTCGAGATGCCTTCTATAATCCATCAACGGCATATTGATTAATTTAACATGAACTCGTTTTCTTACATGTTCCATTCTTTTACCAAAACCAGAATTATTCATAAGTTTAAAAAAATCTTTCTCAAAATCTGAAGTGGCCAATGAACGCATCTGAACTGCGAATTCATACGCCCATATCGAATGAAACTCATACTGGTCTTTTTTTGTGGTCGAAAAAGCACAAAGCATAGTTCAACAGCCGCTGCAGCCTGCGAGGGAATGGAAGAATACCGGATTTATTTCGCGCCCGACTAATTAAACTCAACTAAAGGTAAAAATCTAGCCATAGATTAATCTATGGAGTTAGGAGGTATGTAGTAGTAAGATCGACATAACTAGAGTAAATAGAGGCGCTGCGACTAACGCTTATTCGTATTTTATAGAATTTGTGAAGTTTATGTTTGCCAATCCCCCCTTATTCTCTATGACACACGTTATTTTTATCGCTCGTAACAAGCGCGTAACGTAACTCACCGCGTTTATAACTATCGAAATTGCCATACAGAATACCATTTAACGCTAATTACACGAAGTTAACCTAACACGGCCGCGTTACGAGTTAAGACTGTCATAGAGAATAAGGGGGCAGTAATATACTAAATACGTCATGACATAAAAAAAACCGGACAAGTACGAGTGGGACTCGCATACCGCGTGTTCCGTTTAACTTGTAGGTAAGGTATCTAAGTAGGTATAAAAGTTCAATAGTTCGCCAAAAATAATAAATACATTAATCAAATTTAATAAGTTTGTAAATTCGTTTTTTTATTATTAAAGTACATTTACGGTTTCAGATTTTTTACGTGTGCTGTAAGACCTTGATGATAGCTTTGCGAATTTGCAAAATATGCGGAAATATGCGACATAAATGGTCATATATTTTGATGGCGTTGACTTACAAGTTTGATTTTTTGCAGCTGAAAGAGACCATAAAACCGAGTATTTGATATAAATATCAACTTAATATCTCTACGCGTTCCTGAGAAAAAGGCTTTTGACAGACAGACAGACAGACAACAAAGTGATCCTATAACGGTTCCTTTTTTCCTTTTGAGGTACGGAACCCTAAAATACCCTAAATACAAACCCAAACAACAATTCATATAAAATTCACCCTAGATTGTGTACAACAAAAATAGTTTATTAAGGGTCGTCGTGGGTTGTTTTGAATTCACACATAAAATAAATATCGATGCTAATAGTCAGAAACGTATCGGGCAGCCGATATCTCCCCTTTGGGCATCGTACAACAATAGCGTGAGCCATTTCCAGGCATTTCCCATTTAAATTTGTTCCCCCGGTTTCCTTATCGACAGGGGGTGACGTCGACGCGTGTGCGAGACGCTTGCGATCGCGCGACGTGGCGGCAGTGCGACGGAGGTGCGGCGGGTGCAACGAGGGGGTGTGATGACTCATGCTGTCTGGTATCTACGACGAATGCATCGGTTACATTTTGTACATGTTATGGGAATCGGTTTAGAATAACCTCACAACTGAAATAGTTTCATGTTACTTAGGTTTGAGATTCGTACTATTATGAATGGGCTTCATAGGGGCAAAGACTTCATTTATGTTTAAATTGAATATCACCAAAGGATATTAGTGCATACAATTTCATTGATTTTTGTAATACTAAAACTCGATTGGGATTCAGATAAAATTTTGTGGTTTTTATTGGACAAATATTATGATATGTAGTTAAAAGTAAATAAAGTAACTAGAACTTTAAATTTTATATCCACTTGAAAATATATACATGTTGAACATCGCATAAAGACGAGTAGTGATGCCAACTTGTAGTGCATGAGACAATTTGTTACTATTCTAACATCTATCTCTATCGGGTCAAGCCATAAAGAGGCAATTTCATCTATAACATTTAACTTGATATCATGTTATGTTTTAATATTAAACACACACACACACTCACGCCTTTTATCCCCGAAGTGGTAGGCAGAGGTGCAACTAGTGCACCCACTATTCGCCGTGCGTATTCCGTCCAATGATGTGATAGGGGGCGAGCCTATCGCCATATCGGGCAAAAATTCCAGACTCCGGGCTGATACTGAATTTAAAACCCAATATCACTTTGCCCGACCCGGGAATTGAACCCAAGACCTCAGCATTGCAGACATACCGTAATATAACTACGCCACCGAGGCAGTTTTAATATTAAAAATACAACGTAATCCCCAGAATTGTAGAGCATCGAGTTTAGTTCTTTGAAATTCCACTCTAGATTGTAAAAGCGAAAATTTGTGATTAGATAACCGCGGAATCCAAAGAAGAAATTTGATTGAAATCGAAAATAATCTAAAAATTAAACCAATTTATCGCAAAAAATCGTTAAGTAGTTTTATTAGTTAATAACGTGTAGACTAGTATTATTTAAAAATCAAAACCATTTTACTACTTGAAGCAAATATTTTACGATACACCCAACCGATTTAAGTTCGCAAACAACTATTTGGTCTAAACCGCGAAACAACTTTCAAGCGAGACTGCCGGTCGACCTACGATATTGTTTTCGTTTGTAGAAACTACAATCTACACTAAGCTTGGACAGACATACTTCTAAGCGATTTTATTTAAATATTATGTGTTTGCTCACGGCTTCGCGTGTAAAACTCTTTCGGGAATAAAAGTCCCATTGTATGCTTTGCTGGAATAAAAGGCCTAATAATACCAGCCATGTATTATATGCCCTCTGTTGAGGCCTCATCTACTACTGAGAGGATTTAGGTCTTAGTCCACCACGCTGGCCTATTACGGATTAGCAGACTTCACATACCTTCTAAATTCTTATGAAAAATTAGGTTTTACCTGCAGACATTGTCTCGGCAGACCATTCCATTTCCAACTACGCTAGCGTTTTTAAATAAAAAGCTTATAATTATGTTAGTTAATCCAATACATGGTCTATCGGTGGGCCAAATTTTATCCCAATCTGTTCAGCAGTATCTGCGTTTATTTTGGCATCCATCTTCACAATCGCGTATTTATAATATAAGTATGACGTGTATCGGGGATACATTTAAATAATTAACATTTTTAACAAGCCTGTGAAACTGTTAATTAATATTTATTAAAGTGCAGTATATACACAACGTATAATGTATAGCTATAGATAAAATCTGTCAACAAGTTTATCGCCCTTCGTAATAATATTTTTCACGCCTCATGCATTGATTAATCGATAGCCGGTCGTTGGAGCGCTCCACTTCCTGTCAGTTCACAAATCCGCCTCTATAATATTAACGATTTACGAAACTAGCTCTACACGTGACTTCTCTTGGTAATTAAACTAGGTTTTCATGGAGTATACGGTCGCGTGAAAGTCCTGAACTTTTGTGTTAGATTTTCTTTAACACTTTGTTATTCTGGAACCAGGATACATACAAGCCAGCATATTGTGCTGAATGTTGAAGGATGGACATCTCTCGTTAGTCAACACTCTATCTGGACCCCACTCCCCTTACCATCACGTGCAATGGGGTCAAATTACTGCGCCTGCATAAAAAATAACCTACTGTTCAAATTATATAGGTACCTATTATAATTATACCAGCTATGATATACTGCCCACTGCTGAGCACGGGCCTCCTCTACAACTGAGAGGGTTAAGGCCTTAGTCCACCACGCTGACCTAGTGCGGGTTGGCAGACTTCACATACCTTCGAAATTCATAGAACTTCTCAGGTATGCAGGTTTCCTCACGATGTTTTCCTTCACCGTTAAAGCGAGCGATAATTCACAAAGAATACACAAATAACTTTTTTAGAAAAGTCAGAGGTGTATGCCCTTGGGTTTTGAACCTGCAGACATTCGTCTCGGCAGTCCGTTCCACTCCCAACTAGGCTATCGCCGCTTTCATAAATTATTAAATTGTACATTAAATTTTTTAAGGTTCCTTTCTTAGAAGGTTCACCAACTGAAGGAGGATAGCGAAGGATCGTCGCGCTTGGCAGTCCATTGTAGAAGAGGCCAAGACCCACAAAGGGTTGTAGGGCCGACGAAAGTAAGTACTAGGGGTCGCAATACCGGACCATGTTTTCAATACCGGTATTTTCGGTATTGACCTCAGATGTATCCCGGTATACCGGTATTTTCGGTATTTCCGGGATTTGAAGAAATTGTAGCTAATATACATTTAAATTACTAATTAAATAGCGAAAAGCTTGTTTAAAACGTATTCAGGAAAAAACGCATGGTTAGACTGGTTCCCGGGAACCCTTGCCGAGGTTTATACGCTGAAGTTGTGCAGTCCATGGCCTTATACGGTTGTCCCGTCTGGGCCGAATCCCTAACTGCTCGATGCGACGCTATTCTGCGCAAGACGCAGCGTTTGGTAGCGCAGCGACTCATCAGTGATTATCGCACAGTATCCCACGAGGCGGTCTGTGTCTTTGCCGGTACTCTGCCATGAGAATTGGATGCCAAACATCTCTCGTTAGTATTCTTCTCGGGCGGAGACTGGCCCCGAGGGAGGTTACAGCCCAATTGGTCTCCATCTGTAGTACCTAGGTGGAGGAGTGGCATACCAGCCTGGAGAGCAAGAGTGCAGACTTAAGGACTGTCGCGTCAGTGTGAGTTGCAATCTGCCTTCTTAAGCTGGCTTGACGGGGGCCACGGTACACCGACATTCCGTCTGACACAGATGCTGACGGGCCACGGCGGCTCGTTCCTGTGGTGGGTCAGAAAGGAAGAGTCCGCCGTATGCTATCATTGTGGTAATGGTCGCGAGATCCAACACACTTTCGAGGAGTGCCCAGCATGGGATCTATAACTCAGCGCTCTCAGAACAAATGCTGCCGGCCGTGGTGTTTACCATGGTCGGCCGCTGGAAGTCATGCCGAGCGATAGCATCCTTAATTTTTTTTTGTTTTCGCAAAGAAAGTCACTTATTTCTACCGCCCAGCCTTCAAGGATGGCGACTGAGCGGCTATGTTGGGTTCACCGGGCCTTAAGACCCGACGTTGAGCCGCCCGGAGAGATGGAACCATCGGGTGACCGCCAGACCGAGTTCCTAACCTATGTACAACTCACGGCATACCAATCAAAACTCTGTGGTGGCCATCTTCGGCGCATTAGGGAAGGCTGCGGGCTTCCTCTGACGGAAGTGTCTAAGTTGTCATCCGCAACCGCCCCTGCGCGGTGCCGCCTAGTGCGGCTGCCACGCTGCCGCCCATCACAGGGATCGCAACAATGTGCTGAAAAACACAAAACTAAAGACGGCCAGACCCTTGCCGCCCGCCTGTGACCCCCGGTGGCCTATATTAGTCGCCTTTTACGATAGGCAGGGGATGCGTGGGGAACCATCACGCCCAGCTGAGCATGGCAGTTACTATGTGGCGTCTCTCATACATGGTCATAGTAATTGGCACGGCAAGACAACGCGACGTGAATGCTACGTCCAGCTCCGTTCCCTGTGTGGTGAAGCATTTAGAAAAGGCTATGATAGGATGACAAGGCGTGAACTGTGGTCAGCTTAACTCATTTTTAAGATGACCGGAAACCTGAATCGAAGACTGGATTCTGGATAATGGATTGTTATTTTGGGACAAAGTACGAGAAAATAAACCAAAATGAAGGTGTTTAAAAGGGACCAAAGTATTTTTTTTCCTATCTGGCTCTATCCTTTAGGACAATGTATGACAGAGTGCCATGTCATGTTAGATTACAGGAAGTAAGATTTATGGTATAATATGAAAGTGACATTGATTGCCAAGTGAGTGCAGGTTAATGGGGCATTACACACCTTTATGGACAGTCAGAAGGTGCCCAAAAATGTACTAGTGACAGATAGATTTATTGTCGATTCTTGAATGTGGGAGAAGAAGCATGAAAGTTACAGCACTGCAAATACGAGCGTTAAGAGGCATGTGTGGGTGATGGAGTGCGGAATAGGTACTGTAGTGTCTGTATGCAGTCATAGGGGATGTAATGACTAAAATAAAAACAAGTGTGTTGTCGTGGGTTGGTAATTTGGAGAGAATGGATGATGGAAGGCTGACGAATTAGATAGTACTTATATAAGGCGAGTATGGATAGTATCCTAAAGTGGCAAGAATACATGAGGAGATTCATAAATATAGATGAAAACAAAGAAGTCTGCCAAAATCGTGCCAAGTAGCAATCCTTAGTCTCTGTCTAACGCATTCAGAGGCAATATTATGTATGAATATATGTATTCATAATTTAATTTAACAAATTTCGAAAATACCGAAAATCCCGGTTATTGTAAAATCAACACCGGTATTTATAAGTCCTTTTTTTGGTCCGGTATCCCGGTATTTTCGGTATCCGCGACCCCTAGTAAGTACGTTTCCTGACAGTGAATAATACAATCAGAAATTTAATACAACAAATAATCGTCAGCAAAATACACCTACTTGAATTCAATAATTCGAGAAATACCCAAAATCAATTTTGACTATACTACCGGCAAACAACTTGAACTACTACGGCGTGGTCGCGCTTTTCTTTTTTTTTTTTATTTTTTTTTTTACTTAAGTTTCGCTTCATTTACTGTTGCCGGCATCTATACTAAGCACGGCCCAACATGCTCTTGTTCTGCTTTTTATATCAAGCATCACTTAGCTTCGGTTTAGTATTTTTCTTTCATATGTCTTACTATTTCGACTGTTCCTGGATTTGCCTCAGTTTGCAAAGCAGCCTAAGGTAGTCCCGGGAAGAAATTTTAAAGTCCAGATATTATGTTTTATATAAAAATAAAGTTTGTGGTAGCCATTCTTCTTTAGCTAAATGTGATTTTCATGGTTTGGGCAGGTATTAGAAAATTGAGCTGTGTGGCAGAATTGAGCATGAATGATTAGAATGTATTCAGGGTCTCCATCTGTACATATAATAAAGCAGTAGAACCCTGTGTCTGTACATTAAAAGAAAAATAATAAAAAAGCAAGGGGACGACTAAAGAAGAGTAATAGAAAACAAATCACCGATTATTTTTTCGGTCTGTCTCTCTGTCCGTCTGTTTTTCTGTTTCTTTGTTAGCACACATCTCCGAAACAAATAAACGGATTTGTATGAAAAATGGTATGAAGATAGTTTGAAACCCTGAGGAGGGCATAGGCTACTTTTTATTCCACAAAACATCTATGACAAGAGCGACGCCGCGAGCAAAAGCTAGTTATCAAATATTAAACAAATTATAAGTAAAAACAATGCATCTATGCGTGAATCCGTAAGATCTGTATTACACGAGAACATGGAGAAATAATCGATTACTGATCCAGTAAAATTGTGCTTTCGGCGATTTCGCTAGCCCGAAATGCAACAGTAAGGTCGTTACTTCACGTTAGCTTTCTTTGACATTTCAATACCTCTATATAGTCCAAATGCATGTTATGGAGAAACCTCGCTACAGCAAGGATCTACTTATAGAAAATATTGTACTACGTAAGTTATTGAATTAGCATTTTAATTTAGATATTTCCATATTTGATCAAGTTGTTATATTTGCATAACAGTAGGTAAAATAAGTTGATTATATTTTCCAGAAAATTGTGTATTGTATTAAGCGTTATACCTTTATAATAAAGATTTTTTTATTCTTGAAAGGCGCTAAAAAGTCTTCTATGAAATGCTCCTTAAATTGGCTATCGTCCGTGACATGATTTCAATGATGCAGTCATACGCCAAATTCTCCGAACGCTACTGGTAATTGTGTGTGCTGTTGCCTATAATAATATTATTTGTAAGAAATAAAAAAACTACAGCCTCGACAATGCATGAAAGATGACAACAACTGTAGACATAACTTCGATCAACACTTTAGTAGTCGTCTACATCTTGGTATAAGCAAGGAAAACTTTGTTCTAGTATACCGGACACTTACAACTAATTTCTGATACATTAAATGATTATCTAGTTCCGGAATTGTGTCTTGTTATTGGTCGATAAAACAAAACAGCATAAACAAAGTTGTCATTATATTGTTTAAGATAAACATTATTCCCATTAAATAAGATATTGGCTTTGAGGCGTATAGTAAATATGAACAATAACACCTGATTGTTCTGATTTATGACTGTTTAGCGGCGAAAGGTCGTCGCCGCAGTAGAGGAACAGATGGTTACGTTCCTCTATGGAAGGGGAAGATTCCCAGTCAGGCAGATGTTGCGCCTGACCGGCCGCGGCCCCTCCGATGGTTCCTAATCGGAGGTGGTATATATGCTTCGCTTTGCGCGAATATTGCTATCGCAATTCTCGATCGTGTGGTGCCATCTGTCAATCGTCGATACCACTTCGATGTCTGATCGATGAGTGTCGGGTCATCTAATTGACTATTATTGTAATAGTCCTCAGCCATGTGGATAGGTGGCGGTGTTGTCAATTATGCCGCCACATCACTCCCCCCCGGAGACCGGAGGTCGAAAGTCTTCAGTCGAGTCGTCTTCGAAGCTACCCGTAGCTATTTGCCAGTGCCAGTGAGTTGAGGCCCCAGTGCGTCTGGTTGTCGTCGTTGTCGTTGCCCCAGCGAGTCGGGGTGTCGTCGTGGTCGTTGCCTCAGTGAGTCGGGGTGTCGTCGTCGATGGTCCCGGTGAGTCGGAACCGTGCGCAATTGGCCCTAGTGAGTCAGGGCTGTGCGCGAGTAGTCAGCTCCAGTGAGTCGGCGGAACTGAGAGTAGGTTCGATTCGCGCGTCGGAATCGAAGTAGCGTCTCTGCGATGAATTCGGTGCGTCACGTGGCTATACTGCGACAACCGGCGAAGGCTGCCCGTAGAAGATCCGGCTGTAGCGCAGTTGTGCCGTGACGTTGGAGCCGAAGACCGTGCAGGAGTGCCGAAGGTACCAGGCTTGCATAGGCAGCATGCGTGTGGTAACCTGAACGGCGAGAACGCTAGGCTGGCTGAGCGAAGTGTTGACTGGCTGGCTGGAAAGGAAGTGGCGGATGGCGATGCGATGCGATGCGAAGCGCTGTGATGCGAAGCGATGATGATGCTGGTGCAGCTCGACTCGAGGTGTAGGTTGCGATGATGTATCACGTCGGGGTCACCACTTTAGCGGCGAAAGGTCGTCGCCGCAGTAGAGGAACAGATGGTTACGTTCCTCTATGGAAGGGGAAGATTCCCAGTCAGGCAGATGTTGCGCCTGACCGGCCGCGGCCCCTCCGATGGTTCCTAATCGGAGGTGGTATATATGCTTCGCTTTGCGCGAATATTGCTATCGCAATTCTCGATCGTGTGGTGCCATCTGTCAATCGTCGATACCACTTCGATGTCTGATCGATGAGTGTCGGGTCATCTAATTGACTATTATTGTAATAGTCCTCAGCCATGTGGATAGGTGGCGGTGTTGTCAATTATGCCGCCACAACTGGATTTGGCTGCGACTCTACTCGAGTTCAGCTCTATTTCTGCGTTAAGTAACCTAGTACTCAGGGATTATGTAGCTTTTTATTAGTGAAAGGATATCACACACACACACACACACACACACTCACTAGTTAAACTTACCAACCTTACGTTTTATATAAAATATAGAGTTCGTAAGTAGTTTTGTAAGTTTAAACATAAAATATTATAATAACACCACCTAAATAAAAAATCGAGGAAGTATCCACATTCGCGAACATTGCCTTAAGGTCACCCAAAATCACTCTATTAATATTATTAATTATCCAAACCCACCTTAATAAGATAAATCAACAGATAGTTAAAATATGTCCAAACATCTATTTACGCGGTTCGCATAACGTTAATAACAATAGTTTTGTGAACTGACAATCAATTATGAATATTTTGTTTTATAATGCAATTGTTTCGACGTGTTAGCCCGCCACCAATGCCCGCCACCATACTCGTAGCAAAAACAACTGAATAGCGACATAACGCAAAATACCATTTCAGTTTATTTTGATTTCCCTTTGTAACGTAAAAACGCATGTATCTGATTCAATCTGATTGTTTAAAATATCGGGTTAGCGTAGTAATTATTGAAAATGAATTACAAAGCGATTTCTTCTGTATTTCACTTCGGGGATATGATATAATTCGGGACATTGCCCCCGACATGGCGATAAGCTCGCCCCCTATCACATCATGGGACGGAAAATGCACAACGAAAAGTGGGTGCATTAGTTGCACCTCTGCCAAGCCCTTCGGGGATAAAAGTTGTACCTATGTGTGTTAATTTCGGAGATATTAGTACATACTAAAGAATAACAGAATTTTAAGCCGCTTTAAAAGTTGTATTTACTCTCATAGCTCGGTTAGGTCGCGTGTGTAAAGGGTCTTACCACACAAAACTATATTGATACAAAACTTTAGTTGGGCCGTGCTCTGCGCGGACGATAAACGTTGTTTTACAAGCAGACGGTGATAACCAAAGACATAAAATTAAATGAAAACTATCCCGTGATCAAGTATATTTAAAACTAGGTGTTGCTCGCTTCGAACGCGTGAAAAGCCTTTCCCGCTAGAAAAGTCCCTAAAACACAGTACAGTCAGCAGCATAAGTAGCTGAACAAATTCAAAATTTCATATCATTATGCTGCTGACTGTCCGACGCCAACGCCACCTACTTAAAAGAATCAGAATAAAAATATCAATTATTTCCTTTGGGAGCAAATTATTGAGATAAAAAATAGCCTATGCCTATTATTCCAGGACATGATCTACCCGTAACACATAAGCTACTTTTTATCCAGGGAAAATATAAAGCGGGACTTTTATACCGGGAAAACTCATTCACGCGGGCGGAGCCGCGGGCAAAAGCTCGTTATTCCATAAACTAAAGATAGTCTTCCCTTGAGGTTCATATATACGTGTAATACAAAATTGTAATTTGTATTCCAGATGCCCGGATGCATTGTTGTATGTCGTGTTGCCGTGGTATTTGTATCCTAACCCGAGGCATTTGTTATTGCTTCCTCGCGCAGGTTTCCCAATACGGTTAGCGTAATGTTAGCAAAATATTTATGTTGAGTTAAATTTTTTCATTGGCCAGTTTATTTTCAAAGGATTTTTAAATATGTTATAAATTTTTCGCTATAAAATACAACGTGGGCAAAAATACACAACGAATTCATAATTAAAGATACGTCGTTTTTTAGAATTTGATGTTATAGAAATACCTATTTAAATTATTACACTCCGAACGCTTTAGATCCAATTGTTTTATTATATGTTTTTTTTCTCGTTAATATTTTCAAGTCAACCAAAACTTCCCTGGCATAATGACTGACGAAAGTGAGTGCGTTTTTAATAAACGTAAGTGGTTATTTAATAACAGTACGTAATGGGGCGGTCGATACTGCATTTTGCACATGCAATGCATGAAGCCAACGGTCGTTGGTCACGCAACCGTGTTCTTCATTCAGTTCTGTGCCTTTTTTATGATGCGATGATTACCTAGTTAGGATACGACTATAAGGGCATGTTTCCCCGCTTGCCGAAAATGCTACTCGACACATAAATGTACAAGCCGACTAAGTACGAAAGTCACTCTATTTTATCTCTAATAAATGGTAATAAAATTAGTACTATTTACATTAGCTGTTTAATACGATAACTTTCAAATAAAAAACTTATAACACCCCTCTTGTTCCGTCGGGGGTAAAATATATTTTTTTTCCGCGTGGAAAAAACGCGTTATCGCTACCACCACCGGGGGTTCAGTGGAACGGTTATGTTGGTTTCACCGGTCTTACGGCCCAATGTTTTTACTCTGGAGTATAGTGTCATCCGAGCGAGCATTGGACTGAGTCCCGAACCCTATGATGTAAATACAACATAGGGTTAGGGACTCAGTCCAATGCTCCGCGGGTTTTGAGACCTACCACCAGTGTACAGGGTGTACCCTACTCCGCCTTTGGCGTCTACGACAGCTGGAGACCGACCACCCGCTTTGTCGTCCATCTGATAGGGACAAAACTAACTGTAATTTTTATTTTCAACTTCAAGATCTTGTCCGTGTGAAAATCCTGGGACCGTAGACAAGATGCCTTTCTACAATAGTCAACGTAGAAAACAAAAAACAAAGGGTAATGATATATCCCAACGAAAGACTTAATGTGCCTTTCCACCAGAGATCTTGCTTTGCTACGTTGCTATGGATGCGTTTCATATCCACCAATCATATCCATTGGTCTACATAACATAGTACTGGTGGAAACGGGTTCAACTAAGCTATGTTTTTTTATATGGACGTATGCGTGCTATGGATGCAAGCTATGGATGCGTACTACAAATGATGGCGAGTGGTGTAGCTAAGTGCAGAGCAGAATAACTACAGTAGGGTATGTACCTCGCGGCGGCGCATCTTCCTAACACATCATACTCGCTCCGCTACGTAGCTTAGCATCAATGGAAACGGTCACATAGGTTCGTCGCATAGCATTCATATCCTCGCATCATAGCTGCATATCACATCTCTGGTGGAAAGGTACCCTTAAACTTAGCGATAGTATACTATTGTAGAAAGGTATCTTGTCAACGGCTCCTGTTGGATAATGTATGTAAAAATACTTCTAAGAAATATTTTATTTAACGTGTTATAGGTTGTGTACGTAAAGCTTTTGAATATGTTTTCGAAATTATGATAAATATTCCGTGTGATACTTAAGTTTCAAAGTAAAACACTAGACATCAAATAAAAAGTTAAGCAATAATAAATTTTGTTTATTTTGTATTAAGACATTATGCAAAGATTTGTGTTATTCAAATCACGCTATGTTTTGATTCAGAATCACGCAAACCTAACGAGTAATGGTAGAAACTCCTCTTTAGGGTTCCGTAGAACAAGGTTCATTTACAAGATATTGTGAGTGAATATATTTTTAGATAAATCTGAAAACTGTAGTAATGATGTCATACTAAATTATGGAAATAACTAATAAAATTGAGCGATATACCTAATAGAGGCAAATATGTGTCATCATACTTAGGACTGCAATCAAGAATAATACCTAATATTCATGTATCCTACATTGTAATTGATTGTAATCTGTTTTGTTGTCCAAACAAATAAATAAATAACTATTTGAAAACAAATATATAAATAAATAATAATCATCAATCATTTTGACATTGCGTCACTAAATGAAACCATATAGGTACGTATCTTCTTTAAAATAACACTTAATAATTTATTCAAACCGCCGCGCTGATGTAAAATAAAAAAACTGTAAGTTTCTAACATAATAAATATCATTAAAAAGTAATTTTAATTTTACACGCCCTAATGGCGTTTCTAGAATCACTCGTAGAGAATTGGTCGCAGTGGCAACATCAGACTTCAGTAGTCGCACTAAACTACAAAATGATAAAAAGGTCTGAAAAGTAAAATTGAGATTTTTGGTGAAAATACTCATTATTCATGAATGATTTTTGGCACAATTTTAGGCAGAGGTAAAGACGAATATGTGGTTTAATTTAATATCGCAATGTTAAAATGACCCTGTATACTGTCCCACTGCCGGACACGGGCCTTCCTTCCTTCACTTCTGAGAGGGATTAGGCCTTAGTCCACCACGCTGGCCTAATGCGGGTTTGCAGACTTCAAATACCTATCTTCGAAATTCTTAGGGAACTTCTCGGGTATTCAGGTTTACTCAGGATGTTTTCCTTCACCATTAATACAAGCGATAATTCACAAAGAATACGCACACAATTTTAGAAAAGACAGGTGTCTGGCCTTGCGTTCTGGACCTACGGACATTCGTCTCGGCAGTCCGTTCCAATTCCAACTAAGCTAGCGGCGCTTGTTAGAGAAAAAACACAAAAAACTGGAAGTTAATGCCTTTGCTTATGATTTTTCGTCATATATTATAATAACGGCTACTGAACTTATACTTTGTATGGCCTCGTGTTTTTGAGCGTAAATTTCATTATGAACCCTTTGTTAAAACAGGTATAAGAAAAACTAATTTATGGGCATTAAATATGAGTGGTTTATTAATTTTGATTTAAAAAGGTGTAACGAAAATGTGTAGTAGTACGGTTATCCGGAATTCCTGAGATATATCATCAGTCATAAGGATTATATTATAATTATTAAATTTTAAATCAAACACATAAACGCCCGGCCAAAGACATTTTTTTTGTATTTATGTAGCACGTGTGCCTTCTGCTATTTAAACTTGGCATTGGCAGAATTGTCGTTAAAATGATACGGCTAATCACAATAAATTGGAATAAACAAATAAAAAGTCCCAGGGTTTTAAAGAAGTTTATGCACATCAAAGTTTTCAGTCCATGGAACTGTATGTAAGAAATAATGGTCGTAACATATTTTTTCCGCTTTTTTCGTTTCGTTCTCCGTGAACTCTTAATGAGCATTTATAACTATAGAAATAATTATATTATTCGTACTTATACAAATATATTATAAGGCAATTACTATTATGAAGAACTGACTCCTTTCCAGTTTCAAATATTTTTTAGTATCTCTACGGAGAGATTGCTATTCGTTTTGCATGGCTGCTTATTAAACCAAACTAAATACGTCCCTATCTGCAATATCTAATTTTGATAAGACACCCCGCAGCCGCTGCAGGCTGCGAAGTGTTTGACCGATAACCGAAACATTTTGTCCCCAAAAACTAACCATAGTCCGCAGATAAAAGGTGTTCTTTTTTTAAAAAAGGCTCGATCAATAGCAGTAGCATGATGAAGAATTATTTTAAGGTCATTAAATGTTGCATAGAGGAAAATGTTGAGGTGGTGGGTGTGTGAAGTGTTATTTACGCACTAAATTGTGCTTAGTAGCAAATAAATCGCGCTATGTTGCCGATCATTGACCATCCGGTTTCAAAGCATACATGTGCTCATTCTAAGGAGATTTCATTACGAAGTACTTGCTCATTTTTAACAACAATAGTATTTTTGAAGTATAATATTTAGAGAAGATATAAAGCTGAACCATTATAAAATAAATAAAAATAATATTGGTTATCAGACAGTATTCTAGGTACGAAATAATGAATCGCTCAATTTTGACAAAGGCTAACAAGTTTGTTCTGAACGAAATACAAATGAAAATTATTTTATTCATCAGTCAGAGAGTTGACTGAGCTATTTATTACTTGTGATGAAGATAGAGTTGGGGATAAAATCTACAGGTATTTTTAAACATTCGATGAGTATATTTTATATTAAAATCCTAAGTAGTGTTGGTATTAAATATCAAAAATATTATAATTATATCAGTATCTATGCGGTTAGGTATTAGGATAGTGTACCTATGTATGTCAAACTCTGACCATGGGCCATCTAAGGCCACGTTTTTCTACCGTGGTTATCTTTTTCTCTGGATCTTATTAAGCTGGACGCGCTCGCAGAGCTGCCATTGCGCCAGGCGCTGCGAGCGCGTCCAGCTTAATAACACCGAGGATTACCCAGTTGAAAAAACCTGGTCTTAGACGGGTCACGGTCACTCAGCGAGCTATGGGGAGGGCTATGCTCGATGTTTCTCTACGCCATCAAATCAGGAATGAGGAGATCCGTAGAAGAACGAAAGTCACTGACATAGCCCAGCGGAATAGCAAGCTAGAGTGGCAGTGGGCACGGCACATAGTTCGCAGAACTGACGGCAGATGTGGAAAAAAGTTCTCGAGTGGAAATTTATGGTCGCGGATCGAACTTAAGTAAGTAAGTCCTTAGCAGGAGTTTACGCGTTATCGTATAGTTAAAGTAATGGTTTCAACTAAGTAATTTTTTGTATAGAAATTTGAATAGCGCCTTGGATGAGCGTATTTTAACTAAAATACGGAATAATCTTGAACATTGCGCGCGTGTAAACTTAGAATAGTAAATCGAATAACCATAGACATGTATGTGTCAAAATGCATGGAGAATGTCAGCACGGATCTCTTTTTTGATGTATGGTACGGTTTCACGAATCCTCCTAATATTATAAACGCGAAAGTTTGAAAGAATGTATCGATGTTTGTTACTCTTTCACGCAAAAACTACTGAACGGATTTCGATGACATTTGGCACACGGGTAGATCATGTTCTGGATTAACACATAGGCTACTCTTTATCCCGGGAAAACTCATTCACGCGGGTGAAGCCGCGGGCAAAAGCTAGTTTAAAATATATTAATTACTGGTATATGTGGTTACGATTCGGAATCAGGCGGTCCACGGCAATGAATATTCTGTGTTTATGTCAGGCCATTCAATGACATGAGTCCCGGGATTTGGCACTTTGACTGATTTAGTGCTCACCAAATGTTGGTATGAATTTCGCTAATGTTCCCTGGATACATTTAAACGAGCAGTGGATTTTATGTTTAACTTGCTTTTGCTCGCGGCTCTGTCCGCGAAAGAGCTTGTGCTACATAATAATACTGATAAAAATTTGCCTATTAAAAAAATGTTACCTATGTGGTAAACACACAAATTCTTTCAGCAGTTTATGCATTCACTTCTGACAAACATACAAACTTCAAAAACTTTAACATTTACATCTGTAGGATGTATTACATTTTCTTTAAAACATTAAATGAATCCTTTCAATAGTATTTGTATTTGAACAAGCTCTTTCATCTTGAAACGTTTATAACACTCACAGGATTATGAAACAATTCAGCGTTCTCTCATTCAACTGATGTATGTACTAATGAGCGGTTAATTGACAGGCGACTTAGTGGAATGTCTGGTACCTATCGCGTCTGGGATCTAAACAGACTTGCGAGTACTCTCAATCAATACTTAATTGGTCTAGTTGATTTTGTTTGTGCTTATCTCTATTGACATATAAATATGCCTCAATAGCAGTAAAACTACTATACTGAAGTGTCCCTTGATCCCCCGTGTTGCGTAAAGAGATATTGTTCTTTGTTCAATAGCAGCTTGAACTTTAGAATGATTCCTGGTATGTGGCAATAGGATCGTCTGCTATTATTTGGGACCTAATATAGCTAGCGAAATTGGGGTGTTTTCCACCTCTGCCTACCCTACAATAGAAAAGGTTGATACTATGTATCAACTTATTTATAAGTTGAAAATTAAAGAGTTCAGCAAACAGTGGATATTCGACATGCACATCTGCCTACTCCTTTGAGGATATAGATGGTGTGAACTTATGAAGTGTTTGATTGATTCATTACCATCATGATCATCAGCCACATGAAAGCTACTGCTGAATATACGCCTCCCCTAAAGATTTCCAGATGAACCTGTTGGATGGACTTTGATTGATTACTAGGAGGAATTTATAAAATTCTGGTCACATGCGAATGAAATCGAAATCGTAAAACAACTATAGGTACTCGTTGTGTAACCCACATAATGCTCTTGAGGTTTGTTCATCTATAACCATTGTGTGGTTCGACGCGGAAATAATCAACAAAGTAGTTCTCTTTTTGTTCTAATATTTCATACATTTGGTACTATTTCAGTGCCATTGCTTTTAGATATATGGATGAATGTTTTTTTTTTGTTTTGATTGTACGAAGTGTTAGCAGTGAAAGTCAACGGGTGGATTATAAAGTTAATTCGTTTCATTTATACTAATATTATAAAGCTGAAGAGTTTGTTTGTTTGTTTGAACGCGCTAATCTCAGGAACTACTGGACCGATTTTGAAAATTCTTTCAATAATAGGAAGCTACATTACTCCTGAGTGCTATAGGCTACTTTTTATCCCGGAAAACTTTTCCACGCGGGTGGAGCCACTCGCAAAAGCTAGTAATATATATAGCGTGTACGTCTGAAGGCCCTCCCCCAAGCAAATGGCCTTGAACAATCGTTCCATAATTTTTAGCGCACGAGTTACGGAGGGAATAAGCAAAGATTTACTAATAATTTCATAAAAAAAACAATTTTAGGTCTTTTTGAAAATTTTAAACAACTATAATATTCCTTATTAAATTGTATATCTGATAATGCTGGTTACAAATTCAAATGTGCACTTTAAGAGGAGACGCACGGAACCGACAATTTTTGTGGCGTTTTTATTATGAAATTAATGACACATATACACAATTTATAATAAAATTTAAACTGCCAAAGTTGAAATAACATATTATAGAAATATGATGACTAACTTCTTTTCTATATCTTAATATATATAAATCTCGTGTCACAATGTTTGTCCTCAATGGACTCCTAAACCACTTAACCGATTATAATAAAATTCGCACACCATGTGCAGTTCGATCGAACTTGAGAGATAGGATAGTTTAAATCTCAAATTATAGTCGCAATTTTAATTTATTGCGAATTATTTGTCTGTTATTATTTGACAGTCACAATTATCTGTTAACTCCAAATGATTCTAACAGATGTCGATACCTTTCGACTGGGTTGAGTAAGTAATCAATAGATGGCGCTGCTATGAATGATTCTAACAGATGTCGATAACTTTCGACTGGGTTGAGTAAGTAATCAATAGATGGCGCTGCTATGGTAAATCTACGAACGTGTCATATAAGCTACATTTTAAGCGGGACTTTTATACCGGGAAAACTCATTCACGCGGGCGGAGCCGCGGGCAAAAGCTAGTGTATTATAAATTTCGAATACCTATTTAGTTTACAAAAATACGGTGAGCCGGCCGTTTTGCTGGGAAACCTTAAGATTGCAAAATATTAGTTACTAGACGCGTGAAAAAGTTTTTCCGGAATAAAAATATTTTCGCATACGCATACTCACGCCTTTTATCCCCGAAGGGGTAGGCAGAGGCGCACCTAGTGCACCCACTTTTCGCCAAGCGTATTCCCATGATGTGATAGGGGGCGAGTCTATCGCCATACCGGGCACAAATTCCAGACTCCGGGAGTAGTAAGGGATTCACCGATACTGGAGCAGGTTCGACGGCCGGTCCGCTCGCTCCGCTCGCGGCGCTCCGGCGGCTGATGGTCGACGTTTTCGATTGCTCCAGATTCGGCCCGCGGAACCCGCGAATAAATCCGCGGATTACTTTAATACCTACCGCGAATTAATTTGATACCTACCGCGGATTAATTTGATACCTACCGCGGATTAACTTGATACCTACCGCGGATTAATTTGATACCTACCGCGGATTAATTTGATATCGACCGCGGATTACTTTGATAACATCCGCGAATAAAAATTATATCGTCCGCGGAATCCGTTTCATATCACCCGCGAGGTAGGTATGAACCACGAATTTGTTCATGGTCTACGGTTCCCTTAATCTTGTACCTTTTCCCTGTTCGTTGTGCTTTTAACTTTCTACTTTCTATCGGCGATCCTTTTTTTTATTTGAAGGATGCAAAGGTCTTTGTCGCGTATTTCTATTAACTCGTGTTTCTACGCAAAAGCCGTTTAAAATTACTTAATAGTTACCCTTTACGCATTACGAGCATTGTTTATGATAGATAAAGCAACATTTTCCCTGTTTCGTTGTGTTATTGACTTTCTACTTTCTATCGGCGACCCTTTTTTATTTGAAGGATGCAAAGGTCTTTGTCTCGTATTTCTATTAACTCGTGTTTCTACTTAAAAGCCGTTTAAAATTACTTAATAGTCGCCCTTTACGCATTACGGGCATTGTTTATTATAGATAAAGCAATCGTTACAATACACCATACCTTTCTCAAATTCTAGGTAAAACCCTTTGGGTCTTCTCATTGTCATAATAATTACGGTTCCCATTATTCACATTACCTGATATTACGTATTCAACGGAACATTTAAGGTGAAAGTCGAAACATGTTGGATCTTGTCTGCAAGGAAACAATACTCCCTCTCCATATAAAAGACCGACTCAAAATCACATGGTATCGTATTCCACTCTGTGCTCTGCTCGAAGTGTGATCTCCAGTTGTTTGTAACAGTGAAGTGATAGTAAAATTGTGAAATAGTTAAATAGTGAAAGTGTTATAAAAATGAATGTAAGTACCTTTATATACTTTGATCTAAAAGTGTTGTAACCAGATGTTTCATTAATTGTTTATGCCATGTGTTGTCCACCAGGTTAATACATTTTAGCTATCTTTGATGTCTTATTAATTTATCATTGTTACTAATGTGTACATGTATACTTCGCATACCTATAAGTATTTATCATACAGTACTTACTTAACCGATAATTAAAACAGTTTCATTTCATTTTGTTACAGTTTTCTGAAAATACTTACAAAAACTACTATTATGCTGAAGAAATCGACGAACCTAGTGATGAAGAAGGTACACTCGCTTTTAAAGTAAAAAAAGCGATAATAGCAAATAAAAGACCGATCGAAAGCAACAGCATTGATGAGTTCTTCGAAAAACCAAAAAAGAAGAAGACAACAACAAGAAAGTCATCCAGTGTTGGTCGATCGACGAGCGGGGGTGTTTCATACATCCGATCAAACAGCGATGACAACAGTTCTGCATCACATCTCATAAAAATTGAGGTGTATGAAGTGAATAAAATAAAAAACATCGCACCGACGGAACATTGGAAACACGCTGATGTGCGAGTCAAATATTACGCGGAAACCGACAGTGATAAGAACTTGCAAAGTGTTAAGGACACTATATACAATATAACTAAACAGTTGGCTAGTAAGGACGATTGTGTGAAATATTTTATAGACACAGACAAATGAACAAAAGTGCCAGTGCGTGTTAATGTTTTAATATCATAACTTTAATCATATGCTTTGTACTACTATTATTGAAATAAGAAACTATTATTGTAATAACTGTACTTAAGAATCTACCTGTTTAAATTTAACTTACATTGTATTGTATTTAAACTTTGTACTCTTTTAAGTTACATACTTAATAGATTAATTTGTTTTTGATTCTAGAACTCTTTGTGAATTGTGTTATTGCTAAGTATTATTGTAAATAGTTATAAGTCTTTTTAGTGTTTTTTCATGCTCATGCTTACGATTGTAAAGTTATTGGGAACATTCATAAATTGTTTGGAAAAAAGTGGATAGTTTAGAATGTAATTACATTGTTTTGGGTAGTATATAAGCGTTGAAATAACTTAAAATATACTGAGACATTCCTTACCATGGATACAAGCTGTGATTTATACAACATGGAACTCGTCGCACTTCTCGAAAACATCGAATCAATGGATCTGATGTCATCGCAATACGACAAAGAACTGTACGAGCTCTGTGATAAAATGGAACAAAGACAAGTCGAAACGTGAGTAAAACATTTTTTATTATGTTAAGACTAGTTGCAACATGTTTTGGGAATCCATGAAGAGGGGATACACTTAAAGTATTTATAATGGTTCGAACATCTTGCACAATCATTCAACTTGTTTCTTCCGTTTATATTTTTAACATTGAAGTGCAACCAAAATGTACCACTCACTTGATATTTCTAGTTTATCTCAGAGTGAGATTGCGAGTTTCGATAAAAAGATAATTTTACATAAACATCATCGTTTCATACGGTTTTGGTATATATTAAATGTTTTGCCAGAATCAATGTTGGGAGATCCTGATATTTCTCCTTATTATACACCATGTAGTGGACATAAAATCTCAAAACAAACTCATTCCGATGAGGATGATATTGATGGTGTATTATCAATGAAAGCATATTGTTTGCAGTGTAAATAACAAATAATGTTAGTATCTATTTAAATAATAGAAACATAGCATATTTATTTCGTGAGATAACATTTTTTTAACAATTTTCTTATCCATCAGATCTATGCAGAATGGAGAAGGCAGCAGGAAAAGATTAGCGCCAACTGAATTGTATGAAGAGGATCCATTAAAGAGAAGAAAAAATATTCGTCTTGAAGCTCCTTCGACATCTACATCGTCGCTGGATAACATTTTAAATGTAAGTACAGAACAGCATAATGATAAAATTGAATGTCCTGAGTGTCACATATATGTGTCAAAAAAATATATGACCAGTCACTATAAGAGCAATAAACATAAAAATAATTTAATTAGACGAGATAATAATCTACCTAATGTTCAATTCATTGATAGTGCTTTCGGTAATAGAATTATTACATATCGAGTGCAATCTAGTTTAGTTTCTGATACACAGCTTGAATCACCTGAATTATTTTTACAAAATATTAAAAAAATAATTTATACATTACTAGAACGATCTATCTTAGAATATTCTGTTGTAAAAGTTAATTTTATTCTCAATGCGGATTACACACAAGAAACAAAAAATCTACACAATATTTTTGATTTTCAAATTTCAAACTATCTTGTTTGTCAAGGTGATGACAAAGATATTATTTTCTCATCTATAATTACCGAAATAACAAACAAAATGACCAATTTCCAAAAAAAAGGTAGTGGATGGAGTTTAGTTAAAATAAATCACTTGGATATGAATGTCAACAAATTTAACCCATTGCGTGGATCTTCATACATAGACCTACCGTTAGATATAAAACATAAGAAAGCTGTAATCAATGTTCAAAATAACGATCATGAATGCTTTCGTTGGGCAGTTTTGTCAGGATTATTTCCAGCTACTCATAGTTCCAATAGGGTATCATCTTATATAATACACAAAAACAAACTAAAATTTGATAACCTATCGTTTCCTATAAAAATTAATGACATCCATAAGTTTGAAAAATTAAATAGTATAAGTATTAATGTTTTTGGATTACAATATGATTCAATAAGCAAATCAAATAAAGTTGTGGGTCCATTACACTTTACGAAACACCGTAAAATTACTCACTTAAACTTATTGTATATATCTCAAGGTTCCAAAGGTCATTTCTGTTATATTAAAAACCTCTCGAGATTATTATCTAAACAGTTATCGACTTCTGAACATGCAGTTCATATTTGTGATGGGTGTTTATTAAATTTCACGTCATTAGATAATTTAAAACGACACCAAGAAAATGACTGTTTCAATGTGTGTACAAATTTACCATCGGAAAACGATAGAAAAAGAAACTGGTTTAATGAATTAATACCATCAAACCAAATTTCATTTAACAACTATGAACGTAAATTAAGAGTTCCATTCGTTGTGTATGCTGACTTTGAAGCATTTTTAAAACCAATAGAGAGTTGTTCTAACAATCCAAATCAATCATCAACTGTTAATATCCAAAAACATGAAACGTATAGTTTTGGGTATTATGTTAAATGTTCTTATGATGATAATCTTTCAGTATATAGGTCTTATACAGGGCAAGATTGTGCGCTAAAATTTATGCAATTCATTTACGCAGATTTAGAAAATATTTGTAAAAAGAATTCTTTTGTCAAATCACCATTACCGTTAACTGAAGAAAATAAAATAAATATCAATCAAAGTGAGTCTTGTTACATTTGTGCTACTAAATTAAACGTGGATAGAACAATATCATATAATTGGCATACTGGTGCATATGAAGGTGTAGCTCATAGAGTATGCTCTCAGAAATACAAAGCTCCTAATTTTGTGCCAGTGTTTTTACATAATTTAAGTAATTATGACGCTCATTTCATAGTGCATGGTCTTGATTTCGAGAAAGGTGACATTGAACTTATTCCTGAGAACAAGGAAAAATATATTTCTTTTTCTAAAGTTTTACAAATCAATAACAGAGTTATAAAATTACGATTTCTTGATTCTTTTAAATTTATGTCAAGTAGCCTTAACAAATTAGCTCAGAACTTATTACTTGAACAATTTCGTGAACTCAAATTAAAATATCCATGTGAAGAAGATTTTAAACGTTTAATAAGAAAAGGTGTTTATCCATACGAATACATGACGACATTTGATTCTTTAAAAATAACTTCTCTTCCCACTCGCGATCAATTTTATAGTTCTTTAAATGATAGTCACATTACAGAAAGTGAATACCATCATGCTCAAGACGTGTGGAATCATTTTAATTGTAAAAACATGGGTGAATATTCAGACCTGTATTTAAAAACAGATGTATTGTTGTTAGCAGATATATTTGAAAACTTTAGGGATGTCTGTCTTAAAACATACGGTTTAGATCCTGCCCACTATTATACAGCACCTGGTTTAAGTTGGGATGCTATGTTAAATTTTACCAAAATAAATTTGGAACTTTTAACAGATATCGACAAGGTTACGTTTATAGCGAATAATATTCGGGGGGGTATATCACAATGCAGCAATAGACATGCAGTGGCAAATAACATGTTTATGTCGGAATACGATTCAGATAAACCATCTTCATTTTTGATGTACTTAGACGCAAATAACCTTTATGGTTGGGCTATGTCCCAATGTCTCCCAACAGCCAAATTTGAATGGGTCGATATAAATACAGATTTTAATATAGCCGATGATGCCAAACATGGTTTAATATTGGAAGTAGATTTAGAATATTCAAAAAATTTACATGATTTTCATTCAGATTTTCCATTTTGTCCAGAAAACGTATGTTTAGGAAACAGCAAAGACAGGAAACTGATCCCAAATTTAAAAAATAAAAAAAATTACGTCATTCATTATAGAAACCTTAAGCAATGTTTAAAAAATGGTCTCCGATTGGTTAAAGTACATAGAATTTTAAAATTTGAACAATCCGCGTGGTTGAAAAGTTACATAGACTTGAATACTCATATGCGTTCATTAGCCACTTCAGATTTTGAGAAAGATTTTTTTAAACTTATGAATAATTCTGTTTTTGGTAAAACAATGGAAAATGTAAGAAAACGAGTTAATGTCAAATTAATTAATCATTGGTTAAATCGTGGCAAAACTCAAGGTGCTCAATCTTTGATAGCAAGACCAGAATTCCATAGTTTATCTATATTCTCAGAGAGCTTAGTTGCAATACAATTAAATAAAACTAACGTTTTATATAATAAACCAATTTACCTCGGTTTTTGTATTTTAGATATATCTAAAACATTACTATACGATTTCCATTACGATTATATGAAAATAAAATATCAAGATAATATTAAGTTACTATATACTGATACCGATAGCTTAATATATCAAATATTTACGCAAAATTATTATGCTGATATAAAACTTGATTTAGTCAACTACTTTGATACGTCCGACTATCCACCAAATAATCAATATGGTTTACCATTATTGAATAAAAAACGGTTAGGTTTTTTTAAAGACGAAAATAACGGTAAAATTCTTAAAGAGTTTGTAGGTCTTCGCTCTAAAATGTATGCAATGGATGTGCAGAATAAATGTATATGTAAAGCAAAAGGTATTAACAAAAGTGTAACAAAAAAATTTTGTCTTACCGATTATAAATCATGTTTATATGAAAAGAAAACGCAATACAGTGAAATGATAAGATTTAAATCAATTAAACATGCTATATATACACAAAAAATTAATAAAATATCTTTATCACACAATGACACAAAACGTTATTTAATAAAAAATTCAACAGATACTCTTGCATGGGGTCATTATAAAATAAAGGACATTTGATTTTATCAACGATTTCTGTACAACGAAAATATGTATGTTAATGTGTGTGTGTGTTTTAATTGTGGTTTTTAATAACTTAAAGTTCTGTCTTTATTATGTACTATCTTTTTTTTTTTTATTTTTTTACTATGACAACTGTTTTGTATAATATCATGAAAAATTAGATGTAAATTTTAATGTATGTAGTTAGTTATTTGTTATACCTGATTTAACTTTATTTTATAACAATTTTCTTACTGTAATATTTTTCAAAACAGCTATGAACTGTATGTGATCATTTTTCAAAGTATTTGTGTATGTAATCTTTGTATATAAAACAAAATCAAATATAATACATTCAATCGTAACTTCTAGTTTTATTCATTCCGAAACGCTTTTCGAGATCACACGTGCATTTAAAAATGTTTCATTTTTATCATCCTTTTACTGCCATAGTTGCAGGTCCAAGTGGATGTGGAAAGTCTAATTTTGTAACAAACTTTATTAAACATATTAATGAGGTGTGCAACACAAATTTTCATCAAATTACTTGGTGTTTTGATGAAATGCAGCCTTTATATAATTTACCAAATGTAAACTATTATCAGGGTATACCAGATTTGCATATGTTTGATGGAAAGGAAGCTAACCTTATTATTATCGATGATCTCATGAGGGAATCTGATGGTCGCATTGTTGACATATTTACCAAAGGTAGTCATCATAGGAACTTGAGTGTATTTTACATTACTCAAAATTTATTTCATCAAGGTAAAGGACAAAGAGACATTTCTTTGAATTCAAACTACATAATTTATTTTAAAAACCCACGTGATAAAACTCAAATACGTTACTTAGCACGGCAAGTATCACCAGAAAATAGCAAATTCATAGAAGATGCTTACAGAGATGCTACAAAAGAAGCACATGGCTATTTGATTCGGATCGTTGGCGCTGCCCGGTGTAGTCGTGTGTCAGTCGCTTTCATTAATTAGTGTTGCTAAATTCGCTTATTGGTCAACTGTAGTAAATTATAATTCCTTGTTCCTCTTGGAGTGTTTTTACCTGCCGACCACTCCCACTGGGTGGGCCGTGAAAGAGACACAATTATTTTTGTAATTTCGCTAAAATCATAAAGTGCAAAGTGATTTCTCATTAGCTGGTTTTGAACCGGCGGACTCGAGGGCGCCGTGGTGGAGGGGTGCCCCTGCGTGCCGCGCTACCGCTCTAGCTGCAGCGAGTAACCAAATAATACGTGCAATACTGTAGCACGACGTCACACTGCCGCTGCGATTTCTGTCAACGGGTCTACGTACTCTGCATCGTAACGTCATCGCAGTAAATATAACTACAGAGTTATCTACATATTAAGCGTAAGATGCCGAAAATTCGTCGTACACCACCATCTACACCCACCACAGAGATGCAAACGCGTGAAGCGGCAAACCCAGAAGTCCCTCAGACTGGAGCTGATGCGACAAGTGTTGTACCCCGTTCCAAGCGAACGCGCGCCATTATCTCCCCCCCGGACCCCACAGCGCAGTCATTTGAAGATCGAATTATGAACCTGCTTACCTCGTGGAAGTCCGAACAGGATAGTATTTTAAAGAAATTAACGTCGGATATCGCTGAAGTGAAGCTGCTTTCCTCTACTACACAAAATCAAATATCTGAAATTGAAAAATCATTAGAATATATTAGTAAAGAATATGATAGCATAAAATCAACTATACAAATTATGGAAAAAGAACGTCTTGAGCAACGTGCCCATATTCTTGACCTTGAGAAAAGGATTCTTGATCTGCAACACTGCTCTCGCCCTGCAAAAATTGAGATAAGAAATGTCCCCGCAGGGGATAAAGAATCATATAAGGATCTTATGTCAATTGCTTTAAATACATGCTCGGCTGTACAATGCGGTGTCATTCAAAGTGATTTTCGTGACGTTTACCGCCTACCAGGAAAAAAAGGTGAGTCCAGACCGATCGTAGCAGAGTTTTTAACAGTGCAACTTAAAAATAAAGTTCTCGAATGTTCCCGTGCTTTCAACAAAGGTCTGCCATTAGCCGAAAAACTAAATTCAGTACACATTGGTATTAGCGGTCAAAAGTGCCCCATTTATGTAGCGGAGCACTTACCTAACAGTTTGAGGCAGCTGTTTTATGAGACACGCAATTTTGCGAAGACGCACAAATACAAGTATTGCTGGACTCAAAATCAAAAGATTTTTCTTCGAGAAACGGATGACAAGAGGTCTATTATCGTTACGTCGAAATCACAACTTCAGCAGCTTCAACGATCTGAATCATGAGCGCCACATCTTTGATAACTTTAAATTTAGATACTCTTGTTTTTGTTTATCTCCCTTCAATATTTTTAAAATGTTACCACCTTTACTATATATTAAGTTAAAATTACATTACTCATACCACCTATACACTTTCACACTTTTATACTCTGCATTTACAGAGGTGATTGTTTTGAGGTTCTTATGCTTGGGTATTGGCAGTTTAATTATATTACCACCTTCCAAAATACGTTTTCAACCACTACTTGGTTGCGTCTGTTCCCATTATGGGTCCTTACTCTCTGTGGCTACGCTCTTGCCTTAAAAATGTTGGACTTAAACTCTATCTCTAACGAAATTGACTTAATGGGCTCATACCAGTCTTGTATTTGCAAACCAGAACAATGCAGAAATTTCCTTGGCAATGAAGGTAGGTGCATTGCACTGCTACATATGAACATTCGCAGTGTAAACCATAATTTTAATGAGTTTAGGACTTTTCTAGTGAGTATCCAAACTAATCCAGATATTTTAATTTTATCTGAATGTTGGTTGAATCAAAACAATAATATCATTCCACATCTCGAAGGATACTTATCATACTCAACTACACATAATTACAATCAAAATGATGGCGTAATATTATATATAAAATCTAACTTGGTGCATAATATATCCGAACCTCTATTCGATGAAGCTAACTGTTTAGTCTGTACACTCATACCCAACAACCTAGCCGTTGTTGCCATTTATCGTTCACCATCTTTTCATAATCTTGACAAATTTTTTATTAGTCTTGACACAGTACTGTCTTCTTTAGCAGCATTCAAAACTATTATTATGATGGGTGATATGAACATTAATATCAACTCCCAAGAGACTCACCGAAACAAGCACGAATATCTCAATATAACCGCTTTACACGGGCTCCTTCCAACTCACACCCTACCAACGCGTGGACAAAATTGTCTAGACCATGTGTTTCTGAAATCCGAGTTTAACTCTAGTACTTACGTCATTGATACTTGTATCACAGATCACTTACCTGTGATTCTATCTCTAAAAAAATCCAATACCTCTCGCAACTGTACTTCATTTCGGACTATAATAGACTATTCTGCCGTATTTCTAGATATTATCAATACAGACTTTAGTCTTATAACCAAATCCAATGATGCCAACCAGGCTACGGAGTTCTTTATATACAACATTTATAACATTATTAAAAAACACTCTAAATTAGTTAAAATCTCATCTAAATTAAAAATCATTAAGCCCTGGATTACAAAAGGATTACTCCGCTGTATTCGAAACAGAGATAGTATGTTCCGTAGGACTAAAAAGGAGCCTCTAAACTATGTTTTTAAAGTGACTTATTTAAGATACCGCAATTTTTGTAATAAGTTACTAAAAAGACTTAAACGCGCCTATGAAAAATCCGAATTTGAGAGAGCCAAGCACGACATCAAGGCCACCTGGAAAGTTATTAAATCCATCACAGATACACATTCCATAGCCAGCCCGCCGTTTGAACTGTTAAAGGATTCGTCGTATATCCACTCTCTAAATTATATTAATAATTTTTTCGCTAATATTGGAAAGGATCTTGCTGAGGGTATCGTCTCTGTTTCTAATCTTCTTTCCCAGACTCCGATAGATCTAAGTCCTTGTAATTCTTTCGCTCTCCTTCCTACAGATGATACCGAAGTGAAATGTATAATTAATGGACTGCGCAAAAATTCGGCAGTTGGTTGGGATGGGCTCTCTCCATATCTATTGTCATCCTGCTCAGACACTCTGGTCCCGTTGATTACCCACATTTGTAATTTATGTATTTCTTCTGGAACGTTCCCTACATTACTTAAGAAAGCCATTGTACACCCAATATTTAAATCAGGGGACAGAGATAGCATTACTAATTACAGACCTATTTCTGTCCTTCCAACCCTGTCGAAAATACTCGAAAAGGTCATAAATAAACGCTTGGTGAATTACCTAGAAACACACAACCTTTTAGCTCCAAATCAGTTCGGTTTTAGAAAAGGTAAATCCACTGAAGACGCAGTTGCAGCTCTGACTGACCACATTGTTCGCAATTTGGACTCCAAGAAGAAGTGCCTTGGTATATTCTTAGACCTCTCTAAAGCCTTTGATACCGTATCAATGCCTCTTCTCCTATCCAAACTTGAAAATATCGGCATACGTGGAATTGGTCTGGATATCTTTAGAGATTATTTGTCTGGGCGAACTCAAAGAGTCAAAATTGGATCGTATATTAGTGATGAAGTAACTCTGATGTACGGAGTCCCTCAGGGCTCTATTTTAGGTCCTACCCTCTTCCTTATTTATTTAAACCCCCTTTGTCGACTCAGCATTCCATATTGCTCAATCTTTACGTATGCCGATGACACGGCGCTGCTAGTTCATGGTGATAATTGGAATGATACTTTTATACACTCTGAATATGCCCTTAGGCATATTATGGGTTGGCTATGCAATAATTTACTTACTCTAAATATAAAAAAGACCAGTTATATTCCGTTTTCCCTACAGTCTAGTACTCTACCGGTCACAAACTCTTTTACACTCAAGGTCCACTCTTGCCCGCCAGAGGTTACTTCATCCTGCTGCTGCCAAAATGTATCTACGGCTTCCTGTGTCAAATATCTTGGGGTAAACATTGACAACCATCTAAACTGGAAAGCTCATGTAGAAACTATAATTTGCCGTATGAGAAAACTTATATTTATCTTCAAGAAGCTAAGGCACTCCGTTGATTTTGACTCCTTAAAAACTGTTTATCTTGCTTTATGCCAATCCATTCTGACATACTGCATTCCAGTTTGGGGCGGTGCTAAGAAAACGGTATTTTTGGCTTTGGAGCGTGCTCAACGAGCCGTCCTGAAGGTCATGTCTTTCAGTCCCTTTAGATATCCCACATCCCTTCTGTATTTGCACTGTGAAGTTCTCTCGGTTAGAAAATTGTTCTTACTTCACACTGTCCTACGCAAACACACCTCTATACACTTTGAAGTCAAGCTACCATTAAAGCGTCGAGCCTACGAGGTCTGCCCTGTGATTTTTGCAAGAACCACCCTCGCTAAAGAAAATTATTCTAGATTTAGCAGTTTTATATATAATAAAATCAATCGTTCTTGTAATATTTACTTGTTAAATCGGTATGACTGTAAGAAAAGAGTAACGGAATGGCTCCTTAACAAAAGCTATAGCGAAATTGAAGACTTCTTAAAGTAATGAAATATATTGATGCAGATACACATTTACACTTACACACTACCTTATTCTCTTCCTTTTTACATTCACATATACAGACACTCACACATATTAACGCTTAAAAATTTACCCTTTTCTTATTTTTCTTTTAAAATATTTTAAAATATTTCACACACTCAAAACTCTAGTAAATGTTTACACAATTAATAAACAAGAAGCATTATTTATGACCTTATGTTTTTATTATTTGTTATCTTTATTGATGTGAGCAATCGGTGTCCATAACTCAAGTTAAATCTTTTTTGGATACCGGGTGTTCAACAACACTTTTAGCATTGTCTTGATCCGTACTCTCTATTGTATTGTTTTTGTTGTGTTTGTTCAATTGTACTTTTGTGAAATAAAGATTTTTATTATTATTATGTTGTATCTTTCCTGCGGGTAATCACGGCACGAAGGCCGGTCCTTTTGGAAGGCTTGCGTGGGGATATGGATCCAACACGTAGAGGCCCCTTTAAGATACATTACTCTAGTTGGGGTGTGTACACCTTGTAGGTACTCTCTCTGTCTGTACTTATGGAAATACAGCCAAAGACAGCGCCCGCAAGGTGCAAGGACTATTGTGGAGAAGATGGGAATTATACCGGGTCTATGGATGGGATCTAGCTGGACTGGTTGCTGGGCTATTGATTGAGACAACGGGACGCCTGCCAAGTAAAATGTCTCAATCATTTGTAATCAAGGCAGACGGTGACTTGCCCCCCCCACTAGATGGGCATCCCAAAAAGTGGCGCATGCCAAGGACGCAACATCGGTGTGGGTGGCTAAAGGGTGTCGAGAGGTGTGCACCGATTTCACCATCGCGGGTCGCTGACGCGTCCCGGAGCGGGTTTCCTCGCTATTACGCAGCTTGAGCACTTCCACCCTGGAGCTCAGGTTCTTAGCTCTTGCGATTTCCACCATTAGCCGGCCAGTTAAGGCAAGCCAAGGGTCAGGGGTCTCATTTAGCCCCCACGGAATCGGGGTACGCGGTGTCGCCACTCACCGTCGGCTCGCCACAAAGCCGCCCCTGCGGGCCTTTATTATTATTAAATGCTCTTTATAAACTTAAACCAAAACATCAACAAGCTCTTTTAAAAGTCTGTAACGAAAACGAAATTAATTTTATATGTGAATGTATTCATAACGTTTTACAAGGAAATATAAAACTTGAAGAAAAATCAAAGAGTAAACTAAAAAAGTATAAAAATCTACTACGAAAATTGGTACGTAAAAGTACAAATAAAATAAGAAAGAATATTATAGTTCAAAAAGGTGGTGCATTTCTTCCGATTATATTGGGTTCTATTTTGAGTGGATTGATAAGTGGACTAGTTTAAAAATGGAACACGCCAAAAAAATGCTGTTAGTTGATCCAAGCTTAATAGATAAGTTAAATCAAAAAAGAAATGAAAATCCTACCTCTCGTTTAGATAGTGAAATGGAAAAAATACTCGACAGTAATATGGATGATCGAAAAAAGTGTAAATTATACTTACAAATTTTACAAAGATATCTTCACTTTATGGAAGAAGATCGTCGTCCCATTGAACTCCCTATAATAACTTCAAATGACGATAACATTAAACCCACATCTGAAAGCTGGAAATTTTTTAATATAAATAATGATATCAAGAATAAAGATGTAGTTGTCAGTCAGACACTGAGTGATGAAGAGAAGCAACAAGAAAGTTTTACACTCGAAAAAAAACCTTCCTACTCAACAAAACAAATTTTAAATTTAATACCAAAAACATATGTAAAAAAAGGTGAGTTGTTATTGAATTCGGTGTCACTAAATAAAAACAAAATTTATTGGAATGATGCTGGCACAGTGATTGTAGATAATGAAGTGATTCCTAACAGTAACATTATCGATTTAGTAAGCGATACACTGCGACCATTAAAAAACAACGACCCACCTGGTTGGGAAAAATTTGCTAAAGCGTTAAACGATTTAAAAGTACCTTTAACATATATTGGCAATCCAAAAAGACGTGAGTACATAGCTCGACTTCAAAAAGCCATCGAAGAACAATCGCCACAAAACACAGAGGTATATTTGACGCCAACGAGCGAAGATAAACACGCAAATAAAATTAAGAAAAAGATTGATTGGGAAAAATGGACCCCTTATTAGAAATAGATCAAATTTATTATGATGTATCACACCTAGCTGGATATAGCAATATCGACAAATTATCAAAAGCTATGAAAGGTAAAATGAAAAAGGAAGAAGTTAAAAACTGGTTGCAATCCCAATCTACGTATACACTCCACAAACCAGTACATAGAAAATTCGCTCGGAACAAATACGTTCTCTCTAATCTCAATGAACTTTGGCAAGCTGACTTAAGCGACATGCGGACTTATTCTAAAGATAATAAAGGTTTCAACTACATTCTTTGTGTTATTGATGTTTTTAGCAAATATGCATATGCTAGACCCTTGAAAAAGAAAAATTCAGAAACCGTAAAAAAGTGTTTCGACAGTATATTTAATGAAGCTAATACTACACCCACTCACATTCAATCTGATAAAGGCACTGAATTTGTATCGAAAGATGTTCAAAGATACTTTAAAACAAAAAACATAAATTACTATACGACAAATAATCCAGACATCAAAGCAAGCATTGTAGAAAGATTTCAAAGAACGCTAAAAATGAAGATGTGGCGCTATTTTACACACAAGAATACACATAAATATATTGATATTTTGCAGAATTTGATACACTCTTACAATCATAGTTTCCATTCTAGTATTAAAATGTGTCCTTCAGATGTTAATTCTAATAATATAATGACAGTTTGGAGTAATTTATATGAAAAATCTGAAAAATCATCAAAAACTATACTACCTATGTTTCATGTCGGTGACCATGTCAGAATAACTAAATATAAACACGTATTCCAAAAAGGTTATGAATCTAATTGGAGCGATGAAATATTTGTGATTTCTTCTATAATAGAACGTACTCCGTGGCCCGTTTATACTATAAAAGATTTAGATGGTGAGGAGATAGTAGGAACGTTTTATGAACGAGAATTACAAAAGGTCATTTATGACCCCACCATTGAACACAAGATTGATAAAATAATTCGCTCTCGTTATTCTGGCAGCAGACAACAAGTGTTAGTTAAGTGGAAAGGTTATCCAAACAAATTTAATAGTTGGATTTTAGCTTCCAGTTTAAAAAAAATATGATTAAAGATTTTTATTTAACTTTACTTAGCAATAGTTCAATGGAATATTTTCCTGAGAACAAAACATCAATTTTTTCAACAAAATTACCCAAACCCATAATATTGGAAGGAGAATGGTGTGTAGGAATCGTTGAATTCCAATATCCATGCACCATGTTTACTGTTCAAGATCATGAGAATGTTATTTACATAACAAAAATCATGAAAATGCCCAATGAAGACAAACTATCTACAGTTTATTATAAGACTCACATACCTGCCACAAACTATGATAATATTAACCATATTTTGTCAGCATTAAATAATATAAGAGAAAAAATCAAATTCCGCTACGATAATATATCTAAATTTGTTTCTGTTTCTGTGTTAGACGAATCAATAAAATCTGTAACATTATCTCCTAAACTAGGCTTACAGTTGGGATTTGAACCAAACAGAAACCTTGTTGAAAAGAATTTAGCTAAATGTCCAGCTAATTTACATTTAGGGTTACCATCTCAACTATTCGTTTACTGTGATATAGTTGAACCTCAAATTGTAGGTGATGTAATGACACCTCTTCTGAGAGTAATACCATTAGATCCTTCAAAATACATCTATGGTGCCAATAAAATGCATGTATTTTCACCTCCTCATTACTTATCGGTAATGCGAAGAGAATTCGATACCATTGAAATAGATATAAGGTCAAGCACCGGACAAAAGATACCATTTCAATTTGGAACGGTGTGTGTTAAACTACATTTTAAAAAATTATAATGCATTTTGAACGCTCCAACATGATATGTCCTTATCAACGCTATTATTCTCATCAGGCTGGTTCAGGTATAGGGGTGGTATATAAAGGGGCACCTTATCAAAAAGGACATGGAATTGGTAGTTTTCTTGGGGGATTGTTTAGGTCAGTTTTACCATTATTATGTAGCGGTGTTCGATCTGTTGGTAAAGAGGCATTGAGCGCTGGTGTTGGTCTATTGACAGATATGGTTAGTGCGCGACCAATGGAAGATTCAATAAAAGCACGTCTTAAAGAAGTTGGTTCCAACTTAAAACGCAAGGCTGATGAAAAAATAGATAAAATCAATATGTCTGGATCCGGATATATAACAAAACGAAAACGTCTACCTGGAGTCAGTACGTCGTTGACCGCGAAAGTGAAAGCTCTAAAAAAATCAAAAATTACTCAAAAACAAATCAAGGACATATTTTCTAGCAATTAATCAAAATGTCTTTTTTACATAGTCATTCCTGTGAATGTATAAAGTCCGAATTGGATTTGTTTGCATTGCCGTCAACTCAAACTAGCATTGAAAGTGGAATTTGGATCCATTATAAACCAATTTCATCTCTTGCCGATGATGGTCCTATAGAATTTCAAATTCCTGGAGCAGGAGATGACTACATAGATTTATCTCATACGTTACTTCACTTGAAAGCGAAAATAGTAAATCAAGATAACACCAAACTAACCGCATCTACAGTCGTTGCTCCGGTGAATAATTGGTTGCACTCACTCTTCAGTCAACTTGATGTCTACTTAAATCAAAAACTTGTATCACCACCCAATAACACATATGCTTATCGTGCGTATATAGAA
The DNA here is from genome assembly GCA_947568825.1 of Sphinx pinastri. Lineage (NCBI taxonomy): Eukaryota > Metazoa > Arthropoda > Insecta > Lepidoptera > Sphingidae > Sphinx > Sphinx pinastri. The sequence goes on from OX387620.1 coordinate 7,005,214, forward strand.
AACTTATTGAACTATGCTCCTGCAGCAAAAAAATCTCACCTCACCTGTGGTTTATGGTATGAAGATACAGCTGGAAAAATGGATTCCACCGATGATACTAATAAAGGATTTACTAAGAGGCAAGAATTATCTAGTGAAAGTAAAGAAATGGAAATGATTGGTCACTTACATGGTGATTTATTCAATCAAGAAAAATTTTTAATCAATGGTGTTGATATATGTGTTAAGTTAATTCGTTCTAGAGAAAATTTCAATCTCATGGCCTCTACAGGTGACCTTAAATTAAAGGTATCTATTACGGATGCATCTTTGATTATTCGTAGAGCACGAATCAATCCCAGCGTGTTACTTGCTCATCAAAAGGTCTTAGCTTCTACCACAGCTAAATACCCCATTACTCGAGCTGAAGTTAAAGTTTTAACAATACCATCAGGTGTTCAAGGAAAAACTCTAGATAACATTTTCTTAGGACAATTACCTAAAAGGTGTATAGTGGGATTTGTAAATAACGCTGCTTTCAATGGAAACCTCACTAAGAACCCATTTAACTTTCAAAATTACGACATCAATACTTTTAGTTTATATATAGACGGTCAACAAATACCATCAAAGGCTTTACAACCCTCATTTGAGAACAAAATTTTTACTTCAGTATATCATACATTGTTTTCTGGAACAGGTATACACTTTCTCAATGAAGGTAATGGGATATCTCGAGAACAATACGCTGAAGGGTATTGTATGTTAGCGTTTGATTTGACACCTGATTTATCAGCAAACTCTGCAAGTCATTGGAATCTTGTAAAGCATGGTAGTGTGAGATTAGAAGTGCGTTTTGAAACAGCTTTATCACAAACTATTAATTGCATTGTTTATGCGGAGTTTGATAATGTTATTGAAATAGATAAAAACCGCAATATTTCAGTAGATTATAGTAGTTAAGAACACAAAATTAACTGTTTAAGATTAGATTAAGCGTGAATAATTTAATTCAGATTTGTTGTTAGATTTAAGTTACCAATAAAACGAATTCACAAAATATTAAGTTCTTTGTTTTACTATAATCCTTGCAACCCCACAACAAGAGTCAACTTGGCTGATAAGTACCATAATAGTGTCTTGTTAACCTTATATAAGACATTACCACTTTATCATTCGACCTGATAAGATTCTGCAGCGATACGGTGAATAAAAATGAATACAATAGAAATACAGAATTACTTAAAGAAAATTGATCCAAGTATTGAATATAATGTATATGCAGCCAATCGTCTACCAATATATGTGGTAACTCCTACATACGTAGTTAGCAACTTAGACTCTGATAACAAACCAGGTTCTCACTGGGTCGCCATACACATAGATAAGAATGGTTTTGGACAGTACTTTGATTCATACGGTCGACCACCTCAAGGATACCACCGAATGTTTTTAGCGAGAAATTCTAGAATGTGGAATTACAATACAAGTCGAATTCAAAATGACTTTACTATAGTTTGTGGAGAGTACTGTTTAATGTATCTGTATTATAAATACTATGGTAAGAGTCTCAAAGATTTTCAAGTATTATTTAGTGATAATACAATATACAATGATGTGTTTTTAAATGGTTTATTTAAATCATGTTTTGAGGTGAATAAATGAAATATGAAAATGAATGAATGATTTTTCTTTATTGAAGATTAATAACCCCATACAATACTTATAATTCTTCCAAACAATTTATGAATGTTCCCAATAACTTTACAATCGTAAGCATGAGCATGAAAAAACACTAAAAAGACTTATAACTATTTACAATAATACTTAGCAATAACACAATTCACAAAGAGTTCTAGAATCAAAAACAAATTAATCTATTAAGTATGTAACTTAAAAGAGTACAAAGTTTAAATACAATACAATGTAAGTTAAATTTAAACAGGTAGATTCTTAAGTACAGTTATTACAATAATAGTTTCTTATTTCAATAATAGTAGTACAAAGCATATGATTAAAGTTATGATATTAAAACATTAACACGCACTGGCACTTTTGTTCATTTGTCTGTGTCTATAAAATATTTCACACAATCGTCCTTACTAGCCAACTGTTTAGTTATATTGTATATAGTGTCCTTAACACTTTGCAAGTTCTTATCACTGTCGGTTTCCGCGTAATATTTGACTCGCACATCAGCGTGTTTCCAATGTTCCGTCGGTGCGATGTTTTTTATTTTATTCACTTCATACACCTCAATTTTTATGAGATGTGATGCAGAACTGTTGTCATCGCTGTTTGATCGGATGTATGAAACACCCCCGCTCGTCGATCGACCAACACTGGATGACTTTCTTGTTGTTGTCTTCTTCTTTTTTGGTTTTTCGAAGAACTCATCAATGCTGTTGCTTTCGATCGGTCTTTTATTTGCTATTATCGCTTTTTTTACTTTAAAAGCGAGTGTACCTTCTTCATCACTAGGTTCGTCGATTTCTTCAGCATAATAGTAGTTTTTGTAAGTATTTTCAGAAAACTGTAACAAAATGAAATGAAACTGTTTTAATTATCGGTTAAGTAAGTACTGTATGATAAATACTTATAGGTATGCGAAGTATACATGTACACATTAGTAACAATGATAAATTAATAAGACATCAAAGATAGCTAAAATGTATTAACCTGGTGGACAACACATGGCATAAACAATTAATGAAACATCTGGTTACAACACTTTTAGATCAAAGTATATAAAGGTACTTACATTCATTTTTATAACACTTTCACTATTTAACTATTTCACAATTTTACTATCACTTCACTGTTACAAACAACTGGAGATCACACTTCGAGCAGAGCACAGAGTGGAATACGATACCATGTGATTTTGAGTCGGTCTTTTATATGGAGAGGGAGTATTGTTTCCTTGCAGACAAGATCCAACATGTTTCGACTTTCACCTTAAATGTTCCGTTGAATACGTAATATCAGGTAATGTGAATAATGGGAACCGTAATTATTATGACAATGAGAAGACCCAAAGGGTTTTACCTAGAATTTGAGAAAGGTATGGTGTATTGTAACGATTGCTTTATCTATAATAAACAATGCCCGTAATGCGTAAAGGGCGACTATTAAGTAATTTTAAACGGCTTTTAAGTAGAAACACGAGTTAATAGAAATACGAGACAAAGACCTTTGCATCCTTCAAATAAAAAAGGGTCGCCGATAGAAAGTAGAAAGTCAATAACACAACGAAACAGGGAAAATGTTGCTTTATCTATCATAAACAATGCTCGTAATGCGTAAAGGGTAACTATTAAGTAATTTTAAACGGCTTTTGCGTAGAAACACGAGTTAATAGAAATACGCGACAAAGACCTTTGCATCCTTCAAATAAAAAAAAGGATCGCCGATAGAAAGTAGAAAGTTAAAAGCACAACGAACAGGGAAAAGGTACAAGATTAAGGGAACCGTAGACCATGAACAAATTCGTGGTTCATACCTACCTCGCGGGTGATATGAAACGGATTCCGCGGACGATATAATTTTTATTCGCGGATGTTATCAAAGTAATCCGCGGTCGATATCAAATTAATCCGCGGTAGGTATCAAATTAATCCGCGGTAGGTATCAAGTTAATCCGCGGTAGGTATCAAATTAATCCGCGGTAGGTATCAAATTAATTCGCGGTAGGTATTAAAGTAATCCGCGGATTTATTCGCGGGTTCCGCGGGCCGAATCTGGAGCAATCGAAAACGTCGACCATCAGCCGCCGGAGCGCCGCGAGCGGAGCGAGCGGACCGGCCGTCGAACCTGCTCCAGTATCGGTGAATCCCTTACTACTTCCGGGCTGATACTGAATAGAAAAATCCAATATCACTTTGCCCGACCCGGGGATCGAACCCGCGACCTCAGCCTTGCAGTCGTACCGTAATACAACTACGCCACCGAGGCAGTCAAAATATTTTCCCGTGATAAAAAGTAGCCTATAGCACTCAGGAGTAATGTAGCTTCCTATTAGTGAAAGAATTTTCAAAATCGCTCCAGTAGTTCCTGAGATTAGCGCGTTCAAACAAACAAACAAACTCTTCAGCTTTATAATATTTGTATAGATCTATATGATTGCTTTGTGTGCCACCATTGCTTTTAGGAGCCGCACAAATACTATCAACTTATTGCATTAGGCCCAAGAAGAATCAATGATTAGGTTACCATTCTATTAACCAGTGAAAACTTCTTTAGGCGCTTTGAGCACTTTTCTTGGGATGGGTGTAAAATGTTAAACTCGCGTACTAGCGTCAGGATTACGTGACCGAATCTGACGAAAAAGCATGTGGAGGTTTTACTAATATGAAACTTAAGTACATTGCGTAGAAGCTATTTCCCCAGCGTTGGCACGGCACGAGTACAAAAGAACGTTACATTCTTTTTTCAAATTTTGATTTATTCTTACTTTGGTTGCGATAACCATTGCATTTCTGACATTTATCTGTGGCGGCATAATTAACAACACCGCCACCTATCAATATTGGCTGGGAACTACTACATTAAGTAAGTAGTCAACTAGATGACCGGACACTCATCCATCGGACATCGAAGTGCAGAGGTATCGACAATTAGTAGATGACGCCCAATAATACTGCTAGATAGCGACACTCAATCCTGGACGATAGCGCAATAAATAAATATTGTATTTAACCACATAAATGCTAGTACTTATATACTGATAAATAAACCAATTCGTGCGAAATTATTCCCTAACCATTCCAAAATATTCAAAAATGCACAACGTTAATGTTCAAGTTTTTACTTCTGCCGGCACTCACGGAGTGCAACCCGTTCTTTTTTTTTAAATCGGTGACCTTTTTTTTATTCCGCATCGGAGCGTCGCGTCTACGGTCTAATGCCGACACGGCGTTGTCTTATAGCAAATACTACTCATCTAATTATAAAGCGAGGGCGACTCAAAGCTATTGCTGATCACACAATGGGCGACGTACCTTAACCACTGCAATGCTAACAAAACTTTGTGCATAGAATTACACTTCGTGTGTTCAACAATGTGTTGTATTGTCGAACTAACGTAATTAGGACTTTTGAAGCAGTTTAAAACATCAGGACATTACAAGTTTAACAATATTACATTACTAGTATGTTAGTTATTATTTTTAAGATTAATTGTCCAAGAAGAAAGACAACGATACTGCTGTTATTATAGCAAGAAGTGACCGCTTTAGTGGTAGTGTTCAATGAAACATCACATCAATGACCATTTAGTCAGTCGTCACGAAATTTGCAATAAAAACTTCTTTGCCCAAATTGTTTTCAATTTACTTAAGCCTTTGTTAATAACGCAAAATATTAATACAAACATAAAACTACTTAGATATTTTATCCTAGCACTTTGAAGGTAAGTAAAAATACAGGAAAATGGTTAATTCCCGAAACATTCATCTGAGCACGAAATGCTTCTAGTTCTTGTACATAGAATTTTATTTAAGACTTTATAAATGTTTTCGCTATAACACGGAGCTTCAGAGATCATCTACGAAGATTTATAAAAACCATGCGAAAGGAAATAAAACGTGGAAAAGATACCACTGAGAGGTATGTATACTGGTGGTTTTACTGGTGGTAGGTCTCTCATATTATGTAAGAGTCCGTCTGGGTGGGTACCACCGCAATATCTATTTCTACCGCCAAGCAGCAGTGTGCATGCACTGTTTTGTTACGGTTTGAAGGACATTATAGCCAGTGTAGCTACTGGACATAATGAGATTTAACATCTTATGTCTCAGGATAACGAGCGTAGTGGAATACCACACAGTACTTTGTAACTCAAGGTGCTGGATGGTGTTGCTACTATTTATGGGTGGTCGTGACGCTTACCATAACATCAGGCGAACTTCATGCTCGTCTCGTCTTCGACGCAATAAAAAAAAAGGTATAGTTTCTATTTTTTGTACACAGACATTATTATTATTATTTATTTATTATGAATAGGTACAGTTAATTTAAGTTCTTATATACTAATACAATGCTCCATAAAACTACTTACGCAGTTTGTCTGCAGGAACATAACGAGCCTCTAACTTAACATATTTTTTTTTATCATACAAACACACATACACATACACACTCACGTCTTGTATCCCCGAAAGGGTAGGCAGAGGATATTTCGCCGTGGATATTCCGTCCCATGATGTAATAGGGGGCGAGCCTATCGTCATATCGGGCACAAATTCCAGACTATGGGCTGATACTGGATAGAAAAGCCCAATATCACTTTGCCCGACACGGGGATTGAACCCGAGTCCTCATCATTGTAGCCATACGGTAATGCAACTACGCCACCGAGATAGTCTTTACTTTTGTGTAGTAAATTAATACAGTATATTGAAACTTCTGTGAATCTACCAAATCAATCAATCTATCTACAATCTTAGTACTAGAGCCCCTAGCTTGTAAACATAAGCCTAATTAGACCCGTATTAAGAGCATTAGTATTACCACTATTATCAAGATAAACAATACCTCAATGCGCTGGTACAATGGATTATAACAATATACGTATTATAATAGGTGGAGTACATCATCATAATCTGTGAATTAAGCGCTGTTTGATGATATAAGTTTGATATATATTCATAGTTATCATTACTAAATCTTTATTATATGCATTTGATTTCTATAATCCTTAGTAACTTAGTACCTAAATGTAATGATTTAACTAATTAGCGTGTAAGAATATTTTGAAATTAAGCAAATATAACGTTACTAAGAAATGCCATCATATTTTGTGCAATGGAAGATAGTATTAAGTAGATTAAGTAGATTGCTGTTTGATCAGTAAATGCCATCGAATAACAACTAGCGAAGAAGTAGCTTACATTCACCCCATTTTATCTTACCTTTCCGTAGTATATTATACTTTTTGACCGGATATATAAAAATCATTAAAGCTATTGTTAAACAACGAGTCAGTAATTCGAATCCTTCATAATACTTTTCCGCTTACAAGCCTGGCTTTCGTTTTTGTCAGCATTTTAGCAACCACTTAGCCAGTCATTATCAGCTTTTATTGTGCCGATTGGATTATACACCAGACTTATATCAAATGCAAATGAAATGTCCATAAATAGATCACATTATTTATTCATCGTTTACTTTGAGCTACACATTTTATCCATTATGTACAAATTCATACTTATACTATAATTATTTTATAACAATAAGCAACAATATCAACTGCGTATTTTAAATATTAAGGAAATAATACACATACATTTATACACGTGTTATCAACGAGCTTTATTAAGATTTGCGTTTTCTAGCTTTATAAAAAGAATATCTCGTATCTTCTCAGACAAGTCACATATTAAAAAAGTAATAATAAACACTATAATTGGACTGGAATACATACTATAAAGTCTTTGCGTAGCACGTCATAATATAAGTACAAACGATTCATAGTTTTCTATATGTACTGATATTACTGCACCCTCTTTAATTATGATATCCATTTATTATACAAAAGCATATTATGTAAAGACAATCGGACTCGGTACGACCGGATCGTCGTGTCGGAACGCGCAAGCGACCGACGGCATCTGGCAAGGCACAGTGCGATATAGTCCAGGCATTGATATCGGTAAAAGTCGAATTTATGGAAAAAGAAGTTTGGTTAATTAACAATATCATAGGTTCATTTAGTAATTTTAAGAATATACTGTAATTGCATGACGCTTTTGCATTTTCATTAGAGAAAGTCTTCACGTCTACAATATATATAAAGAAACACATAAGTATTCCATATTTAGTTAAGCCTTTATGTACACATTATATACCTGGCTGCGACTCCTGAATGGTTCAAACGACAGGCGTCAAACGCGTTTTCATAATATGCTAATAATGACAAATGAACAATACATTTCGTCCAATCGGTCACGCGTGCGGCGTGAATGCATGTTAGAATATCGAATCACTTTATGTTTAATGGCGTATTTGTATAAATATTCACTTGTTCAGTTCATCAATAAAATAAACAGTTTACTGACTCAATTAAAATTGAAGTATAATTATTTGTATATAAATGTTGGTTAAGAAGTGTTGACGTTATCTATTAAGAACGGTTTATGGTTTCACGAAAGGTTTCAATTATTATAATTCTTTGAAAAGGTCAATATATTTTATTGTATTACAAATAATTTGTAGTTGAAATAAATTAACAGATATTATAAATTTTAATTAAAAGGGATCTAAACACACAGTAATGTGTCCGTAAATACTTCATTCTCTTCACACAGTCCATTTCCTAACTTAATGATTACTTAGATTTCATGTGACTACACTTTCCTGTACAATAATAATCTAGTATTCATCAATCTATATTTTTAGACTCCACCATTCTAAACTCGCATGTAAGGGTGTATAATATAATATATAGCTTCGAAGTACTCGCTCACATTAATAATTATTTAAGAAGAAATGACTTCATTCTTTCATATTAGTAGACCACCTATGGTTTCCATTTGGAATTACCATAATCTGGAATTGATTATCGCGCACGTGTTAAATCAAAAAGGTAAAAGCTATGTTGGCCCAATAGGTAATCATAAATCAAAATTTGATCGAAGAATGTATTTGATAAACGTATGTGTATATCAAGAAATACAGTTCAATATTAATATATAAACAAGAACTAAATGTACTACATATATGTCTAAGAGACGGGAAAATAATTTTAACTTCCTAAGTTTTATCGCACGTTGTTAATTGTGTAACCTATTCGGCGGTATAACACTATGCATGTCCATCTTCGAACTTCGTGAACCTTAGAGTGTGCTAATTTCACGCTATTATTAGTCACAAGAATGCAATATTTTGGATTTATTGAAATTACAACGCGCGACTTAAGGCTTCACCACAGAGAAAGCGTGACTGGGTGTGATGTCAGCATTGTGGGATGAAAGTGTGGAGTATGGCGTGATGGTCTCACACATATCACGTCGGTTGTTGCGGGGCTGGGTTGAACATGCCTCGCTAAAAAAAACTCTAAGTTGGGGACCCTTTCTGTATAGAAGAACATTACATAATCACGTGGCATGATCACGCGACGCCAAGCTGCGGAATCGCGCCTCCTAGCGCGAACCACCACGTCCAGCTACGTGGGGCAGTTTCTGTGTAGCGTCTCCCATACATTGTCATAGTAATTCACACACACAACCTCGCTTTCTGTGTGGCGAAGCTTTTATAACTATGACATGACGTTTATTAAAGTAGATAACGTGGTCAAAACGCAACTAAAAATCAGTAAATTAATATTCAGGAACGGTAGCATTAACTGCTGTGTGCGCATCAGAAAACGTTTCCGGCTAGTTTAAAGAACCTTATATATGCATATAGGTATTAAGTTAGTTATCTTCTAGGTACTAAGCACCTGCATATGTGATAGGATTAAATACAATAATCGATCAGTAGGTGATACAATATCGATTTAGATGCAAATTACCGATCGCTGCTGAAAATCAAGGCTTTACTCATGTGACCTTTTCCGATAGCCATAGTAAGGGTAATTATGTTAAATCGCAGTATAGTAAGCAGTACTTTGACTAGGTTAATATAAATATTTATCTATAAATACTGTATGTTACAAATCGTATGTGTATAATATTATGTACAATTATAAATATGTTCGCTAGTTCGTTAATAGGATATAATTTTTATTTGCAGCCGAAACCGACACATACTGATGTAAATCGATACATTGCAATTCGTAATTATAGATTACATCAGTAAAACGCTGTAAAAAAAGCCTACTTTAGGCGCAGCAATTTTCTCGTCCCGCACGTGCGGTTCTTGAGAGGACATAGAAAACTGACCCGTTTAAACATGCGCTATGGCGAGATATTTTGCCCATGTTGATAGGCTAGTCGCTTGGCCTAAAGACTAAATAATAATCGTATAAGTATTGGCTTTTCGACAGATATTCAAAATTAATTTATAGGTAGGTACAATATTCGCCCGTTTGAGAAAAAATATCTAGTGTAAACTGCTCAAGCGATTCTTATATAACATAATCGCATGCGATTTTTAGTTCTCGTCAGCGTATAAACATTATAACGCAGTAATCTCCTGGTATAATTGCATACGACTCGCGACTCCGAATGGGCGAGAATATTGCTCCATCTAAATAAGGCTTAAACAAAAATAGGTTTTTACTTTAGTGATCTTATATAAATTTATGCTGGGATCTCAGTAACGTCTCATGTCATTATTAATTGTATTATTGGAGTCGGAGCGTAGTTGCACCTACCCTTAATTTATCGTAATAACTTAAAAACAGCATTTATTCCAAATTATATTAAGGTTAGATTGCACAACTACTTACTAAATATCTACTAGTTAATCGTATTCTTCATCACTGAAGGTCGTGTCCGTTTTGAAACGTTTTGACGCAGTCGATGACGAGCTAAGCGAGTAGGTCCCATTATAGTTCGTATTTGATTACAGCAATTTGCACTAAATAGTATCACTAAATACGATTAATGCTGAATAAATTTAAATATTGCTGTCTTTGTCATTTCCTAATGGATGACAGAGACAACACGAGGTTTTATTTATTTATTAATATATTGAATAAGTCGGTGTGCAAGCCAGCCTTAATTTAGTTAAACGCTGTTTTTTTGACGTTAATATGGGCCGCATTATTTTAGTAAACACCGTGATCCCTGACAATAGTAGTCAACTTTAATATACAAGCTATAAATACTTCTAGTAAGACCTTTTATAAGTCCACTAAAAGTTTTACGTAAAATACATGTAGTATCGTAGTTTAGGGGCTGGTTTTTCAATCATCAGATAAATGTACGTAAAATAGTATACAACATATATAATTGAATTAAATATGACACACATTGCAATTTATTTAATGGGTAACTTCAATCTGACAATTGAAAAATCGTGCAATCAGTTTCGACTGCGCATAAATACGACTTTGTAAACGATATAGAATATTTTAGCTATAACCTTTTACAAAATAAAATTTGAATTTCGAATACATCTCCAACATATTTTTTATATTTTGATTACATTAATATACATTGGCTTTCTTCCTAATTACCACTTTTCTCACCTATTTAATAGGTTTTACTAACTAACTGCGAAGCCTTTTTCACACAAAGCATATATCTTAAAAATTAAATTTTGCAAGCAAAAGCAAATGCAGGGCTTTGTAAAACATAGATATTATCATTTTTATAGGAATCTATAGGGCATGATAAGTTCTTATGTGGAGACAGATTAGAAAAATCTCTGACTTGCTCTGCATATAATAAAGTATACCTAAGTGTACACAAAATTATGTGAATCGCACATACTCAGAATAACAACAGAGTATAAGAACGAAGACGAATTTTATTTACCAATTTCAGCATCTTATTACAAACTAGATTGCTGCTCACGGCTCCGCCCGCGTGAAAGAGTTTTTCCAGGATAAAAATATTTTCTTGTGATAAAAAGTAGTCTATAGCACTCTGAGTGTTTAAAATTCTTTCACTAATAGGAAGCTACATTACTCCTAAGGGAGTAATGGAGAGTAATGTAGCTTCCTATTAGTGAAAGATTTTTCAAAATCGCCCAGTAGTTTTTGATTACATATCCATTACAAACAAACAAACAATAAAATTTTTCCTCTTTATAATATTAGTATAGATTTCAGTAATATTGAATAGTGCTTAATAATAAACACCGAAGTGCCGCGCAGGGGAACCTAAATAATAAATATATTTTGTTGACGCCAAAAAGTATAAAGATTCTACCGCAAAAAAAATACGAATACTTTCTCAACAATATGATTCAAGTCGTACGGGTCTGCACGGGTCATGAATATATTAATGATATTTAATATGCCGATAGAAATGTACCTAATAGCAATTTTCACAGCAAGTTTTATATTAAGGATATGTCATAATTAATTTATTGTGTTATATCTACTGACCTACAATGATATGTAGATGACATTTAAAATTCGTAGCCAGTGTCATTTCGTTTGGTTAAAAAGGTAATAAAACCAGGGCATTAGAAAACAAAAAACTAAATGAAAGCAAATAAGATGTTCTATGTCTCTTTTATAGTGAATAAATATTAGGGATAAGCTCTTGCCATTATTTTGTTTGCATTTGGTTTTTTGTTTGGATTGGGCATAAACCGATAAGAAAATCCAAAAAATGCCCTTACTTTGGTAAGCAAATAATCTTTGGAATCAACGTAAGGTGACAGTAATTGACATAATTGATGCATCCACAATGGCACGTTGCACATCACAAAATCAAAATCAAATGAAAGCTATACGATCACTTCTCACTGCTTATAAACATCGTATTACAGTTTTGTGACCAGCATGCTTGGTAACATTAATATTGTGGCGCAGAAGAGCATCAGGCATGGTGGTAAGTTCAGGCCGTTGGCAGAGCCGCCTAGCTTGCCTGCCGCCTGCACTCGATCTGCTCGGGAAGCGCCTTCAGTCAGCTCCCGAGACCTTGAGTAGCCTTTAAGCTTGTCACTCTGTACGCTTTCTTCGTTACTCCTCCAGTAAACTGTAGCTATTGTTGCGAGACACTGTAAAAATATAAAACTGTTAGTGATTTGTTGTAATGCTACTATTTTAAATAGGCTTGTATTTTGATAGTAGTATAGCAGCTTGAATGACATCTGCGTTAATAATGTCAATTTATATTACAAATAGACAACGAAGTAAAAAATGTGGTTAGATTCACCAATTATAATAGTTAGCATACATAGCATAGCATACCAGCCCTGTATTATATACTGCCCACTGCTGAGCACGGGCCTCCTCTACTACTGAGAGGGTTAAGGCCTTAGTCCACCACGCTGGCCTAGTGCGGGTTGGCAGACTTCACATACCTTCGAAATTTAGAGAACTTCTCAGGTATGCAGGTTTCCTCACGATATTTTCCTTCACCGTTAAAGCGAGCGATAATTCACAAAGAATACATACATAACTTTTTAGAAAAGTCAGAGGTGTGTGCCTTGGGTTTTGAACCTCCGGACATTGTCTCGGCAGACCGTTCCATTTCCAACTAGGCTATCGCCGCTTTATAATAGTTATTGCAACAATACTTTTAATATTAAAAAAGGTAGGTTTAAACCACGCACTAAAAGCAAATTAAAAATATGAGTTTTAATAGTTACGTAGGTATCTATATTTGCATTTATGTATACCAATATTGATCTTGGGCTAATTTTATGAGTCTGGATGTATTTAATTAACGTCTTGGGATACTCAGAAAACATAATGTGGTAACTTTAAATCCCAATGAGTCTCTAAGCATGCGATTTCAACTTCAACGAGCAAACAACTAGTTTCAACAAGTTTTTGGTTGCGAGTAGGAACTAGGGTTGCCAACAATTTTTTATCTGAATACAGTTTTTTTTAAAAAGGTATATAAAATATAGTACCTACGCTGAAAAAATATAGTATTTTATGGGAAGAATAAAAAATAGACTGAGTTATATCTTTTACTCATTAATTTTTTAACAATTTTTTGTCTTCAATTAAACTGGCATAAGCTTTATCGCAGTAAATTTTTAAATGAATATAAATCGAAAGCTCATTTTTATTAAAGATATACTTGCTTTGTTTTTTTTTTTTTAGTTTTATTCGTCGAAACGTCTTCTAGTCAAGTCAAAGAAACAAGACAAGCCAAGTAAAGTAAACTTTATTTTATTCGTTTTAGTGTTGCAAAATATATACATTGATCTATTGTACTGAAATATAGTATTTTCGCGTACTATATATTTCTTCAACAGTATTTAGTACGGAGTCCCGAAATATAGTACAATACTATATATTATAGTACGGTTGGCAACCCTAGTTGGAACTCACGCTAATAGTTGCTAATGATTGTTTAGTTCCCAAAAATGCACTTTGATATTGCGTTTCTAAATATAAACTATGAAGATTAAAACTACAGCTATCAGTGGGTAGTGTAAAACACTGTCAAATGGTAAGAATGGTAATTAAGCGTGTGACAATTTCCTTGTTTCCAGTTTTTCATCTAAACTGCAGTGCAATCAAAAAAGAGATGTATGAAATGATAAAACGACGTAAAATCGAAAAGATAATCACCAGGGCTGCATACAAATGACCTATGGTAGACATTTATGTGGTGACTGAGAGTAAAAGTGATTAGGAATTTGGTTGAATTAAACTTAAGAACTGACTGCCTTGGTGGCGTAATTGTATTACGGTACGGCTGCAATGTCAAGGTGTTTGGTTCGATCCCCGGGTCGGGCAGTGATATTGGGTTTTTCTACTCTGTATCAGCCCGGAGTCTGGAATTTGTGCCCGATATGGCGATAGGCTCTCCCCCATCACATCATGGGACGGAATATGCATGGCGAAAAGTGGGTGCACTAGTTGTGCCTCTGCCTACCCCTTCGGGGATAAAAGGCGTGAGTGTATATGTATGTAAACTAAAGAAATTTCACGAATAAGATTTTTTATTGGTTTAGTTATAATGTATTTCTAAACACACATTCGTATAACAAGTCCCGACATTATTCAGAATAAAAAATAGCTACACAGTAAAACAAATCTTATCTAGCGCCACTAAAGCAGGAAACACAAAGGATTCTGAATTATATATTGCAACTTTATTTGCAGAAGAAACTTTACCGTAATTATTATCACTTTGCTGTCCACCGTGCAGAGCGAAAAATTACTTTTTCCTTTTAATTAACTTTTTCTTCGTATTGCAGCAAATGCTTGTTCGCCTTATGAACTATAATTTATTTGCTCAACTGAGAATTGCTTGTATCAGAAAGTGCTTTGTGCCAGTGTCGTAAGATGTTACTTTATTTTAACTGCAAATATACTCTTAAGGGGGAGCTAATGATATTTTGGTGACTGTCAAAAATAAAATACGGTTAGCAATTTTTATATTTTTTCTAATAAGAAATTTTGATATATCTGTGTTTATTTGTTGGCGATACCACTAAAATCAACTTGAATTTGACAAAAATTAGGCTTAAATCTAATTTAAAAAATTTGCATTTCTTTTTTGGTCCCTTATATAACACATGGTAGAAATAGCGTATGCGGCAGAGTAAATAACGCCTTTAGAATTTATTAACTAGATTACACAGAAAGCTCGTTATATCATTGGAAATATTTATTTACTATTACACTACATCCAAAGAGATTTTGATATATACATACAAATTTTGATATATCTGTGTTTATTTGTTGGCGATACCACTAAAATCAACTTGAATTTGACAAAAATTAGGCTTAAATCTAATTCAAAAAATTCCAATTTGTTTTGGTTGGCCGTATCGTTTTTACGACAATTATGCCAATGTCAAGTTTGACGTTCGAAAAGTAGAAGTCAAAAATGACGGCCGGAAGAAAATAAAAAAAAAATGCTTTCTTTACTTTGCGCATACCGAGACGTCTTGTCACACGGATGTGTCAGATAAGACAGCGACTTATTACCAATTGGTAATAACATTTGGACGTCCGACCGGACCTGATGTCCGGTCCAAAATTAATTATACTGTTGAATGTTTTTGACTACATCGAATGATATTATATATGTCAGTAAAACCATTTTTTGTTATTTAACCACTATGACAATTACAATATCAGCCAGCTAAATTGATACATATAAAACCTTCAACAACACATAGGTGATTCACTACTCTATATTATATGTCTGTGGTGATTCATCATATTATATTTAGTTTCTCAATAATATTGGCTAGTAAATTAACCCAGAGCAATTGAAATACACAAGCCAAATACAATTTATACTATAAAATTATATGTCAGAGCGTCGGGTAGTTTGAATTAGTAATCTTGCAAAAGCAGGTCGAGATGTTAAATTGTTAATGAGGGTGACAGTTGCGAGTACAAATAAGGCGCCTCGCCATTTGAAGAGGTCAGTCTTAGTTTGGTTGTCGTTCAGTGTTCAGCTATCCGTGTTCAGCTAGATATCAAAGAGTCGCTATGGTAACTTAGTGGTTACTATGCTAGTCCTGACAAAGTGATGAGTGACAAATGAATCATGAGTTGAAGAAATAAAGTCAATTATGACCATTGCGAAGTATTCGCTACGGTTTATTGGCTCATGTGAAATCCTCGTCGAAATATATCTTTCACAAAAATATGATTAAAAATCTCTCATAAAGTAAAGAACCTTGAAGAAGAACGAATTATGTCTCAAATATTCTTAAATTTAGAATTTGTAAACGGTCAAAACTTCGGCAGGCGCAAACTACAATTTGTTACTAAAGATAAAATCAATTAGTAAAATAATAGAATATTACAACATAAAGTTAAAATACTTAATACTTTTTACCTTTAATTTAAGGTCTCCTTTCCTAAAATGCTTGGGTTTGACTTTGAAGTCAAGCGCGAGGCTCGTGGTTTCCAAGTCATCCTCGTGCTTCTGATGGATGGGTGGCAGGAGCGCGGCTTGCGGCGCCGGCTCTCCGTTGATATACCACGCCAGCCTGGTGGCAGGTCTCGATCGACCTGACGTGCAATTCACCTGCACACGGTCACCTATCTGGTACCGTATTTTGGACCCGGTGATTGTTGGACCGTGGTCTGGCAAAGCTGTGAGAGGATGAGGTTAGATTTTAGGTCTTGACGAATTGGTAGACAATTGTTTTAGATAAGTGATGCCTTGGTAATGGCAATAGCTTTCAACAAAATTATAATTATTGGTCTAAGGCCGCCACTTCATTTTCACCAAAATACGTTTTAATTTATTAACAATATATTTAATCATATTACTAAATATTTTATTAAAGAACAATAGTTGACGTAGAATATGGTGCAAAATATAATATAGCTGAGTGTGTATGAAACTTGTGACCACATGTCATGGTCCGCAAACTCCGTGTGTTTTTAACGTACAAAGTTTGATAAATCTAACGCGGCTGTTGTTCTACAGTGTCCATTCCATGTTTGGTGTCACATTTTGATCCTTAGTTCCTGACTGGCGTTATGTTAGTATGGCAAAAAACGATACCCAGATAAAAGCAATGGACATTTACGACGTGCGCAGTGCAAAACCACGCAGTGCTTTGCAAAGTATTGGTTGGAGTTGCTACTGTTAATCGGCACTCTTACCATTTAACGTCAAGCGAGCGAAATGCTCGTCTCGCACAAACAAAGGTTAAAATTATATTATTTACATAGAATTTCAAAATTGAGATGCCATTTTGTACCATTTAATGCATCCTTTCAAATGCTTTAACATCATCACATGGCTGTTCCATGTCCGAGTCTCCAATTCATTACCATTCACACACATCGCATGTTTCCAACTAAGCTAATTAGGGACGCAAAGTGCCTAGATAAATTGAAATGTCGTATAGGTACCACTCACTGGCTAATTTAACTTTTTATAACTCTATAAATGGTTTTAGGATTTAAATTTAATTCCATTTATAAATCGGGATTTCAATTTGTAAGTTTTACGTAAGTTGTGCGAAAATTATTTACGAAAATTAGAACTTTAATTACTGTATAATATCCGGCAAACAACTTCGCACACTACCGCGTGATTGTGTTTTTTACGTAAGTATAGCTACACTAACTTACAAAAAAATCCCTCATCACGCGGTAGAGTGCTCAAGTTGTTTGTTGGCTTTTATAATCGGCTTACAAAGTTGTTTACAATAGAAAATTCGTCATACATAGCCTAGGTAAATAACTTACGTGAGTAAAACGTACAATGAATGATACACCCGGCTAAAAAAATTATATTTAATGTATCAATATAATGCTTCAGTTAGCTATTATTTAATATAATTTCAATTTAGTAACAAAAATAAACACAAATAATTACATTTGTTTATTATTCTTATTAATATTAATTATCGATATCAGAATGTCAAAACTAAAGCATTGTAGTCGGATCACCGTTAACAAAACTGACATGCTTAGTTAAATTCAAGTAAATGATCTAAAGTTACATTTCAGCAATCTTATGTTAATTTTGATTTTATAACACCAGTTCAGTGCAAAAGCTTCATTAAAAAAATATTCTTCCAGTCATACATTAGATGAGAAAGTTTGTGAAGACGTTTAATCCTTAGATTATTTGCATAAAGTAAAAACGGAAATCCGTACATAGATTTAGGTGCAGCTTGATGTACACATAGAGCAAGTCCTAGATTGATATATTATATTGCGTTTTATCCCGGAAAAAATTGCAATGAGACTTTTATTCCGACAAAGAATTTGCACGCGGTTGAAGCCGCGAAAAACCTAGTATGTTATATAATACTTTGAAAATTTGAATAATAAATTAGATACTATGATACAAAATGTAAAGTAAGGAGGTGATAATAGAGTTAAATTTCCCACAATTACCATACAATTGGGCATGCAATTATTAAAAACGTGGTTATTTCGAAGTTATTCTCTCTGCAAACGTACGTTCTAAGTTATTCCAGTAAGCCAAAGCAATAAACTAATGGCGTATCCATTTTTCTAATTTCATTTTACAATGATATCGTTGTGTACGTATTGTGTTTACCATCACGTTCAGTTCAGCTTATTTTTCATTTGAACTTGTGAAGTTTTAATCGTTCCTTTTCTTAATTATATTGTATACGTGTAAAATAATTACTGTAGCTAGTGTAGGTGATCAGTAAGTATAATTTGAAACGTGAGGCTAACAGTAACGAAGTGGACGAAGGTCGATTTCAAAAGGAAAGTCAATACTTCGTTCACTATTAATGTGTAAGTAGTAGCAATTAATTTTTCAAATTAGCTTAGATAGGAATCATGATACGGGCACAACAAAACTGAAGGTTATAGACAAATACATTGTCTTTAGGATGTTGTAGATATTCCAACACCAGATGGATCACTAGTCTATTATAATGTAATATTTAAGAAACGTACCAACAATGATCATGTCGGAATGGTCAGACACCGTGGGGAAGAGCGGCCGCTCTCCAGACACCTCACAGCGATACCTCCCGCCAGTCTCCAGGATCGCCGGCGAGAGCGTCACATTGGCGCCGTTGGGACTTGATTTCTGTATGACAAAACATTAGTAATATATTACTTATACAGTTAGACAGGACTGCTTCGGTGGCGTGATTGCAACTGATGTTTTTTTATTACACCGAATGACGAGACGAGCATGCCGTTCGCCTGATGGTAAGCGATACGACCACCCATAAACAGTAGCAACACCATCCAGCAACTTGAGTTACGAAGTACTGTGGGGCATTCCACTGCGCTCTTCATCCTGAGACATAAGATGTTAAGTCTCATTATGTCTAGTAGTTACACATGGATGGATGGAACACACATGCCAAAAAGTGGATTTAGTTGCACTTCTGCCTACGACTTCGGGGATAAAAGGCGTGTGTGAGTGTATTAAGTTACACAGGTGGGGTGGTAGCCTCGACGGAAGTTAACGTTCGCAAAGTCTGTCAATTCGATCTGAATATTGTGAATTTTGCTATATTGTGACAATAATGTTAAGCATCAGGGCGGGCTACAAACACTAGCAACACAGGCTATTACTTTCAGGGACTGGCACTAACACCCCAACCAAGCCTACTCCTGCTATAGACTCTACCAACAATGATCTACCACTATAAAGATACTGTGTGAGCGGTGGGCGTCATCGAGTTAGATTCGACGGTGCAGCTGTGTAGCAAGACCCCATGTGTTGTGACCCCATTATGTCTGCTAACATATGTTAGGATAAGAACAATGGTAACACAAATGTCTTAACCTAAGGCCTCAAGGCAGCTATAATTTTTTTCAACAAACAATTAAATACGCGCTCAAAACTGGCCTAATAAAACTTTGTTCTATGAACCATTTTATTTCCAACAAACTCATATCTAAAAACTTTTAACTAGCCTATTGGGAATTCTTTAACAATCATAAATCTAAAGGGATTCTCCGTTTTCAATTATTTCATCATTCTACGACGGTTTTGTAAATGTTAAAATTTAATATATATATAATATATTACAACAGCCAAGTATTTTTAGGTTATTTTAATAATTTGTCAGTTTAATTTGACATTTTCATCCAGATATAAAAATTCATATGTTCGCAGCTTAATTTTCCTAATTGTTGTGTTGTCATTAACTCCGACCCTGCGGGCGCTACGGTGCCTTTCATGCGCTTTTTTATGTCCACGTGTTATTAAATTTTGTTTTCACTGAAAGAATAAAATAACCACCGAGTATGTCAACGATTGGACACATACCTTTGTGTAGTGTGAGTAATATCAGAGTATCAAAGCAGTGAAAATATTTCCACCGTTGGCGATAGATCAATTGCTTTACGACCGCAAATTATTGCCCGAAGCTATAAAAAAACGATAAAACCGAAATCACTTCTTGCATGTCTGCTCGAAGCGAAATCGAATATGTTCCTTCGGGAGGCAGTCTTTTTTGCTGAATAATATTACCATTTAAGTTACTTACATTGAATTATACTTTAATCTGTCGTTTAATAATAGATTTTATGACGTAATATAGAACAATTGATGATAACATTAAATTTATTCTAAGAGTAAATAAATAGCAACACAAAACTGAAACTAAACTTGATGTCAAAACGTATAATATAGAAGTTCCAATCGTAAGCGGTGGCAGTTAAATGAAAGAAAGTAGAAATGACTTCCCACACGAGAGCGTTCTGTTTACACCTGCGCCTCTTCACAACGTAATATCCGGTCCAGTTTTATATTGTTTCCACTGGGGAGACCTAAGCAAACTCGACTCACAGTCGGATTAATCCAATTAGAAGCATCCACTCTAAAAGTTCATCGTTATTATCAGCTGCTTTACTTAGCTTAGCATTGTTATGGTAGAAACTGAGTAATGTCATGTTTTTGTGCGTTATGAATCATTTCCTTAACATATTATCTGATTATATGCACAATTTGCGTTAAGGTTATGAGTTAATATTTATTTGTAAACGGTTTAGGTTAGATATCGATTATGGTGTATAAATACAAAAGTGAAGAGAAGGCTAATACAAAGGAGTTAATGATAAGTATTATGCATATAAAAACAACGTAATTATTTTGGAATTTTTGGTGAGCAGGATTGTCTATTCGCTTTCAATTCATCTGATGGTTGGATCGACAGATTCAATAAATAAAAAAAAATGTCTGACTATTAAATAGAAATAATAATGCAAATGGGGTAAATAGTAATTTACAAGCCAACATTTTCCAAAGTCTTAAATCGTGGTAATGATTATTAAAATCACAGAGGGAATTGACTTGAAGCATGTTGTTGCTATTTTAGTTAATATTTTAATGGTCGGTCAATATCTGATTACTGAATTTGCTAAGAGCAACATGAATTGCACAATGCACAATATAATACGTCATCAAGACTATAGCGTGCTACGTGACGTCTCAAACTTTAAACCACATGTAGAGCTTTCGGAACCATGCGGATTTCATGTTCCTAACGTGGAATGAACTTAGTTGAAACTTCCCGCGGGGCTACAACACAAAGAGCCGTGGGTTTGGTTAAAATGGATTTACAAAGCAAGTAATTGTCGATGCCACGCATTTGAAGTGTCCACGTAGAACTATGACTTCCAAGTCGTCCATACTACTACCGGACAGTAGACTGTTTGTAAAAATGAGAGAATCAGTTAGGGATTTCATTTGGCGCTGAATTGAAATTATAACTTATGATTGAAGAAGGTCATCTTTTGTTGTTAGATCATATCACCATAGCAAGGACTGTGGTGGTACTATCCCAGTATAATGTTAAACAGAAAACAATATAGGTTCATTAAACTTTTATGTATCTTCTTTTGCCTTTAATATAGGTACTGATTATAACTACGAAAATAAGTTATCAGTAATTTGAAGTGTTTTGAATTATTTGACTTTTAAAGGTTAGAGGTTGTGTCAATACTAATTTCCATATCATAAAATTGACGTGCGTAGAAATATAATTATTTAACACGTGACCTTTATAATAGATATACATAATATATCTAGAATCATATTCCCCCAAGTAGTGAATCGTGACAAATAGTTTTATACATTAGGGGTTTTTTAATATATCAATGCATTAGGCTGGTACTTCTCACCATTCGAGCCATAAAGCCTGTTTTTTCCACGAGCCGCACCCAGTAAAAATACAACAGGCATTTATGTAATTACTTGATTGCTTATATTACGATGTCAATTTATTTCAAACTAGATGTTGCTCGCGGCTGCGTCCACTCTCGTACCACTCCGTATCCTTCTCAGGGGTAAAAGTAGTCTACGTGTTAATTGAGGATATGGACTCCGCATCCGTTTAGCGGTTTCTGCTTCTTCTTCTAATTCTAATAAACTTACTACTATCTCCACAATCTTCGCATTTATATTAGTTTATAAAGTTAATATATTTATATAGCTAATCCAATATTACTATAAGTAGATTGAAAATGTTCCCCAAATAATTAATCTAGCCTAAACGCTGCAAAGTGAACGGCGAACACGCTTCCTGCTTTTTGAGGACCTAGCCCACTTTAACTATTAGTCAGACGAGGTCAGCGGCAACAATTACTATAATAATCATAGATTTGTGTCATCCAACAGTCATTCTGCATGTCACTCCATACCATACCATACCAGCCCTGTATTATATACTACCCATTGCTGAGCACGGTCCTCTTCTACAACTGAGAGGGTTAAGGGCTTAGTCCACCACGCTGGCCTAGTGCGGGTTGGCAGACTTCACATACCTTCGAAATTCAGAGGTATGCAGGTTTCCGCACGATGTTTTCCTTCATCGTTAAAGCGAGCGATAATTCACAAAGAATACACACATAACTTTTTAGAAAAGTCAGAGGTGCGTGCCATTGGGTTTGAACCTGCGGACATTCGTCTCGGCAGTCCGTTCCACTCCCAACTAGGCTATCGCGGCTATGTCACTCATTTCTTCAACATTATTAGGGATATTGCGAGCATGACATTAAATTACATGGTGTGGCACCTTATTGAGTAAGTACCATTGCTATGTCTATTATATAGAAGGCATCATTTTGTGTTGCGAGATGATAATTTTAGAGAAGTTGACCTGATTTAGTTTGTTATGCTTGTGCCGATTAAAATTTTCCGGTGAGCATGTCCTTTGTCCAACAACATTTACTACTAGACTTATTGGTATAATCCTGCAAGTATCAAAGTAGTTGGTGTACATAAAAAATACGTGTCGAATTGAGAACTTTCTGAAGGCGGTTAAAAAGGAAGCCTCTATGTAGCTCAAGATTAAGTTACGCTGCCATATTTAAATAAACGCGTCGATATTGAACGTCGTTTACGGCAGGCATCAGATAAATGTTTTTACATTTCAAGGACGGAAACCATCAAAACTCCAACCTCCATAAGTAATTGTGATATTTATATATTCCTAATATTATGAATGATAACGTTTTTGAAGGTGTTTGGGGATTTGATGTTTGTTGGAAATAAAAGTAGAACCCGCTAAATTATTGTTAGTAAATTCTCACTTCTTAGACCCGATACATACGATAACAAGCAATCATAGTAAAAATAATTTATTTTACAAAGTTTCGAGAATAAACATAAACAGGACACTGTGGTACCCGCACTAGATGAACCTGTATCGTGGACTCCCTGAAACTATTTACCAAGGTAAATTTTAACTCAGATTTTACAATACCAGGTACCAAAATTTTATTTATTAAAATGTTCCAAAATGTACAATAACATGTCTAATAAGCTTTGCAATTTGTTTCCCTCAGTACTCCCTTTCTTCTCCTACACTTAAATAGCTAAGAAACAGTATCAGGAAGTTAACTTCAGTTCCAAATCTACTGTAATAACTAACTTCTTCTTCTTCATACCTCGGAAGTCCACTGCGGAACATAGGCCTCCCCCAAAGATTTCTAGACCAAGCTATTAGAAGCGGCCTGCATCCAGCGCGTTCCTGCGACCTTTACAAGATCGTCTGTCCACTTGACTAATAACTAACGCCAGTATTCTATAGTTGTAGCAGATTCCTTAAAACTGACTGAGCATGTTAAATGATAACCAATATGTTTTACCTCCACATCAACTCCTGGCAGGGGAAACTTTCTCCTTGGCTCGATGTCGCGAGGGACGTGTCTGAAGAACTCTTTGCCATCTTTATACCACTTGACAGAGTACAGGACGTCGGTCGGTGCCAGCTGCCATTTGCAGGACAGTTCTGGTCTGAGGCCAAGCGGCACATGTGCCGGCACGCGTAGCTCCAACAATTCCAGGCTTGACACGCCGTAATCTGTGGACAAGATTTGATTGTAGTTATACAAATTTAATTGACTACGACCATTGATATATATTTTTTTCTATATCAATGACTACGACGCAAGGAATGGTAATGATTCAAACATCTGATGTAATTATGAGATTTTATCTACAATAAACTATACAACAATAAAAAAAAGTTACTTGGAGAAAGAAGGTTCGATTTACTTTTGTATTCAATCAGGTTGAAATTTATTTGAAGAGTAACTTTTATTTCGTTGAGAAATAGGCCCTAATATAACGCTATGACAGTTCTTTTTGCTGATTGTGTTGATCTAAGCTCTTTCTTGTGTTTGATCCGGTTCAATTAGAAACTTGATAAAATCACAAAGCAAGAAAATTGCATACTTTTTCTATAGCCTTTAAAAGTACTATAGGTTTGTAAATTTCTTGCTATTAAGGCGGAAAGACCTGCATATCTAAATATTATTACAAATGTCATAATCATTACAAAAACGTAAGTCCCACAGGATCAGCATTCCCACGCCTAATAACGACAGCTTAAATTATCGTATATCCGTGCCATTATTCATAACACACCATTTAAAACGTTAAAACACGTATCACAAACCATTAACCATAACTAAACCAATTCACTATCAATAAACGTTCGACATACGCTGTTTAATATATCGTGTATTTTTATTTGGTCGTAGGTAGCGTGTTATGAAGGCAAAAATCCATTAAACGGCACGTCAAATAATTTCCCATGTGACGCTCGCGCGCGGCCCGTAAAAGAGCACTATTGCCCCAGCCCAGGATAATATTACTTTACGACCCGCGGGGCGCAACTCAAATGTAAGTAAATTGGTGAATAAAGACAACGAGCGCGAAAACACTAACGGCTCACGCGGATATTATGTGCTTTAAACCATCCCGGTGTTAATTAAAATTATATTGTTTTATGAGGTATTTTTTACTGGACTGCCTCGGTGGCGTAGTTGTATTACGGTACGGCTACAATGCTGAGGTCTCGGGTTCGATCCCCGGGTCGGGTAAAGTGATTATGGATTTTTCTATTCATTATCAGCCCGGAGTCTGGAATTTGTGCCCGATATGGCGATAGGCTCGCCCCCTATCACAATATCATGGGACCGAATACGCACGGCGAAAAGTGGGTGCATTAGTTGCGCCTCTGCCTACTCCTTCGGGCATGAAAGGCGTGAGTATGCGTAATAGTAGATATGGCTTTTTACATCTTTAGCTTTGGTGTGTTTGGACGTTGATATTGTTGTGTCTTTTCGTGTTGTTCCGTTGTCACTTTAGATTCGTAAAGCGTGGTTCAGCTGGATTTCCTTTGTGTTCGATGTAGTAGACTTGACCTTTGCTATTTCTATGCAAGTAAGAAGTTACTTATTATCGCATTCCCGAAGGGATTTATTGATTGCATCTCTGCTTTCGGATGCACAATGAACATATATAAACAAAGTTTATGTAGACTATTCGACAATTTGTGAAATGCAAAGGTCGAATCCAATGAACGGGTATGGATTAAATTTGGCACACATTTATTTAACATATAGGCTACTTTATTGGACTTTTATATTGGGAAAAATCTTTCAAATGGAGAGCTACGAGCAACACCAAGTTTCTAAATAAATCTTAAAGAGCGTTTACATAAAAAGTATAGACATGACATACTATAAAAAAAACTAACAATATAGTATGGGTACAAAGTCGTTCTAACACTTAATACAGTTTTCAAATACTTTTAACCCTTACTTAATATATAATAATTGTACGTTGTAATGTCAATGGTATTTTGGGTCAAGTCATATATAGACCGAGTTGTGCATTTCCTTGTTCCCTAATCGATTACAAAGTTTTCCTGCGCCAGGCCAAAAGTAGAATAAATAGTTTTGAAAGCGTAGTTTGTAGTGCTGGCGGTAATAATTGTTTGCCGAGGGATTAAAATCCTTTGTTCAAAGTGACCCCATTGGTTTTTTTTTTATCAAAAACCAATACTAGGTTACATATCAAACTTTTATATTTATACTAATATTATAAAGCTGAAGAGTTTGTTTGTTTGTTTGTTTGAACGCGCTAATCTCAGAAACTACTGGACCGATTTTGAAAATTCTTTCACAAATAGGAAGCTACATTATTCCTGAGACTATAGGCTACTTTTTATCCTGGGAAAAGATTTTTATCCCGGAAAAACTTTTTAACGCGGGCGGAGCGGCGAGCGATACTAGTTATGTATATTACGCCATATTATAAAAATCACGATAATAAAAATAAAGAGCATTCATTGTACCTACATCAAGATTTTTTCAATATAAAAAATGAATGATGAGAAGACTTTGGTAAATGTATGTAAACAGGGCTGGGCTTAAGGCCTTGGGCGCCCAAGGGGATTTTTTTTCGGTGCCACTTTTTCGGCACATTTATTTTTAGCTCTCAATTATTTTTGTCCCAAAAAGCTATTTTACAGTTATTGCTTCTAAATGAAGCCAGAGAGCCGGGCCACGATCTTGATGCTCTGAGCGGCGGCTTAGTACGGCTCCGCGAACGGCAAGAATGAATGTATAAGGAAATATGAAGCACGCGAGAGTCGCCGCCCGAGCGGATTCGTACCGAGCGGCGAGACAAATGTACAGAGGACGGTTACCATGATACATATTCCCGACAGGCAGCGGCTTGGTTGTGCCCCTGGTATTGCATAAAGTCCATGGGTGGCGGGTGCTGCTTATCATCAGGCGGACCGCTTGCTCCTTTGCCTATACAGCCAATAAAGAAAAAAATACATAGAATCTTGCGGGCAGCGGCGCCGCGCGGCGTGGCATCGCTTCTCAACGTACGTGGCATCGGAAATGCGCAGCCACCGCCGGTCGAAGCTAAGCCTATTCTAATGGCCGAGTGGTTTGGCGGCACCCTATCCGCCATCTCCTCCTAAAGCCGGTACTGTATGTAATCTGTATATTATTACAATAATCGCAGGATACTCTCTAGCATATCTTTTAATTATTATATTTATCTAATTAGAACTATCGGCCAATCATATGAAATCCGATATCCAGTTACGTCGGTAAGTCATTATGTAAACGCACGAAATAGGCCTGTCGACTTACAATGCTTTGTAAACCTGTAGTCCGAAATATAGCGAGTTGAAAAGTTATTTCTCCGATCCCAAAGATTTAAATTTCGCAACGAGAAAGGCTTTGTAATCATTAGGATTGCGAACATGATTGCAAAATTATTTCAAATTTCAAAAGACTTTTGGGAGAGTTTTAATTCACGTAATTTAAATTCAGTATAAATATTGTATTACAATGTTATTATAAGTAATAGTGACGAACTTTGCAGTCCATTATTCGAAGTACATTAACATTCAAATAGGAATATTATGTCCACACCCCGCTATTCTTTATTCGACCCCGAATCCACTTTAGTTATGGCGCCGGTAAGTAAAGTGGATAGCAGATAGAAAGTGAAAAGGCTACTTATATGTGATACAATAAAAGTTTTTTTTATTCTAACACCAAGAGCCAATTTTTTGTGTTCCGTACTTCTACAGGAAAAAGGAACCCTTATAGTATCGCTTTGTTGTTAGTCAGTCGGTCCGTCTGTCTGTCAAGACCCTTTTTCTCAGGCACGCGTAGAGATATCATTTTGAAATTTCTATTAAATACCTCAGGTTTATGGTTTGTTTCAGCAGTGAAAAAATCAAACTTATGAGTCCACGCGATCAAAAGATATGACCGTTTATGTCGATTTCATAAAGGAATCAAAACCTATAACCTACCTTACCTATTCTTCCCGCCCCCCGAGGCAATTCTTGTGCGCTGGGTCTTCACACCCAATGCACGCCCATGCGCGGGGGGACGTTAGTCGCGGGCCGAGGCACACAGTCAGTGTGTATACCTCTTGGTTGTAAATCACATTGAGGCCTAAAAGGGCCCGCGAACATTTCCTGGCACCCTCTCTTTCCGCCCATCCTGGGAACCTTCCTCCCTTCCCCCACCTTCCCTTCCATATTCCTCTCCCACGTCCCCCCCAGGCCCCTGCAGTCGTCAAGCCGGGGTACTCCAGTATCCCATTCGCAGGTTTCCCCCGGTGTTGACCTAGAATCATGAAATTTGGCAAGAAGCAAGGTCTTACAGCACATGTAAAGAAAAACACCTGGAAACTGTAAATATGTACTTTAATTAAAAAAAGCGAATTTACAAACTTTTTAAATTTGATTAATTTCCTTACCTACAAATTTGTACGGAACCCTCGGTACGCGAACTCAACTCGCACTTGTCCGGTTTTTTATATAAGTCCTAATCCAAGACTCAGGGCGAAACTAGAATCACATAATAAATAAGCTGGAATCCGGAATTATTTCCCTTTCCCTACTTTTTTCAGAGAAACCAACGCTTTCAGATTTATTTATTATTCTGTCGTGATAAGATAAAACAAATAAACCTGATGGCAATATATGATAGACTTATATTTAGAGCTATTAAATAAATGATAGTGCTTTAAAAACTACGTTCATTCAGTATAATATAGAGGTCATTAGACATTGTCAACACGTTTTTTGGTCATTAATTCTCGCGAAGTAGATATTTTTGTATAGAAGATATAAGTCGGAAAGGTGAATATAGAGTGCGCCCACACGTTGCATGTCGTATTTAAGTGTGTTGGGAACCAAAAAATGTCTCCAGCGATATGCTGAGAAAAAAAAAACTATTTCAGCCATTTTATTCCAACATAATGTCTATTAGACTGAAACGTATACTTCGTAAAACTTCTACTTCGTTCTTGACCTAAGATAATAATGGAAAGTATTAAACATATTTTTATCAAGATTCTGTCAATCGATTACTTTGATATGAAAATTTTGGTGGCCTTTCATAGAGGTAATGGATTTTTTTTATTCGGGCTCGGCATAGTTACATAGTTAGAATCTTTTTTTTTTATGGAATTGAATGACGAGACGAGCATGCCGTTCGTCTTATGGTAAGCTAAACGACCACCCATAAACAGTAGCAACATCATCCAGCACCTTGAGTTACAAAGTACTGTGTGGCATTCCACTGCGCTCGTCATCCTGAGACATAAGATGTTAAGTCTCATTATGTCCTGTAGTTACACTGGCTACAATGTCCTTCAAACCGAAACACAACAGTGCATGCACGCTGCTGCTTGGCGGTAGAAATAGACATTGCGGTGGTACCCACCCAGACGGACTCTTACATATGAGCGACCTACCACCACCACCATCTAAATAATGTATAACATTTCATGGGTTCGAATAAATTTATTTCATTTCATTTCATATTTCATTTCATTACCCCACTGATCATAAGTGAAATGGGAGCGTGATAGAGAGCCGACTGACGATAGATGATTATCTCTCACCAGTGGACACAATTATGCCGGCCTGTTCGAACCCGATATACACAGGCTGATCCCTGAACGCGACTTACGTGGGCCACTATGGCCGGTTTACTACCATGGTCGCTTTCTAGGCGGATACGAATTATATCTTACCATCAGCGAGTTAATTTGAGTCGCAAGACAAAGGTCAGAGAGCGAGGTCAGGCGACCCATTAAATATATCTGTATTTAATGTACATAATTAATGTAGATACGTAAAAGGAAGTTAAATCTATACTAATATTATAAAGCTGAAGAGTTTGTTTGTTTGGTTGAACGCGCTAATCTCAATAACTACTGAACTGATTTTGATTCTTTCACTGATAAGTAGCTACATTACTCCTGAGTGCTATAAGCTACTTTTTATCCCGGGATTTTATCCCCGAAAAACTCATTCACTCGGGCGGAGCCGCGAGCATCACCTAGTTGATAATAATACATGAACGATTTAAAAATATGATTGATATTAAATTTTCTTCTACACTTTGTCATCTGCACCAAAATGAACATAATATCATTGCTCCTTTTCCCTTGCCAGAGGTAGGCAGAGGTATTACACACCCAAGTTTCATCAGCTAACTTAGATTCTATGTTATTGAGCCTATTGTCATTTACCGGGCACAACACAAATTCGGACTCCGGGTTGATATCATAATGTAATGTGATAATCATTTTCCGACAGAAACTGATTATCACATTACCCGATCCAGGATCGAACTCGAGACTTCACCACGACAATGATACCGCGTACGCAATACAGCTGCACCACCGAGGCAGCCCCACTTAATTTTATTATACAGTCAGCCACAGAAGTAACTGAAAAAAATTAAAATTGTCTACATTCTTCTTACTAATCTTTTTTTTTTCTTCACAATAATAAAATACAAAGCATTTACTTCACTTCACACGAAGAAAAAAAATGTTTCAATTAAACTTAACGCGTATAGGCGATTTGAAATTTTGAATTGGTTCGGTTACTTATGTAGCTGACTGTACATTATAATTATACCTAGTAACGGTGGAAGCCATAATATCAAAGAAAAAGGTATCGTCATTATATATAAAAAAGAAATTAAGAAAACTTTCTGATTTGCCGAGGTCAATGACATTCATAAACACGTGACGTCACTTTATCTGAAATCCGCTAGGGGATGACTGTGGCCACTTGTGTGAAGAAGGAAACGCTCTAAGTGAGGTGTCAGCAGCCGCGACCACGGAGAGTCGTTCAGAGATAGTGCACGTACCCGCTGCCAACCGCTGCCAACCGTTTGCCATTGTCACTGGCAAATAATATTTCACCAACAAATATAATTCTTCCGTTTTCATATTGAATTTTCAGGGCAGCGGTGATTTCTTGGCGTTTAGCGAGTTGTTGATGTTTAAGGTCTGGAAAGATATCTATAACCTAGTCTCTATTTTATTCAGTCGCCATTAATTTATTTTAGGTTTTTGTTTTCATTGCCACTGAATGATGAGACGAGCATGACGCTCGCCTGATGGTAAGCGATACAACCGCCCATAAACAGTAGCAACACCATACAGAACTTTTAAGTACAAAGTACTGCGTGGCACTCCACTGCGCTCCTCACCCTGAGACATTAGATGTGAAGTCTCATAATGCCCAGTGTTTACGCTGGCTACAATGTCCTTCAAACCGGAACACAACAGTGCATGCACACTCCTGCTTGGTGGTAGAAATAGTTATTGCAGTGGTACCTACCTAGACAGCCCCACGCATACGAGAGACCTACCACCACTATAATGAAATGATTCAAATCTTTATCCAGTACTCCAAAACATAGGGCCTAATTTTAGTTTTTTTTTATGGCGTTGAATGACGAGACGAGCATGCCGTTCGTCTGATGGAAAGCGATACGACCACTCAAAAACAGTAACAACACCATCCAGCACCTTGAGTTACAAAGTATTGTGTGGCATCCCACTGCGCTCGTCATCCTGAGACATAAGATGTTAAGTCTCACTATGTCCTGTAGTTACACTGGCTACAATGTCCTTCAAAGCGAAACACAACAGTGCATGCACACTGCTGCTTGGCTGTAGAAATAGACATTGCGGTGGTACCCACCCAGACGGACTCTTACATATGAGTGACCTACCACCAGTAAGTATTTTTCTATTACATGCTTGCTCTATCCTTCCCGTATCTTTCTGCCATATTAATAGCTAAGTTAATAGCTGCATATAGACAGTTCATTCTCTATTATGTAATTGTCAAATAGTAATGCTCTTAACGTTTTCATGGGAAAGTTAACGCTTAGGACCTATCGAATAAGAAATGTTAGATTTTAATTAGCACCTATATGTAACAATACTCGTATATGGTTTTGGTTAACGCTATTCGTTTTGATTATCATGTACTTGTGCCTGTAATGGAGTTAAAGAGGTTAAAACTAAAAGTACGAACTAATTTTGAGATCTAATAAAATTAGCATTCTTGCCATGAAATAAGAATGTCTTTTTAAATCGTTGTCAAATTATAGGACATGTCCCGTATGGATGGATAGAACGTAAGGAGCTTATTCTATGCCACATTATCTCACCTCATTATCAATTGCGTCATACTCGTGAACGGGTGCTGCTTGTGTGGACTGGTCTGCCCTTTTCGCTTACTATATATATATAAGTATTGGGGGTATATCTTAAACTTAGATTAATAACGACATCTTGAAGATTTCAGATCAAATTATTACATGATTCCTGAGATAGTTATGCACTCGTGTTGGAATTTAAATTTTTATTATCTATTTTGCGAGTATATAAATGAACTGCTCTAAACAAAAGTAAACAAATACTGAATTGTATATATTTTTTTCTCTACATAATGCAATGTATTTTATACCTTGAACTGATTTTGAAAAGAGCAACACTAGAGTTTCTTGCCCGTTCTTCTCTAGTGAGAACTGCTTTCCGAACTGGTGGTAGAGTTAATATTGACGGAATCTAAATAATGTATAACATTTTATGGGTTCGAATAAATTATTTCATTTCATTTCATTTCATTTATTTCATTTCAATTATTGTGGAACTATTTGGTATGATATTGTTTATTAGAGGAAATAAAAGCAGTAAAATACGAAATTAACATTTATTATAAAAACCATAAACATATAAAACAAAAAAGCGGCGATAGCCTAGTTGGGAGTGGAACGGACTGCCGAGACGAATGTCCGCAGGTTCAAAACCCAAGGGCACACACCTCTGACTTCTCTAAAAAGTTATGTGTGTATTCTTTGTGAATTATCGCTCGCTCTAACGGTGAAGGAAAACATCGTGAGGAAACCTGCATATCTGAGAAGTTCTATATAGGAATTTCGAAGGTATGTGAAGTCTGCCAACCCGCACTAGGCCAGCGTGGTATACTAAAGCCTAAACCCTCTCAGTTGTAGAGGAGGCCCGTGCTCAGCAGTGGGCAGTATAATACAGGGCTGGTATGGTTTGGTATGGTATAAAAACCATAAGCATCAACAAAATCGTGTTAAATGGACGATTCGTCACTGCAGCATAGTCCAAGATAAAAATTGCCAACCTTATACTTATCTGCGTTGAATACACAAATCCTTTGACACAAATCTCGGCTTCCGCTTCTTAAGAGAAAAAGAAAAGGGTAAAACATTTTCTCAACTTATTTCGAGGTTTAAGAATTAAAAGCGTATTTATATATTTTTATATTTTACTAGGAAGGTAAAAATACAGGAATAAAGCCTCCGACATTATATTTTGAATATCGTTTTGGTAAAAAATACTTACAGATTAAAAGGACGTTTTGGAATTTAATGGACTTTTGTATTGTCTGTGTAGTTGTAGTACCTATCATGATCATCATCATTCATAACATGTAGTCTACTGCTGAATAAAGCCTCCTTTAAAGATTTCCAGACGGACTTATGAAAAGCGGCCTGCATCCAGCGTGTTCCTGTGACCTGTAGTACGTTTACCTATTTCTATTTTATGAGTTGTTATTTGCGATAGTAAAGTTCCTCACACATCCATATTTTTGCTTAAATTCAAGTTAATAAGCATGAATCATGAGGTGAAACAAGCTATGACTCAAACTAAAATCCGTGGGGAATGAGCAACTTTAAAGTGTGATTCAAACCGTGAATAATTGGAAATTATGTGAAACACGATCCCGTAGCATGCAATAAGTTATAATAAGGTTCATGCGATGAACAAACGTCCCATAAATTGATTTAAAAATAAGCGTAATGATTCCAATGTTAGGAGTTAGTAGTTAACACTGTAAGGGACTTCTTCACAGCTTCAGCTTAAATGTTACTCGTCACATAGAAGCGGCGATAGCCTAGTTGGGAGTGAAACGGACTGCCGAGACCAATGTCCGCAGGTTCGAAACCCAAGGGCACGCACCTCTGACTATTCTAAAAAGTGATGTGTGTATTTGTGAATTATCGCTCGCTTTAAAGGTGGAGGAAAACATCGTGAGGAAACCTACATACCTGAGAAGTTCTCTATAAGAATTTCGAAGGTATGTGAAGTCTGCCAACCCGCAACAGGCCAGTGTGGTGGACTAAGACCTAAACCCTCTCAGTAGTAGAGGAGGCCCGTGCTCACCAGTGGGCAGTATATAATACAGGGCTGGTATGCTATGGTGGTCAAATACATGCAGACCTAATACAAAACTCACACTCTAATCTATGATCCCAAATAAATGGTTATAAAATGAATTGTATCTACATTAGCTGTTTAATACGATATAGATAATACTATCCAAATTGACTTGCCTCACACATTTTCCTAACCACTCACAGTCCAAGTGGGCAACCATTCACTTGTGTTTTAGTTTTGTAGCCCGAGAAACCTCCGCTCAAAATATAGTAGCGCGCGTCATCGTGAATGACATTACCTATGACTGGCAAAAAAACTTGTGAAATAGGCTCTTACTTTCGTATTGAACCGAAAATACATATTATAATCTGTACAAGTAATGTTTCTGAGTAAATTTTTATACATACGATGTAATTTACACAATTGTCGTCTATTCAATTCATAGGCCTATTCAAGACATGTAGATCACCGTGATCTTAACGCATCTCTCTTCTATGTATTACGTCCGCATTCGACTATCCATGTTTACCTTAGTACTAAATATACTATTTATTTTTGTATTATCATATAAAAGTCATTCACGGGATAAAATAGGTTAGTTAAATATATTAATTTAAGTAACCATTCATAGTCATACCCTCTTTATGTATATATACGACAATGTTAACGCTGTAAGTTCTGGTATTTATAGTATTCCATCGATCAGACAGTCTGGACGCTACAGTCGACCGATTTAAGTTTACATATTTTTGATAATTCCTACATTTAGTATCGTTCACCAGTTCTGCCACGTCTTACTGCTTCTTTCTGTACAAATGCAATCCAATAGTTCGGTTCAATAAATCACGTAGCTTCCCTTCGGACGATTAGAACTATCCACGTGAATAATGTGTTTCAGTTTAAATGTCTTAAACTTTTTCACCCCTTTCTTATTTTCGTAATTATATTTACTGTTTTGATAATTTAAAGCTGAGATAACCGTCATTATTTTAAAAGCCATCTAAAATGAAAGTTTGCAATCAAGTGTTAATTGTATTTATAAAATATCTAGGTGATGCTCGCGGCTCCGCTCGCGGGAAAAGTTTTTCCGTGATAAAAATATTTTCCCGAGATAAAAATTAACCTATAGCACTCAGGAGTAATGCAGCTTCCTATTAGGGAAAGAATTTTCAAAATCGGTTCAGTAGTTCCTGAGATTAGCGTGTTCAACCAAATAAACAAACAAACAAACTCTTCAGCTTTATAATATTAGTATAGATTAAGGTAAAATATCAAATAAAAAAGATTATTTCTGATTAACACTGATCTGATTTTTTATAACCTCCTCCTTTTGGAAGTCGGCTAAAAATGACATTATATCTGTTTTACATAATATTATTTTTTGCGTACCACTATTAAAACCAAATACACTCAGAACACTTCTAATTATATTTAATTCAAAACAAACCCTTTAACTCTATGTACGTAAATTTCACACACTATTCGGTTGTACCCTTTACGCCGCAAAACAAAATGCTTGTCCCAAATATTTGACCCAATCTGGCAATCCAACCCTGCAATCATTGTTGTAAAATGTCTCATAGTTTTGATTTCACTTTTGTCAGAAACGGCGCAAACATTAGCTTTCGTTGCATGCCCTGATATGAGAATGGTAGTACGTGGTTCTATTTCTTTACATTTTTATAAATTACCAACGATTTTGTAGCTACAATAACGCTATTCTTTCTATTTCTCTCGTGAAATTCCACAAATATATTTCCGGGAGCTGTCAGAATAGATTTAATAGGTAATGTATAAAATTTAATAGTTAGTTGCGAATATAGCAAGATTTTCGCCGTCTGCTAAAATAATCACTAAAGTGAATTCAGGACTGACTGAACATCTGATATAGATTTGAATTCTTAAACTTTATAAAGTAATAGTTCGTTGATTTTAATAATACTTATTTAACTCTTTGACTTTAAAAAATTTAACTTTTTTCCCATTATACAACCGTTACAATAACTTAAATGGTAACAATGTGTGTTACCAGTGATGACATACGGCTCTGAAACGTGGCCTCTGACTATGGGCTGCCTAAGACAGCTCACTGTCACTCAGCGAGCTATGGAGAGGGCACTGCTCGGCGTTTCTCCACGCGATCAAATCGGAAATGAAGAGATCCGTAGAAGAACGAAAGTCGCCTACATAGCCCAGCGGATTAGCAAGCTAAAGTGGTAGTGGGCAGGGCACATAGCTCGTAGAACTGACAACAGATGGGGTAGAAAAGTTCTCGAGTGGAGGCCACGTACTGGCAAGGGTAACGTGGGACGTCCTCCTACAAGGTGGACAGACGACCTTGTAAAGGTCGCAGGAACCCGCTGGATGCAGGCCGCTTCTGACAGGTTAGTCTGGAAATGTTTGAGGGAGACCTATGTTCAGCAGTGGACTTCTAAAGGCTGAAGAAGAAGAATAACTTCAAAGGTAGGGATCATTTATAAAACATACATACATACCGATCACTACAAATCTATATTTATGTAGACTGCTATATTTATATATATTCATAATATATACCTTAAAACACAAAGATTTCCCAGTCATATTGTTTGCGCGTCCTACACGGCTCACAAAAGAGTCATTGAATACAACCTCAATATTAATTGTGTGTTCATAAAATGCCTATTTAGGTCGACCAATATTAGAGTTCCTCTTTTAAAAAGGTTCAATTAGAAACCGATAATTTAGACCGATTTCACCGCTTGCTGATAAATGCTATTAGTCATCTTTATATATATAATTCTTTTGTGCGTGTGTATGTCACTGATTTCCTCATAAACGGCTGAACTGATTTTAATGATTTTTTTTGTGTGTCTTCAGGTGGATTCGAGAATGGTTAAGATTTACAATTCGGCCCAAGAAAATGTATAGCGAGACTTTTATCCAGGAAAAAACCCTTTCGTGCAGGCGAAGCCGAGGGCAAAAGCTAGTGTATAAGCGGACAAAATACAAAAGTCACACTCGTAATCTGTACTCCCAAATTAATGGTAATAAAATGAGTACTATCTGCATTAGCTTTTTAATATCATGACTGTCACATAAAAATTGCTTGAAATCTATGAAACAGAACCTAAGTATTCTATCATTTTTAAGAACAATCTAGCTGGTATTTGAAGAAAATCTAGTAGGTGTAGGTTTTGAGGGTATGACTCTAGCCATTATGCTAAGGGCAACTTAGGACATGGGTCGGAGTACGTGTTACCAAGACATTTTCTGTAGGGGTCTTGTAGACCAAGAATTTAGCTAAGAATGAATAAACTACGCTTAGCTCGCTGAGATTACGCAAAGTTAGAATATAGCTTAGTTTTCATAGTTTCTGGTCGGCACAGTAGTAAGAAATATCTGAGCTATGCGTACTAAACTCAACCAACTTAGCTTGTTTCTTGGTCTGTAGCTATCTTTAGGCCTCTCTAACGCGTTTGAAGCCAGCCATATTCTGAACAGTCTTGGAGCGTTGTATGGATTATAATGTATCAATTGGATAAGGTATCATGACTTAAATCATAAAGGTAGTCATGACAAAGCTATTCAGATTTTTCGAAAATTGAGCCCATTGCCATATACCTGTATTATTATATTTTGATTAAAAAAACAAATGTGTATAACGGCTTCTTTTTCCCGTGTTAATTCATGACTAAATGTGCTTATCTTAATTTCTCCAAAATTTTGCTTATTATGATACATATTTTGGTGAAACTAACAAAAGTGTGTTAAGTCTCTTTCTCCATTAGTTTAATCACGAGTATTGATTTTAAAATGAAACTCGTATATCATAAATCACACACACACACTCACGCCTTTTATCCCCGAAGGGGTACACAGAGGCGCAACTAGTGCACCCACTTTTCGCCGTTATTCCGTCCCATGATAGGGGGCGAGCCTATCGCCATATCGGGCACTAATTCCAGGCTCCGGGCTGATACTGAATAGAAAAACTCAATACCACTTTGCCCGACCCAGGGATCGAACCCGAGATCTCGGCATTGCAGTCGCACCGAAATACAACTACGCCACCAAAGCAGTCACATACATATAACTTTTATTCTCGTTCGCCGAAAAATATTGGAATGAAAAAAATAATTAAAATGAGCCGTATGGGATGCGTGCAAAGGCTTTGTTTACTCTTTGTAATACATTTCCGGTTTATCATGATACATATTATGCTAACAAATAGTCCATCGCATGTCAAATACAAAAAGCTGAAATATACCACAATAAATGATTGAAATATTTACTTCAAAAATGTAGATTGTTTTTAATTTGTTTTATTTTGTTATTGAAATCCGTGAAGTACGGGTTTTACTGAACAATTGAAAATATAAAGCCTACAAATTTTGACCAACGGGATTACCCCGTGATTCATTTTAACCCTTAACGAACCCTATTTATATTTTTTAAGTTTGGTACGGAATCCTCCTAGTGTAAGCTCTACACGCTTGACCATTTTTTATTATTTACAAAACATAAAAGAAGGCATGATTTACGTGTACGGTAAATGGAGCCATTCAAATATTCCACTTAAGATTATTTGAATAGTTTGGTAGAAAGGCCGCCTTCAAATAAGTTTCTAGTACAAGATATTTTAGACCGACAAATAAGTATATGTAAATGCTGACGACCGCAGGTTTTTAAGACAGGCTATATTCCTTTAGGTAGGTTTTGTTTTACTTGACTACAATGATCATTTGAATCCAGTGTTTTATAGGTACGCTAGGCTTTCTTTAAGACAGACTAAGTTTTTTGTTTCGTAGTACATTCAAAAGTTACATTTGGGGTTGTATTTGTCAGAGGAGGCAATTTTATTTTTTAGACATCGAACGGTACAGACAAAGGAGTGCAGATGGTTTATGGTTTATCTGGTAAACTATTTGTCGCACAGATAATATGAAAAAAAAAACATTTTGTAGCAGAATGAAATGATGCAAAGAGTGTAACGCGGCGATAGCTTAGTTGGGAGTGGAACGGAATGCCGAGGCGAATGCCTGCAGGTTCAGACCCAAAGCCACGCAACTCTGACTTTTCTAAAATTATGTGTGCATTCTATGTGAATTATCGTTTTCTTTAAAGGTGAAGAAAAACATCTTGAAGTAACCTGCATAGCTGAGAAATTCTCTATAAAAATTTCGATGGTATGTGAAGTCTGTTCGCACTAGGCCAGCGTAGTGGACTAAGGCCTAAAACCTCTGTCGTAGAGGAGGCCCGTGCCCAGCAGTGGGACAGTATATTCGACAGGCCTGATATTATTATTTTATTATTAAAGGGTATTAGATAATTGTTTTCTCATATAACAAAACTTATAAATGTTCTTGCAGTATTTTTATTTG
The DNA here is from genome assembly GCA_947568825.1 of Sphinx pinastri. Classification (NCBI taxonomy): domain Eukaryota; kingdom Metazoa; phylum Arthropoda; class Insecta; order Lepidoptera; family Sphingidae; genus Sphinx; species Sphinx pinastri. The sequence goes on from OX387620.1 coordinate 7,044,851, forward strand.
AATTATAAAGTAAATAATCGCTCAGAAAAAAAAAGCAATGAGAGGTGTCAAGGGACACCCGGATGGAACGAAGTTCCTTTCGATTAATTAGTAAAGGAATTGTAATAAAATTTTATTTATATAACAGAGTGTGTATATATATAAATATTTTCCTATTTCCGTTCCAATACATAAGTTTCTAGAGAAAAAAACAAATAAATGCGTGTGGCACTCGGAGACTACCGCGGTAAAGCTATTGCATAGCATTTTTATCACAAATTTTGATTGACTAAACACAAATTCGATCTTACGCTTACCACATAAAGTAGATTTTTAAACGCGAGCAAAGCACGTTTAGTCTTGTTATTGATAAATGTCAGTAACCAAGGTAGAATAAATCAACAAAATTTGAAAAAAGAATGTTACGTTCGATTCTTTTGTACTCGTGCCGTGCCAACGCTGGGGAAATAGCTTCTACGCTATGTATTTAAGGTTCGTATTAGATTAGTAAGAAATGGTTTTAATGACTTTAATAAATAAAATAAATAAAAATATACTCGTTTCAAGAATTATAGCTTCTACGCATTGTATTTAAGGTACATATTAGTAAGATAATAGAAAAAAGTGTCGTGACAACTTTCCGTCCAGCCCCCTTTCACAACGCGCGATAAGGAACTTCGTTCCAACATTCGTATAAAAGTATGAAAATTATATTATACAGAATATATCATTTACATCTCAACACAATGGACACCAAAATTAGAAAAGTAAAATTTAAATACCAACCACACACTGGAGATCATTTGTGCAACAACATTACATGACATACATTACATTATATTTTTCGTATTGAAATGAAATAATTTATGAAATGAAATGAAATAATTTATTCGAACCCATAAAATGTTATACATTATTTAGATTCCGTCAATATTAACTCTACCACCAGTTCGGAAAGCAGTTCTCACTAGAGAAGAACGGGCAAGAAACTCTAGTGTTGCTCTTTTCAAAATCAGTTCAAGGTATAAAATACATTGCATTATGTAGAGAAAAAAATATATACAATTCAGTATTTGTTTACTTATGTTTAGAGCAGTTCATTTATATACTCGCAAAATAGGTAATAAAAATTTAAATTCCAACACGAGTGCATAACTATCTCAGGAATCATGTAATAATTTGATCTGAAATCTTCAAGATGTCGTTATTAATCTAAGTTTAAGATAAACCCCCAATACTTATATATATAGTAAGCGAAAAGGGCAGACCAGTCCACACAAGCAGCACCCGTTCACGAGTATGACGCATGTGCCAGCCATCGGCCTCCTCAACCATATTACAGGGAAGTGGCCGACACGGCACACGACGCCGCCGCAGGCACAGACAGTTAAGGAGTATGTCATACCCAAGCTGCTCACAGATGGAAACAAAGAAACTTTATTAAAACAAAAGACATGATTCCAAAGAAAATCACATGAAAAAAAAAAATAATACCAGGCTTTTTTATCCTCTTTGTATTCTGAAATCTTGTAATAAGCTTAATAAGCTTAGTACGTACATTAAATTAGCGAATATAAATCGTGATTGTATTACTGACGGAGATTGGAGATTAATCAACTTTGAATCTTTCTGTAATGATAAAATGGTCCGGAATGAATAAAGCCTCAATTCCAACTTCAAATTAGTGGGAATTGTGGCTCAGCCGCCCCCGCCGTGGCATACCACCGCAGCATCGCCACTATTCTAAGTTAAAATACAACAAAATTCGTCTACCTAATGATGTCATCTAAGGATTGATGAGAATAAACACGTTATTCTGTGATATAAATCACAATTCAAACGTACATGTCTGTTTTGTTTCCGAAAGATGATGTTAATCATGTAAAATTAAACCATAATATCGTTGTATTATCATTACTTTTACTCTCGGTACCGTCTGCGATGAAATTATTTCGCAGAATAAAATACGCACATTTCCAGACTAGCAAGTAGCCGATAATGTTAAGAAAAATTTTCCCCAAATTCACATTTATTCTAATAAACATAATACTAATTGTTGTAAGTAATTAATAAAGTTGAGTAAAAAAAAAGATGTTTTACTGACACGAGTGTTTATTTCGAAGTGAGGTAACTATGCAGGGAAACAAATAAATACGTATAAAAATAGAAGACTTAAAAATGACACAGCCGCAACAAAGGTTACATTCTACAACACTAATGTTACATTAATATTACTTATTATTAGATTGAACTCAATGCCAATAAAGATTTCTTAGTAAAGACATTAATAAAGGTATTAATTTACAAACAGTTTATTATTGCAAGCTGTCCAGCACACTCGTAATAAAGTAATATCCATTTAGACATGACATGAAAATGGAGAAAATACTCGCAGGTCGGATTCATTTACAATTAAAAACTGCATTTGCACTTTAGATCTGAAATATTACTTTTGGAATCAATATTTCGTTTTATTTTTCAACAAAATTTAATTTATGGGCTAGTATTAAAGCTTCATACATAAAAAGCCTATTGGGTTTTTCTACTCAATATCAGCTCGAAGTCTGGAATTTGTGCCCGATAAGGCGATAGGCTCGACCCCTATCACATGAAACGGAATACGCACGGCAAAAAGTGGGTGCACTAGTTGCGCCTCTGCCTACTCCTTCGGGGATAAAAGGCGTGAGTGTGTTTGTATATATGCACAAAGATGAAGAGATTTTATGAAAAAGAAAACAAGTAAGATCAATCATTATCTCATAAAAACTTTTTTCTGCAATGTTTTACAATATCAAATACCAGCGATAGATTTAGAGATAGGATATTTCATTACGATTTTTGTTAAAGATTGTAGCAAGGCGTCGTCTATAACCCCAGATTTTATTTATTTATTTACACTTCATACATGGAGTACCTAAAGGCGGACTTAATGACATAGGCATTCTCTACCAGTCAACCTAAAGTGGTGCAGAGATACAAGAATAGATATATCAGAGCTAGTTCTCAAGAACGGAATGTGAAAAGTAGGTACTTGAAAATACTTGGCAATGTTGAATCCGGTATATTCTAGAGACCTAGGGCATTTCATTAAAACAGTTATTTTAAACTATTTTTTGCGAACGGTTTCGTCTGCGTAGAATTCGGCTTGAGTTTTTTTTAATGTTACCTATAATATCTTTTTTGGTGTTCAAATTCTCCGTACCCAATGTTATCAAAATCGGTTCAGTAGTTTAACCGTGAAAGCGCAACGGACAGAGTTACTATCACATTTTATAAAAATTGTATATAATTCATAAATTAGACTTACATGAACAAAACCTTATAAACATATCTACTTAAAACAAATATATCTTCACGAAACTATCAATTCTTCCTCATTCAAGAAACATGCAACCCCATCCTGAATACGTAATTGAAAACAATCCAGTAAATAAGGGATCAGGTGTTCCTTACTATTGGCAACACTCGCCTCTGAGCTATTGTTTCAAAGGCGAAAATGTGCCCGCTGGGAGAATTTAATTAATATAATGGCCAGTAATAAAATTCGAAATTCGAAAAATAAAATCTAGTACAATAAAAAAAATAAACAGCTTATTTGATAGTTTGATGCGTTGGTTTATCAAAAAGTATAGTTATGTCATACCCCAAAATAAACAAATATATTATTCTTGGTAGTTTGACGACTTGATAAAGGTCGCAGGAACACGCTGGATGCAGGCCGCTTTTGACAGGTCCGTCTGGAAATCTTTAGGGGAGGCCTATGTTCAGTTGTGGACGTCATGTGGCTGATGATGATGATCAAGTAGGAAAATAGGATGTTAACGCTATGAGGTACTGCACAGTACCATAGTAGTAGTAGCATAGTAATAGATATAGCTATTGACGACAAAAAAAATAACAAGAAATTATTACAAACTTAATCCAAAATAAATCAAATTTATAATGTTGTCTTTAGACATGTTGTGTTTATCGGTTATCGGCTGATGGTCAGTTATTTATAACTATAATAAACATCTACCATCCTTAGTGGTATGAAGTTGTACGAACACTACAAAATTTCATATAACAAATTCACAAAGTAGACTGTTGCTGTGATAAGTTTGGATTCTTTTTGTTATACATCAGGCTGCAGCTGTGAAAATGTATACTAAAATATTCCGGCATATACTCACAGCTTCTTTTGGCGAAATTTCGTTTTTAGGGTTCCGAACCTCGAAAAGTCCCCTTAGGTACACTATCACTTTATCCGTCTGTTTGTCTGTTCCTTTACATGTGCTGTAAGACCTTGCTTCTTGCCAAATTACATGATTCTAGATCTACGGGAAGTACCCTATAATAGGTTTTGATTCCCTTGGGAAATCGCAAAATATGCGACATAAATGGCCATATCTTTTGATCGCGTTGACTTACAAGTTTGATTTTATAACAGGTGAAAGAGTTTGGAGTCCCGGGTATTTGATATAAAGTGAAACTTGATATCTCTACGCGTTCCTGAGAAAAAGGGTCTTGACAGACAAACAGACGGACAACAAAGTGATCCGGTTTTGAGGTCCGGAACCCTAAAAAGATACTGTTTGTCGAGTACCTACAAATTATTATATTTAAATAACTGGTTACAAACTTTTAAGTATTTAATTAGTCAATATTTTAACTAAAATACGCGCGGCTTACTTTACGAGAACTCGGCTAGACACGCCGGGTTTTAAAACTTTAAAAGTTATGGCGAACGCACAATACCGTAAATAATCGGTCTAAATTAGGCTAAAATAGACCTTATTAACATGAGTTTATTTCTGTATATTATATAATTCACTCGGTCTTAAATGAAACTTCGCTTGTAAGACCAATAATGATTTCTTATATTTACGCGAATGTTAGACATTGAAATGAAACTATTTTGCGGATTTTATGGCGGTTTTTTAATTTTGTATTTTCTCCCGACGTTTCGAAGGCTTTGCAGACTTCATGGTCACGGGGCGGACTGAGGTGTTGGTTGTCCGAAAAGTAAAAGTAACAATATCTATCTACATTAAACAATTAACAAAGAAAATACTAAATTAAAAAACCGCGATAAAATCCGCAAAATAGTTTCATTTCAATTGTAAGACCAATTTTCGTCTTTGTTTCTGTATAGGCATTTATGGCAACAATTAGGTACGTGTAACTGCAAATTTACATCGATATAGACGTCGAAATCTTGATCAATAGGGAAACCCTACATAAATTATAATAACAAAACTCATATTGAAGTCAACACAACTATCTAATGAAAAGTGAGACATTAAATCTATTATGCGTAACATTTAGACAGGAACCTTTGCACGTCATACATGTTTCATCGATCACGCGATACAAAGGGAATACAGACGTAACGTTCTACTCACTAGTCACGATATCCTAATGAATTGACAGCCGTCATATAAAAAATTACATATATATAATGAATAATCCTACTCCATAACACGAACATCTGATAGCTTTCGCAGCTTAGATTGAGCAGCTTGAGGATAATATACGTTCTATCATAGTGCTAATGGAAAACGCTTGTACGTAGTTGTAGAAAATAGTATAGTAAGTAGAAAAAAAACATTATCGTATTGAAAAATATTATCGTACTAAACAGCTGATGGAGCGGCGATAGCCTAGTTGGGAGTGGAACGGACTGCCGAGACGAATGTCCGCAGGTTCAAAACCCAAGGGCACGCACCTCTGACTTTTCTAAAAAGTGTGTATTCTTTGTGAATTATCGCTCGCTTTAACGGTGAAGGAAAACATCGTGAGGAAACCTGCATATCTGAGATGTTCTCTATAGGAATTTCGACGTTATGTGAAGACTGCCAACCCGCACTAGGCCAGCGTGGTGGATTTAGGCCTAAACCCTCTCAGTTGTAGAGGAGGCCCGTGTTCAGCAGTAGGCAGTATATAATACAGGGCTGGTATGGTAAACAGCTGATGTAGATAGTGCTCATATGGTTAGCATTTATTTGGGAGCATAGTTTAGACTGTTACTTTTTATTTCATCAGCTTATACATTTATGCGAAGAGTAGCATTTATTCAGAATTTGTAGGTCTAATCCTTAATGTTCTAGTACGATAATGCTATTTCCTACTAAATAAATGCGAAAGGTTGTGAAGATTTTTAAATGTCTCAGAAGAAACGCAGAAATTGCCGAACGGATTTCAATGAAATTAGGAAAACTGATAAAGAGTTGACTTGAAGGCTACTTATTATCACGGAAAACAGTGAAGATATTTCATTTAAGAAAAGATTTTGTAAATGAGCAGAACCACGAGTAACAACAAGTCTAGAAAATAAATACGATGTTATAAAATATTGTATCGTTTACCAGATTTTTGTATCAAAATACATCTACAAATCTTACGTACGCTTTTATCTAGCAATTTGATCCGAGACCTTTCTTTCAATTCTATGGGTTTGTAGACAAATTGATTCGCTTCAAACAATCGACTTCATATTTTATCTAGATAACTTGGGTTGACCATTTCGTGGTTGTGTGCGATGTATGCCATCTTATCGGGCACGAATTCGATGAATTTGCGGTCGGCCTAAATATACTGCGACGTTTCCTTACTGGTATACGTGTTTATTACATTCTGATGAGATTGGGATGTTTCGTGTAGGCTAACCCAAGGGTTAGGCTCATCCCAATCATATGTCCTGCCTTTAGATTTCGATCGTGCAATGGATTCTTCAAATAATCGTCGTACATAGTGGTTGGTTTTGCAAAACACAAACCTATTCATTTTTTAATTCAATTCATTCATGTTTCATAATAATATAAAAATGTTGGTGTTGTATAGAAGGAAAACCCTTTAACAGAAACGTATTCGATGCTAATAAATTTAGTTTTATGATTTAACCTTCTTTGGTAAACCATGGTAAACCATCTACTAGTTCTTATTTTACTGTTAATACTCTTGTGATTTTTACAAGATACATATCCAGTATTGTGTAATTTCAGGAATTTCATATAAATTCTTAGACACTGGCACAACATAATATTTGAATAATTTACGGATGTTACAAAATTTTTTGGTCCTTATTTCAGCTGGCTATGAATCATCACACGCTGTTTGACTAATGAAAACATTCTTTATTTCAAAGTGATTTGTTACAAAAGAAACTGTTTACTGTGCATCCTTTAAAACGAAATGTTTTTTCATTAAAACATTTCCATATTATACCTGGTGGAACTTGCGAGAAATAAAAAAGTAAAAAATAAAGTAAGACCCAAAAGAATATAAAACTCTGTCCTCCCCTTTTTATGAAATCCTAGATCCGTGCCTGGTGTCATAAATGTCACGATAAAATGGCCTCTCACACAGGAGACCTGAACAAATAGATCACCGCAAATGAGAGTAACTTACATAGATAGTGTTTATTACCATTCTTATTTGAAACTTTATCTTCGTCCTTTGGAAAAAATAACAGTGAGATACGAAAAAAACGGCGAAGACTTTTCTTTGAGGAATGACTGCTCGAAATTTGACTCTTGGAGAAAAGTATCGAAAATTAAAAATCAGTCAACAGTTTCTCGATTCAAAATGAAATATACTAGGAAGTACTGCACAACAAACCATGGTATGTATATGATGCAGTCAAAATATATTCTTAATCCTTTACTATGAACTCGTAAAAAAGAAATCACACTAGGCGGCCACGGAGTGAAGCGGTAAAGTGTGTTAATTGCATTACTAAATGGTGTCATCTCTTTAATCTGGTCATCTCTTGGTCTAGTAGCAATACTTGGGATGTAAACAATTAAGCTTTTAAACACGTTGCATCTTTGAGCTATATTATTTTCAGAACGGCAAAGTTATTATACGCGTAATTGCAAATTAAATATAGCAAAAAGAGCACGTTGATTAACAAGACACGAGAACAGTCTTTCCCGCAATGATAGTTCGTTCCTAATCGCTGGTACATTACTTGAGTCTTGCCAAAAGGTTTATATCCTCATGGACTAAATATAACACTTTATCAAACTGTAAACTAACATTAACAACTACATGTTTTCAAGTCGGAATATTTTAATCAAAAGTATTTTTAAGAATATAGTAATATCAAAATGAATGATAACATTTCACATCTCATCCTCAACGGAACACACCTGTAACCCAGTATCATGCACAAACAAATAGTTTTCTTTAGCAACCCGCCTCTCATCAGTCTCTAAAGAAACTCCGTCGACCTAATTGCAAAGAATTACACTCGCAAGCGCCTTAGAAATATGTATATCACTCGTGCCGTTACCATTGCATTTCGTTTCGTGTGGGCCATCTGTTTTATGTTCTACACAAGTGCCGGCCGTATTGACATCGATATAGTTCGCACATGGGCCTCGAGGCTCGAATTGAGTGCCTTTTTTAATCGAAGCTCACTTACATTGATTAAATGTACCAACACTTCTACATTACGTACTTTATCTGAGAACCTGTTACATTTTATGTACCTATCTTGGAGGGGAAATGTATTTTTTTTCACCTGTGAGTGAATACAGTCTATATTGAATCTAATGTTAAGTGTTGTGTTTGTCTATATCCTATTGGCGTTGCTTTTGTGTGAGCTAGATGATCCAGTTACCCTGGAATCTTGCTGGACTATCCCAGAATTCATATAGTATAACTTCCAAATGTGATCTACCTCTTCATTTGAATCAAGGAGTCATTTCAAATGTGGCCCAGCCTAGAATAAACTTATTGCTAAACTGAAAACTTTGGTCAGTCTCAAAGAATATACTACGAAAGCTATATATTCTGAAAACTGATTTGCCCGAACAAGCCATGACCACTAATTGATTTACGCATAATGTGCATTCCACATATAATTTTGCTAAACATGTCGAATGAAATCATGAGTAGGTACATGCAACAACGGTACCCACAGTCTTGACTGTACAAGACGGACCTGTGTCGGGGATATTAAAAACTACGACGACCTCCTTAAAATAAACTAAGGCTCGCGGTCGCAACAATTTAGATTCCACACGGAGTTTTTTATAACACAGAAGAACAATGACTAGATAATAATAAAAATATGAAAATGATGTTCGTGTTTTTGGAACTTTGGCACAAATAGCCTTACACACACACGCACGCCTTTTATCCCCGAAGGGGTAGTCAAACGCGCAACTAGTGAACCCACTTTTCGCCATGCGTATTCCGTCTCATTTTGTGATAGGAGGCGAGCCTATCGCCATATCGGGTACAAACTCCAGACTCCGGGCTGATACTGAATTTAAAACCCAATATCACTATGTCCGACCCGGGGATCGAACCCGAGACCTCAGCCTTGCAGTCGTACCGTAATACAACTACGCCACCGAGGCAGTCCGCACCGAGCGTTTTACATATAAGGTAATATTTAACAAAACACAGAAAATTTGCCGGTGTCGACTCGAGCACCGCAAACTTGTCAACCAAATATACGGCACAAAATCAAAGAAAACCCAAGCACTAATTAAACTTTTCCTGTCCACCATTACATTTTATTTCAAATTAGCTTCTTGGCGAAGTGTTTGTACCGTTTGAGAAAGTTCAAACATTTTAATTAAACCACTTACGGGATACAATACGTTAAGAGTCCTGCGATCGGTAACGGGTGAGGGTACTTCAACTGAAAATAGAGACGTACAGAGGTTATATGTTTAAAAAAAATACAAACACACGAATTGAGAATCTCCTCCTTTTTTGGAAGTCGGTTAAAAATGCGGTAAGAAGGCTAATATTTATGAGGAGGACAATAATAAATATTTTACTTTGTTTAGTTTGAATGAGCAAATTATTTATTAGGGTATAAAAATCTTTGCTGTAAGTTATGAAATAAGACACAAGTTATGAATTATAGCTGTTATAGTAATATTAATATCTATTAATCTTGCTATGATTGCTATAAATCAAAAGCATGAAAGATGCTGCGGAATATATGCAACGATACGTACTTAGATGGTAGAGGTAATTTATGTAGTCGACGACGTGGTTAATAAACATTAATTTATTTAACTTCGATTGAATTGGTTAATTGCGATTTTAAAAAATCATAATTATTTCAAAAGTCGGTGATAAAAATCTGGGTCAGATGCCAGGAACATTGTCTCGCCAATAGCCGAAAAAGCGCTGCCTCATAATATAGAAGACAATAATATTATATTGAAGAGTGAATTGGTAAAGATAGGTCACCCAGGATAGGACAACAAATCAAAATAACGGTACAGCAAAACAGGTTAGCATAATTCTGGCGACCATCGAGTGCGGAAAGTTTCTTATTGGTAGACATTATTTTGGTAAATTTGTAATTATTTTTCTGTGTCAGAATTAAGAAATCGGTTAGCAGAGTCTACGCATGGTTTATTCCAGTATTCTGGGATCCGAAATTGTGCCCGGCATATGGAAATACGGACAGTGATGAAATAGAACATCTGCCTATCCGGAATAGGGAAAAAGGCGTAATTCTATGTATGTTATTCAATATTTACTTTCAAAATAATTACCGGTATTTTCTAACACAGCGTATTCGGCACAGCCCTACATCTAAACTTCAACTCTGTAACCCAAGCTAACATGCGAACTTACGCTAATAAACTTGTAAAACTCCTTTGTTTCTCGCCCCAGAATACACGAGCACTTGTATTTTCCGTTAATAAAGGCAAAATAATTCTATTAAAACGCTGAGGTATATAAAAACAATTTACGCAGAATTATGAACGAAAGTTTTTGTCTTATTTCATTTTAATTAACTTTTTTGACGCTCGGGCAGCCGCTGAATTGTGTGGTTTATTATATTTTCGTTGATGGTCAGTTGCTTGTTAAAGAGTCCCTAGGCTATATGCCGTCTTTTGCACGTTGCATATCCTTAAATTAAAAGGATAAATGTGTTAATTCACCACGCCATATTACTTTATAATAACTACTAGTAGATATCGATCGTCCAACGACAAATGGTTTTTAGTTTGCAGTTTACTGACAACTTTCATTAGCAACTAATAAAATCATGTGAGGTTTCGTCGACAACTAATTAATAAACGGTGTTTTGTGCAAAAAAATCGAAAATTAAACTGTTTTATAAACGACTTTCGTGTCAACTATAAACTGGCTCGTTGGGTCGACTATAAATAAGTCGACCTCTACAAGTTTATATTATTAAAATCTTAATTGAAGTTGATTCTTAATTACTTTGTTATAAACTGGACTGTAGGAAAACACAAATGGTGTATAAGGAGCTGGATGAGGGTTCCCATTCTTGGTAAAATATTATGCTATATTTTACACTGTTTCGGTGGCGTAGTTGTATTACGGTACGACTGCAAGGCTGAGGTCTCGGGTTAGAACCCCGAGTCGGGCAATGTGATATTGGACTTTTCTATTCAGTATCAGCCCGGAGTCTGGAATTTGTGCCCGGTATGGCGATAGGCTCGCCCCCTATCACATCATGGGACGGAATACGCTTGGCGAAAAGTGGGTGCACTAGTTGCGCCTCTGCCTACCCCTTCGGGGATAAAAGGCGTGAGTATACGTATGCGTATATTTTGAAGTACATTTTTCGTTTAAATTTGTAATTTGATTGCCCCACCAATAAATTTCTTTCTTTCTATCTTTCGAAGCAGCGTTATAGAATTTATAATATGTTTAGTAGGAATGTATCCACTGTCCAACATTAGCAGTACAGTGGCACTATTTCGCACCAGATCAACTGCTGATTGTAGTAGACACTTCAATGTTTGTTTAAGTTGTACTTAGAATTTTCGCCAGTTTTATGAAAACCATTTCGTCGAATAAAGTAGTGCATAAAATGCCTCGGTGGCGTAGTTGTATTACGGTAAGACTGCAATGCTAAGGTCTCGGGTTCGAACTTCGATCCCCGGGTCGGCAAGTGATATTGGGTTTTTCTAATCAGTATCAGCCCGGAGTCTAGAATTTGTGAAACCTAATATCACTTTGTCCGACCCGGGGGTCGAACCCGAGACTTCAACATTGCAGTCGTAAAGATTATTATCATCGAAAATATGTATCGTACTTTTGCGAAATATCCTATGTTAAATATTTTATGATTAAATATCCAAAACCGACGATAGCCTAGTTGGGAATGGAACGGTCTGCCGAGACAATGTCCGGAGGTTCAAAACCCAAGGCACACACCTCTGACTTTTCGAAGTTACGTGAGTATTGTTATCAATTATCGTTCGCTTTACGGTGAAAGAAAACATCGTGAGGGAATCTACTTACATACCTGAGAATTCTCCATAAGAATCTCGAAGGTATGTGAAGTCTGCCAACCCGCACTAGGCCAGCGTGGTGGACTAAGGCCTAACCCCTCTCAGTAGTAGAGGAGGTCCGTGCTCAGCAGTGGGCAGTATATAATACAGGGCTGATTGCATTGCATTGCATCCAAAACCGTTGAACCACGTAGGTACATTCACATTACACATGTTATGTATTTACCTACGTAGTTCATTGGTACACATGACTCATGGAAGTCAACTTTAATTAAAATAGCAATTATAATTGTTTTTACACAGTATTTAATTTGTAGGGTTGTGTTTCGTGTCCGTATATATTCAAATAAAATACACAGAGAAATTTAGATTTAATTCACAGTTCATTAATTATAGAGTTACCCCATACTAACATGAAATAAAACAAAATATGTCTCTATTATTTAGTCATTTTGACTCTTGTAAAGTATAACTACGAAATAGTCTTAATTTAATTGGTTCAAAATAGTGCCGCGAACGTATCGATGCATGCACTTCACATACGGGTGTAATATGCGGTGTTCGCACCAAACGAGCCAAGAACAACGATCACTGAGTAATTACTATAGAGTATAAACATTTACCTTCTAACGATAAAGGCAAATAGATACAGTGCGAGTTGTGAAATCAGGTGCTAGGGTTGTGCCGCGATGCTCTCTGGGCCTCGACGTTGGTTAGACCGTAGGGAACAACGTAACAGGCCACTCGCACCCCTGGTAACGGTAGCGATAACGCGTTATTCAACGCAAATAAATGTTTTTGAAATGAGACTATTCTTTACAAATTATAGTATTGTACGTAGTTCAACAAATCGACGTTACTCCATACCAATGAGGCGAGGCGTATAATGACCAATCTAGATGTCATGTATATCCATGCACGTTCACCATAAACGTACCCGTCTTAATCACAAAGTCTTTGATTAATTATATACCTAGATAGAGTGACACGCTACAATGAAACTAAAACAAATAGGCCAACTTTTCTTAAGCTAGTATGCGTGACAGCTGTGCCATACGCTATCGCTGCATCATTCTGCGTATCCTTGTGTGCGCGTATAATACCAGTTATTAAACACTTGACCGTTATTTGAAGCTTACTAGATTGAGATAGGCACTTCCTGTTTTCCGTTTCCTCTACCTTCCTTTTCATTTTATCTATCTGTCTCGCTCGCACATCCGTTCTCCCACCAGGCCACCGCCCCACCAAAGGGGTGCTCAGTGGTGGTCGGTGTTCTAGGAATCATTGGCGTCAAGTTTTCCGTTGAGTGCAGTCGTCTACTAAAACACGGTGCAGTTTCAATATACAAAGTGAAATAAGTAATAAAAAGTGTTTACTGCAGTGTTTTAGTGACTTCTTTCGGTCTAAACCGTAAGTAAGAAAACTTGCATAAATTATACCTTTCCTTATACTTTTTCATATATTACTATTTTAAAAAAGAAATAATTATAACGGTGTTACCGTTCGTTTTCAATTTCATATTTTATTCTTTAGGAAAAGTGCTGTACTACTAAGTACTAGTACTCACTAGTCTTAAGATTAAGATGGATCTTTGGTAGTATAGTGGTCAGTATCCCTGCGCGGGAAACCAGGGTTCGATTCCCGCCGGAGAACCACATTGCGTCGTCATTAAACAAAGAGTAGGTCGTCCTCTCCTAGTGACGATAGTAGTTATAATACTGATTCCAACGATCCAAGATCCTCGTCAGCACCGCTATAGTAGAGAACGGCGGGGTAAAACTAATGCAATCGCTTTTATGTCTGTAATACAGGCTGCCCTAGCAGCAGCCAGAAATTACCTACTTGTTGTAGCCCAACAGGAGTTGAATAACACTGATGAGGACATATTATTGGATCAGGATTGTAGATTATTATATTATGATTATGAGCCGGACGGCGTAAAATCTAGCGACCTTAATTAATTTAAGTTTGAAATTCAGGTTAAATTAAAGGATCCTTCTAGCTTCTGAAGAATCCTGAATGTTACTTTAAGCTACTAAAATTTTAGCATTCCGACAAATGTGAGTGGTCTGAGGTTAAGTACGTAGAGGCGCAAATCATATAATACACAACGGTATTTAGCTTATGCTGATAAAGCTTACGGTGCTCTGACAATTTGCATACTTAAGCAATAAGAAGTCTTACAGATTAAGAATTTAGAATTTGACTGATCTCATCACATGGTCTCGTCACTCCGACAATATAGTACCAGAGCAGTTACATAACAAGATAGTTGAGCTATTTTCGGAAGGGGAATATCAAAAGGTTCCTTCCGACTTCCTACAACTGATCTTTGACCACCATGCACATTATTCTTAGAAAGGGTAAATAAAGACAATCACTACCCCTCGCAGGGGTCGGTAAATTGTTTCAGTGCCCTCGCAGGGTGCGTTTCATGCATGTTGTACAACGCCATGCACACAACTCTCGTAGAGTTGTGGTCGTAGAAATGGAGGTTTTATAAAGACGGTTTTTACCTCCAAATAAAGGCAGTGGCTATAAACCTGTTTCACAAACACTGGGTTAATATTACCAATCACTACCCCTCGCAGGGGTCGGTAAATTGTTTCAGTGCCCTCGCAGGGTGCGTTTCATGCATGTTGTACAACGCCATGCACACAACTCTCGCAGAGTTGTGGTCTTAGAAATGAAGGTTTTATAAAGACTGTTTTTTACCTCCAAATAAAGGCAGTGGCTATAAACCTGTTTCGCAAACAGTGGGTTAATATTACCAATCACAACCCTGCAGGAGTCGGCAAATTTTTTTTTTTTTTCTCGTACCCTCGTAGGGTGCACATCATGCATGTTATACTGCGCCATGCACACAACTCCTGCAGAGTTGTAGTCATAACCACTCCACTTTTATCTGTAAACATTACCGACGCCCACAAGGTAACGGTAATAGCAATAGTGGTCAATGTGGTGATAGACATAATACACATGGATTCATTTGTCCACGTGGTGGTAAACAGTGACAAGAGCCGGTCAAGAATACTAAGAAGCCCAACACGGCCCACGACTACCAAGCGGTAAAAGAGAGGGGTTTCTGCCTACTTCAAAGCGGGCCAGTTGAAGTGTTTTGTCGATCGATGGAAGTAGCTGGGAGCGTCAGACACCTTGCTGCGCATAATAACAGGCTATCGCATACCTTTTCTGAGAAAAAAACCCCCTTTTGCTCTACCTAATTTACGGAAGCCATTTGTAACAGTGGAATCTCTAGAAATGTGTGCATTTATTACGGAGATGTTATTTAAAAGTGTTCTGATGGTTGTCACTGGTCTCCAACCTTTACATCGACAATGTCTCTGATTCCCAAGAACGAGGGCAGTAATCGACAAATTGTCAATGTTAAACAATTGTGTTTACACGGAACCCTTCAGGTTGATAAACATATGTAGTGTCTCAGACTTCCTATAACCAGGCGACTGGCTTTGTAAAGTAGATCTTTCCCAGGCCTATTTCTACCAGCCTATCTCCCTATCACGTTGGGGTTTCTGCGATTTATTTACCGCGGAAATGACTGAAAATGACCTGCCTGCCGTTTTGGACTCTGCAGCCAAAGGTTTTGCGTCTTTAATCAATGGGTGGCACACACCTTAAGACTTGAACGTGTTCGAATACTTGTTTCTTTCCAAAGTATGCTATTCAATTAAGATTTGCAAATTCTTCGAGTCCACACCCAAAAGTGTTAGACCGTTTACATTTATTAGGTTGGCGAACGAATTCACAAAAGTTAGTCACGTCCACCTGCAAAAGTCTTATATTTCTATGAGTTTTGTGGTATCCATGGTTGAACAAGCAATCATTGCCACCGGAAAAGATCTTCCTCGTAACACAAAAAGTACTGGATTTACTGCGAAAGGCCACGATATCAGTAAAGCAACTACATAGTCTGGTTGGGCTTCTAAAATTTGCCAGTGTTAACTGTCCCTCAGAGCAGGCTTAATTTTCGAAACATTCGTATCTTTTTGAACAAACTCTTTAAATAAGCTCCTGGCTGTACCTATGTTCTAAACATGGAGGTGCGCGAGTTATTAAAATGGTGGCATCCAAATTGCCATGTGTCTTCTCGGTTCCATTATCAACCACCGTTGACCACATAATTTTCCGCCAGAGGCGCCTCAGGTATAGCGTGGGAAGCACAGCTCGACAGCCGCCCAATGTCGGGCTTATGGATCAAACAAGAACGACATCTCCATTGCAATCAATGCGCTGCTCACAATACTGAAGGTCATAAGTTAACAAGACCAATATCTGAGCGTACCCAAGGTTCTAGTACAATGCGACAACAAGACGTAGCATTATTGTGAAACGAGGGGGGGGGGGGGACCAAGTCTTACCCTTAGACCCTCAATTCAGTTAATCAAAGAACTGTTTCATATTCTGGACAACTTCCAGATCATTCTCGAAATTTAATACTTTCCAGGAATGTACAACAGTCACGCAGACCAATTGTCGCCTTGTCGACGTGCCCCAGGCTGGCATCTATTTCAGTGTACAGAAAATATCGAAAAGTTTGGGCTTTCCGTGATAGATCTATTTGCGTCAGAACGAGCGAAGGTGGTAAGCAACTATGTATCTTTGCACCTGAACGACGTTCGCGCGATTTACCACGATGCATTCTCCAGAAACTGGATTTACCCACGAGTCTGACCATTTCCATCCCTAGTGTTACAGCACGTCAATTCAGAATCTGATATTGTCCTCCTGGTTATACCGAGGTGGGACAGAGTATTCTGGAGATAAGACCCAAGAACCCGAGCGCTGGCGCCCCGGATCACGATCAAGGAACCTTAGTTACACCTGATAGACCGTGACCGACTTCCCACCCCCCCAAAATTCAAGCGATGACATTGAAAGTATGGAAATGTGGGGGTAGTCATGGAATTTAATCCTTCAACGCCCGCAATGGACACCGGTGTCCATTAATATAAGGAAATTAGCTTATAGCTATATATAAGCGGGCGTTGACGGGTAGATTAAAGTTCAAATAGAACTTTTATAATCTTCTGGCGTCCTTCTACCAAAAAGATAATATGAAGTTGTATGGTCTCGAGGGCTGAACTGAACTAAAAAAACATAAAGTAGAGCCTTTAGAACCCACGGGTCGAAGTTTAGCACGTTTTGTTGTAAATGGATTTGCTTACAACATTATTTTGTTACACAAGTCTGCATTCTGCACGCTGAATTATTATAACAATGGTGGTAGTCTAAGTTCGCACGCCTTCGTCCAACATATCCTGAACTCTAATCTATGATATGGAACGTAGATAAGTTAGTTACGCTTTTGAATAGTCTTGACAATGAAAATGCTGTATTTGCGACACGCAGACAACTACAACGCTATTACTTCTTTGCTCCGGCAGAAGAGTTCACGATTTGACATTGTTTGCAGTCTAATCCAAACAATTGTCTGTAGATTGTAAAAATTTGATCCTATGGCCCATGTATGGCTCAATAGCAGATACTGCTACTTATAGACAATCAGGCGCGAAATTGTCTCCTAACCTAACTAAGAACAAGAATATGGACCCAGTATTCTGGGTAAAACGTAGGTACTATATTTATTTTGGAAGAAAAGCGTAGATTGGGAAACTGTACTAATTTATTTATTAATATTAGAGGTTCACCAAAGCCTGTCTCCCGTACAGTTATAGCCGGCTAGGTAAAATCCATATTGTTAGAAACGGAGTAGTGGATTCTTTAGGGAGCATACGATCGGCGTCCAAAAACTGGATTCATAATTTGTCCTTCAGATGAGATTCTTGCAAAGGTCTCTACTGGAGACCACAAAATACATTCACCCGTTTCTAACGTAAGGAAGTAATATCTAAAAATAATAGTAGCTGTGAAATCGTTAATTTGTTTAAAGCAGCTGATTAAATTCGAGTATATGTCTGTATAGGTACTCGTAACATTTTATACATACGAATATCATAGTCCATACAATACCATTTTGGATGCGTATTTACATTTGTAAGTAATCCTTTTTCTCGCACATATGGATTATTAAACTAATCTAATGTATACTTGGCATAAAATATTTTCTTTCAAAATAGGATCATCATCAATATTTCATCACATTGGCGTCATGCCCCACCAGGCGATAACAGACACGTCTCAATCTAGTAAGCTTCAAATAACGGTCAAGTGTTTAATAGAGGTGTTTTACCTGAAAATAAAACACATATTAAATACTTACCTTATTTGAAGCTTACATTTCAATTTCTGCCTGGTAGATTATCGACTCAATGATTCCTAGAACACCGACCACCACTGAGCACCCCTTTGGTGGGGCGGTGGCCTGGTGGGAGAACGGATGTGCGAGCGAGACAGATAGATAAAATGAAAAGGAAGGTAGAGGAAACGGAAAACAGGAAGTGCCTATCTCAATCTAGTAAGCTTCAAATAAGGTAAGTATTTAATATGTGTTTTATTTTCAGGTAAAACACCTCTATTACATGGTTTCTATTAAAACGGGGAGAAAATTATATCCATGAAAAACAACAAAAATTAATTGACTCGAACTCATTTACTGGGGAACAGTTCGCCTCTATTTTTTTCGACGCGTTTGAAACGTTCAGTGTCTATCTAGGTATATAATTAATCAAAGCTCAAAGTACGTTTTTGTAAACTATTAACGTATAAATCGCTCATAAAATTTGGTTCTTATAGACTAAGCCTGCTGTGATCACGATCCTCAGCATTGAAGGAACGACTGGATGGGGGGAGGTTTGGATTTAGTATTTAGGAGTAGATGTTGGATAAAAATAGTAGAGGCAATATTTTCTCTCGAAAAATGCATAGTAGTAGTTTTATTCTGGGAAAAGTCTTACCTGCAGTTAGCTGAGAACACATTTCTATGCCAAGCTAGAAACAGTTAAATCCCGATAAATTAGTTCTATTTAAGTATCGAAACTGTACTCGGCAGCAATCAATGATTACTTATACTTATTTATTCCACTCTTTTTTTATATGCTTTAATTATTATTTGGTTTAAATTTTTGTTCAGCATCTTTCGAAAACGTTTCTTTCTTTCTAGCATCGTATTACTGACCTGCTCGAGAACGAAATTACGTATAAATAGAAAAATACGTATGATTTTAAACAAAATTTTGGGTCTTCAGTACCTGGAGCCATAAACAATTTTTGACCATACAAACATCCACCGTCGTAAGTAACAGTTTTTTTGAATGATAACGTTTATTTCATTTTCCAGCAGACTTCGTCCGCAGACTCCACCGAGACTATCAAATATACACACCGTCATTAAGTTTTAATTGGTACGTTGTACGAACTATTTATTTAATAAAGTTATTTAAATAACTTAAAACAGTAACTGTACTTCTCTGACAATATTTGATATTTACATATTTTAATAGAATAAGTACAATCACAACGAAAAAAGAGATAATTTTATGGATTAAAAAATTTCAATTATAGTTTTAAAGGAAATCTATTCATAAAGAAAAAAAATGTCTTCATGTCAAATTACCTACTTAAATATCTTAAATTGGATCTAATTATGAACCATAAAACAAAGACTTAGTGCGATCTGAGATTTAAGCATTAATTGTGGACGTTCTGAACGAGTGGTGAATGGTTTTTTTTGTCACCATAAGCGTATCTATTAAACACATATTTATAAATTACGTTAGTTTTGCCTTCAGGCAATTTAAACTACTGCATTTATGGCTCTACCATTTGTCAAGAGGGAAACCACAGACCGTGGACCGAATGAACCAGACTAATGTATAGGGACAGCCCTACTGTACCAGTACGGGCGAACTAGGACCGGCGCGGGGCGACGAGCGGCGAGTGAATGTGTCAATAAAGCCGTCGTTCACTGCTCGATAAGTGTCCCGCCGTAGTAAACAAGCACTTGTGCGTTTTATGTGTAATTAAACACGGAGACGGGCCGAGGGAGAAGGCGGTTCATTGTTCCCCTTTACTGCTGCGATACAATGATTATTTTTCTTGGATTTTATCGTGTTTTACTTTATTTACTACGATGCGTCTATGAGAATTTGTATTTGTGGAATAAATATGTTTTCAGTCAAATTTATATTTAAAAAATATGGTTTCT
The DNA here is from genome assembly GCA_947568825.1 of Sphinx pinastri. Classification (NCBI taxonomy): domain Eukaryota; kingdom Metazoa; phylum Arthropoda; class Insecta; order Lepidoptera; family Sphingidae; genus Sphinx; species Sphinx pinastri. The sequence continues at coordinate 7,065,188 of OX387620.1, forward strand.
TTAGTCATCTAAGTTCTATATTGTTTGATGTTGTTTTTTATTTGAGTTCATGGTTTGAAAGGGACTACTTGAAAATCAAAATTTCTGTGAGAAATATTATATTGCTTGTTTTTACTAAAAATAAGTATTTCATCGTTTATATAAATTTAAAACCTAAGAGAAAAACGTATAAAAAGTTTTTTTGTCAGATAGGTAACTATATGCGGAGACTTCCATTGAGATAGGATTTACTAAGCATTCATTTAAATTGCTGAAACGGGATTATTACGCGGGCAGAACCGCGTACCAAATCTCGTACAGTGTATTGATAAGACAATATTTCACAATATTATGCTTAAAAAAGGAAGCTTGCTTCTTGAAAATTATACATTGTCTTAGAAGCTTCGCATACGTTGTAGCTACAATGTATAGAAAATTAAAAGCAATTCATCTGCGCGCTTAAGGGTGGTTTACATTTATTAAGTCTTGAAATATTATCTAAAATGTTTAATACGGCTGGCATTTAAATTTACTCAATATATCCTTAATCATATTTTGCTTACAATTAACGAATAATGTTACCGCATTATAATATATACGAACTTTTAACACACACAGACACTCACGCCTTTTATCCCCGAAGGGGTAGGCAGAGGCGCAATTAATGCACCCACTTTTCGCCGTGCGTATTCCGTCCCATGATGTGATAGGGGGCGAGCCTATCGCCATATTGGGCACAATTTCCAGACTCCGAGCTGATACTGAATAGAAAAATTCAATATCACTTTGCCCGACCCGGGGCTCGAACCCGAGACCTCAGCATTGCAGTCGTACCGTAATACAACTACGCCACCGAGGCAGTCACCGAAGTTTTGACAATATGGATATATTGTATTATAATCATCAATGATTATAATTGAATATTAAAGAATCGCGCGAGTTCAAAGCTTATGATTTCGTGAGTCCCAATTGTCAATCATAATATTTTGAACTCGTTATAATTTTTTGAATATAGAATTCTATTTGTAATATTTTAAAACGTTGCCCACTTGCGATAACACAAAACCGAAACTAGCTGGATCTAAAATAATTTATTATTTGAGAAACATTATTTGAATATTTTTAGAAGATAGGCAAAATAGCAACCAATAGCAAGTAACTAATTTATAACGAAATCAATACCAACCCACGATTTCAAAGGAATTGTGGGTTGCAGCCTGCAAATATCGAGAGGAGCCAGGGGTTTAATTGGCCCTTAGGCAATATCCCCAACCTTACCAAAGTCGACAGCAAAACTGCCACTTTCCGCCATGTGTATCTGTTTCCTGAGAGACAATGATACCTACCTCTCTGTAGATCCATTCTATTCATGTTGTAGACAAAGCCACAGAATTTACAGACGTTGTATGCCTTGAATCTTGAAGAAACCGTTTTAATAGTCTACAGAATTAGATGGGCATCGCGTGCGTTCTAAATTGCACTTAATTGCTACGTCAACAATATGATCAGTTAAAATGAAACACTGGTTAATATTGTAAATTGAATGTTAATAATCCTCTTACAGCTCTCGAAATATTTATTATAATTGCCCATAGCCCTTGTCATAATTAATATGACAAATATTTTGAGATTAACTGAAATGTAATTTTGACTGCCTCGGTGGCGTAGTTGTATTACGGTACGAATACAATGCTGAGGCCTTGGGTTCGATCCCCGGGTCGGGCAAAGTGATATTGAGTTTTTCTATTCGGTATCAGCCCGGAGTCTTGAATTTGTGCCCGATATGGCGATAGGCTCGCCCCCTATCGCATCATGGGACGGAATAACGGCGAAAAGTGGGTGCACTAGTTGCGCCTCTGCCTACCCCTTTGGGGATAAAAGGCGTGAGTGTGTGTGTAATTTTGAATTAAAACAGAATAATGAGTACTTGCTGCAACTTCATGTAGGTCTGGTGCAAAACGTAAAGCGTGCTTGGCATCTTACCCTTTGATTTCGCAATGTATTTTAAATATTGTATGTGATTAATAGCCAAAATCAAATAAAAGTGTACATAAACACGCGTTAGAAGTTATACTTTTTTGGCGTAACAAGATAAAAATCTTTTTAAATAACGCGCCAAAAGAAGTTATAACTTCAATATCTATCGCCTAATTCTACGTTCAAAATTCAAAAGTAAAATGTTGACTATAGCTAACTTCAGGGTGTCGGATTTTCTACGTTCGAAATTCAAAACTAAAATGTTGACTATAGCTAACTTCAGGGTGTCGATTTTCCGTGACGGTGTGCGCGCGCATCGTAAAAATTTACTCTCATCATTTTTCCCTAATGCACCAAAAGAAGTATAACTTCAAAAACTATCTTCTGTAGGATCTACAAAGTTGTTAATATTTACCTGAAGTAAAACAAGACGTGAGATCTGAAATATTGCCAGGTCGATCCTGAAGCGAAAGATCCGGATAGATCGAAATTTTAAGTAGATCTACACCAGACAACCGACGGTGTGGATCTATCCATCATGCTTCGAGAAACGACAGGTCATAAAGAACTTTAGAACCTAATATGTTCTATGAATAATGTGTTTCACTCCAATGTCTATGCAACGGTATAGTTAGTGTATTCAGTTTCAGTTATTTTCTTAAAATGAGTTTGTGTTTATCGCCATACCTGCTTACGTTTCAATTCAGTGCAACCCCTGTGTTTTCTGAGTGCAAAATCTTATTATAGGATATACGTTATGGCAAATAATACGAAAAAGTGCCCTTTCGTGAATCACCAATAGAATTGGTTAAGAAATGGGGCAACAATTCATATTACAAATATTGCAATATTTTAATCGTGTTGTTTGTGTTAGATTTTAAAGGTAGTAAATTTTTGATAAAAAAAAATGATTAAGATCCCTATTTGTGATTGCCATACGGCCTACCCACGCATCGCAATCTCACCATTTTAATAAAACCACGCACCTCCATACGAACGAACATTAACATCACAGAATATAATAAATATTATAAAGATTCAAATATAAAACATACGTTGAACGTAAAAGCTTTTATGTCCTGAAAACGGATCATAGGTCATTAATATGTTTTAAAATATCAAATGAATTTACGGTCTACTTAGGTTAAAAAAATACGTCCATAATTAGCTCTATTCTATCCAACATAATTATTACTTTGATAACAAACACTCTTGAACTCGAGTGGTACTCTACATGTTTTATTTATGTAAAGAACAATCAACGGGGAGCATTGTTAATTATAATGTGTACCTAAGTACTGAAGAGAACACTAAGGGCCAATTTCACAGTTTAAAGTAAATTTTAATTGACAGTTATCGTATTAAACAGCCATGGTGGACAGTACTCATTTTAGATCATAGATTTTTTTTATTACATTGAATGACGAGACGGGCATGCCGTTCGCCTGATGGTAAGCGATACGACCACCCATAAACAGTAGCAACACCATCCAGCACCTTGAGTTACAAAGTAGGTACTGTTTGGAATTCCACCGGGCTCGTCATCCTGAGACATAAAATGTTAGGTAAGTCTCATTATGTCCAGTTACACTGGCTACAATGTCCTTCAAACCGAAATACAACAGTGTTTGCACACTGCTGCTTGGCGGTAGAAATAAAAATAGATTACAGTTTGACTTCGTGTTTAGTCGGTTCATACATTTATGTGACTTGTAGCTTTTATCAACAAGCGGTGAAATCGGGCCTAAACATGTATCATTATAGATTCAATACTTTACGCGGTCAGCAACGATGAATCTCCTTTTAAATGATTTACCACACGATTTTACCACCTAGACATGTCAAGCGGGGATCGTATCGCTGTTCCCGACACAAAGAAACCGTAATGGAAAAAAATCCAGTGTCATGCGGTTTTCATGACTGCCTCGGTGGCGTAGTTGTATTACGGTACGACTGCAAGGCTGAGGTCTCGGGTTCGATCCCCGGGTCGGGCAAAGTGATATTGGATTTTTCTATTCAGTAGCAGCCCGGAGTCTGGAATTTGTGCCCGGTATGGCGATAGGCTCGCCCCCTATCACATCATGGGACGGAATACGCTTGGGGAAAAGTGGGTGCACTAGTTGCGCCTCTGCCTATCCCTTCGGGGATAAAAGGAGTGAGCATGCGCATGCTTATGCGGTTTTCCTCAACTCAATACTTTGAGCGAAAACTTGAATTCACCAGCAGATGGTAGATAGTAGGGTTACTCGTAATGTGATCGCATTCGAACGCTTATCCTTTAGCACACATTGATAAAGTTTTAGCGCGTTTGAATGGCAATGGCTGACATTATCGTAAAAGTCGAAACTTTGTGTTGAAATAGCTCCGTCGAAACATAAGGGGCGCGCGTACGATTGCCAAAGTTCTAATATACTAGGATGTATGCTGCTATTGTTCCTATAATATGTCATAAAAATGTCGTGGTGGGGTAAATTGTCCGCGGAGAACTTTTGGATAGCTCAAGTTGTCGTGTTACGCTTGTAATATGTACACAAATTAAGGAACAAATTCTTTAATCCTAGAAGCCTCGGTGCGGCCGTGCGGCGGGGCGAGACGGGACGCGAGGGGGCGCGGCGGGGCGAGGGCGGGGCGCTGCGGGTCTTCCCGGCTATTGTGTTACATCGGGATCAGAATTCACTTCGACAACTGCCTTGATAAACATAGATTAAACAATATTTAATGTAGGCATCATATACACATGTATATCGAGCTTTCAGCGAAAATAAGATAGGTATGTTATATTATCTACATTTAATGGCTCTCATATTTGACGAATCCATATTGCATGAATAGCCTAGTTGGGAATGAAACGGTCTTGCCGAGACAATGTCCGGAGGTTCAAAACCCAAGGCACACACCTCTGACTTTTCGAAGCTACGTGTGTATTGTTTATCAATTATCGTTCGCTTTAACGGTGAAGGAAAACATCGTGAGGAAACCTATATACCTGAGAATTCTCCCTAAGAATTTCGAGGGTATGTGAAGTCTGCCAACCCGCACTAGGCCAGCATGGTGGACTAAGGCCTAACCCCTCCCAATAGTAGAGGAGGACCGTGCTCAGCAATAGGCAGTATATAATACAGGGCTGATTGCAAATATTGCATGAATGGATTGTATGTACATTTAAGGAATTTCTTTGAAAAATAATGTTACTGCTAATTTATAGAATTAATATGACTGCCGTTAAAAGTTAACATCATATCTAAAGCTTTTCCGGTTATTAGCACTTCCGACATATTATTTCCATAATTTTCAAAACCAATCAACCCAAATGACCGCTATAATAATAACAATTCTACAATAGCATTAAATAAGTATTAATAATAATACCTTCCTAGCCGAGTTCGGCCACGGCAGCCAATCTCAACGGAGATCAGCCAGGTGCGCAGGAGATATTATAGTGCACAAGTGTGTGCGCAATACACAGGGTGCACTCACTGTTCCTTCACTCTCATAGTCCGGTGAGACGGCAATCCGACATGACCGGAGAGAGATCAGGCGCAGGACCAACGGCTTTACGTGCTTTCCGAGGCACGGGGGTATCACACCGCCAACTTCCTGACTCTGAGGTGCGACTGTTTTTTTTTTTTTTTTTTAAATGGAAAAACTCAGTCACAATGTTTTTGGCCCGACCCAGGATTCGAACCCAGGACCTCAGCGCGCAAATCGTACTCGTAACGCGTACGCAATACAACTACGCCACCGAGGCAGTCAAAGTAATAAGTATTAAGCATGCACTGTTGTGTTTCGGTTTCATCGGTTTGAAGGACATTGTAGCCAGTGTAACTACTGGACATACTGAGACTTAACATCTTATGTCTCAGGATGACGAGCACAGTGGAATGCCACACAGTACTTCGTAACTCAAGTTGCTGGATGGTGTTGCTACTGTTTATGGGTGGTCGTATCGCTTACCATCAGGCGAACGACATGCTCGTCTCGTCATTCGATGTAATAAAAAAACATAATCATGTTAAATCATAATAGAGACAATATTTACAGGTGATGTTAAAATAACCTCCATAGCCGAATCATATTGTACTGTTGGGATTATGAATAAAAGCGGGGAAAGGAAGAAAGTTTTTTGATCTTCTAATAATCTCATCCATCATACCAAAATCTATCACTTCACCTTGATTTACTGTAAAATAGTACTTCCACTGAATCGTCGTCGATGTTGTAAACAAATTTCCACCTTAACTAATATAAGATAAGCTTTTGTTCAAGTTTTAAATTTATTTATTTATTGAAAGATACAGCATTGGCTTATCACTATACATTACACTGATACAGACAACGTTAAAAACAGTCTTGAATTCCATGTGAATAGCCTATTAGCGTATACAACATTACATTATACAATTACACAAGAGAATAAATAAAATAAAATGAGACCAGAGGTGTACTAGTTAAGAAGGGTTTACCTAAACACTTAGAATTCTAGTGCAAATAGAACGATATACGCGAGTACACTGTATTTTAGATGATAATTGAGAGCGTTTATCGGGCGCAGATTTCACCGACTAAAGCCTTTGACGTTCGACCATCAGTCATGACTCACGGACCAAACCGTACCGGACAGTCCCTTTGCCGTACAATCGGTCACGGTCGAAAGCTGCCTTTGCGCGAACGACAACCCGGCAAAAACGTTCGACCATTTCTAACATAAACTGAACGATAAAAGTCTGATGACGACATAACCTTCGTGAAACACTGACAGCGAGCATGAACTGTAAAACTAACAGTTCATATAAAGAACAAAAAAAATCCAAAACACAAACCTCATTTAGATGGAGCAATTTCTTTGCCACGCGCGTGGGTTCTTGAAAGGATATAAAAGTTGCCCCGTCTGAACATTTGCAATGATGAGGCAATTCTCGCCCTCGTTGACGTGCAATACTCGCCTGGCCAGGATAATAATCGTATACTACTTCTGACAGGTAATAAAATTGTGCCTGCGCCTGAACTACTACTACCAGCCCTGTATTATATACTGCCCACTGCTGAGCACGGGCCTCTTCTACTACTGAGAGGGTTTAGGATTTAGCCCACCACGCTGGCCTAGTGCGGGTTGCCAGACTTCACATACCTTCGAAATTCTTATAAAGAACTTCTCAGGTCTGCTGGTTTCCTCGCGGTGTTTTTCTTCACCGTTACAATATGACACAATAATCTACTGGCAAGTATTGCTATACTTGCCAGTACATAATTAGACAGACATAATTTTGACAAAAGTAACAATAGCTTTGACTGGTACTGTGTGCGAAGATTCTGGTCGTAAAACGTCAATGGTTCAACATTTATTATACAAATGGCATTAATGAGACACATTCCGTTCGGCATAACTGAACACGCCTAGGCGATACGCCAAGCTTATCATTGCCAACTTGAAATATAGGACTTTAGAACATTCAAAATGTCTGTTTGGAACTTCATGTGAGATATTCTGATTTACGCGACTTATGTGACGTACATGGTATAAGTTGGAAATAAAAATATTAAATAGGGAGAAATTAAATAAAATGTTTATATTTTAACAACCTTATTCATAATCAGTTTATAAACCTATTTTAGTTATCGAATGTTTTGTCTTCTTCCCTCAAACTCAATTCAAAATTCGTTCGAAGAAGACAAAACGTTCGATAGCTAAAATAGGTTTATAAACTGATTATGAATAAGGTCGTAAGACTTTAATTAAATACAATAGGAAACGCACTGTTTCTTTAAAAGAACACGAAATGTTGATTGCTTGAAGATAATTATGAACTTGATTGATTGTCACCCTTTTGCATTTTGAATGTATCAAACAGATGAACAGAAAGTTCGTCCAATTTTTTTTGACTTTGGTGGGTTGTTTAGTAGTACCTACTATACTAAAGTGCACTGCCTCGGTGGCGTTGTTGTATCGTTTGCGCAGTATAACAATCGATCTGAGGTCCTGAGTTCGAATCCCAGGTCAGGCAAAGTGATATTGGGTTTTTCTACTGAGTACTAGCCCGAAATCTGGAATTTGTGCTCGATATGGTGATAGGCTCGACCACTATCACAGCATGAGGCGGAACACACATAGCGAGAAATAAAAAGTTATCCTATCATACTGTGATATACCAACCCGCTAAATCTACCTACTCCAAATTTTTCCCATAGGAGGTATAGGTAACTTCGTAGGATTAGGATTTACCTAAGTGCACTGCTTTGTAATTCAAAATTCCATGTATACTGCCTGCAGACATTCATAGCGCTTACTATCACGCGAGCAACTTGCTCGTCCCATCATTTCACGTAAAACAAAGCTATTATAACACGTGCTGTACCACAAATTAATTAAGCAAACCAATTTATAACAAAATTTTATATCAACCGCATTACTCTAAGTCTTAGAGTAATGCGGTCTTAGAGTCTAAGACATTAAACATGCGAGGAACATTAAAACATAACGCATAAAACTGAACAATGAAGTAACAAATTCCCGTTGATTGTTTGCGCTTATGCAACAATGGCAACAAAGCTCGTACAGGCGGAGAGGCATTAAGCGGTTCTCACGTGGTCTAATTAAGTGTTACACTTAGAGTATGCCCGCTGAGCGAGGGTGCCACTCAATTATTCGCAACTTGATGCGGGATCACGAACGAACCGCGCTGTACGCCGCCGCCGCGCCCTGGCAAATCCGACCGACGCATAGTAAAATTTCAAACCGCAATTATGTGGGATACGCGACACTTGGATGGATTATGTGAAATTAAGCGTCGAGCGGTAACTAAGTGGCCATAATTCACGTCGCGTAAAGACAACACCGAAGATTACTCAGCACAACGCTCTAATATCCGTCTAAAATATATTTACAGATGCTCAAATTTTTTAATACTAATTGTCAGCATTTTCATCGTTGAAATCGGTTAGTAGTATTCAGTCTTCTTCTTGTTCAGGTGCCTCTCCGTTATTGAAGGTTGACAGTCAGTTCCTTGAACTATGGCCAGTATAGCATTCAGTATTCTAGTAAAATGTAAATACTACTGTATTGTTGAATTTGTCTTAAACCTTGCTGATTTCTGTTAGATCTAAATCTTTTTTGGGTTGGCAGTCATCGTAGACCTCATCGAAAGGATCCTTCCCGATAATGTCAGATTATCCGAATGCGCCAACGAGATTAATCTACCTTAGGAACGATTTTCCAAAACCTCATTCTTAAAAACTCACCTGGTACCTATTTAACATACTACGGCGTTCAGGTGCAAATTGAATTCTATTATGCTGGTATAGCCAGTTTAGGAAAATTGTTAAATAAATAATAAAAGTGGTAATAACTACCACCACAGAACAGTATATATTGTTACTGAAGATGACTTCACAAATCGATCACAATACATGTTTCTGAGAAGGTCTTTTCAGCAAGATGTAAATAAATATACATAACCAAAAAAAATTGTCTGTCTGCAATGTCTAAATACAATAAATTATGAGCACGATATCTACGAGGTACACTTTTTTTTTTGTTAGAACAGCACTTCTGTCCATTTATCTTTTTTTCTGTCCGTTCTCTAATAGTTGACTTTATAAGAACTAATTTAGGCTTACCTACTGTTCGCAATGCAATGCAATGCAATCAGCCCTGTATTATATACTGCCCACTGCTGAGCACGGGCCTCCTCTACTACTACTGTTTACTCTGAACTTATTTAAGAACTCGAATTTATAAATGTGAAACTATATCAGTTACCTTTTAGAGACTTCAGTGCCGTGAAAGTGCTTTTCTACCCTAACATAATATCACGACATGACGCTATCAATCCTGGAATCTACCTAATTGCAAACGGAAATTTATCTAGATCCCAATTATCTATTGATCAAAGAGCAACAAAGCCGATCTAAAACCTCAACCTCTCCTGACGGCTGACGCTCCTGCATTATCATATCGCAATAATCCGATACATTAAACTAAGTAAATTCATGGACGTGTTATCTTTAACTATGCAAACGCGGAACGGTGGGTAGAGTTTGCACTGCACCGTACAATAGGAACTGCAAAACAACACTAGCCAGTTAATCATTTAGTCCTGTTAACCACTATACGTTTTGTGTGCGCTAGAGTAAGGTACAGATTGTTACCTCCATGGACAGGTTATCCAATGAAAGTTGATAAAAGGAAATATTCGCGCGGCAAACCCGGTACCAAGTTTTGTTTAAAATGAACGGTCCGGCAGAATGAGGGCCACCAGATTGTTAGTCACAAAAGCGGTGCCACGATGTAGTTGGTAAAATGTATTATATACCTACTGTTTATTCTGTACACGCCTCTATTTCTTAAACACTGAATGGATATCAGCCTATGGTCCACTAACTCCACTTGTCATATTTCGTGTATTTCTTTTGGTAAATATTATAATATTACAATTGGTATCCTAAAATAGTGTAAGTTTATTAAAATCATATTCTTTATGGACTCGACACATTTGAGGTTTTTGCCTCAAATAAAAAAAAATGATTTTCGGGCTTCGTCGATTCAAATACCATTTTATTGTTTAGGCATGTTGTCCTACTACTACTCTAGCAAAATGTGATAGGCTAATTAGCCTGGAGAATTCTCCATGAATTCAGGCAGTTTTTAAAATAGGTTGTAGAAAAAAACATCAGTGAAGTTTTTATTATCTCTAATTTTAAAACTTCATTATTATGGTATTAGGGGAAACGCGCTAAATCTAATATATTCATATTTATCAGATCGGAAACAACAAGTATTTATCGACATCGTCTTCTCTGCAGTCTGCAGGGTCCTTAGTTAGGACTCGGGTTCCCCAAGGATCTATTTTGGGTCCTTTGTTATTTTTAGTCTATAGAAATGACCTTCCCTATATGGTTAACAATATTGCTCAAGTTGTGTTATTCGCTGACAACACTTCGTTAATATTTAAGGTAAATATGGAAGATAATCTTACAGAGCCAAATAAAGTACTAAGATTGATTTCCTACTGGTTTCCTGGTAATAATTTACTTTTAAATGCGGCAAAAACTAAATGTGTCCGATTCTTATTACTCAACAATAAAAATTAAGTAAATATTGATTTAGACGGGAATAAACTAGAATTAGTACTCTCAACGGTCTTCCTCGGGATTTCAGTCGATAATAAATTGCAATGGGGACGCTATATTCAAAGAATTGCAAGAAAATTGAGTTCTGCCGGCTTTGCTATTAGGAAAATTAGACATCTAACTGACGTGGCTATGGCGAGGTTGGTATATTTAGCTTCCTTCCACAGCATTATGTCATATTGTATTCTTCTGTGGGGTTCTGCTGCACATCTGCAGACCATTTTCATCTTACAGAAGCGAGCGATTCGTGCCATTTATAACCTTCGCAACCGTCGAACTGTTTAAGGAGGTCAATATATTGACTTTGCCGATTATGTATGTCCGCAAAAACTTTAGTACTTTTATGAAAAACCGTTATTTGCACTGTCTGAACACTAGAAATAAAAATAAACTAATTGTTCCAAATTTTAGGCTCTGTAAAACGAGTAAATTATATTTAACAAATGGAATTAATTTTTTTAATAAACTTCCCTCCGAAGTAACCAATCTACCCGGACACAAATTCAAGTGTTACGTTAAGCGCGAGTTAATGTCTAAGGGGTTTTCCGGCAACATACATGGCGGTTAATTCAATACACATCGAGATCCTCTATCGACCTGCTTCAATTTAACACCCTATCTTGATACACCCTGTATTTATGAATCATACATTATAATATTGTTGATGGAATCAATCCCACGTTTAATAATCAGCTCTCCGTCAGCTATGCAGCAGAGAATGCTAATTAAATTATGCATATCGTCTTTGAATGCAAATTCCAAAGTTAAACTGGTATGGATATTAAGTTCTTTACTACCCATAGTCAATTAAAAATACATACAATATTACCAGGCTTTTAATGCTTGCCGGCTAAATGATGAAGAGATCCAGTATTTTAAATATTAAACTATAACTACTTACCTAATATGGCTTCCATAAATTCAGGGCAACCGTGTGCTACATAGACATGGACTTAGTAGCTGTTAAGTAATTTTAATTAAAAATAAATAATTCTTATTACTAATTAAATTAAAATTCTTAACCATCTTCTGCAAAACACCGTTGCTTTAATTACCATTTGACAAATATGTTATTTCACGACTGATATCAAGATTTAAAACCTCACAAAATGTATATTCAGAAGTTGAATTTCTGTTATTTTTCAAAGGGTTATTCATCTCTGTTTGTATCGCGAATGCTGCGGTAAAAGAGGCCATAAGATAGGCGTATAAAGTTGAGTTTTGAATGCGGGAACACGCCAGTGGCCCGTAACACAAAGTGAGATTACCGTGTTGTCGTTACGATGCTCGTTTAGATACGCCGCATGAAGAATTGCACATCTACAGGGGACACGAAAACTTGTCGCAGTCATGCGGACAACACTATCTATTTAAAATATTATCAGGCTTTGTGGCGGTGTTCGTCGGCTTGCCACTTAGTGCTTCAAAGGGGAGATGGTAATTAATTCAAACCGTTTAAGTGTTTATGACACCCTTATGGAGTATTCTTGACGTGGAAACGTGTCAGATGTAAGCTAGTTGTTTGTATATGTGTTCTTCCGTCTTGTTAATGGGTTTTGATAGATATTGCGTTTAAGGGCCGATTTCATCACATGCTGATAGAGTTGCTATAGTATCCACCATATAAACTACAACTTTAGGCTTCACAGGTCTCGAATAGAAATATCTGGCAGAAAAAGTGGTAAGTTATATATCAGTTTTATTTGTTAATAGCATTATATGTCATTAATCTGTAACTTTATCAGAAACTATTGCAACTGGCCCTAAATTTAGTCAATTTCAATAATATATCATCACATTACTTATACAAAGCTTGGGCGCCCTCTGGCCACTTTTACTGGTGGTAGGTTTCTCATATGTAAGAGTCCGTCTGGGTGGGTACCACCGCAATGTCTATTTCTACCGCCAAGCAGCAGTGTGCATGCACTGTTGTGTTTCGGTTTGAAGGACATTGATGGGTGGTCGTATCGCTTACCATCAGGCGAACGGCATGCTCATCTCGTCATTCAAGTCCATAAAAAAAAGATGGCGGGATGACTTGCACAAGAGGGCTGGTAGCGAGTGGATGCATAAAGCAGACCAGGCTCTGAGGCGTATCTTGAGAGAGGCCTATGTCCAGCAGTGGACTGCACCGGGTTGATGATGATGATTACTTATACCAGATATTATCTAATATGTGTCTGATTTCTGTCTGTATTTAACTCTTTTAGAGAATGAATTTCCAAAAATCCTTACTCTTCTTCGTTAGACAAGGAACTTATGTGCAGAATTTCATTTTTCGGTGCCACCGGTTTTAGCCCTGCGTTGTGTGTCAGGATTTAATAAGTAGAAGTTTTTTTAAACACAGTGCTACGATTTATAACTTTTGCAATTTCTTATAGCGACTTTGATACGTTGTGACTAAGTTGATACATAAAGTCTGGTGCCGATTCCTTGATAATTACACTCAACGGCTAAGCCGTCGAAGCAATTGTAAAGCTTAGTCCGAAGCCATACATTTTAAAAATTTAATTAGGCTGGCATCGATACTAGTCCTGAAGGAAGGGATGTCGCTGTGACGTTGTCTAACCCTGAAACGGTCGACACTTTAATGCCATGCATTGCCTTATTTCTTAGTAAGTCAATGCTATCTTATTATAAGTTCGCGATATTGATTACTCGTCAACTTTGACGTACTATCTTAAAGAAATTCTACTTCTATTTATTATTATAGGAAAAGTTTCGCGTGCGGTTCTTACTCAGTTACGCCAGAATGTCTGAACGGATTTGGATAGATGGATGGAGGGATAGATAGACGTAAGATCTAGGAATAGTAAGTATACTTTCAACTTAACAATTTTTTTTATTCTGTGGCATAACTAACAAACTGTATCACGCCAACAAAGCACGAGGCTTTGTTGGCGTGAAGGCAACTTGTTTTCTTGATATTACTGTTCTGTTCTATTTATTTGTCTTGCACTATAGATCTCAAATCAAATCAAATCTTATGTTTGATTAACAACGAGGTGTTAGTGTTAAAGTGTCACAATAACTAACTTCATTTTAAAATTATACTAAATTAAAATTAGTTCCGCATATTTTAATAACATTTTATTTACCGGTAATACTACTTTATTCGGGTATAAAATGGTTCAGTAACGTTGAATGAGACTGTTCGTTTGGGTCAGTACCATTGACTCGTAGAAAATCAACATGGATGGCCGATTGTCTGCTGCGTTTTATAGCTATATAGCTATCGCGTAGTGGGGGATTTTTTTGTATGTAAATGCATCTAAACTACGGCCCCGTTTTTTTAACTGTAGTTACCTTTTTGTCAGGGTCTTATTAAGCTGGACGCGCTCGCAGCACCTGGAGCACTCGAAGCTCTGCGAGCGCGTCCAGCTTAATAACACCGAGGATTACCCTAACATAAGTTGAAAAAACCCGGTCTTAGTGTGGTCAAGTTGTTTGCCGGCTATTATATGACGAGCGATGAGAGGGATTTCTGGCCTAAACACCCCCCTCGGTAATACGAATGTGTTACGGGGAGTGGAGATTATTTAACATCAAGTGGATGATTGGTTTGTTTGCCGTTATCTTACTAATGTTATAAATGCGAAAGTTAGTAAAAAAGTTTGGATGTTTGTATGTATGTTAGAAGTAAACGCAGAAACAACTAAACGGATTTGGATGAAAGAACATGTCAAAAAACGGGCCTAAAATTCTAACCAAGACAGTTTATATATATTTGGATCATCATCAGCCACATGACGTCGACTGGTGAACATAGGCCTCCCCTAAAGATTTCCAGACGGACCTGTCAAAAACGGCCCGCATTCAGCGTGTTCCTGCGACCTTTATATTTGGATAGAAGTCCTAAAACTAGCCTTTTACAATATATCTTTTAATTTTAAAGACCTCCGATTTTGAGATTTACCTATGGTTTATGGGCGGTCGTATCGCTTACCATCAGGCGAACGGCATGCTCGTCTCATCATTCAATGCAATAAAAAAAACACAGCCTATTGGTGGTACCTATGTCCTCAGATATTAAAAATATTATTTGTACGTTCATTATCAATGCATTGTATCTTTAACCCTTGAGTTATTCAAAGTAAACACTAATTAACAAAATGTATACTTAAAATGCTGTTAATAAGCATTTTGAATAAAGGGAAACGTGTAATTATTATGAAAGTACTAAGTACATCACGAATTTCATAATACTTAACGCTGGCTTACATTTTAAGCTATTTTAATCGCTTTCAGTTTTGACTAAACCCATGAAATTGTTATTTAAAACATTGTTGACTTTGTAATACGTTTTCTTTTTAAGGTTAATATTTTATTCCTATTTTTGTCACTTGCATTTTGACGTAATAAAGAAGACTAGGATTTGTTAAAACTTTTTACACGAAGGGCCGATTTCACCACATGCTGATAAAATCCTTGATAGAATATTCGGAACTTATCCACCATATAAACTACAACTTTTTGTTTCTCAGGTCTCAAATATAAATAAGAGACAGGAAAAGTCACTACTATTGTGTCAGATTTATTTTTTAGATAGCGTTATATGTCAGATAGTTATCTGGAACTTTATCAGGAGCCGGCGAAACTGGCCTTAATTATCCTAATTTTAAGTTTTTTTCTTTGCTCTTTATAGTCTCAAGCAAGTTGCTTCGGCAATAGTTTCATAGTAGTGTGATACGTTTCAGCAACAAGTTGTGAGCTTCTACCTTTTACGTTGGCAATTTATGTGACATGTGGACTAAGTAAACAGCAACACGTGGCCGCGAACATTTTGGTAGAGGCTTGCTTCGGAAATTCACGTTTCGAGACGTCAATAAACATTGTTTATTGCTATACATAAAATTACTTTACGTAAACCACATTGTGTGGCGGCAACATAGGTTTTGAATAGGTCCAGGATTGGATCCTTAGATTTGACAACATAAAAAAACTGCAAGTTTTTCAAAAGTTTTTAGTTTATTTAATTAAAACATTATAAAGCTACCACATATCAAATCCATACACATACTCACGCCTTTGTCCCCGAAGTGGTAGGTAAAGGTGTAACCAGAGCATCTACTTTTCGTGTGTATTCCGTCATATTATGTGATAGGGCGAGTCTATTGGCATATTAGCAAAAATTACAGACTCCGAGACACTGAGCAGGACTCAATGTTTAATGTTTATAGGTATCAGTTATGCTTTAGATAACTTCAAATAAAATCATCGCTATACGTTGTAAATGTTCACTTAAAGTGCTCATGCGTGGAAATAAGCTCGATGAACCGTACATTAATTACATCTCTGCCTACACCTTCGGGAATACATGAGCTGATATTACGTCATGTTAATTACAGATAGTCTAATAAGGTTTGCCATTTTCAGGTCAACTTATATAGTGCTATTTTGACAGTGCGTTAATAAATGAAACCACATAGTCGTCTTTGCCTCTGCTAAAATTATGCCAAAAATCATCCATGAATAACGAATATTTTCAGCAAAAATCTCAATTTTACATTCCTGTTTTTTTTTTTATCATTTTGTAGTTTATTGCGAATATGGCGTGTGCGTGAGTGTTTTTCTGACTGAAAGTATAATGTTGCCGATGCGAGTTGCGACGAATTGTCTAAGAGTAGTAGCAGTGGCATGCAGGGTGTAAACTAAAAGTTACTTTTTATTAATATTTATTTTGTTCAAAACTTATACTTTTTTATTTTATATATATGGTTAAAATTAGTTAATGGAAAGTGTTATCTTCAAAAAGATAAGGGTGTGGTTTCTTTAGTTATGCAATAAAATAGTAAAAATGTTGATCGCAGACGTTGTAAATCAGTCTTTTAAATTAATACACACACACACACACACTCTCACACCTACTATCCCTGAAGGGGTAGGCAGAGGCGCAACTAGTGCACCCACTTAATTAATATTTGTTGTTTAATAAATTTAATTACGTCAAATCATAACTTAGAGTTAGGGTATTTGTTTGGGGGCTATTCTTTTAGTGTGGTTTGTATTTGGTCGGCTTATATATTTATGTGACGAGTAGCGTTTAGCAGCTTTAAATACCTTATGCCTATCGACTATCTGTGTGCCTTTTTTTTTTTTTTTTTTTTTTTTTTATCGCGGGGAAAAAACGCGTTATCGCTACCACCACTGTGGGGTGAGTGGAATGGTTATGTTGGTTTCACCGATCTTACGGCCCAATGTCGACACTCGGGAGTATAACATCATCCGAGCGAGCATTGGACCGAGTCCCTACACTATGTACATCCTACATCGGCATACCAACCAAAACCCGCGGTGGCCTTCTTCGGCGCATACGGGACGGCCCCGGGGTATCTTGTTGCACGAAGATAGCTGCACGGAACCGTCCCTGCGCATTGCCGCATTACGGCCCCTCTCTAAATGAGGGGGCTAAGAAGCCCCCGACCTCCAAAGCACGCCTTTGGCGTCTACGACTGCAGGAGACCGACCACCCGCAATGTCGTCCACCTCGGAGTCGCATAAATTGGAGAAGCAGCCCCCCACTGCTCGCCCCGCGACTCTCTCAAACCCCATTTAGTCGCCTCTTACGACAGGCAGGGGATGCCGTGGCGGAATTCTCTAGATGCCCCCAAACCACAGGGCACGAGGCGCCGGTCAGTCGTCCACCCGGCGCCTCCTTCGTCTCCTCTGGCTGCGGGCGGGATCGTTCTGCTCACGATCCCGCTCGGCGCTTTCCTTCCGCGAGATGACGCACTCGCAGAAGGAAGCCATCGCTCGCCATGACCTCCAGCCACCGACCATGGCGGAAACCACGGCTGGCAGCGAGAGGTCTCCTCCGACGACTGCTCTAAGAGCGCTGTGTGCCTGCCTTAATGCTATTTAATCAAACAGTACGGCCATATCATCCCAAACCTATATTATGTAGGTATACATCCTTACTAATATTATAAATGCGAAAGTAACTCTGTCTGTCGCTCTTTCCCGCCAAAACTACTGAATCTATTAAAATGAAATTTGGTACAGAGATAGTCTAGAGCCTGAGAAAAGACATAGGCTACTTAGACATTTTATCTCCCAAAAATATAAAGCCGGACTTTTATCCCGGAAAATCTTTTTAACGCGGTCGGAGCCACGGGCAAAAGCCATATTACATATATACTATACTTTATACTGGCAAGAATATCTATATTAGGAAAACATAGTCTTTTCATGTTGGTATTTAACAAAGAGATTAAACAGTATAATTAGTTATATAATAGATAGGACATCAGGACCAAATTTTTCATGGCAACAGTTTTTTACCAATTGGTAATAAGTCGCTGTGTTATCTGACACGTCCGTATGACAAGACGTCTCGGTATGCTTAAATTTTCCAAAGAAAGCATTGATATATAAAAAACCCTATATTATATCAATGAAAGAAAACAATATTTTCGAAGGAAATATGCCAAATTGCGCTTTACGATCATGTCAAAGTATGTTCTGATGAACTTTACATAGATTTTTTGTTATTTCACGTTAGATTGAGTTACCTACTGACGAACCGGCTCAAAATATTTGTATAACAATTTTCCCAATGTCCGCTCTATATAATCTACGAACACTTTTGTATTTAACGTTCGGGTTAGACAACATTCATCACGTTGAGTCATCTCGGAATCGTTTCAATCTCAAATAAGAGAATAACAGAGCGTCGGAGTTAGGGGCGGAATATTGAAGGTTAAAAAACAAAAATAAAAACCCCGGAAAGCTCCCGCAGCACGTTCACTCTTTGATCTTTATTATATAATAAACTTAGTTCATTTTGCCCCGGTAATGAATATTAATGCTCTCGCTTAAGTCATAAAATAAACTTTATCTAAGAAACGCGTCGCGGCACCTCTGCCATACCACCCGAGTGATAAATTTACAAAGAATAAGAACCCGGTCCGTTTTCAATTATAACCAAAATTTGTATTGTGTTTTCAAAGTTCGATATTATGAATTAATTAAGGAACATTAATAATAGGAATTAGTTATGTACAACATGTTGACAGAGAACTTCAGTATTGAATATTAATTTTGCCCCGCAGTACATTGATATTTTTAGTAGGTAAATAATATTATGTGGCATCATGTGGCTGATGATGATGATGATGATGACGAAATAATATTAAATATTTTTATTTTTTCTGCTCAGTATCAGTCTGGAGTCAGAAATTTGTGTCCGATATGGCGATAGGCTCGCCCTATATCACGTCATGGGACGAAATATACATGGTGAAAAACGGGTGCACCTGCCTGCCTTGTGCTTCTGCCTTCTCCTTTGGCAGATAAAGGTGTGTATGTTTATGTCTGTAAATACTATTAAGGTACATATTATATAAACCACTTTAACTGTAACATTCTGGCGAATGCTCGTTTCAGTAAATGCGACACGAAAGCGTTTACTTATAACATTCCTTTTGGCTTTGCACTTTTCAACCAAAATAGGGTTTTTATCTAAAGTGCAACGTTCCCTTTGATGAAAACCAAGAAATTGGTAGACTACATATTTCCGACAGCGCTCGTGTTTTTATAATACGTTGCACAAATTCACTCGCAGTTACTTGAAAAACATTGTAACATAAAATTTACTTTGTTTTTCGTTTGAGTACCTAGTAATATTTTGACCCAAGCGTCGTCGTGTCGGGGGACCGAACTCCGGACCAGGGAGATGAAGATACTTCTTTAGCGGTCCCCCGACACGACGACGCGACGCTTCGGTACGACTCAAAATTACATAGGTAGGTATACTTACATTAGTTTAAGAACTTAGTTATTAAAGTTACTTTTCAGTTTCGGCGGTTTATTTTTTTTGTTATAAAGTTTTTATTTTATCATTTTTTTAGCTATAAACTATATGCTTAATTTATATTATTACACAATCAGCATTAAAATCTGTGAGTAAACAATAAATGACCCCTTTTTTCCACCCTTAGGGTAGATTTTTTTAGGCACTGACTTTAAAATTGATTACCAGAATACAAGTACTGCTATCGTATATTTAATAATGTATTTATCTAGCTTAGATAGCAATTGAAATTAGTGACGGAATATAGGTAATGTTAAAATATTTTTTTGTTTTTAGTTTTTTTATCGTTTTTGAAGGCGGCTTAATTGTTTGTTAAAAAGATTTTATTTCTTTTTTGTATTTGGATTGATAACTATGCAATAAATCTTCAAACAGCAAGATTATTCTGAAAGAAAAAAGAGAAAATTCTACATTTTCATAGAGATGACAAATGTTATTGAAATATCAAAACCGAGAAATGATTGCGTTCATATATAAAACTAATTAATAAATCTTTTACGTCTATTGTTTCACACAGTAATGAACCCAAATACGTGCGTGTACGTATCTCTACTTGGTATTACTAAAACAGACCGAAAGTTAGGAAGAGTCACTGCAATAACGTCTTCTTAAAATTTTGCTTGACGTTTTTCTTCTATTGTAAAAACATATTGTGCACAACGGGTGATATACAGCCAAAAGACTGGCCGGAGGCTTCCGATTTGAAGAGATGAACTAAAACGGTTCAAAGCCAGTAGGACGATAAAAACTTAATTTCTAAGATGATATTGTATCCTATTAGTAAAATACTTTTCGTATTTACAACAGGTCCAGAGATTGGCATTTAAACAAAAAATAAATTCTTAATTTTAATTATAGAAATATTTCTATTTCTAATTTGATTTTGGAAGGTATTTCATTTACGAAATGCTATTTATATATAAATCTGATGAGACCCGAAGCTCCGTAAAGCAACCAGTTATGTAACAGACGGCTCCGCTTATTTTAGAAATGACTAATTAAACACGTCCTTTTACTCAGGCCAATGTTTCCGATTCTAAATAGGATTCTGATTGCGAATAACAGAATACTGAGCCATTTTCCAATACTCTGACGGTAAAATAGATATAGTAATAAAGTTGTTTTAAAGTATAGGTACAAATGTGATATTAGGCGGTTTTAAGATTAAAATAGTAAGATAAGAAATTTCATACAATTCATCTACATACACATTCACGCTTTTTATACCCAAAGGGATAGGCAGAGGCACATCTAGTGCACCCAATTTTCGTAGTGTGGATTCTGTCCCACAATGTGATAAGGGCGAGCCTATCATCATATCAGGCACAAATTTCAGACTCCGGGTTGACGCTGAGCAGAAACATAAAATATCATTTCGGATTCGAACCTGTAACCTCAGAGTCCTACCGCGCACCCAATACGACTACGTCACCAAGGCCGTGAATACATCTCAAACTCTATAAAAGTTACATAAAACTAGGTGTTTTTCGCGGCTTCTTCAGCTTGAAAATCCTTTCCCGCTACAAAAGTTTCCATAACGACAGCGCCATCTATTTAAAAAATCTCTGAAACATAACTATTATTTCCCATGGGAGCATTCTGCCAGGATAAAAAGTATGTGTGAATCTAGTACATGGTCTATCCGTGTGCCAAATTTAATCGAAATCTGTTGAGCAGTTTTTGCAATTACTTCTAACAAATATAGAAACATTCAAACATTTTCTCAAACTCGTATGTATACTATAATAAAGCAGTAGATCCCGGAGTGTCTGTACAGTCAGCAGCATAAATATATGTACATTTTTCTTCATTTGAAGTAAAGTAAATCTCTTTTCTTTTATTTTTGTGAAGAGAAAGAAAAAAATAGTAAGAACAAAAAAGTATGTAGGCAATTTGAAATTTTGAATTTGTTCAGCTACTTATGCTGCTGACTGTACATTGAAAAAAAAGTGATAAAAAAGAAAGAGGATGACTAAAGAAGAGTAATGGAAAACCGATCAACGATTTTTATAATTCTTTTCTGTTTGTTATTGCACATCTCCGAAACTACTGAACAGATTTCGATGAAATTTGGTATGAAGATAGTTTAAGACCCTAGAAAGGACATAGACTCTTTATCCCGGGAGAATATAAAGCGGGACTTTTACCTTGGATAAACTTTATCACACGGGCGGAGCCGCGAGCAAACGCTAGTTTATAATATTAGTAAGAAGAGTAATATTTAGCCTTCCTAACATGGAAGTCCCCGTCTTGATTGATGCCACAATTAGCAGTCACGACATTATGAGGTTTAATATTATATTATTATACTTTATTAAACATATAATGGTTCAAGAAAATTACCATAGTGCTGTGCTATTTCGCTTTCACAGAGCTATTACTTAAATTAAAAGTTTTGGGTGACATTGTTATTGCTTGTGAGAAATACACATTGCATTTTTAACTATTTTATCTTCCTTGTAAAATGTAAAATAAATCACAACTCTTATATAATAATTGAAATTATTTATATATTATGCCAAAAAAACACAAGCTACATAATATGCCTACTGAATTGAAATTATTTTTGTAATTTAATTATTAATCGATCTCAAGGAATGTTGCTCATTACCATTTCGCTTTGAATTAAAGATCAATATTTTCATTTCGCCGTCCCTTTATGGCGGTTTAAAAACATAAGTTAAAATGAGCGCGGAACTTATTAAATAAACAAGGGTCGCGGGGGAGTGTGGTGAGGGTGGGCCAGACCGCCCGACTCGCGCGTCACGTCATCGCAGGCCAGAAGTAATCCACTTAGGATTAGCCATAAACAAGAAAGGCCATTGTCGCGACACGAGCGATCTGTTAGCGTCTAAGTGTAACTGATAAAGGGCGTCGACGGCATTGTTCGCAGAGGGCATTAGGCTTTAATCCGGTCTCGCGAGAGGCAAGCGTCGAGCGCGACTCGTTAGCTTGATTGTTCGGTGTCGCCGGGCAGATGGCCGCCGTAATCCGAGCCGGCACGGCACGGCACGGCACACGGTACACGTCGCCCTCCGCTCCTCCACACTCCCGCGAAAATATAGCCTCTTTGTGTTTGTTGCATCTGCAGGTAAATTGTGCGCCAAAATTGGACCGTCCGTTAACGTACGTCCCCGTTCTGAATGCAGCCGCTGTGCCTTTTATTATTCATGAAAACTTATTGTTATCAGCGCACCTTTCTTCCCTTGTAAGTTATAACGCGGTATTTATTAATGTGCTCGTATTTAACGCATTTAGCCCGAGATTTAATACATTGATATTTATTTGGGTTAACGCTCTGTAGTGTGTTGCTCCGAAAATACTTTAGTTAGCTTCAAGAACCATCGTGGAGCGTGTGAAAGTTATACGTACCGTAGATTTAGACGCATTGCTATTTATGAACAGTTCCACTTTATTTGGAATATATACCTATAAATTATATACTATATATTATGTCTACTGCATTTGAATTATAAGTTTCTTATTAAATTATTAATCGATCTCAAGGAATGTTGTTCACTACCATTTTGATTTTAATTAAAATTTAGAGTATATACTGTTTTTAGTAATTTTCATCATAAAAATATATTTCACCATAATGCAATACCACAAATATTATCATTCCTTAAACACAAACCCAAACGTTAGAATAAAGCTAATTATATACAAGTAATCACAACAAGTTATCAAGATCAGAAACTTATTTCCCAGATGTAACTAACAAAAACAAGTTGATTACAAATTAGTGCCACACAAAAAACAGCATTCACATATTTACATACGTCTTATATATATAAAAGGCAGCCATTACATTACCGTAACACCTAACCCACAAACTACAAACCGCATGCTTAAAAACTCCATAACTCGATCACAAAAATGTATTTACGTAGAAAGCTCGACGTCTCGCCAACCAATCGAGGCCCAATGACCGGCCGATGAAAACAGAGGCTAAATGATCCAGTTAGTAGAACTGGCATGCCGTCATTACCATCTCATTACCATAAACAAACATTAGTCACACATCGGAAAGGCTCTGAGAGGCCGCTGTGCCAACAACACCGCGCTCCCCGGCCACTTCATGCACAATTATTGTACTTAGCTATTGTCTGCACAAACACACGGCTTGTTTGTTAGACAAACGTAACGGGCCACGGAACGAGATTAGTCCATGTTTATAGTCTTACTTTACATGCACTGTGAATCATGACTACGTTAGGTTATCAGTCGACAATTAGACCAATCTTGCTCAAATGTACCTTGGCAGGAATTTTACTTCTAACTTGTTGTTGTTTGTGCTGTTACTTGAGTGAGTGTGGCAAAAAGACTATGTCGCTGTCTTTAGAAGACGGTGAAAGAAAAATAGCTGTTAAAAAGCTGCATTTGAAGTATTTCTTAGCAGTTTGAAAGGAACCAAGCAATTTATTTATTTATAATGATTTAAGTACTATGTTAATTAAACAAACAGTTGAATATCACTCACTACCTACACTAAAACCGAAGCTTGTATTATTAGGTTCAAAAGCATTTTTAATACATCAATGGGTTCAAAAGATTTAACAAATTCATCAATCATGTAACAAAATATTTGGTTAGTACTTGCTTTAGTCTTTGTTAGTACACTATTATTTATGAAATAAAATTTTATGGATGCACAAATGCAAATCAAGTAACACCACCCTGAACTAATAAAAACTCTAAGATTTGGATTTTAAATACTCAATACACCCAATGTTTTAAGTTATAAACCAATAAGAAACAACAATCTAAATGAAATCTAAAACATAGCTGACGGATATGAAATAACTACATATAAAGATCACGAAACGAACGTGACAAAGCAAACCAATCTAGAAAAAATCATTCCACTCTCGCACAGTAAAGGTAAACATTAATCTACCGAGGTACTCAAAATACGAGCTCCGGTATAGAATATTTCGTAAATAATAAAGCAAGGAACTTATGAAAATGTTGTACAGTTGTACGATGGTTATTATTCCGAAGAAGTTTCTAGCTTGCCAATATCAAGGGGTCATTCATATTCATATTGTAACAACAACTCATGTGTTCAATCCTGAAGAATTTATAAAAGTTGTGAGGTTACGTGATACGTCTTGCCTTTACTAACGTTACTTGTAAATCTAATGCGCCCATACATTACGGTTAACATTTAAGAGTAACGGTAATGAATTTTAATGCCTTGAGACTTACCATGCAAACAGCTATTAAAATTATTTGACTTGGCATAGTTCGATGAAAATATTTTTAAGGGAGAATAATTTTACTTATACAATAACTTGAAAATTTCAGAATTGTGTAAAATAATTGCGTTTTTATTTAACAATTTCACAAACAATCATTGAAAGTTACGCATCGCTAAATATGTAGAGCAGAATTCGTTGGTGATACACTGATAAAAGTGTGGTGTGTGTATATGTGCTTGAGGGAGAAATGAAACCACCGAGTCGCAACTGTCAACTGTTTTTATTAATTAAACGAACTTACATTGATAACTTACAAATACATGAGTAGTGCACTTCATACATATTAGGTCCCCACAAAAGTAACATAAAATGTTTAGCCTGAATCAAGAAATTATATTAAGTTACATGCAAATTATAGTACTGTTGTATATTATATGAGAATTGAGAAAAGTCATTTGTGGAGGATATAATTGAGTCGCGACTAAGCTTCTTAAAAACCGGAAAAATATACCATATGAGTAGGTAAGTAAAGAGAAAGTTGACAAAATGATTGCATTTTGAAAAAAAAATATACTTTACGTTTATTAGGTGCTAAGTTACACGTTGTCGTCGAAAACTGTAATATGTTTATGCCAGTGTGGATGCCTTGTCGCAACTCCAAACAAAATTGCTACTCTACACATTCTGTGGCTCTAATGTTGTTGTAAAGGTGTACGCGTTGTTCTTGAGTGCACTTTTTAATAGACAATAGTCGTATAATAAATTATAACACAAAAACTTAGTCCTTGGGCAATTTTAGGTTAATACGTACCTATATTATATAATTCATGACAGTAAAATTGTATTTACTGTTTAGCCGTAATGTTAGTCTCAAGCTCTAAAGCGAAGCTTTCTCAAATAAAAGCAGTCTACTAAAAATAATTTCCCCATTTTTCCACAAAACCGGTAAATAAAAGTTTCTAAAGTCTCATGACAAATTAAAAATCGCCCCGAGATTAACTCTGATTTGGAGTGACAGCCTCCTGAATGGGAATGAAATTCAATGAATGGCTCCTCGGCTCCAGTAAAGTGGCCAATCTCTCGTAACATTACGTCACGTTAAGAACCTTTTCACACCGTCATCCCCTACAAATGGCATATAATAAAAACTTTCTCGTACTAAAACTAGGTAATGTATACGGCGTAATTACAACCTAGTTAGAAATTATTCTCGATTATCTTGAAGGCAACAATGCGCGCTACACGAGGGGCGACGCAGCGACCACTTGTCAACGCCCGCGCCCCCTCGGCGAGACTAAGCGTTTCTGCCAAAAGTACGTGACCTTAATGTATATCAATCCTAGCATGATTTATACTGGGGGATCTGTAAAATATGATATAAAATAAACATTGACAACCAAAACGATGAAATACGACGTAGCGTTGTGATTTAAGGGCGCGTTTCACGAGATTTTATAGCGCTATAAAATCAGTTCTCTCGGTCCCTGGCGCCGCGCCGTGCGCCGCGCCGCCCCGTGTGCCGTGTCCCGTCGCACAGCGCACGTACTGCACAGATTTGACAAAACAGACGACGGACATTTATTTGTTCGCTAGTTTTTTGCCAGTTTTATGGACTAGCGCCAAGTTTATGGTCCACGGACAACGGGCGGTGTTTGACAGTATGAAATTTGGAGTAATGCTGTGATTTGTCGCTACCTTTCAATGCTCTCGACCAACTATATTCTGATTTGTGTTTTCTATTTTGCAAACAATTTAGGTTATTGTTTTATTTTGAAATCATTGATATTTCAAAACATTGCAAGATCCGAAAACAAAACTCTGCTAACTATGCAGAGCATCCCTTCCTATGTGAGCAGTAAATAAAAGTACATGGACTTGGGTCTAAATACAGTTAAACAGGTATAAGAAAGGTCTCAAACGATATGAATGATTTTATGTAGAGTTTCACACAAAATTTTCTTGTACCCAAAACTTACATTAAAAACTTAAACTAATATTTATTCAAATATAACAAAGGGACAATTCAATACCAAATAAAAGAGTATGTAAATAGAAAATTAACAACAAGTACAGATCACGCGTTATTTCGCAAAGCGTACTTCCATAACTTAACGAACTATATGTTAGAAAAATAACATAAAATACAACTTTTAACAAGGATGGAAATAACATGCGATGTTTACTTTGAATACGGGTGAGATTTGTTTGCTCTCGTTACCCACTCATGTATAATAATATGTCTCCAAAACTAATAAACTCCTATGAATAAATAAGGAAATTTAATGTTATATTTACATGAAATTATTGTAATTGATTTTCATGAAAATACTATCTGACCCGGCAAACGTTGATTTGCCATATAAATTCTTTTTAGAGATTATTTTAGTAGAAAAAAATGAATAATTGATCAGTTACCGACCGGGGTTAAAGTTATTAAATTACTAATATCGCTATTAAAAAATAGATGATAATGGAAGAAGGTAGAAAAGTTAGGGTTGTATTTTTTAATGCCACATCATTAAAATATAGAAATTCTGTCCGCGAAAATAAATTTTGGGCTGGACCACCCTTATCACTAAGGGGGATGAAAAATAGATAACAACATATTCTCAGACTTACCAAGTGTGAATATAAAATTTCATCAAAATCGGTTCAGCCGTTTCCGAGGAGTATGGTAACAAACACTGTGACACGAAATTTATATATATATATAGATTATTATGAGCTTAAATACACGTTCTTACCTATTCGATAATGATTCAGCTATGTTCGTTTTACTAAGTAGTATAGCTTGAATTGTCTACACTCTACAACAAGAATGAGCCGACTCGAGCAGATTTCCGACTGAATCACTGTCCAGATGCCGATATGAATTCTCGACTATGTGTTTCCTTGCAGTTAGTCAGTTTGTGAGAATTTTCATAAAGCAATGATATTGAATTTATATATTTATTTTTAAACTAGCTTTTGCTCGCAGCTCCGCCCGCGTGAAAAAGCTTTTCGAGGATAAAAGTCCCGCTGTATATTTTTCCGGGATAAAAAGTAGCCTATGTGTTAATCCAGGACATGAACTACCCATGTGCCAAATTTCATCGAAATCCGTTCAGTAATTTTGAATATTTGCAGTAACAAACAAACAAAAAAACAGAAAAGAATTACAAAAATCGCTGATTTGTGTTCCAGTACTCTTCTCTAGTAACCCACTTTCTTTTTTATCACATTCCTTTAAATGTACAGACACACCGGTTCTACTGCTTTATTATATGTATAAATAACAATTCACCAACATAATTTTACTTTTGAACGTTCTATTTATCGGAGAAATAAACACAGTCATTCAAATCAATGAATAAGTCAAATACAAACATGTTAAAACATATGCAACAATGTTTAAACTAAAATGCATATGAAAGGGCTATACATTACTGAGAAAACACACAGTTGCACGAAACAAAGAGGTTATAACCATGAAAAGAGTGAGTCATCAAGCCATTGTCTCCAAATTAGTGTTTGGATTATAAAAAAAGTAATGGGATTATTGTTTAAGGTACGGACGTTGGACACGGTCGGAACACATTTCAATTACTGCACGCATTGTGCGCTCAAACAACTTACTAAACCCATCATTATGTATTCAACATTGAGACAGTTCAATTCTCGACTTTTAATTCATCAACAGTTTAATGAAAATTTTAAATTATAGAGTTTCCGATGGCTCGTTTAATCTATACTTAATATTTATAAAGAAGAGATTGTTTGTTTCTTTGAACGCGCTAATCTCAGGAACTACTGGACCGATTTTGAAAATTCTTTCACTAATAGGAAGCTACAGTACTCCTGAGTGCTATAGGCTATTTATCCCGGAAAAACTTCTCCACGCAGGCGAAGCCGCGCGCTATGCTAGTATAAGATATAGAGATTAATGAAAAAGACTAAGTTTTTATATAGCGAAGTATTAAAAATTTTAAACATTTTATGTTTTCTAGTAAAACGTTTAAGTTTCTTTCTACGAAATATTGATGTTTTTTTCGATCAAAGGTTTATTTACATCTTATCTTTCGTTGGAGTTAGATAAATATTTTTACTGGAAATAAATATTTTGATGAAATTTTCGCCTCTGATCACTATAAATAAGATTACTATGTTCGACTTATTATAATCTGTTCGATATATTCAGTGCTGAGGCTGTACGATTTACACTCTACTGAGTATTAAACTATTGCAACATTTTTTGCTTACCTTCATTTATCAGTATTTTAATTAAACACTATTATAATTTCCCACATCCATTAATTTATTTATTTATTTATTTATTTATTATAAGGTACACAAAACAGGATACAGCCAAATTATACATCAAACAAGTTTATACAATAAGTGAATAGGACTAGGTTGTATCCCTAACTATGTATACACAGCATGCTAAACATATGTAAACACAGTATTAAGAATAAACATGATCGTTTACAAAGGCTCGATTACAATATAAAAGAAAAAAATAAATAAATGAGAATACAGCAAACATGATAATATGTTACAGACATTTTTTCTTATTAGAATAAGGCGACACATTAAAGTAAGTAGGTACAATAGTTACCAAAGACATTTTTTTTTTTAATTTTCCCTTTATTTTGGGAAGGCAAAGGGTTCAAGCCCATACAGCCTCGATTACCAAAGACATTAATAAATTGATAATATATTTCAATATTACATACAATAATATTCACTTTAGATTTTTTTTTTATCTGTCTTCTAAAAGCACTAGGGTTGGGGTTAAACACATCGATTTCACTATTATTATCTAGGGTGAGGTCGTTGTAAAGCCTACAAATTCTTGTAATAGGGTTGTAAAAAGAGGTATTATTTTTATAGACTTGCAACAAGAAGGTCTTGGGGTTGCGTACAGTATAGTTGGTATTAATTTTAAGGGATGACAGCAATGTTGGAGAATCCAAGTGGGAATGAAGTATTTTATGAAGATATATTAGGTCTTGCTGTTGACGCCTGATAAAAAGAGAGGTCATACTAAAATTACTAAGTCTCTGTTCGTATGTAAAGGAATTACGACCTTTGTGAGATATGAAGCTAGCAGTACGTAAACATTTCCTTTGGACGCTTTCTATATTATTGGAGTGTACTTTATAACAAGGAGACCAAACTATTGCACCATATTCTAGTATACTTCTGACAAGACTGTTATAAAGATGTAAGAGAGATTGTGGATATTTAAAATCTTTAGTAACTCTAGTGATAAAACCAAGCATTTGCAGTGATTTAGTTAAGATACGTTCATAATGATTCCGAAAAGTTAATTTATCATCAAAAATTACTCCGAGATCTTTTGCAAATGCTTGGCGCTTTAATAAGTGGCCAGTAATTTTGTAATCAAATATTTTTTTTTGGCGTTTGTTTGAGAATGAGACCACGAAACATTTATCTGTGTTTAAAAACATACGATTAAGAGAGCACCATTCTGATATTGTTGTTAAGTCACTCTGAAGCTTCTCACAATCTTCATCACTCTCTATGGTACGAAATACTTTTAAGTCATCCGCATATAGTAGGCATGGCGAGTTTAGGCTTTTAGCGAGATCATTTATAAATATGATAAAGAAAAGAGGCCCCAAATGAGAACCCTGAGGGACCCCAGACGTAATAGTGACTGAGGATGAAATGAAGCCTTTCAAGGTAACTAATTGACTCCTGTTCCTTAGATATGAAATAAGCCATCTCAAAAGATTTCCATGTATACCAATTGACGCCAATTTTGATCCCAGTATTGAGTGGTTAACTTTATCAAATGCTTTCTGAAAGTCCGTATAAATTGAATCAACCTGGCCTCCCTTAGCGAAGCATTTGCAAAGGTAGTCTTTGTATTCCAAAAGATTACTTATGGTACTTTTATTTTTTACGAATCCGTGTTGATTGTAAGATATCATTGGCTTTATGTGAGCATAGATGCGATCGAAGATGATAGATTCAAAAATTTTACCCAAACACGACAAGATACTAATTGGTCTATAATTACGACAGTCTGTTACATCACCTGTCTTGTGAATGGGAATAACATGGGCTGTTTTCCAAAGACTTGGGAAATTTCCGGTTTTTAGGGATAAGTTAAAAATATGTAGTAGAGGACTAATGAGTTCTTGTTTGCAATTTTTAATAAAGCGAGGAGGTATTCCATCAGGGCCTGCACCCTTTTTGGTATCAAGCGAGTTAATTTTTTTGACTATTTCTTTTTCGGTTATGGTTATGGAAGAGAGGACGCTATTCGAGCAATAATATGTTTCTTTACAATTTATAAGCTGAGGGGATGATGATTCGAAAACAGAACCAAAATAATCAGAGAATAATTCGCAAGCATCTTGGCCGTTTGTGGAAACGGTGTTACCATATTTCATTACTCGAGGTATAAATTTGGCGCCTCTCTTCACATTAACATACTTCCAGAAAACCTTGATATTGTTAGGTAATGCGCTTTCTGTATACGAAACAAAGTCATTGTAGTCTCTCTTTATCAATTTTTTGGCTCTATTGCGCAGTAGTGAAAAGGTATCATAGTCGCGAGGGTTTTGGAATTTTTTATAGTGTTGGTGATATTTATTTTTCTCATTAAGGCACGCCATTAAACCAGAAGAGAACCAGAATGGGTAATTGTTTATATTAGGTTTATTATAAGGAGTATGTCTAGAGATTATTTCATTAATGATAACATAAAAATTTTCAATTGCTGTATCGGTATCAACGTTATGTACAAGCTGTGACCAATCCACATTTAATAAATCGTATTTAATAGCGCCATAATTTGCTTTGTAAAAATTTAAACGACTACGGGGTACGCATTTTAAAAACTTGTAATTTATATTGCTACTAATAGTTATTAACAGAGGAGGGTGATGGTTATCGACACGTATTATAGGAGTCGTCGATTCAACAACTTGTACACCTGTATAAGTTGAAAAAACTAAATCAAGTAAACGGTTATTTATGTTAAATGTACCATTAAATTGATAGAGGTTACATATAAAAATAGTATTTAGGAGAAGTGTGGATTTCGTGTCGGTCGCATTATTTGCGGATAAAAAATTACTGCTCGAAACTGATGACCATGTTATATTCCTTGTATTGAAGTCGCCTATTGTTAAGAAAATGTCACGGGTATTCGCTGTAAGAATATTATTTTGAATATTTTTATGGAAAGACTTAAGTTCCTCTGCTGGAATGTCGGGAGAAAGATAACAGAAATTTTAGAAATAAATGACATAATATTGATGAGGTTAAATATTAAATAATAATATTTATTAGAACGGCTCCTGATCTTTCCCACATTAATAATTCAAATTGTAAGATTGAGTCATACTACAACACTAGTGGAAAATCTGCTATTAGAATTTCACATTCCCTACGGTAATCGATCTCAATACGATAACTTAATCCTCCCCAAGGAATCGATAGACACTTAAGTCTTTTTTATCTTAACTCCTAAATTTTATTTATGTGTCTAGTGATGTTTTTTTTATTTTTTCCTATTCACATTGTTATATTTTCATATATAAACTGTTCTTTAAAATTACAAACTCTTCAACTTGGTAAAAATAAATCGACGGTATACGCATGTACATTATTTCGACAAAATGAACACCATTAAGTTAATCTGTCGCATTAGCTTACACGACACAAGAATAATGGCGTCGTGGGGTTTATTTGATAGAAGAATTAAGATGAAGGATACCCTCATGTATACACGAATGTACATTTTTCAAAGCTATAAACAAGCATGATGATAAAATCAGCTGAATATCCTATTGAATACGTTTGAGCGATACTACGCGTTCTTAACTAACAAACCTTTAACTTGGTTACACACACACACACTCACGCCTTTTGATCCCGAAGGGGTAGGCAGAGGCGCAACTAGTGAACCCACTTTTCGCCGTGCGTATTCCGTCCCATGATGTGATAGGGGGCGAGCCTATCGCCATATCGGGCACAAAGTCCAGACTCCGGGCTGATACTGAATTTAATTAAACCAATATCACTTTGCCCGGCCCGGGGATCGAACCCGAGACCTCAGCACTGCAGTCGCACCGTAATACAACTACGCCACCGAGGCAGTCACTAACTAGTAAGTTAACTTGGTTAAAAACTATTTTTTCAATAATCATTTACATGATAGAGTTGAGTGGTTAAGAATTTTAAAAGTATGCATTATAAATCTATTAATCCTTGATGAAATATAAGTAATTAAATAATTTATCTCTTATTCGTATTCAACTTCTTTAAAAAAGGAATTCGAATGATCTAAATATTTAATGAAAATAAATATATAACATGCAACATAAATATCGTTAAATTACAAACGTTTTATTACAGTGAATTAAACATACTCAATTAATCCATTTCAGATGTTTATATTAAAGCACAGTATTTGCAAAAAAAATAATCTTAATTATAATTTAACCAAACAATAATTACGATGTTTACAACATTTTATTATCAACATCTGGCCGCGTAAATTTGCTCCGAGAATTTTACCACGAAATTATTTTGTACCATAATTTGTTTATTTTAGAAACCACTATACAGGCCAAATTTAACGACATAATCTGCGCAGTGTCCTTCTTAGCGACCCGAGCTGTTTACGTGTTTGTTTGTTTACGTGTGTGCTGTTTTTGTTTTTTTGTTTTAGCTGTTTTCTGTTCACTGGCAGACGTGTTTCGCATGCACAGATTGAGTGCAGTATTACTTTAACCCAGTTCTGCTTAATATCAGAAAAAAGGGTCTTGTCAGACAGACAGACACACGGACAACAAAGTTATCCTATAATAATAAGGGTTCCTTTTTTCCTATCGAAGTTCGGAACCCTAAAATTGTTCATGCATTTGGAGAGTAATAAAAAACCTTAGGTTCTTTTAAAGACTAAGGATTCCATGAAAAATTACTGAGAACATATTAGAGTTTTATTTTTTCAGACTATCCGACCGAAATATATCACGATCATAAGTTTAGTAATTTAATTTAAAAAGTAGTTATAGGTACTATTTTATGAGTCTAATTAAGTCTGAGATTTTGACTATCAGATGATTATTATCACAAATAGCGACTCAATTTAAAATATGAATTACTTAGCGAGAATAATTATACATCATCATTGTGTTATTTGTTTATTGAAAGGAAAGTACGTTTTGTATAAGCGAAATAGTAGTGTGTGTTTCTAGATGACAAGACGAGTAAGCGGCTCGCTTGATGGTAAATATTGTATAATGTGGATTTTTTTCTAAGTGACGAGACGAGTATGCGGTTCGCCAGATGGTAAGCATCGTGACTACCCATAACAGTACCAACGCCGCCGAGCATTAAAATTACGAAGCAGTACGTGGTACTGAACTGCGCTCGTTGGATGATAATTCTGACAATGTCTTTAAATTATCCCAACTACATTTTCAGAAACGATTGATCGTAATTGGACAGAACTTAAACAAAATTACCAAATCCAATAAAGTTTCGATCTGTTAGCGTATAGTTAAGAGAACAGTCTGACTATTTGGATAGGATAACTAGTTGGTACGAGTTATCTGTTACTGTTACATTTATCATTTTTTTGTCATTTTTCGTGTATTTCTTCTGGTAAATATCATAATCTATCACCTAGGATAGGCTTATTAAAATCATATTCTTAGTGGACTTGAGGCATTTAAGACAAACAGAACAACTTTTGATTTTCGGTCTTCGTCGATTGGAATATAATTTGAGGCATGTTGCCCCACTACTACTGTAACTAAATTTGTTTTTTTTTTTCAAATTCTCCATTAATGCAGGCAGTATTTAAAATAGATTGTAGAAAAAAATCAGTGAAATTTTTATTCCACAGCACTTGTAAAGTTTGGAATAAATTATGAAGCTCATGAGTTTTCGTAAATATAATTATTTATTTCTAAATTTATACAACATTCTAGCTATTATGATTATTCGAAAGGCCAACTATTACTGTTATTTTATTAAAAATATCATGACCTAGATATATAGACCAAATAGTTTAGCTTTAATTCAAAGGCAAACTCGACTTTCATAAAAAATATCAAAAATCTAAATATCTTTTAAACTATCCAATTTCGGGCAACATACATAGCACTTAATTCGATACACATTGGGATACTCTATCGACCTATTCATATATATTCAGTTGAACACTGTATCGTGATAAACTTGTATAGCATTAAATATATTATATGTAGGTACAGCATACAGCGACAGTGAGTTGAAAAATTATATCTTTCAAAACATTCGGCTGCAACAGATAATAAGTTATGTTTGTTTTAAACGTGATGAGAATGTTCTCCATAATGATTTTAAATAAGCCAGATCATTCTCTAATGAAGTTTTCCTTAATTATTAAGATTTAAAGAATTAAGTAAAATTACATCAATTTTAGATGCTAAAAATAAATGATATAAGCCTTCTCCAAAGATTATGAAACTAAATATTGATATATTGATAAATGTATATAAGCGGGCATTGACGGGTTAAAAAACTAATACATCAATGAAACTAACACAATATGTATACACAATATGTATGCTAACGTACGTAATCCTCCTAGCCAGTTTCGGCCACGGCGGCCAATCTCAACGGAGATCAGCCAGGTACGCAGGAGATATTATACATACCAATAGCAAAATTATAATATTAACTAGAGAGCAGAAACAATAAAAATGTTGCCCTAAACCTCGAGTTGCAAAGTAGTACATGGTACAGCATAGCGTTCGTCACTCGTAAATTCCAAAATACTTGACGCTAGAAGAAAAATAAGTTTAACTTATAACTGTTAGTAACAATACAACAAGTATCTACCTAATAGTTACTACATACTAGCTAAAATAGTAATAAATCATTTCGATTAAGAAGTAGGTAGGTAGTACTGGCAAGCGCAACGTGGGACGTCCTCCTACAAGGTGGACAGACGACCTTGTAAAGGTCGCAGGAACCCGCTGGATGCAGGCCGCTTCTGACAGGTTGGTCTGGAAATCTTTGGGGGAGGCCTATATTCAGCAGTGGACTTCTAAAGGCTGAAGAAGAAGAAGAAAAAGAAGTAGGTTTAAGTCCAATTTATGTTCTCCAGAATTCCTAAACAAAACAAGGAACATCTCGAGTTGCATTTATGTATTTGTGTTACTTTATAAACCTACATAATATCTATAGTATGTATTCCCGCAAACTATATAGCAATAATCCCGCCTATTATAATCAAACACATTTGTATCACGACACACACGACAGCATACCATTTTTCGCGGTTTCATTTTATTAAATTATACAGTAAACGCAAAATATTCAATATAAGGCCAGTTGGCGCAGTACTCGTGGGCTAAATTAACATATTATACCCTGTATCTATATGTATCTAGAAGGGCACGTTTGTAAACAAGATTATACCTTGAGGGTAGTCTCGAGTTATGAAACCCCCCGACCTCCGACCTCCCGAACTGGCGTGCCGGGACTGTTCCGCGGAAATATAACCATGAATGTTTACAGCGCTGATAAAATAATCGCGAAGAATAAACTTTAGATAACTACATGAGTAGGAAACGTGTCTGCGGTAGAACATCACCCTTATTCCAACCTATGTAGATACTCGCTATGCGCGTATAGAAAATCCAAGCTTTACGTATGTAATGTTTACAAAGTTAGTTTAAAATTACGGCCACAAATGTGCTGAGTTGCACTTTTATACGAAAACATTTTTTAAGACTTATTTCATTTGTCTTTCCTTTCCTAGCCGGTAACACTACCACAATCCCTGTTATTGTTGTTGCTCATGTGTGGTTTTATCATTGACCATAATATTACCTCCGTGCTACATGCATTTGGCTGTAAAACCAACAATTAACATACTTTAAAGAATTTAATGATTTGACTAATTATTTCAGTTTGGTCAAAGTGGTGTTCTAAAAAACTCCACTACTGATAAATACTACTCTTCACATAAATGTATAAGCCGAAAATATACAAAAGTCACAATTTTATCTATGATCCCAAAACAATGTAACAAAATCATTGATGTATTTAATACATCAATGAACAAAATGAGTCATATGTACATTAGCTCCTTGAGTATTTTAAACATTAGCTGTTTAATACGATAACTGTCAAACAAATTGTACAACAAATATGTGAAACAGGCCGTAAGTGTATTCACAACGAAGTGTACCACAAAAAACCAAGGCTCTCAGTACCTATATAAGAAATACATACGAGGTCAGTCCAATGGGTCCGAATAAATGGCTTCGGCCTATTAATTTCGACTGCTGACCTGACATTTTCGACACCCTACATGCTACACGCGATATCTCATCCATCACCCAAACTAAAGTAGCACGGCTTACTCCGAACGTGTCATTTGACCCGACTTTTCTCCCATTTAAAGGAATATGATGTAAAATCCTACTTGTATTAATATTTTTGAATAATTTCTGTGCAAAATGTTCTTTATTTATAGGTACAAATAAAATTGAAGCGTCTGTTTCGAATCAAAGGCTTTTTCCTCAGAACTTTTCGCGTTATGAAATCCTAAACATGCGTTTTAACATTTCCTGCGTTGTGCGGATTAACCTCTACAGCTGAACCGATAATGATATAACTTTCATTAATAGGTAGAAAACTTTTCAAGGAGTAATCTGGTGTATAATTTATCTCGGAAAGGGACTTCTGCACAGGCATTGTCGAGAGCAAAATCTACTTAAAATAAGGATATTTTATTCTCCCACATAGAAATTGGGGTGTGCGCAGACGATCCTAAGTGCCTCAAATCTAAATTTAACAATAAATAGGTACAATTAAACCGAACAAGTGAAGGATGAGAATCAATCTAATATTTTTGTCTTGCCAAAGTTGCTGGGAGTGCGAAGTTTCATGCAAACCGATGTTAATTAACTTCACATCAATCAACACCATCCCTTGGGAGTAGACAATTAATGTCAGTTATAATTGGTATTAGTACTAGTAATTAAACAAAAGTACGCACTTGACAAGCGAAATCTAAGTCAAAATTTCTTATATTTCTTGCTGCAAAATATTCTGTAGGAAATTTAACGCCATCTTGGATTTTCTCGTGGTTTTCGTAGCTAAAATCATTAATAAATAAAAGTTAGCCGTGGGTAAGTTGATAGCTGCGTCCGATGTTCGACGAGTTTATTCTCACGAACATGTTATATACAGAACAAGATGCATTGGCAAAGATGCACGATGGCTGAAGTTAGAATTAAAATTCAGAAGTGGTAGGAAATCATTACCGAAGACAAAGACTTAACCGGCATACAATGATTTAATAACAATGCAATAAAATAAGACGCCATACGCCAACAAATCACACGTCCTCACA
This sequence comes from Sphinx pinastri, assembly GCA_947568825.1. Taxonomy (NCBI): domain Eukaryota; kingdom Metazoa; phylum Arthropoda; class Insecta; order Lepidoptera; family Sphingidae; genus Sphinx; species Sphinx pinastri. Next base: position 7,103,667 of record OX387620.1, read on the forward strand.
AGTCGCTTCGACCGTCGGCATACTTGTTAAACATTAAATATTGCAATGCAATGCAATCAGCCCTGTATTATTTACTGCCCATTGCTGAGCACAGGCCCCGTCTACTACTGTGGGTTAGGTCTTAATCCACTACGCTGGCCTAGTACGGGTTGGCAGACTTTACATACCCTCGAGATTCTTATGGAAATATCTCAGGTATATAGGTTTCCTCACGATATTTTCCTTCACCATTAAAGCGAACGATAATTGATAAACAATACACACTTAACTTCGAAAAGTCAAATATGTGTGCCTTGGGTTTGAACCTCCGGACATTGTCTCGGCAGTCCGTTCCACTCCCAACTAGGCTATCGCCGCTTTTTATGAATATGCTTAATAAAAAATAATCTTGCTTCTAATTCCAGACAAGGACATCTCGATAAAAAAAGAATGGGAAACAACGAGCGCTTTCGATTTCGCATCGGTTGAAGTATTTGTATAGTCCGCAAGAATTGCTCTCGAAATCGAGTTTGGGGTAACAATAACGTCAAATACTTTGGGTCCGGTATTCTAACTACATAACATGGGACTTCTGTAAATGTCTGACTGTTATTGTTTTAATTGTTTATTTTAACGTGGGATGGATAGGTCATAAGTTTTCTTTGTCCATTAAGATCCAGATTACCTTTGCATTCCTGTGGGATGGAGGATGGTTATGTCGAACAGATCTTCCGACTCAGTTGTCATACCGTGGCCCGATTTACTTCAAAAATGTGTGTTCGTGCAAAGTAATTGCATTGTAGCCTTAATATTTATTTACCCAATATGTACTAACAACAAGAAAGATGCCGAATGGGTATTGTTAAAACCCACTCACCCCCCAGTGGTGGTAGCGATAAAACATTTTTCACCAGGATAAAAAAAATTGTTAAAAGTGGGTATTTTTCTTTTAAATATGCAAGTCGTCTATATTAACTGTACGCTTCAGGAATCTCGAGAATTGAACCCCTAACAATGTCTGCTTTGTCCAAGGCTGTTCCCTTTATTTGAAGTCGGTTCTCCTCACTAGCTTGCGCCAGTTTTATCTATCCTGGGTTGTCACATCTGGTAATTGAACTATCTTGAGTTATCTCTTTATATTAGACCACCAGGTCGACGACGAGCCTCTGCCTCTTTTCTCTTCTGGCAGGTTTAAGGCAACTTGTACCACTTGGTCTTCGCTGCGCCTCATTATATGGCCCCCTAACAATGTATGACGTTTCAAATAAGTTTTTTTTTATAACATTGAATAACGAGATGAGCATGCCGTTCGCCTGATGGTAAGCGATACGACCACCCATAAACAGTAGCAACACCATCCTGCAACTTGAGTTATGAAGTACTGTGTGGCACTCCATTGCGCTCGTCATCCTGAGACATAAGATGTTAAGTCTCAGTATGTCCAGTAGTTACACTGGCTACAATGTCCTTCAAACCGAAACACAACATGCACACTGCTGCTTGGCGGTAGAAATAGACATTGCGGTGGTACCTACCCAGTCGGACTCTTACATATGAGAGACCTCCCACCAGTATCAAAGTCAGTATCAAAGTCCTCAAAAGCAGTAATATTAAATTTCAATTTGCTGTTACCTCTTGTGTTTGATCGTAAAATGTTTCTTTCTGCTCGATCTGAACTATCATCCGCTAAAAGGTTTACGTGACTTGATTTCGTTATATTTGATTATGATAATGCTTAGGCAGTCTAGATACAAGTTTACAATACTACTAAGTACTTACTTAAATATTTTTTCGTTCTCTTTATTTAGAAAACATTTTATAGTTTTTATAAGATTGCCTTGGTGGCGTAGTTGTACGGTACGACTGCAATGCTGAGGTCTCGGGTTCGATCCCCGGGTCGGGCAAAGTGATATTGGATTGAATTTTTTTAATCAGTATCAGCTCGGAGTTTGGAAATTGTGCCCGATATGGCGATAGGCTCGCCGCCTATCACATCATGGGACGGAATACGCATGGCGAAAATTGGATGCACTAGTTGCGCCTCTGCCTAACCCTTCATGGATAAAGGGCTTGAGTGTGTATGTATGTATGTATGTATGTATGTATGTAGAATGTAGATATACCTATCATGATTCATAGTTGATACTAAAACTCATATTTTTCATAAGGTATTCACTTAGCTTAACGAAACATTATACTCAAGTGAAACATTACTTACTACTTAAAAATATGAACGCGCTCCATCTAGCATTTTTCTACGTCATTCCAATGGCGAACTATCGATTTACCCCCACAGTGATATTAACTAACCTGTTTTAAATTTAACTCGTAATATCCGATGTTATCCATTTACAATAGATATTGTTACGCCCTAATAGCCCTAAAGGACAAAATACGAAGGTATAAATACGTACTTAAGTTCAGAAATGTCTTCGATACGTTAGGAAATGTACCCTCATATTTCGACGCTATAACCGTGCCATAATGAAGACAAACAATGTACGTTTGCTTTTTGTTACTTTGTTTTTCATTCATTGTGATGGAGATGAAAATAAAGCGATTTGATTGCTAATACTTTTTATTTTGTACGGAATCAACAATCGTCTTTTATTTGAACTTTTTAGCGTAGACTTGCATACGAGACAGCGATGTTAAGTAATCTAATCCAAATATCCAGAATTATACCAGAAGGATCATAAACCCCATATTTTTTATTGCAATTCCAAGAAAGCATGCCGCTCGCCTGATTGTTAGGAATACGAACGCCCACAAACAGTAGCAACACCATACAGAACTTTAAATAAAATAGTAGGTACTGCGTGGTACTTATCAGCGCGCGCCACCCTGAGACAAGACTACCAATGATTTGTTTAGAAATTTATTGGAAAGAAGAAGGGTGTCTTCAAACCTCACCACCACACATCACCAACTTACCACCAAGACGCATACGTCACGTTGGCGATCTGTGAGACAAATCAATGCCCCAGTCGCGCCGGCACATTCTTATTGTAGAATTATATGTCTACATCGTCCCTCTTGTAAAACCAAAATCCATTTAAGTTTGTCTAAATATGGCGGCACACCTAATATGATTGCCGACCTTGACATACCAGCCAGGCCACTAGCATATATTCTGGAGACGAATCTGTTAGGCACCGAGGCACCTAACATTGATTTGCGCTGGATTGCGTGAAAATAAGAACACCACGTGACAGGTAAAATTGGGAATTTATTAATTAAGAAACAATTGGTACAGCGTACAGTGATATGGAGGCGTGCACCCAGCGTGGGTACGATATGCACCGTATATTTTCCCGTGTTTCTTTCTTGCAGACTTCTTCCAGGTTTCTTGCTGACTTCTTCCAGGTTTCTTGCTGACTTCTTCCAGTTTTCTTCTAGTTTTCCTTTTGTCGCTTGCTCGAACTGGCTCGAATATCTTGACGACCGGGCTAGCTTAAGTGGTTCGGGGCTATCCCATAGGGAGAGCCCCGAATTTCAGGCCGTGTTTGGTGGCCGTTACGTGTTATGTAACGCGTACATATTTACTCGTTACGGAGTAATCTGATGTTTGCCCTAAACTATTGATGCCTGGGCATATAGGCATCAAGGGACTCTATTAAGCTACATAACATAATATCTCCTATGTGCGCTACGGAAAAGGTTATTTACATTTCTTATACTAAGTTTACATTCGATCGGCGCACAAAGGAGACAATTTGATTGATAAAGTCATCAATCCTATACATATAACGACCCCGCTACCTTAGCGGGGTAGGCAAAACCCTACTCTAAGTGACCGCGCCTAGTTACATGCCGGTAGGTTGATACCGCGCATGCGGGGGCGTGATAACGTTATGGGTGATAAGACACGGTTTGACTCGTGTTCTCGCTCATCACCCATCTCGCTCAGATCGTGTATGACCTACTGCGCAGGCGTTGAAGACGCGCATGCGCTGTTTAGTGTATGCGTCCTGCATATATTAAGTTTCTAAAAATAAACTATTCATCAAGCCCTGCCCCGAAAGGGGCAGGCAGAAACATTAATCGTTACAAGCTAAACAATTAGACAATTATCATCAAGCCCTGCCCCGAAAGGGGCAGGCAGAAACATTAATTGCTAAAATGATAATTTATAAATAACTATCGTCAATCACTGCCCCGAAAGGGGCAGGTAGAGACATTACTTGTTGGAATAAAAACTATGTTCAAGCACTGCCCCAAAAGGGGCAGGCAAAAGTGTTAAATGCTTTTTATTTACTTAATTCTACACTTAACAGCTATTACAAATAAAAACTATCACATTCTACGTCTTGAGCTATTATAAACTATTACATAAAGAGTACTACTTACATGGTTCACTAACTGTCACATAACACATACACGCAATTCACTGTTCATCTTGCACAGAATCTGTTAATTTTTCACTTTAAAAGTAACTCGTCAAGACATGCGAGACTCTTATTACTAAACGTGTAATTAAAAACTCGGTATCCACTGTCTTTTGTTTAAAAAAGCTCTTGTGAGTTAATACCGCCATTTTGTCCATGCATACCACGAAACAACAAGTAAGGTAATATTATGTTCCAGTACTTCGAGTACATTACTGGTGTTTTTTTTTTTTTTTTTTTATTGCATTGAATGACGAGACGAGCATGCCGTTCGCCTGATGGTAAGCGATACGACCACCCATAAACAGTAGCAACACCATCCAGCACCTTGACTAACAAAGTACTGTGTGGCATTCCACTGCGCTCGTCACCCTGAGACATAAGATGTTAAGTCTCATTATGTCCAGTACTTCGGCCTAACCTACCAAATTTATTATTTAGAACTACCAATTTGTTCGTTACGACTTTAATATATTTTAATTAACATGTTCGTATTCATATTCTTATCGTACATTAATAAAATCCTCACATATTTTCGAGACAAACATCATGCAATAATTAAAGCCATAAAAGCAAATTGCGAGCAATTTTTGTTAACAAAAGTTTATCTCAAACTACAATACGCATTCAGTACAATGCAAATGGTTATCCTAATAACTGACCCAATCGAACCCGTATCAAGTGTTCTTATTAGATTTGATTGTATTACAGATAATACAAACTCCACTACACTGCAATATTGAAGCTACATAATTTTTCTCGAACATTCCGAGAGAGTCAGCGACGGTTATGAATATTGAGAAGATGTCAAACGGCCGTAATCCTTAGTCTAAATTGAAATTAGAAGCTGTCCCAAATATTAATTGTTGCGCTAACCGAAATTGTTAGGGATTCTACTACTGTCTGTTTATTTAATTTATTTACGTAGACTCTTAATTCCCTACTTAAAGTGAATCAAGGAAAAAATGCAGTCGTCAAATTTGGTGGATAAAAAATATTTTTATGCCTATTATATTATATTTTACTGCCTCGGTGGCGTAGTTGTATTACGGTACGACTGCAAGGCTGAGGTCTCGGGTTCGATCCCCGGGTCGGGCAAAGTGATATTGGATGTTTCTATTCAGTATCAGCCCGGAGTCTGGAATTTGTGCCCGATATGGCGATTGGCTCGCACCCTATCACATCATGGGACGGAATACGCTTGGCGAAAAGTGGGTGCACTAGTTGCGCCTCTGCCTACCCCTTCGGGGATAAAAGGCGTGAGCATGCGTAAATAATATTTTTACATAGGTATTACTTACCGTACATGCTGAGATTATATGACCATACCTGAAAAAACACAATAAAAAGTAATAACCATAAATTGTAACGTTTTACTAAAAGAAAATGCAATACATTAATATTAAAAAGAAGTTAAGTTAAACATGAAGGAATTGCAATCGCTAGCTGAATATTGATGTCGGGGCCTCACTCTAACCAATATGTGTTCTATGCATAAGTAATGAAGAAAATACAGAAACTAGATTCAAGCTGACGATAAATATTGACATCAAACATTTACGCTATCTATTGTCAAATATCGAGTGTGTTGGAACATAATGATATATAGAGGAGATTGGGGAGAATGAAACATTCCGACAATATGTGATGTCGGTAGATTGGGGAAATTAATAAATTTGTTATTGCGATATTAGTATTATGTTTGATACATAACATCTCTGTATATTGGACAAATGGACATCTTCGTTGTTTTATTACGACAAAATACTATTTGAATACCAAAGTTAATTTAAAAACCTTCAATGGTTTATGCATTTTCCTATAACAAACAGTAAAACATACATACATTAAAATAATCTTATAAGTATAAGTCGCTAGTGTCTCCGATAAAGAAAAAACAGAATCTATACGAATATTATAAAGCTGATGAGTTTGTTTGGTTGAACGCGCTAATGTCAGCAACTACTGAGCATATTTTGAAAAATCTTTCACTAATAGGAAGCTACATTACTCCTGAATGCTATAGGCTACTTTTAACCCGGGAAAATATTTTTATCCCGGTAAAACTTTTTCACGCGGGCGGAGTCGCGAGCATTACTAGTATCTGATAAAGCTAAAAAGAAGTTTTAAATAAATTGCCCGATTACGAGAACACTAATTAAATAAGGCATTAAAGAATAAACAAAAAGTATTTTTTAATTGTAAATCCTACTTTTGTCTCCATTGTAATTCGCAGCATTTCATTTGCGCTGTCACCGCATTAATGCCGTGACAGTATCAATTAGTGACCATTTCTCTTCCCTTTATATAGACCTAAATTAGTACGGAATGTAGTTCAATCGAAAATAACTAGCTAAATGTATAAACAAGTGTGGTACATAGGTTTAAAGTGGCAGGTCATGCTGCAGACCAGTTTTTAAAGTGTGATTGGGCTTTTACGAGACTTTACTGTCTCGAAGAAAACCAGTGGGAAGTGAAGGAACCCTAAAAATACGCATCTTTAGTTATAGTCCAGAGATGATACACAAATTAAATGGAACAAATCACTTTTAGACAAAGAGTTCTAAGATTAAATAGAGCGGACATTGGGAAAATTTTCACACAAAAATTTTGAGCTTGTTCGTCAGTAACTCAATCTACCGTGAAATAGCAAAACACCTATGTAAAAGGCAACATGCTTCAGGTTTTTGAACGATAGATAGCGCAAAATAAAAGGATATCAAGATATCGATGATTTGCAGTTATCGATATTTGAAAACTAAAAAGTTTTTTTTTTTTTTTATTGCATTGAATGACGAGACGAGCATGCCGTTCGCCTGATGGTAAGCGATACGACCACCCATTAACAGTAGCAACACCATCTAGCACCTTGAGTTACAAAGTACTGTGTGGCATTCCACTGCGCTCGTCATCCTAAGACATAAGATGTTAAGTCTCATTATGTCCGGTAGTTATACTGGCTACAATGTCCTTCAAACCGAAACACAACAGATTAATATATTGTATTGTAGTATAACGTGTGTATTGTTTATTAATTATCGTTCGCTTTAACGATGAAGGAAAACATCGTAAGGAAACCTACATACCTGTGAACTCTCCATAAGATTTTCGAGGGTATGTGAAGTCTCCCAACCCGCACTAGGCCAGCATGGTGGACTAAGGCCTAACCCCTCTCAGTAGTAGAAGATAAGCTGTTTATTTTCTGACCTCATTATGTATATAAAGGTAAATATTATTTTGGTTTGGGGTGGTTTTTGAAGTTGTTTCATTTTCCCATTGATTGATATTGAGTTATCGCTGTCTTGATATAGGGTACATATTAACAGCTTGAATGCGGAATATTTTTTTAAGTCTACAAACAACAACAATATAATCAGCCCTGTATTATATACTGCCCACTGCTGAGCACGGGCCTCTTCTACAACTGAGAGGGTTAAGGCCTTAGTCCACCACGCTGGCCTAGTGCGGGTTGGCAGACTTCACATACCTTCGAAACTCAGAGTACTTCTCAGGTATGCAGGTTTCCTCACGATGTTTTCCTTCGCCGTTAAAGCGAGCGATTATTTACAAAGAATACACACATCACTTTTTAGAAAAGTCAGAGGTGTGTGCCCTTGGGTTTTGAACCTGCGGACATTCGTCTCGGCAGTCCGTTCCACTCCCAACTAGGCTATCGCCGCTGTTTTTATCTATACTCGTCAAATGCTAAATGCTCGAAGATACTCATAAATAAATATTAATAAAATGAATACTATCTACATTAACTGTTTAATACGAAATAATCTTATTAAAATTTGTGAAACAGGCTCTAAGTATAGTAACAATAAACACTTATCTAGTACCCATTTCGTTGTGCCTGGGCTATCGGCTAGGCACTCAGCCTATTGGTGAAAGTGCTCTCCAAAACACTTATTAGTTGAAGTAATGAGTCCTCAATTTCGCAGCTGCGTACAAGAGTGTAATTGAAACACTAAACAAGTCTAATATTTTCATCTAAAAAAATACAGTTCACAGTAATCGACAAATAAAAATAATGTCACAAAGTGTTTATGCTTGGAATTAACTTTTTTTTAGGTGCCGGACAGACACTGTCAACTTGTTACCGAGAAACACTACACTATTATGAAACTGACAGTTAGCAACTTCAACAATGGGCAATAACATCTGCACGACGCTTAGACTAACCGCTAGACTCTAGATGAATATAGGCTGTATGTCTTACCGCACATGGCCTACACACGATATCCACTAAACTATAGAGTAATTTCGTTTCAGAGTATTTTTGTACTTTGTAGAGGAACTGCATTTGTTTTTATTGCATTGAATGACAAGACGAGCATGCTGTTTGCCTGATGGTAAGCGATACGACCACCGAAAAACAGTAGCAACACCATTCAGCACCTTGAGTTACAAAGTATTGTGTGGCATTCCACTGCGCTCCTGAGACATAAGATGTTAAGTCTCATTATGTCCAGTAGTTACACTGGCTTCAATGTCCTTCAAACCGAAATACAACAGTGCATGCACACTGCTGCTTGACGGTAGATAATAGGCATTGCGGTGGTACCCAGCCAGACGGACTCTTACATATGAGAGACCTACCACCAGTAAAAACATACACACTTGTCGCTGGTGATAGGCACACACTACAAACCGCCGCTTCTCGTTTCCTATGACCATCACTGGTTACAAAATGTTACATACATATATACACACTCACGCCTTTCATCTCCGAAGGGGTAGGCAGAGGCGCAACTAGTGCACCAACTTTTCGCCGTGCATATTATGTCCCATGATGTGATAGGGGTAAGCTTATCGCCATATCGGGCACAAATTCCATGCTCTAGGGTGATACTGATTATAAAAACCCAATATCACTTTGCTCGACCTAGGGATCGAACCCGAAACCTCAGCATTGCAGTCGTACCGTAATACAACTACGCCACCGAGGAGCAGTTACAAAATGTTAACCCAATATACCACTGCAAGGAATAAGTTACGAAAAATTTTCGACTTTCAACACTTATGTCGACTACCGACACCTATGTCGGCCACAGACCGCAAAGCGTCATCGCACGCATCTGCTTGTAATGCCTTCCATATTCAGATATCTGTGTTTTGTGGTTTTTGCAAGTTGCCCGTAGGTGCGAGCAATCGATGTTTTCTAGAAAAATCTTTTTATGCAATTGTTTAATTAATTGACGAACGAAACGTGACAAAATCAAATAGCTTATTATAACAGTCTAAAAATTAATTTAGGCTGCATTGTATGTATGTATGATTGCCTCGGTGGCGTAGTTTTTTTTTTATGATATAGGGGGCAAACGAGCATACGGTTCACCTGATGGTAAGTGATCACCGCCGCCCATGAACATCTGCAATACCAGGGAGCACAGAGATGCGTTGCCGGCCTTTTAGTGGTATTACGATACGGCTTCAATGCTGGGGTCTCGTGTTCGATCCCCGGGTCGGGCAAAGTGATATTGGATTTTTCTATTCAGTATCAGCCCAGAGTCTGGAATTTGTGCCCGATATAGCGATAGGATCGCCCCCTATCACATCATAGGGGGTATACGCACGGCGAAAAGTGGATGCACTATTTGCGCCTCTGCCTACCCCTTCAGGGACAAAAGGCGTGAGTGTGTGTGTGTATGTTAGTCCTTTAAATTCTGTATTAAGTTATTACTCAGTCCCCTAATCCTTTGATGAGTCATCAACGCTATGACTGTTATCGCCCTACAATACGGGGAAACGTGGACAAGCAATTAAGCAGGCCGACATAATTACAAGGACCATCGACGGATACTCGCGTCTCTCATCGGATGACATTATACCTAGATCACAGTCTGTGCTGGTCAAACACTTCAGTCGTCAGAGTTTAATCAATATCCTAATAATACTATAAACGCGAAAGTCTGTGAGTATGGATGTATAGATGTTTGTTACTCTTTCACGCAAAAACTAGTGAACGGATTTCGATGAAATTTGGCACACATGTAGATTATGTCCTGGATTAACACAAAGGCTACTTTTTATCCCGGGAGAATATAAAGTGGGTCTTTAATCCCGGGAAAACTCATTCACGCGGGCGGAGCCGCGGGCATAAGCTAGTAAGACATAATTGTTTATTTAAAAAGCATCACGTCATTTTCCCTTTCCGCGGATTACTTTAATACCTACCGCGAATTAATTTGATACCTACCGCGGATTAATTTGATACCTACCGCGGATTAATTTGATACCTACCGCGGATTAATTTGATATCGACCGCGGATTACTTTGATAACACCCGCGAATAAAAATTATATCGTCCGCGGAATCCGTTTCATATCACCCGCGAGGTAGGTATGAACCACGAATTTGTTCATGGTCTACGGTTCCCTTAAGCTTGTACTTTTTCCCTGTTCGTTGTGCTTTTAACTTTCTACTTTCTATCGGCTATCCTTTTTTTATTTGAAGGATGCAAAGGTCTTTGTCGCGTATTTCTATTAACTCGTGTTTCTACGCAAAAGCCGTTTAAAATTACTTAATAGTTACCCTTTACGCATTACGAGCATTGTTTATGATAGATAAAGCAACATTTTCCCTGTTTCGTTGTGTTATTGACTTTCTACTTTCTATCGGCGACCCTTTTTTATTTGAAGGATGCAAAGGTCTTTGTCTCGTATTTCTATTAACTCGTGTTTCTACTTAAAAGCCTTTTAAAATTACTTAATAGTCGCCCTTTACGCATTACGGGCATTGTTTATTATAGATAAAGCAATCGTTACAATACACCATACCTTTCTCAAATTCTAGGTAAAACCCTTTGGGTCTTCTCATTGTCATAATAATTACGGTTCCCATTATTCACATTACCTGATATTACGTATTCAACGGAACATTTAAGGTGAAAGTCGAAACATGTTGGATCTTGTCTGCAAGGAAACAATACTCCCTCTCCATATAAAAGACCGACTCAAAATCACATGGTATCGTATTCCACTCTGTGCTCTGCTCGAAGTGTGATCTCCAGTTGTGTGTAACAGTGAAGTGATAGTAAAATTGTGAAATAGTTAAATAGTGAAAGTGTTATAAAAATGAATGTAAGTACCTTTATATACTTTGATCTAAAAGTGTTGTAACCAGATGTTTCATTAATTGTTTATGCCATGTGTTGTCCACCAGGTTAATACATTTTAGCTATCTTTGATGTCTTATTAATTTATCATTGTTACTAATGTGTAAATGTATACTTCGCATACCTATAAGTATTTATCATACAGTACTTACTTAATCGATAATTAAAACAGTTTCATTTCATTTTGTTACAGTTTTCTGAAAATACTTTTAAAAACTACTATTATGCTGAAGAAATCGACGAACCTAGTGATGAAGAAGGTACACTCGCTTTTAAAGTAAAAAAAGCGATAATAGCAAATAAAAGACCGATCGAATGCAACAGCATTGATGAGTTCTTCGAAAAACCAAAAAAGAAGAAGACAACAACAAGAAAGTCATCCAGTGTTGGTCGATCGACGAGCGGGGGTGTTTCATACATCCGATCAAACAGCGATGACAACAGTTCTGCATCACATCTCATAAAAATTGAGGTGTATGAAGTGAATAAAATAAAAAACATCGCACCGACGGAACATTGGAAACACGCTGATGTGCGAGTTAAATATTACGCGGAAAACGACAGTGATAAGAACTTGCAAAGTGTCAAGGACACTATATACAATATAACTAAACAGTTGGCTAGTAAGGACGATTGTGTGAAATATTTTATAGACACAGACAAATGAACAAAAGTGTCAGTGCGTGTCAATGTTTTAATATCATAACTTTAATCATATGCTTTGTACTACTATTATTGAAATAAGAAACTATTATTGTATTAACTGTACTTAAGAATCTACCTGTTTAAATTTAACTTACATTGTATTGTATTTAAACTTTGTACTCTTTTAAGTTACATACTTAATAGATTAATTTGTTTTTGATTCTAGAACTCTTTGTGAATTGTGTTATTGCTAAGTATTATTGTAAATAGTTATAAGTCTTTTTAGTGTTTTTTCATGCTCATGCTTACGATTGTAAAGTTATTGGGAACATTCATAAATTGTTTGGAAAAAAGTGGATAGCTTAGAATGTAATTACATTGTTTTGGGTAGTATATAAGCGTTGAAATAACTTTTAAAAATACTGAGACATTCCTTACCATGGATACAAGCTGTGATTTATACAACATGGAACTCGTCGCACTTCTCGAAAACATCGAATCAATGGATCTGATGTCATCGCAATACGACAAAGAACTGTACGAGCTCTGTGATAAAATGGAACAAAGACAAGTTGAAACGTGAGTAAAACATTTTTTATTATTTTAAGACTAGTTGCAACATGTTTTGGGAATCCATGAAGAGGGGATACACTTAAAGTATTTATAATGGTTCGAACATCTTGCACAATCATTCAACTTGTTTCTTCCGTTTATATTTTTAACATTGAAGTGCAACCAAAATGTACCACTCACTTGATATTTCTAGTTTATCTCAGAGTGAGATTGCAAGTTTCGATAAAAAGATAATTTTACATAAATATCATCGTTTCATACGGTTTTGGTATATATTAAATGTTTTGCCAGAATCAATGTTGGGAGATCCTGATATTTCTCCTTATTATACACCATGTAGTGGACATAAAATCTCAAAACAAACTCACCCCGATGAGGATGATATTGATGGTGTATTATCAATGAAAGCATATTGTTTGCAGTGTAAATAACAAATAATGTTAGTATCTATTTAAATAATAGAAACATAGTAGCATATTTATTTCGTGAGATAACATTTTTTTAACAGTTTTCTTATCCATCAGATCTATGCAGAATGGAGAAGGCAGCAGGAAAAGATTAGCGCCAACTGAATTGTTTGAAGAGGATCCATTAAAGAGAAGAAAAAATATTCATCTTGAAGCTCCTTCGACATCTACATCGTCGCTGGATAACATTTTAAATGTAAGTACAGAACAGCATAATGATAAAATTGAATGTCCTGAGTGTCACATATATGTATCAAAAAAATATATGACCAGTCACTATAAGAGCAATAAACATAAAAATAATTTAATTAGAAGAGATAATAATCTACCTAATGTTCAATTCATTGATAGTGCTTTCGGTAATAGAATTATTACATATCGAGTGAAATCTAGTTTAGTTTCTGATACACAGCTTGAATCACCTGAATTATTTTTACAAAATATTAAAAAAATAATTTATACATTACTAGAACGATCTATCTTAGAATATTCTGTTGTAAAAGTTAATTTTATTCTCAATGCGGATTTCACACAAGAAACAAAAAATCTACACAATGTTTTTGATTTTCAAATTTCAAACTATCTTGTTTGTCAAGGTGATGACAAAGATATTATTTTCTCATCTATAATTACCGAAATAACAAACAAAATGACCAATTTCCAAAAAAAAGGTAGTGGATGGAGTTTAGTTAAAATAAATCACTTGGATATGAATGTCAACAAATTTAACCCATTGCGTGGATCTTCATACATAGACCTACCGTTAGATATAAAACATAAGAAAGCTGTAATCAATGTTCAAAATAACGATCACGAATGCTTTCGTTGGGCAGTTTTGTCAGGATTATTTCCAGCTACTCATAGTTCCAATAGGGTATCATCTTATATAATACACAAAAACAAACTAAAATTTGATAACCTATCGTTTCCTATAAAAATTAATGACATCCATAAGTTTGAAAAATTAAATAGTATAAGTATTAATGTTTTTGGATTACAATATGATTCAATAAGCAAATCAAATAAAGTTGTGGGTCCATTACACTTTACGAAACACCGTAAAAATACTCACTTAAACTTATTGTATATATCTCAAGGTTCTAAAGGTCATTTCTGTTATATTAAAAACCTCTCGAGATTATTATCTAAACAGTTATCGACTTCTGAACATGCAGTTCATATTTGTGATGGGTGTTTATTAAATTTCACGTTATTAGATAATTTAAAACGACACCAAGAAAATGACTGTTTCAATGTGTGCACAAATTTACCATCGGAAAACGATAGAAAAAGAAACTGGTTTAATGAATTAATACCATCAAACCACATTTCATTTAACAACTATGAACGTAAATTAAGAGTTCCATTCGTTGTGTATGCTGACTTTGAAGCATTTTTAAAACCAATAGAGAGTTGTTCTAACAATCCAAATCAATCATCAACTGTTAATATTCAAAAACATGAAACGTATAGTTTTGGGTATTATGTTAAATGTTCTTATGATGATAATCTTTCAGTATATAGGTCTTATACAGGGCAAGATTGTGCGCTAAAATTTATGCAATTCATTTACGCAGATTTAGAAAATATTTGTAAAAAGAATTCTTTTGTCAAATCACCATTACCGTTAACTGAAGAAAATAAAATAAATATCAATCAAAGTGAGTCTTGTTACATTTGTGCTACTAAATTAAACGTGGATAGAACAATATCTTATAATTGGCATACTGGTGCATATGAAGGTGTAGCTCATAGAGTATGCTCTCAGAAATACAAAGCTCCTAATTTTGTGCCAGTGTTTTTACATAATTTAAGTAATTATGACGCTCATTTCATAGTGCATGGTCTTGATTTCGAGAAAGGTGACATTGAACTTATTCCTGAGAACAAGGAAAAATATATTTCTTTTTCTAAAGTTTTACAAATCAATAACAGAGTTATAAAATTACGATTTCTTGATTCTTTTAAATTTATGTCAAGTAGCCTTAACAAATTAGCTCAGAACTTATTACTTGAACAATTTCGTGAACTCAAATTAAAATATCCATGTGAAGAAGATTTTAAACGTTTAATAAGAAAAGGTGTTTATCCATACGAATACATGACGACATTTGATTCTTTAAAAATAACTTCTCTTCCCACTCGCGATCAATTTTATAGTTCTTTAAATGATAGTCACATTACAGAAAGTGAATACCATCATGCTCAAGACGTGTGGAATCATTTTAATTGTAAAAACATGGGTGAATATTCAGACCTGTATTTAAAAACAGATGTATTGTTGTTAGCAGATATATTTGAAAACTTTAGGGATGTCTGTCTTAAAACATACGGTTTAGATCCTGCCCACTATTATGCAGCACCTGGTTTAAGTTGGGATGCTATGTTAAATTTTACCAAAATAAATTTGGAACTTTTAACAGATATCGACAAGGTTACGTTTATAGCGAATAATATTCGGGGGGGTATATCACAATGCAGCAATAGACATGCAGTGGCAAATAACATGTTTATGTCGGAATACGATTCAGATAAACCATCTTCATTTTTGATGTACTTAGACGCAAATAACCTTTATGGTTGGGCTATGTCCCAATGTCTCCCAACAGGCAAATTTGAATGGGTCGATATAAATACAGATTTTAATATAGCCGATGATGCCAAACATGGTTTAATTTTGGAAGTAGATTTAGAATATTCAAAAAATTTACATGATTTTCATTCAGATTTTCCATTTTGTCCAGAAAACGTATGTTTAGGAAACAGCAAAGACAGGAAACTGATCCCAAATTTAAAAAATAAAAAAAAATACGTCATTCATTATAGAAACCTTAAGCAATGTTTAAAAAATGGTCTCCGATTGGTTAAAGTACATAGAATTTTAAAATTTGAACAATCCGCGTGGTTGAAAAGTTACATAGACTTGAATACTCATATGCGTTCATTAGCCACTTCAGATTTTGAGAAAGATTTTTTTAAACTTATGAATAATTCTGTTTTTGGTAAAACAATGGAAAATGTAAGAAAACGAGTTAATGTCAAATTAATTAATCATTGGTTAAATCGTGGCAAAACTCAAGGTGCTCAATCTTTGATAGCAAGACCAGAATTCCATAGTTTATCTATATTCTCAGAGAGCTTAGTTGCAATACAATTAAATAAAACTAACGTTTTATATAATAAACCAATTTACCTCGGTTTTTGTATTTTAGATATATCTAAAACATTACTATACGATTTCCATTACGATTATATGAAAATGAAATATCAAGATAATATTAAGTTACTATATACTGATACCGATAGCTTAATATATCAAATATTTACGCAAAATTATTATGCTGATATAAAACTTGATTTAGTCAACTACTTTGATACGTCCGACTATCCACCAAATAATCAATATGGTTTACCATTATTGAATAAAAAACGGTTAGGTTTTTTAAAGATGAAAATAACGGTAAAATTCTTAAAGAGTTTGTAGGCCTTCGCTCTAAAATGTATGCAATGGATGTGCAGAATAAATGTATATGTAAAGCAAAAGGGATTAACAAAAGTGTAACAAAAAAATTTTGTCTTACCGATTATAAATCATGTTTATATGAAAAGAAAACGCAATACAGTGAAATGATAAGATTTAAATCAATTAAACATGCTATATATACACAAAAAATTAATAAAATATCTTTATCACACAATGACACAAAACGTTATTTAATAGAAAATTCAACAGATACTCTTGCATGGGGTCATTATAAAATAAAGGACATTTGATTTTATCAACGATTTCTGTACAACGAAAATATGTATGTTCATGTGTGTGTGTGTGTTTTAATTGTGGTTTTTAATAATTTAAAGTTCTGTCTTTATTATGTACTATCTTTTTTTTTATTTTTTTACTATGACAACTGTTTTGTATAATATCATGAAAAATTTGATGTAAATTTTAATGTATGTAGTTAGTTATTTGTTATACCTGATTTAACTTTATTTTATAATAATTTTCTTACTGTAATATTTTTCAAAACAGCTATGAACTGTATGTGATCATTTTTCAAAGTATTTGTGTATGTAATCTTTGTATATAAAACAAAATCAAATATAATACATTCAATCGTAACTTCTAGTTTTATTCATTCCGAAACGCTTTTCGAGATCACACGTGCATTTAAAAATGTTTCATTTTTATCATCCTTTTACTGCCATAGTTGCAGGTCCAAGTGGATGTGGAAAGTCTAATTTTGTAACAAACTTTATTAAACATATTAATGAGGTGTGCAACACAAATTTTCATCAAATTACTTGGTGTTTTGATGAAATGCAGCCTTTATATAATTTACCAAATGTAAACTATTATCAGGGTATACCAGATTTGCATATGTTTGATGGAAAGGAAGCTAACCTTATTATTATCGATGATCTCATGAGGGAATCTGATGGTCGCATTGTTGACATATTTACCAAAGGTAGTCATCATAGGAACTTGAGTGTATTTTACATTACTCAAAATTTATTTCATCAAGGTAAAGGACAAAGAGACATTTCTTTGAATTCAAACTACATAATTTATTTTAAAAACCCACGTGATAAAACTCAAATACGTTACTTAGCACGACAAGTATCACCAGAAAATAGCAAATTCATAGAAGATGCTTACAGAGATGCTACAAAAGAAGCACATGGCTATTTGATGATAGATCTAAAACAAGACACTTTTGACATGTGTCGAATTAAATCAAAGATATTTCCATCTGATGGTCATTCTACAGTGTACATTCCCACAAAAGAGTTTAAATATGTCAAGAACCAACCAATACCCGTCATTTACAAATGATGGATCGACGCTTAAAGACGCATGAACACTTATTAAATGCTCTTTATAAACTTAAACCAAAACATCAACAAGCTCTTTTAAAAGTCTGTAACGAAAACGAAATTAATTTTATATGTGAATGTATTCATAACGTTTTACAAGGAAATATAAAACTTGAAGAAAAATCAAAGAGTAAACTAAAAAAGTATAAAAATCTACTACGAAAATTGGTACGTAAAAGTACAAATAAAATAAGAAAGAATATTATAGTTCAAAAAGGTGGTGCATTTCTTCCGATTATATTGGGTTCTATTTTGAGTGGATTGATAAGTGGACTAGTTTAAAAATGGAACACGCCAAAAAAATGCTGTTAGTTGATCCAAGCTTAATAGATAAGTTAAATCAAAAAAGAAATGAAAATCCTACCTCTCGTTTAGATAGTGAAATGGAAAAAATACTCGACAGTAATATGGATGATCGAAAAAAGTGTAAATTATACTTACAAATTTTACAAAGATATCTTCACTTTATGGAAGAAGATCGTCGTCCCATTGAACTCCCTATAATAACTTCAAATGACGATAACATTAAACCCACATCTGAAAGCTGGAAATTTTTTAATATAAATAATGATATCAAGAATAAAGATGTAGTTGTCAGTCAGACACTGAGTGATGAAGAGAAGCAACAAGAAAGTTTTACACTCGAAAAAAAACCTTCCTACTCAACAAAACAAATTTTAAATTTAATACCAAAAACATATGTAAAAAAAGGTGAGTTGTTATTGAATTCGGTGTCACTAAATAAAAACAAAATTTATTGGAATGATGCTGGCACAGTGATTGTAGATAATGAAGTGATTCCTAACAGTAACATTATCGATTTAGTAAGCGATACACTGCGACCATTAAAAAACAACGACCCACCTGGTTGGGAAAAATTTGCTAAAGCGTTAAAGGATTTAAAAGTACCTTTAACATATATTGGCAATCCAAAAAGACGTGAGTACATAGCTCGACTTCAAAACGCCATCGAAGAACAACCGCCACAAAACACAGAGGTATATTTGACGCCAACGAGCGAAGATAAACACGCAAATAAAATTAAGAAAAAGATTGATTGGGAAAAATGGACCCCTTATTAGAATTAGATCAAATTTATTATGATGTATCACACCCAGCTGGATATAGCAATATCGACAAATTATCAAAAGCTATGAAAGGTAAAATGAAAAAGGAAGAAGTTAAAAACTGGTTGCAATCCCAATCTACGTATACACTCCACAAACCAGTACATAGAAAATTCCCTCGGAACAAATACGTTCTCTCTAATCTCAATGAACTTTGGCAAGCTGACT
The DNA here is from genome assembly GCA_947568825.1 of Sphinx pinastri. NCBI lineage: Eukaryota > Metazoa > Arthropoda > Insecta > Lepidoptera > Sphingidae > Sphinx > Sphinx pinastri. The sequence goes on from OX387620.1 coordinate 7,123,009, forward strand.
TAAGCGACATGCGGACTTATTCTAAAGATAATAAAGGTTTCAACTACATTCTTTGTGTTATTGATGTTTTTAGTAAATATGCATATGCTAGACCCTTGAAAAAGAAAAATTCAGAAACCGTAAAAAAGTGTTTCGACAGTATATTTAATGAAGCTAATACTACACCCACTCACATTCAATCTGATAAAGGCACTGAATTTGTATCGAAAGATGTTCAAAGATACTTTAAAACAAAAAACATAAATTACTATACGACAAATAATCCAGACATCAAAGCAAGCATTGTAGAAAGATTTCAAAGAACGCTAAAAATGAAGATGTGGCGCTATTTTACACACAAGAATACACATAAATATATTGATATTTTGCAGAATTTGATACACTCTTACAATCATAGTTTCCATTCTAGTATTAAAATGTGTCCTTCAGATGTTAATTCTAATAATATAATGACAGTTTGGAGTAATTTATATGAAAAATCTGAAAAATCATCAAAAACTATACTACCTATGTTTCATGTCGGTGACCATGTCAGAATAACTAAATATAAACATGTATTCCAAAAAGGTTATGAATCTAATTGGAGCGATGAAATATTTGTGATTTCTTCTATAATAGAACGTACTCCGTGGCCCGTTTATACTATAAAAGATTTAGATGGTGAGGAGATAGTAGGAACGTTTTATGAACGAGAATTACAAAAGGTCATTTATGACCCCACCATTGAACACAAGATTGATAAAATAATTCGCTCTCGTTACTCTGGCAGCAGACAACAAGTGTTAGTTAAGTGGAAAGGTTATCCAAACAAATTTAATAGTTGGATTTTAGCTTCCAGTTTAAAAAAAATATGATTAAAGATTTTTATTTAACTTTACTTAGCAATAGTTCAATGGAATATTTTCCTGAGAACAAAACATCAATTTTTTCAACAAAATTACCCAAACCCATAATATTGGAAGGAGAATGGTGTGTAGGAATCGTTGAATTCCAATATCCATGCACCATGTTTACTGTTCAAGATCATGAGAATGTTATTTACATAACAAAAATCATGAAAATGCCCAATGAAGACAAACTATCTACAGTTTATTATAAGACCCACATACCTGCCACAAACTATGATAATATTAACCATATTTTATCAGCATTAAATAATATAAGAGAAAAAATCAAATTCCGCTACGATAATATATCTAAATTCGTTTCTGTTTCTGTGTTAGACGAATCAATAAAATCTGTAACATTATCTCCTAAACTAGGCTTACAGTTGGGATTTGAACCAAACAGAAACCTTGTTGAAAAGAATTTAGCTAAATGTCCAGCTAATTTACATTTAGGGTTACCATCTCAACTATTTGTTTACTGTGATATAGTTGAACCTCAAATTGTAGGTGATGTAATGACACCTCTTCTGAGAGTAATACCATTAGATCCTTCAAAATACATCTATGGTGCCAATAAAATGCATGTATTTTCACCTCCTCATTACTTATCGGTAATGCGAAGAGAATTCGATACCATTGAAATAGATATAAGGTCAAGCACCGGACAAAAGATACCATTTCAATTTGGAACGGTGTGTGTTAAACTACATTTTAAAAAATTATAATGCATTTTGAACGCTCCAACATGATATGTCCTTATCAACGCTATTATTCTCATCAGGCTGGTTCAGGTATAGGGGTGGTATATAAAGGGGCGCCTTATCAAAAAGGACATGGAATTGGTAGTTTTCTTGGGGGATTGTTTAGGTCAGTTTTACCATTATTATCTAGCGGTGTTCGAGCTGTTGGTAAAGAGGCATTGAGCGCTGGTGTTGGTCTATTGACAGATATGGTTAGTGCGCGACCAATGGAAGATTCAATAAAAGCACGTCTTAAAGAAGTTGGTTCCAACTTGAAACGCAAGGCTGATGAAAAAATAGATAAAATCAATATGTCTGGATCCGGATATATAACAAAACGAAAACGTCTACCTGGAGTCAGTCCGTCGTTGACCGCGAAAGTGAAAGCTCTAAAAAAATCAAAAATTACTCAAAAACAAATCAAGGACATATTTTCTAACAATTAATCAAAATGTCTTTTTTACATAGTCATTCATGTGAATGTATAAAGTCCGAATTGGATTTGTTTGCATTGCCGTCAACTCAAACTAGCATTGAAAGTGGAATTTGGATCCATTATAAACCAATTTCATCTCTTGCCGATGATGGTCCTATAGAATTTCAAATTCCTGGAGCAGGAGATGACTACATAGATTTATCTCATACGTTACTTCACTTGAAAGCGAAAATAGTAAATCAAGATAACACCAAACTAACCGCATCTACAGTCGTTGCTCCGGTGAATAATTGGTTGCACTCACTCTTCAGTCAACTTGATGTCTACTTAAATCAAAAACTTGTATCACCACCCAATAACACATATGCTTATCGTGCGTATATAGAAAACTTATTGAACTATGCTCCTGCAGCAAAAAAATCTCACCTCACCTGTGGTTTATGGTATGAAGATACAGCTGGAAAAATGGATTCCACCGATGATACTAATAAAGGATTTACTAAGAGGCAAGAATTAGCTAGTGAAAGTAAAGAAATGGAAATGATTGGTCACTTACATGGTGATTTATTCAATCAAGAAAAATTTTTAATCAATGGTGTTGATATATGTGTTAAGTTAATTCGTTCTAGAGAAAATTTCAATCTCATGGCCTCTACAGGTGACCTTAAATTAAAGGTATCTATTACGGATGCATCTTTGATTATTCGTAGAGCACGAATCAATCCCAGCGTGTTACTTGCTCATCAAAAGGTCTTAGCTTCTACCACAGCTAAATACCCCATTACTCGAGCTGAAGTTAAAGTTTTAACAATACCATCAGGTGTTCAAGGAAAAACTCTAGATAACATTTTCTTAGGACAATTACCTAAAAGGTGTATAGTGGGATTTGTAAATAACGCTGCTTTCAATGGAAACCTCACTAAGAACCCATTTAACTTTCAAAATTACGACATCAATACTTTTAGTTTATATATAGACGGTCAACAAATACCATCAAAGGCTTTACAACCCTCATTTGAGAACAAAATTTTTACTTCAGTATATCATACATTGTTTTCTGGAACAGGTATACACTTTCTCAATGAAGGTAATGGGATATCCCGAGAACAATACGCTGAAGGGTATTGTATGTTAGCGTTTGATTTGACACCTGATTTATCAGCAAACTCTGCAAGTCATTGGAATCTTGTAAAGCATGGTAGTGTGAGATTAGAAGTGCGTTTTGAAACAGCTTTATCACAAACTATTAATTGCATTGTTTATGCGGAGTTTGATAATGTTATTGAAATAGATAAAAACCGCAATATTTCAGTAGATTATAGTAGTTAAGAACACAAAATTAACTGTTTAAGATTAGATTAAGCGTGAATAATGTAATTCAGATTTGTTGTTAGATTTAAGTTACCAATAAAACGAATTCATAAAATATTAAGTTCTTTGTTTAACTATAATCCTTGCAACCCCACAACAAGAGTCAACTTGGCTGATAAGTACCATAATAGTGTCTTGTTAACCTTATATGAGACATTAACACTTTATCATTCGACCTGATAAGATTCTGCAGCGATACGGTGAATAAAAATGAATACAATAGAAATACAGAATTACTTAAAGAAAATTGATCCAAGTATTGAATATAATGTATATGCAGCCAATCGTCTACCAATATATGTGGTAACTCCTACATACGTAGTTAGCAACTTAGACTCTGATAACAAACCAGGTTCTCACTGGGTCGCCATACACATAGATAAGAATGGTTTTGGACAGTACTTTGATTCATACGGTCGACCACCTCAAGGATACCACCGAATGTTTTTAGCGAGAAATTCTAGAATGTGGAATTACAATACAAGTCGAATTCAAAATGACTTTACTATAGTTTGTGGAGAGTACTGTTTAATGTATCTGTATTATAAATACTATGGTAAGAGTCTCAAAGATTTTCAAGTATTATTTAGTGATAATACAATATGCAATGATGTGTTTTTAAATGGTTTATTTAAATCATGTTTTGAGGTGAATAAATGAAATATGAAAATGAATGAATGATTTTTCTTTATTGAAGATTAATAACCCCATACAATACTTATAATTCTTCCAAACAATTTATGAATGTTCCCAATAACTTTACAATCGTAAGCATGAGCATGAAAAAACACTAAAAAGACTTATAACTATTTACAATAATACTTAGCAATAACACAATTCACAAAGAGTTCTAGAATCAAAAACAAATTAATCTATTAAGTATGTAACTTAAAAGAGTACAAAGTTTAAATACAATACAATGTAAGTTAAATTTAAACAGGTAGATTCTTAAGTACAGTTAATACAATAATAGTTTCTTATTTCAATAATAGTAGTACAAAGCATATGATTAAAGTTATGATATTAAAACATTGACACGCACTGGCACTTTTGTTCATTTGTCTGTGTCTATAAAATATTTCACACAATCGTCCTTACTAGCCAACTGTTTAGTTATATTGTATATAGTGTCCTTGACACTTTGCAAGTTCTTATCACTGTCGTTTTCCGCGTAATATTTAACTCGCACATCAGCGTGTTTCCAATGTTCCGTCGGTGCGATGTTTTTTATTTTATTCACTTCATACACCTCAATTTTTATGAGATGTGATGCAGAACTGTTGTCATCGCTGTTTGATCGGATGTATGAAACACCCCCGCTCGTCGATCGACCAACACTGGATGACTTTCTTGTTGTTGTCTTCTTCTTTTTTGGTTTTTCGAAGAACTCATCAATGCTGTTGCATTCGATCGGTCTTTTATTTGCTATTATCGCTTTTTTTACTTTAAAAGCGAGTGTACCTTCTTCATCACTAGGTTCGTCGATTTCTTCAGCATAATAGTAGTTTTTAAAAGTATTTTCAGAAAACTGTAACAAAATGAAATGAAACTGTTTTAATTATCGGTTAAGTAAGTACTGTATGATAAATACTTATAGGTATGCGAAGTATACATGTACACATTAGTAACAATGATAAATTAATAAGACATCAAAGATAGCTAAAATGTATTAACCTGGTGGACAACACATGGCATAAACAATTAATGAAACATCTGGTTACAACACTTTTAGATCAAAGTATATAAAGGTACTTACATTCATTTTTATAACACTTTCACTATTTAACTATTTCACAATTTTACTATCACTTCACTGTTACACACAACTGGAGATCACACTTCGAGCAGAGCACAGAGTGGAATACGATACCATGTGATTTTGAGTCGGTCTTTTAAATGGAGAGGGAGTATTGTTTCCTTGCAGACAAGATCCAACATGTTTCGACTTTCACCTTAAATGTTCCGTTGAATACGTAATATCAGGTAATGTGAATAATGGGAACCGTAATTATTATGACAATGAGAAGACCCAAAGGGTTTTACCTAGAATTTGAGAAAGGTATGGTGTATTGTAACGATTGCTTTATCTATAATAAACAATGCCCGTAATGCGTAAAGGGCGACTATTAAGTAATTTTAAAAGGCTTTTAAGTAGAAACACGAGTTAATAGAAATACGAGACAAAGACCTTTGCATCCTTCAAATAAAAAAGGGTCGCCGATAGAAAGTAGAAAGTCAATAACACAACGAAACAGGGAAAATGTTGCTTTATCTATCATAAACAATGCTCGTAATGCGTAAAGGGTAACTATTAAGTAATTTTAAACGGCTTTTGCGTAGAAACACGAGTTAATAGAAATACGCGACAAAGACCTTTGCATCCTTCAAATAAAAAAAGGATAGCCGATAGAAAGTAGAAAGTTAAAAGCACAACGAACAGGGAAAAAGTACAAGCTTAAGGGAACCGTAGACCATGAACAAATTCGTGGTTCATACCTACCTCGCGGGTGATATGAAACGGATTCCGCGGACGATATAATTTTTATTCGCGGGTGTTATCAAAGTAATCCGCGGTCGATATCAAATTAATCCGCGGTAGGTATCAAATTAATCCGCGGTAGGTATCAAATTAATCCGCGGTAGGTATCAAATTAATCCGCGGTAGGTATCAAATTAATTCGCGGTAGGTATTAAAGTAATCCGCGGATTTATTCGCGGGTCCCGCGGGCCGAATCTGGAGCAATCGAAAACGTCGGCCATTAGCCGCCGGAGCGCCGCGGACCGGCCGTCGAACCTGCTCCAGTATCGGTGAATCCCTTACTACTATTACTCGTAATTTAAAGGGAAAGCAAACTACAGTGTATTATAATAATTATAGACTGCAGCCATGACAAGCCTATACAAACTGTGCCTCGGTGGCGTAGTTGTATTGCGTACGCGTTACGAGTACAATTTGCGCGCTGAGGTCCTGGGTTCGAATCCTGGGTCGAGCCAAAAACATTGTGACTGGGTTTTTCCATCTTAAAAATTACTCAGTCGCAGCTCGGAGTCAGGAAGTTGACGGTGTGATACCCCCGTGCCTCGGAAAGCACGTAAAAGCCGTTGGTCCAGCGCCTGATCTCTCTCCGGTCATGTCGGATTGCCGTCTCACCGGACTATGAGAGTAAAGGAATAGCGAGTGCACCTGTGTATTGCGCACACACTTGTGCACTATAATATCTCCTGCGTACCTGGCTGATCACCGTTGAGATTGGCCACCGTGGCCGAAATCGGCTAGAAAGGGGATACAAATAATTAAAAATGAGTCGTCTGTCTGTTATTCACAAAATAGGGCTGTATAAAGTTAATACCACATTTACTGGTGGTAGGTCTCTGATATGTAAGACTCCGTCTGGGTGGGTACCACCGCAATGTCTATTTCTACCGCCAAGCAGCAGTGTGCATGCACTGTTGTGTTTCGGTTTGAAGGACATTGTCGCCAGTGTAACTACAGGACATAGTGAGACTTTACATCTTATATCTCAGGATGACGCCTTTTATCCCCGAAGGGGTAGGCAGAGGCGCAACTAGTGCACTCACTTTTCGCCAAGCGTATTCCGTCCCATGATGTGATAGGGGGCGAGCCTATCGCCATATCGGGCACAAATTCCAGACTCCAGGCTGATACTGAATAGAAAAATCCAATATCACTTTACCCGACCCGGGGATCGAACCCGAGACCTCAGCCTTGCAGTCGTGCCGTAATACAACTACGCCACCGAGGCAGTTTCTTTTTTAAATATAGAAATTTTGCAGAGAGTAACCACAACTATATTTTAAGCCTAAAAAGTGTTTAAGAATTACGGGGCCACGAGCAGAACTTAGTTTATAACTATAGTTTATTGTAATATTATGTATAGTAATAATAAAAATACTCCGCACCATATCATTATATGTCGGAAAACGTTTAAGTTAACTAATGGTTAATAATTGACATAGTACGATGGCGCGGTGACTTGTTAGTTTTCGAATTTTACTTATCTTGTTAACATGAAGGTGCGCCCACACAGCAGTTATAGAACTTAGAGAATATTGCGTAACATTTGTTGTGTAACTTTTTTACCAAATTGTAACAAAAGTTGTAAATTGTTAGTGATGTTATACAACTTCATGTAACAAAATGTTATACAACTAATTACACCACGATATAACATCAACCATCAATACACAAATCCTCCAAATATTCTGTTGCCCTGTACTGTTCTCTCGCTTTCAGAGTTCGACGCATCCAGTAAGAGCATCTTTTCTTTAATTTTTCAAACTAAAAATAAAAGCGAAGCCAATAAGCACTTCCTCCATTTCAGAGCCACTACCAGCTTCCTCAAAAGGCAGACCCAAACTGATGGTTACAGAATGTAATATTTATTTATTTATGGATAACGAGTAGGAGTTACACTATTGCTTATATTAATGTTACACAATATAATAATATAAAATTCTAAGAACACTGCTTTTGAAGATTGTCACAACATGCATTGGAAAAGGTAACAGTAACATTTATTATTAAACTAAGATAAGAAAGGTTGCTTAATTTACAAATATTAATTAATTAATTTTATAATATATATTTGAAATATGTAATGAAATTAAAATCAGATTTTAGATTTTATAATATGTTATACGATGTTATACAACGAGTTGAACCAGTGTGGGAGCGTTTATAACATATAACATTCTTAACATGTTATAGCAAATATTACACACTTTTATAAAGTGTTATCGTACTATGCACTGTTTTATAACGTAATATAACTGCTGTGTGGGAGCAGCTTATCAATAAAGAAAATATGAAATAAAATTTAAAAAATTATTTAGACATGTTATATTATGTGGAATTAAGCAATCATTTAGCTCTATTGGCCAGCTAACCCATTTTAAATTATAATTACTGTAGACCTAAGATAATATTTATGAAGCGTTTATGTTATAATTGCGAATAACGCGAAGCTTTTAATCGAGTTAAAAAGAGATAAGTCATATTTCATTGGCGTAGGACGCACGCAAAAATTATAACGGAGGAAATTTTAATCAGACCTTAAAATATTATGAACCCGTGTTTACACACTTGGTGTGTAACGAACGCGTGTAATTTTTATTTAATCCCGTTTATGAAGGCAAATAGCGAATGCCGAAAGTGTAACAATACCCTACATAAACCGCAATTTCCCAGAACTTCGAATTGGCGGTTTCTATATTAAATGTCGCTTTACGCAGTCTATATGGTAAGAAAATGTCTGCCCATATGACACCATTACAGAAGACAGCTCTCGGTAATGATAATTTGCATACGCACCTTAAAATTTTATTCATAAGGCGAAAATTGTTACACATATAGCGGAGCCGGAGCGAGACTGCGGGCGCCCGCGCGTGCCACGCACTCGAGCAAAAAAATCGAATTATTGCCGAGCATTACTAACCCGTTTATGGATCTTTGATGTCCGAAATAAAATGATTTATTATTATTATTATTATTATTACGAATTTGGGCCACATTACGGATGACAAGTAAGGAGGGCAGGCGATTATCATCCCGCTTTACTTGCCAAGAAATTTGCTCTTATAAAATTGATAGTAACTAAGCTGACTCTCGATAATTCAGCACTAAAGTTGTTATTTATTATATAACAAAAGTATATAAGGATGATTCCCAAAATAGTGGCGCCGCATTAAATTTGTCACTGAAAAAAAATACGAAATGTAATTTTTTTAAACAAAAATCGATTTATCTTATTTACTTTATATCGAAGCATATTACCGACTGACTGCCTCGGTAGCGTAGTTGTATTACGGTACGACTGCAAAGCTGAGGTCTCGGGTTCGATCCCCGGGTCGGGCAAATATTGGGTTTTTGTATTCAGTATCAGCCCGGAGTCTGGAATTTGTGCCCAATATGGCGATAGGCTCGCCCCCTATCATACCAGGGGACGAAATACGCACGGCGAAAAGTGGGTGCACTAGTTGCACTTCTGCCTACCCCTTCGGGGATAATAGGCGTGAGAGTGTATGTGTGTGCGAAGCATATTAAAGAAAGTGAATATTCACATAAATATGGAAACTAGAGCCCATCAAAAAAATTTACTACAGGTTAAAGAGATATTGTACAGGTTAATGAAAATCAGCTTAAAAGTTAGTGAGAGTTTACAATGATGGTGATCTTCACGGCCCTTGGAAGAGCTTAAAGACGGTGTCTGCCTAGGGACTCGGTTAAACAATCACCCGATACTTAACATCTCTCCAGATTTATTTTAAATATAGGTACATGCATGACGAGGCGTTTACGGATAGTGGTGTAGCTTACCATCGCCTGATGATAAGTACTTGCAACACGATTTTCGTGCTTACAATGCTGGTAGCAACAAGGAGACGATTGAGTGGGCAAAGAATTTAAAGTGTTCGTAAAGGGCCTGTTTATTGGGCAAAGAAGGAGAATATGACAAAGGCTAAGAGATATTGAGAATTTCTACGGGCATCTTTACACCTAAGTTACCAACCTGCCACCAGCTCGGCCGAAAATCTGCAAGAGTTTAGAAATAACTTAGCACCACTTTATGGCCGGCAAGGGCTGTTCTTAAAATAAGTATAAAATATTATCGCTTAATGCAGTTTAGAATTTAACGTTTAACTATTTTTAATTGATTGATTTGAGACCTGGGCAGTGCTGCAGTCTCTCGGTCATCGAAGTGCGCAGGTGCTTTTATAACCACTTCGGTTCGAATATAAGAATAGCACATTCATAGAGGCCTGAGACCGGGAGGTGTTATTTCTCCAAAACTGTTCACGGCCGTGTTGGTAGATAGGTTTAAGCTCTTAGATTAGAAAGGATACTAATGAGGGCATTCTATACAATGCCCAGTTAACGTGTACATATAGGAGGCATTTTATACAATGCCCAGTTAATGTGTATAATGTGGGCATTCTGTACAATGCCCAGGCAATGTGCATATTGATGGCATTCTATATAATGCCCAGTCAATGTGTATCTAGCAGGCATTTTATACATTGCCCAGGCATTGTGTATAATGAGGGCATTGTATACAATGCCCAGTCAATGTATATATAGCAGTCATTATATACAATGCCCAGGCAATGTGTATATAGACTAAGAAATAAACAGAGGCACAACTACAATACAGTTTAAATTTAAAAACTACTTATTACTAAACTGCGAGTTATTTGTGACTGTTGAGTTTATCAATTTATTGTCATACTTCGTGTATTTCTCTTGGAAACTATTATAATCTGATATAGGATAGGCTAATTAAAATCATTTTCTTTGTGGACTCAAGGCATTTGAGGCAAAAGCGACAACTTTCGATTTTCGGTTTTCGTCGACTCGAATATTTTTTTAGGCATGTTGCCTCACTGCTACTCTAACACAATTTGAAAGCCTAATTCTTAATGAATGCAGGGAGTTATAAAAAAAGATTGTAGAATAAAAACATCAGTGAAATTTATAATCCAGAGCCTTTTAATATTTGGGGAAAATTATGAGGTTCATTAATTTTCGTAAACATTATTGTTTATTTTTAATGTTGTAAAACACTGATTCTCACTATAAAGGTTATTTGAAAGGCCAGCTATTACTCTTATTTGAGTAAAAAATATCATGACTGTAGACGTAATAGTTTAGTTTAAATGACGAAGTTAAGTGGCAAAGTTGACTTTCATAAAAAACCCAATAATCTAAATGACTTTTAAACTACCCAATATCGGACAACATACATGGGGGTTAATTCGATGCACATGAAGGTCCTCTATCGACCTGCTTCAGTTAAATACTCTATTGTGATACACCCTGTATAAACAGCAGTTATTTTAAAAAAATGTTAACATAATTTCTAAGGAGAAACAAGGGTTACAAATTGTGATTGTTGAATTGGATATTATTTAAGTAACATAAAATAACATGGCCTCTATACATAGTCTCCGTAGTTAAAAATTTGTATATAAGTAACCAAAAAACTTCGATCTAAATAAAGTACTCTATCAAAAACTCCTTGACAGGTTACGGTGCCACTTTTTTGAGAACCACCCACAACAATTCTAACAAATCCTACTAATACAATATTATAAACGCGAAAGTTTTTAAGTATGGATGTATGGATGTCTGGATGTTTGGATGTTTGTTATTCTTTCACGCAAAAACTACTGAACGGATTTCGATGAAATATGACACACGTGTCGATTATGTCCTGAATTAACACATAGGCTACTTTTCTAGGGGAAACTCATTTACGCGGGCAGAGCCGCGGGCAAAAGCTAGTATAACATAAAAACATCAATGCAGACCGTATTTCGCCTGAACCTTCTAAAGGCGTAGTAAAAGACACGTGATGAGCCAACTCACGGATTGGATGCGGTTTATCTTAACATTACCGCAAGCAGCCTTATTTATATAGCACCTTACCAAAATCATGTACTGAGTCGCTCAACTAAACGACACGTGAAATTGGAAGCGGAAAAATCATCCACCAGCCGTGGCTTTGCTTTCTATGCTTTGTTACGAGTGACAATTATTATCGCTATAATAGTGATAGAGTAACGCTGTAGACATTCTTGGCTACAGTATGGATCTACCGGCTCTGATGAGTTGGTCAATGGTAAACTGAGCATAGTGGTAGGATGGTTGTTCTTTTTGGATAATTTTTATACGGATACGGCAAAGTGACCCCACTGGACCTGATGTTAAGCTTAATGGGGTCTAGATAGAGTGTCGATAGACGAGCGATTGTTATCCCTTACCAATCGATACAATAATGCCGGCCTATTTGAAACCGGATATACAAAGACTGATTCCGGAACGTGACACACTTACGTGGGCGCCATTGGCAGGTTATACACCGTGTAGACGGTGGTTGCTATCCGGGCGGATACCTACCACCAAGTATTCGATAAATATCCGCAAGTTTAATAAATTCTTTCCAATCCCCATTCCTCCTTCTTAAAGTCGGCAGACGCCAACGCACCCACAGTTCATCTAAATTTGTGGATTATCTACTGGTGGTAGGTCTCTTATATGTAAGAGTCCGTCTGGGTGGGTACCACCGCTCTGTCTATTTCTACCGCCAAGCAGCAGTGTGCATGCATTGTTGTGTTTCGGTTTGAAGGACATTGTAGCCAGTGTAACTACTGGACATAATGAGACTTAACATCTTATATCTCAGGACGACGAGCGCAGTGGAATGCCACACAGTACTTTGTAACTCAAGGTGCTGTATTTTGTTACTACTGTTTATCGTCGCTTACCATCAGGCGAACGGCATGCTCGTCTCGTCATTCAATGCCATAAAAAAAAACATGGACGTTGACCCCTTACCATCAGGTGTAGAAAAACCTAAAAGCAATAATAATACATCTACGAACATTCAAATATCATCACTTAATTTACATCATAGTAGGTACTTAATAATCGAATCGATCCATCGATACCATGTTTTGTCATGTCACACACATAATTATCTTGTTCATCGGAGAATGAACAAGTAATTATTACGCACAAATATATAATAATCATTAAATAAAACTCACTCGCTCGTGAGTCGTAAATTTATCATCAATTTAATTACCATGCAACTAATAAACTCGCAATATTGTGCTCCAATAACAGTAGTTTGCTTTGACAATTATATAAGTTTGGAATATCAATAGAGGCTTATTACCGCAACCAACAGGGATCTCAGCTGATGACTTGATCTCGTATTTCAAGATGAGGAGCGCTGTGCAACAGGCGTTTGGGTATTCGTATAATATAATAGTTGTTAGAAATTAATTATTATTAGCGGCGATAGCCTAGTTGGAACTGGAACGGACTGCCGATACGAATTTCTACAGGTTCAAAACCCAAGGGCACGCACTTCTGACTTTTCTAAAAAGTTATGTGTGTATTCTTTGTGATTTATCGCTCTCTTTAACGGTGAAGGAAAAACATCGTGAGGAAACCTGCATACCTGGGAAGTTCTCTATAAGAATTTTGAAGGTATGTGAAGTCTGCCAACCCGCACTAGGCCAGCGTGGTGGACTAAAGCCTAAACCCTCTCAGGTGTAGAGGAAGCCCGTGCTCAGCAGTGAGAAGTATATAATACAGGGCTGGTACGGTATGGTAGAAATTATTCAGCTATTACAATAGAGGTAAGAAAATATTTTCACTGCATGAAATAGCAGACAATTTCATTACGTAATTGTTAATACGTTGAGTGGTTTTTACAATTTCCTTCGCAGTGTTTAGACGATGTAGACAGAGGTTTTATTCAATTAACTTGTAATGTTATTCAGCAGAACTGGGTAGTTCAGTGACAGCAGCCAGATCTTGGCTTCATTCTTCCCATAATTTAAATATAAAAATTACACAGCATCAATAGGCCCAGGTCCCAGGTTTTGACGGGTCTGTCTGGAAATCTTTAGGGGAAGCCTATGTTCGGCAGTGGACGTCTTGTGGCTGATGATAATGATGAATAGGCCCTCTATGACCATAATATGCATTGACTTATTTAATTGGTTGAAGGTCCAACCTAGTGCCTCATGTAGTTCAAGGAGTGATAGACCAATGGAGTGATAACGAAACATAAAAAAACATACTGTTAGAGATAAGCACTGAGTGCTAAGTTCCTAATCTAAATGAAAGGAAGATCGATAACACACCGCTGACACGACTTAAAATGTATTATATTCCATTTGAAAAGTTTCATACAATGTAAATACAAACGCGACATATTAATTAATAAGTTTGTACTTTTTGTTCCCTCGAACAATCCGATCAATAGACTGGCTCTCGCGCGAACAACTAAAGCAACTTTAGAAAGTCGCTGCTCTTTCAGTCAGTCAGTTTGTTACGTCTTTTGTAGTGGTATTTAATATTATATATTAATAATAATACCAGCCTATTATATCCTGCCCACTGTTCAGCACGGGCCTCCTCCACAAGGGAGAGGGTTTAGGCGTTAGTCTACTCACTAGCCTAGTGCGGGTTAGCAGACTCCACAAACCCTCGAAATATTTTGTGAAGAATTCTGAAATATGTAGGTTTCATCACGATTTTTTCCTTCACCGTTAAAGCGAACAATAATTGATTAACAATACAAACTTCAAAAAGTCAGAGGTGTGTACCTTGACTTTTGAACCTGCGGAAATTCGTCTCTGCAGACCGTTCCATTCCTAACTAGGCTATCGTACACTTGTATTAAACTCTTTATTTAATTAAACTATAATATTAATGAACGACGAGACGAACAACTAATTCAAGTAATGGTAAACGTTAACAATTCTTTGGTATCTAATGACGGGAGCTAAATCAGCTAACACATATTATTCTAAACGCAATGCAGCTTGTAGTTTCTTTTAATTATTTTGATTTTGTTAACTTCACATCTGAATTCTTTAAAACTATGTACATTACTATTTTGTAGTAAGATGCATTATATTCTTACATATATGCGGAGAGTATTTATAAGCAATATGTCAATTTAAGTATGTATGTAATTTAAAGTTGTTTTAGTCTGTAAGTCTTCCTAAAAAAAATATTAAATGAATTAATTTATTCGAAATCATATGTTAACATTCCTTCGATTTAGTAAATGTTTACTCTACTACTAGTTCGGAAAGCAGTTTCCATAAGAGAAGAACGGGCAAGAAACTCTAGGGCTGCTCTTTTCAAAATCTGTTCAAGGGTATAAATTATGTAGGTACAGTGTACAATACAAAAAAAATACATGTAGTTTTTTATTTTGTCTAAAGCAGTTCAGGGCACACACCTCTGACTTTTCTAAACAGTTATGTGTGTATTCTTTGTGAATTATCGCTCGCTTTAACGGTGAAGGAAAAATCGTGAGGAAACCTGCATACCTGAGAAGTTCTCTGAATTTCGAGGGTATGTGAAGTCTGCCAACCCCCACTAGGTCAGCGTGGTGGACTAAGGCCTTAACCCTCTCAATTGTAGAGGAGGTCTGTGCTCAGCAGTGGGCAGTATATAATACAGGGCTAGTATGGTAGTATGGTATGGTATGGTTTGGTAAAGCAGTTCATAATTATATTTACTTGCATATAATAAATGTTCAATTCCCATCCAAGTGCATAATCTTCTCAGGAATCATGAAAATACTATTGCCCGTACGAAGGAGTAATGCCAGTCATAGTTCATTTCAAAGCTCTCCTTGACATTGAGCTGTGCCCATCATCCTGAAACATTAGACGTTAAGTCTCGTAATGCCGAGTAATCACATTGATTGCATTAATCTTCAATAACACACAACAGTGCGTGCCCTTTGCAGCTTATAGGCAGATATTGGTAGGAAGCTACCTAGACATCGCATCAGCATTTTACTCCCTTCATATACAAGCAAACAATAAAGTCAAGTAATAGTGGAACTTAGGCCTAGAGTGTTCTGCACGTCTACATATTTTATACATCGTGTAAATGTTATCCATAATATTTTTTTAACCTTTTATTTCAGGAGCAATCAATCAATGTCTTAATGTTGTTTAAATTTATTCGTTTTTTTTTTGTAAAACGCTCTTATCGGTAAATTTTGTTAAGAGATAAGGTTCTCAGAAATTATCCTATAAGTATTAAGGATCAGCCAATTTGTTGAAATAATGTTTAAGCACTAGAATATCTTTCTAGTGTGATACCTTAGACTTGATTTTTACAATAAAACGGTGGTAAAGATTTTCATGTTTGTTGTTTATTTATTTTTTTCATTTGGGACATGCCTGTATGCAGGAATGGAAATCCAATAGCTGATAATGATGATGATTCCCCGAGTAATATCTGAAAAAAGATGAGTTCACAAAAATCAGACCGACTTAAAAAACATCCAATAAGAGTTCCATTTTCCCATAAAGAATAGTGAACCGCAACAAATTCCATTTTCAAACTAGTCGATTCCCGACAAATATCGATAGATTCTATAGTTAAGGTGACACGATACGCTTTTGTTAGACGATTTGTTGCTAGACAATCAGGGTGAAGACAGGTTGCGGTTAAGCCGGACGCGTTCGGCTTTGAATACCGATGACGCGACTACTCCGCGAGTCGTTTCAATCTGTAGTCTATGCATAAGTAATGTGAAAAGTATGGAGATACCACCCGATGGAATACACGCGTCTAAAATATCGCTGTATATTTTTATGGTAACGACTTCAGGTATTTGTTCCTAGTACCCGCTGTGCCCACTGTAATCTGTGTGTGGGGTTTCGCACGATTTACTAAAGTTTTTGAAGTAAAACTTCATTGCGCACGCTTGACTTGGGGAGTAAGCTGGTGAATGTGTGACGAGAGCGTTACGAAAAGTGTGATCGGGCGAGGCGAACGGAAGTTGGGAGGGAGATATAAGTTAGTGAAGATAGAAAGAGAGAGAGTTACGAGTGTATCTATGTGGTACGAGAGTATAGATTAAGAGTGTATATGTATATAATATATACATATATAAACATATATATATACATACATATAGATGGAGCTAAAGAATTCGTGTGGTCTAAAGCACACTAGTTTTTTTTCTGTAACGAGTTGGCTCAAGTGCCAGAATTAATGGATATTTCAGTTCTTTTATATTTTTATGAAATACTAATATTAATTATTTTCCCGTAGGTACTTTAGTGTACTTTTACGAACCAAACGTAAAATGTACGTACGGACACCACAGCCCGTATTAAACTGTAATAGAAATTCTACATAATACCTACATGTTTTATAATGTAGATGCTAATATGAATTTACAAAAAATATGTTCACATAAAGCTTTGTAACTGAAGAAAAAATATGTTAAAACCAGAAAAAGAAATGCTTTGTTTATAATTTTTTTACATGACATAGGCAACATTTCTAGTAATGTAAAAAATTTTGGCAAAATGTGAGGTAAAACAATGACATGCAACAATTTCGCGGAGCACCGACCAAATAACTGTTTAGATCTTAGAGCAGTGGTGGTTAAATGCAAGGCTTAGGTAGGTATAAATAAACAATAATTCCTTCTTTATACTTAAATGAAGATTCTATAGATGTTAGGTCATCAGGAACTTATTTGATAAGATCAACAGTGAATACGTCAAGTACGAATTTATTTCAAATACATTTCAGTATTTCGGAAAGGAGAATACCTTTATCAATATTGTTATTTTGCATGTCATAAAATTTTCGCTGCTGAGGATTTATTTAATTCACTATATTATGCAAGTAAATTAACCTTTTTTGCAGACGCGGCGAGGTACTTAGTTATATAATATGTAAGGATATATTTTCCACCTTAGAAAACCAATGCGACTGCCTCCGTGGCGTAGTTGTATTACGGTACGACTGCAATGCTGAGGTCTTGGGTTCGATTTCCGGCAAAATGATATTCGGTTTTTGAAATTCAGTATCAGCCCGGAGTCTGGTATTTGTGCCCGATATGGCGATAGGCTCGCCCCCTATCACATCATGGGACTGAATACGCGCGGCGAAAAGTGGGTGCATTAGTTGCGCCTCTGTCTACCCCTCCGGGGATAAAAGGCGTGAGTGTGTGTGTGTGTAGGAAACCAATATGGCGATAGGCTGGGCCCCTATCACATCATGGGATACAACACATGGCAAAAGATCGGTGCCCTAGTTGCACCTATCCTTTCGGAAATAAAGGCGTGGTGTATTTTTTGCACTTTAGAGCGATAGAATAGGACCTGTTCAATCAAAAATTTTGTCCAATGCAAAGGCACCAAAGCTAGTTGAATAAACGGCAGCGAGGGCATCCGTCACGGGGAGCCGCGGTAGTAAGACATTTCCACATAAACGAGTTACCTCGTGGATTATGGCAGGTAAATAAACGAGCGGTTAGCGTGGCTAGTGTCTATTCCGACATGGCCAATAACTACGCGATTATCCTATTTGGGCGCGCAACGACGAACAGGCGTGACTCCATTCACATTTTTTATACGAAACGACTTCGGCATTAAGTAGTCAATTTTAGTTCTTACGATTACTGTATTAGTTGCCAAGATCGGGTGTAATTTTTATCGGAACAATTGAGAAATTATCATATTTTTGAATGTATTGTTGATTATCAGCCTCTAGTTTGGTGAATGCCTTAATGTTAATACCCTTTGTTATGTTTAATGCTCATACCTTTATAAATCGTCTCTGATATCGAAAATCCGAATAGTAAATGTTAGTATCGTTCCTATAAAGTCGAAATAAAGGAAATTTTCAAAATATTTAATTCATAATACGCAACTCAATATAAAGTGGCCCAAGATACAAATAAATTTAAATTACTTATGCGACAATGCCGTTGAATTTAAACAAGCCTGAATATCTTCCTCGAAACACATTAGCGAGTTTTTCTCAACTTGTATTTGAAGTGACGCGAATTCAAAATTAAGAACGAAAAATAAATATTCAGCAAGACTAAATAAATAAACGAAGTTTGGGCCATTTATTCCGATACACCGGGTCTCTGTGCACAGACTGGAAAAGTTAGGCGGAAACGGGATTTCCTAATGCGATTTTAATTCGTTCTTCCCGCAACCAAGAGGGTAATTTCAATAAAAGCGAAGTCTATAGATTCTGAACGAAAATGAAAAAAGCGTCGTGTAAATTCTTATTTTAGCCGCTCTAATGACGATTCAAAGTGCAGTGTGCTGTAGTCCTTCAGCACGCTAATTGCACATAATATAATGAAAGGTACACAAAGGGTTAAGTCATTTGTGTTGGCTTAGGTACAGTGTATTTTTACCATTAGATAACAGTTTTATACCTCCAATCAATGTTTAATGGTCTATTATTTACATGGTATCGAGTCGCCGCTTTGGATTATTGATATTTCAGATATATTTGTGAGACGGATAAAAACTTAAAACTGGTATGCTGGTGGTAGGGTATTTGTATCCATCCGGATAGCGACCACCAAAGAGTTCTAAGATTATAATATAGAAAGGACATTGGGAAAATTGTCATACAAAAATTTTGAGCCTGTTCGTCAGTAACTCAATCTACCCTGAAATAACTAAATACCTATGTATAATTCATTATAAAATACTTTGAAATGGTCGTTATGCGTATATTGGCATATTTCCTTCTAAAATATTGTTTTCTTTACAAAATTCAAGCAAACCGAGACGTCTTGTTACACAGACATGTCAGATAAGACAACGACTTATTACCAATTGGTAATAACTTTTGGACGAAAAATTTGGTCCTGATGTCCGGTCTATTTGGCGACCACTACATAAGGTACATAACTCGCCATAGTGACCCACGTAAGTGTATCGCGTTACAGGTTCAGACTGTGTATAACCGATTCCATCCAATTCTAATTTAAGATTATGATTCGGTCCTAAATATCAATTATCTAGGGCATAATACTTCGATTTGTTTTTGATATAGCACTATTTGCCATTTGTTAAGTTAAGGACTATTGTTTTGACATTTAACCCGTCAACGCCCGCTTATATATAGCTATAAGTTAATTTCCTTATATAAATTGACACCGGTGTCCACCGCGGGCGTCCAAGGATTAAAATAAATATTTTTACGTTTTATCAAGGAGTATTTTAAGGGTCAATGCAGACTGCACGGCTTATTTAGACGCGCCGAAGACACGCGTTCATGATACACGTAGGTACACTCCGCGCGATTTCAAATAATAGTGCCAACTGCATCGCGATTACTGCCCGTTTTAGCTACCTCATCGTTTTAAAAGTAAATAGGAGCTAAAATAAAGATAAAATTCGACACTTGTTTATCACGTGCCAGTTTTGCATAGTAATGACTTTTACACACCTTTAATCGACGATACTGTACATAGCTTCGGCGCGATGTTGCGCTGTTGGCTTCCATAATTTGTTTGTATTTACAACAGGCCGTGAACGAACTGTCCGGTGATAGAGTAAGAAAATGCAGGCAAGGTGAGTATATATACCTATTTGTAGTTTTATTTTATCCGGGTCAGCTTTCCATTAGTGGTAAGTATGCGTACTTGAGGTAACTTGGAGGAGTAAGCGTGTTAAGCTCTTGGCTAAGAAAATTGAAAATCAATTACGAAATTAGTGTCATTCTGTGTTATTTTTTGGGAAATAAACCCGATAAAGTGCTTCTAATTTACTTTAATATTTCGCTTATAAAGATTATGCGCGAATCAGCTTTTTATAAATGGTGCTTGGTATAAGCTGATTGAGGTACACTGATTCTTTAAATGGTACTTGGAAAACTGGAAACCTAGGTAAATCATCTGACCCCTTGATATTTGATGAATGACAAATCTATGACCTTAGCCGAATTTTCGCACTATCCTATAGTTAACGTAATGGTTTCGAGTAAGTACATTTTTGTATGGAAATTTGAACAGCACCCGTGGAGCGTATGTGGAACTAAAATACGACAGGGTCAACACTGCGAGCGTGTAAACTTCGAATAGTAAATTGACAAACCACAGACAAGTACCTATATGTCAAAATGTATGGAAAATGTCAGCACGTGTCTCTTTCTTGACGTATGGTATCGTCTAATCAGTCTAATGCGTTAACCAGCGACTATATAACCCCTAGACTCCTAATAACAGACGATCCGCTTCGGGCAACACATCTGACAAGAAGATCCAATGTAGCTTACCGTTCAAAATCTTCAAGTCAGTTGCGCCCACAACTGTGAGCCGTAAATACTTCCGTGTTGGCGAATGAATAAATATTGCAATGGCCCCATGCACAATACGATGGTGTGGTAAAAATAGCCATAATTAAAATTTTCAAAAAAATGGCATTACATTTCACAGGTATGTCAATAATGACACATAATCATATTTTATTTAAAATTTTACGGAGTTCATCTTATACCGGCCAAGCATTGAGGCCCGCGCCATCTTATTATATTTGCATCTCTTTCCGACGAAAGTACTTTTAAATTTTCTATTTCGTTTTGTTGTTGAACATTATAAGTAAGTGATGCACCAAAAGGATTTGTCGATAGTTATATCGATAAAATTAATGTTATTAGGATTATTTTTTATTTTATTGTTTGTTGATTTTACCAATTGATAACTTTATTTGTGTTATTCCTACAAGCCAGCCCAAATATTCTTGTTAATATCGATGAGGCTTACTTAGTGCCATCTGTCATTCGACAACATAAATAACTTCGTACCTTTTGAAATATGAACGACAGTTAAATTATTTGGATATTGTTCATATAAAAATACTAAAATCGCGATAAAAAAATGGGAGGGTGGGGGTAGGAGGGTGAAAATTTGGGAAATAGGTATTAAAATATTTAAAAAAACACTGGATAGGGATACCCTAAACACCTAGCGACCAACGACCAATTCCCATACCTACAAAATTAAAATTAAATATCGATCGAGTCGGAGGCGTGCGACAAACCCCGTGACACGAGATTTTTATATATTAGATTAACTTTATTATACTTGATATTGGCATACATCATAGAATAAATAAAAAATAAGAAGAAGAATGCCATCAGTATTTATTTTAATTAAATAGGTACCTTGACAGATTTTTTATTTCATTTGTGCTTTAACAGAATTATTTTTAGATTATAATATATTACTTACTTTGAGTAAAAAGACGTTTAATAAATAATTATATTACTATAAAACCTTATTAAATAAAAGTAATATCGATAAAAAAATCGTGTTTTAATTTAACTTGTTCCATCCCTAAGCTATGTTTCCAACCAATCGTAATGCAGTACCCCGCTTCCTCATACCTCAGGTAGTTGACAGAATTAATTTGAAGAGAAATATTGAACATTAGGAGTCTAGGGGTTATATAGTCGCTGGCGTTAACTTACTCGATACGAATACGTTACGATTACTATACGAAACAGACCGCCTCGCTGGCGTCGTTGTATTACGGTACGACTGCGGACTGCTATGCTGAGGTCTCGGGTTTGATTCTCGGGTTGGGCAAAGTGATATTGGATTTTTCTATTCAGTATCAGCCCGGAGTCTGGAATTTGTGCCCGATATGGCGATAGGCTTGCCCCCTATCACATCATGGGGCGGAATACGAACGGCGAAATGTGGGTGTATTAGTTGCGCCTCTGCCTACCCCTTCGGGAATAAAAGGCGTGAGTGTGTATGTATGTATGTATGTACTATACGAAATGCGTAAATTCGTGCTCGGGACACTGTTCTTCATTTCCCGATGGCGATACTACCCACTCTTATTATTGTATTGTATAATGTCGCCCGAGGCGCTATTTTAAATATGAAAGCCAATAACTGAATTTTTATATACAATTGCCACGAGCAAATCTGATTTTGAGTCAATAATTTGCCGTAGATAGACAAATATAAGTGGAATACAGTAATAAAAACCATAATATGTTGCCATGTTTCTCTGGAAAGTAAGGAATTGAAAAATAGATAGAAAAATACGAATGATGTGGAATATTAAAAGGATCTCGACAGAATGAAGATATATTGTAAGTTGCCCTTTTTGCGTACAATAAAGAGTATAAGCAAATAAAAATAACACCAATGAGCGACCACATTGCAGTTGTTCTTTTAGGGCATAGCAAGGTGACCCCACACCTTGAGGTAAGCGGATATACACAGGGTGACCCCGGAACGCGGCACACTTACGTGGACCACTATGGCGGGAATAGGGTAGTTGACTACTTTTTTTTAAATACATTTATCAAAAATGTATGCCATCTGAAATCTAACGGAAAAATAATTTTCAAAATTGGGGCAATAATTAGTAAATTATAAAGGTAGTTGCCAAATAACAGTAATATTACACTGTGACGTCATCGAGAGTCGCCGGCCATAACTTTGCGTGTGTGCGAAAGAGATAGCGCGATATTACCTCCACGTCCCCACTTTTGCCCACAACAATATTTCAAATATGATCAACTGCTTTATTATTCAACCAATTTTGATACTGATTTCACAGTAGAATTTCTTTTTCCTGTTACTTTCTGTTACATATAAAATAATGCACACAATAGAACATAGGAGTAGTAAGGGATTCACCGATACTGGAGCAGGTTCGACGGCCGGTCCGCGGCGCTCCGGCGGCTAGTCGCCGGCGTTTTCGATTGCTCCAGATTCGGCCCGCGGCACTCGCGAATTAATCCGCGGATTACTTTAATGCCTACCGCGAATTAATTTGATACCTACCGCGAATTAATTTGATACCTACCGCGGATTAATTTGATACCTACCGCGGATTAACTTGATACCTACCGCGGATTAATTTGATATCGACCGCGGATTATTTTGATAACACCCGCGAATAAAATTTATATCGTCCGCGGAATCCATTTCATATCACCCGCGAGGTAGGTATGAACCACGAATTTGTTCATGGTCTACGGTTCCCTTAAGCTTGTACCTTTTCCCTGTTCGTTGTGCTTTTAACTTTCTACTTTCTATCGGCGATCCTTATTTTATTTGAAGGATGCAAAGGTCTTTGTCGCGTATTTCTATTAACTCGTGTTTCTATGCAAAAGCCGTTTAAAATTACTTAATAGTTGCCCTTTACGCATTACGAGCATTGTTTATGATAGATAAAGCAACATTTTCCCTGTTTCGTTGTGTTTTAGACTTTCTACTTTCTATCGGCGACCCTTTTTTATTTGAAGGATGCAAAGGTCTTTGTCTCGTATTTCTATTAACTCGTGTTTCTACTTAAAAGCCGTTTAAAATTACTTAATAGTCACCCTTTACGCATTACGGGCATTGTTTATTATAGATAAAGCAATCGTTACAATACACCATACCTTTCTCAAATTCTAGGTAAAACCCTTTGGGTCTTCTCATTGTCATAATAATTACGGTTCCCATTATTCACATTACCTGATATTACGTATTCAACGGAACATTTAAGGTGAAAGTCGAAACATGTTGGATCTTGTCTGCAAGGAAACAATACTCCCTCTCCATATAAAAGACCGACTCAAAATCACATGGTATCGTATTCCACTCTGTGCTCTGCTCGAAGTGTGATCTCCAGTTGTTTGTAACAGTGAAGTGATAGTAAAATTGTGAAATAGTTAAATAGTGAAAGTGTTATAAAAATGAATGTAAGTACCTTTATATACTTTGATCTAAAAGTGTTGTAACCAGATGTTTCATTAATTGTTTATGCCATGTGTTGTCCACCAGGTTAATACATTTTAGCTATCTTTGATGTCTTATTAATTTATCATTGTTACTAATGTGTACATGTATACTTCGCATACCTATAAGTATTTATCATACAGTACTTACTTAACCGATAATTAAAACAGTTTCATTTCATTTTGTTACAGTTTTCTGAAAATACTTTCAAAAACTACTATTATGCTGAAGAAATCGACGAACCTAGTGATGAAGAAGGTACACTCGCCTTTAAAGTAAAAAAAGCGATAATAGCAAATAAAAGACCGATCGAATGCAACAGCATTGATGAGTTTTTCGAAAAACCAAAAAAGAAGAAGACAACAACAAGAAAGTCATCCAGTGTTGGTCGATCGACGAGCGGGGGTGTTTCATACATCCGATCAAACAGCGATGACAACAGTTCTGCATCACATCTCATAAAAATTGAGGTGTATGAAGTGAATAAAATAAAAAACATCGCACCGACGGAACATTGGAAACACGCTGATGTGCGAGTTAAATATTACGCGGAAAACGACAGTGATAAGAACTTGCAAAGTGTCAAGGACACTATATATAATATAACTAAACAGTTGGCTAGTAAGGACGATTGTGTGAAATATTTTATAGACACAGACAAATGAACAAAAGTGCCAGTGCGTGTCAATGTTTTAATATCATAACTTTAATTATATGCTTTGTACTACTATTATTGAAATAAGAAACTATTATTGTATTAACTGTACTTAAGAATCTACCTGTTTAAATTTAACTTACATTGTATTGTATTTAAACTTTGTACTCTTTTAAGTTACATACTTAATAGATTAATTTGTTTTTGATTCTAGAACTCTTTGTGAATTGTGTTATTGCTAAGTATTATTGTAAATAGTTATAAGTCTTTTTAGTGTTTTTTCATGCTCATGCTTACGATTGTAAAGTTATTGGGAACATTCATAAATTGTTTGGAAGAATTATAAGTATTGTATGGGGTTATTAATCTTCAATAAAGAAATATCATTCATTCATTCATTTTCATATTTCATTTATTCACCTCAAAACATGATTTAAATAAACCATTTAAAAACACATCATTGCATATTGTATTATCACTAAATAATACTTGAAAATCTTTGAGACTCTTACCATAGTATTTATAATACAGATACATTAAACAGTACTCTCCACAAACTATAGTAAAGTCATTTTGAATTCGACTTGTATTGTAATTCCACATTCTAGAATTTCTCGCTAAAAACATTCGATGGTATCCTTGAGGTGGTCGACCGTATGAATCAAAGTACTGTCCAAAACCATTCTTATCTATGTGTATGGCGACCCAGTGAGAACCTGGTTTGTTATCAGAGTCTAAGTTGCTAACTACGTATGTAGGAGTTACCACATATATTGGTAGACAATTGGCTGCATATACATTATATTCAATACTTGGATCAATTTTCTTTAAGTAATTCTGTATTTCTATTGTATTCATTTTTATTCACCGTATTGCTGCAGAATCTTATCAGGTCGAATGATAAAGTGGTAATGTCTTATATAAGGTTAACAAGACACTATTATGGTACTTATCAGCCAAGTTGACTCTTGTTGTGGGGTTGCAAGGATTATAGTAAAACAAAGAACTTAATATTTTATGAATTCGTTTTATTGGTAACTTAAATCTAACAACAAATCTGAATTACATTATTCACGCTTAATCTAATCTTAAACAGTTAATTTTGTGTTCTTAACTACTATAATCTACTGAAATATTGCGGTTTTTATCTATTTCAATAACATTATCAAACTCCGCATAAACAATGCAATTAATAGTTTGTGATAAAGCTGTTTCAAAACGCACTTCTAATCTCACACTACCATGCTTTATAAGATTCCAATGACTTGCAGAGTTTGCTGATAAATCAGGTGTCAAATCAAACGCTAACATACAATACCCTTCAGCGTATTGTTCTCGGGATATCCCATTACCTTCATTAAGAAAGTGTATACCTGTTCCAGAAAACAATGTATGATATACTGAAGTAAAAATTTTGTTCTCAAATGAGGGTTGTAAAGCCTTTGATGGTATTTGTTGACCGTCTATATATAAACTAAAAGTATTGATGTCGTAATTTTGAAAGTTAAATGGGTTCTTAGTGAGGTTTCCATTGAAAGCAGCGTTATTTACAAATCCCACTATACACCTTTTAGGTAATTGTCCTAAGAAAATGTTATCTAGAGTTTTTCCTTGAACACCTGATGGTATTGTTAAAACTTTAACTTCAGCTCGAGTAATGGGGTATTTAGCTGTGGTAGAAGCTAAGACCTTTTGATGAGCAAGTAACACGCTGGGATTGATTCGTGCTCTACGAATAATCAAAGATGCATCCGTAATAGATACCTTTAATTTAAGGTCACCTGTAGAGGCCATGAGATTGAAATTTTCTCTAGAACGAATTAACTTAACACATATATCAACACCATTGATTAAAAATTTTTCTTGATTGAATAAATCACCATGTAAGTGACCAATCATTTCCATTTCTTTACTTTCACTAGCTAATTCTTGCCTCTTAGTAAATCCTTTATTAGTATCATCGGTGGAATCCATTTTTCCAGCTGTATCTTCATACCATAAACCACAGGTGAGGTGAGATTTTTTTGCTGCAGGAGCATAGTTCAATAAGTTTTCTATATACGCACGATAAGCATATGTGTTATTGGGTGGTGATACAAGTTTTTGATTTAAGTAGACATCAAGTTGACTGAAGAGTGAGTGCAACCAATTATTCACCGGAGCAACGACTGTAGATGCGGTTAGTTTGGTGTTATCTTGATTTACTATTTTCGCTTTCAAGTGAAGTAACGTATGAGATAAATCTATGTAGTCATCTCCTGCTCCAGGAATTTGAAATTCTATAGGACCATCATCGGCAAGAGATGAAATTGGTTTATAATGGATCCAAATTCCACTTTCAATGCTAGTTTGAGTTGACGGCAATGCAAACAAATCCAATTCGGACTTTATACATTCACAGGAATGACTATGTAAAAAAGACATTTTGATTAATTGTTAGAAAATATGTCCTTGATTTGTTTTTGAGTAATTTTTGATTTTTTTAGAGCTTTCACTTTCGCGGTCAACGACGGACTGACTCCAGGTAGACGTTTTCGTTTTGTTATATATCCGGATCCAGACATATTGATTTTATCTATTTTTTCATCAGCCTTGCGTTTCAAGTTGGAACCAACTTCTTTAAGACGTGCTTTTATTGAATCTTCCATTGGTCGCGCACTAACCATATCTGTCAATAGACCAACACCAGCGCTCAATGCCTCTTTACCAACAGCTCGAACACCGCTAGATAATAATGGTAAAACTGACCTAAACAATCCCCCAAGAAAACTACCAATTCCATGTCCTTTTTGATAAGGCGCCCCTTTATATACCACCCCTATACCTGAACCAGCCTGATGAGAATAATAGCGTTGATAAGGACATATCATGTTGGAGCGTTCAAAATGCATTATAATTTTTTAAAATGTAGTTTAACACACACCGTTCCAAATTGAAATGGTATCTTTTGTCCGGTGCTTGACCTTATATCTATTTCAATGGTATCGAATTCTCTTCGCATTACCGATAAGTAATGAGGAGGTGAAAATACATGCATTTTATTGGCACCATAGATGTATTTTGAAGGATCTAATGGTATTACTCTCAGAAGAGGTGTCATTACATCACCTACAATTTGAGGTTCAACTATATCACAGTAAACAAATAGTTGAGATGGTAACCCTAAATGTAAATTAGCTGGACATTTAGCTAAATTCTTTTCAACAAGGTTTCTGTTTGGTTCAAATCCCAACTGTAAGCCTAGTTTAGGAGATAATGTTACAGATTTTATTGATTCGTCTAACACAGAAACAGAAACGAATTTAGATATATTATCGTAGCGGAATTTGATTTTTTCTCTTATATTATTTAATGCTGATAAAATATGGTTAATATTATCATAGTTTGTGGCAGGTATGTGGGTCTTATAATAAACTGTAGATAGTTTGTCTTCATTGGGCATTTTCATGATTTTTGTTATGTAAATAACATTCTCATGATCTTGAACAGTAAACATGGTGCATGGATATTGGAATTCAACGATTCCTACACACCATTCTCCTTCCAATATTATGGGTTTGGGTAATTTTGTTGAAAAAATTGATGTTTTGTTCTCAGGAAAATATTCCATTGAACTATTGCTAAGTAAAGTTAAATAAAAATCTTTAATCATATTTTTTTTAAACTGGAAGCTAAAATCCAACTATTAAATTTGTTTGGATAACCTTTCCACTTAACTAACACTTGTTGTCTGCTGCCAGAGTAACGAGAGCGAATTATTTTATCAATCTTGTGTTCAATGGTGGGGTCATAAATGACCTTTTGTAATTCTCGTTCATAAAACGTTCCTACTATCTCCTCACCATCTAAATCTTTTATAGTATAAACGGGCCACGGAGTACGTTCTATTATAGAAGAAATCACAAATATTTCATCGCTCCAATTAGATTCATAACCTTTTTGGAATACATGTTTATATTTAGTTATTCTGACATGGTCACCGACATGAAACATAGGTAGTATAGTTTTTGATGATTTTTCAGATTTTTCATATAAATTACTCCAAACTGTCATTATATTATTAGAATTAACATCTGAAGGACACATTTTAATACTAGAATGGAAACTATGATTGTAAGAGTGTATCAAATTCTGCAAAATATCAATATATTTATGTGTATTCTTGTGTGTAAAATAGCGCCACATCTTCATTTTTAGCGTTCTTTGAAATCTTTCTACAATGCTTGCTTTGATGTCTGGATTATTTGTCGTATAGTAATTTATGTTTTTTGTTTTAAAGTATCTTTGAACATCTTTCGATACAAATTCAGTGCCTTTATCAGATTGAATGTGAGTGGGTGTATATTAGCTTCATTAAATATACTGTCGAAACACTTTTTTACGGTTTCTGAATTTTTCTTTTTCAAGGGTCTAGCATATGCATATTTACTAAAAACATCAATAACACAAAGAATGTAGTTGAAACCTTTATTATCTTTAGAATAAGTCCGCATGTCGCTTAAGTCAGCTTGCCAAAGTTCATTGAGATTAGAGAGAACGTATTTGTTCCGAGGGAATTTTCTATGTACTGGTTTGTGGAGTGTATACGTAGATTGGGATTGCAACCAGTTTTTAACTTCTTCCTTTTTCATTTTACCTTTCATAGCTTTTGATAATTTGTCGATATTGCTATATCCAGCTGGGTGTGATACATCATAATAAATTTGATCTAATTCTAATAAGGGGTCCATTTTTCCCAATCAATCTTTTTCTTAATTTTATTTGCGTGTTTATCTTCGCTCGTTGGCGTCAAATATACCTCTGTGTTTTGTGGCGGTTGTTCTTCGATGGCGTTTTGAAGTCGAGCTATGTACTCACGTCTTTTTGGATTGCCAATATATGTTAAAGGTACTTTTAAATCCTTTAACGCTTTAGCAAATTTTTCCCAACCAGGTGGGTCGTTGTTTTTTAATGGTCGCAGTGTATCGCTTACTAAATCGATAATGTTACTGTTAGGAATCACTTCATTATCTACAATCACTGTGCCAGCATCATTCCAATAAATTTTGTTTTTATTTAGTGACACCGAATTCAATAACAACTCACCTTTTTTTACATATGTTTTTGGTATTAAATTTAAAATTTGTTTTGTTGAGTAGGAAGGTTTTTTTTCGAGTGTAAAACTTTCTTGTTGCTTCTCTTCATCACTCAGTGTCTGACTGACAACTACATCTTTATTCTTGATATCATTATTTATATTAAAAAATTTCCAGCTTTCAGATGTGGGTTTAATGTTATCGTCATTTGAAGTTATTATAGGGAGTTCAATGGGACGACGATCTTCTTCCATAAAGTGAAGATATCTTTGTAAAATTTGTAAGTATAATTTACACTTTTTTCGATCATCCATATTACTGTCGAGTATTTTTTCCATTTCACTATCTAAACGAGAGGTAGGATTTTCATTTCTTTTTTGATTTAACTTATCTATTAAGCTTGGATCAACTAACAGCATTTTTTTGGCGTGTTCCATTTTTAAACTAGTCCACTTATCAATCCACTCAAAATAGAACCCAATATAATCGGAAGAAATGCACCACCTTTTTGAACTATAATATTCTTTCTTATTTTATTTGTACTTTTACGTACCAATTTTCGTAGTAGATTTTTATACTTTTTTAGTTTACTCTTTGATTTTTCTTCAAGTTTTATATTTCCTTGTAAAACGTTATGAATACATTCACATATAAAATTAATTTCGTTTTCGTTACAGACTTTTAAAAGAGCTTGTTGATGTTTTGGTTTAAGTTTATAAAGAGCATTTAATAAGTGTTCATGCGTCTTTAAGCGTCGATCCATCATTTGTAAATGACGGGTATTGGTTGGTTCTTGACATATTTAAACTCTTTTGTGGGAATGTACACTGTAGAATGACCATCAGATGGAAATATCTTTGATTTAATTCGACACATGTCAAAAGTGTCTTGTTTTAGATCTATCATCAAATAGCCATGTGCTTCTTTTGTAGCATCTCTGTAAGCATCTTCTATGAATTTGCTATTTTCTGGTGATACTTGTCGTGCTAAGTAACGTATTTGAGTTTTATCACGTGGGTTTTTAAAATAAATTATGTAGTTTGAATTCAAAGAAATGTCTCTTTGTCCTTTACCTTGATGAAATAAATTTTGAGTAATGTAAAATACACTCAAGTTCCTATGATGACTACCTTTGGTAAATATGTCAACAATGCGACCATCAGATTCCCTCATGAGATCATCGATAATAATAAGGTTAGCTTCCTTTCCATCAAACATATGCAAATCTGGTATACCCTGATAATAGTTTACATTTGGTAAATTATATAAAGGCTGCATTTCATCAAAACACCAAGTAATTTGATGAAAATTTGTGTTGCACACCTCATTAATATGTTTAATAAAGTTTGTTACAAAATTAGACTTTCCACATCCACTTGGACCTGCAACTATGGCAGTAAAAGGATGATAAAAATGAAACATTTTTAAATGCACGTGTGATCTCGAAAAGCGTTTCGGAATGAATAAAACTAGAAGTTACGATTGAATGTATTATATTTGATTTTGTTTTATATACAAAGATTACATACACAAATACTTTGAAAAATGATCACATACAGTTCATAGCTGTTTTGAAAAATATTACAGTAAGAAAATTATTATAAAATAAAGTTAAATCAGGTATAACAAATAACTAACTACATACATTAAAATTTACATCAAATTTTTCATGATATTATACAAAACAGTTGTCATAGTAAAAAAATAAAAAAAAAGATAGTACATAATAAAGACAGAACTTTAAATTATTAAAAACCACAATTAAAACACACACACACACATGAACATACATATTTTCGTTGTACAGAAATCGTTGATAAAATCAAATGTCCTTTATTTTATAATGACCCCATGCAAGAGTATCTGTTGAATTTTCTATTAAATAACGTTTTGTGTCATTGTGTGATAAAGATATTTTATTAATTTTTTGTGTATATATAGCATGTTTAATTGATTTAAATCTTATCATTTCACTGTATTGCGTTTTCTTTTCATATAAACATGATTTATAATCGGTAAGACAAATTTTTTTTGTTACACTTTTGTTAATCCCTTTTGCTTTACATATACATTTATTCTGCACATCCATTGCATACATTTTAGAGCGAAGGCCTACAAACTCTTTAAGAATTTTACCGTTATTTTCATCTTTAAAAAACCTAACCGTTTTTTATTCAATAATGGTAAACCATATTGATTATTTGGTGGATAGTCGGACGTATCAAAGTAGTTGACTAAATCAAGTTTTATATCAGCATAATAATTTTGCGTAAATATTTGATATATTAAGCTATCGGTATCAGTATATTATAGTAACTTAATATTATCTTGATATTTCATTTTCATATAATCGTAATGGAAATCGTATAGTAATGTTTTAGATATATCTAAAATACAAAAACCGAGGTAAATTGGTTTATTATATAAAACTTTAGTTTTATTTAATTGTATTGCAACTAAGCTCTCTGAGAATATAGATAAACTATGGAATTCTGGTCTTGCTATCAAAGATTGAGCACCTTGAGTTTTGCCACGATTTAACCAATGATTAATTAATTTGACATTAACTCGTTTTCTTACATTTTCCATTGTTTTACCAAAAACAGAATTATTCATAAGTTTAAAAAAATCTTTCTCAAAATCTGAAGTGGCTAATGAACGCATATGAGTATTCAAGTCTATGTAACTTTTCAACCACGCGGATTGTTCAAATTTTAAAATTCTATGTACTTTAACCAATCGGAGACCATTTTTTAAACATTGCTTAAGGTTTCTATAATGAATGACGTAATTTTTTTTATTTTTTAAATTTGGGATCAGTTTCCTGTCTTTGCTGTTTCCTAAACATACGTTTTCTGGACAAAATGGAAAATCTGAATGAAAATCATGTAAATTTTTTGAATATTCTAAATCTACTTCCAAAATTAAACCATGTTTGGCATCATCGGCTATATTAAAATCTGTATTTATATCGACCCATTCAAATTTGCCTGTTGGGAGACATTGGGACATAGCCCAACCATAAAGGTTATTTGCGTCTAAGTACATCAAAAATGAAGATGGTTTATCTGAATCGTATTCCGACATAAACATGTTATTTGCCACTGCATGTCTATTGCTGCATTGTGATATACCCCCCCGAATATTATTCGCTATAAACGTAACCTTGTCGATATCTGTTAAAAGTTCCAAATTTATTTTGGTAAAATTTAACATAGCATCCCACCTTAAACCAGGTGCTGTATAATAGTGGGCAGGATCTAAACCGTATGTTTTAAGACAGACATCCCTAAAGTTTTCAAATATATCTGCTAACAACAATACATCTGTTTTTAAATACAGGTCTGAATATTCACCCATGTTTTTACAATTAAAATGATTCCACACGTCTTGAGCATGATGGTATTCACTTTCTGTAATGTGACTATCATTTAAAGAACTATAAAATTGATCGCGAGTGGGAAGAGAAGTTATTTTTAAAGAATCAAATGTCGTCATGTATTCGTATGGATAAACACCTTTTCTTATTAAACGTTTAAAATCTTCTTCACATGGATATTTTAATTTGAGTTCACGAAATTGTTCAAGTAATAAGTTCTGAGCTAATTTGTTAAGGCTACTTGACATAAATTTAAAAGAATCAAGAAATCGTAATTTTATAACTCTGTTATTGATTTGTAAAACTTTAGAAAAAGAAATATATTTTTCCTTGTTCTCAGGAATAAGTTCAATGTCACCTTTCTCGAAATCAAGACCATGCACTATGAAATGAGCGTCATAATTACTTAAATTATGTAAAAACACTGGCACAAAATTAGGAGCTTTGTATTTCTGAGAGCATACTCTATGAGCTACACCTTCATATGCACCAGTATGCCAATTATAAGATATTGTTCTATCCACGTTTAATTTAGTAGCACAAATGTAACAAGACTCACTTTGATTGATATTTATTTTATTTTCTTCAGTTAACGGTAATGGTGATTTGACAAAAGAATTCTTTTTACAAATATTTTCTAAATCTGCGTAAATGAATTGCATAAATTTTAGCGCACAATCTTGCCCTGTATAAGACCTATATACTGAAAGATTATCATCATAAGAACATTTAACATAATACCCAAAACTATACGTTTCATGTTTTTGAATATTAACAGTTGATGATTGATTTGGATTGTTAGAACAACTCTCTATTGGTTTTAAAAATGCTTCAAAGTCAGCATACACAACGAATGGAACTCTTAATTTACGTTCATAGTTGTTAAATGAAATTTGGTTTGATGGTATTAATTCATTAAACCAGTTTCTTTTTCTATCGTTTTCCAATGGTAAATTTGTGCACACATTGAAACAGTCATTTTCTTGGTGTCGTTTTAAATTATCTAATGACGTGAAATTTAATAAACACCCATCACAAATATGAACTGCATGTTCAGAAGTCGATAACTGTTTAGATAATAATCTCGAGAGGTTTTTAATATAACAGAAATGACCTTTAGAACCTTGAGATATATACAATAAGTTTAAGTGAGTATTTTTACGGTGTTTCGTAAAGTGTAATGGACCCACAACTTTATTTGATTTGCTTATTGAATCATATTGTAATCCAAAAACATTAATACTTATACTATTTAATTTTTCAAACTTATGGATGTCATTAATTTTTATAGGAAACGATAGGTTATCAAATTTTAGTTTGTTTTTGTGTATTATATAAGATGATACCCTATTGGAACTATGAGTAGCTGGAAATAATCCTGACAAAACTGCCCAACGAAAGCATTCGTGATCGTTATTTTGAACATTGATTACAGCTTTCTTATGTTTTATATCTAACGGTAGGTCTATGTATGAAGATCCACGCAATGGGTTAAATTTGTTGACATTCATATCCAAGTGATTTATTTTAACTAAACTCCATCCACTACCTTTTTTTTGGAAATTGGTCATTTTGTTTGTTATTTCGGTAATTATAGATGAGAAAATAATATCTTTATCATCACCTTGACAAACAAGATAGTTTGAAATTTGAAAATCAAAAACATTGTGTAGATTTTTTGTTTCTTGTGTGAAATCCGCATTGAGAATAAAATTAACTTTTACAACAGAATATTCTAAGATAGATCGTTCTAGTAATGTATAAATTATTTTTTTAATATTTTGTAAAAATAATTCAGGTGATTCAAGCTGTGTATCAGAAACTAAACTAGATTTCACTCGATATGTAATAATTCTATTACCGAAAGCACTATCAATGAATTGAACATTAGGTAGATTATTATCTCTTCTAATTAAATTATTTTTATGTTTATTGCTCTTATAGTGACTGGTCATATATTTTTTTGACACATATATGTGACACTCAGGACATTCAATTTTATCATTATGCTGTTCTGTACTTACATTTAAAATGTTATCCAGCGACGATGTAGATGTCGAAGGAGCTTCAAGATGAATATTTTTTCTTCTCTTTAATGGATCCTCTTCAAACAATTCAGTTGGCGCTAATCTTTTCCTGCTGCCTTCTCCATTCTGCATAGATCTGATGGATAAGAAAACTGTTAAAAAAATGTTATCTCACGAAATAAATATGCTACTATGTTTCTATTATTTAAATAGATACTAACATTATTTGTTATTTACACTGCAAACAATATGCTTTCATTGATAATACACCATCAATATCATCCTCATCGGAATGAGTTTGTTTTGAGATTTTATGTCCACTACATGGTGTATAATAAGGAGAAATATCAGGATCTCCCAACATTGATTCTGGCAAAACATTTAATATATACCAAAACCGTATGAAACGATGATATTTATGTAAAATTATCTTTTTATCGAAACTTGCAATCTCACTCTGAGATAAACTAGAAATATCAAGTGAGTGGTACATTTTGGTTGCACTTCAATGTTAAAAATATAAACGGAAGAAACAAGTTGAATGATTGTGCAAGATGTTCGAACCATTATAAATACTTTAAGTGTATCCCCTCTTCATGGATTCCCAAAACATGTTGCAACTAGTCTTAAAATAATAAAAAATGTTTTACTCACGTTTCAACTTGTCTTTGTTCCATTTTATCACAGAGCTCGTACAGTTCTTTGTCGTATTGCGATGACATCAGATCCATTGATTCGATGTTTTCGAGAAGTGCGACGAGTTCCATGTTGTATAAATCACAGCTTGTATCCATGATAAGGAATGTCTCAGTATGTTTAAAAGTTATTTCAACGCTTATATACTACCCAAAACAATGTAATTACATTCTAAGCTATCCATTTTTTTCCAAACAATTTATGAATGTTCCCAATAACTTTACAATCGTAAGCATGAGCATGAAAAAACACTAAAAAGACTTATAACTATTTACAATAATACTTAGCAATAACACAATTCACAAAGAGTTCTAGAATCAAAAACAAATTAATCTATTAAGTATGTAACTTAAAAGAGTACAAAGTTTAAATACAATACAATGTAAGTTAAATTTAAACAGGTAGATTCTTAAGTACAGTTAATACAATAATAGTTTCTTATTTCAATAATAGTAGTACAAAGCATATAATTAAAGTTATGATATTAAAACATTGACACGCACTGGCACTTTTGTTCATTTGTCTGTGTCTATAAAATATTTCACACAATCGTCCTTACTAGCCAACTGTTTAGTTATATTATATATAGTGTCCTTGACACTTTGCAAGTTCTTATCACTGTAGTTTTCCGCGTAATATTTAACTCGCACATCAGCGTGTTTCCAATGTTCCGTCGGTGCGATGTTTTTTATTTTATTCACTTCATACACCTCAATTTTTATGAGATGTGATGCAGAACTGTTGTCATCGCTGTTTGATCGGATGTATGAAACACCCCCGCTCGTCGATCGACCAACACTGGATGACTTTCTTGTTGTTGTCTTCTTCTTTTTTGGTTTTTCGAAAAACTCATCAATGCTGTTGCATTCGATCGGTCTTTTATTTGCTATTATCGCTTTTTTTACTTTAAAGGCGAGTGTACCTTCTTCATCACTAGGTTCGTCGATTTCTTCAGCATAATAGTAGTTTTTGAAAGTATTTTCAGAAAACTGTAACAAAATGAAATGAAACTGTTTTAATTATCGGTTAAGTAAGTACTGTATGATAAATACTTATAGGTATGCGAAGTATACATGTACACATTAGTAACAATGATAAATTAATAAGACATCAAAGATAGCTAAAATGTATTAACCTGGTGGACAACACATGGCATAAACAATTAATGAAACATCTGGTTACAACACTTTTAGATCAAAGTATATAAAGGTACTTACATTCATTTTTATAACACTTTCACTATTTAACTATTTCACAATTTTACTATCACTTCACTGTTACAAACAACTGGAGATCACACTTCGAGCAGAGCACAGAGTGGAATACGATACCATGTGATTTTGAGTCGGTCTTTTATATGGAGAGGGAGTATTGTTTCCTTGCAGACAAGATCCAACATGTTTCGACTTTCACCTTAAATGTTCCGTTGAATACGTAATATCAGGTAATGTGAATAATGGGAACCGTAATTATTATGACAATGAGAAGACCCAAAGGGTTTTACCTAGAATTTGAGAAAGGTATGGTGTATTGTAACGATTGCTTTATCTATAATAAACAATGCCCGTAATGCGTAAAGGGTGACTATTAAGTAATTTTAAACGGCTTTTAAGTAGAAACACGAGTTAATAGAAATACGAGACAAAGACCTTTGCATCCTTCAAATAAAAAAGGGTCGCTGATAGAAAGTAGAAAGTCTAAAACACAACGAAACAGGGAAAATGTTGCTTTATCTATCATAAACAATGCTCGTAATGCGTAAAGGGCAACTATTAAGTAATTTTAAACGGCTTTTGCATAGAAACACGAGTTAATAGAAATACGCGACAAAGACCTTTGCATCCTTCAAATAAAATAAGGATCGCCGATAGAAAGTAGAAAGTTAAAAGCACAACGAACAGGGAAAAGGTACAAGCTTAAGGGAACCGTAGACCATGAACAAATTCGTGGTTCATACCTACCTCGCGGGTGATATGAAATGGATTCCGCGGACGATATAAATTTTATTCGCGGGTGTTATCAAAATAATCCGCGGTCGATATCAAATTAATCCGCGGTAGGTATCAAATTAATCCGCGGTAGGTATCAAATTAATTCGCGGTAGGTATCAAATTAATTCGCGGTAGGTATTAAAGTAATCCGCGGATTAATTCGCGAGTGCCGCGGGCCGAATCTGGAGCAATCGAAAACGCCGGCGACCAGCCGCCGGAGCGCCGCGGACCGGCCGTCGAACCTGCTCCAGTATCGGTGAATCCCTTACTACTCATAGGAAACTACCCTATTAATTCTTTACGGTGATCGCTATCCGGGCAGATACAAACTACATCCTAACACCAGCATACTCTATTTTTACTCGTAGTCCAACCGATGAAAAACCAATACTCACCGTATTCCGCCGTTTAGCTATCGAGTATTTAGCAATGTATCATACAGTTAGAATGCATGGCATAAATTACCACGGATATCGCATGTAACAAAGCTACAATAACAACTTGCTATGGCCGACCCGCGTATTTCGATTACATTGATCAAGTATACGTATGAAATCTCATATAAAATGTACACATTGTAAAGTTATGGAATTTAAACTAAAATATTGTGTAGATGTGTCAAATCTTAAACACACACAAAAACACATCACGCCTTTATCTACGAAGGTGTAAGCAGGGCACCCACTTTTCGCCAGTGGATTCCGTCCCACAATCCCACAATGTGATAGGCAGCGAGCCTATCGGCATATTGGGTATAAATGGACTCCAACTCTAGTGCTGATATTGAGTAGAAAAACCCAATATCACTTTTCCCGATCCGGGATTCGAACCCGCGAAACCCCCGACCTCAGAGCGGTGCCGTACTGCGCACGCAATACAACTAGGACATCAAGGTAGTCTAATCTAAAGTCCTTATCGTAGTAATACGCCAGTTCGAATAATAAATCTAAGCCGCAGTAGAGAATTTAATATACTTTCGAGCATAATTTTAGTCAAATCATATCATTAAAAAGATTGATTACTTTAACAGTGGCAAAAATGCTTATAATATGTATAAAACATTTGTCATAAACAATGTTACTACTAGTAACAATTAAAATGTAAATATTTTGTAAACACGCAACAAGCATTATTTCATCACAAGTTTGACGCCGTAGGCAGTAGATTAGAAATATTCGTGAGAATATTGCTTTATCACGCCTAGTTCTGCAAATATAACTATTTATAATTGTACTTAAAAATTACAAATAATAAATAACTTTAACTTCTAGTAAGACTTATTCGCAAGTTATTATAACTTTTCTACAAAATTAATGTACCTAACACGTTTATATAAGTGTAAATGGAATTCTTCATGTTTGTTAATTTAAAATATTCGTAAGACGCCTTGACTTATTTACTTTGCGTACTTCTAAGAAGTTTGAAATTAAAGGAAACATGTCTCCGATCTACTCTGACATTGATATACAAATATTATAATTAATTGGTTGGATTATAATTTATATTCTTGGCTTATTTAAGTACTTACATACTTGATTCCTCGTGTATAAGAGTGTTGGGATGGGACTCCATACCAGCCCTATATTATATACTGTCCACTGCTGAGCACGGGCCTCCTCTACTACTGAGAGGGTTTAGGCCTTAGTCCACCACGCTGGCCTAGTGCGGGTTGGCAGACTTCACATACCTTCAAAATTCTTATAGAGAACTTCTCAGATATGCAGGTTTCCTCATGATATTTTCATTCACCGTTAAAGCGAGCGATAAATCACAAAGAATACACACATAACTTTTTAAAAAAGTCAGAGGTGTGTGCCGTTGGGTTTTGAACCTGCGGACATTCGTCTCGGCAGTCCGTTCCACTCCCAACTAGGCTATCGCCGCTATTTGGGATGGAACTGCTTTATCAATAATTTTTTTAGCAGGCAGATTTTTTTTTGTGTCGTTTTAGAAGACCTTAAAGTAAGTATAATTGAGAATTGCAGCTTATTACTTAGAGTTACAAGCATAGAATGGTGCCATGCCTGTTAGTTCAAAATTCTTTGTAGTAGTGATACTGTCAAAGGATAGTCGTAAAGGAACCATTAGACGAGTAGCTCGTCTCGTTATTCCATTACATAAAACATACCGCAGTTTGGCAAGAGCCCGAACAATATTTTACTAAAATTCTCTTAAGCCCCGTTTAGATTTAGCAATTATTGCTAGCCGATTGTTTTTTGAATATCTGCCAAAAGACTCGTAAACGTCAAATATCAATGCGGTCGAGAATTAACTCTCTTTGCGCATTTTCAGACTGGGTAACTTTCTTAAGCAATAATTGTGTGCGATTATTGCTTGGACAATAATCGTACATAATTATTACTATCAATAATTGATGTATCTAAATGCGGATTTAGTGACAATGAACCGAGTGATCTCCCATTTTCTTTATTAATAAGTGCAAGTTCTCCATACCTCTACAAAGCAGCATGAGGACCAATAGGCAGACCCTGGTGTTGGTGCGTATCAGAGCCATGCTTCCAGCGCTCCTCGTCAATGCACAAGAAAACACTGCTGCTGTCCACGACGAACTGTTACCACCATCATTGTTCACTTATCTGCAACAAGAGAAACAATAGGTTATGTCACTATGTTCGATTTTGACAATTATTCCATAAGTTATAGCAAATAATACGAAAAAGATTTCCTTTCGTAATATCACAAACAAAATTGGTTAAGAAATGGAGCAGCAATTCATATCTATACCAATATTATAAAGAGGAAAGATTTGTATGTAAGTACCTATGTTTGTAACGAATAAACTCAAAAATTACTGAACGGATTTCGATGAAATTTGGCACACGGGTAGATCATGTCCTGGATTAACACATAGGCTACTCTTTATCCCGGGAAAATATGTTTAACCCGGAAAAACTTTTTCACGCGGGCGAAGCCGCGAGCAAAAGGCTTGTATCTGATAATAGGTGCACGAACTGCCAAACTGCTTTGTGTCAGCATGGTGGTGGACAGGATTAAGCCTTCAGTCATTAGAGGAAACCTATTGCCGGCAGTGGGCCACTATAAAATATTATATTTCGAAAATAAAAGTAGCCTAGAGCATTCCGGGCCCAAAGGTAATACAGCTTTATTGTTCCTATTAATGAAAGAATTTAATGAATCTGAAAATTATTTCCACTAGTTAGCACGTTCAAACAACCAAAACCTTTAACGTTAAATGCCAAGAACACGTACTAACGAAAAATGCAAACCTAATTTGAAATAAAATATACAATACACAGTACTAAACACTAATATAGCGTTATTTTAAAAAAATCGTTAACATAGTTGTTATTCTGTGGCCACGAAGATATAAAAATCCGGGCTCTGTTACATAATCTAATTCATCGCTAAAAAGTGGTAAATCCACTTAAGACATTGTACCTAAGCTGTTTGAAAAATGTTCTTAGGCGGGAGAGTTATTAGGTAATTTGAATTGATTAATTATCCTATTAATTATAAACGACGCTTTACCTTAACACTATTACAAGTTGCCTCAAATTTTTCTTCCTTAAGAAACTAAATAAGGTCATGAGCTTGCCACTTATCACGTCACGGCATAATTACTTAAATGTATACATACTATATTTATATTACAACGTATCTATATTATAGTGGTATTAAAATACCAATATCACACAATATTCTTAGTGACAAACCTATGTTGACAAACTACAGATGATTTTATTGTATTTCTAGGTAGGTACTTCATCAAAATGTGCATTAAGGTGTCAAGTTCTTCCAAAGAAGAAATACTAGGACATCACATTTATTACGTTGAATCCACAAAGACAACGCCGACTTGACCAAGCGGCTTTGAGTTTAAATTGCATCCAATCTGTTGGTATGTTTTGTCTAACCAGATCACGCACGGAACATGTAAAGCGGAGTGCACATTTGGACAACAAACATCAAAAGCATTGTTATAACCGCGTCGTGCCGCACTGTTTACGTCGCTCCAACTTTTTTGTGTTTCGACAACCATTTTATCTGTAGTGAATTTTGTAGTTTGCTTCGACATATTATTATCACATAGATGTATAATTATTACGGTGTAATATTAGGTTACCATTAGATGTTCAATCAATTATCTTTTTGGGATTTAAGAATAACCAAATATTTTCTATTTTTGCTTATACGCATACTCACGCTTATATCCTCGAAGGGGTAGATACTAGTGTACTCACTTTTTGCCGTGCGTATTCCGTCCCATGGTGTGATAGAGTGATGATGTGATGCCATATCGGGCACAAATTCCTGACTCCGGGCTGATACTGATTAGAAAAACCCAATAATTTTGCTTATCAGTCCAATAATCCACATATTACACGACCAATCTGATATCAATCATACCAAGATCGTGGATTGATGTCGGACTGATCGTGTTTTGTTCACATATTATCAACTCGCCGCAAGACTGGTTCGGTTACTTAGGTATTGTACATAAATTACGTGTGGAATCTTCGATCAAATATTACTTATACATCCTATATTACATTATGTTGTATACTCTAACAGCCTTATTCATGATATGGTTTATAAACCTAATTTAGTTATTGAATGTATTGTCTTCTTCGAACTAATTTTGAATTGAGTTTGAAGGAAGAAGACAAAACATTCTATAACTAAAATAGGTTTATAAACCATATCATGAATAAGGTCGTAAGTGTGTACCAGAATTACGCAACTGAAGATGCCGACACACGCTACGTAATATGGCGAGATCCTTAAAGTTTTGAAATTACGCGTCGGCTTCGGACAGCAAAAACTTCCCTTTTAATAAAATCCGATAAACTTTATACGTTACCTAAGTGATCAAAGTAATTATTAACAATTTTCAATTTTAACCCTGCCAAATTAGTCGCACCTCCGACGAGTGCGAGTTTTAACGACACTCATACAGAAAAGGACCTTTCAGAGAGCAATTTAAACTGTTTATAGTAAAAATTGTTTTACACCATCCCTTTCTAGCCGGTTTCGGCCACGGCGGCCAATCTCAACGGAGATCAGCCAGATACGCAGGAGATATTATAGTGCACAAGTGTGTGCGCAATACACAGGTGCACACGCTATTCCTTTACTCTCATAGTCCGGTGTGACTGCAATCCGACATGACCGGAGAGAGATCAGGCGTAGGACCAACGGCTTTACGTGCTTACGGAGGCACGGGGGTATCACACCGCCAACTTCCTGACTCCGAGCTGCGACTGAGTAATTTTTAAGATGGTAAAACCCAGTCACAATGTTTTTGGCCCGACCCAGGATTCGAACCCAGGACCTCAGCGCGCAAATTGTACTCGTAACGCGTACGCAATACAACTACGCCACCGAGGCAGTCCACACCACCACAAAAAGACACACCACCAAACCACCATACACCATCAAAAGTAATACAAATATTAGAAAGGCTGCCAATGTTTTAGTATTAACGTAATATAAGTATACTTATAAAGTATTTTAAGGTAATGTTTAGTGTTGTAAGTTAGTTAATTGTAATATTGTGCGTAGCCTTTATCGGAGTTTAAATTTAGCACTTTTAATACCATTATATTTATATTTTTTGTATAATTATAATAAATACTCTGTAGCTATTCCTAAATAAATAAAATATAATACAGTGCTATTTTACACGCCGTAAATATTAGTTATGAACATAATGTTGGAAGAGTTTCGCATCAAATTCTTGTCACTCCTAATATTATGTTTCCTTTCACTGCCTTTATTACACTAATACTAATATGTATACTAATAATAAAAAGAGGAAAGATTTGTTTTTTTGTTTGTTTGTTTGTTTTTAATGGTTAAACTCAAAACTACTGGAGCGATTTTAGAAATTCTTTCACCAATATAAAGTTACATTATCAACGAATAACATAGGCTACTTTTTATCAGGGACCGAAAACCGCTATGAATTACGGTACCGGTATCGAGGAATTTCGGTTATTTCTAAGATTTCGGTAACCGCTATCTGAGGTAACCGAAAGAAATGAAAAGGTTACCTCTAATTTAGGTTACCGTTTTAATACCGGTAACCTAAAAATGACCTTCGTCACAAGAAAGAAACCGAATGTCGTAATACAAAATGTACTCATGGACAAATTTAGGGGAACGCAATAAATATGCTGAAATTATTATTACGTGAGTTGCTTTGATTGCTAAAATTATTTAGTGTGTCGAATTGGAAAAACGTAATGAATGAAGAACTTCCTGAGTTTAATTTTATGTTTTAATTTATTAATAACAAAAATTATGTGATGCACATTTAATACCAGTCTTGCTTAATGTGTAAGATATATGAATAAAATTACATATTACGAAAACGGATAACGATAATTTTGAAATAAACTATTTAAAGATTTGTATAATAATTTAAATCTTCGATAATCGTGAAAAGAGATGGCCGCTTTTTATATGGGTGGTG
Organism: Sphinx pinastri; assembly: GCA_947568825.1. Lineage (NCBI taxonomy): Eukaryota > Metazoa > Arthropoda > Insecta > Lepidoptera > Sphingidae > Sphinx > Sphinx pinastri. The sequence continues at coordinate 7,167,809 of OX387620.1, forward strand.
CTGGGCCTAAAAATCTGACCAGGCTCCATATCTATCCATGGATATTAAAGGTTCAAAAACATGGATCTTGGATCCATTAAAAAAAGTGTGCCATGTGTGTGTTACACACGTATGAAGTGAAACTTTTTCAATCAATTCATTTTTTTCACTGTTCTTATAATAATTATTGTATTCCATTAATACGGTGAAATTATTATTATTATTATTTATTTAAATAATATTGTTATCTGCTAAATTGACAGTCATATTTTTATATGATGGTTAATTTCAATAAATTAATATACATATACTAATACTAATACTAACGGTACGACTAGTGCACCAGTTCAAAGTTGCTCAGCGAGCTATGGAACGTGCTATGCTCGAAGTTTCTCTGAAGGATAAGTTTCGTAACGAGGTTATCCGACAGAGAACCAAAGTCACCGACATAGCACACAGGATTAGTAAGCTGAAGTGGCAGTGGGCTGGTCATATCTGTCGAAGAACCGATAACCGCTGGGTTAAACGAGTTCTTGAGTGGAGACCGCGAGACGGCAAGCTTAGTGTGGGAAGCCCTCCAGCCAGGTGGAGTGACGATTTGCGAAAGGTCGCTGGCAGAAACTGGATGCGACAGGACGAAGACCGGGTAAAATGGCGCGTATTGGAGGAGGCCTATGTCCAGTAGTGGACCAAAATATAGGCTGATGATGATGATGATATACTAATACCTACTTACAGTCTGCTGAAGTGTGTGAGTGAAGCTTCGTCAACGCTCCCGAATTATGTATCCATTCGGAGCGTCCACGGAACTTCACATCCTGAAAAATTGGTCACTAAATGCAACGCAACATGTAACGAACATCATAGAACAGAATTTAGTACCGTTTACCCGTATATTGGAGGGATTTTTTTAACACATGCTAATGCTCAGACCTACACTAGAGCGACAGTTTTAGAATAACTTTAACATTAATCATCATCATTTCAGATTTTTTCATTTATCCTGTCCTCTGCAAGTATCATCCACGTTCTGCCTTGGACTTTGATGATCTCGTCATGCCCTCTAGTTGGTGGATTGCCTACTTTTCTCTTAGTATCTCTGGGGCACCACTTTGAAACCGTTTTCGTCCATCCGAGATCTTTTCGTCTCGCCAAATACCTTGTCCACTTCCACTTTAGTTCCGCAATTCTCCTCTTGGCATCGAAAACTCGTTTTTGATTTCGGATTTTATCATAGTTGACTGCGTCTCTGAGATGAATGCCTTTTATGCTCTGCCTGACCTTTAAATTGTGCATAAGTTCTTGAGTGAGCATCCATTTTTCAACACCAGTGGGGTGGGTAGCACACATTCAGGTACTGGGATCATGGCCAAATAAATGCATTGTCTTTCTTTGTCTTTTTTACATTGGGTTAAAAACTCGGAACTTTAGAACGTTTTCTAAAAGCAGTCCAGCCTATTACGTACGTCGGGAAAGTTCTATCTTTTTAGACTCAAGACAAAATGATAAATAATAGTCTAGGTGTATGTATTCATCTACTACGTTTATTTTGGTTTTTTCCACGTCTACCTAAGATTCCCGCAATGTATAATTCGCTATGAGTTTCGTTTTTGAGTTCTTCATCCTTAGGCCGATCGTCAGAAGAGAAATCTGCAGATCTTGGAGCATTATTTAAAAATTGCTACACGCATTCAGCTTTTTAAATAAAGTATGTGTAACAAGTATCTGACGTCAATTATTATGCCTATTTCATCTCAAAACAGGGTTTTCATAACATCTTCTAAGACACAAGTTAAGAGTTTTAGTGAAACGGTGCTGCCCTTCTTTTAGTCCTTGTTTTATAGGAATAAAATTAGTCAACTCGTGTATACTCATCTGTATCGTAGCTGACTCATAGAGCTTTCGAATCTAGCAAAGCCTATACTCCTGAGGCGGTCCCATTGTCACCAAGTAAGAAATTGATCATGGGATCTCAGAGAAATAGAGGGCAGCCCTCAAATTTTATAGGCACATACAATGTTTTTCATATACCTACTTTCTAATTATCTAAGCGTAGGGTCCAGGTTAAAGTCATTCCGATTTTATATAATGTTTCTTGCTTTATCTGTAAATTTAATAACAATATGATCTTTTTTATACATACTCAATTACGTTGACATACTTTAGGTCCTCTACATTTGATGTTAGTAAGATTTTTGCGAGTGACTCTAATGTCGCAATGCTACGTAGGACTATGTATGTATGATATATGGAATAGACCCAACAAAACCCAGCGCCAAAACATTGGATACTAAAAAACTTTGTAAAAAAAAAAAGAATTTTCAAAATCGATTAATAAATAACTGAGTTTTAAATAATAAACAAAAAACACATCGAATTGAGAACTTCCTTCTGTTTTTGAATTCGGTTAAAAATCTGGCTTAGAGTTAATATTTTATTTTTCCCTTGCGTTCCGAGCGAAAGTTGACCTTGAATGTAGTTTCAATCCTTTGACAATATGCCGACGGCACGTGCCAAATAGAGGTAATGTTTATTAGGGGTAACCGGTATCATACCGGTTAATTTGGAGAAATTTCATAATATCGGTTACCTAAAAAAATACCGGTAAAAAAAATAAAGGTTGTAACCAAAAATTACCGGTATTTTTCATACCGGTTTCGGTCCCTGCTTTTTATCCCGGGAAAATGTAAAGCGGGACTTTTATCCCGAAAAAACTTTTTCACGCGGACGGAGCCGCTGGCCTTTGATTAATTATATACCTAGATAGAGTGACGCGCTGCAATGAAAGTAAAACAAACAGGCCAATTTTTCTTAAGCTAGTATGCGTGACAGCTGTGTCATACGCTATCGCTGCATCATTCTGCGTATCCTTGTGTGCGCGCATAATGATACCAGTTATTACATGGTTTCTATTAAAACAGGGAGAAAATTATATCCATGAAAAACAATAAAAAATAATTCACTCGAACTCATTTAGTGGGGAACAATTAGCCTCTATTTTTTCGACGCGTTTGAAACGTTCAGTGTCTATCTAGGTATATAATTAATCAAAGCCGCTGGCAATAAGTACTATGTTTTCATGCACTTGTATAGCCCGTCTGTCAACAGTTGTACTTTACTGTTTCCCTGAAGCACTAATTACGTATCCACCTACAGCCATAGTCCCAATTGTTTGATTAGACTGTATGATGCATGTATTATTGCCGCAGGCGACTGTCCAATAGCGTTTTCAATTTATTTGTTGGTTTCAAGGATTGAATGTCGCGTGATTGATGGACGTTCATTGTTGATTACAGGTCAATTGATATGTTTTAGAATAAATGTAACGTAAAATAGTTTTGAAAGCCATATGTAGCTTGGACAAAAAGGTACAATTAAAATGTAGTTCCTAGAATAAGTTATATTCAATACGTAAGATGATAAAAGACGAAAACCTATGAATGAAATAATAATCAGGAGAAAGAAATATATATGAAAATATAAATGAAAATGTGATTTAATATATTGAAAATGAAAATAGTATTATCCTCAACTAGCTAGTTGATAGAAATTGAAATTTTAGGAAACTTTAAAAATACATAGTAATTATATAACTATCATTTCTATGTTGATTATACGGTAATACAGTTCATATCGATTAAATCGAACGCAGTAGACCGTAAATTATATTTGGCAAAACTCGACTAAAATAGAATATTCGATAGATAGAATACATTACAACGTTCTACAGAATTAGCGTTTGTATGACAGTCCTGTCTAGTTTATTTTTATTACTAAGAATAGCATTTGAAAGAATTTGGAGGATAATATTATTTTCTGTTGAAAAATATTAACTTTCAATGCAAGTCTTTTATAGAACACTTCAGGCTGGGGCTACTGTAATTATAGTAAGACATTTATTTTTGGAGTTATGTTTATCTCAATCAATACGTTTTGACATTATCAAAATCACCGAAATAGCCATAGTTTAAAAAAGAAGAAGTAGTGTAAATCAAACATCGATACCTTCTAAGAACACAGCAAAAATACGGTTGAGGGCTTACGAAAATTACAAGCATTCAGTGACTTCGTCAGAATTAACATTAAAATGGTTATAAAGTTACAGAATCGTGTAATACACACATTAACTCCCGAGCCAAAGAAATTTACTTAGAGAATTAACCAAACTCCCTTCGCATTAATCCTGAATTATTATCTACCTGAAAAAGAAGCAAGTCACCAAGTCGTGCGAAACGAACACCAAACCAGAATCCGAATTAAATTCGGCACGCGCCAAATTCATTATTATTTCAGAAGTGATATTGAGGTTTTCTGGGGGAAAGTAATTGTACGATTCTAATGTATCCGATCTTCGCATCCGCTGTGGGTAGTTAAACGAATTCACGCTGTACTCTACTTATTATCGCTTTGCAAAGCACTATTTATTTTGATGCCTTCAATGCGGCAATAATTATATATCTGAATAAGCTTAATATGTAATAAGAAAAGTTATTTTCCATTTTTCAACGAATACAATTTGTAAATTATTTGCCTGCAAAAAATAATGTTCCCGTGATTTGAAAACTAAAATAATATGGCCTCCACTCTCTTATGGCTCTATTATATGCAGTAGTTTATAATTCACAATTTCGGGCCATTTCCGTGAGACAAAGAGTTTTTTTTTTTCACTTTAAAAAACAAGCAAAATAAAAATCCGATAATAAAAGTCGTGAAATGTGTTTTATTATTCCAAATTAAAGCATAATCCTTAAATCGTGAATAGCCAACATAATGTTACAAAACCATCGGTAATGTAAAGGGATAAACAAACTTTTATTAGTGTTACACCTTTGATTAATTATATACCTAGATAGACACTGAACGTTTCAAACGCGTCGAAAAAAATAGAGGCCTACAGTTGTCCACTAAATGAGTTCGAGTGAATTCATTTTTGTTGTTTTTCATGGATATAATTTTCTCCCCGTTTTAATAGAAACCATGTTATAACTGGTATTATTATGCGCGTACATAAGGATACGCAGAATAATGCAGCAATAGCGTATTACACAGCTGTCACGCATACTAGCTTAAGAAAAGTTGGCCTGTTTGTTTTAGTTTCATTGCAGCGCGTCACTCTATCTAGGTATATAATTAATCAAAGTGTTACACGAAATTTCATAGCATTTGACCCGACACGAATAGGTGATAATGTTCGGTCCATAATCGATAGCGCAACACGCTCGTTACTCCATTTCCATTTCGATAATTCATATTAATTCTACCTCGAGAAGCCAATGTAAATTAATGGAATGATTGGATTATAATCGATTAGGGAAGTATCTAAATTTGTCGGCGCTTGTTCAAGTATATAATTACCAGTGGCTCTAACCTGCCTTCACTGATTTTAGTTCGAATTTTGCCCGAATAAACTGTATAATTGAATTTTCCGCGAACGTCAGGAGGGGGACCCACAAGACTTTATGGAACACAATCCGACATGACTGGAATAAACGGGGATTTCTTAAATGCCAGATCCACCCAAAATATTCTTCCGCAAAACTAAATTAAAGTTTTACCTCCCTTGACACCCCGAGTGCGGCCATGACAGGAATGGTTATAAAATGTAATCATTTAAATGGATTCGTATTTTTGAGTAATTGCATGGGTCATAGTCTAACAGGGGCATTATAGTCGCACTTAGATAATGAAAATTTTAAAATATTAAGCTGTTTTTACATCGTCGCAATCAATTTCATCAAAACTTCAAAGAATAAATTATTACCCTAGTAAATCTTCCACAAATTAGTCCATGCCCATCTACAGAAAATCTCTATTGTGATCTAAAAATTCCAAATAAGTAATATGGGTTGTTAATTTTGAATCAATATTTAGAGCATGAAATTCTTCACATTTAAATCTATAATCATCAATAACTAGTAGCACCCTACAAAACATCGGAACAATTCATACAGCTGTTACTAGTAAATTCGGGAATGCGCTTAATTGGGCTTTTTTGAAACATTAATCAAGTGGTGTGTCGGGGGAGAATTTTTACGTCGCGGCGGGGGCGATGCGGCGCGGTGGCGTGGCGCGATAGTAGTGACAGATGATATGCGGCCGCCGGGTCGGATGCATTCATCAGCCGAGGATTTGAGCACTTCCAAACTGGGCGTCACGTCCCGGCTAAGAGGATCGCCTTCCCCGCCTCCAACGTGCCGGATTACCTTTTAAAACGCTATCTCGTATGCGATCGATCCGCGTTTTGTTTGCTGTTACTATAAGCGATACATTTATTTATACTTAAATGTGTTCTTTCTTTAAATTAAAATCCATTTTGTACATGGTTTTTGATTTTATACTTTATGCCTTTTGATATCAATTTTCGGTTATTATAATCTACATATTTAAAATTGTTTTTACGCTTCAATTTTAAGTTTGCTGTGAAATGAATGTAAGTCATGCAATGAGTAATTGCATAACACATCGATCTTTTTTTATAAGATACTAGACTTCTGGTCGCGGAGCCGCGTGAAAAAGTTTATCCGAGATAAAAATATTTTCTCGGGATAAAAAGTAGCCTATAGCACTCAGGAGTACTGTAGCTTCCTATTAGTGAAAGAATTTTCAAACTCGGTCCAGTAGTTTATCCATTAGAAAGAAACAATCAAATCTTTTCTCTTTATAATATTAGTATAGATTTCAATCTATTCGAATAATACAACAATTAAAAATGTTACATAGTTAATTATATTCTTATTTCATAATAGATTGAATACGTCTCGTAGCTAACTTGCACTACTAAAGTGGATCAAAGAGGTATCATTTGTGGGGTTTACCCCAACTACCTGTCAACTGTCACTGAATACAGGATTTCCTCATAATTACGTATTGTGCTGCGAATTCCCCTTTCAAGCTTCCAGTATGAAATGCCTGATATAAATAGTAAGTATATATTGCGTATGTATATTTGACTTTGACGTCAGTTTGGTAGGTATTTATTGGATTTAAATTTACATTATGTTTTACCGTTTAGACTTCAAATATACCTGTTATTTCATATTTCGCGAAATAGCTGGCGTTGAGATGGTTGTGAAATCTTTACTATACTAATATTATAAAGCTGAAGAGTTTGTTTGTTTGAACGCGCTAATCTCAGGAACTACTGGACCGATTTTGAAAATTCTTTCACTAATAGGAAGCTACATTACTCCTGAGTGCTATAGGCTACTTTTTATCACGGAAAAACATTTCTACGCGGGTGGAGCCGCGCGCAAAAGCTAGTGAATGATATTCGTTCTGCGATAAATAAAAACGAAAACAAACATTTGTTGAAGCGCAAATATTTGTTTCGGGTCTGAGTATTATAGCACCGAAAGCCTTTAGTAGTTACTGGTACTCATAATACAGAACTTTGGTTTTATTGCGAAATAACTATTTGTTACAATAACACTACAATATATCTATTTTATTATTTTAGAAAACTTACAGCGAATAAAGATTTAAGTGTAAAATATAATAGTGGCAGAAGGGCAATTAAAAGTTTACACTGACATATAGACTGACAGATTTGAAACTGATAGAAGCGGCCGGGGTATAGTGGTGTAGTGTTTCTCAACAAAACAACGTCTGCGCTGAGCCTATACTATACATATTGATCAGTCATTTTTAACTGAACTTTTTTAAATACAGTAATATTTACCTTTCTATCGTGTCTGTTAATATACATCAAGAGAAACAGTACAAATTTATCCGTGTCCATCCTGCAGGAATGAATACAGACACATTAATCAACATGTTCTGGACCTTTTCAATTCGCTTTACACATCTTGTTCACTTATCACCTTATACCGGCTTTTATTTGCAAACAAAATACAGTAGTCTGCTACTGGTTTACTAGTTTTATATAACTCTATCTATGTATGTATTTACTTCACATTAACAAAGTTGCTATTAATAATATATTTGTGACTGCCTCGGTGGCGTAGTTGTATTACGGTACGACTGCAAGGCTGAGGTCTCGGGTTCGATCCCCGGGTCGGGCAAAGTGATATTGGATTTTTCTATTCAGTATCAGCCCGGAGTCTGGAATTTGTGCCCGGTATGGCGATACGCTCGCCCCCTATCACATCATGGGACGGAATACGCTTGGCGAAAAGTGGGTGCACTAGTTGCGCCTCTGCCTACCCCTTCGGGGATAAAAGGCGTGAGCATGCATGCTATTAATATAATGATGGATGTTTGGATCCGGTAATGAATATTTTCACACGGGCGTAGCTGCGAGCAACTCTTAGTCTATACTAATATTATAAAGATAAAAGAGGAAAGATTTGTATGTAAGTATGTTTGTAACGAATAAACTCATAAACTACTGAACGGATTTCGATGAAATTTGGCACACGGGTAGATCATGTCCTGAAATAACACATAGGCATTTTTTTATCCCGGGAAAATATTTTTATCTCGGAAAAACTATTTCACGAATGCGAAGCCGCGAGCAGAAGTCTAGTGTATTATAAGTTTAAAAATAGTGTATTCGTTTCTCGTCGACAACAATTGCACTAAACAAGATATTCAGCATCATAGCAACATCTCGAATCAGGAAGTAATCCCACATCAATATAAATCAATGGATAAATATCAATACATTCGTTTTATTTTTACGCGGAATATATTTGCAAAACCACACGGCCATTCTGTTTTCACAATACATCAAAGTAAGCTACTAAATCTTTTGTAATACACACCGTGGAAATTATTTTCTTAACGAGAGATATTTTACGACCGTTAAAGCATATACAACTATTTATTTAACACGTTTTGCTTACTTAGTGGGAATAAAGGAAATTATCCAGATGTGAGTGATTCTTTGTACCCCTCCACGCAAGCATGTTAACACAAACAACGGCCAAGTAAATTATTAGTCCTCGGTGCGTACTTTGAGTTGGGTGGCCTAATGTAAAAAAAACAAATGGTAGTAACAAACTTGTATGATTTGAGGGTTAGATTAGGGTAGTCGTGGATATTTTACAAAGAATAATGCCTCATCTTTGATTAATTATATACCTAGATAGATTGACGCGCTGCAATGAAACTAAAACAAACAGGTCAACTTTTCTTAAGATAGTATGCGTGACAGCTGTATCATACGCTATCGCTGCATCATTCTGCGTATCCTTGTGGGCGCGCATAATGATACCAGTTATTACATGTTTTTTATTAAAACGGAGAGAAAATGATAGCCATGAAAAACAACAAAAAATAATTCACTCGAACTCGTTTAGTGGGGAACAGTTCATCTCTATTTTTTTCGACACGTTTGAAACGTTCAGTGTCTATCTAGGTATATAATTTATCAAAGTGCCTCATATACCTTTATGAAATAATTCTAGGCAATTGGTATTTGGTAAATGGCTATCTTTTCCCCAAATCTAATGTACCATTTGAAATACGTAGTTCATACCTTGTTTTATTAACAAATAGCTTTTGCCCGCGACTCCGCCCGCGTGAATAAGTTTTCCCGGAATAAAAGTCCCGCTTTATATTTTCCTGGGATAAAAACTAGCCTATATGTTAATCCAGGACACGATCTACCCGTGTGCCAAATTTCATCGAAATCCGTTTAGTAGTTTTTGCGTGAAAGATTGACAAACATACATCCATCCATACATACATTCTTACAAACTGTCGCGTTTATAACATTAGTAGGATACACAAGAAGAGTCTCGAGTAATTTATCAGTGGTGTGCAGAAGAGCATGCGTATTTCATGCATGCAAAAATCCTTTTGATTTAAACAATGGTGTGAAGATTTAAAAAAAAATAGATCTGTACGTATTTTATAGCTTTTAATTTCATTAAAGTAACTTAATCGTCGGATAAAACTTATTCATCTATAAGTTATAACCCAATCTGTATACGTAATATAACTCAATCTATATAGTAGTTATACATATTATATAAAAGCGAAACGTCACTCACTCACTCACTCACTCATCACGAAATCTCAGGAACTACAAGTGCTAGGAGTCTCAAATTTTGCATGGGGGTTCCTTTTAGGACGTAGGTGCTCACTAAGACGGGATTTTTATTCAGGAAAAATTCTTTCGTGCGGGTGACACCGCGGGCAAAAGCTATTAAATATAAATGTCAAACATAACTAACGTATCTATGTTATTCATATTTTTAAAATTTATTTTTACTTATGCTGTTTTTCTCGTGTGAATATCTGATGGTTGAAATCTCAGCCCTTATAATTATTCATTTGAACCACATTACATGATACGTAATGAATATAACACATAATCATCATAACGCATGAACGGTTTTATAATCAAGTCTGCGTAGTGCGTACAATTTAAAAATAAATAATAATAACATTGGTGGGGCGTCAGGCGCAGCGGTGCGGTTCCAAGTGTAAACATTGCATCCGTGATGCTTTGACTTCCGACTACTGTCGAGTCACTGTCGGTTAATCCTCGTATATGGCAGTTTTAGGCGCCGCGCAGACGTTAACTTGTTACCGCGAAACACTATCCTATTATGAAACTGATGTTTCATGGAGTACAACTGCAAGTCGGCGCCATATGAAACTATTAGTTATGCGATAACATCATATTATTCAAAAGTAAGCATTTTGTTAATAATATTAGTTATGAGATAAAATCTTATTAATACAAGTAAGCTATTGGTTAATAATACGCGCTGGATGCGGACCGCTTTTGACAGGTCCGTCTGGAAATCTTTAGGGGAGGAAGTTCAGCAGACATCATGTGGCTGATGATCATGATGAAGCTATTTGTTGAGTCAATGCTTAGCTGAAAAACATTAGTCACTCATCTGAACAGAAACAGAATGTCGATCGCTGTAAATGTAGCATAACTATATTAATAGAGCGTACCAAGCGATACGTTTTCTAAATACCTGTATTGTTACGTCAAAGTGTAACTAAATTATTGTTGAAATGTAAATGCTAGTACATGAATAAGTGCCTCGAGTCACGACCATATCAGGACCTATTACTAGGTATTAAACCAAAATAACCCGGGCTGTAAAGTAATTTGACGAAACCTGCCCCGAGCTGTACAAATAACGGCAATGTGGAATACAAGGCTTGCACACTAGTCGAGTAGTAAAGCACTTATTCACTAACTTAGTCATAAGACCAAAGTCGGTCGAATTTTACTGTTCACTGGCAACATTTAAAGCGGCCAAATGTAACGCCACCTTGTACGGCGAATGGAAAGGTTCGAAACAAAGGCAAAATCTGCCAAATAAGTCAACACCACGCTTAATACAGAACAATAGATGACACGGGATTTATTTGGATATAAACTGATACGCGCGACGTGAACACGGCCTAAGTACTAAGTTTAAAGGTCCTTTAATTACTTTGTTACAAAATATCACATCCTATTTTTATTAGGTAGTACTGAATTATGATTTAACAAAACTTTATCTCTGATATTCAATTTGAAGGTAACGAACAAACTCAATTCATCTTCATTAAGCGTTTCTCTGTGGTTACGCTTAATCTGGTTAAAAATCTTAAAGGATTTTGTAATTACTCACAGCCATTTTAATCCGGATAATGTTCCTTAGCGTAAATATATTTCGTGTATACTTATGTCTGAGAGAAGTTGTACGGTACGGAAGCTATCTAAGGTCCCTTTGAACTAAAATGTTGTAAGTTTTTCTTTTTCTTTACAACAATGCTACCGATTTATTAGCAGATATTACGTTCATTTCAGCTATATTTTCTGCTTGTAAAAAACATAATCATCATCAGCCACATGATGTCCACTGCTGAACATAGACCACCCCCAAATATTTCCAGACGGACCTGTCAAAAGACAAAAAAAAAACCTTGTAAAAAACGATCAAAGGAATTTTATATCGTGCCCAGAGCGTTTAAAATACGCATCATGTAAGTATTGTCAGTATGAAGATCCATAAAAATCTTCATATTATTATGCACAAAATTCCTATTATTTAAACGTCCAGAATTTCATAAAACCCCGGAATCAATAAAGCTGTTTTGATTAATGTCAAATGTATATTGATAAAAGGATCCGACAGGGGTTTTTTATACATCAATTTCGGACAGTTATACTTTTTTGCTTCCTTCTGGCTTTGGGTAATTAAATCTAATTAGTCATTACGCGATACTTCGCTCAAATTAAGTCAGGAACTTTATTGTTATCTAAATTAGATTTTTTTAATGCCGGACGTGGTATGAATAAACCAATCCGATAATAATTAATTTTAGCGAGGATTTTTTGAAAAGTGCATTAAGTACCTACGTTCAAATATTTAAAAATACTATCTTAGGAATAGGAGAATCTCGTTTTTGTTTTCGTAATTTTCCTAATAGTACTATATTTTTTTGCAAGATTTCAAAAAGATACTATATTTCTTCAAAAAGAAGGTGGCAACCCTAGTCTCGATAAACTGTCTCTCTCTTACCTAACGCTATGCGTAAGACGTTTTTGTCGCATTCATTTAAAATCTACCACGACGTCCACTGCTGAACATAGGCCTCCCCTAAAGATTTCCAGACGGACCTGTCAAAAGCGACCTGCATCCAACGTGCTGCAAGCCATTGCATGTTTCATAGTATTTATACGAAGAATATTGGCTGTTCACTGTTGTCATTTAGTTCTGGTGCTTCAATAATTGACAGCGTCTTGCGATGTCTTAGGGTAATAATACATTAAGGATTGAATCTTTATTTTCGTAGCTGTTTTTTCGCTTTGTCATCGGAATTGAAAATATTTTCGTGTCTATCAGCCTGTCTTCACTTAGTGGGTCAATATTAATCTAACTAAATTTAATACCTGCGATAGCTTTGTGAAGCAGCTAGAGATATCATAAAATTTATTATATTTGATTTCTTCCCATTGTACCGATATAATTAATAATAGGTGGATACAGGCTACTTTTCGAAAGTATTACGCTGCGACACGTTAAAATATATACCATACCACCATACCAGGCCTGTAATATACTGCCCAATGCTGAGCACGGGCCTCCTCTACAACTGAGAGGGTTTAGGTCTTAGTCCACCAAGCTAGCCTAGTGCGGGTTGGCAGACTTCACATACCTTCGAAATTCCTATAGAGAACTTCTCAGATATGCAGGCTTCCTCACGAAAATGAATAGGTATATAGGTAATATTAATATAGCAATATTCATCACATCAATTATAATTCGGCTTTCCTTTACCTTTCTTTCAAACACACACATCCATATCATGCAGCCCGAAATCGTACACCAAATACGTTATTATTACAATATCAGATACGAACAGAAGTTTGAAGGTAAATTTATCGGCTGCTGTAACCCTCCGCAGCGCCCTTTGATGTGCAGTCAGCAGCATGATTATACTATATATTATTATTATACTGCGTTCGACGCACGAAAACTGTAACGTGAAACAATTTACTCGCAAGTTTATTTACTAACACAACGGGTTAAACTACAAAAAATGCTTGAAAACAATATTAAGAATTTTGCCCGTTTATATTAGGTATTTACAAAATCTAGGTATAAAAAGCTTCTACCTCATATAGAAGTGTCAGAAGCTCGAACATAAAGTTATCAGCTAATGAAACCCTCCGCAGCGCCCTTTGATGTGCAGTCGGCAGTGTGTTTATAGGACCGCGTTCAACGCACGAAAACAAACAGTAACTTGAGACAATTTACTCGCAAGTGTATTTACTAACACATCGCGCGGTACTGCAAAAAATCGATTAGGTACCATGTTACTTTAGACCTTCGATCCTAGGTACAAAGTATAGGTAAAGAGTATATATGTATACTATGGAAAGTATACGTATTGAAATAAACCTATAAATTGTCTTATGCTATAAGTAGCCTCTACACCTGGCTCCGGCCGCACTAAAGTATATTCTCGAGATGAATATTAGTATATGTATGTATAACGATTTAGAATCTGGTCAGTATTTATAGATATTACTGCATACATCGAAACTCACAACCTTGCTCTTTATACTGTATTTATTAGTATAGAATATAAATAATCTATTACTTTTACTAAAAAAAATGGTAATATAGCGTGGATTTACATGTTGATTAAGCCTATAAAAAATAAGTATTCTCGAAGCAACAATCTCAAAGCGACTTTTTTTCTAAAGTGTGTGCCGTGTACAGCGTGTTAAAATTAAAGCTATTAAGGTACGTAGTGAGGTAAAAAAAGCATTGTTATGTTTAGTGTAATATTTCAGAGAAATTTCATATGCCTGTGGTAAGCACATGCAATGAAAGCGGACAGCGCGCGCCAAAAACTGTTAAAAATACAGGCTGGCAATAACCGCACTATTTGAAACGTTTATATCCATGTTACGCGAACAAACGTTACGACTAACAATTATTGTGCGGGGAATTTTGGTGAGCAATTATTTAGAAGATATTTTGTTACGAATTGTTATGTTCTATGTTTCTGGGATTGTTAAAATAATTTCTGATGGTTTGTAAAGGGTAATAGGTACTTGTAAATACTGATTAAAATCGTCTGAAATATAATAATTAAGTATAAATAATGAGTAGTTTTGAATCACTACACTGACCTAAAACCCGATTTGTGTATTAATACACAAAACATTTTAAAATGCTAATGGTAAATTAGCTCATACTGGCGTAGATTGAGCATAATCAACTCAAATCAATTTATTGCATTCCACGATTGTTAAATAGCTTTACAAATTAAGAAAACTACATAATCGTGGACCCTGCAGGGCACGGCAACATAGAAGAGAGGGAGAAACTTTTTCTTAAATAAAAATCGTCGTTTGTAGTAGTTTTTTTCATTTATTATTCTATAGTATATTATGTTGGGGTATTAGGTGCATAGGTCAATGAGTTTGCGAAACGCCTAATAAATCCAATATCTTCCCAATAATAATGTCTTGGCATATAGATCGGCAAAGCATTAACTATAGCTTTAGCAGTGTGAGTGGTCACAGAAGATGGTGATCACAGATCATCAGGTAGCCTACTTGTTCGTTTGCTTACCTGCAGCTATAAAATACCACGTGATACAGAGTATATTATGTTAATAAGAGGCAAATTAAGGAACCAAGATAAAACAAATATTGCAGACTTATTGCCAAAGTTAAAAATCGGCCAACCAGCGTCTGATAAAAACGCCACCTGTCACTACCAAGTTATGCATGTTGATCTGTATCATGAAATATGTATTCTGACGCGATTTTTAAATATTTCATACATTGTAAATCTGAACATTCGTGACTGAGGGCACGTCGCGCCGATGCACGCGCTATTCGAATACATTATACATTAATAACATAAATATGACAAGTACAAATCTAAAATATTAACAACCATGACGTCCGTTTTCATCAAAAATCAATAACACGAATAAAAAATGCATCAAAGATTTGCTCACACGCGATATTAACATCTCAAGGCGGTTCCCGGTCGCATACCTAATGAAAAATAATTTGTGTGCAGACAGGGCGCATTAATATTAATAAATAATAAGGTGACGGTTCGCATGGTAGTAAGTAAATCCGGAACGCTGCGAGCCGTCACAATAGTAATATATTAGGACAAATGTTATTACAAGCCCGACTCGTTATGTTATTTTCGTTCGTTCCCCCGAGTTACGAATTCAAGGCAAACAGCCGGGCCGGGCCCGGGGCGACCGCAGAGTCGGCGTGGTGGGTAGTCAGAATGGCTGTGCCGCCAACGACGCCGCGCCGGTTGCGTCCATGATGTTCCGAGTGCTTGTTCCGCCGGCGTCGTCTACTTAAACCGCCCCTTTCCTACAATGTTAATGTGCGGCGCCAACTTTATTTTGTTTTTTAAAGTAACAACATTCCGGAACTAGCAAATAAATACCAATCCAGATTTAAATTTTAAAGCAGAATTTACGAAAAAGAACAATTTATTTTATTAATTATAAAATTGTAGCGTGGCGGAAACCATCACGGCTCAACGCACGTTCATTGCACTACACCGAACTTTAGAGTAGGCGCTATCGAGACACCCTCGCCCCCAACGGCTCTTCACGCCGCAGCCTCGACTCCCAACTACTGACCAGATGGTATCGCAATTAATTTCTGTTCAGTCGGATATTGTTTAAACGTCTCACAATACAGCTAATGCAATTACATTGTAAAGAAAATATATGGGATTTCTTTCTGAAGTGTACTTCGATTTTCATAGTCAAAAAGTAGATTAAGCACTGTTCATAGTAATAAATGAGTAGACAATAAAGTATGGTCATCGATATATTCTTACCATTATTTATTTATGTTAGGAAGTATCAGCTAACAATAACAAAATCGATACATATTAACAAAATTAGTATCGAACGGTAGGGGTAAAACTACCTACTAAATTATTGATCACCGAAAATCTACGTTAAGTAACAGTATGACCGATCGGTGACCACAGAACAACTTAACTCCGTGTCGGTGACAATGTGATGTCAGTGTGTTTACCAATTTCATAAGTCAATCTCCATTAGATTACACGAAAAAGCCACTGTACATTTCTATCAGACTACAAAAATAGAAAGCCCATCGTGCATTCTGGTCGCTTAAAATGAGAGCAAAACCAAAAAGATTTACAATTGTTAAATGTTTGCAGATTCTAGCTCTGGCTGAAACAAAAATTTCATTGAATTACATTGTCTTAGACCATTTTATTTACGCAAAGTATTCATCCAGTGATTTGAGTATCAACGACACTTGGAATCATATTAATCGAATTAAATATAGTCTATGTAGAAATTAAACTCTTTGAAGTATTGTTTATCGCTGTTTCGAATTATAAGATTTAAGTTTAAATAATTTTCCATTATTCTTTAAGAAAGTAACCAGCAGGTATTTATTAAAATATAAAACTAAGAAGAAAATGTTATAGACGTAATTAACAGCTCATTTTATATTTAGAGAATATCCATCTAAACACTTATAAACAATGTACTAGGATAAAAACTAAATCATCTGGATTTCCTAGAAAAGCTCTGAAATCAGCTGAATAAGTTTAGTATTTACAACTGCCCCTTAAATGCTCGTCTACTTAATTGATAAGTACATGAAAGATAAATCACTATGAACTAAATTATTATTGTTTGCAGAAGTCATTGACGATATATTATAAATTATTATTGTTTGCAGAAGTCATTGACGGTATATTATGAGCTACAATGACACCTATCCACGATAAGCCAATATTTTTCTAAAATAAAAGAGCAATACTTATTGTACATGATGGGACGGAATACGCACGGCGAAAAGTTAGCTTATTAGTATACGTATTTATTTATGTATGTAATTGTTTGTGTATATATTTTAAATAATTATTTATGTATACAGTTATATATGTAGCATATGTAAGTATACATATATTTTGTTAAATAATTATCATTGTATATTAATTCTCATATATTTTTTTTTTTTCATTATTTATAATATACACCTGCCTCCGTCTCTCTGCACCACGTTAAGGTCGACTGGGAGAAAATGCCCTTAGGCATTAAGTCCGCCTGTACTTTACATTTGTACAAAGTGTTTACCAACTGCTAGGTTGGCGAATGCATACAACAAAATTACAGCTGTCTCGCCAGAAATTGAAGTCTTCAGAAATAGCTTGGCAAAATATAAACATCTCATAAAAGAAGTCCTATTTAATGTGTAAATGTTGCGTACGAGTTCAAATCCAAATTCACGTTTTATATTATAATTAGACGAATAAAAAAAATTATAGCCACCTTAATAACAATAAAAAAAAAACATAATTTTATATATTATAAGTTAAATTATAAATGGAATTATACTTATTATTTATTAGATAATTAAATATAAATTAATGTTTTTTTTTATATAGTCGATTACAAATAATTGTTTTTAATTATTCTTTGTATAATTTTTAATTGGAGTAATGCATGCTGTGTCTCCTTACTATTAAAGATGTACAATGCTTGTATGTAATGTTAATTTTGCCCAATGTATCATTTATATATTATGTGTAATCTTTACTTGGAGAACTTGAATAAATAAGTGTTAATAAATAAATAAATAAAAGTGGGTGCATTAGTTGCACCTCTGCCTACCCCTTCGGGGATAAAAGGCGTGAGTGTGTGTGTGTGTATTGTACATGATTAACTATTCAAGAATCTTATAATCTTTAGGTTGATTTAAAAATACGTCCCAGAATTTGCACTCACGCATTTTCTATGTCTAACATTTATAGTATACGCCCGACTATAAGGAAAATATATTGAAAAGCTTGAGTAAGATTTGCGAACGCATATGTAATATTTTGTAACCCCGCGGGGGTACATGGCTGTTACCACTCCCGTCTCGTTATTTTGCACAAATTGACATCGTGAATAAAAATATAAGTTGTACTGAAAGCGTCAATAATACTATAGGTTTAAAAAACAAAAGAATTGCGGTTAATACGAACTATAAATCGTGAAGTAAATACATACAACTCTGATATATATAATGTATGTATGTAACTCTGGTATATCCCTTATATTATAAGTATGTCTAGAGACTAGCTGGTTAGCTGCGGTCGTAAGTCGCTTAAATAATTTCCCTTCTTGTGTAAGCTAGAACCTCTCAGAGCACGTAACTTATGTTGCTTTATTCCTTAAATATTTAAAGTACTATGCAAAAAAATCCAAAATATTTGGAACGAAGTCTAATTTTGGTGGGATTTTTACTTTTACCGCCGTAAGTTTAGTCACCGCAGAAAGTCAATGGTTTATAAGGTCCGAAAATATTAGTTGATAGATATCTAGATTTTGCTCGCGGTTCCGCCCGCGTGAAAAAGTTTTTCCGGGATAAAAGTCCCGCTTTATATTTTCCCGGGATAAAAAGTAGTCTACGTCCTTACTCAGGCCCCAGATTATCTGTGTACCAAATTTCTTTTAAATCGGTTCAGTAGTTTTGGCGTGAAAGCGCGGCAGACAGACAGACAGACAGACAAACAGTTACTTTCGCATTTATAATATTATTAAGGATAATTCTAGTATTTGGCACTAAGGTCCAATTTCATCAATTTCTTATTTAACGGGCATTGGTTAACCTTGCATTAAACTTAACACGAATGTCAAATTATTAGGCGTCCTATGAAAGAACGCCTAGTTAGAGCATGGTGGGACACTCAAAAACCTTAACAATCCGTTAAGAGTGTTCACAGGCTGTTAAATTAACTAACAGAGCATGGTGAAATTAGGCCTTAATGTCGTAGTAGCTGTTATCCCAGACACACTGTTGGGTCACTCAATTCTCAAACTCTATATTGTCAAACAGGAAACCTTTTGCTAAAAATACATATCTACTGCAAATAAATAAAAAACAGTCGATACCTAAACGAACCAAAACCCTCGCCCAGCAATGGGATCGTATATTGTAATACAATGTTGATTTTTACTATTGTTATTAAAGACAAATAAAATTGTTGCAGTCAAGGAACTCATCAAAACTATCTATAGATCAAATCCATATTATAATAACATCAAGTGGTATAAATCCCTGACCGTTCGTACCTTTAATATTAATAGACGTTTGAAACTTTAATCAGTACTCCTTATTATTGTCTAGTTTGATCCGTTTTTGTATTTCCTCTTTTACTAACGAATGTTAGAATATTTATATGCGCCCGGATGGTGACCACCGTACACAAGATTTAAAGCCCCCTATAGTGGCCCAAGTAACTGTATCTCATTCCGGAATCATCATCATCATCATCATCATCATCAGCCACATGACGTCCACTGCTGAACATAGGCCTCCCCTAAAGATTTCCAGACGGATCTTGATTTTGATCGGATCAACCAGTGTATATTCGGATATAATATAATACCATTATGCCGGCCTGTTCGAACTTTGCATCGAATGTCGCGGGATAATTCTCTCATGAATCGATACTATCTGGATGCTACTCCGTTTATCATGAGATGGAGAAAGAATTTTCCGTGATTCATAATTTAATTATTGATCGATATTTAGTGAGTGCACGGCGACCACTGTATTTGAATTATTACTTATTTTTTGTTATCTTGTTCTCATGTAAGTGAAATTCTTCGTCTTTTTGAGAATAAAATTTCTTCAACCTTATATGGCGATAGGCTCGCCCCCTATCACATCATGGGACGGATGGATACGCACGGTGAATAGTGGGTGCGTTAGTTGCGCCTCTGCCTACCCCTTTGGGGATAAAAGGCGTGAGTGTGTGTTATGTAGATATTATAAAACTAATTGTATACACATTTTGTGCAACTTATTACAGTTTTAATCGAATCTCTTTATGTTTATGTCCTCTACATCACTTCCTTATCTACAAGTGATAACCCTAACTCTATCACTGCATCAGACACGCAAGTAATAAAGGACAACTTAGCACACAACGCAGTGTTTCTTTATTCCAAGCGTTGTTTACGTGTTCGTGCAATGTGGGTCAAAACTTAAGCACATGACTTGATCGTGTATTTTTTTCACAGGATAATAATAAAGGACTGCCTTGGTGGCGTAGTTGTATTACGGTACGACTGCAATGCTGAGGTCTCGGGTTCGATCCCCGGGTCAGGCACAGTGATATTGGGTTTTTCTATTCAGTATCAGCCCGGAGTCTGGAATTTGTGCCCGATATGGCGATAGGCTCGCATCACATCATGGGACGGAATAAAAATGGCGAAAAGTGGGTGCATTAGTTGCGCCTCTGCCTACCCCTTCGGGGATAAAAGGCGTGAGTATGCGTTTATAATAATAAAGGAAAATAATATATATTTCCGTGCTTTTTGATGTCTAACAAAAGCTAGAAGCTTCATCTATATGTCTTCATTATCGAATATAACGTAACTAAATCCCCATGATATAACTCTATATTATGATTTGTATTTAAGCCCCACTGCTAGTACAGACCACATCTCCGATCGAGAAGGGCGAAATCTCTTATTCACCATGTTGACCCCGTGAAGCTGAGACTCTTTATACCTTCTAAATTCCTACGGAGAACTTTAAGTTAATTTACCTCACTACGTATTCCTTCCCCTTTAAGCGATAATAAAGAATGTATAGAGATGTCACTAGAAAAGTGCATACCTTAAAATCGAAGCTGAGACCTCCGATCGTTCCACTAGTCACTACACATAATATTACAAAAATATTGATCGTTCCAACTTCCACTGTGTTATTCGATTATTATCGACGGTTACGTTTGTCCGCGATCAACAACACCTAATAATTCATTCACACTTTGACTTATTAAAACAAACTGTTATTACTGATGTATTTAAAAACAACATGCGTGGTGTATGGCCGAATAATTATTTTTGTAGGGGTGTTGAATTTAATGGGCCGGCGACATGTGGCCACGGCAGGGCGGGTCGGCAAAGGGATTAACTGTTATACAGCCCAGAACATATGGAATACGGAACGCGATGACACCGCCTTCGTAATTGATTCTCGACCGTTTAAATTCAGTTTTATTAGCTAATTGTTATTTAGGGGCAAATTGAAAATTAACCACAACTGTATATTAAATAATTCAATTTGTCTATAATATAAAATTGTAGATTGTTTTAGTTTAACTTGCTTTAAATATTTAATTTCTAACTAGGACTATGATTCGTGCCAAAGAACTGTTTTCCGATTGTAGCGCTATAAAACGTTTTGCATGCAATAGTACACCTATTGCCACATTCGGAAATAGTATTGACAAATTTAGTTCTGTATCGTAAATATTCACGATTAATTACCGCACAGCCGATGTATCTTGTATTTAAAAGACATGACATAAAATAGCGACAAGATGTTAACATTTCGTTTTAATATCTATGAAGGTGATTGATGCTTCAAAAATTTGTATGAAAGTAACATAATATGAACATCACTATGTTCATATGTTACTTTCATAAATACGGCACTCCGTATTTTTCTAACACGCGGAGCTCAAAATAATTTATAATAAATATTTATCCACAATTTCGCCTTCCCTGACAATTGTTTGTAAAGTGAAACTTCTTTGACCGCGCTAGGGCTAAAATTTTATGAAGATGAAAATTACTTTAATATTGAGAAATAGATATAAGGTTTATCGTGATAAAATATCCACAGAAATATCCTTCTACTAGAATTCTTTAACTGTCTAGTAAATATTGATATCTCACACTTCTATTTAATAAACAAACCTACATAGATCTAATGTTGAAAAGGTCTTGGTGCAATGTTACTACATTTTGTTAGTGTTATAACTTACTAAGTTTTGCCCGCGTTATAAAGTTTTCCCGGGATAAAAGTCCCGCTTTATATTTTCCTGGGATAAAAAGTAGCCTATGTGTTAATTCAAGACATTGTCTACCCGTGTGCCAAATTTCATCGAAATCCGTTCAATAGTTTTTGCTTGAAAGAGTAACAAACATCCATACATCCATACTTACAATCTTTCATGTTAATAATATTAGTAGGATAATACCTATAATTTCTATGAGAGGTATGCTTATGAATTGAAAGCAATGTAACAAAAACCTTCCGACTCACGTACGTACTATTACCAGCGTTAGACAAAACAAAATTAGACAAAATTATGGAACTGTTCGCATATACGAGACCCGCTAAAAATGATTACTAAATTAAAGTGCGCACCACACAATAAATCATAGAATAAGCATAGAATGAATAGAATCCAAACATGAAACCCACGACTAACTTATTTTATTCAACTTAAGTCTCTATTCTGTTTCAATCTAATAAAATGCACTTAAATATTGCATATGATTATTTGCTAACACAGAGAAATTACGTAAAATATAACAATTGCACGTGGTGACACTCAGTTTTCTCGTCGAACGTGATACATAAAAAAGTGTGTGTGTACTTATGTACACGCGTTAGAAGTTATACTTCTTTGGCGTAACAAGATAAAAATCTTTTTAAATAACGCGCCAAAAGAAGTATGGCTTCAATATCTTTCGCCTTATTCTACGTTCAAAATTAAAAACTAAAATGTTAACTATAGCTAACTTCAGGGTGTCGGTTTTTAGTGACGGTGTGCGCGCGCATCGTAAAAATTTACTCTCATTATTTTTCCCTAACGCGCCAGAAGAAGTATAGCTTCAAATATACCTACTTTCCCATTCCGTCTCATCACGGATGCATTCCTTCCGATCTCTACAATAAAAACTTGACGCGTTTATTCATTACATTTCCGAGCGTCGACTTCGATGAAAACACATCGATAGCACTTCACGTTTATTTATAAAAAGACCATTTTGCGAACGCGAGGAATAAATTGCTTTCGTGCATAATGCACTTATTTTCGGCTTCGTCTGCGCTATATGGAGTCAATTATACAATACAGCACGGTAACATCGGGAGCAATAAAACGCCGCACGCGTCCATGCCGGTTCTCTATCACTTTGATCGGTCCGGATGTCACGGCAGTTTCGAACACTTCCATCGATAAATATCATTTAATTTTAGAAATTCGCCATCCGAGTTCTGCAATTCATGCCGCTATTAAGTAATCTGGTGGCGTATTTATGCTGTCAATATCTAAATGCACCAGAAGGTTGATGACCTAAAAACAAAAATTAAATATTGCACTAGGCAGTCATCTTTTAATTGATTCTATCACGGCTAACTACCGTGTGATTTATTAATCGAATCTAAAATAGCATCGAAGTCAGATCTCTGTCTATTGCGCTCCCATTAAACCAATGAACCAATAAAATAAGGGAAGTTATGGAATACAAAACGTAGGTGATATAGCGGGCTACAACCATAAATTATATTAGCAGAATTACAAATTAAAACATTAAATACTATAATTGACTCCATGTACATGACGGACTGCCACAGGCATGGCCATATGAAATCATATAAAGTATCTAGCAAAAATACGATTAATAATGAAATCACGCAATTAAAAGTCAATTACTTTGCACGAAATGCGTACAATTATGGAACGCAAATGATGGTCCCGTGAAGTGAAAAGACAGAATGCAAACAGACTGTTTAATAATTCAGTAAACTGATTGATTGCAATTCTTTATAGAGTCAGTGCTGCGAACAATTATTGATAAATGTTGATTATATTGTGGAACAATTAGTAATTTGTTATTCTTGCAAAAATAAGAATTACTTTTTTAAGTAATCGATAATAAACTCGAGAGAGAGAGAGATAATAAACATTTGTAAGAAGTAATTGTCTATGGTGAAAGTGCGAAATTAAGCAGCATAACTGCATTTTTAAGCACAGCTCTATCAAGCAATTCTCTAAATGATTATGAAAAAAGAATTTCCATCGTAGTTGTAGCCAGTTTCTGAAACTAAATTACTACGTTGGCGCGTATTGGACATAGTGGTAACCAGCGACTTTGAGGCTGTATCATTGATGTATTGGTTTGGGTTTTTTAATATATCAATGGGTTATATGGTCGCTGGTGGTGACACATACGTCATCCTACAGCGTGGAGTCAAGTCAGTGCAATATGTTTTCTACATGTTGCAATAAAGTTTCGACTTACGGTTTTACTACCGGCCTTCTGCCTGACTCCAAACTTTTATGTTTTTAGAGGGTACGGAATAACACGCATTCCGCTCAAAAGTTGATATTCTAACTGAATTTGGAATATGAGTGATATATCACTGTTACTAAATCTCAATAGATTAGAGAATCTTTTTTTTATACCGGCACGGTAAAGTACCTCCACTACACCTAATGGTAAGTAGAGTGGAGTCTAGATAGAAAACTACTGATGGTAGGTCGTATGTGAAAGTCCGTCTGGGTGGGTACCACCGCAATGTCTATTTCTACCGCCAAGCAGCAGTAGAAATAGACATGCATGTTCTGTTGTGTTTCGGCTTGAAGGACATTGTAGCCAGTG
Organism: Sphinx pinastri; assembly: GCA_947568825.1. NCBI lineage: Eukaryota > Metazoa > Arthropoda > Insecta > Lepidoptera > Sphingidae > Sphinx > Sphinx pinastri. Next base: position 7,192,652 of record OX387620.1, read on the forward strand.
TAACTACTGGACATAATGAGACTTAACACCTTATGTCTCAGGATGACGAGTACAGTGGAATGCCACACAGTACTTTATAACTCAAGGTGCTGGATGGTGTTGCTACTGTTTACGGGTGGTCGTATCGCTTACCATCAGGCGAACGGCATGCTCGTCTCGTCACTCAACGCAATAAAAAAATAAATCGATTGAATAGGGATGAATATACCTCGCCTGTCGACACAATTATGCCTGCCTGTTAGAGATTGGATATTCAAAGGCTGATTCCGGAACGTGACACACTTACGTGAGTCACTATGGCAGGTTGGTCGCTGTCATTAGCCCTGTGGAATGGGGGCTTGATAGAATACCACCACGGTTAACCCTGCCTGTCGTAAAAGGCGACTAATGGGGTCCATCAGGGTCATTAGACATACAGTCGAGGCTGTATGCTCGCACAAAAGTGACCCTGAATTGGAATAGACTGGTGTGCTGACCTCGCCGCTGTTCGTGGATGCCAGTTGCGTCCCATTTACCGATGGGCTGTGTACGCAGTATATCGCAGAGGCTGTTCCGGTAGCGATCTTAGGTAAACCTTATGGTACCCCGGAGCCGCCTTTAATGCGCTGACGAAGGCTACCGCGGGGTTTTAGTCGGTACGCCGGCATGCTTAGCATGCCGGAAACCCCGACATACCCGCTTCGGTCCCTCAGACTGACGCGGGATCTTAAAGGGATTTCCCCGCGAAAAAAAAAAAAAAAAAAAAAAAAAAAAAAAGGTTGGTCGCTGTCATGGCGAACTACAGGATCCTACCACCAGTATCTTTTGTAATCCGAAGCACGGCGTCATAAAAAATTGGGTACCTACTTACATTTTTTTATAAATCTATGACTTACATGAATAAAAGAAGAACTTATCATCATAATATACCGCCATCAAAACCTAAAAATAATTAAACATCAATACTTATCTATACTATCTTCTAAACATATAAATAAAATTGGAGTGTCTGTTTGTAATATTGAAATAACCGTTTTTTACTTTTAAGTGTATATATTTGAATATATATACGGTACATACACCAAAATATCATTTTTTACAATTTTTGTCTGTCTGTCTGTCTGTTTGTTCCGGCTAATCTCTGAAATGGCTGGACCGATTTTGACGGGACTTTTATTGGCAGGTAGCTGATGTAATAAGGAGTAACTTAGGCTACTTTTTATCCCGGAAAAATATAAAGCGGGACTTTTATCCCGGGAAAACTCATTCACGCGGACGGAGCCGCGGGCAACAGCTAGTATCTATACTAATATTATAAAGCTGAAGAGTTTGTTAGTTTGTTTGTTTGTTTGAACGCGCTAATCTCAGGAACTACTGGACCGATTTTGAAAATACTTTCACTAATAGGAAGCTACATTACTCCTGAGTGCTATAGGCTACTTTTTATCCCGAAAAACTTTTCCACGCGGGCGGAGCCACGAGCATCACCGAGTTACCTATATACTGATTACCAATTTTGGAGTCAGTGACTAATTAAAATTAAATATGGTTTTCGTGTATTTGTTCATGTATTTTATCTGGCTTAGCTACCAATTTTTAGTTTTTTATGTTTGTTCTGACGTAACAAACATAAAAAATACACGTCGATTTGATAACCTCCTATTTTTGAAGTCGGTTAAATAAATGGAACACGAAATACCTAGCAGCTTATTCGAGAAACGTTTGTTTCAAAATATCAATAATTATGTTTTATTGTTTCTTAGAAATCTTGACCAACAATTAATTTTATTGTTGCTATTAATTTGTACTAAACGTTAGGTGGCGTGAAATTATCTAGTCTGTTTTATAGCTATATTTTATCTGTTTGGGATTTCACTTAAACATCTGGAGGGATTACTAACTTTTGGTTCTAGCATAGTTTAACAAAGTATCTGCGTTCTAGCAGCAGTCGTAAGACCTCGACATTTGTGACTATAAAGCACACTAAGTGCTGGAAAAGAATAACATTACATCCACAGTCTTTGCACGTCGTCGTGGACATAACTAGTGTATTGAAGAATCCCCTATATCGAAAATACAGTTGCAAAACCATACATCAGAGAAAACGAGATTTATGATCTACAAAATATAACGTTATATCCGTCAAGGGTAGGAACAATAAATGCAACAAAACTTGGGATGGCAAAATGCACCGCAATTACGAAATTATTAAAAACAGTAAGATCTTAAAAGTTAAAAAATTATGATAAAAATATAACGGAGCTGCATTTCTTAAGTAATGGCAAGCCATAACGTGTTAATTGCTGCAGTGAATATACTTCAGAGCTTAAAATGTTCTACTTTTCCCTTGTATTTAATCTAAAAGAAGTTGATTCTCTTATTAATATTGAACATGCCGTGCTCATCGCAATATTGACATTATATTGTGTTTACAATATATATATTTATAGTTACATACTGCTAATCTTCACACAGATGTTGTTAATTGTCGTCAAGGAACTCTTCACTACTATGTGGCAAAAAGTTGATAGCAAGATCAATCGATGAATATTCATATCTATGGATAATTGGATTTTTAAAATACACAAATACAAATACAAAACATTTATTCGCACAACACCATGACACAAACAAATTACAAGCACACAAAACGAAATAAAAAAACATTAAAAATTAAATCTAAGCAAACACCAGTACACATAAAAAAATAGCATTTAATAATACCAAAAAAAAATACTACGCAGTACTAGTGTATCGTCACGAACGTCATGGTGTGAGTGCGAAACGGGTCCCATTGAGCACAAGCCGCGAGTGAGACACGGCGCTGGTCTTCCATGGGCCCGACATAGAAGACCAGCATGGTTCACTATGAAGGGCGTATATTCATACCACTAGAGGCACTATCAATATGCTAACTTTAATACATTTCTATGTTCTGCTACCAGAGATTTTTTTTGTTGAAAAATATAATGTAAACAGTGTACGGCGCCGATCGCCGCCGCGGCACGCACGATGGACTCGTGCGTATTTTTTAGTTCCAACCCAAGCCAACATAATGTAACGAAATATATTTTTTGCTGCATTTTTGTACATCAAATTCTCTGGAGAATAAGGAAGGGGATGGCGGGCTCGTAAAACTTTTGTATATACATAACATGTTATTATGATCATCCTTGTTACCAAAAGGGCTAGCAGACGTACAGCGGGTGCGGTTGTTTTAGATAAATCGACAAAAAATAATAACGATTCTTAAAATTTCTATCAAACCCAAGAGACCGCAACGGTTAAACAGCTTATACCACCAATAGATCAATTAACCGTTACTAAATATCTTAACAATAATGTGAAACTACACCAATAAATCGACATAAACAAACTACCCCCATATAATCAGTAAAAACAGCGTAGCAGTTAATTCAGTCGCTCATGTCAACACACTATAGGAACTAACGAGCTCCAGAGCGCAGATGTCGAACCCGCACTCATTTGCGACAATCGGCCGCTGCCATTGAGGACTGATTGCTTAATTGCTTCGTTTAATCAATTGACCGGTTGAGAAACGCACGCCCGCTTCGTCGGAAGCCACCGAGTTACTGGTAAACTCCTTCGGGTCAATAAATCTACCCGCTGAGGACGATTTTATTAATTCCTTAACACATGTGCGCACCAAACGAATAATTCAATTGAAATAATTTCATGTACTGACTCATTGGACTGATATAGAACGAGATTTAGGCAAAGTTCAAGTCGTAAAAAACTATATGTGCCGCGCCCGCGTTAGACCGCAGGTCGTGTAAAACTTTTATAACAGACGCAGTTAGTTTTGCAGTTTCTTTTTTACGTCAGCTATGGTAATAAAAATACAGCTGGGTTAAACCTCCTCAATGGGGAAAGGTTATGAAGCGGAGTTATTCAACAATATTAGAAAAGTTATACTTGCAAAAAAAATATCAAGCTGTGCGCAGACGCTGTCTTCTTGTTACCGAGAAACACTACGTTACCATGAAACATTAGTTGCTTCAGCAACATCAGTAACTGTCAGTTCCATAGTAGTGAAGATGTGTTTCTAACAAGTTAAGGTAAAGTTCTGCCCGATCGACAGTGCCTTTAGGTCGACCACATGATCAAGGTAGGAGCAATGTAATCGCGCATACTAACATGGAAATCGTCCACGACTGCGTTACCTTTCCCGTGATTTATGTAATCCATTACCAGCAATAAATATACCAGCTGATAGCGTGATAGAGTTTTTCCGGGATAAAGATCCCGCTATTTATTTAGCCCTTGTCCTTTCCAGGATCGCACACTATCTCTATACCAATCATTACCACACTATTTCATAGAAATCCGTTCGGAAGTTTTTCAGTTTGTCGCATTCAGACAGACAGACGCGACGGGGACATTGTTTTATAATATACTACAATCAAACACACGAACTTTACCTCTTTATATTATTAGTAAAGATTGTATGGATATCAACAATCAATAACAATCACTATACAATAACTACGAACCGAAACATTTGACAAACAATGAAGTGCCAACAAATACAATAACAAATAAATTTAGACAATTAATTTTTAAAACAAATCATAACCGCACTAGACCATAGATCCTGCATCTGATTGCACCTACTCGTTGTCTACGGTTCACAGGCTGGGTTATTTATAGCAGCGACCTGACTAAAGTTGAATGTTATATCCGTTCCAACACTCGGTCTAGCTTAGATTAACTAAGTTGCATCACCAATATTTTTGGTACGCGTCGATAGCTCGGCACATCGAGAACTATTGTATACTAGGCACTGCAATATTAGTGTTAGGGACTGAGTTTAGTCTTCCTGCTATCGTTGACATATTTGTGACAACGAGAAGTTCTCTGATATTCTTCAACGACGTGTCGGGTTTGAGAGAAAGGCTCATAATGGCATGAACGTCTGTAAAACTTGCTGTTGGTAGGATGTATTTTGCATCCGCGCGGATACCACCGTACATAAGATGTTCATCATCATCATCATCATCAGCCACATGACGTCCACTGCTGAACATAGGCCTCCCCCAAAGATTGCCAGACGGACCTGTCAAAAGCGGCCTGCATCCAGCGTGTTCCATAAGGTGTTAAAACCCCATAATGGCCCACGTAAGTGTGCCGCATTCCAGGATCAGCCGGTTTGAGCAGGCCGGCATAATTGTGTCGACCGGCAAGGGATAATCATCTCTCATCAGTCGACACTCTATCTGGAGCCCTCTCTGCTCACTATCAGGTGCAGTGGGGTCACTTTGCAGTGCCCGTATAAAATGAACGTTATTTTCCTATACAGTAAGCTACAAATGCAATGCTCACTAAAGTCTACGCGGCTATACGATATATCAGACCTAGTCGTAGGTTCTAATTATTCAGTAGACGGTCATAGTTTCCGACACACAATTATTATATTAGCCCTATCTTCATATTAAGCTGAGATCGATTGACGGCAGTTTATTGTATTAGTATTAAGCCTATAGACGATAATATAAATATCGTACTTAATATGAATTTCAGACATAATTTGGGGTTCTAGAAGCTTTAAAAAACTTTATTTAAAATAAAAACATACAAAGGATATGAGTCCTCATTTTTGACGAGGTCCAATGCGGGTATAATTTATCAATTAAACGTTTACGGGCCAAGTATTTGTTTCAAACAAAGATATCACGGTTACAAAAAAAAAAAGTATCATACACGACGATTAAAAATTATAAAGTATCTACGAAGCTACGAATACTTTAGTTTTTAGTGGGCTGTGAATACCCGCAAGACAACGTTAATTGACGATACGATAATGCACATAATATCACCACCTCAAGTAGTTTCTTTTTAACACGCTTTTATTAGCTTCATACATTAGTACGTATGTAACGGAAACTTTGAACATGATTTTGACCCCCTTCAAAACGTCGAATTACCTCTGAATTTGGCATACTTATCACGGACTGATGACAATTCAATATTTTAAACTAAAAAAGTAAAAAAAAATAGTAGAAAAATAAAATAAAAAACACGCTTGTATAGACAATCTAACTGAATTACCTACATACATACGTATGAAGCTAATAAAATCGTGTTAAAAATAGAAAATAAATTTTAATATTTATTCTGATAAGTCAGAGCCCTATTCCGTCTACGGGGGCGAACCTGTCTTTTTGCAATTACGGCCGTTTTAATCGGACGACAGCTTTGATAGCCATATAGTTAAATTGGGGTTTTTTTTAACTCTTTCACTTATATGACTAACAAAGCTGTCCCTTGATTAGAACGTCCGTAATTTAAAAAAGACGGTAATGCCCCGGTGGACCGAATAGGGCCACCTGACCTTATGGCAAAGTTACCACATTGGTGGATGTTGTCTAATATTGATATTAATGTAGTGTAGTCCAAGTATCATCTCGAATAAAAATAGATTAAGTACTCATCTGGACAACCAAGAGAATGATATCGGAATAGCTTATTGTCAGAATTCATGTTAAAGCATTTGCATGTTTTCATTATATATATTATGTAAATGCGTAAAACTGTCAGTATTTTAACAGTTATTGCATATTTTAGTACCTTTTCATTGATAGTACTTATTTCAGTGCAATACATCAATGGTGATACTGACAGTAGTAATGTAAAAAAATGGTTGAACAGAGTAACGCCAACCCGAGTTCAATATCGGCATATCCGTGATTAAATGCTGTTCTATATAAAATCGGGTCTTGAAGGACTAAAGATGTTAACGCATTTATCAACGACATTGCTCAAACTGCCTGAAGGGGATTCTGAAGAAATGGCACCAAATTTCAAGTCATGTCTAGTCATTTGACGCAGTGAAACAAACACTTAACAAGTTTGCTCTAGAAAAAAAAATACTGTCATAAAATTTTCAATTAAGTCATAATTGTGAAAATCATTAGCGGCGATTGCCTAGTTGGGAATGGAACGGACTGCCGAGACGAATGTCCGCAGGCTCAAAACCCAAGGGCACGCACCTCTGACTTTTCTAAAACGTATAGGTACGTAACGTAAACTCTTAACGGTGAAGGAAAACATCGTGAGGAAATCTGCATATCTTAGAAGTCCTCTATAGGAATTTCGAAGGTATGTAAAGTCTGCTAACCCGCACTAGGCCAGCGTGGTGGACTAAGGCCTTAACCCTCTCAGTTGTAGAGGAGGCCCGTGCTCAGCATGGGGCAGTATATAATACAGGGCTGGTATGGTGATGGCGTGAAAATTAACGTAAATTCTAATAATAAAATGTATTTTGATAGTACATATGTCGCTCTTTAATTACATGTTTTCGTGCACATTTTGATATAGCATATAATCAGATGTCTACATACTGCAAATACCGCCTGACCCTTTAAAGCGACTCGTGGAGTGAGTCGCTGTGAAGATTTTTAACTATGTGTATAGCGGTCGCTATTCAATCGAGTACATGAGCTTGGTACCCTCCCACTAGCAAAAGTTATGATTAAACATATGAGACACGCACAGTTAATCAAGTGTCCTGAATCATGGGAATATAAGAAGCTAGCGACGTATACGTTCAACATTTATGAGGCAATCACTGACTTGGAACAGAAGTTTATGATAGCAATAAATTAGTATTTGCTTAATAAACCTATGAATATTATTGAAAGTGTTCATATTTGGGTGTTGGGAGAAGGATTTGAATGAAATTTTTCACACGGATAGAACATAAAACATGTCCTGGATTAGCGTCTAGGTTAGTTTTTATCTCAGTAAAGTGCACAATAGGACTTATATTTGAATAAAATCTAATCATAAATAAATCTTCTAAAGACTATGTTCCGATTATAATACAAATTATGAAGCTACGCAATTATGCGCAGTAGTTATAACCGTCATTATCATTTTGTTCGCTCGATGCGGATGTTTCCTGTTTCGCCAATCTCTATTATTCCATGATTCTATTCCGCTGAACTGAACGCTTACTGTTTTGTATCCTATTTATATTAAAGCATGCTCAGATTATCTAGGTAGATAATAGTAGGAACCTCATGATAATAATAGACTTTTTTATTTAACAACTTCTCCCGCCCAATGACAACCGCCATCAGTGCTCATAAATAGTGTCCCCACTCAGAACATCGATTTTTTTAAAGTACATATTTCAACCAACAAAAATCAAACAGCATCGACTCTGTAACTTACTAACAAATTCATCGAAATACATATGCCTACATGATTGGTGTGAGTTAGGCAAGTAAGACTCAAATTAACTTAATCTGGTTAGCTAAACAAAACATGCATGTACCGTTAATGCGATGTAAATGCCCACATCCGACGAATGTTTGCTGATCGATAACTGCACCGGAGTTACTCTCTATATTTATTGATTTTAGTATTTGTAGCATCGCTAATCCGATCTAGTTAGTGGCTTCGTATCAACGGGAAAGTCTTGGCTAATAACGCTCTTCTTCTTCTTCAGCCTTTGGAAGTGTGCCACTGCTGGACATAGGCCTCCCCCAAAGATTTCCAGACCAACCTGTTAGAAGCGGCCTGCATCCAGCTGGTACCTGCGACCTTTATGAGCTTTTTAACCGAGTAAAAAAATAGGAGGTTCTGTATTCGACCCGTATGTATGTATTTATATATGTAAGTTTGTATGGCCGCGATTATCTCAAAAACTACTGATCCTATTTGGATGGTTTTTTTTTATAATGCTCATATCACTTATTTTAACACAAATTCTGCAAAATTGGGCGCATCGATCAATGCAGTCATAATAAATTTTCATGGTTGAAATCCTAGAATTTTCTGTGTTGTTTTCTGAATATTGGTTCAGAAAATATTATATTTACCTCCGCCACATTTCCGCAACTGTGTTATGTCCTTATAAATATGCCTTTTTTCAAATAAATATTAAACAACATATAAATTAAGTTATTCCCTCAATCATTCATGTTGCAAACGACAAATACAAAATGGATAGCAGTAGTTAATTTACTAACGTAGAAAACTAGTTTGCGTAGATGTCGCCACCGTCGCCACGTGGCCCTCTACGTGGGTAAATCCAGAAAGGTTTTATTGCAAAACAAAACAAACAGGAGCTGGGTAGTTGTTCGCCACTACCCGCAATTTAGTTTAACATTTCGGTTAGCTGCTGATTAAAATTATGTAGGTACCACCTTGAACCCGGAGCTGTTTAAATCAAATAAACCGCATTTACAGAATGAAAAGTTTATTCGCTTCTAACCACGTAAAATAATACCACAGATCTCGGGGAAAGTCTACATAACTTGCCTACGGATTTAGAATTTAAATGGGGGATAGTAATGCGAAAAGCCCGTGGTACGTACAAACGATATTTAATTTCAACCGTATTCAATTTTACGGGTGGTTTGCTAATATATGCAATTGTTTCGGACCTTATTCTTAATGGGATTAAAGAGCCTGAATAAATAGAGGAGCATTTAGGCTGATTATCGTGTAAAACAATTATAATAATGCCAGCTATTTGCGACTCTTGCTATACAACCTTCCTTCCACGTGGACAACGCAATCGATACAAAGTTGGTTAGAAATAGTAGGTACCTATAATTTAAATTAATCCTCTTAGCCTTTGGTGTTGGGTGACGCGTGCTAAGGAGCGATCTCATTCCTTTCTAGACAATTAATTTTTTAAATCACTAACTTGACTTTAATTTGTACTAGGTGTTGCTTGCAGCTTCACGCGCCTGAAAAGCCTTTCTCACTACAAATCGCTAAATCACTGTAGCGATCCCTAGTGCCATCTGTTTCACGCCAGCACTATCTATCCTTTCGTAAAAAATACTTTCATCATCATCATCAGCCACATGACGTCCACTGCTGAACATAGGCCTCCCCTAAAGATTTCCAGACGGACCTGTCAAAAGCAGCCTGCATCCAGCGTGTTCCTGCGAACTTTATCAAGTCGTCCACCTTTAAATAATTAAAAAGAATCCTAAGGGGCAAATTACCGGGATAAAAAAGTAACTTTGTTAATTCAGGATATAGTCTATCCGTGTACCAAATTTCATTCAAAACCGTTCAGCAGTTTCTTTTTATTATTTTTTTTTATTTAAGGGACTTTGAGTCAATTCTGACTATGTCAGTCTCATAGTTATAACAATTGTATATAAAACATAATATTCTTAACTTCTAAGAAGTCTATGTGAATGTACCAGTTTCTGCAATTACTTCTAACAAATGTACAAATATCCAAACATTTTCATAAACCAAATACAAAAGTGACACTCTAATCTACGCTCCTCGTTTAAGTGTGGCTTTTGTGTTTAGTCGGCTTATTCTTTTATGAGAAAAATGGCGTTTATCAGCAAGCGGTGAAATCGACCCTTAATAATATAAAGAAAAACGATCTAATAAATCCTACGTAGATCGAAACGTCGCGACGTTGTGCACACGACAAAGTTAAACCTCTTATCAATAACGAGGTCAATAACAAATCACTACAAATGTAAGAACTTGTTCTGAGAAGGTAGAATTCGAGAAAATCGAGTCTTTTAATATCCCACTGCCAAACTCCTCTTTATTTGTGTATACATACATACGTATCTATACATAGCATCGCGCCTTACTTTACCTTCAAGCAAGGGTGTTACACGCCCACGCTTCGCCGCCTATGTAAGGTCAAAATATAGTCATGGTGAGCCTACCGGGATTTACCGAGCACAATTCCAGACTACGGGCTAATACTGGAAACCCAGTATCACTTTGCCCGGGAATCGAATCCGAGACCTCAGGACAGCAGTCGTATCGCAATACAACAATATCACAGATGTAGTGGTATTACATCTATAATAGGGATGGTTCCATTGAATTTTTTTAAAAGTCTGTTGATGGTTTTTCGATTTCATTTGGTTCTCACTGAATACTACAATTGGAGAGTCCAGCTGTAAAATTATACGCGACCTATCATACGTTTTGTTCGCTCCCAGTAGGGTGTACCATTTGCAGATCAGGACAGCTTTAGTCCAAATTGATATTGATAGAGCCTCCGACTGCCTCGATGGCGTAGTCGTATTGCGTGCGCAGTAAGACTATCACGCTGAAGTCTCGGGTTTAAATCCCGCATCGGCCAAAGTGATATTATGGTTTTCTACTCAGTGTCAGTCTGTCTCAGATTCTGTGGTAATGTGCCCGGTAAATGGCAATAGGCTCACCCCCTATTATATGGGACCTAACATAAGTGGGGAAATTTGAATGTGTTACATCTCGACCTACCCATGAAAAGGGAAAAAGGCGTATTGCTATGTATTTAGAACCCCACACAGTATTTAACTCTATTTTTTTTATTGCATTGAATGACGAGACGAGCATGCCGTTCGCCTGATGGTAAGCGATACGACTACCCATAAACTGTAGCAACACCATCCAGCACTTTGAGTTACAAAGTACTGTGTGGCATTCCACTGCGCTCGTCATCCTGAGACATCAGGTGATAAGTCTCATTATGTCCAGTAGTTACACTGGCTACAATGTCCTTCAAACCGAAACACAACAGTGGATACACACTGCTGCTTGGCGGTAGAAATAGACATTGCGGTGGTACCCACCCAGACGGACTCATACATATGAGAGACCTACCACCTTATTAACAAAGATAGTAAAATAGTAAAAAGCGCCAAAGAAGATGACCTGAAATACTCAACAGTGCAGGGACGATCCCAGTAATCCATTCGCAGAGGAAAACCGCAAGACTTTCGTTTAGTATCTATATTTAGATTTTGAAATGAAAGAATGACAATCTTCAATCGCATGTCATCGGGAGCAGAAATAACAGAAGCCTGGTAAATTGGTTTCACCTTCACTTCTTCCTTTTTTTTTTTTTTGAAGAAGAAGAAAGGTGTTATACCTTCCGTTGATGGTGAAACAGATAAGAATATCTGTTTCACCATCAATATCTTATTCTGGGATAGAAATCCCAGAATAAGATTCTCAAGACAACACGTCCCCTTAAAGTATTTGTGGTAGTAATAATGGAATTTTCGTTATTCATCGTCTGTCCGTCACATATTATGATTTTCTCACGAACTATTTGACATAAGTGGCTGTTTGACATAGTTATGTTGTTAACCAAACACAGTAATGGGATTTAAAATTGCTAGTCTTTTATTTAATGAACTAAAAAGTCTTTCGTTGTGTAGGTGTCATTAAAAGCTTTCCGAAGTACCTTTCAGAAACGTGCAGCTCGTTTAATTAGTTCACTCCCTCTAGTACTTTCTCTTCATTGCTTTATACAGATGTACACATAAATATGAACCTAAACATCCTATTTTCACATACCAAAACTATAAGTAACTGCCGGTAACATATTTTACCATTCATAGAATATTAAAAGAAGTCCACGGAACTGATTTACCTGGCTGTAATCTGTCAGTCCGTGCGCCAAGGGAGCTCGTAGCCATTCGCATTGTATAAATTAAATATTTAAATTGTCCCGTTCCCATTACGTCCTCTTTAAAGAGAGTAAAGAAAATCGGCTTTACGAAAATTACGGTCTTTTCTTTCGAATTACCATTAAGTATTTGACCGGCTTACATTTGCAGCTACATTTTAGTAACGAATTAATATTAATAGATTTCATAACTTTAAGCAATCAATTGCAATAACTTAATTTTTATAACTTGTCTATAATGTTCAATGGAAAGTATCATCATGTAGCTAGTTTACAAATAATAAAATCAATGTTGGCATGTTAAATTAAATAATATTATGCGATCCAATACCGTAGTCACACTAAAATTGACAAAATATACGACATAGAAAGGACTATGAATATCTCTTAACAAATAAAACCAAGTATAAATGGGCAGTTTAAAACTAATTATTTCATTAGCATTTAGGTATCTCAGTAGTAACGTATAAAGTTCATAATATAAACACGCTTTTTTTTCATGCCAAAACTAATCAAAATATGCAAAATTATACCTATTTTTAAAATAAACACATAGGATTTCTGTAAAATATTATCTAAATTTAAATAAAATTAAAATAAATAATATTTTTATCATGCATATAACCATAACTTACCCATACACTGCTCATAAGCTGTCCGTGTCCATAATCCTTAATTATAAAGTTTTCAACTGAAACACAATATTTTTCCACACCATCACCGTACACAAACTGCACCCAATATCACAGCGCACTTTCGCTGAGTTCGGAAGTTCGTCAAAGTTTTCGTATACCGCGGCGGCGCGCGGGCGCTTAAGCTCCAGCAAAGCTCCGTGCTAGAGCGGCGGTGGACTGCGCGAGAATGAGCGGTAGCCGGTATGCGGACTCACGGGCCGTCCGTCTCCGCCCATACAACTGAGTTCCACCCTCCTGTTGCCGCACCAGCTTATTCACATTTCAATTGCATGGCTACTAGCAAATTCAATGATCCATACCAAAAAAATCCAATATCGTATGCCTTCCTGTAACATAAATACAACAAATTGGAAGCAATGTTGTTATGGGAGGTCTACAGATTAAAAACTTGCTTATACAAATGGCACATGTTTTTCGTGATTCAAATTATAGATCAATAAAGCAATTTCTTAAATTATAAAAAAATCATACATTAGGTCCTTAAAATTAAAATTGGCGTTTTGTATGGGAGGAATACAGGGTCGATTTTTTTTTAATATAATCAATTAATCAGACTATGCACCATTGTTATCTATGCATTTTTGCCATCTCATAGGGAGTTCATTGACTAAAAACCATGGGGTGAGAATCAATAAACTCTCTGAAGGCGGTTTGGACTGCCACATCAGAGTTGAATTTTTTCCTTGTAAAAAGTTATTCAAATTACGGAAAAAGTGGTAATCTGTTGAAGCAAGTTCCGGGGAGTACGGTGGATGTCGCAGACATTCCAATTACAGCTCCTCTAATTTAGCGGCCGTCTGTGGTGCAGTGTGTGGTGTAGCGTTGTCCTGAAGCAGCAGTGACCTAGAGCGATTGACCAGCCTCTGTTGTTTAGCAGCTAATTCCTCCATCATGGTTTGCAGTTGCTGACAATAGATATATGCCGTAATCGTTTGGCTAGAGTTGAGAAAGCTGTACGACACCGGCACTAGTCCACCAAACACTCACAAGTATTTTTTTTGGCTCAATTTTCGGTTGGGGCAGGATTTGGCCGATTCTCCAGGATTCAGCCATTGCAACGAGCATTTCCTATTATTGTTCAGGATCCACTTTTTATTGCAGGTAAAGATTTGATTTAAAATCCCTGAATTATTATGTATCTTTCAAGCTTTTTTACTTTCCCGATGAATCCCTTTTAACTTGATATATACACATAAATTACGGTTTGCAAGTGATCTTTGAATCTGCACATCCTTTTCTGGCATCATTTGAATATCGCTATCATTGCTACTACAATTAAAAACTTACTAGCTTTTGCCCGCGGCTCTGCCCGCGTGAATGAGTTTTCCCGGGATAAAAGTAGTCTATGTATTAATCCAGGACATGATCTCTCATGTGCCAAATTTTATCGATATCCGTTCAGTAGTTTTTGCGTGGAAGAGTAACAAACATCCATACATCCATACTTACAAACTTTCGAAATTTAATCTAAATCCGTCTATTCTTTCGTTTCTCTTCTTTATGTATTTACAGTAAACAAGCTTAAGTCTGCCTTTAGTCTAATAATGCAATGGAAATAAAATCTAGGTCGTATCCGGAGACCGACTTCCCTTCCCTAAGGCATAGGAATAATTCGTATAAAAGATGCAAGGTGTTCACGCTGCGCTTGGGGCAGTACACGCATTATTACATTTTAAGCACCGGTTACCTTATATCGATGCATAGTTGCGTTTTTTAACCGACTTCCAAAAGGAGGAGGTTATCAACTCGTGTGTTTGTATTTTTTTTTTATAAAACTGACTTTATTGTATAAAATAAATTCTGTATAAGTATCCTTAGATATTATAAAACAAAATACCCCGCCGCGTCTGACTAAACTTTATAAACTCAAAAACTATCCAACGTATCTCGATGAAATTTGGTGTGAAAATATTTTGAGACGCTGGTAAGGATATAAGACACTTTTTATCTCGGGTAAATATACCTATATCGGGACTTTTCCCAAGAATCTCATTCATGCAAGCGAAGCCCCGAACAAAAGTTATTACTCTATGAAATATTATTCAACTTTTGTGTTAACGTATAATTTTTATAAATAAATTACAGTTATCAATTATACAATTACATACTACTATCTCGGCCATCTTAAATTCTTTATATCGTAACAGCGAAAACCGCATCAAAATCAGTTCATTAGTACTCAATAACACAAACGCGTAATACAAACAAAATTATGCATGTAAAAACGTTCGACTTTCGAAGTTTTCATAAACATGACGAACAGCACGGTTGTTTTAGTTAAATAATTAATTAATCGTTTATTATAATAATTAGTTAATTAAACATTAACAACAATGTGATGCGTTTTAATAAAATTCCCAGCATAATCCGTGCAGCTCTACTATTATAATCCGTGTCAAATTAAGCCCGATCCTATTTGCTTGCAACTGTTTATATTACTCTATATGTGTTTGCTGTGTGCAATGTGTTGGTAAATATAACTATTTCCCGTAAATTCGCCACAGTAGGAATCGAATCTTCATTAGAGAGGATTTTTTAATCACGGGCGATATTATACCTTTTATTTGAACGCTCTATTCTTAATTATAAAGCTAACGACTGCCTGTATTTTCCCAGCATTTGTACTTTATATTTTTAACACTCGTTGCTGGGCTAAAGGGCTTTGTAGTTTAATCACGAAAAAAATATCTAGTTCATAAATTAAGGAGAATTCTTCCCTAAGGTAACAAGACCTTAGTTTTATTAAAAATGTAATATCGGTTCTTTATGCTACCAGTTTAATTAAACAATCTGTATTATGGAAGTTACAAAAATTAAGTCATGGGCCGTTACGGTATTGTTGAATGTCTTATTTGCCCTCCATACTGAAGTAATAACAAGTTAGAGTATAATTCTTCTACATCATTAACCCAATTCACGTTTCAGCGAATTTACTTCGCCGATTAATTCTGACGTGTATTTTATTTTGACTAAAAATCCGTTGCTGCCGAATGCCTTATAATATATTGTAATCTATTAATTAACGTATGTTTTAGGGATGTAATGTGCAACATATATAATATCGGCCAATTAGGATCAACGCAGACATTGTGAACTGTTATACGATGTTCAACTGGCTAACATGAAACAACAGCGGGAGGTTTCATCTATCCGATATTATTATAATACTATAATATTATTATGATGGGATTATATCTAGTCCTGAATGATATATTGTCTTACTGCTAGACACGGGCGTCCTCCACTACTAAGAGGTCTTAATCCACTACGCTGGCCAAGTGGGGGTTGACAATATATTTATTTATTGATTCAGGACCATCAACAGAGATTACAATAAAACAATTACATTATTTTTTATGCTATTATGGTTACATTATCATTGTATCTCTAATAACAAATGGACAGAACATGAGTTATACAACTCATATATCATTATAGCGGCAAAGAAATTCTATTAATTTGCAATGATTAATTAAAGATGTGATTCTTTGACCAAAAATAATATCTTAAATGTTAAAATTTTAATGAATTTCAACGTCTGCACTGGGCGGCCAGTAGTTTCAATTATCTACAACTTTAGTTAAAACTATTTTCAAATCTGTGCTCACCTGTGGTGCTGACCCAATACTGACCGATGTGTCGCCACGTCAGAAACAAAGTCGTGGCTTTATGAACAAACTCACAAGTTTCCAATGAGCCACGGGATTTTGTCGAACGTATTTGTGAGTTGCGATTGGTTAAAACCTATACATTCTAAATGTTTTTATTTATTCGGTCAACTATCAATCATACACCATTACTTTAAAAATAAAATGTAAAAGCTTGTTCTTAATAGGTAAATGATTATCCTAAAGTAGATACAGCTTTTAGGGTTTTTTTATGGCGTCCCCGCATACGCGATGATTCTGCCAATGTCGAAGTAAGTTTTTTATGTTTAGGTTATTTGAAACATCTTTGAAGATTCACTAAAATTCCAACATAATGCTAAAATAACTTGACACCTGAAAGGCGGCTAGTCGTATGAAATAAGTATAAAATACATTACTTCAAACCTACACAGCGAGAGAACTAGCAGAAGGTAATGTATAATTGTATATAAAACGGATGTTTGTTTTAAAGCGCTAATCTTTAGAACTGTGCGTACGATTCTAAAAACTCTTCAACCAATAGAAAACTTCATTATTACTGAGTATCATAGACTACTGCGGACATAACCGCGAGCAAAACAAAAAATACTAAAATCATAAATTCGAAATTAACTCTACCTCGGCTAAACCAATGAACTGTTTTGCTGAAAGATGCGGAGTACGCTCCGACCCCAAGAAAAGACATGGGCAATTTTTTTTAATATGAATCTAAACAAAGGACATATCCAAAACGGGCTTAAAATTCTAACCAAGGTGCTTCTTACTTTATATTGTAAACGCGAAAGTTTGTAAGAATGTATGGATGTATGTATGTTTGTTACTTTTTCACGCAAAAACTACTGAACGGATTTAGATGAAATTTGGCACACGGGTAGATCTTGCTCTGGATTAATACATAGGCTACTTTATATCCCGGAAAAATATAATGCGGAACTTTTATCCCGGAAAAACTTTTTAACGCGGGTGGAGCCGCGGGCAATAGCTAGTTATATATATTTGCATAGTACTCCCAAAAGAATAAAAAAGCGGCGATAGCCTAGTTAGGAGTGGAATGGACTGCCGTGACGAATGGTCGCAGGTTCAAAACCTAATGGCACGCACCTCTGACTTTTCTAAAAAAGTTATGGGTGTATTCTTTGTGAATTATCGCTTGCTATAACGGTGAAGGAAAACATCGTGAGGAAACCTGGGTACCTGAGAAGTTCTCTATAAAAAATTCGAAGGTATGTAAAGTCTGCCAACTCGCACTAGGTCAGCGTGGTGGACTAAACCTAAACCCTCTCAGAAGTAGAGCAGGTTCGTGCTCAACTGAGTGGGCAGTATATTATAATACAGGTCTGGTGGACTCCCAAAAGGCCTTTGCAATAAATCGTATAATTTTAAAGTCCTCCGATTTGAGATTTATGTAATTTTATTTTGCTTAAAAACTACACTTGAAATTAACGGTTTTAAAAAAGTTTGTTATAAACGGAGGAGTGTAGAAATATATTTTTGTGGATCCAAGATTTATATTTTTGCCCCTTTAATATCCATAAAGTTTGAGCCTGGTTAGATTTTGAGGCCCAGCACCCATACAAAAAGCGGACATTTTCTTTCACGCAAGAAAAGCCAGGAGCGAGATGTTCACCAGCTGCGCCATGGAGATCGTCACAACATGTTTCGCACCATTAACATAATTCTGAAAAACGAATTTCAAAAACCAATAATAATAACGAGCCAATTTAGACAGCCGGTGTTATTTATATCGCAATCATGTTTCCTGACTCATTTAATCAACCTATAGCACAACGGAATTCATTTCAATCTAATACAAAAACAGAAACATGTATCTACATACTTGATAGTTATTCATCATTTTCATATTTTTATTATTATCTAGTCATTGTTCTTCTGTGTTATAAAAAACTCCGTGTGGAATGTAAATTGTTGAGAACGCGAGCTTTGGTTTATTTTAAGGAGGTCGTCGTAGCTCTTGATAGTAACTATTTTTACGGGTTATTGTTCAATCACAATGTGCGCATTAGCATATTGCAGTTTGTAAGAAATCATCATGTTTAGAACGCTACCTATGACATCGTGATTTTTAATAATCTTGGTAGCTTCTTCTACTAATTTAATTTCATCATCATCATCATCTACGGGATGTTCACTGCTAACCGGACTCCTGCAATGTTTCCAGACTGACCTATTAAAAGCGGGCTACGTCGAGTACCTTCCTGCGACCTTAATTAGGCCTCTGACCACCTCGCAAGTGGACTCCCCATCTCTCATTTAGATCCTTGTAATTGGATTGACTAGAATCTCTAGATTAATTACAACCCGATGTATACGCAATTGTATAGTAATGCGTATTCAGTGATCAATGGTATTATCATATTATATCCTTTTATTATGTTTGATTATGTATGTATGTATGTATTTATAAATAATATCATGTGCTCACTTTGTACTGTGGCGAATGTTGTATCCGCCATGCCCGTATGGCTCTATTGTGTTAATAACATTGTATTAATCTTACTTATCTTACTATGTTACTAATATTATAAATGCGAAAGTTTGCGAAAATGTTTGGATGTTCGCTAGAAGTAAATGCAGAAACTACTGAACGGATTTGGATAAAATTTGGCACACGGATAGATCATGTCCTGGATTAACACAAAGAATACTTTTATCCCGGTAATTTGATCGCATGGGCAATAATGGATATTCTTTATCTGATTCTTTAAGTAGATGGCGCTGGTATCGTATTGTGTTTTAGGGACTTTTGTAGCGGGAAAGGCTTTCACGCGGACGAAACCACGACCATCACATTAAATAAATAAATATTTCAAGGAAACCTTTATTTTTTACTGGTGGTAGGTCTCTCATATGTAAGAGTCCGTCTGGGTGGGTACCACCGCAATGTCTATTTCTACCGCCAAGCAGCAGTGTGTATGGACTATTGTGTTTCGGTTTGAAGGACATTGTAGCCAGTGTAACTACTGGACATAATGAGACTTAACATCTTATATCTCAGAGATGACGAGCGCAGTGGAATGCCACACAGTACCTTATAACTCAGGGTGCTGGATGGTGTTGTTACTGTTTATGGGTGGTCGTATCGCTTACCATCAGGCGAACTGCATGCTCATCTCGTCATTCAATGGCATAAATAAAATAAAAAAACTTATCTAGTAATTTACTGTGTCAATCCAACATTAGATTGTGTAAAGCTCTCTATAATGTAGTATCAACTCGATACATAACTAGTGAAGTTCATTACACATTTTATTACTTTTATATTAAATGACTCATTTTTGCTCATGGCTGTACCTGCACCAGGGAAAAGTTATTTTATCTCATAAAATCTTTATATGTAACATTCTTCTGTGCGTGTCACCGAATATGTCACTGAACTCCTCCAAACGGCTGGATCGATTTTAATATTTTTTTGTTGTGTGTGGATTCGAGAATGGTTTAGATTTACAATTCGTTCCGGGAAAATGCATAGCGGGAGTTTTATCCAGGAAAAACCTTTCGTGTGGGCGAAGCCGCGGGCAAAAGCTAGTATACTATAGATTGTTATTTTAAAAGTCCTACTACTCAAAGTTTCATTGAAATTGGTTCAACTATTTTGGAAATTAGTTCGACCAACAGTCTTACTCGAAAATTTAAACGCGTGTAAGTTTTGGCACCGAGCTTATAACTGTATGAGCTCTGAAAAAGCTTATATTTCAAAGTCAGACTGAAACTTCAACTGTTTTATTTTTTCATCATTCTTGTCAAGATATTGAAACTTAATTCTTCCTTTAGTCTGTTTTCCTGGTTCAATGCTCTCGAATGGTATATTATAGTGAATCTTGTTGCAAAGATCGGTTTTATTTCCAACTAGCTTTGATCGCGGCTCCGCCCGCGTGAAAACGTTTTTCCGGGATAAAAGTCCCGCTTTATATTTTCCCGGGACAAAAAGTAGCCTATGACTTTCCTAGGGTCTAAAACTATCTCGATATAAAATTTCATCGAAATCTCTTCAGTAGTTTCGGAATTGCAGTAACCAACAAACAGACAAACATACAGAAAGGAATTATAAAAATCGCTGATTTGTTTTCCATAACTCTTCTTTAGTCACCCCCTTTCTTTTTTATCACATTTCTTTAAATGTATAAACACGCCGGTTCTACTGCTTTATTATATGTTTAGATTATTGAGTATTCAACGTGGGAATATGTGGGAAACGTTCATCTATCCCGACTAGTTGTATTAGCTGCTACCCAGTTTGTTTTGGACCTTACAACGTCACAGATTTGTTTAATTCAAGTAAAAAAATTTATTAAAAAACCATAATCTTATGTACTATTTGTTTTATCTTCTTCTTAATCGTTACACTCTTGGCAGAGTGGTCGTGGTCGTCATGTCAGGGTTTGTGGCTCGTTTGACAATCCTGCGCCACTCCTCTCTGATTGCTGCTTTCCTGGTGCACGTATATAGTGAACCATCCAGTACTGCTTTGACCTGGTCCGTCCACCGCATCGGCGACCTCCCTCGCGCCCGTGTGCCCTCGACCTTCCCCTGCACCACAAGGCGCTCGATGGACATTTCTCCACGCCGCGACACGTGTCCGAAAAACGTGAGGATGCGAGTGCAGTCTCGCATCCTCACGCTAACCGCTGCTTGATGCCGAGTTCTTGGAGTATGGACTGGTTGGTGCGAAACTCTGTCCATGAAACTCCAAGCATTCTTCTCCAGCACCACATTTCAAGAGCGTCTACCCTCTTCTTCTCGCCTTGTAGGAGGGTCCACGTCTCCGCGGCGTATAAACATATGTGGAATATTAGCGCTCTGACGAGGCGGGTTTTGGTGGCCTTCGTAATATTACGGTTTCCCCAGATATTTTTTAATTTGTTTTACACCGGCACGGAAAATTGACCCCACTGCAATGGTGGTAAATGGAGTACAGTCCAGATACAGTGTCGACTGACGAGAGACTACCCCTCGCCAGTCGAAAATTCCTGACTACACACATACATGCATACACTACCTTTTATCCCCGAAGGGGTAGGCACAGGCACAACTAGTGCACCCACTTTTCGCGGTGTATATTCCGTTCCATGATGTGATAGGGGGCGAGCCTATCGCCATATCGGGCACAAATTCCAGACTCCGGGCTGATACTAAATAGAAAAACCCAATACCACTTCGCCCGACCCGGGGATCGAACACTAGACCTTAACATTGCAGTCGTACCGTAATACAACTACGCCACCGAGGCAGTCCGGACTAATACTGCAGAAAAACCAAATATCACTTTACTTTCGGGATTGCCTTGGCAGGTTTCAAAGCACATGCATTTTAACCCACATTTAAGTTACAATATAAGGTTTTTAACCCGCTTCAAAAGCGTGGTGTTTAAGCATGGCCGCTCGACGGCGAAGTCCATCCGCACGTATTATCTAGCGCTGGCCAAGCAGAAAATTGATATTTGTTATACAATGTAAGCACATAACGAAATAACGTTTATATCCTTATGTCCTTTAGTCATTGTTAACGTTATTACGATAGGAAATAAGTACCGTCATTTAATACTTTGTCAACAATTAAAACTTTTTAACAAAAGAATTAAACTGCCGCAAATACTAAAAAGCAAAAAATAATAAAAAAAAAAATATTGAACCTTAATAACTAAGTTCTTAAACTAATGTAAGTATACCTGCGTAATTTTGGGTCGGCGCCAAACAGTAATAATTTGTTGCGACTCAAAATTATGTAGGTATACTTACATGCTTAATTTTTGAAATCTGTGAGTAAACAATAGATCACCCCTTTTTCCCACCCTCAGGGGAGTTTTTATTTTTCAAATTTACATGGGACCAATTTCGAGGCATACCCTATCTATTAAAGAAAGAAATATTAAAATCGAGCTACCCTGTAAAAAGTTATGCGTGGTCATACATAAAAATATATATATACACGTCGACTTGAGAACCTCCTCCGTTTTTTTCGTCGGTTAAAAATAGAGTCTACTTTGACATGGGTAGTTTGAGTATTAACTAAATGTACCTATTTTGTGTTTCTTGATAAAGCACTTCAATAAATACGTCGTCGTGTCTCACTGCTACATTTTCATATTTAAATTGCCAGTGATTCTCTCCTTTAGTATTACAATCTATTACTAACAAAATAATTCTATTACGTAAATATTAACCCGTCAACGCCCGCTTATATATAGCTATAAGCTAATTTCCTTATATAAATGGACTCCGCTGTCCACCGCAGGCGTCCAAGGATTACAGTAAGATATGGGGAAAAGAACTATTGTGAGACTTAACACCTTATGTCTCAGGATGACGAGCGCAGTGGAATGCCACACAGTGCTTTGTAGGTGCTGGATGGTGTTGCTACTGTTTATGGGTGGTCGTATCGCTTACCATCAGGTGAACGGCATGCTGGTCTCGTCATACAATGCAATAAAAAAAATGCTTCTTCGAAAATACCTGTATATTTTATTTATATTTGCCAATACACCAGTCTCCTTAATCGTGACAATTTCACAGACGAATAGAGCTTCCCCAGCTACTAGTTGGCGGAAGTTGAAGACTTCTCCAGAAATAAAGCTGTTTAAGACAATATTGACTTCATAACAATTAGTGTTCCATCAAGTAAGTATACATTATAAGTATTTCTGTAACTAAACCTTCTCAATGGATACGGATAAATAAGCAGTTTTCTATAAGTTTTTGGTATAGTAAGTTGACGATAGCCTAGTTGGGAATGGAACGGTCTGCCGAGACAATGTCCGGAGGTTCGAAACCCAAGGCACACACCTCTGACTTTTCGAAGTTATGTGTGTATTGTTTATCAATTATCGTTCGCTATAACGGTGAAGGAAAACATCGTGAGGAAACCTACATACCTGAGAATTCACGATAAGAATTTCGAGGGTATGTGAAGTCTGCCAATCCGTACTAGGCCAGCGTGGTGGACTAAGGCCTAAACCCTCTCAGTAGTAGAGGAGGCCCGTGCTCAGCAGTGGGCAGTATATAATATAGGGCTGGTATTATTATTATTATATATTTGGTATAGTAACTGCACGTAGGTATTTATATGTAAGGTATATTATAGCAGTCAACTGAGTTTTTTTTCATACATTCAACTCATTTGATACACGTATAAAATTTTAATCCATTAAATACTGTAGAGTGTCTTAAATTATGCTAAATATGCAATATAATTAATATTTTAATCATACGATGATCAACACTTCACTTCGCTAATAATTGACAAATAAATTAACAAACCCATCGCTGTACAATCGTTTATCGTCGAACGCAAAATGCATTTACATAATCTCATTTACTGATTCCGACTGTATTCAGCCATAAAATTAAATCAAACAAAATTGATTGTGAAATAAAATGTATGAACTCATTTCCGAACGCGTCCCCTTTCGTCTGGCCGAGCGCATTTTTTATCAACACAAAGGCAATTTCCATCAAAATGCACGAATTTGGAGCTTGGAGCGTGAGCTGTTTGCGCTGTAGTGTCCACAAAGCAAACATTTTACATGGCTTTAAAACTGTGCACTGCTTTAATTCCGACTACGCCTACCTAAAAGCTTCCTGGCTGTCACAAACGCTGTTAATTCTGTAGCCTCATTAACACCTACAAAGCAGGTTTGATGTTCTTCCGTGGCGCAAACATCAGATTAATTGAAACTTTAGATGGCCATAGCGGAATTACCTACTAGTCGATCGTTTAGTTGACGTTCATCTAATATAAATTGCATATTACTTCCGAGTATACAATACACAACATGGCATGTTATATATACCAGTTTGATAATGTTTGTTACTACAGCAAAGTACCTGAAAGTGTTATTTATCAGCAAAATATTTTACCAATATATTTCGTGATATCGATGTTATTAATGATTGGGTTACCATCATATTTCGTTCGGTTATGTTAGCGTGAGGTTCACAAACCATTAGTCAATCTTGTTACCTGAATGCGACGGCGATTATTGGTTTGTCTGTGACAGATGCATTCCTTATCTAATCGCGTTTACTTTGGTCCCTATATTGTCACTTACAAGTATACAAGTATAGGTGTTGGCCTCGTGCCATACGGCGCGGCGTATTATGAACCCACCTGCAACGTTACACATTATTATGTAAGCCCCGGCTTATTTTCATGTTGACAAGATTCAGGTTCTAGTTTACAATGCTCGTGTAATAAAGACGAATTAATTAAGCAGCTTCTTATTTTAAATAAGAATCTATGGAGTTAAGCTTCAGATTTACTCAAAATTTTGTGTGTGGCAATTGGTGACAGATTAGTAGTTTTTGGGAAATAAGAATATTCATCGACCTTATTGAAATATTTTTTTAGTGTAGGTAGCTGGTATGTACATTGGTAGGTATATTCTCTAATCGTGTACAACAACACACGATAACATATGCATTATTACCCTCGATCAGATATCCAACAATTACAAACTAAAGGGCATTAAACCGTACCAAAAACCAAAACTTGACTTCAACTCCACCCACATCCACAAGATGTGGCTGTCATACGGATTAGTGAGGGTTAAATTGCCGGAGTAATAATAGCGGGTCGAGGCGGGTGGCGGGCGAGGTGCACGCGCAGGCTGGTCGCGTGCGGCGCGGCGCGTGCGGCACCAGGTGGGAATCAAAACATCTGCCGCCTGCACAAGATACCATCACCACTGGATACACTTTTATTTTGACTGATTCTTAACTTCGACGCTTTACTGTCACTCTTGGATACATTATGCATTTGCTCTTTTATTTTGACGGATTATTAACTAGAGTTGTGTGGAGTTAGATAAGTGCAATTTTAAGTTCTTTTGTCTGATTATAATATTTGTATGACAAAAATAAAAAAAATCCTAAATGGGTTTAAATAGGTAAGCAAAATTATGCATTGTAAATAAAGCTTACAATTATCGTAACGACTTAATAATCTTTTCATATTTTTATTCTTACAGCACGGTCAAACTTGTTTTATAGAAGAGAATCAAGATCATCATCTGGTGTTAAAAATCACAACCGCTCATGGACACCAAACAAAGCGTAGGAGAGTTGCTATCTTTTAATGAAAGGACCGGAGATGAAGTGCGGAGGAGTATTTAAATTTGATTACCAGCAATATAAAAGAATAAACAGATAGAATATTATGTCGATAATTCAATAAAGCCATGATACTACAAAAACTAGTCCACTATTATAGTATTGGGGTTTTCTGCTCAGTATCATACCGGAATTTGGAATTTGTGCCCGATTAATGATACTCTCGCCCCTATCACATCATGGGACGGAAAACACATGGCGCAATGTGGATGTCCTGGTTGCTTTTCTACCTACTGCTACTATCTACTGCTTCGGGGAAAAGTCGTGTGTGTTTAGTCTCTTAAGCCCCATTTAGACGGAGCAATCGTTGCTGGAAATAATCGCACGCAATTATTACTCGTAATAATCTTTTTTAACCGACTTCCAAAAGGAGGAGGTTATCAATTCGTTTGTTTTTATTTTATTTTTTTAATGTGTTAACAGACTCGTATACATCAACGCGGGTGAGAATTGCCTTGCCATTCCACATGTTCAGACGGGGTAAGGTTTTCAAGCAATAATTGCCTACGATTATTGCAAGCAGTAATTGATTTAGAGGCTCTATTATAGCACACAAAACTAGCTACACTGTAAGTAGCTCTACCACATATAAACTGTTACGCGACACCCAGTAATTTCGAGCTTTATACTCTAGAGTGCAGTATTTCAAAACTATGATTAGGCTACAAAGCTCGCGTTATAACGAAAGCTAATTTATAATGTTTTTAACATATTGGGTCGCATGGAGTGCGCAAATGTTTATTTCTTATAAATATGTATTGCATTAAATGGTGCCATTATGCTAAAGTACAAGTATGCACTTAAGAACAGGCGTAGATTTGTAGGGAGAGAGAAAAGACAACAGATACTCTTGTTGAGCTCCATGTAAAATCAAACCATAATATTATTTAATTCGCGAATAAATAGCAAAACCGATCAACTTTCTAAGCGTTATCAAACAATATTCGTAACCCGGAGTCCCCCAATCAAAATACTAGTTTCACGCCTAGTTTAGTTCCATTAAACATTCAATAAAGCGCACTGTGTGTCCCTTCTAGATGGACTCTACGCGTCTATAATGAAACTCATTCATTCAAATATCCGTACGATAATTTCGGTATCATATTTCGTGTACAGTCTACTTCAAATATTGCACATCCAAAACAGGCGTAAAATTATACATGACTGTATTAATGGGGCGATGCGGACGCGAACCAATTTCATATTGTAGGAGTCATTTGCCACCACGTATATTTGGGACACACTTCTCTTTTATTGATGAGAGGGATAGAAATGCTGAACACTCTGTCCCAAATCTATACACCACTAGATTTTAATTACTAAAAAAATAGCAGAACTGCCGTTACTGAACACATATTTGCCAAAAAAAACAATTATGATGTCCTAAAATTATCCCTACAAAAGGTAATTTTCGTTCAAAATTAACATTGATTCATATTCTGGTTTTCTGGCGTCCATAAATCAATTCATACAACTTGATAGTTTTAACTGTGTCTTTTTATTATTCATTATTAATTGATCAACGTCAGTCTAACGTGTGACCTTAGTATTTGTTACTAAAACATGTTATGCCAAAAATTTTATGCAGGATTTATGAAAATTTTAACTCGTATAAATTCTGACTGCACATTTATAATACCTTTCCTCTTCTACATACCCTATTTCTTTTTTCTGGTAATTAAAAACTATTTATGTATATTGTAACTAAAATAATTTTATATATTCTCACAGAATGAAGCTAATTTGATGTTTCCAAAGTGTTTATTTAATTTAAATTCAACTACGTGTGAGCCGGAAGTTTGAGGTTAAATTAGGTCGGGTAAAAGATAACTTAATTTTAATTTTTACATTAATCTATTTCACAATAGTCATAGTAAGTAATTTTATTGGTATATTTACCTACTTCATGTCATTATATTAAATTATGTGATCGATTTCTTTTTTTTTATTGCATTTAATTACGAGACGAGCATGCCGTTCGCCTGATGGTAAGCGATACGACCACCCATAAACAGTAGCAACACCATCCAGCACCTTGAGTTACAAAGTACTGTGTGACATTCTACTGCGCTCGTCATCCTGGCACATAAGATGTTAAGTCTCACTATGTCCTGTAGTTACACTGGCTACAATGTCCTTCAAACCGAAACACAACAGTGCATACACAATGCTGCTTGGCGGTAGAAATAGACATTGCGGTGGTACCAACCCAAACGGACTCTTACATATGAGAGACCTACCACCAGTAAACTCAACTCTCTTCTATAACTCAACTCCCTAGAACTTAAAATTGAAACTTCTGTAATAGATTGCTTAAGTATTGTCGTGTTCTCAGCTTTAGCCTACGTCAAAAAAATCTTTCTTTATATTATTTCTCATGTCCAAATTTTTATGCAATCAAACCTCCCGATATTTTGTTACTTAAATATTAAATACGTATATGGTTTTATTTACTTTACCAATATGGTAACCTTAAGAGCCAGAGAGAGTAATCTGCTTTCCACTTGCTTCACTTATAACTCAAATATACACATTCATTTTTCTAGCCCTCTATGTTATAATACATTACATTTTTACTTAAACGATAACATAATGTGTGGTACACCTTGCGGTCGCCTCCTAAAAAACTTTGAATTGATCCATGTCAGATTTATTTTTGAAGATGGCTCATAACTTAAGCATATATTATCAGAACTGCAGAGGAATCCGTTCAAAACTTCATACCCTATATATGAACATTATTGGCAACTGCTATGATGTTATCGTCCTTACAGAAACGTGGCTCATTCCAGATATAAGTGATAACGAATTTATTGATGTGAGATACGCAGTTTTCAGATGCGACAGAGACAGACAACTTTGTAACAAACAGGATGGGGGAGGAGTGTTAATTGCGGTGCTTCGTAATCTGCACCCCCTGAGTATCTCTTTCGATTTTACAAACGAATTTTATAAATATTCGGAAACAGTTTTAGTGGGATTGCGGAGTGCCGACCGCAGTAAGCATCATATTATTAGCGCAGTTTACATACGGGATAAATCCCCTTTCGAAGCTTATAAATTATATTATGATGCATATACTGAAGTATTAAGTAACCCTGAGATTGATAACTTTATTTTACTCGGTGACTACAATATACCTGACGCGAACTGGATTTCCACTAATACTCAAAGTCCTGACTTGTTCTGTTCGGGGACTTCAATAGTCTGTACTGGACTAAACAATTTCATGGAGCTTATAGGAGGGTCTCAATTTAATATTATAAAAAAATCGAATAACCGTGTTCTAGATTTACTTATTTCTAACACAAAATGTTCAGTACGCCGGCCTAGTACTTATCTATTACCGGTTGACAACCATCATCCCCCTTTTTTCACTGTTGTATTGCTAGATCTAAATAACATTAGGCTCATGAAGCCACGCTTAAAGGAGAAACCAAATTTTCACAAAGGCAATTATGTTGAAATATGTCAGGAACTTGAAAAAATTAACTGGAAATTACTATTATCGCACCTATCTGCTGAGCAAGCAGTTAGCACTTTTTATGAAAATATATACCGAGTCACTCGTGACTTTGTGCCACTCACAAGACTAAAGAATTGTCAATACCCTCACTGGTTTACTCCTTATCTTGTTCAAATATTTAACATTAAAAAACGAGCTTGGGTAAAGTGGAAAAAGTACGGAAATGACTCGGATTATGAGATTTTTTCTTTGTATCGGAGTCGTTTTAAAATTGAATGCGACAGATGTTATAACAACTATAAGAAGTCTGTAGAGCAAAGCATTAGGACAAACGTTAAATATTTCTGGTCATACATTAAGAACCGTAAAAGTAAAATAGGTATTCCCGCCAATATGTCCTATCAAAATCAGCATGCTGGTTGTCCTATGGGCATCTGTAACTTATTTTCGGATTTCTTTAAATCAGTTTATGAGCCAAGCACTCTTAACCTAAATTTATGGTCACCCCCGAGTGAATATGCTCCTAACAGCACCCTCCTATGCGATTTATACTTCAGTCATGCCGATATCAAAAGACAACTAAAATCCTTAGACCCTTCCAAGGGTCCTGGTCCGGACTGTCTGCCTTCTGTTTTTCTGAAATCCACTGCGGAACATATTTGCGAGCCTTTATATATTATTTTCAATAAATGTATGAGAGAGGGAGTTTTTCCAAATGCTTGGAAGACTGCTAATATTACACCAATCCACAAGAACGGATCCAGACACGAAATAGAAAATTATCGCCCTATATCTATTTTGTCTGCCCTGTCAAAGGTCTTCGAAGGACTTGTCCATAGCAAAGTATATCCGATATTAAAAAGTGTTATATTATCTGAACAACACGGCTTCGTGAAAAATAGATCCACTGTCACAAATTTAATGTTATTCACTGGTGACCTATTTGAAAATATGGATAAGCGTCTTCAAGTGGAGATTCATTCTTGTTCCACTGTGTTAGTAGTTTAGATATAATAAAAACATTTAAATTAATTAACATTAAAAATACATGTGACTTATGGGGAATCTCTACAAAAATATTAAAACCGGTAATATCTGTACTAGCTCCCCAGTTAGCTATAATTTTTAATACATGTATTATGAGTGGGATATTTCCTGATAAAATGAAATTAAGTAAAATTATACCTCTTTTTAAATCTGGTAGTACGGACGACCCCACTAATTATAGACCGATCTCTGTCCTACCTTCTATAAGTAAAATTTTTGAAAAACTTATACTTAAACAAATTCAATTTTTTTTTGCTAAACATAATCTACTTCATGGTAAACAATTTGGATTCACTAGGGGTCGCTCCACCACAGATGCTGGTGTTGAGCTTATACATAATATATTTGCTGCTTGGGAGGATTCACAGGATGCTTTAGGAGTGTTCTGTGATCTATCGAAAGCTTTTGATTGTGTTCACCATGATATTCTTATCAGGAAATTGAGCCACTATGGGGTTAATGGCATTGCCCTTGATTTATTTAAATCATACTTAAGCAATAGGGTACAAAGTGTTGATGTCAATGGAAAACGATCTCCTGGCTCTATTGTTACCTTGGGAGTACCACAAGGCTCAATTCTTGGACCTTTTCTTTTTCTAATTTATATAAATGACTTACCTTATTTCATAAGGGACAATTGTGAAGTAGTGTTGTTTGCAGATGATACTTCCTTATTATTTAAAATAAGTCGACATCAAACAATTCTTGACGATGTAAGCAATACTCTCTCAAAAATAGTGCATTGGTTCAGCGTTAACAATCTATTATTAAATAGTGAAAAAACTAAATGTATAAAATTCGTCACACCTAATGTCAAAAAAATTAACGCTAACATTTTCTTAAATAGTGACGAGTTGAGCCTTGTGGATACAACCAAATTCTTGGGTATCACATTGGACTCTAAACTTCAGTGGGGTCCTCATATATCTGTACTAGCTAAAAAGCTGAGCGCCGCAGTTTTTGCAGTGAGCAGGATACGCCAATTAACTGACATTGAAACAGCAAAATTGGTCTATTTTGCTTACTTTCATAGTTTGATGAGTTATGGAATTTTGCTGTGGGGTGGTGCTGCTGACATTAATACTATATTTGTTCTTCAAAAACGAGCTATAAGATCTATCTACTCCCTAAGCTCTAGATGTTCTCTAAGAGAAAAATTCAAAGAAACAAATATAATGACAGTAGCATCACAATTTATATTCGCTAATTTAATGTACGTACATAAGAATATAGAAAACTTTCCAAAAGTTTGCGATATCCATGGCTTAAATACTAGAAGTAAAAATAATCTAGTTAATCATAAAACAAGGCTCCAAAAAATCAGCAAATCTTTTAAGGGTTACTGTATACACTTTTATAATAAAGTTCCCACTGAAATTAAGTGTTTAAACATTGGTAAATTCCAAACAACTATTAAGCGAAAGTTATGTAATAAAGCTTATTACAAGATTTCAGAATACATAGAGGATAAAAAAGCCTGGGATTAAATTTTTTCATATGATTTTCTTTGGAATCATGTTTTTCGTTTCAATAAATTTTCTTTGTTTCCATCTGTGAGCGGCTTGGGTATGACATACTCCTTAACTGTCTGTGCCTGCGGCGGCGTCGTGTGCCGGGTCGGCCACTTCCCTGTAATATGGTTGAGGAGGCCGATGGCTGGCACATGCGTCATACTCGTGAACGAGTGCTGCTTGTGTGGACTGGTCTGCCCTTTTCGCTTACTATATCTAAGTATTAGGGGTTATCTTGAACTTAGACTAATAGCGACATCTTGAACATTTCAGATCAAATTATTACATGATTCCTGAGATAGTTATGCACTAGTGTTGGAATTTAAAAATTTATTACCTATTTTGCGAGTATATAAATGAACTGCTCTAAACAAAACTTAACAAATACTGAATTGTATTTTTTTTTCTCTACATAATGCATTGTATTTTATACCTTGAACTGATTTTGAAAAGAGCAACACTAGAGTTTCTTGCCCGTTCTTCTCTAGTGAGAACTGCTTTCCGAACTGGTGGTAGAGTTAATATTGACGGAATCTAAATAATGTATAACATTTTATGGGTTCGAATAAATTATTTCATTTCATTTCTAAATTATTTCATTTCATTTCATTTCATTTCTAAGTGGATGCAATTTATACAGATTTTCGCAAGGCCTTTGATAGGGTTGACCACGAACTACTGCTCTATAAAATAGCCTTCAATGGCATCCGTGGTAATCTTCTCCGGTGGTTTGCGTCATATATCTCCAATAGAAGCCAGTGTGTGGTTCTCAACGGTTTTCAGTCTGGGGCAGTCAGTGTGACTTCTGGAGTTCCCCAAGGTTCAATACTTGGTCCCTTATTATACATTTTATTTATAAATGACATCAATCAATGCTTTCATAATACAAAATTTTTACTATACGCCGATGATCTTAAAATTTATAAAACCATTCGTTGTCCAGATGACGCTACTCTCTTACAAAAAGATCTTGATCGTCTGAGTGACTATTGTAATAAAAACAAACTCTTACTTAGCATTCCAAAATGTCATGCAATTACCTTCACAAAAAAGAAAAATATTATCAAATTTGATTATTCCCTGTGTAATGAAATTATTTGTAAAGTTAATATTTTGCGCGATCTCGGAATTACTCTGGACTGTAAATTGAATTTGGATACTCATGTCGACAACATGGTCAGCAAAGCTTATAGGATGTACAAATTTATTATTAGGTCGGCTGTTGACTTTAAACAACCATCTACATATCTCTATTTATTTAACACTTTAGTTCGTTCTCAGCTAGAATATGCATGTACTATTTGGGACCCTTTATATAAAAAATATATTAATATGATTGAAAAAGTCCAAGGCAGATATCTCAAAAGCATGCATTATAAAATATACAGACGTGGTCGACTCCCATATAGCCACCTTCTTATTAAATACTAACAACTCTCACTACAATCGAGACGCGTACTTCTCCAGGCCATGATGTTGCATAGTATCACTAATTTTAATTTAGACTGTATTGAGCTGAATAACCAACTAACTTTGTCAGTGCCCAGGCTTAGTCACCCACGGGGTGCTAGAGCTTACCCGTTGTTCTCGACGAACCACTGCTATACTCATGCTGGGGAAAGAATTCCTTTCAAACGACTCCTCACATTATACAACACACACTTTTTGCATTTGGATTTATTCTCACTGTCATCTAAACAATTCAAAAAAGCTGCGATTCACACATTAATATCAAGTGATACGGATACTCTTTCTCTCTGAGGTTCCCTTTTGATAGGGTGATAAATGTAATAAGTGGTGGAAGATGGAAGTATAGTGTATGTACAACTTGTAGGTACCATACTTATATTTTGTTAATATTTTATTTAAAAATTAATTTGGATTTAATTGATGCGTCAACCTACGACAATATTTTGTAAACCTTTTGGTAATATGTGGATAGCGAGGTGGACTGTACATATGTTAAATTAAGATTAGATTAAGTTTTACATTACTAAGAGTGTTGTACAGTTGTTTGTTATCCCAAAGAAAATAAAATAAAATAACACATGGTGTACCGCAGTTATACAAAAGATGGAATCAAACAACCGTAAAAGTTATTTACATAGTCCAATAACAAAATATGTACTTATGTAAACGCTTCAAGGTTTATACACAAATCTGAATTAATTCAAAGAACAGTACATTCAAGCATGCTAGTATGGTAATGCGGAATTCCTACAATCAGCATTGGAACGGCACTCAATTTACTTTGTAAAATAAGAAAACATCGAAGAAATAAAGTTTTTAATGTATCGCAGTGTTCTCTTGTTTAGCAAACTCCTTTCTTTTCGAGGGCAACGACAAAAATTCAATTTACATCTTCATGCCTCGCAGTTACTTAATTCTTTCTTTCGGTGAAAATAAATCTCCCGTAATTGATTCCGTTTTAGTTCAATTTGTCTTCGTTAAAACTCGATTTCCCTAGTCTATTTGTGAATAATAAATTGCGTACTTCAACAATGTGCCAGACCTGTTGTTTTGGGTATGCTTAAAGGTGAAAAACATTTTAGCTAGGAGCCGAAACAAGTCAATCTAAATTACCGAACATCGCCGGCTGCCGTTCCGACAGAGCACTTTTACTTCAACCTTTTACTTTAACACACATGTTAATTGGTATATCTCTTTATTATGCATCCCCCTGATACACAAGTTTCAAATTAACTTTAAACAACGAAACTATTTTGTTTCGTCAAAGCACTAAATCATTTAGCATGTTAAACGCTTGCTAGGAATTCGGTGTTTGATCCTTTAATTTACCCGTCCTATAATTTTATTTTAGACGAACTTTATATAAATTTAAATATAAAAATACTATAATAATTTATTACTTCTGAATGTTTTTATATTTCATAAATTTCGTTTCGTCAAGGGCGAGCCGTGTTTGAGTGTCCGCGATGTCAGAAAGTGGATTAATAGATAGATGGTGTTGCCGCCTTGTGGTCTTTCCGATACAGCATTGGCGCCCAGTTATTGCTTAATATGAAGACAGAGCCAAATTCCGTGGTGATCATATTAATATCTCTAAAGAAAGTTTATCAACTTGTATACACCAACAACGAACATCATAATATTATACATTCACTCTCATGCCTCATATCCCGGAAGGATTAGGCAGAGATGCAACTAATACACTCGTCGCTAAGTTTTATATTTATAAACAAGATCCTTTCAAACCACTCATTTATAAACTACATTATGACTAAACTTTTCCTATTGAATATTACATATTAACACTAAAAGTACAACTACTACATTTATTCGAAAGCCACAACTTTACCTATGCATTTGATCGGTTTCATCTACGCACTCCTGTTTATACATGTAGTAAAAAAGATAAGGCATGCGGCAATAGAGTCGTCAATGTAACGATTTCACATATTGGGTCCCAGCAGGCACGTCTGAACCGACCCTCGCGTTATCTGCCGGGACATCGCGGCTTGAGGGTAAATATCTAATCTACCGCACAAACAAGCTGTCTCAATTGCCTCTAAGGTTATCGAATACCAAATTAAATTGGTTACATGATACTATAAAGCGACTCGATCACTGATCACGCCCGCCCTGAAAATCTTTTTCGCTTCACTTACCCTCGTACGTTGTTTTGATGTAATGTACCCGGTGTGGGTGCGGGTACTGCTTCATCAGTTTATTCATCACGTTATACCAAGTTCATAAATCTTTGAAATGAGAACAATCCATTCGCAAACGACGCTACTTTATCAAAGAAAATATGGTCGTGATTCTAGTTATAAACTTCAACTTATCTCCATAAAGCAATGTAAATAGGTGAACAGGACGAGACTTAGAAATTAGTGTTATAGACAGAGGTTTTAATAAGCAAGTTTACTTGTTGCGAATGGTAATTAGTTTCATCTGCGTCACGCGTGGACTTAACGTGTCTAGTTTGAAAAGTCAGATCGCGTCTTGGTTTTAATGAGTTTTCGTCTAATGCCTTGCTTGCCGAGAAAATTTATGTCATGAATAATAATAGACGCTAACAGGGTAACGTTTAAATCCTTAGCAGACACGTCCACGGATAATCCTCGCAAGAAACATCTTAATAAACACTGTTTTAAAGAGTTGATGACAGGAAAAGCCAATGTAGGCTTCATCGTGTTCGACGTTACACATTATTAACCCAAAATACGCACCTGCGAGTAAGTGTGACGTTCGAAACACGTAAAACACAGCCAATACTTAATTAAATTTGTAACATGACGATGTAATAAGTATTCATTTACTTTAACGGAAATGTTCCAGTTATTTTACAGGGGAAAATCGTATATGATTTATAGGTAGGTATATATAAATAGGTCCACGAGAGAAACTCACAAGGAGAAATAGTATTGTTTATATAAAAATAAATGGCACATCATTACATTGACTGAGTGTAATAACCGCGGTTAGACTGTTTCGTGTAAAACAGGAGCAATAAATCTACACTTTGCAACGTTTCAAAGTGTTACGAAATTTTCAAACACTGAATTTTCTAGATACTATGTGATTATAGTGAATTTTAACGAAATCCAAATTATTTCTATGTTTGGTATTTTTTCATAAGATGAAATATTAGTTGCATTGTGCTTTATTGTAGCGAACCTGAGACGCCAATCTCATTCATATGGTTTTGAATCAATCTTTCAATCTTAGATAAGACAGATAGATGATAAATAATGCAGTTCCTCTATCACCTGGGGTAGTGGCAATGCTGTTGTTATCTTATCTTACTAATATTATGAACTAGTTTTTGCCCGCGGCTCCGCCCGCGAGAAAAAGTTTTTCCGGGATAAAAGACGCACTTTTATTTTCCCGAGATAAAAAGAAGCCTATGTGTTAATCCAGGATATGATCTACCCGTGCGACAAATTTCATCGAAATCCGTTCAGTAATTTTGGAGATGTGCAGTAATAAACAAACAGAAAAACAGACAGAAAATAATTATAAAAATCGCTGATGTATGTTCCATGACTCTTCTTTAGTCAACCCCTTTTTTCACATAAACACATACTTTAAATGTACAGACACACTGGTTCTAGTGCTTTATGATAGGTATGTATAGATGGGAAAGTTTGTGAAAATGTTTGGATATTTGTTAGAAGTAAACGCAAAAATTACTGAACGGATTTGGATGGAATTTGGCACACGAGTAGATCATGTCCTGGATTAACACATAGGCTGTGTTCATCCCATTAATTGGCGCCCATAGGAAATAATGGTCATTTTTTCTTCTTCATTCTTTAAGTAGATGGCTCTGGCGTCGTTCTGTGTTTCGGGGACTTTTGTACCGGGAAAGGCTTTTAACGAGGGCGAAGCCGCGAGCAACACCTAGTGATTTATTATTGATGTACAGTCAGCTACATAAGTAGCTACACAAATTGAAAATTTCAAATCATCTGTATTTTCAAGTTTGAAGTTCTAATTGTTTGTCCCGACTATAAATTATTCTTTCTTTCCTTTTCTTTCTTCTTTTATAATACCGAAGATAATTATTCACTGTATATTATGTTTCTGCTCACAACGAAATACCAACAGTCTTTTGAATAAATGGCGATGCACACTGCCATTGACATAAATAAAAAAAATATTGAAAGTGTTTTCTATAAAAGATAGCACATACCTACGTCAAAATAATGTGTTCAAATCTAAAGCGTATTTGTTGGGGACGATAACCGTCTTTTAGAGTTGAAGCTGCCGATCTTTCTCTTGCATAGTACCTGCATCATACATAAAAAAACATTATTTAGTTTCTTTGAATATACATACCTACTTTATACATTTATGTACATAATGTATAGATAAAATTGATTAATTATCTACCGATCAATCCAAGGTGGTGCCGAGCTGCAAGAGGGTGCGTGTATAAATAAAAGACAGTTTGAATAAATGCATATTTATGTTATGATTCCGCTGAGAAAATGTATCATATCATGCGACATCACAAATGACAAAAACTGGGTGTCCTGTTTGCTACTCTGCTTGACCAAAATGAAATAAAGGAATAATTGCTGCCTGGAATAAAGGCGTTATGTGTCTTTGTTTTCGTCTCAGAGAGACAAGCCCACTTCTAATGTACAGGTTTGTAATAAGTTCCAGGTGGTGCTACTACTGTTTATGGGCAGACTTGGCGCCTACCATCAGGCGACCGACTGACTTGTTTCTTCATTCACATAAAACATAAGGGTTATAACGCGTCAAAATTGATCCGTGCTGATTCACATCTGCCGCCGGTTGTTCGTTTTTAATGAATGATCAGAGAACAATCAGGTTTCCTATAGCATATGGAGAGCCATATGCGATGTACAAATTACGCTTAAGCCGCTAAATTTGATATGTTTTTTTACGCAGTTTCTATTGTATTAACTTATTTACTGCGTTATTAAGCGCTCCTGTCCAAAATCTGCGAAAATACGTCTTTTACGATTCCTAGCTACTTACTACCTTCTCTCTTCTCTTCTCTAAAACTCCAAACACTATTTCTGACATGTCCGTATACAGGGTCATTTTGACATTGCGTTAATAAATGAAATCACATACTTATCTCGTCGAAAATAACGCTTTCCATTAAATTATTTTAACCATAGACGTAAAATAAAAAAGTGTAAGTTTCGAACAAAATAAATATCAATAAAAAGTAACTTTAAGTTTACACGCCCTCATGCCACTACTACTGCTCTAAGATAATTCGTCGCATCGGCAACATTATACTTTCATTCAGAAATACACTTTCGCACACACCATATTCGCACTAAACTACGAAATGATCAAAAAATTTGAGAACTACAACCGGGATTTTTGGCAATAATATTCGTTATTCATAGATGATTTTTGGCAAGATGTTAGAAGAGGTAAAGACGAATATGTGGTTTCATTTAGTAATGCAATGTAAAAATGACCCTGTATAATTAGACACCATCGCAATAATAATATCGTAAATAGAGTCACAAGTACCTACAGGTCACGCTAAAAATATTTTACAATGCTGGAAAAGAAGTGAACAATATTTTGTTCGCCTAAGCGAGGTCGAATTCGCAATAAAGAACGTCCAATAATCACAGGTACAAATAACAGTAATCAAATTAGGTTATTAACGATTCATCCTGAATTTGTATTTAATTAAAATGAAATATTATGCCGCATCTAACATGCTTAGTCGTGAAACCGTTAAAGTCGCCGAATATTCTTTGCTAATTGTCACTAGGTGGCGGTCAAAATTAACGTAACAATAGTTGTGGAGAGATGAGGAGAGTGTAGTTACGACTAGTCCTAAGGGGTAAGGCAGAGGCAGACGCGCGTAGTCATTCGCGTTATGGAGCCCCTTAATGTTATAGTTCGTAAATGTTCAAAATTATGTACTAATGATTCATATTATTTCATTTCAAAGATTATGAATACATTTTTTTTTTCAGCAATATTTTATGATTTTTAACGTTAAAATTAATTTCTTCAATTGTAACGTATGGGTTAATGATCACAAACTTTCAAATAAACAAAATCTCGAACTTCAAAACCATTTCAAATGAATGGCACTTGTCACTAATTGTCTGATAGTAAACTCTATCTACACTCTCCATTATCAGTAGTAAATAAATAATAGTTTAAAACAACTAAAAAACACGCTTTATAGAAAATCCAACTAAAAAATAGAAAATAAATTTGAATTAAGAATAGTGTAAATAAGAAAAAGTGTATTTTATTGAAAAAAAAGCGTGGGGTGCTTTTTAAGATATTATCAAAATGATATAATTTATAATACTTCTACTCATATTATCTGTCAATAAAATATTTATAACTATTGACACCATGCACCCCACGCTTTTTTGTACAATAAAATACACTTTTTCTTATTTGCACTATTCTTAATTCAAATTTATTTTCTATTTTTTAGTTGGATTTTCTATAAAGCGTGTTTTTAGTTATTTTAAACTATTATTTATTTTAAATTTTTTAGTTCTGTTCTACTATTGTCCAACAGATGTCACTAAAAACGAAAGCGCTATCTTGTGACAAGTAGGATTTTTTTACGCAAAAGAGTAGCCAGTTTAGTTGTAATTCTACTATGGTCCAACAGATGTCACTAAAAATAAATCGCGCCCAAAGGAGCTACAAACATACAAACATACGAACATACAAGTGAAGCTAATATAAAGCGAGTAAAAAGGCCCTTAAACTTTATATTTCAAAGCATTCCATAAAGGTAAACTCAGTTCTTCATCCTGTGATTTTAGGTGTAAAGTCTTATAATGCTTTATAATGGCACACACACACACTCACGCCTTGTATCACCGAAGGGGTAGGCAGAGGCGCAGCTAGTTTCGCCCACTTTTCGCCGTACGTATTCCGTCCCATGATGTGATAGGGGGCGAGCCTAATGCCATATCGGGCACAAATTCCACACTCCAGGCTGATACTGAATAGAAAAATCCAATATCACTTTGCCCGACCCGGGGATCGAACCCGAGACCTCAGCATTACAGTCGTACCGTAATACAACTACGCCACCGACGCAGTCAAACTCAATAATGGCAATGAGTATAATATCGTCCTTATATTAATTACTGGTCGCTCCCCAATTCCGTTATATAATATAATATTATATATTCCTTAAATAACCTGCAATATAGACCTTATTAAACTATTTGTAAGTTAAAAGGATCAAATAAAAGTAATGTTAATATTATAATGCTACACGCACCTTGTATCGTCTTCCTAATTAATGAGATGAAAAAGAATTATGCAGATTTTCTTACATTATTTCAATTTCAATACATGACCTGATATATTTATATTCTTCTCTGCACAAAGTAGATCAGATCAGTTATCCCTAAGGAATTATGCAATATTTCTGGATGAAATGTTATACCAGGAATTCCACAAACTTTCCCTCATATCTGATCAGTATGATCGAGTTATACACACTAAACTTTTGCTTTAAACATAACACCTAAGATTGCGTATTAGCCAACTAATTGCTAACATAACTAAATCTGTTTACAAATCCTAAGTAGTATGGTTTCAATAAGACAAATGCTAAGGCAATCAATACCTCGTACATCTGGTACGCAGTACTCTGCAAACTAATCTGTCGAACGATAGTCTATACATTGCGATATTGAAAGACAGCTTATTAATAGGACCTTTGTGGTGATATTAGGTTGTCCATTATAACGTCGCTTGAAGATGTTGCCATG
Source organism: Sphinx pinastri (assembly GCA_947568825.1). NCBI lineage: Eukaryota > Metazoa > Arthropoda > Insecta > Lepidoptera > Sphingidae > Sphinx > Sphinx pinastri. The sequence continues at coordinate 7,233,776 of OX387620.1, forward strand.
TTGGTACGCATAATTATTATAATACATGATTTCTAAATGACTTGCCTAATTGGATCCATTATAATTATGCTTCAATGCGTGTCGTTCTGATTGGAATGGGTGTTAATCTCATACCGTTTGTAACATGAACTCATTTTTAGGGTTCCGTACCTGATTAGGAAAAAAAAGGAACCCTTATAGGATCACTTTTTACCCGTCTGTTTGTCTGTCTGTCAAGGCCCTTTTTCTCAGGAACGCGTAGAGATATCAAGTTAAAATTTATATAAAATACTCGAGTTTACGGTTTCTTTCAGCTGTAAAAAAATCAAACTTATAAGTCAACGCGATCAAAATATATGACCGTTTATGTCGCATATTTTCGCATATATTGCGATTTCGCAAGGGAATTCAAACCTATAGGGTACTTTCCGTTGACCTAGAGTAATGAAATTTGGCAAGAAGCAAGGTCTTACAGCACATGTGAAGGAAAAAATCTGAATACCGTAAATATGTACTTTAATAACAAAAAAAGCAACTTTACAAAGTATTTAAATTAGATTCATTTATTAATTAATTTTGGTGAACTATTGACCTTATATACTTAGATACCTTAACTACAAGTTTGTCGGAACCCTCGGTACACGAGTCCAACTCACACTTGTCCAGTTTTTTTATTAATTATGAAAACTTGTCTTATATTTATTTCCTAAATTCAATTAAAAAAAAAATGAGTAAATACGTGGAATTTTTTGCACGTGTATTTTACACCAAAAAATCCACATGTATTTTTTTTTTTTTTTACGAAATATGGATCACATTTTTTTTTCAGAAACTCCTTGTAATCTACAAAAAAAATATTCGAGTTAAAATACCGTTAAAAGTATTAAAACAATACAAAATCTTTACTAATATATAAAGCTGAAGAGTTTGTTTGTTTGTTTGTACGCGCTAATCTCAGGAACTACTGGACCGATTTTGAAAATTCTTTCACTTTCCTATTAAGAAAGCTACATTACTCCTGAGTGCTATAGGCTATTTTTCATCCCGGAAAAACTTTTCCACGCGGGCGGAGCCGCGCGCAAATGCTAGTGTGTATCTATGTTTTGGCCTATATTATTCAACACTGACCTGATATTTTCCACATACCTAAACAATAAACACAAACACAGGCGCGCTGATAACTAATCTATACACGGACACGACTACAAACTACGTATTATCAACTATTTTGCATACAGCGTGGGAATGAATGACTGAATAATCAGAATTTGATTTGTAGGCATTGAAGACTAGTGAGCCGCGAGCGATCAACGTCCCACAACCCAACTTATCCCTCTGAGTGTTTCGACGACATAAATTGCCAACGCCTATTTACATTACCCTGGTTGAATTAACATATTGGTGCGTACTGCCTATTCCCCTGGCAACCTGGATATACCCGCATAATTCACACAATTTGCACAAAAAACCGTCCGCCAACTCGCAAATAACGTTTGCGAACCTTTTTTTCTATTAGCCTTTTTAATTGTTTCATTTTTCATGCATTTTGTTTGTTTTCCGCGTGTTAGGGATGTTTTATATTTGATGTCGTGCAAGTCAATACCAGAATTCATCTTTCTAGGGACTATAGAGTAAAATGATTTTTGCGAGCAGTTTCTAAAATTATTTGAAGAAAAAAACATCTGTGAATGCCCTATGAAAAACATAAATTTTCTAAATCTTTATAAAATACAATTTAAATATGTCAAAAAATGGACTAACGTAATAATAGTCAAGCTGCAATTGTGAAGTATGTATAATTGATGGTTACTATAATTTGCAAAAGTCTACGGAACTTTTAAACTACAGTATTTTGGGCATCTCACGTAGGCATTATCGATCGGTATTGAGGTCTTTATTAGCCTATAGAGCCTGCACAGAAACCGCTATCATATGGTCTGTATCTATAAAATTACGGTTAAAAATATAGAAAGTTAAAGTCATCTTTTTATAAATATTTTTTATATCTATCAATAAAAATATGCACCCATTGCGCTGGCATCGATATGCATTTTCAACGCCGTTCTTGAAGAATTCAGGTGTACTGGACCCAACAAACTCATCAAAGGCATAATTATACTTTAACTTAGACAAAGAAGGCTTATTTAGGTATGTACCCTTTTTACCCGTTACTTCTGAAAAGGCTGGACAATTTCAAGCTATCAAGTACCTTCATATACGTTTTTAAGTACATTATTGATTAGACTATTTCCAAAAACTTCGACTTTGCATCGTAACTCAATTAGCACATCAATGCTCGATAAATTATTATTTCTTCATAGTAACACATGATATAAGTTGGTAGATTGGTGGAGCTTTTGAAAGATGTGCTGCTCAATTATATATTAACAGATTATTGCAATCAGCCCAGTATTATATACTGCCCACTACTGAGCACGAGCCTTCTCTACTACTGAGAGGGTTTTTTAGGCCTTAGTCTACCACGATGGCCTAGTGCGGGTTGGCAGACTTTACATACCCTCGAAATTCTTATGGGGAATTCTCAGGTATGTAGGTTTCCTCACGATGTTTTTTTTCACCGTTAAAGCGAACGATAAACGATAAATAATACACACATAACTTCGAAAAGTCAGAGGTGGGTGCCTTGGGTTTTGAACCTCCGGACATTGTCTCGGTAGACTGTTCCCATTCCCAACTAGGTTTAAGGTTTTTTTAAGGTTATTACCATTGATGAAAGAAAAACCCCATATCAATGGATATTACTGGTGGTAGGTCTCTCATTATGTAAGAGGCCGCCTGGTTGGGTACCACCGCAATGTCTATTTCTACCGCCAAGCAACAGTGCATGCACTGTTGTGTTTCGGTTTGAAGGACATTGTAGCCAGTATAACTACTGGACATAATGAGACTTAACATCTTATGTCTCAGAATGACGAGCGCAGTGGAATGCCACACAGTATTTTGTAAGACAAGTTGCTGGATGGTGTTGCTACTGTTTATGGGTGGTCGTATCGCTTACCATCAGGCGAACGGCATGCTCGTCTCGTCATTCTATGCTATAAAAAAAAAAATATTTAATGATTCCTTATGTTTACGCGAATGTTAGACATTGAAATTAAACTATTATAACGGATTTTATCGCGGTTTTTTATTCTATTTTCTCCCGACGTTTCGAAGGCTTTGCAGCACTTCGTGGTCACGGGGCGGACTGAGGTATGAAGGTGGTATTGAAGGTAGATTTGTAACACTAACTTTTCGGACCACCAACACCTCAGTCCGCCCCGTGACCACGAAGTGCTGCAAAGCCTTCGAAACGTCGGGAGAAAATAAAATAAAAAACCGCGATAAAATCCGTTATAATAGTTTAAATATTTATTTAGTAAACCAATACTTTGACTCTGTGCTAAACAGAAATAAATATTTTATTTAGACTGCCTTGGTGGCGTATTTGTATTACGGTACGACTGCAATGCTGTCTCGGGTTCGATCCCCGGGTCGGGCACAGTGGTATTGGATTTTTCTATTCAGTATCAGCCCGGAGTCTGGAATTTATACCCGAAATGGCGATAGGCTCGCCCACTATCACATCATAGGACGGAATATGCACGGCGAAAAGTGGGTGCACTAATTGCGCCTGTGCCTACCCCTTCAGGGATAAAAGGCACGAGGGTGTGTGTGTGTGTGTGTAAATATTTTATTTAGGTTATGTTGCCTTTTTGTATTAACATGTAAATAAAAGTAATAACTTTTTTTTAAAAACAAGCTTTTATTTAAATGCTATAAAAAGAAAAAAAACAACTTTAAATTGAATCAAACTATGTTTAATACTATGTAGAGATAAAAGCTTGTCGCGAGACTTACTTGTGTAGATAATACAATAATTATGTGACTTGATCTTGACAAAAGTAAATCTCGCGACAAGCTTTTATCTCTACCTAGTATTAAACAAAGTTTGATTCAATTTAAAGTTGTTTTTTTTCTTTTTATAGCATTTAAATAAAAGCTTGTTTTTAAATATATTTTTTTACTTTTTATTTATATTTTACTTATTAATTATTTTTCGAGTTATTCTCAGTTAGCCTCATTTGATACCCATATTATAAGAGTGCGTGAAAAATAAGTCCAGCATCTCCGGCCGTCCTCCATATTGGATTCAGAATTAAAGCTAACAATGCATTGTCACCCAAACTGAACGTGTATGCAAAAGGTTGAGGGTATCGCTTCAAAATTGACTTGCAAGATTCCACCCGAACTAACATACATTGCAAGTTAAATAAAAGCTCTTAAAAAGTGGGTAAAATGCTGCAACCTTGTACTGCATATTAGAGATTAGTAACTCACAAAGTAAAACTATTGTATACATTAGGAGACCACATTCACCTATAAACTTGAATAAAAGGGCCAAAAACTAAAAATAAATAGGTCCATTCGCAAACCCATTCTTTATAAATAGAGAAACTTTTAGTGTAGCCCATTAGAACGTTCTCGCAAAAGGGTGTAAGCGCGCGAATTTCGCTGTGTCCCGTTTATAAATCTCTATTTACAATTCCGCGCTCGGCGAGTGGAAAGGCTTAAGCCAAGACATTTTTCTTCATTCGCAAGTGTGTGCTAACAAACTGTGTGTCGCGGCGGCGTTCGGGGACGTTTACCCTTCTCAATCTTGGGAAATTCGGCTACAATAATATCAGGGCGACGTCTCATTGTCGCCGGAACTTTATTTTAATCTACTTTTATAAATCGTCTCATATAATACACAACGTATTTTCTTTGGAATTTTATTTTGCTAGGTGTCATAACACTTTTATACGTTGACCTAAGTGTATTTATAAATCTTTGGGAATATCATTTGGGAGTTCGCCTCTTAAAATAAATCATATCAAGAGCAACATATATCTGGCTGACTATTTCTTAATCCTTTGACCCAGGCCAAGGATTAAGAAATAGGCATTAAAGGTAAATTGGGATAAACTATTTTTTTTATATTACAGGCTTTATGATTTAGAACTTCGTGTTTCGGGATACATAAGAAGCAGACGAAAACAATACGCGTCCATTAACAAATATTTTGTGAGTTTTTATTCGTCAGTAACTGTCATTAAACTCATCATGCATTTGACTGTGATCGCTTTAGCTGAATAATGTCTAATAATGTTATGTGATTTAAATTACTTATATCATATACCATGTCATATCTTTGGCGCTACTATGACAGCAAGAGAACTCATAAACGAACTTAAAATTTAAAAAAACGAGGGTACGTGACAGCATATATGATTTATTATTAATTATCCCTAACCTACAGAGTACAGACGTAATATGACCTACAGGTCAGTAAACTAATTCAAGACGATGCATACAAATCATAATTTGTTCTTGCAACATGGTTTTCGTGCGACTATTTCAGAACATTTGTAAACGTTATATTCGTACGTGAAATATATTTTCGCAGGTTGTGTAATGTTACTGATTGTCAGTGTACGTAATTTGTAGATTGCAAACAATGCTTCTTATGAACGGTTTAATGAATACAAATTATTAGTACAAGTCTATGATTAGAAGCTGGGAGCGATCAATTTACGTAAACTTTTCGCATTACATGCACTAGTGGTGTAACGAATATTCGCATTCGCATTCGCATCTTATTTAATATTCGCATTCGCAATAAATCATGCGAATAATTTGCGAATATTTTGGCTATAATATGTGAAAATAATTTATAAAATAACACTACAACAGATTATGTTTACAATGTATAAATAATAATTTTGTTAGTATATAATAAACTTTCAACTTTTTAAACGCACTTAAGTACTTTAAATTATTTTTTTACCGAGATCACGTGATAGGATTTATATTGTTATTTATACGAGATTTCTCTATACTTAATCTATTATTAGTTTATACAATTATTGGAAAATATTATGAGAATATAACGAACACATAAAAATCTTTTAAAATATTATAAATGATTGATGTTTTTCCTTCAATGTCAGTATACCTTTTAAATCCTTTAATTGCACTGATGACTCACTATTTACTTAACCCGAATGGACTAGTTATATTTTTTTTTACCACATTTAGTGCTTTTTTCTTAAATTGAAATGATTAAGCTACCAACGTCGATATATGGCGTTGCAGTCTTTGGAGGACGCTGAAGCATATCGGAGGCTCGATTGACAGGCAGGGAAATCCTCCTGACACGACGTCCGTGCTTACAATGTTGAAAGCATCAAGAAGACGATCGAGCGGAAAAAGCCTCCAAAGTGTTGAGGGCTACATTGACTATTGGTACTTAAAGTGCTGAGGTGCTTGTACAACAACGCCACCATGTGAGTCCAAGTACAAGAGCAGAGCACGAAGGCCATTCCATTACACAGGCGTGAGACCGGGAGAATTTATTTCTCTGAAATTAATCACTGCCGCGTTGGACGACATCTTCAAGCTTTTTGATAAGAAAGGATTTGGAATTAGCTTCAATGACGAGTACATTACTCACCTTTGATTTGCCGCAATATTGTCGTCTTGTCAGAATCATTTGAGAATCATAGCATTATGCTCATTTGCTCAAAGACCTCAACCGAGTTTCCCACCTGGTAGGCCTTAAAATGAACAAGACCAAAATCTTGTCCAATGCTCATTTTGTGCAGATGCCAATTAGTGTTCAGAACGCAACTCTCGAAGTTGTCGACGAATTTATCTATCTAAGAAAAATGGTCCAGTTAGGCAAGACCAACTTCAAGATAGAGGTCAAAACCAGCTCGGTTGAGCAGCGTTCGGAAAACTAGGCAAGGTCCTCTGATCTAAAATACCTCAGTACTTAAAGAAAAAAATCTTCAATCAATGAGTGTTACCAGTGATGACGTACGGCTTTGAGACGTGGCCTCTGACTATTAGCCACACAAGACGGATCACAGTCTCTCAGCGAGCTATGAAGATGCTCGGTGTTTCTCTGCGCAATCAAATTGAAAATGAGGAGACTCGTAAGAGAACGAATATTGCTGACATATTTCAAACAGGCCACTCTATCTGGGCTTCACGACGCTTACTATCAGGTTCAGTGGGGTCACTTTGCACGATAAAATCTTTTGGTGCCAAACAAAAATCCAATATTCGCATTCGCAAATGTTCGAAATTGGACATTCGTTACATCACTAACATGCACTATATAATCGCGTGAATGTCTCCGGGATAAAAGTCCCGCTATATATTTTCCCGGGATAAAAAGTAGCCTATGCTACTCGCTGAAATAATGTAGCTTTGTATTAGTGAAAGAATTCGTTACAAACATACAAAATTACAAATCTTTCCTCCATAGATGTTATAACATATTTAGATTCGACAGTGTACCTATCAGTGAAAACTTTTAATTGCCTTCGTGTCATTTTTATAATTTTACATATAATTATTTTATTAGCTGTAAGTTTTCTACAACCAATAAAATAACATAAAATCAACTTTACAGAAATTATCTACCCAACTCTAAAAATAATTAATCTGTGTGAGCATATATGCGAGTTCAGGTTTTTACAACATAATGTTTTTTTTAAGAATATTTTTTTAGCATATTTATTGGCGCGTAGGTACTGTAAGCTATCATGCTTTCTCATAACAGTTTAAAGAACAAAGAGCTGTCTAACGATTAGAAGTATAGACATTCTGAGAATCAGTGGAATATCTAAATATTTTTAACTAACATGATGCAGGGTTGAATTCACCCTGTACAGAAATGCAGTATGAAAGTATGGACACGACAGTATAAGGCATAATAAACAGTCTTAGTTATATTTTTGTCTGCAGAGTGGCAAAGTTTCTTGAAGACAAAGATAACTTTGCGTACTAATTAATTGTTAAATATGTTATTTCCAAGTTAATAATTTTTCTACATGTTAAGGTATTTTATGGCAGAAGTATTAACCATAATGGGACAAGAGCAATTTGAGGAATAAGATTGGCATACATTGACTCTAACAACCGAACTTCGGGGAGGCAAAGTAGTAGATTTCAAGGAAAAAGTTATTTATGTGTTTTTTTAAGATTAAGGGTCAGATTCGCGGAAAGCCAATTCATAACTTCTCTAATATTGCATAAATTTGAATTTCAGTCCAATCATGGCTATGTATGAGGTCGATATCATCAGCGTAACCGAAAATTGAACAGTTATGGGATTTTAAATTACACAAAGAATTTTTATAGATGAGGAAAAGCATAGGACCCATGGACCTTTGAGGTACTCCGAAGCTTACCACTGTGTCAATTTTGACGTACTATGTTCGTTCATAGAGATAGCTTTTAAATATTTTTAGGCTATGCTGTATACCTAAATTTTTCATTTTTCCCAGTAAGAATGGGATAGAAACAGTATCGATGCCTTTGTCAGGTCTAAGAAGATACCCACGCAAAACATTTTATCATCTATTTTTTAATAGAGAGGTCAACTAAGGCAGCTACAGCATCTTCAGTACTTGTACCCGATCTAAATCCGTACTGGTTAGGAACGAGCAAATTAAATATTTATAGAAATTTGATTAATTTTTTACCATACCACCATACCATACCAGCCCTGTATTATATACATATATACTGCCCACTGCTGAGCACGGGCCTCCTCTACAACTGATAGGGTCAAGGCCTTAGTCCACCACGCGGGCCTAGTGCGGGTTGGTTTTTATTAATCTTTTATTGAGTACTTTTCCAGTATTGTAGACATGGTATAACACATATATAGTCCCGTAGTTATTAACGTCGTCTCTACCAGCACTCCTATATAGGGTGAACCAATGTCCTTTTCACGATTCTGGGAAAGACACCCGTGGATATGCAAGTATTGCAAATATGTCAAAAAGGGAGTCAATTTGATAGCACAGGATTTTAATAATGAGAAGCTCTCCACAAAAATTGCAAATATTTGTAAAGTCTATTAAGCACATATAGTGAAAAACCTGATTCCTCTTAATCGTACAGGAGACCCATGTCTAGCAGGGGCCAATTATTAATATAATTATGTACAAAGAAGGTTTAAATGCCCTTATCATGAATTCATTGCTCATAATATTTAGAACGAAATATTTTTTTCGTTCATAACAGCAAAGGAGGATTTTCTACGGCTGCTTAGAAAAGAAAATAGCTTTAAAATAATAGAATGTAACAAGCTCTCTAAATCGCATCGCCTTAACGTAAGAACTGTGAAATTGGACTCTCTGTGGTTTCGTTATCAATATCTCATACACGTCCGTGAAAGTAATTATATTTTCTAGTATTAAGAGTTTCAGTACATCTAAGACGTCGCGCAGACGCTATCAACTATTGCTGAAAAACTATACTATTTAATAACAATTGCTGAAGAAATTTACAGTTTTACAGTAGGGTAGTGTTTAACAGCAATAGCGTCTGCGCGGTGCCTTACATATTTCTTCACACAACTGAAAGTCGCACAAGTCACTCGACTATTATAAGGAGCCACGAATATAAACTGCCAAGCAATATCAAAACTAACCAGAACTTTGAATTAAAAATACTCTTTGAGGCACTGTGGTGCGCCCCGCATCGCAGGACATTACATCCTACTAATATTATAAACGCGAAAGTTTGTAAGTATGGATGTATGGATGTTTGTTACTCTTTCACGCAAAAACTACTGAACGGATTTCGATGAAATTTGGCACACGGGTAGATTATGTTCTGGATTAACATATAGGCTACTTTTTATCCCGGGAAATATAAAGCGGGACTTATATCCCGGGAAAACTCAGTCACGCGGGCGGAGCCGCGGGAAAAATCTCGTATTTCATAATGCTGCTAAATGATAGTAACTGCAATGTCCTACATAAATATATATTAATTTAATTTAATATTACGTTAACTCTCCCGCGTTGGGTACTGGGGGATGGGGATACCACGAAATCCTCTTATTTTAAGACTCGCTTCTACTTGCAGCTCTGCCCGCGGCACAGTCAATTCTCGAAATAAAAAGTAGCCTAGTAGTAGTAGTGAAAGAATTTTAAGATACGTGAAAAGTTCTTCAAAATAATATTTATTTAAGTTGTCAAGGGTATAAAAAGTTATAAATAAAAGTCGATATTCAACGGTTCCATGCTACAATAATCCAAAACCTGCAATCTAATCCGCTATTCTATTTAATTTAGACAAAACCTCGTTACAGGAAACTTCATAAAAGTTTTGGAGTAAGAAAACCAATCTCTCAACCGAAAAATTCGCCTCAACTCTCAAGCCAATTTCGATGGTGCTATATCGTGCGTAAATTTCTGGACCGCATCGAAATTTCGGCGTCGCGTTAATACTCCGTGGAAATCCCAATGGATTTTATATCTTAAAGCACTACTCGTATTCAAGAGAAACCCACTTCCATACGTTGTCCGCCCCGGGGTCACTCATAAATTTCAATGTACTATTCTAGCAAGCGTACTTTAAGTGAAATATCTACTCCATTTGGGGATCCAAACACCCAAACTACTTGATGAATTCCAATACATTTACGTGACTTACATAATTAACACGTGGTTATATTAATTTAAGTGGATCTTGAAACCATTAATTTGGTAAATGGAAAGAAATAACATTAGTGCCTCCACAGACGGATAGATGAAGAGCCGCCTATAAGATGGAGTTTCAATCCCTTAACAATATATTTTTTCTTATCGGACCTCTTCTGGGATATTCAATTCCGAAAATCGTTTCCACAACACATAATATTTCTAGTTATAATCCAAAGACTGCCTCGGTGGCGTAGTTGTATTTACGACTGCAATGCTGAGGTCTCGAGTTCAATCCCGTGTAAAGTGTCTAGAATTTGTCCGAAATGGTGAAAATTCGCCCTATCACATCATGAGACGGGATAGGCACGGCGAAAAGTGGGTGCATTAGTTGCGCCTCTGCCTACCCTTTCGGTTATAAAAGGCGTGTGTGTGTATAATCTAAAGTCTAAATGAACAATAAATGTTAAGTGCAGCGTAATCTAGGTCCATGGTACAGATATACATTGTCCCCACGTTTGTTAGCATATATGAGCTGATTCTATGGAAGTTGTACCACTTTCTGTACTGATCACTTTCTTTAGTGTCCTTTTGGATATAAAAAGAAAAATATTTTCCAATGAACATTTAAAATATACTTAAAATAATATCTAAGTACCTACATCCCTAAAACAAAGTAAAATGTATTTCCCTTATCCGCCACAAACGGCTTTCTAAGAAATAAACACACAATTTAACAAAAATAAAGAAAGTATTGCTAAAAAAATAAAAGACACCAAAAAAGCCCTCACACTGACGGCTTTTTTCAGATTTCCTGAACTCTCTGAAACATAGGGCCTAATAAATATTCCTTGCTGTCGGATAGCTACCTTTCGCCTCGGCACGGCGCGGCGCCGTAGCCCAACTATCTCATCTGCCCTACACGTATGATAGGAGGCTACACTATGCTTTCCACGATAAAATAAAACGTAGGGTTCAAATTAAGCATCGCAACTCTGTAGCATCCAAATAATTTAGCAATTTCAAAAGTAATAATTAACAAACGGCTGACGGCTCATACAGATAAACACGACGACGGTTAATCTCGAAAATGGACCGCAATATACGTCTATTACGGTCCATTTTCAAGATTAACCGTCGTCGTGGATTTCCACGACATGGCGTCGCGTCGTGGGGCGGCGCGACGCCATGTCGTATTTATGTGTATGAGACCTTAGTAAAAACAATATTTTCTAACAAAGTAGATTCTAATAACAATTTCTTCAAAAATCGTGACTAAGTTAAAACACTGTATTGGAAATGAAAAAAACCCCTTACCTTTATAACCTAAAATACTATTAAAGAGTATTAAGCTTTGGTATTAAGAGATGAGATATTATTATCATCTATATCTGTACTATAAAGCTGAAGAGCTTGTTTGCTTCAACGCGCTAATCTCAGGAACTATTGGACCGATTTCGAAAATTCTTTCACTAATAGGAAGCTACATTACTCTTGAGTGCTATAGACTTTTTATCCCGGGAAAAGATTTGTATCCCGGAAAAACTTTTTAACGCGGGCGGAGCCGCGAGCGATACTAGTCTAAAGATAAACTGCATCTCCGTGAAACAGAAGTAAACCTTTATTACAAATAATCTCCAGCCGCGAACTTCCGGAACTACGAGGGTTTATGCAAAAAAACGGATAAGTTTTGAAAAAGTTATTTATTATGAGGTACATAAAACAGGATACAGACTAAATGATATATCAAACAAATTTATGCAATAACTGAATAGGGCTAGGTTGCATCCCTAACTATGTATACACAGCATTTTAAACATAAGTAAGCACAGTATTACGAAAAAAAAATGCGAAGTACATTAGTATGAGCATCTACAAATGCTCGATTACAATAAAAAAGGGATAGGCAGCAAACATGATAATATGTTACAGTTTTTTTTTAGATTAAGGCAACACTTTGAAGTAAGTAGGTAGGTACAGCTAAGGGTATTTAGTTACCAAAGACATTAACAAATTGATAATAATATATTTCAATATTACATAAAATGCGATAAGACCGCCAATTGTACTTGTGTTTTTATCGTCTTAGTTTTACTTCATGTTTATACATTCACCTTAGTTTGATGTACAATAAAGTGTTACATAAATAAATAATAAATAAAATAACATTCACTTTAGGACTTTTTTAATCTGTATTCTAAAAGCACTCGGGTTGGGGTAAAACACATAGATTTCTATATTATTATCTAAGGTGAGGTTAGTAAAATACGGATTAAAACCATATTGATTCATAAAATAATGTTACAAAATCGTACACCGGTAGAAATTAATTGTATAGTTTAATTACTAAATTGATATTGGATGTGGTCGCATCCCAAACGTAAAATATGGCAAAATATCAATCGCTAACTTATAACTTGGTAGGTTTGCGACATAAAACGAGGAAAACGTCTGAGATTTGTACCATAAACCCTGCTGTCACCGGAACACAAGGTAACATGTGTGATACCATCTGCAGGTACGCACGGGACATGGGAACTGAACAGTATAAAGGTGTTACTTTGATGTTATAATAGCAAAAATGTTTTTAAATACAATATTTTGACTATTACCATGATGGGTGGTAGGATGTGACACGAGTCGTAGGCTTTTTATCTGCTTTGGGAAATATTTATGCGGTACACAAATGTGGAAAATCCATTTTTGTATAAATATTTCGGCAATACCCTCAAAAAAATCCTTCCTTCAACTCTCCCGAAACACTATATACTTACTACAGCACTCTCTATTTTATGTATTTTAATTATTCTAAAAATATATACTTATAGTTAAATCAAATGATTATTTAACTAACTATTCCTTTCTTAACTGCTTATGCATAACTTGTTCCAGTATAATATATAAGTATACAGTCCCCATTTTTTACCACGGCTTCGATCGACTATTTGCCAAGCCGGCGTTTATGATTTCCACAACTTTGTGGCTTTCTTGTGTCGGCTGCACTGAAAAGCGCTTCCTGCATTTCAATATACAGCAAAACTAAGTACTTTGAGCACGGATGGTAGTGCTCGGCAGGTATGAAACTATAACACGGCGAAGTTTGTAGTTATAAACTGACTGGTGTTTCGTGTTTTTTCTACCGAGAAGTCCGATATATTTACTATTAATACTGCATTTACCGGGACTTTTTGTCGTGACCATTTTATATATAGGCTATATTTTAAAATAAATTATGCTCTCAATTGCTTTGAAAATGACAAATAAAAGGCTTTTTATAGAAAATGAAACATCATGAATTATTTTAATTTGCATCCAACACTATCATCTAGAATCTAGATTCTAGATAGACAATTTAATTAGGGATTATTTTTGTAGTTAAAAAATTTCAAAAATGCCTAAATTTTTTTTAAATCAGTCATTCATAAATTGTTGCATATTTTCGTCCGTAACTCGTGCGGCGTATACTATACATGTATGATGCACAGGGCCGATTGCCCGGAGAAGGGCTTTATATATTAGTACCTATATTAGTATAAACTCAAACGTGAAAGCTTTTTGTTAGCAACTTAGTTAAATATATATTTAAACATTAAATAACAACAAATAAATAAATAAATTTTATGTATGACCTAAAACATGGTTTAAATACGCATGTATCTGTACATAATCATTTTTATAGCTTAAGCCTGAAAAGAAGCTGTTTGTTCACCGAATGCGTTATCTCTACCGCCTACAAACTTCAATTCCGTAGAAATCATGGATATGCTCCCGGCATTAAAGCAAAGGATCAGGAATGATATTGTTAAAGCCATCGGACTAAATATATATACAGCCTCTATCCAAATAGGGTAGAAAGAGACTATGGATTCTCAATTTGCTCGATATCGGCACACTTCTTCCGCTTCCTCCACTATCATCAATCGTCTCATACATTCATCGGTTCAGGGTATCTTTGACCTGGCCTTTACCAAGAATATCATATATTTGACATTCGACGGTTGCACTACTGGCTGGTCCATCCGCAATCGCCTTATTCATCCTTTTTGTCAATCTCCTATCATCCAACCTCTCCAAATTCCCAAACCACTTTAGTATTCCCTTCTCAATGTTGATCACTACATCCTCTTACACTCCCTGTATGTCCATCACCACGGTATTCCGCACTGTATTATGTCTTATTATGTTTATTTCTAGTATAGGGACCTTCTTAGCGCAAACCAAAACAACGGCCATAACTCAATAAAACGAACTATCTGAGTTATGAAAAGAAAATTCAAAACTCATCTCGTAATGACGAGAATCATACTCGTAAAATCGCATTCAAGACTGAACAATATAAGAAACGAGCCGAACTTAATTGGGTCACGAACGGGACTCTGTCGAACATGGGACGCCATTAATTGGACCACTTCTTCTTCAACATTATCACAACCTTGCCGCTCAAATAATTACTAGACATTTTGTTCGAAAGGATAATGTTGATTTTGTTTTTATGCTAATTCGCAAATTGACGTCACGTACTTGACATCGGATTTGACGTTGCAAAATTAACTTTCGCAATTTAATGTATGAGGCGAACGAATGAATTCGGGAGCGTCACAACGGATTATTTTCAGGATTACATTTTGTGAATGGACAGATTTTTTTTTTCTTTTTATTAATTCATATTTAATCGTAACACAATAACTATAACTTTAGGAACACGACAATACGAGTACACTACTTTGAATTTAATAATTTAATGCCAGAAGTATTTTTGTTTACAAATAGATTGTCAACGTCTTATAAAAAAATAGCACAATTTTACTGTTCTGATTTGCACATTTTTTTTATATAGACATTATATATACTATACTAACCTACTACTTGCAATAAATAAACTAATACCAGGGATTAATTCTTGACATATAGGTAGATCAGCGGAATATGGATAAACAATTAATAAAAAGCACACAGGTATTTATTACCATGAGGCCAAACAATGGACAACAAACAAAAATAATACCTACAGAACCATGATTAAATGATCCTGTCGTCATGTCGGACCAAAAAACGCAATCGCAGGTATCACATGTCTAGGTATTTTATTGAAAACTTTGAAACCATTGATTGGCCGACTTGGCAATCAAACCCTTTCTTTTTTTGCTTTTGGGGAAAGTGTTTTCACTGCCCCTGGTTTCAAAGGCGAGTGAGCAGTTATGTTTTTTTTTTTTTTTTTTTTTTTTTTTTTTTTTTTTTTTTTCGCGGGGTAAAAACGCGTTATCGCTACCACCACTGGGGGTGAGTGGAACGGTTATGTTGGTTTCGCACAGTCTTACGGCCCAATGTCGACACTCGGGAGTATAGCATCATCCGAGCGAGCATTGGACCGAGTCCCTAACACTATGTACACCCTACACCGGCATACCAACCAAAACCCGCGGTGGCCTTCTTCGGCGCATACGAGACGGCCCCGGGGTATCTTGTTGCACTAAGATAGCTGCACGGGACCGTCCCTGCGCGGTGCCGCTGCGGCTCTTCTCTATACAAGGGGGCTAAGATGCCCCCGAACTCTAAAGGACGCCTTTGGCGTCTACGACAACGGGAGACCGACCACCCGCATTGTCGTCCACCTCGGAGTCGCTTAAATTGGACTGAGCAGCCCCTCGCTGCTCGCCCCGCGACTCTCTTGAAGCCCCATTTAGTCGCCTCTTACGACAGGCAGGGGATGCCGTGGCGGAACTCTCTAAATGCCCCCGGACCACAGGGCACGAGGCGCCGGTCAGTCGTCCACCCGGCGCCTCCTACGTCTCCTCTGGCTACCTGTGTCAGACGGAATGTCGGCGCACCGTGGCGCCTGTCAAGCCAGCTTAAGAAGACAGGTCGCACTGCCGCGACGGTCCTCAAGCCCGCATTCGGGCTCTCCAGCCTGGTATGCCACTCCTCCACGGCGGCGTTGCGGATGGAGGCCAATTGGACCTTGACCTCCCTCGGGGCCAGTCTCCGCCCGAGACGTGATGCCTCCTCACGCCAGAAGAATACTGACGAGAGGTATTTGGCATCCAATTCCCATGGCAGAGTACCGGCCAAGACGCAGGCCGCCTCGTGGGAAACTGTGCGGTAGCCCCTGATGAGTCGCTGCGCCACCATACGCTGCGGCTTGCGTAGCAGTGCGACGCATTGAGAATTCAGGGACTCGGCCCAAACGGGACAACCGTATAAGGCCATTGACCGCACAACTCCAGCGTATAAACTTCGGCAAGGGTTACCGGGACCTTCCAAGTTTGGCAGCAGGCGTCCGAGTGCACCTGCTGCCCGCAGCAATTTCGGCGACATCATCTGAAAGTGGGCACGGAAGTCCCACCGGCTGTGCAACACCAAACCCAAATACTTCATCGTGGAGCCGATAGGAATCCGCACCCCCTCCACTATGATATGGGCCCCCGTAGGTGGCCTCTTCCAGGGCCCGTGAAAATAAAGGGCCTCGGTTTTGTTCAGGGCCACTTTGAGGCCCAGACGCCGAATCCTGCTCACCATCTGCTCGGTACCAGAGGAGGCGAGCAGAGCTGCCTCCTGGAAGGTCCTAGCCGTCGCTGTCACCAGTGTGTCGTCCGCGTAGCAGACAACAGCGACGCCTTGGAGGTTGGTACCACGGAGCACCCAGTTGTAGCCGATGTTCCACAAGAGTGGGCCCAGTACTGAGCCCTGTGGAACTCCACAGGCCATTGCTCTTCGGTGCCACCCATCAGCGCCCGGATACACAATATACCTATCAGATAAGTATGATTGCACCAGACGCTGAAGATATGGTGGCACCTCGTGGTACCGCAGTGCTTCATGTATGCACGCCCAAGGTAGGGTGTTAAACGCGTTGGCGATGTCAAGTGACACCGCCACGACCACTTCACCCCGGGCGATTGCGTCCTCCGCTTGTTCCTTGACCCGCAAAATCGCATGGATCGTGGATCGGCCATGCCGGAAACCGTATTGGCAGTCTGCCAAATCCGGCCCGACCGTCTCAAGATGCTCGACGAGGCGAGCGTGAATAATTCGCTCGAAAAGTTTGCAGACCTCGTCGAGCAGCACGATAGGCCGGTAGGCCGATGGCGACTCTGCGGGTCGACCCTCCTTTTTGAGCAGGACCAATTTCCCAGTTTTCCACTGAGATGGAAAGAGGCCCTGCTCAATGCACGCGGAGAAGAGGCCGCGGAGCCTCGTACCCAAGTGCTTGACGGCTAAAACCCACGCACGACCGGGTATGCCGTCAAGACCCGGAGCCGAGTTTTTACTCCGCAACCGAAGCACTACCGCCCTAAATTCTGCGGGCGAAACCTCCAAAATATCCCCTGCCGAGCTTTGCGACGATGGCGGCGACGATCGTGACGCCATCGGTGGAGGAGTGACATCCTCAGTGGCGGGGAACAAAGTCGCGACAACCTCTTCCACCAGCTCGTCCCGGAGACTCTGCGTCAGCGGAGGCGCCCATGGGCGGTATCTCTTCATCGCCAGACGGTATGGGCGCCCCCACGGGTCGTTGTCAAGAGTGCTCCGGGCCTCCTTTTGTGCCGCAGACTTTGCCCTCAATATTGCCACGTGCAGCGCTCTCTTGGCCTCTTTGTAGAGGCCGTGAAGAAGCCGCTCCTGGTCCTCGTCGCCTGGTAAACGAGTCCGGCGACGACGGTGTCTGCCAACTCGACGGAGGGCAGCTACGCACGATGCACGCAGCTGCGAGAGCTCCGCCGACCACCAGAACACCTGGCGTTTCTCGGGAAGGCGTCGGACTCGGGGCATGGCCGCGTCACAGACACGCGACATCGTCGCCCCGAACCACTCCGCCTCCTCTTCAACCCGTACTGGCCCGGCCGGCACGGGAATCCACGCCTGGGCCAGAGCAGCCTCCTTCAGGGCCTCAACATTAAGGCGCTTCAACGCCCAACGCGGGCCGTCCGATCGCGGGGCGATGAATCCGCCACGAGACCGAGGAGAAGGAGTCGAGGAGACGTCGAACCGAATGTATCGGTGATCCGACAACGTCTCCTCGCCCACCAGGACCCTCCAGTCTCGCACACGGTGGGCAAGTGCTGGGGTGGCGAACGTAATGTCCACCACCGAGCCGCCATTGTGCCGCACACATGTTTCCACCGACCCGCGATTCACGACGACCAACCCGGACGCAGTCGCCCATTCCTCCAGGGCCACGCCACGTGCGTTTGTCGCCGACGAGCCCCACGCCAAGGACTTGGCGTTGAAGTCACCGGCGACAAGGACGGGGCGAGGCTGACTGCCTTGCACCACCAGAGCCCCTAGCCGAGTGAGGAAATGCTCAAACTCGGCCAGAGGTCTGTTAGGAGAGAAATATACTCCCACGATCCAGACCCCCACGCATCCCGAGCCCTTCGCTACTTTTTCGAAAGGCGGGGAGCCGGCAGTGCCCCGGGTGATGACGGCCACCGAACCATCCAAGTCCCCTGCCCAGTCATCCCTGGGAGGGACATAGTACGGCTCAGAGACCACAGCCACTTGAATCGACCACTGCGCCAGGCTCTGAACTAGTAAGTCCTGTGCCCTGGCGCAGTGGTTAATATTCGCCTGGAGGAATCTTTGCGCCATATTAATGGGCGACTTCCATGGCAGTCTCTCGGCGGGACGGGTCGGGCTGGGTCACGACCCCGGCGCCCCCTCCGCGATTAACGCGACGGGGGCGCGAGGAGGCGACACATGCCTTGGCGCCCACGCGGTGCCCTGCGGGCTTGTCCTCAGCTGCGCAGATTGCACAGTGCGGGTCTGCAGAGCACTCCTTGGCTTTATGGCCCTCTTGACCGCAGCGGTAGCAGATCCTGCTACGGTCACATTCTTCGGTGCAGCGCAGCCGCACATGCCCTTTGTGGAGGCAGCGGAAGCACCGCATAGGCCGGGGCTCAAGGAGCCGGACCTGTGCCGACACCCAACCGATCCGGACGCGCCGAGCCCTAACAATTTTTTTCCGCTGCCTTGGCTGGGCAACGCACCCATATCGCGCCAAGGCCGGAACGGTCGGGGCGGATCTCCCCGACCTTAATGTCTTCCTTTGCGCAATCCCCAGCACTTGCGAGGGCCACTGCGACCATTTCCGGGTCGGCAGACGGATCCAACTCGGATATTCGCAGGTCCGCGGTCTTGAACGGACGGGAGACGCGAACGTCTTCTGCCAGTTCCGTTCCGCGGAACACCTCCCTCATCTTTTCCGCGAGGGAGTTGGCCCTCGCTTCCGAGTCAGGGCCAGGCACCTCGTAGAGGTACCCCCCCGTGGCCATCAGCCTCGCTCGAGTCTCGGCAATGTCGAGACTGGCCAAATTCACCCTCCGCTGGATTTCTTTTAAGACCGTAGCGTATGTTACGCCACGGTCTAAGGCAGCAGGCATCACCGTCAGGGCGACAGCTGCCCTACGAGGAAGGCGAAGTTTTGGCTCAGGCTTCCGACTTCGCCGATTTTGCTGCTGTACCTGTACCTGTGTAGCTGGCACAGCTGCATTCGACCCGGGCTGTGTACTTCTTTTCCCTCTTTTTGCTACCATCGTCCACCCTTCGTCCATAGACGCTGGGGCCGGGGGCAGCAAACGAGGCTCTATCCGGGGTTGAGCCTGGGGAGCACGCGGGCTCTTCTTGTTCCTCCCCTTGTGTTGCTGGGGGAGGAGTTTGACGGCGGGTGTGGCCACCGGTGCGACATCAGAGGCAGTCTGGGCGGCCCCCTTGCCCCTCCCTTTTCCTTTACCCTTGGCGGGTGGGACACATGATGGCCCAGCGACGGCAGAGAGTATTAGTGAAGGCCCGGCAACGGGCAACGGACAACCGGCTTCCTTAGCTCTAGCCCTATCGGCGGCCAGAGGAGGACGAACTGTTGGTTCTGGCGGTAGCCTCATATTGATCGCCTCGAAACGCGCATCCATCATAGAGATGAGACGGCGCTCAAATTGATCTTGGCGATCATTTCCATCAGAGGCGGCTCCTGTCTCACCCACCAACTGTGATTGTCCCGGCGAACGGACAGCCGCTAGAACCTCCTCTAGGATTTTTCCTTGGGCCGCAAGGGAAGCCTCAAGGGCCGTTATACGCCGGGCCATTGCGGCCTTTTCCGCCACCAAGCGGGCCACTTCAGCGGAAGTTGTTTCGTCGGCTCTCTCTACCAATTCCTTGGCCGCCAAGTTCAGCTTCCGCTGCTCCGTCCCTTTTAAGTTTCGGGACCTTTGGGATACGCCCCGAACTACCTCCGCCAGTCGCAGGCGCCAGTCAGACTGATCGACTGGCGCTTCCGCCGACTCCATAATTTCGTTTTCTTCTGCATCTGTTGGCGGTGCAGAAGAAGCGGCGACCACCTTTACCGCTGGCTCGGAGTCGCTGTCGCTAGAAACTATTTTAGTCGAGCGAACTGGACGTCCTCGCTTCGACCGTAAACAAACGCCGTTCGGCCCTGGTTCGGATACGACCAGGGTAGATGCTACCATCTCGACTGTACTCTTTGTGGACTTGCGCCCAGCATTATTTATCTGCCCGGGTACTGAGTCGTCCACCGGAACAGATGCCCTCTCCTTCATTAAAATTATTTTATTTGTTATTACCATTTTGGTCCCACGAGTATGGGGGAAGAAAGAGTCCACCCAGGCAGAGCCCCCTGTACCTAGGTAAGCCTACAAGTAACCCACCAAGAGTGTCGGCCGGTACTCCGGCGGGGGTCGCACTAGAGACCGAACTGCCCATCGGCCATGCATCCCCTCGCGGTGCGCCGCCGCTTGAGATTCGGGGTAACTTTTATAGAGGTTTTCTCCCTCGCGGTCCGGGCGGCTAAGCCAAGACCCTCAGCCTCAGGAGACACTGCGAAACATGACCACAGTGCCCCCTGAGGTTCCGAGACCGGCGGTGGCCCGGGAGAAGAATTCAACCCAAGCCTGTTCCGCGGCAGTGTGAATGCACACGGAACCCGTCTGCGTTCCTCCACTGTGCCCTCTGCTAAACAGAGAGAACGTAGAAGAATCGCCTTTGCTGGTTTTGGTCCACGCCGTTTCCGGTACCCCCCGAATTTGGGGGGCGTTCCCCTATCCGCCACCCAGGGAGACGCGCCCGATGGGAGACCAGCAACTCCACACGGGGAGCAGTTATGTTTGAGTAACTGGTCTTGTGATCATAGTTAAACTGCCAGGAGATAAGAAAACATCAGGTGATGGTGGGTTCGAAACCCTAACACTATATAACCCGTCACCGGCTCCCCAAACTATACTCCACCGTAGCTTTATTAAGTGTAACAGGTATGTGGATAGGCTCCTTAGACGAGGGATGTCTTAGCGACGGCAACCGTCTTTGCGCACATGCTGTCCAGGATATCGTTTCTTATAATGGGAAGGCTTAGAAACCTGTCGAAAAATGCCCCTAAAGTTAAAGCCAGAGTCAGGTCGACTTACGCTCAAACTTACGCCTATCAATCAAATCTAGGATGGCTTACAGGTCATAATTTAAATTGCGATACATCCCAGGCTGGGAATCGCTGTACGAGACTAACGAAAGACAATTAAATTACTAATTATTGTGAGCAGATGTAATTAGCAAAGTACATATTGCCGTATCTTATACACGCTAAGTATACACGTCATTATTTTTGTAGTTATGATGTTTAACGGAATGAAAATTCCGAGCGGTATGCATAATTGATATTTGCATGAGTAAAGATGAAGGGAAGAATTTCAAAAAGCAGGCTTTCGGAAATAATTTATCCTTTTATTGCATTTTCGCATGTTCGCCTGATGGTAAGCGATAAGACCACCCATGAACATTAGCAACACCATCCAGCACCTTGACTTACAAAGTAGGTACTGTGTGGCATTCCAATGCACTAGTCATCCTGCGACATAAGATGTTAAATCTCATTATGTCCAGTAGTTACACTTGCTTGCTTGCTTGCAATGTCCTTCAAACACAACAGTGCATGCACACTGCTGCTTGGCGGAAGAAATAGACATTGCAGTGGTACCCACCCAGACGGACTCTTACATATTATGAGAGACCTACCACCAGTATACCTATCACTGATAAATGAAATTGTATGAGAACATAACAACTGCATTTACCTAATCAATTAAATCATGATTCGGAAGAAATAATACATACGCATATGCATACTCACGCCTTTTATCCCCGAAGGGGTAAGCAGAGGAGCAAATAATGCACCCACTTTTCGCCATTTTTATTCCGTAATAATACATCATAATCTACAAATATATTTTATTAAAAGTTACAGGGAGTGTTTCAATAAATTATTATATCTACTTTGAGAACTCTTTCTCTAGTTTTCTCTATAGGGATAGTTAACAGTATAAATATAACCAATTGCTTTCGGAAAAGCTAACTACACGTTGCCTACGGCTGCTCCCGTATGAACGACTTTGCCCGATTTAAAAGTCCGACTGTGTAGTTTTCCAAAATGAAAAGTAGCCTAATTATTATTTCAATAGAGACCATGGTCTATATGACTATTTTCATTGATATTCTTTCCGTGGTTTCTACGTTTACTTCTAAAAAACATCCAAACATTTTAATAAACTTTCGCATTCATAATATTAGTAATGTAAATAGCATGAGATAAGTGATATTCAGTATAGTGGATGACAAATATAAAAATAAAGCTGTATTCAAATTCACAAAAAAATAGACATGACCTTTTCAACGTCTGGAGACAACGGAATGCTCTATTTCAGCCCCACTAAAACCTCAACTGCTTCGTGACGTCACTGCACGCTTTGACTGCGGAGAGCGGACCTATTGAAAGAGTTGTAGGACCCTTGACTACATCCCGCCACTGAGTGACTAAACTGCATTTTGCTTTTGTTGTTGTTTAAGTAGGTGACTACGACTTCGAATTCGCATGTATGAAACTTTAATAACTTGATATTAAATAGGAAGCAATTTTTTTTAGTTTAAGATCAGAATCAAGGTAACAAATAAAACTAAAATTACAAACATCTTTAATATATGTAGTATATATGACCATCAGGATACATTCAGCATTGTGTTTATAACATTAATGTGTACTGATTTAAAAAAAAACAGTCGATCAGTCTGTGTTAAAAAAAATATTTACGTAGATCTATGACAAATAAACGCAAATATCCATGCAATTCTCTGTCATGAGTTACGTATCTGATCTAACGGGAAAAAAGTTAAGGAGATTGTTAGAGGCATACTCCTGAAATCTGGTCCACCAATAAAACACATTGGGTAAACCGCACCGGAAACCGGAAACGGATATTATATTCAAACGGAATCTTCAACAAGTGGAAATGACGTGAAAGTATGGAAAATAGGCTCCAACTGGTAGCCCATAGAACACGAAAACGCATCAAACGGCCTGAAATAATAAGAGTTCTTCTAGTTAGGTACTGAAATCAGCTTTAATTCAGTTTGAGTGACAACGGTCAGTTTTTTCCTAGTCTTAGTTAATTATTATATAAAAAATCAACGTGGTTTGCCAAGCTATGCTTAATCCATTAAGCCCAGTTTTAACAGCTCACCATTGTAAGCGCTATGTTGAGATATCTATACTAATACTATAAAGAGGAAAGATTTGTTTGTTTGCATTGAATAGGCTCCGAAACTACTGGACCGATTTGAAAAATTCTTTCACCAACATAAAGCTACATTATCAGCGAGTAACATAGGCTACTTTTTATCCCGGGGAAATATAAAGCAGGACTTTTATTCCGGAAAACTGATTCACGCGGGCGAAGCCGCTAGCAGAAGTCTTATGTAAACACTGAATATTTTACTTTTAATTCAGCTTCGCTTACTCCAATAATTAATCATTTGTCAAATAAATTTTAAAAAGAGGTAAATTTCGTTCCGTTTTTTACGACTTCAAATTAAATTACTTTGCTAACATTGTAGCAGAGTTTTATTTCATTAAAATACTGTCAGAGCACACAAACTGTTCAAGCAACAATTAATTTTAAAACCCGCCAAGCATCGGCAGCCCTTAGGAAAGATTCCGAGTTAATTCTATTTCAAAAGATATTAAAACTTGCTGTCGCGAGTGAAAAATAATCTTGCTTGTAAAATTATTGCCTACAAGATGAACGGAGACAGATAAGAGCGATGCGGATTACGCGACAGCTAGGGTTGTGCGGTAGCCGGTGTCACTGAGATTTATATTACACTAGGTTGCACAACCCTGGGTTTAGAAATAACAGTTTTAAAACATGTTATTACTATCGTTTTGGATTTAATAGTGACAGCATTTTTCTCTGATATGACAAAATACTTTGGATATTCACGAGTAATCATTAATACTCTGACGTAGTGAGAATAAACCGCTAAACTGAACTCATAGATAATAATTTTAAGTTCATGCTTTTCCGGAGATACGTGAGGAGACACGGTCAAAGTTGTGTGTGTGCTATGTGATTGAGATTTGAGAGATACTCCGTGGTATTATAATGACTCGTGAGAGAAACGTAACAAAGGCGCTAGTACACTACGTTCCCAAAACCAAGACTACCTAAAGTTTCTTTAGTTATTATTCTGAGCTCTTATTATATATAGTTAATTCGGTTCTGTGATTCTGAGACCTACTGTGTGTTATGACAGGATATGTCATTCATTCAATCGGTCAACATGCGGTTATTTTGACAATAAATATATTACACCTTTACCTAGAAAATTTAATTTTAGAGTGTCTAAATTGTCCTTTGTTTACATACGAAACACAATATGAAAGGGTAGAAGTATAATATGTACTACCTACTTTTGAACGTTGAACGGAATATTATGAACTATTTATTTTTTAGGATTTTCACCATACATATTATAATGAAAATATATTATATATAAATAGAATGCTTGTTAAAAATAATACACAATGTTTTTGGTATTTCTGCTAAAGATAAAACTAGCACTAACTATAACTTTGTTTAGATGTCTATTGCCTATACTAAATAGAGACAATTGGGTTAGTAGTTAATACGTGAATGTGACTCAAGCCACGTACAGATATTTGAATAAAAGTTAAAATGTTAATGAATTTAGATAGTTTTGATTCTGGGTTAACCTTTTATATTTTATCTCGGCCCGTCTGAGTTTACGGCGAACATCGTCAGGCATGCAAACGAAAATTATCAGAAAGTTTATAGAAATTAAAACTTTGATTAGATATATTCGTTAGCTAGGTTTATTATTCACTAAATCTAGGTTATGTATATGAGGTTGATATAAAAATATATAATGCTTAAAATTAAAAGATAAAAATGAGAAAAGTAGAAGAGTAATTACAACAATGAGTTGCAGCCCTACTCCCCTACAATCGCATCTCAACTTGTAGGCAATTATTTCACACGGATAAAAACTGAGACAACTTCTTTGAATGTCGCTATAGTCACAGTACACTAGCTTTACCTTGCTATAGTCCCGGGAAGGTAGCACGTACATAAAAAAACATTTATCATACCCTAACGACGTGCCTACCATTTTATTATAGCGTAAAACTAAACATTCAAGTAAAAGGATTTTTTATTTATTTATTTTATTTTATGTTATTAGGGTAACAAACAGTACAATTATACATATGACATTAATATAGTAAAACTAATACCTTGACCAGTAAAGTTTCCACAAATAAATATTAGAAAAACCGCAATGTTACAGACAAGAGCAAAATTAGTTTAGAGGATAAAAAAAAAAAGAATTTAAACAAAACAAAAAAATTAAAAATTTGATTAGCAACTTGTTGTTAATTAAAACTAAATACAGTCTGATATATTTTTTTTAAACTTCAAGTAGGAGCATGTAAATAAATCAATATTTAGATTATTTAATTTTTATTTATAGGTCTCAAAAAAAATACATCGATGCGTAAATGGGTATTAATAATTTTCCTAGCAGACGATATTTCCTGTGACCAATGACACTCGATACAAATTCTATAAAAAGATGACCTTTACAAACGCTGTTCGGTTTTTGTATACAACTTGAATACCTTTACACTAAACGGTAAAATGCCTTATCCCATTGTTGTTATTGTACAATTGAAAATACAATTATTATTATTATTTATTATTCATTTTTATGTCAAGTAACTATGGCTCAAATTGTTAATAGGTACACACGAATACTGCTATGTTAGTAACAATTACAATTTTGAAAATGGCAAACCAGGTAGTCGATGTGAGACAGCGCAACACTGACTTATAGACAGTCCAATCTGTCCGCTATCATGGCCATATCTTTACACCTAAATAGTTTTTATTGCGAAATATCAAGTGCCATGTTAAAAATAATACTAATCATACAATTTTGAGAGTTAACACATGTAATCATATAAGGAATACTATCATCTAAGTTAAAACAATATCACAACGTCCCCCACATAATAGTTACCTCAGCAAAGATAGATAGCCATTGGAACAAATCGCTTAATTAGAAATGTTGTCAGAACCTACACAAACCGGTTTGCTTGTTCACGTTACCTCGGAAAACTTATCGCTGAAGCGTGCCCTTTATCCTTTCCATTTAGAAAATATTTATTTAGCATCCTTTCCTTAAGCCTCGGCGCTCAGGTGCGAGATCGCCCTAACTCAAATAACGGGCAGCCATTTAAATAAGGCAGTTGTTTTCATTACACTCCACGATGTACATTTACAAACTGTTATAAGTTCTGAAAAAGTCACGTGACCGCATCGTAATTGTTTTCGTGACTGCGTCCCTCACCTTAGAGAGATCATTTAAAATTAAGCAGCTTCCTTTTTTCTTTGTTACTTGGTTTAATATTATTGTTTATATCGTTATTTCATCTAATTTTATTACTTAATGCAAAAATCTAATCCAATTTTTTATATTAAGCTTCTATAATAATAGCGGCTACAACCAGAATTTAAATATCAAGAACTGCGATGTGATATTTGGCATTTAATACATTTTATGTTTTTTATGAGATATCATTTATTTTTGTAGGTCATCCATCCTTTTTTTCTCGGGTAATATAATATTTTGTCCGTCAGCTACTGATTTCCTTAAAGCCTAACGCAAAGCGCTGCCCCCTCCAACCGTACCCAGTAGCAAACGTACATGCAAGCGCTATTTGTTGTATGAACGTAATTTTTAATAATCATTGTAATGACGATATGAGCATGCCGTTCGCCTGGTGGTAAGCGATAAGACCACCCATAAACATGGCAATACCATTCAGAACTTTTAATTGCAAAGTACTACGTGGCACTCCACTGCGCTCGTCACGCTGAGACATTAGATGTTAAGTCTCATAATGCCCAGTAATTACGCTGTACTGGCTACAATGTCCTTCAAACTTGAACACAAAAATGGATGCACACTGCTGCTTGGCGGTAGAAATAGACATTACGGTACCTACTGAGACCTGCCACCAGTATACGAAATATCGACAGTTACAGCCATTACGTATCCTGTAATAAGTGTAAGATCTAAAATCGTCTGCGCGACGCCTTAAAGGGCAAGTAGGTAGGTAGCTACCTAGAACCTGAACTAGTTACAATATTATGCTAATATAAACTAAACTAAAAGTAATCAAACCCAATTATGTTTACAATAACACAGCATTGATTTCCATTATTATACGCGTATTTGAATCAAATTAACAATTCAAAATTATATTATGGTTATAACATTTTTCTTTGTTGAAATATTAACTTAATTAAGATTCAAAACTTTGTTTTAAACGAATACATATTTGAAATAACTTTTAATTAAAATATTGGTACTCCATATTTATGTAGACATTAAATATAACTAATATGTATTATTTCAAGCAAAAAATAACACCGTAATCGAATGAAACTCAATGAAAATCTGCTCAAGCGTTGTTAATTTAAATTTTCAATCAGAACCATCAAAAGGAGCAATGTAATTTGAAAATAAAAACATACATTTTACAATGAAAATATTCACTTTCAAACAGCTACCTGTATTATTTAAAACTATGTGTTGCTCTCGGATTCGCCCGCGTGTAAAGCCTTTCCAGCTATAAAAATCCCAAAACACAGTATGACACCTGCACCCACCTACTTAATGAATCAGATAAATATCCATTATTTCCCATGAGAGCAAATTACCGGGATAAAAAGTACCCTATGCATTAATCCATTTAGTTTTTGCGTTTTCTTCTAACAAACAGCCAATTATTTTCACAAACTTTCGCATTTATAATATTAGTAAGATTGCCTATTTATATAGTAGCCAATTAATTTTATTTTCTTTGTTGAAACAGAAAGAGATGCAATTAAAAACATTATTATTAATTATATATAATTAAACAACATCACTCAAACGATTTGGCAATATAAATGATTATAATTAAACAAGTTGAATATGTTTAATTTTTATAGGGAATTTAGAAAATTAAATGGAATTTAATAATAATTATCGTTATTAACTATTATACACGAAATCCTGAATCCAAACGTAAAAAAAATCCTTAACGTTTACCTACTCGAGGTACAAAGTCAAAACTCAAGGATCAAAATGGTGAATCGTTTGTTCTCTTTAATTAAGTCACGAACGTCACACAGTGGCTGTTGGCCCGTTTCCTTGGCGCAGGTAATCATGATCGGAAAGGCATTAATTCAAAACTCCAGTGCGGCACTCGAGCCGAATTGCTAACGACCTCACTTGAGCACGTCGCAACGAACACTTTCAAAAAATACAGATGTAGCCCCTCTCCCGGATTAGATCAGGTACGTAGCGAGCGTCAGTCGCCATCGTCAGAATATCCACATACTGAGTTAAAATGAAAACGTATATGTAGCTTGTTTGATGCATTCATGAGATTGTTAAAGTTAACTAGCTTGTATTAAGACTAAAATATAGTTTTCTCAGTCAAATGAAACTCGATTTTTATTATGGTGTTTTCATAAGATATTCAGTTTTTTTTTTCATAATGATTGAAGTTTATATTTTATTCATATGTTAAATATAAAATTGGTAGATGCTATACTTTTTACTGAGACTTCAAAGATATAGAGAAAATGGCGATAAACATTTTTTAGGAATTTCTATAACTTATTTTTTTATATAAATGAGCTAAGCACCCACGATAATTAACCTGAATACGGAGCTGGTCCGTGCTTTGATAAAATGTAATTGAATATTTTTCTTCTTCATTCTTTCATACGCATTTATTTTAAGATCCATTATGAACATTTGAAAATACATTTAAGTTCCGATACTCGCATAGGTAATAAAAATAAGCATTTTAACCTAACAAATATTATGTCA
The DNA here is from genome assembly GCA_947568825.1 of Sphinx pinastri. NCBI lineage: Eukaryota > Metazoa > Arthropoda > Insecta > Lepidoptera > Sphingidae > Sphinx > Sphinx pinastri. The sequence goes on from OX387620.1 coordinate 7,263,484, forward strand.
CCTAAGTCAAACTTAACTATTACTTCTTTATTTTTAATGCATTACGAGCCTTAATATACATACTATAAGTATTAAAATATGTATAGTGTATGATTGTATCTATATTATACGGAAACGTATACCTATTTAATTTTTTTACACGGACACGGCCTAGTGACCCCACTGCACCTGATGATAGCCCAGAGTGATGAGTATGGTCCAGATAGTGTCAATTGACTAGAAATGAATACCCCTCGCCAGTAAACACAATTATGCAAGCCTTAGGCCCGTTTCTCAACTTTAGTTATCTTTTTCTCCGGGTCTTATTAAGCTGGACACGCTCGCAGAGCTGCGAGTGCGCCAGGCGTGACGCGTGAAGCTCTGCGAGCGCGTCCAGCTTAATAACACCGAGGATTACCCTAACTACTGTTGAAAAAAAATGTTATTATTATTAAATTATTATTCTTATTGAAACCGGATATACTTACCTTTTAATACACCATTTCAAATGCAATATATCAAATTCAATAAATTTATTAAGTAATAAGGGCACTTTTGCACGTCATTTTTTACAATGTTTTTTATCAACTAAAATATTGTACCAGTGCTTGGGAAAATCCGATTGACCTGAGAAGAAGCACCAAGAAACTCAGCGTAGATCTTTTATTGTTATCTTATCTTTTATATATATATATTACAAATTTCAAGTAACAATATAAATTCAAATTCAGAGATGGATATTAAATGCGAAAATTTACGGAGAGTACCTAAGTCAAACAACCACCTACATGTTTAATTTTAATAGGATAAGAGATGGCAAATATTATAAATCAAACAGTCGTAGACTACGTATATAGTTACAGTCAGCCACATAAGTAGGTGAACAAATTCAAAACGCCTTTACACTTTTGTGTTCTTAACAATTTTATATTTTATACCGGTGGTAGGTCTCTCATATGTAAGAGTCCGTCTAGGTGGGTACCACCGCAATGTCTATTTCTACCGCGAAGCAGCAGTGTGCATGTACTGTTGTGTTTCGGTTTGAAGGACATTGTAGCCAGTGTAAGTACAGGACATAGTGAGACTTAACATCTTATGTCTCAGGATGACGAGCGCAGTGGAATGCACACAGTACTTTATAACTTAAGGTGCTGGATGGTGTTGCTACTGTTTATGCTGGGTGGTCGTGTCGCTTACCATCAGACGAACGGCATGCTCGTCTCGTCATTCAAAGTAATAAAAAAAAATATTTCTTACCCAAAATAAAATTAAAGGAATTAACACAAAGAAAAAAAGGTTTTAATTAAACTTAACGCGTATAGGCCAACTGAAATTTTGAAATTGTTCAGATACTTATATTACTGTACATAGTTGGCGCACAATTCGATGTCAGTTAAGCTTCAAATATAATTAACAAAATATGTTTGGCCTTAGCCTATTGGAAATCTGGGCGGATTTTGATTAAAATTTTGTCAACGTGAATAATTGGAAGGCCTTGCTTTCAATTTAGTGTATTAGATGACAAATGTATCGTAGAATAAATTCATTTATTTCAAAATAAAACAATATTAATGCCACTGACATAGATTTATGGCGAATAAGAGATTTGAAAAATTATAATATAGTATACTGCGCGCGTAGTGTGATCAACTTAATTAAAATATAATATAATAAGGTATTCATTACTATAACAATTACTGATTTAATTTACACTCAAAATAACGAATTAATTGTTTAGTTTATACCTATTAAATTCTTTTACATTTTTATTACACACCTCAGAGCAGTCAGAAAACCGGACACGTAAAATGAAAAATCATTGGACTCAACAAGTTTGGTTTTATAGAAATAATGACACTGCAAAAACAATAGCGAAATTATATTATTATGTATGCATACACCTGGACAAACACTTGATAAAGGTCGCAGGAACACGCTGGCTGCAGGCCGCTTTTGACAGGTCCGTCTGGAAATCTTTAGGGGAGGCCTATGTTCAGCAGTGGACTTCATGTAGCTAATGGCGATGATTCGTACACCTCAATATGATAGCATGTTGCCCTGTTTCTAGTTTAGACAGTGCTGCATCCAGCCAAACAGTATTTTAATACTTAGGTAAACCTCGAATATCTAGCTTGAATATATGTAAAGATCGGAGCTGTGACACGTCCCAACAGCAGCGGGGCTTTAGTATTAATATTTAACCAGTGCTTTTGTGATCTGCAGTCGCTATCCGAGGATTCGAAGAAGTCTCAGAATCTGGGGCTGTAGCCAAGATGCCTTTCTACAGTCGTTAACGCTAACGCTTCATTTGCACTACTTAGAAAAATAAAGGCGACCATAGATTATTTTACAAAAACCATAATTGTGGTACCCTCAGATCCATTTTTTTTTAATTATTAAAGATTATAATATATTTACATTTATTTTTCACTTAGAGTAACTTATTTGCGAAAATGAGATGTCGGAGGGGGGCGAAGTTTCCTCTATTTGATACGTAGCTCGACCCCAGGTCCACATAATATTACGTGGCATCGCGTTGGTCTGATGACATGAAAAATATAGTGGCTCTTATTGCTAACAAAAAACACCTAGAGCCAGGCTAGAAAACAAGTAAAGTTACACTGAATACGCTGGCTGTTAGCTTCCTGGATCTCAGATCCATCTTGAATTTGCGAATATTTTAATTGTAAATTTAAACTAATTCGCTTTGATTAATTATATACCTAGATAGAGTGACGCGCTACAATGAAACTAAAACAAACAGGCCAACTTTTCTTAAGCTAGTATGCGTGACAGCTGTGTCATACGCTATCGCTGCATCATTCTGCGTATGCTTGTGTGCGCGCATAATAATACCAGTTATTACATGGTTTCTATTAAAACGGGGAAATAATTATATCCATGAAAAACAACAAAAAATAATTCAGTCGAACTCATTTAGCGGGCAACAGTTGGCCTCTATTTTTTTCGACGCGTTTGAAACGTTCAGTGTCTATCTAGGTATATTATTAATCAAAGCTAATTCGTTTGAAAGGCGAGTATGATAATCCTAAGGTTTAATACTTTTGTAATAATTTTAAATAATCAGCAAATGTGTAATATGCGCTGCTGAATTTAATGTTATGCGATTTGTAAAAAACAAATAAATACACATCACGTCTTTGTACCCGAAGGGGTAGGCAGAGGTGCAGCCAGGACACGGACTTTTCGCAAAGTGTGTGTTCCATCCGACGATGTGATAAGGGGCGAGCCGGGGACTAATTTTAGACTCTACGCTGATAGACAATAGAAAAATCCAATTTTATGGTTTTTTTTAAACAAAAACACACACTCGCGTCTTTTATCCCCGAAGGAGTAGGCAGAGACGCAACTAGTGCACCCATTTTTCGCCGTGCGTATTCCGTCCCATGGTGTGATAGGGGGCGGGTCTATCGGTATATCGGGCACAAATTCCAGACTCCGGGCTGATTCTGAATAGAAAACCCAATATTTGTATTTTTAATTTTTCAAATTTAATATAATGCGATAAGTAAACTAAGAAAATTATTAGACTTACATGTAGGCCTAAACCTTAAAGGTTAAGGAATTAACTATGTACATTGATATTGACATTGAACTTGACTATCGTAAGCCGTATAGTCAATTGAGACATCATTTTTTTACTGTAAATATCAATACTTTATAGGAAGTTTACCAAATCACCAAAACTGTCCCTTTGAAAGGTGCAAAGAATCCCTTAAAATAGCCGCCAAGTGCGTACACAAATTGTAAAGTGCAATTAGCGTTCGGTGTTGAGTGCAAATGAGCAACATTACGTTTAGCGAGCATCAATGTGCCTTTGGGATCGTTCAAGTATTACGTAAACATCAAAGGGGGGTCGGGGATCCATGCGTTGCTTATTTTGGAGGACATGGGGAGTGGGGGGGTCTCAACAGTAATTACGACGGCAATATTTATTTTTCTTCTTTTTTAACTTCTTACTAAAACATTGAAATTAAACTATTATAACGGATTTTATCGCGGTTTTTTATTTTATTTTCTCCCGACGTTTCGAAGGCTTTGCAGCACTTCGTGGTCACGGGGCGGACTGAGGTGTTGGTGGTCCGAAAAGTTAGTGTTACAAATGTACCTTCCATTTACAATTATACAATTTAAACATGTCAGTCATTGTTTATTTATTTTAAACTTTATATACAGTAAATGTATACAGGTGGACTTAATGCCTGAGGCATTCTCTAATAGTCAACCTTTGGGTGATGCAGAGATGAGACAAAGTAGGTGTATATAAAACATAAATAAGACAAAACATATACTATACATACATAAATACATAATAAACATACTAAAATACATGAATACCTACATAAATATAAATATACTAATTCTATGAAATATATTATATTAAAACAAAGTAACTTCCTGAAACTATGAAAGTTGTGAATCTGCTAGACTATTAGCGAAAAGCATCCGAACTTTTGATTTAAAAGTGAACCTGTTTGTTGAAGCCCTGATTTCTGAGGGGAGCGTATTCCAAAGTAGTATAGATTGGACAGTGAAGGAGGAGTGGATGAAGTCGGAATTGTGAGAAGGACATTGGAGAAGAAGGTTACCGGCAGAGCGCAGGATTCTCTCGTTTCTCTCGTCAGGATTCATTGTTTGCGGTCCGGTCTACGCAGTAAGAGCTCTCAATGTCTTGAGGTCTGGCAGCAGGTCTTTTGGGGCCCGATTTAAGTAGATGTATTACGGGGTCCCAGGCTTGTGCAAGTTTCCAACCATCTTCTCTATTGAAATTAGGATGTTCTTTGATTTCAATAGCCTCGCGGATCATCCTAGGCAGGAATCGGTGTTCTTTGGCAAGGATTTGTGGCTTGTCGAATCTAAGGTAATGGTTGGAGCCTTCTTCTGAGTGTTCAGCTACTGCAGACTTCGTAGAGCGTCGGTGTTTAACGTCAGCTATATGTTCTTTTACGCGGGTCCCTATATGTCTTTTTGTTTGTCCAATATAAGAGAGGCCACATTCGCAATCTATCTTGTATACGCCCGGTTCTTGTAAAGGTATATGGCACTTGACAGGTGGTAAAAATTGACTAATCTTCTTAGGCGGCTTAAAATATGTTTTTATGGAAGCACGCTTCAGGATGTAGCCAATCTTGTCGGTGACTCCTCTTACATAAGGTAATACAACTGGGACACGATCAACTGTGGCTGGTTTCACTCGGTCTCTGTGACGGCGGCGTGGAATTTGGAGCTTGTTGTCTCGCAGTACTTGCTTGACATGTTGAAGCTCAGCAGCCAGGTGTTTCTCGTCACAGATTCCTTGTGCTCTCTGAAACAAAGATTTGCCCACGGTAGCTAACTGTTTTGGATGGTGATGAGATTCACCGTTCAGGTATTTATCAGTATGGGTCGGTTTCCTATACACAGTGTGGCTTAGGGACTATTCTTACTAAAACTTACTCTTCTACCTATTAACTTCTTTTTAAAAATAAATAACAATAAAGATATTTTAACAGGCTATAAATATTATACCTATTCTTACATAAGCATAGTAGAGGGGGTAATAAATTTGCTTACTTTTGCTGAAAAGCGGGACGGGGGGGGGGGGTGTAAAAGAACTAAAATTCTTTTTACGTAATACTCGGCCCTTTTGTCATACAGTCGACTGCTGCAAAACGCATAATACAAGCCTGTATACTCAATACTGATAGTCTACGTTACCCTATATTCAAGTTACTCTATGGTCTACGTCGAAAATATGGTTTACAGTCAATCGAAATTTGTGTTTCACTGGTAAATTATTATAAGTACTTAATTAAGTTATTTTACGAACTGTGAAATATTTTTACGCACGCATGCTCACGCCTTTTATCCCCGAAGGGGTAGGCAGAGGCGCAACTAGTGCACCTACTTTTCGCCAAGCGTATTCCGTCCCATGATGTGATAGGGGGCGAGCCTATCGCCATATCGGGCACAAATTCCAGACTCCGGGCTGATACTGAATAGAAAAATCCAATATCACTTTGCCCGACCCGGGAATCGAACCCGAGACCTCAGTCTTGCAGTCGTACCGTAATACAACTACGCCACCGAGGCAGTCTGAAATATTTTTGATTTTATAAATATGAAATTAAGCGACTGATTACATTATATGTAATATGCACGCAATGCTCCCCGTTTGATTATAATTTAACAAATATACTGCATGGTTCACATTAACTCATTAAATGAGTTTTACTGGAACTATTCTAAAGAGGAAACTTACGTAATTTAGATAACTAGGTAGGTACATAAAGTACATACTAACTCGGCATAAGGCTGCTTTCCCAGCAGAGACGTCCTATGCAGCTATGATGCTAGGATTTGAAAGCTATGCTACGAAACTATGGGACTGTTTCCATTGATGCTAAGCTACGTAACGGAGCGAATAAGATGAGCTATGAAGATGCGCCGCCGCGAGGTACATACCCTATTGTAGGTACTATGATCTGCACATAGCTACGACATTCGCGACCATCCATGGCTCGCATCCATCCATATAAAAAACATAGCTTAGTTGAACCCGTTTCCACCAGTACTATGCTATATGGACCTATGAATATGATTGGTGGATATCAAACGCATCCAAAGCAACGTAGCATAGCACATCTCTGGTAGCAAGGCACCCTTAAGCTGTTTATTATTTTTTTCTTACAGAAATAACTTTATAAGGTTGTTTTTATGAACGTCCTCAACAAAGAAGAACAGAAAGAAAATCAAAACAAAGCCAAAAGTGTACACTGAAAAAACATTATCTAATTATTACCTACTTTCCATAGAAATTCCGTGTAATAAATAGAAACCGCTAAACTACCTACATTAATTTAATTCACCACAGCACATTTATCAACACTCTCATTTCAATAAAAGAGTGCGGATCAAGACTGTCGGAATAAAAAGAATGAAACCCATCCGTTTCCAAGTCGCAGTGAGAGAGCGAAAACTTTTCATAAGATGTAAAAAAATACCATTATTTAAATATAATATTTTAACATGGGAAACATTACACATATAAATCTTAGTACGCGTCATAGCGATGCACAATGTCGGCGCTGTGAAGTCGACGCCAGCCGCGCGGAAAATTGCAAACTACCTACATTCTACGTAGATGCACCAACTACACTAGGTCACGACTCACGACTCGCGCAGTGTAAAACGCGTCTTAATATGTATAAGTACCTGGATGACCGAGCTTGGCTCTGTATTTTTTTTTTATCTTTTTGGTAAATTGTGTTTTTCAGGAATTATATTTAAGTACGAATTACATTTACTGGTGGTAGGTCTCTTGCCCTTCAAACCGAAACATAATAGCACATGCACACTGCTGCTTGGCAGTAGACATTGTGGTAGTACCTACCCAGGCGGCCCCTCGCATACGTGAGACCTACCACCAGTAAGTCTGTGACTATTATTTGCTAAGATACGATACTATGTTCTGGGAACGAAATATTAAACAGTAGACAAAATATAGATATCTAATTTTACCTCTATTGCATTCGGTGAAGATTTATTTAATTACAGTAGGTCACGATAGGTACTGGTAAGATATAGCAGCAGATTGAAAAATACCAACAACTTTAATGATAAAGATGTCTCTATTTGTTTATAGGTAGTATTAGAAAAAAATGACAGTCTAATTAACTAATTAACGATCTTAAGTGCCACTTATATTACAAACACTACCCATATATGACATGCGCAAACTTAAATATTTGCGATTTGACCATAAATTACATAAGCAAGATTAAAAATTTGCCTGCCTAATACATTTGCTGCAAAATCCACGTGAATTGTGCGGTGCTTACAATATGTTACTTTTATAACCGCAAACTTCCTATGCAACATTGCATCCACACTGGTTGCTTTTACACTGTTAAATTATGATTTACTTGCACCGGAGCACCCCAAAACTTTTAGTTAAAGGGCAATTCTTTATTTAGCATTCTAGAGTTGCTAACTTACTTTCATGCTGTAAAATATTCTAGTAAAAGTAGCCAGTATAGATTACCTAACAGTGTATGTGGTATGTAATCGCCTCAACATTCTTTCCTTAATCAGGAACTAATCATCATAATCAGCATATATATTAGTTCACTGTTGGATAAGCCTATGTCCAGGAACTAATGTCATGCATGAAAATCTCTTTAATGGAAACCAAAATTTGACGCTCCACAAACGAATTTTAGTGCTTATTTCTAAATCATGCATTGTATCGTCAAAGTCTAGACATTATAGTGAATATTATTTTAACAAAACTTTACCATTTCCTTCTGACATATAATAAAGCGGCGAAATAATTTCAGCTCAACTGGACCCGTCCGCGACAGACACCCGCTAATCATTTCATTGGAGGAGGTGCGCGACGTTTAAACCAAAGCTTAGTTTATTACGCAGAAATTAATTGCATTCGATGGAACTAAACTTGCTTGCATCTCTACTTTTGTATAATTTAAGAATATTTGTTTTATTAGCAATTGATTGGTACTTACATACCTACAACTTAACATTGAGTAGATAGGTAGTAACTAGTAAGTACTATGTACCTACGCTGTTTTGTTATTCGTACCTATGTTAAAAGAATGCAGAGACGCCAAGATGATCTACATTAACTAAGATCCTGTTTCGCAACTTTTGAGTAAATGCTAATTGTCGATTATTTGATCAAACACAAAAGTCAAGCTTCCAAATAAATGGTGAACAAAACTATATGGTAGCTATGTCTTATAGGTACATTAACTGACGAATAAAAAGTTGATGCCCTAAATTAATGAAAAATGCCTACTACGTGCATCACATTTAAATATTAATACTCACTACTTAGCTATCCGTAATTCGTCTTAGTTCGGTTATATATATAGATTATCTAAAATTCAAGCCTTTTCATGAGCCTGCCACTGAAACTAAAATTAACTAGCGTTTTATATCTTCAATGAAATTTAAACTGCGACATTTCTACGGAAATAAAACTGATGAAATTAAATATTACCTTTTTTTTATTGCATTGAATGACGAGACGACCATGCCGTTCACCTGATGGTAAGTGATACGACCACCCATAAACAGTACTAACACCACCCAGCACCTTGAGTTACAAAGTACTGTGTGGCATTCCACTGCGCTCGTCATCCTGAGACATACGATGTTAGGTAACTCTCATTATGTCCAGTAGTTATACTGGCTACAATGTCCATCAAACCGAAACACAATAGTGCATGCACACTGCTGCTTGGCGGTAGAAATAGACATTGCGGTGGTACCCACCTAGATGGACTCTTACATAATGAGAGACCTACCACCAGTAAAGACCATTTCTATAAACCTATGTAGGTTTATAGAAATGGACTAAATGCTAACAGTTACGATCTCGAATGGACTCATACATATAAAACATTTCCAACCATTACCTTAGATTCGACAAGCCACAAATCCTTGCCAAAGAACACCGATTCCTGCCTAGGATGATCCGCGAGGCTATTGAGATCAAAAAACATCCTAATTTCAATAGAGAAGATGGTTGGAAACTTGCACAAGCCTGGGACCCGGTCATACATCTAATTAAATCGGGCCCCAAAAGACCTGCTGCCAGACCTCAAGACATTGTGAGCTCTTACTGCGTAGACCGGACCGCAAACAATGACTAACATCTTTAAATTGTATAATTGTAAATTGAAGGTACATTTGTAACACTAACTTTTCGGACCACCAACACCTCAGTCCGCCCCGTGACCACGAAGTGCTGCAAAGCCTTCGAAACGTCGGGAGAAAATAAAATAAAAAACCGCGATAAAATCCGTTATAATAGTTTAATTTCAATATAAAACATTTACTTAAGTACTATCTATAATCTCAATAACAATAAGTACCTACTTATGTAAATTACTTCGTTCTTAAATTATGTCATTGTATGTAGTGCCTGCGAAATCTAATTGATTTTGTTGAACAATTTACCTTTCACCTACAAGCTATTTTTTCGTGTCATCTCTTCAATTGAAAGGCGTAAAGCTAGACAATAGGGCAGACGAGACTATCGATATCCATACGCTGACAGAAAATCTAAAATGGACTTTAAAGTTTAAAGAATAAGATTGTGAGCTGTGTGAAGTCTTTGGTCCATTGTACAGTAATAAGCTAAGTATTGGAGTAGGCTACAAGAGCCCTCTGGCGGCTAGCGGCCTCTCGTCACTCGACCTAATGAAACGTGGCTTCCATCGTAACACAATCCTCTTAAAGGGAGTTTTTGGCGGGAACTTGGAAGTGTCATGAGGTGCTCTTGTTTTAATTCATTATTTTGGTGATACTTAGTGTTATATTGCATAATTATGGTGGTATATTATCCAATATAGTTCTATTAAAGAGCTCAAATGAAGTGAATTGAAATAATTTTGCTAATCAAGTGTATTTTTGTTGCCGCCAAAACTCCGATAAAGTCTTGGTAAGGTAGCCACTGCTTTACTTCGACATACTACAGATAATAAAATGGACAAAACCAAACTTTGACATTGGCAAAATGTGAACACAAATGCCATAATAAAAAAATTAAAAAAAAAATCCTCTTAAAACATGCTTTTTGCGTACCAAGTAAACTGCCAAAAAGTATTTTTATATTAGTGTTTTGTCATAAATTACTTCATACCAACTCGTATACATTAGTTTTGAAAGAATATCCAAAAGTTTACTTGATTCTATAAATTAGTGCTAATTGCTATGACACCGATTAAATTTTATGTGCGAACAAATGAGTTTGATAAGCATGTTCGTATTTAAACCATTCAAAAATGACATATAATTAATCAAAGTTCCTTCCTGAAATAATGATATATTACTTTAATATTAAAAAAAAAACTTTTATTTTCCGTTTGCGTTTGTTTTACATGTGCAATTTTTTGATTGTGCTGTGGGCTGTGGCAGCAGATGCGGAACAAAATACGCAGCGACCCGGTATCGCTATTTTCGGTGTAATCTGTAAAGGTAGTCAAACATAGAATCACTCGTTTTTAAACTGAATAATCAGTTATAGATTTTTCCCGCCGTAACTTAATCTATATATATAAATATGTATGATCTATTCACCAGTTTCGTTCCAATATGTAGATGACCTAATGTCTACATCAATGAGACGGTAAGAATTTTTAAGAGCTTTTCAATGGCCAGAAAAAAATTAACCAATAAAATATGTTGATAATAATAATACCTGACTGCATAGAAAAGTGAGACGATTATCAATTTTATCTTGCAACTGTACTTTATTTGTTGTAGATATTATATCCTATGAATAACTTTTATCTAATGAAAAATCGACTCTTAGGGCCAATTTCACTGCTTGCTGATAAATGATACTCGTCACATAAATGTATAAGCCGACAAAATCAAGTCATCCTCCAATCTATGCTGCCGTATAAATAGCTAGATCATTGCATCAACTGAAGTGATATGCGGCTAAGTGAAGCTAAATGGCTGGCAGTAATTACTTACGATTGTTGTCTGATAAATAAAAAAATCATACATACACACTCACGCCCTTTATCCCCGAAGGGATAGGCAGAGGCGCAACTAGAGCAACGACTTTTCGCCGTGCGTATTCCGTCCCATGTGATAGGGGGCGAGCCTATCACCATATCGGGCAAAAATTCCAGACTCCAGGCTGATACTGAGTAGAAAAACCCAATATCACTTTGCCCGACCTGGGGATCGAACCCGAGACCTCAGAATTGCAGTTGTACCATAATACAACTACGCCACCGAGGCAGTCAGTTACTTTCATGTAGTCAATAAATTGTTACTTGCCTTATTTTTTACTCTGTGTAGGGCCAGATCTAGGTGACGTAAAAAGTACCTTATAGTACAAGTATTAAGTAGCTCTTTACTCTATTGGTTTGTGGGTCATCCTAATATTACAAACGCGAAAGTTTGTAAGAATGTATGGATGTTAGTTACTCTTTCACGCAAACGATGCAATTTGGCACACGGGTAGATCAAGTTCTGGATTAACACATAGGCTACTTTTTATCCCGGGAAAATATCAAGCGGGACTTTTATCCTGGAAAAACTTTTACACGCAGGCGGAGCCGCGGGCAAAAGCTAGTCTAAAATAATAATGGCACTATATTTTATATTGTCCCACTGTTGGACACAAATCTCTACTAATGAAAAGGTTACAGTTATGCTGGCCTAGTGGTATGCAGATTTTACAAACCTCCGAAATATATAGTTTTCCCCACGATGTTTTCCTTCACCGTAGCGGGCGATGATTGGTAAACAATACACACGTAACTTCAAGTCACGTGTGTGCCTTGGGTTTTGAACCTGCGGACGTTCCTCTCGGCGCGGCAGTCCGTTCCATTCGCAACTAGGCTATCGCGCCCTATAAAGGCTGGGTAAATGCCAACCGAATACGATCACTTTCAGGGAAAAAGGGTAAAAAATCACAGACAAGTTTTTTCGTTGTTTTAATGTATTGTATTGACAGATCCTATATGTCGATGACAATGAATGATGCTATCTATATGACATCTAAAAAATGTATCACAATGTAAAATAAAGTAACTAGCTTCAAGAACTCAAGTGTAAAACTTCTTAGCGTACAGGCGATAACACACATATTACGATACAAATGGTTGTTTGTGCATTCAACATCCGATGTTATAAAAGATTAAATAAATTAAATAAAAAAATCTGACCATTTCATTCCTATCTCGCTTCGCAGTGTACAATACACACCGACATGGCTGCATGTACAGTCAGCAGCATAAGTAGATGAACAAATTCAAAATTTCAAATTGCCTACATACTTTTGTGTTCTTACTAATCTTTTTATCTCTTCGCAAAAATAAAATAAAAGGTATTCACTTTACTTCAAACGAGGAAAAGAAAAATTAAGTTTACCTTAACGCGTATATAGGCGATTTGAAATTTTGATTTTGTACAGATATTTATGCTGCTGACTGTACGTTAGTACATAATATTAATAGTCTCAAATAATTCCGCGTAAAAAGTCGAACTTAAAAAGTAAACATTAAAATCTATGAAATTGACAGTTAATTTATTCCACTATCATCGTACCAATTATTTTGTTTACATTTTATGAATAGTTCGTGTTTTACTTTATGTGAAATCACAAATGAGGTAACAATTAAATAACATGTCATCGTAAAACTGTATATGCTTTCCATAGAATTAATACGTGCGTGTTTATCGCGTTCAATCATCCGAAGTTAAATGCGCAAACTGTGTCATCACGACTCACGACTACCGAGCAATGATTATTGAAATGTATAACAACTACTATAATACAGTATCAGTAGGTAACAATTATAAACGCTAACTACTCAGAGCAGCCTGTGTTAAAAAAAAATTACAATCACCCAATTTAGTGCTAGTACACTTTCTCAAGATAAACGCCCATTTTTTATATTTTGCTAAGCTGATGTGATCGTTTTGAATATGTACGAAGAAAACAGCAGATAATTCTTATTGTCTACTTTAGTTGTAAGTTGCAGGTTGCTCGCGTAAGCCTGTATTTAGAAACATTAAGGTGGTCGAGCATACACTTTTCTGACTGTACATGTATAATTTTTGTAAGTACGAAATATAATGTGTATATATTATGTATAAAATATACATAGAACCAGAAACTAGGGAACAGTATTTTGGTTATTTATTTAGTCAATTGCAAAATCTGTAAAACGACGAGAAAATCTATATCATTTTGTTACATCTTCCATGAAAACAATTTCTGTGAAATTCAGTTAAACTTCCGACTATTCAAGCCGCCAATGTAAAATTAAAGTACAAAAAACCGCGTGTGTTTCATGTGTTATCTTTCGTGGCGCACTTTTTTCTCCAGAAAAAACTCCAATTTGTACTTATTGACTCATTTCAAACAGACTGCACTATTAGCTAACGAAATTCGCACATATTTATTTAGCAGATATATAAAGATAGTGTATAGATTAGAAATCGATTAATAAAAATAATAAACACCAGTAGAAATTCTAAAGATTACGTCTTAAATTCAATGTTACTTGATATGGCATTAAATATTATAGTCTAAACATCGTCAGACCAAAGACAATATTACAAGATACAGATTATAAAATACGGTAACTTTGCGTAGTCTTCAAGTTAGAGCTTAAACACTAAGACACAAGATTTGGTACGAGCGAGTACCCAGCGAGATATACATGTATTTGCATAATAAATACTCCACCATTTTAAATGCAGTCCAAATCGGTTAAAACTTACTACTAATTTATTATTTTTGGTTAAATATGCTTGTATATGACAAAAATATTTAGAACGTGACCAAGCTATTTATTGTCTTCTGGGTTTTTCTTTACTAGGGATAGCAAACTGTATCCATCTTCCATTTCACTCTACCAAAACCGGGACAAGTAGCTTACTGGAGATAGATATTTTAAAAGTGACAGTTCAAATGTCTCAATACTTATTCTGGGGATAACATCATAATATAATGCTTCGGATAGATTACTTATCTATCTCAATATGATGGTAAGAAAACTTATCTGGAAAATCGACACAACCCCAATTCATATAAAATTAATACAATTGGCAATAGCCTATCTATACTAAATTATAAATGGGAATAGCTGCCAGGGGTTTTCTAATAAATTCTCATCATAATGCTAGAGATACCTTGCATTATTGATTTTTAAGGAAAAGAATAGAAAAGCCTCGCGCATCATACTAAACGCAATAAAGAAAGTGCCACGGCAAAGTGTTACCACTCCCGCTGAACGGTCAAAATCTGGTAGACAAAGCTTGGTCAGAACAATGAGGATATACCGCTTACTCCATACTCTATAGTGGATAATAGTAAATTAAAAATAGTGGCAAACATAATTAGAAGTTTAAATATTTTAGACAAATTTAATTCTTGATATACATTTTTCATTTAATAAATAGATAAAAATTAAAACAAAAATCTTTAGAATAAGAGTAAATAGCTCGAAAAACGATTTAAAATTAGCATAGTAAATGTCGAATACCATGAGATTGCTATTCCTATTTGAGGATTTGATTTCTCATTATTTTTTGGGGACCGTGACCCAAATTCAAATGTATACAAAAAAGCAATACATAAGCGCTTTGGATATCGAAAAATTTAAAACATGTTCTTGTGATTTCGAAACAATAATTATCGTCGACAATATCACGTCTTAAATATTGCCATTTCTTACATTAACATTGCACTATACATAACTACATAATATACAAAAAAAAATTAAACACATAAGTTAGCTAAGGTAATAATAAAAAACTGACTACAATCTACATTCTGGGAATGTACATATCTCCTATACCGGTTGAGTTTCTTGCAAAGTCCTGCCCCCTTATTCTCAATGACACACGTTATTTTCACCGCTCGTAACAAGCGCGTTACGTAACTCATCGCGTTTATCACTATGGAAATTGGCATACAGAATACCATCTAACGCTAATTACACGAAGTTAACGTAACGCGGCCGCGTTACGAATTAACACTGTCATAGGGAATAAGAGAACTGAATGTCACCTTTTTATCTTGGGGAAAACATGTATGTCGTGGAAAACTCTAGATGTTTTTTTAACACATTTTTATTTATCTTCAATGGTTTCAGCTGCCATGCATGTAAATTCTGTAGTACATTGCCAAAAACTAACCTGTATAGTGACGCTTAGTTATATACAAATTATACATACATTGTTTATACTGCCAATTGATATATTAATACACCTTCTACAATAAAACTATTCAAACAAAACAAATTAACAGATTCTTTGGAAGAGTATGACCAGTCGATGGCATTTTTCGATAACTTTTCTGCCAGTATGACCATATAAATAAAGCTAATTCACTCAATTTTGTTCGCTGCGCGTGGAATGACGTAGTTTGTACCTTAACTTAAACACGATCATATTTCTCGAGTAGAAACACTCCAGAATAAAAGACTCCACTCATATAACATCTTAATAAAAAATGCTAAAAATTAACTAAATTGATATTATGTATGACATAAACTAAAAAAAGAATTGTTCCAGCCATCAATGTCATGTGCTTTTACAAATAAAAGTGTAGTCCTTATATGAACTGAGTAAATACTTAGTTTAATACAGATCATCACAGACAAATCGATGGAGATTCTGAACGAATGAAAACTTCTTAATAATAAATCACTAATTCCAGATTTTGAATCTTCTGAAACATGAACTTATTTTATATTTTGTTCTGTAAAGATATAATATCAATTACATCGAGATGGTTCCGTACATAGCTTTAATGGTATAATTAAGAACTTACTCACTAAACTTTATTATGAAACGAACGCAATATTCAGATCTGTAATTGTTGTAAATATTCGGTATGTGTGATGTTAACGATAATCAATTTTTAATGCAGTTAACATTAAAACAATACTAAAGCCAGGCATATCGGAGGTACAGAAAATACGATATAAGCTTGCAGCTTATCGTTGAAGGGTATTTTTCACATACCCAATAGCTAAAACTTGACAAAGTTACAAGCCACTTAGAACTTAAAGGACTAAGACGAAAATACGAGTGAACTGTCTTCACAATATATGCCTAACATCCAAACACAACCGGAAACTTCAATGTAACAATATCGAATTAACGAATACCTATGGTGAGATACCCAACAGTTCATTATCAGTTTTCTGAAGGCTGTATTTTCCTTGAGATCCTTAGTAATTACGATTTACCTAAAATATTTTATTTCACAATGATATATTTATAGGTAAAATGACTTATTCAATACTTTGGTAAAAAAAAACCGTGTGCACAGTGGAGAAGTGATGTCTTTTAAAATAATCACAATTAGGACTACCATAGATCAATAGGGTATAAAATTAACAACTCCGTAAGATATAACTTCTACATTAGGCCAACGAACTACGAGTTATTTCTATATTATGTTATTATGCAGTATTCATCGACTTCGAACGTAGTTTTGCCCCGCATTATTGGACATTATACATTATCGATTCGATCGATTGAGGCTCAATCGACCATCCGCCAAACGATACAATACATTTCATACATTGTATTAAACAAATCGTTTAGCTGGAAGTACGAGGCGTTGTTTAAATCGATCCTCCATTATTCCAATATATAAAACCTTTAAATATGGGTATAACTACATTACGGGGTTCGCAGTAAACAATCGTCGTTCGACGGTGTGTGTGGAGTCATGTTATAGCGGGTGCGACACACTCTCGGTGGGCAGCGAGTGCACCCGCGCCGACAGCAGGTTGTGCAGGATGAACACTGCCGGCTTCGGGCTGCCCTCCATGTCCAGCTCCTGAGACACCACCATGTTGAATTCAATAGAACCGGCTTGGTGAAATATTGTAGTTTCCTCTTCAATTACATTTGCGTTAACTCATTGATAGGTGAACTGGTCAATATGGCTAAATTTCAAAATGCTTTTTCACTAGGTGTTGCACGCGGCTTTATTCCCACAAAATATTTTTGTCGGTATAATAGTCCTATTGTTTAATTACTATGTACAGTCAGTAGCATAAGTATCTGTACAAAATCAAAATTTCAAATCGCCTATATACGCGTTAAGTTATACTGAATTTTTTTTTTCTTCGTTTGAAATAAGTAAATACCTTTTATTTTATTTTTGTGAAGAGAAAAAAAGATTAGTAAGAACACAAAAGTATGTAGGCAATTTGAAATTTTGAATTTGTTCATCTACTTATGCTGCTGACTGTACGAGCCAATAAAGCTTATCGGAAATTTTCGTACATTATTATATCGGTTCATGCTTAACATAGGCAGTGTTAGCTAAACACTCATCACGCGCTATAAACAGGCGTAAAGCGCGAGTCACTGTCAGATAACTAAACGTAAACTTTTATTTACAATGAACTCTTTAACTTAAAAGTGGTTAGGCTTGGAAGTATTTTAGCTTACAAAACAGTAACTACTGGGGTTCTGTTAAGGGGGAATCGCCAACATCCTTTTTAATCCTTCGAGCATCAACAAAGGCTCGAGATCATATTCGGTCCTTCGAGCATCAACAAAAGCTCGAGATCCTTGTTGATCCATCGAGCATCGACGTCCGTATTGGTCCTTCGAGCATCGACAGAGGCTCGAGGTCTTTGTTGGTCCTCCGAGCATCGGCAAAGGTTCGGGATCCTTATTGGTCCTTCGAGCATCAACAAAGGCTCGAGATCTCTATTAGTCCTCGGAGCATCGACAAACGCTAGAGGTCCTATGTGGTCCTTCGAGCATCGACACCCTTATTGGCTCTTCAAGCATCGACAGGCTCGAGAATTTAATTGGTCCTTCGAGCATCGACAAAGGCTCGAGATGCTTATTGGTCCTTCGAGTCATCAGCGGAGTGCTTGGGCTACCAATTTTACGTTAACAAAGCGGTGTTGTTGGCTTCTCAGAAGCCGATTTCCCCAGCAGTGTTGTGACCTTGCACACCGCGTAGTGGAAGGAGGACTACAATGAGTACCAACCAACAATCAACAAATGGCGATCACATCTACTGCTACGCGGGGATAACGTCCATCACGTTTATTGTTACTTTAACTCCTATACCAGCGTAAATACAGGACTCCTACGTGCCAACCACTAACTACCACTTCGATGCCCAAATAAGTCTATCTCGAGTTCGTGTATCCTTTACGGGCAACAAATGTAACGTATGAGCGCTATTGGCTCGTACAGTGTACTTAATAAATAATGAAAAATGCCTTACGAGTGTATCGTCATCAGCGAAGTGCAGCCAGAGTGCGCAGCGGTCGTCGTCGGCGGAGGCGCGCAGTGCGTGCAGCGGGCGGCGGTACAGCGCGCGCGCCCCGCCGCGGCCCAGCGAGCCCGCCGCCTCCCACACGCACACGCCGCCCGCGCCCAGCGACAGCCGCGCGCACGACCCGCGGAACCGGCAGCGGAACGTGAACTCCGGCTGCGCGCGCACGGCCTGGTGCGCGCCGTCCACCAGCGCGCCCGCCACCGCCGCCAGCTCGTGCGGCGTGTCCGCCCGCAGCGCGCGCACGCACAGCCCGCCCGCCGTGCCCGCGCGCACGCCCAGCGCCGCCGCACCCGCCCCCGCGCCCGCCCCCGCCGCCGCCGCCGCCCCCACCGCCGCTGCGCCGCCCGCCCGCCGCCACCACGCCAGGCGCGTGGCCGCCAGGCTCAAGCTCTCTGTGGGCGCACACCACGCCTCCGCCGACCAGGGCGCCGCTTCGTATAATCTGTATATATAGGGTGACTCAATGTTATTGCTTGAATACTCCAAACTGTATACAAATTTAAGTATCTTTCAAATAGAACTAACCTCAATTCGCGATCTGTTATAGCGACAAACGTCGGTTGCCATCCATCCGATTCGTCAGAGCTGTCAGATCCTCCGGAAGCACTTGTCTGCAATAGGTTTGATATTACGATTTCCCAACCAAAAATATTTTTACTATTAACTTCTTTAAACTGTATGCCTGCCAATAGACCAGTATTTACACACTCATAAACTTGTATTTACGCATTATTATAAGGGGGATTTTTGCGGCACTTGCGCGAATCGCGTAAATAAAGCCAATTTAAAAATCGTTAAGATGATTCAAAATTCACATTAAAAGAATGGTGAATCAAGGATTACTGATAAACGCTAATTAATCTGAATGGAGCATGACTATGTTAATTGATACCTATTAATTCTTTGCTATGTTTCCTTAGCAATCGAATAACCATAAAATTTTTTTTTACTTAACTTATTGTATGTGTATTTTGGTCCCCAATATTCACACCTAGTTGTACTAAGATACTGACATGTTCGTGCGGTGGCCGCCGCGCGAGCCAGCCGGCGTACCGCACGTCCCCGAGCAGCGGCCGCAGGCGGGGCCGCGCCCGCGCCAGCGCAGCCCTGGCGGCGCGCCGGGCCGCCGCGTGCAGCGCGCGGTGCCACCCCGCCGCCGCCGCCGCGCTGCCCGCCCGCAGCGCCAGCGCGTGCACCCCGTCCGGCGAGTAGATCTCGATCGTACGCTCCTCTGCACAACACACAACCAACACAACTTATTGATATAATCCTATATGTTAAATTCATTGGAAAAAATAACATTGGCGTATATAGACGGTGGGCCAGGTAGACCGTGCCGACCCCAGAATTATATACTGATTTAGACACCCCCACCCACAGGATTTAGAGGCAGCCTACTACTACCATAATTTTTTAAAACGACCAAAATCTCTGCAATCGTCTGCAACTACAAAAATGTAAAATGACTAAATACGCCCATGCAAAACAATAATTAAAAAATCGAAAGCAATAAATATATAATGTTTGAGTATAATTTGTCTATTTTATTATTTGTTAAGATTTTATTATCTATAGCAACAAAATTCTATGAAAAATTCAACCTCCCAGCTATTACGGTCCTTCGCCCTGTGGTCCGGGGGCATGTAATGAATTCCGCCACGGCATCCGCTGCCTGTCGTAAAAGGCGACTAATAGGGGCAACCTGGGGTCGCAGGCGGGCGGCAGAGGCTGTCCGTCTTTAGTTGTGTATAATCTTTTAGTACATTGTTGCGACCTCAGTGTTGAACGGCAGCGTGGCAAGTAGGCCTCACGCCGTCATTGACGCCGAGCTTCTGAGCCCCTCAGTTGCCCCCTACAACGGCTGGGTAGTAGTAATAATGAACTTTCTCCGCGAAACCAAAAAAAGCTACACACACTCACGCCTTTTATTCCCGAAGGGGTAGGCAGAGGCGCAACTAGTGCACCCACTTATCGCCGTTATTCCGTCCCATGATGTGATAGGGGGCGAGCCTATCACCTTATAAGGGCACAAATTCCAGACTCCGGGCTGATACTGAATAGAAACACTCAATATCACTTTGCCCGACCCGGGGATCGAACCAGAGACCTCAGCATTGCAGTCATACCGTAATACAACTACGCCACCGAGGCAGTCTCAAAAAAAAGGTAATGCGGTCCAAATCATTATTTTTAAGGGTCATACAGACAGTAGGCTTAATAATAGAGCTATGTTTATACCCTTTGATTACAAAACCCTAAAAACGAAAGAGTACACAAATGCTAATAGACACAAGGTAATAGACAATAAACAATATAATGATAACATTTACCTGGATCATGATGTCGCAAGTTCTTAGCGACGCAGGCCATTAACAGCGGCACATATCGCGTGTCAGCACGGCGGCGCCGCGGGGACGGCGGCGAGGGCGGCGCCTCCGCCATGTACCCACGCTGCAGCTCCCACCCAACCTCACTTATGATGGACGCCTTCCGAAAATAAGGAGTCACCTCCCGCAAATACTTCACTGCAATAGATTAGGAAAATAATTATATAAATATATGGCAACTAAAAACAATGGATATCTCGATGGAATTGTCATGAAACTACATAAGTCTGTTCCATAAAATGATGAACCCTAAACCATTATATATTGAAATGAGACCAATTCGGGACCTTAATCTACTAAATAAAAAAGGAATCAAGAAAATAGCCTAACAATTTTCAGAGAAATCTGTGTACATATAAAAAAAATATACAAACACACGAATTGTGAACCTCCTTTTTTGGAGGTTGGTTAAAAAATGAGCTTACTTTTCTGTAAGTTACATTGAGCTAATAGTCAACATATATTATGTTGGGTTAAAAATCAAGTATATAATATTTCATATTGATTACCAAATACTGGTAAATAATTATAATGTATCTTATTTCTTATCAAGAGTGTTAGCAAACTCTTCAATTAACACATTGAATACTAATTAATTAACACATCATGAATATTCATGCAACCGAAACTAGTTCTGTTGCAACAACTTAACATATTAAGTTACAAACAACAGTCTCATGTAACGTTTTGACCTATTTTAGGGGAACTTGCTTAACAACTCTAGTGGATAATCAAAAATGATATATATCTCTAATGAAATCTTAATGATAAACAATTGCAACAGCTTTTTTACATAGTATTCTGATAGTTTGTATCCCTGGAGAGAAAGAAAGAAATATGAACATGCAAAGATTTCACACTCATACTATTGTCAATAGCTTATTGCCTCATACAAACAATGATAGCATTAAGATTATCATCTCAAATAGCTTTTGTTAGTTTTTTTATGTTTGCATTATAACTTAGGTATGATTGCTTGGCATTGCAGGTTATGGCCTACGAACTAAGTGGTTGCAGATCGAATTTCCATTCCCAAGAGTACAACAAATAATTGTTACTATAGGAATGAAAGGCCCTTGCATCTCTTATACCCACAACACAAGACTTATAGGACTGTTTGTGTACACATACACACACACACACACACACTCACACACAACTTCCAAACATAGACGCTCTCTAACTCGCGCTTAACAAATTATAGCACATTATATTAACTGGTTTCTCAAGACACAGGCTCAGCCTAATTTGAGAACCTCTGGCAATGTTTTTTTGTACCTTTCTTTTATTTCAATAAAGATTTTTTCATTTTCATTTTTCAAATGTTCATTGTTATTTAGTTATTTGGTCTTTTAAAATGTTTTAGGTAATTTTAAGTGATCTAAAGATCTCATCACTGCTTGCAGTTGAAGATGTGTTTGTGGGTAGTAGTGCTATGAAATGTATCATGCACACTGCCTAAGGCCATCTGCCTTTGATTATAGGTTCACACTATGTACAATAAATTACAACAGGTCAACTGCTGTGGTTCTTTCCAATTGATAATACAATCTAGGTATGAATTATGAAGCAATCCCACAAAGAATGATGGCAAGTTTATACCTGATTGTTTCAGTAAGCGTCTAAGATTAAGATATGTAAAAACAAATATAATTTAAATAGGTAATATTTATCACAGTTTTAGTTTTACTGTTAAAGGCCACAAAGTAATGTTTATAATTAAAAGTTAAACATTTGTACTTCCGGTTACGTTATTTGTGATTTGTGATGATGATATATAAAAAATGTTGCCACTTGAGAATAAAAGCGGCTGAACGCGGTAGATATATTTATGTTTTATTTTAATAGTAAAGAAGTGGTAATAATATGTAATAATTATTTTTAAATACTAATAATGCAATAAAATAAACACCAATCGCCTTTTTGCTATTAAGTGTCAAGTTCGCATAAAAGATTGTTCCATTACCCAACCTACTAAGGTAATTACAAAAAAAAGTAATAGCAACCCAGCCGATGACAGCGAGCGTAACATTATGACGTTTATACTGTTTGTGTTTGCGAAACATGTTTGGAAATCGTAATGGCTGCAGTAAATCAAAATCTTCAGCAAATACTAATACTCCACAAGCTGGAACAGGCCAACTAGGCTATACTAATGTTTGTATTTTGTGTGGCTGTTCACTTGCACGACGGCAAAGTGATAAAGTATTGAAGGATAATCCCACTGACTTGCAGCAGACTATTATTCTGATAATTCAAAGCCAAAAAGAACCACAACAGGTGTGTAGTTCCATTTAATTTAAAAGTCTAAAAGATTACTTTATGATATAATATTATGTGTAGTAGTTATTGGGCTTTTAGGATTTCCATTTTTATTTAACCTGGTATGTTTTGTTCAATGGGTTACATTACATAACTGTAATTTTGTTTATTACTATGGACGTTTGTTTTAAAATATTTCCTTTATCTAGGACTGGATTTTGTATCAGAATTATACATCTTATTTCTGTCACACAGATAACATCTACAGACTAAGTATGCCATGTTGTTGGTTACATACCAAAAGTGAAGCTGTCCGTAATATTCAGGCTACCGAATTAAGATTACGCGATGGAGCAATAGATCAACATGAAGATGTTGACGATGAGGAACATATCTCCGGGCTGAATGCAGGGAGTTCAATAAAATAGAACCAACCCAGTGAGGACTCTCATGTTGTTGATGATGCCAGGGCATAAGGATCACAGAATATGGAGTCCAGAACAATATTATTACCTAACTACAGGAGAGCGGCCAACACCGGTAACCACTGACTTTTTCCTGACTGCCCAACTGTTGGTACTTTACAGAGTGTGACTGATAAACTATGAGCCATCAAATTATGTAATAATATGTTTTATGTGCCACAATTGGCCCGTGTCTGTGGAGTCCATTTGTTTAGGAGTTCATGGGATGAATTATATTAATCATAAAATAGCATTAATGTATTTATTGTTGATTAAGTGCAACACATTTTTTAATTTGTGAATGCATTCAACCCTACATTAGATTTCGAAAATGATGAGGAATAAATAAATTGTCAATAAATCTAAAGTTTGTTTTATTTAACCGAAAGCCTATCTATCAATGGAATTAGATTTTTTTTACCTGAGATGGACCATGACAAATAAATATAATACATACATAGATATTTAGGATTTATTGTGATGTAGATCACTATTTCAGAAATTAAGGTCTGGGTGTAGTTTAACATTGTAGAACTCAGCTATTAAATATTATTAGTATTTGTATGTCAAGTAACCATGATTCAAATAATTAGTACACATGAAAACTTATTCTATTTTAGTAACAATTAAAGCTGTGTTCTAATAACCATCCAATTTCTAATTAGTAACAGAATCATAGTATGTTTGAGTGTTCAAAGTCAGTAACCTAGCAGTGGGAGTAGAGTAGCCCACCCTCAAAATAGTTTAATAAAATATACACCTACATATTGTTTTGATTAGAAAAATCATTAAGTAGTTAAGTATTCATTTTTAAGATATATTATATGATATTAATTAAATACAGTCTATGTCTGCTGTCATATCTCATTGACAGATAACCTCTAAGTATGAAAATGTTAAATAACGAATAAGATTTTTTTGTGGCCTCCTAATAGAAAAATTCTTTTTGATTTGGTTCAGGATAAGTATATTCTATGGTTCTTACATTTTTTCATTCCAAGACGCGTCAAATCTATATCAGGTAAAACTTTGTATGGAAACTTGCCATCATTCTTTGGTAAGAAATTTTGAAATTATATAAGTATAAGAACTGTGAAGTTACAAAGGATGTACTTAAACAGTGTTAACACTATTCATTTTGATAAAAGTAATAGCACACACTTTATCTATGCTTCTTTAAATAGAACAATGTTCTGTAGTGTTCTACAATTATCTAAATTGTTTACTCTGACTCATGCTTTACTGTTATTAGACATCATACAGATATACAGGATCATTTTGACATTGCGTTAATAAATGAAACCACATACTCGTGTTTGCTTTTGCTAACATTGTGCCAAAAATCATCCATGAGAAACGAATATTTTCACCAAAAATGTCAATTTTACTTTCCTGATTTTTTTGAAATTTTGTAGTTTAGTGCGAATATGGCATGTGGATGAGTGTAATTCTGACTGAAAGTGTAATGTTGCCGCTGCAACGAATCCTTCTAGAGTAGTAGTAGTGGCATTAGGGTGTGTAAACTTACAAGTTACTTTTTATTGATATTTATTTTGTTGGAACTTACACTTTTTTATTTTACATCTATGGTTAAAATGACTTAATGGAAAGTGCTATTTTCAAGGAGATAAGTATGTGGTTTCATTTAGTAACGCAATGTGAAAATGACCCTGTATACATAAATATTTTACTTTAGATGATTCTATCAAACATAATATTTACAAATAATTATATTTTATTTCATTGAACATTAAAACTACCTTCTAGAGGTTCATTTAGGTAAACCTGTATTTATGGGTGTTGATTTTTATTTAGAGATGTGACATACTCCTATACTTAAAAAATAAGCTTGTGAATTTCACATTTTTGAATATGTAAATTGTATGTGAATATATTTTACATATACGTAAATTATTGTCTTCCAAAATGAAATTCACAGAAACATATTTTGTGATGTTTCTAATAGAGAAAATGTCTATTTATTATCTCAATTGGGAACAAGCACCATCTGTGTCACATTCATTAAAATCAATTAAAGGGTCAGGTCAATTATGAGACTAAAAAAATAACCTACTATGGTTGTTTGTATGTTTTGTGGTTTGTTCACAAGTGTAAAAACAACATAACATTCATTCAGTTATACTTCCTTCACTTAAAATTGGTTTGTAATGCATTATAGATACCATTCCTAATAGTTAACAAAAGGTTGCCACACCTTTATGCTCAGAGTTAGGCAATGACACCCTAACAAATGTAAAAAAAGAATCTGTGCTTAATTAGTTAAATAATGGCATATTAAACTGATTGCGTCTTGTGATGAAGTACTGAGGCTGTGGAATCAGAAAAGCTCTGGGTTCGATTCCAATAAAAAAATGAGTAATGTAGAAAACACATTTTTTTGCATCCAGCAAGTAGTCTTTGGTATAACACACTGCATCACACCAAAAACATAACTGACATAATATACCAGGAGGGATATCTTACTTCCAGCTTTAAGGCACAATAGATTTAACAACAGCTCACCTTCCAACTGTACCATTTTGCCAGCTCTTTTCAAAGCTTTGACTGCCTCTTCGTGTGTGGCATCCTTCAGATCCTCTCCATTGACTGACAATATAGCATCACCAACATACAACTGTTCTGTGAGGTCTGCTGCCATGCCCTTAAATATTTTCGATATTAATATTGGCATATTATTCTCTATTCCACCTTTAATTGATATCCCAAGACCATTATTATCTGATTTAACCACTTGTACTATTCGTTTTTGGTTTGCGATGGCTTCCGGGACCTCTGTGAAGTCGCTGTTTGGTGTTTCGACGTTGTTATTGTTGAGAGTACCGTTGAGAGTGGTGGTCGCATCATATCCATCATCAAGGCACACACTGAAGTAATCGTCTTCCAGAGAACAATGCACCCGGTACCACACACCTCGCACCAGGGTTTCCAACAACCCAGAACGAACGCATGTTGCACTTGGACTGTCGCTGCCGCCGCTGGATGCGCCGTTTTCCACCATAATTTCTCACCACTATAATCACCAAAATATTAAATAAATAGTCCCAGAATTAATATTGGAGAATATTTGGTCCACAGATGACGTTTCGAAGTAATTTAATTCATCCCTTATTATGGCAGAAGGGTGATATAAAACTTTAAATACATCAAAGATTTCATTAAAATCACTGACAAAAATACAATCAGACAATCTTTATTTTCACAATTACTGTCCACAATCGATACGCAATTTGACGTTCCGCAATCCACTTCACAGATTACTTCCACTTGCTTTCACAGACTACTATAGCAAAGGCCAAAGAGAATTATAATACTACTTTAATAATGTAATGCTACTGTAGATGCTTGCTTCGGTTGGCTACGCAGTGTTGCCAACTATTTTTTAGCGAAACCACAATAAATAACTTTCAAACCGCTAGAAACCTCTAAAACACTGATTATCCAATGACGTTATTTTTAGGCCGCTGTACATGTATATATGTACTATGTATGTATGTATGTATGTTATGAGGACGTATGCAATTGCACAAATGGTTGATCAGTTCACCCCATTGGAACAATTTCACCCTCCAAAATTTTTTTTTTTTTTTTTTTTTTTATGGCATAGAATGACGAGACGAGCATGCCGTTAGCCTGATGGTAAGCGATACGACCGCCCATAAACAGTAGTAGCACCATACAGCACCTTGAGTTACAAAGTACTGTGTGGCATTCCACTGCGCTCGTCATCCTGAGACATAAGATGTTAAGTCTCATTATGTCCAGTAGTTACACTGGCTACAATGTCCTTCAAACCGAAACACAACAGTGCATGCACACTGCTGCTTGGCGGTAGAAATAGACATTGCAGTGGTACCCACCCAGACGGTCTCTTACATATGAGAGACCTACCACCAGTAAAGTTAAAACTGATAGGTATTATTGGCCCGAGGCGGGGGAGGGGGGGGGGATTGGATCCCACAGAAAGGGATGGTACTATAGAGGTATTAAATATGAGAGAAAGGAATAGAATGGTACTCTTGCCGTCCCGCAGTGCGTGTCGGTTTTTTCAAGGCCAGGAACTTAAGTTCCTCATATTTTGTGTTGCAAGTTTTAGATTGAAGCATTACCCTACTACTTTACCTATTAATGATACTGACTACGTGAACATATAATGCATTCATACTAATGCGACTATTGCGCATCGTCGAGGGGAAAAAGGTGCATCATATTTATATTACAATATTCGTCTCGACTTATCGTGCGGTAATGTGGGTATGTTTTAGGTAATAGGGATAGTTTCATAAAATGTACTAATAATTTAATTAATATTAAAACATTTCAATGATAATAATATTATTATAAAGGCATTAAATATAAAAAACAGGATATTTGTTTAACAAAATCTCCCGCGTGTTTGGTAAAAGTTTTTGTGGTAGTATTATCCTGTATAATACTAATCTGCTGTAAGTTAATGAGGACTTGGGTATTCCGCAGACTACTTGAATTTTGATGCTACAGCATCAGCTTAAGGTAACCCATGTCTTGAAAATACCACCAAAGTAACAGTACACCACATTTCAAATCAATCGGAGTTGTGAAAGTAGGAAATGAGCTGATTATCTTGAAACGTCTGAATAGACCTTTTAAATAATAGCTAAGAACCATCTCGATCACGTAAATTTTCAAACAAACAAAAAAAACTGCATCAAAATCGGTCCATTCGTTTCAGAGCTACGATGCTACAGATAGGCATACAGATACACAGATGCACACCTTAAACTTATAACACCTCTCTTTTTCTGTCGCTGGTTAAAAAGTGTTATTTTAATTTAAATCTGAAAATGCATTTTAAACATGCATCCAGCACCTTTGGCGCAAAAATAGCTAATATCTTTTTGGTTTCTAGAATAAAAGTTATGAGCATTATACCTTTTTGAAATCTCTATTAAACAAGGAAGTTTTTTACGCAATATGCAGTAACAGCCCGATACAATTATTTTTCATTATCGAAGTTCAATGTTGTGTAAACATACATACATACATATACACTCACGCCTTTAATCCCCGAAGGGGTAGGCAGAGGCGCAACTAGTGCACCCACTTTTCGCCGTTATTCCGTCCCATGATGTGATAGGGGGCGAGCCTATCGCCATATCGGGCACAAATTCCAGACTCCGGGCTGACACTGAATTTTTTAAAAAACCCAATATCACTGCCCGACCCGGGAATCGAACCCAAGACCTCAGCATTGCAGTCATACCGTAATACAACTACGCCACCGAGGCAGTTGTTGTTGTGTAAACAATTTTCCCAATAATAATTGTGAGGGAAAGTGTTAATTTTATCCAGGTTTTGAATGATATTTAATAATCTGATTATGAGTTATGGTAGACCCACTACTCTGTCTGTTGAGTCTGCTGCTGAAAAATTAAGAAAATATCTGATTATTTGCGCGTACAGCAACAAAACAAAGGTCAAAAAAGGGGATTTTTCGGAAAAAGTACAAAATCCTCATTATTTTGAAAATGGTGACACTTTTATAGAGGTCATTTTTTCATGTCTGGTAGAGCACCATTCAAGCTATCTCCCCTTTAAGTTGGTCCTACCATTTATGGGACACCCTGTATATACATAGGTAGGTCATAGGTATAGATTATCTTCTATTTTATGTGAACCGCCGACTGATAAGCTACATAATTCTATATCTATGTGGCCTTTGCAAAAGAAAAAAAATGCGTTCCTCTACACGAAGTTGAATATAAATCTGTAAACTTTAAAATAATAAATGCGATTCAGGAGTTTTGGCGGGAACTTGGAAGTGTCATGAGGTGCTCTTGTTTTAATTCATTATTTTGGTGATATTTAGTGTTATATTGCATAATTGTGGTGGTATATTTCCAATATAGTTCTCTTAAAGAGCTCAAATGAAGTGAATTGAAATAATTGTGCTAATCAAGTGTTTTTTTTTGTTGCTGCCACAACTCCTCGATAAAGTCTTGGTAAGGTAGCCACTGCTTTACTTCGACATACTACCACTACAGATAATAAAATAGACAAACCAAACTTGACATTGGCAAAATGTGAACACAAATGCCATTATAAAAAAAAATACGTGTGGCACTCGGAGACTGCCGCGGTAAAGCTATTGCATAGCATTTTTTATCACAAATTTTGATTGACTAAACACAAATTCGATCTTACGCTTACCACATAAAGTAGATTTTTAAACACGAGCAACGCACGTTTAGTCTTGTTATTGATAAATGTCAGAAATGCAATGGTCATCACAACCAAAGTAGAATAAAACAAAATTTGAAAAAAGGATGTTACGTTCAATTCTTTTGTACTCGTGCCGTGCCAACGCTGGGGAAATAGCTTCTACGCAATGTATTAAGGTTCATATTAGATTAGTAAGAAATGGTTTTAATGACTTTAATAAATAAAATAAATAAAAATATACTCGTTTCAAGAATTATGGCTTCTACGCATTGCATTTAAGGTTCATATTAGTAAGATAAAAAAAATGTCAGGTTATTTTCGTTACGGAATTTCTGGATTCGGCCTCCACGCTCAAGGCCCGCGATAGAAGCTATGCAATAGCTTAAAAAAAATGCGATTCAAAATCAAATAAGAATAGGAAAGGTCAATGACCGTTAGGTGTCAAATGTCAATCGAAAAGTACAAATTTTGCATAGCAAACTTATTAGCATAATATCAGTAACAATTTTTT
Source organism: Sphinx pinastri (assembly GCA_947568825.1). Lineage (NCBI taxonomy): Eukaryota > Metazoa > Arthropoda > Insecta > Lepidoptera > Sphingidae > Sphinx > Sphinx pinastri. The sequence goes on from OX387620.1 coordinate 7,294,129, forward strand.
ATTTCATTATTTAGACGTCATAACATTGCTCAAAGTCGATCCTATTCTTATTTGAATCGCATTGTACAATGAATATTTAGTACGATACATATTTTTTTTTAAATCATTCACTCGTGAACTACACATCTCTTGAACTCAATGCCAATCAGAGTAGGTAGTAGATAGTCTGTGGACTGGGACTCTAATGTTTTGTTAATTGTCATTTGTCATCTGTCTGGTCATCTGTTACATATTTACAATATTTTTAATGGAAATTCGCACATTAGTTCTTCGTAAAATCCTCATTTTTGTTTACCTTATTAAATAAACTAAATTTAACAATGGAAATGTGTAGAGCATGTTTATCAACGGTTAATGAAATGATCCAGTTCAATGAAGTCTTTATTGAAAAATACAATTTGTTGACCAATCTTAATGTTAGTATTGTAAATAGCGAATATGCGTGTTTTTAATTAAGAATTTTACAACAAGTAAAGTTTTTTAGGTTTCACTGACGGATGGCATGCCGCAGTTTACTTGTCGCAATTGTTTGGAAACTGTAAATCTATTCATAGAGTTCAGAGAGAAATCTACATCATCTGAAACTACATTAAGGCAGATATATGCAGTAAGTTGTAAAACATGTCACTAGAGAATGATTGGGACTATCCTAAAAGCTTCAATCAATTTTTCTCTAATAATGAACAGATAGGATCTTTAAAAATATCTCAACGTTGTAGTTTCATACAATTAAACATGTGCATAGGTTCCCTTTTTTCAGGTGTTATAAGTTTAGGATGTGTATCTGTATGTCTATCTGTGGCATCGTAGCTCTCAAACGAATGGACCAATCAGCAGCATCAAGTAGTCTGCGGGATACCCAACTCCTTAACAACTTATAGCAGATATAGCGTGTTTGGGCTCATAAGGATGGTCTCATCAAGTAGGTGTTAGTTAGTTGATTATCAAGGCCCCATGATGGAGAACAAAATAATTTAAATAGTTTGAAATAAAAATTAAAATAACCCCTGACACAAAAATCTCTAAAAAGTAAAATAATAAAAGTGTCTTTGTCGTTTAAGTACCTAGTAATATTTGAGCCAAGCGTCCTCACGTCGGGGGATTGAATTCCTGACCAGGGAGACAAAAATACTTCTTTAGCGGTCTGCCGACTCGATGACGCTTGGGTCAAAATATTACTAGGTACTTAAACGACAAAGACACTTTTATTATTTTACTTTTTAGAGATTTTTGTCTGTAGTATGTTGGCTTCCCCAGGTATACTTTCCAAGAGTTATGCCAAGATGGAAGAGACTCGCATAAATGTAACAAACTTCCACTAATAAATATTATTCTACATACATAAGTAAACATGATTTAGCATATTATCTGAAAAAATGCTAAGCTAAAATAACAATGTAGTTGAGCTGCAGACAATACGCATACTCATGTCTTTTATCCCCGAAGGGGTAGGCAGAGGCGCAACTAGTGCACCCAGTTTTCGCTGTGCATATTCCGTCCCATGACGTGATAGAGGGCGAGCCTATCGCCATATCGGGCACAAATTCCAGACTCCGGGCTGATACTGAATAGAAAAATCCAATATCACTTTGCCGACCCGGTGATTGAACCCGAGACCTCAGTATTGCAGTCGTACTGTAATAAAACTACCCCACCGAGGCAGAGAATTACATCAGTGTAAAATAGTATACTGCTCCAATGGCATAGTTTTCACTGCATGTGCTGTACAACCATAGATCTGTGGTCCCGGAATGAAATCTCAAGTTGAGCAAAGTTATATTGGATTTTTCCACTCAGTATCAGCCCAGAGTCTGGAATTGGTGCCCAATACGGCAATAGACTCAACTTCTCACACATTATGGGACACAACTGAAAGCAACTAGTGGAGTCCCTGGTTGCACCTCTGCCAAACCCTGGAGATACAAGTTGTGATGTCATATTCACTAATATTATAAACGCGAAAGTTTGTTAGAATGTATGGATATATGTATGTATGTTTGTTACTCTGTCACGCAAAAACTTCTGAACGCATTTCGATGAAATTTGGCACACGGGTAGATCATGTCCTGGATTAACACATAGGCTACTTTTTATCCCGAGAAAATATAAAGCGGGACTTTCATCCCAGGAAAACTTATTCACGCAGGCAGAGCTGCGGGCAAAGTAAGTAATTATAAGTAGATTAAACTAATATACATTTTTTTTTATTGATCAGGGTGTCAAAAAAGAAAACTACCAACAAAATATTAATGATGTTATTAATGGAGATATAATAAAAAAAGAAATCATAGATGAATTAAAAAACGAAGATTCAATATCAAATGATGAATATGAACTGCCTGGAGACTATCAGTATCTTCTGGAACTTAAACCTACCCCTATAAATCCTAAAGGTATTTTTGTGTTAACATTATGGATCCAAAAAATTGACATAATAAATAAGCAGACAAATTATTTGCTTGCTTTTTATTAATAAAAAATTATCACTATAGAAGTCAAAGATTACTACATCAAGTCAAGGTATATGCAATGTGTATATGTACAGTCAGCCACATAAGTAGCTGAACAAATTCAAAACTACAAATTGCCTAAAAACTTTTGTATCCTTACGAATTTATTACTCTGCACAAAAATAAAACATAAGCGATTTACTTCACTCCACACAAAGAAGAAAAAACAACAAACTAAACGCGTATGGGCGATCTGAAATTTTGATTTTGTTCAGCTACTTATGTGGCTGACTGTACATATTATGTTATGTTTCGCCTTAAAAAATAAACATTTCTATTACATTAAAAAAATCTAGATTAACATGTGAACAGTTTTAAACAAGAAAACATGCGAAATGTATAAGTAAAATATTTTTACTTTAACAATATTCACATCTTTTATCTTATTATCATAGTGCCTTCGAGTACTGTTACAATTGTGTTTTATTTACATATTTTTAACAGAAGCAAGCACATTAAAAGTCTATTCAAGCAATAGCTAAAAGAAAAAGCGAAAAAGGTGTTTATATATCTAATTTCCATTACAAAATTAATTTCAGAATCAATACCAAGGAGGTGTAAAAAAGAAATTAAAGTTAATAAGATTTTGGAAAACAAACCCAAAATAAAAGGTTCCACTAAAATAAAGGAGGAGGATGGCACAAAATTGTTTTGTGGTATGTAATATAAGGTAGATTAGACATAATAATAATGTATATTATATAGTAGACCAATAATTGATTTGCATTTTAAAATATATTCACAGCATAGATATAGAATTATATAGATTATCAGTTGGCGTGTTCACATGAAATAGAAGATAATCTATACCTATTACACACCTATACACCATAATGCTACCACATAAAGACTTTAACCAAACATATGGGAGATTTTGTTCAACGAATATCCTGTTTTTTTATATTTAATTCCTTTATAATATTGTTATTATTGAGATATTTTAGTATTACATAATTAAATTATTTGTACATATTATAAAACAATACCTATTACCTAAAACATGCCTACATTCCCGCGCGATAAGTCGAGACGAATATTACAAATATGATGCACGTTTTTCCACTTTGCATGTTAAGTGCAATATTTTTTTATCATGAGCAGTAATAAGAAAGAAAGAAAGAAAGAAAGAAAGAAGTTTATTATTGGTACAATATTGCACACGGAAAACAAAACACATCTCATATTATAAACTAAAAAATAAAATAAAAAGCAATTATTGCACCAACAATGGGCCTCCCAAATAAAGCAGGCTCATGGGTCGATATCTTGATTTAGTTTGTTTTCTTAATAACAGTTTTAATATTTTAGGTATATGTACCAAAATGTTTGAAAATAATGATGAACTAAAACATCATTTGGAAAGTCACAAGAATAGCAAGCATTGCCAACAATGTGATGAAATGTTTGACGGTTGGTCACAACTACTGGGCCACAGACTGATACACATACCCACAAAACAAAAACGATGTCATATATGCATGAAGAGATTTGTGTCCTGCGTATATCTTGAATATCATTACCGTAATCAACATGTAAAGGAAGAAGTAAGTTTAAGTGTGATAAATGGAGTGATTAGGGATGAATTAACTAATGTTAATGCTTGATTAAAGTGAGTATAGACTAGAGCAGCGATTCCTAAATGGTGGTCCGCGGGACCCTGGGGTTCTGTAGAAGGGTCACAGGGGTTCCGTGTTGTATCGTTGATTTAAATAAAACGTCCGTGCAAGACTCATAAACGCGTAAAATAAAAATATTCAAACTACAAGGTAAACACTTTAATTATCGAAATAGCCAGCTAGGGTTCCGTAAAAAAGTATGACCAATTAGGGTTCTAGGGCCAAATAAAATTGGGAACCCCTGGACTAGAGCATTACAGTCAAGTGTAATGTTGGTGGAATACAAGCAATAGCTCAGTTTCCAAAAGCATTTCCACACCATTCCTGTGAATGCTCGTCGCTGCGTTCGACGTAATTCTCGAGGCAAGTCAGCATAACCTGTAGCATTTCTTTCTACTTTGAGTACCTCGCTCCACGTCGCCTGCGCTCATTTGCTCGAAAAAACTATACACCAATACGCTTATTGGTTATTAAAATCAGGTTGTAACAAAGCATTAACCGTCATGTCTGAAATGCGGCTTCATAAAATTTAAAAACGGTGAATGCTGGATGTTCTGTTACAAGTAAATGCTCTAGTCTATCAATGCCTTTAAAATTTAATTATCAATCAGATAAGAGTGAGTTTATCTGTATGATAAATTTGACTGCCTTGGTGGCGTAGTTGTATTACGGTACGACTGCAGTGCTGAGGTCTCTGGTTCGATCCGCGGGTCGGGCAAAGTGATATTGGATTTTTTTATTTAGTATCAGCCCGGAGTCTGGAATTTGTGCCCGATATGGCGATAGACTCGCTCCCTATCACATCATGGGACGGAATACGCACGGCGAAAACTGGGTGCATTAATTGCGCCTCTGCAACTTGCCCTTCGGGGATAAAAAGCGTAAGTGTGTGTATGTGTATTAATTTGATATAAACATTGTGCTGCATTACGCTGCATCCCCATTCATTCCATTATACAGTATATACCTAGATAATTAATGACGCGTCTGAACTGAGATAAATTATAACATAGTCTTTACGAAAAATGTGTCACGAAAATGTAATCCACTTTCCTTTTAGTCAAGTAAAGTCTTCGATAGCCTTGTTTCCATAATCTTATTTCTTACTAATATCACAGAATACTGAATAGCTAATATTATAAGTGTGATAGTTTGTAAATATGTTTGGATGTATGTTAGTTCAAGTAAACACAGAAACTACTGAACTCCCGTGGGAAATAATGACATTGTTAATCAGATTTTTTAAATAGATGGCACTGCTCTCGTAGCGTGTGGAGTTTTGTAGCGCGAAAGACTTTTCGCGTGGGCGAAGCCACACTTATTAATTATGTCTTCTGTTTTTAATGTAACTTTAATGTATTTCTGTGTATGAAACTAAATTTAGTAGGTATGTATTACATACCATTCATAAATAAATATGATTGTTACAGGAATGAGGGTAGAATTAACAAGGAAATTATTTCATATTGAGTGTTCTTGGTTATTTTAATAATCTATTTATATGCATACATTACGTTACACTAAATTATGTTTTGTTTTAGGGCACTAAACTACGATGCAAGCAATGTAATACATTTTATGACAATCCCAGAAAGTTCAAAAAACACATTTGGTCAATACACGGTGATAAGAATTATATATGTGATTACTGCTCTAAAAGGTAAATTAAACATTGAAATAAAACTATTTTCGGACTTTATCGCTTATTTTTTAAATTATATTTGCTCCTGACGCGACGTTTCGTAAACTTTAGTTATATTTTTTATGTACAGTCAGCAGCATAAATATCTGTACAAAATCAAAATTTCAAATCGCCTATACGCGTTAAGTTAAACTGAAATATTTTTTTCTTCGTTTTAAGTAAAGTAAATACCTTTTATTTTATTTTTATGAAGAGAAAAACAAGATTAGTAAGAACACAAAAGTATGTAGGCAATTTGAAATTTTGAATTTGTTCATCTACTTATGCTCCTGACTGTACACCTCATCATATATTTTATTGTTAACTAAGATAAGTTAAAACAAAAAAGAAATATCCCTCATGCGGCTCATTATTCAAGTTGTAATCTGTATTATGGCAGCCCAAGATACAAGCGCAGCTTAGTTTGGGTGCCACTATAGTTCGGACAAACTAAGATGGCCGGTATGACAATTCAATTTTTTTCAATTGAAATAAATAAATAAAGTTCAATGTCTAACATTCACGCAAACACAATAAATCATCAGGTAAATTAAAATGTTTGAGAGGTAAGAAAGTCTTAATTTTAATCTTTATTGGTGGATCTGAAAACCCCTACAAGAATCACATAGGTATCAGGAGGTAATTATCAATATTATTCAAATCCATTTCACGCGAAATTGAGAACAGAGAACTTTTCTATGCAGTCGTAATGTGTCATGAAAGTAAGGTTAGTATTTTTTATTATTCTTTAGAGCTTAAGGCTAGATTTGGCTAGTTTTTAACGTTATAAGGCAATAAAGAAGTCGGTAAAGAAAAATGTCATGTACTTACTTTATAGTCAATGAATTTGGATTTGATTACTATTGAAATTACCTCCTGATATATCGTCTGTATCAGTACGACCCGTACTTGTTTAGTTTTGTTGTTCAATGTTTTTTTTCTTGGGTAGGCGATCCTGCAGTCAACACCGGGGGAAACCTGCTAATGGGATACTGGAGTCCCCCGGCTTGACGACTGCAGGGGCCTGGGAAGGAAGTGGAGAGGAGTATGGATGGGAAGGTGGGGGAAGGGAGGAAGGTTCGCAGGATGGGCGGAGAGAGAGGATGCCAGGAAATGTTCGCGGGCCCTTTTAGGCCTCAATGTGTTTTACAACCAAGAGGTATACACACTGAACTGTGTGCCTCGGCCCGCGACTAATGTCCCCCCGCGCATGGGCGTGCATTGGGTGTGAAGACCCAAAGCACAAGAATTGCCTCGGGGGGGGTGTTGTTCAATGTTTTAGAATGTGCTACAACTGCCCGTGAACAGTAATGACACTAACACATCCGGAATTCAAACTCCCTTTTATAGTTTGTTGGGACATTCAAATTTGGATTCATTTGTGTTGTGTGACTGCATCGGTAGCGTAGTTGTATTGCGGTACGACTGCAGTGCTGAGGTCTCGGGTTTGATCCCGGATCGGGCAGTGATATTGGTTTTTTCTACTTAGTATCAGCCCGGAGTCTGGAATTTGTGCCCGATATGCCCACTATCACATCATGAGACGGAATAAGCACGAAAAGTGTGTGCACTAGTTGCGCCCCTAGGGTCATTCGGCCTAAAAGTACGCACTTTTTTTTCGCTCGTCTACACAGTCAAAAATATTGTGTCTTGAAAAAAGTTTTAACACTCTATGTAAAGTAAATTTATTCTATTTTCATTATTTAATGAGTTTTTGTACATTGCTTCATTGTTTTTTATGCAATACATGTTTAAGTGCATCGGGAGAAATTCGAACTATTGACCCGTTATGTCGGTAAAACTACGCAGAGTGTTTAATGAGAATATTTTTTTTCTGTACAAGGACTAAAAATCTTTACAAATAATATTCGACTTAATTGCAGCTTAAAGAAGAAAAAACTGTGCGTTCATTGTAATGAAGTTATAACAGGGTGCGTACTTCTATCCTCGTACTCTTACCCAAACAGGGAATATTTTAAACAATCACACGTTGGTTGAGACGGATTTATTTTCTAGGACAGAATTAATAACTAAAATAAATACTATATAATCATGTAAACTTAACATAATTAACGGACTTTTGTAAACTAATGCACCGTCTAGGCATACACTTTTTTCCCAGCACAAAATATTGGTAACTAATCAACAAAATCACGTTGATCACCGTTTTTCACTAAACAAGTGAGGCTTGGTAAAATAGCTTGTGGCTCTGACATCGTGCCTGACGCGCCCCTGATCTAGCCGAAAAAGTGTCTGAGCCCCATCAATAGGTTCCGAGATATTGACCATGCGAATTTTTACCCACTGCGTGCTGTTGCCCCGAATGACCCTATAGGGATAAAAGGCGTGAGTGTATGTTGTGGTATAAGCAATTTAGCAGTAATGTAACTCGGGAAAAGTTTTTAATTATCTATACGCATGCTCACGCCTTTTATCCCCGAAGGGGTAGGCAGAGGCGCAACTAGTGCACGCACTTTTCGCCAAGCGTATTCCGTCCCATGATGTGATAGGGGGCGAGCCTATCGCCATATCGGGCACAAATTCCAAACTCCGGGCTGATACTGAATAGAAAAATCCAATATCACTTTGCCCGACCAGACCTCAGCCTTGCAGTCGTACCGTAATACAACTACGCCACCGAGGCAGGCAAATTATCTATACCTAATCATATTTTGATTTATTCCAGATACCACAGCAAGTCTGTATTAAGAAAGCATATATTTGTTCACATGGGCACTAAACTTTATATTTGTGACATATGTGGTTTTAAATCTAACTTCATTGGTGGTTTGAAAGTAAGTTCCTACAATATGTTAAACTTGGTTCAGTCTGTGTATGTCTAGTTTTAAACAGGCCGGCATAATTGTGTTGACTGGCGAAGGATTATAATCATCTTACTCATGGTAGGTCTCTCATATGTAAGAGTCCATCTGGGTGGGTACCACCGCAATGTCTATTTCTACCGCCAGAAGTGTGCATGCACTGTTGTGTTTCGGTTTGAAGGACATTGTAGCCAGTGTAACTACTGGACATAATGAGACTTAACATCTTATGTCTCAGGATGACGAGCGTAGTGGAATGCCACACAGTACTTTGTAACTCACGGTGTTGTATGGTGTTACTACTGTTTGGGCGGTCGTATCGCTTACCATCAGGCGAACGGCATGCTCGTCTCGTCATTTAATCCACAAAAAAAAAAAAACTCACTTCAGTCTATGTTCTATCTAAGCGCCACTCCACTTACCGATGGTAGGTGGAGTGGCACCATCGGGTGCAATGGAGACACCTTGACATACACATCAAAAACATTGAAAACATATCACAGACATTTATATAACACTAGCGGCCCCGGCAGATGTTGTCCTGCCCTAAAAAGGAAATAAAATCCTAGAACCCGAGTACAGCGCTATATACCGGATCCAATTGTAAATCTAAACCATTTTAGAATCCACCTGAAGACACAAAAAAAATAATTAAAATCGGTCGAGCCGTTTAGGAGTTCAGTGACATACACACGCACAGAAGAAATATATAATATATAAAGATTTGCATAAAATTTAATTATTAATCATCATCCCACTATTATTAAAATCTGAAAATCTCGATTTTAATGGAACACTTGTTTTTAAAATCATGTTGGAAAACAGGCAAATGTAGCAAGCCAGTGAGCTATGGCCCCATAACTTCACGAAGATTGCAAGCCTGTTGATTTCTATATTACTTTATGCTTTTACAGGATCATAAAATAAGAAGGCATACTGCAACCAAAGTGTGTTGCAAAATCTGTCATAGACCATTTAAAAATCAACAGGATCACGATAAACATAAATGTCAAAAGAAAATTGTGATGTGCCCAGTTTGTGGCTTACAGTTCAGTAGGAACATGAAGGTATGATATACATTTATTATTGTCACATAAATTGTATTATAGTTTGTAAGTTTTAATGTGGATTTGGCTTTTCAGTTGGGATTTTAAATATGCTCAAATTTAAATTTCAGTATATCATAAATAGAAAAAGTATATCAAGATTACTCTCTATATTTCAGTTATCAAGACACATGAATGTTCATACCAACATACCGAAATACGAATGCAACCGATGCCCTGCTAAATTTAAATCTAATCACGCACTGAAGGCACATCAAGACCGCCATGACGGCAACCGGACGAAGCATTGTGAATTCTGTCCGGCCAAGTTTTACACGGGATCCAGTCTTATAAAACATCGTCGGATACACACAGGTAATAGCTTTAAAAATATCCTGTTATTATTTATATAGTAGACAGTCATTGGTCTAGTGGCTCGGGCTGTCATGGACATTCTGAGTTGGGTTCTGAGGTGGATCAAGAAAAAATTGCGAGATTTTCGATTTTATTGAAATATATAAAAAAAGCAATATAATGACAGTGGCAGTATGTAAAAGTTGTGGTTTATAAACACCTAGGTGTTGCTTGCGGCTTCGCCCGGGTGAAGGTTTTCCCGTTACATAAGTCCATCAAACACACAATGACGCCAGCGCCACCTACTTAAACAATCAGATTAAAAATATCCATTATTTCCCATGGGAGCAAATTGCCGGGATAAAAGTAGCCGATGTGTTAATTCAGGACATGACCTACCCGTACGCCAAATTTCATCCAAATCCATTTAGTTGTTTGCTTCATTTTCACAAACTTTCACATGTATAATATTATAAGAAGTAAGATATCGTTTATGAAGGATGGAAATAATAAATAACTGATTTTTTCAGGTGAAAAACCTTACGTGTGCAAGGTCTGTAGCAAAGGCTTCACTGGTAATCACAATTTAAAAGTTCACATGAAGGTCCACGGGGAATATAATTTAATTAACAAAAGAAACAAAGAGCCAGATTCAAATGAAGTTATTTCTATTTGTTAGAGTTTACTGTTGTTACCAATTGACATTTTAATTTTACGCATAAGGAAATAAATATATGGTTAAAAAAAAATCAAAATGGTTTATTTTAGAAATGCAATTTACATGTAATTACAAAACTAGCTGTATCACATACAAAAAAGTCTTTGGCAAGGTACGGAAATTCTAGTTACTAAAGTTCATAAACATTAAAGTAATTAATAAATCATAGCATGAATATGTACTTTTACTTAAAGCAATACTAAACTTATAAAGCATTTAAATATTCTGTAGCAAACGCTAATAACAAAGTGTCATTGTTTTTATAATAGTAATAAACAGTAGGTAATAATATCTTAACCCAATAATTGTTATGGTAATTTGAATTTAGGCAAGATTTCTTCAAACAAATACTAAGGGCGGTATTAGTAAATCAATCTCAAGTTTGAGTTAAATCTCAAGTAGACATAATGTATTGAACTATCAATACTTGAGATGTAACTCAAACTTGAGATTGATTTATTAATACTGCCCTAAGATGTATTCACCAGCCTTGTTCTTGAAACGCAAACACCTACCCCACTTACAACTTCCTACATTTTGTGGCGTTTCGTGGTGGACTATGTATGGTAATACCATACATAGCTTTAGTTAGAAGGGCAAAATATTACAAATCCCACATACTATTTATAGTAGGTATATAGATGTTTACATTTCTTTAACTAGGTTGGTATAAGCAGCTTGCACGCTCTTAAGTCATTTCCTCAGTTTTTGAGTGACATGGGACGGTATTAATAAATCAATCTCAAGTTTGAGTTACATCTCAAGTAGACATAATGTATGGAATATTAATGCCCATGGTGGGGGTACGCGAGATAGGGTGAAGGGTACTCCTTTGACACATTCCCACAACTCCCATTCCCTCCCCTCTGCCTCACGCTCCACCACCGCGCACCACACTTGGCGTATTTGAGCAAATATTTGCGTTATTTGGTCAATCCAACATCAATTTTGTACATAAAAACACAAAGTTAATTGCAATTTGCAACGCATTGCCGAAAAGGAGCTTTATGACAAATACTCCAAATGTAGTGCTGACATGACACGCAGACTATTGTTTATTTATATAAAGATATGTACCAAATCTAACTGTATAATTTTAATAATAGATAAAATCAGTCTCAGAGAATTATAATAGCAACCTTGAAACATTAAACCAACATAATAGCCCGATACTTTCCAACTGTAAAATAAATCATATGTAATATAAGAACATAAATACGTAATAATCAAAAAAGACTAACCAAAACTTACTATATCTTCAATGTAGTATCAACTGTTTCTATACAATCGAAAAGTGCAATTTATACAATACAAAAATTCCACTTATATATCTATCATTGCATAATAAACCCAAACCTTCGAACTAATCATTTACAAAACTTATATTTTATCAAGCTATTTATACTTGTTTACAAGGGTGTCATTATATCAGAGGAAATCAACTGGCAGTGTTGAGTCTTGTATTGTATAGGCTGATAGCAACCAATAGATGCCCGTTGGCAATAACACCATTACACCTAAGTTCTTAAATTAATTTACGACACAAATCATGTTAACCTTACAACTAAAGGCTCAATACTAATAATTATCAAACATTACAATCAAATCAAAGTAACCTATCCTATATTTAGATTTTTAAACGTAAATCATACTTTAAAATTAAATAAGTCAAAACAAATACTTTGCTATGAAGTGTGTATAACAAAACCAATTTTAAGGTGATGTTTCATGAATTTAATATACATAACTGTTATAACACAACCTCATACAATTGAATTTATCATTCATTGAAATACAATTACTCTTACGTGGGCACACTCTATTGCATTTGCCCCTGAACTAAAAAATCATTTGGACTTTTGGACCATTGAGCTATCTATAATTTATATTTCATTGCTGTGCTGTGTGTTGGGTATTCTAACAACGAATTCTTTTGTTCCCATAACATTTTTGTCACTATCTATAAGTGAACCAGAACTATGTTTTTTTGTCTTAGGAGCTAAAGGGGGCATTTCACTACATGTAGAGCAATTGTCATCGGTTGCTTTTGAACTAGACCCAACAGTGCTGAATTTCTTTAGGCTTCCCGTGGCTAGAGAGCCATTGGATGATGAGCAATGAGCAGGCAATAAAGGTACTCGTTCTTGCAAATCCCGACTGGAACCTGAAGGTCTGTGGCCGCAAGTACTCGCACTAGAATCTGATGGTGCCACGTCAGGGCATCCATTTATTTGTATCCATTCTTGTATTCTGAAATATACAAATACATACACATAGCATCATGAATTTTTCCTTTTAAGGGTTGGCAGAGATGTAACATAGCTAAATTTCGCCAGCTGTGATTCCTATCACAGCCGGCGAAATTTAAAAAAAAATTAATAAAAAATTTATTAATTAAAATTTAGTATCGAGTATTCCTCCTGGGTAGCCCATTGTCAACTACTACATTATAGATTTCAGGCTGATAGTGAGTAGAAAATGTCATTGTCAATCTGACCAAGCATTCAATCTGAGACCCCAACACCAAAGCCATACTGTGTATGCAGTACAACTACAGCCCCCAGCGGTCAAATCCTTAAACATTATGAAATAACAGGACTACAAACATGTAGTGAATTTAATTTCAGTCTAGTTTCTATACCTGTTGACAATTTCTTCAAAGTTAGGTCTGCGATGCGGCGTGTGCTTCCAGCAGTCCCTCATGAGCGCGTACATCGGCGGCGGGCACGCGGCCGGCGCGGCCAGCAGCTCGCCCCCGCGCACCATTGATATCACTTCTTGATTGCTATATCTACAAATCAGATAAATGAAAAATCTTGTCACTTTTGCTGTTATCATCTGACCCAGTTGCATTTGATAAAAAAAATATTGTTTATGGACAAAAAATAGACATTAGCCTAAAAATATTTTAAGGTGATAAAAATAACTAACCCATAATAAGGCTGTAATCCATAACTATAAATTTCCCAAAGAACAACTCCATATGACCAAATATCACTCTCGGTAGTGAATTTTCCATAAAGAATAGATTCAGGTGGCATCCATCTCACTGGTAGTAAGCTTTTAGATTGAACCTATAATCACAGTTATCATAAATTAATTAAATTTCTATTTTCCAAATATAGATTTAAAAAACCAAATTAAAATATCTTACTCTGTAATAATCTGAACTATAAATATCTCTTGACAAGCCAAAATCAGATATCTTAACAATAAAATCATCAGACACCAAACAGTTTCTGGCTGCCAAATCTCTGTGGACGTAATGATGGGAGGCCAAATATTGCATGCCAGATGCAATGTTGTGTGCAATGTTTAACAGCCTCATGGGAGGCAACCCTTTCCCAGATGGAGGAGCTCTTCCCATTAAAAACTCATGTAAATCACCCCTAGCCATGAATTCAAACAACATACATAATGGTTCTTCTCTTAGAGCCACACCAACTATGCAAACTATATTCTCATGATTCAGTTCCGATATCAAATCAATTTCCCTCCTAAAATCAGCTTGAGTTTTTGCAGAAGCATTCTCTTTCAAAGCTTTGACAGCAACAAATTGTGTCTCTCCATTATTTTTCAATGCTCCTTTATAAACTTTGCCGAAAGCACCTTCACCCAATTCCTCTAAAAACTTAATTTGTGATAAAGAATACTGTGGTATTCTCAATAATGCATTACCTCGAGTGGGTCTGGTAAGATGTGGCTGATTGTTCATATTATTGGTAAGTAAATCTGTCATCTCTATGGGTGAATTGAGTCTAGAATTTCCATAGATATTTTTATCAGCATTGGGTAGGTTAATATCTCTGATAGCAGCCGCATTGCTCTTATTCTTGTGTCGATAAACAAGACAAATAATGAAACATGCAATGGTTGCAATAATGAGGACCAAAATAACAACAATGTATATCCATATTTTGTGTGCACATTTTGGTATGTCACACAATTGCTTCTCAATTTTTCCCTCCTTTTCCACCACACACCAAGGTTGTTCTTTCATTCCTCCTGGGTTTCTACAGTAGCTATGCTTGCCAGCAAGTTCTGGGTATGACATTCTTATATGCAGTTGCTTCGACCACTCAATACATGGAATCCCATTGGTTGTTACATTCACTTTACCCAAATAGCCAATGCCATTTTCCCAATAGCATTCATCGTCAGAAAGCAATAAAGCTCCAATATCTATTTTAAGACAGTCAGGATCATTTTCAGGCAAGTCTTGGCATTCTTCTAGAGTCAACTGTTGTCCAATGTGAGGATGTCTCTTAGCTATAGCATATTCCGTCTGACACAATTCATTCTCTAAGATCTCACAATCTTGTTTACAAACACGTCTAAGAACTGTGGCATTGTAACGGTAATTAAACATCTCATTTGTAACATTACTACTTTTAACATATACATTAGGTAATGTACCATTAGGTAAATTCTCAAAGACTACTGGAGGCACATCTTCTGTTTTATTATTTGCATCAGGGAGAAACAAGAATATGTTTTTGGCATCTTTGAAAAAATTTACATTAGTGGTGTAAGGATCCCTGCAAATTGGAAAAGTGGAATAACAAAGGCTGGGAAGTGCATACCTCTCACAGTGAGCACTAATCTCAGTTGAGAATTTTGTCACCTGTATTGCAGTTTTGAGTTTATCTTCAAGAATGTGCTGTGTTGTATCATAAGGAATGTAAACTATTTTACCTTTAAGGTGAGCTGCACACACTTCTCCTGTATATTCCTGACAAATTGGCTCAAGTTTTTGAGGAAGGGAAGAATTTTGTGCAGTTGTCATAGTCAGGTTTTGTGCTTTTATATTCTCGGAAATTAAATCAGGTGTAGTTTTCAAATTGACCACTAGTTCATTTACAAAGTCTTCGTTAGGGAAGACAGAGGGATAAGTTGGTATCTCCATAGCATCTTCAACCTTTAACTGTGAAGTTTGTTTCCTTTCAAAGGTTTTCTTTATCACACATGTGTAATTGCCTTCGTCCTCAACATCTACATCTTTTATCCTAAGATTTGTGCCTATTGTTCCGTTTTTCTTATCGATTTTCGTGGTTATTTTTGTTTTAGTGGATTCTACTATGTTTTTATCATTCTTTAACCAATATACTTTAACGTTTTTCAAGAGAGTCTGTTGTATATGTTCAGGCGGTAGTTCTGTTGAGAAAGTTTCGCTTCCTCCTTTGTTTTTTGTATATTTCTCAACTTTTGTGTATTTCATATAAGCCTCGCACTTAAAACGAACATCAGTGCCTGCGGGTCGCTTTATCACCGGCGGCGGCGTCTTAAAGAAGTATATGTCAAGCGTTATGTTCCATATTTTCTGTTCGGATGTAGAATTCACTTTCAACGTTGGTATAGAATCTGTTTTATCACTAATCGTCGACTTGCTTTCACATAAACAGAAGCACAAAACAATAAGTACACAAACGAATTTCATGACTATAGCGTCCCATAACACCTTTCTATAACTAAACGTAGTGTTGACTTTCTAAACTCCACTCATTAGCACACATTCAATTCACACACATCTCAGTTTTTCATGTAATCAGACATTTAATTTACTATATTTTCTCAGAATTCCTGCTGTTCGATCGAATGATTTGACCATAGTGTTCCGTAGATTTGACAACTGAACGCTGAGAACGAATGAACAAAATCTTTTCAAACATCCGGCTGTACCTCAAGCTGGCTTGTCAAGTTACGGTCATTATGCTGGTGATTCTTGTTATGCATACTCCAAGGATCTTATACCAAAACTCACGCCTATTGTTCCCGGAGGGATAGGCAGAGGAGCAACTAGTGCACCCACTTTTCGCCGTGGGTATTCCGTCCCACGAAGTGATAGGGGGCGAGCCTATCACCATATGGGGCACAAGTTCCAGACTCCGAGTCGTATCGTATTACAACTACGCCAATGAGGCAGTCATTATTTTTAGTGTTATAAGAAATCGAATGCGCCCTTAATGCATCCGCTTGGTACACCTCGTCTCCGCACAACAGCCAACCGCTCTGGCTTCGTAGATTACCACCGTGGTAATCTTAGGGGGTGGAGAACGGGACTACTCATAGGACACTATTACTTACTCTAGGAGGGGCTACTGCCCACGGGCCAGGAACACGTGCTTTGAGGGTTTAGCGATTGCAAGGGCCAATTCTACGCGGTAATCGGCTAAAAAGGCCTCGCGAAGATTGCTGTCCAGAGCAGTGGCGTAGTAAGGGGGGGGGGGGCGCACTGGATGTCACTCTTTTTGGGGTGACTCAACTTCAAGAACAAAAAATAAAACATTAAGAAAAAAAGGCTAGCACCGCTGTCTTTTTCGGGGATTTCCCCAAAAGCATTAGCTCAAGTCTATGTATAATTCGGCAATTCCCCCAAAAGCGCACGACGAGGCAATACAAAAATATATAAATGTTGAAGAAGTTATTTCCGAGTTTGCAGCTGTCAAACTTTGAGTATTTAACCAATGGAGATGATATGGCAATAATGTTCTTGTAAATTTAAAGCTTCACTGGTCGCCTATTACACAATACCAGCAAAAATCACAATTTCTGCGGAGCACCGCTTAATGTCATTATCGTATAATGTAATGACAGCAACCGCAAGTCACATAGGTTTTGTCCTGTGCAGCTATCTTAGTTCAACAAGATACCCCGGGGCCGTCTCGTATGCGCCGAAGAAGGCCACCGCGGGTTTTGGTTGGTATGCCAGTGTAGGGTGTACATAGTGTTAGGGACTCGGTCCAGTGCTCGCTCGGATGATGCTATACTCCCGAGTGTCGACATTGGACCGTAAGACTGTGTGAAACCAACATAACCGTTCTACTCACCCCCCAGTGGTGGTAGCGATAACGCGTTTTTTCCCCGCGAAAAAAATATAAAAATAAGTCACATAGGTTTTAAAAAAAGTTTATGACCAACTGCGCATGCATGACCAACGAAGGGTTCGCCTGGTCATTTCATCTCCTTTGGTTAAATACTCAAAGCTCCAAGTCGCCTAAGCGTTGACGTCTTACGGCTTTTTAATTTTAACCTTTGAGTCAAAGATTTTAACACGCATCGTGTATTGCTACAGTGTGCGAGCTACACACAAACTTACGTGTAACGTAAGTAAACAGTCGAAATATAACATTGTTGTTTATGATCAACTCCGCTTATAACACGGCTCGCTAGTAGGTACCCACGTCTTTCAGGCGGTTACTGAAACTATGCCGCTTTGTAGCAAAATCCATCTTATTAGGTAGTACATTTCCGATTCTATGGTATTTCTTATATTTATTTATTACTAGGTTTTGCCCGCGGCTCCGCCCGCGTAAATGAGTTTTCCCGCGATAAAAGTCCTGCTTTATATTTCCCGGGATAAAAAGTAGCTTATGTGTTAATTCAAGATATAATCTACCCGTGTGCCAAATTTCATCGAAATCCGTTCAGTAGTTTTTGCGTGAAAGAGTAACAAACATCCATACATCCATATTTACAAACTTTCGCGTTTATGATATTAGTAGGATTTATCCATTAATAGTTCTTTTCTTGTTTTTGTTTTTTTTTCATTAATGGTCATTCTTCTTCAAGTGCCTCTTTAATGTTGAAGGTTGACCGTCAGCTTCTTTATTCCTCCTTGTTATTGGCCAGGCGGAACAGGTATTCAACGGAGGTGATACCGGTCCACTCCCGGATGTTTCTCAGCCACAATTTTTCCTTCACCCAGTGCGTTTCTTCACCTCTACCTTAATGGTCATGACGGTCTAAAAAATTTTTGTATTATATTGTTGAAATAAAGAAAAACTGTGCTAGATAAAAAAATTGCACAATTTGAGACAGTTTGGCAGATGTGACTCCTCCTTTTCGTCCAAAATCGTAGTTGAAAGTAATCTTAAACTGATAATTATATAACTGGGATCCCTCAAATGAAAAGTGACTGAAAGCAAAAAGAGTTTTATTCACATATATTTTATTCTTATTATAAATGTTTTAGAGGTGCCTAAAAATTAAACTTACATCGTTAAGCAAGTCCAGGAAATATCGCGGAAGCTCGGACTGTAAAGGCCTTCTTTTATGTAATGGAAGATTATGCATATGAGTGTTATTTATGTTTACTTAAGATTAGTACCTACATACTGAGCTGTATGTAACCTAGTTACAGCTTTTCATTATAATCGATAAGTATAATTATTTTTATATATGTTTTGCTCCAAACATAAACTTTGTAGATCGCGAAGCTTGTATAATTTATTCAAATGTTACGTCACACGTAGTAACAGCATCGTCTCCTATTTATTTAGGACCTAACATAGCCAGGGATATGTGGGTATTCTATTAATTCTTCTGCCTACCCCTGATAAGGGAAAAGCCGCAATGCTATGTATCTGAGTGTAAACGTCAGTCATTGACATTAGTAACATCGTCATCGTGTTACATTCTAGCAATACACGATACGTTTTGAAAAGACGTAAGACGTTAGCGCCTGGATGACGCTGAGTGACCAATGTCAAAACTCTTGTGCTTAGATTATATACTCGCCTAGATAGCGCGTCCGCCGCAGCGAACGTGTCAAAAAAAGTCTACGAAAATTGGTAAACTCGCTTAACATCACAGTCAGTATCTATTTAATTACTAAACATTTACGAGCTTTCATAATCTAAATATGATATAAAATTGTGTTGCAATTATATAGGACAATAACACAAAACCTCTTTCTACCGATAAGATTCGTTGAATAGCTACCACTTTTTAAGTAAATACGATGTTTTGTTCATTCCCAAAGTTGAGGAAGATAACTAAAATAATACTTGTATAAAAATCGGGAGATAAGATGGACGTTGAAAATAAACATATTATGGACTTAGGTAAATACATAATATACACTTTAGGGGGCATGAGTACATTTATAGTTTCTCAAGACTATCCTGGTCCCACGACCCACACCCGCCACAGCAACTCTTGTAAGTCAGGATCGGCACGGAGTCGCACGCTTTTTATGACACTGAGCGGTGATGCTCGGCGAGTCTCTGGGAGCACAAAATATAATAAGTCTTAACCGGCAAAGAAATTAATCAAATAGAAGGATTGGGAAGAGTTATAAATATATTATTATTCCACAAGCGGGAGCAAGTACCTAATTACAGGAGCACGGTCTCATAGCCGCAGTCTGCTGAACGATTTTTGCTATATCTAGAGCTAGACAAGTATACAATGAACGATGACATTTTTGATTTTTTGTAATTTTGCCGGACTTTACATATGTATTAACATTGTTGGTTATGTTAAAGCCGCAAGTAACTAGTAATAAATAAATAAGCAAATATAAAGCGCTTCTCCGTATTCAGTATTTAATAAAATAATTATGACAAAACAAAAACTGTTGCCTTAGTAACCAGTACCTATAAAATCTCAAGACGTCATGTCACGTGACACAAAAGAGGTTGCGTCTTTTGCCAAAATGATTCTACTAATTTAAAGCGTAACGTAAGACGTTGGCCTTTCGACCAATCACCATCAGGCGACACGTAGACCTCTGCCTGTCGTCTTTTCAATTTTCGTCCTAGCTCCACTGATGACTAAATTCAGTTTTATGTTAGTAGTAAAAAGTCAAATGTGTAGACAGTAGTGCATATATTATTTAATCTTTATCGATATACAAAAGTGTAACTTATAACCATGCTTATAACATTAACCAGACATTAATTGCCAAATCATTGTTTCATTTAATGCGCATGTCATAAATTAAGTTTAAATAGAATATCTTTAAAATTGATCAAGTTCTTCTTCTATTTCTTCTCGAAGAATAAGTCCTCCAAGAACCGACGAGTCAGGAGGCAGCCATTCACAACTGGTATCTTCAGATGAACATACCTGTGGGGAAATGTTTCTGTATTATGTATTTAGAATTATGATATTTCGACAGGGGAAGTAATAGTTTATTAATTTGCTTATTTTTAAACACTAGATAAAACTACTAGAATTAATGACACTGACCTGACACTTGCAATTAGCGGCCTCGACGTAATGGTAAACTTCAGTTCCAGGTTCAACTCCGGGATCACAGTTACGAAGTTTGACTGATGCATGTCGTCGCTCACCGTGGACACATACTGGGTGGTGTGATTGTTTGTAAGGGAATTGCCAGTCTGATATCTAAAAAGATAAAGAGCATAATATATGGCTAAACTGAAGGCATATTGTAACAATTTCAAACACTAATTAATAGTCCGTAATTCGTAAGTTGTAGGTAGATAGGATATGTATAAACTAAACATTGTAAGCACTGTACCTCGTAGGATAGGCAATATCCCCAGCAAGATACTATCTTAACATCGTCCCAACATCTTCGTCCATTGAAATCCGTCTGCATAGCTTTGTGCGTGTGCTGTTTGAGCTTGCATCTTGCGCTTAATGATGCACTGGCACATAATAATGCCCAACAATAGAATACGACAGCTACTGTAGTCACACTAAGCCCACATTTATTGTTTGTCATTTTATCGACTGAAATAAAAAAATAAAAAATGAGAGGTGTCAAGGGACACCCGGATGGAACGAAGTTCCTTTCGATTAATTAGTGAAGGAATTTTTATAAAATTTTATTTATATAACAGAGTGTGTATATATATAAATATATAAATATTTTCCTATTTCCGTTCCAATACATAAGTTTCTAGAGAAAAAAACAAATAAATACGTGTGGCACTCGGAGACTGCCGCGATAAAGCTATTGCATAGCTTTTTTATCAAAAATTTTGATTGACTAAACACAAATTCGATCTTACGCTTACCACATAAAGTAGATTTTTAAACGCGAGCAAAGCACGTTTAGTCTTGTTATTGATAAATGTCAGTAACCAAAGTAGAATAAATCAACAAAATTTGAAAAAAGAATGTTACGTTCGATTCTTTTGTACTCTTGCCGTGCCAACGCTGGGGAAATAGCTTCTACGCAATGTATTTAAGGTTCATTTTAGATTAGTAAGAAATGGTTTTAATGACTTTAATAAATAAAATAAATAAAAATATACTCGTTTCAAGAATTATAGCTTCTACGCATTGTATTTAAGGTTCATATTAGTAAGATAATAGCAAAAAGTGTCGTGACAACTTTTCGTGAGATTTTTTCCGTCTAGCCCCCTTTCACAAGGCGCGATAAGGAACTTCGTTCCAAAAATAGTATTAACTAATAAATATATTGCATTACACCCATAATCTTAAAAAACTATATATTTAAGAACACAATAAAATATGTTCTATACTTTTTTTTATTGTAGATTACTTAATTTCAAAAAGATTTTCTACATAATTTGAATAATATTAAATAGTTTTGGTAAAACATCTACTGTTATTACTCCCTAGTGCCGTTTGATATTATTTCCAAAGCTTTATTTTGATGGAAGTCCAGATACCTTAAAGCTTGCTTGATCTCGATGTGTCTGATGAAATTTCGCTAAAGAAAATGTTTTTATAAAGGCACGAAGAATACGTCAAGACATAATATCTTTCAGTTCACTTAACATCGCATTGTTTATACGAACCATTAGCTTTGCGACGCGACGGTGCCATAAACTCCGAATAAAAATAGAAAAAGTTGCCTTCCTTTGAATATAATTTGCATGTTTCGTAATAAGGTTATGGAGCTTATTCTTAGAATAATTATCTATGCGTGACTATGATAGAATATGCATTTGAACCATTTCTTACATATTATGAAATCAACTTCTATGCAAACGAATATTATCATCACGGGCGTAGCTATAGCTTTCATATAGGGGGGGTCCAAGATACCAAAATGACAGTGGCGTAGCATGGGTTCTTGCCACCCCATGACCCCCAACTCCCCCCTATATACACCCATGATTATCATATCAAATACGATCCGTAGTGTTTAACGATTTAGAATAAAGAAGGAATTCTCGTCAAAAAATCGTAGTTCTAGAGCCACCTTTGTAAGCTTTGCGTTGTCTGTTATGTCTGAAAGTACTATGAGAACTATTAAAAAACACATTGCTGTTTTTAAAAATATTGATACAAAACTTATTTTCCTTCTTATAGAGATAGAGAGATTATAGAGTGCACGATAGCCAGCCGGCTATCTAGCCAGTTAGGAATGACACAGTCTGCTGAAAGTTGAAATGAAAGACATAATTATATGTATAGGCATTGTTCATCAGTTATCGTTCGCTTTAACTCTGGAGGGATACTTCGTGGGGAAACCTACATACGTGAGAATTCTCCAAAAAGAATTTCGTAGGTAAATAAGATAGAATTTTTAAATGAGATGAGATTTGATGAGAAAGGAAAACCCCATTGATGGTGTAAAATATGTTAAATTCGGGGCCGAGTACCATCATATTTAGAAGGAATCTAGCCTTTGAGTATTTAACCAAAATCTAGTAATGAACCTAGTAACTATAATATTTCTTTACCAAATAAGTAAGTACTTGTAAAGTTTATATTGTAGCTATTAATAATTGGCCACATATAAATGAAAGGTTTTAAAAACTTTTAAGTAACGTTTATTGACACTGTCAACTACAGACATTTTATGGCAAATAACAACAAACTATGGAAAATAAATAATATTCAAAACAAAATTTTCTCTAACGACGTATAAATGTGATGATACCTACTATCTACCAATTTTAAGCTCGATAATATGTGTCATCAAAACCAGCATACGAAAATTGAAGTCGAAGCATATAATTTAAATAAAGGTAAGTTAAAATGGTCTAATGTTGACTATCACCAAAATTGAATTGTATATAGGCAAGTTTACTTGATAAAATAATAATTCTATCGTGTTGAGCTTTTTTTGAATTGGTCTTGTTCTATCAATATAAAATCATATACTTAGCACTTTTGACGTCACACGACGCACGGTGTATTCCGTCATTTTTAAAACGATCAAAAAATAATAATTGACAACAGGAAAGTGGCGTGCTCCTAGATTGAATCTGAAAATAGTTTCAGCAATCCGTGCCACTCCTGTTAGGTTTTTGCTACACTAAGTTACATGTATAGCTGCCTCAAAGTGTATTATAAAAAGTTTTGTCGGGATTTTATAGTATGTAAGTACCTTATATATTGGAAATAGTTATAAATGCGAAAGCTTAGAAATTTCTAAATGTATGTCAGAAGCAAATGCTGAAATAGTATATCGAGTTGGATTCGAGATCGAGATTAAAATTTAGTACATATACAAACCTTGTCCGAAATTAAAATTTTGGGCTACTTTTATTTGAGAAACGTACACATCAGACCTGTATTATAATTTATAATAGGTACTTGCGGGATTAAATTTCAATAATCTTTTCGTGATCATCTATGTTAAAATTAATGGTTTTATAATGACTAATAATTTGATGAAGTAACTAATCCTATAATTATTATTACCTAGCTTTATAATTTCACTTTTTATATTTATTAGTAATATAATAGTAGTATAGCTTTTGACCGCGGCTCCACCCGCGTTAAAAAGATTTTCCGGGATAGAAGTCCCGCTTTTTATGTTCCCGGGATAAAAATAGCCTATGTGTTAATCCAGGACATAATCTACCCGTGTGCCAAATTTCATTGAAATCCGTTCAGTAGTTTTTGCGTGAAAGAGTAACAAACATTTCTTACAAACTTTCGCGTTTATAATTTTATTATATTACGAGCTTTTGCCCGCGGCTACGCACGCGTGAATGAGTTTTCCCGGGATAAAAGCCCCGCTTTATATTTCAAAAAGAGTAACAAACATCCATACATCCAGACATCCATACTTACAAACTTTCGCGTTTATAATATTAGTAGGATATATTATATTATTAGTAGGAATTAGGATGATTTCACTTAAATTCATATTTATTGATCGCTCTTGATCAGTGCATCTCCGATTTATTTTCTGTGATCTATTAAAACCACGCAGTGCCCACCAGTAGATACAGATATCTGCCATCAGTTGTCATTATTTCTCATTCATTCATTCAATACAACAATAACATTGCGATCGCTGGTTGTGTTCATGTTGTGTGCTCTGTTGTGATTAAAATATTCAACGCTAAACACCATGTCTCGTAAATATCAAGCTAAATCAAGGATCAAAGTGTATAATAAACCTGTTTTTCATCTTCAAGACAGGAAAGCGGACGAGAATGAATTGTCGATGGGATTGATAAAATCGGCCAAACGCACAGGACAACTTAGTTTATGCAACAGAGGCCTTGGCAGCGGTGAGGGTTCACAGTATTAAATTTATTATTATCAATTACCTCATGATTACCGTGTCGGCTTGTGGGTACTGTGAGACACGTATGGCAATTTAAATCCAGCTGCCAGATCATGTTTCCCGAACAATATTATGTTCAGTGTTCCTATTATAATAATTGTATCACATTTATTTTTTATCAGCTCTTATATAAATACGTTGACACGAGGTAGTTGTTATGAATAGAGTGAAATATAATATGCCCTATATATCTAGCTGAACTTTAGTATCTATATATATTTTTAAATAACATAATAAATAAAAACTATTATTTATATTTTGTTAAAAATCAGTTTTTACTATAAATTGTTACAGTACCAGAAAATGTATGGAAAATTGATGAGTTAGTAATGGATGAAACAAAAGAAGTAGATTTCAGACGGTCAGATCAAAACAGTTGGTGGAACTATGAGCCCCTGAAAACGCTTGATCTCAGCTCAAATGCTATTAAATGTATATCATCTAATGTCAAGCTTATGCAGCAACTGGTCACTCTCAAGGTAGACAACATTTTATACTAGTTTTCTGATGGATGATGTTTAAGGAAAAAGCTAATTAATTAGGTCTTAGTGGATGTCATCAAAGGCGATTAAATTACCTCAAGTTTACACTAATTGTAGTTGCTGATATATTACACAGGATTCATTCATGATTTTACGAAATAAAATCACATTTGACATCATTTTCCTACAAATGTATTGGTTTAAAACTACACAGTTTTACTGGTGGTAGGTCTCTCATTATGTAAGAGGCCGTCTGGGTGGGTACCACCGCAATGTCTATTTCTACCGCCAAGCATCAGTGTGCATGCACTGTTGTGTTTCGGTTTGAAGGACATTGTAGCCAGTATAACTACTGGACATAATGAGACTTACCATCTTATGTCTCAGGATGACGAGCACAGTGGAATGCCACACAGTACTTTGTAACTCAAAGTGCTGGATGGTGTTGCTACTGTTTATGGGTGGTCGTATCGCTTACCATCAGTCGAACGGCATGCTCGTCTCGTCATTCAATGCAATAAAAAAAAAAAAAAAAAAAAAAAAAAAAACACAGTTTAAAAAGCCGTTTTATTTATTTATCACTAGCTTTTGCGCGCGGCTCCGCCCGGATGGAAAAGTTTTTCCGGGATAAAAAGTAGCCTCAGGAGTAATGTAGCTTCCTATTAGTGAAAGAATTTTCAAAATCGGTCCAGTAGTTCCTGAGATTAGTGCGTTCAAACAAACAAACAAACAAACTCTTCAGCTTTATAATATTAGTATAGATTAACAAAAAATAAAATCTTTTTCATTTGAGACTACTAATTACAAATTAATGGTTTATTAATATACCAAGTTATTTAAGAGTTATCTATTGCAGTTGTGCTTAGTTTAAATTCTATTCTTATCATTTATCAAAATGTTTATTTTGTGAGTTCATACTATCTTGAATATCCTGAGATAAGGGCAATTCTATATTGTTTGTTCATTGCTTCATTTTATCGTACAATAAATTCACATTCCATTGAAGAAAAACAAAGATTGATATTGGCAAAATATTGTTATTAGAATTTATTGGTAATGTAATTATTATAACTTACAAATTACCATTTGGGTTTAGGATGTATTTAAGATAAAGGTGTCTTTCAGAATATTCAGGTGTGGTTGAAATCCACATAGATTAAAACCATTCTTAAAGTCTTATTATGAAAGTATACCAAGTTTTATAATACTTACACTGTGCAATTTCAACTGAGGTATACCATTTTTATTTCAGCTTCATGACAATGCATTGGAATCATTGCCTCCCGAGTTTGGTGAATTAAAAAACCTGTCTAATTTAAGTTTAGACCGCAACAAGTTAAAGGCTCTTCCAAAGGAATTTTATAAGTTAATTGAACTGAGATGGCTTGGTTTATCACACAATCAAATCGAGAAAATTGAACCTGATTTTGGTGATTTTGTTATGTTGAATTTTTTGGTAAGCTCAGTTTTTATACTATAGCTTTTGCTTGCAGACTGTGGAAATTACTTGTCTTATTTAACATCAGCGTCCTAGTATTATAGAAAGTACTTGCCAAGATAAAAAATAATGAAATACTATCTTTTGTATACAATTCTGTTTATATGAAAGATGTTTCTGAAAAAATATTTTCTATGGCTACTTTTCTGAGATAAATATTAGGTTTATGTTAATTCAAGACTTGGTTTTTTTTATTGCCTAAGTAAGCAAGCGGTCCTCCTGATGGTAAGCAGCACCCGCCGCCCATAACCTTATGCAAAGCCAGAGGCACAGCCAAGCCACTGCCTACCGGGACATGAGCACTCTCTTTAAGCCACCTTTAAAAAGGCATAATATTAAACAGTTCCTCCGAACACTCCCCGTGGAGGAGGTGGTAGAATACATAGAGAGATCCAATGTCTCTCTGCGTACCTAGGGCCTCCACTCTGTCTATGAGATTGGGATCATTGACGATTCGAAGTGCATGTCTTTGCAAGAAGTCAAATGGGTTAAGCAGGTATTTTGGGGTCTCTGCCCAGAGGTGTGAGTAGTACTCCACGTGTGGCCGAACTTACGCTTTGTTTAGCGCCAATCTGCGGCCCTGCTTGAAGTACCGCTTGCCTCTGTTCATGATTCCCAACTTTTTGCTGGCCAGTGTGGCTTTGGCCTCTAAATAGCATGGTCCATATGAGTGCCAAATTATATCATCCAAAGGCATACATTTGCGCTTTTTCATTTGTAATATTAAGTAGTTACTGTTAGTTAATAATTCAAGTCACATAATATATTTAATCGGTGGTAAGTGTACAATGTGGACGATAGCCTAGTTGGGAATGGAACGGTCTGCCGAGGCAATGTCCGCAAGTTCAAAACCCAAGGCACACACCTCTGACTTTTCGAAGTTACGTGTGTATTGTTTATCAATTATCGTTCACTTTAACGGTGAAGGAAAACATCGTGAGGAAACCTACATGCCTGAGAAGTTTTCTATAAGAATTTCGAGGGTGTGTGAAGTCTGCCAACCCGCACTAGGCCAGCGTGGTGGATTAAGGCCTGAACTCTCTCATTAGTAGAGAAGGCCCGTGCTCAGCAGTGGGCAAGTATATAATACAGGGCTGATTGCATTGCATTGCAAGTGTACAATTATGTGGAAATAGTGTATTATGTGTTATCAGATAATAATCAACCTACTCAAACAATGTAAAGATATTATTGCAAGATACAAGATTTGTATGCAAATTGGTGTCTGCATTTTTTAATATTTTACCATAATGATATTGCAAGCGACTATATAGCCCTGATATAACTATATATGTTTTAATACTTGTTTTATCTTGTGAAATGTTATAATTTTGAAATATTGTGAAGCATTTAATTATATTATGAGTAGTAAAGTTGTATGCTTGACATAGTTATAAACTTTGCAAGTTTCATAATAAATTCAGTACTTCCGGAAATTAGATTTACTACAACATTTACCTACTTATTTTTAAATTTATATTATTAAGCTATAGAAATATATAGGTAGCACATAACAGCTACGTTAATAATTTATAACTTTTATTTGCCCATATTTAGAAATAAGTATATAAAATAAAAGTCTTATTACTATCATATTCTCTTAGTAAGTTAGTATATCAATAGATTTATTTTAAGTATTGGGGAATTGAAAATGCAATATCTTTTATCTACTATATTTTCAATGCAAGACATGCAGACTGCAGAATAATCTGTTTCGTTCTGGATATTTCGATAAGATTCAAAAACCAATATGCATTGTAGACACAGAGGAATAAACAAAAGAAGTATTTCACAAAAAAGTTCAATATAAAATCAGCTTGCTGTCGAAAGCATTTAAAGGCCAGACAAGTAGCATATTTTAAAGTGAAACTAGTCTTCGATCTTTTATTTGTAATCAGCCTTGCAAATAAATTCGGGCAAAATAATAATATGTAATTTTTAATTTTTTTAATGGCACTTGTGTTCACATTTTGCCAATGTCAAGTTTGGGTTGTCTTTTTTTATTATCTGTAGTATGTCGAAGTAAAGCAGTGGCTACCTTACTAAGACTTTATCGAGGAGTTTTGGCGGCAACAAAAAAAACACTTGATTAGCACGATTATTTCAGTTCACTTCATTTGAGCTCTTAATAGAGCTATATTGGATAATATACCACCATAATTATGCAATATAACACTAAGTATCACCAAAATAATGAATTAAAACAAGAGCACCTCATGACACTTCCAAGTTCCCGCCAAAACTCTAATATGTTAATGTAATAAATATATTACGTTTTTTTTTCTTTTTAAATTTACTCTTGAAGAAAGGTTTTTATTCCTGTCAACGGCTGGAATTAATAAACTATTCCGATAGCTATGTTGAGATGGAACCCAATAATAAAGCTTTGAGCGTTGACATCAAACCTTATACTGGTTGGTCCAATATCACAATGTGGACACTGGACATATCAATCAAAATTGTTTATTAATTGCAGTCGTAGCAGATTCACTTCTTAAATTTATTTATTTCCTGATTTTCCAATTCTCTATTGTATCAAAATTAAAAGTTAAAATATTCACAATAAACATGTCCTTTTTTGGAAATTTAACATTTCCTTTTTTGTTACAGGACTTATCATATAACAAATTAACAATGTTACCCCCTGGTATGGGATACCTGGTGCGTTTGGTCGAATTAAACATGTCACATAATGAGTTAAAGGAGTTACCGCCGGACATCGTCAATCTTAGAGGTAAAATTAAAATATCTATTGAAAATATTTAAAAGTTTTGGAAGAGTATAATATTATATACTCATCTGAAATATGGAAAGAATAGAATCGTCTAGGGTGCAAAGTGTATAGTTATCTCAAAAATCCATTATTATAAACCGAAATGAGATTAGAGAGGATGACTGCCTCACAGACACTGCGTGATGTATTGCTCAGGAAAGTTTTTTTTTCCAAATGATACACATTATTTATATTTATTGTTCGCGTTATGTTTGTGGTAACAAACAATCGGACGGTGGGGGGGGGGAGGTTCCGCTATTTGATACGTAATTCGCCCCCCCTTTCTCAGGATAGTTTAAACATGTGCCTCTACATTATTGTAGAATTAAAGAAGATGAACATTTGTCACAATAATTTAACAAGACTACCACCGCTGGGAGAGCTCAGGAAAATGGAGGTTTTGGACGCGAACCATAACGACATTGAAGAACTACCCGACTTTTATGGCTGCACCGCTTTAAAAGAAATCTATTTGGCGAATAATTGCATAAAGGTAACATTACTGTTGAATTAAATTTCATAATGCAACAAAGATCATCAAAATTGAATGACATTACGACCGGTCGTCGCGTCAACCCGACTTGAGCCTCTTTTTGGAGCCGAAAACCGGGTGTTACAACGAATCAGAGTATCGAATTTCGGACCAGCCAGTCTAGAACCTAAAAACGCTTGGCTTCCCAGTGTAGTAAAAAAAAATATCTCGTCCCGTTAACCGCATTCAAAATGATGTGATGACTTACATAAAAGAAAGCTGGGTCATTCCATTTCCAGGAAATTACTGAAGATTTCTGCGATCAAATGCAGCATTTGAACGTGTTGAACATAAGAGACAATAAACTCGAAATATTGCCGGAAAACATATCATTGTTGCAAAATCTTAAAAGACTGGACTTGACTAATAATAATTTGAATAAGTGAGTCTATTTTGTAATATTTACTTAATGTAATTAATACTGGAATTATAATCCTTGTCAGTTGGTTTCTTAAACGTTGCTTTACACAGGTATTTATATTAGGTACCCATTTTTTTTTATCAAAAAATGAAGTAAGTGCAAATATAAAGTAACACATCGCAATAAAATTTCTTCCTATTTGCATTTTGTTTATACTCAAACGTTTAAGTTTTCAGAATGAGCGGATATTAAAATTCAATAATTTTGGGTGACTATCCTGTATAGTTTATATTTTTGTCTATTTCCCCCTAGCAACTCTAATATAAAGGTAAAAGGACTTGATAAAGGTCGCAGGAACACGCTGGATGCAGGCCGCTTTTGACAGGTCCGTCTGGAAATCTTTGGGGGAGGCCTATGTTCAGCAGTGGACGTCGTGTGGCTGATGATGATGATGATGATGAACTCTAATATAATTATTTTTCCATAGGTTACCAAGGAACCTAGGCCTTCTCTCGCAGCTGCAAAGTATCAGTATGGAAGGAAACAAGCTGTCGTTTGTGAGACAAGACGTCATCCGCGGCGGCACCGACAGAATGATGAAGTTCCTCCGTGATCGAATCACAGAGGAGTTGGTTTGCGAGACCAGATTCGAGAATGACTGGCCGGACAAGTAAGTATCATTCTGATGTACAAAAAATGACAGGATGACGAGCGCAGTAGAATGCCACACAGTACTTTGTAACTCAAGGTGCTGGATAGTGTTGCTACTGTATAGGGGTGGGCGTATCGCTTACCATCAGGCGAACGACAAGCTCGTCTCGTAATTCAATGCAATAAAAAAAATAGATAGAACTATTTCACAGTGAAAAAAAAACTTTAAAGTTTAAAGTTTGATCAAATTACTTATACGAGTTCTTTTAAAATTTCTTTTAAAATTTCTTTATTTGAACATTACATAAGCTTACAGTGGGAGTAAGCCTAGAAGCTAAAAATCAACACTGTTCTTGGTAACAATATCAAAGTTTTGTAAAGTACTTGGTTAAAATATGTTTTCCATTGATATTTTTTTTTGCATTCAGCTTGTCAGCCTTAATTAGATGGTTTCATATGTATGTATGATTTGGGTATTACTCCATTAAGTAATACCATACTAGAGTGGTTTGTGTTATATTTTCTTTGGTCTTACTCGAAAATGCACCATTATTTCAGGAGTTTTATAGTATCACTATGATTATTCAGCAGGTTTTTAGCTAGTGCATTACTATGTTCGTTTAGTCTGTCTTTATATGTTTTGCAGTAGTTGATCACTTCCTCATTGATATATGAGCGCAGTTTAGTAAAACAGTGAATCGGGTTGTTGACCGTCCAAATCTATCGGAGGCAATATATGAAATGTACAGTCAGCAGCATAAGTAGCTGCACAAAAACAAAATTTCAAATCGCCTATATACGCGTTAAGTTAAACTGCAACATTTTTTTTCTTCGTTTGAAGTAAAGTAAACCTCTTTTATTTTATGTTTATGAAGACAAAAAAAGTTTAGTAAGAACACAAAAGTATGTAGGCAATTTGAAATTTTGATTTTGCTCAGCTATTGATGCTGCTGACTGTACAGCGAATGTATCGATGTATCTTACTAAGGTACACATTAAAGAAGAGTCAAGCACTGATGTTGCCCTCGCGCGAGTTGTCTCACATCCCACCGGAGGTCTTCAAGGCGGCTGCTGACGCGGAGGTCCATATCATAGACATATCCAAGAACGCCTTCACAAATGTTCCACTAGGGTAAGTTTACACTAGCATTTATGATTTTTTATTTTCCTGGTCATGCCATACAAGTAATAATATATCATTGGCTATATTCGAAAAACTCGTGACTCCGTTTATTGATAAAGTAGACTTTTTGATGTAAATTATCTCAAAATAACTAAAAATTAATTTCGCATTTTCGTTGACATTTGAATGATATCTTCAATAATCTTTTCAGGATCAGTACGGTGAAAGACACATTGACGCAGTTGTTGATATCTTCTAACAACATATCAAGCATTCCGCAGGAGGTCAGTCAGTGTACCCACCTGCATTACATCGACATGAGCAAGAACAGTCTCACCGACTTGCCCGCTGAGATCGGCACCCTCAGACACCTCAGGGAACTCGTCATCTCTAATAACAAGTGAGTTACATATTTGAAGTTTTTATATCTACTTCACGCAAAAAAATAAGATAAAGTTCCTGATAGAATGAAGTGAGGATATTAAGATCCTCTTTTATTGAAGTCGGTTAAAAGGTACTAAAACTAAAAATGATAATAAATTATTTATCAGTATAAAAGTAGCATTTATGTGGTTAAATACAATATTTATTTATTGCACTATCGTACACAAAAATGACAACCTCCGTCTTACGAATTTTCGATCAGGTCACGTGTCCTGACGCGAGTTTAACATTTTATACCCATCCCAAGAAAAGTGCTCAACGCCGCTAAAGAAGTTTTCACTTCAAAAAAATACAAAATAGCTACGAAAAAACAAGTACTTTGATAATAAAATATCTATTTCATTTTGGCAGATTTACAAAAATACCGCACTGCGTGTACGAACTTCAAAATCTAGAAATTTTACTCGCGGCCGAGAATCAAATTGACGAGATCAACGTGTCATCAGACGCGTTGGCAAAGTTGAAGCTACTTGCCGTCCTGGACTTGTCCAATAACAGCATTGCAACTGTGCCGCCCGAATTGGGCAACTTTACGCATTTGAGGTGGGTTATTTTGTTTACCAATGTTATCAATTTGTCATCAGCTATAAAGTTATTGACTTGTAATAAAGCAAAATATACATTGGAAAAATGGTTGCATGACCTAAATTACCAGGATACTGAGAATATTCTTACGGGTCTTGTATAGGGAGTATGAATACACACACTCACACTCAGCCACACACACACACACACACACACACATACCCACACTAAGATTACATATAAGTACAATTAATAAGCTTACATTTATTTATTAACAACTTTATTAAGAGATGTGAGCCGAATATTCGCCTAAAAGAAATGTATTTTTGTTAAATATTATTTGGTCTACTGCGAATCGGGCCTGGAGCCTAGTGCAGTGACCGCTGTAAACCGTTTTTGTAATAATTACTTTTTTGTGACAATAGATTATTATTATTATAAATATGGATTTATCATACTTAGCTGTATTAAATTTGAAATCGTTATTGGCAAAAAGTGGTCAGTAGTAAATCAATACATTTCCGGTTGTTTACAAAATACGAACATATAAATGCTTGAAAGCTGGCAAACAGCACTATTCTATTTCTACCGCCAAGCAGCAGTGTGCATGCACTGTTGTGTTTCGGTTTGAAGGACATTGGAGCCAGTGCAACTACGGGACACAATGAGACTTAACCTCTTATGTCTCAAGATGACCACAGCCCAGTGAAATGCCACACATTAGGTACTTTGTAAGTCAAGGTGCTGGATGGTGTTGCTACTGTTTATGGGTGGTCGTATCGCTTACCATCAGGCGAACGGCAATCTCGTCTCGTCATTCAATGTAATAAAAAAAAAAACAAGTAAGTGTCTAAATATACTATCTGGCAGCAGCAATATTCAGGCAAAAACAAAGTGTTCATATCCAGACTTTGTCGCCTATACCAGGCATCTACCGGTTTACACAATACAGACGTAATACATACATACATAAACTCACGCTTTCTCCCATTGGGGTAGGCACAGACAATGGAGCGACAAGTGCTTCGATCCAAGCATACTTCTTTCGCTTCTTCCACAGTCATCAGTCTCTTCATACATGCTCGTGGACGAGAACTCCGTATTTGACCCTTTCTTAAGAGACATAATACATACGTTTTTTTCAGAACTCTTGAGATAATGGGCAACTGTTTCCGGCAGCCGCGACACGCGATCCTTGCGAAAGGCACCGCCTCAGTATTGTCCTACTTGAGGGATCGCATTCCCACCGCTTAACGTATTTATTAAGCTTCGACAATATCACCACGGACGAATAATGCAGGAATTATGGACGTGTTGTGACTCCACAAGTATAGAGCATTCGTGTCAAAGACATCGAACAGGCAAATTGAGAACTTTACTTTCTGAAAGTCGGTTAGAATTAGCTGATGTTAATGAAAATGACTGGATTCGATCAGTATTACAGAAGATGCTCTCCATTGAAGGTCAATTTATAGTGGTTTTTTATCTTTTCATACAACACATAGGTACTTCAATGCGTGTGGAGTCTCATGTAGATAGTTGGAATAAAATTTAGATTATGGTTTAATTTTTTACCATCACATAATATTTATAAGTTGTCAGAGATAGGATTGGAAAGATTTTTGTAGTAGTTGGGTAGAAATTAAATTACCTGGTAAATAAATCATCAGCGCCCCAAACATCTATTATGTATCGCGGATGCTTTGTTTTGAGGCAATGGAAACTGCTGAGAGGCTTTTCTCTTTTTGACCCATTCGTAGTTTCATTTCATGAGGATTCAGAATAATTTCGCTCATCTTTGCCAACTTATTACTGACTTTGCAGAATCAGGAGAGAAAACATTAATATTACTATCATATACGAAATTATTATAAACATGTTCACGTTATAATTAACCCTATGGGCCCATATCACCGCTTGATGTTAAACGCGATTTGTCATATTAATATATAAGCCTACCAAATACATAAGTCACTCTAATCTATGTTTCTAGATTTAGAATGTGACTTTTTTGTTTGGTCGGCTATCAGCAAGCGGTGAAATCGGCCCTAAATGAAAATTGTAGACTATTGTAGCCTAAGCAATCATCATCATCATCAGCCACATGACGTCAACTGCTGAACATAGGCCTCCCCTAAAGATTTCCAGACGGACCTGTCAAATAAACCTAAGCAATACTCATATCAAATTGTGTTCTCAAAATGTAATAATTATAAAATATTATTTTATATTATATTCTAGATTAGGTAATTCCTATTTATTCGGTCGTGGTGACTTTTCCCGCCATAATATTCAAAGCTTGCCAAAGCCAAAAATTTTTCATTGTTGATATGCCTGAATACGGTATGATTTTAATTTGTTGGATTATTGGTTATTATTTTATTATGTTGTTAATTTAATTAAAGTTTTTTTGTTGTTAAATTATTTAAATATTTTTTGTTACCAATTTCTAGTAAACATGCATTATTGATAGGTTGTGAGGTGTAATCAGTATGATTAATGTTAAAAATTACATAGGATGTTAGTTTTCGTAGCGTCGCGTCGCTGCATTGCGTATGCGCAATCCTGTGTTTTTCAGTTGAATATTGCATCAATTGCAAACATGGTACATTATTTATTATGAAAATTAATATTAATAAATGTATGAAGCTATGCATTAAAAATGGAGGAACCCTTTTATGAGGTGTTCACGACATCAAAAAAAAAGTAATTTACAATGAACATCTTAGATTGAGCGTACGCAATGCCATCGCGGTTCACTGTACTGTATTGTTGATACTCAATAATCATTTACTATTGTTGGTAAATAGCCAAATATTCTAAAATATATGACCTTTTGGTATTTTTTGATACTTTGTATTGGTTTAATATAGTGTACTAGTTGATAACTTAAGAAAAAAATATGATTAATTTGAAAACGTATTAAGATTTTGGAAATCTGTACGTGGATTTATATTGAGTACTAAGATTTTCACAGTATTATAAAATTTCATTTGGCGTGTATTGACAGTCATTGTATGACAATCTAGAAATCTAGTACGATTTCGTTAGAGATAGTTTTTAGGATTATTTTTCTTGTATACGAAACTTATTTTATTTATATGCATGTATAAACCATGTTCTGACATACGCGGCATTCACTGTCATTGTGGGCAGAAAAATATTTGCAGATTTCAATAAATGATCCTAACTGCTACCATTAGACTGATAGCGAAAATGGACCAATTAGAACAAAGTTTGCTTGGCATGCTTACAAATGACGTATTTTGACTGGTTTATTCTATTCCTTACCATTAATCCGCTGTTAGAGATTGCGATTGTTTTTTGAAATGGGCGGTTAGTAATGTATACTTTGTAACCAGCACGAAGTCAGCTGCAGGTGTTTTACTCCCTCCAATGTCGGCGCATGTTAGCTGAGATTAATAAACAATCCAATAACTGCAGATCGATGAAAGCAATCAAAATAAGTGGTATTTTAATGTAGAAGTCAAGGTTTATTCTGCTTGATCAATACCTATGATCTATTGGGACATCTCGGCTGTATGGCAGAACAGACTATAATATTTGTAAGCATGTGCGCACAGTGTCGGTTTCAGAAGGGGAAGATGGTCGTTTGATTTTTTTCTCTTGCAAACCAGCCCCCTTATTTTCTATGTTTCAGTTGTAAAAAGTGAAGTTTTAAAATTGCCTTACTTAAATAAGACCGGTCTTATAAAATTGCTACAAAAATATCTAAGTCTTCGGTAGTTGATTAATTTAGCCAAATATACCCGGATTTGTAGACAAACAAACACAAATCACGCCTTAACCCCGAATGGGCAGGTAGAAATGCAACTAGGGCACCTCTTCTCGCCAAGAGTGTCCCGTCCCATAACCTGGGACCTCAGAGTGGTGACATACCGCTCATGCTAACTAAGTCACCGAGGCATCGGATTTGCAAGATGTAAGAAAACGGTGTAATTTTTTTAGTAATGGGCAGTAAATTTTTCCAGATATTTACAACCGCAAATTGAAACAAAGAAAAAGACGGCACTGTGCACGTTTGTACAGTCAGCAGCATAAGTAGATGAACAAATTCAAAATTTCAAATTGCCTACATACTTTTGTGTTCTTACTAATCTTATTTTTCTCTTCACAAAAATAAAATAAAAGGTATTTACTTTACTTCAAACGAAGAAAAAATATTTGAGTTTAACTTAATGCGTATATAGGCGATTTGAAATTTTGATTTTATACAGATATTTATGCTGCTGACTGTACATGCTCCCACAAATTACATTGGAATTCAAAGTGTGTTTTAAGTTTTTTTATTTGCACAAAGCGGCTTTAGCCATAGGCGTTGCTTGCACGTTGAAAGCTTGCACAGGAAACCAACAAAACCCTAGTACAAAATAATTGGATATCATTAATATTACGTACTTGAAAATAAAAAACTGATATGCTAAAATTTAGTATAATTTGACGTATGTAGCTTTGCACAAGGGCGATGTAAAATCGAGTGGACTATATCTTCAGTCTTGTCATTTAAAAAAGATTTGAAGTAGCTGTCGTTGCCTTAAAAATGAATTGCCTAATACTGCGTCAATTTTAAAAAAATATCAAGTACATGAAGAAAAAACTAATAAAATCTATTGAATGTTAAATATTGTACAATTTAAAAATGCAACCAAAGTATTGTTCTTTGTACCTGAAGTTTATTTTTGTATGAACAGAGCCCAGCGTAGCGTTTTACGATGTGAAATGTATTGCCAATTTGTGCGCGAAGTTTTGAATATTGCACAATATTTTTGTTATATAAATCAAGAGCACAATTTGTTAGCAATTATTTGCGTTCCCTGTTTATCGAAAAATATATAATAAATGCTTTAAAACCCAAATATTTTGTTATTTGCCTTTTTTCCACAGGTACAAGATTTAGAATTGGTTTTTCAAAGCCTACCTCCTACTTAAGTCATCAAAATGATAAAATCCGAAATGAAATTTGTTTCTACCTACCCACTTATAACTTACCTACCTAAGAGCTAATAAATTATAGAAACCCTATACTTATCACAGCTAAACATTATTTAACCGTCCTATTTGTTTTTAATATTGCAAATTGATACTCAACACCTTGGCTGGCACATAAGTATGACTTTTTAGGAAACAAGTACGAGGAAGCAGTCATGCTCTAAACACGCAAATTAAAAAGACATACAAATACGGTATACGAACGTATACGTAGCAAGGTCTCGTTCAATTGTGTAACAACTAACAGTATTATGTTTATTTGACTCGGTGATACTTTATAGAATTAGTTTGGTATTGCAAAGTTCTATATTATTCGCTTTTGCTCGCGGCTGCGTTCACGTGATGCCTTTGTGGCAAATATTAAAATCATTTTCTTTATGCATTCGTCCCTTCTGGCTGTTGAAGCTTACTCTGTGCAAAGTTTTATCAAAATCAGTTTAGTGGTTTAGCCGTGAAAATCTCGTAGGGTCATTCGGGGCAACAGCACGCAGTGAGTAAAAGTTCGCATGGTCAATATCTCGGAACCTATTGAGGGGGCTCAGACACTTTTTCGGCTAGATCAGGGGCGCGTCAGGGAAGATTTCAGAGCCACAAGCTATTTTACCAAGCCTCACTTGTTTAGCGAAAAACGGTGATCAACGTGATTTTGTTAATTAGTTACCAATATTTTGTGCTGGGAAAAAAGTGTATAGCTAGACGGTGCATCAGTTTACAATAGTCCGTTAATTATATTAAGTTTACATGATTATTATAGTATTTATTTTAGTAATTAATTCTGTCCTAGAAAATAAATGCGTCTCAACTAACGTGTGATTGTTTAAAATATTCCCTGTTTGGGTAAGAGTACGAGGTTAAAAGTACGTACCCTGTTATAACTTCATTACAATGATCGCACGGTTTTTTCTTCTTTAAGCTGCAATTAAGTCGAATATTATTTGTAAAGATTTTTAGACCTTATACAGAAAAAAAATATTCTGCGTATTCACTTTGCGTAGTTTTACCCACATAACGGGTCAATAGTACGAATTTCTCCCGATGCACTTAAACATGTATTGCAAAAAAAACAATGAAGAAATGTACAAAAGATGATTAAATAATGAAAGTAGAATAAATTTACTTTACATAGAATGTTAAAACGTTTTTCAAGACACTATATTTTTGACTGTGTAGACGATAGAAAAAAAAGTGCGTACTTTTAGGCCGAATGACCCTATCTGTTAGAGTAATTTACTAGATAACAGAGAGTTATTTATACTAGGTATTTATAGTCTATACTATAAATACCTAGTATAAATAACTCTGTATCTATATACACACTCACTCCTTTATTCCCGATTGATTCGACGAAAACAACTATGTAGTCGACTAGTAGACCCATATTTTGCCGATATGATGGGGAACGAGATTATCGCTATATCGAGCAGAAATTCCAATTCCGGACAACGTGTATTTATTGAATCGAGAATAGTCCACAAATTTAATTTCCCGACTTGAAGTTTGGGAATCGAACTCGGGTCCTCACCATCCCACAGCAAAATACGCTGCCTACTAGACGAATGAGGCGATCACAATTAGGTACGTATTAGGTTATCATGAAAAGTAACCTACAGTTATTGTTAGGCTACAAGTTACAACTTACGAGATAATTATGAAACTGGTTAGCTGCTTCTACATTTGGGAGATAGTACCTAATCT
Source organism: Sphinx pinastri (assembly GCA_947568825.1). NCBI lineage: Eukaryota > Metazoa > Arthropoda > Insecta > Lepidoptera > Sphingidae > Sphinx > Sphinx pinastri. Next base: position 7,334,224 of record OX387620.1, read on the forward strand.
ACTTCTGCCGCCCCCCGAGGCAATTCTTGTGCTTTGGGTCGCTCGAGCATGAGGTAATCTGGCGAGCACTAAGAAACCAAGGCGTTGAAACCAAGTATATCAGAATACTTAAGAACATATACAAAAATAGTAAGGCGAAAATCAAATTGGAAAAGGAAGGAAATGAAATAAACATAGAAAGAGGCGTCCGCCAGGGCGATCCTATATCACCAAAGCTTTTCACAGCAGTACTGGAGGAAGTTTTTAGGCATTTGGAGTGGGAACGCACAGGTCTATCTATAAATGGAGAATATTTATCTCACCTGAGATTCGCAGACGATTTGGTAATATTTTCAAAAACAAAAGTTGGTCTCGAAAAAATGCTCACTGAATTAGACAGAGAAAGCCAAAAGGTGGGATTAGTAATGAACACACAAAAAACCAAAGTCATGACAAATGGAATTAAAGAACCAATTTACATAAACAACAACATTATTGATTACGTAAACGAATATATATATCTAGGCCAGATTATTTCACCAAATGAACTGACATCGAAAGAAATCGAAAGACGCATCGGAAACGCTTGGAAACGCTATTGGAGTTTTAAAGAAATAATGAAAGCTAAAGACACAAGCATGGCCATCAAACGAAAACTTTTTGACACCTGTATTTTACCAGTTCTTACATATGGCTGCCAGAGCTGGGCCCTGACTAAAGCACAGAATAAAAAATTTGAAACATGCCAGAACGCAATGGAAAGAAGCATGATGGGGAAAAGACTATCCGACAGAATAAAAATAGCCACAATAAAGGAATATACAAAAACGAAAGATGTATCAGTCACAATTAAAAAACTTAAATGGAGATGGGCAGGTCACATAGCCCGGGGGCCAGAAAAGTGGAGCAAAACAGTTATGAATTGGTTCACTGGTCACAAGAAAAGAAAACGAGGCAGACCGTGTAGACGATGGGTGGACGATATCAGAGCAATTGCAGGTAGTACATGGATGAGGACAGCGAGCAACAGAACCCTGTGGAGACAATTGGAGGAGGCCTTTGCTAAAGAAAAGCAAACAGACAAAGAACCCGAAACACAGATTAATAAATAGATTATATCTTATTATATAGTGTAACAATATTGTCTGAATAAAGGCTTATTATTATTATTATTATTATTTATAGTCTATACTATAAATACCTAGTATAAATAACTCTGTATCTATATACACACTCACTCCTTTATTCCCGATTGATTCGACGAAAACAACTATGTAGTCGACTAGTAGACCCATATTTTGCCGATATGATGGGGAACGAGATTATCGCTATATCGAGCAGAAATTCCAATTCCGGACAACGTGTATTTATTGAATCGAGAATAGTCCACAAATTTAATTTCCCGACTTGAAGTTTGGGAATCGAACTCGGGTCCTCACCATCCCACAGCAAAATACGCTGCCTACTAGACGAATGAGGCGATCACAATTAGGTACGTATTAGGTTATCATGAAAAGTAACCTACAGTTATTGTTAGGCTACAAGTTACAACTTACGAGATAATTATGAAACTGGTTAGCTGCTTCTACATTTGGGAGATAGTACCTAATCTACTTCTGCCGCCCCCCGAGGCAATTCTTGTGCTTTGGGTCTTCACACCCAATGCACGCCCATGCGCGGGGGAACATTAGTCGCGGGCCGAGGCACACAGTCAGTGTGATATGTATAACACTCACGCACTATAAGAAATGACATGTCATACTGTGAGCCGTTACACAAAGAACGTCGTGTCAGTAATAAACTAGTATCCAGAGCGAACGGTTGTTTTAATTACGCGCATACACTTCATTGGCGACGAGATACGACGACTACCCACGTTATAAAAAAAATATTCAAAATGTCCTATATCGGAAATTTGTCTAATTTCGACCACAAAACAGGCGAGTGGCAGATATTTAACGGCAAATTAACACAGTTTTTAAAAATAAACGAAGTGAAAGAAGAAAAAAAAAGTGGAATACTGTTGACTTATCTTACCGACGAGACATACCGTTTGCTGCGTAACTTGGCTTACCCTAAGGAATTGGATTCGCTCAAGTTTTCGGACCTGATTTTATTACTCGACAGCCATTTTAAGCCGAAGCAATGCTCCTTTGCGGATAAAGCAAAGTTTTTCGGAGCAAATAGGAATCCAGGCGAATCGTTAGGAGAATGGGTGGCACGAATTAGAGGACTCGCAAGCTACTGCGACTTTGGTACCGCCCTAGAAACGAACCTAAGGGATCGTTTCGTCCTTGGTCTGGGTTCGGGGCCTGAACGTGACAAATTGTTCGAGCAGAACGCTTCCACGTTGACATTGGCCAGGGCGATTGAATTGGCAGAACAAGCCGCCTGCGCTAAAGAGGCGAAAGTTATGATGTGCACTAACGACACCGTGCAAATCAAGGAGGAGCCGATATATAAAGTGAAAATCCAGGGTCAACATGGCCGTGGAGGAAAACAGCGGACGGGCGCAACGGGCGCGAGCGGTGCGGTCTCCGCGGATTCGTTACGTTGTTCAGTGTGCGGCTTAAAAAATCATCCAAGTGATAGGTGCCGCTATAAAAGCTACAAGTGTTCAAAGTGTGGTGAAAAAGGGCATTTAAAAAAAGTGTGTAATCGTGATAAGAAGTCGTGCGTTTACCACGTAGATAATAGTCACGAAGGTCTGGAGGACCCGTCCACGTCATTTTGTGATGAATGCCAAAATTTTAATATCAGGTATGTCACGGACAAGCCTATTAAAATTGATCTTATTCTAGGTAATCAAAACCTAACTATGGAATTAGATACGGGTTCTGGTAATTGTGTAATATCAGATACATTGTATAAAGAAAAGTTTTCCAACTATGTACTAGAAACCAGTCATATCAAAATGTGCTTATATAATGGACATAAAATCACTCCCTTGGGCTATTTTATTATTGACGCCATTTTCAATAAAAAACAAAAGTCCATTAAAATCTTTGTTATTGTTAATGGTGGACCACCGTTACTGGGGAGAGATTTCATGTCAGCTTTTAAGTTATTTCTAACCACTAGCATTCATTCACTATCTTGTGATACAGATTTATATAAATTATTAGAAAAGTTTTCGGATCTGTGGCGTGATGAATTGGGTGCTTTTAATAAATTCAAAGTGAGTCTGCAATTAAAGGATAACGTCACTCCAAAGTTTTTTAAACCACGCACTGTACCTTTTGCCCTAAGAGAAAGAGTTGAGAATGAGTTAAATAGATTGGTAGGCTTAGGCATTTTAGTTCCCGTAAACCATTCGCAGTATGCAACACCGATAGTGCCTGTACTTAAATCTAATGGTCAAGTCAAAATTGCAGGTGACTTTTCAGTGACACTCAATAAAGACCTTATCATAGAAAAGTACCCTCTGCCTCGAATTGAAGAGGTGTTCGCTAACATCGGGGGTGGTGAGCAGTATAGTAAAATAGACTTAAAAAACGCTTATAATCAATTTATCTTAGAGGAGTCGTGTCAGGAACTCACCACCATTAACACGCATAAGGGTCTATATAAATATACTAGGTTAGTATACGGTTTGGCAAACGCGCCTGCAATTTTCCAAAAATCTATGGAAACCCTTCTTACGGGAATAGATGGAATTAGTATTTGGCTCGACGATGTATGTATTACCGGGCACGATAAGGTTACCCATTTGAAAAGACTCAGTGAAGTCTTAGGTAGGCTCCGCGATGCCGGTTTGCGTCTCGAGAAAGATAAATGCGAATTTTTCCAAGATAGTGTTACATATTTAGGTTATGTTATTAGTAAAAAGGGTATAAAAACATGTCCGAATAAAACACAGGCTATTATCAATGCCCCAGAACCGACTAACGTAACGGAGGTTAAAAGATTCTTGGGGATGGTAAATTATTATAGAAATTTTATCCCTAATGCATCATCCATGCTAAGTCCGTTACATGAGTTATTACGTAGTGAAACGCCTTGGCAGTGGGGAGATCGGCAGCGCTGTAGTGTGGCGGCAGTTCGGCGCGAGTTAGCATCGGAGCGCGTGCTCGCTCATTTCGAACCTACGGCTCAATTAGTTGTGGCTGTGGACGCAGGGCCATGCGGACTCGGGGCTGTGCTATCGCAGCGCGACGACGCGGGCGCCGAACGACCGCTGGCATATGCATCTCGCTCGCTCACCACTAGCGAACGAAATTATAGCCAAATACAGAAAGAAGCAACGGCTATAATTTTCGGAGTTAAGCGTTTCCATCAATATTTGTATGGACGTGCAGATCCATTTATCTTAAAAACTGATCATAGGCCTTTAGTGTCAATTTTTAATACTAAGACAGGAATACCGGTAACGACCGCATTGAGACTACAGAGATATGCAATAATACTGTCTGCTTATAACTACATAGTGCAATATGTACCCAGCCAAAATAACCAAGCTGCCGATTATTTCTCACGCGCTCCGTTGAAACGCACGGCAGCCGATAGTGTAGATAACGATATAGATAGCTATTATGCACTTAAGTTTCTCGATGCCTCAACGCCGGCCGTAACTTTTAGTGAGGTTGTACAAACGACTGAACGTGATAGAACGTTAAAAACAGTCATTAAATACATGAAATATGGGTGGCCACGTAATATTAAATGTACATCGATATTGCCATACTTTCAATGTAAATCGGACTTACAAATAGAAAACGGGTGTTTATTTAGGGGACATAGAATGGTTATACCGTCGTCACTGAGAGATAAGATGTTACAAGAATTGCACGAAACTCATTTAGGGATCGTTAAAACAAAGAGCAATGCTCGAAGTAGGATGTGGTGGCCTGCTATCGACAAAGACATAGAACGTTGGATAGGCTCGTGCGAGACTTGCGTGAGCGTGCGGTCGGCGCCGCCACGAGACCCTCCCGCGCCATGGCCCGTTGCCGTACGCGCCTGGCAGCGTTTGCACATCGACTATATGACAATAGGGCAGAAGGTATACTTGGTGGTTGTAGACGCATATTCTAAGTGGTTAGATTGTATACATATGCGTAACGGAACATCCACGAGTGCGCTGATTGATACTTTAAAGGTAATTTTTTCGACGTTCGGGTTGCCAGAGTTGCTGATATCCGATAATGACGTAAAAATAAATTCGGTCGAATTTAAGCAGTTTTGCAGTTATAATGGCATTCAATATATGACGACCCCTATTTATCATCCACCAAGTAATGGTCTTGCCGAAAATTCGGTAAGAAATTGTAAGAAAATGCTAAAATGCATTATAAAAGAAAATGTACCCATACAGCAGCTACAGCAAAAGTTATTGGGATATTTATTTTGTTATAGAAATACCGTGCATTGTACTACCGGCCAAACGCCAGCTCAGTTAATGTTCGGTAGGAAGCTACGTTCCCGTCTTGACTTGATTTTACCTGCCGATTCAAATAATATTAACCAAAAAATAATGACAGTCGTGCCCGGGAAAAGACATTTCGAAATAGGTGACATGGTGTGGACCCGCTGGTACAGTGCTCGGAATGAAACTTGGAAATTAGGTATTGTTAAGGAGAAGATAGGAAATAGGATGTACAAAATCTTAATCTCCGAATTAAATGTGAACTGCATCAGGCACGTTGATCAGATAATGCGATATAAAGGCAAACATAGGCAACTTAAGGATATGCCTAACGTGTCTCATCAGGTTCCTTCATTACCACCTATTTTAACTTCAGATAAATCACCTGAACTGGCCCAGTCCTTACCATCAGTCAGCCAGTTGTCAGACAACGTACCTGAAGCAGAATCTGATGATATGCAATTGCCTTCGATTAGTGAATGTTATGTAGATGAAAATGCAGTCAGAGAGTGTGAGGGAAGGATTGTAGAGAATCAGATTGACCGACCACCTGTGTGTGATGTCAGCAACAATGTGTGCAGTGACGCCGCTGACACAAACGTACCGGTACCATCGCTCACACTCACACGCCAGAAACGCAATAGGAAAATTGTAGATTATAAGAAGTTTTTTTAATAAGTAATTAGAATAATAATCTATTATGTTCCAAAAATAAAAAGTGGAATTTAGAATTAAACTGCATGTATTTTTGTAAGTATGTACTTACTCTTCTTGTAAAATAGTTATATATATTTTTGATTGCCAGGTGTCCAAATTAAGCGTGGAGGAATGATATGTATAACACTCACGCACTATAAGAAATGACATGTCATACTGTGAGCCGTTACACAAAGAACGTCGTGTCAGTAATAAACTAGTATCCAGAGCGAACGGTTGTTTTAATTACGCGCATACACTTCAGTATACCTCTTGGTTGCATAACACATTGAGGCCTAAAAGGGCCCGCGAACATTTCCTGGCACCCTTTTCCTTTCCGCCCATCCTGAGAACCTTTCTCCACTCCCCACCTTTCCATCCATCATCCTTTCCCGCTTCCTTCCCAGGCCCCTGCAGTCGTCAAGCCGGGGAAATCCAGTATCCCATTCGCAGGATTCCCCCGGTGTTGACTGCAGGATCGCCTATATAAAAAAAAAAATCTACTTCTGCCAACCAACACTAAAGTTATTACAGCTGTTACAACAAATTCATTTTACAACATGCACCGTATGAATATTCGACGACCCATATCTTTCCGTATTCGTACTAAGTTATTTAAGCATTCGCCACGATATAATAACTGGTACCTATCATTTAGCATAATATTTACGTGAACAAAATTACCATCACGTGACATCACTAGACCAGACCACATTTACATAACAATCAAACGAATATATTAACTGTATGAGTTTGTAGGTCAAAACAGGACAGGTGAGTAGCCTAATCGATTACTCATAGAGTCCTCTTATGTAACAATAGGTGCGGATGAGACAATCGCTGTGCAGGACGTTCCTGTCTTTCCTAAGAGGTAAGACTAATGCGTGTCCTCCTCGCGACGGATGCATATACCTATAATTCATTATTATCCGGAAGATGTTGTCAATATTGTGAAGTACCCACCATCCTACATCCGCAGGTAGGTAATGTTTTATTTGCAGCCAATCCCACGTGCTCCGGCATTGCAAAACATGTCTTTATTGAGTCTAACGTCATTATTATAGTTCGGTTTCACTGTCGTTTGTCGTGGACTCGTCACTCTATTGTAAATTGTAGTCTGTAAACCCATAATAATAAACTGCAAGGTCGCGGCTGTACGTAGCTAGAGGCGTGTGGTGGGGGCCACCACATGACGGCTGCACTTCATAACATTTCAGTAGGCACGAGTGCTGTCCACCAACTGTCGACATATCGCACTTTGCAGGTGCGATGCGCTCGACCTCTGACTCACGATACTTGTATCTCGTACCTACGGACGCGCAGATATAGTTCGAATCACAACGGAATATAGAGATCGCATATTTAAAATAAAACTATTTCGAATTCAAAGCAAACATATCTGTTTCAATCACAAGGCGATGTTTGCTCAGGTGCGAGTGTGAATGTTCGAAGACTGATCCGTACGGAGTTACGACAGAAATCCAAGAACCCACCGACGCTTCTTATTCGTCCATAAAAACCAAAATAAACTTCCCTGTGTTCTGATATCTTTGGTTTGATGCGTGTTTTGAACATCTATTAGGACGTCTTCTAGAATGTCTACAATTGTGAATTTACTTTATTGTGTGCACAGTTCGAAATAATTAACGAAGTGATCAGCTATGAAGGCATATGGAGTAGTTATTTTGGCGGTGCTTTTCTTAATTCACAGTAAGTATCTACCTAATCTAAGTATAACTTTATGTAACCCTTTTCAATCACGCATACTTGGAGTATAATCTACAGAAATTAATAATTGTTCTCGTTTAATTTTCTTCTCTGATTGTGGACGAATATATATCTACCTAATGTAGTGCCTAAAAGTAATGAAGACATGCTAATAGTAGGTACCATCAGCCACCAGATATATTTTGGCCCCACTGAAATCCTGCCATAGGGGCTTGTACCGATGAGTCGCGTGCTGGCTTGCGGGATCAGCCGGTGTAGGTATTTCTTCCTAGTATCTAAGACTGGCTGGCATAATTGTAAGTTTTAAAAACAGTTCCAACAATAAAAAAAAATTCAAACAGCCTGTTGGTGTGATATTCTTTGAGACCACCGATAGAGGCAGTGACAGGCAGGCAGTGACCTAAAAGATCCATAAAAGAGGCTGGACCTAACTCTTGTTGGGCCATATTTCTAGTATTATCCACATCCTACGACGTTTCTTTCTATGACTTATAGAGGCTTCTTTTAGACTTTCCTATTTTTATAATCACCTATCCGATAACACAGCTAATGTATACTTGCTTCTATAATTCCCAGTGGATTTACGACATGGAGTTCTTTTTATCGTCTTTTTCATCGAAAATAATGAGTAAAACTTATACAGACAGTGACAGCCAGTGCGGCGATGGTCGCAAGTTGAGCTTCGAGCGATGGTCAGGAGTGACGTCAGAGAGGGCAGCTCCAGTCTTCGTGTATTCAGCTAGCGGTGAGGAGGAGTCCCTGACGGGGGCTTGCCTGGCTCGCTGTAGGGAGCTGGACGATTGCGCGGCTGTAGTCGTCGCATACTCCAAGGGAAACTGCCTCGGAGTTGCAGACACCCCCGAACCCCAGCTAAAAGTGGATAGCGACGCTACGTTCTTCAAGAAAATTTGTTTACAATGTAAGGTCCTGTCTCTTTTAAATAATTAATTAACAAAATTATTTGGATCCTTTTTTTTAAATAGATACGAGTTCGGATTTGCTCTACATTCGTAGTCGACTTTATTTCAGAGTTCTGTGACAAGCAGGCCTCTTGTCTGAAAAATGTAGACCTACCTCTAGCGTCGCAATTAATCGACATCTTTATTCCTGAAAAGTGAAGTGTACATAATCTAGATAGATACTTACATTAAATAATTACCGTATATAGGACTCTATCATTGTGGGTGATCGCTAGCTTACTTGTTTGCAGATTTTTTGATTTTGATACTTAGATATAAATGTGTTTTCTCGCAAACATGATTATACCTGCCTGCACGTGCAATCAATCAGTAGGTACTATAAATTAATTTCATATTACTTAGTTATTATATAGACATATCTAAAGTTGGTGATTTTAAGTAGCTTTATAACCGTTTGCTGCAGTGCACATAGTAATTTTAAATGTTTTTGTCGTGATATTTCGAATTAGTTTGCGTAGCTTCATGCAATATCGTTTTAATATGATGTTGTTGTGAATGTTGACGTAAAAAAAAATATTTGGCGACCTACTCCAACGTGGTCCCAATACTTTTCTCGCCTGATTCCAGGACAACTGCGTTGATGTTGGTTTCCCAATTAATATTCTTAGTTTTCTTTAAGCATACCTGTTTTATATTTAAACAAAATGTTAAGATCATGTCTATTTATTTAGTGTCAGACGAATGCAGCGTGCGATGGTGGGCAGTGGAAAGCACCCCAGGATACCACCTGCATGCAGAAAGTTCCCATTTGAAGGTGGTGTCTAATGCAACCATTAAAGATTGCTATGACGCAGTCCTCACTCCGGATGGAGATCGGATATTCAGGTAGGTGGCAAAAACGTCTATAATACCTATCTATAAGAAGTTGTAGGGAAATTAGTAGAGCAATATTTTAAGCATACTAATTTTCATCAAGATTCATTACAATTTTCACCAGGATAATCGTAATCATAATTTTATTGGGTTTAATGTTGAAGATGTATTATAATTTTAATAGACATATAATCATAATTTAAGTAAATATTCATTAAATAACCAACGGGGCGTATAACCATTAATTTATGTGATTGAATTCTTGTTGTGATATCACTTTAGTGACGCTGTTATAATAAAAAAAACAAGACATGAAAGCCAGTTGCTTTTTCTTGATGCCACAATGCTCTTCGTGGAAATGGGCAGAAAAACTTACTTTCCATTTCTTTTAGATTCACTCGACTATTTTAGTTGTTTTGTTAACAATTGTTAATGAACACGTGAGAGCATTGTTAATGGGAAATCGAATGAATGAATGACTTAACCATGCTATAGAAGCTGTGTATGGGTAATATATTTCGTATGCCATGTCAATGGATATTTTCTCTAGGTCAGCGCAATGGGTAAGTCCGGAGGGCACATTCGATGCTGAGTTCATCCAAGCTTCTGATTCGAAGGTCGGAAGCTGTCTCCTCAACGCAGAAGACAAGTTCACTGAACCTGAGTCTTATAGAGTGTCTAATTATTACACGTTCTATATTGAGAATCAATGTAGGCACGACTGTAAGTATACCGCAATATACTTATGTAGTTCTTTTTTAACCATAATTGTGGAAGAAGTGTCTACCGTAATTGTAGTACAAGTATTATTCTCTCATGTAAATGATTGTTCACAAGGTACGTAATATTTCATCAATAATACGTTAATCTATACTAATATTATAAAGCTGAAGAGTTTATTTGTTTGGTTGAACGCGCTAATCTCAGGAACTACTGAACCGATTTTAAAAAAATCTTTCAATAATGGGAAGCTACATTACTCCTGACTCCTGAGTGCCATATGCTACTTTTTATGCCGGGAAAATATTTTTATCCCGGAAAAAGTTTTTCACGCGGGCGCAGCCGTGAGCATCACCTAGTAATAGATAATTTACGTAAACAAGTAGATATCTAGACACACACACACACCTTTTAGCCCCGAAGGGGTGTGCAGAGGCGTAACTTATAACTAGGGGTCTAGTGCCCCCTATTACACCGTGATGTAATAGGGGGTGAGTCTATCGCCATATCGGGCACAAATTCAAGCCTGCTTGATACTGAGCTGAAGAACGCAATATCACCTTACCGGGGGTAAGAAACCGAGTCGTACCTCGCATGCAATACGTAAAACAACTCCATATTATCTACGTACGGGTATTTAAAAAGTACCGCTATTAAACTCTTTACATATTATCATTTCAGATTTAAGAACAATCGACAGATGCTCCTACGAAGAATATTATAATCAAACGCTGAAACACGTGGATTACACGTTTAATAACTTCACCAAAGATGAGGTGAGTTGTCAGTATAATTGTTGCAATTTTCCTGGTTTTTACTGTAACCAGCGTTGTGACTTGTGCTATGCACATTAAAACGGAATTATGGCGGCGTTATCTGTGCTATGCATATAGTTACTAACTTACTCATAACATACTTAGGTATAGATATAATGGTGTTTGGTAAAATGCATAATGGTTGCGAAACAATTAATGCTATGTTTACACGAATGTTAGACATTGACATTAAACTATTTTGTGGATTTAATCGCGGTTTTTTAATATATTTTCTCGCAACGAACAACACCTCACTCCGCCCCGTGACCACGAAAGCTGCAGTCTTCGAAATAGATAAATACTTTTGTTTTTGCTAGAACAAGACAAAACTGGTAGTTTTAAAACAATACAGAATTATTAGAATAATTACGGAAATATTCAGGTCAATAAAAATCGATTGTAATTATTTGACGTGCAAGTAATGATCGTTTGTTAGATACAAAATTGTGTCGGTAATTTATGTAGGTGTCTGTTGACTATTACTGCTATTAACTACTAAAAGTAAAAGATTATACAACATAATATACCTATATACAGTAAAATGATTTACGAATGACCATATTCCTAAAGTTAACAAAAATCATAGGGAGTTGTTACAACTTACAAACAACTTCTGATCAAGTACTAATTTCAGTCATAGAATTTCGAACGTTCTTCTTTTTTTTTACCTATTCGACAAAGTGCGGATTCGATTCTGGCACATATTTTTTTTGTCGGATCGTAAGTTAGTTGTTTGGCAAAGTTACTTCCCCAGTTCGTTTATAACGGAAGTGCTATAAGTTGATTTAAACCAACAGCGATTGTACGTCAACAACGATTGTCTTTCTTTGTCGACTTACTTTAGCTTATCCAAAAGAGCAGTCGATCTGGCAACTGAATAACTTTGGGTTTGCATGTGACATCATTTATGTGTAGATTTTCATAGAATGTTTTTAATAATGTTGTTATAGTGGTCTATTAGCGAAATGATTCATATCGATATTGCTTATTTATTTTATTCCCTGTTCCGCTCGCGTTTAAGTCTTTTCCTGGAATGGAAATTTATTTAAAGTTCATAGAAGTTATCTATATGCAAAATCATTTTGTTTGTTTGCTTCATTGCTGTATTAAACAAGGGAAAACTAATCGATAGTACCTTTACTGTAGAAATTGCCCTTAAAATAGGTAATTCAATTGTGGCCATAATAACTTTTCCATTTAAACACACACACTCACGCCTTTTATCCCGAAGAAGTAGGCAGAGGCACAACTAATGCACAAACTTTTCGCCGTGCGTATTCCGTCCCATGATGTGATAGGTTGCGAGCCCATCGCCATATCGGGCACAAATTCCAGACCCCGGGCTGATACTGAATAGTTTTCCATTTAAAATCTTATCTTTTTGTACTAGTGCAAAAAGGCGTGTGAAATAGAGGAACATTTCATATGTCGGGGGTTTACCTGGATACCGGCAAAGGAAAGAGGTTCCATACGAGGGGTGTGCGACCTGCACAGCGAGGACCTCGTTACCACCGGCTCCTGGCTACTGCGCAGGATATCCGGTGCCGCGTACTACCGACGAGTCATGTGCCTTAATAGTAAGTAACTGTAGTTAAATGCCATAATATTCTGCTAAAGTAAGTATATAATTATTTCTGTCGTTACCGTAAAGTTCGGATATTTTATTTGTAATTTTAAGTCATGTAGCCGTTGTCTATATACGTGTTTGCAACACCTTTTTTAGAAATTACCCAGTTTTACAAACTAGAGATTTTTTTACCCTTTTTTTAACTGCTAGACCAACTTGTTAGAGTTAATATCAACCGTCATAAAAATCTAAATACCAAACATTTCTTGACTTTCAGTAAGCGTAGAATGCCAGGGCACACAGTTACTGGTGACATACCGTCCTCGAGGAGTGTTCCGTGGCATTATGTATGTACCTGGTAGAGGAGAGCGGTGCAGCGGAACCCCGGCCAACGGAGTCGTCAAGCTGTCCCTCCCTATGTACGGCGACTGCGACGTCAACTTCGCTTACGGCATCTCTAATGGCCCTAATGGGATCATCAATAGGTGATTTTATACTACTATTGAGCTCTTTCTGTGGATTGTTCTGGTCCCTACGGATTAAAAATCTTGATCAATTATTCTAATAAATGATGGTGGCCGTGTAAATAATACATCCATCAGTTTGGTACAATCACATCTTTTATCAAAATGCTGTTTTACGTCCCCTACAAGTAAACACTCAGAGTAAGTACCTAACCAAGACCTACAAAGCGCATGATTCATGAAGTGTTATTAAAATATTTAAATTTAACTTCATCTAAAAATACGTGAATATAAAATAATTATGATGAACGTGAATTGCGATGTTCGTTTGTTTTACATTACTCGTCTAGAACAATGGCGTACGTGATGGTGATGATCCAGAACAACCCTATCATTCAGACGGCGGGCGACCGGTGGGTGCGCGTGGGGTGCTCGCCCGGCGCTCGAACCCCCACTCATATCAATGCAACGCTTGCTGTTAAAGAATCTGGGTGAGCATATTGTGATGGAAATTCTGATCAAAATATTTTACTGATCTATGGTCCAGTCTATTAGACTGCGCCCTATTAAAGTGAACATCTCTATCGACACTGTTCAGTTCCTAATTTTAGTTTCTCAACATGGGAATATATTATTTAAGGACGTCAAAGGTATAGTGTTGTATAGGTATAGCCCGGAAATTGTGTCTCTACCTACTTTGGTTACGTGAGAAATTCATGATGCGTACCTTATATTTTATTTTTATTTTATTATTTGAGGATTGCCAACAAAGTTTACAATAACACAAACATAATAATAATCAGAAAATAAAACTCATTGTAACTCAAACTACAGGCAACCACAACGTGCATAATACAATTTTACGATATAATATATATCGATACTTAGGTACGTGTTTTAACAGTAGTAGTGGTAACTCGTAAGTATGTAACTATGTACTATTTTGGCAACGTGAAGAAACCTAATTGATCTAGCTCGCAGATTTTCACGATGCTCTCTTAACGTAAAAATTACACTCTTCCGTGTGGATTGTTGTTATGTGGCTCGTTGCTGTGCCATTTCACATGGAATGGGGCAGCGGTGCACTACGTATTAATTTGTTATATTTTAATTATTTAATAACATAATATAATATTTTTTTTATATTTTTTACTAAGACCGTGGTTATTTGGTTACCCTAATAAATAAATAAATAAAATAAAATCATGTAGGCGCGGAAAAGTGACCCCACTGCACCTGATGGTTAATGGAGTAGGATCCAGATAGATTATCGAGTGACTGGAGATGATTATCCCTCACGAGTCCACAATTATGTCGGCGTGTTTGAAACTACATATACACAGGCTGATCCCGAAACGCGACACATTTGCGTGGGGTCACTATGGCGTGTTTAACACCTTATGTACCATACCATTCCATACCAGCCCTTTTTTTTATCGCGTGGAAAAACACGTTATCGCTACTACCACTGTGGGTTGAGTGGAATGGTTATGTTGGTTTCACCGATCTTACCGACCGAGTCCCTAACACTATGTACAGTCAGCAGCATAAGCAGCTGAACAAATTCAAATTTTCAAATTGCCTACATACCTTTTTGTTCTTACTAATCTCTTTTTTCTCTTTACAAACATAAAATAAAAGAGATTTACTTTACTTCAAACGTAGAAAAAAAACGATTCAGTTTATCTTAACACGTATATAGGCGATTTGAAATTTTGATTTTGTACAGATACTTATGCTGCTGACTGTACACCCTACACCGACATACCAACCAAAACCCGCGGTGGCCACCTTTGGCGCATACGGGACGGTCCGGACGGACGGGGCATCTAGTTGCACTAAGATAGCTGCACAGAACCGCCCCTGCGCAATGCCGCATTACGGCCCATTTCTAAATGAGGGGGCCAAGAAGCCCCCAAACAGTAGTATTATATACTGCCCACTGCTGAGCACGGGCCTACTCTATAACTGAGAGGGTTGAGGTCCACCACGCTAGCCTAGTGCGGGTTGGCAAACTTCACATACCGTAAAAATTCCTATAGAGATCTTCTCAGATATGTAGGTTTCCTCAAGATGATTTCCTTCACCGTTAAAGCGAGCGATAATTCCCAAAGAATACACACATAACTTTTTAAAAAAGTCAGAGGTGCGTGCCCTTGGGTTTTGAAACTGCGGACATTCGTCTCGGCAGTCCGTTCCACTACCAACTAGGCTATCGCCTCTTTACCTTATGTACGGTGATCGCAATATCCTATCACCAGTGTAGAACTAGTGCTCATTGTCCAGGCGGTCAGCTTCATCTATGGAGGCAGACCGCGCGGCAGCCGCAGCAGGCGCGGCGGCGGTGTACGGCGCGAGCGCGGCGCCGCTCTCCATGTACGTGGTGCGCGCGGGCGACGGCCGCGGCGCCGGCGCCGTGTCGCTCGGGGAACCGCTCTACCTCAGGGTAGAGACCACTGGTATGTAGCTGAGATCACATTTTTATTTTTTAATTAATTGGATATGGATCACCGGTGGTAGGTCTCTCGTTTGCGAGCGGCCGTCTGGGTAGGCACCACCGCAATGTCTATTTCTACCGTCAAGCAGCAGTGTGCATGTATTGTTGTGTTCCGACTTAAAGGACATTTTAGCCAGCGTAATAACTGGGCATTATGAGACTTAACATCTAATGTCTCAACTCTCAGGGTGACGAGCGCAGTGGAGTACCACGCAGTACTTTGTAATTATAAGTTCTGTAGGGTGTTCCTACTGTTTATGTGCAGTAGTATCGCTTACATTCAGTCATTGAGTAGCAATAAAAGGTTATTTTTCTAATAGCTGACCTAATGGAAAGTAATTATTGACACCTCGGAACTCTCAAAACATCTTTGGAATTGAAGGTTACTCGATCCTTAAACCTATAATAAATAATAATGTCATAGAAGCATGATCATAACTGTTAGTGGTGTGTATAGTCTTTAGATCGTGTAGAGGTACACCGTGATAACATTAGCTAAGTTGTCTCAGGTTCAAACAAGGTAAATTACTATAACCTAGTAAGATAACATCGCTTTACATTTGATCGTTCGTTTTGGTCATGATTTTCTTAGGATGTGCACCTGAACTTTGCCATTTAGGTGACAGATTGGCCAGTAAAATAATTTACCGACCTTCCTCATTACATAATTCGACTTTACTATAGTAGACAATGGGTATATTAGTCACCCTGTGTTCGTTTAAATTCACAACCATGCGCACCAGTATGAATCTGTACAATTGTCATATTATATTATAACAATCAATAAGGTTCGCGTATTGTTTTTCAATAACTCATTCAGTCAACTATCAACTCCCTGTGGCCGGTCGCAAACTTAAATTTATGTGTCACGACCTTTGAGTATTTACCAACTCAAAGGTCACTACTCATGATCACAAGTCACGCTAGAATCAGACGCAATATTGGTAGGAACAGTCAGCCTCAAATGAATTTATTTACGAGGATAAAGATCTATTATGTATAAATTAATATGAAACGTCTTCTTGCAACGTATACCTACTTTGATGTGAGGCTGACTGCTACCTTGATTAGGTGTGGCACCGACAGTGCCTGATAGGATTTTATGCCTATCTGTTTTTCTATGCTGTGTTGTTTTTTTAATAGGGACATAAGCTAAAAAACAACACAGACTTATTTTAGAGGATATAAACGCCAATATTGAAGCATAAAATTGTAGGTAAAACAATTTCATGATTGACTGCCTACAGACGAGGCGGAGATAGAGGCGTATCATTTAGTGGCCTCCTCGCGTCTCGGCGACAGCTCGGTACTGCTACTCGATAGCAAAGGATGTCCTACTGGACAGGTAAGAGAGATATTATAAATTGAAAATACATTTTGGCACTCATTATTCCCGATTATTTTAAGTTGTAATTGGAAAATAAAGTAACTTTGAAAGCAACACTAATATTACAAAGAGGAAAGATTTGTATTTTTGTATGTTTGTAACGAATAAACTCAAAAACTACTGGACTGATTTAATAATTATTTCACCAATGTAAAGCTACATTATCATCATAAATATAATAGCTGAGAAATTACTTGTTTTATATTTTCAAGTTGCGGCTTTTCTGCTAGTAATACTGTCTTTATGGTGTGTTTGCAGGTTGACTTCCCACAATTCACCAGATCTTATTTGGGCGGCACGCAGCGGCTGTCTGCGCGATTCAAAGCGTTCCGCTTCCCTACTTCGCATGTTGTACGCTTTGCTTTGATGATTCGGTTTTGCGAGAATAAGTGTAAACAGGTATAAATTGTGCTAAAACTAATTTGAATACGTTTTTAAACGATTTGAAGCAGGTACAAAACTTAGGTACATTTAAGGATGTAGGGTCCCACTTTTTTTTATTGCATAGAATGATAGAATGACGAGACGAGCATGCTGTTCGCTTGATGGTAAGCGATACGATCACCCATAAACAGTAGCAACACCATCCATTACCTTGAGTTACAAAGTGTGGCATCATCTTACCAAACATCTTTACACTTACAAAATAATATAATATTTAAATATCATGCAGGTCTATAAGAATAATCAAAATATTATGTTATAATGTAAATGAATTTGAAATTATTTAGGCAATGTTTTAAACAAAGAAAATAGGTGCTCTATAAATGACTTTTCGTAGGTAAACTGCGGCAGCAGAAATCGCGACAGAATAGCCCGTGAGGCCAACGACACATACCTCTTGGACAACAATATCGACAGTATTCCAGCTGCCGTCACTCCGGACTTGTCGTTCGACCGAGCGCAGAACAGTGGTGTGGTGGCGCAGGGCGGAGCCAGGGGCTGCGCTGTGGCCACCGACGAGGCAGTAGCATTAGAACTGGAGATGGTAGTGGATTCTAAGGATATTTTGTCAGCGGACACGCTGGTGCGGGCAGATCATCGAGCTACCACACGTAAGCTGCTAAATAATGTTTTTCTTGATAAACAGGCACGTTCATATATTGCCTACATGAACGTCAGTATGGAGCAAACTGTGTTGTTTCGGGCTTAGGTATTCAGAATTCAGAGAGTTTGTCAAACTCTAGCCCCACGTAGATGCTTTCGGTAAATACTGTTACCACAATGCTATCGATAGAGTCCTACTCTCAATCACATCTTTTATCCCTGAAGGAGTAGGCAGAGATGCAGCTAGTTAGTCGATAGAGTTACCTTATTAAACTCTGCGTTAGATACTTACGATAGGGGATACCCAATAAATCCGGTTAGTCATTTTTGAGGCCGGAAATACCGTGTGAATGTATCCTTCAAACGTACCCGAAGCACATAGCTAGCATCGCCGGTCGGAAATCAACACGGCATCGTCCTGTTACATGCCAAGTTTGCAGAAGACCACCGCATTGTTCTGTATGCCTTCCGTATTCATATGCATATCTACATTAAGTTTCTTATACCAGAAGGGAAAACCCGTTTTTACATTGTGGTTATGAAGTAACTGTTTCGTTATCAGGAGATCACATAATCATTGTCATGCGCGTGTAGTAACAACTAACACGGGACCAGACGGTCCGGTGCTTCGTAAATGATTGTCTACGTAATGCTTGTAACATAATTGCAAAATTTTCGTGTTTTTATTACCTATTCACATAACCAACAAATGGGTTCCGATGTTAATATGTTCGACAAGTTTTTGACTCACAAAAAATCTATTTGCACTACTCATGAATCATGATTAATCGTAGATATTATAATACTCTGTAATCAGTGTTCAGCAGTTTATGGTTAGCTGTTTTCTTTAAGTCTCAGAATTTATGAAATCTTTCATATTCCTGAGAGTTTCTTTAGTATTAAGGAATCTGCATCGATATCGAATCAGTATTAATACTAAGAATATAGCAGCTAGTCTACTTAGTACAATGGTTTATTAATTTGGTTATACATTCTTCAGCTTTAGAAGATTCAAAGTCTGGGGACAACAGCATGGTGTGCGTTCATGAACTTCTGCTGGTGGCCCTGGCATTGACCTGGCTGGCCGTGCAAGTGTTGTTATTGCTCGGCTGTTGCGTACTCGTCAAAAGGTAATACAACATCTACTTTAGTTTTTATCTAATTTGTATTTTTTTTTGGATAACACACACACATACACTCACGTCCTTTATCCCCGAAGGGGTAGGCAGAAGCGCAACTAGTGCACCCACTTTTCGCCGTGCGTATTCCGTCCCATGATGTGATAGGGGGCGAGCCTTTCGCCATATCGGGCACAAATTCCAGACTTCGCGCTGATACTGAATAGAAAAACCCAATATCACTACCCGACCCGGGGAGCGAACCCGAGACCTCAGCATTGTAGTCGTACCGTAATACAACTACGCCATCGAGGCAGTTTTTGGATAACATTAAGTCTTATTTCGAAAAATATTATTTGATAATTTTACATTTCTGAAGTAGGTATTAAATCATGGAATAAGTACTTAAAGCAAAGACTTTTATATTACGAAGCTCATTACGTAGTTCATAGTAAAATGTAATCTGACATTGTTATTTTCAGGTACCGCAACTTGGCTGAACTAAGTATGCAGAAGGACTACCATTCGTTCGACAACGTGGGTTTCGATACCGTCTCTACACATCGCCGGGTGCATTGGCCAGATCAGAGCATCGATATATTGCACGCAAATTAATTAAAGCATAATCTTTTCTATAAAAGTTTCTGCGTGTCAATCAATCAGTTCTGTATATGATTGACTGATACATTTGCAGAGATAAAATGGTATCGTAGAGTTTATTCGTGTAAGAATGATTAATTTTGTAAGCTGCGAACCGAACCAACATCGTGGAGGATGTTTTCATGACTAGCGCTGTAATTTAGACCAAAATCAATAGGCATATAATATAGATAGATAGTATAATAATAATTATAAAATATACCTAGTTGATATAAAATGTACCTATGTTAAAAATAAATAATATAGGTGTAAATCTTTATAAAAAAACATTTTTATAAAGTTTAGAATAAATATTTCAGTTTCGCCATTTGAATGGCGCTTGAAATAATGGAAACGCCATAGAAACATATTGTTTTATTTACAACATCCATATTTTTTACGTTTTTCCATTGACTAACCTAACCTTGATATACTTATTATATTATAATTATAGTGAAATAATGTTACTACTTAATACTATCGCATTTTTTGGGTCATTCGGGGCAACAGCACGCAGTGGGTAAAAATTCGCATGGTCAATATATCGGAACCTATTGAAGGGGCTCAGACACTTTTTCGGTTAGATCAGGGGCGCGTCAGGCACGATGTCAGAGCCACAAGCTATTTTACCAAGCCTCACTTGTTTAGTGAAAAACGGTGATCAACGTGATTTTGTTGATTAGTTACCAATATTTTGTGCTGGGAAAAAAGTGTATGCCTAGACGGTGCATCAGTTTATAAAAGTCCGTTAATTATGTTAAGTTTACATGATTATATAGTATTTATTTTAGTTATTAATTCTGTCCTAGAAAATAAATCCGTCTCAACCAACGTGTGATTGTTTAAAATATTCCCTGTTTGGGTAAGAGTACGAGGATAGAAGTACGCACCCTGTTATAACTTCATTATAATGAACGCACAGTTTTTTCTTCTTTAAGCTGCAATTAAGTCGAATATTATTTGTAAAGATATTTAGACCATGTACAGAAAAAAAATATTCTCATTAAACATTCTGCGTAGTTTTACCCACATAACGGGTCAATAGTACGAATTTCTCCCGATGCACTTAAACATGTATTGCATAAAAAACAATGAAGCAATGTACAAAAACTCATTAAATAATGAAAATAGAATAAATTTACTTTACATAGAGTGTTAAAACTTTTTTCAAGACACAATATTTTTGACTGTGTAGACGAGCGAAAAAAAAGTGCGTACTTTTAGGCCGAATGACCTATACGGTGAGCAGGTATGTAGGTAGATACTATTTATCTGCCTAATTAGTTATAAGCAGTACTGTTCATAGCAAATAGATGCACTAGAAGACTCATTAAAAAAAAAACAATTACTAAATATGACACAACCACTAACCAATTTAGACGTACCACCACCTGCATTTTCAAACGAAAGAAATCAGTTTTTTATTGTGTTTGTCATTGTGTCGCGTTGCTTGTTCGTTGAGGTAAGAGTGACGGTTGTGGAGAGCCGCGTGGTGCGGTTTGTCGTACGCTCTGCCTATTCGAGGCTGCATTATAGTGATATCCGTTGAATTTGTCTCCCGTTCCTGCTGTCGGAAACGTCGCTATACCCATGTACATCATCTGAAGCGAGATTGTTAATATTTATCCGTGTATAATGTTTCATATAGAAAGAGGAGTTCGGCAGGGCGATCCAATTTCGCCCAAATTGTTCTCAGCGGTATTAGAAATGATATTCAGAAATCTAGACTGGTCCAAATATGGAATAAATATAAATGGAGAAAACCTAAATCATTTACGCTTTGCAGGCGACATAATATTATTCTCGGAATGTCCAAACACCTTAGAAAAAATGTTACAACAACTATCTGAGGAGAGTGCAAAAGCAGGTTTATCATTGAACCATAATTATAATTATAGTGACGACCGATCTATATCTATTACTATCAATGACTAAACATATGATGTAGGTATTTAGTATAAACTACATTTGTAAACGTGGGTTAATACATCATGAACGCCAATATATTTTTATTTGGTTGCTTCCCAATAGTATTTTATTTATATCTTAGGGCTACATCCATGCATACATTAACCCGCGTAATAATAATACTGTAAAATATACATTTAAAACAAATGAAAATCATGACAAATGATGACGAAAAAATTAAGCCCGGAGTTTCTTTCTGCCTTTCTTCTTCGGGTCGTCATCGCTTAGGTAGGTAGCTAGTGAAAGGCTGGTAGGTTAGCTAGGCTAGGACCTTTTTATCCTCGCCGGCGAGGACCGTGGCGTTTCCTTTCCTCGTAATGTAAAGATATTCCTTTCCTTTCTTTTATATCAGCTCCACTTCTCCTTACCTAGCCCTATTCCCGTCCCCAATGTCCGTGTCCTCTGTACCTATCAGCCCGTGCTGGTTGTCAATTATTTAATGTAGGTACTTTAAATTATTTAATTGGTATATGTACCTTTGTTATTCGTCTATACCTTGTCATGACTTGTCATAAGTGCTTTTTAATAAGCCTATTTGATCAATAAATCATTTTATTTTATTTTATTTTATAGAACCCAACAAAAACTATCGCAATCGCAATCAGCCCTGTATTATATACTGCCCACTGCTGAGCACGGGCCTCCTCTACACTACTGAGAGGGTTCAGGCCGTAGTCCAAAAACTAAGGTGATGAGTAATTCTCCAGAAAAATATGCTATTAAAGTAAACAACGAAGAAATTGAAAACGTAAACGATTATATATATTTAGGCCAGATGATATCAAATGAAAACTTAATGCAGAAAGAAATAGATCGGAGAGTTGCTAAAACCTGGAAAAGATTTTGGTCACTCAGCGAAATTATGAAAAATCACGTTATGCCCATTACAGAAAAAAGGAAAATATTTAATATATGTATTCTACTATGTTTAACTTATGGCTGTCAAACATGGTCACTAACAGAACAACTAAAAAATAAAGTAATGGTATAGAGCGAAGCGTGGTTGGCGTTAAAAGAAGAGACAGAATAACATTAATAGAAATAAAAAACAAAACAAAATTTAAAAACTCTCTTAAAACATATAAAAGATTAAAATGGCGATGGACGGGACATATGTTGAGGGAGAAACAAGAAAAATGGACAAATAAGGTCACAGAGTGGTACCCGAGAGACAGCAAAAGATGTAAAGGAAGGCAATTCAGACGTTGGGAGGATGATATTAAAAAAGTTGCAGGCCCTATATAGCACGGGATAGAACACATTGGAAAAATTTAGAGGAGGCCTTTGTCGAAAGACAAGCTGTTTTACAAGCAGATACACCGATTGCCGATATTGTAGGTACATATGGTGATAATATTATAGATAATTAAAATTAAAACTTAGATTAAGTATGTATAATCATATAGCTTCATTAGAATATAAAGAAAGAAAGAAAGAAAGAAATAATTTATTTGGTTTTAGTAATAACAAAAAAAACTAATAACTAATAAAGAAAAAGTAACAAAGAAAAAACTAAATTAAAAAACTAAAAAACTAGAAAACGAAACGCACCAAAACCAAAATGGATTCAGCTCAGCTTTATGCTACAGCGTAAACTGAAGCGCTGATTTTCAGCTGAACCCAATAGGTACAGATTCCATTAAGTAAAACAAACGAAACAGGCGCAAAAATTTTTGTATGAAAAACTTCCCAGTGTTCGCTCTATACAATCTTAGAACTCTTAGCTTACATTAACCCGAGCACCAAATCCAAGCCGCTCCACCACCATGGTCACTTTACCGAGTTACAGTTTAAGTATACCCTCAATTTGCAACTTGGCAAAGAAAAACTCTTTGATTTTTTTCCTAAACGTGCTGACCGTATATGACAAATCCCGTAAAGGGGGGGGGGGGGGGGGGTATTATGTTCCATATCTTTGCTGCGGTATACTTGAAACTACCTTCAAAAGAAGCTGTTTTGTGCGAAGGAATGAGGAGATGAGCAAGGCGCGTACGGGCGGACCACTGAAGCTTATCTGCAAGGTATATCGGTTTACGGCTTTTCAGAATCCCAAATAGCAGTGTAGCGAAGTGGACATAGCGTCTCGATGCCATGTTTAAAATTTTTGCTTGGTTTATATACGGTGATATATGACTTCTAGGGGGAATGTTAAAGCAAAATCGAGTACAGGCATTCTGAACACGTTGTATTAACGTCTTTGACTTGGCTAATAGCCTCGGACCATACACAGTGTCAGAATAATTAAACTTAGATAGGACTATGGAGTCAACGAGACTTATACGAAGCTGACAACTGAGATACTTCCGAGTCCTATACAGGACTTTTAACCGATAAAAACAATTACGTGCCAATTCTTTCACATGATTTTCAAACCGCAATTCAGAGTCCATAATTAAACCCAGATTACGCGTCTCCTGCACTTGGCCAATGGGTTCGTTCTTTGCCATGATTTTGGGGTTATGAGAATTAATTCTCTTTGCTGTTTTGTACCCAGTATCATAAACTTTGACTTGCCAGGGTTCAATACTAGACAATTACTTTCTGACCAGTTGACTATTCTCTCAAGATCTGCGTTAACTCTATCTACTGCAGACTGAATTTCACTCGGATGAAAAGAAAGATATAATTGCAGATCATCGGCGTATAAGTGGAATTTACAATGTCTTATACAACCCATAATATCCGCACTATAAATTATAAAAAGTAATGGCCCAAGGATGGATCCTTGTGGCACTCCTCTAGTGACCGGAACCAAGGAAGACAGAGATGTAGTACCATCTGCGTTGTGAATTTTAACATATTGAGAGCGATGACTCAAATAACTAGCAAACCATTTGATTGTGGGTACGTCAAAACCATAAAAAGATAGTTTGGAAAGCAAAAGATTATGATTAATTGTGTCAAAAGCCCTTGAGAAATCTAATAAAACAAGAATAGTACCCAAACCAGCATCCTGGGCTTCCAAAATATTGCTAGTAAAAAAAAGAATATAAAAATCAATCAACTGTAACTTTAATTCAGAGAAAGCGAACAGCAATAAAGGCTTATTTTATTTTATTTAATGTGTCTATGCCATCTTTTAAGAAATAGGTAAGGATGAGGTAAGAGAGAGGGTTTTTCGGGCGTCGAGAATCTCACATACCAATTCAGGCTGGTTTTTTTAGTCATTGTTCTTCATAGAATACATTTAATTTTTTAAAAAATATCCGTATAATATTATCTGCGGTTTGTATCCGGCGGGGCCTGCTTCGTACTTGACGAGCTGCGTCCAGCCGTCAAGCAATAAATCGTGGTACGAGCCCGAAGCGTGGTCCTTTTTCCGCTTCTCGTTGTGCCCGAAGTCTAGACTTGCCGCGTTGTCTTGCACGTCGTACGAAAAGTCGTAGTTCGTCGGCAGCTAGGACAAATATTATGAAAGCATTAGGATGTTCTACCTATTTACGAGAGTTTTTATTTATAAACTTTTCATTGAATTATAAATTATTATAATATAATTGTGGAAAGAAATGCTAAAAGTATCATAATTTGTATTATTATTTTATAAATTATAATGCCTATTTACATTCCTTACGATGGATTCTTGAACAGGCTTTTTACTTCTACCTTCTCCGATCTTGGGAGGCAGACCTTTTTTTTTTTTTTTTTTTTTTTTTTTTTTTTCCCTTCTTCGGCGCATTTAGGGACGGCTGCGGGCTTCCTCGGACGAAAAGTGTCTAAGTTGTCGTCCGCAACCGCCCCTGCGCGGTGCTGCTTAATGCAGCCCGTCTCCTCTTGTAGGGGGCACACATGTTATCTTGCGGCGGACAGCACCCGTGCCGACCGCCCCAACCCCCCCTGGCCCCTATTAGTCGCCTCCTACGACAGGCAGGGGATACCGTACTCTTGGGCTGAAACACTGTGTGCGAATAAACTAAACGCCAGTAGTGTTATCTGATAACATAATACCTACTAAATCATATTATTATTAAAAAGTGATATTAAAATGCTTTGCTCAACAACCTTGTTTTTTATATACTTATGTATTTAGAGAGAGAATGTAGAGATCTCCGCTAGACTTAAATGCTCTGCGTTTGTCTGTACGTAAATATTTGCAACACGATCCCGAACATGTACCTAGTACCTACATACTACACATGTATGAGCGTTCAAAATATGAACTTCCACAAAAATTCTCCACATTTTAAATTCTGTGATAGCGATATGCGAGCAAAGAAACTAAAAGAGGTATAGAAAACAGTAGGAATGCTTCGAACTTTATAAACCCATGAATGTCGTGGTTGTAGTTGCGGCTGTGGTTTGTTATTTTTATTTAACGGCGGACGATTTACGAAAGTAACGAAATTTTATTTCTGGGTATCTAGTGAGCTAATTGTAGGCTTAGAACTTGAGTAATAGATTTATAGTCTCAAAGTTTATATTCCACATGGAATTCGATTTAATAGCGTACCTAATAGGTATATAAAACACGTCAGTATAATATCCTATGGGTAGCTTCCCACTCTACATTTTAAGAGATATTACCTAATAAAGCCACTGAAAGGGTCAGTAGATACAGTGCAATAAAAAAGTGTTCTTATTGTGTTTTAATTCTCAGTTCTCAGTATTAGCCCAGAGTCTGGAATTTGTGCTGGATATGGAGATAGACTCAACTCCTATCACATCACGGCGACAAGGAAGTGCACTAGCCGCCATCGACACCTCTTCGGGCATAAAAGGCGTGAGTGTGTAGGTATGTGTGCAAAACCAATCGTTCAATTTTGTATCATTTTGAAATGCAATCTAGTTTTAATGTAAGTCTGTATGCTATATAACATTGTCATGATTGTACTCTGTTTTGCGTCTTAATTAAATTAATAAATAAATTCAAAATCATTGTAGAGACACTTATAAACCTACTAGGCGTAAGTAAGTAAGTATGCAAAAGGATTTGGTTTGCGAGGCATTATTGTTTCTGTTTTATTTTTTGTTTTGCACTATGCAGAGCCAAGCCTGCCAAGCTCTCTAATCCTATTAATATTATAAACGCGTAAGTTTGTAAGTATTTACTGGTGGTATGTCTCTCATGTGTAAGAGACCGTCTGGCCTCTGGGTGGGTACCACCGCAATGTCTATTTCTATCGCCAAGCAGCAGTGTGCATGCACTGTTGTGTTTCGGTTTGAAGGACATTGTAGCCAATGTAACTACAGGACATAGTGCGACTTAAAATCTTGTGTCTCAGGATGACGAGCGCAGTGGAATGCCACACAGTACTTTGTAACTCAAGGTACTGGACGGTGTTGCTACTGTTTATGGGCGGTCGTATCGCTTACTATCAGGCGAACGGCAGGCTCGTCTCGTCATTTAATGCCATAAAAAAATGGATGTATGGATGTTTGTTACACTTTCACGAAAAAACTACTGAACAGATTCCGATGAAATTTGGCACATGGGTCTGTGACAGTATTGCATTGTACAATGTACCGTATGCTCGTTTGCCCCCTATATCATCAAAAAAACACACACACACAAATACAGATATTATGTATTGTGCATCTATACATGCCGACCTTATATAGGGTACACAGGTGCTACGGGCGAAAAATGTGTACGGTGCGGTGCTCCTTATAGTTATTTTGCAGTTTCAAAGAATATACAGCCCTTTTTTTTATTTGAATACAAAGCCTCTTTTTTGTTTGGCTTTGTCCATTGCAGTGTTGCCAACTTTATTTTTTAGATGATCGTACCAGACACTAAGAAAAATCGTATTTTACCAAGAATTTTTGAAAAAAAATAGTACGCATTAAAATTTCAATACAACAAAAGTAAATGAATTAAATGCGAAATTTAATTTAACAATTAATATTTGGCATGTAGATAATCTATCTATAATAGATTAACAAAGATAACAAGTAGTGACTTTTTTCACCTTGGTTATAACAACTCTTCTAAAATATAGGAAAATACCTATGACATGTAACATTTCCATACAGATATAGCTTAAAATCACGAATTTGTAGGCGAACTGCCTCGGCCGCGTAGTTGTATTGCGTACGCGTTACGAATATGATTTGCGCGCTGAGGTCCTTGGTTCGAATACCGGGTCGAGCCAAAAACATTGTGACTGGGTTTTTCGGCAGCTCGGAGTCTGGAAGTTGGCGGTATGATACCCCCGTGCCTCGGAAAGCACGTAAAGCCGTTGGTCCTGCGCCTGATCTCTCTCCGGTCATATCGGATTGCCATCTCACCGGACTATGAGAGTGAAGGAATAGCGAGTGCACCTGAGTATTGCGCACACGCTTGTGCACTATAATATATCCTGCGTACCTGGCTGATCTCCATTGAGATTGGCCGCCGTGGCTGAAACTGGCTAGGAGGATTACGTTGTAGGCGGATGACAGGTGTACCAGATATTTTACAAGATTATACGTTATAAGAAGTTTAAGGCTCGTTCAAATCTGTTGGTTGCTATTGATTCTTTATAAGAAAAAATGAAGTTAATACGTTTTTTTTTTGCTGTGAGTAGGTATTAAAAGATTTGAAAAGATCGTATATTTGCGTACGATTTCTAATTTACGATCGTACATCGTATCAAAGCCAAAAAGGTCGTATGAATACGATTTAAATCGTACGGTTGGCAACACTGGTCCATTGCCTTTTCAAAACGAGGAACGTCAACAGCTGTAATAGCTGTCATATTATGACAATGACAGTTTGTCAAAGACATATGTCATTTTTTAAACGTGCTAAACAGAGACAAATAAACAGGGGTATGTCAGTTAAAGTGATCTGTCAGATGCTTGTCATATTTAAATATAGTTTCTTTAAATTACCTGAAGATAGCACTAAACTTATATTTCCAAATGTGACCGTGACCACGAAGTGCTGCAAAGCCTTCGAAACGTCGGAAGAAAATATTAATTAAAAAACCGCGATAAAATCCGCAAAAATAGTTTTATTTCAATTTCAAAATAGTTCAAAACAGTAAAATCTCTTTTGTTGCAACCTTGTTTAGTTTTCCGGTTTTGACATTTTTAAAATTCTTTTCTTTTGTTTGTGTGCGCCAAATTGACACCGTCAGTCAATTAATTTATTTTACATATTTTGTTGTAATAAAAAATAATAATATTATTTGAAATGGAAATTACAAACATATTTTGCCTGTATTAATTATTACGGTAAGTAAATTATTTTTTGCTTAAATTTAATAGGTATAATATTATGTCAGTTAAAATAAACTCCTGTTTTCTTTTCATGCATTTGATTTTCACGTTATCGCTAAATATAATTGTGTTATTATTCTAAGTAAATATGTCGAAAAATACGATTACATTTTATTTGCAATACCTTAATTATTAC
Organism: Sphinx pinastri; assembly: GCA_947568825.1. NCBI lineage: Eukaryota > Metazoa > Arthropoda > Insecta > Lepidoptera > Sphingidae > Sphinx > Sphinx pinastri. The sequence goes on from OX387620.1 coordinate 7,363,343, forward strand.
TGATATCTTTCTTTACATGTAAGTTTTATTGTTTTAAATTGCATTTATTTTAAAATTTTAACAAATTTGTTTCATTTTATTACAGGCACAGATGCCCATCCATTCTCTTAACCCTAAAATAAAATAGAATTTCGACGCAAATATGTGGATAATAATACAGAAAAAGTGTTTGATACAGTAAAAAAAACCACCACGAGTACCCCAGAATATGTGGTTATGAGTTTATCCTGCACTCAGTTTGACCGTACCATCATTTTCTCGAAGCAGTTCAGGGCATTTTCGGCCCCCTGTAACTTCGTTGTGGATAAAACTAGAATAAATCTTTAGACTGTGTGGGAATCCGATTTTTTGTGCCAAATAAAGCAAATTATATTGACGAACATTCTTCCAACCAAAGGATTAAAAAGATATAATATTATGTCTTATGATTGTAAGTCATTGATGTATAATAAAAACAACCCTTGTAAGTATATATATTAGGTAATATATCGGCGCCAGGCGGAGGTGCTAGATAAACATATTAAAATTTAGCTAAAATTTAATTTATATATGAATTATCGTTTAGGAATTTTACAATTTATGTTTTTATATTATAAACCTCATAATAAAGATTTTTAGTTATAAGAAGTAACTTAAATCAATGCCAATTTATGCCATTTATTTATTTCGTTCATCGGAATTTTATAATAGGTTTCTTTTTTGACAACATATGGCAATCTACGAATAAGCCGATAATAATATTAAAATACAGTAAGTTTGTGGTTAACACGTTTGTATTCATCGTATAAATAAATAAAATATATGATTATCATGGTGATATTGCTTCTTTGAGTTACATTTTGTTCATAATTTATTATTACTCTATAAAAACACGCAATTAAACGCAGTCGCGTAAAAACATTTTGATAGTAATTAAGCTTTGTTTAACTAACCACCCTATTACTCTCAAAAGTGTATTTATAGTTAGTGATATACTGTAAATAAGGGATCTAGGAGATTTTATGACGATGGCGCGGCAGATACAGTTTGCATTAATTAATGTTAACTGGAAATATAATTTTCTTTGGCTTGCTGTCACGAAATTACTTTTAGAACCCTTATTTTGCAGTGTATTTAACAATCAATGTAAATAAAAATATTAAGCAAGAGATTGTAGTGCCACCTGCAGGATTTTAGCAGCAATAAAACATCATCAGTGGCCTCTGTTGGTAATTTTTGAAGACATGCCATAATTTGACAGTTGTTGATTGGCAGAAAAAGGGTACAAGTAGGTTCTCTATTTCAGTAGTATTATAATTCTCTTTGCAAATAAACTAGAGTACTAAAAACACAATTTCTGGGGCGGTGATAAGTGATTAAAATATTATGAAATTTTGAATTAAAACTACATAAAAATCATTATCTGCACCTTGTCCGATTGAATTATTTGTGTGAAACCAGTTGATAACGTAATAGAGAATTGATAATGAATTCCTTTTTAAGAAGTAGTAGTGGTGTGTTACGGCGTGTTTTCAGTACTTCTTCTGTGAGACGGTGTGCAGTACCACCTAAGAAAAAGCCTAAGAATTTTATAGGTCCTATAACATGGAAGTCAATGGCTGGCACGGCCCTCGTAGGTGGCGGCCTCACAGCGTTCATGTTGTATGTAAGGAAAGAAAAACAAGAAGCATTGGACCGGGAAAGGAAAAGGCAACTCGGTAAAGCGAAAATAGGTGGTTCATTTGAATTAGTAGACCCAGAGGTGAGTTAGTTGTAGTTTGTATTTAACTTTGTAGTAAAAAGATACGGTGCTTTTTAGAAATCAAAATTATATTATTCTTTTTCTTCAGCCTTTAGAAGTCTACTGCTGAACATAGGCCTACATGCCTAGGATAAAATTACATTAGATCACATAAAATATAATGTCAATGCTAGGATCAAATCCATAGCCTCCTCGAATGCTGTTGGCTTATGAGCTGCTGCAGAAAAAGATTACAGCTATGTTTATAGTGATTCATATTTCAATAATTGGCTCCTTTTTTTACAAAAGATACCATAAGTCTAGATAATGGTTTAACATTTCAGTTGTTAATGATAAAAAGTCTGAATAGTTAAAACTTTGTTACAAGACTAGTTAAACTAGTGATATCATATGAAATGAAATAAAATTTTATTTCCATGATTGGATATGGGATATAGTTAGGATTATAGTAGAATTTTTAATGTTTCAAGGTGATAAGGTCACTGCAGTACTATATACTTTTGTAGTCCTAGATTCATAAAGAAGTGCTGTGCTGAGCATTAGATGTTATTCATGTAATCCTCTTACTCAGTTGCTTAAATATAATGTATCAATTCTTTCTAGAACATTATGAAATGAAAGCATGTTGGTTGTCCTTTTGTGTTCCACAATTTACTATAGTATATGTAATAAGTTACCTACTTACATTTGCTATTTACAGGGAAAATTAGTTAAGAGTAAAGACTTTTTAGGTAAATGGATGCTGATATATTTTGGATTCACACACTGTCCTGACATATGTCCGGATGAACTTGAAAAGCTTGCGGAAGTTGTGGACATGCATGGTAAATATAATATTATTAATGTTTACGCATATATTCACTAACATTACTATTAGGATGCATAGTGTACCAAACAAATAATGCCGGCAACTACATAGTTATCTTTGACTTTGTTTATCTAACAGCTAACTGAAGTGTTAAGTTGTAACTCAATATTAGCTAATCACGGCTATGCCAATGCACTGTGGAGGCTGTCATGCCGATAGCATGGAGGAACAAACTTATTAACACAGCATTGCTCTGAACTAAGCTTAGTAATGTCTGTGAATATAGGCCTTAGTATAGGTTCTTGAATTGCTGAAGAAAAATTTGTTTTTACAGATAAAACTCCAGGATCACCACCATTGCAGCCTGTATTCATATCTGTTGACCCACACAGAGATACACCCGAGATTGTTGGAAAGTAAGATTCCCAAATATACCCTTGGTTAAATTTATGTTTTGTATACAACTAGCACCAGGTGTTGCTTATGGCTTCAACTACAAATAACTTTAACAATATATATATTTCAATACAAATATTGTTTAAAAATCCAAAGAAGTAATATTATACCTTTTTCAGGTACTGTAAGGAATTTTCGCCGCGTCTTTTAGGACTCACAGGAACGAAAGAACAAGTTTCTCAGGCCTGCAAGTCGTACAGAGTGTACTTCAGTGCGGGACCTCAAGATGTAGATAATGATTACATTGTAAGTATTCTATATTGAGTTAACAGATGCATTATAGTGAATGAAACAAAGTTTGATAAAATAGCCTTTAGATTTGACATCAGATTTTATAAAACAACAAAACTTACAAGAAAACAAATTTGATCATTAACATTAATTTACTGGTGGTAGGTCTCTCGTATGTAAGAGTCCGTCTGAGTGGGTACCACCGCAATGTCTATTTCTACCACCAAGCAGCAGTGTACAGTCACCAGCATAAGTAGCTGAACAAATTCAAAATTTCAAATTGCCTGCATACTTTTTTGTTCTTCCTAATATTTTTTTTCTCTTCACAAAAATAAAATAAAAGAGATTTACTTTACTTCAAACAAAGAACAAAAGGTTTAAGTTTAACTTAACGCGTATATAGGCGATTTGAAATGTTGATTTTGTACAGATATTTATGCTTCTGATTGTACATGCACTGTTGTGTTTCGGTTTGAAGGACATTGTAGCCAGTGTAACTACTGGACATAATGAGACTTAACATCTTATGTCTCAGGGTGACGAGCGCAGTGGAATGCCACACAGTACTTTGTAACTCAAGGTGGTGGATGGTGTTGCTACTGTTTATGGGTGCTCCTATCGCTTACCATAAGGCGAACGGCATGCTTGTCTCGTCATTCAATGCAATAATAAAAAAAAAGTTATACTTATATCACAGGTTTTTTTCTATAAATCAATGATCACAAGTCAATATTATGGATCCTAGCCAAATATAAAATTTTGCATCAATAATATTCTATTCTTTTCAGGTTGATCACACAATTATAATTTACCTTGTTGACCCTGATGGGGAATTCGTTGATTACTACGGACAGAATAGAAATGCTAAAGACATTCATGAGTCAATGCTAGTCAACATTCAGAAGTTTGAAGTTGCGAAAAAGAAGTCATGGTTTTAAGTAAAGCGCATTTATATGTAGTGTAATAATTAGTCCCAAAGTATTTTAGTAAGATAAATTAAACATTCTGTTATAAAATCAATTTGTTTAATTACTTTTTATACATTTTCTGAATAAAGTATGATGTGCTATGAATTACCTATTCTAAAGCCTCATTTAGACAGATCAATTATTACTAGAAATAATCGTATGCAATGATTGCTAGCAATATTCGTTTTGTAAATATATGTCAAAAGACTTGTATGTTGTGTCATGCATGTTCAGACGGGGTAATGTTTTATAGAAATACTTGCGTGCGGTTATTGATAGCAATCCGTTTAAATGAGTCTTAAAGTTTTCCGTATCTGATGAATGCATGTGCTGAGCTATGATTGTGACCATTACAAAAATCGACCTTATTTGAACGTGTATAAGGAGCTCATAAAGGAGACAATTTAAGTTGCGTGAGCGAACTGTACGTTTGCAGTACGCCTTTGCAAGCCATCAAGTAATGATGCGCGCGAACAGTTGCTGCTGTAACGCGCGCCCTCAACCATCCGAGCTTTGTTTGCCACATAAGAAATGGTAAATAAATCATATTACTAGGTAATAAATATTTTTAATATAATTGCTTTAATACTTATAGCGACACATTTAAAAAATAACTATAAATGAATTAATTAATATTTAGCTAAAACATTTCTTAATTTTTTATTTATTAATTATAATAGTCATCTGTTACGTGCATTAGTCTGAAAACATTTATGTAAATGCAAGATCCTATGATATATTATGTACTTGTGACATATTTCAGCCGTGTTTCAGAATATCACTTATCTAAAAAGTTTTAAGAATAATACCATTTAGACACCAAACATGTGCAACAAATTATTGTGAATTATAAATAGCTTGTCTTATTTTGTTTACTTATAACAAATAAAATCCAGTAAACATTTCACCATTAATATATCTACATTCAGAAATCTCTTACAAAAAGTGTTTAAATAGAGAATGTCAGGCTTTTATATTGTGATAATATATCGCACCTTTAGAACGAAAACGACACAATTCAATATGATCGAAAATTGAGTTATCGTCATAAAATGACTTAAAACTGGTATATTTTTTCTTAAAATATAATAAAAAGGGACCGATATAACAGTTTTGTCCTGTTCCCGATCGAATATGGCTGTGTTTGAACTATTGTTTTATTGACAACTTCGTTTTAAGTCATTTTATGACGATAACTCAAATTTCGATCATTTTGTATTGTGTCGTTTTCGTTCTAAAGGTGCGGAATTTCGATCATTTTGTATTGTGTCGTTTTCGTTCTAAAGGTGCGAATTATCTTCTAGTCTAAATATTCACTACTTTAGTCCAAGCTGCTTTGTATAACATTGTTAGAATATTTTTTTTAGCACGGCAAGTGCACCTCTAACGGTGCTTGTTCTGAATCTAATATCACAATTCTGCATGCAATCTCCTCCGCTCTCACAGTCTCCGATTTCAACCCTTCAATAGTCGTATTTTCGGATATGACGATTTTATTAGAAACTAATATTTCGGGTTTGCGCACCACCACTCTTTTGGATTTCTTCTGCGGTTGGTGGGTTCTCAGGTGTTTAATCAGGTGGGACTTTGTGGGAAACTTTTGAGCGCATATTGCACATTCGAATGGTTTTTCACCTGAAATAGAATTTAAAATGTGTAAATATGAAGCTGAGACCATTTAAAATTACCAACAAGAAAAAGAAAATAACTTGTATTTTGTTTACAACAGGTTTGGACAGTAATAGTAGCGGGTTACATATATTATTATTTTTTTATTTCACCACGATAATTGAAATACCTTGATGGTAAACTAAGAATAATGCAGTACAAAATGTAATGACGGTTAACGAGCGAAGTTGCGCACGTCGAAGGTCACCAGAATTCGTTGACTTGTTTCTAAAATGAATTACGATTCTGAGATTTTTTACCACGTGGTTACTATGCAGTACAAAAATGATGTAGTGTGTCAGTTTACCGGTGTGGACGTGTGCGTGTTCGCGCAGACGCGAGGCGTTGACGAAGGTCTTGGGGCAGGCACTGCAGCGGTGCGGCCGCTCGCCCGTGTGGAGCCGCATGTGCGTCTGCAGCGGCACGCGCGCGAACCTGACCAGTGACCACACACAACCGTTAGGGTGGCGCTACACTTGGCCTATTTGTCATGATATCGCACCATTAGAACGAAAACGACACAATTCAAAAAAATCCAAAATTGATTTATCGTCATAAAATGTCTTAAAACGAAGTTCTCAAAACAACAATAGTTGCAACACAGCCATATTCAAACGAGAACAGGACCAAACTGTTATATCGGTCCCTTTTTATTATATTTTTATAAAAAAGGGACCAGTTTAAAATCGATATGACGATAACTCAATTTTCGATTTTTTTTAATTGTGTCTAACGTTTTCGTTCTAAAGGTGCGATATTAGCGCGTTTATAATTCAGATTCGATATACAATATTATAATCAATTTAGTAGTTTTGTTGTATTATTGAGTTTGTTTTAGCAACATACTTTTTCCCACAAATTTTGCACTCGTAAGGCCGCTCGCCGGTGTGGCTGCGCAAGTGCGCCTTCAATGTAGAACTCGACGAGAACTTGCGCCAACATTTCGAGCACGAGTACGGCTTCTCGCCTGAAATTACAACAGCCACACTAATATAAACTCGAAAGTTACTTTGTCTCTATTGTGTTAGGTACGCTTGCTGATAGCTTGAACATGAAGATCGTAGGCTATTTTTAAATATTTGTCCAAAACAGCGCGAAAAGTCGTGAGTAAAATCTATTAAAATATAAAAGCTACAGACCGGTGTGTGTGCGCATGTGCAGCGTGAGGTTTGAGTTTTGTATGAAGGCCTTCCCGCAGGTGCAGCACACGTACGGCTTCTCGCCTGTGTGCGTGCGGTGGTGCGTGTTGCGCGTCGACTCGTGTCGGAACCTGCAACGAAGTGTAACCAGGCTACCCAGGGTCAAATTGATGGAGCCGGTACAACTGCTGAGTATGTCTTGGTAGGTACCACTGTTGTTTAGATCCGACTTTCTCTTACGCAGCACCAGTGTTTGTACTGCAGCTAAATAATCTAGAAGCCGTTCTTATTTGAACAACAATATAGCCATGTAATTAATATGGTCAACTCATATTTATCTGGATAAGCGCCGTGTCGTGCAGTTTCATAATTTAAATTTGCTTTTTTGGGGCCACCCTATTAATCGCGCTAACCACATGTTTTGGTACACTGGATTCCTAGTTTTGTGTTGTATTGTTTGTAGGGGTAATCCTCCTAGCCAGTTTCGGCCACGGCGGCCAATCTCAACGGAGATCAGCCAGGTACGCAGGAGATATTATAGTGCACAAGTGTGTGCGCAATACACAGGTGCACTCGCTATTCCTTCACTCTCATAGTCCGGTGAGACGGCAATCCGACATGACCGGAGAGAGATCAGGCACAGGACCAACGGCTTTACGTGCTTTCCGAGGTACGGGGGTATCACACCGCCAACTTCCTCACTCCGAGCTGCGACTGAGTAATTTTTAAGATGGAAAAACCCAAGTACAATATTTTTGGCTCGACCCGGGATTCGAACCCAGGACCTCAGCGCGCAAATCGTACTCATAACGCGTACGCAATACAACTACGCCACCGAGACAGTCATGTTTGTAGGGGTATGTGGTGTGTGGAGACCTCTTGTCGCAGTAGTGGCAGGCGTGCGGCTTGCGGTCGTCGTGCACGCGCTGGTGGCTGGCGAGCAGGCGCGGCGTGGAGAAGGCCTTGCCGCATGCGCATGCGCAGGGCCGCGCGCCCGCGTGACGCGACACGTGCGCCGACAGCTGCGTGCGCCACCGGTACCTACACACCACACAGTACACACATCATAATATCACTTCTTATCTCACGTATATTATCTATACGAAATTCACTGTTTGTTTGTTAGAAATAAAGGAAGAAACTGGTGGATTTGGTTGATTAGCGTATAGACTATTTTTAGTCAGGAAAATACACAATAGTACTTTTTTTCGCGGGCAAAGCCGCTAGGAACATTTATTTTCCTAATAATTGTATCTCCATACTTTTTGTCGCAGAGATGGCACTTGTATTTCTTCTCGACGAGCTCGCCGGTGTGCACGCGCATGTGCCGCCGCAGCGCGTACAGTTCTATGAACAGCTTGCCGCACGTCTCGCACGCGTACCGCTTCGACTCCATGTGCCGCTGTATGTGGCGACGTAGCATCGATTTTGCTAACAAAATAACAATACTTCATATTATTCAATTATCGTTTTTAATATTAAAATAGCAGTTATCTCTAATTTTGGGTACATTATTGCTGAAAATTTGTGTCTGGGTCTGTTTTACTGAATATATGCTTATGTACCCCGAGTCCAGACCACTACTCGTCAGAATAAAAACACAATTTTCTCTAATCTTAGAATTTATTCTATTGGTTGCTCCATAAATTGTACCACATAAGTGAAAGACATTACTCTTTGATTATCTATTTGAATGCCACGATTCTGATCAGATTCTAATAAACGCTCTTAAAGTAGCTCACTGATGTTCTTTGACAGGAGCAAGGAACAAAGAAACTAATTATGACACTATACAGTGTAAAATGTACTCACAATGAAATTCCTTCTCGCATTTATTGCATTTCCACACAGATCCCGTTGGGTGTAAGGCTGCATGCAGCTTGAGATCATGTTCGGAATTAAATGTATCTTTGCACTGGTTACATCCATATGGTCGTTCAGATTCTTTGTGCGTGTTCTTCACATGCGCCCTTAGTGTTTTCAACTTCATGTAGTTCTGATGAAGAAATAATTGCATTAAATTTATCCTTTCAATTGCAAATATTGCTCTCACGCTGAGATAAAAGATGTTAAATCTCATAATGCTCAGTCGCTATGCTGGCTACAATGTCCTTCAAATGGGAAAACAACAATGATTGTATACTGCTACTTGGCAGTAGGAGACACTTGCATACAAGAGACCTACTACCAATAAATTTCGATAAATACATCATCTATTTTTATTATTAAAACAAGTTCCTATATTATAATTATATCATTTTTAGTTCTTATTCATTACACACTGTTTATTACAAATTAATTAAAATAGGTACAATATCAATAATCTTAACATAGGTATATTAAACATGAATGAAATGAAATGAAAATTATTTTACAACGCCATCATTACACAATGTCGACAAGTCTTATAAGTTATAAAAGACATTCAAGACATTAAAATTATATTACTTGTGATCCTCACACTAGGCACAGCCTGTATCGTAAGGACCCTAAAGAGATAACGTATTATTTTTTTTTTCTTTTTTTTATGTGGCATGGAATGACGAGACGGGCATGCCGTTCGCCTGATGGTAAGCGATACGACCACCCATAAACAGTAGCAACACCATCTAGCACCTTGAGTTACAAAGTACTGTGTGGCATTCCACTGCGCTCGTCATCCTGAGACATAAGATGTTAAGTTTCATTATGTCCTGTTACACGTTAAGTTACACTGGCTACAATATCCTTCAAACCGAAACACAACAGTGCATGCACACTGCTGCTTGGCGGTAGAAATAGACATTGCGGTGATACCCACCCAGGCGGACTCTTACATATGTGAGACCTACCACCAGTAAAATTTGTAAGTGAAAGTGTGTGTGTGTGTGTATGTGTGTGTGCGTGTGTGTGTGAGTGAGTGTGACGAGTGTGTGAACAGGTCTAATGGGGAACTTTCAGTAAAAGTTCAGTTTCATTATATGATAGTTGTAATTACCACAGTTTTAATTTGATTTTAGCATTATATACTGACTCATCCTTAATATTACATTTTTCAATTAAAGAATTATAAATGTGAGGATTTAGGAAGCGCGAAAAACGTTGAGCGAATACACATAACATACCTTACCACAAAACGAACATGTATAAGAACTTTTACTGTTCTTATTACTTCCAACATTTACAGAATAAGTTTCATCCAACAGACTTTTAGGATCTAAAAATAAAATATTTTAGTAAGAATTTATAATTCGAGATATACAATTTTATCACTGTTTACATATTACTCATACCTGTAGCGGAAAATGATGCTGGGTCCCTAAAAATAAATACAAACAGCATAATGAATCATAATTTTAAAATGGAGCTCACAGATTTTTATTTTAAACATCACCATGAGAAAAAGGTTACTTTTTTACTTAAAATATTAAATATCATTATCAAAATCATGAGAAACTAAAGCATACTGTTCCATTTAAAAAACATATTTTATCTTACGAAATACCAATTTACTTCTTGTATATCATACTTGAATTATTAAATTTATTTTCGTCTTTGTATTGCTTAGGTTCATAAATGATAGTTCGATTTTTTTATGGAGATTATTTTTTCTGTATTTTATAAGCAAATAACAATGATCATGGTACCTAAATAAAAATAATAAAAACTATAACACTATCTTATAAATGAAATATCTAAGATAATATATATATATAAGAAGTCATTATGAAATATCTTACTTTACATCTGCATTTGTGTACCCTGAATTACATTGTCGTGTCACATTCTCATTAGATACCTCACCAAAGTCTTCTAAATATGGAGTATCTGAAAAATATCATAATATTATTAAATCTATACTAATATTATAAATAGAAAAGATTAGGTTTTAAAAAATTCTTTCACCAATATAAAGCTATATTATCAGCGAGTTAAATAGGCTACTTTATATTCCGAGAAAATATAAAGCGGTAGTTTTATCCTGGAAAAACTTACACGGGCGGAGCCGCAGACAAAAGCTAGTCCTGTTATCTTTTAATGCATTTCTTATAATACTGAATATGAACTGATAAAATTTACAAATAAGATATTTTAATATAATTACAGCTTACAATTTTCTTTCAAATTATAATTATTTATACCTTGATTTTCTTCTTCTATTCTAAAATTTTGCTGCTCTACTTCCTTTTCTTTCTTTGTTTCTTGTAAATTCTGTAAATAGCTGAAATCAATATTTATTGTTACACATAATGTAGCTGACTATTCTTTATTAATTACTTCTTAAACTAATTAATAAGAAATTGTATGCTTGAATCGAAAAGACAAGGTAAATAAATAAACCTAACAGTTTTCACACATAAATAATAGAAACTACACTTTGTGTTTATGTACTAAAGTGTAACTCTTAACATTTCCTTTTCCTAGTAATATATTTATTCTAAAGTCATAAACAATCTATACATATAAATAAAGTTGGAGTGTCTGATTGTAATATTGAAATAACCGTTTTTTACTACATGTATATGAATATATATACAGTACATACACCAAAATAATTTTTTTTTCAATTTTTGTCTGTCTGTCTGTTTGTTCCGGCTAATCTCTGAAATGGCTGGACCGATTTTGACAGGACTTTTATTGGCAGGTAGCTAATGTAATAAGGAGTAACTTAGGCTACTTTTTATCCTGGGAAAATATAAAGCGGGACTTTTATCCCGGGAAAACTCATTCACGCGGGCGGAGCCGCGGGCAACAGCTAGTAGGTAATAAGACCAAAAAATGGATACATACTCATCATTATCAAGTATTTCATCTTTGGCAGTGAATTCACCTTTTAATATAGACTTTAATGTATAATTAGATCGTTCACACAGAGCCTTGAATTCATAGCAGTTAACAACTTGAGCTTGACAAGAAGAGCAGATGTTTGAAGGCAGACCATCACCAAAATAGGCCTGAAAATTTTTCAATATTTATAATATTTATTGAAACTTTTAATTGTATAGTGAATTTGGTATTTATTTATTTGTAGTTATATTTATTTTAGATAAAAATATTTATGATTTAAGCTAAAAATGTTGTTGTTGCTTTTAATTTCCTTGTGCATATAAATAATTGATGATATTAATATCTGTATGTAGAACCTGAATCCATCTTTCACATTAAACAAAAATGTAATGATTAATTTAAAATTAATAAACACATAGTTTATCTAAATGTAAGTGTGAAATAAGCTATACTTTATGTAACTAATATAACTTTATGTAATTAATACTATAAAGACTTTTTATATTTGGCTTACCGGTAAAGTTGTGAAATTAGAAAACATATTGGAATATAAACTATTGTCTTCGCTGCACAATGGAAACATCACTTCATTATCTAGGGACAAACAGATGCGACACAAGTTCTGCAGATCACAACCCTCTGCACTGAGGTATTGGAATAAGTTTAAAGGGATCTTGATTTCGAAATATTCATTTGCGCCATTGCTTTCTTCAGATTTTTCCGGTTTTGCTACGTGTATATTGTTAATATCCATAATTTTATTCAAATATAATCCATATGTAAGGTATATCTTCCCTTAGGGATTGATTAGTCTCCTGTTTGTTTTCTGAAATGTTTAGCTACAGCTAAAGCTAAACACCCTACCGCAATTCACAGGTCAGTATTAAGTAATAATTAAAATTGCATAAACCATGTTACTCAAGAAGCTTGTGTTACTCGTTGTATTTGAAGTTTCAGTAGTATTATAATTCTCTTTGATTTGAAGTTTCAAGAGATGGATTATTGCTATTTATTTTTATTTATTAATATTTTGGTAAATTCAGACTTCGGAGTGGAAGTCACAGATAATTTAACGTTTTTTTTTTGTGGCAATTGCTTTGGGCAATTGTGTGGACATTTTGCCAATTTCAAGTTAGGATGTATAATCATGTGTTAGTCGATGACAGACAGAGACAAATAAACTAGAATTACAGATAAGACCAAGATATTAAGACACTTTCAGTAGTATTATAAATTCTCTTTGACATTATGGTAGAGCAATAAGTTGCGCGTTCATGCGCAAAGCGCTGGTGTTGCAGATTTAAGGATAGGACCTACATAGTTCAAGGACATCTGCATTTATTTTGTCCCTATTAATTATTTTGGTCTTCTTCTTTGTTCCCATTATTTCGGATCGGGTCTCACTAGTTTGTACCAGGTTAATCTATACTGGATTGTCACATCTGGTAATTGGGCTTTCTTGAGGTTTCTCATTATATTAGACCACCAGGTCGACATCGGGCGGCCCCTATCTCTTTTCTCTTCTGGCAGATTTAAGAGAACTTGTACCACGTGGTCTTCGCTGCGCCTCATTATATGGCCATACCATCTAAGACGTCCTTCAACAAATTTTGTCGGTAATTGGTGCGACTTTAAAGCTTCCGCGTACGTATTCGTTACGGATGCTATCTAATCGAGTCACACCTCCTGACCATCTCAACATCTTCATCTCGTTGACGAGAAGTTTTTGCTCAAGAACCTTCTTGGTCGTCCAGCATTCTGAGTCATGGTCTGTCGTCTTATAAACTTTTCCCTTTGTTTTTATGGTCATGCGAGGGTCACACATAACTCCATTAGAGACTATCCCGCCCTCACACCCGCCACTGTAACTCCTGTAAGCCAGGATCAGCAGTGGCATGCATTTTATGACACCGAGCGGTGAAGCTCGGCGAGTCTCAGGGAACACTAATCTGTCTTTAACCCGCAACGAAATTAATCAAATAGAAAGATAGGGAGGAGTTGGAAATATTAATTGTCCACTTCCCTCCATAGCAAAACGGGCGACAAAAATAATGAACGAAGGAGGTATTTTAACCTCAATTTTAGAGACGCTTACAACTAGAAAAGCCAGTTGTAAAGCACCACGGATAAAAATTGAATGAAAGGGTCCTATCATATGAGCTGTCAAATTTGATTCCAATAATAGGTATGGCAAAAACGCCAGAAAGCACGGAAATTCCGTCTAGACTCTACAAGGTCCATGTAGTATACAACCCCAGATGTTATTTGCATACTATCCAACATGATGTTGCGCTCATCATGCCAAAGACCACACTCCCAAAGTACGTGATGTGCAGATTGTTCATATACGTAACCAGGTGTAGAGCATGGGCACACAGGAGAGTCAACCAGCCTAAATGAAAATAGTTTGCCCTTAAAATTACCGTGGCCGGTAAGAAATTGCGATACACAATGATCTATTTCTAGCCAGGTTTTATTTAGGCGATCGCGAACGCACGGAAAGTATTTATATAAATGACGCCCTTTCGATGATACGTCCCACCGATGTTGCCATAACTCCAGTGAGTGATCGTCATTTTTGCCACGCGACATTAACTATATGTGCCACATCGGTGTCTACGTTAGCGTCCAGTGTGTGAGCATGGAGCCCAGGTATTTAAATTTGTTTGCAGTGGGAATAGGTATGCTTCCAATGCATATGTTTTCCTGTGTTGTGTTTCCGCTGAAGGGGCATTTCAAATATTCTGTCTTGATCCTACTGACTCGGAGACAGTATTTCTCCAGTAAGTGTGTCTAGATATTTAGGCGAACTTGAAATTGTTGCGCAGTATCGGCAGCAAGGAAAATATCATCGGCATATAGAAGGGTCCATGGCAAAGACGACGGGATTGTTTTAGTGAGATGATTTATTACCAGGTTGAATAGAAGGAGACTTAGGGCAGAACCCTGATGGACGCCTACTTTTACCTCGAATGCTTTACTACCTCCAGCTAAGCTCCGAACCCTTGTACTAGCATTCTTGTACATGTCTTGTATGAGCTGTATATAGAATTCTGAAATATTCTTGGCTCCGAGTGGCTCCCAAACTAGCTTGCGGGGTACCCAGTCGAAAGCTTTTCCAGGTCTATGATAGGAGGTGTAGGTTCCTTTTGTTGATTCTGTATTTTTACATCAGAATTCTGATCGCTTTTATCCAGTAAATCCATTCTGATTTTGGGATACTTCGAAAAAGGTAGAAATACGTTTATGCAGTATTCTCTCCCAGATTTTAGTGTGTGGGCAACAGCCCACATTAACAAATTTAATACCTCCGTAGTTGCCGCACTGTGCTACATCGCCTTTATTTTTGTAAAATGGCAGCAGAAAGCTTTGGCGCCATGTTTCTGGGATGCGTTTGGTAATAAGGATGGTATTAAACCGTTTAGTCAGCCAAGTTACTGCCACCGATCCAAGACACTTCTATAGATCTGCTAGTATTTCATCTGGTCCAGGTGCTTTCTGATTTTTCATTTTTTCCACCGTTTCTTTGACTTTAGTTCTGTCTACTTCGGGAATAGGTCCATGTGTGGGGTTTATAGAAACCAGTTCTTCATTTGGGAACTCTTTGTTGAGAAGTTCCTCGTAGTATTTAAACAACCTGTCTCCGATTTGTTCATTGTCTGTCAGTAGTATGTTGTCCTTACTTTTTACGTACTTATTAACTTTCATATCCATAATTGCTCTGTAACGACACTTGGCGATTTTGAGAACTTCGTTTTCGGATTTTGCGTTTTCCAGATTATCGTAGAATCTTTGGTTTCCATTAGATCTCTCTTGCGCTACACACTTCTTTGTCTGCTTTTTGCTTTTTTTTATTCGTCCTTATCTTCTTCAAGTTGCGAGCGTTGCCATTTATGAAACAGCTCTTTCTAGTGTGCCAAAACCCCTTTGACCTTTCCGTTCCACCAGTTGGGGTTCTTTCCAGTACGAAGAGGTCCTTTGGAAATACGTAAAATGTTCGCTGCTTCAGCTCTGCACTTTACTGTAAACTTGGACCACATATGCTCAGCGCATGTATATTCCATAGCGAGGTCTTTATCGAGGTATCCCTTTATTTGGTTAAGTAAAGTTTCGCCCTTTGGACCTTTCAGTTCTTTCCACTTCGTCTTAGGCGTTCGGTCTAATGCGTTTTTAATACCAGCACTTTCAATCAAACAACCACGTGCATCATTACGTAATGGTCATATTCTCTTTGCACGTGCATTGACAGACTGAGAGGGACAACTGACAACAGACAATGTAGACAGAGTAAAATATAGACTACTGTATAGCTCCTATTCAGTCCCACAGAAAGTGATATTGCTTATGAAAGAAAGGGATACAATCGTTTTATTGTCGTCTCGTAGTGCGTGCCGGTTTTTTCAAGTCGGAATTGAAATTCCACAATAACTTTTGACATAACCCTCTATTTACTTATCTCTGCTTCTGTCGTAAATTGGTTGTGCTTATAGTTGTGTCAATTTAAGCTTGCCGGTATGACAATTCAATTTTTTCGCGACGCGATAACTTTGTGAGAACGTCTACCCAAAAAGTATTTGTTTATTTATTTAAAAAGGTACATCAACAGTACACGTATATTTAATACTCTAATACACTTTACTTAGGCTTAAAACTAATACATGTCCAATTACAGATGTACACAACATTACTTAAAAAATATATAAATTATCATAGTATTTTATTTTATTGGTTGTAGAAAACTTACAGCTAATACAAATGATAGTATATAAGATTAAAATAGCGACAAAAGGCCAGTTGAAAGTTTTCACTTATAGGTTAGGTGTGTACCTACACATACAATTTCTTAATATCTTGCTTCTAGAGTGTTCTAGAAGCAAGATATTAAGAATTTGTTATATATTATATAAAATTCAACCGTTAAAAATATATTTATCTAAGTTAAACAACGCATAGAACCGAACTCAGAGGAAGAATGCATCGCTCATGATTCTTTTAAGTTTTGGAATACTTGTGCAAAAAAGATCTAAGTCCATATCATACATTATATCGTTAAACTGATAGCTGACTCTTTTGAGGAAGGCATTTTTGCAGTAATTTGTGTTTGTGCGGGGGATATTTAGCAATCTCGCACACGTCACAAAATTGGGGTGTGGTACCGAGCTTAACCGCAGGAGGTACGGGTAAATAGTCTAATATTATAACTTTTGATCTAAAGGAACGTCTACATTTGTTATTGAAAATATTTAGGGAATCAAAAAATATGTCAATATTTGGCACTTTGGCACAGATTTCATTGTAGGTAGTGGATATTCTACGTATGGGCGAGTTATACCCAACATTTGTTCGGCTTTGTGGTAGGTGGAAGAGTTCAGTTCGCGGCTGTCTAGGCAGCCGGTATGGTATCGACAACCCAAAGCGCTCTAGCAAATGCTTGCACTGAGAAAACCCAGTAACACATCTGTATAAAAACATAAGGTCGTGTTGTTTCCGTCGATTGCGTAACGCAAACATGTTAAAAAAGAAAGACTAGTTAAAAATTCAACTATATAATTGCAAATATTAACCACGTTCTCCATAAATTATAGCAATGAGTATAATATTTATGTGCTAACCTTGAAATAATATTGTAAAAATATACCGAAATAAAGAATTTAATCTTGACTTTTAAATCAACGCGACGCCTTTACAATGTTGTATCCTTCAGTTCACGGGCGTAGCGGTGGGAAAGTTTTTAATCGTTTGGAAACGAAATATAAACGATTACTGAGAAAAATCGAAATTTGGAAATTATATGCAGGATGTATCACGATAGAGTTTTCAACTGAAGCAGGTGAATAGTTGTTGTTTAGGTACATATATTTATTAAAATATGTTTCAAGAGCATTTTTAAAACAGTCTAGTACAATGTATTAGATAAAAGTACAATATATCCTACTAATATTATAAACGCGAAAGTTTGTAAGAATGTATGGATGTATGGATGTATGTTTGTTACTCTTTCACTCAAAAATTACTGAACGGATTTCTATGAAATTAGGCACACAAGTAGATTATGTCCTGGATTAACACATAGGCTACTTTTTATCCCGGGAAAATATAAAGCGTAAATTTTATCCCGAAAAAACCTTTAACGCGGGCGGAGCCCCGGGCAAAAGCTAATTCGATATAATTATAATTTATTTTGACAATAATTATAATTAATGTTTTCATTTTTTGTAATGCACCTGAGCGTACCAAAATTCATATAGCATTTCTAATGTAATTTTAGTAAATATGAGTACCTTATGCTACTGAATACGCATTAAGACTGTCGCACCGATTACCCGTTGGACGCAGCGAACGTGTCACAATAATTCTTGGGAATTCGTGTCTTGGGAGATGCCTATGTCCAGCAGTGTAACGGGTTGATGTTGATGAATGGAATATAATAATTATATAAAAACAGTGATTTATATAAAAATTATCCTTTTGACTATCGATTATAAACTCTCTGAACAAGAAATCGATATCACTTAAGAATCGATTATTTCGGGCAACTGATTTTTTGTTCTCTTCACTATACATAGTATGAAGTGAAGTGTCAATAAATTGTCATACCGGCAAGCTTAAATTGACACAACTATAGTATCGGGTGTTTTCAGAGTGTTATAAAACTATAAAAAGTGTAAATAATTTTACTAAATCCATTACAAAATGGTGCGGTGTAGTATTACTTGTCACTTGCCAAATTATCTGTCTCATGTGGCCACGGCAAGTGTTCCTCTATAGTTTCCTTCCTTTAAGACAGACAAGTTCTTCGTGACCCAAGATAGCGAACAACACTAGCGCTCTGAGCTAACTATGGAACTGCAGTATCATAGGCGGCTGGTGCAAGCTACAACTCCAACGTTGCAAGATTTTTCCAATTTATCACCAGGGCGGCGCCACTGTAGTCACCTTATAAAGGACATGTCCAAAAACGGGCCTGAAATTCTAAACAACACAATTTATATATATTTGGATAGAACTCATGAAAACTAACCTTTTGCAATAAATTGTTTAAGTTTAAAGACCTCCGATTTTGAGATTTATGTAATTTTGTTTGGCTTGAAAACTACACTTAATATGAAAGTTTTCAAAAAAGTTGGTTATGAATGGAGGGGTCTAAAAATATTTTTTTTATGGATCTAAGTTCCATATTTTGCCCTTTTAATATCCCTAAAGTTTGAGCCTTGTTAGATTTTGAGGCCCAGCACCCATACAAAAAGCGGACATCTCCTTTGCACCTTTTCAACCGACTTCAAAAAAGGAGGTTCTGTAATCGACCCGTATGTATGTATTTAAATTTGTATTGGCCTCGATTTTTTCAAAAATTATTGATCTGATTTAGGTGGGGCGTTCGTTATTCAAATGTATATTTTTCAGGTAAGGTAGGTATATCATTTTTCATCCTTTTAATATGAATAATTTACGTCAATTGGCGTTTAAACGCCCAGTTTTAAACATAAATGGAGAGTTTGAACTCGCCTCTTGGAAATCAGTTTTCGGTGATGAATTTCAGAATTAATTCAAACCAGAGATTAAACAGTATTGTTTCCGTAGTATTATAATGCTCTTTGCAGTATTTTATTTTATTTTAATCGTTTTTCGCGAGTGGAACCTCGAACAAATATGAAATAAGTATGGAGACATGGGCTACTTTTTATCCCGGAATAATATAAATTGGGGCTTTTATCCCGGAAAATCGATTTTTGCTATTGGAACCGCGAGAAAATAAGTATGGAGATAGTTTGAGACACAGGGAAGGACATAGGCTGCTTTTTATCCCGGGAAAGTATATAGCGGGACTTTTATTCCGGAAAATGAAGCACGTTAAATAGATACTAGGTACGGCAGAAAAAAATTAAAGCATATTGTGTTCTGCTACCGAAGCGAAGCTGGGACGGGTCGCTAGTATATATATATATATGAGTAGCTGCATTATATCTATATATACGCATGCTCACGCCTTTCATCCCCGAAGAGGTAGGCAGAGGCGCAACTAATGCACCCACTTTTCGCCAAGCGTATTCCGTCCCATGATGTGATAGGGGGAGAGCCTATCGCCATATCGGGCACAAATTCCAGACTCCGTGGTTATTCCGTGTTAACCGTGCATAATTATGGTGGTATATTATCCAATATAGTTCTATTAAAGAGGTCAAATGAAGTGAATTGAAATAATTGTGCTAATCAAGTGTTTTTTCTGTTGCCGCCAAAACTCCTCGATAAAGTCTTGGTAAGGTAGCCACTGCTTTACTTCGGCATACTACAGATAATAAAATGGACAAACCAAACTTGACATTGGCAAAATGTGAACACAAATGCCATTATAAAAAAAAAAAGTACGGGTGGCAACTGGCAACCTTAGTCATAATAGTGTTAACAACTCTAAATTTTTGTTAAAGATTTACCCCTAACGCTAGGTCAAAGAACCCTAAAATCGTTAAATGTGCTTGGAAATACTCCTAAAAAGTTTTCTTCTTCTGGCTTCCCAAACATAGGTATATTTTGGTATGAAAACTATACTTTATAGATTGAATACCTACTATGTACTTATATTAAACACCATTTCTAAATAAATAAACAAGAGCAAAAATATTCCCAGTTAGGTAATAATGTTAGCATTGACTAAAAAATAGTTCTAGTATTACAGAGTAAATGTTTTAAATTTATAAATTCCAATGAGTAAATTTAAGCTGGTAATATTACATTCAATCACGGCTATTTCCCTTTTCAGGGATAGGCAGAGTTGTATCACACCCACATTTCGTCAGCTAAGTTAGGCCCCGTGTAATAGGGGGCGAGCTTATCGCCATATCGGGCACAAATTCAAGACTCCAAGCTACTATCTACTGATTAAAAAAATCCAATATCGCTTTGCCCGACTAGGGGACCCGAGACCTTAGCATTGTAGTCGGACCTTAATACAACTATGTCACCGAGGCTGCCCGGTAAATCCGATTTCAGGATTCGTGTTATTATAGGTATTATATCGATACACAAACTTATTTGAGCTGTTAAAAGATTACCATTAAAAATCTAATTAAAGACTCATAGTAAAAATATCGATAAAACGTTATTTTTGGTTTCTGTATATTAACCCGTCAACGCCCGGAGTGGACACCGGTGTCCATTTTTTTTTTGGCATGACTTTTCGGTCAGTAGCCTGATGCGAGTCGGCTTTTCTGACCACACCGGACTATCGGGCGAACGCTTTAGGCGCTCCAACCCTTTACATTTAAACGACCACGCTGAGGGCACCCCCTAAGTGGGGTACGAGCCTCGGCTCAGGGCGGACGTTGGAAGATGATTGAGACATCAGCGATTAGGGGATTTTAGCGGTGTTATACACCAATCTATCCATTGTTTTCATCGGCACGCGGGCCAGAACTGCTAACTGGGTCGGGACACCGGGGGACGCGGCGAGGTCCTCGACGGCGAGGACGGTACAGCGGTCTTGAGGAGGTGGACACCGGTGTCCATTTATATTAGGAAATTAGCTTATAGCTGTATTAATTTCGTTTGTTCACCCCTAAATCCAACAGATTTAAATTCCATCTTCTTCGAGTATGGTAGCGGTAATAGTTTTGATCCTTTAGGTCCAATTTCCCTAATTTATTATGTAACGGACGCAAGTTAATCGGGCGAGAATGTTAAAGTTTCGCGCGTCCTGTGAAACAACGCCTAGTTAAGGAAGACACCTGTTAGAGCATGGTGGGACACTAAAAAACCTTAACAATCCGTTAAGTCAGTTAACAGGCTAACTAATAGAGCATGGTGAAATTAGGCCTTAATATCCATAAAGTATAAGCCTGGGTAGATTTTGAGGACCAGCACCCATACAAAAAGCGCACATCTTTACGCTGCTATTCTGGCGCCAGCCTAATTTAATGGAATTCTAAACCAACAGGTTTAATTTTTTGATGTATAAGTAGGTGTATATAGGTACTTCTATAAAAAAAATATTAATGCAAATAACAGCTACCTACATTACAATGGCCTGAGCTCATCTATATATGTAGTATATGTACTACGCACTAAATTACGCGATCCCAATATCCACTCTGTTCAATTGAACTGTACTGCAATCTGTACACCAGACTAGTGTGGCTTCATCATTAATTAAAGCTATCTAGCGCTGATGTTGTCGACATAAATAATGTTATAGCTTGTTCTGAGGTTTTAGCGCTGCAGAAAACTTCAGTTCTTACTTTAGTATTTCAAACTATCGGTAGATTATACGTCAATGCAAAGAGAATAATAATTTTCCATATGTATTATAATTCTCTTTGATAATACATATGTAAACGTTAATGGCTGAGCTTTTTCGCAGTATAGGTATATTATACTTTTTGCCTGACCCTCTTTTGAGTATTTCTGTTCACGCACACTCGTTATAAATCCACAAATTTGAATGAAATCGTCAAGATGTATGTAGCAGCTGTAATGATATATTGTGATTATAGACGCATTTTGCCCCCGCAGATAAGCGCGACCCGAGGAGTGATAATAATGAATATGTGTGAGGATCTCGCGAGCTGGCGGGCCAAGCCTGGCGGCGGCGCATATACGTCTCGCGCGTACGAGAGGCTGGCCGTCGCCGGATGGATAGCCGACGTCGCCCACCTCTCCACCAATATGTTCATTGGCATCACTTCGAGTGGAGACAACGTGAATTCCCATTACGACTACCTGATTTGAACACCGGATAGGTGAGCGTCTGATTTGTCAATCATTCTTATCAAACATGATATTTACCATTCGCCTTTCGCAGATCATATACATAAACAATTAACGATAATGAATACTTTTCATGACTTGCTCTACTGATTTCATTACCGCGTAGGTGCTACATGTAAAATCTTCATTTTTTTAAAATAGATGGTACCTATATATTGGTTTTACTTTACAGCATATCACTTACAAAATTATGTAATTAACGGTAATAATTAATTTCTTGCAGGCACCTCCTATTGAAAGTTTAAATAATCCGCAAATATGGCAATGGATTTTATAGCTGGATGTATCGGAGGTAATAAACTCTTGCATTTTGGACGTATATCTATCGAAACGTATTCCAACCAAAAATGACTATTATGAATTTTACGCTTTCAGGTTGCGCGGGAATAATCGCTGGACATCCGCTAGACACTTTAAAAGTACATATTCAGTCCGGGAGAGGAAGTCCGTTGGAGTGTACGAAGGCGCTTTTGAAAGGAGGAACATTAACGAATGTGTATCGAGGAGTTCGTGCCCCTCTAGGTGGCATCGCAGCAGTCAATGCAATAGTTTTTGGAGCTTACGGAAATACAAGACGAGCACTACCGAACCCGGACTCGTTGAAGACTCACGCGATAGCCGGCGCGGCCGCGGGAGCGTTCCAGAGCTTCGCATGCGCACCTGTTGAACTAGTCAAAACTCGCCAACAACTAGCAAAGCCCAGTGAAGGAATGCCTATGGGTGCTTGGGCCGGAGCGCGGCACATACTCAGAACAGGCGGATACAAGGCCCTGTTTCGTGGACTCGGCATCACAGTAGCTCGCGACAGCCCCGCCTTCGCCATCTACTTCGCGTCATATGAAGCTCTAACTCGCGGAGACCGATCCGTGACGCGAGTGTTCATGGCGGGCGGAGTAGCGGGCGCGTTGTCGTGGGTGCTGCTGTACCCGATAGACGTGGTGAAGTCCCGGCTGCAGGGCGACGTGGCGGGGCAGTACGCGAACGCGTGGGACTGCTTGGTGAAGTCAGTGCGCGCGGAGGGGTGGCGGTGCATGGGCCGCGGCGTGGGCGCGGTGACGCTGCGCGCGTTCCTCAGCAACGGCGCGTGCTTCACGGCGGTGTCGTGGGCGGAGCGCGGCTGGCAGCGCCTCAGCTCCGACACCGCCGTCAAGAAGCTCGCGCAGGCCGCCGCGCTCGGCGAGGCGGTGCGCCACCACGACAGCCCCGACTTGCACTATGACTTGTGACATGTGAACACTGTGATCGTGTCAAATGTTTCGTGATGTTTTGTAGCCTATTTATTTGTAATAAATGTTCAAAGAATGTTACCATTGTTATTTTACAGACTGTTGTATTGATAAAAAATAAATAAAACGACTATTGTTATATAAGCGTCGTATACTTGTCTGAAAATTTCATACAATTTTCGAAAACATTCCAATAATATAGAAATTATTCACATATGAAAATATCACAACATAATAAATCCACCCAAAGAGCTATAATAAATGTAAATAATATTTTAAAAATAAACGACTGTTAAGTACGTAATAAATTTACCCTATGTAATTAACTTCACTATAAGATGTATTAAAAGCTTCGTCTTTTATTTCGTTCTTACTGATTAGGAAGATAGTGCAAGGTGTTTTGGAAATTTTAAACTTGAGTGTGACCTGAAAAAAAAAGGGTAACTTTAATAGATCACTGGGTATGCCTTAAATATATCACTGTTGATCTGACTAACATAACAACAAAATAAACATTATATTTCTTTATCTATTAATGGAGGCAACAACTATGAACTAACTCACGACCTTTCAACTACACTGGTCGCTGTACAAACCGACTGATCACAATATTATCACGCTCAATAAGAAAATATTTGTTCTCGATCCGTTCGCTTCAAAATAATTGAACGTAAATAGATCTATCTTCCTATTGCGAACTGGGAGAACCGAAAAAATATTATAAGACACCCATCATCTTTACTTTACTTCGGTCTATTTTTTTATATTACAACCATAGTCTAGATCATTGCTTTTCAAAGTGGGGGGCGCGCCCCCTTAGGGAGGCGTGACAACATGTAAAGTGGAGCGCGGGCCTACGGGACGATGTTATCATCTCCCTCGGGAACAGTTCTTACTTTTTTCTGGATAAGATGTAGGTACCCCATGTGCGTTTGTTTTGCCATGATCGGTTGTGTAATTAAGGTGTCAAAGCCTAGCAAACAAACTGATTTTCATAACATTTGCTAGAATACTTATTGAACCCTCTGGCTCCCCTCCCTCTCTCTTCCGTATATTGAAACGAAGGGGGGCGTGGGCCTTTCTATTTTAGACAGTAGAGTGGCGTGGCAATAAATACTCTGGGAACGCCTGGTCTAGATGGATCCTAGCAAGTGCATTTTTTTTATTATGTAACTGATTACATACGGCCGTCAGCGGAGGTCTGTGGCTGTCAATGTATTAGACTACCTAAAGTTCAATTGATAGCACAATTGAGCTCAAACCTTACACAACTGTACACGGCCAAAGTTTTAGCCATTTTGACGGTCCTGTTACCTATACTGGATTAATCCCATCGCGTATATCATTAAACGAGACGTTCAACCCACAGAACATAATATTATTATGTCGCTGCCAACCACGAGTTGGATTCGTGCGCGATACTCGGTCGCGAACTTTTTGACGTCACTTAATTTCATAAATATTTACTAATAAGCATGCAAGCTTCAGTAATGGACATAAAAAAAGGCTTTCAGAGTATGAATCGCTTTTAATTTTCCTGTTACAGCTCACGGCACCGCCACGGTCGAAGCACTCCACGAATGCGTGACAGTAGACTTAAGATTGGATCAAAATCTTCCTTCTCAATTATAAATAACAACTTGCATATCGGTTGAACCACACTTGGTACAATTACGCGTAAACATCGCAAGGTCAATGTCGACATTGACTGAAAAAACTGCAGTGTGGTATCAACGACATACCTTTGACATTTTTTCCTTGGGCAAAGTTATTAAAATTCAAACAAATCGTATTATTGTTTACTTAACAGCAGTTTCGATTTAATAATAATATTGTTCTCAACTCATTGTGCATTATTATAGTAAAGGTCAGTAGGCATTTGAAGTCAAATAAAAATTTGGGATTCAAATTAGATTAGATTAGACTTACCTATATTATAAGATATTACACAAAAATATTTAAGATGCTTTGTACTAAAAAAAAAATATGATCTTGGGTAGGGGGGTACTTTAAAACCTCACCACATATCACCAGGGGGGGTGGGAGTTCAAAAGTTGCTAAAAACATCACATGATTAATGGACGACCCCTTACGTAAGCATAGGAGGGGGAGTTAAGAACTTGGCTTACTTTTGCTGACAAGGGGGACGTTAGGGTTAAAAAATACAAAAATTCTGCTTACGTAATACTTGAACGGCCCTTAAGCTGACATCTTTTTATTAATCATACAATAGCAGTTGTGCCTTATTTATTAATGAAATGGAAGGTTCAAACAATAAATACGACTATTGACTCAAGGATGCGCTGCTAGCCATTAAATAAATGGAATAGGGATAATAAAGGCAAGCAAAATGTTGAGGCTTTCGAAAATCTCACCCACCATACGAAATGCAATGGCAAGCTTAAATTGCACGGCGCTTTTCTGTGAAATAAATATTCGGCGAAAAGTGCTACAGACATCTAGAAGAATAATAATAATTTATTATTGCGATACACGTGATACATAAAAAAAACTAACAAAGTGGAACATAATATTGAAGTCCCAACCGTGACAATTAGGTGACCATCTCAGCATAAGCTGTGTTATGAAAACCAAAACACAGCACTGATTTTCAGTGGCCACCTAATGTACTTCACGTACACGACGTACGCCAAATCAGCCATAAATCACAATAAATACAATATTATATTATAATACTTGATGCACGTCTACAGCGGACGTGAATCTACAATGTGACTACACAGACGTAGAAGGGACAGAGTGGTGTGGTGTCCATCCGAGTATGTTGAAGCAGCATAGTACAAGTAAATTATCAAAACTGCGACATTGTTAGGACATAGCATAGGAGTGTTTTTTTTCCAGTATCTAAAACACAGCCAGCGTCCCGGCCCCCTAAAAAATAACTAGCTACGCCCATGAGCTCTACTGCTCAAAACGCACAGTGGGCTTACAATGTGATCGAGAGTGCAATACGGCAGACACGTGTCAATCTTTCAACTAATCCCAATAAAACGAAACGGAGTCGTGTCGTTTTTTTTGCCACATTCTGAGCCCACAAATTATTTTACCTTAAAACGGATGTACAAAAGGGGCAGTCAATCTTGCTCCATCGGTTGAGGCGGCAGCGGCGGCGGTGGAGGCGGCGGCACCGGCACTTCGTTGTTGTTCGCCTGGTTATCCATGAGCCCAAGTTGCTCCAGCATGTCGTCGTTATCTTCCATTAGATGGACCTAGGTCATGAGTTATCTACCATAGAGCATCGCGCAATGTGACTACGATATATTCCTAATAGCTGTTGCCTGCGGCTCTGCCCGCGTGAAAAAGGTTTTCCGGGATGAATATTTTGTAAATAAAAAGTAAAGTAAAGGACAAAAAGTAGCCTATAACACTCAGGAGTAATGTAGCTTCCTAGTAGTGAATGAATTTTTAAAATCGGTTCAGTAGTTCCAGAGATTATCCCCTACAAATCTTCAAACTCTCTGTATTATATTAGTATAGATTATTATATATGGCTTGCGGCTTCGCCCGCGTGATAGGCTTTTCTTGCTCCAAAAGTTTTTTAATAACTAGCGATTTACACACACACACACAATCACGCCTTTTATCCCCGAAGGGGTAGCCCGAGGCACAACTAGTGCACCATTTTTCACCTTGCGTATTCCGTCCCATGATGTGATAGGCGGCGAACTACATCGAACACAAATTCCAAACTCCGGGCTGATACCGGGGATCGAACCCGAGATTGGGTCGTATAATAATAATATTAAGATCTTCGCGAGATTATAAATTACGTTTCAAGACGAAGATATAACTAGTTATCAATTATTGGTTTAATTATATCTCCAACGCTTTGCTATCAGTCGGTCATCGAGAACTTCTGCCTAGTTTATAATAAACTACTGATATCAATTTACTTATTTAATAACTATATTTAATATTATGCATTAGGTATAATATTACAATCCCACTATATTTATCTCTTAAAGATAACTCATGAATGAAAAACATGGATACCACGACTCTCCAAGATGTATTGGAATATATCAGCTCAACGTTAAATTAAGATTTAAGGCCCACCCCGTTCAAACGGTCCTTGAGCATTTCGTTCCATACTTGGCGGTGCGCCGTGCGGCGCTCGAATTACAGGCGGGAATATGCAAGGGTTCACGAAAACATACTTAAAAAAACAATTTTAGGTGTTTTATAAATTTTAAAGTACCATAATATTCCTTATTAAATTTTCTATCTTATACTGTTTGTTGCAAATTAAAATGATTTAACTAATGTACCTATTCTCGGAGGAGATGCACAGAATTAACAGTTTTAGTGGCATTTTCATTATAAAATTAACGAAACAATATCCACATTATAATAAAAAAATTGAAACATCGAAAGATAAATTTCGAATAGATAGCTTCTAAAAATACGGTTATCGCGCGCGCCGTTTTGCTGGGGTAATGTTTATATGTTTTAGTACAAATTCTCTGTGCGACCAATAATTTGTCAGATAAAGCATAAAAATCATCTGCACCCCTTTTTCCAAGATGACGACATTTACTCGCCTCTTAGCCTTTAAGCCGAGTCGCCTGTTAGCACTTATAAGTCTTAAAACATTGTATTTACTACCAAATTCCACCAAGGTTTCGTTTAGTTTAGGATTGTTATAATAGGTCGGGAAAAAGTCTTTTCGCATATATCTACTATTATAAACTTGTAATAAAATCTCTTTGGCTGTACTATTTATATTTGGTTGATTTTGACGAGATTAAAAAGGTTACATTTCAAAAAACGAAACAAATTAGTTAAAGATTGTTTTCAGCTATTTATTTTTTCATTCTGTCAAAATTAGTGAACTTAATGAAGAAATTCAATACATTTTAAATTTTTATTATAAAAGAGGAAAAACCTCGAAAAAAATTTGTGATGTTTATGGACCTACTGCAGTGTCAGTAAGAGTAGCACAAAGTTGGTTTAAGCGTTTTCAATCCGGAAATTTTGATGTCAAAGATGCACCTCGCTCTGGTCACTCGGTTACGGATAAATTGGACGTCATTTTTGAAAAAGTGGAGCAAGATCGACATATCAGTAGTTACTACATAGCTGAAGAACTGAGAATTGACCACAAAACAGTTTTGACCCATTTGGATAAAGCTGGGTACACGAAAACGATCGATATTCGGGTGTCACACGAGCTCACTAAAAGAAACCTCATGAACCGTGTACTCATGTAATGAAGAGATTGATAACTGGTGATGAAAAGTGGATCACGACGACAAAATCTACTGGACATAATGAGACTTAACATCTTATGTCTCAGGATGACGAGCGCAGTGGAATGCCACACAGTATTTTGTAAGACAAGTTGCTGGATGGTGTTGCTACTGTTTATGGGTGGTCGTATCGCTTACCATCAGGCGAACGGCATGCTCGTCTCGTCATTCTATGCTATAAAAAAAAAACGTACGAAAAAGTTCGTGGTCAAAGGTCGGTCAGGCTTCACAGACTGTGGCAAAGCCTGGGTTAACTCGCAATAAGGTGATGCTATATGTATGGTGGGATTGGAAGGGCATTGTTCATTATGAGCTTTTGCCGTCTGGCAGAACCATCGATTCGGATATCTACTGCCAACAACTAATGAGATTGAAGCAATAAGTCGCGAGAAAGCGGCCGGGATTGATCAATAGAAAGGGTATGGTCTTTCATCACGATAACGCTAGACCATTTACATCTTTAGCCACTTAGCAAAAATTTAGAGAGTTTGGCTGGGAGGTGTTAATGTATCCACCATATAGCCCTGACCTTGCACCTTCAGATTTCCACCTGTTTCCATCTCTTCAGAATTATTTAGGCAGTGTCAGGTTAACATCAAGAGAGGACTGCCAAAACTACTTGTCGCGTTTTTTATCAGAAGTCTCAAAATTACTACAGCAACGGGATCATGGTACTACCTAGTGACAAGATAGCAGAAAGTCATCCAACAAAATGGCACATATATACTGTAATTAAATGTAAATAAACTTTGAAAAAAGAAGTCTTGAGTTTTCATATAAAATGCGATGAAACTTTTTACCCAATCCTACTAATATTATAAACGCGAAAGTTTGTAAGTATGGATGTATGGATGTCTCCATGTATGGATGTTTTTTACTCTTTCACACAAAAACTACTGAACGGATTTCGATGAAATTTGGCACACGGGTAGATTATGTCTTGGATTAACACACAGGCAACTTTTTATCCCGGGAAAATATAAAGCGGGACTTTTATCCCGGGAAATCCCATTCACGCAGGCGGAGCCGCGGGCAAAAGCTCGTCTAACATATGACAGATATCCTCCCAATAAAGTAAAAATCAATAGCTTACTAATTACAATAAATTAGTTTTTTTAAACTCATGTTAAATGAAACTCGTTAAAGAATTTAAGCATATACGTTAGTTCATCATGCGTAAGAAACTATGGCGAAGAAACTTGAGAATTCTTTATAATAATTTCGAAGGTATATGAAGTCTACTAACCTGCACTAAGCCAGCGTGGTGGACTAAGGAATAAATTCTTTCAGTAATGAAGAAGGCCCGTGCTCAGCACTGGGACAGTATATAAAGGCTGGTATTATTACTATACAGTAAACGGCACAAGTCATGAGCACAGATGAAAAGTGAGCTCGCGTATGTACAAATTTGAAGAAAGTGTATACTAGGCGCACATGTTAACCAATAGAAAACGTGTACCGCCTAAGCAACTAATCGCGCGAAACATCACCATCAAACCGACCAATCATGAATGTGCTCATGACTCGTATTGCTACTTGTACATCAGGCAATGCAGTCCGGTGCTGTCCGTGGCGCGCGGTCTCCGAGAGCAAGATCTTCTGCCGCTTCTCCTCCATGAGCCGTTCGCGATGCTTGTGGATGTAGTCGTACACGTTGGGCAGGCCCATGATCACGCACGCCGACAGCGCCGAACGGTAGATGTTCATGTCGGTTGCTTCGTACCTGTGTGTAAAACAGATGGTTTCCTCCTCTATTGTCCTCTGTAAATCATAGTTTTATTGCTAGTTTCCTAGTCAATTTACGACACACGTTTCTGGATAAAAATTAAAAGGAATAAATTTTTTATATATCTTAAAGTTTGCACCTATATTTGCAATGCTCTGTGATAAATTAAATGTTATTTGGCTAATTAAGAGCTGGTTTACCACCTTTGATCATGACACTGTTGGAGCGAGACGGCAATTTAATCTTGATAACCAAAGACAGAATAAAAGGTCGGATAAACGAATTTTCTTCCACTCAATGAACAAATGTTTATAACAAAACAGAACAGTATGTTTAGCGCTAAAAATTTTATAGTTTTCTATTCATAGTTGTTTTTACCATTTTCTTACCACTCGTTAGTTCTTTCATCATAGCATTCGACGTGGTATATCGTAGTGACGCCATTAAACCCGCCGATGGCGAATATCATGTCGTCGATGACTTCAATGGCGAAGTTGCTGCGCGGGTTGTACATGTCGGGCACCGGCGCCCAGGTGTTGGTCGCCGGATCGTACACCTCACCGCTGCACATCCTCGATATGCCGTTGAAACCCCCTATTACATAGATCTAGAATTTGAACAAAACTGCATGTAGTGATAGTCTGTTTATGAAGATTTATAAAACTTAAGGCGTCGCATAGCTGCTGTCGATTTGTTGTCTAAGAACAATACACTACTATGAAACTGACAGTTATTAAAGTTGTTAAAACAACAAGTTGATAGTGTCTGCGTGGTGTCTATGGTGAATTTTATATAAACTAAATTACTATCGGCCTTCGTGGCCCACCCCAGCGGCACTTTTAGGGGGGCGGAAAAATGCATAAAACAATACCTTATTCAAAAGCTTTTGTCTCTTGTACTAGTAGCTAGGCGGCGATAGCCTAGTTGGGAGTGGAACGGACTGCCGAGACAATGTCCGCAGGTTCAAAACCCAAGAGCACACACCTCTGACTTTTTTAAAAAGTTATGAGTATATTCTTTGTGAATTATCGCTCGCTTTAACGGTGAAGGAAAACATCGTGAGGAAACCTGCATGTGTGCCTGTTACAGCGTTTGTGAAAACTGTCAACTAAGATTATTCAAAACCAAAATAAAATATTCAAATTAAAATCTTGTTTGTACCTTTTCAGTTCTTCAATGAATTTAATAAAGAGGGCAGATATTGACGCAGTCTGGTTTTTTGTTTTTCTTAAATATATCTTTTTATTAAATGGATAGGTAGTATGCAAAACATCAAAAATCTTTTACAGACAATACATTGAATGTTTTATTAGTCTTATCTCAAAAAGTTCACGCTCGTTTATATTAAGATAAAATTATCATTATATAATTAAGTTACTAGTCATCCAATTATAAATATCTTAATAAATCGCGAACAAAGTAGAAAATATTTCAATTAATTTCATGTATTAAATAACTAGGTAGTTAATATATTTGTGCAAATAAGATGTTTCTTCCGTATGCTTGGAAAGATAATCCAATGTAAATATTTACACTGTAAACTACATTGCCCTCTACGTCGCACAGGTCCCTATCAGAATAAGCAAGACCTTTCAGCGGACATAGTAAGTAATAATATAAAACAATAAAGCTAAGATTCGCATTTATTTGTACCTATCTAATAAGGTAGTTGACAATTATTTTTTTCAAAAAGTATGTCTATCACAATCGAATAGAAAAATAATTTTCAAAATCCACGTAATAATGAGTTGCTTTGAAATTTGGTGGAAGGGATAGCTGTCAAAAATCAATAGTAGCGTACTGTGACGTTATCGAGTATCACCGCCCAAAACTCTGCGTGCGTAAGATAGAGATAGCACGGTAACACTACCTCGCCCCCACTTTTGCTTGCAACAATATTTCAAAAATGAATATTTGTTTTATTTTCAATCAATTTTGATGCTGATTTTACAGAAGAATTTCTTTGTTGTATTATTATCCTTTACATAAAAATAATGCACAATATCAAACGTAGGAAACAATCCTATTAAACATTCCCAAAATATACCTCTTTTGTCTAGTTCTCATTTCGTTGATCGCTGTACCTTAGGCACTATGATTCTCAATCACTATAGGTAATATTTGGAGATCAAGTTATATTATGGCCTCGAATATGTTTATCATACATTTATATGTTACAAACAATTCGCAACTATGTAATTAATGCTATCCATATTTAATTTTGTACCTTTTGAAATGTAAATCCAGTATGCTGGTGGTAAAGTATGGATAAATAAATTTATTTATAAACAAAATATTTTGTAACATAATAGAATTCAACGCGTTACTTTATCCTTGTGAAAAAGATATTTTTTAGAGCTCAGAGTTCATTAGGTGTGGTAGAGCCAAACTCTGCACCGTCTTATATACAAAACGAGTGGATTAGTTGGTGGTACTAATATCTTACAAAAAACCTGAAAATAGTTAGCATCTTTACTTTCGTATTTCGTGTGGTCATTCCGCCCTGACAACCCTTTATTGCGGCCAATAATAGTGCCGGAGATTCAACACCCGTTGATCATCGCGAAGCGTGAAGAAGCAATTAAGCTGACCGGCATAACTGTGTCCTGTGTGTGTATGTTTATCTCTTGCCGGTCGGCATGTTTTTGGCCTTCTCTCTACTTACCATCAGGTGCAGCGAGGCCACTTCGCAGTGCCAGGTAAAAAAAAAAACTGTATGGGAATGATATTTCCCAACGATGTGTCTATCGCTAGAGTACGTCATTCCCATACATAATGTTAGCGTTAACGATTATAGAAGGCATCTTGGCTACAGCCCTACACATGGTCGTATAAGTACAGTCAGCCACATAAGTAGCTGAACAAATTCAAAATTTCAAACCGCCTATACGCGTTCAGTTTAATTAAAATCCTTTTTTCTAGTAAATATCTTTTATTTTATTTTTGTGAAGAGAAAATGAAAATTGGTAAGAACAGAAAAGTGTAGGGGCGATTTGAAGTTTTGAATTTGTTCAGTTACTTATGTGGCTGACTGTACATACATAGTTATTTACCTTGTTATGATAGGCGATGCAGGAGACGCCGGAGCGGCGCGAGCGCATCGGCGCCAGGTTGGTCCACTGGTTCGTGTCAGGATCGTACACCTCCACGCTGTTCATGCACTCTTGCCCGTTGAAACCGCCCGTTATGTAGATCTTATCTACGTCACAAATCGTTATAACAACTGGTAATAGTGCTTATTATAAAGTTGTTGCTTTTGTTATATTTCTTGAAGGTACAGTATTTACTAACATTGATATTTCATTTACTAGATATCCCGAATCAAGAAACACACGTTGCGATGCGTTCCATGTGTTTCTTGACTCACGTTATAATAACAACCTCAGTAGATGGGTCGCACTAAAATAATACAGTGCCATTCAACATCCCCAACCTTATATTAGTCATAACATAGGAATTTCGCGACAGCTACCTAGTATTTAAAATATGTGACAACTCACTGTCGAGTGCAGCGGCGCTCGCGTCAGACCGCTGCGCGTTCATGGGCGCCACCAGCGACCATTGGTTGGTGCGGTGGTTGAACTTCTCCGCCGTGTTCTGGCGGTGATGGCCGTCGTAGCCGCCCATTGCGAATATCGTCTCGCCCAACACCGCGACCGAAACGTAACATCGCCGCGCGTTCATTGGAGCCACCTATTTGTATTGCAGTAAGTATTAAGCTTCGACATTGCATTATGGCTCCTCTTCACTTTGACCAATATGTGATTGAATAAGTATGTACAAAAACTTTCCACTATCAGTGGCTATTGGCACATACACAATTCGTTTTTAATTACCAAAAAAAAATATAGCAAATATAGACACGATATATCATTGTAAAATGTAACTGTGCTCAAAGAATTTACCCCCCCCTACCAGCCCTGTATTATATGCTGCCCACTGCTGAGCACGGGCCTCCTCTACAATTGAGAGAGTTTAGGCCTTAGTCCACCACGCTGGACTAGTGCGCGTTGGCAGATTTCACATACCTTCGAAATTCAGAGAACTTCTCAGATATGCAGGTTTCCTCACGGTGTTTTCCTTCACCGTTAAAGCGAGCGATAATTCACAAAAAATACACACATAACTTTTTTAGAAACGACAGAGGTGCGTGCCCTTGGGTTTTGAACCTGCGGACATTCGTCTCGGCAGTCCGTTCTACTCCCAACTAGGCTATCGCCGCTCTTTTTCAAATTTTTTTTAATCAATAATCGCTAAGTTATTACTACGCGCAATGTACTACGCGCATCCAGTTGTTTCCAGCTCGGACCGGCTTTTGTCTGCTTTTTCGTCAAAGTATAATATACTACGTGTGACATAATTGGAGCGCGCGTCGCGTCGAGTCGTTGCGTCGTTGATTTTGCCAATACCTACCTACTGATAAAATAGCAATTATTAAAATTTAAGGGTCTGTTTCACAATGTTTTTTTTCTACGCTTATCGTATTAAACAGATAATGTAGATAGTGCTCATTTGTTTACTATTTATTTGGCATAGATTAGAGTGTGACTTTTGTATTTGGTTGGCTTATACATTTATGTGACGAGCACAATTTACTCTCAGAAGTTGTGAAACAGGCGCTTTATGTATCATAAAATGAAAATTATAGTTCTGTCGCTTTTTTTCGCAGCTTCGCCCGCGTGAAAGAGCTTTCCTGAAATAAAAGTGCTCCTGTGCACTTCTCCGATTTAATCATTTGTCTATATTATGCAATTATGTTACTTCAGGACTTTCTTTGCTCTCTATCATCCAAATCCATTCAGCGATTTATGTGTTTACTTCGAACAAACTTTTGACTTGTAAATAGATATTAGTTAGTACTTAGTAGGATTTATAAATTTTATTTCTTATTAGTAAATAAAAACGAAAATGATTACCTACTTCCTTTGACAGTCGGCTAAAAACCACGCACGTCTTTGCATATACAAAACACAGCATTTTCTGTGGTCTACACAACGTATTTACCACAATATTACATCAAAATAATATTATTTTTAAGCAAAGGTCTACTGATCTCAATCTAGAGTCGTTATAGCTACTGTGATATCTTAGGAATCTAGCGACCCCCCCCAGCTTCGCTCGGGTACCAGAGCATATATGCCAACATTTTTTTCTGTCGTACAAAACATTGAATTATTCTCATTAACCTTCCTCCTGAAACACGCCGCGCCGCTCATTGTTGAAAACCTTTTCAAAATCCGTTCAGTTTATCGCGTTTGTGTTATAATTACGTAAAGGTAATGATCTCACCTCACGCCAAGTCTTGGTGACGGCATCGAAGCAGCGACACGAGTTGAAGTAGTCCATGCCGTCGAAGCCGCCGATGACATAGATGCAGTAGCCCAGCACCGCGGTGCCGTGGTACGCGCGAGGACCAGCCGAGTCCACTTCTTCCACCTAATTCATGAAGTTCTTTTTACGTAATTCTTCGCAATAAGTAGGTACTAAATGAAGGCTCTCACTACTCTCTCTACTAAATGAAGGGTCAGCCATCTAGATGCAGTATGTGACTAGTCATATTGAATCCAAACTTACATTTTAGACTGCATCTTTAAGGACATTTAAAAGATTAGACACCTACTTTCAAGTCATAGCTGCATGGTAGTTATCATTAGGAGCGTCGGTAGCTGTCTTCACGCAATAAAGAAACCAGTGAGGATTCATATTATCTAACTCATAAAAGAACTGTTCAAAGTTCTCGCAAAATCAATCGTTGTTTTTTTTAGTACATTGTTTTTATACTCTTCTGACTTACGCTGAATCAACTTTCACAAATCTATAATCAACTACTAGAGCGTAAAATAAAATCACTTTTATCCAACGATCAGCTCTAGTATCATAAGTTTCTATGAAGGCGGTCGGGGATCCGCCACTCCAACCACCAATTGCGAACAAAACCTACAACAAACGTAAACAATATATTAAACCGCCTCGGTGGCGTAGTTGTTTTGCGTATGTGATACCGCGCTGAGATTTTGGTTTCAAACCCCGGATCGGGCAAGTGATATTGGGTTTTTCTTCTAAGTATCAGTTCGGAGTCTAGAATTTTTCTCCAGTAAAGAAACATTAGGCTCACACCTTATTACACGTGGCTCTATCATCTAATACAACTAGGTAAAAAGTTTTGTTAGCTAAAAAGTAATTAATACCCACCCCTAAAAAGTAGAGAGGCGTAATGTATGTAAAAATAAATCCGGTTTTTCCGCTAATATCAATAGTTTTCATGAATTGTGGCATTAATTGAGATAACCATATTTACGTTATCTTGTGCGGCACATGGATTATCGCAGTTCAAAGTTGAGTTATATCATGATTTCAGGCGTGGCTGCGTGACTACTGGCGAATATCTAAAGCTTTCTTACGCAAAATAAACAGCACATTTCCCGAGTGAGATAAAAACGGAATTTAATTGCTGTTCGTCTAATCTTATGATTGCTCTTTACAAAATATAATTTACTAGATGTTGCTTGCAGATTCTCTCGCGTGAAAATGTTTAACCAGGAATAAAGTATAAATCGGAGCCTACATGTTAATCCGGGAAAGAATTTGTCTGAGTGAAAAAAATCCTCAAGAGAGGTTTCTACGTTTACTTCTAGTAAACAACCAATTATCTTCAAAAACATTCGCAATTATAATATTATTAAGATATTGAACCTCGTGTGGCACTCGCGGTCGTGCAATCTCGGGTGTGGCGACTTCGCCGTCTCTTTGAGCGATCATCTCCAAATCGTACAGAAACTTCAGCGTCTCTATGATGATGGGCCTTGAACCTTCATTGCCTGTTACGTACGGATGGTCTTTTACGTTTTCCAAGAAAAACTGAAATATAAATATATTTATCGGAATAAGTTCGCCATTAACCTTTTTTTACTTGATAAATAGACTGATAAAGTCCACAGACGATGAGATAGCAATTAGTACAGTTACACATTACCTGTTAGTTTTTATTTCAACTACATTTATTATTTTTCTGATTCTGTCATGATGTTTTCCTATAACCTCAATGAAAACAGACTTACGTCTAGTTTCTTTATTGACAGTAACAATCACTTTTAATTTCGCCTAAACTACAACTTTTTGATTGTAGCAACTCATGTAACTTTTACTTTAGCTCACTTTTACTTTTATTGTTCGTGACAAAACTGGCATGTTAGACATTAGTTCTTTATGATTCTCACTTGCGTGTCAAGCAATCCAAGACGTATACTGCCCATGAGTTTGACGGTGTGCTGCCAGCGCGAGTCGGGTTCATAGTTCACCCACCGCAGCACAGCTTCCCATACTACTTCTTCGCTCTTTACATTCAGCTCGTCCTCTAGAATGATGGAGTTCAATTCTTCCAACGGCAGATGAAGGAATTCCTCGCTCTGAGTCGCCACCGTAACAAAATAACGGAGCAAGTATCGACGGGCATCTGCTTCTAGTTTGTAGCAAAACACACGTCTGAAACAGAACATGCTGGCATTATTGTGCCCTCAGGCGAGGGGCAATCACCTCTCGTCAGACGATACTCTATCTGCCGTGCCACTGCCACTTTGCCGCGCCGAAATATGAAAAAATAATGTAGTAAATTACAGATTAGGTATTAAATGCTTCGTTCATGATCGTAACAAGTTGGAGCTACGGCCCTATCTCATAGTGCATGAGGATCTCATGCACTATGCGATAGGTAAGCTATACAGCTTAACTACAACCTTAGCGGCAAAACGTCGAGAATTAAAAGACAGTAACTTTGCCCTGTTTACCTTGCGAACATCATGATGCCGAGAGAGTTCTTCGGGTTAAGGGCGGCCCTCAGATGGTCGCAGCAGAGCTGTAGCACGCCGAGGAAGGCGAGGTAGTCGGCGGTCATGAGCAACTCGTGCACGTTCCCGTCGGAGACGTCTATGCGCCGTAGGTACGCGTACTCGATCAGCAGTAGTAGGATCTCGGAGCGCACGCCCGATATCAGCACGTCACTCTGCTCCCGGCAGTGCAATGTTGTTGTGAACAGTGCCCTGTCACACCAACTTATGTGTGAAATTATTCTCTATTAATGTCAACCAGCTCTTGTCGTGTCTACTGACCACCAGCATAATTCCGTTCCCGGAATACTAAGTAGCCTCTGGCTCTGGCGAGTAATGTACTCAGCTTCCAATTATGGGAAAAAATAATTGGTGGTGTCATACATACTTATCATGCTCAAATTAACAAAAAATAAAGTCTAATGCGGGCAACATTTCACGCTATGTAATGCTGCGACTGATATGTCTCTTCATGCCTTCAAGGTTGAAAATATAGCCAATATTGTTATGAAAGCATACAGAAAGTAGGGGCTGCAGGCGGAGAGGATGGCGCGGTGCACGGGGAAGGCGGCGCCGTCGTCCGCGCGCACGATCGCGTCGCACAGCAGCCGACACTCGCGCAGCCGGTGCAGCGCCTGCATCGCCGCCACCGACATGCACCGGCCCGTCTCGCGACCCGCCCTCTGCCACATGCCGTCTTATTATTTTACTACTAGCTTTTGCTCGCGGCTACGTCAGCGTTAAAAATGTTTTGCCGCGATAAAATGTAGCCAATGTCCTTTCTAGGGTCTCAAACTATCTCCGTACCAAATTTCATCGAAATCCGTTCAGTAGTTTCGGAGATGTGCAGCAATAAACAAACAGGAAAACAGACAGACAGAAAAATATATAAAAATCGGTGATTTGTTTTCCATTACTCTTCTTTAGTCACCCCCTTTCTTCTTTAACACGCTTTTTTATCACATTTCTTCAAATATATAGATACACCGGTTCTACTGCTTTATTATATATATAGATATCACTAGCCGATTCCAATAAACTATCCCAACCGCTAAGTACGCGTTAATGGTAAGAATAAAGCAATCAAATAATTCATCTGTTAGTATATGAAATACTAATATATAAATAATATATAAAGCTGAAGAGTTTGTTTGTTTGAACGCGCTAATCTCAGGAACTACTGGAGCGATTTTGAAAATTCTTTCACTAATAGGAAGCTACATTACTCCTGAGTGCTATAGGCTACATTTTATCCCGGAAAAACTTTTCCACGCGGGCGGTGCCGCGCGCAATGCTAGTGAAATATAATTCCGGTTGGTCAATTTCCACCATAGATCCGACAATAGTGGTTAAGATCGTTTATATGTCCCCGTAAATTTACGATGTAGTTTATCCACATACTCTAGAATATCTGGGACATATTAAATATTAACCGGGACGACAGGGTCAAAAGTTCTAATCCGGTAATATGTACCGGTATAGAGTCCGTCAGGACATAAAGGAAGAGATAAACTGACCCTATGGTTAAGAGCTTGTAATGAAAACTAGCCCTTGCGCTTCGCTATTATGTTCAAATTAGTAAATCCAAGAATTTGAATTTTCAATAAAACGCTTTTTAATTTATTGTTGCTACCAGCTATAAGTATACAATATACCTAGTAATATTCATTCCGATAATAAGTAGATATAGAGTTATAAATGATATTGAAACTAGCTAGAAACTCACTTATTTTGAGAAACTGATTCTTCAATGGAACTTAAGTCCTGGCCGTAATACCTATTCTATGTTGGGGAAAGTTGGCTTACCGTGATTTCCAAAGAATACTTGAACTATAAACATAAATACACATCATGTTGTTTGTAAATAAATAGCATAAGACGGCTGTTTAAAAATCGGCGCTGCGGCCTGTATCGTGGTCGGTAGAGACGTTTGCTGCACGTATGGGTCTCGGTGGCACCGGTACTTACAGTGTTATTCGGGTCGTTTTCCATCTCAGTGCAACTTTAGCGCAAAGTCATCATTATAAAATTGTCACGCATTAAA
This sequence comes from Sphinx pinastri, assembly GCA_947568825.1. Classification (NCBI taxonomy): domain Eukaryota; kingdom Metazoa; phylum Arthropoda; class Insecta; order Lepidoptera; family Sphingidae; genus Sphinx; species Sphinx pinastri. The sequence continues at coordinate 7,403,971 of OX387620.1, forward strand.
AAAATATTAACAACAAAACGGACGCCACGCGACACAAGCGAGATTTAGCTCAATAAATTTTTAAAAATAACAGTAAAAAATAACTCAAAAAAGCAAAATCAAGTCATTTGATAAAACATTTTAGGTTAGCAAAAAAATGATATAAGAATGACAAACATGTCACACCTTTTTTTTCCAAGTGACATTACTGGATAAAATAATTTTCATTTTCACCGGTTGCCTTGCTGAAATCAAAAACTTTTGTAAAATTACTTTTTTTATCAACGTTGTCAGAATTTGTACATTTAAGAAGGTTAAATACTTCTTTATGCTAGCTTCCTCCAGTCAATACATTATTCAAAAAGGTTTTTTTAATTTAGACTGTATAAAAAATAGTTTAGATTTAAAATTGTGAATACCCGCTTTACTACTATCTCACATAGATTAAGATTACCTAGGAAGTCGAACCCAAAACTTCCAACTGTTTCACAGGTTTATAGTGTCACGAGACGAGGTGAAAAAAAAACACGAAAATTATTTAACATTTATTGAACATATTCTACCAATATTTACAAAAGAGGTATAACTATAAATAAAGTACAAATTACATACATACATAGCATTACACCTTCTTCCCTTTCTAAGGGTAGGCAGAGGTGTAACATTCGCATTCCGCCGCCTATATCAACTCCCATGGAATAGCGGCGAGTCTAATGCCATTTACTAGGCACATTATAATTATTATAAATCAAGTACAAATTAACAATATAATCAGATTCAATTGAGTGGTCGAGTGACTTCTTTGGCGTTTATGCCGTCAGATCTCAACCTGGACAGCAAGGACTTGTAAACGACGGGTGAGAACGGCAGCACTACTCCACGCTCTTGAATCTCACCTGAAATTCAAGGTTTGGTTAATAGAGCAACGAGACAACACGCAACAAAATACTGAGTTGTTTATTTTTATACGCGCATGGCAACGTGACCCCACTGCATCTGATGGTCATCGGAGAGGGGTCTAGAGTACAGCTTTTTTTTATTGCATTGAATGACGAGACGAGCATGCCGTTTAGCGTATGGTAAGCTATTCGTCCACCCATAAACAGTAGCAACACCAACCAGCACCTTGAATTACAAAGTACTGTGTGGCATTCCACTGCGCTCGTCATCCTGAGACATAAGATGTTAAGTCTCATTATGTCCAGTAGTTATACTACCTACAATGTCCTTCAAACCGAAACACTCATTGCATGCACACTGCTGCTTGGCGGTAGAAATAGACATTGCGGTGGTACCCACCCAGACGGACTCTTACATATGAGAGACCTACCACCAGTAAAAGCTTGATCATAAGTTTGAAAAACATTAATACGGCATATTGTAATAACCTCATCTTTTTTAATTACTATACGTAGGTACTATTTTCTGAAAATATTTCTTTTAATTTTCGAGGTAGAGTCGAGACTTATAAAACTGTTACCTAATTATTACTCTAGGATCCTAAATAATATGTGAAATACTTTGAGAAATATTCAAGAAATCTCTATCTTCATAAAGGATAATAAAACTGGGAGTTCAATTTTATGCTCTATTGGCTCACTTAATGTTTAATAAAAACGGAAGTACTCCATGGCCGCTCTCAATAACAAAGTTATCGTCATTTCAAAATTAATCAAAATCGATGCAGCTGTTTACGCGACAGGCCCACGTTCGTACTTATATTATTAGTATTGATTATGTGTAATTTGGAGACATGTTACATGCGATAAGAGTTCAAAACTGGACGCTGTTTGTATACATTACTTCGCATAGGCTATCTATAGGTCATGCAAAGATAAAATAATTCAGAGTTCCGTAAAAGATCGAAACGGAACTTTCCCCAAAAATTCAGCATCAAAGCTGTGACTTTCAAGAATAAAAATATCCACGTTTTTTTGTTTACTGATGATTAATTCCTGTGATTTTTTTTATATAATATGGGCACGACAATCTGAGCCCCCTTCACATGATGGTAAACGGAGTGGGGTCCAGATAAAATTACGACTGACGACAATGATCCTTGTCAGTCGATACAATTATGCCGGCCTGTTTGAACCGGATATACAAAAGCTGATCCCGGATTTCACCACCAGAATTGCCTATTTATGATGTACAATCATACATTTAGGTAGGTACCTACTTCGAAATTTTATTTTCATTATCATCATACCATCATACCAGCCCTATATTATATACTGCCCACTGCTGAGCACGGGCCTCCTCTACTACTGAGAGGGGTAAGGCCTTAGTCCACCACGCTGGCCTAGTGCGGGTTGGTAGACTTCACATACCCTAGAAATTTTTCTGGAGAATTCTCAGGTATGTAGGTTTCCTCACGATGTTTTCCTTCAGCGTTATAGCGAACGATAATTGATAAACAATACACACGTAACTTCGAAAACTCAGAAGTGTGTGCCTTGGGTTTTGAACCTCCGGACATTGTCTCGGCAGACCGTTCCATTCCCAATTAGGCTATCGTCCACTTTGATTTGAACGAAATTTGGCACACGGGTAGATCATGTCCTGGATTAACACATAGGCTAATTTTAATCCCGGTAATTGATTCCCATGGGACATAATGGATATTTTTAATACACATACACACACACACTCTTACGCCCTTTATCCCCGACAAGGTAGGCAGAGGCGCAACTATTGCACCCACTTTTCAGCGTGCATATTCCGTCACATGATGTGATAGGGGGCGAGCTTATCGCCATATCGGGCACAAATTCCAGACTCCGGGCTGATACTGAATTTAAAAAACCCAATATCACTTTACCCGACCCGGGGATCGAACCCAAGACCTCAGCTTTGCCGTCGTACCGTAATACAACGACGCCAAGGCAGTCAGGCAGGTATTTTTTATCTGATTATTTAAGTAAATGGCTCTGGCCTCGTATTAAGTGTTTTAGGGACTTCTGTAGCAGTAAAGGCTTTTCACGTGGTCGAAGCCGCGTAGAACAACTAATTATCTATATAGTTTGGCGTCAAGTAGCAGTGCGCCAGCGCTTGGTTCTGAAGGACATAGTTACAAGGACAAAGACAAACTACAAACAAATGCAAATTCCACTTGTAATAACAGCCAGTTTCTTTAAAAACGGTACAAGTAAATGTAATAGCTAAAGTAGAAGCAACAAGAGTTGCCTCGAATCATAATATAAACGTCGTAATTTAGGCCAAAGTAACGGTAGAAGTGCCTGTCACTGTCACTGTTACTATCATTGAAGACACTGTGCTTCGACCCCGTGACTTATTGTTAGGATATGTCATTCCCATACATTTTCCTGATTTCTACCTATTTCTAGAGTCTGGAAGTATCCTGTTCTTCTATCCAATAGTAGTAACTATCTACTAAAGTATAGTTTTAGTACTATCTAAGCGTATTAAAGCGTGACGTACCATCTAAAACCATTTTAGCAGCGATGGCTGTAGGTAGTCCAACTGTCCTCGCCATAGCCGTGTGTGACGAGGGGTCGCCTCGGACCGTCATTGTGACGTCACGCACCTCCCTCTTGCCGTCCCTCCACGTCACGCCCACCTCGTGACGCAGCACCACGAAGTCTGTTTCGTCTTTGTCTGTAAAATAGAAGTGGATTTCAAAATAATAGTATCAACTATCAGACTGCCACATGCCACCTAAAAATGAAATCCTGGGTTTGGGATACTTAGAGCGTGGTCAAATGCTCTAAGGTGACATATAATTATGATCGGCGTCTATATACGAGTCCCATCTATTTTCGGCTTGATCGAGAATATAGGTATTTAGCTTTAAGTAATCAGAATTAAGTTTTTTTGATTCTTACCTATAATAAAATATCACTTCTTTTTTTAATTGGTTTATTCTCAACACCACTCCGTAGATTTTATTTCAGTCAGTCAGTATAACAATACTAGTTATTATGTATTCTGTCGTATTTCTACGTATGTACCATGAGTCACGAAGATGTGAACCAACAATGTAGCATTAAATTACGAGGATAAGTCAGATAACTGATGGCCAACTTTGGGAAGCTATGACCAAATTGTAGTTATTGGAAATGAAAACATAAAGCTTAAAGCAGGTATGTACTTTGATAATAATACAACCGTCGAATCACTTACCAAGCTGCAACCTCTTGCTGAGATAATGGCTGATGGTGTCGAGAGGAGTGCCGCACTTCACGATCTCGATGTCGCTGAGGAGTCCGAGCGACTCCACGGCGAGCGCGCCGACGCTGCCGAGGTGTTCCGACGCGCGCGACTTCAGGTTCTCGTAGAATATCGACGAGTCCATCAGACCCAGCAGCTCGCACGCGAATTGGCGCTAGTTTTAATGAATATTTATAAAAAAAAAAATATTCTTTTTGTTTTATTGCATTGAATGACGAGACGAGCATGCCGTTCGCCTGATGGTAAGCGATACGACCACCCATAAACAGTAGCAACACCATCCAGCACCTTGAGTTACAAAGTATTGTGTGGCATTCCACTGCGCTCGTCATCCTGAGACATAAGATGTTAAGTCTCATTATGTCCAGTAGTTATACTGGCTACAATGTCCTTCAAACCGAAACACAACAGTGCATGCACAATGTTGCTTGGCGGTAGAAATAGACATTGCGGTGGTACCCACCCAGACGGCCTGTTACATAATGAGAGACCTACTACCAGTAATTAAGATACATATGTATTTGTTACGTTTATAGCTATTGTTTACAAGTGTTAACCATGTTGAGATAATTTCAAGTTTTAAGAGACTTCTTAATAACAAAACGAATTGAAGATTTTTTCCCTTCGGTCTTGACAGCATAGGTTTTTTTATACAGTGTGTTCTTTTTTTAACTAGGACAGTATGGAGAAAACCGAAGCCTTAGGAGTTACAGGGAAACTGTCTTAAGAACCATTAGGTATGTTTCTGTGTAAAAAAACGTCATAGTAATTTTGTGGTCTCGCGCGAGAGGTCTATGGCTACAGGTCTACTTGTACGGCAATCTGGCCCAACTGCACTTGATGGTGCAAGCAGAGTAAAGTCCAGCTACAGTGTCGACTGACAAAAGATGGTTATGCCTCGTCAAACAACACAATTAAGCCGGTGTGTAAGGTGTGTACCAGGTATACCTGTGTATACCTGGTTTCATACACACCGGTTCAATCCCAAAACACACTTACGTCTTACTTCGGTCAAGCATTGTTGTGTACTGGTTTGGAGGAGATTGTATCGAGTAATATAACCGAGCATTATAAGAGCATCTAATTCTAATGTCTCAAGCGGTGATGAGCAAAATTTGGGTGGGGTTGCTACTGTTAATGAGCAGTCGTGTTGCTTGTCATCAGGCGACTGGCTTGCTCGTTTCGTCAAGTATTTATATTAAAAAAAAAAAAAACTGGGCAAATTGATATGTCGAAGTAATGTGTATTACTGTAAATATATGTCTATTACTATAAATGTTTAAACTTACCCAAGTGATGGTCGGACCTTCTGGATGCAGCGATGGGTGAGGATTGGGATCAACTAGCCCAATCAATTGCAATGCCTTCATGGTCTCCGAAAATCCTAAACAAAATTTTACTAATTTTAGTTCATAAGGTACATTACACGCTGGTAAGTACCATTGGGTGTAGCAGAACTTACCTTTATACCGAATGGTGCCCCTTAGAATAGTATGGGCATCTTCAATGCCATAGAGCTTGGCGTACTTGGTACTGTCCCTGTTGGGGAATCCTTCGAATGCGAACCCTGGCAGGAAGTCCAGCTCCCGCGCCACCGACATCAGCTCTCCGCCGCTTAACACTTCCACTATCTATAGGAAGAATTATTTAGAAAACGAAATTAAATTAGTTTTTCCCTACTTTTTTTTTTTTTTTCTCTTTGGCAAGGCGCGGTTTGCGCATCTGCCAGTGTCAAAGTTTTTGGAAGTTACATATATAATATTATGTATCCGCCTCACTTGACATTGGCAAAATTGTCCTAAAGAACAGAGCCAGATAGGAAAAAAAAAATATATATATATAATATTGTTTCTTTGTTATCCTCAGTACTATGTCGAAGTAAAGCAGTGGCTACCTTACCAAGACTTTATCGAGGAGTTTTGGCGGCAACAAAACAAACACTTGACTAGCACAGTTATTTCAATTCACTTCATTTGAGCCCTTTAATAGAACTATATTGGATAATATACCACCATAATTATGCAATATAACACTAAGTATCACCAAAATAATGAATTAAAACAAGAGCACCTCATGACACTACCAAGTTCCCGCCAAAACTCCTTTTCCCTACTTAAACGACTATGTACAAAATGAAAAGGCCGTTTCGTTTCTACTCGAGTTTGAATTAATTTAGGAAAACAATAAGGAAAGTAATTCTTTATTGACTGCGTTACCATTATTCTTACAGAAGTATGCCACAGAAATAAACAGATTTATTAATATCAAACAAGAAAGTGAATACAAGCTATAATTTTTCAACCCCTCGAATAGCCAAAGAATTGAAAATATCTGGTAAATTACCTGTCCTTTACTAAGATATTTGGCTTCTGAAATGGTGTTGAGCAGAACTCCTCGTGGGTTCCACGAGAACTTGTACCGAAGAGCATTGTCACTGAATTCTGGTGCTGGTAAACCTGGATAATACACGCTTAAGTTATTTAAAACCGCACACCTCCTCCATTGAATGGTTTTTGTTTATTTCGAGTTCTTTACTCATAAATATTTTTAATTAAGTATTGATAACCTACTCTAACCAGTGTTAAATGTATTTTACTAAGATTTGATTCTCAAATAATTATTTGATGTAAGGAAGAAAACTAAAGAAAACTGTGATTACGTAAAACATTGATCAAACGATGAAACCTTCGTTACGTTATTATTAAGTTTGATACCATTATACGCTATGAATGAGATTATAATATTGTTTCGTAAGGTACTATATAAGCTATACCCAATAATATGTATTTCATACCTCCACAATACGACACGAACGAGTCCACTCTGCCTCCATGGTTCTGAATGTCGTGAATACACTCCAAAGCGAGGAGGTGATCGATACCGGGATCCAAACCGACCTCATTCAGGAACGTGATACCGGCGTCTTTCGCACTGAAATTAAAATGGTCAAGTAACTAAAGATAATAATTATAAATTCAATTTTGTTTTTTTTTTATTGCCTGAAATGACGAGACGAGCATGCCGTTCGCCTGATGGTAAGCGATCCGACCACCCATAAACAGTAGTCTAGACTGACTCGGTGGCGTAGTTGTATTACGGTACGACTGCAAGGCTGAGGTCTCGGGTTCGATCCCCGGGTCGGGCAAAGTGATATTGCATTTTTCTATTCATTATCAGCCCGGAGTCTGGAATTTATGCCCGATATGGCGATAGGCTCGCCCCCTATCACATCATGGGACGGAATACGCTTGGCGAAAAGCGGGTGCACTAATTATGCCTCTGCCTACCTTTTCGGGGATAAAAGGCGTGAGTGTGTGTGTATTAGATTTAGAGTACCTACACACCATTTACTTTTTTAAGGTACTTATGTGTGTAAATCTTTCATAAATTATAAACCTAGATAGAGTGACGCGCTGCAATGAAACTAAAACAAACAGGCCAACTTTTCTTAAGCTAGTATGCGTCACAGCTTTGTCATACGCTATCGCTGCATCATTTCGCGTATCCTTGTGTGCGCGCATAATGATACCAGTTATTACGTGGTTTCTATTAAAATGGGGAGAAAATTATATCCATGAAAAACAACAAAAAATAGTGGACCACTGTTGGCCTCTATATTTTCGACGCGTTTGAAACGTTCAGTGTCTATCTAGGTATATAATTAATCAAAAGTGTAAATATAGATATTTTAAGTAATTTAGGTATAGGTAATATTTAGTTTAGACTTTAAGTACCTGAAGCTTATCAACCCGCAATACGCGTGGTGGTCTAATTGCTGAATAGATTACAACGCATAGACTCTCGCTAGTACTATTGACGACATTGTTACTATTGGCTAAAGATGGCTTCATTACTCACGCCTGATGCAGCTCCTGCACTTCCGGCCTGACATACGACGCTGTGACGAGATGTGCGCGCGCGCCGAGACACGCGCGAGCCACTGTCCCGTGCAGCTCGTACGGCAGCAGCGAGATCACGAGCTTGGCTCGCGACGCTAACTTGCTTAGCGCCGCCGCGTCACTCGCCTGGAAATACTCGGAGGAGACGCCGTAACGCTCGGCTAGTGCGTCCGCTTCCTCTTTCACTTGAGATGCTGGGAAGGAGAAAGAAAATATTATTGATATAACTATAAATAGAGTAGGCAATTGATTTGTTATTTTCAAGATACTACACCTATGCGTATCATTTGTTATGTTTTTTTTTTAATTTTCACAATAATAGATCTCACGAGACAATTAATACTCATTTGTTATGCACGAGACAGATAGATAGCAGAATTACCTACCCCTGGTATTATATCGGAAGGAATTCTCAATTTTGAAAAATGACCCGGCCACAGAACTATATCTATCCTCCATGGTCCCGGCGAACTTCGTACCGCCTTTTTTTCCATTCGTGGACTAAGGAAATGTAACACTTTCGGTAAATTCACAGTTGGATTATAATCAATAATTCCAAATATCGACGCGTTTGATGCTTTGAGTATTTAACCAAATTCGATATGCGAATGTGATTAACCTGTCAAATGAAAAATTACCGGAAATGTTACACGCAACTTACACGTTACGTACGTATATAATAACAAAAAAATGAGACATAACCTTCTGTTTATAATACGATTATATAATGACGTAACATTACAATTACATAATTCGACCATAACTATATATAATGCCTGACCTATATTTTGACGCCTCACTGGTGACATTTTTTGCATCAATAATAATAAATAACACGACGATAAATCTGCTGCCTCGATGGCGTAATTGTATTAGAGTACGGCTACAGTGCTGAGGTCTCTTGTTCGATCCCCGGATCGGGCAAAGTGATATTGGGTCTACTCAGTATTAGCCCGGAGTCTGGAATTGTGCCCGACATGGCGATAGGCTATCTGTGATATATCATGGGGCGGAATACGCACGGCGAAAAGTGTGTGCACTAGTTGCGCCTCTGCCTACCCCTTCGAGGATAAAGGCGTGAGTATGTGTGGGTACTGTGTGATAAACCTCTAAACACACATCAAAACACACGGAACACCATTTTGCTGTTGCGAAAGAAGCGGTAGGTAATTGTTTTTTTTTTAAATATGGCGTCCCCATACACGCATTCATTCTGCCAATGTCGATTTGTATATGATATAAACTGAACAACGTAACGGTAATCTGTCAATGTTTTGTCAATATATTGAAGATCTCTCACAGTCTTCTGTCTCATTAACTCACTCACATTTAATATTAAATTACGAGATTTAAAAAAAAAAGATTTAAAAAAAAAATCTTTTATACAAACTTTGTCTTGACAAAAACGAATAGTAAAAAAAAGAATCATCCAATTTGGTACAGTCGTTGTAGAGGTATGCGCTTACATACATTTCAACGATTCATTTTTATTTATATTGATAAAAAAAAAGAATAGATATATTGCAATGGGACCATTTCGAGAACCTAATTTACTAAATATAAAAGGAATCACTGAAATCGACACATATTTCTCAGAGAAATCAGTGTACAGTCAGCAGCATAAGTAGCTGAACAAATTCAAAATTTCAAATTGCCTACATACTTTTGTGTTCTTACTAAACCTTTTTTTCTCTTCACAAAAATAAAATAACAGAGATTTACTTCACTTCAAACGATGAAAAAAATGTTTCAGTTTAAATTAACGCGTATATAGGCGATCTGAAATCTTGATTTTGTACAGATATTTATGCTGCTGACTGTACATAGATAAAAAACACAAACACACGAATCGAGGTCCTCCTAACTTTTTGGAAGGTGGTTAAAAACTAACTCTACCAACTTTATGTAATCACATGTACTTACCAACCGTGACAGCAATGTTCTTGTCCCTCGATAGATACTCAACAACTGGGGCCGACACCAGTCCGCTTCCAAGAATCACAACTGGAGTCTGTTGGTCGTTCCCTTCCACCTTGTGACGCGAACGGCTGCAATCAAAGCGTTAGGATCCATAATAGAGCTGATGACAAATTAAATTATAATAATTATGATTGTAAAATGTTGTTACTTGTTTGCCACTCGGAGTTCGTTGATGTACTCGTAGGAGGGAGTCAATTTGCCATTACTGGTGATTATAGCCTGGAAACAATATTTAGTAGGTTGAGTTTCATTTAATAAATGAACGGTGAAAACCAAATTGTGGAATTAAGACTCTATCTATTGACTACAGGCCGTAGTCAAGATGCTTTACAGATTGAAGAAAACAAAAAAATGTATGCGTATGTCATATCCGACCGATAAGTTTTTTGCACAGATACGTCATATCCATATTTTTTTTATTTTCTATTGGCGTTGACGATTGTAGAAAGGCGTCTTGTCTACGGTCCCAGTGCTCGACTAGATATTTGAAAAAAGTCACAGGGAAGCAAAATTGAGAACCTCCTCCCTTTTTTGAAATCGGTTAATACTTAATAGTATAACCTAAACATCACAATTCTATATTGGAACAAAACAATTCTGTCGTGTGGATTTTTTTTATAGTTTTTCTTTTCTAAAAACCGAATTCGAATCGGTGGTACTAAATAAAAAATAACGTTTGAATTTTCATTCACTCAGTAGGTATGTACATACACTATTATCCGGAATCGCTTTCTCTGAACGAAATTACTTTACTGTTTTTAATTTACATAATTGCATTAGATTTTATTTAATTCTATCAAGTTCTAGAACCCTCGCGTCACAAATATACTTTGTGCTATTGGTCTGTAGCTTACCCCATGAACTACAGATGCGAAATTATGCTGATCCATTGGCTTGGTTGCGTCTGAGTTCATGATGTCTTGCGCATAGGGGTACAGGAGATCTCCGAAGAAATCTGTAGACTCCCGAGGCAGTTGCGTTGGCATGTTGTCGATTGAGCATACAAGTACGCCGGGGCCTTTGAAACTGCACAAAACATGTAATTTTTGTTAACATCTTAAAATAGGACCTTTGAAACTATAACTAATTCTGGGTTAGGCAGTTTCTTTTTTGGGATGACCCTATCGGCCAGTAGCCTGACGCGAGTCGGCTTTTCTGGCCACACCGGACTTTCGGGTGAATGCTTTAAGCGCTCGCAACCCTTGATTTAAGTAACCATGCTGAGGGCAACCCACTAACGGGTTACGAACCTCGGCTCAGGACGGTCACTGAGAGAGGATGAGACATCAACGATTAGTGGGGAAGGTCGGTGTTTAACCTAATCCTATCCATTTATTTCGTCGGCACGCGGGCCGGAACTGTTAGGAGGGTCGGGGGGGCGACGGGGAACGCGGCGAGGTCCTCGGCGGCGAGGACGGAACTGCGGTCGTGTGGAGTGTAGGAGTTTTAGGAACTCGTTCTTACTGCGAATGGCCAGAGTGATATCGTCCTCTGGATCGGTTAGGACTGAACGCGGCCGTCTCCATTTGGCGCGGTCGAATGGAGTGTATATTGACGCTTTGCGGACTAACGTATTTGGGTGTTTAACCGCCCGGTCGAAGTAGCGTTTGCTGGTCATTTGCATGAAATGCCTGATGGTCGGCATGTTGGTATCCACGTGGTGGTTGCGATTGCGAACGTACCACGTAAGTATGTATGTATGTACCTAATCCTTACCAAGTAAGTATGTACATAAAGGAGGTGCTGTATGCTCTAAATTTATAGATATATCGGCACTTAGATGTTATAACGGGACATTAACTCATAATGTATGTACAGTCAGCAAAGTATATGCTCGACCACCGTAACTCTTAAGGTTCTAAATAAGTCGCTTGCGCTTCGTCTGTCAGCAACGTGTAACTTACAACTAACATAGAAGATAAGAGTTATTTGCTGTTTCCTTAATACATCTCCCAAATTATCTTTCCTGCATAGTAAAATATGAAAAATGGGCGCTTTATCTTAAGAAAGTGTTAGTACACTTTAGTACGTACTAGCACCAAATTGGGTGATTGTACATAATGCTACATGTTAGTATGTGAAGTCTGCCAACCCGCACTAGGCCAGCGTGGCGACCAAGGCCTTAAACCTCTCAGTTGTAGAGGAGGCCCGTGCTCAGCAGTGGGCAGTATATAATACAGGGCTGACATGATATGGTATGGTTATAAGTAAGACTGATAGTAAGTACCTAGTAACAAGCCGATAATGGTCACAATATGTAATACCACAGAATACTGAATCGTACTACGTAGTAATAATACCTTTAGATCAATTACATCATATTATAAAATTACATATTTTCCACCTGTATGATATGTAGGGATTGCAATCTCGCAAAACGGGAACCCGCTGCATCGCGGGATCCGCACCATATATTGTGTCTGCGGGATCCCGCGCCAGCCAAGCACGGGTCCGCGGACCCCGTAGGTTTGATAAATAGCGCCAAATCTTCAGAAATATTTCGCTGAACGCACGCGGAATCAAAGGGCAGTATGGCCTATTAACGGCGAAGCTGAAAGAGCATTATTTGCAGTGGGATAAAAAAAAATGTATTGAATTAGGAGGAAAATATAAACAAGGGTAAGATTGATGAAACTTGATTTTTTTAGTGCAATAATATGCAATAATTTTAGTTGTGTAAATATCAAGTCTGGCTCTTGCATTGATGAATTCCGCGGGATTGAAGAAGCTGCGGGATTGCAATCCCTAATGACATGACAGTCTCGGTGACCTAGTTGTACCGATCTCCGGGTGATGATGATCTCCGGGTCCGGTAGTTATATTAGGTTTTCGGGCCCGGACTTAGTACCTAGTTTATGCCCAATACAGCGATACTCGATAGGCTCACTGACATCATGGGACGATGGCGAACAGTGAGTGCACTAGTAGCGCTTCTATCTCTTTGTGGATAAAGGCGTGAGTGTATACCAATACTGACCTCTTAGTATCCTTGTTCCTATCAGCGTCGTACAGACAGAAAGGCGTGTCGATAGTGGTGCACTCGTTCATGAATTCGATGGAACCGCCCGGGTCCGCCGATATGTCACAGATAGCCAACATCCTGCAATACGCGAACATTTGCCATTATCAATGTTGGACTACATAAATAATCAATATTCAGTTCAACTTACACGATAACAAACTTTCATTGATGAGTTTGTGCAATTTTGTTTGGATACTAAAACAATGTTGCTGTTTCTTTAGCGGTCAAATATGATGTTTTTTTAAACTGAATAACGATGGAGTTAAGCTAAACTCGTTCTTGGTGGCAAGTTAAACCCATAAATAATAAGAAAACCAGAAATCGGAATTAGGTAGCAAATAACTACTGCATAGCACTACACTGTGATAAACGTCTCTACTCATAAGCTGTTAATCTCATCATCATCGGCCACATTATGTCCACTGCTGAACATAGGCCTCCCCTAAAGATTTCCAAACGGACCTGTTAAAAGCGGCCTGCATCCAGCTTGTTCCTGCGACCTTTATTAAATCGTCTGTCCACCTTGCAGGTGGACGTCTGACGCTGCGCTTGACGCTACGTGGTCTCCACTCGAGAACTATTTTATTAATCTCATAATTCACAGCAATTACACCGTTAATAAAGTTCTATGTCTATTTGTACCGCCAAGCACACTGTTGTGTAAATCGGTTTGAAGGACATTGCAGCCAGTGTCACTACTGGACATAATGAGAGTTACCATCGCATGTCTCAGAATGACGAGCGCAGTGGAATGCCACACAGTACTTTGTAACTCAAGGTGCTGGATGGTGTTGGTACTGTTTATGGGTGGTCGTATCGCTTACCATCAGGTGAACGGCATGCTAGTCTCGTCATACAATGCAATAAAAAAAATGTTCTTCAAATCAAAACGCAGTGACTTAATAATTTACGTGTCCTAAAAAGTAGAATTTAATGCAAAGTATAATTTGAAGAGTGTAATACCTGTGTGGTAAAGCCGGCGCGCCGACACTCTTCGGCAGCCAGGGCGTGTGTGAGGGCAGCAGAAGATGCTTCGCGTCAGGAATCGTTAGTAATTTAGGGCTGTCAACCGCCCAGTAGATGCAGTTTACTAATACTGATGTGTATGGGGCAATCTGGACAAAGATGATTACTAATTGGTATAGATATCTATAGGTATATTCCCTTCAGTATCAGCCGGGAGTATGAAATTTGTGCTGGAATGGCGATAGACTCGCCCCTTTAACATAATGGGGCGGAATATACACAGCGAAAAGTGAGTACACTAGTTGCATCTCTGCCTACTCCTTCGAGGATAAAGGGCGATATGTGTGGTATAGTTTTAATTGAGGCTCTGCTCTGGAATTTTATCCGTGCCATTTATATAAGCCGTAGGTATTGTATGATAGATTGCGTACTTACTTGTTGCATCTCTGCATACTCCTTAGAGACTATTTATATGGATACTAGGTATTGCTCGCGGCTTCGCCTGCGTGAAAAGCCTTTACCACTACAAAAGTCCCTAAAACATAATACGACGCCAGCGCCATCTACTCAAAGAATCAGCTTAAAAACATCCATTATTTCCCATGGAGGCAAATTACCGCGATAAAAAGTAGATGTTAATCCTGGACATGTCTACCCGTATGCCAAATTTCATCCAAATCCGTTGAGTTGTTTCTGCGTTTACTTATAAAGTTATAGCAAACATTTTCACAAACTTTCGCATTTATAATATTAAGTAAGATATTATGTGGACTCCGGGTGCATTATGTAATCACAGTTCTAACTACTCTTCAGAGTTTATAATTGCGACGTAAGGTGTTAATAGTCCTTTCCTTCTAAAAACACAAATATTGTAATAAACGGGGTAATAAAAGTCGACAATCACACATAAAAATGCTCAATATTATCTATAAGATTTTATAAACATCGAAATATAATCATAATAATATAATCCATATTTTCCAATCAGAGACGTAGGTGTGTATGTTATCGGTTATAACATGACCTACTCAATGTTTTTACCAATTTTATCAACAGAGAATGCATGTAACACCATTTATTTACGTGTATTGGAAAGGCGAGCAGATAGAGCTACGTTTTAAAATCAATTTAATAACAAAGATGTAATAATTTATAATGTGAATAATTTTTAAGGGTGGGGTCCATGCTATAATATTATTATAATTCTTACTAATTTGCCTTTGCTTAATAGGTACTAGATTTACAATACATCAAAAGCAAGTGTCGATTTCCTTTTAAGCATTTCCATGCTTCGCCTCTAGTAATTAATTAGGACATCAGATATACTTTTTTCCACTGTCACGCTTGATTATAGCATCTATTTCTTTGACATTTATTTGTGTTTTAAATACTTTGAATATTACAAATACTGTTAGGCATGAAAGTAACTTATTTTCATTTTTTTTAAATCATTTTTAAAACGCCCCCGAATGTGGGAAGAAACCCCTTTCTCCCCCATCCTCCGACAACTGTGATTGAAAAGCCAGCTATTCTAATATACCTTCTGTGCAAACGTGGATATGTATCTCTCGGGGTGTTCCTCGTACTCCTCGTGGTCGTACCCGCCGCCGTTCTTGCGCTCCAGGTGGTGCCGCCGACGGACTTCGCACCCGTATATTTTATTTGGACCTCAAATATTAAACAGAGTAAATAATACTTATAGTTCGGACAAACTAAGCTGGCCGGTATGACAATTCAATTTTCTTCCCGACGCGATAACTCTGTGAGAACGTCTACCCAAAAAATTCAAAACCGTGTCATGTCATACCGGCCCAGCGACTATATAACCTCTAGACTCCTAATAACAGACGATCCGCTTCGGGCAACACATCTGACAAGAAGATCCAATGTAGCTTACCGTTCAAAATCTTCAAGTCAGTTGCGCCCACAACTGTGAGCCGTAAATACTTCCGTGTTGGCGAATGAATAAATATTGCAATGGCCCCAAGCACAATACGATGGTGTGGTAAAAATAGCCATAATTCAAATTTTCAAAAAAATGGCATTACATTTCACAGGTATGTCAATAATGACACATAATCATATTTTATTTAAAATTTTACGGAGTTCATCTTATACCGGCCAAGCATTGAGGCCCGCGCCATCTTATTTTATTTGCATCTCTTTCCGACGAAAGTACTTTTAAATTTTCTATTTCGTTTTGTTGTTGAACATTATAAGTAAGTGATGCACCAAAAGGATCTGTCGATAGTTATATCGATAAAATTAATATTAGGATTACTTTTTATTTTATTGTTTGTTGATTGTACCGATTGTTTTGAGTTATTATTTGTGTTATTCCTACAAGCCAGCCCAAATATTCTTGTTAATATCGACGAGGCTTACTTAGCGCCATCTGTCATTCGACAACATAAATAACTTCGTACCTTTTGAAATACGAACGACAGTTAAATTATTTGGATATTGTTCATATAAAAATACTAAAATTGCGATTAAAAAATGGGAGGGTGGGGGTAGGAGGGTGAAAATTTGGGAAATAGGTATTAAAATATTTAAAAAAAAAACACTGGATAGGGATACCCTAATCACCTAGCGACCAATGACCAATTCCCATACCTACAAAATTTATATAAAAAACATCATAAATATCGATCGAGTCGGAGGCGTGCGACAAACACCGTGACACGAGATTTTTATATATTAGATTAACTTTATTATTCTTGATATTGGCATACATCATAGAATAAATAAAAAATAAGAAGAAGAATGCCATCAGTATTTATTTTAAATAGGTACCTTGACAGATTTTTTATTTCTTTTGTGCTTTAACAGAATTATTTTTAGATTATAATATGTTACTTACTTTGAGTAAAAAGACATTTAATAAATAATTATATTACTATAAAACCTTATTAAATAAAAGTAATATCGATAAAAAATCGTGTTTTAATTTAACTTGTTCCATCCCTAAGCTATGTTTCCAACCAATCGTAATGCAGTACCCCGCTTCCTCATACCTCAGGTAGTTGACAGAATTAATTTGAAGAGAAATATTGAACATTAGGAGTCTAGGGGTTATATAGTCGCTGTACCGGCCATATTAGTTTGTCCCTACTATAGTCTGTTTTATTGTTTTTTTTTTAATTAAGTTACGCCATTGATCGTAGTAGAGATGAAATTAACATACATTCAATAAGTAGGTAATAAGTCTTCACATTAAAGTATCATCAAAATAACTAAAAGCAAAAGTAACTAGCAGCATTACTTACTTCCATGCTCAGCAACTTTCCTTAGCATTTCAGGCGGTACATATTCATGGGGTAATTCTTGGAATATTTCTTGACTTCCCTAGGAAAAAAAAATAGCATAAATAACCTTCCCTCAAATATAAGAAAAATAGGGAAACATGTTAAGATGCATTAAGGCGGGCGTCGACTAAAGCTGAATAGGAACGCACCGAATCGAATCCCATTTATACTGTATGCGCGGTGAATCGGATCGGCGCGGTAAGTTCCTGATGGACCTAGATTCATAGCACGTAAATGTACGATATATAGGACTGTACGATATATGCGACTCGATTCCATTCAACTCGGCGTGCCTATGCGATGCTAGCCATTACGCTTACCTGCGACACATTGCCAGAGCCAGTAAATACAAATGTGAGTGGTCCGAGAGACTTGGGCATCATTCCTAGGGCTACTTCATACCCTGCGTCCCTGATGGCTTGGCGCGCCATGCTTGAGTTGCGGTAATTGTGCGCCGGTCCTATGTGCTGAAATTATTTAAGATGTCATTATTTAAGATGTCAATATTTAGCCGAATCGATAGAAAGTAAGTGGTAGAGTTGAGCTATCGTTTTAACATTAGGGGCTGAAACCAAAATACCTTTCTGCAATCGTTTACGCCAATATTATGTATGAGAAAGAAAATTTATTTTTATTTAGTCATTTATCCAAATTATAGGTTCTCTTTAAACACACTACGCTGTGCGCATTTTTACATATTATAAAATAAAGTCGCCCGCCGCATCTGTCTGTCTGTCTGTCTACTACCAAATGGATTTTAATGAAATTTGGTATAGAGATAGTTTGGGACCCAAGAAATATTTTAGGCTACTGTTTATCCCGGAAAAGGTACAAAGCATTCTTTTATCCCGGAAAATCCGATCCGGAACCGATTTCGATGAAATTTGGTACGGAGATAGTTTGCAATCCCGGAAAGGACATAAACTAGTTACTTCTTGCTACTGAAACTATAATAGGCACTCCAATCACAAAAATTGACAATTTCTGAAGTGTCTACTGTCGGTTTTAGTTTATTTATATTTTTTCTCGTCATTTTAGTATGCTCTACATTTATTTATCAATACTTATGAAGCTTTCTAACTATGTTAGGTTACTCCAATTGGTCTCCCAAGATACAGGCCTCTCCTAGTTTGTGGACCCCTGGTAATTTGCGATGCTTAGAATAATTTCCTGTAATTTTTTATGTTTTTGTGTAATTTTAAGCTTTTATATAAGTCTGATTTTAATAAACAATTTGAATTTGAATTCTAATCCCGGGAAAATATAAACCGGGACTTTAATACCGGAAAAAAATATTTGGTTGTAACCACAAGCAACTCATTATGGAGATATTTTGAGTAGGGCTTCCAACCCCGCAGCTTATCTTCAATCTCGGTATTTGCGGTATCGAAAATTTTTATTCCCGCGGGATCCCGGTATTTGCGGGATTGATGTGCCCGTATAAAAAAAGATAGGACTCGAATACAGAAAAAAATATCGATTGACATACAATAGAAACAAAAACTATTCTCACATGAATGTTTACAAAACTAATAATTACTAGGGTCAGCATTCAGTTGAAATAGTTGCGGAGAAAACATAACGTGTCCAATATGTCGTTTCCAATATACCAAATCATTCCCGCAATCCCGCGGGATCCCGCGCCGATAATCCAGCAACACACGGTACTGGAAAATGATGCGGGATCCAGGAATTGCGGGATTGGAAGCCCTACGATAGACTTATCGATAGGATATGTCATTCCTATTATTTTTTTCTTTTTTCTATTAGCGTCATGTGTCAATGTTCGTAGAGAGGCATGTTGGCTACGGCTCTTGGCATAGAGGGTAACTATGTGATGTTAATGAATTCGGGAAGCTAAAACACGTTGACGATAGCTGTACATATTTAATGAATAAAATATCTATATATCTTACATATTCTTATATTGTGTGGGTTACATCCGTAATGTTTCGTTTAAATAGAAAGAACAGTCATCAAAAATCAAACGCGAAAGATTGTAATCGTTGGAATTTGTTGTTACTTCTGTGGTTGTTACTATCGGACTCCGTGCGAACCGTTCCGTTCAGAACCTTTGATTTCAATATTTCACCCCACAAAACATGAGAGATCGTAGAATTGCGAATGTGGTAATCATCTTTGCATAATATTTTAACAATATGTATAATTATAAAAATCCTGAGAATAAAAAATGGTGTTATCCAGTGTCAACACGAAGACGCATCAATAATTCATAGACTTACCATGAACGGCGTGTGATGGCCTAAAGCCAGCAATCTCAGCCCAAGCCCGTGCAGTATATTCACCATGCCTGCAACCCCCGCGTATTTTCCGAAAGCCACCACTCGGTTACCCGACTGGTCCATTAGCTTCTCATAATCTAATAGACGTATGTTCTAAAAGTGGAAATTTTATATTTAAATCATAGGTGAATACTAACTTAACTGATTTAAATATACGGATCTCCAAGACCTAAGATGACAAAGAATGAATAGTTTTGCATAATAGCAACTCCTCAAGTTTGAAGACAGAAGATCTCAGAAATTTGCAGGAATGAAGACGATAATGTGAAATTTCCTAATGCTTTTTATAATATGAATACTGATACAACATAACACAAGCTGATGCCTATTCGAAGGGTTAAGATATTGATAGAATTTTGTATGTTTTCTATTGGAAATAGTTTCTCCTAACATGTAGAATAATACGATTTTCCTCGTGTTGTCTTTATACAATGAAATTATTGATATATTTATGTCTACTTTACCCGAAGGGGCGAAGCCACATAAGTGATCATGGAGGAATTCTGGGCGTCCTCTTAGAAATAGGTACTCTACATATTTTAGAGAACCGGTAACTACTATTTTGTGACACTGTCTCGTGCAAACTTGTAACGTCTTACACGTAACGTAGTACGTAACGCTATTGCATCTTTCATTCCTCTCAGAAACTTGATGCTCCCAAATTGTAGGTGACTTTGCGAAGAACAAAATGGCATAAAATTTTTAGTCAATGGTATTGCGAAATAGGAGATATTATGGCCGAATGTTCTTTAAGAACAAAAGAAATGTATATATTTTTTGTACCTTAGCCAAAATAGCGTCTAATAGTGGCATATTAGCCTCCTGAGCTTTGATAGTGTGTGAAAAGAAGCAATAGGTCTTGTTGGGAATCAGCAGGTCGATAGGCACTTGCTTCACCCCAAATATCACGCTTGCCTCGCTTATGTCTTCCTGGATTATCGCTCCGGCACTTATGTACGACTGGAATATAATAGATAATGATTCAGTGTTAAAGGTTAGTGTAACATTTTTTGCGTTGAATTGCGTCATGTATACATTAATTATAAAAATCGTTAATACAAAATTTGAATAGCACTTAAAATTATTGTATAGACAAAACATAAATTAGACATGTAAAACACCAACAATCCTAGTGTATTGAAGATCTATAAAACTTCTCGAAAATTATGTGACACTACCTATTTGAGATAGTATATATTTAATAGTGCTTTTGTAAATGTTTTTGTTTTAAATATATCATAGGAAAAAAAGAAAGTACGGTGGCAGCGTTATATCGCTGAACTGTAATCTGGGGAATAAAAAAAAACATCATAACGTGAAATTCTTCATGTTTTAGTGACCTAAGCTAACGAATATGGTGCTGTTAAAATCAAGTATTTAACTACATACCTGCATAGGATAGGCCCGTCGATTCGACGGCTGCACGATAACTTTGACGCCCTGCCTCACCAGGCGGTTCACATTCAACGGGGAAAACGGTGCTCGCCTCTCCCATACTGACTGGTCTTCTCTCCTTATTGCTATCACATGACGTGCCTGAAACAAATCAACATAGTATAGAATAACTTGCTTTAGTCTAGCGCTTGCGGTAGGATGACATTGTATTCGCTCGGATAGCGTTCAATGTAAACAGGGTGTAAAAACTGCCATAGTGGTCCACCTAAGTGGGTCGCGTCGCCCCTGAGGCAATTCTTGTGCGCTGGGTCTTCACACCCAAAGCACGCCCATGCGCGGGGGGACATTAGTCGCGGGCCGAGGCACACAGTCAGTGTGTATACCTCTTGGTTGTAAATCACATTGAGGCCTAAAAGGGCCCGCAAACATTTCCTGGCACCCTCTCTTTCCGCCCATCCTGGGAACCTTCCTCCCTTCCCCCCACCTTCCCTACCATATTCCTCCTCCACTCCCCTCCCAGGCCCCTGCAGTCGCTAAGCCGGGGGACTCCAGTATTCCATTCGCAGGTTTCTCCCGGTGTTGACTGCAGAATCGCCTACCAAAAAAAAAAGTGGGTCGCGTAAGAACATTGGTTTCGACGCATTTTGATATCCTCGGTGGCGTAGTTGTATTACGGTATGACTGCAATGCTGACGTCTTGGGTTCTATTCCCGGGTCGGGCAAAGTGATATTGGGTTTTATTAGTATCTGCCCGGAGTCTGGAATTTGTGCCCGATATGGGGATAGGCTCGCCCCCTATCACATCATGGGACGGAATACGCTTGGCGAAAAGTGGGTGCACTAGTTGCGCCTCTGCCTACCCCTTCGGAGATAAAAGGCGTGAGTGTGTGTGCGTGTGTGTGCATTTTGATATCGATATGAAACTTTGATATCTCTTCTAATAAGGAAATACTTCATCGCTAACTAACACTTATCGTTATTATAGTAGGTAAACAGGAGGTAAGTAATAGGTGGAATACGCTAAATTAGATAGAGATTATGTAAGAGACAAAGCTGTGTTCTAGCACTTTTGCATACAGTAGAAATTGGTAGATGTAATGTATCGGCTTCGTGAGCGCTGTTGGAAAGCCAAGTTTCCGTTGTGTGCAGTCAAGACATTATCAATCAAACAAAATCCCCTTTGAAGAGAGCATTGCTTACAGACGAAGAAGACTTTCTTTTGAAAATGTCCGACTCGCTTTTACGGCCACACCTATTAAAAGTAGGCATAGACATACTTAGAATAAGTAATAGATAGCATCTGTTTCCACTATCAACACAATCTCCGCAGTTCTGACTGTGTTACTAGAGTCCAATTTAAGGTAATAATCATGTTTTGTATTTTGTATATTCAGATATTGTCTTGTTGGTATCAACTATCAACTGCCATGAACTACCACCAGGCACCAACTAATAATAACAACTAGACTCAATGTTAATATTTAAGGATCACATATATGTAATCATATTGTCTCAGTCAAGAAAAGGAACCCGCGTCCTTTCGTTTCACAGCCATTCCATGCCGCTGCGCTATGTAGTCTGTCAAAACAATACCTAACTATACTATATTTATTTCACTGGTGGTAGGTCTCTCATTATGTAAGAGGCCGTCTGGGTGGGTACCACCGCAATGTCTATTTCTACCGCCAAGCAACAGTGTGCATGCACTGTTGTGTTTCGGTTTGAAGGACATTGTAGCCAGTATAACTACTGGACGTAATGAGACTTAACATCTTATGTCTCAGGATGACGACCGCAGTGGAATGCCACACAGTACTTTGTAACTCAAGGTGCTGGATGGTGTTGCTACTGTTTATGGGTGGTCGTATCGCTTACCATCAGGCGAACGGCACGCTCGTCTCGGCAGTCCATGCAATAAAAAAAATTACTATATTCAAAGTTATTTAATACTTATTACACCATTTTATTTTTTCATAAAATTCCTTGACCCTTTATAAGTAATCAACACGATAAATGAATTTAACCAAACAAGCGAATGGAAATAATTAAAACTGGGACAAATCGCGGAAAAACACTCTGTAAGTATTATTTGTTTGTGTTGTTATTTATTATTGATAAGATTTTAGTTGACTTATGAGTATTATTACGTTTATCTACGTAATCGTAATGTAATTTCACAGGTAGGTCTGATAACAGAACCACTTGGTTATAATTCGTATTGTTTTATCGACATTATACAATGCCTAGCAAAATGATTGTTTACAGTGAATGCTGCTAGTGTATGTTGCTAAGAGGAGTGTTATCAATCTGAATAGATAATGGCATTCAGTTTATAAATAGGGACACGTGTGCTAGGTTTTGAAAATATGTTGAGAAGATAAATGATCTAGGTGCATGACGCATGTTCATAATTTATCTAATTTTCGTTGACAAATTATATGTGAAAATTGAGAAATAGAGTATTATATTGTATTTAGGACAAGCAATACAGATTTAAATGGCAATTATGAATATTGAGGATTAACTGACTGCCTCGGTGGCGTAGCGGTAGTTGTATTACAGTACGACAGCAATGCTGAGGTCTCGGGTTCGATCCCCGGGTAATGTGATATTGGGTGTTTGTAATCAGTAGCAGCCCAGAGTCTAGAAATTGTGTCCGATATGGCGATATGCTCGCCCCCTATCACATCATAGGACGGATTACGCACGGC
Source organism: Sphinx pinastri (assembly GCA_947568825.1). Classification (NCBI taxonomy): domain Eukaryota; kingdom Metazoa; phylum Arthropoda; class Insecta; order Lepidoptera; family Sphingidae; genus Sphinx; species Sphinx pinastri. The sequence continues at coordinate 7,427,725 of OX387620.1, forward strand.
AAAAGGTGGGTGCACTAGTTGCGCCTCTGTTTACCCCTTCGGAGATAAAGACGTCAGTGTGTGTGTGTAAATGAACTGGCTACCAAGTCGCATTTGGCCACCGTCCTGAAAGAAACTAAGGGAAGGAAGGCCTTATTATATAAGTGTCTTATTACTAAAGGTGGCGAATTGAATCTTGTCTGACAGAGGTAGGTTCATAGTTCATACTTACAATATAAGAAAATTATTAATTTGGTAATTATACGGAAATGTTCCACTTTAGCATAGTAATATCTATAACTAAAAACTGTGATTGCTTGAAATTAGATAATTCTGATAAGTGTGAAATCGTTACTAATTTTGGCTCATTCTTTCTTCTGAACGATCAGACCGTCTATGGAAAGGATGTGGAATATAAAAAAAAACATAATACGTGGAAATAATAAAAAAAAGTTGCATACGAAAGATCCCAAAACGATGTTGGCATTTCTTTGCGATAAAATTTTCTCGCAATCAAGTAAAACTAAATAAACTTAACACATTTTATCGATGTTTTCGTTTATTTATAACCCTGACATAGATAATATTAAAAATCTGTAATCAAGTCATAATTCTGTATGTATTAATGTCTCTGACTTTACAAATGCAAAAAATACGTTGTATATAAGCACAGAACAAAGATATCTATCCTCCATGTATATAAGTATATTATCAACAGTTCAAACATTTGTGTCTTATTATTACAAAAGGCGGCAAACGGGTAAAAGATAAGATCCACTCTCTACAAACTACTAGATGCACTGATTGCCATATAGGAAAGGAATAGGCACTTGGAGCTGAAGGCTATCTGGGTTTCCTGCTCTACCGTTTACTATTCAAAAACACAACAGCAAGCTGTCACTTCACATCGGTTTCCTGCTCCAGGATTAGGACCTGCTGCGCAAAGCTTCAGGATCGAGCAGATCCATTCATGCCGTAAACAATTCAACAGTCAGGTTCTAAGCATTTTAAATGGATTTTATAGATATATTATGATTTTTGTACCTAAACAGTGTTTCAGTATAAGAAATATTTACGGGTGTAGTACGTAGAGACACGATACTCTAGGTTTAGGATTTGTGAAATGCTCTTTGACAATTTATGGTTCGTCTGAAACAATAATGGAACATCTTAAAAATAATACTTTGGATATAATATTATCTAGACATTGAACAGTATAGAGATATGATATTGGGATTTTACAACTCAAAAAATCATAACGTAATAAGACGTGATATAATCGGAATTAATACTACTTAATAATAGGCTAATAGGCTCGCCCTCTATCACATCATGGAACGGAATACGTACGGCGAAAAGTGGGTGCACTAGTTGCGCCTCAGCCTACCCTTTCGGGGATAAAGAGCGTGAGTGTGTGTGTGTGTGTGCGTGTATGTGTTGCTTAATGGTTTATTTATTTGGCCATTATATTTTCCGGGGATAAAAAGTATGTTATGACAATGCTACTCGCTAAAAACGGTCCAGTAGTTTTTGAGTTTATTACAAACAAAGAAACAAAAAATCAAATCTTTCCTCTTTATAATATTAATTGCGCTATCTTGATGATATGTATCAATACATATTAAATATATATAGGTATATATATACATAATTTGTTCTAATTTACCTACTTGTAGTCGAAGGTTTGTGGGTGGAAATCGAGCCTAATAATGGGATTTACTTATATAATTAATAGGGCATTAAAATTTAAAAAAATTACAATCACCATACCATAGTATAATAGAAATTTAAAAAATATAAATTGCTCACCTTCGTGGATGAATAATAGACAATATTTTGCAAAAGGTGGCTCTTCGTACGAAGAGCCGCTGACTTGTGTAACATTATAATTAAATTAATCACAAATTAACATACGATAATATACTTATTTATCACTGCGAAACAGACGCGACTCTCGCAGAACGTGTGTGTAATAAACTCGTATGTGTTAAAATAAGTTCCTTAGAGAAAACAATCGCAGTTTATCAATAAACATAGATAGTAATTATAGGTCCTACTTGTTATTCAATTCTTGCGTTAAGCGTCCTCGCTTTTGTTTTCGCAGATAATTATATGAATAATAATTCGCTTTAAGGATTTTATTGATTAGGTACTATCATTTCCTGATATCATTTATTGTGTTTTGAACCTAGGAAGTTAAGCCTAATAATTATAAATGATAACTGTTATGTAGGTACGTATCAAAAATCTGTTTTAGTAGAGCATTTAGGCGACATACCCTAATATTAATAAGACGATTTTACCCATGGATTCTTTGTTTAAAAAGCTAGATAACTTCATACCTACTCCCAAATTGTTTCCTAAACAGTGCAAAAGCTAAGCAGTCATCTCCTTCTTAATATTTAGATGCATGTTTAATTTCTTCACAATTGAAAATTTTATATACTGGCTGTTTTTAAAGTGAACCTATCTATCCTCTTCGATAATTTATAAAACAGTTCATACTTTAAAACCATTAAGATACTCAGTTGCCATCTTTTTCGCGGGTTAAGAGGTGTAGGTATATCTTATTTTTTGGAAACAAAAACAAATCGCTGGAAGGACTAGACTGTAAGGGACATGCGGCCTCAGTTCCAACATCCATTCAATTTTGTTTTAAAAGTGCCTTTATTAATTATCTTAGCAATAGTATGTGAATGGAATTTCTTGATGGAGAACGACTTTGCTGCGTAAACTGGTGTCACGAACTTTTCTAACAGTCACAACTGAACAAGCAAGAGTAGGTTATCAATACAATGCACAAAACCTTTTTTTTGGTTATGAAGTAAAATTTACAATTACAGTTGTTTAAAATCCCATTTTATTTATTTATTTTTTATTATGTTACACCAACGAGAAAAGAAGCAACCATAGTATTTTTACTAGTGCGTGCTTGGATTTTGTCCGTAAATTCGTCAGAAGAAATACTGACCGCCGAATGATTCTTTCGGGCACCTAGTAGATACCTGAGACTTAGCGAACTTAAATTTCGTTTACTGTTACGATAATTAGATACCACACTACACTAATAACATAATCTTATATATTATTTTTCATATTTGAATGTTCAATACCCAAGCATCTTTCGGGACACCTATCAATATACCTATACCTATCCATCATGTTCGTGATGACAACGATGAGGTGGTCGTGATGAGTTTTAGACTTCAGGTGAATCCTAATTCCATGTAAAATATTTGGCGCTTGTTTTAGGCTAACGTTCAATATTATACGAATTTGCTAGATGATTTTTTTTATTGCATTGAATGACGAGACGAGCATGCCGTTCGCCTGATGGTAAGCGATACGACCACCCATAAACAGTAGCAACACCATCCAGCACCTGGAGTTACAAAGTACTGTGTGGCATTCCACTGCGCTCGTCATCCTGAGACATAAGATGTTAAGTCTCACTATGTCCTGTAGTTACACTGGCTACAATGTCCTTCAAACCGAAACACAATAGTCCATGCACACTGCTGATTGGCGGTAGAAATAGACATTGCGGTGGTACCCACCCAGACGGACTCTTACATATGAGAGACCTAACACCGTACCAGCTTTACCAATTCTTAAATAAAAACCTTTTTCATTTATAAATAACAACCCTACGCATCCCGAACGCTGCTCACTATCGCCGGGTAGGTACATCCAGCCGGCGCGGCGGTAGTGTATAAATTGTGTCAATCACATTTGCACCTGCGCCGTGTTTGTGCGGCTGTTTCACACTACGTTTTTCTATGTTTGAATATTAAAACGATTGTGAATATTAAGGGTATAGTTTATTTTTGGACTATACAACATACTTATGTTTTACAAGATGTAAGTTTCCAAATACAACCTAGAATTTGGAGATGTTCCATCAAGGGCAGCTACCTTAACCGGTGTAACTACAAGAAAATTTACTTAAGTCATTTTATGGCGATAACCCAATGTTTATTTTTTTGGAACGAAGTTCCTTATTGCGCGTTATGAAAGGGGGCTGGACGGAAAAGTTGTCACGACACTTTTTGCTATTATCTTACTAATATGAACCTTAAATACAATGCGTAGAAGCTATAATTCTTGAAACGAGTATATTTTTATTTATTCTATTTATTAAAGTCATTAAAACCATTTCTTACTAATCTAATATAATATAGAAGCTATTTCCCCAGCGTTGGCACGGCACGAGTACAAAAGAATCGAACGTAACATTCTTTTTTCAAATTATGTTGATTTATTCTACTTTGGTTACTGACATTTATCAATCACAAGTCGAAACGTGCTTTGCTCGCGTTTAAAAATCTACTTTATGTGGTAAGCGTAAGATCGAATTTGTGTTTAGTCAATCAAAATTTGTGGTAAAAATGCTATGCAATAGCTTTACCGCGGCTGTCTCCGAGTGCCACACGTATTTATTTGTTTTTTATCTAGAAACTTATGTATTGGAACGGAAATAGGAAAATATTTATATATATACACACTCTGTTATATAAATAAAATTTTATTACAATTCCTTCACTAATTAATCGAAAGGAACTTCGTTCCATCCGGGTGTCCCTTGACACCTCTCATTGCTTTTATTTTGAATTGCGTCGTTTTCGTCCTAAAGATGCGATTTATCAAAAATGTATGTCTTCTAAAATCTAGAGGAAAAATATTTTTATAAAAGTTTATAAATACAAGCGTCAAGCAATAATAAATGAGTTACAAGGGTTTTCTAATACATTAATGGTTACAATACAGAGCTTTGAGGTTTGGTGGAAGGGACATCTGTCAGATGTCTCTTTTTTTTTGGCATGTATGTGAACATTTTGCCAATGTCAAGTTTGGGTTCTTTTTTTATTATCTGTAGTTTGTCGTAGTAAAGAAGTGGCTACCTTACCATAACTTTTTTTTTTTTTTTTTTTTTTTTTATTTTTTTATAATGGCATTTGTGTTCACATTTTGCCAATGTCAAGTTTGGATTGTATATTTTATTATCTGTAGTATGTCGAAGTAAAGCAGTGGCTACCTTACCAAGACTTTATCGAGGAGTTTTGGCGGCAACAGAAAAAACACTTGATTAGCACAATTATTTCAATTCACTTCATTTGAGCTCTTTAATAGAACTATATTGGATAATATACCACCATAATTATGCAATATAACACTAAATATCACCAAAATAATGAATTAAAACAAGAGCACCTCATGACACTTCCAAGTTCCCGCCAAAACTCTACCATAACTTTATCAAGGAGTTTTAGCGACAACAAAAAAATCACTTGATTAGCACAGCTATTTTAATTCACTTCATTTGAGCCCTTTAATAGAACTATATTTGATAATATACCAACATAATTATGCAATATAACACTAAGTATCACCAAAATAATGAATTGAAACAAGAGCACCTCATGACACTTCCAAGTTCCCGCCAAAACTCCAGATGCCTCTTCAGAACCAGGAACAGCATAATGTGACGTAACCGAGTGTCGCTAGCCGTAACGCTGCGTGCGTGCGAAAGAGATGACGTGTATCCACACTCCGCCTCCACTTTTGCTCACAACAATATTTCAAATATGAATAACTGCTTTAGTTGTCAACAAATTTTGATTCTGATTTTACAGAAGAATTTATTTTTCATATTACTTTCTGTTACATATAAAATAATGTACAAAATCAAGCATAGGAAACTACCATATTCCTTGTATATTATTATATCTGTGGTTTTGACAGCTGTTTGACAATTTATGCGTTTCGTCAATGTCAGGTCGACAAGGGCAGTGTTGCCAACTTAATAGATTTACCACAAAAACTGGTGGCTTTATAATAAACAAATTAAAATTCTTTTATTGCCTTATACGCAGATGCCATTATTTAACAAAGCAAAAATATAAAGGCAAAGGAATGTGGCTCAACTCGTGCCGACTGCTGACTGGAACAGTAGTTCCGAGTTTTTAGCCTCTCCTAACTTCCTGAGGTATATTATGCAGAAAGTTATAGCTCATTATACTGATTTTACTTACTAGTGGTTTTATGCGTGGATGGGTTTACAACAATTAGTGGGAGGAAGCTGTAAATCTACAAAAATAATAATATTTGACACAATTTAGTAAATATTATAGTAAATAGTTTATTGCCAGCTAAAATAGTAGTGTGTGTTCGCTTAAAGCGTCGAATTATAGCTACTACAGCAACTTAAAATAATCACCTAAAAGGTCGAATTTTATTTTAGCATGCCCAAAATAGCTCTTCAAAAAATCTTACAATTAGTGTTTTTTCTTTTTGTTTTGTTTTCTCCTTCATAAAAGGAGAAGACAAAGGCGTTTAACCATGCAGCCTAGTCAGTTAATTTCTTTCCACATCTAAGGACTTCTTCAAAATTCAAAGGCCGGAGCCATGTCTGTAGTTGTGTTAATAATAAGGCCGAAGCCATGACTGCAGTTTTCTCAAACTATAAAGGCCGAAGCCACATTTGGTTGTTTTTTTTGTCTTCAGTGGTATGTTGTAGTAAAGCAGTGGGTACCTTACCAAGGCTTTATCGAGGAGTTTTGGCGACAGCAAAAAATCACTTGATTAGCACAGTTATTTCAATTCACTTCATTTGAGCCCTTTAATATAACTATATTGGATAATATACCACCATAATTATGCAATATAACCCTAATTATCACCAAAATAATGAATTAAAACAAGAGCACCTCATGACACTTCCAAGTTCCCGCCAAAACTCTTTTTAGTGGTTTATTTTGGTCTTATCGGTCATTTATTGGGGATTCAGCAAAAAAAGAGTTGGCAGCACAGGGCAGGGGCCGATACACTGTTTTTTAAAAATTGTATTTCGCAGTTGTAATCTTGGAGTGTTGCTGTGGTGTTTTGTTTGTGTTGAGAGGGCGGCATCACACGATTGTGTGTAAAAGTGATATACCTGCATCTATTAATATCTTTACCCAAGAAAAAGCAATTGGAGAATGTATTTATTTTATATTACCGTGTAGTCCGGTAATTTCTGTCATCATGGCTCGTTTCCTGTCGGACGAACAATTGAAGGGGTTCGAAAAATATAAGGCAAGGAGTTTACTGAAAAATTCTTAACAATATAAACACAATTTATTACAAATATAATGTAAAACTTCCTTACTTTATTTAAATTTGTGTGTCAATTATTAATTTTTTTCTTATATTATTTTTCCAGTACAATTCGGTAGACACAAGTGTGCTTAGCAATTATGTTATGCACCCATTTTGGAACTGGTGTGTTCAAGTGAGTGTATTAAAAATAACAAGTATTCTCTATAATTTTAAGGAAGTAGGAAAATATGACATTAATTATTGTTATGTTTAATTGCATGTATACAAAAAGTGTTTTGAATTTATAACTACGTATTCCACCTACATTTACAAAGTACAAGATAACAATTTAAATTCCTCAGTGTGGTAATATTTTTTAAATTTTAATCTAGAAAAATATTATACTTGAAACTAACCATCACCTTTATAGATGTCGACAAACAACTCGACCCAGTAGGCGGGGCCTGAGCAAAGTGTGGGGGCAAGTTGCCTGATATACAATTGTTAGGGCAATACTCTGTAGCCCCATGCACACTTCTCCCTAGTCACCTGCAAGCGATGGGTCAAGTTGTTTGTGGACATCTATGTATATTAAATCGAGATGGTTTGAGTGTAACAAACTAACTAATCAAATTAATTCCAGTTTTGCCCAGTGTGGGTGGCACCAAACTTGCTAACATTTTCCGGCTTCCTACTGACTGTTTTTAACTTCCTGCTGTTCTCATACTATGATTATGGATTCCACGCTTTGACTGAAGAAAATGTTACAAACGACCACATCCCCTCCTGGGTATGGGCAGTCTCTGCAGTAAATCTATTTGTTGCATACACATTAGGTAAGTAATTACTTTTATACATCAGATTTTTTCTGTTCACAGTATAATAAATAGTAGACAGTTCCACATTATCATCTCAAATAACAAAATGGATTTCAATGCAGGATTCACTAGCAGCCATGGGCATAGCTAGAGTAATATTCCAGGGGGTATACTGTCCTAGACAAAAAAAAAATACTTCTGTGCAGTTTTTATTAATTTCGTAATTTTAAAAGTAGTAGGATTCTGGGGTGGGCATGGACCAAGCACATATAAACTATTAAAATCAGCTAGTGGAAAAAAACCAGAGGAGTTAATAGAAACAGTCCATAATCTTATCTTAAAAGTAAAAGCAGACAGCACTGAATGGATTTGAATTGGGCACACACATAATATAGGGAACATGTACAAACTATAGGGAGCAGCACAAATTCGACACAAAAGCCACATGTGGATAAAAGAGGAACTTTTCAAAGCTATAATTTATTTTTATTATGATAAAATATGGGTTCCAGCTGAATATTATTGATACCTAGCATGGCCTAGGATTAACATCTTGTCTTGTATTAACATTATTATAAGGTACTGTTTAGCTCTGTAATTGACTCACCTTGGAAATACTTAAAACTTTTAAAACGATTGCGCTGGTGTATTACAAATGGTGCTATGAATGGCAAATTCAAATAGTATTTATTGTGGTACACAGGTAGAATAGTGGTGTTACACATTTATAATTGCAGTACAGCTATGACCCGCCATAATATCATACAATAATTTAAGATTTTAGAGAAAGACTAAATACATTCTACATCTTAACATCATTAAGATAATCATTTAAAGTGTAATAACATTTATCATGCAAAAAATCGAAGCAATTTACTTTCTTCAAACAATTCATTAAGTTCATTTAAATCTCTAATAAATTATGACAATTTATTATATATCTCAGAAATTTTACAGAAAAAGTAATTTATGGACATTTACAGCGGGAAAAGATTTTCACGCGGGCGAAGTCGCGTCGTGAGCAATGCCTAATTAATAATAATATATATTTTTAATCCAAGTCACAGTTTTGTAATATCCAATGGCATACTAAAATGGAATACAGTGCAATGCAATCAGCCCTGTATTATATACTGCCCATTGCTGAGCACGGGCCTCCTCTACTACTGAGAGGGTACATAGGGTACATACTAAAATAATAACCGAATACTCATCATCATATAACTCCGTACGGTATGTGGGTATAGCACAGTGTTCCATTTCATTACTACTCATGTGACAGTGCGGCGCCGCGCAGCACACATGAACTTAAGACGATTTTTTTTGGACCAGACGGCTACGTCGCGTCGGTCGGTCATGAGTGAAACACTATGGCGATTTTTTTACCATTTGCACGCTGTCAACTAGCAAATACAAAAATATTCTACCAACTAAATCAAAAAAGCACAAAAACATTTGACTCGCGAGTCGTCTCTCATTGCAAACACATATTGCATTGAAAAACTTATTTGTCTTTCAAGATATTTATATTACATAGTTTAAACATGCATTATTTATTCATTAGTTAATCATGAAAGAGGTTTTACTAACAAATATTATTTTTTAATATTACGATAGGTAAGACTAAATTTTCCCTATTCAATGCAACAATAACTGCGTCAAAAGCGTCAATTTATCAATGGCCATGTACGATCGTATGATGTCCGGCTTCTTGAGATTATTATTTATTGTTAGAAAATGTATGATTAGGCGCATACGTTGTTTGTGATACAATATAAATAATGTTGTATGGTCCGTGAATCGTGATTGGTTTATATTGTGGCAAATTAGCACAGAACCATCACTTTAAGTGTACCTACAGATCTTTAAATCGCGTTCTCGAGTTTCGACTAAAGCAGGAATAGGGGGTCGCTTCACAGCTGATTGTGGTGACATGACAGCGACAAAAGGGCAAAAGAGATGCGGCTCATACAAATAAAGTAGGGAAAAATATTTAAATATCTCAGTGTCACGATTATCTCCCTGCGCCACTTTTTATAAGCTGTACGAACGGCGATATAGTGCGTCACACTTGATACAAGATATCCTATAAGTGCGGGTTCGATGCTTGTTAAAAGTTAGTTTATTAATTACCATTCTTTGCTCACGGCTCTGCTTGCTAAATTCTTTTACTGATATAAAACTTAAAAGCCCCACAGATATAAATTATTAGCCTATTTGGTAATCTATGCTAGGTCTTGATATTAAATTGTATCTAAACCCATATCAGTGATTTTTGCATTTAGCTCTAACAAACATATAACATTGGACTTATGATAATAATAAAATATGTGGTCGATCGATTTTCTGCAGGAAGTAAGTAATTTATTTGTTGAAACAATACAAAAAATGGGAATAAGGACCTATACATAAGGATACGAAAAATATATAGGTAATAGGCATACCTATCTGATATTATCTCTATCAGATAATTCCACGATTATAAGTATTTTAATGCTGTTGTTGCTAACCAATTTACTTATCGCGAAACGATAAAGCCTATCACAAAATTACCCAAATCACGTTAATGTTCACGGACACGTGTTACAAGTTCCACATTTTACGGCGTATAATATTGTATAGTGATTAGGTTTAGCATAGTATACTTGGCACAAAAGTCACTCTAATTTAGGAACATAGATACGAATGTGACTTTTGTAATTGGTCGGCTTATACATTTGGGAAAAAATGCGTTCATCAGCAAGCGATAAAATCGGCCCTATGTATTATAGCGTCCATTTTCAATACGGGGACTAAGAAGGTATCTCGATACTGTAACTATAAAAAGTATTTTGAAAAAAGTATGTTTAGTTTATGAAGACATTCAATGCTGCATTTAAAGATTTTGCATAATATGTAAAGTCGGCATAAAATTGTAAATTTAATCAGAAACATCTTTTTGCCAATGGTTCGTGTTATAAGTAGGTATCTATGGTTTAAATACCATATGAAATATTGTCACGGTCGATTGAAAAATTCTCCATTTTACCGATCATACGCAATCAGTCTTCTGAGCATTATTCTAGTGTGTACTTAGATTCTACCCTTATCAGTTGGGTCTAAAACAATGCTCGGCTATAAATTATTGAGCAAATACAAAATATTGCTGTTGCTTGAATTTTTGAGGCTAACTTAAATGCTGTTTTTAGCGTATCGTGAAGATATAGTCTAGTTCAATATATGGTAAGTCGTGACTTATTGTATACACAAACACTTAACATGATCATCACTAGTCAGCAAAATGATAGACTTGAAATTAGTTTTCATTGTAATCGAGTAACACCTTTGATATTACGTAGGCTCTTCCCTAAACTCTATTTCCCCTCTTGTATCCGCAACACACCCACCCTATGGCGTCATCTCAAACAAAAATAAATCCGCCAGAATAATATTAGTAAACAGTATCATCATCAGCCTATATTTTGGTCCACTGCTGGACATAGGCCTCCTCCAATACGCGCCATTTTACCCGGTCTTCGGCCTGTCGCATCCAGTTTCTGCCAGCGACCTTTCGCAAATCGTCACTCCACCTGGCTGGAGGGCGTCCCACACTACGCTTGCCGACTCGCGGTCTCCACTCAAGAACTCGTTTACCCCAGCGGTTATCGGTTCTTCGACAGATGTGACCAGCCCACTGCCACTTCAGCTTACTAATCCTGTGTGCTATGTCGGTGACTTTGGTTCTCTGTCGGATAACCTCGTTACGAAATTTATCCTTCAGAGAAACTCCGAGCATAGCACGTTCCATAGCTCGCTGAGCAACTTTGAACTGGTGCACCAGTCGTACCGTGAGTGTCCACGTCTCAGCACCGTAGGTCATGACAGGTAGGACGCACTGGTTGAAAACTTTAGTTTTCAGACATTGTGGTAGAAGTGACGAGAAGACCCGACGTAGTTTACCAAATGCTGCCCAGCCCAGCTGAATCCTCCTCTTAACCTCCTTCTCAAAGTTGTTCCTTCCTAATTGCAAAATCTGCCCAAGGTTAGTATATTCGGAAACAACTTCGAGAAGGTGGCCATTAACAACGATAGGTCTTGGATCTAGGTGGTCATTGATCATTACTTTCGTTTTACTGAAGTTCATTGCAAGACCTATTCGTCGGGAGGCTGATGCCAAGCCGTTCAGCATCTGTTGCAGCTCCTCCAGCGTTTCCGCCATTATGACTATATCGTCCGCGAATCGCAAGTGCGAGATGTAATCGCCATTTATGTTGATGCCCATACCGTTCCAGTCCAGCGTCTTGAACAAATCCTCCAGTGCACTTGTGAACAGTTTCGGGGATATGACATCCCCCTGTCTCACCCCTCTGCGTAGCTGGATAGGTCCCGACTGCTGGTTCTGTACTTGGACACACATAGTGGCAGATTTATATAGATATCTCAGCACTTCGATATAGCGATAGTCCACTTGGCAACGCTGTAAGGATTCCAGAACAGCCCAGATTTCGACGGAGTCGAAGGCCTTCTCATAGTCCACAAATGCCAGACACAGAGGCCGATTATACTCTTCCGATTTTTGTATAATCTGCCTCAACGTGTGTATGTGGTCTATGGTGCTGTATCCTGAGCGAAACCCGGCCTGTTCCGGGGGCTGAAACTCGTCGAGTCTTCTAGCGAGGCGGTTCGTGATGACCCTAGAGAACAACTTATAGATGTGGCTCAGAAGTGAGATGGGTCTATAATTCTTAAGAAGGGTTTTATCTCCCCTCTTGAAGAAAAGAACCACCAAACCCCTGCTCCACGCCTTTGGAGTTCTCCCACAGTGAAGAACGGTGCTAAACAGCTTCTGTAGCTCCTGTATGACAGGAGGTCCTCCTGCTTTCAAGAGCTCTGAAGTAACTCCGTCCTCACCGGGGGCTTTTCCATTTTTAAGTTGTGTCAGAGCCAACACGATCTCGCTTTGGTCGATGTCTGGCAGTTCGTCGCTGTGGTGGCGTACCAGGGTGGCTCTGGGATCATGGTCGTCACGCTGAGGATAAGGAGCATGTGCAGCGTATAATCGGCCATAAAAGTCCTCGATCTCGGCAAAAATCCCCGGCTTTGACAAAACGGTTTTACCCTCGTGTGTTGTTAATTTCGTCAGGTGGCTCCTTCCAAGCTGCTGAGTGAATACCTTAGACCCTCGGTTTCGCTCTATCGCTTCTTCGATGAGGCGTGTATTGGAGCTCCGAAGGTCCCGGCGTATCATCTTCGCTATACGCTTGTTTAGGTTTGACCTCTCTGACGAAGTAACTAGAGTGGTTTCCCGTCTTTTTGCCATTAGCCGTAGAGTTTCATCCGAGAGTTTTGACTTTTTGCCTCTACGCTGCGTTTTGCAGAATTTGATGCCCTCTTCCTTAAGCGAGTCGACCAAATTAATTAGCGTCTCGTCTACATCTTCAGTGGGTGCCAGTGCAGCGAATCTATTTCCGAGCATCCTCTGGAACTTCTCGGAACCCGCCATGATTTGGAGTGGATTAGGTCGGAGGGTGGACTTCATCAGACGGTTTCTTTCAAGCTTTATATCTATATTCAGAGAGCCTCGTACAAGTCGGTGATCGGATCCGGTATTAAACCTGTTGATCACTGAGACATCTCTGAAGATGTGCTTCTTGTCCGTCATGATAAAGTCGATCTCGTTTTTGGTCACAGTGTCCGGACTTCGCCACGTCCACTTCCTTTAGGGTCTCTTTTTAAAGAACGAGTTCATCAAAAAGAGTCCCTCTTTCTCAAGGAAGTTGACGAGCATTTGTCCCCTGTGATTCCGACATCCATAACCATGCGGTCCCACTCTGGATTCGCTGTGATTTTGGATTCCCACTTTAGCGTTGAAGTCCCCCATGACAACGCTGAATTGGGTCTTTGTGGTTTTGTTCAAGGCTTTTGATATGTCCTCGTACATATCCTCCACCTCATCGTCCGAGTGTGCCGAGGTCGGTGCGTAGACCTGAATGATCTTCATAGTATATCGCTTGGACAACCGAAGAATCATATACGCCACCCTGGGCGACACACTGGAGATTACTTCAACGCTGTTCATGAGGGTCTTATTGACGAGAAAGCCTACGCCACCCTGAGATGTATGATCGCCCTCATGATAATACATAAGGTGGCCCGAGTCCAGGGTGATAGTGTCCTCTCCCTCTCTACGGACTTCACACAGACCTAGTACATGCCACCTTATATTCTCCAGCTCCGTCTCTAACTGTGCAAGATGCTCATCAAGCCGAAGACTTCTGCCGTTGTAGGTTGCCAGGGTCAGTTGGGATGGGCGGCCTACCGTAGCCCGGGGATTCTTCGCACCCCCTGCCCTACCGTTACCGTGGCCGCCGCCTTGGCCAGGACTAGCAGGGCGACCGGGAACTGGGGGCCATTTACTTTGTGTTGCTATCATTGGAGGGTTTAATGCCCATAATCGCCACGCTGGGCAAGCGGGTTGGCGATCGCAGGGGCACAGCTCTACGCACCGTTGATACTGCTGCCTATCAACGGTCTGAGTGGGGAGTTAGCCATGCCTGTTTGAGCTGGGTTATACCGCCTTTTCGCCGGTTGGGGAAGGGAAGAGAATGTATTGAAGGAAGGAAAATTAGAAAGGAAGAGGGAAGGGATGAGGATACTACCGTCACGGAAGATAGGATTTGTGACACTAGTAGCTCGAGCAGTCCGGGGTCGCATACCCGTAGCAGATCCAGCAAGCTATCGGACAGATAACTTATGGATCCACCCTCTAGTAAACAGTAAACGCCTTATAAACAATAAATAAACTATGTACTATACACTATATAGTTAAAATGTCACGTCCGTGGACAATGGACAATAGACATTGAACAAGATACGAAAGATAGCCGAAATTATTTACGAAACAGAGTCAAAATTGAATCGTTAAACAAATGTCCGAGGAACTAGGATGTGGTGTAACACATGCGACTTCGTTATGTATTATCGATACGACACATTAAAATTAACATTAGATAAGAAAGGGCACAAATAAGAATGAAAGATCATGCGCCGGCACTCGCGTGATTGTACGCATATGTTGTAAGTGTGTGATGTTACGTTGTAATCATTTCGTGAACATGCTTTTTGTTGCTACAAGGATATGGGTCAGTTGGTTAGGTTAGAACACAGTTTTACAACTCACTGGCTGTGCACTGATTAAATTTGTCATTTCTGTGGGTTCTGTCGATGGGATCGATGATCACAAAACATAATGTTATATTATTGTGACTAATATATCCCTGTGTTCTATGGGGATGATGACTCTAC
Organism: Sphinx pinastri; assembly: GCA_947568825.1. Taxonomy (NCBI): domain Eukaryota; kingdom Metazoa; phylum Arthropoda; class Insecta; order Lepidoptera; family Sphingidae; genus Sphinx; species Sphinx pinastri. The sequence continues at coordinate 7,442,883 of OX387620.1, forward strand.
AATCTAATCTATATATTAATGCGTGAAGAAAAAACTGTGTACCCCTTTTTAAGCACATTGCGAGAACGGAGCTTAGGCATAATTAGGTGAGGTTTATATAGAGGAGTGCAGAAAAATAAAATTGATGTATAATATGTGTTACGAATATAATAATTAAATTCGACGGTCGAATTTCGAACACTGAATGAGTTTCTTAAATGATGTCCTAGCCAACACAATATTTCTAAAAGTCATCGTATGAATGATACGTCGTCTACATACCTATTTTTTTCAAATGCTTAAACTATGTTAATGGTCGGTAACATACACATTGTACGCAACGTAATACGTGTATGTATTGCAGAGTTCAAGGCTAAGCTGTCGTCGTTTTGATCTTACACATCTTACACATGCTAATTTTCCTAATTCGACTATTCTAGTATATTCCTATCAAGTATCTACTTATTTAAAATATTGTAAAGAAATAAAGTTTGTAAGTTTGGATTTACTCTGGGATAATCTCTGAAACTACTGCGCTCGTAGCCAAGATGCTTTACTACAAGCGTTAACGCTATTAGAAAACAAAAAAATGTATGCGAATGACATATCCAATTCATAAGGCAAGGATACGTCACTCACATACGCGATAAGACCGCCATTACTTTTTCTCTTTTTTTTTTAACACGCTTTTATTAGCTTCATACGTACGTATGTATGTATGTATGTAACGGAAACTTTGAACATGATTTTGACCCCCTTCAAAACGTCGGATTGAATCGAAATTTGGCATACTTATCAAGGACCGATGACAAATCAATATTTTAAATAAAAAATAAGTAATAGGTTAAAAAACTAAAAACGCGCTTTTTATAAAATCCAACTAAAAAATAATTTTTAATTAATTTAAATTAAGAATAGTGTAAATAAGAAAATGCAATGCAATCAGCCCTGTATCATATACTGCCCACTGCTGAGCACGGGCCTCCTCTACTACTGACCTCTACTACTTAGTCCACCACGCTGGCCTAGTGCGGGTTGGCAGACTTCACATACCCTCGAAATTCTTATGGAATATTCTCAGGTATGTAGGTTTCCTCACGATATTTTCCTTCACCGTTAAAGCGAACGACAATTGATAAACAATACACACGTAACTTCGAAAAGTCAGTGGTGTGTGCCTTGGGTTTGAACCTCCGGACATTGTCTCGGCAGACCGTTCCATTCCCAACAAGGCTATCGTCCACTTAAGAAAAAAATGTATTTTATTGTAAAAAAAAAAGCGTGGGGTGCTTTTTAAGATATTATCAAAATGATAATCCCTCTACTCATATCTGCCAATAAAATATTTATAAACTGACACCATCAATATGACATGATAGACAAAAAAGGCTCTTAAAAATGCATGACATGACACATTTTGTGAAAAATACTTCCACGTAGGAGTTGGATGAGTGCAAAGTGTACTAGAAGCCCGGTCTTGTTTTGCAGATGGCATCGACGGTAAACAAGCGCGTCGCACCGGCACTAGCGGGCCACTCGGTGAACTCTTCGACCACGGACTTGACTCCTACTCCGCCGTCCTCATCCCCACCTGCCTTTACAGCATATTTGGAAGGTACCTATGCCTATATATTCTTATTTTGTATATAGCTTCAGTCTTAACACACAGTACCAGCTTTTACCTACATTCAAGTTAGTTTCTACCGTAGAATCAGCGCGCTAGTGAATGTAGAATGACTATCTGTTAGTAAAAAAGAAACAAATTCGGAACAGAGATTGGGGAATTGCGTCTTACATACAAACTCACAATTTTTATTTCCTTAGTTAGTTATTGTTTTATTAAATATATTGATTTATTTGTCTCTTATTATTTCAAAGAGTATATTTTTTATATGGGCATGCCAAAGTGACCCTACTACATTACACCTGATGATAAGCTATAAATAGTTATCATCTCAGCATAATTGACTGTAACATCGAAAAATCTATGCGGATAATAAAAAATAAATAAAATTGCAGTAGCCTATAATATTTAGGTATTAGGTAATAGACATGTAGAAAGTTTTATATAAACTACGTAAAATAAATATTTGATAATTAGAAATATAATAGATAATTATTTATACATTGAAAATTCTCAATGTATAAATAAATCCTACGTGACCAATATATTTAATTATGTAAAGAAATTATACGTACATAATCAATTTAATGTTCTTTGATCGATCCTAGTAGTAACACAAGGTCAATAACAGGCTAGTAGACTACTTTTTTAAAAAAAAACATTACCAAAAATGTATGCCATCCAAAATCTAACGAAAAAAGAATTTCCAAAATTGGCGCAATAATAAGTAAGTTATATAATGCTTCGAAATTGGGTAGAAGGGGTAATTGTCAAATAACAGGAATATCATACAGTGACGTCACCGGGTTTCACTGGCAATAACGCTGCGTGCGTGCGAAAGAGATAGCACGATATCCCCACCACGCCCCCACTTTTACTCAGGACAATATTTCAAATGTGACTAACTGCTTTATTTTTGACCCAATTTTGATACTAAATTACAGAATTTCATTGTCATATTATTTTCTGTTACATATAAAATAACGTACAAAATAGAACATAGGAAACTACCCGATAATTATAATTTAGTAGTAACTATAAGTTTTTCCTCCAATACTCGCAAGTATTAATGGAAATTGAATAGTCAGTTAAAGTCGGAAGACTTGATACAAATTGCCATACCAAAGATTTTCAGATGTCCCTTTTTAAAAAACCGGTAACACTGATAATTCCTCTTGTAGTCTGGTCATTAACACGCGATGGTGATGTCTCGATTGATTAGTGTTGCAGAACCATCGATGGTTTGACTATCGATAGTTGACCTCGAAAACTATTCAGGATATCGATCGTGTTAGGCACCGAGGCACCTAACATTGATTTGCGCTGGATTGCGTGAAAATAAGAACACCACGTGACAGGTAAAATTGGGAATTTATTAATTAAGAAACAATTGGTACAGCGTACAGTGATATGGAGGCGTGCACCCAGCGTGGGTACGATATGCACCGTATATGTTCCCGTGTTTCTTTCTTGCAGACTTCTTCCAGGTTTCTTGCTGACTTCTTCCAGGTTTCTTCTAGTTTTCCTTTTGTCGCTTGCTCGAACTGGCTCCAATATCTTGACGACCGGGCTTAGCTTAAGTGGTTCGGGGCTATCCCATAGGGAGAGCCCCGAATTTCAGGCCGTGTTTGGTGGCCGTTACGTATTATGTAACGCGCACATATTTACTCGTTACGGAGTAATCTGATGTTTGCCCTGAACTATTGATGCCTGGGCATATGGGCATCAAGGGACTCTATTAACCTACATAACATAATATCTCCTATGTGCGCTACGGAAAAGGTTATTTACATTACTTATACTAAGTTTACATTCAATCGACGCACAAAGGAGACAATTCAGTTGATAAAGTCATCAATTCTATATATATAATGACCCCGCTACCGTAGCGGGGTAGGCAAAACCCTACTCTAAGTGACCGCGCCTAGTTACATGCCGGTAGGTTGATACCGCGCATGCGGGGGCGTGATAACGTTATGGGTGATAAGACACGGTTTGACTCGTGTTCTCGCTCATCACCCATCTCGCTCAGATCGTGTATGACCTACTGCGCAGGCGTTGAAGACGCGCATGCGCTGTTTAGTGTATGCGTCCTGCATATATTAAGTTTCTAAAAATAAACTATTCATCAAGCCCTGCCCCGAAAAGGGCAGGCAGAAACATTAATCGTTACAAGCTAAATAATTAGACAATTATCATCAAGCCCTGCCCCGAAAGGGGCAGGCAGAAACATTAATTGCTAAAATGATAATTTATAAACAACTATCGTCAATCACTGCCCCGAAAGGGGCAGGTAGAGACATTACTTGTTGGAATAAAAACTATGTTCAAGCACTGCCCCAAAAGGGGCAGGCAAAGGTGTTAAATGCTTTTTATTTACTCACTTAATTCTACACTTAACAGCTATTACAAATATAAACTATCACATTCTACGTCTTGAGCTATTACAAACTATTACATAAAGAGTACTACTTACATGGTTCACTAACTGTCACATAACACATACACGCAATTCACTGTTCATCTTGCACATCCTCCCGCCGTGCATTGGCCGCTGGGGGCGATGCACCTTCTTCACCGGTGCAGGATGATGTCTCGTCAGCTGGCAGGATCACGATGACTTTCTTGGCAGGCCGGCGTAGAACTCCGCCCCGCGTAGCGACGTCGATTGTGCGCACGATGCCGTCGGGTCCCGGATGCGTTCCGCAGATGCGCCCTCGCACCCATGTGTTTCTGGGTAGGGTGCCGTCGACGATCCGGACCAGGTCACCGATCTGCAGCGTGGGGCCTCTTCCGTGCGGCTCCCGCCGGTTACGGAGCTCGGGGAGGTACTCCTTCAGCCAGCGCGCCCAGAACTCGTCGGCCAGTTGTTGTGCGGCGCGTAAGTTCACGCTAGCGCCGTATGGGTAGTCGGCAGAGAAGCTCGGTGCGGCGATTGGGCCCTGACTGCCCAACAGGAGGTGGTTGGGTGTCAGGGCCTCCGGGTCATCTGGGCTGACGGACACGTGGGTGAGTGGGCGGCTGTTTATGGTGTATTCCGCCTCGGCGAGCAGCGTGTTCAGTGTTTCCTCTTTTGGATGTTTTTCGTGCAGGACCGTAGCGAGTGCGACTTTGACGGATCGCACCAAACGTTCCCACGCGCCTCCCATGAAGGGTGCGCCCGGGGGAATGAAGCGCCAGCGTATGGCCCTCCGGGAAGCCTCTTCCTCGGCTCCCTCGTAGAGCATGTGGCGCAGCTCCTTTTCGGCACCACGAAAGTTGGTGCCGTTGTCCGACCATATCTCCGCTGGGCACCCGCGGCGCGCTATCATGCGCCGCAGTGCCATGATTGCAGACTCGGCGCTCAGGGACGGGACCACTTCTAGGTGCACGGCGCGCACGGTGAGGCAGGTGAATAACGCGACGTACCTTTTTTGATGCGCTCGGCCCACTGTGATTGTTAGTGGGCCGAAATAATCTAGGCCGGTGTACGTGAACGGCCTTTGATGGTGCGCCAGCCGACAGTGGGGTAGGTCCCCTGTCAGCGGCTGCGGTGGGCTGGCCGCCCTCATGCGACACTTCAAGCATCGCCCGATGACTTCTTTTACCGTTGGTCGTAAGCGCACGACCCAACGGTGTTGACGGCACTGATTCACGACACTTTCGGCGCCGGCGTGATGCATTTGTATGTGTACGTACTCTATCCAGAGTTTTGTAGCACGGTGTCCGCTGTCGATTACCGGTGGATTTTTTAACTGTTCGGAGACTCCGGAGGCGGCCGCTATCCTGCTGTTAAGTTTAATTGTCCCCTCAGCTATGTATACACTGAGGGGATAGAGGCGGCTGTCACGGGGTACTTGCGCGCCGCTTGTTAAGGCGCGCAACTCGGGTCCGAACGCCTCCTCTTGAGATGCTTGTATTATTAACATCTCGGCGCGGTGCTGTAGCTCCACTGGCAATGGGGCGTGGGTGCTCGTATTCGGGGTGACGAGCTTTGTTCGCTGCGGTTGTTTGGCGGCTGTAGCGCGCCAGTCTGGATCGCGGCGGGGATTCCTCTTCGTCCTGACGTGGTTGACGCGTCGGACTCGTTGGCGGAACATCTCAACCGCCTGGAGCACTCTCGCCGTCGCTCGCAGGTAGCGCAACCACGAAGAGAACCGAGTGACGTCTGGCAGGGCTTCGTGTAACCGTCGCTTTTGTGTTATGACGGCGACGGTTACTTTCTTCTCTTCACCCGTCGTATGCGTAGCTTGGTTGTCTTCAGTGGGCCACGTGTTTGGGTCTTGTTTCAGGAACTCTGGCCCGTGGAACCACCTGTGTGTTGCGCCGAACTCTTCCGGAGTGTCGCGGGTTGCGTCGTCAGCGACATTCCATTTCGTAGGCACCCATCTCCACTCGGACACCTTGCTGCTCTCTTCGATCGCGGCGACACGATGCGCGACGTAGGGCTTGTAGGAGCGAGCGCCGGTTCGGATCCAGCAGAGGGCAGTTCTGCTGTCTGTCCAGTAAGTGGTCGAGTCCGGTTTTCTTAAGTGTTCGTCTCTGATTGCCGCTGCCATGCGTGCGCCGAGAACCGCGGCTTGCAGTTCCATTCGCGGTATCGATAGGAGCTTGAGCGGGGCCACTTTGGCATTAGCGGCGACTAGGGTGACTGTTACTGACCCGTCGCTGTCCACTGCGCGCCAGTACATGGCTGTTGCGTATGCCGACTCGCTTGCATCTGTAAATACGTGCAGCTCGAGATGCTTCGCAGCGCTGTAATTGAGGTAACAGCGTGGCACTGCGATGTCGCTGGCTGCTTGGAGTCGGGTGAGCCACTTGTTCCAGCTCGTCGCGAGGTCCCCGTCGAGTCGCTCGTCCCACGCCGTCCCGCGTCTCCATACTTCTTGTAATAGTTGTTTGGGCTTGATCGTCAGTGGGGATAGTAGCCCCAGTGGATCGAAGACAGACATTACGATCTTGAGGGCTTGACGCTTGGTTGGTACCTCTTCTTGAAGTAGTTTTGGCGGGATATTGGTGAGGCGCAGGTCGAAGGTGAGTTGATCATCTTTTGGTCGCCAGATCAACCCGAGAACCCTTTCGCTCTTGTCATCTTGTATCTTCACGGCATCTGTGGCGTCTGGGGTTTCTCCCAGGGCGTGCAGCAGCTCAGGGGAGTTCGAGGCCCACTTCCTTAGTTCAAAATGGGCCTCATGATGAATGTTTCTTACTTGTTGGGTGACTTGTATGGCCTTCTCGACTGTTTCAAAGCTGTCGATGTAGTCATCCATGTAATGCTTGTGCTTTATTGCCGCGACCGCCTCTGGACACTCTTCATTGAACCTCTCTGCATTGAGGTTCATCACGAAAATTGCTGTGGCCGGCGAACTCGATGCGCCGAATATGAGTGTCTTCATTCTATACTCTTGAGGGGGTGCGTTGTCCCTGCGGGACCCCCGCCATAGGTACCGCAGGGCGTCGCGATCTTCTTCACGGAGTTGTACTTGCATGAACATCTCCGTTATGTCAGCTGTGATTGCTATCGGGTGTTCCCGGAACTTCATAAGGATGCCGGGAAGTGGTTGCAAGAGATCCGGACCTGTGTGCAAGAAATCGTTGAGTGATGCGCCCTTGGTTTTTGCGGCCGCATCATGGACCACGCGTAGCTTCTCCGGTTTCTTCGGGTTGAAGACAGCAAAATGCGGGAGGTACCACTTTTTGTTTGGGGTGGTACTCGGCGCTGGTTCTGCGTATCCTTTGGAGATTAGCGCTTCCATCTGTTCTGTATATTTCAAATTTAATTGCGGGTCCTTATCTAGCTTGCGTTCGATGCTGTGTAATCGCCGCAACGTATTTTCGTAATTGTTGGGCATCGTGAAGTTTTCAGACTTCCACAGCAAGCTGGTTTGGTATCTCCCGTCGGTCGTCTGCTTCGTGTTTTCGCGAAGCATCTTCAACGCCTTCTCGTCTGGATCGCTGCGTGGCCTTCTTGGCTGTATATATATGTTGTCTGCGGTGATGAACTCTCTGACCATGTGCTCCATGTTATCATCGGCGGTGGTCGTGTGAGCGACGAAGTTGACCCGATGTCCCAGTGTTCGGGTGCGGCTGCCATGTACGACCCAACCCAGTGGCGTGAGTGATGCCACGGGTTGGTTTTTCTCGCCGGTTCTCGATTCGGTGGCCAACAGCAGATGCCAATTGTCTTGACCGATGAGTATGCGAGGTCGAACTTCTTCGGGGTTGAGGTGTGCGATGAGCCCCTCGAGGTGGCGGCAATCTTGCACCGCCTCTCGAGGGATCTTCTGGGCGGCGAGTCGTAGGTCATCGACTGTGTGTGCGTCGATGGGTTGGTAGCGGTGATCTCGACCTTGACCTCTGATTTTGAAGGAGACCCGACGAGATGTGGTGCTGCTCTTCGTTCTTCCGTCGTATGTGCATATGTGCAGCGATTCTTCAGCGCCCTCGGCCCCTATAGCTTGGGCGAGTTCTTCGTCCATAAGGGTAACGGTTGACCCATCATCGAGTAATGCGTAGGCGTTGAGTGTTTTGTTCGGACCGGAGATGCGTACGGGAGCGATTTTCAGGAAGGATATTCGCGGCGCCCACGCTGAGTTGACTTGTTCATCCTTCACTATTTCTTCATTCTTCGGTTCGGTTGACTTCGGTGGAGAATGAAGTAATCTGTGGTGATAGCGCTCGCAGCCGTCGACGTCGCATGGCTTCGGCTTGCATCTGTGTTGCTTGTTGCGGCGTCTCAGGCATCGAAAACACAAGTGGTGTTTTTTAGCTTCGTCCCATCTTGCGTTTGTGTCGGCGTTCTTGAAGCGCGTGCAGTCGGCGATCGTGTGGTTTTGGTTGCCACACAGACTGCATGTCGGCGCGCTTGTCTTCTCCGCTGCAGTGTGCACCCGCTGTTGTCTCCGTGGTACCCCGTCGTTGCTCTTGACAGGAGTGCGGTCAACTATTATTTCGGCGGAGGCGAACGGGCTGCAGTAGTCGGCTTCGCGCATTATGAAGCGATTGAATTTAATCAAGTCTGGCTCTTCAATTTGTTGCGAAGCGGAGAACTCGTACCATTGTCGTTTGAGTGTTGGTGTGAGCTTCTCTGTCAACCCCTTTGTGACTTCGGGGTTGTACATATAGAAAGTGCAGTTGAGCGCCTGTAGTGTCCCGATGATGTTTTGGATTCTTGTAGCGAAGGTGCACAAGTCGCGCGGTGACTCGGTGAGCCTTGGTAGCGCGCGCAGTCTGTCCATCTCGGCCATGGCTATTGATTCGGGTCTTCCAAAACGGGTTTCGAGAGTCTTCATGACCCCATTCGGGTCGGCGTTCGTAATAAGTAGGCCTTGCACTGCTTCTCTTGCTATTCCGCGGAGGCTGCGGCGTAGGCGGGACATGTTTTCAACCGGTGTGAAATGGCACGATGTCTCGCTGTATGCGGCGCGGAATGTCAACCACTCTTGATGGGCCCCACTGAAGTTAGGTAATTCGGAGTACTTCAGGGGCTGTCTATATTGTGCGGCTTGCACGGCTTGAGTGATAGCTGACGCCAATTCTTGAAGCTCCGTTTTTGTTTTAGGAGCGGTAGGCGTGGCCCCCTGCGGGGGGTGCGGGGGGTTACGTGTGTCGATCGCGGGCTGCTTGATGTGGCCCGTGTTCGGCGGATGCTGTGAAGCGTCGGGGTTCGGTTGCCAGGATGCGTCTGTGATCGCTGGTGTGTGCTTCACGGCTTGCCAGGCGGCGATGACTGGCGGCGGTTGCGCAGCCCTAAAACTCGGCTGCCAGGATGCGGCGGTGATCGCTGGCGGCGGGGCTTGCGTTTCGGCGGGTTGCCAGGACGTGGCGGTCGTCACTGGCAACCGTTGCGAACTATCGAGGTGCTGAGGCGGCGGGGGTGCGGCGGTGACTCCCGCCGGTACAGATGCCGGGATGCGCCAGGACGCGGCTGTGGTCGCTGGCGCATTCTCTTCGTGGCTTTGTCGAAGCCAGTTGTTGACGCGCTGAGATTGTTCGGCTTCAGTAATACTGATGACGGAATCGACGTCTTCATCGGCGCTGTCGTCGGCTTCGATTTCGGCCAATTTCGCGGCGGCCAACTCGACTCTTAATTTAGCGAGCTCAGTTTTGGCTTGAGCGAGGCGACGTGTTTTGGAAGTTTGCTTGACAGAGGAGGATGGCTTGCTTCGTGGCGGCTGGGGCGGCGTCTTCGTCGTGGCGGCGGTCTGCTCCTCCACGACGGCGTCGGCGACGGTCGGCTGAGACGATTCTTCTGTAGTCGTAGTTGCAGTAGTTTCAGTCGCTGTCGCTGACGTACCGGTCGCAGTCGCCGAAGCGGTCTGCCTTCCCACGGACCTAGTCACGGGCATTCTTAATCACGGCAATCCGGCTCACGAAGGACCAGAATGTTAGGCACCGAGGCACCTAACATTGATTTGCGCTGGATTGCGTGAAAATAAGAACACTACGTGACAGGTAAAATTGGGAATTTATTAATTAAGAAACAATTGGTACAGCGTACAGTGATATGGAGGCGTGCACCCAGCGTGGGTACGATATGCACCGTATATGTTCCCGTGTTTCTTTCTTGCAGACTTCTTCCAGGTTTCTTGCTGACTTCTTCCAGGTTTCTTGCTGACTTCTTCCAGGTTTCTTCTAGTTTTCCTTTTGTCGCTTGCTCGAACTGGCTCCAATATCTTGACGACCGGGCTTAGCTTAAGTGGTTCGGGGCTATCCCATAGGGAGAGCCCCGAATTTCAGGCCGTGTTTGGTGGCCGTTACGTATTATGTAACGCGCACATATTTACTCGTTACGGAGTAATCTGATGTTTGCCCTGAACTATTGATGCCTGGGCATATGGGCATCAAGGGACTCTATTAACCTACATAACATAATATCTCCTATGTGCGCTACGGAAAAGGTTATTTACATTACTTATACTAAGTTTACATTCAATCGACGCACAAAGGAGACAATTCAGTTGATAAAGTCATCAATTCTATATATATAATGACCCCGCTACCGTAGCGGGGTAGGCAAAACCCTACTCTAAGTGACCGCGCCTAGTTACATGCCGGTAGGTTGATACCGCGCATGCGGGGGCGTGATAACGTTATGGGTGATAAGACACGGTTTGACTCGTGTTCTCGCTCATCACCCATCTCGCTCAGATCGTGTATGACCTACTGCGCAGGCGTTGAAGACGCGCATGCGCTGTTTAGTGTATGCGTCCTGCATATATTAAGTTTCTAAAAATAAACTATTCATCAAGCCCTGCCCCGAAAAGGGCAGGCAGAAACATTAATCGTTACAAGCTAAATAATTAGACAATTATCATCAAGCCCTGCCCCGAAAGGGGCAGGCAGAAACATTAATTGCTAAAATGATAATTTATAAACAACTATCGTCAATCACTGCCCCGAAAGGGGCAGGTAGAGACATTACTTGTTGGAATAAAAACTATGTTCAAGCACTGCCCCAAAAGGGGCAGGCAAAGGTGTTAAATGCTTTTTATTTACTCACTTAATTCTACACTTAACAGCTATTACAAATATAAACTATCACATTCTACGTCTTGAGCTATTACAAACTATTACATAAAGAGTACTACTTACATGGTTCACTAACTGTCACATAACACATACACGCAATTCACTGTTCATCTTGCACAGATCGTACTATCGATTGTATCGCCTTAAGTCAATACCGTCGATACTATCGATGGTATCGATAGCTCTCTATCGGCAATACTATTGATAACAGCGATAATATCGATACTATTGATAGTAATGCATTCAATAGTATCGATAGTATTGCAAAAACCATTAGTTTTTACCAAAACCTATCGATACTATCGAAAGCAATAGTATCGAAAAATTACTGGCTATCGATAGTACAAAAACAATCGATACTATCGATAGGTTTTGGTTACAACTAATGGTTTTCGCAATACTATCGATACTATTGAATGCAATAGTATCGATATTATGGCTGTTATCAATAGTATTGCACGTGGAGAGCTATCGATAGAATCGACAGTATTGACATGTGACAATAATATCAATAAACTATCGATACTATTACTTTTACCTTGACTATCAATAGATAATCGATTATCTATCGATATGCAACACTACGATTGATCACACTTCAAATAATCCCACAGTGGGAGTGGGATACACCCACTCGTTCGCTTGTTCTAAGTCTTACAAACTAAAATAGCAATAGAATTACCATAATAAAAAATAAATAATGCGAAGAAATTTTGAATCGGCATTATTATTTTCAGGGATGAAGTGAGTCCTCTCAGATTTTTCTTCGTAATATGGAACATATTTATCAATTTCTATCTCACCCACTGGGAGAAATACAACACCGGCGTCATGTTCCTGCCGTGGGGATACGACTTCACCATGCTAGTAAGTTGATATTTCAATGCTAATTGTACCTATTTAGAAGCCAGTGAGTACACTGCTCGGTGCTCCTATTTCATAAATAGACTTGTAATCGTCCTTGTCGACCTATGCATGTTTTAATTGTATGTAAACGGCGTTAGGTTTGCAAGGTGACAGTGACATGTTTTTCTCTTTGTCTGTTTTAATGTTCCTTGTCTTTTTAGCTCTAGGTCTAAAATTCGAAATCGATGTAAAATACGGTAATGATATAAAATGGAGTTCTCTAACTACATCATAATAATTTGCGTAGTACATATACCCAATCTATTTGATACTTTACCGGCGAAAACTTCACTCAGTGCTGTTACCCGTTAGTGGGTTGCCCTCAGCATGGTTACTTAAATCAAGGGTTGCGAGCGCCTAAAGCGTTCACCCGAAAGTCTGGTGTGGCCAGAAAAGCCGACTCGCGTCAGGCTACTGGCCGGTAGGACCATTAAAAAAAAGGTTATACTAGCAATTTCTAGCAGCAACATATTGCGCAAGATCTGTCAGATGCGTTTACACTATCGCGGACAGTATTTCAATATTTCTATACAAATGCGACTATCGCAAGTCCTACAAGTTTCAGCTTGTCGTGATTGTTTACACTTTACATGGTAAACAATTATTACGAAAGACGACTACTGCCAGTTTTCTTGTTAGTCTACCTCGTAATGGTTCTTACCATTGTACAGGTAGGTACAAGGTACTGAGAACCCTATGCATGGTACAAAGATGCTAAGATGAGTGGGCAATATAAATGCGTGTGCGCAGGGCTCGTGCGTGCTGCTACTAGTGACGTCAGCGATCGGTCCGCGCGCGTGGCACGTGGCGCTGCCCGGCGGCCTCACGCCCGGCATCGTGTTCGAGTTCGTTCTCTACTTCTCCGCCATGCTCACCAGCCAGACCATCATACTATGGAATATCTACAAGTTAATATTTATTTTGCATATTACAATTTGCTTGTTCTATGAAAAGTGGCGGTATTGTTTCATTAATAATGTTCAAATTTCGAACACTTACAGAACTGATAACCGTTGATTTCAATAGTTTTTTTCGATCCATTGCGAAAACCTTACAAATTACCTACTCATTTTTAACAGACTTCATATTGGTTTATTCTCGATATCGGATCGAAGGTTAATATTGTGATTAAAAAACTGCCGTAAATAAATAATATCGATCTTCATTCAGTTATCAAAATCGTGAAATCCCGAGATCGAATCTACTAAAATCAATATTTTCAGATCATATCGCGACAAAACCGGCAAGATGCGTTCGTTGCTAGAGGCGGTGCGGCCGCTCGTGCCGCTGTTCGTGTTCTTCGCGCTGAGCACCACGTGGGCGCTGTGCTCGCCCTCCGACATCATCAACCGCGGCCCGAGGCTCTTCTACATACTCACCGGGACAATCTTCTCTAATATCAATGTAAGATTATTAAACACATGCACTCATGATTACTTGTACCTATAATAGCCGGCAAGTACTTGTATCATAGTGTATAACTACACTAATGTATACAAGAATCCCCTACCACGATGTAGTGTACTCAAGTTGTTTGCTGGCTTTTATATAATACGCAGGTTTTAACTAAATTAATTTGTTGTTGAAATGTAACCAGATTGGTTAAAGTGTGTATTGGATGTTGTGTAATGTGTCGTCAGTGCCGGCTGATAGTGTCGCAGATGAGCGACACGCGGTGCGAGGCGTGGAACGGGTTGGTGTGCGCGTACGCGCTGGTGGTGTGGGCGGCGTGCGCGTGCGCATGCGTGTCGCCCGGCGCGGAGCTGCTGCTGCTGGGCGCGGCGTGCGTGGGCGCCTCCGCCGCGCATGTGCACTACGGCGCGGGAGTGGTCAGACTCTTACATTATTTATAGCCTGACCAGGGAAAATCTGCTTACATTTTTGGTTTTTCATTTTAAAATTATTAGCCTTGTCAGTACAAGAAATTTGTGCCATGTTTTACCACAACATGGCAACGTTTTTTTATTGTCCTGGTCAGGCTAATTTTGTGAACAATTTCAATCTTATCTGTATGTAACAGTGTACATTAGCTATTTTGTATATTACTAGCTTTCGATCGCGGCCCCGCCCACGTGAAAAAGTTTTTCCGGTATAAAAGTCCCGCTTTATATTTTCCCAGGATAAAAAGTAGCCCATGTCTTTTCTGGGGTTTCAAAATATCTCCATACCAAATTTCATCGAAATCCGTTCAGTAGTTTCGGAGATGTGCAGTAACAAACAATCAGAAAAACAGACAGAAAAGAATTATAAAAATCGCTGATTTGTTTTCCATTGCTCTTCTTTAGTCACCCCCTTTCTTTTTTATCACATTTCTGTCAATGTACAGACACACCGGGATCTACTGCTTTATTATATATATAGAAACATAGATAGATAGATAGATATATATATATATATATATATATATATATATATATACCCATGAAATTTTATATTTGAAAATATGACATTTTAAATAGATATGACAAATATATTTTACTCAAATACGATTTTATTTTGCAGGTGCAAGAAATGTGCGAGCACTTCAAGATTGAATGTTTCCACATCAAACCAAAGACAAATTAATAGATCGATAACAGTGACCCTCGTCACTCACACTAGGTACATTCATTTTACTTCTTACTATATCATTATAGTCACTCATATAGTTGCCTAATATTTAAATACTTAGGTAATTTATCTAAAATATTAAAATTATATTTATTTTTCTTATATTGTGAGTACTAAGTTACCTCGTGTTATTTTAGTGTATATAATTTTTATGTAAGTGGAGACCCAGTTGTAAACCATTTTAAGAGTCTTCAATGGTGTTATTGTGTTATTTTATGGCTTGAGGACCAAACTATTTGTTATTATGTGTAAATATATTTTAGTTGGACTGATCTTTATTGACCAGACAATTGTTAACGATGCAAGAGCAGACCTCGTGATTTCTACCCACACGTTACTAGCTATACTAGTCAGTTTTTTTTTAATTTTATAGTCATCATCGCCTTGCAGTGAGGTGAGAATATTGGTAAATTTTTGAATAGATATTAATTTTATTGTGTAAGTTAATTTAAAAATGAGATAATTCTGCCAGCTAAACATTATTGTTTGCACAAAACTTTTTATGCACCCATGGAAATGTTTTTACCTGTAAGTCTAATATTTTGATGGAACTTAATATCTCAGCATATGTTTGAATATTGTAAAACGTATTTATATTTCATTCATACTAATTGGTGTTTGCCACCACATTTCCCATTTGGAATAATTATACCAAAGTTGAAGCATATTGTCTATATACATTTTGTACATAAATAAAGTGATCAGTGGGCTTAGAATGTGACACGAAGACGCAACTCGTAAAACGATGTCGTTTAATTTTGATGTTTGTGATTGATCGAGAGACCAATACGTCAGTCAAATGTTAGTCTCTCAACCAATCCCAATAAGACGAAACGAAGACGTGACGTGTTTTTTTGTCACATTCTAAGCCCACTGTCTTGTTCTCATGTAGTTCCATACGACAATTACTCAATTTTCATTAACATATAAGTATAATATACAAGTTTTGATAATGATCTGATGTTTTAATCTCAATAAAACTAGATGCTTAGAATAAATTAATGTCATCTCAAGTTGTATTGTATAATCTTGTAGGTTCCATGTTGGTAGCAACACTCTCTGTAGTGATACTAGAAGAGGATAGAACATAATTTAATATTTTTTGTGAAGGGTTACCAAGTATCCAAATATGTTGGGACATAATATTAAGTAAAGATCTAATTATTTGAATCCTAATGGGGGCAACTGCCATTAACTCCTTAAAAACTACTCCCAAGATCCATTGTCTTTGATCACAAGATATTTAAAAGAAAAGGGAATTTATTATTGACTTTTATGTGGCCTACCATAATCCTAAATATTATTTGCTCAAAGTTTTGTAAGTATTGCCTATTCTTACAGGGGATATTTCTGTTGAATAAACCGCATAAACTGTTTTAAGTTTTGCCCTTTTGTACACAGTTTTATTCAGGATAAACTCCTGTACCACATGTAAAGCCAACTATTGTTATTACTCAATTAAATGTTGTATTGTATATGGGGTTTTATTATTTTCCCATACACTTACTTGTAGCTTAGTGGAAAACAATCAAGTGAGTCACATGATGTCAAATACTCTTTACTATCCATAGATACCTATGCCACTTGTGAATGCACTGCCAGCCATATAGAAATAGGGATTACAGAAAGTAGGGTGCCTGGGCTTCAAGAAATCACACACATAATATTAAATGGCTGGCATAATATAATATGAATTTGAGTAAAAAATATAGTGTAGGTACTTGGATTGTATTTCGTAAATAAAAAAACATTTCAATGTAACAGGATAAACTGTAATCCTTGAACAACAATTATCTTTTATCAAAGAGCAAACAAAATATATTTAACATGAGTTGCTTATTGTTTCGTTGATTTCGTCCCCTACAGACAACAGTTTTCTCCATTGTTCAGGGGTGAGACTTATGCCCTTTTTGCCAGGTAACAAATCCCCATTCTTTTCATAGAATTCTCTTATATCTACATAAACTTTCCCTTTAAATTCTCTTACTTTAACCAGCTTCTTACCCTGTAAAACCCATGTGGGCTCTTTATCATCTGTTTTAGTGCTTGTCTTAGCTTTCTTTTCTGGTGGTACATTCCTCTGTAATAGAAATATTATTCCATGATAATAAAGGTACAACTATTAATAAAAGCTCAAATAGGAAACATAATAGGTTGGAGAAAAAAGTCTTTTTGCATATAGTATGTATAAACTTGTAATAAACTCTCTTTGGTTGTACTATTTGTATCTGGCTGGTTTTGATGACATTAAAAAGGTTACATTTCAATAGTTTACATCTTGGATATCATCTATGAACATAATTGTAACTATGTATATATCGACGGTTAACGGCCAAAACGTCGTAAGCGACATTTTTTACGAAATAGAGTTATATATACAGTTAGAATCGGCTTTTTTTTCTCCGTCGTTTGGTCTAAGTTTCATGACGCTACAAGAATTTTTTTGTCGCTTAAGCGGGCACAAATTTAGGGCAATACCATTAAATTTGTCGTCGTAAACGACGGACATAATTGTGTTTTTTTTTATTATGGTAGTTGGACGAAAACAGTTCTTCAAAATTGACAGTTATGCTATTTAGGCTTTATGTAAAATATTGTTTCTTGCACGTTAACCTGTTTGGGCTGGAAACATTTTTTACAAATAAATAGATTACTCCAATTTTGCTTACATATTCTTGGTCTAAATTTCTGCTTAGGACATTAGGTCTCATTCTTAGAAAAAAATAATTTTCATTTAATACGTTTAGACCGAATTTTCAAGACTTTATTTGGCGTTTAGTCCTTTTTTTTCGAGTCCCTATGTCAATTATCGATGACGCTTAATATAAATCGCTCAAACAAACCTCACCTAACATATTGTCGCTTATCCTTTTTTTCCCCCCCGATAAATTTTAACAGAATGGTGGTTAGATAAAAAGGTAAAACGAAAATGAATAGTTGACCCAATTCGAATAAATCTAATCGTGAAGAATTTGGCGATTGGCTTGTCCAACAAAAATGAAACTCTTTCACTCGTTTGAATCAAATGGGGTTATAGTTGAACAGCGAACATCCAGTGCTCACACAACTACGGCATAAGCACCACATGTGCGCGTGAGTCATTTTGGCACGCGGTCTTGTGTCTACGTAAACTGTTAAAAAGGTAAGTTCATAGTTTGTCTTATTGATAATAATTGTATGTAAGTACTGCCATTTATTTATTTAGATATAAATCACACATAATGTCAATATGAGTGGTTAAATGCATATCGACGCTTGAAAGGCAATAATATCTAAGCGACATTTAGCAAATTTTTCAGTAGAGCGTTTTAAAGTTTTGATTTTGACAAAAAAAATCATAACTAATTAACCATTTGCTGCATAAAAATAATTGTAAATGTTTTAGGAACCTCTTAATTTTTGACGTTTTTTGAGTTAAATTAACAGCCCTGAAGATTATAAATTAAAAAGTTAACGTCGCTTAGTAAAAAATTACCTAAATTTACAAACAGGTAAAATCATCTAAATGGATCATCTTATGAATACCGTAACAAGTAAATTTAATGAAATACAAATATTTGAAAATGCGCAGTTGGTAAAAATCATATAAGGATATCTAAACATATTAATAAAATCAAGTAAAAATATCTATAGCTAAATTATTGGGTCACACGATCGTGGAGAAACATAAATACGTGCATAATATTGTAAATCTTGTTATTCCTACAAACATTGAACTATTTAATAATAAGTCAATTTTAATAATAATCAACATTTTATTGTTAGATAAACATACTTACATCCAAAATATAGCATAATGATATAGAATTTGTTAATAGCCAACACTTATTTCTTTGGAGGGAGTTTCTGGCCTCAAATATACGATGAGCGGAAGGACATACAAAATTGCCTTATCTGAACATTTACAACGGCTTGCTTAAATATCTCTGTGTAAGCATAACTCGAAAGCAATAATATTATAATTTATTCATTCTGTTGGAAACTCGTAATTTTCTCTCTAAATTTATTTTTGCTGAAAGCACATACATACGTACACACCCACGCCCTTAACCCATAGGGGTAGAAAAAGACTATTGAGCACCACATTCTACGATCTTGACATACGTCTTCCACAAAGGTTTTTCATAGTACTTCGCAAAGACAAGTAAGTGTGTATAGTGTATACCAAAATGACAAAAGAAAGAAAAAGGAATTACACCACAAACCTTCTCGTGAATCCAAAGCGAACCTTTCACTATTCTGGAAACAAATATGGTTGATCAGGGGAGAGTCGGGGACTTCAAAGATAGGAGTCATCAGAAATGAAGATGGAAGGGTGTTTAGAGATAAAAGGTAAGTATTGCTTGGAAGTCCTACTTCAAAAGACTTTTTAAATGAGGCGATGGAGATGTAGCAGGTGGTTAAGAGGCTATAGACCTGGTTTACTCTCAAAACGAGGCTAATAATGAGATTACGGAAAATGGAATAGTGAATGCGATGAAAAGTATGAGGTTAGGCAAGGCTGCTGGGTGTAACCGTTAAATGCTGAGATACGGCAAAGGCGTAGAAGCAAAATTGTTATGACTACTTTTTAATATGTGGTGCAAAACCATTATTATATCCATTTTCAAGAAGAAATTTTCACAGCAAGAATATAGAAACTACCGCAGAATAAGCCTTCCCTGTGCTGCCAGTAAATTGTATGCCAAGGTCCTCATTAAGAGAGTGATTAATGAGACTGAAAAAAAAGTGTGGAATGTCCAAGCAGGTTTTAGAAGAGGAATGGGTTACACACATCAAGCCTTTTACATAAGGTGCATAGCGAAAGAACATTTGGCTATGTCCAAAAAAGTCTTTTATACCTTCGTAAACTTGGAAAAGGCTTATGATCGTATGGTGAGGAATGAACTGTTGTTAACATTGTCTTTAATATATCGGATTGAGAGTCACCTGGTGAGGACTTTGAAGTCTCTGTACGAGAATATCGACGGGAGAGCTGCAAGGCACGAAAAATTATGTGAATGATGTCTTTAAAGAGAAGGTAGTGAAAATTAATGAGAGCAAGATAAAAGTGGTTGTGATAGAGAGAGGTCTGGGCACGTGGAGAAGATGGATTCAAGACAGGTCACGAAAGGTTAAATACCTTTCGTAAGCTTTCCAGCTAATTTGGATGGTACGGCTGGAAGAGGGCACCCAACGAGAGCGTGCATTTATCAAATAAATTATCTCCGAAAAGGGTAGGTCAGGATTAGCCTCAACCGGCAAAAAAGTATACGGAGAGAATAGGTAAAATTGGAATTAAATTATTATTAACATATTGTAATACACAATAATGCAACATAAATATATTTATTACAAAAATAAATGTTATCAAAATTATGAAGTCTATTTATTTGTAAAAAAAAACTCACCATATCTACGTAAAACTGAGGCAAAATCATAAAAACGTCGGACGGCTGTCCTCTCTTAGCGACAACCAATACGCGCTGTACACGATCGCGCGCATATACAAATGACACTTTCAAAACACTAGGTGGTTCGCAAGCGGGTGTATTTACTTTATTATGAACAGGTAAGTATCTCTTAGCAATAAGTATAACCACCTAAACATACCCGGTAAAATTATCTATGCGACATGACTGAAGTTAAAGGTTGTCGAGTAAAAATATCTAAGTATAAAAAATAGAACTTATATTATTCAGGTAAAATTATCTTACCGCCTAATAATTATTTATTTTATTTTAGGTAAAATTGTATAAATGTACTATTAACAAAATATTTTACTAAGCTGAAAATATCTAAGCACATAAATATGGAGAGTATGGATCCAGGTAAAATTATATCTATGCCAAAGTTATCATTTTTTGTGTAGGCAATAAACAACTAATTAAGAGCGAGCAGTTTTTTTATTTCAAGTAAACATATATTAATGCAAAACAGTAATATCATGTTTTCATGTAAAACACACTAAGTTCAAAATCAATTTCCTTAAGCGTACCAACTACTGTAAATCCAAAAACTCGTAAAAATTTTGGCGGTAAGTGAGAAAAAAAAAGTGAAATTTACCGGAATCATCTAGTATCTAACCGCCAAAAAAGTTGTCCTAGAGCTACGAAACCCGGATCAATCGACGCAGAAAAATCTGGCGATTCCAAATATGTATATAACTCATTTTAGGTATTTTTGTCGCTTAGATATTATTGCCTTTCAAGCGTCGATATACGCTATATTAGTTTTTGAATGCTTTATTTGTTAGGTAGCTTTGCTATGCTTTGATTTGGTTGTGATCATCATTATTTTAGCTAGAAAACGAAGTATAAGTGTATGTATACTGTATCTTTAGAACAGGTGGTAACAGGTAGCGCAACTTGATGAAGAAAAAGATTACTCCATGTTCAGGGGATCACGACCCTCAGCACTGAGGAAAACGATGCAAGGAGGAGGAGGACATACAATTTTCCTGTGTTACTGTAACGATTTTATTGAGATAAAAAACATTCTGCTAGGAAGTTGATTCACTCATTTTGAACGCTTTAGTGTATTGGTGATGTAATGTCATTATTGTATTGCGGTACAACTCTCATGCTCAGCTCTCGGATTCGATTCCTGGGTCGAGTAAAATAATATTTTGATTTTATGCTCAGTATCAGCCTGGTAAATGGCAATTGACTCGCCCCCTATTACATGGGACCTAACATAGCTGGGTGAAAAATTGCTGTGAGAACACCTCTGCCTACCTTCGAATGTAAGTAAGTATGTATACTATTGTATATGTGCCTATATACCTCGCTACTACATAGTATTAGTGTTGTCTTGAAAAACGCTTGATTAGTAATTGGTAGATTGGTAGGACACCCTATCTTCTAGTCCTGGAGAGCATCCTTGATGTTTTAGCACTTGTTAGATTGTGATATTGTACCTATTATATAATACTATACAATATTATATAGACAAAATAACCCCAACACAAAAATCTCTTAAAAGTAAAATAATAAAAGTGTCTTTGTCGTTAAGTACCTAGTAATATTTTGACCCAAGCATTGTCGCGTCGGGGGCCTGCTAAAGAAGTATTTTCGTCTCCCTAGTCCTGAATTCGGTCCCCCGACGTGAAGACACTTGGCTCAAACTATTACTAGGTACTTAAACGACAAAGACACTTTTATTATTTTACTTTTTAGAGATTTTTGTGTCGGGGGTTATTTTAATTTTTATTTCAAACTTTTTAAATTACTTTATTCTCCATCATGGGGCCTTGATAATCAACTATCTAACACTTACTCGATGAGACCATCCTTATGAGACCAAACACGCTATATCTGCTATAAGTTGCTAAGGAGTTGGGTATCCCGCAGAATACTTGATGCTGCAGCATCAGCTCATGTTTAAAAATATTGCCGAAGTCACAGTACACCAAATTTAAATTTAATCGGGCTTTTCAAATTGGAAACGAGCAGATAATCTTCAAACGCCTGAACAGATCTTCATAAATTATAGCTAAGAACCATCGTGATCATATAAGCTTTCAAACAAAAAAAAAACCGCGTCAAGATTGGTCTATTCGTTTGAGAGCTACGATGCGCCAGACAGACATACAGATACCCATCCTAAACTTATAACAACCCGCTATTGTGTCGGGGGTTAAAAATTGAAGTACTTAAATCATAATGTATCGCTTTGGATAGTTATCTGTAGTAGTATTAATATAGGTATATACCTAATTAGTTTAGTTACATACACCCATTTAGTACGTAAACCCATAGAGTATAGGTGTTGCGCGACTTCATCCGCGTGAAAGACATTTCACGGTGTAAAAATCCTACTGTGTACTTTTCACTGTAGCTATCCATAGCGTTATTGGTACGACGCCATCAACATCAATTAATATACTCAGATAAAAAAAAAACAAATATTGCCTACGAGTGCAATTAACCATGATAAAAAGTAGCATAACATACGCTAATCTGATATGGTCTATGTCTGTGCCATATATTATGCAAATCTATTCAGCAGTTTGTGTTTATTTCTCACAAACATCCAAATTCATACAAACTTTCGCATTAATATTAATAATTATTATTATATTATAGTAAGACAAGATTTTTCCGTTTCAGGCAGCCCATTTTGTCTCAAAAACATCGGGCATCGGACATTATCGGCAAAGCATTACATAAATCAAACATATGCCTCCATACTCGAAGAAAACTTTATTTCGATTATCTAGAGAAAATAAAGACTGATTTAAGAAAAACAATATTTTTTTTATATCCCAGGTCTCTGGGTGCAGATCCAATAGAATTATGGTTATTTTATAAGAAAATCATACAAAGTGCTTTCTTTTTTTTTAAAGAGCTGAATGTAAGTTTTATAAACTGTTCATTTATAACAATTTCCCTGTCTGTTTGTCACTACCCAAGAGTCGGTTATATGATATTTCGTGCTACTTGATAAACAAAAAAACTCACAGTATGCTCTTTTTCCATCATTTAAACAAAATGAAAAAGGCAGTAACATCATTTTGGCTGGAAGAGGATCAGTGAGTTGTCTCATTTACGATGTTCTTCCTGTTAGTAAAATAAGGTACATTTGAGGGTAAGCGACAGTAAATAGTGTTAAAACGGTGATTTATATTAATTAAACAATGCAGTTTTGAAGAAAACCATTTAAAAGCTATATGGTTAAATTTTGAAACTTTTGGAATCAAAGGAAAAATTTATATGATTTTTTTTCGGTTATTTTCAACTTTAAACCACTCTCCTGTAAAATTTGTAAAGTGGCGGTTATCCCCTTTTGGCCGTTAACCGTCGATATTTATTGTAGACATGTTTATATAATTGTATTGTGTATATGTATGGTATATATATTTATTACTTTTATAGATATTATTTAATATGTGTATATGATTGTATTTATTTTATTTACATATTACTAATTTAACTGTTTCAACATTATGTTTCAGTTCAGTTTCGTGCACCTACTGATTTTTGTCTCTGCACTGCCTCAGGTTGACTGGCAGAGAATGCCTTTGGCATTACATAACTATGTATAAAGTGCAAATAAATAAACTGTATAGGTAATAATAGCTTCGCACCTAAACAAAATAGGAATATCTTACAGATATTTTATACATCAAGCTAGGACTGTTCTGAGCCTAATCAACTTATTTTATAATACAAATTATTTTTATATGGTTAAAATACGTAAATAAATACGCGAAAAACTGAAAAAATAGTATTTGGTTGTCAAAATTCGTTATACATCAATTTTCACTTTTAGAAAGGTGAAGCTACCTAATACCTTCGCCTTAAGTTATTTTCTAAGCTCGACAATGGTTTTGTTATAAGTGAAAACAAAAACAATGAATGCTATGCTTTTGCGAGTTGCCACTTTTCCATTCAGTGTTGCCGTTTTAGCGCTTTTCCCGCTAGATCTAGTGCTTTTTAAGGTTCTTTAGCGCTTTTTATGTGATAAGTACGCGCTAAAAAAATCTGGTGGAAACTGGCGCTTTTATCGAGACGGATTTAGCGCTTTTTTGATAAGAGTCTAGTGCTTTTTTTTTCGTCATATGGCAGCACTGTTTTCCACTTTTGACAGTTCGAACGGTAAGTACGGTAACTTATTCACATACGCGGTGGTAAAGTTATTCACTCTTCTTACAAGATTCTAAATTTTACAAAGTATATATAATATGCATCAATAATTGTTACCTGGTTATTTGTATAACATCCAAACAAAGACATTAAACAGTATTGTTATAGAAATCTTTGCATCCAAATGAGACAAGTTCAAAGGAGGAAAAGGAGTACTTACCTGCATAATGAAAACAATTATTGGTAATAATGTATTTCGAAAAGGTCATACAAAATAATCTTTGATGATTTGTTAACATTTAGGCATTTTTTTCAACCAACAACTATGCATACAAACTGGAGATGATTTCTAAAATTCATACTCACGTCAACAGGCCCATCATCACTATCGCTGCTAGAACTCGCCTCCTTGCTCTTATGTTTAGGCATAGTTTTGGTTTTTACTGCTAATCTGCAAAAATATTCTTTAGTTTCTAGCAATCAACTCTTTATAGTCACGTTAATATGCAATGACAAAATAAAACTAACGTGTTTCTAATAGAGTTCTAACCAAAAAACTGAACAAACAATAAATGCCGGTCACAACTTGTAAAACTTCAAAAAGAAAAGATGTCTGCAATCGGTGATACCCGATGTCAAACTTGTAATACCCTCAAATTGCATGAAGATAAAAGAAACTCCCAAAAAAGAGTATTTCGAGGAAATAAAAATATGCTTAAAAAAATGTTGATTGTGCGACCTAATAGAGCCTACCGATTTTCCATCTAAAACGGTTCTTTAAACAAGTAATGAAGTCTTATAGCTTTGGGCGGATCACAGAAATAATTCCTATTCTCAAGCTCCTCCCTCCATTTTGTCATTTGTGCCTATGTGGCGTTTAAATCCCTCAAATTTAATGGGAAATAACCATCTAGCCACACTGTATGCAATATAGTGATGCAACTCGAGTCGTGTTTTTACTCGAGTGACTCGAGTGAATTTGTCAAACTCGTACTCGAGTGAAAAAATATTGACTCGAGTCCATTTGCACTCGAGTTGCCGAGTCAACTCGGTGCACTGAGTACCCTCGGTGATCGCTAGAAATTACTAGAAGTCGCTAATTCACTAGTCGCTGTTTACGTCGCGAACGTTATTGCTACAACATTGTTATTAGTCTAGTCAACAAGTTCAAAAACGTAGAATATAGAGATGTTAGTTAACAATTGAATAACTTTTTGAAAAATGGTGATAAAACCTTTTTCCAACGGGGCTCGATACTTTCAAGTGTTAAGAAGATACCAGAATTTTTTCAAATTTTTAAAATGACATTTTAAGTTATAAAAAAAATATTTTGTCTAATGAACTCTTTTTAGCGGTGGCGCGCGCATGCCGTAACAGCCGCGCGGAGCCCTATTTTCAACGTCAAATTAAAATTATAAATAATAGAGATAGAGTTCCGGGAGTACGGATTTTTTTATCGGAAATTTCCTCCTCTTTAACGAGCCTCCTCGCTTTATTCAAAATTCCTTAAATATAAATATTTTTCGAGTTATTAACGATAAACTAAATATATATTTTTTTCATCTTATTTTGTTAATAACAATTGCATTTTTTTAACTGCACCAAAATCCTTCAAACATTTTTCTAGAGGTGATTTGGAATCCAATGAGCTATCGCTCATATTTTTAGGACTTTTATCTCTATTTTTCACGTTTTTGAATTTGTTGACTAGATTATATGGCGAATTCAGCATTCTTCATGTGATAGAGCATGCATAAATTCAATTTAACCAGTGAACAATAATTATTATATTGTATATTATTTCATCTGCCGGTATATTAGTAATTAAATAAAGATATTTAAACAAATCTTACTCGAGTTACAGGTGTGTAATTAATAGTCAACTCGAGTGACGTACTGAAATCACTCGAATGAGTCATAAAACCCTACTCCAGTCGCATCACTAATGCAATAACAGTGTCAAACAGAGACAAATAAACTAGAGTGGTGTCAAAAAGAATTATAATACTACTGAAAACAGTGTTCTGTGTTACTAGAGTCTGGCACACGAAAGTTGAGCCTGAGATTCACTGACCTCTATTATACTAGTACGCTAATTTTATTTTCTCCATACATCAATAGTCACCTGCATATTTAATTAAAACAAATTATTACGAAATATATAGACATTCGTCTATATGCAGCAACAAAAAATAACTCCCTTAATATTACAGGTGTAATATACGAAATTATTTGTCGCGGAATATAATTTGGGCACGTCAGTGACGTAATAAAATATAACTTGGTCAACCGTCAAACTGTCTTTTTTTCTTATCCCTTCCATTGATACAATGTGTTCGTACGTATATTTGTTTTTACCGCTTCCCGTTCTAATTGCTGAACGAATTTGAATTTGGTGTGGTGGTAACTTACAAACTGAAATAAGACACTCCTTTTTTCATATTATAGCTTATAACTTTGAATAAGACATGACTACTTTTATTCCGTGGTAACGTGGGTTAAACCGCTATTATTCCTACAATAAATAAGTAACGACAGATTTGTCTGTCGTACATCCAATTGCCGTTATAAGCATTGTTCCGATAAAATGCTTGAATTGTATTTTCAATTATTAATATTAACGAATTTCTAGTTATTTTTTAAAATTTATAAACCATCGACTGTTTCGTATCATTATCGATATATCAGCTGTTCCATGTCCCAACTCTATCGTTAGTTCCATGGACGCTCGCTACTGCTATCACCGCCAATATGGCGAAAATCAAATAGGCACACTTTGACGATTCAAATGTCCAGTCCAGCGTACTAGTATAATAGAGGTCAGTGCTGAGATTTAATTAAAACTTTATACATTGCAACATTCTATAAATGTCAATTTCTGTCACTCGGCATTTGCTCGGCATCAAAGAGAATTATAATACTACTGGCTCGGCATAAAAGGTGTCAAATATTGTATATGGTTTATTTTGTTTAAATACCAATATGCCATAACCTAAAAATTGAATTGAATTGAAATACCAATATGTTGGAACCTTGGAATGATGCTTCTCTGTTACCACCGCCAATTCATACCGCCCCAAGCACTGTTCAAGTTGGTAAGAAATTTCAATAACTATTTTTCCTGTATGACATACATAACCTTTCGATTTGGCATATAATATTATAGTATGGACAAACTAAGCTGTTTGGTATGACAATTCAAATTTTTCGCGCCGCGATAACATTGTGAGAACCTCTACCCAAAAAAAATTAAAAAACACTGCTGTTCATTTAAAAATTATGTTTAAAGTACATTTTACAAACAGTTTTGAACAATGCATTAGATATTTATAAAAAATTACACATTTCATACTCTAACAAGAAAATGAAGATCGCCACAATAAATAATTTAAACTGTAGCAATATATTTGTTATTTTATTTTCAGTACACACTCATAATAATTTATTTGTGATGACTAATAACCAATTTAAAAGTTATGAAAGGATAATCTTGAAATTTTATCTAAGAATCAAAATGAATGACTAACAATAACTAACTACTGTAATAAAAAAACTCCTGATTGTAATGTGTAAGATTTAATAATAATATAACTCTATTTATGTACAATAATAAACACCTTGAAAAAAAATCAACTGCATTCAAGAATTGGTTATTTGGAGCAACGAATTTTTTGTTCTACTCCCTACATAGTAGTATCCCTAGTATTCCGTGAAGTGTCAATAAATTGTCATACTGGCCAGCTTAGTTTGTCCCAACCAGTGACCCTATAGCCTCTAGATGTCGAATAACAGGCGATCGGTTTCGGTTAACACATCCAACTAATAGATCAGATGTAGCTTGTCGTTCAATATGTTCAAGTCACTTGCGACCACAACTTGGAGCCGTAAACACTTCCACATTATTGATTTAATAAATATTATAATTGCTCCGTACGCAAAACAGTGATGTTATAAAAACAGGCTATGGGTTTTTAGAAAAATAGAATAACTTTTCATATAGTAAGTCAATAATTTGACTTAATCAATTAATTTTTAAAAATGATCTAGATTCATCTTATGGCCATTATGTATTTAAAAATTAAGCATTGAGGAACGTTACTTTCAAATTATATTTGCATATCTTTCTGATTTAAGTGCATTTTACGCTATCCCTAGTGCTTAGTTGTTTAGCATTACATGACAAGTGACGCACCCAATGAAAATAGTGTTTCTATGGCTATGTAAAACATAATGATGTTGACATGCCCAATCGTATTGCAGTACCCCATTTCCTCATACCTCAAGTAGTTGACAGAATTCATTTCAAGAAAAATATTGGGCATTAGGTGTCTAGGGGCTATATAGTAACTGGTCCCAACTATAATCTATCATTAATGATCTTTGTAAACACGAGAGGTTAGATATATTCAATTTATGCACTCCCAACTCACTGTATATTTTGCTGGCTTATTGGGATGATATCATAGCATAGGAGTAAGCCTATTGCCATGTTGGTTAAAAACCCATTAACACGCAAGTCATATATTGCTACTCAAATAGAAAATTGTACATTCAAAAAATTCTACCCAGGACTTTATTTATTAATTGCCTATTATTGTATTTCTTCAGATGTTAAGCAACTGAAACACACATGCAAGAATATTATAATGATATTGTCAAAACAGTCACCATTACACAAAGAAGGTGCATTATTATCAAGATTTCTATACAAGTTTGACAAGAAATTCCAAGGTGACATTGGCTACAGATATTTCAAAAAAGTGAACACAGGACTCCATAGATATTTAGTTCTTAATCTTTTAAAAGATATAGAGAGCTTTGAATCAGTTTTGCCCAGTACTAATGACGATTCGTTGCCCACAAGACAGATGTTGGAGTATATTTTAGTACGATTACTGACATTCTCAAAATTACTGTTAAGGATTTTGGTGTGTTCAAAGCAAGCAGCTGTGTTTTATTTAGACAGATTGAAGAGAGGCGAGAGTTATTGGATGAGTTTAATGCCTTATGCTTTACTAAGCAGAGTGTGGTCAATAAGCAAAGTTCTTTTGAGTCACTCAACAAGATGGTACAGGAGTCTGTATCCTTATCTTGACAAGTTGAAACTGCAAGGACTGCAATTCTTACCTACTGAGTACAAACTGCCTGCCGATATTGAAGTTTGGTTGGATTTGAGCAATGTGGACAATGTAGGGAGACTAGAATGGTCACAAAGAAAAATACACAATTTAAATATCCCTTTGGATGAAGATAGTGACATGTTTGACAATATAATGAAATTTGTAAATGAAACTAGTGAGGAAAGCTTAGAAACTGAAGTGGGAAGCACAACTGAAAAAATGAATGAATCAGATCAACTAAAAAATACAAGCAAAATGGAAATAGACCATGGTGAAGCAATATCAAGAGAGAGTTTTAATATTTTGTGCAACATGCAAAAGGGTAAAGTTCAAGACAAAGGCCACTTCTTTCCAAAAATAAATAATAGCAATTGTTTGCAAAATTTTATTGAGAAAGAATCAGATTTAAGAAATGAGAATAATCATTTTTCATTAACAAGCCATTTGAGTTTTATGCAGTGGCAACTTCTAAAAGAATCTTTATTAAGACTCTGTAAATCTTCAGCTGATAAACATAAATTGGAAAAGAGAGCCCAGAGGATTTGGAAAGAAAAATGTTTGGATTATCTTGAATAAAAACAAGTTGACTTTTGACTTTCATGTTATTTATACTTTAATATTTACACATAACAGTAAATACAGCACCATCTTCATAGATATAGAAACGCTGGCAATTACACATTAAAGTATCCAAAAAGCACAGCTCAGGTACAAAATTATGGGTGATAATGTTATGTTCACATTACAAGAGTATATAATCAATGTATTTTATACATTTCAATTAATGAAGATTTACATTTTATAATACACAATGGATAAATCGTTAGTATGTAGTATGCTTGAACAAAATAATATTCTCTTTGCATCAAGAAAAAGGCAATCAAGGTATTATTACATGAAGAACTTCACTTTATAAAATATGTCCACTTCTAATTTATTTTATCATGGGATATGATGTTTTTACATAATTTTAAATCGTTAAGGGTATTTTCTCCATATTTCCCAATACAATTAATGTAATGGAGGAAGGTAAAATGCTACATGAAATGCATACATATGCATAAAATTATAAATTCAGCTATCTCGGCGCCTCAGTAATCTGTCGATGCTATTTAAAATATAAATTATATAAGGGCACAATAATGATTATGATAGTTCCTGATTGATAGAAAGCAACAAATAAAAATATATATATTACTGCAATTTTTTGTCAGATTTGGGCGTAATATGCAAAACATTCTGAGACACTTAGGGAAGGTACCCATACTACGTGACCCATTTTTGACAATTTTTACCCCCCTCCCAGCCCTTCGTGAACATCCATAGTAAATGAGAAGAACCCCCCCCCCCCCTCGTCCTTCTAGTTTTCACGTAGTACTTAATAAATACGGTTTTCAATATTTTTTTGCAAACAGAAAATATAACTCATTTCCTAGAACTCGATAGTTTCTGTAGTCTAGCTTTTAGTCCCCCTTCTTTTATTGGTTGTGTTAAAGATTTTCTTTCATCCTGAAGCTTCTTTGCTTCTTTTAACCTAAAAAAAAATACAATCAATTACTGCCAATAAAGTTTTACAGTTTCATTATCGTTAAGAAAGAACAATTTAACAATGGGAGAACATTTATCAGTGAGATTGCCTAATCTTTTACCTGCATTCACAATTTATGGTATGGTATGTACTATCATGACTCAACAGAAAAATGTATGCCAATCAATCTTGTCTTTTATAAGAATCAAATAACTTTATTGGACAAAGTGTATTGCATACTAAAGCCACTCAGCATGTATTATCCTACTAATATTATAAACGCGAACGTTTGTAAGTATGGATGTATGGATGTTTGTTACTCTTTCACGCAAAAACTACTGAACGGATTTCGATGAAATTTGGCACAAGGGTAGATTATGTCCTGGATTAACACATATGCTACTTTTTATCCCAGGAAAATATAAAGCGCGACCTGTATCCCGGGAAAACTCATTCACGCGGGCGGAGCCGCGGGTAAAAACTTGTTTGTAATATTTGTAGCTCTTTGAATTCAACAAAAAAATTATCATAAAACTTACTTTTCTTTTATCGCGATCTGTTCTTCCTTTTTATAAATGTCCTTAAAATCACTACAAAATGATGTCCACAAAGAAAAAAACTCTTTTGGTTCACATTCTTCTATTTTGCCACACTTGGAGGTATATTGGTAAAACTTAACTGTAGCGATAAATTTGTTTCGACATTCATCTAAGTTTTCATTTTCAGTCTTTAGTTTTTCTTCAGCTGCATTTATAAAAGTTGACATTTTTTCTTTGAATACATCTACATTGTCTTTCTTAGTTTCAACTGCTTGTTGCTCTTCCGCAACATTTCGTGATTGGGTATCTGATTCTATTACTTTTTTTGTCTTTTCTTTACATGCTGAAAGTTAGAGAAAAATTAAAATGTAGGTGAATGTAATGTATGTATCACTGGTGGTCTCTCATATGTAAGAGTCCGTCTGGGTGGGTACCACCGCAATGTCTATTTCTACCGCCAAGCAGCAGTGTGCATGAACTGTTGTGTTACGGTTTGAAGGACATTGTAGCCAGTGTAACTACTGGAGATAATGAGACTTAACATCTCATGTCTCAGGATGACGAGCGCATTGAAATGCCACACAGTACTTTGTAACACGGTGCTGGATGGTGTTGCTACTGTTTATGGGTGGTCATATCGCTTACCATCAGGCGAACGACATGTTCGTCTCGTCATTCAATGCAATAAATAATAAATAAAAAATGAATATAAATATTTGTATTCAGAATTATACAATAAAGGTTTCTCTATGGTTTCACTTTCTAAAAAAAACACTACTAAGATATGGCGATTGATGTGTCACACTCGTCATCACATCATGAGTTGGAACAAACATGGTGAAAAGTGGGTGCTCTGGTCGCATCTCTGCCAAATACTTCGGGAATAGAGGCATGAAGTATTTAAAAATATAGGAGTTCTGTTACCTTTAAGCTGTTTGTCGAGGTCGTTGAGGTGCGCGGCGACGTCGCTGAAGTCGATGGCGGCGGCGCGCGCCACGTCGCCCGGCTCCGGCACGGGCAGCGCGCACGCGCCCGACAGCGCGCCGCCGCACCGCCGCATGTACGTGCGCACGATGAAGTGCAGCAGCGTCACGTTCGACTGCTTCGACTGCACCACCACCACAACACAACACAACACACAAACAATTATCAATACGGTACTTTTGTACAGTCAGCAGCATAAGTATCTGTACAAAATCAAAATTTCAAATAGCCTATAATACGCGTTAAGTTAAACTAAAACATTTTTTCTTCGTTTGAAAGTAAAGTAAATAATATTTATTTTATTTTTGTGAAGAGAAAAAAAAGATTAGTAAGACCACAAAAGTATGTAGGCAAATTGAAATTTTGAATTTGTTCATCTACTTATGCTGCTGACTGTGCATTATTTTATGATAAAAATCAAATTCTGAGAAATCAGTATCGAAATTGGTTGAAAAATTAAGCAGTTATTCATATTTGGGAATTTGTTGGGAGCAAAAGTAAGGGCACGGTGGGGTTATCGCGCTATCTCTGTCTCATTCACGCAGCCTTATGGCCGGTGACACTCAGTGACGTCACAGTTTGCTGCTTCGGTTATTCGACAGCTACCCTTTCCATAAAGGTTTGTAACTTACTAGGTGTTGCTCTCGGCTCCGCCTGCGTGAAAAGCCTTTCCCGCTACAATAATCCCTAAAACACAGTACACGGACACCAGCGCCATCTACTTAAAGAATCAGATGAAAAAGTCCCATTATTTTCCATGGGAGCAAATTACCGGGATAAAAGTATTCCATGTGTTAATCCAGGACATGACCATGCGAAATTTCATCCAAATTTGTTTAGTTGTTTCTGCGTTTACTTCTAACAAATATCAAAAAATTCATAAACTTCCGAATTTATAATATGTATTACTAGATTTTACTCGCGGCTCCGCCCGCGTGAAGAAAAAATTCTGGGATAAAAGTCCAGCTTTAACACCCTTGAGGGTAAAACTTTTAAAAACTGAATGTCCTTATTTATTTAGATCGAATCAACCGCCTAAAAATAAGTTTCAAGCTTCTAAAAATTAAAAATGACGATACTTCCATACAACTTTTACGCTCACCGGGGCGCTGTTCAAATTAAAATCTATATAACATATAATGCAAATATTTGTGCTATACTGCCTACCGACACTCACCACACAATGCGTTCTAATGTATATATCTACAGGCTCTAGCCCCACACAGACAAAACA
Organism: Sphinx pinastri; assembly: GCA_947568825.1. NCBI lineage: Eukaryota > Metazoa > Arthropoda > Insecta > Lepidoptera > Sphingidae > Sphinx > Sphinx pinastri. The sequence continues at coordinate 7,476,483 of OX387620.1, forward strand.
ACTCGGGTCTAAAGTTATTCTTAAAAAATTATATTATTTTAACATCTACCCACTTGACATTGGCAAAATCACCGATGACACGGTGGAGCCATTTTTAAAAGAAGAAGAAGACAAAACAACGAAAATAGGTAAGAACTAAGACCAAAAAAATAATAAAATTACCAACCTTGACATCCTTTAATTTAGCGAGTATTTCAAGTCCAAATCCATCTGCCTGCCCTCTCTGTCCGTTACCGCCGTTCATATAGTTACCCAAAGTGAGAATAATGGCAAACAGTTTTTTAAGAGATTCACTAGTTGTAAGAAACTGGAAAATAAATTAATGAACACTCAACATCTATATTAAATGATTATTTATATCAAGATCAGAAACCGCGTGGTTGGTGGGAGTCTCGCGCTTTCAAAATTCTTCTATTGTGTTGTTACCGGTAGGGCAGCGATTTAAATTATTTCAATTTCAAAAATACAATATAGTGGCTACGATAGTTCTCTTTATCGTGTTTTCGAAACTGTCAACGCTCAATAAATACTAAGTTCAAACGATGTATAATCAGTGGCGTAGCGAGGGTTTTCGCCGCACGAGGCCGACCGAAAATTTGCCGCCTCCTAGTTTAGTGGCGGGCTCGGCCGGCATGACCGTCCTGGCGGAAACAAAAAACCCTAATTTTAATTAAACTCAGATTAATTGCGGCACTCGCCGCCCCTCTTTTCATGTGCCGCACGAAACCTTCATTTCATGGCCTTTCCCCTCGCTACGCCACTGGCTAATATTTATGACTACAATCTATATACCTCGCAAGTATGTTTCAAGTTATCCAGTTTGTGCATTGTCGTACTTATAGAATCTTCAAAATCGGCTTGAAACATAAAACACGATATTCTTTCCGCAAAATTTGGAATACCAGAAAGATCGTGTAAAAACGCTTCTGGCCTGTCTAACGGTATATCAGGTTTACATTTGAGGTGTTCTTTTATCATAGATAATTCTTCCTCATTCGCCCGCTGTAATGAGATTAAAAATGTCATGCAAATCTTGTTACAACTAAACCAATCCATTGTAACATTAAAAAAAAAAAAAAAAACATATTTCATTACCAGCTCATAAATCTGTTGCAAAGCTTCTAAACTCACGACAGACATGTCGAAATTGTATATGGCATTTTCAATTTCTGAGAACTCTACATGCAAACTCTGTGCAAGTATGCCAACATTTTGCGATCTTTTACTGTCTAATATCTTAACTGGTTGTATTTTTGTTTTTACTTCAACTTTCTTTTTGGCTGGAGCTTTTACAACTTGTCTAGAGAAAAGGTCAGTGAACTCATCAATATTGTCTAATGGTGTCTCTTCTATTTCCAACCACAATGGTTTTGAACTAGGCTCTGTCTCTCCTTGGCAATGTGATACAGGCGGAGCTGCTAATATTCGTGTCCAATAGAGGGGTTTCATTGGTGCAGCCGGTTTCACTGGAGTTTTCCTTAGAGCTGAAATTATGAAATAGCAAATGTCATAATCTAACAGATTTTTTTTAATTAAAGGTCTTGTAAAGCATATTTTATAATTCCTTACTTCATTAGGATAAGCATCACTACATAGTATAAAACAAAGTTGCTTCCCGCTGTCTGTCTGTCCCTGTGTATGCTTAGATCTTTAAAACTACGCAACGGATTTTTATGCGGTTTTTTTAAATAGATAGAGTGATTCAAGAGGAAGGTTTTATATGTACAATGCATGCATAATATAGTAGAGAAACACTGATAATTTGAGAGGTTTCTAATGTGATCTAAATAAACTCATTTTTTTGCGCTTACATTGCAAACCCTACGAGATAGATTAAAATAATGTACAGTATTGTACACCTTAAAAAGGTCTACAAAAAGTTCGCGATGATATATATCCATCTCTTAGGGATAACCCACAATAACCATTTTTTATCCTTTACTTTTTACGAGTTATAATGGCTTATTTACGAAGCGATTTTAAGCAATACAGCATTAATCCTTATCCAATTAAGTGCCTTAAATACATTGTGCATTTAATATAGATCAATATGGCCTTTTACAGCCTGTAATTTAAATAAATACCTATTTTCGAAGATATTACACATTTAAAATACAGTGACATAGCGGTTGCGGCGGTACCGGCTGGGGGCCGGCGCGGCAGCGCGTGCCTATAAATAACGCGTCGAAGGCCGCGCTTCGCCATACAGCACTTTATGATTACCATCGATCGCACGCGTTTATCGAAGCTATAAAGCGGGGCTTTTACACGGAAAAACTTTTTAACGCAGGCAAAAGCTAGTTAATTTATTCATTTAAAATGCATAATATTATTATTTTGCTGTTTAATGCAATCCTATTAAAATCATATAAAAGAATATTTATGTTAAAAATAATAAAAAGCATAGAAAATATTCTAACTTACTTGACCTCTGCATATTCCAGCCACCAACGGGTGGTGCTGGAAATGGTACTGGTCCTAAACTCGATGACGGCGGTGGAGGAGGCCCGGGCATCTGGCCAGGCATTCCTGGTGGAGGTGGTGGACCTGAACCAGGCATAGGTGGAGGAGGTGGATGTATACCCGATGGTGGGGTTTTACCCAAACCAGGCATAGGAGGAGGTGGAGGTGCCATTCCTGGCATTGGTGGTGGGGGCGGCCCCATCCCTGGCATAGGTGGTGGTGGCGGCCCCATTCCAGGCATAGGTGGTGGCGGTGGTCCCATACTTGGCATAGGTGGTGGTGGCGGCCCCATTCCCGGCATCGGTGGCGGTGGTGGTCCCATTCCCGGCATTGGTGGAGGTGGTGGCCCCATTCCCGGCAACGGTGGCGGGGGAGGTGTCATTCCTGGCATTGGTGGTGGGGGTGGCCCCATTCCTGGCATTGGCGGTGGGGGCGGCCCCATACCTGGCATCGGTGGTGGGGGTGGCCCCATTTTTAGCATAGGTGGTGGAGACAAAGGAGGAAGACCCATTCCTGGCATTGGAGGAGGTGGTGGTGGTTGTGAAGGCCCAGTTTTATGAATTGATGCTGTTGCTTCTAAGACTGGAGATGGTAAAGCAGATTCTTGCTTTGGAGATGATACATGTGTACTGTCTGTTCCAGGAGTGGGAGGTGGATGTGGTGGCATGCCTGGTAGCGGAGGAGGTAGTGGGGATTCCTCTTCTAAGTTTTTAGGCTCTTCATCTGATCTTAAAAATACTTCATCTGTTGATTCTCTCCTTTGAGATATAGATACATCAACTGCGGTTTCTTTAGGAAAACACATAATATTATGATGATGATTGTTCGATTGCTCCTGTGAAGGCTGAAACGGTTCAACCAATCCATGTTGTTTCTTATCAATAGTATATAAAACCTGCATACTTGGAATATTTGTTGAAGAAGGAACATTTTTTAAATCTATATTTTTTGTTTTATTTATGTCAAAGGAACTTTGTTCTTTAGAAACAATTAAGTCTACTGATGCAAATGAGCTGAGGAATGAGCCTTCTGATGAACTCTCACAGATGGTGTCAAAGCTGTGCTGTTCACTATTGTTTACTGGTTCTAATGAACTCAATGTTTCTTTTGTTATTTTACTATTTGTTAGCCTTTCGTTATCAACACCTTCACATTCTAATACACTTTCCTTTCTGAATAAATTATTACAATCTCTACTTTTATTTAACTTACAATAGTTTTCTATTTTTTCAGATCTCATCTCAGGTTTACTTGTAACATCTTGAGTGGCTTTATCATTTTTGCTGCCCTGGCTACTTAACACTAAAATATTATCAATATTTACATTAGTTTTCACAAGGTCACATTCTGGTTTGCTTATCACAGTTTTGTTAGACAGATTATTCAGTTCACTAATTGTGTTGAATGTTTGCACCTCTTTACTGATCAAATCAGCTTTACTTTTTAATAAATTATATTCAGAGATAGATTCAAATCCCTTCTCCAAGTTCTTGTTTAGTATATCAATCTGAGTATTTATCTTATATTTCTCTAACTGGTACTCAAGATCTTTTAGTTTACGTTTTAACTGGGAAATTAATAATTTAGCTTCACTAATATCACTTATTTCTTCATTGTTGTTTTGATTTATAAAGTTGTTTCTGTCTATTAAGTTATCTTGGCTTAAGCGATTGATATCTTTATCAAGGGGCCAAGCAGACATGTGCAGCCTACCGGGTGTTACTGGCTGGGACGCTGGCACCTCCATATGGGCCCAGTAATACATTAAATTTGGCTGAAAAATTTAAAACATTCACATTATTTAAACGAATGATACCTAGGCACCATATAAACGATACTAGTATGATAATTACCTTAAATATATATTCCGTTGGAGCATCCTTATCTGGTATTTGTCTGAGCACCCCGGCTGCTAAGAGATGTGTGCAGTATTGGATGCCAAGGTTTTTAAGGTCTTGCAGGCTCAACAAACTTTTTAAATGATTGTTCTCGGTAACCGACGATATGAACCAATTTAGAAGCATCTGCCCTGCAAGTTACAGGACAGCAATTATTTCACTATCATAATTTTTGTAAAATAATAAACATAAAACAAATGAAAAACACTCGTAACCGCAAATGTCAATTGTCAAAACATTTTTTTTTATTTGTTCCTCAAGGAATCGGCTAAGGTCAAAGACCATGCTGCCAAGTCATAAGTGATCTTATTGGCTGTTATTTTTTTATCCTCTGTAGTATGTCGCAGTAAAGCAGTGGCTACCTTACAAAGACTTTATCGAGGAGTTTCGGCGGCAACAAAAAACACTTGATTGGCACGTTTATTTCAATTCACTTCATTTGCGCCCTTTAATAGAATTATATTGGATAATATACTATCATAATTATGCAATATAACATATAACACTACTTGGCCTTGGATACAAGTCCTTCAGACACATACTTGTTTCTCTTTTTATTCTCAGTAGTATGTCGAAGTCACGTAGTGGTTATATTCTCTTTGGTCGAAGTAAAGCAGTGGCTACCAGCTTACCAAGACTATATCGACAAGTTTTGGCGGCAAAAAAAAAAAAAAAGCAATGAGAGGTGTCAAGGGACACCCGGATGGAACGAAGTTCCTTTCGATTAATTAGTGAAGGAATTGTAATAAAATTTTATTTACATAACAGAGTGTGTATATATATAAATATATAAATATTTTCCTATTTCCGTTCCAATACATAAGTTTCTAGAGAAAAAAACAAATAAATACGTGTGGCACTCGGAGACTGCTGCGGTAAAGCTATTGCATAGCATTTTTATCACAAATTTTGATTGACTAAACATAAATTCGATCTTACGCTTACCACATAACGTAGATTTTTAAACGCGAGCAAAGCACGTTTAGTCTTGTTATTGATAAATGTCAGTAACCAAAGTAGAATAAATCAACAAAATTTGAAAAAAGAATGTTACGTTCGATTCTTTTGTACTCGTGCCGTGCCAACGCTGGGGAAATAGCTTCTACGCAATGTATTTAAGGTTCATATTAGATTAGTAAGAAATGGTTTTAATTACTTTAATAAATAAAATAAATAAAAATATACTCGTTTCAAGAATTATAGCTTCTACGCATTGTATTTAAGGTTCATATTAGTAAGATAATAGCAAAAAGTGTCGTGACAACTTTTCCGTCCAGCCCCCTTTCACAACGCGCGATAAGGAACTTCGTTCCAACACTTGATTAGGACCTGATTAGCACAGTTATTTCAATTCACTTCAAGTGTTGTGACAGATGCAATGTTGCCAGATGTGAGCTTTGTTATAAAACATAATTGAGAAACCGCCTAAAATTAAAACAAGGAAATATGCCCCAAAAACATTAATAGTCAGGAGGAAAAAGTTGAATAATTTTCACAAATGGTATTTTTTTTATTTGCAAGCACACAGCTTATTATGTTGCGTTCTGAAAAAAATATTATAGATCTATTTTTTACCTACTAAAACTCTCCTCAAAGGTTGTCATCTATAGTAGTCTATGCATTGTATTCACTCTTTTATAGGGTATATGACTATGTATGGTTTTGTTCATTATTTTATTCGTAACCGTTAATAACACTAAAAAGAATCAATTTTGCGAAAATAGCATGAAATGACATGTCCAAAAACGGAATTCTAACCAAGATACTATAAATTGCACCTTTAGAACGAAAACGACACAATTAAAAAAAATCTAACATTGAGTTATCGTCAAAAAATTACTTAAAACGAAGTTCTCAATACAACAGTAGTTCAAACACAGCCATATTCAAGCGGGAAAAGGACCAAACTGTTATATCGGGCCATTTTTATTATATTTTTATAAAAAAAGGGACTAGTTTTAAGTAATTTTACGACGATAACTCAATTTTCGATTTTATTGAACTGTGTCGTTTTCGTTCTAAAGGTGCGAAATATATTTGCATAGTACTCCCGAAAACTAGGCCTTTGCAATAAATCGTATAATTTTAAAGTCCTCCGATTCTGAGATATAATTATGTAATTTTATTTTGCTTAAAAACTATATTTAAAATGAACGTTTTAAAAAACTTAGTATAAATGGAGGGGTATAATATTTTTTTTATTGGATCTAAAATCCATATTTTTGTCCCTTTAATATCCAGCTATAATAATATCCTTAAAGTTTGAGCCTGGTTAGATTTTGAGGCCCAGAATCCATACAAAAGCGGTCATCTCCTTTAATAACTTTTATATTATATTTAATTAGCTAAATGTTTGCTGACTTTATATTTATTTCCATCCTTCTTCTGCTTCCTTTATAATATTATTTGCAAAGAAGCGGAACGATATGAGTCATCGGTAATGATTACTCCCAGGATGCCAAATTAGACCAGACGATATGAGTCATATTTTTTTTATGTAGGTTATCCTGCAGTCAACACCGGGGGAAACCTGCGAATGGGATACTGGAGTCCCCCGGCTTGACGACTGCAGGGGCCTGGGAGGGGAATAGAGGAGGAATATGGAAGGGAAGGTGGGGGGAAGGGAGGAAGGTTCCCAGAATGGGCGGAAAGAGAGGGTGCCAGGAAATGTTCGCGGGCCCTTTTAAACCTCAATGTGTTTTTCAACCAAGAGGTATACACACTGAACTGTGTGCCTCGGCCCGCGACCAATGTCCCCCCGCGCATGGGCAGGCATTGGGTGTGATGACCCAGCGCACAAGAACTGGCTCGGGGGGCGATATGAGTCATATTAGGTGAGGTAAATATTTTTTTAACTTACGGTTGGTAGCATTTCCTATAAGCACATTCCAGTAAGCACTGTCCATATTTTTCGTAATTTTAATATCACACAAACTATGTCCGTTTTTACGGACATAAAAACATATTTTCATAAGGCCCAGTTTTAAATCGCACTGTATGTACATTTTGTATTTACTATTATTTATAACCAACACTGCAACACTAAACCACTGTAAGGTTCTTCCAAACCGAAACTCCAATTTCTTCAAGCGTGTGTATGGCACTACAGCACTATTATTTTCAATAGACTTGCAAAATGAGCGTCGCCATAACGCTTTTGGTATCTTTCTAGTTCCAGAAGAAAACACATCATCTGTGTGGATGCCTAATATTGTTACTATATCTTGGATGCCTTTTTTTGTTGAACGGAATTTGTTTAAAAACCCCACATAATTAATTTGTGCCACAGATGAACTGGTAAAATTAACGCGATTAGGTGATAAATGCATATTTTAACTTTTGACTTAGCGCAGCTACTTTTGTCACGTATGCCCACATGTAACTAATGGGATATCTTCACAAAGACTGTTGATTATGGAGATAAGAAATCGGTAATTTATTAAAAAAAAAGATAATGTTATCATGATGTTCATTCAACTTGTAAAGTGATGATGTATTATGATAGCATTAGAAACTATTGAAATAATTACTATGAAGTACCTATAGAATCTCGTAAAACTGAAACACGCAAGTGCTTGTAGATAATATATGCAATTGATATGTAGGAGAACTCTTCTATTGCATTTTATTGCGTAGATAGTGCCTTTGATTACCAAAAAAGCGTTCATCATTTATAATTCTAACGTAATAAGGATCTAGTAGGTACCTACCTACCTTTTTTGTTTTCGCGGGGAAAGCGAAATTAAGGGGGAACTCACAGACTACCCGAAAGAACTACATTGGGGGACTGGGCGTTTATGGTGTGGTCGCCGCCCGCGAAGATGGAAAACAACAGGTCATCGCTGGGCCAAAACGAGGCTCGCTCTATCATCTTCTTAATATATATAAATCTCGTGTCACAATGTTTGTCCTCAATGGACTCCTAAACCACTTAACCGATTATAATAAAATTCGCACACCATGTGCAGTTCGATCCAACTTGAGAGATAGGATAGTTTAAATCTCAAATTATAGTCGCAATTTTAATTTATTGCTAATTATTTGTCTGTTATTATTTGACAGTCACAATTATCTTAACTCCAAATGATTCTAACAGATGTCGATACCTTTCGACTGGGTTGAGTAAGTAATCAATAGATGGCGCTGCTATGGTAAATCTACGAACGTGTCGTGTCAGCTACATTTTAAGCGGGACTTTTATACCGGGAAAACTCATTCACACGGGCGGAGCCGCGGGCAAAAGCTATTGATATATAAATATGTAGGTACAGTCAGCCACATAAGTAGCTGAACGAATTCAAAATTTCAAATCGCCTATACGTGTTAAGTTTAAAACATTTTTTTTTCTTTGTATGAAGTAAAGTAAATCCCTAATATTTTATTTTGTGAAGAGAAAACCAAATTTTGGTACGAACACGAAAGTATATTATAGGCGGTTTTGAAGTTTAAATTTGTTCAGGCACTTTTGTGGCTGGCTGTACCTTCACTATACACTAGCACACAAACCAAAACCCCACAGTGGCCTTCTTTAGCGTATTAGGCTCGATTCCTGGTTTCTCTGGAGAAAACGGCTTCGTCACCGCAACCGTACCTACGCGATGTCGCCTAGCGGCCTGTCATCTACTACCTACCAAATAAATACTTGGTAATAGGAATGTAAACAAATAGGTACCTTCGAACTTTTCATATAGTCTGAAGTCTAGTTTGTCGGGAACGAACTTAGGCCGTATAATCTTGGACTCTGTATATTTCTCCAGTGTCAATGAAGCTACCTTCCGCAGAACATTTGATTCTGGTGTGGGCGGCACTTCGCTTACACTCACCGGGCGTCGCTCTTTCCCTTTCACAGCTGTAAAATATAATGCTCTGTTATTAATATGTTTTACACCCATATCAATAAACACTGCGTAAGTGGTGTGGTTGTATTGCGTGCGCGACACCGCTATGGGGTCCCTGGTACGTATCCCACGAATTCGGGCAAAGTGATATTGGGTTTTTCTGCTCCGCATCACGGAGCCTGGAAGCTCCCAATATGGCGATAGGCTCGCCTCCTATCACGTATCATGAGACGAAACACGCTTGGGAAAAAGTAGGTGGCCCTGGTTGCACCTCTGCCTAAGTATCCTTTCGGCGCTAGAGGCGTGATGTGTGTGTGTGTGTGTGTGTGTGTGTTTAATTGTATGCAAATAAGCTAGTTATCTAATATTTAGTCTAGCATGCGTATCATCTAAATTAATTTCTTCTCAAAATATGCACAACATTTTATAATTTTTTTAAATTATATCATGTACAATAATTTGTAAATATCGTAATAATACATTTTATGTATATACTAGTTGTTGCTCGGGGCTTCCCTCGCGTGAAAAGCCTTTCCCGCTACAAAAGTCCCTACCACACAGTACGATACCAGCGCCATCTACTCAGAGAATCAGATAAAAAATATCTATTATTTCCCATGGTAGCAAATTACAGGGTATAAACAACCTATGTGTTAATCTAGGACTTGATCTACTCATGTGCTAAATTTCAACCAAATCAGTAGTATCTGCGTTTACTTCTAACAAACATCCAAACATTTTCACATACTTTCGCATTTATAATATTAGTAAGATTTTAAACTGCAGAAATTTAAGAAATGTTTTTCGACATGGTGTAACTAGTTTAATAAACAATACTGCAAGTATAAATAGTGATATCACTCTCACAGCATACATTTTAAGACTTATGTTAACAAGTGCCCATAGATATCCTAACTACGGAACAAAGAAACCAACAAACAAGTTTCACTTAACCATAATGATATGGACATACCTATTTCATAGGTAGGTACACATAAATCATAACACACCAGTAAGTGAAGTCATATAATACACTATATATACCAAGACGAGAAACAGTCAACTTTACACTGCCAGGTACCAACTACATCATACATGATACATAGGTACTTAGTGAGTGTATATTTTTTATATGCGTAAATAATAGTAAGGAAAAAAAACTTTGCAGCATCATGTTTACAAGATGATGACCGATTACAAATTATTATCAGATACGAATTGACACCAACCCATCGGAATAATGAATATCAATCCATTTCAACATTATTTTGAACTATTATGTATCCATATATTAATTTCAATAGTCATAAATCATTATATTATTATCCTAAAGCATTCTATCAACAATTACCAGGGCTAATAAAAGCCGTACTCACCGTGGTCGAGTAATGTAAGAGAAGGTTCATAAGCTACAGGTGGCAGCTCAACTTTCCGATGTTTTGACAGTGTAAACGAGGTTTGCCCAGGACAAGCCTTCAACCGGTTGTCTCGGAAACCATGATTGCACTCGTGCGTGCTTCTCTCTAGGGTGTCAGTTCGCAATCCCGATAGTATACCGCCCATAACCTTTTCATTATCCAATGTATGACAAGTGTCATCGATAACATCAAGTTTTAGTTGTTTTCCCGTGTCATCGGCGGAGAGCGTAGAGGCCGCATCGTCGTGCGGCATGTCTACGGCGAGCGGAGTGGGACAACATTCGTGAGTCGGCAGCGAGGGCGTGAGGGTCCGCGGCAGGTCGTCGTGCGCGCTGTCGCTCTCGGCGGAGTAGTAGCACTGGTTGAGCTCGACGGCGAGCGGCGTGAGCGGGTCCGTGAACACTGACTCTGAGGTAGAGTCGGCGCTGGGCGGCTGGTCGCGGGTCGGTGACCGCGACTCGCACCTGGTCACCGTTACCTCTGACTGCGCGCTCATCGACTCGCCGCGCTCCCCGTCCCGCGACAATGTTTTGAACACGCACTCGACCGTATCGTTATCTGATGTTTCGACCGGTTGGTTGTTATCTGAATCTGGCGTTTTATCAAACTCTCTGTCGAACGGCTCACGTTTGATATCGCTTTTTTTCCTTCCATGTTTTTTGCTCTCACGCCCTGGCGATTTCCTGTTTAGGTTCCTTATGAAATGTTTACCTTTCGCGGGCGATTTACCCGTTTTTAGTTGTTTTTCGTTGGCTTGAATATTCCCCATATTACTCAAGGTACTTTATGTCTATAGCAACATAATATTATTTTAAAGCTTTACTTTTATACGGAAGAATGTTAAGCAAAGGTTGTACACAATGATTATATCAAGCAAATTCACAGCCATATTACAAAATGTGTCCAAGATCTTAGTTCACGCCTATACATGCGCAGTAGGTATGAGAGAATCTAAATCAATACTTTAAGTCGCGTACAATATGAAATAAATGCTGCAGATGTGAACGAATTAATATATGAATATAAATTATTGGTAAAAAGTTTTACAATAAAATATTACGGCATTTTACACTCATTAGGTTGAGAGCTTAAATTGTTAAATTTAGGATTAGATGTAGTAAAAGTTGTTCACAATTATTTTACTAATGTAACAAGAGATGGCGCCACTAATAACTGCAGTGTGTAATACTCGGTATGTCAATAATAATTATAAATTATAATACTTGGCATATTCATCTATGCGATTGGAACATAATATAGTCACCTTGCATTAAAAATTATAAGGTATCCAGTATTTAGTCCATCTGACTAAGTAACACCGCTTTGTCTATCTTTTTCGCCAATACGGCGGCCAACTTTCTGAAATTCATATGCGGGACATTTTTTGGATACACAAGAGGGAAGGGGTGTAGAAACAGAATGCAAAGTATGAATTGGGTCTTGAGAGTTTTAAGAAAAATATTTTACAAATTAAATACTGCCTACAAATCTTTATTTTGTAATTGCACCATTTAACCTGCAGCCTGTGATTAATAATATATTATTAATCAAAGCCTGCAGCCTTTAGTTGCCGACAATAGATTTATGATACGCTAAGGCAAAACTAGCTAACTATACTGTTGAATGTCTTTGGCAAAGACTAACAGTGTACCTACTACGCAACACCTTTTGCTTTGGTATCTAAACACGAATTAAGTATTTAACCTATGCTGAATTTCAACAATTCATTACTTATGAGTCAATAAAAATGTTGAGAAAGATTTCCTGTAAATAAAATAATGAAATGTTCTTTCGTCCCTACAAATAAAAAGTGTGAAACGAAAGTACATACTTACCTACTACTGGCCAAATTGTTAAAAGGAGAAAACTCCTTTGTATTTCACAAACAGGACTTCCCTATGGGAGCTATAAAAGAAAACATTTGAGAGAAAGTTTCTTCCCTAAAGGCATTGCGTTTCAAGCAGCGATGTTGTAGGTAATTTAAATTCAACTTTGGTTAGTTATACAAATAGTACAGTTAGGTACTAGGTAGCGGAAGGTGGTCAACGGGGGATCACTTTTTCTTTATAATTGGTCAGTTTTTTTTATTGGATGTTACAAAGCATTCATACCTTCAATCTTCTGCGGATTATTATATTATGTTGGTCGAGATTAGGCCAACGCGAGCGTAGGCAAATTGATACAAGGCAAGTGCTACTGTTAAGAATTGACGTTTGGCAAGTTTGAGGGAAACAATGCAAGCGGCCAATATAAACGAGATTTGTGGAGCTCCCCACATGTTGTTATTGTGAATTAGTGAGATAAGTGATCGCAAACGACTGCGAGTTGTGACAAGCTACGCCAAATGAGTTCATAACAATATGTTGGTGCTTGCTCTCGGCCAACTAGGCAATCAAAACCGAGCGATGACAAGGCAAAATAAATAAGTATGCTGCCTAGTGCCTACACGTTAGTATTGGCCACAGAACTATAACAAGCAATATAGTTCTGTGGTATTGGCCTTCACTTGGCCAATTCAAATGACCCAATTTATAAACTTAAGTATACTTAAGTTTTGGGTGTTATATATAACACCCCCCTTTTTTGTCGGAGCTTTCTTTATAGGTAGGTACTTAATTAGGTATTACTTACTTAACATCCTTTGATTCTGTGAATCGATTTTGATGAAATAACACTAAATGCATTATGAGTTTAGTGTGATTTGTGTTTACATTGTGATCCAAAATAAAGCTTCATTTTTTCAGTCATTAAATTTTAAAACCAATAAGTGCTGCTGAGACCTTTTACGTGATACATCAATAAATTAAAAACAAACCGACGAATGCCAATTTTATTTTATATTACGGTGCTATACTTACCTACACGCGAGTTGCTGCAAGTCCTGTAAGTTGCAAAACTTGAAGACGATTGCTTAAAGCTGATGGAAGTTTTGCCCTGCAAGTTTTGTGGCTAATCACAACCTCCTATGGGGTGATCGCCGTCAGTTGAGTAGCTTGCAATAGAGGGGCCCTATATCAAAATTTTGTTGGGGGCCCTTTCACCGCCAGATTTATAGCTTCCTTAAGTATAGGCCATTCAGTTTGTGTCGCTCCGCATATCCCGAGTCCGGATGTCTATTATTATAGCAAAAGAAGTTCTCCGAACTTTTGGGTGACCGCTTAAATTTAACGTATGGGCTAAGAGGGGCCCCGTATCATTGATACGGCTGATACAGCGGTAGCTACCGTCGTCCATAAACGCCTACAATTCCAATAAAAAGAGGAAACATGGAATCGCTGTTGCGCCGGCTATTTATTTATTTATTTATTTATTTACTAGTAAAGACACAAAACAGAATACAGCCAAAAAACAATAAAGTACAATTAATGAAATTACTAAACAAGACTATACTCCACAGCATGTGTCCTGATCCAATTCAGACAAATTTGCTTGTGTGTATCCACCATTTAAAATACATATTGAAAGTTACAAAAATTATATTACATTGGATCCGAAACTTTAAATAAGACATACATATATCAAAAACTCACAAATGTAAAGACGACTACGAAAAACAAAATTATACAGACTTATAACATATTTTCCTAATATCCGAAAAAAATCGTGGGAATCTGCCGTCCATTATATCGAGAGAACCAGACAAGCTTGCCAATTCGTTATATGAGCGACACATTCTAACAATAGGATTGTAGAAGGAGGTATTATTCCTATACACATCAAGCGAGAAGATGTTAGGGTGACGTATTCTAAATCTTATATTAAAATTAATCAAAGAGAGTAAGTCGGGTGAATCTATGCGGGAATGGATAATTTTGTGGAGATAAACTATGTCAAAAACCTTACGTCTGCAATCCAGTCTTTGTACATTAAATCTCGCCAATCTTTCATTGTAGGATGTAAGGCTACGCCCAATACCACATCGATAGCTCAATATTTTTAGGCACCTATTTTGAATGCCCTCAAGGCGTTCAACGTGTACCGAGTAATATGGAGACCACACAACTGATCCATATTCTAGCGCAGATCTTACAAGGCTGTAGTAGAGCAAGAGCATGCTGCTAGGCTTTTTAAATGGTTTACTGGTACGGACGACAAATCCAAGTAGTTTATATGCTTTATTCACAATGTAGTTGTAGTGGTCACGGAACGTTAGCTCCTCGTCAAAAATTATTCCAATATCTCTGACGCTGCCTTTACGAGCCAAAACGTGACCTCCAATTTTATATGGAAACGAAGACTTGTTATGTTTTTTTGTGAAAGATATGGAAAAGCATTTGTTTACGTTAAGCGACATCTTGTTTGCAACACACCAATCGTATACTGTGTTCAAGTCATTTTGCAAACGCAAAGCATCGACATCAGAATCAACTATTGAGTATATTTTTACATCATCAGCATAAAGCAAACAGGGGCAAGTTAGTTTATCGATTAAATCGTTAATAAAAATGACAAAAAATAGTGGGCCCAAATGAGATCCTTGAGGAACTCCAGATGGAACAACTATTTCAGATGATAGAAAGCCCCTAACTGCTACCAACTGACTCCTGAGTGAGAGATATGAACTTATCCAACGTAATAAATCCCCGCAGATGCCAAGGGCATTAAGCTTATTACAAAGGAGTAGGTGGTTAACCTTATCAAAAGCCTTATGGAAATCAGTATATATAGCATCCACCTGTTGACGGTTAGCAAAAGCAGAACACAAGTAGTTTTTATAAATTAACAGATTACTAATTGTAGACCTGCGATTCACGAACCCATGCTGGCTGTTGGAGATATGAGACGAAACGTGGTTGTAGAGATGATTATAAACAAGTAATTCGAACACCTTAGCGAACGATGAAAGAATACTAATCGGCCGATAATTTTCACAAAGACTCCTATCGCCAGACTTGTAAATAGGAACTATAATGGCTTTCTTCCACACAGATGGAAACATGCCTGACTCAAGAGATTTGTTGAAAATAATATGTAATGGTGTAGAAAGTTCCCTGGCACAGGTTTTTAGGAAATAAGGTGGAATCCCGTCCGGTCCAGCACCTTTTTTGCTATCAAGACCCTTAAGCTTGCACAATATATCCCTTTCAGTTATAATAACTTTTGTCAAACAATGGTTAGAGCAGTTGTTTATTTCATCCAAATTGTTTATATCAACAGCAGATTTATCAAAAACTGAACCAAAGAAATTTAAAAACATGTCACAAATTTCCTTGTTATCCGACGCAATAATATTACCTAAACGCATTCTATTAGGGATTGAGCAACTTGAGCGTTTACTATTTACAAATCTCCAAAATGGCTTAATATTTTTAGCAAGACTATTTTCAACACTAGAAATAAATGTATCTAAACATTTCTTCAAGAGAGCTTTACTACGAGATCTTAGGAGGTTAAAAGTATCGTAATCTCGAGGATTATTGAACTTTTTGAATTTTTTGTGGAATTTCCTTTTCTCGTCCAAACACCTTCGTAAAGATGAGTCAAACCAAATAGGATAATTCTGAGAGCCTTTTTTAGCAAGCTTAGAATATTTTCCAATTATGTCTCTGATTAAAGTGTAGAATTTCTCAACACACAATTCAATGTCAGGTTCATATGAGAGTTCTTTATGCCAGTCTATTTTACTCAATGCCAATTTTAAAGAGGAATAATCACATTTGTAAAAATTGAATCTGTGGGTTTTAATTCGTTTTTGCATTTTAAAGCAACAAGTATCCGGAACAACAATTAAAATTGGAGGATGGTGAAGGTCTATTTTGCTAAGCGCTTCCACGTCATGCACCTGCAAAGTACTTAAAGTAGACATAATTAAGTCTAAAAAACGACCATTAGCATTAGGAATGTTATTAAATTGCAGCAAATTGCAAAGGGACATAAAATCTAATAACTGAGCTGACTCTTGACCACGTATTTCACCAGCCAGAACGTTGCAAGTATTTGGATGTTGCACCCATGTTATATAAGGAGTGTTAAAGTCGCCGATTAGGACAAATTCATTCTCCTTTTTTGAGTTCAATATAACGCTTTGCACGTGACTGTAAAATTTTGAACGAGTACCAATGTCTGTATCAGGGGGTATATAACAAACACATATATTAATTGAGGATGTATTGCTACCTGTGGTGGAATGAATAGTAACCCAAACATCCTCTGCTCCACTTTCCCAAGATGATCTACTAAAAGCGTTAAGAGTTTTTTTGATTGCGATAAGAACACCTCCTCCTTCAGATTTGGAGCTACAAGTATTACAACGGTCACGACGAAATACCTTATATCTCTCATCGAACAATTCATTATCAGAAATACTATTGACAAGATTCGTTTCGGATAAACAAATTACATCGTAATCACAAGTGAGCATACTGGTGTAAAATTCATTTACTTTAGAACGAAGACGGTTAACATTTTGATAATAAATGTACATAATAAAACAATAGAATATACCAAATAACGTAATTTACATTTGAAAGAAAAACAAATAAGAAAAAGAATATAACTTAAATATTTAAATAAATAAAAAATGCAATTAGAGTTAAAGTTTACTGAGGGCCTCCATGTTTCCAATGTGTATGGCAATGCTATTCTCATCTTTCCGCACATAAATCCGGCCATATCTAATCCATACAAATTTATAAGAATTCTCCCTACATGCTCTGCGCGTCGCGGAGTGTAGTGTTTTGAGTTCGGATGTCAGGTGTTCACAAACATATATCTTTCCTCCAGTTAGACCAAAATGGGTAGCATTCAGTGCTTCGTTAGGGTGAGCCTTATTGAAGCGATGGGATTTAGAGATGTCTTAGGGATTAGGTGGATGAGGGGTTGATTTAGATATATACAATTCCACTGACTGTTAAAACGCAGAAGCAATTTTTAAAAAATACCATTGGATTTTATTTTCTTGGAACATGGAACGCCATGCACATTTAATTGTAGGTACCTACTTAGTACTTACTCCAAAATGGATGACCGATCGGATTAGGGTTACCAACTGTACTATAATATATAGTATTGTACTGTATTTCGGGACTCCGTAGTCCGTACTATATACTGTTGAAGAAATATATAGTACGCGAAAATACTATATTTCAGTACAATAGATAAATGGTTACCTATATTTTGCAACACTAAAACTATGAAATAAAATTGACTTGTTTAGTCTCGTTTCTTTGACCTGGCTAGAAGACGTTTCGACGAATAAAAAAAAAAGGGCAAGTATATCTTTAATAAAAATGAGCTTTTAATTTATATTAATTTAAAAATTGAATGCGATAAAGCCAGTTTTATTGAAGACAAAAAATTGTTAAAGATTGCAAGAATGGCAAAACATATGGTTTTTATAAAAAATAAATAAGTAAAAAATACTATATTCAATTCAGACAAAAAAATGTTGGCAACCCTAGATCGGATCAACCTAACTACACATCTAGAGCGACTTGATAACTTTGCTGTCATGGTTTTTTCTTCGCTCAACTCCTGGAGTACTTTGAGGTGCACCAGCTGATTAGCGACTATCAATAAGGCTATTTACCGTTACGGTCGCTCAACCCATCTAGTTTTCTTTTATTGCTTCTGAATGACCGAGATGAGCATGCCGCCCGTTTGATAGTAAGCGATATGAACGCCCATAAACAGTAGCAGCCCCATACCAATTATTTAATTACAAAGTACTGCGAGGCACACCACTGCGCTCCTCACCCTGAGACATTAAATCGTCTCATAATGCCCAGTAATTACGCTAGTTACAATCTCCTTCAAACAGGAACACAACAATGCATGTTCACTGCTGTTTAACGGTAGAAATTGACATTGCGGTAGTACCTACCCACCCAGAGGTCCCCTCGCATACGAGAGTCCTACCCTACCGTCAGTAGTTTACTTCATTTACCATAATTTTTAGATTTTTTAAGAACAAGAATAGGTAACTTTCTAGCAATGAGCATCAGACATGCGTAGGCACTGGATGCCGTCTCGCATAATGTCTTGGACTAAGGTTTCATCACATTGTAGAATCTTGGAAGTCTCTGGACTTAAAAAAATAGATAATCGAAAAAACCCTATAGTATAAAATATTGACAATTGCATGTCGTAATGACTTTTTACGCATAAACCATTGTGGCATTTTAGATCCGCTCGTAATTTATTTCCAAAAACAAAACAACATGTATTGTAAATTCCATTTATTAAGAGATATAATCCTAAAATATTTACATTTTGAGTAATGTGCATCGAGGCTCTTACAAACTACAACGTCCTTATACTCACTCCACCTTAATGCTAAAATATCTTAAATATTGTTTAATCTCATCTAAGATCTCTTACTGATTGGCAAAATGTACACAATTATAAGTTAAAAATCACTAAATAAAATTCAGTTCAATAAAGCTTACACTAATAACTTTCGTTGATAAATGTACAGACCAGAGGTTGTGAACATTGTTAGAATGAGAGTGAAAATACTAATAATTTTTAATACGACTATACACATACAGGGTGGGTTATTGAGATGGTGCAGTAACGGCAGCTACCTTCACCGTTGTGATGCCCCATCTCAAAAATCCACAAACCTAAATACCAGAACCCGAGTTCTTTTAATTCATGCGCTTCATTTGCCAACATTTTGTCATAGCTTAAAGCTTCCCTATAGGATTAAAAACAACTCAATGTGCCTAAAAATAATACAATTAATATCTGTAAGTTCACCACATATACCAATGCGGTGTATGTTGTAACGAACCCAAAACGAAATTCATGATTTCCAAAAAAAATTACTATAGAACACGGAACAACGCAAATTCATAACACAATGGTGAGAATAATGTCTTATTATAATTTTCAATCACATTGAAAGGTGGGATTATTTCGTTTCTTAAGTTGCAATGAATTCTCCTGTCACGACAGATTCTATAATTATCATAGCGAATACAACCACACAGTGATTATTACACAGTTTGGCACATTATACTACAATGGCTTCAGACACTTTAGAAAACAGTTATGTAATGCCTTTTTAATATAAACTTGTAGTTCCAGAAAGAAATTAAAGTATTCTATAGTTTCAAGAGCGTTTAGCAAAGTGTTTAAAAATGCCTCGTTTTCATATAACAAATCGAGAGAAATTGAGATCTTTTTATGCCCTAGGAATCTTAATACTAAATAAATTTCTTGATTGTAAAGAGAAAAATATGAACCATCGACAAATGCGATCTAGGCGTAAATAATGGCACTTAAGAGTGAAATACTACACATACGGGTGTATATGACATTCCATAATAAATGAAACCACACGCAACATTAGTCGAACATATTGTCACATAATTAGATATTATTAATCGTTAATGTTTATTTGCCTCCGCCGTCACTGTGTTTATTTGCAACAGAGTTCCGAGCTCGGAATGTGTCGACTATGATCGATTGAGTGTTGCTTTAAAATCCGTGCATCATCGCCGATAATCTCGGTTGTGGTGAACTATTAAAGTATTGCTGGCGTTTCAGTTTGTCATATTCGATTAGAACCAAATCTGACTTGTCTCGGCGGCCGAGAGACGGCTCTCGCTTTACAGTGCGGTACCGCAAGCCCACAGGACACGGACCCATAGGGGGTATTAATAAATCAATCTCAAGTTTATGTCTCAAGTAGACATAATGTTTTGAACTATCAATACTTGAGATGTAACTCAAACTTGAGATTCGTTTATTAGTACTGTCCATAGTAATGTATATATCGCTTCGGCAGCAACCTATCGTACATCAGTGACGGCGGAGTTAGAGAAACGTTCTTATTGCATTGCAAAATCTGAACAAATTTCAAAATATCAGAATTAGATTTAACGTATAGAGCTTACCTTTATTGTGACATGAGTGCGATTTCATTTATCCATTACAAATAGTTTAGCAATTATAGACAATATTATAACAATTAATATTGTGTAACTAGCAATATAAGTACAATATAAAACTTAAAGCATAAATTCTGTTGATGGTTAATTCAGATCATAGTCAGTTCTTATGAGAAAGTATTTTCGTCCCGTTTATACAATCATACAGCAGCCCACAATTTCATAAGAACATATGTATAACAGCACTATTTCTGTTTTAAGGTACGAATAAGTCTAGAGGTATTATTATCGTCCTTAGATGAATATAATTGTGCACCGTTATATTTACATATTGATAAAGTAAACTTATAAGTGATTTTTTTCGTATTTAATTTAACGTGTGGTGTGTGGGTCGCGTTCTTACTTAATCGAATATTATCATACACAATGGAATTAAAGTTATATTTTTCTAAAAACATACATTCAGAGAATATGGAATATGGATTTCTAGCATGCGGGATCGAAACTAATAATTATTATAGATACTAAAATTATGAAAGTAATTAACAATTTACAAAACTTATTTCGCCAAATGCGACGCGCCGTAGTGAATGACGACTGCAGCTCCTAGTATTTTTGTCCGCTTTCATGCCGAAAATCATAAAGCTACCTCGCATTACGAAAACGTAGGAGAAATATTAGTATTTAGTATACATAGTCATCACATCACAATAATATGTTTTGAAATGTAAATGATTACACTAAGTAGAAGGCGTAGTGGTAAGATTATATATGTTGCTGTAAAACCCCGAAGTACGGCAAATCCTAAGACTTTCCAGTAACAATTATATTTACCAACTCTACATAGTAAAAGTCCGAAATGTTCTGAGATCTTTCATTTCGAACTTTTACCACCATGCACTCGGTATATCCAAGGGCGTCGCTAAGCGGGGGCAGAGAGGGGCAACTGCCCCCCCTAGAAATTCTAAAAAAGTTGCCAAATGCAGAAAGCAGAAAAGCACTCGTGAAGCCTTACACGTTGGACTCTGTGCCGTTATTATTACAATCGCTGTAGATGTAAGGCTCGTAATACAAGTGAAAAGCTTTATGTGCATTTCAATTTACTCCCCCTGGGCCATCGGCTGGCGACGCTGTTGGGTATATCCTAGGCTTTTACCCTAGACTCGGTAAATGTCAACTACATCTAAACACATGTTATAATTTTAAAAGTTATGTCACAATTATCATGGGGTTGGATAGGTTGGAAGTGTGAAAACTACAAAGTCAGAAATAAATATTTGAATATAAATGTCCTTTGCGTACATTTTGAGATTGCAATTCTGATGCTGATTTCACAAAATAATTACTATTTCGTATTATTTTCGATTACATATAAAATAATGTACAAAATCAAACATAGGAAAGTGCTGTATATTCTTTTGCCAACTCATATTGCCCAAAACTAGCGTGAACAAAACTCTATAAAAAGAGTAGGTAAAAGTCAGATAATCCTTATATTTACCAACTCGTGTTAATAAATCTTTAGATAGACTAGTTGAACTTGAGATTTACCGATATACGGGATTTTAAAGCAACATATTATAAAGGACTGCAACATTTTGTAAGCAATAAATGTCATTTGCCATAAAAATATAAATAAACTTCTTAAACAACTAATTTATGTCAGGTAATAATAATATAAAGCACGATGTTAAGGATGGTTAATAATAATACCAGACATGTATTATACACTCCCAACTACTGAGGACGTGCCTCCACTACTGAGTGAGTTTAGGCCTTATGCCACCACACTGGGCTAGTGCAGGTTGGCAAACTTCACATACCATCGAAATTCTAATGGAGAATTGTCACATATAGAGGTTAACTCACGATATTTTCCTTCACAATACAATACTTAAAAATAAAACTAAAATTTTATGGAAAATATAATTTCTAAATAATCCTTTATCTGGTAAATATTGTGGCGCTTTAGGCCAAGATATCACGAAGCGATTTTCACCCGCGTCAGCTGCGGTTGCGGGCCCGCAATTCCTGTAGAATTGAAATCGCGTTTAAACTTTTTTCGTCAGTATCAACAATTGTTTTTTCTTCACTAAAATAAACTTCACGGGGTTAACTTTATTTTAGATAAAGAAAAAGCAATATTTCGACTGGAGTGAACGTGCAGAAGCTTTTTAATTTGTTTAGCTACTTTTGTGGCTGACTGTACGTATATATGTCAAAATGAATGCACATTTCACAACGCGTTTTACGCCCGCGGCGTGCGCGGTAGTACGCCGCTCCCGCTCCCGCTCCCGCGCCCGCGCCCGCAGCCTCGGCGGGTTACGCCCAGTGGATGCACCCAGAACCTTCTGGGTCTTCTTTTTTTAATTCTTCTGTGAGGTGTGTAAAACGCACCAGCTCGTTTCTGGTGTGTGTCCATGGCGTTCTGGAACTCAACTGACTGTTAACTGCCCGTCTTGCGATAATCGCCCGCCAAGTTTGTGGGTGATAATCGCACAGATCTGGTCTTCGTGAGTTTGGAAATAAAACAGCTGTTTTTCGACCGCGGCGGGCGCGGTAAATCCGCTTCGTGAGTTCTTAGCGTTAGAGGTTTCGTATAAAATCTGCGCTTTATGATGCAAGTTGCAACGGATTTAGAGGAAACACTGTGCACACCTGCAGTGACTGTAGGTCTATTATACATCTTAGCATTTTATATTGAATTATGCTTGTGTTTTCCAATGAAGAACGTTGGCATCTCATGAAATGCCTAGCCTTAAATAAATGCCTCGAATTACAAAATTGGACACATCATTTTTCTTTATACATTGGTCTGATAAGCCTGATTAAGGCTAGATAGATTGCTTAAGTACATAGGCCCCATTTTTGTCAGAACAGAGATGTTGATCGATGATTATTTTACTTATCTTTAGTGACAGGCTATAAAATCGTAAAACAATTGGCCATAAACAGTCTCAGAAACTTCAGTGGATAAATAATACTAATTGATATGATTTATAATAAATATTAAAAAAAAAACATTGTTTAAGGTGGATATTGATTTTCATAATGGAAATACCAATAAAATTGTTGATTATAAAATATACTTTGTGGATTTTGTCCTGATCAGAATACAATATTTTCGGTCGCTCGCACCTATGAAACAATGGATGCGGCAAATAGGTCTTAATTCTGCACATACTTCCAAAATATTTTGTCACGATTTGTAAATAGAGTAAGTATTATTTTCCACACAGTTGTTACGCATTAAAATATGTAAACTCTAGTTATCCATTCCGCAGCCATTTATTGACTTAACTAAATATCGTCATAGGCGTATAAAGAGGGGAGGGTCCGTGTGGGCCGCGCCCACTCCAAGGAAATTTGACTCAGCCTATTACTACTACTTTTTTTATACGAATTATATTTTCATATCGTCATTTTATTTCTTGTCGCACAAAGCCATTTTATTTTTTAAGTCTAGGACACTGGCCTTCCCTGGAAAATGACTCTAGCTACGTCAATAGATATTGTTGTCTCTTTTGCGTTTTTGACATTTATTCCTTCCATCAGATTCGGAAGACTTATAATATTATCTTGTTGAATTTTTACCGGATTTTAATAGTGTTTTTGTGTTAGATTTTAAATGAAGTAAGTTTCGATAAATATATTTTAAAAATGTGAGTAAAATAGCCTATTATAAATCATCGAATTAGGGTATTACTGAATAACAATACACCGTGAATATTTTGTCGTTAATTATATTTTCAAAGAAATATGCCACATCTGACATATTTAGATTCAAGGCGTGAATGTGTTTGTCGTCGTATATACTTTCCTAGTTGTCACTAGATGGCGATACAAATGACTGTAATAATAGATGTGGAGGGAACGGCCTTTAACATAGGCGAAGCCGAGACCAACACCTAGTACAGGAATGAAATAGTAACATTAAAGCCAATGAGATTTGAGTAGTACGAAACAAGGAAAATTGAGAGGAGACGGGACTAAATATCGAATACAGTCTTAGAGTAGTAATAGTAGAAGTGTGAAGGTAAACTTCATTATACTTAAGTACAGTCGGCACATATAAAATGACGTGCATTTAATTGAATTTTGATTCTTCATAAGCAAGCAATCAAGAAATAATTACCGAAAACAGTCCTTAATACGTAGATGAAGCCTTCACATATTTTATACGAAATAACCACATTGTGCTTTAGAGGAAGATTATAATGTGATTACGATATTCAAGTAAATATGTATGCCTTACAATGATAAACGTACTTTAAGTAACGTGTATGGTAATGTATGTGTGAATTATTATAATGTGTTGTGATCAGTGATAGTCATTTACATTGTTGAACTTGTGCCACGTGGAGGCTGTAAGAAGCGCTATGTAACTTTAAAAATAAACTTTTTAATATTCAAATAACGTATTTTCGGACAAATCAAAAGGTGTCTGTCCATTACGGAGTCCATGATATAAACAGCGTCATTTGTTTTGTCGATCGCTCGACGTTCACACAACCACCAATTGTCACAACATTTCTACTATCACAATTGACTTAGCAATCACAATTTCGAATTTCGATGATTAATCTTAAATACACATATTTAATTAACTCTGTCTAGCATACTACCATTAATGTGTACTTGAATCTGCTTCACTGTCTTGGAAGTGTTTAAACCGAGCAATTTCGAACAACTTTCCAATACATTTATCTATATTCAACTTGCTATTATAATATTTACCCTGTGCAAGTGTATATGTAAAAGCGAAATATGTATATTTTGACATCCGTATAAGAATTCCCAAACCATTAATAGGCCAGATCAACCGTGAGTACACAACTTGTCTATAAACATATTAAAAATGACAAACACTGTGAATTGTGATAGATACATTTGGAAAAGTTATAGCCTATAGGTACTAATCCGGTGCGGGTATCAATCACACGGTTCTTCCTCTGGAATTGATAAAGTTTCAATTTGAGTGATTCTATATGGGAAAACCGATGCAGGTCTGTTCATATATACGCAATATTTGCAAAACAAATATCGCTCAGTAAAGCGATATTCTGCATACACGAAAACGGATAAAACGTGGCCACGATATTTGCTATCGACAGCAAATGCTATATGTATATTTGAATAATCCTTAGATCCACAGATTTGCTTTAAACAGTTAAAATATAGCACGTTCATCAATACACCATATCATGTTTCGTTATCGCCGAAATGAAAGTCCGTTGGGTGCTGACTGATGACCAATAATTGTGATGTAAGGCCGCACGTCATCGCCATGGCTCGCGTCTGCCGGTTCGAGTGATGTGGCAGTGGGTGACAGTGGGTGACAGCGGGTGACGGCGGGTGACAGGGGGGGCGATCAGACGATGATCTCGCGGATGACGCGGCGGCCGCGCGAGTTGGGCGTGGAGTAGCCGGACTCGAGCGACTCGTCATAGCTGAGCGAGAGGTGCGGCGGCTTCTCGTCCGCGCCCGCCTCGTCGCCCGCCGCGCCCGCCTCTCCGTACTCCGGCAGCCCGCTCACCTCGTGGTACGGCGACTCTGCGCAATCGTCGTACACTACATACAACAAATTGTGATACATTTCGGGAAAGTTATACTAAACCAGTACTTCTGGAATCGATAATGCTTATGCAATGCAATTCAAGTGATTCTATATATAAACAAACTGTCCGCCATGATTGTGTCAAGATCATCTCCATTTACCATCAGTGATCAGGCAGGAGGGTGAGTACTGAGTGGTAGTCAGCGGGTATACAAGAGGAGTGTGACTCACCGATGTGCTGGTCGATGCGCGGTTTCTTGGGCTTGTGCACGGAGGCGTAGGGGTCGGAGCAGTACTCCTGGCGCGAGGGGTTCTGGCTGGCGCGCGCGTAGTCGCTGGGCGTGGGGGGCGCGGGGGGCGTGTGCGGGGCGTGCGGGGCCTGCTGCAGGTGCGAGTAGTGCGCGTAGTCCTCGAGCGCGCGGTACCCGTGCCCGTGCCCGTGCTGCGCGTACTCGTATCCGGGCCGCTCCAGCATGGGCAGCGCCGCCAGCCCGCCGTTGTGCGCCGCCATCTTCATCTGCCAGATCGAGTCCTGCGAGTTCACGCTGCCGCCGTTGTTGCTGTTTGTGTAACTGTTTTCCACTATCGTCATTGGCCCTGAAAGATAGCGGGATGTGAAAATTCGTTCGCTTCATGTTAATTCTAGGGTCCACGCAGATTGCATAAACATCGCTTAAAGAAAAGTTACCTTCGATGACGAC
Source organism: Sphinx pinastri (assembly GCA_947568825.1). Classification (NCBI taxonomy): domain Eukaryota; kingdom Metazoa; phylum Arthropoda; class Insecta; order Lepidoptera; family Sphingidae; genus Sphinx; species Sphinx pinastri. The sequence continues at coordinate 7,503,194 of OX387620.1, forward strand.
CGTAGCTAGTCCTTGTCGATAGCACGGGAGAAAATGTTTTAAATGAATAAAAAAAAGTCAAAACCATAAACACATAAGTGCGCTATGAAAACAAACTGTAAACAAATTAATAATAATTTTGTGATGAAATTGTATTAATTTCTCGCGTTAAAGTTAGCACATTTTTATTGTGACTGACTTTTATAAATCTATGCCGGCCTGAATAATATTTTGGACATGCTTTTTTTTTCACCACAACAATATGAGAACACTTTGAAAATTATTCAGACATCAAATTCTGTTACGCTTTTGTTACGTTACGAAAACAGCATTTTACCATACTCATAAGTTATAAGCATTCTGTATATCGACAAATATAATTTGTCTTTTTACAATACTTCATTAATGTATACAGACTCGCTAGGTTATTTATATGTGATGAGGATTATCATTGATTTGCACTACGTGAACTGTAAAAATGAATAAGAGTCGAGGGCGAAAATAGAGCGCGCCTTCGTAGCTAAAGGCAATTTGTGGAACCAATAATATAAACAACTAAAAATAAAAAATCTTTTTATAATTATAATCCTTACAAATATGATACTTACAGTCACAGTTAGGCATGGATTGTCCGTGGTGTAGTGATTGTGGTTTGTTATGTGCCGGGACCATATGGTAAGGGTAGCCCTTCGTCCCGTACATGGCGTTCTTGGAGTCATCTAATGGCAAGTCCATAGAATGTTCTAGAGCTTTGTTCTCCATACCAGTGCTAGGGTAGTATGGAGGCGGCGCCTGGTTCTGGACTATGGGAGTTGCCCTTATGGAGTCCATCTCGTAGTCTTTAGACCTGTCTTTCTTATTTTCTTTCCGTTTACACCGGCAGAACAGCACCAGAAGAAATAGGCATAATACGAATACGCACAGAGAGAAACTTATCGCCATCATAGTGGCTGTTGAGAGCGTTGATGCTTCTTTCACATACGATTGGCCGACTGAAAACAATATTTATTATCATTAGAAAATTGTAATGAATTTAATGTATTATACTTAGACGTTTGCATTCCGTACGAGAGAATCGGATACAGTTGGACAGGGAATCGTGAAGTGGTTGAACACTTTTAATAACGATGAATTGACTGGTTTTTATATTTACCAGAAGGTTGTCAAGGGAGAAAGTGAAATACCAAAACTTATGGAAATTACGGAATTATGGAAGGGTTGCCTACAATAAGGGTTTGTAAAGAGAGAGGTCAGGACAATGTCGCTGACCGATAGACACAGCGTACGACATTCATCAGCAAAACTAACACTTTAGGCCGGTATTTGTGAAAAAGTGGTGCCGGTCCGGCCAGCCCACTCATGCTATCTATACTAATATTAAAAAGAGGTAAGATTTGATTGTTTGTTTGCATTGAATAGGCTCCGAAACTACTGGACCGATTTGAGAAATTCCTTTACCAGTATAAAGCTACATTATGAGCGAGTAACACAGAGTACCTTTTTTGTTTTTCGAAATCGATATTATCGATACCGTCCAGTCCCTGGGGAAAGGCAGACGACTTTTTATCCCGGGGAAATATAAAGCGGCACTTTTATCCCGGAAAAACTCATTCACGCGGGCGGAGTAAATGATAATTGTATACCATATCAAGCCTTGCCACGTAAAAGGGACAGAAAGTCGCATACAAAAAAATAAAACTTTTAAACAAAAAATTTTACTATACATACTATTAACTTTATATACGTATATTTGGAGTCGATACCTCATTTAAATTGAACATTGTTTTCGTATATTTGTTCGTGTATTTTCTTAGCTTAGCTGGCAATCAAATTAGCCATCGATTCCAAATATACGTATATAAAGATAAAATATTTTTTGGTTTGTAGTGGTTATGAAGTCGGTTTTCTTTTTTGTTAAAAAGTTTATATTTATTGCTTTTAGGTTAGTTGATTATAGAATGGTGTAAACAATACATCATAGAAATACATCAATACAAACGATTGCAGCATTCACGGGTCATCTGCTCTTAGTTGTTGAAGAGTTCCATTATCTATATCCGAAGATCTTCATCAGATCCTGATAAATTATATACTAAAACCTTCCCTGAGAAATATAAAATTTGAATAACGAAAACCCCATCCAAATCGGATCAGTAGTTTTTGAGAAAATCGCGGACATACAAACTTTCATACATACATACGGGTCGAATACAGAACCTCCTTTTTTGAAGTCGGTTAAAAAGGATGTTTCTTTTGCAGACATACAAAAAATTACTGGGGCTGTTAGGTTTCAGAGTTATCAACGATCCCTTCGCAGTGGTTACCGTTGGATTACTGTATTTCATTAGTGTGCAATAAACTAAACTTTTGAATGCAATATTATTCGCATATATGCCCTCTTTATCAAATAAAAGAATACTACTTACTAGTAATATCAGTAATAATAATCTACGTGTATTTATTTGTTTTCTCAATAAATAACAGATACAGTTTAACAATCAGAGTAAACTTTAGATATATTTTAAACAAACGATGTGCGGGGAACAAAATCCCTATCTATAGGTGTGTCTGTTATCGTTCTCCTGGGTAATAACTTAGCATAGCGTTAAAATTGACTTTATAATAGCAGTTATCAAAGAGAGTATCGATGGATGGAAGGCTAATAACTGATTTAAGTACCATTTCTATGACACTGGAGGATCACTTTTTTACGCCACAGTTTCAAGCTGTGAGCTCTTTTTTTTATATTGCATTGAATGACGTGACGAGCATGCCGTTCGCCGATGGTAAGCGGTACGACCACCCATAAGCAGTAGCAACACCATCCAGCACCTTGAGTTACAAAGTACTGTGTGGCATTCCACTGCGCTCGTCATCCTGAGACATAAGATGTTAAGGCTCATTATGTCCAGTAGTTACACTGGCTCCAATGTCCTTCAAACCGAAACACAACAGTGCATGCACACTGCTGCTTGGCGGTAGAAATAGACATTGCGGTGGTACCTAACAGTTACTGCCATATGGTCTAGAGACAATGGCCAAATAAAGATTTTTTCTTTTTTCTTTCTTCTTTTTCTTACCCACCCAGACGGACTCTAACATATGAGAAACCTACCACTAGTAATCTTTTATTATCCCTTTATATACAAATGTATACAGACTAGAGGGATTTTATACCTTAGGCATTTCGCTTAGTCAACTTTAAGGTGGTGCCCTGATAATCATGGTAAGTGGTAGGTGCATCAAAAGCACTTTTGTCGGTAGTAAAGTGTTTTTTACGTCTCGCCGTCTGCAGCTGCGTGACGCAAACACTCCGGGGGTACAATACCGGAAAAAACGTATTAGCAAAAATCATACAAAATGTTGCTCCAATTCGAACCGAGATCCATCAGTACACAGTCGTTATACGCTTCCACAAGACCAAGGAAGTTTTTGTTTTAACAAACCACTATTTTGTAATTTTCTCTATTAGGTCAAGTAATGAACCACTCAGATTCCAAATACTGATATAAAGCGTAATTAAAACGAACTTAAACTTTTCATTTTAAAGTCAAAGTGTAGATATTATCTACGTATTTATATTGCGTCAGATTAAAAATATTCAATAATTATTTGTTTGATTTTATAAGAGAAATATGTAATTCATTTACTAAATACGATCCTCTGTTAACTGTTTCTACGCGTCAGTGGCCCTTTGTAGATAAATAGTATGGTATGTGCCCACTGCATCGTATTATTGATCATGAAGTGTTTGCTGGGTAAAAATGTTCGGCTCACGGAGTAAATAGTTTTGTAAGAAGGCATATAACACACACACTCTCACACACCTCCCCGAAGGGGTAGGCAGAAGTGGAACTAGTGCACCCATTTTCGCCGTGCGTATTCTGTCCCATGATGATAGGGGGCGAGCCTATCGCCATATCGGGCACAAATTCTAGACTCCGGGCTGATACTGAATAGAAAAACCCAATATCACTTTGCCCGACCCGAGGATCGAACCCGAGACCGAGACAGTTTTGCAGTCGTACCGTAATACAACTACGCCACCGAGGCAATCAGATATAACATCATATACCTATCAGTGAAATCACTCTTAGTAGAGTCTTCTGAGCCTTGCGTAAGGTTTATTTGCTTAAATGTTAAATACTGGTGGTAGGTCTCTCATATGTAAGAGTCCGTCTGGGTGGGTACCACCGCAATGTCTATTTCTTCCGCCAAGCAGGAGTGTGCATGCACTGTTGTGTTTCGCGTTGAAGGACATTGTAGCCAGTGTAACTACAGGACATAATGAGACTTAACATCTTATGTTATGGAATATAGTGGCATCATATCGCGCTCATACCTCACGCTGTCAGGGGTTAGTCAGGGAAGCAACCTAGGCCCATTAGAGTTTATCATTATGATAAATGATCTGCCGGACGTAATAACGAATGCGGGTTGTTTACTCTTTGCTGACGATCTTAAACTTTTTCTGCGTATCACTGATGAGAGCGACTGTGAGCGGCTGCAGAGAGATATCGATTTGGTGGCAGAATGGAGTCAAAGGAACAGGCTGTTTTTAAATGTCACTAAATGCAATGTCATGTCTTGTTCGCGTGCGAACTTGCCTTTGCACTACCAGTACCAGATGGAAGAAACGCCCATACCTCGAGTTACATCTGTTAAAGACTTAGGAGTACTAATAACAAAAGATTTAATCTTTCGAGAGCACATTATACAGGTATGTTCCAAAGCGTATAGAAATTTAGGCTTTATAATGCGGGAAACCAAAGACTTCAAAAACCTAGTGGCTGTGAAGGGTCTATATTATGCATTGGTAAGGAGCCAATTGGAGACAAGTGCCATCATCTGGAACCCCCATGAAGTCAAATACAGTCTTATGGTGGAAAAGATCCAAAACAAATTTACCCGTTACCTGTATATGAAACAGTACGGAGTCTATCCTTTTTACCCGCTGAAATATCCGGCCCTATTTGTCATAGGTATGGTCGGATACTATAAATTAGAAGTTAGGCGTGATGTAGCCCTAGCCAAATATGTATTTGAGGTTTTTCGCGGTAAAATTAATAATCCATCGGTATTGGCTTCGTTGAAACTCCTTGTCCCAAACACAAAACTGCGAATCAAAGTGAGGCAAAAACTATTTGAGGTCCCATTAACTCGCACCAAAACCGCGCAATTCGCACCAGTGGTAAGAGCCATAAATATATTGAACGAGGTTGGGCGGAGAGTCGATATCATTAACTGTACACTGGCGGAATTCAAAAAGGTGACTTTGGAAATGCTAACTAAGGTCGATACATTAGAGTCGATTCTCTATGAAAGCTAATGTAAATGTTTTATTTGAATTGTATGACAATATATATCGCATTGGGTAATTCCTGTAAAGATAATATTGTAAATAAAATAAATAAATAAATAAATAAAATAAAAATAAAAATAAATGTTTCAGGATGACGAGCGCAGTGAAATGCCACACAGTATTTTTTAACTCAAGGTACTAAAAGGTGTTGTTATTGTTTATGGGTGGTCGTATCGCTTACCATCAGGTGAACGGCATGCTCGTCTCGTCATTAAATGCAATAAAAAAAAAATATACTAATAATTTTCGCAAATCACACAAAAATCAATATTGTAACTTTGAAGCTTTTTGTACCAATGAAACAATTTTACGCGCTTAGCTCACCCTTAACTACAATTTAATATACTCAGGGCACTGTCGACGATAACGTTAACAAGCCCGGGGAACAGTTTTACACGAGAATCATAAGGAGATCCCGAAGGAAGTATTTACACATGTCTGTAATAAATCTTAACTTCTATCCTAAAATTATAATTAAGGTAGGATTTTCTCTGAACGCGCTAATCTCTGGAACGAGCACGGATTCTGAAAATGAACTCACCGATAGAGTAGTTTACTACTAATTTCTAAAAAAAATATCAAAATTGAATGCCATCCAAAATTTTACGGAAAAATAATTTAAAAAGTTGGCGCAATAAAAAGAAAGTTATTAAGCTTTGAAATTTGGTAGAAGGGGTAACAGTATTATCACACTGTGACGTCAGCGAGTGTCACCGGCCATAACGCTATGTGCATGCGAAAGAGATAGCGCAATATCCCCATAACGCCCCCAGTTTCGCTCACAACAATATTTTAAATATGAATAACTGTTTTATTTTTCAACCAATTTTGATGCTGATTTCACAGATCAATTTCTTTTTCATATTATTTTCTGTTACATGTACAGTAATGTACAATCAAACATAGGAAACTACCCTATTGGAAATTGTATTGCTGCAAGTTATCCCGGGAACCGACTTTTACGCGTTGTTTGTTATAGTTTTTGATTGACGACTAACAGTGATAAGTTCTACTAGGTCGACATGGTGTAGTCAAAGTTCTAACACTTAGTTAATATTAACTGTATGTTTGTGTGCTGTGACGGCGACCAGGCACAAGTTTCTGTGCCGATATGATCAAACGAAATGTAGGTTAATTACTTGGAGGGATTTATATTTCACGTCAGTATTATAATTACTTGGTAAACCTTCTTGGAAGAATTATTATTGCCGCAAAGGACACTGCGTATTAAAGCATTTTGTATTTAAAGATTTCAGGATAAGGGATTAGGTTACTTAGGCCGACCGCCGAGCGAAGAAGACCGAGTAAGAACGCGGGTCCAAGCACGTGACTCCAACAAAAGAGGAATATACGTTTTTGTTTATTTATACCTGACTATTGCATAAAGTTAACAAACATAACGCACCTTTAGGACGAAAACGACGCAATTAAAAAAAAACGAAAATTTGATTATCGTCATAAAATGCCTTAAAACTGGTCCCTTTTTTATGAAAATATCGCACCTATAGAACGAAAACGACACAAAAAAATCGATAATTGAGTTATCTTCATAAAATGATTTAAAACGAAGTTCTCAATACAAAAATACTTCAAACACAGCCATATTCAAGCGGGAAAAGGACCAAACTATTATATCGGGCCTTTTTTATTAATTTTTTATAAGAAAGGGACCAGTTGTAAGTCATTTTATGACGATAACTCAATTTTTGGTTGTTTTGAATTGTGTCGTTTTCTTTCTAAAGGTGCGATATATTAAAAAACGGACCGATATAATAGTTCTATCCTTTTCCCGCTTGAATATGGCGGTGTTTGAACTATTGTTGTATTGAAAATGTCGTTTTAAGTAATTTTATGACAATAACTCATATTTTCGATTTTTTTGAATTGTGTCGTTTTCGTCCTAATGGTGCGATAATATTATAATATGTTTTTTTTTTAAGTATTTTGCCTATAAACCTTTATTCCTGCAATTTAATTTTCTTTTTTGCGATCCCCGAAAAAACATTTCCTAGCGCACTTTACATTTCTGACGATAACTTCCTGTGCCACAGATTATCAGACGCTCCCGTTTTTATTTTTCTCATTTTCGGATTTATTTTATAATTTTAACGTTATAGTATATTTGAGGTAAGCAGTAGAAACACGCTGCGGTTTTATTTGCAGGGCAAAAAGGCCTGTTCGGCCAGTTTAATACCACTGCGTCACAAAAAAACTGCGTAAAGTGAGAACTTAGCAGCTGCGGTATGTGTGGTCAGTTTTGAAAACCAATAATTCTTTCCTTCACTTGCAATTCTTTATCATCTGCCAATTTTATGATATAAAAATTTACCGCATCCAAAGCTGTTATTAGCTTTGAAGCAGTGTTCAGTCTGAAGGCAAGTAAAATGCCAGAAAGAATTTTAATTGCTTCTAAGGGTTATTAGTAAATACTTTGACGAAAATCTGCGATTAAAATCACGCTATTATGTAAAAACACAATTGTTGGTAGGTCTCTCGTAGGGGCCGTCTGGGTGGGTACCACCGCAATGTCTATTTCTACTGCCAAGCACCATTTTGTATGCACTGTTTTTTCGTTCTTTTGTTGTTCCGGTTTGAAGGACATTGTAGCCATCTTAAATGTCTCACAGTGACGAGCGCAGTGGAGTACCTCAAAGTACTATGTAATTCAGAGTGATGTGCGGCGTTGCTACTGTTTATGTCATATCGCATACCATCAAGCGAAGGGCAATCTTCTCGTCAATAAACTTAAATAAAAAGAAATGTTAAAAAAAATGCCGTTCAAGTGTGTAGCGGACTTGCGACTTGATAATTCGTTTCATTACGTGTGCCATGCAATTTCTATGATAATATTATAAAGAGGAAAGATTTGATGGTTTGTTTGTTTGTAATGGATAAACTCAAAAACTACTGAACCGATTTTGAAAATTCTTTCACTAATAGGAAGCTACATTACTCCTGAGTGCTATAGGCTACTTTTTATCCCGGAAAAAATTTTTCACGCTGGCGGACCCGCGAGCAGATGTCTATAAATTATAATATACTCTACATTGCGATGAACACTTTATACTTTGTGGTTGCGCGGTTGACATACTTAACATTTCTACAAGTTGATTAATAACTTTAAGAAATTGTTTGTTTTCTTCAAAGAGTTCTAACATTATACTATACTGTTTAATATATTTGGTTTTCTTGAGCTGAACACCTTGATGTAATCTTCCTCGTCCAAATGTCAGGATTGTAGGTTATTTAAATTGGATTGAAGTCAATTGAAATTTTGATTCCAGCCATTCATGACGTAGGGTAGACGACATTAGTCGTTTCTGACTATAAGAACCTTGAGGAAAGCATACACGGAAAGCTTTGATTAATTATATTTATCGAAAAAAATAGAGGCCAACTGGTCTCCACTAAATGAGTTCGAGTGAATTCATTTTTGTTGTTTTTCATGGATATAATTTTCTCCCCGTTTTAATAGAAACCATGTTATAACTGGTATTATTATGCGCGCACACAAGAATGCGCAGAATGATGCAGCGATAGCATAGTATTACATAGCTGTCACGCAGACTAGCTTAAGAAAAGTTGGCCTGTTTGTTTTAGTTTCATTGTAGCGCGTCACTCTATCTAGATAATTAATCAAAGACGGAAAGCAAGACAGACGGATGATGAAATCAATTTATAATTCGCATTTCCAAATTAGGCGTGGAACCCCTAAAAGAAAAAATAACCCCGACACAAAAATCTCTAAAAAGTAAAATAATAAAAGTGTCTTTGTCGTTTAAGTACCTAGTAATATTGTGAGCCAAGCGTCCTCACATCGGGGGACCGAATTCCGGACCTGGGAGACGAAAATACTTCTTTAGCGGTCCCCCGAGATCAACGCACAATTTTGCAAGTAATGCTGAGAAAGCCTTTTAGGTATCCTACCTTCGATGTTTATAAAGGCCTTGAAGTGTTTACTGTTAGGCAATTGTTTATACTAAAAACAGCTCTTTTTGTTCATAAATCTGTTTTGGCTTCCACAGAATATGGTAAACTTTTTAAACGTACAATCTATAGACTGGCTAAACCGCTTGGCAAAACTTCATTTTCCTAAAGTTTTGTTACTTTCATACGAGCACACGTTTATAATAATAAAATAAGAAAAGGCTTATGACACTTACTTATGAGAATACTGAAGAACTTACAAATATTATTTCATGAAATTTATAGTAAACTTAGTAATTTATTCTATTTTTATCGTATTTCAGCACTATTACTAATATTTATATATTTACTATTCATTATGATATATCACAAACTTATTATTCAATATACTATATGCATAGTTCTATACTAAACAGTACGTATGTATGTAACGTAGCGTATGTTGTATTGTGGTACGTATAACGGTACGACTGCAATACTGGATCTCGGGTTCGATCCCGATCGAAAATTATATTGGGTTTTTCTATTCAGTATTAGCCAGGAGTGTGGAATTTGCGCCCGGTTTAGCGATAGGCTCGCCCCCATCACATCATGGGGCGGCATATGCACGGCGAAAAGTGGGTGCAATAGTTGCGCCTTTGCCTACCCCTTCGGGGATAAAAGGCGTGAGTGTGTTTAATTTTGAGATAAAACCAGTGTCAATTGGAAATGTATACCTACTTTTAGACAACTAGGCTAGGGTCTTCACAATATAGACTTGCCTAGTGTGAAGACTATAGGATATAACCACTGTAAACTTAGTCTTTCGAAATAAATAGCTTTTTTCAATATTAACTAAATAATACGGCACATTAATATAATCATAATAATAGTTTTTGGTAGTGGATTCGTACGCAGTGAGACATTACTTAAAAGGACAAATCACTACATATTATAAAACAACCACTGGACACCGCGTGTCTTTCTCTACGCGATAAACTCAAAAACCGACGATTGGATTTTCATACGATTTTCACCAATGGACGGAGTGGTTCAAGAGGAAGGTTAATGTGTATAATTCATTAGTTCCCACGCGGCCGAAGCCGCGAGCTAAGCTAGTATTTAATATAAGGAACTTATTTGAATGTTAATCTTCCTGTTTAAGCTATCTCCGTGCCAAAATCGGTGCAGTGGTTCAGTCTTGACAAGTTACAGACAAAAAAAGTTAGTAACGCATTGATAATATTAGCCAGGACCTGTAATCATTGATATATAAAAAACCCGTAATACTCACTTTCAGCTTCTGTGTAATCGCTGCAGACCTCCTGGTTTATTTGCAGGCACAGTTTAATTCTGACGCGTGGGTTGAGCTCGTCCAGCGGTGGGCCAGTCATGTGCCTGCTTGAAGACCTACTGGCCTTGTTGGGCAGCTCCAGCATGGCCTCCTGTTCAGTTGACGTTGATCCCGACAGCCGAAGCGGGACTGTGTCCACCACCTACAATATTTTAGAGAACACATACTGAGATTTGTCGAGAGTAGCTGGAGACGGAAATAAAATCAAGTAGGTCATGTCACATGAATAAGGTAGTGAGCACACTATAGAAGATAGCTGTAGGTAACAAAAACATACGACTAAAGATTTTTTTTATTGATTCAAGTGTATGGTATAATCGTTACCTGCCAGCCAGTGGCGCCGCCAACGTTGGCCAGTCCCTCGACCACGCCCACGATGGACAGGCACGTGGCCACCACCCTGAACACGATCATGCGACTGCTCGGGTCGTACGTCACTTGCTCCGGCGCCGCTATCTTGTCCACTTTCGTCGTCACCGTTATCTCATTCGAAAAGTTACTCTGGCCCTTAGTGTTCACTGCCTTCACCTAACGTTGGAAAATATTATGTTAATAAAAGAGATCACGCATCTCGAAACTTATAATGAAATGCTAGATATAATAGACAAATCATAGACGGCACAAAACTAAAACCAAAACGGCGCACGCCTTCATTTACCTTAAAAACATATGTCAGATGCTGGCGGTAGCAATAAAAATGAAAACAAACGTTTAGTTAGTCAAAGTAAACATTGTACAAAATGAACATATTATGGCACATTCAGACGGATGCAGTAAGTACCTTGAAGGAGTAGGAGCTGTGCTGGTCGAGACGCGTGACGTTGCAGGGGTTGGCGCGGCCGCAGTCGTACTCGCTCCAGTCGTGCTGGATGGCTCGCTCGGCGCACTGGTCGCCCCCCGCGCCCCCTGCGCCCCCCACGCCCCCCGACGCCCCCGCGCCCCCCGCCACGCGCCGGTACCGCACGAAGTACTTGGTGCTGGCCAGGCCGCCGTCGAAGCCCGCTTCCCAGGCGAGCGTGACGTACGAGGGTCCGACGTGTTGGCTGGCCAGCGCGCGCGGCGACTCCGGCGCACCCTTGGGCTGCAGCCTGATCTGAGGACGGATGTTGCCGAGAGAATTCTTCACTTTGCAGTAGTAGTCCCCGTAGTCTTGCGGCTTCACGTTCTTTATCTTGAGGACGCTGCGGTAGGAGTCGTTGTTGTCGGTGGTGGTGTTTATTTCGTAGTGGCCGTCGGATGACATCTGCAGCGGCGCCGTGTTGGAACCGTAGAACCATTGGAACTCTGGTTTCGGGTACGCTTGAACCCTACATAGTATTTCGGCCGTCTCCATCACGTCGAAAGCTACTTTCTTTTGTTGTCGTATCGCTATAGGTTCGTCTGCAAAAGGAATAAAATGATAAACTACATGACACATCATTACTCAAAGAAGCTTTATAGTTCATTGAAAAGTTGCATTAATTGTCAGAGGACCCAATTTTATTTTTTAGATGTCAAAAGTTTAATCCAAGTTGGAAGGTTCGCAACCCTTGTGTCGCGGCCGCCATCTTGGAAAATGGGGTTTTTAAGGTTTAACTTGGATAAAAATTTACACTAACCCCCCCTTGACAACTAAAACATAAAATTGCGTTCTCAGACAAATGGACGCTAAGCCCAAAAAATGTAACATTTGGACTATTCATTCATTAAGGAAATGCGAAATTAACTAAATCGGGATCTTCTTAAACATTTGCTCATACACCTTCTAATTAAACTGAGCCAAATTAAAATAATCATTACTGTGATAATCAGGTTAGAATAAAATGTTGGTGTATAAATAATGCTTTAAAGCAATTATTCCAAATGTCTGTCGGGTTATAACGGAAAACGTGGAAGTTTCTCAATTTCCTTCCAACTAACTCGTTGACATGTTAACATTTGTTGCATAATGTAATAAAGTATAATATAGAACAAGTCAACTGTAAAAGTTTTACGCCCCTTTTATATACGAGAAATGTGAAATCTGTGCAAATAGAAAGTTTATAATGTTTCCGCTCTTCTACATTTTATGTTCTATTACTTACACAACATAAAATGACAACAAGAATACTTTATCCAGCGACAGAATATTATGTATGCAACATTCTCCACAATCTTTTGTGACGGATAACAATCAACATTGTACAGCATGACTTCCATTTCTCTTTAATTTAAATTAATGTCCTTTTAATAATATATAATTTAATACGTACGTTCGATTCGTAGATGCATGGTGGACTCGACTTTTTTGACTTCATTTTCAAAGTTGCACGAATAGATGCCTCTGTCCTCCGGTAACAATTCGTTCCCGTTGGGTCGCGCTTTTCCGTTGAATTTTAGCGTACTCTGAACGTTGTACACGGCATTGCGGCCTTCTGTGATTTCGCTTTTTACTTCGTAAAGATTGGCATCCGGTTTAATCTCGGAGTTGTCTTTGTACCATTTGACCTCAGGTCGCGGCTTGCCGAGTGCGCTGCAGATGACGGAGAAGTCTTGTTCGGCCGCGCGCTTCGTCATGTGGGGCTGCAGCTTGGCCTGGAACCGCGGCGGCTGGTGGACCTCCAGCACCACCGACGCCAGCTCGCCGTGGCCCAGCTCGTTGGTGGCCTGGCAGTGGTACACGCCCTCGCTGCCCAGGTGTGCGCTGGGGATGGTGTACTTGTTGCCGGTGGCGAGCACGGTGGGCTTGGCCTCGGAGGAGTCTATGTCGCGGAACCAGCGGTACTGCGGCGCGGGCCAGCCGGGCGGCTTGGCGCTGCAGGTGAGCGTGACGCCGGTGCCCTCCTGGGCCACGGGCCGGTCGGGGCTGACGCGCGCGCGGCCCGGCTTGTGCCGCACGAGCACGGCCACCGACGCGCTGTTGGCGCGCTCCACTCGCTTGCCGTTGCTGGAGGATATCACGTTCACGGCGCGGCACACGTACGTGCCGGCCATGTCTGCGTTCACTCTGCTCAAGCTCAATGTGTTCCCGTTCTGGTGGAAGTCGGGTTTCTCTTCCATACTCCACTCGATGGAAGTTGGTTCGGGGTTTGCGGAAACTTCGCATCGGATTTCAACGTTGCCACCTTCTTCAGCCTCGTACGTTTTAGATTCCACAGTCACGCTGGGCGGGAACAGGACGTCAAGATAGATTTCTTTCTCACCCGGCCGACCGAGCCCGTTGTCCGCAGTGCACGTGTACTTGCCCGCGTCCTGTACTGTAACTCCCTGTATGGTGTGAGTGAAGGAGTTGGCGATGTATTTGCCGTTACGAGTCCACCGTACACTGCTTACTTTAGGCTTAGCATCTACTTTACAGTCCATCGTAGCGGTTCCATCGATTTCTACTCGTAATGGATTTTCAGGTCCAACTTCTACTCGTGGAAAATCTAAAACAAAAGATATCTACAATTTAAAACTAAGTAAAACATAATAATATTTTTTAATATTATGAATACTAATTTGCATAATAAATACAATAGTTTAAGTGGCGAATAAATTGCATTATAGCTTTGGAAATCCCATAGGGCGCACGGCTGCTTCAAAACAACAATAATTTAGGAAAAAAAAACAATTTCGGTATTATTTCTAACTCCAAAAAACTTCCATACAAATTACCATCCTGTAGGTATTTAACATCATTAGATTTTTTTTTAAATCCTTTCAACATTTTACTCACTTACGGGATACCAAAATGTCACGCGCATTTCGTGCCCTCTGCCCACACACCGTATAAAACAATGTGTTGTCTATTTATTGTTTAATTTACGTCGGTAGGGATAACTTTAGAAAAATATTGATACACAAGTTGCTAGTTTTGTACCTTATACATTTTTAATAGAACGTTTAAATTAATGCAGTTGCATAATGCACCAAATGCGTGTTAATCAACACACGCTACGTTTGTTAAAATTCGTTGTCGAAAATGTTATTTCTACGGAAGCTTCGGTTTAAAAATAATGAATATCTCCGTGCAACGCATGCACGGTGTCTATTAAACAGCACAAGCCGTTTATTCATTCATCACTCCATGATTCTGTTTATTTGATTCAGTGTGCAATCCCCGCGATACCGAGCGGATGTGTCTGCGCGGCCACGACCCAATAATAAACATGTTTACAATAACTCTCGGAATTAAAACAGACGCACCATCGGTTCCTGTTTTTCATTCGATCAAACGCAGTATTTAGTCCACTCGCAACATGTTCCTTGCACGTGATGAAAATTTATTTATCCGTTTTCAACTTTTCCCATACAACTTACACTAACAATAAGCTGATCGGATCATGCATGTTTATCATTCCAAAGGCGGCGATAGCCTAGTTGGGAGTGGAACGGACTGCCTAAACGAATGTCCGCAGGTTCAAAACCCAAGGGCACACACCTCTGACTTTTCTAAAAAGTTATGTGTGTATTATTTGTGAATTATCGCTCACTTTAACGGTGAAGGAAAACATCGTGAAGAAACCTTCATAACTGAGAAGTTCTCTGAATTTCGAAGGTATGTGAAGTCTGCCAACCCGCATTAGGCCAGCGTGGTGGACTAAGGCCTTAGCCCTCTCAGTAGTAGAGGAGACCCTTGCTCAGCAGTGGGCAGTATATAATACAGGGCTGGTATGGTGATCGGATCATGCGTGTTTATTATTCAGCTCACTTCAATCGATTAGCTTGATTATTGTCGGTTAAATCTAATCTTAGTTCGCTTGTGTGCACTGCACTGTAATACGTTCAGCAATTCAAATTTAAACGCATAGACTATAATCATATGGTACGAACACAGTAGTCCATAACATCAAACATTTAAGTAAAGTCTATAAGTAATCTTTTTTGGTACAGAAAACAAAGTAAAAAGAATACGAAAATCTATCAAAGTATTCCCTTTGTATACTTATCGGTTTAGCGTTCTTTGAGGTTAACTGGTTTGCTCCTAATTGCCTAAACGACTGCTTCGTTGTCTATTATAATAGGTTATTACGCGAAACTAAAATGCTGAACAATTAATTATGAATTAGACATGTTTTCGCTAGATCAATTATAATACGGGAATGTCGTAGACATCCATTTTATAATTTTTATTGTAACAGTTAAAACACTGTTATACAGTCAATGAGAAAACGGCATAATATATAAATAAATAAAGTATAGTTATGCTATTTTAACTCGTAGATGGAGCCTTAAATCCATACAAAATTTAAATTAAAATTGAATAAAACAGCGGAGTGCAAATGCAGTTTGGGCTTAGAATATGGCAAAAAAAATACGACACGACTGCGTGTCGTTTTATTGGGATTGGTTGAGAGACAAACACGTGACTGACGTATTGGTCTCTTGATCAATCACAAACATCAGACATTTTGATGCTTAACTATTGACATCAATGTCATGTGACAAGCGTAGATCAGGGCCTTGCAGTGCATTATAATTCGTAGGTAGTTCTATGTGGATTATAGTATCGATTCTGTCTATCGACAGTCATGGATACTATATAGTAATCAATGTATCAAGAAGTTTCTGCATATAAACGATTTATTTCTATTTCATGTATTATAATATGTTGTTTATATATTAAGGATACGATTTGAAAAAATGCTTATCCCTTCTATTGCTACTTTGCAACGTTATTTACATAAAATAAGACGTATAAGATATTGACGTTTTGAAGTTAGGAAACGGGTAAATTTAGCAAGCCCGTATATCGTATAAATCCCTTTTAGCTGCACATTGAAATGGATTATTTGTGTGAATCTTCCCAAGTAAACATAGAGTCCGCCAGACTCCTTGTTAAGCAATTTCCACAATGTAATGGCAGTACAGTAGAAAATACCACTAATTAAAATTAGCATTACTGTATTCATATTTCAACTTACGGATAAATGAGGTTATTCACAACAATAATAGTTAGATAAGACTAGGGAAACAGGTTAGCGATTTTAACGTATTAAAGGTTTCCTTTTTCATTTGTCTGCCAAAACATTAGAGCTAATAGTTGGAAAGGAGTAAAAATATCGTCAGCTATCTTAATTATTGGTTGATTACCACATAACGACATACTGAGACGAAGGAAGTTATCTTATC
The DNA here is from genome assembly GCA_947568825.1 of Sphinx pinastri. Taxonomy (NCBI): domain Eukaryota; kingdom Metazoa; phylum Arthropoda; class Insecta; order Lepidoptera; family Sphingidae; genus Sphinx; species Sphinx pinastri. Next base: position 7,519,867 of record OX387620.1, read on the forward strand.
ACCTCAAACTATTAGCCTTTCTCACGCCTTCACTCGCATGATGAATTTTATCCGCTACATTTGGGTAACACAGTTTACCAAAGTTTTCCAAAGTTACATACGAAATATAATTTTATCTAGAAGCGTCCAACCATTATGACGTTATTGAGCGGCAAACATTTTAACTTTTTCAATTATTATGGCACACATTGTTTACCAACCGTTTTGAGACTATTATGATTAAGGAAGAAGAAACTTATTTCTATGCACCATTTTTACCAGCCCATTATATCACTCAACGTGGGGTCGCCGCCACAATTACTTTTAAGGATGTTATAGTTATATATGTATATGGATTTAGCTGAGTTTTCACCCTTCCGCCTGCTAGATGTGTACTCCTCTAGGGATTCAGACCCAGGCAAATCGTATTAGAAAAAAACACAAACTGTTATAGGAAATAGACTTCTTAAGAATCAAAAAAATGTTTTTCACTTATGCAAATCACAATGCCGGCTGGAATATATTATTTTTAATCCAGTTGTTTGCTGGCGTTAACGTCATGTCCGGACAGAATTGTCATTCCGACACCAAAACAGAAATACATGATACAGATAGTACATCGTACCTATTTTCAGTTATTCATACGGAAAACTGTACTAAAAAGTGGCCACACAATATTTGTTACGTTATTGCTGAATTCGAAGAGTTCGCTTTTTAAGTAATTTTTGATTTCATGTTTTAAATATTATAATCTTCGGAAGTATAAACTCAATCGCGATGCTAGGATACGTTGGTAATCGAACAAAAAAAACATGGAAATGGATCTACGATTTGCTACGGTATCGCTTAACGTATGTATAAAAACATTTATTCGAATTGGCTGCCTTTACTTTCCCATCGGTTAAATATACATATGTTGTTTGTAATAAATAATCAGTTAATTAGCATAAATGATGCAAGCCATGTTCTCGTTACAAAAAAAAACATATTAAAGACTGTTAAACATGTTTCTGTATTATAATTGACAGACTGACGATGTCGTCTGACGAACTTAATATGAAGGATGTAGCACAAGATAAACATATCCCCAACTATCGTAGTAAATAACTTGCAAGTAGTTAAGCGTCTGACCTTTCTCGTTAAAAGTTTGTAAACAAGCCGTGCAAGACCATACGCCAAGGAGCAAAGTTCAGCTTCTAAAGTTCATTGAGGTTATTTGCCCAGAGCCTTTGCGTTTCCTTGATGGCCCGTAGCCGCGCTCAGGGAGCGCTGTATCCGAGGCGGCATTTACAGTTTACACGCGGAATGAAACCTCACACAAACTCCATCCCTCATTTCCTCCTACACTCGCCGCATTTGTAACTGTTTGTCGGTATTCCATATTCGAATGGGGAGTTGGTTTTTATTATACATGGAGATTAGCTGTTCATAGCACAGTAAACAATATGTTTTATATTAGGATATTTGTATAGGTGTGTATTACATCAAAAATAGCTTGTAGAGAAAACTTGTATGCTTTATTAGTATTCAAGTATAGAAAATTATAATCTCATGAAATATGCCTTGTTTCTAAGGCAAAAGCTAAATGAATACCAATTAATGTGACATTATTTTATTTAATAAATGATGTTGGTATTAAAGATAAGCTAAATATATATAATGTACTCACAATTAACACTGAGTTCAACAGTGGCGTCGAGCTGCTGCCCCTCGGGCATGGCGCGGTTCCACACTACGCAGCGGAAGGTGGCGCCGTCGTCCTCCTTCGTGGGGTTGAGCTTCAGGGTCGCCACCGTTGGCTCGGCGCGTGTCTTCGCGTGCGTCATTGTAGTTTCCAGAGGATACACTGAGCCGTCGCGATACCACCTGTTACCAATATCACTCTGGTTAAGATCAGTTTGCTTGCTATGAGCTTAACAATACATACACACTAAGGCCCTTATCCTATAGGGGCAGGCAGACTATTGTGTGCCACATGCTAAAATCTGGATACACCTCTACCGCTCCTGCGGCACTCACAAGCCTCCTCAGAAATTTACAATAAAATTATATAAGATCTGCTATGATCTTTACTACGGTTTCACACAAAATTTCTGAAGGGTATGTAAATAAATACGTGCAAAGTTTGGTAATATTTTAACACAAATATTTAAGGTTATTTATAAGGCTTCTAACCGTCTGGAAGAGATAATGGATCTTGCACGGAATCAAATACCCACGGTATTGTGATTCTAATAATATTTTGATGTATATTTTGTACAATACATATTTAATTACACATCTTCATCATCATTGAGCGTTGATTTAATAACGACAATTTGACACAATCCAATATAATATGGATGTCTCTCTTTACGATTTTAGATTGTACAAGGTTGATTTATATTATTTAATAATAATAATAATCTCTTTAGCTCATTAACCGGCTCTACATAAGGCAATATTGAGATCCTACGTGAAATTGATTAGCTCTATTTTGCAAGTTCAATGCCATTTTCTTGTTTTTCCTCGTTATTCAATCTAGACTATATTAAGCGACTCGCAATAGGTTCATTATTATTAAAAAAACTTTAAGGACGTTATACATATCATATTGAAAATAAAATGTTAATAACAATTTTATTGCTCATTAAATAGGTACACCTATGTCAACATTTCAGTACTAAGTTCGATTTTGGTTTTAATAATTTTGCTATCGTTCCATAACAAACACTAATATCAGTTTCGCGAAAGGCGCTGTTGTTTTGAAAATGTATGACCTGTTTTCTATAATAGAAAGCGCAAACAATCTACAAAGTAACCAATTCAATAACACCACACGCAATAGTATTGTATTCTGTCACAGCACCATTTTGATTAATCGTGACTTTCCCTTCAAGTCTAAGGCAGGAACCAATATAATAGCAAAAGACATTTAACAAAGACGTAAACAGGTATTTTCTTAATTTATTTCGCATTTACAGTCTCCACATAAAGATAGGCTCAACAAAACCGCGTATAGAGAATTATTCGAAAAAGAGATGTTCGTCAAATATATCTCACATATCGAATACAATATTCGTAAGAGCCCTAAAGCATTCTGGACCTTTGTCAAATCTAAGAAGCAGTCGCATTGTTACCCATCTGTTATTAAATGCGGAGAACGCATCTCGGAGGATGGAGTGGAAATTTGTAATTTGTTTGGTGATTATTTTCACTCAAATTTTCTTTCGTATTCTGATGCCGACAATTTTGTATCTACCAAGGACCACAACGATGTGTGTGTAGATTTACATTCTGTTGAAGTACGAGAACACGAAGTCTTTAGACTGTTAAAATTTATTGATTCTAATAAATCGGCGGGCCCTGACGGTATTCCTTCATCTTTTATCATTAAATGTGCTAAAGGTCTCTCTGTTCCTCTTACAATATTATATCGCAAGTCCCTTAATCTTGGCTCGGTACCCAACATATGGAAATCTGCCTTTATCACACCTATTCATAAAAAAGGAGCAAAAAATTGCGTTGAAAATTATAGGCCGATTTCGAAGCTTTGTTTATTTGCAAAAATTTTGGAGAAAATTGTTTATCAGCAACTATACAATGCTCTCAAACACAGTTTTGGCTATCATCAACATGGATTTCTAAAAGGGCGTTCTACCACATCAAATTTGTTACTATGTAGTGATTTTTTAACATACCACATGTCTCAATGCGGTCAGGTGGACGTTGTATACACGGATTATAGCAAGGCATTTGACCGTATTGATCACAAAATTCTACTGCACAAACTACTTTCTCTGGGAATAAGAGGTAACCTTTATAGATGGTTTTCATCATACGTTGAGAATAGGTGTCAAACTGTTGTTTTGAACGGCTTTTCTTCTAGAGCATCGTATATACCCTCGGGAGTTCCGCAGGGGTCCCTGCTGGGGCCGCTGCTGTTCATCATCTTTATTAATGATATATCTAATTGTTTTATTTATTCTAAAATACTTTTATATGCGGATGATATGAAAATTCTTTGCCCAATTACTTCAGCCGCAGATTCCCTTTGCCTCCAGGATGACCTTGATAGATTTGAAAATTATTGTCGCATCAACAAGCTAGATCTCAATCCTAGCAAATGTTATGTGTGTTCTTATACACGGAGGCATATTCCATTTCTCCACAATTATTACTTGTCAAATACCGTAGTATCCCGTGTAAACACCATAAGAGATCTCGGAATTACCTTCGATTCAAAGCTATTGTTTGATGCCCACGTTCAGTATATTGTTAATAAAGCCTCAAAGGCACTTGGTTTTATTCTGAGATTGTGCTCCGAATTTAATGACATCAAAACTTTCAAAATTCTCTATTGTTCATTTGTCCGCAGCCACCTCGAATATGCTTCGCAAGTGTGGAATCCAAAATATAATGTATACATTAATCAAATCGAAAAAGTACAAAGAAAGTTCCTAAGATATTTACAATATCGTTCAGGAAATTACTACAAGGACTATTTTACCCGATGTAAGACCTTTCATATTCTTCCATTGCATGAGCGTAGGCGGATAGCTGACCTAGCATATCTTTTCAATATCGTCAATTCTAGAGTCGACTGCCCTGAATTATTGAGTAAGATTGGGCTGCGAACACCTCATACTATAGTTAGAAAACCCAATCTCTTGCATGTTCCAGTCGTTAACTCAGTCTATCGGCAGAACACTTACTTAATTAGAGCGTGCAGATCGTTCAATAATGTTTCCTCTGACGTTGATGTTGATGTTTTTAACACTAACTGCACTAAATTTAAAAAAACTATGTGCAACGTATTTTTTGGCGTGCGTAATTTTTAGTTAAATACTTAGGCATCTAAAATTTTATGTTGGTTAGATCGCCGGCTATGCATTTGTTTATTTATACCGGATTTAATTGTGGAAACTTGTAATTGACCTTACTTTGTTTACATCTTTTATTATTTTAAATGTTAGTTGTAAGTTTTCCTAAAATAAATAAAATAAAAAAAATAAAAATAAAAATATATTTATGTTAGATCCCCTCATAATGGAATTTAAAATTTAAAGCGGAAGGTACTAAGTTTCTTGTTTCAAAAACTTTACCTTTCTTACCTTTGCCTGGTAACATTTTGGGGCAGGTAGAGCTCGCTTGATTTTCTTATTTATTAACAACCTTAACGTGTTGCTTTAAGCGCATCAATTATTCTTTACCAAGCATACGACTAACTATTTTTTATGGCATTGAATGACGAGACGAGCCTGCCGTTCGCCTGATGGTAAGCGATATGACCACCCATAAAGAGTAGCAACACCATCCAGCACCTTAAGTTACAAAGTACTGAGTGGAATTCCACTGCGCTCGCCATCCTGAGACATAAGATGTTAAGTCTCATTATGCCCAGTAGTTACACTGGCTACAATGTCCTTCAAACCGTAACACATGTGCATGCACATTGCTGCTTGGCGGTAGAAATAAACATTGCGGTAGTACCCACCCCAGACGGACTCTTACATATGAGAGACCTACCACCAGTCTTGTCAGTAACTTTGCCAAATTTATAATTTTAAAATAATAACGTTAAAAATAACGTAGCGATAATGTACACTGTAGATAAAGTATGCAATTAATGTTTTAATTTATAATTATTTTTGCAAACAAAAGATATATGTAACGAGTGCAATTAAATACTACTTGTATTTATTTTAAATCAACACACAAACACTTCCGAAGAAAGTTTTTTGGGTAAAGAGATATAAACTTACAGGAACAACAGTTCGGTAAGCTTCATACGAAGAAAATAACATGCTGAGGACGAGCAAATATCTACGTGACCCAAATTTAGACATGCCTTTAGATGTGTGGCAATAGTTTATTTAGCTTCTGGTAAGATGTATATAGAAATCTGTGGTGACAAATCTAAACGTTGTTAGATACTTATTATCAAACAGAAGTGAATAAAAATGTGTGTGCCAAATTTCATCCAAATGCGTTCAGCAGTTTTTTTACTTCCAACAAAAATCCAAACAATTGCACAAACTTTCACTTTTATAATATGAATAAAATAGGAAATAACCTACGATTTTAACCAAATATCCAGAACCGTTAAAAAAGATACGAATATTGATTTTCAATAATGTAGGCTTTATTTGAATATGGAAATGCTCACGCCTTTTATCCCCGAAGGGGTAGGCAGAGGCGCAACTAGTGCACCCACTTTTCGCCAAACGTATTCCGTCCCATGATGTGATAGGGGGCGAGCCTATCGCCATACCGGGCACAAATTCCAGACTCCGGGCTGATACTGAATAGAAAAATCCAATATCACTTTGCCCGACCCGGGGATCGAACCCGAGACCTCAGCCTTGCAGTCGTACCGTAATACAACTACGCCACCGAGGCAGTCAATTTTATTAAAATATGGAAATGTTTTAATAAAACGTAATCCTCCTAGCCAGTTCCGGCCACGGCGGCCAATCTCAACGGAGATCAGCCAGGTACGCAGGAGATATTATAGTGCACAAGTGTGTGCGCAATACACAGGTGCCTTCGCTATTCCTTCACTCTCATAGTCCAGTGAGACGGCAATCCGACATGACTGGGGAGAGATCAGGCGCAGGACCGACGGCTTTACGTGCTTTTTGAGGTACGGGGGTATCACACCGCCAACTTCCTGACTCCGAGCTGCGACTGAGTAATTTTTAAGATGGAAAAAACCCAGTCACAATAATTTTGGCTCGACCCGGGATTCGATCCCAGGACCTCAGCGCGCAAATCGTACTCGCAACGCGTACGCCATACAACTACGCCACCGAGGCAGTCTTTTAATAAGCCATGATACGATATAATGTATGGAATAAACCGCACATAAACACGTCATAACCGACGAGCAGATTAAACAAGTAAGCGATAAAGACAATAATATATCACAAAAATTTAATATTGAACTGGTATACAGTATAGACCATATAATATCCCCAAAGCTCGCAATGCCGTAATAATATGCTTTTATATTTAAACAATTGTTAGACCTAGGTATTCGACACGTCGCGGCGCACTTTAATATGTTGCTTTTTGCTAACAAAAGTATTGTACCGCGAACTGTAATTGTGACCCTCTGCTGGTACCTACCTATTAATAAAAGGGTTTTGTTCATAACAAAGCCACAACTTTTTCGCGGAACGGACGGTCCTAACGTCTACACTCGATGTTACGAACGTTAAGCGGCACTATCAATAAAAAGTTGAATTTAAATCATTACTCACATATTTGACATAGTAAATAACACATTGAACATAGTAAATATATATTCAACAATATAAGGTCAGAGAGTGTATAGTTCTGACCTTTGCTCCTTAACATTCAACAGGCATACCTATGATATATTCTCCCGAGTTATTCTGGCTCGAGTTACGTAGGTACTACGTACGCAGTAGACATGCCTTCCTCCGTGTTACACACGGCGTAACACAGAATTTCAGCTCGTCGCAGTTCGTAATTTACGCGTCTCCATGCATGCAGACGACAATTTAGGCAAAATTAGAAGTCTGCAGTATGACTTAAATTATATAAGTTGGTTTATATTATAAAAATATTTCATTATTTAAGCCCTTTAAATTCTTTATTTTAATTTTAGGCATCAGCACACGCAAATATAAGCATAACACCAAATTTAAAATACTGTATTGCAAAAAATCAATTAATATAATTTTTCCTGGACAATGCAAGAAAATACCGCAATACTGCTATTGGAAATTAATAAAAGAAATATCATGGAGCAGCTGGGTCTCGTAATTTCATATGTAAAAGAACGTACGTGATGCTTGATCTCTATGATAAATTATGATAGTTTACGTATCCGGGTCAGGTTTCAGTGCGGATGTATTCCGGTCAACTTTTTTGCAATGTGTGAGCACCTCATTTTCATTTTCACCAGGAATGATGTCGACTTTTTATGCAAACTATGGCACGGAAGGCGTTGACGACAGTACCATCGACCCAGTTGCCGTATTTTTAACCCCGACCAAGGCAGCAGGTATTAGAGCGAGACACTGCCTATTTCTTTGAAATTCATGTTGGCTTTCTTAATTAAAATCGATTTTATCGACATCTACATATGTTTCGTGTCTGATTATATTAAAATATTCTCGAAGCACGCTGAAAGAATAACAAGTGTCAACTACACCCCGGCGGTTTATTGCGATTACATTTAATTGTGGTACGTTGTAGTAATTATAACTGTCAGTGTTCATCGTGCTTACGAGGTTCCAATCGTTTGGCTTTTATATCTTGTCCCATATATTATAAAGTGCGGTCATTTCGTCGACCGCTCTCCCGTATGGTGTCGTATCCTTTAGCTTCCGTCCTGCTCTAATTGAATCCGAGTTACGGCCTACGAGAAATTAATCACCGCATTTATCAGTGTTTTATCTTTCCTGCATGCGGTTTTGAAAGTGGTAGTTAGACCCTGTAAATATCATTTAGATTTTGGGTTTCCACAAAAGAAAGGATCGGTCTGCGAAATTATATTCACGACCGTAATAGGATTTTCACGAATTGTGATAATAATTATTGTAGGATAACAAGATTCGAATAACAAAAAAGAAAGGAAAAGAGGTCAAATATTATACTTAGGTTATTATTATATAAAAACAAAGTACGTATTACGTAATAAAGTACGATTTGGAGGTAACTTTTGGATCACGGTTAGAATCGAATAATGTCTAAACTAGAAGACATAGCGATTAAGCGAAATACAAGATAGTCAGTCAGATGCAAAATTATGACTCTTGGCTTCTGACGATATTTTCGTGAAAAAGTCTTTAAGAGAGTTCTGAAATAGTTATAACTGGTGCCTGAGAGCAAAACCAAACATTCATAATTTGAAGTTAGTACTGACTTGATAGTCGGCTCTGGGGAGCCGCCAGAGCTCGAGCAGGAGAGGTTGAGTTCTCGTTCCTCTTGTGACTGTGCGTGCGAGCCGGGCGTGAGGATGGGCGCGCGCGGCTGCGTCAGCACCGTCAGCGAGTGCCCCTGCGAGTGCAGCGTGCGCCCCGACCCGCCCGCCTTCACGCGGCACTCGAACCGACCATTATCCCTCTCGTACGACACATTCGCCACCAGCAAGTCATAACGCCCCTCTGACGGTGCATATGTTATTCTGAAATAAATATAGTAGCATTATATATTGTAAAGAACGAAAGCCGTTGTAATATTTTATCACTAGTCTGATACGTACTAACACGAGTAATCTTTTTACGTTCCATTCATGCTAACTATCGGATTACAATGTAATATGAACAGAGAGTAATTTGCTATGTTAATCAATCAATAGTCAAGATACAGGAGTAAAAGTTTAATGACAAAGCAACACACCTTATTTCTATATTCATATTTAAAAAATGATTATTTCCAAAGTAGCCTGGAATTTTACTTTTTCTATATCTTTGTACCAACAAATCTCCAAAACGGCAGCACTTATTTTGATGGTACTTTCACTGAGAGATAGCTGACTTTCTAAGGAGTAACGTATGCTATTTTCCACTATGAAAATGTTTAGTTTGCTAGCATAAAAGCTTTAAAATTAGGGACTAATCCTATTTTAAAGAGAGTTTTACTGGCACTTAGCTTATGGCCGGTCGGTGACATAGCTTTTGATCCGGAAAATGCAAGGTTACTATGGGATATTTATCACGAGAAAAGCTTTCACGCGAGCTTATCTGCGAGTAAAAGCTATTGTGTAATAAATAAAGAACCGTACATATGATACAACTGAATACATCAGCCTAAAGCAGCCGTGAGCTTAGCAAACAGGTATAGTTATGTAACGTATCTCCAGCCAGAAAATAGATAACCAATTTCATTTCTTTTTAATATTCAATTATATCAAGCCACAGTCTATAACGTTACAAAAACATCTTCAACACACTGACTAATATTTTAGGAAAATAAATGAGATGTTGCGTCTCTGCTTCCTATCGATTCGATAAGCCAGACGCGATATTACTTTTGTAATACTGTTTTTTCATGTTCTATTAATATCTCACTGTTGGTTACCAGGCCTTATTTTCCACAATAGCATGTGAGTTTGACCATAATCCACCACAACGACCCTATCCAAGTTGGAGATTGGCCACAGCCAACTCTGCTAGATGATGCTAATTTAGATCAATAAGGTAATGAAGAGACCATTAAAGACGTGAAGAATATTAAGTCGTGTATAAATTTTTTGCACGGCACGCATTCTGTTTACAAGTAACTATTAGTACATGTTTTAAGGTCAATGTAGACCGGCACGTATATGCCCGCGAATTTTCCTACTGATATTTAAATTTCTCCCATATGCAATTTACATAGATTTTAAAATAGCATGCTCGCTCGCGATGTCGCAAGTAATGTGCGCGACCACACGCCGTCGCTTGCTGTAGTTAATAATTTAATTATATCTTCTATGTTAAAGATATAAGAGGAGGTAAGGACGCGTTCCCCACTTTCGAATGAAATAACAGTTAGGCGCGAAAAAGCTTTACACAAACAATAATTGATGAAAAATATAAGTAACCGTGCGATTGTAGATACCGTTTATATAATTGCATACAAAGACGGAAATTATTTATAATACACTTTAAATGTGGCGACAGTCACTGCGTCAAAGTGCTACCAGCACTGAAACTATGGAAGCAGAATTACCATATCATTTACATTATGTATTTCAAAAAACTATAACATTATAGCGGTTTCATTTTATCACAAGTCTTACAAAGTTTTCTCGTACCGCGATTGTTGCAGAAGATTAACTATTTCCCATTTCCGTGAGTGACTCATTTTCATTTAGATTACTCGATATCTGATTAATGACACGACAATAAAACAAAGAAAATAAAACAAAAATAACAACTTACTGATAGTTTGTTTCTAAAGGAATGTTGCCTATCGCAACGTTCTCGTGTCCGCTGGCGGTGCTGCGGACCCAGTAGTAGGTGAGGGGCTCTCCGGCGAGGGGCTCCAGCGCGAACCGACACTGCATAGTGACATCGTCGCCCTCCCGCGCGTCGTGTTGCTCGTCGTCTGCGCACTCCAGCCATCCCACTGTAACAACACCACACATCTCTCAAATAACGTCCAAAATAAATAAACTTTATTAAATAGTTTGTTAATTTTTTTTCGCCATCTTCGCTTGCCTGAAGACAAGGCTCGTCGCGTCGGTTGAATTTCGATTGTTATGTACCTTTATTTTTGGAACGAAGTTCCTTATCGCGCGTTGTGAAAGGGGGCTGGACGGAAAGTTGTCACGACACTTTTTTCTATTATCTTACTAATATGAACCTTAAATACAATGCTTAGAAGCTATAATTCTTGAAACGAGTATATTTTTATTTATTTTATTTATTAAAGTCATTAAAACCATTTCTTACTAATCTAATATGAACCTTAATTACATTGCGTAGAAGCTATTTTCCCAGCGTTGGCACGGCACGAGTACAAAAGAATCGAACGTAACATTCTTTTTTCAAATTTTGTTGATTTATTCTACTTTGGTTACTGACATTTATCAATAACAAGACTAAACGTGCTTTGCTCGCGTTTAAAAATCTACTTTATGTGGTAAGCGTAAGATCGAATTTGTGTTTAGTCAATCAAAATTTGTGATAAAAATGCTATGCAATAGCTTTACCGCGGTAGTCTCCGAGTGCCACACGTATTTATTTGTTTTTTTCTCTAGAAACTTATGTATTGGAACGGAAATAGGAAAATATTTATATATTTATATATATACACACTCTGTTATATAAATAAAATTTTATTACAATTCCTTCACTAATTAATCGAAATTAATCGAAAGGAACTTCGTTCCATCTGTGTGTCCCTTGACACTTCTCATTGCTTTTTTTTCCACATTTTAAACAGATTTTTCAACTACGTCTACAGTTTTGATTTTAGTTAATATGCGATATTATAATATGAAGGCGGTGTTCCAACGACAGGAGTTAGGCTTTCTTAGACTATGAGCACTGTTTCTAGATACTAAGTAATATGTGGAGACATTGTAATGGAACTCCCAGTTCCAACTCAATCTAGATTCTACAATGGTTAATTTAAGTCTCATCACAGGCGTTGATTCATTATTTACTTACTTGACCTTCTTGTGCATGTATAAAATATCAACATTAAGATCGATTCAATTCCTTGTAGTATTGGGACATTGGAACAAACGGAATGAGGGGCATGAATTTATTGACTGGTGTTTAGGTTTTGCAAAATGCTAAGTATTATACAAGTGTAAAAGAAGGAAATTGATATTCAAACAGCTTTCTTTTAAGTGAAATTATTAGTATGAGATATCCTGAAAACGCCATTGACGTAAAAAACTAAATCAGCGCTTCTTACATGTAAACCATCTACCTCGACGTTCACTTTCTACTTAGCCCGTATGATCTGCATCATTACCCTTTTCCGACACATTATGCTTAGAAAATGTTCGCTCAATATACACTGTACATCATCTTAAACATTATGTGGAAGTTTATCCTCTACGTCAACTGTAGAGATTGATGTTATCTTTATCAACCTCATTAGATATACCAGAAGCTATCTCTTCCACGGCACGCGGAGTCATCTAAAGGCCGGCTTTAGGGTTGCCGAATCAATACTTGTATAGGCAATATGGAGTCCGCTCAATTGGATTGACACCTACGTCATTGTCCCTACATGACGCACATGCTAGATGTGTATATTTCAGTCATCAATATCTTAGCCAAATGAACTAAGTAAAACCTTTGAACCATAAAAGCAATGGCATGTATTATAACATAAAATATTTACCTATAAAATTTTAAGTTTTAAATATAAAATTTTAATCAATCTTATCAAACGTAATGCATATCTGCAATCTACATGCTATTTAAATGAATAACGCTATTCCATTACGCCGTGTTTTTGATGTGATTACACTTTGTTCCAACGGCCGAAACGACCGTTACAAAGTGGGCTAGTTTACGTGGCAACCATAGCGCGGCACAGGCGGCGAAGCAACGGCACCGGCGCGGCGCCCGCGCAAGTCGCGGTGAGGCGGGTGCTCGGGCGCGGACGCGGTCAATGACACGAGGTCGCGTGCGCAGCCTGCCAACGGTGACGCCACGGCCTCCAGGATCCTCACACCCACAATGTCCCCATTATGATAATTTAATATCAATGTCATTGCCGATGTTATCAATACACTATAGACTAGTGATATATAATTTTACAAGTGTACAAATGAGATTTTTTTTATGGCTTTGAATGACGAGACGAGCATGCCGTTCGCCTGATGGTAAGCGATACCACCACCCATAAACAGTAGCAACACCATCCAGCACCTTGAGTTACAAAGTACTGTGTGCGATTCCAATCTGCATGTCTGTTAAACGTTCCCACGAGTAATATAAGTAAACGTTGAAATGTTTATGGAAATCAATATGGAATACGATATGGAAAAATGAATAAAATAGGTTCAAGATGTAAAAAAACAAAATATGGTTTTGTAATTGGAGGGGACATTGCGTAACATACTAAATTAATAAGTTATATAACCACCGCAAAGCTAGGTTATGCCAACAAAGTAATAAAATATTTAATTGGTTTTAAGTAATAGTGAAGATAATTGTAATTTCTCGGGAAGACCAATGAACCTATGTAACAAAATGAATTGCGTTATTTTACGTTATGTTCAATACGGAGAAAAAAGAGTTTAAGAATGGTGTAACTCGAGCCAAAGTTTTAAGTTCATCCTTCTTGAATTCATAAATGTAAAGTTTAATCACTGTGCGGAATTATGTTTTGAGAGTTATTAGTAATAAAGTAATAACTTATTACTTGTACGAAAAACGTATTAAAGAATTATATCTTACGATGTCTTGGGATTTTTATGTGTAGACCGCTAAATCAATTCTGTTAAAATTTTACATAACATGGAACCCATACATATTGGGAGTTTAGATTACTTTGAATTCGGGGTAAATGCCGGGTTCCCAGAGGAATGAGGATCATCGATAAATTTTGGCTTCAATTTCGTGTTTACTAATTTTAAAACTGTTAACTTACTAAAAAACCAACGAGGTAAAATTGAATGCTTCGTAATCAAAATTCCGACGTAAATTAAAGCATGAAGTTGATTTGATATGGCTGAGTAAGGGATTTTAAATATAAATTTTACGACTAAAATATTTCTGATTGGTTCAGTCATACCGAAGATGTTTCAACTTGATCTTTTTTCATTTATAATATTACTAGGGTTTGCCCGCGGCTCCGCCCGCCTTAAAAAGTTTTTCCGGGATAAAAGTCCCGCTTTATAAGAATGTTTATTTTTAAACCAAATTTTGTCTCCAAAAAAAATCCATTTTCCTAGATGTAGACGCTTTAAATGTTATTCCCGTATCTTACTAACTAAGCCAACCCAACAAGAGATGTATAGTTTATGCTAGACCACATACTGCACCGCAAATAGATGTTCGGTTGGTTTTGTACCTACACATTTCTACAAGGCCAGGTTTTAAAGTATTATAGAAGTGTTTTTTTAATTAATAATGCTTTACAAGCAAATTCTACTTATTGAAACAGGTTTTCCAGTAGACTTATTATTAATATTAGTTCTCCTTACCATACGCGAGGCCTTTTATAATATATTGAAATACAAATGTAATGTTTGTTTTTCAAATATATAAACTATGAGGGAAAACCTTCAGGAAAGGATTTCTTTGGCTCCTTCAATATTATTTTTTTCATTAACATATGACACACGGACAAAATATATAATAACAAATATATAAAAATAAATAATATGTTGATACTTGTTATCAATCAATACACGTCACGACTCACGTACCTATATGATCGACGGAAAAGAAATAGAACATTTGCGACACTGGTGTCATGCCAGCGCTACGAGTACAAGCGGTCACCCAGAAACATTGACAAACGACAACCATCACATGGCCGAAAGAATTCCATTCCATAAAACAAATCGAATACGCCAGTCCAACTTTGTTTTGCAATATTTTACCCAATTTGTCTCATACTATTTTATCGATACATATTTTTGTCTATGAACATTAATATTTTTAATATTAATGTTCTACATTATCTATACTAATATTATAAAGCTGAAGAGTTTGTTTGTTTGTTTGAACGCGCTAATCTCAGGAACTACTGGAATTTTTTCACTGATAGGAAGCTACATTACTCCTGAGTGCTATAAGCTACTTTTTATCCCGGAAAAACTTTTCCACGCGGGCGGAGCTGCGCAATGCTAGTGTCGAATAAAGAAGTTAATTAACATCTGTTTCAAATATCACGAGGAGCGCAATACGTTCAGCGCCGCGCCGAGGGGCGGCCAAAACGCAGTATGCACTACGCACGCTGACGCCGCGTCGCGCTGATCGTCGGCGCGCAGACACGGTGACACGCCGCGATGTGCAGTTGGCCGTGTGTAAAGAGCAGATCCAATGAACAACTTACATAGCGATACTCAAATCCAACTGTGTGACCATGTAGATATTTCAGTCCCTAAAGTTTTCATAATTTCGAAATCCGTTAATTTCAGACTTTTACTTGAACACTAAGGCTCTTTTCAATGTCTGGTATTTATGCGGCGTAACAACTATGTGTGTCATATTTTATTATCCACTTGAACACACGTGTTTCCCATTGTTAATGGTGAGTTTGAGTAACACAAGCGGGAAGTGCGGGGCGGTGGCCGGTGGGAGGTGGGGCGGCGCGGCGGGCGACGACGGCTCAGGCTGTAAGACGAGAGCGTGAGAGCATGCGGGCGCCCGATGTGCCTTGGTGCTCTGTGCGTGTTTACCAAATCCTGCCATTGTTTAACGCGTTTAACAAAGAAAATCATAATCACATTCGTTTCTGCTCTATTATATTGTATTTTATTGCGTTTCATATATTATATGTTTAAAATAGATTTACTTCAAACTTTTACCAATTAGACTACGGTAGATATCTGTAATTAAAATAGTTTTTGGGAGCCGATTATCTCGAAAATCAATTTTAAAAAATAGCACATAACCAAAAATAGAATGCAGCAATTTATAATATAGATTGTTAGTATGAAGCTTACGAAGGTGGGTCTCGAGGACAAACGGTTCCGCGTACATAACGGTCGTCACAGTTCCCAGATGTACCCACCTACTTGCCACTTGCGTGCGAGCTCGCTTTGAGCTAATGTGGTTACGCTCAAACTTACATTTTAAATACTAAAATATTTCCACCCGTGTGTTGAATGTACAATTGGACACGTTCTCTTTTTAATTTGAAATAAACGTGTCTGGCAGTGCACCGCTGCACTCAACTGTCCTATTATTCAATAGCCCGAATGTAGCGTTCACTTTGCTGTTTTTCAGACAGTGGACACGAAAAACGTTTCATTCTTTTGTTGTTAGTAAACAATATGTACACGTGAACAATATTTCTGAAACAATATTATGTTAGAATTGAACGTGTGCCTTCGGTTGGTTGCTTAAATCGGTCAACGATTTACTTGGTTCTAGCGTTACTTAACATAATATCATACGTTGAAATTCGTGTGACGATGTTATTGTGCTAAACTTTACTTGTTTTTGTGTGTGTGAACTGTGGTGTGCTAAATAGGATTTAACCATAGCAATACAATCAACGTGCATGAGTTACGTTATGGGTATTGCAATTTCAACGCTTGCATGATAAACTGAGCAGTGCGAAGTGAACACAGAGCTATTTCGTTTGCAGTAAGCAGTAGTTGTTGGAAAACTACAAACGGGAACTTGTGTGCGTAATTAATGAATATTATTTTTTAAATATCTTTTAATATAATTATACTTATAATAAAAAAAAATATGCATTTAAATCACGAAATCACAATTTAATGAGTGATGAAATTTAATTAATTTAAATTCAATTGAGTTATCAATTGAAACAGGTGTTCATGAAATTTTACCAATTTGCTTAATAGCACTGTCCACTGTAAAAGGAACTCACTTCACTACATTATTCCAATATGAAAGGACACTGTTAATTATTATATTTTTAATTATGTAGCTACATAATATATTCCACTACAATAATTACCAACGAATGTGCCAGTAATATATTAAATGGTTTATAATGCAATAAACATTTATAAATGACTCGAATAAAAATAATAAATAACCACGTTTGGGCTTAGCGTGACGACTTCTGAATTCTACTAGAACATGCAATACTTTTACAACTCACTTTTTGTAGTGAAGTATTTGTTTATGTTTTTCTTATGTACGATGTAACAAATAGAAAAGTTAGGTAACGTAGAAGTTTCTAACTGAGCAAAAGTTTCCAATACGTGCCAAGTGCCTACCAATTGGGTACAACTTGACACCCCACACTTGACTTTTTCACGATAATGTCCTAGTTCTTACCAATTATTTAGCACATACGTTTAGTATACAGGGTGTGGGGGACCTCGTCACTGTTTAAATAAATAAAAACAAATCAAAGTATATTTGCAGTCTGTTTTTGTGACACTACTCATGGATAAACGTGCTATCAAGCGTTACCTACAATTTGTGTGTCGTAGGTCGTGTTTGCCGTAAAAAAAAGAAACTACTTTTTGTTCATTTTGTTTGAGCTTTGAGCTATTGTGGTGTAAAAAAAATGTACTGGGACCTGAGTTCCAAGTTGATAAATAATACGCATACGCATACTCACGCCTTTTATCCCCGGAGGGCTAGGCAGAGGCGCAACAAGTGCACCCACTTTTCGCGGTGCGTATTCCGTCCCATGATGTGATAGAGGGCGAGACTATCGCCATATCGGGCACAAATTCCAGACTCCGAACTGACACTGATTAGAAAAATCCAATATCACTTTGCCCGACCTGGGGATCGAACCAGAGACCTCAGCATTGCAGTCGTACCGTAATACAACTACGCCACCGAGGCAGTCATAAATAATAAATCCATCTTATAATAATTCTTAAACTATGATACTTTTACGGAATACATTTTTTATTTATTTGAAGTCATGAGGGCCACTACGCGCTGGTAACGGATTATCAACTCTTTACGCCACACTCTGTATATACGTTCATAACCGAACGCATTTTATATAAGGATCGTAATACGTACGTCATAGGGCGCTAGTAAAAATAAAGAAATTTAAAAATATAATGTTATTTAAAATTACGTACTAACGTGTAAATGAGGCCGACAATTTATTTGTTTATTAATTTGCGTGTGTAACTAATCTGACAATTCATATCTTCTACTTGTTAATTATACGCAAATATTAAAAAAGTATTCCGGTGGAATACAAAGAGCCTAACATTGTTTTTCGTAATGTCCTTATCAAACGCAACAATTAGTGTTAAATTCCCAAACTACTCACGTATTGTGGAAACCACCGCTTAGAAACAAACTTACAACAACTTTAATCGCTGATAGCGGCAATAAATGGGTTCCCTAAAGGTAAAATGTTGACGTCATTGTTTATCTGTACACGTAATTTGGTAATCGTAGAATACTTTACTAATTAAGGACAGTCAAGAATATTATAATTTTTTGTACGTACGCAGACGCATACTCAGGCCTTTTATCCCCGAAGGGGTAGACAGCGGCGCAACTAGTGCATGCACTTTTCGCCGTGTGAATTCCGTCCCATGATGTGATAGGGGGCGAGCCTATCGCCATATCGGGCACAAATTCCAGACTCCGGGCTGATACTGAGTAGAAAAACCCAATATCACTTTGCCCGACCCGGGGGTCGAACAACCGAACACGAGACCTCAGCATTGCAGTCGTAAATTTTATGTACGTAAGAATAAAACTAAGTTTACTGGCAAATAGACCTCTCAGCAAACACAATCGGACCTGACCGAATTTCGATTGCAAAAATCAACGTAGGAAACGAAGCACTGTATACACGAACCATATCCGACAGAGGAAATATTATTGTAAAAGCTCGTCCATTTTTACGTTTTTTTTTTTTCATTTATAGAGATTTATAATTCTTGTCTAGATCGTCACAATACTACAAAATGAATTGCAACGAAATCAGATCGCATACAATTTACAATGAGTATCAGGTAAGGCACCTTTTACTTACCTGACGTACCAAATTTTTTTTTCCATATCGGCCTTTTGTCAATTAGAATCTACCTGATCATGATGAATAGATTCGTAAATATTGTTCAGAAAGGGACGTAAAATATCCAAGTGGTCGCTGAACTTATTGTTAAATAGAGTAGTTACTATTATTAGTAATGGTTCTCAGGGGTGGGAACAGATAAGTAAAACTTATACAAACGCTATCATACTAGTCAGGATTTTTCAGAGTGTTAAGTACCGATAAATTAACTGTCAAGCGGCCTATGAAGAGGCAATAATATGATGTTTATCACATAGGAAAAAGAAACATAAGTAACTCTCACAATATGCTTTACAGATGCTTGACATTTTTTTTAAGATAAAGCAAATAGGTGTCGTGTAGTGTTTTTAAAATTAGTAGCGTAGTAGCACCAATTGAAATAACTGCGGATTTGAATAGAGCTTTGATAAACGGACTTAAAATATGTCGTGTGCATTGTGCATAACATACATTTCATAGCGCAATGTTATTTCGATATGAAATTCAAGTCAACATTGTGATAAATAATATAATTTCATGGTTGTCTGTAAGAGATTGCCTCGAGCGATAAGACCGCCAATTGTACCACCTCTCTGCCTTTATTATGTGAAATACTATATAATGTTGTGATTTAGAATAAAGTTATAAATAAATAAATCAATTTAGGTGCACTTTTAAGCACTAAAGACAAAAGAGATAATTGGTTTCTTATAGATCCTACATAACATAATATTTTGTTTCAGTGAATAATTACATGTGTTTTAATAATTGTGTTATTTAATGTGCTTTAACTTAATGACATGAAACAGATCCTTTATAGTTTATCCCACCAAAAACATTTTCATGTAAAATGTTCCCAAGAACGAAAAGAAATAAACGGCCAAGCTACATATTTTGACTATGGTGTAGAGTTTCTGAAGTTAGGGCTTGTAGAGTTAGAAGCTTGGCTCTACATCACATCTGATAACTTTTTCACAGTGCGAGCCATATTAGGATCTCGTCTTGGCAACATTTTACATGAAAATGTTTTTGGTGGGATCTCACTTCTTTTTTTATAAGATGCTTTTTTATTTTTTTAAAAACCTGAAAGACGTATTTTTTAATTTGTAATAAGAAGCCTGTGTACTTGTATAATTTTCAGATCTCAAGCAAGAAATCAAGCTTGTATGGGAAAACCCATGCAAACATCCATTCCCTATTTAAAGGGGGGAGGTTATTTACTAAAAAATATGAAATATATCATCTTGATATATATAAATTTTCAGACATCTAGCATCAAAATTTGCGGTAGTTTCATACAAACTTCCATCCCTTAGTTTAAGGGGTTGGGTGGTAAAAGTTTCAAGTTTTAAAATGTTATTGTTGTTTATGTGCTAATACCAGCCATATATATCAAATTTCAGCTTTCTAGTTCAGGAAGTACCCTAAGAATTTTGATGATCATCTATGAGTGAGTGAGTCAGTGACGAAAACGGGGTTTATTAGATGTCACCAAAATCTACAGTATAAGAGCTATGTAATTGAAATTTTATATGTTTAATAAGTCCACTATTGACATCATATCCCGGTAATTTTGTTTGTCTGGTATTATTCAAACCAAAGTTATGAGGGTACAAAAAACAACGAAGCGCTTCGAGAAAAGGAGCTCAGCTCGTCTTGGCGCGCGTATACCGTGCCCCCAGATATACATCTTCAAAAAACATACGTGCATTACAACATATTAGTTTGAGGTGCAGCGAGGCCATTATGAAGCAATTAATTTAACTCTCGTATAGCACTGTGATATTGCATGACAAAGTTAAGCTGTTAAATACTGCATGATTATTGGGTAGTAAATCGCCACCCGGATTAATAAATAAGTAATGCATTTGTGGTCAATTGTGATGGAAACCAATAAATGGGTAACGTCATGACCCGATGACGTTACCCATTTATTGGTTTAAATTTGTGAGACTGGATTTTATTTGTAATTTAGCGTAGGTATTATCTGTATATTTCGTATCGTAAATTAATTACCAAAATATGTATTTCAGTAAAGTGATATATGTATATAATTTTACACAAACTGAAATCACAGGCGTCTGGCTGTTAAACTTGTATTATTTGCACTACAAAGACAAGAATTGTATGCAATAATAATCTCTTGTCAAAGTATAACATCAGTCACATTCTGCTTGCGATTCTTAACATTTGGTTCGATTTTGCACATTCTTCGTTGATTTCTCGGGACAAAGAATAACTTATAGCTTTGAAGAACTAAGCTTTAGTTTATTATTAATGTAAAAAAGTTTGCGAGTTTAAAGAAACCAACTAGCTTTATAATACTGCATCGGTATAAGCATTTATGGGTTACTAGCTTTCGCCCGCGGCTTCGCCCGCACGAAAGAGTTTTTTCTGGATAAAAGTCCCGATATACATTTTCCCGGGATAAAAAGTAGCCCAAAACCTGCCCAGGGTCATATCCCGGGAAATATAAAGCGGGACTTTTATCCCGGAAAAACTCATTCACGCAGGCGGAGCCGCGGGCAACAGCTAGTATATTATATATGTCGGATGGTCGGGTAATTTGAAATAATAATCTTGAAGAAAACAAGTCGAAATGTCAAACTATTGGTGGAAGTGACAGTTGAGAGTATAAATAGGGCGCCTCGGCATTTGAAGCGTCAGTCTTAGAACAGTCGTAGTGCAGTCTTAGTGCAGTCTTAGTCCACTCGTTGTTGAATTCAATTGAGTGTTCAACTAGATATAATCATAACGTTACTATGCTAGTTCAGTGTTAGTTAACTGTTAAAGTCGTTACTATGTTAGTTTTGGGTTAGCTCTCAACGTAGTGTCAAGTGGGTTTCTAATACATCCTGACATAGGGATTGTCCTCTGAACATGTGAACATGTAATGAACGAGTAATAAAACAGTCATGAGTTAAAGAGATAGCGTTTTAATGACTATTGCGAAGTATTAGCTACGCATTAACGGCCACCGTGTTACCAGCTTCCGACATATAAATACAGATTGTCACAAAATGTTTGCAGTCAACGAATATCTACCTCTTAGAATGAATGAATGATTGAAACACTTTATTGTACAACACCTTCGATCGAATATATTATTACATTATAAGAAATATAATCAGCTGAAGAATTTACTTTTAAATTGAATTTTCTCTTAGATAATGATTCTTTATGTTTACGCGAATGTTAAGACATTGAAATTAAACTATTATAACGGATTTTATCGCGGTTTTTTATTTATTTTTTCTCCCGATGTTTCGAAGGCTTTGCAGAATACACACAATATAACTTTAGAAAAGTCAGAGGTGCGTGCCCTTGGGTTTTGAACCTGCGGTCGTACGTCTCGGCAGACCGTTCCAATCCCAACTTGGCTTTCGCCGCTAACTAACGATAATAATAATAAATAAAACGCTATTAAGGCATGGAACTCTTGGTGCGCACGTCGTGTACTTGGCTGATTTTGTTCATGTTTATCAAACTAATGTTATAAAAATCCAGGAAAAAGAACAAACGAAATTTATTTCCGATAAGCACTCTGTTGAATTTTTTCTGGTTCTGGAGATCTATTTCCAGAAGGCGTATAAAAAAATAGCATATTACCAAAGGCGAATATCCATCTCGTGAGCATTAAATGTTTAAGTTTTGGAATAGCATGTGATGTGTGAAGGAATAATGCTGCTCTAGGAAAAGTCCACCAAGAGAATCACTTCATTATTCCATATCCATATCCTCGAGTGGCGCAACTCTGGTGGAAAAGTGCTAACGGCAAAATGTCGCACAGTTTGACAGGTTCGCTATGCATCCTCGCATATCTGGTGGAAACGGACTACTAACGAAGGTCGAGATGTATGCATCTCTATCCTAGCTATCCGTTCGGTAAACGACCTCACAAATACACATAGAACGACATAGCAATCTAAGTTTTAGTTTATTCAAAACTTAAAACATAAAACAGATGTCTGCTTTATTAACCCTGCTTAAATTAATGAGTTTTATGTTAATTTGAAACTTTTGGAGCGGGTGTGAGATGCCGGGCGGAGGAACGCAGAGGCGCGGGGCATGAGCTACAGCGAACTTGTGCCCCGGATGTGTATGACGGTGTGAGGAGAGCGCCACATGTTTACTTTTTACAAGCCAAGCACCCTTCGTTCCGCGCACATGTCGAGAACTGAACGCAAAAAAATGATCACGGATATCGCACCCGTTGCCGGCGTGGCTGCAACATCACTCGAATCAACGCTTCAAATATTTTTATCTAAGTCTGTCTTTCATAAATTGACTACGTTGTCTAAGATTTTAAAATGCATTATTTAAAATATTAAAAACTTTTTCGATATGCATATACATATTTTAGTAGATTTTAGTTATAAAAAGTTATCTTTAATATATTGTGACATAAATTAATATATTTTATTATTTTCGCTCTCTAATTTATTTTAGTTAAAGAATTAATGAATCGTGAAATTACTGTCCTGCCTTGCGTTATTGAATGTCAAAGAATTATTTCAATGATTTACGGTTTTCCTGCCTCATATTTTACATACAAATTAATGGCTACAGCAATTTCCCAATTTTATTGCAAAAAGTTTTAGTACAGCTACTCTACGTAAATTTTAGTGAAAATAAATACGTATTTATTATTGTAAATTAATTATTTTTTATTAGTTGAGGGTTAGCGTTAAGGAGGCAACCGGTTGTCTGCAACATGCTTGAAAACAGTGTGTAGCGCCGTCTCTAATTTGGAGCTGAATAAGAGCAGGTGCAAGAAGGCAGCAAATTAGTAACTAATTTTAGTCATTCATTTACTTTATAAGTATATTTTTGTTAACTACCTCTTTTCAACTAACGATGTTTCGTGACTGTGAGTGAATTGAACGTTATTAAATACGTTCAATTACTGGTGCAATTAACTTTCTCGTCTGTAAAGTGCGAGTTATTAAGAGTGATATTATCAGGAATAATTATTCAAGGTCAGATACAGGTAATTATTAGATAACTATCTCAATGCGTAGTGAATAAATAATTGAAATTAGTACGACTAATCATCTTTAAATGATTAAAAAAAATCTTTAGAAGACATTTACTTCCAAACAGGCTTCAGAAATGTAGAATGGTATAATTTGAGATTTCGTAGTTACAAACTTGATTGATACGGTCCAAATCCATGTCTAATCTGATTAATGACCCAAAGGTTCCATCTGCAAATTGCTTTTGTACGACCTTAATGTAACAACTACTTGCTTACTTACTAGGTCTAACGCAAGCGGCTTTACGATTTTATGACATGTTAATTTTTTGGTCAATTAATTTATCAAAACATTAATTTTGTAATCGCTGGATTTTTTTTGGGGCCGCCAAGATGAGAACTGAACACGAAAGGCTGTTCCTGCAAATTAGCTACGAATGGTATTTACTCGCTAATTACTTTTAACCGGCACATCATTTTATAATCAAGTGAATATGCTTGAATATTTATAAATTGCACAATCATGACAAAGCAGCAAACAAATCGAGACAAATAGGTAGTTGCACAACGTCGTACGTAACTCATGCGTTTATACCAATATTTTCGTCTCATATGGTCGAAGTTTCTTTCATTTTCAGAATATCAAATATGTATTGCACCAACCAGTATCGACCAAGGAAAGTGCCAGTCTCATTTCAAAAGTTTGAAATAAAATAGCCTTGAAATATATTCATTTAATGTCCAAATCGATTTATTTGGCTAATAACTTTGTTCATTAGATTGGTGCCTTACTGGAAACTTGTACGTCAAATTTCATTTATAACTATTATTATAACGACCGTTGTATTAATGGGTTCACTTCCATTGTGGAATCATTCATATTCGAAACGCGAACTAATGGATTACATAAAAATTCTAAAGAAATCGTATACTTGGAAAGCATAGACTGGTCGGTACATAGACGCCATGTTGCATTGCGATGTTATAGTGGGAGAGAGACAAAAATATAGGTAAAGAGGGAGACGGCAAAGACCGGCCGAGCAGGTAAGCGCGGGCGGCGACAGTATACGTGCACCGAAATCACGAAGCCAGATGCAACGGCTGTCTGTTCGGTCGCCGCGCTGTCAAGGTACTGCCTTACTATACATAGCTGTATGTAGACATTTTAAAAAGTTGTTTCAACGTAAAACCTTTGCCGTAGCGTGCCAGGTATCCGATCACTAAGAGAAAGGTTAGCAAAGGCGGTTTTTTGTTGCGCCGTCAGAATCGGATGTTATTCAATGCTCAGAATGAGGATCCATTTTGACAGGTAAAAACGTAGAGCTAAAATACCACACATAAGAAATGAGAGTAAATTTCAAACATACAACAAAGAAATCACTTGTCCTTTAAAGCACAGTGTTCGAGAACAGTGCTAAAGTGTATTTAATTTTATAAACATCTCGTTATGATTATTCATTTTAAGATTTACTTACCTACTCATAAACTATGCAAATGGAAAAAAGGTAATAATGTGAGTATTTTAACATGACCCATGCATCGTAACAAAATTAAAATGCTTGAATTAAACAGATATATAAATATCATTTCGTACCGAGACTAGGTCTTGAACGTAGCTAGACTTAATCGGCACGCCGATAAACGAATTGGTAATTTGAGTGTACGTGTGTAAGCGAAGTGGCGTTGTACGGTAGGCTGTAGGTACGAGAATACGTGACGTTATGTCTGCGTGGGTGCCGCGTCTCAACAAGCTTTGTTTTATTATTGGCTGGACAGTGGACGTTGTTCTACAACTAGTTCTCTATCCGTTGCTAGCTTTGACCAAATAGAACCATCCAACAGGCCGGAAAGTATCCTTACCTAGGCGACGAAGTTCTTAATTTCTAGATATTGTATCTATGACTCGCGCACGCAGTCTCGTATAGCGCGGCATTAATCCGCAATCGTGTAGCCTTACTTTAAATCATGGACCAAAGAATGGATCGCTTGGACTTTGACTTGGCCAATATTTTTGCCAAAAGTTATTATTGACTCGTCAACGCCCGCGGCGGACACCGGCGTCCGGGTATATAGGGCAACCACGTATATCTATACTAATAGACGTTTGTTTGTTTGAACGCGCTAATCTCATGAACTATTTTTTAAATTCTTTCACTAATAGGAAGCTACATTACTCCTGAGTTCTATAGGCTACTTTTTATCCCAAAAAACTTTTCCACGCGGGCGGAGCCGCGCGCAAAAGCTAGTATCTATATATAAGCGGGCGTTGAAGGGTTAATCACAAGGAAGAATTTATGACATAATAAAATATGATGGACCAAAACTTGCTACAATAGTTTCTATAAGTATACAGTAGTAAACCAGTAAAATCTTTAGGAAAACTTTATTTCGTGTGAATAATATTTTTATATAATATGCATTTACACGTAATATATTTTTTATTTTTTAATTGCCTTTGCTCGCGAGTCCATCAGACCAATTAGTCTAGTTACCGATTCATCGTTACAGATTTCAAAAACACCAATGTAACGGACAGATTATTATAAAACTCTCACCGTATGTAAAAGCTCTATATCTGTCATTAGTAAGTGGTATATTCACTGTTATTATACAGGATTATTTTGACATTGCGTTACTAAATGAAACCACATACTCGTCTTTGCCCCAGCTAAAATTGTGGCAAAAATCATCCATGAGAAACGAATATTTTCACCAAAAAACTAAATTTTACTTTCCTGATTTTTTCATCATTTTGTAGTGTAGTGCGAATAAGGAGTGTGCGTGAGTGAATTTCTGACAGAAAGTTTCATTTTGCTGCAGGGACGAATCCCCATAGAGTATTAGTAGTGGCATTAGGGCGTGTTAATTTAAAGTTACTTTTTATTGATATTTATTTTGTTTGAATCTTACACTTTTTTATTTTACATGTATGGTTAAAATTACTTATTGGAAAGTGTTATTTTCAGGGAGATAAGTATGTGGTTTCATTTAGTAACGCAATGTCAAAATGACCCTGTATACTAGCTTTTGCGCGCGGCTCCGCCCGCGTGGAAACGTTTTTCCGGGATAAAAAGGAGTAATGTAGCTTCCTATTAGTGAAAGAATTTTCAAAATCGGTCTAGTAGTTCCTGAGATTAGCGCGTTCGAACAAACAAACTCTTCAGCTTTATAATATTAGTATAGATATAAGTATAGATAGGGTGACCCAGACAATAGTTATAATTTGGATTGCTATTTTATTTAACTCCGCTAGTCATCACTTGGCTATAGTTATATGAATAACTGTGATAGTTGTTACCCCTAAGATCCAAGAACACCCTTCTTAGCTAACGCAACACAATCAAATAGATCGAAAATAGAACGTGAATTTATAAAAAATAACAGTCTCAACTTTTACTTTTTAATCTTGAATTTTTCGTTGGGTACGTGCAAATTTGGTTTAGACATTATATTTTTTGGGATCAACGTAAGAATAATTAAGTAAATCAAACGGCGTTTTATTTATATTCTACGTAATTATGCGCAACGCGCCCAAGGAGCGCAGCGCAGCTAACGAATAATTCTCAGTTTACATAACATTACATAAAAACTTTATATGGTTTGGTAATTAAACGCTGCAATTCTGTGAATAAACACTTAGTTCAAATTTATTAAAGTTTTAATCAAAAAGCCTGAACCTGGTTGAGGCAAGAAAAGCGGAGCAATTGAATCGGGCGGCTTCGTGGCGCCCACCCACCCTACCTCCATGGCTATAGATGTTTAAGAAGGGCGGATAACCTCCGTCATTTGTTAGAAAATCACATTGCACCATGGAATTTCCTTTTTCTAACCCTTACATGAATGTTGGATTCAAATTGAATTAATATTCTGAAAACTGTGCGCACGCTAATTTCATTCAATGCGACATAATTCTTCCTTGGTTATAATAGAATTAACGAAAGCATTTATTTTTCAGGTCGAGAACATTCAGTTGGGTCGGTATTAATGACTGGCGCTGTATATTTTAACGCGCAATGTAGCCGGCGTAGTATTTAGTTTCCTAGTTGACAAATTTTCTCGTTGGTGGTTTTACTCCACTTTCACGTAATACATTAATTATAGCGGCGACGTTAATTTTACATTTTGTGAGCTATAAATTAATTATGGTCACAAATTTACCCGATTGCGACAAAGTAAAAAAAAATGTTGAAATAATTTACCACGTTCCAGATTTACCACTCGTACGAGCACAGCCCAACAAACAGTCAGCTTTATAAGTACCTACAAAGTTAAAGCCATCAGAACAAAAAGACTAATTATTTTTTTATACGTGGAAAGTCGAGACCAGATTACTTACGTCGAGCCGGGTTTTGGTTACATTCAACAACTCGGTTTCTCAGCTTATTATGGTACCTATCGTCTGCCATGTTGATTGTTACAACATTCATTCAGTGTCACTCGCCTATGGTGTCACTTCTACAAATAAGAGGAAACTAATGACACATCAGTGATCACTTATTCAAATCTATCAATCTGTTTAACTTACACATCACACAGCCTATTGATAGACCGCTAGAGGAATCTACACAAACTAATATAAAGCTGAAAAATATTATCCTCCTTTCGCCTTGCAGTTGGGTAAAAATAGTACCGTTTTCGTATCACTTAAGGAGGCTATAAACATCTCTACTGCTTTTAATCTTTCTCGCTGTCTTTCCTTTTCCTTAGTTTTTGTTATTGTTGCCGAGTTTCTTTTGGGGACAAATTGTACAGGCTATAAAGTTGTAAAAGTAGGCGCAGTACACTGACAGATTATCTTCACTATGATAAATTGTTTTATTTAAATAAAATCTTATGAAGGAAACTTTAACTATAAGTAGTATAATCATATAGAAAACCTAGATGAAGTGACGGTTTGCCGTCATGTTTCGTTTGGTAAGTCAGATTCCCAGAAGCCCAAATACCCCCAATTCCTCATTTCTTTCCTCTAAGGCCGGCAGAGCATTAATGATTATTTTGGAATAGAAGGTGTTTATGGACCGTGGAGATCATTTATCATCAGGTGGCACATCTGAATCTGATCGTTTAACGGCCTATGCAATAAAAGAAACTGCTGATGGATTTGGATGTCATTTAACAGTATGTTCAAGAGTTATTTAGAGTTATGTTGTGTGTATTGTGATATGTATCAATTATCGTGGCCTATTGTTAGTAGTTGTTTTTGCGTCGTGAGTCGGATCCGAACATGGTACATGGATGGATTGAGCAGGCACCGGGCCAGGTACTGTGCGAGTTGTATGCTGAATACGTAATGTCGACACGCACGTATTTGTGTAAAGCAGTTCAGTTAACTGACGCCAATAGAAAAAAAACGTTACATTCTAAATCCCAAACAGCTCTATCGCGCAAATTGTACAATATTTTTTTTTTATTCAGGCAAACAGTATACAAATGGAATTATTGTACAAAATCGTGGCTGTTTTCTGCAAAATTTTCTGTTGTACCTTTTGTTGTGCAATCAGGGAACCTTTGTCGGAATCGCTTTAATAAGCATGTGATTGTCAAATGACGCGCACAAATGTAGGAACCTCAGTGACACTACGTTCTGTTACCGAGTAATGTGTGATATTTTCGATAGATGCTAACACTTCTCAAAAACTGCGGGATGCTTTAAAATGACCTAGATTTGTTATTTTGAGCTCGACTTAAATATACAAGTTCTTAGCTTGTTAGTTTCTGCTCAAATTAATTATGTTAAAGTTTGCTTTTAAACAATTCCCTGAAGCGACATCGACGTTCTCTAACTTTCTTAAGTGCTATACTTTAGCTCGCTTTATAACCACTTAAAGAATTCCGCGAATAACTTAACCAGTCCCTTTTTAACTTACACTACAGGATAGAATTGACAACATTTCATTTTTTCAATATACTCAAATGTTTATACTATATGATACTTGATCTAAAATTATGAGACCCATATTTTTTCTTTTTTCATACTTCAGATATTTTCATTCCTGATTTTCACTTTGAATTTTGCCTTATTCTAAAGCGTCGTAAGCACCAAATGACGTCATATATACGGCTCAAAACGTAATAGCCTTTGCTTTGCAATACAAAAAACCGCCAAGTGGCAACTCAACAACAACTACTTTTGTAATTTGTCATCCAGTTGGCGACATACGATATACCCAGTACTCAGTACTTACATATCTACGTAAATAGTATGAATAGCCAGGAACCTACTTCATTCGACCGTATGTGTGACGTCATCAATAATTTTTCGGTTATTATTTTTTATCTCCGAAATTAAGTATTAAAAAAAATATATAAAAATATAATCGTATTCAGAATTGAAAAATTAAGAAAAGGTATTTTTGTTTTAGGCACGTTTAGATTTTGAAATGTTGTCAATTCCGGCAATAGCAGTTTTGAACACTTGACGAAGTCATATCATGACACAATTGACCAAGTCTCTCCGTAAAGTTATTAAGCTAGTAATGTAAGTACATCAAACACAAGTTTTGAGTTACTTACACTTTACGCTAGTACGCAATGGGCAACCAATTTGATAGTGTCGCACGACGGTCATTACTGCAGCACTGGGGCGGAAAATTCTTGAATTTGATTTCAAAAACTTTAGTTGAATAGTACCGCATTATCATAGAGGTACCTACTGTTACCACTTTACTCACAAAAATATAAAACCTTTATAATTTGGATAAATGTGGCTATGTGACTTTTATATCTATCGGGGAAAGAACTTCATACCGACGAAGAGCTCGGCGTAAAAGCTAAAACAATAAAAACTTAAACCAATACCCATTATATTACTTTCGACCATCTGTAGGTAGAGTGCTCACGGAGTTCATAATCTCTGTTGCAAAATTGAAAACTTACAACGATGGAAGCGGAACAATCATTATATGTAAGACCCTTCATTCAAAACATAACGCCAAGTGGCCGGTTCTAGCAAAGAGAATAAATAATTATCATCTGGCTAGCAGTCATCATGGAACCTACTCTAATTCCGGCAGCATATTTTCTAACAAGTATAATGAGCTCTAATCATCACATTAATACAGTATTTTGTTGATTGAACATATTTTTTGTCTAGTTAGACTTCTGAGAATAATGGATCAATAACTGTATTATGGATACAAAAAACACATTTGAATTTAATATTTAAACGTGAATAATTTCGTTTATAGAAATTCACGCCAACCTAACTAAAGTTTATACTTTACATTCATAGCTTTACTGTTAATTGATTTCAATTCGATCTTTTACTATTGGTTTAAAATCAGCAACCACTTACCAGATTGGCCTTAGCATTTGTGAATGTTAATTGTGAAATAGAACAATCGCTACATACCCGCAGGGGCTACAGCACACACAATAGGGAGAAAATGCCTTGTAAGGGACATGTTGGGGACAAATTAATATAGGCTTAACAAGAGCACGATAGCTGATATTAGTTTTATACGGTTATTTTGCAGTCAATGATTGAGAATGAATATTCTGATAAAAAATCCTTTATTTTGCTGTGAAATAGGATCGTCATTGAATTCGCACATAATCCAATATTATTCATTTGCTTTTTAGATTTTTTGTTAAGTTAGAGTTAAGTTAGAAAAAATGTTAAACATGTGGTGTTTATATTTGTATTGTAAAATCTAATAAATGTCAGAAAGCTCTTTAAAGCTAATGTACAATTATTATTTAAAAAAGTAGAGCCCCTTTCATAGAACATTACAATATTTCTGTGTCGAGCCTCGAGGATCGACAATTTAGTGCGTATGCTGTCACGAAATATGTGTGCTTTAACGATTTTAAATCCGCCGCTAAATGTCGGACCCTTACTAAATAAATCCTAATAATATATTTTAGGGCAAAAGTATATCGCGGTAAAACGCAGCCGTAAACGCAAAACGTCAATTTAATAACGATGCATAATGACTTTAATCTGCTACAAAATGGCGAGTGTGGTGAGAAAATACTGTATGAATGGGATAGTGGGAACCGAAAGATAAGAGACAAACAACTATTGTGTTCACTCAAAGCGCAATGTATATTATGAACATTGTACCTTCCCAAGCAGTGCAGAAGCTTGTCGCGAATAATGTTCAATTGTCTTCGCGCACCACGAGGTAAGGTATAATCCGTATAACACAGGACACTAGATGCGAACTCATAAAATAACAAATACAATATCTTCTATGAAAACATACATTAATACGTTATTGTAACAATACAGGGAAGAATTTTGAAATGAGGCAGCAAGGGTCGCTACCACTAACTAGGGGTCGCAAACCGGGATCCCGGATACCGAAAATACCGGAATACCGGACCAAATAAAGGACTTATAAATACCGGTATTGATTTTACAACAACCGGGATTTTCGGTATTTTCGAAATTTGTTAAATTAAATTATGAGTACATATATTATTGCCTCTGAATGCGGTAGGCAGAGACTAAGGATTGCTACTTTGCACGATTCTCGCACATTTCTTTGTTTTCACCTATATTTACTAATCTCCTCATGTATTATCGCCACTTTAGGGTACCATACATACTAGCCTTATATAAGTACTATCTTATTCGTCCGCCTACCATAATCCATCCTCTTCAAAAGGCCAGACCACGACAACATACTTGTTTTTTTCTTTAGTCATTATAGCCTCTTTGACTCCACACAGATCCATCACTACTTTACCTATTTCGTACTCTATCATACACTGTCACCTACACGTGCTTCTTAACGCTCTAATTTTCAGTGCTTTAACTATTATGCTCCTTCTCCTAATAAGAGTCAACAATAACTCTATCAGTCACTTGTGCATTTTTGGACACCTTCCGACTGTCCATAAAGGTGTGTAATGCCCCATTCACCTGCACTCACTTGGCAATCAATGTCACTTTCATATACCATCAAATGTGTTGAAAATACATCCCAGATATACAAAATCTCTTACTCAATGTAACTCTGTCATACTTTCGTCCCCTTTAAACACCTCAATTTTGGTTGATTTTCTAGTCCCAAAATAACAATCAATTATCTAGAATCCAGTCTTCCATTAAGATTACCGGTCATCTCAAAAATAAGCGAAGCTGGCCACCTTCACCCCTTATCATTCTATCATAGCCTTTTCTAAAGGCTTCGCCATACAGGAAGCGGAGCTGGACGTGGCATTCACGTCGCATTGTCTTGGCGTGCCAATTACTATGACAACGTATGAGAGACGCCACATAGAAACTGTCATGCTTAGCTCGGCGCTATAGTTCCCCCCAATATGCACGCGGCTGAGTTGAACACGCGAAGCTGTTCGCTTCCTTCCGCAAGATAACGCACTCACAGAAGGATGCCATCGCTCGGCATGACCTCTAGCAGCCGACCATGGCAAACATCACGGCCAGCAGCAGCTGTTCTAAGAGCGCTGCGTTGTAGATCCCAGGCTGGGCACTCCTCGAAATTGTGTTGGACTTCGCGACCATTATCATAATGATAGCATACGGCGGACTCTTCCTTTCCGATCCACCACAGGAACGAGCCGTCGTGGCCCGTCAGCATCTGTGTCAGACGGAATTTCGGTGTACCGTGGCGCCAGTCAAACCGACATAAGAAGACAGGTCGCACTGTCGTGACGATCCATAAGCCAGCACTCGTGCTCTACAGCCTGGTATGCCACTCCTCCACGCCGGCACTGCCGATTGACGCCAATTGGACTGTCACCTCCCTCGGGGCCAGTCGCCGCCTGAGACGGGATGCCTCTTCACGCCAAAAGAATACTGAAGAGAGATGTTTGGCATCCAATTCTCATGGCAGATTAGGTACCACCCGCCCTGTGGATTGGGGGCGTTTGGAGAATTCCACCACGGTATCCCCTGCCTGTCGTAAAAGGCGACTAATAGAGACCACCGGGGGTCGCAGGCGGGCAGCAGGGGGCTGTCCGTCTTTAATTTTTGTGTTTTATTAGCACATTGTAGCGATCCCTGTGATGGACGGGAGCGTGGCTGGTAGGCCTCACGCTGCCGTTGACGCCGAGGGCGTCCTTCGGTGCGCGGGGGCTCCTGAGCCCTCCCACATCAGGAGACTGGCCGTACTAGGCCACACCGCGCAGGGGCGGCTACGGACGACAACTTGACACTTCCGTCAGAGGAAGCGCGCAGCCGTCCCTAATGCGCCGAAGATGGCCACCGCGGAGTTTTGGTTGGTATGCCGTGCGTTCTACATAGGTTAAGGACTCGGCCCGGCGGTCGCCCGATGGTTACATCTCCCCGGGCGGCTCAACGCCAGGTCGTAAGGCACGGTGAACCCAACATAACCGCTCAGTCGCCCCCCTTGAAGGTTGGTCGGTAGTAATAAGTCACTTTCTCCGTGAAAAAAAAAAGAGTAGGTACCAGCCAAGACACTGACCGCCTCGTTGGAGACCGTGTGATAACCACAGATGAGTCGCTGCGCTACCAAACGCTGCGTCTTACGCAGAAGAGCGTCGCATCGAGCAGTTAGGGACTCGGCCTAGACCGGACAACCGTATAAAGCCATGGACCGCACAACTCCAGCGTATACTTAAACCTCTTCGACTACGCTCTACCTTAACCTAGCTTGTCGCTACTGAATTACTAATTTGTATGTATAGTACCTACAGTTTCTTCAAATCCCGGAAATACCGAAAATACCGGTATACCGGGATTCATCTGAGGTCAGTACCGAAAATACCGGTATTGAAAAAGTAGTCCGGTATTGCGACCCCTACCACTAACTGCTAATAGCTACAAGAAAACTAAGGTAGCTTGACCTTGCTGCCATACTATAACCATACCAGCCCTGTATTATATACTGCCAACTGCTGAGCACGGGCCTCCTCTACAACTGAGATGGTTTAGGCCTTAGTCCACCACGTTGGCCTAGTGCAGGTTGGCAGACTTCACATACCTTCGAAATTATTTTTAGAGAACTTCTCAGGTATGCAGGTTTCCTCACGAAGTTTTCCTTCACAAAGAATACGCATAACTTTCTTTTTCTTTTTCAGAGATGCGTGCCCTTGGGTTTTGAACCTGCGGACATTCGTTTCGGCAGTCCGTTCCACTCCTAACTAGGCTATCTCCGCTAGTCCCTTGCCGCACACCATCTCAAAAATCCACCCTGTATAGTATATTTTTATATTTTATGGTTAAATATGTACGATTCTGATCTGTCAACCTAACAAGCAAATAAAACTAACATAAATTGAAATTATTTTTATAACAGTGCGCATAGTAAACTTACAAGTGAAATTTTACGCCATCGTAACATTACCTGGAAATGTAGAAAAGCGATATTAAATGTATTAGGTAATCCTTGGAATAATCAATTAAGCTCAAGTGAAATGTCACGAATTGTGGTTAAAAGCGATATTATTTAAATACCAATTTCAAAGGATTATATAAAGGGTATAAGAAATGGCCCATTTTTACTGACTGCTATTACTTTATTTCGTTTTTGATTTTATACTATTTGTACGGACTTTGTAATTTTTACATACATACATACATACTATCACACCTTTTTCCCTTTTCAGGGGTAGGCAGATGTGTATCACACCCACATTTCGCCAGCTATGTTAGGTCCCATGGTCCCATGTTAGGTCGCGCAGAGCGCCTATTAGATAATATTTTTATTTGTTTATTTTTTCTTTTTATAACTGTTTCGTGGTGCGGTTTTAAGTATACAGTATTCGCACTAAAGGTGTTTGTGAATTTATGGGCTGCCCTCTCTGAGGTGTCCGTGCGGCACTCTGGGTGGCCACTGAAAACCAGTGCTGTGTGATGGCTCTCATAATTATACAGCGTATGCTGAGATGTCCACCTAGTTGCCATGGTATGGGTGCGCGTGTGGTAATGGGTATATTTAATAGAGTTTTATTTATTTTTGTTGTTTTTTTCCCCTTGATTTTTTATTTTATTAATTACCTATTAGTTACATGCTCTCTCATCTGTGGCAATAAATTTTTCTTTCTTTCTTCTTTCTTCTTTCTTTCTAATAACCGGCGGGCCGATTGCTATTTACCGGGTACATTTCCAGACTCCGGGCTGATACAACAAGATATTGAGGCAAATTATAAATGATCTGATTGGATTTTTTTTTTTTAAATTGCCTTTAATATTGAAATTGCCTAAATCATGCTATGTTAGGACTATGTAAAATATTTCATATCCGTTAAATTATATTATTATTAGTTAACTTTAAAAAGAAGACTGCACAGTATGGTGACCGAATCCAGGACTTCGTGGCAACACTGGTACTAGCAATGTGGCAATGTATTTGCCATAAATATAAATGCGTTAAATTAAAAAAAGATGTCTAAATGATCAACATTGTAATTAAAATGTGACTTAAGTGTAAGCGCAATATTTCGGCGATGGTTTCGAATAACGACGGCAGATGTTGAACCCGCTTGATGTTACAGGGAAATTGGACGACAGAGAACGGCAAAATGTTATGTTCCGCACACTAGGAAATTAACCGAGCCTGAAATTATTATGTACAAGTGATTTTATGTTATAAAGGCTACAATAGGGGCTAGGGCTGGTTTTTCAATGATAGATAAATGTTACATGTCTATATATATAAAATAAACTTGTGTTAGTTACACCATTTATAACTAGGGAACGGCCGAGCCGATTTAAATGTCCTTTGAACATTTTATTTGCAATTTAAAAAAATGAATATGGCGTTGTTTATTTATCCTTTGACAGCTGCTTCGGTTGCACAGTCCTTTTGGCGGTCCCAAAGAGTATATTATAATGTCATATTATTACCTCCTTTCATTGCATACCGTTGTGCTTAGCCGTTACGCGATTAAACTCAAAAAAGATACTAAGTATTTTTTGACATTTCACCAATTTTTATTCAGTTCTCTACCGTGTTTGTATTTGAATTCGTTTTTATTAATTCTCTTCATCCATCATCAATTTTTTTCTGAAATTCCTCAGTGAAAAGTGTTTTCAAAGATGTGAGTTCCAACTGTCAAGTTGTTGTGATTAGCCGTATCGCATCGACAATTAAACCTTTCGATAGTATTATAAATGCTCGTTGATTAATCCATTAGATATTTTTTGTATATAGAGAAAAGTATTCTAGACTGTGCGTTTGATTTACCGATGTTATTTATATTACCACGATTAAGAAGAACAAGATCTAGTCTTTCCCATAAGGTACATAGCGAAGAAACATTTGATCAAATCAAAAAAGTCTCTTGTGCCTTCATAAACTTGGAAAAGGCTTATGACCGTGTGCAGAGGAATAGACTGTGGTCAAAGATATTAAATTGTATAATTATAGACCGGACATCAGGCCCAAATATTTCCTCCAAAAGTTATTACTCATTGGTAAAAAGTCACTGTCTTATCTGACACGTCCGTGTGACAAGATGTCTCGGCATGCTTATATTTTGTGAAGAAAACAATATTTTGGAAGAAAATATACCAATTTACACATTACGATCATGTCCGAGTGTGTTTTAATGCATTTTACATAGGTTTTTTGCTATTTCACGGTAGATTGAGTCACTCATAAACAGGCTCAAAATTTTTGTATGGCAATTTTCCCAATGTCCACTCTATATAATCTTAGAATTCTTTGACTGGTCAATGTTGTCATTAACGTATAGGACTGAGGGCCACCTGGTGAGGGCATTGAAGTCTCTATAATGAGAACTCCAAAGCATGTATCCTGGTAAAGGGAGCATTATAGGAATTCGCAATACTGTGCTGTGGCCGACGCTTATGTATGGAAGTGAAAGCTGGCTTGGTAGAAAAAGCACGAAAGTCGAGTAAATGCGTTGGAAATGAACTCCTTACAGAGTATATTATGGGAAGTCACTATTTCTTAATGCATAGGGATAGTATGACGTGAATGAATGTATTCTATGTCGAGAAAGTGAGTGGTAGCGTCGGACGGGGACGTCCTAGACGTACCTTCATGGACCAAATTGGCGGACCTCCTAAGGAAGGGCCAAATAAGGAGTTCTCGTAACCGACGAGCATGTATGAAGAGACTGATGACTGTAGAAGAAGCGAAAGAGGTATGCTTGGATCGTAGCACTAAGGCGCTCCATAGTCTCTGCCTACCCCAATGGGAGAAAGGCGTGAGTTTATGTTATGTAGTATGACGTTATAAATTGAAGGATGATGTGGTGACTAAAATTAAAAGAAGTAGGCTGAGATAATTTGGGCATGTAGAGAGTAGGTATGGTTGAAAGACGAGTTAGGAAAGGTATTTATCAAGCGAATGTGGACGGTACGGATGGAAGGGGGGCCCATAATCGGCGAAAATGAATGATGAGAACTATGAATGTGGAAGAGGTGAAAGAGATATGTCATTATCATGGCATGTCGCGCTCAATAGTCTCTGCTTCTCTCAGTCTCTGTGTATGAATGAATATATGACATTTGCGTTTTGATTTTTGTACATTTGTTGAGCTTAATTCATTTAATCTTAATAAAAAGCTAATAAGTTAACACAACATTCATTGATTCTGAAGCGATACGAAGTTGGCTGGGCCAGCTCTGGCCAGCTAGTTAAGTAAATAAAAATTATTATCGTTCAATATAAAACAAAAAACTATCACACTATTTTAACCGACGAAAAAAAAACGGATGAGGTTCTCAAGTCAACGTGTATATTTTTTTTAATGTATGACCACGCATATCTTTTTACAGAGTAGCCCGATTTTAATAATTCTTTTTTTATTGGATAGGGTATACCACGAAATTGGTCCATTGGTCCATGTAAATTTGGAAATAATCTACCCCTAAAGGTGGGAAAAAAGGGATGATTTATTGTTTACTCACAGATTTTAATGCTGAGTTGTGTATTAATAAAAAAATAAGCATGTAGTTTATAGCCACAAAATAAAAAACTTTTTAACATAAAAATTAAACCGCCTAAATTAAATATCTAATATATAAAATCCTCGTGTCGCGGTGTTTGTTGCCAAACTCCTCCGAAACGGCTCGACCCATTTTCATAAAATTTTGTGTGCATATCGGGTAGGTCTGAGAATCGGTCAACATCTATTTTTCATAACCCTAAATGGGGTGGTCCACCCCTTAATTTTTTTTTTAAACGATTTAGACAAATCGTTTTGTTTTTATTTTTTTATGATACAGTATTCAAAAATACATACAACTAAATTATTTTACCTTTCTACGATCAACCCCTATTTTTTAAATAACTTTTAACCCCGGTCGGTAACTGATGGCAAAGTTTTTTCGGCGGTTTCATTTTTTTGTTAAAAAGTTTTTTATACATACAACTGAAATTTTAATTTGTTTGTGTGTAACGTAGGTTACTAAAACTAATAATTTAATAATTATATTTATAACAATATTAACGGAACAAATAGAAAAGTATTCGCGGACGCGCTAATACAAATTGTCATAAGATACGGTCTACAATGCCGTTATGCGTAATAGGGCCGAGGAACTAACTTACTTCGGTTATCTTCGGATAGATTCGGTTAGCGCGGCAGACCCGTCTCGGGATTGCTTAACCAGTCAGCTGTTGAACGCATTCGACGACACTACTGTACTACTACTTACTACGTATTAAGAATCCGTTACATTTATCTTGGCGGTTAAACAGTTGTTATCCAGTTATTCCCACCTAGGGAACTCAGTCTGGAATTAGAGACATTCAAATTCCACCAACAATATCATTTGGGCGCTGGGCCGGAGACCCTGGAGGTGGACACCGCCGCGTTACCAGCAGTTGTTGAAGTCCCCAGCGCGTGCGACAGTCACTGGAACCAATCTACGCGGATCGTGCGAAGTCCAAGAGGAGAGTGCGGTGAACCGTGTTGGAACTGAGTTTGGCCATATTTAATCCCCGACCCTGACGTTGTATTTCCTCCGTTCTTATGAGTAAAAGTGTATATATTTGAATTATCGTTTCATTACGACCGCCCGCTAGCGGGAAACGTGACAATGGCGCCCAAGTAACGGTTTTATGGTCAAACTCAGGTTCTAGCAGCTTTCTTTATTCTGGTGTTGGTTTGTGTGCGTAACAATATTTTTTTTTGCGTATTTTATACCACAGTCCAATCTATAGACAGTTGGATTTGCTTAGTAAAATATTTGAAATGTGTTAATCGTATTTAGTTACTCAATTAGTTTTATATTATTGGTAATTATAATTTAGATCACTATTACACTATTATATGACAAGTGTAACAAATATTTACGACACTTTATTTTGAATATTGTTTTGTGTTTTTGTAATAGCATACCATTAGGATATAAGTACGGTGTGCACAACTTACCTCGTTTTTTTTTCTTGTTTAAAATGTCATTTCCAATAAAATATTTGCTTCTACAAAAGTCCGAACTCCAATATGAAGTCAACATTAGGGGAGATGTGCCCGCGAATACTGTTCTAGAATTAAGACGTCAAGTCTGTAAATTGACACAAATCTATCCATCTGAAGATATTTTAGAATCTACGTTAAATTTTGAAGACGATGTTAAAGAAATTGAGGAATGTCTTAATAAAATATGTAATAATATCATTTCATTAAAAACTACTTTGGAGGAAAACTTAATTAGTCGGACACGCTCATTACTACATCACCTGCATCATAGATTACGAAGGGTGGTACAACCAGCTAGCCCTGGGGATATAGAACAATTAAAATTATTAAAAAAGAAGTATAGTGAATATTACGATCAGTTTACAAAGTGTTGTAATAAAACATCTACTTTAGGTGAGTTATCTGGTACTGCTTGCGAAGATACTTTTAAATCTAGTAGCGCTTTAGAATCTTTGAATGTTAATGTCACTTGTGATAGAGGCTTGTCGTCTGATTTGGGTAAATTAAAATATGACGGCAAATCGTGTGTTCGCTCGTTCATCCAAAAGATCAACGAATTTAAATTAGTAAAAAATTTATCCGATGACAAAATGTTATCGGTAGCCTATGATTTATTCACGAACGGTGCTCTCCACTGGTTTCGCAGCATTAGGGACGAAGTGGGGAATTGGCAAGATTTACTTAATCGACTTAAAACAGATTTCGATGTTGTTGATTATGATTATCGCATGGTTAGTGAGATACGTAGCCGCACGCAAGGCGAGTCAGAAAATATTATTATATACCTTTCTATAATGAAAGGCATGTTCAGTAGGTTAGATAGAAAACTTAACGAAACTGAACAACTTGATATTCTTCTGCACAACATACGTCCGTGTTATTCAAACATTTTAGCTAACAGCCCTTCTATAACTTCAATTGAGCAACTTCGTGCACTATGTAGCAGTTATGAACAGTTTAAAGCCAGATCTGAGAACTTTAAAGAACCGCCTAGCATAACTTCAAGTACTTTAGCTCCGGAATTTGGGTACCAGGCGACAAAAGAAAACAAACCATTTAGGAATTTTTTTTCTAATAACGTGTATCATATTGGTAAATTTGGCAATAAGCCATCAACTTCGGCAACTGTCAATAATGTGCATGCGATATCAGGATCAAAACCATATTGTATGAGGTGTCGTTCTGATACACACACAATGAAAGAGTGCAAGGCTGAACGCAGTGTATTCTGTTTTAAATGTGGCATGAATGACGTTCGTACCCCTGATTGTCCGACTTGTAATCCTGATAAAAATAGTGGAACTAATCCAAAAAACTGACTTCTGAAAATTGTAGCAAGAAAGCACCGATTTTTTTTGATAGCTCGGATTGGCAAAATTGGTTACTTACTATTAAAAATTTCTTTAAGTCCTATAATGTGGCTACAATTTTCAACTCTAAGCCGAGTAACGATCCTCGACCATTTGTAGAAGTTAGTATTGGAAACATTAATAATTATATATTACACGGTTTGTTGGATTCTGGGTCAGCAGTAAGCATTCTTGGTAGAAATATATATTGTGATATACTTAAACACGGATTTACTCTACATACAGACGAAACTATTACTGTAACTGCTGCTGGTGGCCAAAAACTAATTTCCCTTGGGTATATGCTTTTACCTCTTATCTTTAATGACAAATCTCATGTTATTAAAACGTACGTTATACCGGAAGTTGATACTACACTTATTCTGGGTATAGATTTTTGGAAGAAATTTAAAATTTTACCTAACTCACTAGCTACTGTTTCGTGTCTTGATGCAAGCCCTAATTTTATTGTTGAGAATAATGATTCGGTTCCAATTTTCCTCCACTCATATGATAATCTGGATTATGCCCAAAAAAGACGTGCAGATAGCATAGTAGAAGAATTTAAACAAATATCTTTCGAAAGTAAAGGTTTGGGTCGGACCGATTTAATCCATCATCATATTGATACTGGGGATGCGGAACCAATTAAACAACGTTACTACAGGATGTCTCCTGAGAAACAACGAATTATTACACAACAAGTAGATGAGATGTTAGCTATGGATGTAATTGAGCGCTGTGAGAGTCCGTGGTCTTCCCCAGTGATTGTTGTAGCAAAGAAGGATGGTAAGCCACGCTTTTGCTTAGACAGCAGAAAACTGAATTCTGTAACGAAGAAAGATGCATACTGTCTGCCGTATGTATCCGAAATTTTAGACAATTTAAGGGACGCTAGGTATTTATCTAGCATAGACTTGTCTAAAGCTTTCTGGCAAATACCAATTAAGGAAGAACACAGAGAAAAGACGGCTTTCTTTGTACCCGGTCGCGGAACTATGATGTTCAAGGTCACCCCATTCGGGTTGTCCAATGCTCCTGCAACGCAACAGCGTTTAGTAGATACCTTGTTTGGTCTTGAATATGAACTGAAGGTATTCGCTTATTTAGACGATATTGTAATTGTGAGCCAAACTTTCGAAGATCACGTCTCTTTGCTAACTCGTGTCTTAGAAACTTTAAAAAAGGCTAATCTTACAATTAACCTCTCGAAATCTAATTTTTTTAGAAGTCAATTACGGTACTTAGGTTACGTTGTAGACGCTGAAGGTCTTCGGACAGACCCGGAAAAGGTGCAAGCTATAATTAATTATCCGACACCGAATAATAAAAAAGATGTTAAGCGGTTTCTCGGTACTGCTTCGTGGTACAGACGCTTCATCTCAAATTTTAGCACTATTGCGGGTCCGCTTAATAAATTAACGTCCACTAAAAAAACCGCACCACCGTTTCAATGGACTTCAGAAGCTAATAAAGCTTTTTTGGAATTAAAATCACGTTTAGTACATGCCCCGATTCTAGTATGCCCTCATTTTGATAACCCATTTGAAGTGCACTGTGACGCGAGTAGTTTTGGTATTGGTGCAATGCTGTCTCAAACTTTCGACGGAATTGAGCATCCCATTGCTTACATGAGTAGAACTCTATCGGGTGCAGAGAGAAATTATAGTGTTACTGAACGCGAAGCATTGGCTGTACTTGTGGCTTTAGAACACTGGCGTTGTTACCTCGAAAATGGCCGTACATTCACCGTATATACAGATCATTCGGCATTGAAATGGTTCCTTTCTTTAACAAATCCTACCGGACGTCTTGCTAGGTGGGGGGTTCGACTATCTGCTTTTAATTTTGAGATCAAGCATCGCAAGGGTAAAGATAATGTTGTCCCTGATAGTTTGTCTAGGATAAATCCAGTAGCTGCTATAGATAACGTTTCTAAACCGCCGACTCAAGACGAATGGTACCTAAACATTTATAATGGGTGTCAGAATACACCTTCTAGTTTTCCTAATTATCGCATAGAAAACGGAAATTTATACAGATACATGGCAGGTCGAGATCCATTGACATCGGAATTTGATTGGAAGGAAGTAGTCCCCAAAGAGCGTCGTAAGACAGTACTGCAAGAAAACCATTCTGATCCCATGGCAGGTCATTTCGGCATTTTTAAAACGCACAAGAGACTGTCGCTCCGCTTTTACTGGCCAAAAATGTACTCCGACGTAGTGAAATTTGTATCTGGGTGTGACCCCTGCTTAGCCCATAAACTTCCTACCCACAGTACTTTGGGGAAGATGGGACGACCCAAAGAATGTGCGCGCCCGTTTCAAACAATCTCTATTGATTTGGTTGGGCCGCTGCCCAAATCTCGAAAACAAAATTCTTATATCTTTGTAATTACTTGTTGTTTCTCGAAATATTGCCTTATGTTCCCACTTCGTCAAGCTACTGCCGCTGCCGTTACTAAGGTTCTTGAGAACGATGTAATTTTGGTGCATGGTGTTCCGCAAACGGTAATACTAGATAATGGTGCTCAATTTATTAGTAGTGAATTAAAGAATTTGTTTAAAAAGTACAAGATTCCCAATATTAACTATACTCCTAAATATACTCCCCAAATTAACACCGTAGAAAGGTATAACAAGACTATTATTACGGCCATTTCAACCTTCATCGACAATGATCATAGATCATGGGATACTAATTTACCCAAGATTCAATTTGCAATCAACAATTCCGTGAATGAAACTACCTGCTACACACCTTCATTTTTAGTTTATGGGAGAGAGTTAGTGACGTGCGGTTCACATTATATTGATAATGATATGGCCGAAATAATATTCCGCCCTAGAGACACATATGCACAAAATTTGGGATACC
This sequence comes from Sphinx pinastri, assembly GCA_947568825.1. Taxonomy (NCBI): domain Eukaryota; kingdom Metazoa; phylum Arthropoda; class Insecta; order Lepidoptera; family Sphingidae; genus Sphinx; species Sphinx pinastri. The sequence goes on from OX387620.1 coordinate 7,564,480, forward strand.
TTTCTACAATATTTGATAATGTTCAAGCAGCTCTTTGGCGTAGTCATTTAAAAAATACCCAGCGCTATAATTTAAGACGTAAGGAGGTCGAATTTAATGTGGGTGATGTGGTTTGGAAGCGTTGTTATTTCCAAAGTGATAAAGACTCTTATTTCAGTAAAAAACTTGCACCAAAATTCGTGAAATGTATTGTAAAATCAAAGAGATCTCCATTAGTATACGTTTTACAAGACATGTCAGGAAATGATATTGGAGCTTGGCACATTAAAGATATGAAACTTGTTAATTGCAATGGAAATATTAGGTGATAATTTTTTGCGACACTTTAGTTTTTTTTTTTACCATTATCAATCGGATTTATCTTAGGTTAAATCCTATTCCGAAAAGGGGGGGTAATGTAACGTAGGTTACTAAAACTAATAATTTAATAATTATATTTATAACAATATTAACGGAACAAATAGAAAAGTATTCGCGGACGCGCTAATACAAATTGTCATAAGATACGGTCTACAATGCCGTTATGCGTAATAGGGCCGAGGAACTAACTTACTTCGGTTATCTTCGGATAGATTCGGTTAGCGCGGCAGACCGGTCTCGGGATTGCTTAACCAGTCAGCTGTTGAACGCATTCGACGACACTACTGTACTACTACTTACTACGTATTAAGAATCCGTTACATTTATCTTGGCGGTTAAACAGTTGTTATCCAGTTATTCCCACCTAGGGAACTCAGTCTGGAATTAGAGACATTCAAATTCCACCAACAATATCATTTGGGCGCTGGGCCGGAGACCCTGGAGGTGGACACCGCCGCGTTACCAGCAGTTGTTGAAGTCCCCAGCGCGTGCGACAGTCACTGGAACCAATCTACGCGGATCGTGCGAAGTCCAAGAGGAGAGTGCGGTGAACCGTGTTGGAACTGAGTTTGGCCATATTTAATCCCCGACCCTGACGTTGTATTTCCTCCGTTCTTATGAGTAAAAGTGTATATATTTGAATTATCGTTTCATTACGACCGCCCGCTAGCGGGAAACGTGACATGTGTTCATTTAAGTTGGCAATAATTTGTATCCTATTATAAAAAATAACAATGCTTGTTTCATTTACAACTCCATGGTATACTTATTTCTATAATATAATTTAAAAAAAAATACAATACTTAACAAAATAGTCGGTTGTGATCATTTTGCTGGCCATTGTAAATTACATTAGGTAATCTTCAAAACGACTCACGGTAAATAGCAACGAACCAATATACCCATGTATTTCACCAAGTGCACGCTTATGGCTACATGCAGGTTCAAGTACCCTACCAACGAGCAGCGCAGATGAACGCTGATAATATAGTTTCTCGGTCGAAAATTGCAGCGAGTTACGAATATCTAAACTGTACTAATATTACAAAGATAAAGTTTCAATGTAAGGTGATGGCGGATAAACTACTGATCCGAGACTTAAGTTTCTTTCACTTATTGAAGTTCAGATTATCTCTTTGGTATAAGACGTGAGCGGAGCCGGACCAAAAGCTACCTATAAAAATAACAGGGTGTTACAATGTACAATAATCTTATGCCAATTACTATTTTTACAAATGAACTAAAATACATAGATACAAACATGAATGATGTCATAATAATATTACCAACACGTAAATAAAAAGTGTATCGACTTAATAAACCATAAATAGTAAAGCAATTATGCCGTGATTATTAACTATTACAAATGTACCGCACGTCATGCGAAAAGAACATAAATTAGTTTAAACGCATTCACGACATGAAATGAATAAAAACCAATATTCGAACCAAGCAAACAGATTACTTGCTTACTTCCTTCTAAAGGTCGCTAAATGGAAACCTGCCATAAAGGATGATTCTCTTTATGGACATCATAGACATTAGCAATGTATGCTTATTTATAAAAAGACACTGCCGTTCATCACTATATATTTATAACAAGTAAGTCAAATTCTACTTGTAAGAAATCTCCAAGGACGCCAAAAATTTATACAAATTCGTTGATTAATAATTTGTTAAACGATCAATTGTTTGTAGTATCATATGTTAAGTAATCTCACTGTTTAATTTCACCAGAGCGACATGATCGATTATGCGACAAAACCCTTTAAATTAAAAAAAAAGAAGAACTGTTAAGATATTTATTGTCATTATTACACGAAAATTCTAGCAAATGAAAAATGTATCGTAAAGACTCGGATATATTTTCCATATCCTACAAATTCCGGTAGTATCTTGCGCAGAAGACGTACCAAGAGTCTACTTATTTACCTTTTTGTCAGGTCATTTTGTTTTTCTTTGTCCCAAGACAGATGGGTAGGAATAAGTTATTTACAAGACTGACATCGAATTTGTTTGCCTTTCGCAAATATAAGAACCTCAAAATCCTTGCCTGTGCATGCCTATATCGTAGTAATACCATGACACGTTTATTTTTATACGCGAAACAAAGTCACGCCATACACAATGGGGATTACATAGGGAACTCCGAAACTACGTAAAACAAAGCTTGCTGGTTATGCTAAAATCTGCCTATTGGATAAGATATATTTCTTTTTGTGATATCATATCATTTACGTTATCAGTTGTAGACATCGTAACATTTTTCTTATTAACTTAATTTTATTAAAAATTAAACATCATCGAAATAAAAATAATACTAAATTAGATAGGTTGTTCCGGTTGGTCCCATCTCCATTGTTCTGGAATGTCCATACCGAAAATATTTGTGGAACCGCGCCATAAAACTAAATCTTTAAAAATAAGGGCTAATGCGGGAAAAGGATTAAACACGGCGGAGATTAAGTAAATAAATTATGATAATTCAAAAAAAATATATGGAGCTCCATTGGATTACCAAATTTTAACAAAATCAGCATACTATTGGAAAAAGGTAATCCAAATATCATGCGATGTCTGGCAGAAATTAAGCCGACTTTCTAAGAAGCGAACGGGGCGACAGCTTTACGCGAACCAAGCTACTAGCAAAAGTTAGTAAAACTATGAATACAGAACGATATAATCATAAATGCAATTTCTTTGCTCGCGAATAGGGTAGTTTGCCCTTAGGCATTAAGTCCGCCTGTACTATACCTTTGTCCAAAGTGTTAGTTTCCTATGTTTGATTTTGTAAATTATTTTATATGTAACAGAAAATGATACGAAAAAGAAATTCTTCCGTGAAATCAGCATCAAAATTGGTTGAAAAATAAAGCATTTATTCATATTTGAAATATTGTTGTGAGCAAAAGTGGGGACGTGGAGGGGAAATCGCGCTATCTCTTTCGCACGCACGCAGCGTTATGGCCGGCGACTCTCGGTGACGTCACAGTGTAATATTACTGTTATTTGACAACTACCCCTTCCACCAAATTTCAAAGCTTTATAACGTACTAATTGTTGACCCAATTTTGAAAATTATTTTTCCGTTAGATTTTGGATGGCATACATTTTTGATAAATGTACTAAAAAAAGTAGTCAACTACCCTATTGGTACAAGAATGTTTATATTTTATTAGTTAACATTATATTCTTTTATTACTTTGAGCCACTCAAAATGTGGCTTTCTTTCGGGCCTTGCCCTCCTAGAATATGGCAAATAAAATACGACACGAACATCCCTGTTAAACAAATTGTGACAATTTTATGTGAGTAGTATATAATCTTACTAATACTATAAATGCGAAAGTTTGTGAAAATGTTTGGATGTATTATTGAAATGCTGGAGTTTGGGGTGCCAAATAGTAAATTAAACAACAAGGTGTGGGTTTCAATTAAAGACTCATTGAGGCGACACATTAAAATTGTACAATTAATATTTTACATTAGGTGTTGCTCGCGGCTTTGCCCGCGGGTAAAGCGTTTTCCGGTACAAAAGTCCCTAAACACTATACGACGCCAGCGCGGTCTAGTTAAAAAATCAGATTAAAATAGTCCATTATTTCGCATGGGAGAAAATTACCGGGATAAAATGTAGCCTATGTGTTAATCGAGGACATGGCCTACCCGTGTGCCAAATTTCATCCAAATCCGTTCTGTTGTTTCTGCTTTTACTTCCAACAAACATACAAATATCCAAACATTTTCAGAAACTTTCGCATTTATCATATTACTAGCGACATGTCCCAGCTTCGCTTCGGTAGCAGAACATAATATGCTTTAATTTTTTTATGCTGTAGTATCTGTTTTAGCGCGCTTCATTTTCTGGGATAAAAGTCCCGCTATATATTTTCCAGGAATAAAAGTCCTGCTATATACTTTCCCGAGATAAAAACCACCCTATGTCCTTCTCTGGGTTTGAAACTATCTCCATTCTTATTTGCACACGCGAAAAACGATTTTCCGGGAAAAAATCCCCGTTTGTTATTCCGGGATAAAAAGTAGCTATGTCCTTCCCAGGGCCTCAAACTATCTCCATAACAAATTGCTGGCACTTTCAACAGAGAAAAAAGTTTTTGCGGGTTAAAATCCCGGTTTATATTATATTCCCGGGATAAAAAGTAGCCTATGTCCTCCCCAGGATTTCAAACTATCTCCACACCAAATTTCATCGAAATCGGTTCAGTGGTTTGGCCGTGACGGCTCTGCAAGCTTGAAACGATTTTACGGGATAAAATTCCCGCATTGTATTTTTCCGGAATAATAAGTAGTCTAAAGCCTTCCCTGTGTTCGAACTTCCAAACTATCTCCATACCAAATTTCATCGGAATCCGTTCGGTAGTTTTTGAGTTTATCGCGTTCAGACAGACAGACAGACGCGGCGGAGATTTTATTCTATAATATGTAAGGATGTTAGCGGCGATAGCCTAGTTGGGAGTGGAACGGACTACTGAGACGAATGTTCGCGGGTTCAAAACCCAAGGGCACACACCTCTAACCTTTCTAAAAAGTTATGTGTGTATTCTCTGGAATTATCGCTCGCTTTAACGGTGAAAGAAAACATCGTGAGGAAACCTGCTTACCTGAGAAGTTCTCTGAATTTCGAAGGTATGTGAAGTCTGCCAACCCGCACTAGGCCAGCGTGGTGGACTAAGGCCTAAACTCTCTCAGTAGTAGAGGAGGCCCGTGCTCAGCAGTGGGCAGTATATAATACAGGGCTTTTAAATTGCAGATCCGCACCGACGACTTGATTTTATAAAAATCCAGCATTCAAAGCGGCATGGCACTGCAAAGTTCAGAAATATTTCCTTCTAAAGAGTTTTTGGATTACAAAATGGGGCAACTAAACAAGACACTACGTCGCGTCGCTCCTAAGTTCTTTCGAGTTAATTTTTTTGCAGTTCTTAGATAAGATTTCATATTTTAATGGGTTTATGTGTAACTGCCAAGAACTTGCACTAATCTGCTATAAGTGTCCGAGGTAGAACGAGTATAAAAATAGAAGATTTTATATTATGTTTTCTTAAAATAGTACAAATCGCTTACTCCTATCAATAGATCAAATACGAATTAGTTCCGAACAATAGCAGCCATTCAATGCGCAGCTCTATGTTTAGAGCAGATTAGAGACCAAACTTTACGATCGTGAAACCGATTCGGATATTGCGCTAAACGATGTGAATGTAGTTGTAGTTAGTAACTTGTATAAGCATAGCACTTTTCTTAGAAAAATAAGCATTCTAAGTGGATAAAATATTGAGTAATTTTCTACGTTCATGCAATATAAACATAGAATCATTTGCGCTCTATACTTCTGGACAGCTGGATTACTTTTAGGACCGCCGCGCTGTTGGACGTGAATTCAATCGAGAGCTCTACTTGATTAACTGATAAAAAATCCTTGGTACACTTTCATTATGCTTTAGCTATCTCGAATAGAACTTCTATTTTGTAAAAGGAATAGAAAACATATTATCCAATACATATTATGCCTAAGACTTTAGAATTCTAAAAATCACTGATTTCTTCTTTAGTCATCCCCTAAACTTTTACTATTTTTCTTCAATTGTACAGACACACCGGGTTCTACTGCTTTATTATATGTATATATAATTGCGTTCGCATAATTGTCATTACAAAGAAATAAATTAAATTACTTAAAGCTAGATTGGATTTCAACCAAAATGTAAATTGCTACTTATTTAATATTTAGGCATGTGAATTTACGCGATACATCTACAAAAGGAATTAAAATGTATGTACAAACGTTTTGTTTTGTCAATGTTCTCCTTTATGTTATCTTGTGAAACGCTTCTTTAATGTGATTAGTTTAATTAGTTCAGTTCAACCCATTCACGAAGTCAGTTTGGAAGTGTTATGTTTGGATTGATAAGTAAGATCGAAAATTACCTAGGTATTTTGATTTGTACCGTCAATTTGAATCTAAATGTGTAATAGTGATGCGCCAATACTATCGCCGCGGGGCGCTCGCTTTGCGACTGCGACCACATTCTTTACCCCTCCTTCCCTCCTAATTTGCGTAATCGTATTCTTCTCCGATACATCTAATTTTAGTTAATAAATTGAAATGGACACACAAATCTCGCTTTTGTAACAATTTAACCATAATTTTCTTTGTAAGTCTTCTCTATTATACAAGGGTTAATAATTTCGTTTCCATTAGTTTGAGAACACTATACGTGTTCTCAGTCTGGATTCATATCGGGATATCTATCGTGTGATATCAATCCGTCAATCCACTTTGGTAAAATCTTTGGTTCAAGGTTACTGATGGAATTCATCCCCAATTAGTCACCTAATGAACCGTTTAACCTTTGATTAACTATATACCTAGATAGACACTGAACGTTTCAAACGTGTCGAAAAAAATTATAAAACACACTAAATGAGTTCGAGTGAATTATTTTTTGTTGTTTTTCATGGATATAATTTTCTCCCCATTTTAATAGAAACCACGTAATAACTGGTATCATTATGCGCGCACACAAGGATACGCAGAATGATGCAGCGATAGCGTATGTCATAGCTGTCACGCATACTAGCTTAAGAAAAGTTGGCCTGTTTGTTTTAGTTTCATTGCAACGAGTCACTCTATCTAGGTTTATAATTTATCAAAGCGTTTAACAATAAAATTCTCTTTATTTGCAATCTAATATTTACAGAAATCAAAATTATAGAAATGGGTTTTGACAATAGCACTTATTGGTCACGTCATCTATACCAAATTTAAGTAGTTCATTGATGTATAGACGATTTCCCGTTAAAATGTTTCAAATACCCAACATCCGTCGTGATCACGTTTGTATAATGAGTCACCGCAACCTTGGTCAAATTGTGTTTATCCTGAATATGAAATTCCGTTACATTCGTGTATATAACCTCAAAAACCTCAAGAGAAATCGACGCTCATGTAGATATAAGTGTACTCTTACGACTCAAGCTACTAACGAACATAAATTTGAACCCACTTACTGGGTTATAATTAGTTACGTTGACGACTTTTTGTAAAGTGGCAGCGAGTAAGATAAAAAACCTATTTCGTGATGTCACCAACATGTGGTGCGGCGTAGGTCGAATCAGGTCGGGTATTAGAGCCATATCCGTTTCCTTATATTCAGTTAAAAATAAATTGAACTATCGCGTACCCTTTATGCGTTTGTGCAGCAGCATATGGTCTGACGACGGTACTGAAGGAACAACGACCTATAAACCATTGACGAATAGAACATCACGTAACGTACGAAATCACTTAAGAGTTTTAGGGTATACTCAGTCTAAGAGACAAATGGAATTCCATCCGCATTTTAGATAGGCAAGTTTTATAGATTTGGAAACTAATTAATTTATTCTGAATTAGATTTATGCACGATATAGTCATAGCCTTGTTCCTTGGCATTACATTACATCGTGGGCTGAGGATAACACTTCGTTGAATCAAGCGTGGGTGCAATAGTTGCATTGCCTACTCTATTGAGGATAAAGACGTGAGGTATTTATATTTAGGGAAGAATTAATCTATTTGAACTCGCTTCTCTTCTACAATTATACAATACGAATCAATATTAGTGTTAACAATAATGCTTTAAAACAGGCTGACGTAAGTCTCCTTAATAGTCCCGCCACTGCCAATCTTACGCTTGTTTTTTCCGTTGCAGTTCGCAAATCGACGTTCCATCTGTTTGCCTAATCACCGCGTATATTTCCCAACAACCGTTGCCGGTACTTTCAACCGAATAGTCTTTATCTCGGGTTTTTGGCACTGCATTCAGTACTTAACATTTAATTATTTATACTAATATCAGAAATCGACTGTCGATTTTCGAATGGAATTCTTACATGTTTAAATTCTAAAGGCATAATGTTTAAACTATACTACTCAAAAGAAAATAAGAGCCAGTGGTTATTTTTTATTTTTTGACTTATTTATAGCTAATTAAGTATAAGTAAGGGTTAAAATCTATAGGGTGTGTTCTCTTAAGTGTTTATGGACACATATCGAGCAATCCCATTAAACACTTAAGTTTAAGGGGGTATACTTTGTAAACACGTGGTTTTACCCTATTTTACTGTGAACTTTAAATGCACATAACACTTAAACTCCGCAGCGGATAGTTTATTTTTAATAATATAGAGGTTGAATTTGCATTATTTTATAACAATGCTTTGAATTCGACGCCATATGGACATTGCTACCGCGTCTAAAGCCATAACATTGCATTGTTTCAATAAGCCCTTCAAAATGTTCGGTTGCTCTACAACTGGGTTTTCCAAGAAGAGTGATTCAAAGTGCGTGAAATGGATTTCGAAAGACTCGAAGAGCCATTAGAAGGTAGGATTCCGGCAGAAATAGAGCGATCACTGCCCACAAGGACCGGTACATATGCTTATGTAAGCGTAGATAGCGTACTGTCACTGCCCGCTCTTTGGAAATCCGTTTAAGCCAGACGACAGAAAGTCACATTAATGATCAAATCATATGAAATCGATAGCATGAACACTAACAGTTCTCCAAAAGACAATTAGTGTGGATTCCTCTGACAAGTGCTTATGGTGCAAATCGATAAACTTTTCCAGCCAGCATCTGAATTGGGACATGAATGGAACAGCCTATTACGTGCTTCAGATTAGTGCAAAGATTATTTTTTTGTGATAGTTGTCGCACAAGAGTCTGAAGACGGCACAGTGAGCGATTTTCAAACGCAAGTATCCACGAAAGTGACAGATTGGGAGGACCTAATTAATGTATTGGTGTGGGAGGCATTAGCCTATCGGGCCATACCGAGCTTGTAATTTTAAACGAGGGCTTAATAACAGCTCTACAGTACAACGAGCCGATCATAAGACTCCTTGTGGTGCCGTTTGCACAGCAAGTAAGTGTAGGATTTAAGCTAATGCAAGAAAAAACTCGAGCACATGATGCTAAAGGTACCAGAGGCGCTCTAAACCAACCCGTTCATAACGAAAGTCGGTAAAATTGCGCTTAAAGCAAACTGCGAGTCAAATCCCTAAAAAGCGTTTCGTTATCTGATTGAGAGCACGCCTTCACAGTTTCAACCTTGTGTTTAAAATAGAGAAGGACATACTCTATATTAGAAAATATCATAAGAGAATGCTCATGATAAGTTTATTTACATATGGTCGATTTTTGTGAAAAAGGTATTTTTCGGCCGAAATTATTTTTTTCGTTAAATTAACTAAACACTTGTTAATTTTATATTTAATCATTATTTTTATATAATTCAATTAAAACAATGTGTTTTTATTTATTGTTATATTTTTGCAACCCTAGACCCTCATAATTAGTTTGCAATGTCGAAAATACAGGATGGCCATTATTTTTTTTGAGTAGTATATATTCGACTTAGAGTACATAAGTCATAGACGATTTCCAACTATTTATAAATCCAACGGACGCACGGATGCATGGACTAGGTCTTTTCCCTGCGAAGCGTCGTAGAGAAGTATTTGTCTAAAGGGCCAAAAGTTTTCAGCGCTTTCGTAGATTTGGAAAAGGCGTATGATAAGAGTGATAAGGAATGAACTGTGGTCAGCTTTGTCCATGTTTGGGGTGGGTAGTAGCCTGATTCGAGCACTGAAGTCTCTTTATGAGAACTCTAGTGCTTGTGTCAGGATAAACGGGGCCTACACTGACTGGTTTCGCATTAATAAGGGTGTGAGACAGGAATGTGTAGCGTCTCCATGGCTGTTCAACCTATTCATTGATGGCTGTCTAAAAGATATGAAAGAGAGTGAGTACGGGCTGAGAATGAATGGTTTGTCACTCAACTCGCTCTACGCTGATGATCAAGTAATTCTTGCGTCATCGGCGGAGGAGTTACAGAAGTTAGTGACAATTATGGATGATGCTTTTGGGAGAAAAGGCATGAAGATAAATGTTAGTAAGACGAAAGTTATGGTGTTTAAAGGGACAATAGCATAGCAGAATACAATATTTTTATAGGTAACGACAGGGTACAGCAAGTAAGTGAATTTTTATATTTGGGATGTCTTTTCACAAGTGATGGTAAGTATGACAGTGATATTTAGAGACTAGTAAGTGCAGGTAATCGGGTGGATGGAGCGTTGCACACCTTTATGGGTAGCCGGAAGGTGTCCAGAAAGGCACGACTGGCTGTCAATAGAGGACTTTTATTACCAACTCTGATGTATGGTGGAGGATGTAGTGACTAAAATTGAGAAGGGTATGCTAAGCTGGTTTGGGCATTTGGAAAGGATGGAAGATAGGAGACTGACAACTAGGATATATAAGGCGAGTGTGGGTGGAAGGGCCGGCAGGGGCCATCGCACCAAACCTTCGAATGTCAGATATCTGACATTCTGAGTATAAGCCAGGTCAAAAATACTCTGAACCGGCGGAAGTGCATGAAAAGGTTGATGAAGGTAGAGGAAACGAAAGTAGTAGTAGCCAGAATCGAGCAAAGTGGCAATCCTTAGTCTCTGCCTATCCCTATGGGATAGAGGCGTGATACTATGTATGTATGAACAAATCCAACTCAGTCTTTAATCCAGAATCTAGATACACTTTTAAAAGGAAAATCCTAACCGGGAATCCCATTTAAGAATTTCAATCTTATGTACATTGTACAAGTCTACAAATTGAGCGCGATAAATTTATATTGGACCTATTTCCAATATAATTACCCTTTCGGCTATTTGTAACCAATCCGTTAAGTATGAAACATAAAAAAAATATAATAGAATAAAATATAATGGATGTTTTCAGTCTTTCGGTTGGTACATAAGTAATATTTCACAAATAACATAATGTTACAAGTTGCGGTCGTGTTTATACGTATTAATATCTATACAAGCACATTAAGGAGCGGAATAACCTTATAGTCGATATATTGTGTATCGAAACGCGTACCGCCCGGGGTTTTAATGAAATTATTATAAAGAAAATGCTTTTATTTATTTCCAAAACTATAAATTGTAGGTATCGAAGAGGCACAGATAAATATCTATTAAAGCTAAGCGAAGCTATTAAATATCTTGAGCATGTACAAATTGCTTAATAAAATAAATTGTATATAAATCGGGTTTCTAAGTATTATTGTGGTTTTTAATATTTATTCGTTATACGCAACACTAACTTTACGCTACGTTTAGAGGCTGGTACATATTTAACTAACCTCGAAACAGATTCAAATGTTTCAATAATCGATACGAAATTAATATTTACAGAACAAAGGCATTAACAGACGTATGACAAAGCGTCGATATCGTTAAATTACAGTGATATTACACTTTGTCGACTGTTGAATGAATAAGCGCTCCGTTTTCCCATAAGTGTAAACTTTACATCATACCGAGGAACTAGTATCGATAATTACGTAAACTCCATTAAAACACACCGCACACAGTCGTAAGTAATATGTTGACAAAATTTAATATTTATTAACAATGTGAGATGACATAGGGCCTCACGAGACTCATTATGTAAAAACTGAAAATATACCGACTTCGCACAAATCCCAAATTATTAAACGATCGAACAAAAACAATTTACGCTGAGGGCTGAAATCAGTATTGTTGAAAATCATTTACAGATTTTAATTGGAACCTAAACTTTTATTTTACTGCTATTATATAATTCAATACACTGTTAAAAGTTTATATTTAATATCCAAAATCTGACCAGTTATGTATTGAAATTCTAACTTCAGCAAACGGGAATATTGATATAACAATGTACAGTCACCCACAAAAGTCGCTGAACAAATAAAAACTTCAAAACGCTTCTGCACGTTCACTCCAGTCGAAATATTCTTTTTTCTTCATCTAAAATAAAGTTAACCCTGTGAAGTTTATTTTAGTGATGAAAAAACAATTGTTGATATTGACGCAAAAGTTTAAACGCGATTTTAAATTTTGAATTTGTTCAGTTACTTATATGGCTGACAGTACTCTAGATTTTTTATGTAAACTTTAACACAAATCTACAGTTATCAACAATCACAAATATAAGCAATGCCTATTTTTTGAATAAATAAATATGTATAAAAAAGTACACAAATATTGATCATATAGGTCCACAGGAACTACAGGATTCTGTGACCTATATGGATGTTTTGTGTCGAACTCACGTAAATAACGTAACTTAATTGTCTTACAGATTCTGTACGAAGCTGAAGCTGTGACAATGACACAAAAGGTCACCTGAATAGGCCGAGTAAGCCGAGTTTCATGTTTTAGTTACAGTTTCGTTTTATCAAACGTAGTCCATACTGCCTCTATGTTCTGTTTTATCTGTGCACTACATATTGATGATAAATGCAGTGTAGTTCAAATACAGTGGACCCCAGCAAGTGAAGTTGCATCTGTCGATTGTCGACAGAATTATGTTGGCCTACTTTACCGTAAGAACACTGGCTCAACCCGAAGACGACTCTCCAGGGGCGGTACTCGGTGACTTTTCGTGAAAAGATTTAACTGTCAATTAAACTATTTTAACAATCGACACGACATTAAGATCGGTAAGTTATTCCGAGCCTACTATAGAACGAGCTACAATAGCCATTTCATCATTGTATAATCGTAGATTAATGTTGTGTAAAGAGCAATTGTACATAGTTTTATGTATATGCATACAATCAAGAGTCCGTATGACACATATCGACGAGTCTCAAATATACAAGAATAATGCAAGAAAGTGTCACCGACTGAGACAGATATAAATGAATGTTAACGACCCCTTTGATAAACGATCCGGGAGATTTAGCAAGATAAAATGAATTATATCACTTCACTAAGTTGCGTCCACGGCAGCGTTTGCCTCGATTACAATATCAGTATCATAGAATGACCTTTATCGCTTTTGGTTTGTGCAGAAAATCAAATCAGTGTTTTGATTTATAAAAGATTATAGATTATAAAATAAGTAAACCCATTTTTCATTGACCATATATAGATATATTATCAATTTGCTTCATCAAATTACAGGACTTAATAACACGTGATGGCTTACAGTTTTTGTCACATGTCAATAAATTTGGTACTACTAGCTTGTTTGATAATTTCAATAATTATTTCATAATTTCAAATATGGCCTCTTGCCTTGCTTTACGGATGGGAAGATCCTAGCCTAAATCTTAAAAAGTTCAAATATGTAAGTAAAGTTTGAAGGATTTCAAGCGAGCTCTTTGACTGTCCTCGAGATTCTGAAAGAGTTTTGAGCAACGAGTGCTAAAGTTGCGTCAAAGGAAAAATTGAAATACATAAAAAAGTGAACAAAAACTAATTAAATAGGGATCCATATTAATTTCATCTATAGAAAAATGGAATGAACTAAACATAAACTAATCCCATTTCGAACTATTACGGTTATTTTTTAAAATATTGCGTTATTGAATAAACAAACACTATCAACCAACGATTTAAAAATATTTTTACCTTTAAATAACAAGGCGACAAACACCAATGAGGTGTGTAATTTAAAAAATAACAATGAGTAATTACCTATTAATTATCATCTAATTGCTATCATTACTGTCGGCGAATTCAACGTTAGGCCGCGGGCGGCCAAATAGAACGCAGAATGCCGGGCCCGCTTTAAAATCTCAACCTACTTGCATAAATATTCTATTAAGAACATGAATTTAAAGTAGATATTTTTCTGTTAGATACTAAGGTTATATAAACACATCTACATTCTACATATTATGAAACCAGTTTGTCTAATTTACACCATCCTCAATGTTTCTAGTTTAAGTTATGATGTTAGAAAATGGCGGCGAACGTTATGAATGAACAAACATTTCTTTCAATTGATTTAGTCTCTATATATGACTCATGGGTATTCGCAAACATCAAGTTATGACTCTTACAGGCGATTTTCTATTCCGTGGAATCTATACATTTCATAAAGCCTTTCAACATAGAGTGCAGAGCAAAATAAATATGGCCCAAACAGCATATTGCGACTCAGGAAAGAAGAGATAGAAGCAAATTCTCGTCCCAGTGGCCTTTAGTAAATGTGCTCCTTGTTAGGAAAAGTAAAATGTACGGTAACACAATATTTAAAATACCGAGAGTTCAAAATGTACAATATGCTTTTAATCCGTCTGCACCAGCATAGAATCGCTTCATGTGATCTCGTGCTGTTTGCATCGGACAGCTACCTATGATCTTAATCTATCCATATAATACGAGCGGTCCGACTCTATCCAATAATCTCTGTCGTTTATCGCTATGCCCTGAAAAACCGATCGCACATGGATAATATTATTTCACTAAATGGGCAAGTCGTATGTGATTGCTGACGATCAAAACCGAATTAATGTCTATTAATTAATATGTTAACAATAGTGAATTGTTTATGAGTAGTAAAGCACCCAAGTACACCTAAATTATTATATTATCAATTATTGTAAAGACAAAAGTATGCTTAAATCGGTACCTCTTTATCATTAGTGTAATGGGTAATGAATAATACTTACAATATTACCTTAAAGAATTTAAACTACGTGGATTCCAATGAGTATGATGTCATAAGTCCTGCTCGAATGACGTAAGAACTTCCAAAGTGTGATAAATTAACTTTTTCATAGTAAACTTTTGGGTTTAGATGCATTTTTACAGTATTAAAGTTTCCATTTCATATAACTTAGCATCAGAATAATTTGAATAACCACGAATACAATATTTTATGTTTACTAAGTTCTACGACGTAATGCGAGCCAAGATAACTTTCTTTCGCAACCTTTTGAAGTATCGTGATGAAAGAGAAGCTAGTAAACGTAGCTAAGTAAGCGGCGGAATAATTGAGTTTTAATATTATGTATAATTCAGTGATGATTGTGTACAACTTTGATCGATACATTCAGATGGATCGTGGAAATGGACCAATGAAAATAATGTTTGGTCGCGAAACTCACGTATTACTTATTTTCATTGAATAGCGCTCGCAATCGTTTAATTTCGGGAAAGTATCAGACTTTATAGAAATCGTTTAAATACATCTATAAGTGGCTCTTTTAATGCACTTATTTTCGAAGTTACTGATTTTCATTGACGTAAATCGTAATTAATAATTATTCATGGTAAAGGGAACAAGTAGTTACTATTCGTATTTTTACTTGCATAAAACCATTTCACTTCCGTTACAAAACACTCCTCTCAAAGGCAGTTTGTTGAACATCAGTTTGTATATTAAACTCTCCATTCAAGCATTTTATACTTAAAGATGTTGTGTTTTATTTGACTTGTTAAACTTATTTAAGAATACTGTATCTTTACAAGAAGACAGCTAAAACGAATTACATCAGTAACAATTTTTTATTTTTCGAGAAATAAAAGGAGGTTTGGCACTTTTCTGGAATGAAAAGAATTTGCCGATATAATACTAAACCAGAATTTGTTTATTTGTGTGTCCAATTTCATCAAAATCCATTAAGCGGTTGTTGTTTTTAGTTCTAAGAACCATCCAAGTATCTTAACAAACTTTCGCAAGTATAATTCGTAGGATTAACGGAGCACTATATTATGTAATCCATTTGACTGTCTCATCTTTTCCACGAATAAAAAAGCTTAGTAAAATTCTTGAAATTTGTGCTTATTCACTAAACACGATACGGACAAATATTGCAACGAGTAATTATTATTATTGAAAAGCTTTTTAGAACTACACTGAAAGCCATAATATAATTAAACGCGTCGAAGTGTTTGTATATATATCTATCTAACTTTCACAGACATTTAAAACAAAGTGTTAATAAAAAATATTTGCATTTCATTATATTGCGACTTATTCGCCACTCATTTTCCACATTTTGTGCATACTACATAACTTAAACAGAATCCTGAGTGGTAAATGTGTACTTATACAGGTACATGGTTGTTAAATGCTCTAAGGGTACATGTCATTTATATTTGCCACGAGAATATAGCAATGATCTCTATATTTTTGGCAACAAAGGACAAAGGTATACTTTCTCGTCTATTTCTCAGCTTTACTATTATTTTGGCATCTATACTAATATTATAAAGCTGAAGAGTTTGTTTTTTTGTATCTTTGGTTGAACGCGCTAATCTCAGGAACTACTGAACCGATTTTGAAAATTCTTTCACTAATAGTAACCTACATTACTCCTGAGTATTATAGACCACTTTTTATCCCGGCAAAATATTTTTATCCCGCAAAAACTTTTTCACGCGGACGGAGCCGCAAGTGATACTAGTAAAACATAAAAAATGACAGTTTTAAACAGACAGAATGCAAACTCAAAAGCTACGTTAAACAATCTACATAAATAAACAAAATTGCGTTTATTTTTCTTCAGTAGTTATTAGTGAATAATGATGCACTTGCTTCACGCATCGTAAGTGACATGATGGGGTCACTCAGTGGCAAAGGAGTGCTGAGACAATCGGTCCCATGCTAGCGGAAGCCGGCATTTGTACTGGAATAAAGAAAACGACGTTGGCGCTGGTTCGTGTGAACTCAACCGAGACAATGCACAACCGTTGTGAATTTACTAAATAATGTAGATGGCTTAAATTAGATAAAACGCAGGGGGAACAAATCACCTTTCTTTGTCTCTTACGGGATTTAATTCATTTATGAATTAAGGAATTTTAAATCCTTGCTACTAAAAATATGACTAATAAATATTGCAAAAAATTCTCAGAATAATAACTAAAGCTATTAGTTATTATTCTGAGAAGAAATTGGTTCGATAATGTACAATGACATATCTAACCAATACGTTTAATTAGTCATTATTTTAGTGGAACTTTTTGGTAACCAAGGGTCCTGCTAATAGGTTATTAATTGCTACCAGGACCCAATGCAGGTACCTACCTGGTACCTGCATTGGTACCTAGTAGGTACTAGGTACTGGTACCTAGTACATACTAGGGATGAAGTATGAAGAAGATAAATATTAGCAAACTCCATTAGACTCCGATGGTTGGAAGGGTAATAATAATATAATAATAATACCAGCCCTATATTATATACTGCCCACTGCTGAGCACGGGCCTCCTCAGCTACTGAGAGGGTTTAGGCCTTAGTCCACCACGCTGGCCTAGTGCGGATTGGCAGACTTCACATACCCTCGAAATTCTTATCGAGAATTCTCAGGTAAGTAGGTTTCCTCACGATGTTTTCCTTCACCGTTAAAGCGAACGATAATTGATAAACAATACACACGTAACTTCGAAAAGTCAGAGGTGTGTGCCTTGGGTTTTGAACCTCCGGACATTGTCTCGGCCGACCGTTCCATTCCCAACTAGGCTATCGTCCACATCGTTGGAAGGGTATCAAGAAGTATATAGCGCTTTGCGGTTGTAATAGCTGCTAATATGTATGCCCCTAGACACGAACGTACACATGTCTAATAGCCCTGTCATGGAGTAACCGATTACAAACAATGAGGTTATCGCTTTAAATAGTTGTTTCATATTACGAGTAACGGTCTCGAAATATATTGATAAAATTAAGCATAAATTGCAGTTTCATCACATTTCAACCATCAAGAATAAATTTTGAAGACCGTTATGTTTGCATTACTTGACACAAGTGAAACGATTGAACCATGATGAATTTTAGTAACGGTAATATGTAAGTTTAAAAACTTACTAAGTAACAGCCATGATTACTCAGAGCTTTCATTATGAACATGGTGATGATACGCCTTTGAAAATTAAGTATTTGTAAACACCACATAAGCATTAAGCAGGTTGGGTTGGCACAATGAAATTATATACGGAAGCCGACCGAGCGAAACGAGAGTGCTTCGCAGCGGCCAGCGAGCAGTATCTTCGACATTTTGTAGGCCGGCGATTCAGATTTAAAGCGATAGATTGCATAAATTGCTAACGGCATAAAAATATGTTTTTAATCGAAACGTGAAGCGAAAGTACAGAGGTTGATCTTACAGTAGCCCTGACTGTACCTGGTATTTTAGCTGTAGTCATTAGTATCGTTAAAACTGATATAATGCTTAAAGATTTTCATCATCATCAGCCACATGACGTCCACTGCTGAACATAGGCCTCCCCTAAACATTTCCAGACGGACCTGTCAAAAGCGGCCTGCACCCAGCGCGCTCCTGCGATGTTAAGATATTACATTATATTATTTTCCCAGGACAGTTACCCCGACTGTTTTTCCCGTAGATCGATAGAGTTAAAGAAAATGAATTTAAAAAAGGTGAAATACATATTAAAGAACACAAGTTGTTGTAGAAATAGGGCCTATTCATCATTCTTTGTAGCTCGAATTTATAGTCAGGCAAACGTCCCTAGTGCCGGAGAAATACTGAATATTCTGCTGAGTTGGTAGCTACCGGTCGCTATCAACTGAAATAATAAAAGGAAAGTGCCTCCCAAGACAAAACCATTTAGTTCTAACAACATTTTTATACTTTATATTGCACGATATTTTTTTATTATAAAATTAGTGTTTTGATACAAAAACAGGAAATCTATACTAATTTAACTTGTATTCCTATTTATTTTATAACTATTAGTATCACTAATATTATATAGAGGAAAGATTTGATTGTTTGTTTGCATTGAGTAGGCTCCGAAACTACTGCACCGATTTAAAAAAATCTTCCATAAATATAAAGCTACATTATCAGCCAGTAACATAGACTTTTTGTCCCGGGAAAATATAAAGCGGGACTTTTATACCGGAAAAACTAAATCACGCGGGCGGAGCCGCGAGCAAAAGTCTATAAATGATAAAGGAATTTACTGCGTCTCATGCCTTTGACAGTCAATATTAACAATGGATACTAATATTATAAATAGGAAAACTTTGTGAGTTTTTTTATAGGTTTTTTGGGGCTAATCTTTGGAATTACTGAACCGATATTGAAAATTCTTTACTAATAGGAAGTTACATTACTCCTGAGTGCTATAGGCTACTTTTTATCCCGGGAAAATATAAAGCTGGACTTTTATCCTGGAAAAACTTTTTCACGCAGGTGGAGCTAGTATTGAATAATTTTAATACAGCTTCTCTGAAACGTACAGTCCGTACGTAGGTTTTTAAATTATAATAGATAAATAAGTTATAAAACAATAAATATAATTTATTTTCAGAGAATATCAACATTTCACAAGCATATTGGATCAAAAGGGGATTTAATCCATTTGTACATTTAAATTGCTTTTATTCTAAATCGCATATATACAATATACATATCTTAAACGAAACCTAAGTAGGTCATGAATTGTTAACTATTTTTTTAGCCTGTTTATGCATTCGCCTAGTACTTCGTATGAGTATTTAATGTATTTGAGTACATTGTCGGGCGTGTAGCGTATACACGTGGGGCGGCTCCCGACATGAAAAGCATTGCACAACTATATTTTGATTGTTAAACTGTGATACCCATTCCTCTATTCAATTTTTCTTTTATTGTCATGCCCTCAAAGCCGTCTTTCTTAGCCATTCCTTTCTAGTTATAAAATATAATATTATGCTCTTCGTAACAAATGTATAATGTTACTGTAAAACCCAGAACTACAGTAAATCCCAAGAATTTCCAGTAAAACTTACGATTTACCAACTATATAAGGAAAATTCTTCTCTGTCTTTTATTTCGAACTTTTACCACCATGTTTTCGGTAAATCTTACGTTTCGCCCCTGGACTCGGTTACTGTCAATTATAAACACACACTTTATGTGGTGTCGTTTTTAAAGTTATCTCTCAGTACACCTGATGTTGGATACGTTAAGTTAGAACTTTGAACACTGATACCAGAAGTTAAAGTTTAAACATAAAACCCCCTTTGGGTACATTTTGGGGTTACATTTGTATGTTTTAATTTTGTCGAAAAAAGTATCTCAGCTCACCGTATGAGCTTGACTAATAGGTAATTAAAATTAATGCATAGTTCCACTCCCAGGACTAAAATTTACCAACTGTTATTGGTAAAACTTACCACTAACCAAACTCTAATGTTAAGTCAGAAAAAAATACTCTATACGGGCTTTTACAGTAACATTTATAGAAAGCTGACTGCTTTGGTGGCGTAGTTTTATTGCGGTACGACTGCAATGCTGAGGTTTCGGGTTCGATCCCCGGGTCTGGCAAAGTGATATTGGGTTTTTTACCCACTATCAGCCTGGAGTCTGGAATTTGTGCCTGATATGGCGACAGGCTCGCTTCACATCATGGGAAGGAATATGCACGGCGAAAAGTGGGTGCACTAGTTGCGCCTCTGCCTATCGCTTCGGGGATAAAAGGCATGAGTGTATTATATAGAAACGTACGAATGAAATTTTATGTCAAAAAAAGTAATAACATATAAATTCACCGTTAAAATTGAGTTAACAGGCTGTAAACCCGACGTGTAACCCATTGTGAGTAATTGTGAGATATACGCAGATACGCACACTGATAAACGCACGCACACACTGACACCCCCGCAGGCTTTGCTAAGTAAAAAAAAACAAGTCGAACAGCGCGCCGCGTTGTTGGCCGTTCGGCACTCCAACTCTGTAAGATAACTCTAGTGGAGCGACTCTACCTCGAATGGCGCGCACACCTGCATCTAAACCGGTTTTTGAAACATGATTTCACTCTCTCGGCACCACTAGCGTTGCCTAATTTACGCACTCGGGCATGAGGTTTCTTTACGTTTTTTTCTTATCTGAAGCCAACTTTATATATTCCTTCTAATTGTACAATTTCTAGTAATAGACACGTGTCCTAGAATGAAACATGTCAAATAGGTCTGTATATTGAATTGGTGTAAATACAATATAATATAATTATCAAGTTTAATTTCATTATTTCTCCGTGTTAGTTTTGAACCGCATGGTAATTTTTCAATGGTTAAAATCCAAATTTACCTAACTCCGGATACAATATTATGAATAGAATGCCTACTTTTACTTAAGGGGATTTCCGGTCAGCAACATTTTAACCTACGTTGTTATCAGATAACTTTCATGACTTTAGAGACACCCAATGAAAGTGTGCGTTATCTGTCAGTTATTTTTAAGATATATATAAATACAGTATACTATTGTACCTAAAGTAAAACATTGTAGAGAGTATTGCACATTTTTTTTTATTTTTTTTGTTATGGACTTTACGGTCAGTAGCCTGACGCGAGTCGGCTTTTCTGACCACACCGGACTTTCGGGCGAACGCTTTAGACGCTCCAACCCTTTACATTTAAACGACCACGCTGAGGGCACCCCCTAAGTGGGGTACGAGCCTCGGCTCAAGGCAGTCGTTGGAAGATGATTGAGACACCAGCGATTAGGGGATTTTAGCGGTGTAATACACCAATCTATCCATTGTTTTCATCAGCACGCGGGCCGGAACTGCTAACTGGGTCGGGACATCGGGGGACACGGCGAGGTCCTCGACGGCGAGGACGGTACAGCGGTCTTGAGGAGAGTATTGCACAAACAAGGTCCAGATGTATGAAACTATAATAGTACTGAGAACATGTATTTACAGTTCAGCAGAGTATAGTAAAGGTTGATATTATGTGGTCACCTTGTTAAACATTATTGTTGAGGGCTAAAAATTATATATTAAACCGCATTGTGAAATGCGGCATATCTGATGAATTTATAGATAGTCCATATTTCGTTGCGTTGCAGTTGGTCTGCACTCTACAATGCCTATATGCCTATTGAGTTATTGATAGTGTAATTTATTGCGTGGATAACAAAGCCTAGCGCTGCTGAGTTTCTAATACATTTATGGGGTTGTGCGTAACACGATTATTGCAATATATTATGTACAACAATTCACTAAATATGAAAAGGAAACATGTAATTACTATTGAAAAAAAAAATTTTGATGCCAATACATAATACAGATTACATACTGCCAAATAAATGGTATTTTAGAACTATTATAAATTCAGTAAATTTAATTCTTGATTTGAAGCCATATTATCCTCAATACGGCTACTATTATGGGAACGCTATTACGCGGGAAAAGCAGTGAGCAGAAACTAGTCTTAAAGTAGAACAGAACACGTAAATAAAACAGAACGCGTAAATCACCGGCAAATCCTTCATAGGCTGATAGGATAAGTTTTCTCATGCGTTTCGCAGAATAACCAGTCAAACGTGAAGGAAAAGGTGATCAAAACATGGTTTATGTTTAAGTTTCCATATCTTGGAAATGGTTTTTAGTACACGCGCACCGACTCGAGCTCGTGGCTGTTCCGTACGCTAACACTTTTGTATTTAATATTGGTTATTACGATAGTTGCTACAATGTCATATTCTGTGATAATTTCAGCTTGTTAATTATTATTGTTCAACAGATAAAGCCCTTTAAAGGTCCGACAGAAGGAGTGGGTTTAGTAATAGGTGCCCGTAGCACCCTTTTGGTACGGATTACGGAAATCTAAGAATTTACATCGAAAGCATTAAAATACCACGTGTTGCAGCTGGCTGTATGTTAGACGGAATAATGGATTAGAAAGGACCTCTACACTATAGATATAACTAACTTCTCCTACCTGTGTGCAACTATGCACCTTTCTTCTTATAGCTAATATATATTCCCGGGATACAAAGTAGTCTATGCTACTCGCTGATAATGTAACTTTATATTAGTGAAAGATTTTTTTAAATCGGTCCAGTAGTTTTAGAGCTTATACATTGCTAAGCTTTCCTCTTTATGAAGAGGAAAGCTTAGGTTTTTCTATATCTATACTAATATTATAATATTAGTACCTATCTATAGATATAGAGAAATAGGAATAGTTACTATTGTTGAAATTTAATAGTCGAATATTCGTTTTAATTGAGCATAATAAAATTTACCGATTCTGATAATTTTGGATAATAACCGTTTTAATTAATGATAATAAAAAATTATATAAAGTGTCTTTGAAATCTTCTGGGATAATTTCATTTTGCGTATATTTTGACATCTATAGTTTATAGATTTTTTCAATAGGACTAAGTTTAAATTGTAAACGACTCTTATTCTCTTTTTTCTTAACTCTTATAAATTCTACGCTGTTTTTAATCTTATAGGATTGTTCGATTTTTCATTTTTGTTATACTTTAATACCTGGTCGATTTTCTCGATCTCTTTCATACACAATAATCAGTGTAATCTCGGTTTAACTAAAGTTAAGTCAGCTCGACCGCTGTGACTTATTATTATAATCAGCGTGCAGCAGAAAACCTGGGCAATGTAAGTTTCTCAGTTGCATTTGGATTTTGGCTTGGTCGGCAAGATTACCTGAGGTACCTATTTACTGTTTATCCGCCAATTTAAGAAATTTTAACATTTAAGTATTTACCCACCGATCATTTAATGTGTGTATTATAGGCATGGATTAGGAAAAAATATTCAGCTCAGCTAGTGTAGTTAGTGTAGTTCTGTCTTGTCGTAATTTCGAGGTTTAGGCAGAATTAACAGATCCTAAAAGGCAATTAAGAAATTGAATAGTAGGTAATGTACACAATAATCATGTTTGTTTACTTTTCTGGTAAGTAAATAATATGTTATCAATAAGCATGTAGGTACATAAAACATTATTATTTATTTTATTAATTACATTTAGATGATCAACCTCCCTCATTCATCATTATTCTTCTTTATTTGGGCTGTGAACCGTGAACCTTTAGGTTCGATCCCGCAGTGACTAACATTTTTATGAACTTTTCAAATTCCAAAAGTATAGCTACCTATCTAGCCAAAAGGCTTGCGCGCTCTATCACATCAAGGATCGGATATACAAGCCCAGCGAAATGCGAGTGCAATAGTTACGCCGCTGCCTATCCCTCCTGCGGTAAAGGCGTAAGCTTGTTTTAATGTGATCAAACTGGCCGGTATTACCATGCCATACCATGCCAGGCCTGTATTATATACTGCCCACTGCTGAGCACAGGCCTCCTCTACAACTGAGAGAGTTAATCTTAAGGCCTTAGTCCACCACGCTGGCCTAGTGCCGGTTGGCAGACTTCACATAGGTACCTTCGAAATTCAGAGAACTTCTCAGGTATGCAGGTTTCATCATGATGTTTTCCTTCACCGTTAAAGTGAGCGATAATTCACAGAATACACACATAACTTTTTAGAAAAGTCATAGGTGTATGCACTTGGGTTTTGAACCTGCGGTCGTTCGTCTCCGGCCGGTATTGTAAACCCATAATCAAGGTCTTTGTATTTTCATGCGGAGCTATTGTCTAGCTGGTACCCGTATATAATAGATGGATAGCCGATACATAAAAGAAAACTTACACCCACATGTAAACATTAAAGTAAGTAGGTAATTATTGTAAACTTAACCCAATTCAATATCACGCCATAGCTGTGCCACCAAGACACGAAATTTTGCACAAAGCATTTCGCAGTGGCGAAACAGTTTCCTAGCCACTGTTCTGTGTCGGTTATGATTCATGATTTGTTATAATCGAAGTCCGTCACTATACCAGTTACGAAACCAAAGTACCTATTCATCGCCCTGCTGATTTTTATATGACGAGATGATAAGTATCCGAATAAACTTCGTTATTTAACAGCTGAATGTACTACGAAGTACACAAGAAGTTTTTATATAATATAATCAGTGTAGATTGTTAATTACCTTGAGCTACTGAGTTTTTGAAATTAGCTCTCTAGGAACACGTACCTACCTACCTAGACAATTTTGTTAATGTCACTAATGGTAATGAATAATAGCGTTGGTTCATCATAATAGACACAAGTAGTTTATACTTCTCTTAAAATCTAGTTTTTTCATAAATAAATACAATTATGTTCAACATAACTTTTGTCTGTTATACAAAATGCAAATTTAGGTAGCTAGCTAATAGTTAATAGTTAATACCAAGCATAAATAAGAAATAAGTACAACAATAAACCTCAAATTCAACCAATGACGTTGCATATCTATCTATATTTATAAAAATTTCGTGTCACAGTGTTTGTTACCATACTCCTCCGAAACGGCTGAACCGATTTTGATGAAATTTTATATTCACACTTGGTAGGTCTGAGAATAGGCTGTTATCTATTTTTCGTCCCCCTATGTGATAAAGGTGGCCCACCTCATTATTTTTATTATTTTTCGGACATATTTTGTTATATTTTTTTTAATGATGTGGCATTATAAAATACATACAACCCAAAAATTTTACCTTCTTCCATCATCCCTTATTTTTTAATAGCGATATAAGTAATTTAATAACTTTTAACCCCGGTCGGTAACTGATCAATTATTCATATTTTTCTACTAAAGTAATGTCCAAAAAGAATTTATATGGCAAAACAACGTTTGCCGGGTCAGCTAGTTTTATTATAAAATCTAATAAAGGCATCTACAATATATTCGTAACGGCCGCATTAAAACCTAGTCAGGCCAGTGCGGGCTGAATGCACGGTAAACAGTCAAGTCAGGCAGGAGTAAATGTTGCCTTGTGGAAGTATAAGCACTGAATAGTGAATACGTAATACCTACGGAGTACACGAGCACCCCACACATAACGCAAGAGAGTCAACAAACCCACACCACAGTCCACAACGGCGGAACACCTTTGCACACAGACAGGCGGCGGGCGGCAGCAGGCCCGAGTCCGACGGTCGACCGTCGACGCTTGCTTGTTGATAAAACGAATACGTTGCTATAAGCGTGCGGGGCCGTGCGACGCGCGGTGTGCTGAGGTGAGTCGGAAAGTAAGTAGGTAGCTCCGCTTACCTGTACAAATCAGCAGCAATGTAAGAGGTGAAAGCAACGGATCGCGCTTCATCTTGCTTTTCCACCAACTGTATATAACTTTAATCTCCGAAAAACTTATACTCCCATGTTGTGATGCACGTTTTTCAATAACTTTACTCCAACTTAACTGTCACAAACACCGTTTATTCACAGCAAAGCGATCGTTTATCATAGCAAACAACTTCAATATACTTGTTTCGTAGATAACTATAAACTTTCACACATAATATAAAATTTGTGCACCTCGCGAAATAATTTCATTTTCCAATCTTTGAGTAAACTTTGGCGCGAAAAAACGTCACAGCAACTACTGCCAACACGTCTTACATGGACGGCGGCCGACCCGTAGCTGAACTGAACAGCGATGTGCGAACACGAAACAGTGCAAACACTTTCAAATTACGAAGGGCCGAGAGAGAAAGAGATGACGCGATTTCGCTCTGCTCTTATCAAAGTTTCTGTTGTCTTGTCCGGGAATGAAGTGGCAACAACGCGTTACAGCTACTGCGGTCTTGCGAGTTTTTCACCAGAGGGCGACCCTAAATTAAAATTCTATGCCGGTAAAGCTGGTCTGACTTGAGGAGACACAAATAACTTCAATCAAGCATACAATATACCTACTTGTGGATTTAATTACAATTTTGTAGAATGAAAGTAAGTGGCATTAGATATATTTTTTGTAAATAGCGAGCTCTCTACATTTTGTTCGCAGCTTTGTCCATTTTTTTGCAGTGAAAACTTCTTTAGCGGCGTTGAGCACTTTTGGGATGGGTAAAAAATGTTAAACTCGCGTCAGGATCACGTGACCCTGATTCGAAAATGCGTAAGAGGTTTTACCATCCCTTACTAATAAGAACCTTAAACACAATGCGTAGAAGCTATAATTCTTAAACGTGTAAATTTTTATTTATTTACTTCATTAAAACCATCCCTTACTAATATGAACGTTAAATACAATGCGTAGAAGCTATAATTCTTAAACGAGTACATTTTTATTTATTTCCCCAGCGTTGGTACGGCACGAGTACAAAAGAGCGTAACATTCTTTTTTCAAATTTTGATTTATAAGACATGCATTGTGTATCGGTTAATGAAGTATCGATGTCGCAATAACAGCCGATCATTCAGTTTTTTTTTAAATGGGCAAAGGATTTTTTTTTTTAAAGTGACGAAGAAATAGTGAAATTGTCATTTTTGTGTACGATAGCGCAATAAATAAATATTGTATTTAACGACATAAATGCTAGTACTTTTATACTGATAAATAAAGCATTTCGTGCGAAATTATTCCCTAACCATTCCAAAATATTCAAAAATGCACAACGTTAATGTTCAAGTTTTCCCTTGTGCCGGCACTCCCGGAGTGCAACCCGTTCTTTTTTTATTTCATCTGTATGGGTTGTTACGTAAAGTTAATACTTAGGTAATTACTGTTTATTGACCTCTTTAGCGTATGTCGATTGTCGCTGCCGAGCGTGTACCATAGAGAGGTCGAGTTCTGTCCGCACTGCACACTCCACTCCACAGTAACGCTTCCATTTTCCCAAATAAAAGGTGAATAAGACATTTCACGACCAGTTAGTGGACTCGCGATCTTTAAAGTACCTACATAATTATGTGCCAAAGACTTTTTTGCTATTTATTACTTTTATGTAATAGATATAATATATAAATAACTAGGTGTTGCTCGCGGCTTCGCCCGCAGGAGAAGTTTTTCACTCTACAAAACTCCCTAAAACACAGTAGGACATCAGCGGTATCTACTTAAAGAATCTGATTAAAAATATCCATTATTTCCCATGGGAGCAAATTATTACCGGGAGAAAAAGTAGCCTATGTGCTATGATGTCATATATCACATATTATTAATCAAAGCCTATGTATTGATCCAGGACGTATCTACCATGTGCAAAATTTCATCCAAATAAGTTTAGATTTTTCTGTGTTTACTTCTTGACTGCCTCGGTGTCGTAGTTGTATTACGGTACGACTGCAATGCTGTGTTCTCGAGGTTCTATCCCCGGGTCGTACAAAGTGATATTGGATTTTTCTATTCAGTATCCGCCTGGAGTTCTGAATTTGTGCCCCATATGGCGATAGGCTCGCCCCCTATCACATCATGGGACGGAGTACGCACAGCGAAAACTGGGTGTATTAGTTGCGCCTCTACCTACCCCTTCGGGGATAAAAGGCGTGAGTGTATGTGTGTGTGTTTACTTACTAACAAACATAAGAACATCCTATCATCTAAACATTTTCACAAAAGATATAAGAAAATCAAACTGGGTAATTCTAAGTAATTTTTTTTTATCATAAAATTCTTTTAATGGAATCACCACTACCTATAGTAATAGCATGTAGTATTTTTCTCTTTTTTGACAACACTTACCACACTCTTACTTGTTGTTTGTAGGTATCAGTATCACAAACGGCTATGTGGTCGACCACATTTCATGTGATTGCCGGTCGCCAATTGGCGGGTAGATTTACCATTTCATCTTGAAATAAGACGGATATGAATGCAATGCAATGCAATCAGCCCTGTATTATATACTGCCCATTGCTGAGCACGGGCCTCCTCTACTACTGAGAGGGGTTAGGCCTTAGTCTACCACGCTGGCCTAGTGCGGGTCGGCAGACTTCACACACCCTCGAAATTCTTATGAAGAATTCTCATGTATGTAGGTTTCCTCACGATGTTTTCCTTCACCGGTAAAGCGAACGATAATTGATAAACAATACACACGTAACTTCGAAAAGTCAGAGGTGTGTCTTGGGTTTTGAACCTGCGGACATTGTCTCGGCAGACTGTTCCATTCGCAACTAGGCTATCGTCCACTCGGATATGAATATTTACGTAAAAATATGGCAGAAGCTTTACTAGAGCTAGATAGACATTGAACGTTTCCGTTAAATAAAAAAAAAATACGAGCACGCAGCTTTTTTGGGTTGCTAGTTTATAAAATCAGCGTTTCCTAAAAAAAAATGGAAAAATGGATCCAAAGTAAATGTTTTTTGACTACACGGTTAATATATTATTATCGACGGTAACTACAAATTTAAATTTTTTTACTTATACGTACCATAATATTGTACGGTTTTACCAAAACCAAAAAAAACTAATTGGTTAGGAGTCAAATTAGAGATTTTGAAATTTTTTTATGTTTTTTATTTACACATAGATATTGATAATGAATATATTTTAAAAATAAAATAAATTTACTAAAATCTTTGCTATTATTTAGTTGCGCCTCTGCTTACCCCTTCGGGGATAAAAAGTGTGAGTGTGTATGTGTGTGTGTTTGTTATTATTATTAAAGTAATTTTGAAAATTATAATCAGAGAAATTATTGTATTTGTTACAGGGCATAATTTTTTTTTGTATTTTATGAATATAATTTTTTCCCCGTTTTAATAGAAACCATGCAATAACTGGTATCATTATGCGCGCACACAAGGATAAGCAGAATAATGCAGCGATAGTGTATGACACAGCTGTCACG
Organism: Sphinx pinastri; assembly: GCA_947568825.1. NCBI lineage: Eukaryota > Metazoa > Arthropoda > Insecta > Lepidoptera > Sphingidae > Sphinx > Sphinx pinastri. The sequence goes on from OX387620.1 coordinate 7,594,093, forward strand.
CACACAAGCTTATCAGAGTCGGCCTGTTTGTTTTAGTTTCATTGCAGCGCGTCACTCAATCTAGACATAATATAATTAATCAAAAGGCAGAAGTTCGATCCAAGTTAGCTAGTTTTCGACCACGCGGTTGTAAACTCACGATAGCCTTTGTGACTATTAGTTCAGCGACCACCCATTATTTCACAACATAAGAATACAAAATAAACCTTTTATACATATATTGATTCCCCAAACGCAACGTTCAAGTGTAATGTCTTAAAACCTGTTTTATTGACGCCTAGCTTTTGTAAAGCCTTTCCCGCTACAAAAGTACCTAAAACGCCAATGCTGTCTAGTTAAAAAATCTGATGAAAAAGTCCGTATTTCCCATGGGAGCAAATTACCGGAATAAAAAGCGTATATGTTAATCCAGCTCATGGTCTACCCGTGTGCTAAATTTCATCCAAATCCGTTCAAATGACTCTGCCTTTACTTCTAGCAAACATCCAAACATTTTCAGAAACTTTCGTATTTATAATATTAGTAAGTAGTAAACTCAAAACGGAAATCAGGCGATTATGGAACACGCAAACACAGGTCATCCCTATAGTAATAGGTTCAACAGGTATAGTAGCAAAAAGTTTATCCAGGTATATCCAACACATTCAATTCTAAAATAGATATTAACATTCTCCAAAAACAGGCAGCATTCCATACTTCTATAATATTGAACAAAGTGTTGGGGGATCCACTTTTCGTACATGGGGAACAACGGGATGACTGAACCATCTTTTCCCTGAGGGTTTCAGGGCGGGTGGTCGGTTAATCAGAGCAAAAAGCTCGAGTCAGAGAAAGAAATTGAAAGTTAAGTAAGTAGTAAGAAAAAATAAGATAGTAATATCAGCTAAACTGCTACTGCTACTGGTGGTAGGTCACTCATATGTAAGAGTCCGTCTGAGTGGGTACCACCGCAATGTCTATTTCTACCGCCAAGCAGCAGTGTGCATGGACTATGGACACAACGGTGTTTCGGTTCGAAGGACATTGTAGCCAGTGTAACTACTGGACATATTGAGACTTAACATCTTATGTCTCAGGATGACGAGCGCAGTGGAATGCCACACAGTACTTTGTAATCAAGGTGCTGTATGGTGTTACTACTGTTTATGGGCGGTCGTATCACTTACCATCAGGCGAACGGCATGCTCGTCTTGTCATTCAATGCCATTCCTTAAATTTATTTTTTGATGAAGAAGAGGCAGGGTAGACGACGAAGCAACAGGCGTGCTATACAGACTTTAGTGCAAAGAGACATACTTATTTCTGCGAATTATATCATAATAATATCATCCCTGTGATGTGTAATGCGGGCCTCGTCACTACTGAGAGGGTTTAAGCTTTAATCACAGCCTTAGTCCACCACACTTACCTAGTGCGGGTTGGTGACTTTACAAACTATAGAAATTCTAATGTTGAATTATTAGGTACCTATGTAGGTTTCTGCTCGATGTTTACCTTCACCGTTTTACGTATACGTATTTATCAGTCAAACCGACAGCAGTATTATCCGCACCATCAATTCACATACGATGCATAGGAGTGTTAAATAAGAATTTTACTTTTAATTTTAAGAGGTATATTTTAAATCAGATCAATAAAAACTCCGAAATGTCTTTATTTTGAAACGGCTTCGAGTGCTTTCACTTTATCGTTAACAAATGTTCACCAAATCCGACCTTTCTGTGTTTCTGTTTTATTGCTTTGATGTTAGATTTACACAGGAATTACTTATTTCTACGGCGGATATTACGCAGAAAACCTTCGCAACATTATGAATCATTCATTGTTCTTATAAATAATTTAAAAATATAAAACATAAAATTGAAGACAGAAACATCCTAAATTCTAAAATGGTCTTATTTGCGAAGATGAGGATATGAATTATTCATGACGATTTTTTTTTTTTTTCGGTAGGTGATCCTGCAGTCAACACCGGGGGAAACCTGCGAATGGGATACTGGAGTCCCCCGGCTTGACGACTGCAGGGGCCTGGGAAGGAAGTGGAATAGGGAGACGGGAGGGAAAGTGGGGGAAGGGAGGAAGGTTCTCAGGATGGGCGGAAAGAGAAGGGGGTGCCAGGAAATGTTCGCGGGCCCTTTTAGGCCTCAATGTGTTATGCAACCAAGAGGTATACACACTGACTGTGTGCCTCGGCCCGCGACTAATGTTCCCCCGCGCATGGGCGTGCATTGGGTGTGAAGACCCAAAGCACAAGAATTGCCTCGGGGGTATTCATGACGATTAGGTGGATACTAAAAGTCGTGCCTGCTGAGTTTCCGCCTCTTGTTAATTGCTTCCGAATTGGTACTAATCATTACTTCAATAGAATTTTTATAACATGTAAACAAACTGATCTCTTATTTCTATTACTTACTTAGCTTTTGTTTCAATTTCGATTTACAAGTACAATTTATGACAAAGGAAATTAAAATACAAATGGATTAAAGTTGGTTTTTGTGTAATATAATTATAATTTTAATCATGAAATAAAATATATTAAAGGTCTATCATAGATTACTTTAAAACACCAGCTTAGAGTTGATAGAATATCTGACCAGAAGATGCACCTAGTTAAAAAGCACCCGAGATTTCTATATGTGTGTAAAATATATCTATTACACACACACACATACACACACACACTTTCGCGGCTTTTTTTATTTCTACTGAATGACAAGATGAGCATGCCGTTCGCCTGATGGTAAGCGATACGGCCGCCCATAAACAGTAGTAACACCATCCAGCACCTTGACTTACAAAGTACTGCGTGGTACTCCACTGCGCTCGTCACTGTGAGATAAAAGATGTTAAGTTCGATCCCTGGGTTATGCAAAGTGGTATAGAGTTTTTCTATTCAGTATCAGCCCGGAGTCCGGTATTGTGCTCGATATGGCGTTAGGCTCACCCCTTATCACATTATGGGACGGAATACGCACGGCGCAAAAGTAGGTGCATTAGTTGCTCTTTTACCTACCCCTTCGGCGATAAATTTGTGAGTATTAATTATGTTTTCCGCCCCATGATATGATAGGGATGTATCTATTACATTAAGAATGTATTATTCTGTTTCTTGCTGAATAGTATAAAAAATTACCATAGGATAGAATGTAGTGACTTGAATTATTGGCGATTGAACACAGCACAAAGCATTCTCGAAGTTTTATGGGGACAGTTCTATAAGCACTCAATGATGTGAAGTGACCGCATGACAAATAAATTAAATGAATCCTAATATAAGTAATAGTGGATTGTAAATTGTGAACTGTTGTAGTAAATGCTTATTAACATTAACACTACGGAAAAAAATATGTATGGACAGTCAGCCACAAAAGTAACAGAACAATTTCAAAACTTCAAAACGCTTCTACATATTATTAACTTCAATCGAATTGTTTTCTTTATCTAAAATGAATCAACCCTTTGAAGTTTACTTTAGTAGACATAAAACTATTGTTGATGACGACACAAAAGTTTAAAGGCGAATTGAAATTTTAAATTGGTTCAGCTACTTTTGTGGCTAACTGTACATATTTAGATAATATATTTTGTACAAAAAATTTCAACTTTTACTTCTTGTACAATTATACTTAAGTAATACCAACATCCGAGTGCTGGACGATCCGCGCTATGGACAGGAGAAAGATCGACGCTTTCGAAATGTGGTGCTGGAGGAGAATGTTGCGCATACCGTGGACAGCAAAAAGAACCAATATATCTATACTCAGCCAGCTAAACATTAAAACCAGACTCTCCACAATCTGCTACCAGCGGATCCTCTCGTACTTTGGCCATGTAGCACGAAGGCAGTCAGACAACCTGGATAAGCTGGTTATGGTGGGTAGTGTAGATGGCAGAAGACCTAGAGGCCGAGCACCTACCCGATGGTCTGACACCATCAGAGAGATCATGGGGATCCCAGTCACGGATGCTCTGCGACAGGCACAAGACAGGGTGCAGTGGAAGCAGCTTGTCAGCGCCACCACCAAGGCTTACCAAAGCGGGCACGACCTTCAGTCATGAAGGAAACGAAGAAGAAGAAGAATATCAACATAATATTTAGATTTTTTTAGTCCCAGCTCGAGATAAAACATAATAATTGTTTACCTTTGTCGTTTTTTTAGCGATGGGTAGTGGGTAGTAGGTACCATGGGCGTATATAAGGGAGGGAGGGTTGGGACTCCCCCCTTAGCTTACAACAAAAATAATCCGGGCCACAAAACATGCACACACTTTTAAGAAACACACAAACTTCAAAACAGTTTCACAATCTTTCGCGTTTATAATAAGATGAACTAGAAAACCCAACAAAACCCAACGTAAAATCATCACTGAAACTGGAAATGCATAAAATAAAACCTTTTCAAAATTTGGGATCCGCCCCAGGCGGTAAGAGCCCACGCTACGCCACTGACATTTTGGTATCCTCGAACCCCCCCTATGTGAAAGCTATAGCTGCGCCCGTGATAGGTACTCTAATTAATGTTGTTATGTCGACATTATTTTTTACGAATACTTACATACATAAGTTACTTATGTAACTTAATTAGGTATTACTTAGTAATTACTTTCAGCATTTCGGTGAATTTGGCAAACATTTTAATAGATACTATTAATTAATAATGCAATTATTTAACCCTTACTAACAACGGCGAATCTTCTCCAAGTCACTGTCTAATGAATAACTTATAATTTAACCGCGTCGACGCGTTCGGGGATGTCGTTTCCACATTATTAGTTTTGAAAACCTATTTGAGTTTTACAGACGCTGTTTGATTACGCTGCTATTGATATGTGAAAGTAAGTTTCGACATGTTACACGAATATGCGAAATTGCTATGCAAATTGTAAATATTACCACGTCGCGTCGATTTGAACTATAGACTGCGATATTGTTTTTAAAATATTTATAACTCCTGGCAGATGCCAGTGTTCTGAAAATATTAATTTTCGTATAACGTACGATGTTTATATAATAATAGGTATGCTCGTTACTATGCGAAGCTAAAAGTACAAGTAGGTAAATTTTCATTAATTAGAAATTTATTATCGGTATATCGAAGGTGGAAATTTTAAATGTAAGGAACAATTATCGGCTTTACAGGAGAGCCAAGACAGATTTTTTTACATTTCACAACGTATTAAATTTTTTGCTGCTTGCTAGATAGATACTTTTGAAATTTACGTAGGTATATAAAGTAAAGTAAAATAAAATTTTTGAGTTTGAATGCAAAACTTGACCTAAAAAAAATGTTCAACTTTGTAATTAATTTCACATCGCAGTTTCCTCATTAAATAAGAGATATAACAATTTTCAATACACTTACTTCTCGATGTAGAATAAAATTTCAAGTTCAATGGTGTAAAGCATGTACTTCCGACGATATGACCCGTACCTACGACATTTGAAATTTCCACCCTCAATATTAATTTGTTTGAAAATGTGTTTTTGGGTATCAACATACCTATAAGCTCAATTTATTTGTTTAAGATAGGTACCTAGGAGACAAAATTGGCATTCTTAATAATTTACAGACATAGCCTGGAATCTGGATATGTTTTAATAGTGTGATTGATTTTAACTGAAGAACGATATATAATCACAATATTCAAACTTATATATATTACGAAATGTTGTTTAAACACCGACCCTTAAATCACCATCCCTCTGTGAAAGCATAAAATATCGTTACAGTTTCGTAGGGATGTTCATAATGATTTTTATCACATCTATAAAATAGCGAGGGCTGAAACGTCGGTTCTTTATGCAATGTAATCTATTCCTAAATTACGACATGGCAGAACATGTTACGGTTCAATGCAATGGTTTGAATGCACCGTGGTCCGTGGGTAATGTAGCAATTGCTGTTTTTATTCGTTCCAATATCGGTTACTGCTTTAAATACTGCGCTACTTGCCCTAGCTGAATCAACTGAGTAAAAAGTTTTTACTTCATTACAGGAAAGAGTGCCACGAAACTTTCTTAAATCTAAGTATCAGGATTGAAGCCAGAATAAAATGGGCGCTGAATTTCAAAACCGTCTTCACGTCATTTTGTTGTCTTTTGTTTCAATCAATTTATGTCGTACCAAGTAGTCTGTTAATTATTCATGGAGGCCTCAAATGAACACTTCGCATCGCCAGGATGTCTCAAAAAGTAGCAGCGACGATATTATACATTTAATTAGTGATAACAAATTTTATAATCTTATTTACTAGCTTTACAGTTTTGTCTCCAGCTTATACAAACCGGCCCAACAATAGCCCACTGTAAACCGACTTGAAGCACCTACCGGCTACATACTGCCACAGTACACAGATATATACTACAAAGCATCGCTGTTACGTTTTGAGTGGCGTGATCATCGTAGACTGAAGGAAAATATGATATCCCCGCCCCACTCAGAGATTGAAACAGTTGTAAAGATATGTAATTGGTTTCTCGGAAACGGCTCGTCCGATTTGGATGAAATTTCGGATTAGGATAGTATGAGCTCTAAACATGAAATAGGGGTATTCAGTTTTTTTAACAACCCCAAACTTGTGGGGTTAGAAGGAGGGAGAAACTAAACCGCTGAACCTATAGTAAAGAAATTTAAGTAGTTTGGGCATATCTCAAACCTAGAAAACAAAAATAAGATATTATTTATTTTATTAACCCATAATTAAGGGAACGTTGAATCGATTGTAATTAAATTTGGTGTTTTTTTTCATGGCATTAAATGACGAGACGAGCATACCGTTCGCTTGATGGTAAGCGATACGACCACCCATAAACAGTAGCAACACCATCCAGCACCGTGAGTTACAAAGTACTGTGTGGCATTCCACTGCGCTCGTAATCCTGAGACATAAGATGTTAAGTCTCATTATGTCCAGTAGTTACACTGGCTACAATGTCCTTCAAACCGAAACACAACAGTCCATGCACACTGCTGCTTGGTGGTAGAATTAGAAATTGCGGTGGTACCCACCCAGACGGACTCTTACATATGAGCAACCTACCACCAGTAAAATATTTGTATCCGCTCAGATAGCAACCACTGCACCGTACACAAGGTGTATACCCACCATAGTGGCTCTCGTAAGTCAGTCGCGGTTCGACATAAGCCTGTGTATTGAATATACACAAGCCAGCATAATCACATCTCCTCAGTTAACACTTTATCTAAATTTTACCTACTCCTAACTTCACTCACCTTCGGGTGAAGTGGGGTCACCTTGCCGACCCCGTAAAAAAGCAACTGAGTCTTGCGAAAACGACTTGTGGCTCTGACACCGTCTGTCGTACGTCCTAATACAGTCGAAAAATTTTTTGAGCCGCCTCAATGCATTCAACAATTTGGGCAATCTACACTTTTACCCACTGCGTGCTCATACCACGAATACTTTACTTTCTTACTTTTAATACTCTTACAACAAATGAAGTCAGGTTACTCATTAAACCTTTCTACTTTGTTTTGAGATTTTATAACTATTAAATAAAGCATATAACTATGAAGCTCAGACTATAAAGCATCTATTCATCGTTTTCATATTATGTTAGGTAATTGATTGCGTCAATCTGTTTGAATCGAGCGTAAGATAAATTGTAAATTGCTACAACAATTTCCTCAACTCTACAGAGTTAGACAAAATAATTTACCAAATTTCAATAGCTCCTATAACTTTATAAACTTAAATCTATTATACATCGATATCTGAGCAAATATTGTATATTTATATTTATTAGTCGGAAAAAGTCTTATCGTTTTACTTTTCGGAATTCCAAATTGTAATACAGGACGGATTTTTGAGATGGGCAGCCACCTTAACCACTGTACCTACAAGAAAACTTTCTTAGGAGACTTCTCATAATTTTTGAAGGCATTAAGATCTGCTCTCCCAGATTTTGAAAATATATCAGTCAACAAGAAAATTAGCAATTTTTGATACCAATCGATCCTTTTACTAACTAGGATCAAAAGACCATGGGACCATTAGAGTTTTGAGTACTTTTAAAGTGAAATTGCAAAAATCTTTCTTCGTATATTTAGAAGGAAATGCGACTCCAATTCGCTTTTTAACATAACAAAACTGTGTATTCACTAACTTCTACCTATTTCGGTCACTTCAGAAAGAAGTAGGGTTCCCATCAAGGGGGAACTCCTTGTCGCATTTTTGGATCACAAGTTCCAAAATATTTAAATCAACCAGATCGTGTCTCTACCTATAGGACTGTAACAAGCTTTCGAACAATAAATACCTAATAATAAAAAAATGGTTGATTGTTTCAATATCTTAAATAACAAATATTATTTCGTTTGAAAAAATATTTTTTAAGGAACGTCCGGGTAGGGGGACCAGGAATAAAAAAATAAAAAAAAACAAAGCCCAGGGGGTCATGACGGCATTGACTCTCCCTCTGGATCCGCCCTTGGTTGGTACGTATTTACTCGAAGTACATCTATATTGCGTACGTGTAGGGAAACCGTTATTTATATAAATAGAATCTGATGCAGTCGCAAATTGCAGCCGGGCGCCGCGCTGGACGTCGTATATCTCCCAAGTTAATATCATATGAATATACATGCACTAACAGCAAAGTTTCTGGGAGACATTATTTCGCAGAATTGTGTAACATACTCTTGGCTGTTTGTCATGCAGGTCAATTGCACAGAAACAGAGTAGGTATAATTATAGTGTACCTATAGTGATCCGCACTAACGCCGAATACGCATATATGCAACATTATCAAAATTAAAATAGTTCGTAATACGCTAGTAATAATATACATAAGTGCTCGTCGATGTTCTCTAAAAGGTAGGCAGAGGTACAAATACTGTACCCGAGGTTTGCCGAAATTATTTCCTAGCCATGACATGGTAGTAAACATTAGTAAACATAGTATATCACGCGTCTATTCCATAGGGGTGGGCAGAGACTATAGATTGCCACAAAGCTCGATTCTGGCACACTTCTTTTGTGTCTTCCTCATTCATCAATCATCACATGCATTCCCGCCGGTTCAGGGTACTTTGACCTGCCCAATGTCGTCGGTGCGGGCTGCGGTAGATCCCTACCGGCTCTTTCATTCATTCTCGCTTTATATACCCTCTTTGTCGGTCTGCTATGATTTTTTCTTTTTTTTGTTGCGCTTAAATGGCTAGGAAATCATGCCACTTGCCTGATGGTAAGCGATACGACCGCCCATAAACAGTAGTAATGTCATACAGAACTTTGAACTACAAGGTACTGCGAGGCACTCCACTGCGTTCGTCACCCTAAGATATTAGATGTTAAATCGCATAATGCCCAGTAATTACGCTGGCCACAACGTCCTTCCACCGGTAAACCTCAATAAAATCATCCATCCTCTCCAAATGGTAGGTAGGAAACACGTAGGTACTAAGTATTAATTAATAAAAAATATATGACGGTAGGTAGCATCGATTGTTACTTCGTGAGTCGTGACCTTATAAATAAACTGACAAATTAAACTTACCTAATTAATTTATTTTGACGTAGGTACGGTCTGCGGACTTCGGGGGTTGACAATTGTTCCATTTGTCCACCGAATAGCAATAAGTTTTGGGGAACCTCGCTGACCATTTTCTAAGTTATACAGCGCATTTCTAAGGACTAGTTTAATTACGTTTACGTTCGACAGTCCGATTATAACAATAGAGCCTTTACACTCTTAGTATATTTAGGCAGTAGCATCAGCTATCTATTAAACTATATCTGATTAAATGAGCTTTATACAACATTATTAACGTATCTGAAGAAACCTCATTCATTCGAAATCACCTTACCATACCATACCAGCCCTGTATTATATACTGCCCACTGCTGAGCACGGGCCTCGTCTACAACTGAGAGGGTTTTAGGCCTTAGTCCACCACGCTGGCCTAGTGCGGGTTGGCGGACTTCACATACCTTCGAAATTCAGAGAACTTCTCAGGTACGCAGGTTTCCTCACGATGTTTTCCTTCACCGTTAAAGCGAACGATAATTCACAAAGAATGCACACATAAATTTTTAGAAAAGTCAGAGGTGTGTGCCCTTGGGTTTTGAACCTGCGGACATTCGTCTCGGCAGTCCGTTCTACTCCCAACTAGGCTATCGCCGCTTCGAAATCACCTTATGATTAGTAAAATGATGTTAATTACAGTTAACAATATTTGGTAGTTAATTATTATATTTTTACACGTTATTATTATTCATTGACCTAACGCCAGCGACCTAACGCCAACGAGTGCCATAGACTCATGCCGATCGGGCCATAAAACATCGATGTGCTAGTAATGGGCAGGTGCGGTATGGTTTATCAATAATTCAGATGACCGGGATCAAGGTTTAGATTACCCTAAACGCGAGCACACCTGCAATTTCCAATTTTACCGGCTCTCAGCACGCTACAATTACAAAACATAATTAAATTAATATGGAGCCTCATGTAAAGCGTAAATGAAGTTACAAAAACAATATGATTGGGTGTTGTTGAAAAATATAAATAAGCGGTCTCGATCGTGGTGATACCGTTTTTTCACTGACGACCAATACAGGCGTACAGTACCCAACAGGCCTAGTCTGCTGTGAAGCAGTAACGCTCCTATTGTTATTTGTCACCGAATATAAAAACACACGGGATTTGTCTGGAATTGGACATTATGTTCGATTTTGTGATAGGTTCGCCCATTTGTCATATCATAAGACGAAAATGAGCTAGTGAAACCTGGGATTCGAAGTGCGTTAGATGTAGAGTCAAGCTCTTTAACATAATACGTTATTTATTTGCTGCAAACTTTAGCAGACGATGACAACATAAAATTCTAAGTATTTTTAATCTGAAACACTTATCTGTTATTTAGCTACAGCATTAAAAAAAATTAGATACATTACCTTCGTTAATCTATGTTCATGAACGTACAATTGTATTTATATTTAATAACTGTGATATATTTTAAGTCATCGTTACAAGTTGCCTCTAACCACACTCTACAGTAGGTAACATTTTTTTTATTGCATTGAATGACGACACGAGCATGCCGTTCACCTGATGGTAAGCGATACGACCACCCATATACAGTAGCAACACCATCCAGCACCTTGAGTTACAAAGTACTGTGTGGCATTCCACTGCGCTCGTCATCCTGAGACATAAGATGTTAAGTCTTATTTATGTCCAGTAGTTACACTGGCTTCAATGTCCTTCAATCCGAAACACAACAGTGCATGCACACTGCTGCTTGGCGGTAGAAATAGACATTGCGGTGGTACCCACCCAGACGGACTCTTACACATGAGAAACCTACCACCAGTGAAAGGTACCACATATAAGGTATATTGACATTATTGCTCAATTATAGTTCGCTATGTCTAAAACAATATTTTGTTTTACATATAGATTGTTTTATTGATTTTATATCTCCATATTATGTGCATTTATTTATTTACAATAAAGCCCTAAATATTGAAATTAAACTATTATAACGGATTTTATCGCGGTTTTTTATTTAATTTTTCTCCCGACGTTTCGAAGGCTTTGCAGCACTTCGTGGTCACGGGGCGGACTGAGGTGTTGGTGGTCCGAAAAGTTAGTGTTACAAATCTACCTTCAATTTACAATTATACAATTTAAAGATGTTAGTCATTGTTTGCGGTCCGGTCTACGCAGTAAGAGCTCACAATGTCTTGAGGTCTGGCAGCAGGTCTTTTGGGGCCCGATTTAATTAGATGTATGACCGGGTCCCAGGCTTGTGCAAGTTTCCAACCATCTTCTCTATTGAAATTAGGATGTTTTTTGATCTCAATAGCCTCGCGGATCATCCTAGGCAGGAATCGGTGTTCTTTGGCAAGGATTTGTGGCTTGTCGAATCTAAGGTAATGGTTGGAGCCTTCTTCTGAGTGTTCAGCTACTGCAGACTTCGTAGAGCGTCGGTGTTTAACATCAGCTATATGTTCTTTTACGCGGGTCCCTATATGTCTTTTTGTTTGTCCAATATAAGAGAGGCCACAGTCGCAATCTATCTTGTATACGCCCGGTTCTTGTAGAGGTATATGGCACTTGACAGGTGGTAAAAATTGACTAATCTTCTTAGGCGGCTTAAAATAAGTTTTTATGGAAGCGCGCTTCAGGATGTAGCCAATCTTGTCAGTGACTCCTCTTACATAAGGTAATACAACTGGGACACGATCAACTGTGGCTGGTTTCACTCGGTCTCTGTGACGGCGGCGTGGAATTTGGAGCTTGTTGTCTCGCAGTACTTGCTTGACATGTTGCAGCTCAGCAGCCAGGTGTTTCTCGTCACAGATTCCTTGTGCTCTCTGAAACAAAGATTTGCCCACGGTAGCTAACTGTTTTGGATGGTGATGAGATTCACCGTTCAGGTATTTATCTGTATGGGTCGGTTTCCTATACACAGTGTGGCTTAGGGACTGATCAGGATTACGGATGACTAAAACATCTAAGAAAGCAAGAGAGTTATCCTGTTCCAACTCCATGGTAAATTGAATTTTATCATTAATGGAGTTGAGATGATTTAAAAATGCAGTTACTTTGTCAGATGGTAATATTGTGAAAGTATCATCTACGTACCGTTTGTAAAACCTTGGTGAGACCGGGGCTGTGTTCAGGGCTGTCTCCTCGAAGTCCTCCATGAAGATATCGGCGACTACTGGAGATACAGGTGAGCCCATCGCTACCCCCTCAAATACCCTCAAAAGCCCTAAATACCCTGTCAGGGTGTCTGCTATTATAATAACTAAGTATAAAAAAATATAAATCTATTGCTATTAATAAGATAATTTAAAATTAAATATACTTGTATAAAACTATAAATTCATTATAGTTAAGAGAATTATTTGAAAATAACTAAAAATTGTATCATTACCTAACTTTAACCATTTATATATTCATATAAACTGTAGTAAGTTTTTTGAAGTAAATTTTTTTTTAATTTGTTTTTAAATACATCAATTTTATTTTCTGTTCTAATTATCTCTGGAACATTATTTATTATAAATGTGTGCCGCTCTGTAATATGGGCTATTTTTGAACATGGTAATTTTTGCCTCAGGTAAAATTAAATTATGTTTTCGCCTTTCATTTTTATTAAATTCAAAATATGAAGGGTGTTTTCTTACAAACAGAGCTATTTCGTAGATGTAAATGCAGGGGAGTGTAAGTATGTTATGATTTTTAAAGTATGGTCGGCAGTAAGTAGTAGTAGATGTAATTGAAAGTCGTTGTATAAGCAAGTGTGTAGTAACTAGTAGGTAATGTAGCGTGTATGGAACGTACATTCTTAAAATGGATACGAGTATACCAACGTCAAATCATTTAAAATGTTCTGCTCACTAACTTCACAACCTTTGCAAAAGTGTATTAAAACGAAAGTTTTCATTTTCTCGTTTTTTCATACTCCTAACACAAAAAATAAACCAACAAAATGTATGGAAAACATTTTTAAGCGATTCCTGACGCTTTGAATACTCTAGAACTTCAGTTGGTTTGCAAAGTCTTTTGATCCTAATTCATGTATAATTTAATAATCATTTCAATTTAGCAGTGTATATCGGTGTGTAAAATATCTGTGAATACTAAGTATAATTTATGTAATAGGAGTCCAAAATCATAAGGACATTGGTGCGAATTCGAACATATAATGTAAGGTTCAGGACGATAGCCTAGTTGGGAATGGAACGGTCTGCCGAATCAATGTCCGGAAGTTCAAACCCAAGGCACATACTCTTCTGACTTTTCGAAGTTACGTGTGTATTATTTATCAATTATCGATCGCTATAACTGAGAAGGAAATCATCGTGAGGAAACCCACATACCTTAGAACTCTCTATAGGTAAGAATTTCGAGGGTATGTAAAGTCTGCCAACCCGCACTAGGCCAGCGTGGTGGACTAAGGACTACCTTGTTGACCTGAAATTACTGCTATGTGAAGAAGCTGCTGAATGAATTAGACATAAAATCCTCACCGTGATTCATTCATACCCTAGTAGTGTAGTCCCTTTCATTTCTACATTTGAAAACTCTGTACTTTCAACAATAAAACATTAGAACCATGTGAACATTAACTTTCGGTAGATTTCTGGAGTCGTTTTTTATGAACCCAACTTCGATTTTTATTCGAAAACCAATGAATTTTCGCAATTAAAGAATGGTTACCTTTACCTTTAAGTGGACGATAGCCTAGTTGGGAATGGAACGGTCTGCCGAGACAATGTCTGGAGGTTCGAAACCCAAGGCACACGCCTCTGACTTTTCGAAGTTATGTGTGTATCGTTTATCAATTATCGTTCGCTATAACGGTGAAGGAAAACATCGTGAGGAAACCTACATACCTGAGAATTCTCGATAAGAATTACGAGGGTATGTGAAGTCTGCCAATCCGCACTAGGCCAGCGTGGTGGACTAAGGCCTAAACCCTCTCAGTAGTAGAGGAGGCCCGTACTCAGCAGTGGGCAGTATATAATATAGGGATGGTATTATTATACCTTTACAGCTCTAACCTTAAACAAGTTGTCATAACAGATGTGATGTCACCAGAGGTTGATTGATGGATTATAACACGTTCCTTTTCACGTTACTTTCAATTCGTATTTATTGTTATAAAACAATATTAAATAAAATCGTTACACAAAATATTGATAAATATTATATTTGCATCTTCCCTTTAACCTACGTAGTACCTTTTCGTAGTAAAATACTTTCTAAAACGAATCACTTTTTATAGAGCATACCTACATATGCATTAGGTAAGAAGCCTATTAATCTATGAAATAATTTTATGTAGACGTAAATTATGTACTAATCATCTAATAAGCTAAATATTCAACATGTTCTTGCCCCTGGAGTACATGGATATTATCCGACATTGGCTTAATTATCTACGTTAATATTAATCAGAGAATGACGAGTAATTTCGTGTATTGCGTTCTATTACCTAACAAGCAAGGAACAGAAACTCATAAAGGCCTCTATCTAATATGAAAAGGATAGGTATTATATTTTATGCCATATAAATAATCATCATATCATAATTTCAATGGAAATTTCTTCTAATAAGATTTAGCTAAAGGTCTAATCTAAACTTTCAATTCTGAAGGTTTTTTCGTAGATTACTTGATGGTGCAGCATCTACTCAAAGTTACTATGTATTGTATATACCACCAAAGTAACAGTACACCAAATATCAAATCAATCGGACCTTTGAAAGTAGGAAGTGAGCTCATGATCTTCAAACGCTTGAACTGATCTTCATAAATTATAGTTAAGAACCATCTCGATCAATCAAGGTTTAAAACAAACTAATATAAATCGTGTAAAAAAAATAGCCTTAAAATCGGCCCATTCGTTTGGCAGCTACGATGCTATATAGACAAACATACAAATACACAGATACGCGTCTTACACTTACAACCTGGGTGGATAAAAATCATGATTTTTATGTTTCAGACAGTTTTTTTTTAATATAAAAAAGTCATGATTTCTTTTTATATTTATTATAAGTATTATGTTTTATTTTTTCCGTGAATGGTACATGCTTACTCTATTAATTAACTGACAACGCTAAGAAAACTAAAATTACAACTATTTAAAAACAGTTTGTCATGCGCTATTGATCGTTTGCAGGGTGAATACCTACTGCGTCGCGCATCGTAAAAAACTCGGTACATGATATTTATTTTTTATTTACTTATCAAAAATGTATGTCAAATAAAATCCAACTAAGAAAAAAATCTATCCGCTTAATAATAAGTTAGGTGTTTAAAAGGTTTGAAATATAGTGAAAGGGTACGCAAATTATAAGTAACGTCGCGTCAGCGAAAATAAACGGCCATTACTCCTCATGCGTAAAAAAGAGATAGCACTTTAACCCTACGCCATTACTACTTTTGCCTACAACAATATTTTAAATCAGATAAAATGTTTAATATTTCAATCAATTTTGATGCTGATTTCACAAAAAAAACAAGTTTGATTTAAATAATGATTTAAAAAAAAAATTAATCACGTTTAAATCAATCAACCCTTCTTTTTTCGCGGGACAAAAACGCGGTACAGTCTTACAGCTGCCACCACTGGGAGGTGAGTAGACGGTTATGTTGGTTTCACCGATCTTACAGCCCAATGTCGAAACTCGGGAGTACTCAGCATCAACCGAGCGAGCATTGGACCGAGTCCCTAACACTATGTGTACACCCTACACAGGCATACCAACCAAAACCCGCGGTGGCCTTCTACGGCGCCTACGGGACGGCCCCGGGGTATCTTGTTGCACGGAACCGCCCCTGCGCGATGCTGCATTGCGGCCCATCTCTAAATAAGGGGGCAAAGGTGCCCCCGAGCTCTACAGGACGCCTTTGACGTCTACGACTGCAGGAGACCGACCACCCGCATTGTCGTCCACCTCGGAGTCGCTTACATTGTAGTAGTCGAGCGAGCAGACCCCCACTGCTCGCCCCGCGATTCTCGCTTACCCCATTTAGTCGCCTCTTACGACAGGCAGGGAATGCCGTGGCGGAATTCTTTCGATGCCCTCGGGCCACTGGGCACAAATCAATCAACCCTGCTTATAAACATCCTTTTTTGCGTCGGGCTTAATTTTTTTTTATTATTGCAAACATTACAGTAAACTATTATTTATTTTTAATTTTTTAGTTCTGTTCTACTATTGTCCAACAGATGTCACTAAAAAATAAACGAAAGCGCCATCTTGTGACAAGGAGAATTTTTTTACACATAAGAATAGCCGGTTTAGTTATAATTCTACTATCGTCCAACAGATGTCACTAAAAATAAATAAACTATTATTTATTAATTTTTTAGTTGGATTTTCTATAAAAGCGTGTTTTTAGTATTAAAAAAATTTATTGTCATCAGTCCTTGATAAGTATGCCAAATTTCGATTTAATCCGACGTTTTGAAGGGGGTCAAAATTGTGTTCAAAGTTTTCGTTACATTCATACGTCTGAAGCTAATAAAAGCGTGTTAAAAAAATATTAAGCTTTCTTTTCTAGAAAGTAATTATAAATATAATAATGTGTCTTTATAAAGCCTGAACCTATCATACGAAATACGATGATAGGTCGTGGCATTATATTATTATTATATTATAAATTAACATAAGCTTCATACTAAAATATTATTACGCGACGTTTAGAACGCGACGCTGTAACGCGACGCGGCGTCAAGTAGGTACCCGTTCTAATTGTGACATAGCCCAAGCCTTATATCTACATTTTAGTTTCTCATCTGTGAAGAGACGGTATTGATGAAACACTACTACCCGTGAAAAGCAGCTGAGGTTTGCAGAAGAATAATTATAATAAAACCGCTTCTACACGTGGCGTCAGATATAAGAGGAAATCGTTTCAAGCTAGCCGAGTGGACAGTAGATTCGATCATCCGTATAAAGGAAAAATCCTTCACTAAAAGACTCGCAGAACTTTCATATTAATATACCAAGAAATCATCTGTGAAGTATTACTCACAAGCTACTCAATATAAAGCCTTGTATGACGAAATAGGAAAAAAATATAGGTACTTTTTACCTAAAACGAATTATGTATGTATGTCCAGTTATTGTATCGGAATGTATTGATCCTCTAGTTCCGATTGATGCCTTTCACCCGGCACTACTAATTAATTATGATCTCTTGGATATACCTGTTTTGGATAGTGCACCCCGAGTTCGTTATATTTTTCACAAAGGTGATTACCAGTCATTAAATGATGAAATCAAGGCAGTTGACTGGGGACATGAATTCTCACTGAGGTCTGGGGACGCCTCGGTCGACTTCTTTAATCAAACTATTATTGACTTCCAAAATAGATTTATACCACATAAATATATAAGAAAAAGCTCATATCCAGTATGGTACACTGCATCACTCATTAAAGCCGTTAGAGAGAAATATAAATATTTCAAAAAATTCAAGATCTACGGTAATAAATCTGACGAGTTAACTTACAGATTACTGCGCGATAGAGTAAAGTTAATGGATGGAGAATGTTACAAACATTACCTAAGTCAAACAGAAAAGTCAATAAAAGATAATCCTAAACACTTTTGGACCTTCGTTAAAAACCGTTATAACTCTAATGCTATTCCTAGCTCACTTAATTTTAATAACGAACTACTTCACTCGGGAGAAACTATCTGTGAGGCTTTTTCTTCATACTTTCATTCTACTTTTCTCGATCCATCTGTTAGTAGTACCTGTAACCAAACTCTAGCTTCTTCTTCTGTTCTTCGGCCACCAAATTCTGCGGCAGACATCTGCCATGTTGAGGTTAAAGTGGACGATGTAGCCAATCTACTCCACAAACTAGATACGTCTAAAGGTGCTGGCCCGGACAACATATCGGCTAGATTACTTGTACGGTGTGCACCATCTATCTCTATACCTATATCGATGCTGTTTACGAAATCTTTGTCTTTAGGTATAGTCCCCAAGGTTTGGAAATCTGCGTTTATTACCCCTGTGCACAAAAAAGGGCCAAAAATAGAGGTCACTAATTATAGGCCGATATCTAAACTCTGTACAATTGCCAAAGTATTTGAAAGGGTTGTATATAGCCAGTTATATCCTACTATTGCTGGAACACTTAGCCCATTCCAACATGGTTTCTTAAAAGGTCGATCTACAGCCACAAACTTGATTCTGTTCAACGAATTTATTACTTCTGCTTTGGACGACGGCAGGCAGGTTGATGTCATTTACACTGACTATAGCAAGGCTTTTGACCGAGTTGATCACAATATCTTGATGGACAAGCTAAACCACATAGGAATACATGGAGACCTGCTTAGGTGGTTCTCCTCTTACATTGATAACAGAACGCAAGCAGTTGTTCTCAACAACTACATGTCCAGTTGGGTTCATGTTACTAGCGGCGTGCCGCAAGGGTCCTTGCTTGGTCCGCTGCTATTTATTATATATGTGAATGACATCACCCTGTGTCTAAAATCTTCAAAACTTCTCTGCTTTGCCGATGATATGAAAATATTCACCACAATATCATCACCTGAAGATATGACGGCACTTCAGTCTGATCTATCTCGGCTAGAGGAATATTGTCGGATTAATAGACTTGATCTCAATGCCTCTAAGTGCTCTGTGATTACATACACCAGGAAACGTACTGTTTTGGCCGCAGCATATAATCTAGGTGGTCAAGTTTTACCTAGGTGCAATACGATGCGTGACCTGGGTGTTCATCACGACTGTAGGCTGCTCTTTGATATTCACATCGACACTATCGTCAAAAAAGCATCTAAAGCACTTGGATTCATAATGCGGCTTTCCAAGTGTTTTACTGAAGCCAAAACCCTTAAAATATTATATTGTACTTATGTCAGAAGCCACTTGGAGTATGTATCACAAGTATGGAACCCGCGCTACCAAAAATACATCGATCGCATTGATAATATCCAAAAACGTTTTATTAAATACCTTTGTTTCCATCAAAGGGTTCCATATCATTCTATTGACTACCTCCAACTTTGTAGAAAACATCATCTGTTACCACTTATAATTCGTCGTGAGATAGCCGACTATGTCTTTTTACTAAAAATTTTAAATAATGAAATTGACTGCCCTGATCTACTAGCTAAAATATATTTAAATGTCCCAATTAAATCAATTCGTTTCAATCCACCTTTACGCATACCCAATGCGTCTTCAAATTACAGGCAAAATAGCTATATTGTGCGTGCAAGTGCAAACTTCAATAAAATATGTAAGCAGCACGATCTTGATCCCTTTATAATTAGTGTGTCCTCAGCAAGAAGGTGCTTAAGCCTTAACTTTTTTAAGGAATTTGTATAGGAATAATCTTATACTTTATTTGTATTCTATATTTCTTGTGTACTTTTATTGCAAATTGTCTCGTTGGCGTTAGTACTTGTTGGCTCACTCTTTACTATAAAATTTCTATAAGTGAAGGCTTGTTATTGGCTTTCAGTCAACCATTCTAGTGTTACTAAGGTTTATATAGCTGTAAGTCTTCCATATCGTAAATAAATAAATAAATAAATAAATAAATAAATAAATAAAATGTATTTTAATATCTGGCATGTGATATAAAAAAAGGACATAATAGTTTGTTCATTTAATCCCGACGCAAAAGAGAAGGGCTATAAGAGCTCCCAAATAAAGGGACCGATTTTGATTAATTTTGTTTATCCTTTTGTGATCTAGATGGTTCTTAGCTATAAATTATGAAGATCTGTTCAGGCGTTTGACGATCTGATTAATTTGATATTTGGTGTACCTACTGTTACTTCGGTGGTATTTTGAAGTCATGGCAACTTGGAGCTGATGCTGTAACATCAAGTAGTCATAAGAATGGTATAAATGAGAAGGCGTTAGATTAGGTAATGATCGAGGACCCATGGTGGAGAAAACAGTAATTTAAAAACTTTGAAATATTTTTGGAACGTTTTATTAAGAATTTAAATAACCTCGGACACTATTGCTATTTATTTGAGTTATTTAATTCTTAATATTTTTTTTCTAACTTCCTTTGTACAGTAATTAGTACGCATAATTATTGCAAAATCTATTCTTTTTACTTAAAAATATTGAACATTAAGGTTTAAATTACGTTTTATAGGACATGGTCAATGAACATCATTTTATTATTATATAGTCACAAAATAATATCTGCTACCCTTTATTTAAAGTAAGCATTTGTCCGCCCATTGCTTAGTCACTATTGGCGGCGCTCTAGGCCTGTGAACCGTGGGGCTCCATTTTCAGACGGGCACACAAAAGCACTTCTGAGTTGCCCAGGATAGGTGTATGCGACTTCTTTTTTTTTTTGTGGCATTTGTATGAACATTTTGCCAATTTCAAGTTTGGGTATGTGACTTTGTGGAACAAAAAGTAAACTTGGCGATAAGTAAGTGTACAGTCAGCAGCATAAGTATCTGTACAAAATCAAAATTTAAAATCGCCTATATATGCGGTAAGTTAAACTGAAACATTTTTTCTTCGTTTCAAGTAAAGTAAATCACTTTTATTTTATTTATGTAATGAGAAAAAAATATTAGTAAGAGCACAAAAGTATGTAGGCAATTTGAAATTTTGAATTTGTTCAGCTACGTATGCTGCTGACTGTACACTTATGACTTACTACTCTTACTAGTTGCGCCTGTGCCGCTGTGTTTGTGTCTTCGACGTAAATATGCGTAGTTTAAGTTATAAGTACTATGTTTATAGAGTATTAAACCTTTTTAGATTCCAATATTTGTGTACACTTCGCGTCAAATCGAAAAGGGGTAGTTGAGTGTTTATTCACTTTATTCGCAAAGGGAATGTTACACTTCCATCTCGGCTTTATAAGAGTTGCACTTTGCACCTGTGTCAACTGCCATATTATATTATTTCCTATTTTTTTAAACTTATCGTCCTTTAAATTAAGCATATTGCGTGTTAATTAATCAAAGTCACTAAACATACAATATTTTGTAATCGTACGTAAATAATGTAATGGGTACTCTGAATCAGTGCAGGGAGAGATTAAGAACTTTGATTCTATTTCAAAGTACATTCCAAAAATGTATGTCAAACTATAAGGGCTTTAGTACCTTATTATAAAGTTTGAGCTTTGTATTCATTTCCGACTGAACATGGCATGTATAATCCGCCACCGAAAGTCGCCGGTCACCACGCGTTGAGAAGTCACATGAATGAAGGAAAAACTTCAATAATAATAACATAAGTTCCGATTGAAGCAAAAGACTGGGATTCTATTTCTACATCATATAAATCTTCCCCTAGCCTCGTTTTTATCAATACATAACGGTTTTCTCGAGAAATTATAATAATAATTCTTTCATCCTCCATTACACACGAAAACTTTGTGTAGCGTTCAGCCTGTTGGGAGCATATCTTATTTTATAAATGTAATATTTTCTCAGGTTTTGATAAGGAATGTCAGAAAAATACAATAAAGTATTTTGTGATAGGTGTAATATACAATTCTGTATATTCATTATAATTTAGTGATTTGGCGTGTAATCTGCATCGTTGCTTTAATTATTCGTATTCTAATAGGGTGGAAAGTATTTCTCTTACGTGTGAATTCATTTTTTAAATTGTCCAAATACACATATACACAAAACACAATATAGATCTTGCGATTTGCCCACTGCCATTTTCAATTAAACGTATATTTTATGATTTTAGATATTACTTAAGTATTAGTTTTGTGCTTGCGACTGCTGGAAGCTTTTTTTTATTTCTGGTATACATAGGAACTTAAACCTTTGCTCAGGATTCCAGATAGATATTCTTATAAGTGTGTGAAAATGATTCAAATGTTTTTTTCAATAATTCAAGTGTCTACATTTTCTCTTTACTGAGTTTCTTTGTTGAAGTGTAATATGTTTTCCACCTTTTGACTAACCACTTCGCAGATTTTCTTGTTACACTGAATAAAAAATCTTAAATCCATCTGAAAAGTAACTTTTAATTTTTCGAGCTTTACCTATAATCAACGAGTTTCAGCGAGTTTCAACTTATTTTATAATATTCGTCTTCTAAATTCTGCAACTCAAGAATACAGACGCCACACTTATACTAATTAGTAATTACGTTCGTAAAGTTCACAAGAACCTATTTTAATAAATACAGCATAAGGCTAATTAATTATATTTATAGAGCACTCGATGCGATGAGAATGATATTTTTGTATACAAATACATAAGCAGCAACCCCAATACAATATATTCCCGAGTAAACTGCTGAGTAATGCCTTTCTTCAACAATAAACAGGGGAAGAATATAATTTAGGGGGCAATTGGATGTGCATTTGATACCATAACTGAACTACAACCCTTATTGAAAGTTTGCGAATGTATTTGCATAATGCGATGAAATGATCATAAAAGAAAATTTTATGCTAAAGGAAAACTAGCTTAGACTGAAAATAAAAGTACCTACTGCGATAAAAGTACGTAGGTAAATAACGTGATTTACATAATGTATTCAGGCCTAGTTGATTTACGATTAACTTTTAAGAATTCTAAAAATAGATGGGCTTTACATGAAAACTAATTGAGAATCTGTAATATTCTTTACTGCGTGTATTGTACGAAGGATGACAGGTGATTATGTAATAAGTAAATAGTTAGTTACCTATATATGTAAGTACCTTTAACATTTTAGGACTATGACCATTACTTTGACCAATGAATGGATTCCTTTGGATATTGAAAGTATTGTTCAACAGACCCGCTGCGTAGTGACGCTTTAAAAATAATATAGTGCATGATAAAGTAATCAACTAAAGGGTTTTTATATATCAATGACTACAGCATTAATTTTATATATACATGTACACACTCACGCCTTTATGCCATAGGGGTAGGTCGAGACTATTGAGTGTAACTTGCTACGATCTTGAGGCACCTATATCGCCTCGTCCACATTCATAGTTCTTCCCATACAATTTCGCCGGTTTAAGGTACTCCTGACGTCCCCTTTTCCTAGAAGATTATTTATTTGATCGATATATGCTTTCCTTTGGCGACCATTTCCATCCGTACCGTCCACAATCGCTCGATAAATAAATCGAATTTCGTGACCCGTCTTTCATCTATCCTCTTCGTGTGCCCAAACCATCTCAGTATACTCCTTTTAATCTTTGTCACCATCTCACACACACATTTCACTAAAAGTTATACATATTTCTATCTTTATCAGAAGATAGCAGATATAATAAAATTATTATGTGCGGATAAATACTTACGTATTCAGTAAAAGGCGTTTGCCGAACTCAAATCCCTAAAGAATATGGATATTGGAATTTCAAATTAAAGGTATGAATACAATAAAAAAATAGTAAGTATTATTCTTTATATCGGGTCTGGTGGGAAAGTCACGCGGTGTGGAACCGCAATATTATTACGTAAACAGTGGGAATAACTTTATTAAACAGAACGTTGAAGAAATCATTATGATATCACACAGACTAGAACGAAAAAGAAGGATTTAACATGACCTACATTACTGAAGCAATCTCGGTGTGCCTTCTTAAGCAAGGCTTTCTACATGTTCAAAATATGATGGAACTAGGTGTTTCTCGCGGCTTTGTCCCTGTGAAAAGCCTTTATCATTACAAAAAATCCTAAATCACGAGAAGTAGCCTATGTGACAATGCATGGTCCAAATCCATGCAGCTGCTCGTACGTTTACCCCTCACAAACATTTTCACAAACTTTCGCATTTATAATATTAGTAAGATTAGAAGTAAGATTACCTTTTCTCAGTTAAGATCCAAAACTACAGCTCCGCTTGTTTTTGATCAGGATCAATATAAATACTATTAATTACAATAATTTACAGTATTTTTACTGGTGGTAGGTCTCTCATGTGTAAGAGTCCGTTTGGATGGGTACCACCGCAATGTCTATTTCTACCGCCAAGCGGCAGTGTGCATACTCTGTTCTGTTTCGGTTTGAAGGACATTGTAGCCAGCGTAACTACTGGACATAATGAGACTTAACATTTTGTGTCTCAGGACGACAAGCGCAGTGGAATGCCACACTGTACTTTGTAACTCAAGGTTCTGGATGGTGTTGCTACTTATTATGGGCGGTTGTATCGCTTACCATCAGGCGAACGGCATGTTCATCTCATCATTCAATGCCATAAAAAAATATGCCGGTATTCTTTAGAACACAAAACCTCAAGAGATACCTGTGTTATAAACAAATATATATTTAATTAATATTCTAAGACGAATATCGCGAAGATCCTCAAATAATAGTTATAACAACAAACATAAGAAATGTATATTTCTGTATACACAGCTTTATTGTGGATAAATGTCTCTTAGGCATTATTTCGAGTTTTACCGAGCAAATTAAGGCAATAAAACTATATTTATTACATAATTCCACTTTTATTAAGTGTATTTGCGAACGTCTTATTTTGCTTTTATGATAAACATTTTCTGATTTTATTTTGTACTTACTAAAAAAAAGAAGCTTTAATATGCAATCAGCCCTGTATTATATACTGCCCACTGTTGAGCACAGGCCTCCTCTACTACTGAGAGGGGTTAGGCCTTAGTCCACCACGCTGGTCTAGTGCGGGTTGGCAGACTTCACATATCTTCGAAATTCTTATAGAGAACTTCTCAGATATGCAGGTTTCCTCACGATGTTTTCCTTCACCGTTAAAGCGAACGATAATTGATAAACAACAATACACACTTAACTTCGAAAAGTCAGAGGTGTGTGCCTTGGGTTTTGAACCTCCGGACATTGGCTCGGCAGACCGTTCCATTCCCAACTAGGCTATCGCTCACTTTAACGCTCACGCAAGCTTTAATATGAATAATAAGAATCTAATAAAAAGTTGGGTGCGGAAGTGTAGGTATGATGTAGATTGATAAAATTAATTATGTCTCATACAAAAGTGACATATAATACTCCTCGACAGAAATACCAATAATTCGTCGAGTAGATTTAATATAACACAACGATAAAAAAAGACACGTAAATTATTACTATCTTTTGCACGCGGCTCCGCTTGCGAAAACATGTTTTTTCGGGATATAGCCCCGCTATATATTTTTCCTGGAAAATAAGTACGCTATGTGCTATTCCAGACTATAATCTATATTTGTGACAAATTTTAGCCAGATTCGTTCTAGCGTGATCGAGTAACAAACATCCAACTTGATTTGACTGGTGGGTCTCTCGTATGCGAGGGCCGTCTGGGTAGGTGCCTCGCGTACCACCCTAATGTTTCTTTCTTATCTGTCCGGATATCTAGGACTCTATATTTTGAACTATATTGGGTGTAGGTAAAGATAATACTTAACACAGATTTTTTCTTTTATGGGTAACATTTTTAGATAAAATATAATATGTTTAAGAATAAAAGAGGAAAGTGGTAGAGGTGTGGTGCAAGACTTCAACTCACACTAGCACATTTTTTTTAATCAACACTTTAAGGAGTGCAATTAGAATCACCAAATCGAAAAATCATTCAAAACAATAAAAATATATGCGCTGTATTGCCCTGCACATTTTTTCAGCTGAAAAACAATCACTCAATTGCTGGTGGTAGGTCTCTCATATGTAAGAGTCCGCCTGGGTAGGTACCACCGCAATGTCTATTTCTACCGCCATGCAGCAGTGTGCATGCACTGTTGTGTTTCGATTTGAAGGACATTGTAGCCATTAGCCAGTGTAACTACTGGACATAATAAGACTTAAGATCTTATGTCTCACGATGACGAGCGCAGTGGGATGCCACACAGTACTTTGTAAGTCAAGGTGCTGGATGGTGTTGCTACTGTTTATGGGTGGTCGTATCGTTTACCATCAGGCCAACGGCATGCTCATCTCGTCATTCTATGCAATAAAAAAAGGCTTTCCGTTAGACAATGTTTATTACGCGGGCCTGTTAATAATAATAATATCTACATCGAGATGAAATTCAATAAAGTTTAGAACAATAATGGCCATCACTAATAGTCAGACTGTAGTCATAACTAATCACTGAACGTCGCGACTTTCACGTGTTATATCAAACATTTTATCTGGAATAAATAGAGCAATACCGACGAGAAAACGATTATTGTTTACCCAGTCCATACAGTCTCGGTAGACTCTTATTATCCTCAATAAAACCCTTACCTAATCCAATGGCTATTGGTTCTAGCCTCTATGTAATATGTATGTTTTACGTGAGCATGTGACAACAACATTGTTTGTGAAATTGTGTCTCAGCAGGGAGTTGTATAACGTTTTGTAATTCAACTGCATAATGAGGTTTAATTTTACACATAAAACTCAGATTTTTTATCGTTGTAAATAAATTCCTTATTGATTCTGGAAATAGTAAGTGCTTTGTATAATAAATAAAAAGTGAAAAAATATATTTAAAATCAAGCTTTTATTTAAATGCTCTAAAAAGAAAAAGAATACTTTAAATTTAATCAAACTTTGTTTAATACTATGTGGAGATAAAAGCTTGTACGAGAATTACTTTTGTCAAGATCAAGTTACATAATTATTGTATCATCTACACAAGTAATCCCGCAACAAGCTTTTATCTCTACATAGTATTAAACAAAATTTGATTAAATTTAAAGTATTTTTTTCTGTTTAGAACATTTAAATAAAAGTTTACTTTTATAATATATTTTTACTTTTTAGTTATTTTTCGGGTTATTCTCAGCAAGCCCTTTCATTTGATACCCATATTATGGACGTGCACAAAAAATAACTAGTCCATCATCTTGGCCCGTGCGCCATATTCGATTCAGAATGACGTCACTTAGCTAACAATGCATTGTCACCCAAACTGAATGAGTGTATGCAAAATTTCAACACAATCGGTTGAGGGTAACTGCTTCAAAATTGACTTGCAAGATTCCACCCGAACAAACATGCATATAAATTGCAAGTTAAATAAAAGCTTGTAAAAATAAGATCATCATGTATTTCAATCTTCAAACTTACGTTTTTGACCGTATAATTATGTGAATTTATCTTAATATACTTACTAATATAAAAAAAATTAAACCTACTTCCATCCTGTAATCTATATAATATTACCTAGGTACCTACCAGTATTTTTAGGTATATGTGTTAGTTTATCGTAAATAAATTATCTGTAAAATAGAAGGTGCACTATACTATAATTACAATTATTGGATTACCAAACTGCTACTTACTCACTCCATAGTAACTTTACTTCGCAGTTCAATGTAGCTGATTTGTATATCGTCGGGGATAGTGCAAAACCGCGTAACTAGCACTGGTAGCGTAAATACCTTGTAAGTGACTAAAAAAGTTTAATTGAAATTGATACTTATATCGCTAAACTTATGATTGATAATACTATACTTTTTTCTTTCACTTACGCGGTATTTACCAATGCTAGTTACGCGGTAAATTGCACTATCCCGGCGATATAGGCTTATATTATATGTCGTTTTATTAGGATGATATGACATAGCGTAAATAACAATTTAAAAAATAACCATTCTATATGACAAAGCCTACGTGCCGGCGCGGCGTGTTCAGTTAATTTCGCGGCTCATTCAGAATATCTAATGCCACAAACGACCAGGGTCATATTGAAACACCGTTGTTACATGTACAGTCAGCCACAAAAGTAGCTGAACATTCAAAACTTCACACATTATCACTTTTACACATTAACTTAAATCGGAATTCTATTTTTTTTTATCTCAAATAAAGTATATCCTTTGAAGTTTATTATAGTGAAGAAAAAACGATGGTTGATACGGACACATAAGGCCATTTGAAATTTTGAATTTGTTCAACTACTTTTTGGCTGACTGTATTTTAACATAATATTTACACGCTTTTATTAGCTTCATACGTATGTAGGTATGTATGGGGGTATGTAACGGAAACTTTGAACATGATTTTGACCCCCTTCAAAACGTCGGATTAAATCGATATTTGGCATACTTATCAAGGACCGATGACAATTCAATATTTTAAACTAAAAATACGCTTTTATATAAAATCCAACTAAAAAAATAATAAATAATAGTTTATTTATTTTTAATGACATCTGTTGGACCATAGTAGAATTATTACTAAACTGGCTACTATTATGTGTAAAAAAATCCTACTTGTCACAAGATGGAGCTTTCGTTTATTTTATTGTGACATCTGTTGGAAAATAGTAGAACAGAACTAAAAAATGAAAAATAAATAATAGTTTAAAAAAACCTAAGAAGCACGCTTTATAGAATATCCAACTAAAAAATAGAAAATAATTTTGAATTAAGAATAGTATAAATAAGAAAAAAATATATTTAATTGTAAAAAAAGCGTGGGATGCAGTGTCAATAGTTATGAATATTTCATTGACAGATAATAGGTGTAGAAGGATTATCATTTTGATAATATATTAAAAAGCACCCCACGCTTTTTTTACAATAAAATACCTTTTTTCTTATTTACACTATTCTTATTTTATATCTTCTATTTCGTAAGTAAATCTATAGGTACTATATTGACCGTTGGGTAATTTTAAATAATAATCCTGAATAAACCAGTCGAGATGCCGAATTTCTATTGGTAGGAGTGGCAGTTGAGATAATAAATAGGGCGCCTCGCCATTTGAAGGGGCAGTCTTAGTTTGGTCGTCGTTCAGTGTTCAACTAGATATCAAAGAGTCGCTATGCTAACTACTAAGTGAAGTAACCATTAGGTTACTATGCTAGTCCTGACAAAGTGATAAGTAACGAACGAATCATGACTTGAAGAAATAAAGGTCAAATATGACCATTGCGAAGTATTCGCTACGTTTTATTGGCCCCTGTGAAATCCTCGTCGACATGTATATCTATACTAATATTATAAAGCTGAAGGGTTTGTTTATTTGTTTGTTTGGTTGAACGCGCTAATCTCAGGAACTACTGAACCGATTTCGAAAATTATTTCACTAATAGGAAGCTACATTACTCTCGAGTGCTATAGGCTACTTTATTATTTAGTCTATTTCTACCGCCAAGCAGCTGTTTGCATGCACTGTTGTGTTTCGGTTTGAAGGACATTGTAGCCAGTGTAACTACTGGACATAATGAGGCTAAACATCTAATGTCTCGAGCGCAGTGGAATGCCATACAGTAGGTACTTAATAATAATAATAATAAAACATTTATTGCACACATAGGTACACCACATACACAATTACAAAGTAAGAAAAAGAACAATACAACAAAGCAAAACCAAATACAATAAAAAAATAAATAAAAAAAAACAATCACGATAAATAAGCTGCATTTATCTGCCACAGCCGTGCCGCGCTGAAGGTGATGTATGGTGTTACTACTGTTTATGGGCGGTCGTATCGCTTACCATCAGGCGAACGGCATGATCGTATCGTCATTCAATTACATATAAAAAAAAAAACAAAAACATACGAGAAAATTTTTATCCCGGAAAAACCTTTTCACGCGGGCGGAGCAGCGAGCATCACCTATATTTAATAAAATTTAAAAATGTTTTGTACAATGTAGCTTTATGTAAAAAATATTCATAGATAAAAATATCACTGCTTCGGTGGCGTAGTTGTATTACGGTACGACTGCAAGGCTGAGGTCTCGGGTTCGATCCCCGGGTCGGGCAAAGTGATATTGGATTTTTCTATTCAGTATCAGCCCGGAGTCTGGAATTAGTGCCCGATATGGCGATAGGCTCGCCCCCTATCACATCATGGAACGGAATACGCTTGGCGAAAAGTGGGTGCACTAGTTGCGCCTCTGCCTACCCCTTCGGGGATAAAAGGCGTGAGCATGCGTGCGTAAAAATATCACCCGTCTGTTGTTGATTGTAATGTTACCATTATTAAAGATTATAAATAACACAAAGTAATCATAGAACACAGTAAAATCATAAGTTTATGTATGAATGTAAAGTAATTAAATGAAAACTCTGATAAATTAATAAGTATTCAATACCTAACTAAATCGCATAGAGCTAGCATACACTGCAAGAAAATTCGTACAGACCAGGAATCAGGATTATTCCGTAATTGCCTTATTTCTTATGTCGCAGTGCAAATACTTTTATGAGGTGTCGAGCTAAACAAAATTACTAATACATTTACGCAATTCCTATTCAAAGGAGGGGCTTACCTTTAAAGTTGCCAGTAATCCGAGTCCATTAAAAGCCTGGCAACGGATGTAAATATCACTCTAAAGGACTCTAAACAATCAAATTGAGTAGTTTGTCATGAAACTAGTAGACAGAGAAAATAAACCTTAAACCCAACATCTACCTCTACTACATATACATATACACTCACGCCCTTTATCCCCGAAGGGGTAGGCAGAGTTACAACTAGTGCACTTTTCGCCATGCATATTCCGTCCCATGATGTGATAGGGGGCGAGCCTATCGCCATATCGGGCACAAATTCCAGACTCCAGGCTGATATAGAGTTGAAAAACCCAATATCACTTTGCCCGACCCAGGGATCGAACCCGAGACCTTGACATTGCAGTCGTACCGTAATACAACTACGCCACCAAGGCAGTCTGTCAGTCTACCTCTATTAATGACTTTATGATAGGTAATACTAGCGGCGCGCTCAGGCTTCGCACACGCAGCAAAGCATAATATTATATGCCTACATTTATTTTTCTGTCGTACAAAATATTTATGAATAATACACGTCATAAACCTTCCTCTTGAATCACTCCGTCACACTCTCTTGAAAATCCGTTCGGTAGTTTTTGAGTTTGTCGCGTTCATACAAACAGATGCGATGGGGGTACTATGTTTTATAATATGTAGTGATGTTAGGACATATCCTTAAAAATAAAAAGTAGCCTGTCCTTCCCTGGATCTCCAACTATGTTCATACTTATTTTCTCGCAGTTCCACCTGAAAGAAACGATTGTCCAGGATAAAAGTCCCGGTTTATATTTTTCCGGGATAAGCAGTAGCCTGTGTCCATTCCTGGGTCTCAAACTATCTCCATACTTATTTGTTTGCGGTTCCACCCGCAATAAAATATTTTCGGGGATAAAAGTCCCGGTTTATTTTTTCCCGGGATAAGAAGTAGCCTAGGTCCTTCCCAGAGTCTTAAACTATCTCCTTACCAAACTTCATCGATATCGGTTCAGACGTTTGGTCGTGACGGCTTCACTCGCGAAAAAGAAATTCGGCTTGAACTTTTCCGGGATATAAAGTAGAATTTTTGATATCGGTCCACTAGTTTTTGAGTTTATTAGTTACAAACATACAAAAATACAAATCTTTCGTCTTTGTAATATTAAGTAGGTATAGATGTATACTACCTAGGATCAATGACTATTCCATGTAGTACTTATAATAGGTACTGTACTGTACTGTACGCACTCTAGTTTAATCCAGAATCCCCTTTAAATAAGATGAGTTTCCAAAAATCCATTCTTAGTACTTTATTAACCTATAGCAGAAACTCGTTTCCTTAAATTTTAAGTTCTAAAGCCACCGGTTTACGTTTTGCATTAGCTGCCAGTGTGTGAGAATCCTTCTTTCCTTACTTATTATAAAATAAAGTCCCCCGCCGCGTCTGTCTGTCTGAACGCGATAAACTCAAAAACTACTGAACGGATTTCCATATTTTGTATGGAGATAGTTTGGTATCCTGGTAAAGCGAGACTTTTATACCAGAAAAACTCTTTCACGCGTGCAAAGCCGCGAGTATAAGCTAGTAATTCATAACTGGAAACATTCATTATGTGATATTTAGTTTATCGGAAACTCCGTCCATTTATGCCAATTTTGGGTTTGCAACTAGAGCGGACGCTTTATAAAATACCTAAGTAAAATACGTTACGTTCTGCTCGGTGTATCGTCGATGAGCAATTGAGAAAAGTGACTAGACTCTACGAAATCACTTTCATAACTGATTCAATACAAATATTGTATAAGGTATTAAACTATAATCTAAAATGAACGAATACAAAGTTATTTATTTATTTAAGCACTTCATATACAAATGTATAAAGGCGGACTTAATGCCGTAGGCATTCTCTCC
Source organism: Sphinx pinastri (assembly GCA_947568825.1). Classification (NCBI taxonomy): domain Eukaryota; kingdom Metazoa; phylum Arthropoda; class Insecta; order Lepidoptera; family Sphingidae; genus Sphinx; species Sphinx pinastri. Next base: position 7,626,673 of record OX387620.1, read on the forward strand.
CAGTCAACCTTAGGGTGGTGCAGAGATTAACAAGGTAGGTGCATTAGAGGTAGTTTATTAGAAATAATATAAACTTATAAATACACATACATAAATATTGAATCATATTATGATAAGTATATTAGTATAGTATATTAAAGTTGTTCCGTGTTCGTCTGTATATTCAATTAGCATTTTTTAATTACCTACCTTATAGATATCGCAGGTTTTATTAACGTCACGTACTATCTTTTTAGTAGAGTTTTTTAATTTTGTGTTAGAATCCGAGCATGATAGCTATCTACATTTTAGGTAATTTAAATGTAAATTATAAGTAAAGTCCCGTGAAATCCGGCCTTAGTCGACGAGACATAACATGTTGGTGAGTAAAACAGCCCTGTAACGCATACTAACACCTTTAATTATTATAATTATTGCCATTAGCATCACCACTTTCATACAAACGAAAGCTGTTTTTATAAAATGTCTCCGAACTTAATATCTTATTCCTATGCAATTTGTTACGTACATTTAAATGGGTACCAAACTATTACCATTACCCATATTCCAAGAAACGGTTTCAATGTAAGTTTTGACTTGTAAATGCAAAAGGAATTGCATAATATTATCTCATGAAACTGAATGATGATGGTCACTCCCCACTCGCCACTCACCAGTCGCCAACTCGAAATAAGTTATTTTGGGTTTCGTAATTAAATTATGAGTATCCCTTTTGGCTTGTTCGCGAGCTTAATAAACGCGTAATAGTTATATTTCTGGGGCGGGTTTGTGCTCGGTTGCGCAATTACAGCGATTATGGGGGACTTGGCTGCCAGGGAACCGAATGGGATGGTTATGTGTTCGGTTGATTTATACCTTTTACAAGATTGTTTTGTATTACGAGAAAAATCCGATATATACATTTCGTCCTCTTTTTATATAGAGACTGCGAAATTATTTGTGTTTTGTTAAATTTCTTTATTGAGACATCTACCTTACCTAAGTACCCGTTCGTGCTCGTTTTAAACCAAACATATTACGGAGCATTTGTGGCACTAGAAATAAAGAGATAAAACTGCGAGGTGGAAAACTTTACTACTTGAATACAGTTAAACAAACCACTAACTCCACTACTACTTGCTCTGGATAGTTTTACGTTTCATATCCTTTTACCTACTGTGTATTTGTTTTTTTTTTAACTTCCTTAAATGTAACACGTTTTATAGTAGCGATTTCTATTAAACATTGTATTCAAAGAGCTGGTGGTTTCAATATCTTTTGTTATAAATCATCCGCGCTATGTTCCACCCTCGTTTGTTTAGTTTCCCCAATCCCCCGTGGCACTTATTCTACGTGCCAAATTGACAAAATTTATGCATCTTCCATAGCAGTTAGTACAGCACACCCTATCACAGAACATCAAATGTCATAATTGGAGAGGGTTCTATACATCTGAATAATAGATTACAAGGCACAATGTTAATGTATTAAAATATTATTATTTTTTAATTACTCACCAACATTATTCTTTTATCGAATAATACGCAATGCTTTCCGTGTCAGCAACTTACTTCAAAGGTTGTGAAATGGAATACATAGTTCAAGGAACAGCTTTGTATAAAACTGGAATGGGTCAGCCCAAATAAAGTCTAAGTTTAGTAATTTTAAAAATCCAAAAAATAATCTAACATATGATAGTCAACCCAGCCACGATTCCTTTGTTATTGCATTTCTTGATTGTATTCCTATTTCCTAGTTTTTGATCCCGCTATAAAACATGTTTTCTAATAAATAAAAAAAATTAAATACGTAAAAGCTTTTTAGACGTTTTAATTTTATCATACTTTCTTCTTCATCTACTTAATCTTTAGATGAAATGTCGCTAAAATACAGTAAAGTCTGGTACTAAAGAAACAATTTATTTAATTTATAATGCAGTGAAGTGGGACTGACTTGGAAAATTGTTACACTTGCTGAAACTATACAAACATTTTTCCTGAGATGTTCGTGTGAATTTTAAAGAGACATGCAATTGGCGTTACCCACTTGTTATTCAAAGTATGCATGTTAAAAGTTTTAATCAGCGCATTGCTGGGGCCATTCCAAACCACACATTTATCCAATCCCAGCGAGAATATGACGTTACAGACACGCAACGCACGTGTGGCATTGAGGCGACCAAATGGTCATTGTTGGTTTGTCGACAATTATTCTGTCGGTAGCATTGATTTATAAAATAACCCGTCGGTAGATACGTTCTATGACGTTCATGAAAATTAGAGAATTTATGAAAATATTTTTTTATCTTGACTTGCATTGCGCGCTGCTCCGCCCGCGTGGTAAACTTTTTCCATGATAAAAAGTAGCCTATAGCACTCAGGAGTAATGTAGCTTCCTATTAGTGAAAGAAATTTCAAAATCGGTCCAGTAGTTCCTGAGATTAGCGCGTTCAAACAAACAAACAAACTCTACAGCTTTATAATATTAGTATAGATAGTAGTTAAGAGGCAGTATACGAAATTTCGACTATTTCAGTCAACTTTTCATCGTGATTATTCAAAAAATAAACTGATCTGATTAATTTCTAATACATCATCGGAAAGACTATTTCATGACTAATAAAATAAACGAGCCACATTTTTCATATCTTTCTTTAATTTGAATCTATCCACCAAGTTCCAACGTCTGTTTCAGAAATTTTGTTGTTCGGAGACTCAAACTTGTTGCCGTTTTCAACCAAAATCGTGCTTTAAAGTAACTAACGAAAATTACTGTTATTGTTATAAAAGTCGCCTAAAAAATAAACGAGACAATTTCTTAATTTTCAATGTAAAATCATACAAAATTAAAGTGTTAACGTCGTGAAATTTTCGAGAATATACGTCCAAAAGTAACGCCGAATGTAAATTTAATTAATATATTAGCAAATAAATAACTAAACAGAGTCGTTAAAATACGCAAATCTTGCGGTATATTAGGAGATGCACTTCGCGCGCTAGCCAGGGGGAGGACGTATCGCTTTTTGTTTTAGCGTCACCGCGGCGACGACCGACGATCTGACGGCGCACGTTGTATCATGCGACAAAAAATTCGGACAAAGGAAGTTATAAAAATCAATGTCGAAGTTCATAAAACTAAATACGCCATTCGATTATATATTTTCATTATATACCTAGTAACTAAAATTATCTTTAGGTATTTTAAGATTGATTTAAGACTAAATAGACTACAACCTTTTTTCTTGTTTGGAAAGCTACATATAATGCATAAGAATATCTTGTAATTTTTGTCAATTTTCGTTCTAACATTTTTATGGCATAAGATTACTACTTGCCACGTATTCTCCAAAAACACGTAGTGTGTTTCACTACTTTTCATCATATCTCAAAAAGTGCAAAAAATTAGTAGGTACCGTACCCGGTACCTACTAATTACGTGTGTATTGTTTATCAATTATCGTCCGCTTTAACGATGAAGGAAAACATCGTGAGGAAACCTGCATACCTGAGAATTCTCCATAAGGGTTTCGAGGGTATGTGAAGTCTGCCAACCCGCACTAGGCCACCGTGATGGACGAAGGCCTAACCCCTTTCAGTAGTAGAGGAGGTCCGTGCTCAGCAGTGGGCAGTGTTTAATACATTATTATTATTAATTTGTGTTCCATCAAAACCTGAAACCTACACCATTTTTATCTGAATTCATTCAAGGGACTACAAAATTATAATTTTCTTATTTAGTCTTAAACTAATAAAATATTTTGTCATTAAAAGTGACGTTTTATTTTGAACCCGCCATTAAAGCATTTTGTTAATCATCTTTGTTAAAAAAACAATTATATAAGTCGCAATTATATGAATTACGCACTGTACGTGAAAAACGTTTTTATTTATCGATATTTTTAAATTCGACTTTGTCCCATAAATAGCATAAAAAAGTTACGTTAAAACTTGTCATAACCAAGTAAAATTCAAATACATGAATGAGTATGCATCTCTTTCTGACACCTTATCAAAGCTATATGATAAAATAGTATTAATATACATATAAATGTATACTTAGTGGCTGTTTTAGTATGGCTTCTATGGCTATTTATTGTTCTGAGGCAAAGAGTAATAAAATTATGCCATAAAAATGTCAGAAGGGAAATGACGAGATATTCATACGTAGTTTTCCTGTATGTGTAGCTTTCCATACAAGCAAAACGGTTGTAGTCGATTTACTACTCAACATAAAATACCTAAATAATATTTTAGTTACTATTTAATGTAGCAATCAAATGGCGTTTTCAGTTTTATGAAATTACGACTTTGATTTTTTTTATTCACTTGAAATTTAATTTTTTTGTCCGTTTTTGTTTTTGCTGAATGGACCCAAGGTGCGGCGAACCAAGCGAACGGTATACGACGATCAAGGAGTTTTGACGCTTTAAAATTGACTACTAAATATTGATGAATACTGTATAAAGTGGGTATTTGTATGTTATTTCAGATTTTCGTTGCTATTTTGTATTTCAGAGATATTAAATACCTACGCGTTAAAAAAAAAAATATACTGAACTACAGAAATCTAGAGTTTTTTCTCTCGTCTATCCCATTGTGTGGGTTGTCGTTGGATAGGTCTTTCAAAACTTGTGGGTGTGTGAACATCATTTTTCTATTATAGATTCGTTTGTGAAATATTAACTTTTAAAGGCCAATTTTTGTTAAAATCAAGTGTACACTGAACGTAGTTAAAAGGAAAACTATTACAGCTAATTAGGGTTTACAAATTAGTGTTATAGTTGACGAACTTATAAATATAATAAGGCAAGTATCAACACCGTTATACGCGGACGCATCGGCTGTCCGTGTTGTGACTTGTGAAACACGTGATGCTCACTGCTCCCGCCGCTCGATAAATACCTATTTTCATGCGCGGCAATATCGTATACGGACTCTTAAGGCGACTTTTATACCAATAAACAGATTTTGATTGAAAACGGCAACATGTTTGAGTCTCCGTACAACAAAATTTCTAAAACAGACGTTGGAACTTGGTAGATAGATTGAAATTAAAGAAAGATATGAAAAATGTGGCCCGTTTATTTTATTAGTATTGAAATAGTCTTTCTGATAATGTATTAAAAATTAATCAGATCAGTTTATTTTTTAAATATTCACGATGAATAGTTGACTGAAATAATTGAAATTTTAGATACGGCCTCTTAATTATTAAAAAAACGGACAAGTGCGAGCTGGACTCGCGTACTGAGGGTTTCGTACAAAATTGTAAGTAAGTTATCTAAGTATATAAGTTCAATCGTTCGCCAACATTAAAGAATAATTTAATGAAATTTAAAAAGTTTGTAATAGTAAGTTCGCTTTTATTTTAAAATACATATTTACGGTTTTCAGGTTTTAGATGTGCTGTAAGATTTTGCTTCTTGCCAAATTTCATGATTCTAGGTCAACTGGAAGTGCCCTATAGGTTTTGATTCCGATGCGAAATTGCAGAATATGAGAAAATATGCGACATAAACGGTCATATCTTCTGATCGCGTTGACTTTCAAATTTGTTTTTTTCACAGCTGAGAGACTGTTGACCCAAATATTTTCTATACTAATATTATAAAGAGAAAAGGTTCGATTGTTTGTTTGTTTGTAATGGATAACTCAAAAACTACAGGACCGATTTTGAAAATTCTGTCACTAATAGGAAGCTACATTACTCCTGAGTGCTATAGGCTACTTTTTATACCGGAAAATATTTTTATTCAGGAAAATCTGTTTAACGTCTTTTGATATAAATTTCAACTTGATACCTCTAGGTACGCGTTCCCGAGAAAAAAGGTTTTGATAGATAGACGGACAACAAAGTTATCCTATAAGGGTTCTTTTTTTTCCTTTTGAAGTACGGACCCTAAAAAGAAGAATTTTGAAGGTAAACTTCATAAGGAATAATAATGTAATTTTTTGACTTATTTGGTAAAGTAGACAAGATGACTCTGAACTTTGAAGATTTATAACATCTTTCAACCTCTATTGAGAAAATCAATATTTCTAGTCTGCGTGTTTTATAATATTAGGGAAGACATGATACGAATCCGTTTCTCTGTATCGTTCTACGTAAAATGAAAATCAGCCAAACTGTGCCCGCCTCGTATTTTTTACATATCGAGAACCAAATCGAAAACATTAAACCTTTATTATTTCAACCTTCTTGCAGGATATATTTTTTGGTGAGTAAGATAGGGTTACCTATACAATTAGATTTTGGGGGGTAGTATTATAAATGTTGTTCATTGGGAGATGCCGCTACTGACATTTCGCTTATCGTCAGTAGGTACAATGAGTTAATCATCTCGTCATCCGGTTTATAAAAAACCTAGACTTCTGCTCGCGACTCCGCCAGCGTGAAAAAGTTTTCCGGGATAAAAATATTTTCCCGGGATAAAAAGTAGCCTATAGCACTCAGGAGTAATGTAGCTTCCTATTAGTGAAAGAATTTTTAAAATCGGTCCAGTAGTTTTTGAGTTTATCCTTTACAAACAAACAAACAATCAAATCTTTCCTCTTTATAATTTATACTAGACTTCTGCTCGTGGCTTCGCCCGCGTGAAAAAGTTTTTCCGGAATAAAAATATTATCCCGGGATAAAAAGTAGCCTATGTGTTAATCCAGGACATGATCTACCCGTGTGCCAAATTTCTTCGAAATCCGTTCAGTAGTTTTTGAGTTTATTCGTTACAAACATACTTACATACAAATCTTTCCTCTTTATAATATTAGTATAGAAAAAACAATCTCAGTAAATATTACGTCTAACTTCAGAAAACCAACTTGATGTGACAGCTTTCGAATTGGGTATGTATGGTAACTGAGATAACTCAAAAGCCCTAAAACGCTATGATTTTCTTAACATTCTGGGAAGCAGGGTATTTATGCGCGGTGAAAATTCCTTAATATCAGGTGATCCACCTTTGACCAACCTACATATTCAGTAAAGAAAACATAAAAGTTAGTAGTTAAATATTTTGCATGCTACAATCCTATTTACAAAAGAACACCAATAAATTCTAATTTCGACATAATACTTCTAAAATATATGAAGTAAGTAAGCACAGTAAGCCCAGCTAGCTAACTACTAGACTCTAGAATAACATAGAGCGCGCCTAAATAAATTCTTTGTTCGAATATCACACTTAGGGATTCAAATAAAATTTCGGATGCTCATCTTTTTCGCGGACTCCCGAGCCAGTATTCCCCTCTTAGTTTTTTTACCCTAATGATTGCTGTGGGGTCTTTCAACCCATTGTTTATTTTGTAGCGAAGATTGCAATTGTTTCCCTACGTAGCGGAGGAGTATTTTATTTTTTATATTCCATTTTTATTAAATCCATATTATAAGAGGTGGGTAATCATAGATTGCTAATGTGCGAAGTTTATAGTCAGGCACATATCGACTCTGTCGAAACCCAAATATTATATTAACATTTCCAAATTTTAGTACATTATTCTTTTATTGTTTGTCTATTATTTCTACTCGACGACAACAAATTTAAATGTTTGCTAAAAGACCTTTAGTTTGCCCGTGTGTGAAAGTTTCCGACCTATAGGTACCGAATGCGATCAAAGCGAATAGGTGGCGCGAGTCGTACTGAAGTTATTACATGAAGGTATTTTTTGTGTTTATATCTCTCGTTCCTCGCGGCTCCACCGGGTAAATGAGTTTTTCCGGGATAAAAGCCCCGCTATATATTTTTCCGGGATAAATAGTAGCCTAACAACTCGCTGATAATGGAGCTTTATATTGGTGAAAGAATTTTTTAAATCGGTCCAGTAGTTTTTGAATTAATTCGTTACAAACATACAAAAATACAAATCTTTCCTCTTTATAATATTACTTAGTATAGATTATGAAAAGTAAGTAAGTTACTTCGTAGTTGGTGGTATTCTCTTGTTGAAACATACAACTAGAAAATACCTACAACTACGAAGTAACTTATAATTTCTACGTTACTTTCAACTTGAAAGTGACAAGTGCTCATCGTGCAAACCGATAAACTTTTGCAAGGCAGCATCGGATAGGGACATAAGGATTGGAGCTTGTTACTTACTTCAGATGAGTACAAAGTTGTGACAATCGTCGTTTAAGAATGTGGAGACGGTAAATTGAGCGATTGTCAAACGCATGTATCCACGAAAGTGACAGATTTGGAGTACCTAATGTAGTGGTGTGGGAGGCATTTTTCTATCGGGCAGAATACGCATAGCCTATAAATCCAGCTGATAAGTCAGGGTAGGTCATATAGTCAGTAGCGAAGCGTGGTTGGGTGGGGGAGGGGGGCGGTGCCATGGACGACACTTTTAGTGGCAAGATACTATGCTACGCCGCTGCATATAGTGAGGTCTAGTCAGGACAGACACCAAGTCGATTATAAAAAATTATAAATAGTCATCTAGACCCAGCCCAGGGGGGTCATGCCCCCTCTCTGGATCCGCCCTTTCATAAGACTCCATGTGGTGCCATGTGCTCAGCAAGTGGTTGTAGGATTTAAACTGATGCACAACAATGTTTGAGCAATCAGAGAAGGTCCACCAGAAGCTGGTATATAAGTGTTGCTGTGGCCTGCGAATGATCCAGGCTTAAATCCAATAGGACACATGTGGCATCTATTTCAAAGAAACGTTCGAGACAAATCATAATGAAACACAGATTATAAATGTGCTAAAAGCAAACTGGGAGTCGATCCCCCAAGAAACAGTTCGTCATCTGATAGAAAGCATTTGCACACGGCTTCAACCTTGTGTTTAAAATAGAGGAGTACATACTCAATATTAGAAAAATCATAGGAGATTGCTCATGTTTAGTTTATTTACTTAATATGAACGATTTTCGTAAATACTGGGCATTATGAGTACTGGTGATAGGTCTTTCGTATGCGAGGAGCTGTCTGGGTAGGTACCACCGCAATGTCTATTTCTACCGCCAAGCAGCAGTGGGCATGCACTGTTGTGTTCCGGTTTGAAGGACATTGTAGCCAGTATAAATACTGGGCATTATTAACATCTAATGTCTCAGGGTGACGAGCGCAGTGCATGCAGTACCACGCAGTACTTTGTACTTAAAAGTTCTGTATGGTGTTGCTAACGCTTGTCTCGTCATTCAGTACATACACACTCACCCCCTTTTATCCCCGAAGGGGTAGGCAGAGGCGCAACTAGTGCACCCACTTTTCGCCCTGCGTATTCCGTCCCATGATGTGATAGGGGGCGAGCCTATCGCCATATCGGGCACAAAATCCAGACTCCGGGCTGATATTGAATAGAAAATCCAATATCACTTTGCCCGACCCGGGGATCGAACCCGAGACCTCAGCCGACCGTAATACAACTACGCCACCGAGGCAGTCAGTCATTCAGTAGCACTAAAAAAAAATATTTTTGGAAGAATTAAATTTTTCATTAAATTAATTAAAACCTTGTTAATTGTATATTTAATCATATTTTTTTAATGTAATTTAATTAAAACAATGTAATTTTAACCTTGTTATACTTTTCCAAGCCCAGAACCTCATAATTAGGTCACAATGTTGAAAATGTGGAGTGGCCCTTATTTTTGAGTAGGATTTTAATACATATCAATGGTAGTAGGTATACATACAGGTAGGTACACAGTGTATATTTGAAGTAATTTCGTCAAGATTCAATTCAACGATTAGAATCTGGCGACATATTTTTAAACATTTGCTTACTCATAGTTAGCCGTTGTTAGCCGTCGAACCCCGAGTTACTAATAACTAACATGTTACTGGTACGTGCGCTGGGTCAAATTAAAAGTTCCTGTAATAAAATTGTCCTTTGTATCATAATATATTGTAAACTATGAACATCGCCAGCGGGGCACCGGTAATTTCTTGCAAGCTCTTTTCTATAGGAAAACTTTCTTTACGAATTTCATAAAGTGATAACGAGTGTTATTCTTTAGATTATGTTATGCAGTAGGTACGTTTCGACTATATTTGCCTGTCTGGAAGGGATTTTTATGTAACCTCTCTGAGATGAGTAATATGTTACATATGTGACAGCTGCTACAGACTACAGTGCCAACAGTTATCCAAAGTTATTCCTAACTAGGAAATGCTCGTTAGAGCCAGTTTTTCTACAAAATGTATGGAAAAAGTATTTGCGATATCAACTTTAAAAGTACGCAAACCTCTGATGGTCCTATAGAGACTTTTGATCCCTATGAGCAATATAATGCGTATTTTACTGCTGACTGTATGTAAACATTTTTCATAATCTACGAATGGAGACTTTGATTTTTTTTTATGCGGTCACAGCAAAGTGACCCTACTACATCTGATGGTAGGTGAAGTGGAGTGCAGATAAGATGTCGACTCACGAAAGATAATTATCAGTCGAAACAATTATGACGGCCTGTTGGAGCCGGATATTATACACAGGCTGATTCCGGAACGCGAGACTTTTCGTGGACAACTATGGCAGGTTTTACATCTTGTGTGCGATACTCGTTATTCGGATGGATACAAGTAGTAGCAAATTTTAATGTCATCAAAAATAGTGTCTCCTGAGATTTTTTTTCTTGTAGCTACAGCGGTTAAGGTAGTTCTACTACCCCGTTTCAAAATTACACCTACATTCAGATTTCTACTATATAAATGAAAGCATCTAGGTTCCTTAGTGTAAGTATGCGTGATATGGTATCTCATTGTTGATAATAGCAAACGATTTGTGGTTTTTAATTAAAGATTGACAGTTATAATTATATAAATATGGCATGACAAAATATGAATATGAACTCAGGAATATCATCACAAAATAGCGGCATAATATTATCTGAAGTCTAAACAGATCTAGCAAGAAGCACCTATATTATTTTCAGAATATTTTTAGAAATATCGATACTTATTTATTACCTACCTAAATTCTGAAAAAAAAATCTAAACTTACATGGATAATATCGGTGGTTAATATTTTAATATCTAGTCATTTTCCGCGTGCGTTTAATTTATTTGTAAAAATTTTGAATAAAAACTACAAGACTTATTTATGGACGCTCTTAGTAATTTTTAAACAGATATTATATCTGTTATGTTTCTTCTTGCAATATTGACTACAAAAATAATTATATTCATTTATAATACAGGGTTATTAAATATTATATTTGTTTCCAAAATGATAGTATGACTGCCTCGGTGGCGTAGTTATATTGCGTGCGCGGTACGACTACGTCTACCACTGTGAGGTCTCGAGCTCAAATCCCGGGTAGAGCAAAATGATATTGAGTTCTTCTGCCAAGCATCTATTTATTTATGTAGAATTAGCCCGGATTCTGGAATTTTGAGCCGGATTTGGCGATAGGCTTGAAGCCTATCACATCATGGGACGGAGTACACATGGCGAAGAGTGGTTGCACTATTTGCACTTCTGTCTACCCCTTCGAGGAGAAAACACGGGGTGTGTGTGCGTGTGTGTGTAATAGTATGACCACAACATATCGTATAGTAGGAACTAATTTAATACATACGGTATAATAATATTTAACTTTATCGAAGTGGTTCTACAAAATTAATAGAAGTCGTGGATAAAGCTGCCGTATCGCGATGAGCAAGTTTAAGCAATTTAATTCTCATGTTTTGTAAGTGAGGACATGAACAACAGTTGTGAGATTTAGCTCGTGTGGTATTACATTTACAGGCTGAATATACGTAGGTATGCATGCACAGAAGAGTATAAGAGTTTTTCGATGTATGTATGTATTTTCCAGAGTTTGAATCTTTTGAAAACTAAATATGATAAAATAATTTCATTATTTCGATAATTTTGTATTCCACTTACTAGATATTGTGTAGTTCGCAGTTATATCACGTGCAAACAACATCACCTAATTTTAGTAAAAAAAAATTCAATGCAGCTCTTCGCTTTTATTTACAAAAAAATATGAACTGGTATAAAAAAGCATATGAACGCTGTAGAACAGTTTATGAAATATAATTTTATTTTCTTTAAGGAAAAAGGCATGTAGAGCTTTGTTTTGATTGTATACTTACCTTCAATTTTATTTAGGTATAGAGATCCCATTGAAAAACTCATATTACTAGATACTAGCGTAATATACCTAATGTAATATAAAATCTTATTAAAGAAGCATTAAGCTGTAAGTGCAACATTGTTAAAATAACAAATATACAAATCATACAAATTATATCGATATGTGGCAATACCACACTCTACTCCCTCCAAAAAAAGTGGTTAATCGTCGAAAATCAATGATCCAAAATAATGTCACCATTCCCACAGAGCGTAAGCAATAGAATCACCTCGGCCTACCGATCCCTCGAGAAAACTTTGTACAAAACCCCGCAACATCTAAATTGCCTCAGGCGACGCGTAAAAAGCAATGAAAGCGTTTTCACATGGCTAGTTTTCATTTCACCGACGCCCCTCTGATCCCTAAGGAATTCCAAATAGTATATGCAGGCCCTAATAATGCCGGAGGGAAGCCGATAGATCTCCCGTTGCAGTCTCCTCCCATCAAAGCGGGTGCGTATGTACTTATAGAAATTTTATCAAAGCCCTCAACTTTAATATTATCTCGACGAACACACGGAATTAATAGCGAGGAAACGTCAATGTTGATAAAAAATCATAAACATGTAGTTTGATTTTTATAGCAATGTCTATAATATACACGATCTACAGAATTCTAATTTCGTGTTATATAAAATGCCATGACCTCAAGGTATAAATTTATAAATTATACGAACTATTTCAAAATAACTTAATGTAGGTGGTACTGGTAAAACCTTGTTGAGATGTTACTTTAAATATCACTATTTAAAACTAAAGCGTCTCCTTATTTATTATATTTAGTATTAGGTTTCATTAAGGTCGGTGGGAGTACAGGAGCACCAATATATCCCTCACTTCCCCTATCCCTAGTCCACTTATCCTTAAAGTTCAGTGCATCACTATTACTCTGACTATGTGATGTGCTGTTCAGGGCAGCGGTGATCAAGACAATGAAACAAAAATTTATAAAGGCCACTATATTTTTTTTATTTAGGGGTTTGATCCTTCTAAAGACAGCGGAAACACTGTATATCTTTACATCAAGTCGCGTGAAATGATGAAAAATTAATGAGGTTAAAGTAGGACGTCTTGCGAGGCTGCAAGCAAAACAACAGATCTAGGCGCGCTCTACTGGATGCGCTAAAGAAAATTCAGAAGCAAATGAAATGCACTTTAATGATGATACAATAACCGCTCTCGTATTTTCAGTCTCCCTAAAGAGAACTTGAACGTAGATCCCTTCTCAAATACATGAACTATAAAGACAAAGTTAAGGAATGAACTAGTGCGTTATAGCTCAATTCCAATAAATTATCTCATGCTATAATTAAACGTCAATGGTAAGAATAAACCAATCAAAATAACTCATCTGTAAGAATGTCAAACAAACTTTACTCTTATTGGTCCATTTTTGCTATGGATTCTATAGTAGCTGGGTTGTAGAATTAATATTAACCCGTCAACGCCCGCTTATATATAGCTATAAGCTAATTTCCTTATATAAATGGACACCGGTGTCCACCGCGGGCGGTGTATGCTTACTTAACCTACGTTTAAGGAGAGAAATAGGCAAGCCTTATTTGCTAATTATCTGCACCAAAAAGCATCACATTTTTTTAATGTCTGCATTGCGCCGGACAGAGCTCTTCATCGTGAGACATAAAATGATAGTCAATAATCTCATAAAGCCCAATTATGTATATTATTGGTAACATCCTTGATGCCGGAATATATTTCGACAGTGATTTCACACTGCTTGGCGGCAGGAATGGATAAAGCAATGGTACGGACAGACGGACTTTGGCAGCCAGATTTTTAGTACCTAAGCATTATAATATAGTACATATGTTTATCGTTCCAGTGATTTCGTATTATTCTAGTGCGTTTTAAATACATTTAGAATTGTGAATGATTAGTCCATAAATCACATTCAGGGCAAAATATATCACGGCTAAGCAATTATAAATAGCAAAATAGCCTCTAGAACGGTTTAAATCTCTGCACCGTGTAATAGGTACGTTCTACATATTATATTTAATATTATTAAGCGTAAAATCATTAGTCCTACGATTACTATATCCCTTAAAATTAATAAGGGTCGGGATCCAATGACTCTTCTCTATATTTTATTTCTGAGTGGAAAAGACGAGTCATCTAGCGTCCCGAGGGTGAAATCAGCTATATTCGAGGGTGGCTCTTGACGTTAGGTACGTGGTATCGTCGCCATACATAATAAATGCATTACCTTCCTGCTCAAATAACTATATGTTCCTCCACTTAGTACATCCAGATCAGAAGAAGAGTCTGTGCGGGAAAGTCAAATCATTAAAATGCCTCGTTGGCAAAGTCGTTTAGTGTTGCAGGGGAGTAATGAGCTCGGATCTATGATCGCTCTGAGTAGTCTGCGGATTTCGCAACTTGCTCATCTATTGTTGACCGTATGAAAACAATGAAACACTTAAATAATATAGAATAACAGCAGTCACTAATATACCTAATATATTCAGAGCACATGCAAAAAATGAACAATCTATACGTATAAATATTAGTAAGTGAAGATAAAACTTTGTACACCTTTTAAAGCACATCTCACATCACATCAACTAACGCGCAACTAGTGCGCCCACTTTTCGCCGTGCGTATTCCGTCCCATGATGTGATAGGGGGGCGAGCCTATCGCTATATCGGGCACAAATTCCAGACTCCGAGCTGATACTGATTGGAAAACTAGCGCTATGACTTATCCTTCTTCAAACGAGGCTTAAAAAAAGTTTTTTTACGGTAGGCAGCGGCTTAGCTGTGCCCTTGGCATTGCTGACATCCATGGGCGACGGTAACCACTTACCATCAGGTGGGCCGTTAGCTCGTCTGCCTTCGAAAGCAATAAAAAAAAAAACAATATCACTGCCCGACCCGGGGTTCGAACCCGAGACCTCAGCATTGCAGTCGTACCGTAATACAACTACGCCAGCGAGGTAATCGTTTAACTTTGGAACATTTTAGGAAAGACTTGGAATTTCAAAACATCTTAGTAGTGGTGGTTTATCTATACTAATATTATAACGAAGAAAAGTTTGGAGTTTGTAAGTGTGTAGGGGCTAATCTCTGGAACTACTGAAGCGATTTTGATTATTTTTCAATAATAGGACGGTATATTACTCCTGAGTGCTATAGGCTACTTTTTATCCCGGGAAAAAACCTTAACGCGGTCGGAGCCGCGGGTAAAGCTAGTTTTCATTAAATGTTATCAAAACATTACCATTTATTTACCAATGGAAGCAAATTTCCCTAGGTAAAACGAAAGGCTTACCAACAACATCCCGTGCGCCGTCTCGAATAAAATATCGATGGATACGTTTTATTATGCTATCCTACGTATAGTGTATAGGTATGTCTGTTATCTGTGCTGTAGCTCTGGTGCCTCTCAGTTCCATACTGGCTCACTATGGTTACAATTGATACAGATGACATGACATAATATGATACTTACTGGATTTGAGACACCGCAGTCGCCAGTCTCACACTATGGTCTCGCCACGATACGGCTCCTACATGTCTATGTGAGACCAAAGATTTGAAAATGATCCGGGTATGTATTACTTTAGTACATAATAATACCTATATGTAGATACATAATAACCTCGCTCAATACCTAAGATGAATAAAAAGCCTTCAGCGATAGAAACAATGCATTGTCTGGGACAGATTTAGTTGTTGTGAGCATGTCACTAGTTTCTCGGACTAATCAGGCGGAACTCTTGGCTAACGGAGATCTAATTCTGAGTTTAAGTTTTTATGTTAACAACTATCTATGCGGGTATAGAAAGTAAACAGCTGTGTGTGAAGATCGTCCGTTTCAAAATACATAAGTACG
Organism: Sphinx pinastri; assembly: GCA_947568825.1. NCBI lineage: Eukaryota > Metazoa > Arthropoda > Insecta > Lepidoptera > Sphingidae > Sphinx > Sphinx pinastri. The sequence goes on from OX387620.1 coordinate 7,642,600, forward strand.
GTGACAGTCTAAGGGCGGTATTAATAATAATGTATTTATAGTTCCATACATTATGTCTACTTGAGATGTAACTCAAACTTGAGATTGATTTATTAATACCGCCCTAAGACACCTGGGTACATGTGGGAAAGGCATAGATACTTCATGACGTTAATTTCACTACACCTACGAAAGAATATAGCCACGTTTACTGAATACAAACTACAGATATAAAAAATATTTTACTAGGAAAGTTCGTAAGAGTACTTTCGTCCTTAAGGCCCTCCTTCGAGCAAAAGACCTTGAGCAGTCGTTCCATACATTACGAAGCACGATTTACGCGCGGGAATATGCATAGATTTACGAATAATTTACTTAACAAATCAATTTTAGGTCTTTTTGAAAATTTTAAACTACCAAAATGTTCCTTATTATATTGTCCAATGCCCATGTAGTAGTGTTGCAATTTAAAATGATGTGCACTTTAGGTTCATTAACTTAATTTCCACATACTTACATCAAGTAACGCAAAAACATAGCTCGGCCTTGTCCGACCAGTTTGTCCACGCAAACTCATATAAGTAAGAAATGAGTACGGGTATTAGTATTGTACACTATGAGACTTCAATCCTAATAACGGATTACTTTACGGATTAAGGTTGACTCTCTATCTTGAGGTCGGCGCATACTTATCGCCCAAACTAGGCGTTTAATAAAAACGCACTGAAGCTACATGAGAACGAACGTAGCAATTTTTTTTTGATATCCCAAAACAACGTCGCTTTGACATTTTAATGTCATTTTTTGTAATAAATTTAGCGACGAATTGTCCCCTTTCCCACTTAGATCGGAGCTACAATCTGCATAACATCGTATAGTAGAGAATCGTTGATGTAATATCAGTTCTTTAGTAAACCTACACAATAATTCACCGTATGCAGCAGGATTCATACCACATTTTTATGCAATGCATCGCGATGTTCCAGGATGCTGAATCGAAATTCAAATTTTGAAACAATTAATAACTATGTGCATAAAATGTCCTGTATTTTACATCCTATAATATGGTTTTCAATATACTGCATTTGAAACTATCTTCTGCCGATGCGATAAATATACGCCATCCCTAAGGTTAAGCGTATGCCGACTATGAAACCCAACGCCACGTAGTCCAGAATTATTTACGTATAAAATGTACAGAGCCGAATAATGACTTGATATAATATTTCAATTTGGACGTGTTCGACAGATTTTAGAATAGGGTAGTTTCTTATGTTTGATTATGTACATTACTTTATAACTACCAGAAAATAATACGAAAAAGAAATTATTCGTGAAATCAGCATCAAAATTGATTGAAAAATAAAGCAGGTATTCATATTTGTAATTTTGTTGTGAGTAAAAGCGGTGGCGTGGTGGGGATATCGCATTAGATCTCTTTCACACGCACGCAGGGTTATGGCGGGTGATACTCGGTGACGTCACAGTCTGATATTACTGTTATTTGACAACTACCCCTTCTAGCAAATTTCAAAGCTTTATAACGTACTTATTATTGCGCCAATTTTTCATAAATTATTTTTCCTTTACATTTTGGATGGCATACATTTTTGATAAATATATTTAAATAAAATAGTAGTCAACTACCCTATTATTTAAGTATCATCATAATTAAGTAAAATATTTATTAAATAAGCTGTACCGAATGATCTGCGTATACGAATACCCTAATGGTCAAGATAAACTGAAGTCTGATAAAGACAATTAAAAACGATGTTAACCTACTTTTTAAGCGGAGTACGTAAATCATGTACCCAGTGTGTCCTCAGCTTTAGGGTTTCGTTACACAGAACATTCGCTTGACGTTTATTAAACATTATAAGTATGCAAATCTTGGATTAACAGAAATATTATGCCAAACTAAATAAGCTGGATACTAAGTGGCCTTGCGGTAAAACATCAGTTTGACATGTTAAAATAACATAATATTAAGTTGCAAAATGCTGCTATATATATAAATTAATCTTGATGTATAAAAACCCAAGACGCACAGTTCCTTGCAAATGTGACACATTAAAACTATGAACAGACGATCGAATTCGGTACGGCCGCACCACGAACCCGGTGCCCCACCGGACCATATTCGATGGTGTGGCAATATTACCGTGGTGTGGCGCACGGTACACTGTACATTATTATTATTATTATTGTTGGTAGGGTTGGTTCGGTCGCTTGCACATCGAATTTGGTGCCCTCCGTACCAAATCCCGTCGCGTCGTTTTTTATTTTTATTTATTTATTTATTAACACTTTGTACAAATGTAAAGTACAGGCGGACTTAATGCCTAAGGGCATTTTCGCCCAGTCGACCTTAACGTGGTGCAGAGAGACGGAGGCAGGTGTATAATTATTATAATTAATGAAAAAAATAATAAATATACAATGATAATTATTTAACAAAATATATGTATACTTATTACTTACATATGCTACATATATAACTGTGTACATAAATAATTATTTAAAATATATACATAAACAATTACATACATAAATAAATACGTATACTAATAAGCTAATGAGGAGAATCTGCTACTTCAGCGCGGAATAATTGCCGAACTCTCATTTTAAATGCCACCCGTGTTGTACACGACCTGATTTCGAGCGGGAGTGCGTTCCAGAGAAGGATGGATTGGATAGCGAAGGAAGAGTGAAGGAAATCAGAGCTATGGGGAGGACACTTAAGAAGGAGATTGCTAGACGAACGCAGGTTTCTATCATGAGTATCACAACGGTAAATAAAGTTGGAAGACAGATAAGAAGGAGGGGTAGGAGAGGTAAGAATAGTAAAGACGGTAGTGAGCGCACGCAACGAACGGCGCTGACGGATGGGAATCCATTTTAACTGCGATCGGTAAGAAGAGATGTGATCAAACTTGCGAAGATTATAAACGAATCGAATGCAGTTATTAAGAAGACGGACGAGTTTGTCGAGTAAATCTGCATTCAGATCAAAGTAGCACACATCACCATAGTCAATAACCGGGAGGATTAAGGTTTGCACAAGCATAGTCTTGGTTTTGGACGGAAGGAAATTCTTCAGGCGATACAGAGAGCGAAGAGTACCGGTTTTTAATGTTCTTGAGGTAGTATTTTTACAATTTTGAAAACAGCATTTTCGCCATTTTGACGTCCGTGCAGTGACTCGAGCGACGCGATACTAATTGAAATGAGCGCACGTTTTGTAAATTGTGCGCTCTTTTTTTCCGGACGTTCTTGAGAAACTGATTATGTATCTTGGGTTTTTTTTATAGAACAATGACCTTAAACGACAAAAACAGTAACTAAATCTAAGAATGTAACCTTAACAAAATGGGATTCACGTTGATTTTTTTTAAGTAATTAAAAAATATAGTCATAAATATTTATAGGGAGCGTGCACGAACTATAGGGGGCAGCACAAAATCGACACAAGAGCCACAGGTGGATAAAAAAAGAAACTAGAACTAGCACAATAATTTGTTTATATATTCTTTTAATATGACAAAAATAATAAAATATCTGTTCCGGCCGAATGTTATTGATACCCAGCGTGTCCAGAATATGGTTTTTTTTAGATGGGGCTAGTTATTTAAACAAAATTAGGAGGTTATGTTCCCTTAATTACAGATTTATTTGTATTGAATATTATCTTCAAAACATACTTATTTTTATAAATTACCTAACGAAACATTTCTAAAAGCTTTTGGAACTCATAATTATGTATGTTTTATACAGCTTTTATTATTTTTGTCGATTTTTACATAACCAGGGAATGTAAGTAGGTACTTAGGTACTATTCTTGGGAACATTATATAATTTCACACCATTTGATTTGTTTATTTTTATGTTTTGGAGTATCCATATACACAGCGATACATTATCAACAAATTAAATGTTATTTTTCATCCTTTTAATGAATATTGTACGTCAATGCCAAGTATCGGTGGGCTGAAAATGAGTCAGATTGCGCCACTAGATGGCAGTGCTTAGAACGTGCACGTTCCCTATAATATATAATTAAGTCACTATCGATACTGATTATAATTAATTATCTTTGACTCATCGTGCTCTTTGCCCGCATCGGCTACGAGTTTTTTAAATACGGAACACATTCAGGTGTGTGTCGTTTTAGCATATCATGCACGATATTAAACACTTGACCGTTATTTGAAGCTTACTAGATTGAGATAGGCACTTCCTGTTTTCCGTTTCCTCTACCTTCCTTTTCATTTTATCTATCTGTCTCGCTCGCACATCCGTTCTCCCACCAGGCCACCGCCCCACCAAAGGTGTGCTCTGTGGTGGTCGGTGTTCTAGGAATCATTGGCGTCAAGTTTTCCGTTGAGTGCAGTCGTCTACTAAAACACGGTGCAGTTTCAATATACAAAGTGAAATAAGTAATAAAAGTGTTTACTGCAGTGTTTTAGTGACTTCTTTCGGTCTAAACCGTAAGTAAGAAAACTTGCATAAATTATACCTTTCCTTATACTTTTCATATATTACTATTTTAAAAAAAAAAGAAATAATTATAACGGTGTTACCGTTCGTTTTCAAATATATTATTTTATTCTTTAGGAAAAGTGCTGTACTACTAAGTACTAGTACTCACTAGTCTTTGATTAAGATGGATCTTTGGTAGTATAGTGGTCAGTATCCCTGCGCGGGAAACCGGGGTTCGATTCCCGCCGGAGAACCACATTGCGTCGTCATTAAACAAAGAGTAGGTCGTCCTTTCCTAGTGACGATAGTAGTTATAATACTGATTCCAACGATCCAAGATCCTCGTCAGCACCGCTATAGTAGAGAACGGCGGGGTAAAACTAATGCAATCGCTTTTATGTCTGTAATACAGGCTGCCCTAGCAGCAGCCAGAAATACCTACTTGTTGTAGCCCAACAGGAGTTGAATAACACTGATGAGGACATATTATTGGATCAGGATTGTAGATTATTATATTATGATTATGAGCCGGACGGCGTAAAATCTAGCGACCTTAATTAATTTAAGTTTGAAATTCAGGTTAAATTAAAGGATCCTTCTAGCTTCTGAAGAATCCTGAATGTTACTTTAAGCTGCTAAAATTTTAGCATTCCGACAAATGTGAGTGGTCTGCGGTTAAGTACGTAGAGGCGCAAATCATATAATACACAACGGTATTTAGCTTATGCTGATAAAGCTTACGGTGCTCTGACAATTCGCATACTTAAGCAACAAGAAGTCTTACAGATTAAGAATTTAGAATTTGACTGATCTCATCACATGGTCTCGTCACTCCGACAATATAGTACCAGAGCAGTTACATAACAAGATAGTTGAGCTATTTTCGGAAGGGGAATATCAAAAGGTTCCTTCCGACTTCCTACAACTGATCTTTGACCACCATGCACATTATTCTTAGAAAGGGTAAATAAAGACAATCACTACCCCTCGCAGGGGTCGGTAAATTGTTTCAGTGCCCTCGCAGGGTGCGTTTCATGCATGTTGTACAACGCCATGCACACAACTCTCGCAGAGTTGTGGTCGTAGAAATGGAGGTTTTATAAAGACGGTTTTTACCTCCAAATAAAGGCAGTGGCTATAAACCTGTTTCACAAACACTGGGTTAATATTACCAATCACTACCCCTCGCAGGGGTCGGTAAATTGTTTCAGTGCCCTCGCAGGGTGCGTTTCATGCATGTTGTACAACGCCATGCACACAACTCTCGCAGAGTTGTGGTCTTAGAAATGGAGGTTTTATAAAGACGGTTTTTTACCTCCAAATAAAGGCAGTGGCTATAAACCTGTTTCGCAAACAGTGGGTTAATATTACCAATCACAACCCCTCGCAGGAGTCAGCAAAATTTTTTTTTTTTTTTCGTACCCTCGTAGGGTGCACATCATGCATGTTATACTGCGCCATGCACACACTCCTGCAGAGTTGTAGTCATAACCACTCCACTTTTATCTGTAAACATTACCGACGCCCACAAGGTAACGGTAATAACAATAGTGGTCAATGTGGTGATAGACATAATACACATGGATTCATTTGTCCACGTGGTGGTAAACAGTGACAAGAGCCGGTCAAGAATACTAAGAAGCCCAACACGGCCCACGACTACCAAGCGGTAAAAGAGAGGGGTTTCTGCCTACTTCAAAGCGGGCCAGTTGAAGTGTTTTGTCGATCGATGGAAGTAGCTGGGAGCGTCAGACACCTCGCTGCGCATAATAACAGGCTATCGCATACCTTTTCTGAGAAACCCCCTTTTGCTCTACCTAATTTACGGAAGCCATTTGTAACAGTGGAATCTCTAGAAATGTGTGCATTTATTACGGAGATGTTATTTAAAAGTGTTCTGATGGTTGTCACTGGTCTCCAACCTTTACATCGACAATGTCTCTGATTCCCAAGAACGAGGGCAGTAATCGACAAATTGTCAATGTTAAACAATTGTGTTTACACGGAACCCTTCAGGTTGATAAACATATGTAGTGTCTCAGACTTCCTATAACCAGGCGACTGACTTTGTAAAGTAGATCTTTCCCAGGCTTATTTCTACCAGCCTATCTCCCTATCACGTTGGGGTTTCTGCGATTTATTTACCGCGGAAATGACTGAAAATGACCTGCCTGCCGTTTGGACTCTGCAGCCAAAGGTTTTGCGTCTTTAATCAATGGGTGGCACACACCTTAAGACTTGAACGTGTTCGAATACTTGTTTCTTTCCAAAGTATGCTATTCAATTAAGATTTGCAAATTCTTCGAGTCCACACCCAAAAGTGTTAGACCGTTTACATTTATTAGGTTGGCGAACGAATTCACAAAAGTTAGTCACGTCCACCTGCAAAAGTCTTATATTTCTATGAGTTTTGTGGTATCCATGGTTGAACAAGCAATCATTGCCACCGGAAAAGATCTTCCTCGTAACACAAAAAGTACTGGATTTACTGCGAAAGGCCACGATATCAGTAAAGCAACTACATAGTCTGGTTGGGCTTCTAAAATTTGCCAGTGTTAACTGTCCCTCAGAGCAGGATTAATTTTCGAAACATTCGTATCTTTTTGAACAAACTCTTTAAATAAGCTCCTGGCTGTACCTATGTTCTAACCATGGAGGTGCGCGAGTTATTAAAATGGTGGCATCCAAATTGCCATGTGTCTTCTCGGTTCCATTATCAACCACCGTTGACCACATAATTTTCCGCCAGAGGCGCCTCAGGTATAGCGTGGGGAGCTCAGCTCGACAGCCGCCCAATGTCGGGCTTATGGATCAAACAAGAACGACATCTCCATTGCAATCAATGCGCTGCTCACAATACTGAAGGTCATAAGTTAACAAGACCAATATCTGAGCGTACCCAAGGTTCTAGTACAATGCGACAACAAGACGTAGCATTATTGTGAAACGAGGGGGGGGGGGGACCAAGTCTTACCCTTAGACCCTCGATTCAGTTAATCAAAGAACTGTTTCATATTTTGGACAACTTCCAGATCATTCTCGAAATTTAATACATTCCAGGAATGTACAACAGTCACGCAGACCAATTGTCGCCTTGTCGACGTGCCCCAGGCTGGCATCTATTTCAGTGTACAGAAAATATCGAAAAGTTTGGGCTTTCCGTGATAGATCTATTTGCGTCAGAACGAGCGAAGGTGGTAAGCAACTATGTATCTTTGCACCTGAACGACGTTCGCGCGATTTACCACGATGCATTCTCCAGAAACTGGATTTACCCAAGAGTCTGACTATTTCCATCCCTAGTGTTACAGCACCTCAATTCAGAATCTGATATTGTCCTCCTGGTTATACCGAGGTGGGACAGAGTATTCTGGAGATAAGACCCAAGAACCCGAGCGCTGGCGCCCCGGATCACGATCAAGGAACCTTAGTTACACCTGATAGACGGTGACCGACTTCCCACCCCCCCAAAATTCAAGCGATGACATTGAAAGTATGGAAATGTGGGGGTAGTCATGGAATTTAATCCTTCAACGCCCGCGATGGACACCGGTGTCCATTAATATAAGGAAATTAGCTTATAGCTATATATAAGCGGGCGTTGACGGGTAGATTAAAGTTCAAATAGAACCTTTATAATCTTCTGGCGTCCTTCTACCAAAAAGATAATATGAAGTTGTATGGTCTCGAGGGCTGAACTGAACTAAAAAAAAAAAAAAAAAAAAAACATAAAGTAGCCCACGGGTCGAAGTTTAGCACGTTTTGTTGTAAATGGATTTGCTTACAACATTATTTTGTTACACAAGTCTGCATTCTGCACGCTGAATTATTATAACAATGGTGGTAGTCTAAGTTCGCACGCCTTCGTCCAACATATCCTGAACTCTAATCTATGATATGGAACGTAGATAAGTTAGTTACGCTTTTGAATAGTCTTGACAATGAAAATGCTGTATTTGCGACACGCAGACAACTACAACGCTATTACTTCTTTGCTCCGGCAGAAGAGTTCACGATTTGACATTGTTTGCAGTCTAATCCAAACAATTGTCTGTAGATTGTAAAAATTTGATCCTATGGCCCATGTATGGCTCAATAGCAGATACTGCTACTTATAGACAATCAGGCGCGAAATTGTCTCCTAACCTAACTAAGAACAAGAATATGGACCCAGTATTCTGGGTAAAACGTAGGTACTATATTTATTTTGGAAGAAAAGCGTAGATTGGGAAACTGTACTAATTTATTTATTAATATTAGAGGTTCACCAAAGCCTGTCTCCCGTACAGTTATAGCCGGCTAGGTAAAATCCATATTGTTAGAAACGGAGTAGTGAATTCTTTAGGGAGCATACGATCGGCTTCCAAAAACGGGATTCATAATTTGTCCTTCAGATGAGATTCTTGCAAAGGTCTCTACTGGAGACCACAAAATACATTCACCCGTTTCTAACGTAAGGAAGTAATATCTAAAAATAATAGTAGCTGTGAAATCGTTAATTTGTTTAAAGCAGCTGATTAAATTCGAGTATATGTCTGTATAGGTACTCGTAACATTTTATACATACGAATATCATAGTCCATACAATACCATTTTGGATGCGTATTTACATTTGTAAGTAATCCTTTTTCTCGCACATATGGATTATTAAACTAATCTAATGTATACTTGGCATAACATATTTCCTTTCAAAATAGGATCATCATCAATATTTCATCACATTGGCGTCATGCCCCACCAGGCGATAACAGACACGTCTCAATCTAGTAAGCTTCAAATAACGGTCAAGTGTTTAATAGAGGTGTTTTACCTGAAAATAAAACACATATTAAATACTTACCTTATTTGAAGCTTACATTTCAATTTCTGCCTGGTAGATTATCGACTCAATGATTCCTAGAACACCGACCACCACAGAGCACACCTTTGGTGGGGCGGTGGCCTGGTGGGAGAACGGATGTGCGAGCGAGACAGATAGATAAAATGAAAAGGAAGGTAGAGGAAACGGAAAACAGGAAGTGCCTATCTCAATCTAGTAAGCTTCAAATAAGGTAAGTATTTAATATGTGTTTTATTTTCAGGTAAAACACCTCTATTATACGATTAGATGTTTGTTGTTGATAACCTATCCGTGTAGATACTATGATAAAACGTATCAAAGGCCATGTTAAATTACCTACTTTCGCGACATTCGTTGTCTAGTACCTCGTATTGTAATCGCGAATTGTTGTGTTTAATATTTTGTTTATACGTTTAACCTTGTCCTCTATTATTAGTTTATCGATTTCATTGGATACAGTATATACTGTGCCTAATTAAATATAGTATTTAAGCCTAAGTATATTTATCCTTTTCTTTTTTGATCTGAGAAATTCCTACAGAACCCGTGTAAGTATTTGTTTAATATTATTTACGCCTCCCGTCTGATGCACGAAGGCAAGCATATTTTTATTAATGTCGTAAACTTATTTATTTATTTGTATTAAATCTGATTTTATTTTACATCGCATACATAGTAACAGATATATTCATTAAAGCTCTCATGAGCCCTGCATCGATTTTGATTAAAAAAAAACGTCATCACATTTTGAAACTAAAATATATTTGAGCGGAAATAATTGAGAATGTAATGTTGATTAATTAAATGGGTAACGAAGTCTATATTTCGCAGAAATGGATATATATTGTTGATCCTAGTAGGAAATAGAAACAAATGCTGGGAATAATATTATCATATGGGCAGCGACCATATAGCCTCCATATCGGAAACTAAAGGGAAGGTCTAATTTAAGATAATAATATTTGTACAGCAAGTAGGTACTCCATTTAACACGGCCCAGCTTATATATAGAAATGAGTAATAATATGCTATAAGTAAAGATAGATCTATCAATCATATACATGGTTCTGAACCCTCCGTAAGATAGAGTTTTGTGGAATAAAATAGTAAGTATGAGTGTAAGTAAAATATTTACGGTAGCTCAAAACTTCTTCACACTGGAATCGAACGCGCAGTCTCTAAATTTTCAACCGGCTCAATACCCTCTGCGCCGCCTAGTCAAATAGCATGTACCGTCGACCCTTTAAAAAGAGTTTTTTTATAAATAAATGCAAACTTACATAATAAAATATACTTAACTATATGTAACCTTGATGTTCCCACGTACAATGTAGGTACCTACATACAATGTCAATATTTCAAAGTTGACGCCATGCTCCAAGCAACATTTGGCAGTTCCCCAAATTATTGGCATATAAAGTATTGGTATAGAACTAATAAGTACACTGGCGAATGTTCCGATACTATTATAATATTATTTTCATATTCCATTCATAGAATACCTATACAATAGCATGGCCGTTGTGAGTGTGGAGCAGGGCGCGTTACAAGGTATCGTGTGCGGTCACGGCCCACCAAAATACGTGGCGTTCAAAGGTGTACCTTATGCGAAGCCGCCGCTCGGGAAATTAAGATTCAAGGTGAGTACAAAATGAAGACATACCGATAGTGTGGGTTACTTAAACATTTTTTATTCCACACGAACACCTAACATTATTATTCAACGTGCATTTCTCAGTAGCTTCCATGTAAACTTAGTTCTACTTGCGACAGAAACGAACACAACTTTTGCATAGATTACGTAAGCAATGTGTTACTCAAATAATTTAATTTAATGTTTCGTTTCAGGCGCCAGAGCCTCCAGAGGTGTGGGCAGGTGTGCGCGACGCGTCGGCACACGGACCCGTCTGTCCCCAATATAATGAGCGTATGAACCGGATCGAAACTGGAAGTGAAGATTGCTTGTACCTTAATGTGTACACGAAAGATATTAATCCCCATAAATTACTGCCAGTATTAGTCTGGATCCATGGAGGAGGATTTTACACTGGTTCAGGAAATTCAGATTTTTATGGACCCGAGTATTTCATGGCACATGATGTTATTTTAGTAACATTCAATTACAGGCTCGAAGTTTTGGGATTCCTGTGTTTAGACAATGACGAAGTGCCAGGTAATGCTGGTTTAAAAGACCAGGTTGCAGCCCTGAAATGGGTGAAGAAGAATATAAAAGAGTTTGGTGGCGATTCTAACAATATTACAATCTTTGGTTGTAGCGCGGGTTCTGGTTCTGTATCGGGTCATTTAGTGTCAGATATGAGCAAAGGTTTGTTTAACAAAGCCATATGCCAAAGTGGCGTTTGTCTTAATGACTGGTTTTATAATCTATACGCACGGGAACGAGCATTTCAACTTGGGAAACTTCTCGGGTTGGAAACAGAAGACGATGATGAACTCTTGAATTTTTTAAGAAGTGTCCCTTCTTCATCTCTGGTCAACATTACGCTGCCTCCTCTTGACACGAATAATTTCGATTTAGCTGATAATATTATATTCGGCCCAGTAGTTGAGAAGACATCTTTAAACGTGGAAAAATTCTTACGATATCCTCCGCCTAATTATGTAAATAACGGGCATATGGCGGATATGCCACTAATTTTAGGATATACCTCAGGCGAAGGAATCGAAATGGCAAGTAATTTGCCAAAAACAGCCCTTTTCTATGCAAAGATTGGTAGCGTTGTGCCCAGAGAACTAAAATTAAAATGGAAACCGGAACAAATAATAAATGCGGATGTAAGAATCCGCGAACGTTATTTTGAGGGAAAGGAAATAAGTAAAGATATGAGTCAAGCCGTCAGTAATTTAGAAACGGATCGACTGTTCGCGTACAACATCATGAGATATGCGCGATATCACGTTCGTTATAACTCAAGCCCCGCTTATTTGTATAAATTTGAGGCAGAGACCGAAAGAAATTATACTAAATCACATTACAACCTGGATTCCATCAAGGGAGTGTGCCACTCAGACGACTTGATGTACTTTTTTAATGTGACATGTCTTGATGTTCCAGTCTCAAACGAATCGAAACGGATTATAGAAAAATGTGTACAATTATGGACGAACTTCGCTTCGACAGGGTAAGCTAGAAAGCATGACGAAACAAAATGTAGTGTATTTGCTAGCCTTACAAGAAATGTATCGAGTTATCATATTATGTATTAATATTGAAGGTACTTTCGTGATAGACGTAACTTTATAATGCCTATAAAACATACATGACATACATAATGATTTCTTATGTTTACGCGAATGTTAAGATATCGAAATAAAACTATTTTTCGGATTTTATCGCGGTTTTTTAGTTTTTTATTTTACAAACTTCGGACTGAGTCCGACCCGTGACCTTGAAAGATGCAGTCTTCGAAACGTTGGGAGTAAAATAAAAAACTAAAAAACCGCGGTAAAATCCGAAAATTAGTTTTACTTCGACATTCCATACAAGATAATATATCCAGATAATATACTACCGAAAAAAGAAATTATTTGAGAACTACATAGATTTTTGTTTACATTGCTGGTTCAAGTTTGTTCATCATCTCAAGATTTGGGCAATTGATTATTAGCAATTTTTCCGTGTCCTAGCCCATAGGTACCATACGTGTTAGCCTATTTATACCCGTCAAACTGGTACAAACAATATTTTGCATTTTCGTAGTTGCATTGGGTCATCATCAATGACAATGTAAATTGTTTAACATTCAGAGTCTTAACAGACAACAAGAGGCAGAGAGATTCATCGCCAATATTAATTTATAAATTTATTATTACAGCTCACCCACATTGCCAGATGATTCTGAACAATGGAAGCCGTTCACAGAAAAGGAACGAAAATGTTTTATAATAGGACATGAATTCAAGTGCGTGGAGAACCCGGATTTAGAAAATTTACGGTTTTGGGAAAATATTTATGAGGAAGAAAATCTCTCTGTACAATAGCAGTTTTATAATAATATCGAACACTATGTCGGCCATTGTTTTCAGACTAAGGACCCGTTCACACAAACACGTTTAAATTGAATCGGAGTTCACATAAGTGCTTTATAAACCAAACCGTTATAGACAGATATTTATGAATCGTTATTTTTTCACGATTCGTGAGCGTGCGGATACTGTTATACTTTATGTGCTTCTGAGAAAATGAAAAAGAATCGTATTAAATTGCTATCAGCAAAACAACGGTTCGTAGATGTGTGAACGAGCGGGTAAAGGATGAGAGGAGGCGAAGATCGTTAAACCCTATTTGATGAGTTTTTTGCTAGCAGTCACAGAATATGGAATGAAAATATGATGGACTCAGACAATCATCATATTGTATTGAAAAATGTATAAAAATATATATAAATATTAACGCGATATTTTATTTTGAAGACACAAACTGCAATACATTCGTAGATATAAGAAAGCGTTTAGTGTTTACCAATTCACTTAAATATAGAACATAGTAAACTACATAATATTGAGTAACCTAAAACTCAAATGTTACTGGACTCCACAAATATGTATGTTAATACTCTTCAAATTTAGAACTTTACTTATTTTCCTGTAGGCCATTCTTGCTGCAAGTGACGCAGCAGATAGGATTTTGTTCGCAGATAGGGCAAATTACGAATGGCGCGTCGAACCATTTAATTAACATGTTTTGAATTTTGATGATTTCACACGGTTGATGTATACTTTTTGTTCATATATGTTTTTTTTTTTTTTTTGTAGTATTTATAGGAATCCGAGCTAAGAGGCTCCTGCAAAAAGATCGCGAGAGGCCACTTTACCTTACATGGTTAGAGTACTTACACCATTGTTTGATCATTTTAATGTTATAAAAGTAATAATAAAAAACATAATTTCTCATTTCCTTATAATAATCATTAAAACGTACACATATTCTTATCATTACTCTTTACGAGATAGATACTGCAATAAAACGATATCCAATTAGATCATTTTTTTTTATTGTAAAAAAATCATATTGGATGCTTTTATATTAATGAGGTTATCGTAAACTAAAAGAGTAACATAATATTAAAAAATATTGGATCCGTAATCATTGCAGTAGATATATAAACAACATTTATCCCAATACACTACATCGGATGTGGCCACAAAACTGTGTAAAAATAATTAGCTTAATATACTCCTTATACTGATAAAATGACAGGTCAATTTGTCTAGAGATATTAAAATATATCCCAAACTATGTTTTACAGTAGCATAACGTACTTATATTATCCATACACACAAGTTTAAATTTATCAGTCCTTTTCACCACCAAACAGATAACAGAACAAAACGGCGCTGTGTAAAAAGCGGGTAATTTGTCAACAGTGAGTGAGTGAGTCAATGAGTGGACGATAGCCTAGTTGGGAATGGAACGGTCTGCCGAGACAATGTCCGCAGGTTCAAAACCCAAGGCACACACCTCTCACTTTTCGAAGTTACGTGTGTATTGTTTATCAATTATCGTTCACTTTAACGGTGAAGGAAAACATCGTGAGGAAACCTAGATACCTGAGAATTCTCCATAAGAATTTCGAGGGTGTGTGAAGTCTACCAACCCGCACTAGGCCAGCGTGGTGGACTAAGGCCTAACCCTTCTCAGTAGTAGGGGAGGCCCGTGCTCAGCATTGGGCAGTATATAATACAGGGCTGATTGCATTGCATTGCATTGCAATTTGTCAACATCCGTAAAATTCTAACTATTTTATAGTTCACACTTACAATTAATTTTGTTATGTTCTCGTATGGTATTTTTCTTATTGATTCAATCCATGAGTTGCTCATCCGTCATAATTGAAACCGTTCTTACATTACTATACTCATATCGACGATTGGGGCACCAAGTTTACTTATACGGACACGCCAATGTGACCCCACTGCACCTGATGGTCAGTGAAGTGAGGTCAGATAGTGACTAACGAGAGATATTTATCCCTCGCCAGCTGACAAGATTATGCCGACCTTTTTGAAAGAGATTCACAGACTGATCCCAGAATGCGACACACGTGGGCCATTGTGGCGGGTTACATCTTGTGTACAGTGGTCGTACTCCGGCCGGATACAACTATTCTACCAACATCAGCATCCCATGTATCAAAGGTGTTATAGACTCGCCACGAATTATACATTTTACAAAGGTAGTTTCCTATTTGGTTTTGTGCATTATTTAATATGTAACAGAAAATAACACGAAAATGAAATTATTCTGTGAAATCAGCATCAATATTGGTAGAACAATAAAGCAGTTATTCATTTGAAACATTGCTGTGACCCAAAAGTAGGGGCATGGCGGGGATATCGCGCTATCTCTTTCGCACGCACGTGGCCCGTGATACTTGATGACGTCATAGCTTGATATTACTGTTATTTGACAACTTCCCCTTCCACCAAATTTCAAATCTTTAATACTGTAATGCCTTTCACCTATGAGAATCCGTAATGTAAGAATGATAAACGTTAGCGCATCGTCAATTTTCGGAATATCTACCAAGAACTAGCGCTGTGTTTTCACACCTTATTGTCTACGTGTATATTTAGGGCCTGTTTAACAGTTTTAAAGTATATTTTATTCGCAGGTATCGTATTAAACAGCGAATGTAGATGGTACTCTTTTGATTACGCATTATTTGGGAGCACAGATTAGAGTGTGACTTTTGTTTTTGGTATTATACATTTACATTACGAGTAGCATTTACTTAGAAGTCGTGAAACAGGCCCTTACTCTATTATTATTGCTATTGTTCGAATACTTTACGAAGAGCTCTGACAGATGACAATTCAAAAATTAATAGACATGGAAATAATAATCGATTGCAAATTAAAACGATTTTTATGCAGAATCGATATAAATATGAGAATATTTAAATCGATTTTACTTTTTAAAAGTAGGTTATATATTCCCAATATATTGAATTAAACATATAACGTTAATCCATAATATATTTCATATTTGAAATAATTTATAATGAACACAGTATGTTAATACGGTATCGTCATAATCAAATCGATTAATCGTATTTTTATAATCATGATCCAGCTCTAAGACATTTGCGTTCCATTCTCATATCAATCATAGTTTTTAATGTATTAATAAATATTATTTCATTAGTCTAAATCAAAATTGTCCTAGAAAATTTAAATGGATGGTATTGTAATTAACAAATGCGAACACTGTTGATTTTTTTAGTTTGTGGTCTCATAGAATTATAATTTATTGCATTTATGAATAAAACAGTTTTTGCGAGGAACGGATTGTATCTTAACTTTCAGCGCTCTTCGTAAAATAAACCATCTATAAATATTAGATATCTTGGAAGAATGTTACAATTAGAAACGGAAGATTGAGGAGACCCCAAGTTACTTTTAACAGACTATGTTTCAAAGAAAATCAATATAAACAAATTAATGCATAAAAATACTTATAACCAGTCGTAAACATATTCAAAATTACTACTCATTTTTCGTGTGTCTTCAGGTGGATTCGAGAATGGTTTAGATTAACAATTGGATCCGGTAAGTGGCGCTGATGTACTCGGGTTCTTGGATTTTATTTCCTTTTTAGGGCAAGACAACGTCTGTCGGGACCGCTAGTCATATTTAAAAGTACTTATTACAACATAATAATCATGTCATTAATAACTATACATTCGGAGAAACGTTTCCATGTGCTAAACTTAGCATCTCTGAAGCTAGCAAGCTAAATATTTACACTTCGTAGAGTAATCATTATGTAGTCTACTTGTGGTGTGGGTTACAGCAGCCTGGTGAAAATATTACAGCAATTCATGAATGCAATGATATTTAAATACTATAAGCTCTTGGTCCAGAGGCCACAAAACCAATCAATCAATCATGCAATCAATGTACTCTTCAGTTAGTTGTCCTAACAAACTGTTGAAATGTCGTCAGTGTGTGATAAATTGAAATATTACACACTGAGGGTGCGTCCAAATCTGATGAATATATATATTTATTTAGACGCATCTTAAAGTAAAAGTCAAGTGTGTAACCGTGACCTTTCACTGCCAAGTTAATATTTTTTTTCAGGCGATAAAACCTTTTCAGACAATTAAAATACCATAATAGCATTGTCAGTCATTTCCACTTTGATGCATAATGAGTGAATAAGAAATCCAATTCTTTTTTAATTAACACACAGACACGCCTTTTATCCCCAAATTGGTAGGCAGTCACAACTAGTGCACCCACTTTTCGCCGTGCGTATTCCTTCCCATGATGTGATAGGGGGCGAGCCTATCGTAGCCAGTCTCCGGGTTGATACTAAACAGAAAACCCCAATATCACTTCGCCCTACTCAGGGAATGAGGATCGAACCCGAGACCTCAGCACTGCAGTCGTACCATATTACAACTACACCACCGAGACTGTCTGTGTTGTTTTTTACTAACAATTGAGTAAAGCTGCTTTGAATAATGATTTACTTGATAAGGGTAATAATTCTACATCTTAATAGTTACTTTATATCAATTTATAATGCACTTTGTATGATACCACAAATCTATGTATTTTACAAACTATTTTATTTATACAATATTGATGGCTACACCAGGAATGAATGTTATCAGAAAATTATTAAAAAATGTTAAAAGAAACCTTTTACTCCAGCTTTTCCTTTAAATCTAGCATTGTCCTAATGTCAATCTAATTTCTACAATAAACTTAGTTTTATCACAACTATTAATCTAAATATTAATATTATTTCATGTTGCCAACATATGCTTACCCAATTTGTATAAAGTTACTTTTATAACCGACTTCAAAATAGGAGGTTCTGTACTCGACACATATGTATGTATGTTTGTATGTCCGATTTTCTCAAAAACTACTGATCCGATTTGAGTGGCGTTTTCGTTATTCAAATGTAAATTTTCAGGGAAGGTTTTAGTATTTAATTTATTAGGATCTAATGAAGATAAACAATGGAACTCTTCAATAGCTAACAGCAGATATCCCGCGAATGCTGCAATCGTATATTTATGACGTATTGTTTACACCATTCCATAATTAACTAACAAAAAAGTAATAAATAAAAACTTATTAACAAAAAATAAAACCGAATTCAAAACCACTACAAACCAAAAAAATATTTAACTTTATATACGTATATTTGGAGTCGGTGCCTTATTTAAATTGCCAGCTAAGCAAAGCAAATACACGAACAAATATACGAAAACAATGTTCAATTTAAATTCGGCTTAGACTCCAAATAAACATATATAAAGTTAAATAACGAAAACCCCATCCAAATCGGATCAGTAGTTTTTGAGAAAAACGCGGACATACAAATTTACATACGGGTCAAATACATAACCTCCTTTTTTTGAAGTGGGTTAATTATTTTTTGGTTTGTAGTGGATTTGAAGTCGGTTTTATTTTTTGTTAAAAAGTTTTTTTGCTTATTATACTCTACATACGAATTTAACAATAAAATCAGTAAGTAATGAAAACTTATTTTAAATAACTTCATTTATTTTCTGATTGAAATGCATCGAAACTAGGAAAGAACATTACATTTTTATAAAACGGACGTAACATGGGTATGTTATGCATTGCCTAAATTAGATTTTTATGACTAATTCGAGAGTAGAATTAACAGTTCTGACATATGCTTAGTATTTAAATATCATTGGTTGTAAGATGATCTCAAAACGAACGAACGATGTCGTGCTCTTATCGCCCATCAGAAACTAACGGTTTATTTTGAGGTAAAGCATATATAAACACTAACCGTACAATATGATAATCGCCACCACCGAAAAAATTCAACCAGACACTGATACACCACATCGTCAGTAGTAATGGAGTCGTTATAAATCACATCCAACCAGAGACACTGATACACCGTATCGTCCATAGTAATGTAGTGGTTACACAGCTGATGTAGTGTTGGTGCGGCTGGCGGCGGCATCAGTAGCGGCCGGAGCGCGAGTTGCGCGGCGGGTCGCGGCGGCGCTCGCGCGACCGGGAGCGGCGCCGGCGCTCGCGCGACCGCGACTTCGACCGCCGCCCGCCCTTGCGCCGCGAGTACAGGTATCTGTGCACACACACACACCGGTCAATACACAGCAGTTAGCACTTTTTTTTTTTTATGGCATTTGTGTTCACATTTTGCCAATGTCAAGTTAGGTTTGTCTATTTTATTATCTGTAGTATGTCGAAGTAAAGCAGTGGCTGCCTTACCAAGACTTTATCGAGGAGTTTTGGCGGCAACAAAAAAACACTTGATTAGCACAATTATTTCAATTCACTTCATTTGAGCTCTTTAATAGAACTATATTGGATAATATACCACCATAATTATGCAATATAACACTAAGTATCACCAAAATAATGAATTAAAACAAGAGCACCTCATGACACTTCCAAGTTCCCGCCAAAACTCCCAGTTAGCACTTATACACACCAGCCCATAAAGCATCATGCTAGTAGGGTAGATGTGCGATTTTGACAATTACTCTGTACAAGAGCCTCATGTGGATTAAAAAGGAAACTTTCCGACCTATAATTTATTTAAAAAAATTTAATATGGCAAAAATTATAGAATATAGCTTCCAGCTGATTATTTTTGTGTGGCCAGAATATCCTTTTTTTGTGGGAGCCAGTTATTTGGATGTAATTGAAGCAAAATTATGAGGTTATATTCCTTTAGTTACACATTTGTTTGTATGACATATTAATATAATGCTTGTTTATTTTTATAAATCACATAGTAAGACATTTTTATAATAATGTATGTTTTTTATAGCTTTATATTTAGCCATGCAATATAAGTACTTGGTACTATTCTTGGAAATGGAATAGAATTTTATGCCTTTTGATTTGTTTATTTTTATGTTTTGAAGCATCCAGATATTTATTAATTATCAACAAATTAAATGTTATTTTTCACTCCTTTAAATAATCTTTAATTCTTTTTTACACGAAATAATCTTTATCATTCAGTTTTTCTTAGAAAAGCTGGCAGATGACCGTTTATACATTGACATTTAAGATAAACTAAAAACAATCAAGTATGAAATATTCGTTTATAAATGGGAGGTAACAAAATACATTAATAATTGTATATTTTCAGACAAAATTACACTAAAATGTTGCGTTAGAGTACTATTTTCAACGGAATTACTTATAAGTCATATGGTTATATCAGTGTGTGTAAAAACATGTTATTCTTTTTTAAACCCTGCATGAACATCCCATACTTTTTCTTTCGTTTTATAAAGTTTAAAAAAAATCAAAGACGGAAAATTTAAATCTGTGTAGAACACCATGATAATTTTTGTCCGTGTTTTGTTTCCGTCATGTATCAGAGATGTCAGATAGCGTCGTATACAAAATGTATGATAAATATAATTTTTTAATTTTGTGATTTTTCCCAATCTTTTTATAGTTATTTTGCTATTCAGGACTCAGACAATTTCAAATAATCAAAGAACATAAAAATCAGTCCAGCCGTTTCGCCGCTAGTTCTTTCTTTCACGAGCGAACGTAATTCGAAATGACATCACAAAATAATATAGAATCTCCTTTTTTTATTTTTGTCAGATTTTGATTGTAAATAATGTTAATTTAATTTTAAAACCAATAATACTAAATGTGTGGAAGTTGCCAAGTCAGTGTAGCCACAGAATAGCCAGCGATCCTAGCAAGTCACCACACAGTCACTCTAGTGTGGCTGCACAGATATACATTATACAAAAAGAAGTGGTTATGCTAGTACTCCATAATATTTATTGACTCACCTCCTCAGCTCTCTAGAGATAGGCTTCAGGTGCATGAAGTTGCAGAAACCACTGCGTGTGCACTCGCCCATCTCATACTGTCTACAGCAAGCCTCGCGAAAATCCGTCACTGGCGATAGCTCAGCGTAAACTGGACGACCACCAAACCAACGGTTGTTCAGGTCGTTTACAGCTTTCTCTGCATCCTCCTCACGACGAAACTGAAACATTTGGGAGTTTTATGCTGCAAGTTTACAGTCTTAAAAATACATGGTACACTGAAGATTTCAGACTATGTAAATTACTACATCCAAGAATTACATTTTCATAATTTATATCTAAGAACCTTAGAATATACTTAGCATCTTTATGCTTATTTTGCAAAGCAGAAATAAAAAGTCAGATTGTCTTAACCCGTCAACGCCCGCTTATATATAGCTATAAGCTAATTTCCTTATATAAATGGACACCGGTGTCCACCGCGGGCGTCCAAGGACTACTCATGATTCACAATTGGATTATTCCTGTCTATAAATTTCTATTTACTTACTTTTATGTAAACATTTCCAACAAGATGATCACCAAGGTTGTCACACACATTCATTTCCTCAATCTCACCATATTTGTCTTCACATTCCACAAATACATCTTCAAAGAAATTGTCATAGTGCTCTTGCATTTCCTCATCAGAGACATTGGCAACAACCACTGAAAAAATAATGTTTCTTTACACATAAATGTACACAATATGTTTATTTTTGCCTCTTACGATAGTGAGCCTATAGTTAGACTTGATACATAGATGAATAAGTCAGTAAGAAGGGAACAAATTAATTGTACTAAAGCCTAAATGCAATAGTAAAAACCTATATCAGAAATAATATATCCAAAAGTATTTTTTGTATAATAATTATCATTACTTACAATGGCTACCGTCAGCTGATTTAGCAGAGTTCTGTGGATTCACATACAAGTTCTGAAGCAGCACTGTCTGGGAGAAAGTGGGCTTGTTGTGGATACGAGAGCAGCGGTCCCCATGCCGGCACGCACCAATTTTAAAATAAAATGAACAGTTTACCCTGAAACACAAAACATTGTTTCATAGATTCACATAAATAGATACTGGTAATAACCCGGCATTGGTATTTATGACCTGACATAGCAATGGATTCAGTCCCTTTCACATTATAGTGCAGATTTATGTGCTTGCAAGAGTTGTGCCTTTGTTTGTCCCTTTGAGAATAAAGACGGGAATTCATAATTTAAGAGCATAAAAAAAAACTGAACGCAAAATGTTTTTCACCCGGTATTGTCAACAGAATCCGATCACGTTTGTACTTATGTACGAAGTACTGACAGTCAAAGGCATAATAAATATAATTTTGTGAATTTCGTACGTACGTTTTAATTGAACCGTATTGAATTTATATTATAACCGATTTGTAATATAAAGTGTACATAACACAAATTGAGGTACTAGAAGAATAATATGTACACATCAACTCTAACCTAAAAGTTTTGGTAGTACACTCATAGACTTAATTTTGACAATAATCAAAGATTATGAATAATACTTACTTATCTTTTTCTGTACCAAATATAGCGGCTAAATATTCAGCCATCCTGAGATCTGGTCAAATACTCAGTTGGCTATATTGTTGATATCTTCAGAGATAGGATATACTAGAATATGTATTAACTATCAATCGCCTTCCAGAGAATCCACGCCTTCCACTGTAATATAAAAACTGTTATGCTAAAATACTACTTATATGAGAGTAAAATATGTGGAAGCTATCAAATTCATAAAATAACCAGCAATCTAATTATTACAACCAACATTTCACAAAAAAGCCAAGCCGACATGAATGTTGCCAGATGACAGATCACCAGGGCAGTGTTACCAACTCCCAAAAATATTTGCCCATAGCGCCGTCAAAAAACCCCTAAAAACGCCAAAGGACATGCCAAAAACGGGCTAACCATCCTTCCTAATATTATAAATGCGAAAGTAGCTCTGTCTGTTTATCTGTCACGCTTACACGCCAAAACTACTGAACCGATTTAAATTAAATTTTGTACACATATAGTCTAGAGCCTGAGGAAGAACATCTAAGGCTATATTTTATCCCGGGAAAATATAAAGCGGGACTTTTATCCCGGAAAACCTTTACAACACGGCGGATCCGCGAGCAAAAGCTAGTACTTTATATATATTTAGATAGAACTCCCAAAAACTAGGCATTTCAGTAAATCGCATAAATTTAAAGTCCTCCGATTTTGAGATTTATGTAATTTTATTAGCTAAAGCTATACTGAAACTAACACAAAAAGAGTCATTGTTAGGATCCTTCGGGTATTAAAATAAGTGGACTGTAGTATTATAGACGCTGGTATATTTTCAACAGCAATTAATTATAAAATTAACAATAATGAACCGATGACAATGCACTTCTAAAGGCGAGTGTCGTTCCTCTTGCCGCCAGCGCCGTCCCCTCTCCGGCCCCTCCACGCCGCACCGCCCCCGCGGTCAGCGCGGCTCGTTCGGACATATGTAAATGGTGTATGTAATGTGTTAACAGTCATTAAAATGCTATTTGATTTTGAGGAATTTCCTGGTGCATCTCTGAAGTTCAAGGTTAAACAACAATAATTTTAATATCCTTGTATATTGAAGCTGTACTAAAACTAACACAAAAGAATCATCAAAATCCTATTTGAGTTTATCCTCGAAATTCAAGGTCCTATATCAATGAAATTAAAATGAGAGTATACCAAAGCTATATATAATCGAACGCAAAAAGAATCATTTTAATTGGACCACGGGGAGAAAAATTATCGCTGAACAAACATATTTTTTTTATGACGACTAAATATACTTTCCTCCTTCGGTATCAGTTAAAAATAACCTTAACCTAGGGTGATCCACCCTGGTCCTGACAACAAGAGTTTCTGGGTGGTAATAAAAACAAATAATCTACTGTTATCTGTCTCGACTCTGTTACCGACAGTGTTTTGTTGAAGAAAATAACCCTAACCTACTGTTACTCGAAAGTTCTTCGCTTTACGCACTTAGACCTTAGAGCATTTAACAAGTAGACGGATACGACACTATATAAAAAAAAATCAAAGTCCCAGTTACGTGCCGAGCTTCACACATTTGCGAAAGTACGAATACTTTCGTACGAATTAGCGAAATTAAAAACATATATTGAAAATTTATCGGCGGCGCTCCGCCAGCCAAAATTTAATTGGAAGGTTTGAGGTGAACCCCCTCGACATGCTCCCTCCAGAGTGGTAGAATCGCCAAATTCAGTCTGCTTAATTTGAGATCCAACCCTTTGCAAACATAGTATGTATATTTGGACATAAAAAAAGTGTGTGTATTAATGTACACATGTATGAAGTGAAACTGTTTCAATCTCGGATTCGATCCTCCGGTCGGGCAAAGTGATATTGGGTTTTTTTAATTCTGTATCAGCCCGGAGTCTGGAGTTTGTGGCCGATATGGCGATAGGCTCGCTCTATCACATCATGGGACGGAATACGCACGGCGAAAAGTGGGTGCACTAGTTGCGCCTCTGCTTACCCCTTTGGGGATAAAAGGCGTGAGTGTGTATGTGTGTTGGCATTACTGGTTGTCAAAATTCTTTTTTTTTTTCTTTTTTTTTTAAATAATGGCATTTGTGTTCACATTTTGCCAATGTCAAGTTTAGTTTGTCTATTTTATTATCTGTAGTATGCAAGAAGCTTATACCCAAATAGTATGTCGAAGTAAAGCAGTGGCTACCTTACCAAGACTTTATCGAGGAGTTTTGGCGGCAACAAAAAAAACACTTGATTAGCACAATTATTTCAATTCACTTCATTTCAACTCTTTAATAGAACTATATTGGATAATATACCACCATAATTATGCAATATAACACTAAGTATCACCAAAATAATGAATTAAAACAAGAGCACCTCATGACACTTCCAAGTTCCCGCCAAAACTCGTCAAAATTCTTGTCATGTTTAAATCTCCGTATGTTTTTCTAATAAATCAGTGATTGTGTTTTTTTTTGTTGTTATTGCGTATAGGCAGACGAGCTAGCGGCCCGCCTGATGGTAAGCGGCAACCGCTGCTCATGGACTCGGCGATGCCAGGGACACAAACAAGACGTTGCCTACCGTAGGGACAATACTCTTTAAGCCTCGTTTGAAGAAGGACAGGTCATAGCGCTCAGGGAACATCGACACAGGTAGTTCATTCCAGAGCTTACAAGTACGTGGTAGAAAAGAACGCTGGAACCGTTCCGTTCGGGAACGGTACGTCTCCAGGTGGTAGGAATTAACTCTACTGCGGTGCCGAGTGGTGCGATGGTAGAAAGGTGAGGATGGTACCATCTTAAACAATTCCTCGGAGCACTCCCCGTGGAACAAACGATAGAACACAGAGAGACCCAAAGTCTCTCCGCAGTCTTAACGGCTCCAGTTTGTCCGTGAGATTGGCATCATCGACGATTCGAACAGCTCGGCGCTGTAAGAAGTCAAGTGGGTCGAGCTGATATTTTGGGGCACCTGCCCAGAGATGAGAGCAGTACTCCACGTGGGGCCGGATTTGCGCTTTGTAGAGCATTAACCTATGACCCGACGTGAAGTACCACTTGGCTCTGTTCAGGATGCCCAACATTTTACTTGCCAGTTTGGCTTTATCTTCCAAAGGACTCCTAAACTGCACTTTGCTCGAGATTTCGACGCCGAGGATCCCAATACACTCGGACACTTGGAGAGTGACTCTTTCGAATTGTGGCGCCATGACCCTTTTGGTCCTTTTTAGCAGTGAACGCGCAAACTTGTGTCTTCAAGGGGTTAAATTGAACTAAGTTCATTTCACCCCATTTGGAGGCCCGCCCCAGAGAGCTCTCGACTTCAGACACAAGTTGAGACCGTCTGTCCTTAGTGGAACTTCGAGGGAGATTCTGTTGGCCGATGTATCGCGTATCACTTGTACTATCGTCTGCATAGCAATGCATGCTATCGATAGACAACATGTCATTGATATGCAGGACGAAGAGTGTCGGCGATAACACCGAGCCTTGTGGAACACCAGCATTAATGGTCTTGGTTTCGGAGCAACAGCCGTCCACTACGACTTGTGACTTGTATGCTCCGACCATTCAAAAAGCTGGCGTGCTAGGCGCACAGATTCCCAATGTATAATATAATACTCTTTGGTCAAAGAGTTTAAAAGTGTAGCTTCTCTAAGTAATCTGTGGAGTTTAGAGCCGTATTTCCGTAGTACAGTGTCGCCAACTTAAGGGTTTTGCCCCCAAATTCAAGGGGAAAAAACTTCTCTAGGGGGTTTTTTTGGGGGAAAGTTTAGGGGTTTTAAAATTTCGTTAAATGACAATAAAATAATATCTAAGTATAATATTTTCCTATGATTTCGATATCGGAAAATGCATATATATATGTTTAAATATTAACACTATACTCTACGCTTGCTTTTTAAGCCTGTTTTTGGATAATATGTCTTAAAGAAGTATGTAATTGGTAGATCCCATAGGGTTTCGTCGATAAAAAATAAATCAACCAGACACGTAGCGAACGTTGAAGCAAGTTAACTGGCATAGAAAAAGTTGACAATACCTACCTTTTTTTTTTTGTTCCGCGTATTTTCTTTGCTTAGGGGGCTTTAGAGTTTTTTTGAGTTGCCTTTAGGGAGTTCAAATTTGAAATGTTGGCGACACTGCCGTAGTATTGTAAAGTCAAAGGTATTATACTCTTTGGCCGTAGTATTATAATCAAATGCTCTTTGGTTTAGAGATCTCTGGAGAGTGTTATAATTTTACGTAGTGGTTATATTCTCTTTGATTATAATCAATTGATCAATTATTATAATACAAGTATTATTGGTTCAACGGGCTACGCGGATTATTTCTATGAGGATTTGTAGAATTTCATGTTCTTAATCAGTGTTCAGTGATTTAAATAGGTGCTATTAAGTTTAAGTTGAAAAATATTCTTTTAAGCTTACACTACAGTGAAAAAAATATAAATGTCGAAATAGTGAAAATCTGACCTCTTTATGGCAGTTACAACTGGTTATTATAACCACAACTTGTGACAATGTCTTATAATTCCACGCTTGACGGCTTCTGTGGAACGCCTTTTTGGGTAAGTGGGTCTTTGATCTTTAACCATGTTGCTTCGGATCCTTGCCTTCGTTTTGAACAACATAGGTACATATTATATTCCATAGGACCACCTCGATGGCGTAGTTGTATTACGGTACGGCTGCAATGCTGAGGTCTCGGGTTCGATCTCCGGGTCGGGCAAAGTAATATTGGGGTTTTCTAATCAGTATCAGCCCGTAGTCTGGAATTTGTGCTCAATATGGTGATAGGCTCGCACCCTATCACATCATGGGACGGAATACGCACGGCGAAAAGTGGGTGCACTAGTTCCGCCTCTGTCTACCCCTTCGGGGATAAAAGGCTTGAGTATGCGTGCGTGCGTAGGTACATATATAAATAGGAAATTTACTGTGGTATACCTACTTATATTCTGGCTAGATTGACATTACTTTCGTTCATAAAAAATGTTTTAGGAGGTAGATGAAAGATAACATCTTAGTTTTGCAATGTAGGTTATACCCTTGTTAAACCTCTTACTTTTACGATATTATGTTTTTAGTTTCGGAAATATCGACGTAATTAGTAAATTATTCATATATTATTCATAAATAATTTGCAGAATGCGTCATTAGATATTGAGTGAACCCTATGTCGAAATAAATGTTACATATTACACAACACCTACAAGACTTTATACTATGAAAACTCCCTTCTAATTTTAATATGAATGTGACCCATAAAAATAAGTCTCACTCACAGGGACAAACATAATGAATGTCTATAAATCGATTTCATACAATTCTTATTACACTCACTATACATTTCTTGTTATTTGAGCTATTCGAATTATAATTCTATTTACCCAGTAAAATATAAATTTTGTGAAGGTATAATGAAAAAAAAGGGTTTTACTAATTTAAGCTGTGATGTGTGTAGAATAAAAATGTAGTATACACAACCTACTTATCTACTAAACATTCTTTATTTAAATATTACTGCCTAACTTAAGCATATACAATATAAATATATACTTATTGTGATTGACTCATTAAATACAAATCTTCCATCAATAAAAAGGTGCTAATGTGTACTCTTCAGTAGCTATAGAAATTAAAAATATACCTACCCAAAACATATCTGAGGCATAGTTGAAAGCTGCTAAATATATTTATTTCTGGTATAAATGTAAAAATATTTTCAGCTAGAAAAATTATGAACCATAGAATTAAATACATATCAAAAACTAATTATTTACATCTCTGACCTAAACCAATGCTACAGTTGAGTTATTTAAGTATTAACCTTCAAACTATTGGCTCATGAATAAAGAATTTACATTCCAATTTTATTTATTTCTATAGACCAATTCACCCACATAGAAGACATTGACCCCCATCCCTTTCAAAATGAAGTTACATAATGCTTTCTTTTGGTGGCAAACATTTCCCTCAGAACACTGCCATGACTTTTGTAAAATAATGGTCTGCTGTAATACAAATTGTTTAGTACTTCTATCTAGTTCATTCGATTATATTATTTCAGTTTTACCAGCTTTAATGTTATGTATGATCATTGATCACAGAAAATCACAATATCAAAATATACATTTTTGTACAATTCCATCATAGAATCTTGTTGATACCAAATGGCCATGACTTTAGACATTTTTTATGTTATAACATCATCACCTTCAAGAACCTGTTTTGTTTCTGTAAGCTAATATCAGTGTGATAAATATTATAACTTTATACTGTCGTAATGTCTCCAACTTAAAGTCAAACTTGTGTCCTCACAGGGCAGGTAGGATTCATCTATTAAAATGTACTATTATCCAACCTGGGAATCAGTCACATCTGGTTTGACAATATGCACATTTCACATTAAACTAATGAAGAAACAACATAAAATTTTATTTTTTTGCTTAAGATCAGATGTGGCAATTTATCAATAAGCTTATAGGGCTTATGAGGTACAGGTGTAGAAACTACCAAGACATATACCATTGGCTAGCCAATAATGCAAAAAACTGTTTTCACGTACCAACATTGACCTAAGTCCTACACAATAGGTCAGTGATATAATGAATATTATTATAATTGCCAGCTTTTCGTCCAATTATTGTTGATTAAGAAATTTATTTTTGGAATTCAATTTATACCCTATTAAACAATTTTTTAACAAATATCTATCCACTTATCAAGTTATTTAGTCAATTAAATTTGCCATAATAGGTATTCAGTCCTTCATAGTTTAAATTGACTTCATAATTTGTATTGACCAAAAATTATGAAAACAACAGAAAAAATAATCATCATCATCATCATCATCAGCCCGCTGCAGTCCACTGCTGGACATAGGCCTCTCCCAAGATACGCCACAGAGCCCGGTCTGCTGCTTTAGGCATCCAGTCACTGCCGGCCCTCTTGTGCAAGTCGTCCCACCATCTGGCCAGAGGGCGTCCCACGCTACGTTTGCCAAGACGCGGTCTCCACTCCAGAACACGCTTACTCCAGCATAACTATAAATAACTTAACTTAACTTAAATAACTGAAAATATTTTTGTAACTAGGCGCATGCACACTGTACAGTCATAAGCATAAATATATATACATTGACAGCACGGAAATAACATCTACACCATCGATAGTTCAAAATATTTGTACCAACCAAATGTTATAATTATCTGGTTACGCGACGGAGTCATAATTATCCAAACATCAATACATTTGCCGAAAAAGGGATGAAAAATTACTCAATGACTCTTCCAACTATCATAACAGAATATCCATACCTTAGAGATTGAAATAGGTGTATATATCATCAAGTTTTTATACCAGGGGGTGAATAGTAATCATTTTTGTGCCACTAGTCTATATAAAAGCGACCGATTTCATCATAAATTCCACATTTACCCACCGGTTTTGATAATTATTTAAAAAATTGTAAATAAAGTATGTTATTCGAGGTCGCGTATAATATTCCACCAGGACCTGTTTGCTAAATGCTAGATTTCTGGAACTCTAACTTTTAATTAATAATATCTATTTATTACTAACAAAAAGTAACAAGACCCAACTAATCCCAATACATAACGAAAAATAGTGATACTATTTGATTTCGAGAACTTCCCTTCTGCATCTTCAAAGTCCAAGGTCCCATATCAATGAAATTAAAATTGTACCATTTTGTAGCTATACGGAATCTAACGCATAAAAAATAATTAAATTCAAACAAGGGGATAATAAATTATCAGGACCTAAGAATAAGCCACATGATGGACTTTCAGTCTCGCAATTATTAAATTACAATTAAATTAATATTCATCAATCATAAATCACACAAATATTAATTCTTAGTGCGGGAATCGAATCTACGGTATCTTGTTTCAGCCGGCTAATCAACCACTGCATCACGGATGATGTCAAAAATTAAAGCGCGCTAAAATCTCTAATGACTACTCCTGAATATAAAGCTGGTTCCCCACTCACGATACAAAACTAAACAAAAATCGCGAAGTGCGGGTGTTAATAGTTTCGTGGGTTGGTGACAGCACTTCGCAACATTCCTCAAACATCGTTTTTCTTTTTGCCAAATCGAATGCGAACATGTTACACGTTCCCTTTTATTACGTACTACCAATGTGGTATTTAGGCCTAAGCGTGCAATTATAATCATTTACATTAAAATTAATATAATATGTATCTTATTCATATTACTTAACTTAAACTTAGTAAAAGTTGAAAATGTAGTAAATTGATTTTCGTACAGAGATTATAAACGTTATTTTGTGAGTGTAAAGCAGGCCTTATTAAAATTCATGATGCCTTCGATAATAACTAGCTGTTCGCCGCCGGCTACACCCGTGTATTTTTTCGCTGATGTGTGGCAGCTTAAAACACTAAAAGAAAGGAAAAGCCGTTTGGTTCAATATTAATATAATATGTTTTTGATTTATGAGCCCTTTTCATTTCTTCGATAGTTTATATTTCATCTAGAAAAGAATGCTACGTGCTCACAAAAGTCCCGTCATGGGTAAACCATTTTACAAAATTACCGTTGACAGCTACTAAAATTGAAGATGCAAAAAAACATAAAATTTAAGTTTTTTTCCAATTTACAGACAGATATTCTAACCTGTCTTATATGTATGGATTTCTCTAGTACCAATTAATTTAAAAATGTATGTGAATTGAAATACAACTGTCATAGATAGGCAATCTTAAAAACAATTGACACGTCTCTGACGTCATGCACGAAATGACAAAGACGAAGTAATATTGCTGCTATTCTATTTAACGAATATAGAACGTCTCAGTCGTGATGTTGCCGGAAATATACGAGTAGTTTTATCAAGGCAAAATTTATCTTTACAAAACATTGGTATTATGCACAAATGAATATTTTTTTATACACCTGTAGTATTGCGCTTATTTGCTTAACAGTCTTCTTGCTGGTTCGTATCGGTTATTTCTGTAGGTACTTCTTACAGCAACTTGGGCATCTTCAGGTCCCCATTAATTTCAATTGATCGATTAGGTACTCGATATATATATATATATATATATATATATATATAAATCAGTACATAAATCCGAGTCAAAACTAAAATCAATCTTCCTTATATCGACTAGTACCATAAGAATGGTTTCTGCTCACGCCCTGGTATAAAAACTTGACAATATACGTACCTATTCCCATCTCTAAGGTATTAGCATTCTATTGCGGCAGTTGGAAGAGTCATTGAGTAATTTTTCATCCCTTTTTCGGCAAATGTATTGATGTCTGGATAAATATGACTCCGTCGTGTAACCAGATAATTATAAAATTTGGTTGGTACAAATAAATTTGACTTTTACTTTGGCCCCGATGTTACTGCCGCCTTGGTGGGTACCGATACTTTTGCTTATGACTGTACATACACCTTTTAATTATAATTATTCATTCAGTCTCATGTTAGTAGCTTTGTATTTGAAATTTTGTGTGTGCATTAGCTTGAATATAACTAATATGACTTTGTAACAAAAGATTTCATGCACAATAATTTATGACGATAAGTTAGCCCAGAGTATATTTTTGATTTTCTTGGGGTATTCATAGCTAAAGTAGCTAGTGAAAGGCTAGTAGGTTAGTTAGGTTAGGGTCCAAATCCTGCTCACTGGTGAGTTCTTTCTCCCCATATATTTGTTTTATCTCCCCTTACCTTCCATCCTGAGCTGGCTTCTTTGGTGATTTTGTGTTTGATTCATCAATTTTATTCCCAATATAAAATGACCGAATTTATATAAGTGACTTAATAGTAATAATGATTATTATTCTCATGTATTTTGATTTATCATATCATAATATTATTATTATATTATGTATTTTGATTTATCATAAGTGCAACTATGTTCACATACGCAATAAATAAAGTATTTTATTTATTGCAGGAATGTAATTAATATTAAAAAAGACTCTTAGATTTTTCTATGTTTACGGAGAAGCGATTTTACACGCGTTTACGCGATATTTGCGGCGGAGCCCGCGGGTTGCCACGACGCGTCCCGGTGCACGCAGCGGCAATTCTCCATTCTAGTGACACTGTGAAACACGCGGCGGCGGCCGCGGCGTCGCACGCCCCGTTGCTGCAACCGAATCGGTGCCCGCCGCTTGCACTGCAGCGTTGCACAGCGCGGGTGCGCGGCGGGCACCGCCACTCCACGCCCCGCCTCTATAAACGGAAACATCACCCAACGCACCGCGAGACTCGCGGCGTCTCCGAAAACGAAGCCTTAAAGATTACAATATAAAAGTTGTTATGCGTATTTTGAATCGTAACAAATTTACATGCGAAAAGCCACACAATGATGCCAAGATTTCTCCCTACAATTTCTTTGTATTAAAAAACAGTTATTCAAACTTACGCGTACCATAGCCAAAGCTGATTCATATTTACAATCCTACTAAAATTATAAACGCGAACGTTTGTAAGTGTGGATGTATAGATGTATGGGTGTCTGTTACTGTTTCACGCAAAAACTACTGAACGGATTTTGATGAAATTGGCACACGGGTAAATCATGTCCTGGATTAACACATAGGCTACTTTTAATCCCGAGAAAATACAAAGCGGGACTTTTATCCCGGGAAAACTTATTCACGCGGGCGGAGCCGCGGGCAAAAGCTAGTAATGTATAATGGAAGACTAAAAAGTAAGCCCTTTTGAATTCTTAAAAGAATTCCTATACAAACTTGGAATTCTATTGGATAATCTATCTATATCTATAAAAATTTCGTGTCACAGTGTTTGTTTACCATACACCTCCGAAACGGCTGAACCGATTTTGATGAAATTTTATATTCACACTTGGTAGTTCTGAGAATAGGTTGTTGTTGGTCATGCATGCGCAGTTGGTCATAAACTTTTATTAAAACCTATATGACTTGCGATCGCTGTCATTACATTATACGATAATGACATTAAGCGGGGCTCCCCAGAAATTGTGATTTTTGCTGTGTTATTGTGCAAAAGGCGACCAGTGAAGCTTTAAATTTATAAGAACATGGTTTTTTCTATCATGTGTAAGCATTATTTTTGTGAATTGTGATCGTAACTTCATATAATCTTAATATTAAAATGACCGACCGATTTTGACAGACAGGTGTCAAGAGCAATAATTTTGTTCCGCCAAATGGATATTCGTATCATAGCAACGCACTTGTAGTGCAGAGACACGAACATGAAGAACTAGTCGAACGAACTTTCTGATAAAACATGAATTATGTGAAAGTATTTTTTATAAATAAATGGTATTTAATGCTAATTAAATGTGTAAATATTATAAACAAATATTTGAAGGTGTTTTACAAATTTTAACAGGTTTCCGAGAAATCGTATCGCGCACCATCAAGCGAACGGCATGCTCGGCTGGTCATTCAATGCAATAAAAAAAAAGCATATTATGTGAAAAAAATGTATTTTGAATGCTCTAATAAAATGAATATATGAGAATTAACAACAACCAACGTTATTTCTTCAAAGCATTTCACATCAGGAAATTTTCAAACCCCTCCCAAAGAGAAGAATGTTTGTATTTTTTAACTATGCAATGCAATGCAATCAGCCCTGTATTATACACGCTGGTCTAGTGCGGGTTGGCAGACTTCACATACTCTCGAGATTCTTATGGAGAATTCTCAGGTAGGTATGTCGGTTTTTTCGTGATGTATTCCTTCACCGTTAAAGTGAACGATAATTGATAAACAATACACACGTTACTTTGAAAAGTCAGAGGTGTGCCTTGGGTTTTGAACGTCCGGATATTTTCTCGCCAGACCATTCCATTCCCAACTTGGCTATCGTCCACTTCGAACTATAGCAAAGATATTTTAATATGATCGAGTATATATTCAAAACCCTTTTATAATTTGCGTTTTAGATTCAAAATAACAATATTGCCATTAGAAAACGTGATTGAGCGAAGAATCTATGACGCTTACCAAAGAAACTCAAAACACATTTAGATTTTGTAAAATATAGGCATATTTTCCAAAATCTAAATGTGTAGATTAGGGTCTAAAAATAAAATTAGCACCAACCTATTTTAGAGGAAATTTTAAAAGAAATATACAAAAAATATTCACAAGGAAAGGAGAACAAGTATTGGAATAACAAATGACTGACGCCAGTAAATTATCTTCAGAGCCAACGTATTTCTTGTCTTTGAAGTCCCTCAATCTAATCTCCTAAATTATCATCATGTCCTAACACCCTCGTAGTTTTTTTATTAGACTACCGGGGTTTAGTCTAATTGACGTCATAATAAGTTAATTTTGTTCTAATTGAACAAACCAACGGACTATGTCTTGAATTAACGTAGTTAATATAGGCTTGCTATATAAAAAAAAATACACAGTGGCACTATTATAGCGGTATCACGCCAGCAGAACCCCCACATTACTCCTAGTGAATTTATCTATACTAATATTATAAAGAGGCAAGATTTGTATTTTTGTTTTTAAGGAGCCGTATACGAAATTTCAACTATTTCAGTCAACTTTTCATGGTGATTATTCAAAAAATAAACTGATCTGATTAATTTCTAATACATCATCGGAAAGACTATTTCAACACTAATAAAATAAACGAGCCACATTTTTCATATCTTTCTTTAATTTCAATCTATCCACCAAGTTCCAACGTCTGTTTCAGAAATTTTGTTGTACGGAGACTCAAACTTGTTGCCGTTTTCAACCAAAATCGTGCTTTAAAGTAACTAACGAAAATTTCTGTTTATTGTTATAAAAGTGGCCTAAAAAATAAACGAGACAATTTCTTTATTTTCAATGTAAAATCATACAAAATTAAAGTGTTAATGTCGTGAAATTTTGGAGAATATACGTCCAAAAGTAATGCCGAATGTAAGTAAAATCGGTGTTTTTTTTTTTCTAAAAATAAAATTACACTATAAACTATACATCTTATACTATTGGTGTGCGTAAAATTAAATTAATATATTAGCAAATAAATAACTAAACAGAGTCGTAAAAATACGCAAATCTTGCGGTATATTAGGAGATGCACTTCGCGATCGCGCACTCGCCAGACCGCGCCACGCGCTGCCAGAGGGAGGACGTATCGCTTTTTGTTTTGGCGTCACCGCGGCGACGACCGACAATCCGACGGCGCACGTTGTATCATGCGACAAAAATTTCGGAAAAAGGAAGTTATAAAAATCAATGTCGTAAGGTCATAAAACTAAATACGCCATTCGATTATATATTTTCATTAAATACCTAGTAACTAAAATTATCTTTAGGTATTTTAAGATTGATTTACAGTTTAAGACTAAATAGACTACAACCTTTTTTATTGTATGGAAAACTACATAATATGCATAAGAATATCTTGTAATTTTCGTCCATTTTCGTTCTAACATTTTTATGGCATAAGATTACTATTTGCCACGTATTCTCCAAAAACACGTAGTGTGTTACACTACTTTTCATCATATCTCGAAAAAGTGCAAAAAATTAGTAGGTACCAGGTATGTTTGGGGAAAATTTGGCAAATAGCTCAAGTTAATTATTGTAATAACTATATCGAACTAAAATAAAAGTTGCAAAACATCATATTATGCATCGCAGATAATACAGCTTTTGTACGAGAGTGAGTGAAACAATGAATACTTCATCCTTTTTATTTATTTTAAGTCATGAGATGAAACGTCAATTTGGATACAATGCAATCAGCCCTGTATTATATACTGCCCACTGCTGAGCACGGACCTCCTCTACAACTGAGAGGGTTTTGGCCTTAGTCCACTACGCTGGCCTAGTGCGGTTGGTAGTTTTCCGTAGCTTTCCTGTATATGTAGCTTTCCATACAAGAAAAACTGTTGTAGTCGATTTACTCCTCAACATAAAATACCTAAATAATATTTTAGTTACTATTTAATGTAGCAATCGAATGGCGTATTCAGTTTTATGAAATTACGACTTTGATTTTTTTAATTCACTTGGAATTTAATTTTTTTGTCCGGTTTTTTTTTTTGCTGAATGGACCCAAGGTGCGGCGAACCAAACGAACGGTATACGACCATCAAGAAGTTTTGACGCTTTAAAATTGACTACTAAATATTGATGAATAAGTACTGTATAAAGTGGGTATTTGTATGTTATTTCAGATTTTCGTTGCTATTTTGTATTTCAGAGATATTAAATAACTACGCGTTAAAGAAAAAAAAAGTAGTACTGAACTACAGAAATCTAGATTTTTTTCTCTCGTCTATCCCATTGTTGGGTAGGTCTTTCAAAACTTGTGGGTGTGTGAACATTATTTTTCTATTATAGATTCGTTTGTGAAATATTAAGTTTTCAAAGGCCAAATTTTTGTTAAAATCAAGTGTACACTGAACGAAGTTAAAAGGAAAACTATTACAGCTAAGTAGGGTTTACAAGTTAGTATTATAGTCGACGAACTTATAAATATAATAAGGCAAGTATCAACACCGTTACACGCGGACGCATCGGCTGTCCGTTTTGTGACTCGTGAAACACGTGATGCTCACTGCTCCCGCCGCTCGATAAATACCTATTTTCGTGCGGAGCAATATCGTATACGGACTCTTAAAAAAAAAAAAAAAGATAAATCTTTCACCAATATAAAGCTACACTATGAGCGAGTAACATAGGAAACTTTTTATTCCGGGAAAATATAGAGCGGGACTTTTATCCCGGAAAAACTCATTCACGCGGGCGGAGACGCGAGCAAAAGTCTAGTCACTTATGTGCCGAGGTCAGATTCCTTGTGGTTATTTGATTTGCTCCATCGAAATTTACGAATCTACACCTACATCTAATTACATCTTGATATCTCCTAACAAACTGCTAGTAGTAACAAATAATAAAAAAAAAATTCGTCGGCTAGAATCTGACTTAGTAAGTACTCGCGCACAAAGTTATAATATTAGTATAGATTTGAATCGGTTATAAATGAGTCTGAGGAAATTTTCACACAGCCTTAGGGAGAGGGTGTCCTCGGTTGGGCTCCACGCAGGGATTATGTAGCTTCATATTAGTTCAAGAATTTTAAAAATCGAATCGAAAGTTTAAATAATATTAGGTTTTTGCTCCCGTCTGTACAAGGAACACTGAATATAATTATGATGAGAACACGCGCTAGTTGCGCGTTTCAATAAATCAGAATTCCCGTTTCGACATCAGCCCGTTCGGTCGCTCACGCTCAGACCTCAGTTTTAGCCGGCTTCAAGATAGGCAGGATATCCGCTAGTCCCCAGAAACAATGACTTTGTTGTCACTCGTTACTAACGCCAAACTAGTCATGACTTAATCGGACGCACTGTACATTCATCTATAATAAATGTGGTGTACTTCATAGGTCCGAAAAAGGAATGCAGTCTGAACTCCGAACGTACCTACTATTTGTTTACATTTCGTTTTTATGTCCGTTTTTCCATCTCTGAATATAGTATAGGAAGGTTCTTTACGAAACAATATACCGAATTTCATAATTTAAAGAACTACATACAATGTCAGTGTTTTTCCTCCGATAGAGGTATCTGACGATTTATAAGTTTGTTGTAACTTACCACATTGTTCCTACATTATGACTCATAGTCAAACAAAAATCTGTGATTTTACCAGTTGTTCAACATTACGCGAGATAAATATAATTAGGCTTTATAGAACCTCCTTATCACGTTAAGATCACAATTACTATTTATTTTGATAGCGCAGTAGTTGATAACTTTGAATGCACACCTTATCGATGGAAATGCATTAATTCTCAGTATTTTTGATTCTGATTTCTGTTAAGAAATACTTTGTAATCTTAACGATATAATTTTTGTTGCATAAGTGTATTGATTTGCCAGTAACTCTATTCATACAGAAGTATGTTATTCGTATTCCTTCTCTTTTGTGTGTAATTTTCTTCACTATCATAAAAAAAATGATTATGAGGGACGGACTCCCATACACAGATGAGCATTTTTCTTTATGTCGATACGCAAAATCCCGTTTATTTCCTCATTTTAATTTTATACGTTTGATGGTAGAACATAATACGATTATTCATAATAGGGTCATTACCAAGTGCAAAATCATTACTATAAGAGCAGCTATTACAATGTAAAGTTTTCTTTTTGGTGGGATGGGTCATTATTAGGTAGTTCTCAATATGATGTAGACATCAAACTTTTATTTTTTTGTACATACATCTCCATGGATTTGTAAGAGGTATTGAAGCCTCATTTACACGCGACTTACCCTAAGGAATCGCAAACAAAATAACAAATATGAACCAAATTAACAGCATTTATGTTTACAACTTTTCTAATACAAACTTTGCAGTCTCCTTTCTATTATTAACAGGTACCTTTCTTTACAGAATACCAGTGCGACATGGGAGACAGAAAACCCGGATCTAACGCCATGCTTTCAAAAAACAGTCCTCGTGTGGGCGCCGTGCTTGTTTCTATGGGTATTCGCTACACTTGACATCTACTACATCCTGCACAGCAAAGAGAGGAACATACCATGGAACATCCTGAACATCAGCAAGCTCGTCATAACGTGCCTTCTGATCGTGTTGAAGTTCGTCGATCTGGGCGTCACAGTACACACCTCGTCAAATGGAGCGATGGTGTACAACGCCGATTACTACAGCCCCATTGTCAAAATATTGACCTTTGTAAGTATTACTCAGTACTGACTACTGGATGGAAGATTAAGGGCCGGTTTCACAGGTTTCAAGTAAATTTTAATTGACAGATATCGTATTAAACAGTTAATGTAGATGGTACTCATTTTATTGATATTTATTTGGGAGCATAGATTAGAGTGTGACGTTTGTATTTGGTCGGCTTATACATTTATGTGACGAGTAGAATTTATCAGAAAGCGGTGAAATCTGCCCTAAATCGTATACTTAGAGTTATAGCTATAGCTAAAGAGTTAATATATATAAAACTGCGCAATAAGTTCGTCGTTTGCAGAAATAGTCTATACATATAAACAGTGGCGGTCCTTTCATAGAAGCCGAAAAGCCTGGCTTGCCTTAAAATTATTTACCTAAGTACTCAAAACCGGATATGGAACAATAACCAAAATTTTACAGTCAAAATGGGTCGCCTCGAGCGCATCTATAGTCTACACACCACTACACCCACACACACACACCACCACACCCGCGCCGTACACGCAATTCATATTTAATACAAAACATAGCTAGATGCGCATAAAATATATTTATCACTCTCTCTCTCGTTGGGTTTTACCTGGCTTTTCGCCTCCATATTTCTGTGCTATTCACACTTATGGATAGAATACGCATCAACTGTTACCACATACGTATAGCTATAGTAGGTTTCTATAGCAATCAGTACTAGAAAATAATCCAAGCTTTTGATTTAGAGTTGCCAAGTATTTGAATTTGCTTCTAATATGGTTGCAATAATTCTGCATAATTTCTATACACATATGCATAATCTTTTAATTTATCTTGAATACGTAATGAATTTAAATTAATTATAATTATACTAAAATTATTATAATTATTCTAGTGTGTGTTGCATTATAATTTTATTTATCATAAAGTTTTGCTCACATATTCAGCATTAATTTTGTGGTAGACATTTTATTCTGAATTACTGGCAACACCAATTGTTTGTTTTGATTGAGCCGGTGATACATTTTAAAGTATTTGTGTTTATTAAGTGATTTTTGAGTTATTATAAACATTTAAGTATAAAATGGATGAGTGAAATTATTCGCTGTGATGGTTTAAAGTTTGCGAATGTTTTGATCGACGAAAATAAGTTACATTTGTTAGGTTATGATGGAAAACAATAACTTTCAACAAGCTGGCGAATTGCGCGAAATATATTTGAAGAAACTTAAAAGGTATTTAGATCAGTATACAAAACGAATTGTCTTATTGGATGCTCTAATACGTTATACGACTACTTAATATTAAGTTGTATTGTTGGTGTTGCACATTTTTCTCGAACGAAACAAATGTTTAGAATAGGTAGGTACATCTGGTTAATAAAATGATTTAATTTATCAGTGTTATCAAAAGTAATTCCAATTCACAAAAATATATGTTTGATGCATTAATTTAATTTCATAATTTCGGTAATCAGCGAATTGTAATCTGATTATCTTGTCCAATTAAATAGGTACAGTATCTATGAAGAAATTTGAAAATTTCTAAACAAAACGTGAGCGGCGACGTTAATTTATTTTTACTTTTTTTAATATAAGTAGATACAGGTTTAATTTAAGTATTTTATCTTTAGGGCAAGAACTTTTTTCAGAGGTTGCGATAGA
Source organism: Sphinx pinastri (assembly GCA_947568825.1). Lineage (NCBI taxonomy): Eukaryota > Metazoa > Arthropoda > Insecta > Lepidoptera > Sphingidae > Sphinx > Sphinx pinastri. The sequence continues at coordinate 7,683,654 of OX387620.1, forward strand.
TCAATGTCGTTTATAAAGGTACCCAATTTCTACAATGTGACTATGCACGTCGATGGCGTAGTTGTATCGCGTGCGCAGTATAGACATTGCTTCGAGGCCGAGGTTCGAATCCCGTTAGGGATAGTGATTTTATTTTTAGATGTTTGTTTTCTTTCTTATAGGTACACATTTTATATGAATCGGAGATGCGAACATTTTTTAAAGACCAGCTTTGGCTTGCCCTCATCGAAAACACTAGGCACGCCACTGCATATAAAATGCTTTGTCCTGAATGACTGACTGACGGATCAACGCACAGCCTAAGCCACTGATCGTCGAGACCTGAAACTTGGAGGGTGTGATATTTGTAAAAAGGGGTGGCAAAGTTTGTACGCGATACGCTCAAAAGCTGCCGAACGGATTTCGTTGAAATTTGGTATGGAGATAGTTCGAGACCCTACTTTTTATCCCAGGAAAATGTATAGCGAGACTTTTATCTAGGAAAAACTCTTTCGTGCGGGCGAAGCCGCGGGCAAAACCTAGTGCACTATAATAATAAATATAACTAATAGTAAATAAAAAATATAATTCTCAAAAATAATGACTAAGATATTATAACCCATTCTCAGGCTAATAATAATAATCTGAAAAAGCTTTCTCCTCATGCTTCTAATATTTCTCGAAATATATAGCCAGTACTTACTAAAATATGTGGTAGCGATTGCAAACACAAATGACAAATAATAGTATCAAGTTTATTATGCGATTATACTTATTACTCATGCAGTTATATTTACCATGTTTTTTTTCTTTACGTGTGGAATATATTGTATTTAGGATACCGGTTATTATGGGTCAGTCAATGTGGGTTGGTGTAAACTGTAGATATTATTTGTGTGTCATCTATTCGGTTTCCGGATAACTTGCATTATTTATACTGCATTATATATACAGAAATTGTTAATAAATCCGTTTCCTAGGATCGCTAACTAGAATTATAAAGTCCTAATGCTCATTATACATAGCTACAGCAAAAATACTTAACGGTAATACTCAATACTAAGTACGTTTATTTCTCTTTGAGAATGAGATCAAATAAAATCGAAACTAACAGTTGTGAAAAAGCCGCATTGATTAATCATCAAGAGTAAAATACTACGTTCCCTGCAATAAGTTCAATGACATGCCATGTTGCATTACCTAAATCGGCCTTTGTGTACCCGCAGACCAACGACTGTTGTGTATCACGAATCACGACCTTATTGCCTACAGGCAGTACTATATTACAGTCACAGTTTAGTTTAAAACCATCGAAGTAATAGATACGATCATTTCTTCAATGTGGTACACAGATCTTGTTTGCGGCGGAGCCTTTTCTAATTCGCGTATTATTGTATGTGTCAGAATAGATAGGAATATAAGTTATTTGATATTTAGATAATTTTTCAGTATAGTCTACTAGTATTTCTAACAGTTATGATAAAATTAAGAACCGAGAAATTGTGTTATGGGTATATTCTTTACTACAATAACACTATAGTACAACATAAACAAGACATTACAATTATAATACCGGCACGCTATGATGGCCGTTTTGACAGATTAAAATAGTGAGGTGAAACCTCAATTCATTATCAAAAAAATATAATCAAATGCGAGTCGCATCTAATATAAGTTCTTAGATTTATAACTAGGGGCGGTATTAATAAATCAATCTCATGTTTGAGTTACATCTCAAGTAGAAATAATGTATGAATAGTTTAATACATTATGTCTACTTGATATGTAACTCAAACTTGAGATTGATTTATTAATACCGCCCTAGTACTGCTAAGTGCTACCCCTTATAGCTGATTAAAAAGTTTTAATAAAACGAAAATAAAAATGTTTACTAAATATGTTGCAGTCACGATCGTACTAGATTTCATTTTCTAAAATTTCAAATATCGAAAAACAAATGCCGAATTGTGTCGTAAAATTAATCACTCCGTAAAATTATACTGCACGTCACTATTGACAATAATGTACAGCAATTAGCCAGTTATAAATTAATACGAAACTTGATGAGCGGACAAACGTCCAAACGGCCATCATAGCGTGCCGGTATTATACTTAGTATTTAAACGGCGATAACCTTAAACATGAAAAACTGTTGTTAGAAACCATGACTGTGTAAAATTGATTTAATATTAACGGCAAAAAAAAACGCGATTACATCATTGGTCACAAATCCGATGAATACCTCTTATTTGCGTTGCGGTTTGTCGGTCCACTAGTACATTCGTATCCAAATCCGGTCCTTTAGACGATTGACCTTCAAAATATAATGACTGTTATAAAATACTAGCAAAGCTTGCAGCAGGTCGCACTCAAGACGTCGCGTCGGTACCGAAGCGCGGAACTTAGCAACAGATACACGTTTCCGTATGGACGCCGCTTTGAAGACACTTGTACAGTTACTTCATGAATATGTCTGTCGTTCATTCAAGGAAAATCGCTTTTTGTCTAGTCATAATTATTAAATTATTTTGTACGCTCAGCAGATTGTGTTTATTTTACATTCAGCTACTATATAGTGATCGCTGAATGCATTTGACATTCAAGTCTGTAAAAAGCGTTGGGATAATATGCATTACGTCATAACGTTTATTTTGTTTAATTGGAGATCAAGCAGTGTGTTCGAAGAGAATCTCGTTAATAAGACAAGTAGAAATGAACGTAAATCAAATGTTTATGGTGTGATATTTGGTACAGTAGCTGGTATTATTATATATTATTCTAAGTTCCACAAAAAATCGACTCTATTGGGTGTACACAATTATTTCATGTGGTGACAAATAAATTATATAAAAAAAATTAGCTATATTTCGGACAAATAAACTGGCCGGTATGACAATTCAATTTTTTTCCCGACGCGATAACTCTGTGAGAGCGTCTACCCAAAAAATTCAAAACCGTGTCATGTCATACCGGTCAGATTAGTTTGTCCCTACTTATAAGTAACGTAGTCTACCTGTTGGGTCTCCAACCAGTTTAGCACTCGCAATTTTACTATAAACAACACGTACGTACTACAAAACTATGGAACCAATTGCCGCCAGCGTCATTTCCGGACAGATACGACCTGGCGACCTTCAAAAAAAGAGCGTATTCCCACCTAAAAGGCCGGCAACGCATCTCTATGCCCCCTGGTATTGCAGATGTTCATGGGCGGCGGTGATCACTTACCATCAGGTGAACCGTATGCTCGTTTGCCCCCTATATCATAAAAAAAAGTTCATTCCATGTCAAAGCCGTTATACACAATGTTCTTTTGCAGGGTCTGTCAGCTACATTGCTATACTACAACAGAAAATTTGGCATGAGGGCGTCGGGAGTGCTGTTCTTCTTTTGGATACTGTTAATTTTATCGGGCTTGCCTCAACTAAGGTCGGAGATTATAATGCATTATAATATGCCCGACGACGAAAACGTCAAGTATAACTTTGTCAGTTTCATGGTCTACTATCCGTTGATAGTGCTTATGTTTCTGCTAAACTGCTTCGCTGACTTGCCGCCTAAACACACGCCCTATAAATACGAAAAGGTAAGCGATTATAATTATTATATTTTTATTATCTATCTATACTATAATAAAGCAGTAGGTCCCGGTGTGTCTGTACTTTGAAATAATTGTGGTAAAAAGGAAGGGGGTGACTAAAGAAGAGTCATGGAAAACAAATCGGCGATTTTTATAGTTCTTTTCTGTTTGTTTGTTGCACATCTCCGAAACTACTGAACGGATTTCGATGTAATTTGGTATGGTGATAGTTTGAGACCCTAGAAAGGACATAGGCTACTTTTTATCGCGGGAAAGTATAAAGCGGGACTTTTATCCCGAAAAAAAATTTCACGCGGGTGAAACCGCAAGCAAAAGCTATTAAAATAATATACATAAATCTACTATGTAATATACTAAATCTACTTAGATATCAAATATGTACTAATTTTTTTTCCATTAGAACCAATGTCCCGAAAGCGGAGCCGGGTTCCCTAGCCGCCTTACGTTCAGCTGGTTCGACCCGCTCGCGTTGACAGGATTCCGTAGAAGTTTAACCGAAAGCGATCTGTGGGCGCTCAACCCATCGGACTCTAGCACCGAAGTTGTACCGAAATTCGACAAATTCTGGGAACGGACTCTCAAGAAACGTGAGCTGTGAGCTGCCATTTACTTATTTCTATTACTATGGAATACTTTGAATTGTTTATAACGTTGTTGCCTTAGTTCCAGTGGAGCCAAAGCCACGTATCGCAAAACATCGGCCAGTGTGAACTTTAAAGCCGAGAATGAAAAGAAGCCGGCCTCAATATTGCCGGCTTTGTGCCTCGCGTTCGGCGGGCAGTTCTTGTTCGGTGCCTTCTTGAAATTAGTTAACGACACTCTCATGTTTCTATCGCCCCAGCTGCTCAAGTAAGTTTGTTTTGGTTGTACAACTAGCCCACGAATGAATCTGTTCTTTAAAACTGTTTACATTGTGTTCGTATTTTAGAACAAATTTTATGTATTTATAGCATTAGGTATTGACGTTCACACACGGCAGATACCGCCCGGATGTGATTAGCGATGTCTGAGTCGCGTAATGATTATTTGATTGACACAGTGTGGTGGCTGTTCGCATATAAATATTATAATATGGTCTAGCGAGGTTGTATACACGTTGAGCAGGCCGTTAACGTGCCGAAGAGTCCTGGCACTGGATAGTAAATGTAAACTTTAAAGCAATGAGCCTCGTTCGTCATTCAGTTCTTTCGTGTATTGTGATTCACATAGCATCACATTGAATGTCCCCTATTCAAAGGCATTATTCTCCTCCAAAATGCGATGTTCGCAGATAAATAAGCATTTTGCAAGTCATGGTGATAAGTGATAATTGATAAATTGCCGCGAAGTTTCCGGCCATAAAGAGGTAGTATCTACACTATCACGTGAACAAATGTTAAGGCGGTGATACAATTGTTCACCACGCGGTTTCCGCCTACTTTGAATTAACGGTAGATGTTTTAAAGTGTTTTTAGGACGAATGGAATACGGTGACAGAAGTTGTGTGTTTTAAAAATACTGACAACAGTTGTTATTTCAGTTTTTTTATTAGACTAGGTACCAAAGCCATCCAATCAACAATATTATGCAATGCAATGCAATCAGCACTGTATTATATTGCCCACTGCTGAGCACCGGCCTCCTCTACTTCTGAGAGGGTTCAGGCCTTAGTCCAACAATATTAGCAAATAAGTAATAATTTAATGTGTGTATTTAATCGTTTATGACCTGTAAGCTCCGACGTCAACAAAAAATTAAAACAATGCGATGATATCAAAATATACGCCATTGATTTTTTTATAATGTATGGTAATAGTCTAGATAAGCAAATGCTGACGAAAAGGGTTTCGTTTACATCTATACTAATAATATTATAAAGCTGAAGAGTTTGTTTGTTTGTTTGAACGCGCTAATCTCAGGAACTACTGGACCGATTTTGAAAATTCTTTCACTAATAGGAAGCTACATTACTCCTGAGTGCTATAGGCTACTTTTTATCCCGGAAAAACGTTTCCACGCGCCGGAGCCGCGCAATGCTAGTTAATATATATTCCTAAACTAAATTATAAATAAACCATAAACATCCATTGTTTATGGTACCAATTAGGGCTTCCAATCCCGGAATACCGGGATCTCGGTATTCCGAGATCCCGCGTCATTTTCCAGTCCCGCGTGTTGCGGGATTACCGGCGCGGGATCACGCGGGATTGCGGGATTGATTTGGCATATTGGAAACGGCACATTGGACACGTTATGTTTTCTTCGCACGCATTTTCAACTGAATGCTGACCCTGGTAATCAAAGTCTAAATTAGTTTTGTAAACATTCAGTTGGAAATGGGTTTTTGTTTCTATTGTAAGTATGTCAAATGTTTATTTTTTCTGTATTTGGTCCATTGATATGTAATAAAACCAATACATCAATGATTTGGTTTCTATATTTTTTTTTATACGCCGTAGCAACGTTGCTCTACTGCACCTGGTGGTAAGTGGAGTAGCGTCTAGAGTACCTATCGACTGACAAGAGATGAAAGTATACCTCGCCAGTCGACACAATTATGCCGTCCTGTTCCGAATCGGATATACACAGGCTGATCCCGTAATGCGACACATTTACCTGGGCTACTATGGGGGATTTAAAGAGCAACTTGATTGATAGGTACATGCTAATAGTAAAACTGAAATAAATGTGATGTTTCATTGTTTTTCTGCTTATATCTTCCTTGTATGTGGGATCCTGCAAATACCGGGATCCCGCGGGATTCAGTATTTTCGGTCCAGCAAATACCGAGATTGAAGATAGGCTGCGGGATTGGAAGCCCTAGTACCAATTAACTCGTGATGTTTTTAGGCTGCTCATAAGTTTCGTGGAAGGCAACGAACCGGACTGGAAAGGATACCTGTACGCGGTGGCACTGCTCCTGTGTGCCATAACCCAAACATTGCTTCTGGCCCATTACTTCACCAGGATGTACCTGGTGGGTATGAGGATACGTACGGCTCTGACCAGCGCCATCTACCGGAAGTCGCTGCGAATGTCCAACGCGGCGAGAAAGGAATCTACTGTCGGTGAAATTGTGAATTTGATGTCCGTCGACGCTCAAAGGTAATATTAATTGTTCTACTAATTTTGCTCTTACCTGTTTACTTTCCAGTTAATTACTTTTGTATCGAGGTCTAGATTTCTAAACCCCAAACTTCAGCTTGCTTAGGGTTAAATTCAGGAGGCCCTGTTCCGTGTACGGGGGCAATTACGGGCGTTCTAGGATAGCTTTAATACCCATATAATATATACATAGAGGAAATGGGAGAGGGAGCTCGGTTGGTCCGTGCTCAACACAGAATAGCCTGGATTTCGACCCACACGATTTTGAAGTATCATACTACTACTATAAATTTGTAAAACAACCAATATTATAGGTTTAGGTTTTTTTTAGGTTTAAGAACAACTTTATTTCTCATGAAGAATTGCATACATAATTCACTTACTGAGAAACAATGTTTAAAAACTAAAATTTATATCTAGAGCGCACAAAGGTAGGTACGCAGTGATATTTTAACAATATGTGCAGATACGGCACCTATACTGTAGTCGGCTCTCAAAAACTGCACATTATCCCACATATAGTTAATTTAATATTACAATAACAAACAATATCATGACACGTGAAAGTATTACGGCATATCATAATTCTCATTATTATCATATAGAAAATTTTATCGAACATTCTTTAGACTTTAACAGACTTTAACAATTCTAACAGATTCTGTTACGATACTAAGGCCGATTGTGCTAATTAGTTCAATTTTAGTGTGCCATTTGGAGACTGTTTATAACGCATTTACACCTTTTTTCAAACATCATTGTAGGTACGTAAACAGAAATAATAGCAAAAATGTGGGTAAACATATAGCAAACAGTAAGAAACTTGTTCCTAGCTGAGCAGGACATGAGTGCATGAATTGATTGTACTAGATGAGGCATTGATGGCATAGTCTCTTATCAACACTTTTTTTTTTTTTTTTTTTGTTATTATTTTTTCATTAGTTTGCGTTTAATTTTAGAAATTATTAATACATATTTTAGTTTAAAGGTAAACTAAAAACTTGTGTTGTGGTGTAACTTAAGAAATTGTTTTTTTTTTTTTTTTTTTTTTTTTTAACATAAATTATTCTTTTTATTTCCTTATTTGTATGTATTAATTGTATAAATTTTAAGTAGCTTTCTGAATCGGGCATAACTTTTTTCTTTTTTTATTTCCGTTGGTAGTTTATTGTAAATTTTGACGCCCTCAAACTCCAAATTTCTTTTTCCATAGTTAGTTCTAGGTGGGCGGGTCACTAAGTAACTAGCACGTCTTAAATTAATCTTTCGTGTTTGTTGTTTTGTTACAAACTTTAAATTCGAATGGATTTCCTTATTTAATATTTTACGAATAAGAATACATGTGTAGTATATGTACGTTTGTTTTATATTCATTATTTTTGTTTCCTCATATATCTTTTCAGTAGGTGTACGAAATTTATAGTTAAATAAGGTTTTAATTAATCTATTCTGAACTCGTTGGATTGGATCTATATTGGTCTTTGCTGCTGTGCCCCAGATTTCAATGAGATAGTCGATATGAGGTTTAACCAGAGAATTGTAAATAAGATATCGTACTGTTCGAGGGAGACAATTTGTTATATTACGTAGTGTCCCTGTAAGTGGAATTAGTTTAAGTTTAATTTTTTCTAGGTGTGGCTTCCAAGTTAGGTTACTATCTAAGATAAGTCCGAGATATTTTTCTTTAGGTTTTCGTTCAAGTAGTTGGCCGTCTAATTTAAGTTCAAGATTATCATTTATTGTTTTGTTTTTTGCTGCAAAAATTACATAATTTGTTTTCGTTATATTAATAGTTAAAAGATTTGACTGAAACCACTCATTTAGTAGATTAAGATCATTCTGAGCGTCAGCTATTATTGTTTCGACTGAGTATCCAAAGTAAAAGAGACTTGTATCATCTGCATAGAGGGAGATGTCACCTTTGAGATCTAGCTCACTGATATTGTTAATATAAATAAGGAACATGAGGGGACCCAATATTGATCCCTGAGGGACGCCAAAATTGAGGACACTGGGACTGCTTTCATATTCACCTATTTTTACTATTTGTTTACGGTTCTCCATATATGATCTAAAAATATCAAGTGCTTTGCTTGTAACACCACTGAGTTCTAGTTTTTGTAATAATAAGTCATGGCTGATGGTGTCAAAGGCTTTTCTAAGATCAATAAATATACCTAAAACCACTTGTTTTTGATCAATTTTGTTTTTAATTTTGGTTACGAGATCAATTGTAGCTGCAAGAGTATTTGATTGAGGTCTAAATCCATACTGTTTAGGGTATAGGAAGCTTTTTGATTTAAGGAATGATATTAATCGGTTATAAAGAATCTTCTCGAAAACCTTAGAAATCACCGGGAGAACCGATATAGGTCGGTAATTGCACGGGTCAAATTTACTTCCGGTTTTATAAACTGGTACAATTTTTGCTACTTTTAAATCGTTGGGAAAGATACCCCGTGCCATACAATAGTTAATGCAGGCTGTAAGTTTCGAGGCAATAGTATCTTTCACGCATTTAATAATTTTTGTACTAATACCATCAATGCCAGATGCAGTATTACAGTCCAAATGTTTAATTATGGTCATAACTTCCATCGTAGTTGCTGGTTTCAGAGACTGTAATTCCGTTTTATCAGATGGCCTACTTTCTTCCACGATTCGACTTCCTTTTGATTTATTAGAAATCATGTGTGCTAGGGTTGAGCCAATAGTAGAAAAGTATGAATTGAAACTCTCACATATTTCTTTTTGATCTGTAATAGTACCAGCTTCCGTTTCAAGTTTGTCTGGTCCAGTTCTGTCACGTAGTTTGTTTTTCGACAAATCGTTTATGAGCCGCCACATTTTTCGTGGTTTACTTGAAGTTTCTTCAAACCTCTTTAAATAATAGTCTCTTTTCGCTTTTCTTATATTGTGTGATACTATAGCTTTTATATGCTCATACTCTGCCTTTAATTTCGTATCTGTCGCATTTGTTTTATATTGTTGCCATATTGTGTTCTTGTTATTTATCTCTTCCAATAGTTCTTTTTTGATCCAATCTTGCCGTGGGGGATTCAGCTGTTTAACTTTTGTAATTCTGCTCTTATTTAAACAAGACTGTAATTTTTCTGCCAGTTTCTCATATTCTGGCTCTTCATAATATTTAAGACATTCATCCAGGCATTTATAAAGTTTATCGTGGTCCACTGCGCTATACTTCTGTTTTATAATAGGTGGGGGTTGGTATTGCTTTATCTCCAGTAGTATCTGTTTGTGGTCAGACATTGAAGATTCCATAGTGACAAAATTAAAGTTATTTTCACTTAAATTACAAGAGACATGATCTAATATTGTCTTAGTTGAGGTTGTTTCACGGGTACAATGTTTTGTACTTATTTTATTCAGAATTTTGTAGTTGTTTTCTTTTAAAGTGTTCTTATAAGTACGTGTCGCTAAGTCCGGGTTGAGTAAATCTAAGTTATAATCGCCAAAGACTATTGCTCGTTTCAAGTCATGTAATTGTTGATTGTATATCTCGAGAAAGTTATCCATATTTATTTTATTGGGTTTATAGATAGCGCCAATATTAAGAGAAAATTTTTTCACGTATACCCAGAGATAGTGAGTATCATCCACGCACTTTTCTTCAACAAGGTGATGTTTGAGATTGTTGTGCACAAAGATTGACACTCCACCTCCCCTTTTATTTTGTCTATAATTGTAGTAATGGGTATAAGAGGGTATCGCGAGCATTTTTGCCTCATCTTCACTCTTAATCCAAGTTTCCGAAAGTATAATAATATGTATAGTTACTTGTAGGGAAGCAATAACACATCTAAGCTCGTCAAATTTTCCCGGTTTGACGATACTACGAGCGTTGGCATAAAAAAATTTCAAAGATTTTTTTGTAAAAACAATATCTGAGTAATTATTGGTTATTTGGTATGTTATTTTCTCTTTGGATGACGTTAGTTTTTTGGAGTATCCTTTGTTGTGCATGCAGCTTGCGTTTCTTTAGGTGAGACTATTTTTGGTATACCCTTGATATACTTGATGTTGAGACCAATTTCTCCGCTTGAGGTGCGTTGCTGAAGCTTCTCTTTTACGCTTTTTAGGTATTTCCGTTGATATGGCGTTTGATCCGAAAATATTTTGATGTGTTCTACGTCAATCTTATTCCTATTACGTAGTATATTTTTTGCTGTGTCTTCAGACGAGAAACATACTTTTATTGCACGAGGTTGCTCTGGTTTATATTTTCCAAGACGAAATATTCTAGTAGGTTGAGGGCAGCCGTTATGTATGAGCTCAGTTATTCGCAGTATCTCTGCCTTATCGTAGTCTTGTCGCCTGGTTGCAGTAGTATTCTGGGATTCAGGGATTCCAACAACTACAATATTTTTGGCTCGGAAATTTCGTTCTTCGATTTCAGAGAAGATTTCATCATGAGTGGTAGATGTTTGATCCGAAGATGAAGGTGCCATATTTTTTAAGTTATTGACATCGGCTTCAATTACCTTCATTTTCTTTTCTGTACTTTCGGCAACAACAGATAATTTTAAAAGTTGATCTTTTAAATTTTTATTCTCTAAGATAATATTTTGCATGGTACAGCTAATGTTACTGACTTCAACTTTTATCGCAGCAACATCTAGAGAAAGCTTATTTATACTTTCAGTTTGTTCGTTCTTAGAAGATTTTAATAACTCCATCATTTCAAACATTTGATTTTTTATTTCCTCAATATCAGACTTAATCGCTACATTATCATCAGGTAACTTTCGTTTATTACGAAGAATAATCTGTGGTGTGGTTTCTATTTGTTATTATCAAAACTAAGTACACAGAATTCATAATATTTTTAAACTGCCCCCCCCCCCCCCCCCTCTTGAAAATTGCTCTAGCTACGCCCATGCTCCTTAGACGGAATAGAGCCCCTCGCCTTATATTATGATACGTCTTCGAGTATGTTTCGAAAAGTAGCGCGTACCGTTTCGCATAAAATTCGTCGCGTGACGTTATATACACAGTCACGACTTAGATAATGGATTTATCGACTGCAACAACTGTGACATTGACCTCGTAATTATGGAATACGTAATAATTATAATATCATAGAGTGTCTAACACCGGTATGATAATCGTGTGAACGGACTCCAATGGTTTCTCTTTATCGTTAAAGATTGTGCAAATGTATATTGGAATATTTATAAAGTTTAATTCATCTTTATTTTCATAAAATAATGATGCTTAGCACACGGATAAATCTCAAAACGTTCGTTATATCTACTTTGTAATCATATCATAACCGATGATTGTGAGTGAGACTACGTACTATTTTAATGGTGCATTCAAGTATTACTTGAGTTAAATTATAAAACTTGTTGCTGCCCGCGAATTCGTTCACGTGTACGACGAAAATCATTTAAAGATTTTTCGTAAATTATAACTCCATTATCGTAATCCATGTCCAAAAACCTCAATGGCAACACTCGTATATTAATTCTTATTTCTTAGGATTATTTTTACCATTAACCCTCTAAAATGAATTCCAAAAAAATCGCGAGATACGGACCTATTTAAATTTGTTACAAAACTTCAAGTCGGAAGACAGTACAAAAGATTAAAAAAACACAGAAACACGTAGACATCATGTTTGCACAGCTCAAGTGCGCAGGCTTTAGAATAGTTTAAATTTAACTTTCATATCTGCTTCGGAAGCCGTTAAGAAGTAGCAACCTTCCAAATTTACGCAATCATACCGTACCGGAAAACTTCACTAGAAACACATATGAAATTGTATAAAGGAGTTTCAGTATAGCGCGTAATGTCGCGTCGCATTATGTAATTTCAGATAACGACTATCGGTCTTTGCAATATAAAATAATCAATGAAATGCAGACTGAATTGATAATATCGAAATACGTGTGGTGAATTATTATGACATCTTTACATACCATCATAAATTATAAAAAATAGTATAAGTTCTAATCGATTTTTGTTCGTTTTGCCGGTCCCTTATCTTTATAGTTGTATATAGTCACTTGCAAATGTGCACACTGCTACTCGACATTATTATGAATATCTCGGATCTAGTTGATATGAAGTCGTTCAAAGCATGTTTTCGCAATGAGTGTCGACTATTACTCAAACATTCTATAGAAACGCGAACTAGAGTTCACTTGTCAACGTTCAGCGAATATTGGGAATGTTAGCTTAACGAAAATTGAACGCCCACCCTGAAAAGCCTTTATACCTAAAGCAGAGACTGACATTATACTTAATATTAAGTAATATGCGCCGACTATAATCATCCATAATACTAAAAGAATCCTAGATGCATTGGAAATCTCACTCACAACACGAGACGCTCAACTTTCACTTCAACTCGACTATCTGGTATCGGATCTACTGTGGTCTAACCAGGTCAGGTACAATTTATATTTTTTTCATCACTATTCCCGTTTAAACCCCTTTGTCCATAGGTTCGTGGAGCTCACTGCGTACTTGAACATGATATGGTCGGCGCCGCTGCAGATAGCCCTGGCATTGTATTTCCTGTGGGGTATACTAGGGCCGTCGGTCCTGGCCGGCCTGGCTGTCATGATAATACTGATCCCCGTCAACGGTCTCATCGCGAACAGAGTGAAGACCCTGCAGATCAGACAGATGAAGTACAAGGACGAAAGGGTGAAGCTTATGAATGAAATACTTAATGGAATTAAGGTAAGATTGTGTCTCGGAAAATATTGTATCGATGATTATTTATCAGTTGGCTGGTTTTTATCAAATCCAGCTTTAATAATCGTCTGTTGTTACCAGGTGTATCAGATTTTTTCTATTAAAATATCTTTCTTAATGTACGAAATTAGAACGTCGTTGTTTGAGGTACTAGTTTGTTTCTTTATTTCAATTTGCCCACCCATCCGACGAATGCCAACTCCCAACACGTTAAAGCGGGTCGTAGAATGGATTTCAGTGCAGTGTTTAACCAGTTATTTTGAATATTTGTCAATATCTTATCTCAGTTATTTTTTACTGGTGCTAGGTCTCTCATATGTAAGAGACCGTCTGGGTGGGTACCACCGCAATGTCTATTTCTACCGCCAAGCTGCAGTGTGAATGCACTGTTGTGTTTCGGTTTGAAGGACATTGTAGCCAGTGTAACTACAGGACATAGTGAGCCTTAACATCTTATGTCTCAGGATGACGAGCGCAGTGGAATGCCACACAGTACTTTGTAACTCAAGGTGCTGGATGATGTTGCTACTGTTTATGGTCGTACCGCTTACCATCAGGCGAACGCCATGCTCGTCTCGTCATTCAATACCATAAAAAAAAAAACTTACTTTTTTGTCTTGAACAGTCAACATGATTGCACAATATTTTGAGGGCTGCCTATAGGCAATGCTATTGCACAATAATTGGATTTGTGTAGAAATTGATATTATTAATTATTGAACATAATAGTTAAAACTCGTGACGCACCTCGCGTGCGGTAATTTGTACGCGACCCAACCTCGAACAATAATTGTGTAATCAACAAAATGCTAGTCAATGGTGGTCTTCATTAAAGGACCGTAATCATATTTCATCAGTTTCCTATTTTTGTATAATATAGAGTTGGTGTTACGCAAAATTTATTTACAGTAAAATTCGTTACTAATGACATCGAAGGGAAATGAAAATCACATCATACGAAACAGACGTCATAAAAAGCATTTTTTTATTAATATCCTTTAGTGCCCTAATCTTTTATAAACAATGCCATTAAGTCGGCACATAGATTTGAAAAAAGGGAGTCAAATGTCAATACGTGACTCGCACATCGCAGAGGGTGGGTAAAAAAGTAACAATATTCTATTGGTCTCTATAACCGGGTAGCTTTCCTTATAATAATTTATTTAGTTATTTATTTTATGAAAGGTTACAGCACTTAATAATAGGTCATATAGGTCATTGTAAGCGATATGCATAAGTAGACTTGAAAAGTCTTAGTATTCTTTTCTTTTTTTTCATACAAGGTTGTGTTAAACCAAACTTATTCTACAGTTTCATATTAACCGGTTGATCAATATATGCGGAGTCATACTAAACTGATTCTACTGAGTATATAACTATAATTAAAATATTAATAATAGTTGTGAATACTAGGTACAATATTATTTATGGAATAAATACCAACAAAGGTTTTTTCAAAGCTGAATACGGCTAAATGAGCAAATAGATCACCGGATTATAAGTGTATGGGCACTACTGTCGAACCCCCACAATTTCATGCGGATCAATATTGGTAAATGAGCCACGCCGCCTTTAATTTACTTACGTACCTACTTAGACGACAAAGCAAAAAGAAATTACCTGGGAATAGACAGTTCCGTGATTAATTGCATGAATTGTTTTCTTATTAAAATACTAGCTAATAACTTTGTTCGCATGGAGACTGAATAAAGTATATATTTTTTTTTGTCAGAACTCACTGTCAGTCTCACTTTTCATCTATATACACAGACGACTCCATAATACCACAGGGCTCGTCCTGTGACCGTGACATTCACCATGACAACCTATCAAGCCTATACCTTGTCGAAAGCGATGTATTAAAAGAGCTAAAAAAATTAAATGCAGCAAAGGGTCCCGGCCCCGATGGCATACACCCTATTTTCTTTAAAAAAAATGCAGTTGAGCTTGCTGCCCCACTCACCGTCATATTTAACCGTTCTCTTCTGGATGGTAGCTTTCCCCAGCTTTGGAAAAAAGCTCATATAATTCCAATATTTAAAAAAGGCGAAAGGTGTGACATTAAGAATTACAGGCCAATTGCTATCCTGTCCTCTCTGTCTAAATTATTTGAGTCACTCGTATATTCGACGGTCAGTCGTTATCTTGATAAATTTATTTCCCCTCATCAGCACGGCTTTAGAAGAGGTTATTCTGTACAGTCGAATCTAGTCAGCTTTGTTTCTAGTGTTTCTGCTGATGTTGACAATGGATATCAGGTGGACACCATATACACCGACTTCTCTAGCGCATTCGATAAAGTCAGCCATGGTTTACTGGGTGAAAAACTCGTAAATTATGGTATACATGGTTCTTTACTTAACTGGCTTATCTCTTACTTGAAAAATAGATCTCTAGTTGTTGTGATGAAGGGTTATGAGTCCCACACATTTAATGCCACCTCTGGTGTACCTCAAGGATCCCATTTGGGACCATTACTCTTTATAATTTACATCAATGATATTTGTCAGCAAATACAGAACTGTAAATACGGACTTTATGCCGACGACTTGAAGATGTTTAAATTGGTCAAGACAGCTGAGGACGTCGCTCTTGTGCAACGAGATCTCGATAGTATTAGCGCATGGAGCATGCGAAACAACATGCTCCTCAATGCCAATAAATGTTATTTCGTTCGCTACACTAGAAAAAGTCATCCTTTTCCATCTAGTTATAACCTTTATAGTAATCGCTTGCAGGAAGTTAACGAAATAAGAGATCTGGGTGTCTGCATCGACAGCAAGTTAAAATTCACTTCACACATAACCAAAACAGTAACAAAAGCTTCACGGATGCTGGGATTTGTGATTAGAAATTCCAAACATTTCAAAGTCAGTACAATAATACTTCTTTTCAATGCCTTGGTACGAAGTCAGCTCGAGTACTGTAGTGTTGTATGGAATCCTGGGTACACCACACATTCACAGCGTCTTGAAAATGTACAAAGAACTTTCACCAGAAGACTTGCTTATGTATCACATGCCATTTCTTATAGAAGTCCGTATAATGACCGTTTGTGTTTTTTTAACATGCAGTCACTGCGTGATCGCCGCCGAATTGGTGACTTGGTATTTCTTTACAAGTGTATCAATGGGATTCAGAGGTCTGAAATTTTACTGGAACGGATAAACCTCTCAGTACCTTATCATCCTCCAAGACAAAGAATTTTTAGAATATTCCAACCACCTCCCGCTAGAACCAACTTAGGTAGACATTTGCCAATCGCTAGAATCTGTATCGAATATAATAACACCGTTGTTAAGTCATTAGATCTTGATGTATTCTCTGACTCACTCACCAATTTTAAAAAGAAATTAAAATAGCAAGTCAGCCAAATTGTATAAGAGTTCCATTTGATCAAATTGTTTACTTTTAAGTTAGCTTAATTCACGTAGGTTTCTAAATATTAGTTGCAATTTTATTTAAAGATAATTAATTTTTGTCTGTAGGTAATTATTTTTCTTAGTTTATGCTAATGCAACGTTAAGTTGGTGAATGTTGTGTGTACCTATAATTTGGCATACATACTAGACCTTAGTTTAAGTATTGCTTAATGTGTAATGTTTTATATGTAGGCTGTTGGTATACCTTTTAATAAATAAATAAATAAATAAATAAATAGAACGCCAATTACATAATAATCAACATCTGAAAAAACTCAATAACACTCGTTTTGCTTTTTGGGTTTATTTTACCCATTTCACCTCATAAGGGCGTTATTTGAGAAATCGCGAAATATCCATTATCATATATGCTTATTTGTGTTTAAGATGACATCTACAGAATTTCAATTCAAATTGTCTAAATCAAACTTACAATATCTCAAATGAGTCATCACCTGATCGCGTCTTCACATGAAGAGTAGAATTCACGAATTAATTTTGCTATACTCGTTCCTAATATAATACCGCAACAAATTAATTAGCAACGTATAAAGAAATCTACACGATTCGGTTAATGCAGATTTGTCTAAGCCATCGGAGGATTGACATTTTTTCCTTTCGCTAAAGAACCTCTCGACTTTTATAGCCTTTGAACTGTGCATATGCAGAAATTATAATTGAGTCGTGTTGGCATTGCAAAAGTTTATTAAAATGTCAAATTGGTTAGTTGTTTTACATAGGTACCAAAAAAGCAATAAATATTTATATACGACTTCTTGAAAAATAATAATACATTATTGGGATACTGTCATTAAAAAAAACACGTTTTTGCCGACCACTTTATTTTCTTTACAATAGTAATATAGTTAAAGAAGTGTGATAATATCTTGTACACTATTTACACATCATACATATCTTGTGTAAATTCATTATCTAGAGCCAAACTGTACACAGTTTTGTAAATAGCATGAATGGGTTATGGGCCCTTTCTACCTGGAAGGTAACACTATCTTACGGAAAACCTAAGGAAAGTAATAGCATGGCTTCAATTTCATGCGATCCGGGAAATTTACAGAGGTTCTAACAAATACCTCATGCTTTTACATGAAATTGCAAACGCATCCACGATTCCTCTGGCATTTCCATTGGTTCTGGCCGAAGGTGATAGTTTACCATCATCTGCTTATTCGTTTGTCGGCATCCTAATACAAAATCATATCCGCCATTTTTACAAGGTCAATAAAATGTCTAAATCAAATAATGACGTCACACGTGACTAGTTTGTTCGGCGCGTGCATTATACCTTTATGTCATACTGCAATTGTGTAAAGAATTATGTTAACAACACAAATTAGAACAGCATTCAAATACATTTGGCTATAAAAACTACCATTTGCGTAACTGTGATTTCAACATATTGAATAACACTCAAGTTATTTTGTATTCGAGGTCGATTCTTTTATCAGTTCATATAACGTTATCTTATTTGATGGGTTTATCTTTATCATAGTGGCTGATTGCCTTATTGATTTAACTGCAGAATGCTTGGGTTGTTAATTTTTGTCTACTGTAAAGATTTGGGTTCTATTTATAGAAAGTGAATAACCCTGAATTTGAACATTAAGCCGACGCGGTAATGGGCTCACCACCTATTATTATAATTAGGTATTAGTCTGAAATAAACATGTACGCCTCGGTGGCGTAGCTGTATTACGGTACGATTGCAATGCTGAGGTCTCGGGTTCGATCCCTGGGTCGGGCAGAATGATATTGGGTTTTTCTAATCAGTATCACATCCTGGAGTCTGGAATTTGCGCCCGATATGGGTCGCCATAGATAGGCTCGCTTCCTATAACATCATGGGACGGAATACGCACGGCGAAAAGTGGGTGCACTAGTTGTGCTGCTGCCTACCCCTTCGGGGATAAAATGCGTGAGTGTGTGTGTGTAAACATGTCAACCTGAAGGTTCTGCCTACCACTTCAATGCTTGTATATATTCTGTAATACAATCAGATTTCAAATTAGTATAACACGATGTTTACAGTGCGCGTATGGCGAAATGTTTCCGCAGGCCGCACGGAGTGCTGTAGGTATCTCAGTGTGTGTCAAGTTTACCTGGTTTAGTGCATCACTAACATCATTATTGTATCATATTCTTATAAGAGATAAGGCGTTATCCGATATGATTTATATTGGGAGCTAGTAACGTTAATTTTCATTATTGATTGATGTTTATCCGAATCATGATATACTATACCATATTATTACTGCCCACTGCTTAGCACGGGCCTCCTCTACAACTGAGAGGGTCTAGGCCTTAGTCCACCACGCTGGCCTAGTGCGAGTTGGCAGCCTTCACATACCTTCGAAATTCCTATAGAGAACTTCTCAGATTTGCAGGTTTCCTCACGATGTTTTCCTTCACCGTTAAAGCGAGCGATAATTCACAAAGAATACACACATAACTTTAGAAAAGTCAGATGTGCGTGCCCTTGGTTTTTGAACCTGCGGACATTTGTCTCGGCAGTCCGTTCAACTCCCAACTAGGCTATCGCCGCATAATAACACACATTTAATAAGCTGGTGTTACGTTTATCTTATACAGAAATAATATCGTAAACTGTAAGTCATTCTGTTCAGCCATTTTAAAGCATTTTGCTGTATAATGTTCCAGATACATTTTTCCTCGTAATATTTGAATTATACACAAATCATACATAATAAAACGGCAACAACTACTCAGCTGTGTAGATTTGTAGAATACCTACCTAATTTTTCGAAATACAACTCTTAATACTTTCGAGATCTTACTGAATATTGCAGAAAGCTATTATTTTTATATCAACGATCTATACCTTCAAAGATTTACAATGTGAAAAGTGTATTCAGCATCCTCGATCCAGAAATGTAGACAAGATATCCACTTATCATTATGTCTATTACATTGATGTAATTATGTGACTATGATGTATAGTCGCTGTGTATAGAGTACGAGTATACCATACAAGGTAAAATTATCTTGTTTTTTTTTTACTGCATTGGATGCCAAGACGAGCATGCCGTTCGCCTGATGGTAAGCGATACGTCCACCCATGAATAGTAGCACCTTGAGTTACAAAGTACTGTGTGGCATTCCACTGCGCTCGTCATCCTGAGACATAACATGTTAAGTCTCATTATGTCCAGTAGTTACACTGGCTACAATGTCCTTCATACCGAAACACAACAGTGCATGCACACTGATACTTGGCAGTAGAAATAGCCGTTGCGGTGGTACCCACCCAGACGGACTCTTACATGAGAGATTTTTTTTTTCTGAATGTCCACTCCGTCTATTTCCATTTAGGTCAATTCATAAACATTATGGTGGCATTGACTTGTCGATTTAGTTTGTATAAATTATGATAAAAGTATACGAGAGAAAAATACGCATATATTATGTTAAATAATCATGTTGTTTTTGCAGGTTCTCAAAATGTACGCATGGGAACCGAGTTTCGAGGATCAAGTACTCAAAATAAGAAACAAAGAAATGAATGTACTTAAACAAACCGCATATCTCAACTCGGCCACATCGTTCATATGGTCTTGCGCCCCATTCCTGGTAAGATAGTTAGGAACATTTACTAATTCCAAGGTATTTGTATGTGGATCACAACTCGATTTTTGCAATGATTTTTATTGTACCAATCTAGTGATAAAGGTTCGATAAAATATCAACAAGTTATTAAATGTCATAATATTGATATTGATTACTGCTAGTATCAATTATAGTTATCAATTATAGTTGAGCCTGTGTCAATTGCTTGTACTGATAAAATAACATAAATCGTAATGTGAGCTTGAAGAAACCTCAACCGGCGGTGACTTGTGTATGGCACTGATGTTTTTAGCGATAATCCTCAAATCAGCAGAATAATTATTGTACAGTGATTTTGATATGCATCTAAGGCACAACTATTCACAGGCGATATACAAAGAGACATGAAATAGATTAAAATAGATTTTACGCTGATTCAAGATAACTGAGCTCATCACAGCGAACTTGAAATGCAAATTTTGGAAATAAAATATCATTTATGAAATGCCACTCGTTTAATAAAATACATAGGTTCGGAGAGCGACGCAAAACATTAACATTGGATTTTCTTGTTTTTAAAGGTGACATTCCTAACATTCTTCACGTTTCTGATTTCCGACCCCAACAACAATATCCTGACCGCCGAAAAGATATTTGTGTCGATGGCACTGTTTTTCACAATGCATTTGCCGTTAGGTTTATTGCCAATCATCGTGGTCTCCGTGATCGAGGTAGAGCCTCCCAAGTGCTTGCATCAAATAATACGTACGAGGCTATGGTTCTATTCACTCCACTCGACTCACTAACAATGCATATCCATACGATCCCAAAACAACGTGACGTGGTCACTTTGTGTCTGCAACCAGCGCTAGGTCGCTGCGACCATTCGGTTCATAGTGACCGGTTGTGGACGCAAGGTAGACTTACGGTCCAGCAAGCTTGCATGGGCATAACGTCCATATGCCGTCCCTAATTCCCGGAATGATGTCGTAGGTGTCGCTGATGTCGTTTGGATGCTTTGTATTGGTAAACGATACCGAAGTGCTGGACTCTAAGAGGGCTTTCGTAGCGTTGTCTCTTTTCAACATACTGCGTTTCCCACTGTCAATGCTGCCTAACGTTATATCGAATGTCGTCCAAGTAAGTTATACATAGATATATGTATATATGTAGTAGCTTTATTATGGAATGTATATAAATAAATTAATTGGCTGTAAATGTGCTTTGTGAATTGTCTTTGTCAATAAAATGTTTATTTTTTAAACAGTGCTATTGTGTGACAAGTAATTGATACTTTATATTTTCCCAAGATACAAGTAATTTACATATTATTGTGTATATAATTTATTATGTAACTTACTCTTGTATATACATAATTTGATAAAATTGTTTATACGTCTCCACGAGTATTGTATGAGTGAGACGTAGTAATTTTATTTACATGATTTATTTAATATAACAGCAGATCAACACATAATTCAGAACAAATTTCATATTAATATTCCAGTTTTGACATACTAATTTTTCCAATAACAAGCTACGTGTGACGTAGACGCTTTTAGTACGGCCGCACAGAGTTAAATTGTATGCCAACGATTACTGCGCCATAAAATATATCGATAGAGTTATATTTCGTTGTTAATTATCGATTGTAATTGAATCGCTTCACACATTTATCACATCTCATATAATGTATGCACACAAACCAAGGACAGTGAAATTGATGCAAAAGGGAAGATGCAATATTTTTATTTTTGCTTTCGTTTGAATGAATTTCATGTAGAATAGATCACGAGTAAGTATATTAAAAAAATAAAATACTATAATTTATTGCTAAAAATTGCGGTTCAAACTGACAGTTTAAATTTTCGCGCGCAATCGGCGCTACCCGCCCAGTGACGTCACACTGGTCATATTTGTTCGCCGGTGGCATTCATAAATGCGTAAGTTTGGACTTGCGGTATGGTTTTTTAATAAATACATCAATGTGACTATGAACTAATAAAAAAGGACAATATATCAACATCAGGTTCTTAGTCATAACAATGCCCATTGCACACCCACGTGGAGATAGATTTTAATCGTAATAATCTGTGCTATAGTATATTAAAAATAACCTTGCAATGGGCGGTCTTATCACTTTAAGCGATCTCTTCCAGACAACCGAATCCAGGATTATAATTAATTTGAATACGTATCGGACATAATTTAAAAGAGAACGGTGGTGCAATTATTAATACTATGTTACTAAATTAAAATTAAAACATTATATTTTACGCAAATAAAAAAAAAACAAAAATCAATAACAAATAAATAAATAAATAACGAATAACACATTCCTTTTCATGTTACTTTCAATTCGTAATTATTGTTAAAAATCACGTTGTAGCGGCCCTTCTTTTATGTTTATTTAACATTTTAGTCACAAAATATTGATAAATATTATATTTGCATCTTCCCTATTAAAGTGGTATATTAGTGGTGCTGTAATAGTTGTAGCAAGATGCTCACGTGTGGCGTGACCCGTTAATCCTTGTTCGGTTTCGGTGCTGTCACTAAACGCTTTGCAAGTTACAATAATGATTAAACGCGTCGCTTTATTAAATTGTAATCGATTATATTCATTTAATAGAGCGCCATGTCACAACTGTTTGTACGTTTTTAGACATCCGTCGGCATAAAGAGATTGAACAAGTTCATGAATTGTGATGAATTGGACGTGAGCTCCGTCGAACACGATCAGAAAGAGCGTAAGTACAGATTGTCATTGATGCGTCCGTTTGAATTAGTTCATTATTGATAGTTCACTGTACCCGACGATTGTATTTATTAGGAGTCATGCAGAAACATTAACAACGACAAATTTACGACGGCAATACGCGCTTTTATTAGTAGAGAACAAAATAAAAGTGTGTATCGTCATACATTTTACATCTTCTCGAGTCATTTATACAACAGTTTACGCGGATGTGTACATAGTTGATAGAACATATAAAGCAGAATTAAATTGTACAACTTACGCCAATTTATCGGATTTTGTTAAGTCATTCTGTAATCAGTAGTTACTAGATACTATGTGGGCTAAGTAATTTAAAATCTATACAACTATTATAAAGAGGAAAGATTTGTATTTTTGTATGTTTGTAATGAATAATCTCTAAAACTACTGGACCGATTTCAAAAATTCTTTCACCGTTAGTATGCTACACTATCCCTGAGTAACAAATGCTACTTTTCATCCGAGGAAAGTATATAGCGGGATTTTCATCTCAGAAAAACTATCACGCTTGCGGAGCCGCGAGCAAAAGCTGGCAAATAATAAGTGCTATTTACTATTGAAGGAGTTCTAGAATATTATGTCGATTTTGTTATAAAATTCGGAATTTTTCAGATATTACGTCTGTGAAAACCAACATTGGCGGTAATACATTGTGCTATAAGATATTTTTTTATAGAATAGGCCGCCAAATGTTTATGTGGGTCACTCGATGTTAAGTGATCTTCACCGTCCATAGACACCCATAATATCAGGGATAGGTAATTGTTTAAATGAACAACAAAAATGCATCATTGAAGGATTTAAGTCCGATAGCGGTTGTTGCTTTGTACTTTAAATAAGTGTCGCATAAATGCTAAATAACATGTTGCGATAAGGCAAGTTTGTTTATATTGTCTTTTAACAAATACGAGTTGATAACGATATTTATTTAGGGATATAATATATGTTTCACTACTAGCAAAAGTAATTACTACAATATCATCTGGTTCTATGGGAGGTCGTTGGCGGCAGTGATCACTTATTACCTGGCGCACCACTCTCCCGTTTGCATTAGAATTTCACAAAATAGGTTTATCAGTTTAATTCTTGCCACGATTTTTCTCAAGGGAATTGATTATCGAGAATTTAGACCAACACATAGATGAGTTTGCTTAGATACCATTTAACAAACTGCTAATTTAAACGCATGCGGATATTCTTGCCCGGTATATTGCTGCAACAACTTGCTAGTACGACTGCAATGCTGAGCTTTCGGGTTTGATCCCCGGGTCGGGCAGTGTGATATTGAGTTTTTCTACTCAGTATCAGCCCGTAGTCTGTAATTTGTGTCCGATATGGCGATAGGCTCGCCCCCTATCATGGGACGAAATATACACTGCGAAAAGTGGGTGCACTAGTTGCGCCTCTGCCTACCCCTTCGGGGAGAAAAGACGTGACTAAACTTGTGTCTACGATTTCAGCAAATCCGATAGTGATCGAGAACGGTCACTTCACGTGGGGCTCGCAGGACGCGGAGCCGGTGCTGCGGAACATCAACCTGCCCATCCCGCGCGGCTCGCTGGTGGCGGTGGTGGGAGCGGTGGGCTCCGGCAAGAGCTCGCTGCTCGCCGCGCTGCTCGGCGAGATGAACAAGATCTCCGGGCGGGTCAACACCAACGGTACGTTCACTTACCGCCGCGCCGTCTTCAATAACATCAATCACTTTTCGATCCATCGCGAAGATGCACCAATCAGAATAAAGCTTTTTTGACAATTTCAAATAACGTCTTTTGATTGGTTTATTTTCGGGATCAGATCGCAGACTAATATTGCTACTGGAAACTTCCTTTGCGTGGACTTATATAAATCACTTTCCGTAGTATTAAATAAGTACTTTTTCAGATATCCGATTTTAATTTAACAAAGCCTATATTCTTTTCCGAATTATATACGAAAACTCACTGTCCACCTGTGAAAACTACATGAAAATCCGTTCTGTAGTTTCGAAGTTGTGCGCTTCCAAACAAACAGAAAGACAGACAGACAGAAAGGGGTTCTAAAAGCCGCTGTATTTTGCTTTATTACTCTTCTTTAGTAACCCCCCTTTCACAAGCATCTCTTGATATTATTATCATAGTAGACTTCTGCTCGCGGCTCCGCCCGCGTGAATGAGTTTTTCCGGGATTAAAGTCTCGCTTTATATTTTCCCGGGATAAAAAAGTAGCCTATGTTACTCGCTGATATTGTAGATTTATATTGGTGAAAGAATTTTTCAAATCGGTGCAGTAGTTTCGGAGCCTATTCAATGCAAACAAACAAACAAATCATTCCTCTTTATAATATTGGTATAGAAGACAAATTTTTACGTTACCGAAACGGAGAGTTTCTCTGCATGTATGTTGAATTAATAGTTTGCTAATTGAATCGAGCATCAAGACCGCCCCCAAGCTATTTACATAATTCATGACCCGTATCCAATGGTCGTGTGACTGCGCGGCTGAATGTTACTTATTACCCTTGCTTAATTAAGGCGATCGTCATTGTCATTTACACAGATGGTTATAAAAATCAAACATAGCATCACGCCTTTTCCCTTTTCAAGTATAGGCAGATATGTTCTGTCATTTTGCTCGATATGTAAAGTCCAATGTTATACAGAGCCAATTGCTGAACACGATTCCAGTCTCGAGCCTGCTACTGAGCAAAAAATCTAATATGACTTTACCCAAGGAGCACACAATTTAATACTTTTTGAAAATAGGAAATACTATAATAATACGTGTTTATATTTCAAATGTAGGTAGTATAGCGTACGTGCCACAACAGGCCTGGATTCAGAACGCTACACTGCAAGACAACATTCTGTTCGGCAAGGCGCTGGACAGACACAAGTACAATAATGTGATAAATGTTTGCGCGCTGAAGCCAGACTTTGACGTGCTTCCCGGAGGAGACCAGACTGAGATCGGAGAAAAAGGTAATTTATACACATGCAAAACATTTATGGATTTCGATATTAATTATGACAACGAAATCGAAATAAAACTACTTTGGGATTTTATCGCAGTTTTTAACTTTGATTAATTATATACCTAGATATACACTGAACGTTTCAAACGCGTCGAAAAAAAATAGAGGCCAACAGTTGTCCACTAAATGAGTTCGAGTGAATTATTTTTTGTTGTTTTTCATGGATATAATTTTCTCCCCATTTTAATAGAAACCATGTAATAACTGGTATCATTATGCGCGCACATAAGGATACGCAGAATGATGCAGCGATAGCGTATGACAAAGCTGTCACGCATACTAGCTTAAGAAAAGTTGGCCTGTTTGTTTTTGTTTCATTGCAGCACGTCACTCTATCTGGGTTTATAATTTATCAAAGGTTTTTAATTTTACTCCCGATGTTTTGAAGACTGACCATGATGGTCACGGAGTCCGAAATATAGTTTTATGTCGATGTCTAACATTCGCGTAAACATAAATCGATATTATGACTTGACATTTGAAAATTAATATTATACGCGCGCCACCTTGATACATTAACATTTTTTATTTAATAATATCTTAAATGGAAAACTATTAATGATAGACTTACAATAATTAAAAACAAATATCACAGCCAACAGCTGCATAATCTCAAAGTCAACAGCTGTTTTTAAGAAAGACCTTAAAAACATTCTAAATAGTTAAAATAAAGCAAATACTAGTGTACTCAAAAAATCATAATTATTGTTGTTTACTTTCGTTTCGTATGTGAAACTGTTATTTTTCCTCTTTTTTATTTATAAGTAGTTACAACTAGATTCTACTACAGCATTATGTACTAAGCATGCTGTGCCTGCATGTAAAAGGTTATAAACTTAGAACAATCATATTTTTGTAAATAGAATTAAAGCATGTTATATTGTTTGTATCCATTTATGTAGACAAAAAAAAACACCATTGTTATCACAACGTAGACCACAAATTAATATTTTATCCTAATTGCATTATTAAATATGGTTTATATTATCGAAAAAACTTGCTGAAGTCGAGTTTCGCAAGCAATTTTTACCGTGTAAACAATCAGGGCAAGCTCAATATATTGCTACAAGAGGTTGCTAGTCTAAACTTAGCATTAAACCAATTAAAATACCGTCACATCGATATATTTACATTGACTGATTGATTGTATTGACATCTGATGATATTTGTTAGGTCCGTCTGGAAATCTTAAGGGAGGCCTATGTTCAGCAGTGGACTTCATGCGGCTGATGATGATGATGATGATGATGTTATTTGTCATAGGTATCAACTTGTCCGGCGGTCAGAAGCAGCGCGTGTCGCTGGCCCGCGCGGTGTACTACGACGCAGACAACTACTTCTTGGACGATCCGCTCAGTGCCGTCGATTCCCACGTCGGCAAACACATATTCGATGAGGTAAGTCATTATAATCATATCTTTCTTAGTATCTTTACATAATAGTGTAAGATAGTGTTTTTGAGTGTTTTTAAACTCCGAGGGGGATCGCAAAGTGTTACGCAGAGGTCGCGGCCGCAAGGCTAGTATTATTGTTAAAAAATATGAAAGGTTATAAGCATACTCACGCTTTTTATCCCCGAAGGGGTAGGCGGAGACGCAACTAGTGCATCCACTTTTCGCCGTGCGTATTCCGTCCCATGATGTAATAGGGGGCGAGCCTATCGCGATATCGGACACAAATTCCAGACTCCTAGCTGATACTGATTAGAAAAACCCAATATCACTGCCCGACCCGGGGATCGAACCCGAGACCTCAGCATTGCAGTCGTACCGCAATACAACTACACCACCGAGGCAGTAATTAGGTAAATTTAACAATGGTAATATAATGTTATAATTAACGTCATTACAGTTGACCTAAATCCAGACTCTGATACGAACTTGCGTTTAACTGATAGTCGTGTTGTTAACTATAATGACTAATAATGAGTCACGTCTGTTTGGCCGTACGCTATAGACAGGTCAACAAAATAGTTCTTTGTCCTACTGTCACACTACTACAGGCAATAAGTTAATGATATTAATATTACGCGGTCATTGATTACAAATAGACTCTGTAATCCATTATACAACTCAATTTATTCATACAAAAATAACCCGTCCAAGATAGCAACAGACTGTGAGAACCAAATGAAAATGGTCAATTTAAAGTAATTAAATAAAAACAGATTATTGGGCCTGCTATTCCGAATAATTCCGAGTAATATAAATTTCTATTACCTATTCTGTTATGTATATTCGTAATTATGTCCGACCGAGGGTTGATATCTGGCCGAGGCCAAAGCCGATCAATCGGATGTCTCAAACCTCTGGAGCTTTTTTAAATATCGCTCCAGAATTAAAAGTTATCCAGAGAAGGTTCCAATATGCATCTCAATTATATGAATAGACAAATAGACCTCGTCATATTAGGCGTTAACGATGTTATATTTTTTTTTATCTGCATATCTAGGTTAATATAAGCTATATAACATGTCTTATCTGCTCCACACAGGGAGCGATATGATGGTCTATGTTAATAACCCTAGCATATTTAATAGAGATTATTGTCGTTGTAGGTGATAGGTCCCAGTGGGTTACTGAAGAGCAAGACGCGCGTGTGGGTGACGCACAACGTGTCGTACCTGGCGCAGACGGACCTGGTGGTGGTGCTGCGCGACGGCGAGGTGTCGGAGGCGGGCTCCTACCAGCAGCTGCTTGAGAAGAAAGGGGCCTTCGCAGACTTCCTGCTGCACCACCTCAGCGATGCTGAGAGGACGTCGCCTGAGGGTAGGCTCATATTTAATATAACCGATCGAATGGCTGACTTATATGATATAAATGCTTTTTCGTTGTAAAATTTGGTAATCATACATATCAAAAAAGTTTCATTTTATTAAAATTAATTCCTCTATAATAAAATAAAAAAAACTCTATTGCTTTGTTAACCTGAAGATTTCAAATAAAAACTTTAATTTTGTGCCTTTTTCTGTATTCAAATTGAAAATCAGATGATTTACATACATAACTAGTTCTGTTCATCTACATAACTAGTTTTTTTTTTTGTTTTAACCTCAACTTTATATATTGAAGAATGGCTTAATGCATTTATAGATTCAAGACAATAGCCTTGATACAGATATTGAGACGAATGTTAAATAAAATATTATTTATTGTAATTGTTTCAGAGTTGGATGAGCTCAAACAAGATTTAGAAAACAAATTAGGCAGTGAATTCCAGAACAAGCTACAGAGAGCACGCTCCTTGTCGGAAAGTGCTTCCGAGTCTGATCAAACGGCTGCAGGTAAATTATAATCCATAATTTGTAATAAAACATGTTAATTCAATTGTGGCGAACAGCATAAACAATATTTTCAGGAAGTGAATGGGAACAAATCACAAACAATATTCATTCGTTCGAAAAGACACCAAAAATACAATTGAATGATTATCTAATATCTTACATTTAGTTTACATATTAGACAATAGATGACATTACAAGTTTCATTTGATGTACGATATTTAAATAAATTTTAACAATTTGTATATATAACATTAGTAATAAACAAGACAATTTAAGGCGCGCTGAATCGATTTTGATACTTAGTGTAAACTGTAAACTCGTTTTGAATCGTAAGAAAGAAATTGTTACGCGTGAGGAAAGACGCGAACAATAACGTGTATTGATAAATTGTAATGAATATTTGTGTTTATTAAAAGAATGTTGCATTCTCATTAAGTGTACGCGATGATACTGTCTTGTATGCATTTAAAGGTGATCGCGCCGGCAGCGTCAAGAGGAAGACCCCAGATGGGTTAACACAAAAGGAATTGAAGGAAAAGAATAAACTTATTGAAGCTGAAAAAACTGAAACTGGCAGTGTAAGTTTATTTAAGTTATTAAGTATTTTGTCTCACTGAAATAAAAATAACCATTTGTTTTATGATTAGTTGGGTTTAATATAAAATTACACAATAATTATGAATTTTCATCGGTTTTATAAAAAAGGGTAACTTTATATACCATTGTTTTTGTATGCAGGTAAAATGGAGTATATACAAACACTACCTGGTGAGCGTGGGCGTGATGGCGTCCGTGATCACGGTGGTCATGAACCTGATCCTGCAGGTGTTCCAGGTCGGCTCCAACTACTGGCTCGCCAAGTGGTCCAACGATAAAGATATGGTAACAATACATTATCATTGCTTCTTAAATACTCGTTGTTTGGACAAATGTTCCCAAAATGTTACGTATTGCATTGTGCAAAATCTATCCTATCAGGTAAAGTTTGGAAATGTGTAATTTAGAGAATAATATGTTGAATTTTATATTAGTTAAATACAATAAAATAATAAAATTTTTGATTTGTGTCTATCGTACGATATTATGCCGAACTGCTCAAATCATCGATTTACTAGGCATTGACCTGTCAACACCCGCGGCGGACACCGGCGTCCGGGTATAAAGGGCAACCACGTATATATCTATTTATAAGCGGGCGTTGACTGGTTAAACAGTATATTCGCGTTCCTCGATCTACTAGTATTCAGTACAGTTGACATGTTTAACTCAATGCAGGTAGTGAACGGTACAGTAGACACGAAGCTGAGAGACATGTACCTCGGCGTGTACGGCGGGCTCGGCGTCGGACAAGGTAAGCACACACACACACACACACACACACACACACACACACACACACACACACACACACACACACACACACGACGAACCGGCCACGCATCACGGGTAGTGTCCGACCGAAGCCAAAGACGGTTAATCGGCTATCATCACACCTTTTGCCGAAGCCGAAAAATTAAAAAACAAAACGAAATGTACATAATGGGCTTCAAGCTACAATGAATAAAATAAATGATTTTAAAACTTTAAAATTGAAGGTTTATATTGGACTTTAGTTTATCTAGAGATAATTAAAATTTCCTTGCAATTTGACAATAAGTAGTAAGTAGGAATAATACCGGCCACTATTGAGCGCGGGCCTCCTCTACTACTGAGAGCATTTAGGCCGATTTTGGCGTTTGCTAGGAACCTTCGGCCCATATTGGTTGAAGGCCGACGGGGGGTTTTTTTTTTGCCGTAGCCGAAGCTTCGGTCGGACACTAATCACGGTATTGGTATATATAACATTCATCTTCTGATTTCACAAGTTAATATTGTTATATTTATACATTTAGAAACATTGAGGTTGTACTTGAAGTCTACAAGCATGTTGCGATTAAATCTGGAGATAAATTTTTTTTGAGTCCATCGCTTTAAATAATTGTTTATCGAAATCTTGATTCCATTTTGGATATCCAAGCATCTGTAGCTCCAATCGTGTATTATTGTAATTAATAACAATGTTTTCTATATAATATTAACCTAATTTTATTAAATTAATGAATTTACGGTTTCATTATCTTAGGAGCTGTATCTGGAGTCCTCAAATTTTATCGCATGTCATTTTTAGCACACAATGTATCTAAATAATATAAACTTGCTGAAATCAGGAGAATCAATAATGTAAATACCTATATAGGTTTTATTATCTTGAATGTGTACTTTATTTATTTATATTTATTATAATACTAAGGAGAGTGGTTATTTTTATCGCCAATATTTTTGGGATATGCAATATAAGAAAATTAACAGAAACGTCACGAGATAATAATGAATACATTTTTTACATTTATTCAAGATATTTTTTAATATGTTGCATTTATTGCATTATAATTATTCTAAATCTATACATATTTATATATCTTTTTATAAAAATCTTGCATGATAAAGTTGTGAAGCCTGATAAAAAATACTGCATGACTCATAAAAACTTCTAACTAGAACCTACCATCAGTATCCAGTAGTATAAACGTGAAAGAGTCACCAAGTGGTTTATTAAAACCTGTTTTTGTGTTTCTCTAAGATTCATTTTCATTATTTCAAAGTTTTTCTGATTTTTGTTATAAATATATTATGTTTTCAACTTAATATGATATTAATTTGAAGACATGTCGGGAAAACGATCTTAAATTTTAGTGACTAGTGTGAGAAATTAATTTAATATTAGTCCTTTTAATTTTATTGTCTGGTTTTATTATAACTTAAATTAAAACGCGTGGAAGCGTGATTTTTATTACTGTTCTAGAATAATTGAGTAATGTAAAACCTCTTTCTCACATCGCGTACACTGAGGTCAACATTTGTAAAATTAAAACCCGTTCGTGATTACTACATAATATCAAATATTAAATTACCAAGTCTATAAAATAAAAAGGTTGCATGCCTATTACTATCGCATAATCTTTTAGTGCCAGTGTAATATACGGACTATAGTTCTGACAATCCTCTCTGGCCGGTATGACAATTTATTGACACTTCACAGAATACTATGTGTAGGGAAGAGAACAAAAAATCGGTTGCCCCAAATTACCGATTCTTAAGTGATATCGATTTCTTATTCAGAGAGCTTATAATTGATAGTGAAAAGGTACATTTTTCATTAAATTATACTTATATACATAATAAAACTTTCCCAACGCTACGCCCGTGAACTGAAGGATACAACATTGTAAAGGCGTGGCGTTGATTTAAATGTCAAGATTAAATTCTTTATTTCAGTAAATTTTTTTTTTATTCAAGGTTGGTACATAAATATTATACTCATTGTTATAATTTATGGAGAACATGGTAAATATTTGCAATCATATAGTTGAATTTTGTACTTTTTTGGGTAGACGTTCTCATAAAGTTATCACGTCGCGAAAAAATTTAATTGTCATACCGGCCAGATAGGATTGTCAAAACTATAACAATTTTTATTTATTATTAGTGACTTAAAAAATGGCAATTCGTTTTCGCGTGTGTCCTCTCATTTTGGGATAAATATATTTGGACATATATGTATATATTATTCTCGCCACAGTTAACGCTTAATTTAATATTCATTTAACGAATAAACGAGTTGCATGGTACCGCGTATTATGTTCGTCGGCTTTGGTCGTTGGGGTGTGGTGGGGTGTGGTGTGGTGGGGTGGGGTGCGGTGTGCGTGCCGTGTAGTAGCGTGTGGGCGGATCCGCAGTGGTGTCGGTGTCGGTGTCGTCGCTGGCGCTGTACCTGGGCACGCTGGCGGCGGCGCGGGTGCTGCACGCGGGTCTGCTGGGCGGCGTGCTGCGCGCTCCCTCCATCGGCTTCTTCGACTGCACGCCCGTCGGCCGCGTGCTCAACCGCTTCAGCAAGGACGTCGACGTGCTCGACAATGTGCTGCCGATGACGCTCAGGGGATGGACCTCCTGCTTCTTCTCGGTACGCAATGCTTACGGTCCGACTCGCTTGTGCCACTCCATGTGCGATATGCGTCGTGTACCGCGTCCAGAGCCGACACTCAGTACCGGCCACTACGATGTCGATGATGGCATTTGTGTTGAGATCAATACAGTTTTAGATTTTTATTTGCTATGTGGCTGTCTGATAAGTAATTGGTCATTTCACGGTCGATTTAATGTGGCTCATATGTTTCGCAAAACTTCATTGCCGTTGTGTTTGTGCAGAAGCCACGTGATTACTAAAACAAGGAATATTATCAAAGTATTACATTTCAAGTATTTTCAACAAGATTTACTATTGATGAAAATCTTTATACCATTTTTTTTTTACTGGCACATACATAAAAAAGAATTATGTTTCAGAATTTTGAACACTGGATGTAAGGCAACCATTTCTGAAAACAAAAGCGGATGATAGTGCTAGTGATTCCTGGCACGATGACACTGAAAATAAAATGGGGTCGAATTTTATATTTTTTTATAATTTTACTCGTAAATTCAAAAACGCGGGAGACAGCATGCTCCCCTCGTGCGAGATCGTTGACCCCGTACGTCAGCTGATTACTATTTGTGTTACATTGAGTTTCTTAATATATTTTGTTACGTTTAATAGTTTATCTATTTATGAATGGTGTTTTATAAAAGTGCAAAGTATAATAGGTAAAATTATTCGATCGCAATTTTTTGTGTTAGTGTCATCTTGTCAAGAATCTGCAGCACTATCACCTACCTTTGCTTTCGGGAGCGGTTCCCTTACTTATATACCCTTACC
Source organism: Sphinx pinastri (assembly GCA_947568825.1). NCBI lineage: Eukaryota > Metazoa > Arthropoda > Insecta > Lepidoptera > Sphingidae > Sphinx > Sphinx pinastri. The sequence continues at coordinate 7,717,911 of OX387620.1, forward strand.
CTTATGTTGACTATGAAAATTTTAAACAAACGGGATCAGTTTATAAATATAATTGGAAAATAACATATTATACGCCACAACTGCTGAACTGCTGCTGTATTTATTCTAATAGCATTATAAAATATTCTCCTGCGCCCACGCTTGTAACGTTTTAGTAAGTAGCGCTTTTACACAATTACTAGGATCAGGAGTCACGACTCAAACTACTTGCATGCGTTTCACCTAGAATAGCGTATTTAATATTCTTCATAGTTTCAACTAGCTGCCTATGCACTATTACCACTTCAATCAATAATCAAGCCTCTTAGCGACCGTCATCCAAACCACTAGAACCCACAATAGTTTTCGATTTAAACGTAGCCGTAAACGATGTATTCATTATTAATAATTCCTCGAGCGCCAGTCGGACTTGGCACCGAACACTACTAAAGAGAGTCGATGGACGTTGTTGCAGCGATAGCGTCGTTTTTCGCGGATTTAATGCCATACTTGGCGTGCTGGCGGGCAGCGAAGATCATCCACGCCAACTTGTTGGACAATGTGTTAAAGACTCCGTTGCAATTCTTCGAAGTGACGCCAATTGGCAGGATCCTCTCTAGATTCTCTAAAGACATAGACGTGGTGGACACTTCGCTCCCCTCGCAGGCGGTCGACGTGATATTTTGCACCTTCGAGGTAAACCCGCCACTGGACACAATTTTTGCGCCATTGGTTACGTTACGACTCTTCTCCATTTATTTCAATTTGCGATGGCGGTGTCATCCCATTATTTTTGTGCTTGTAACAACATTTTAAACATTATGGTTTCACGCAACATTTCATAGTCAATCATACACTTGCGTTCGCTGAATGCATACATAAATATGTTCATTCGGTTTCATTATATATATTTTGTGATTGCGTCTATTGTTTCTTCTTCAAATTTCTTTACTTTCACTAACGTTTTCTTTATTAAGTGGGATTCACAGAAATAAGTTTAAGTCTAAGTAATAACAGACAAAGAAGTTAAAAATTAACGTTTGTAAACTGATCCCAAAGAATTAAAAGTGTCTAATAAAGAGTAAAAACGTGCCAAGTATGTCCTGCATGTGCTGATGTAATACTATCTGTAGGTATTGGGAACTCTGTTCGTCATAAGTTTGTCGACTCCAATATTCTTGGCGGTCATCTTGCCGGTTGGAGTCGTATACTACGTGATCCAGCGATTCTATGTGGCGACATCGAGACAATTGAAACGATTGGAGTCTGTCTCTCGCTCACCAATATACTCACACTTCGGCGAGAGCATCACAGGCGCGTCGACCATACGCGCTTATGGAGTCACAGAAAGGTACGAAATCTTTAATATTTTGGACTCGCGCCACTAATATTGATTTGGACTGTTATAAAAAGGAATATATTTTGTTAGATTCGTAGAAGAGTCGGAGCATCGCGTGGACCACAACCAGTCGTGCTACTACCCGAGCTGTATCGCTAACCGGTGGCTGGCCGTGCGGCTCGAGATGATGGGCAACTTCATAATATTCTTCTCGGCTGTATTCGCAGTGCTCGGTAGGAAGACTGTGAGCCCGGGCCTCGTCGGCCTGTCTGTCAGTTATGCGCTACAGGTAAATGCAATCGACACGACGAAACTCGGCAAGCATCATCATCAATATATTTATTGGTAAGCGTGTATATAGGTGACTATGTTAAAAATATGTTGTTTTATAGATTACTCAAACATTAAACTGGCTCGTGAGGATGACGTCGGAAGTAGAAACAAATATCGTCGCCGTGGAGAGGATAAAAGAATACGCAGAGACAACACAAGTAAGTCATCGTACATTACATTCATGAGATCTTTAATTGTTGTTGTTTTTCTTAAACAAATCGGTCCATAGATTGATTTGTAACTTATACCGTATAGAATTAGAATATATGAACACATTTGTCTTATTTAGTAAATATTTTTCCAGTAAATGAATATTGTAAATGCCATTCGATACTAGCTATAGTAGGTTTTGCCGTTTGAAGTATAATGTGTGTGTGTGTGTGTGTGTGTCAGGAGGCCGCGTGGCAGACGGAGCAGGGCCCGGGCGCGTCGTGGCCGGAGACGGGCGCGCTGCAGCTGGAGCGGCTGACGCTGGGGTACCGCGCCGGCGAGCCCGCGCTGCGCGACCTCACGTGCGCCGTGGCGCCGCGCGACAAGCTCGGCATCGTCGGACGCACCGGCGCCGGCAAGTCCACGCTCACGCTCGGACTCTTCCGGTACGCTCCATTACCATTACCATTACCTACACTTCAATGTCCAAACCCTACATCGCCACTACTTTTTATTCTATCTTTAAGAATAACAACAATTGATTCATTTTACGAATCCAGAAAAATCTTTCCATTGTATTGAAAAGTTACAAATTATTTTAAAATATTTATTATATTCTTAATTCTTATTTGCAACTTTCATATATCCGATATATCAAACATGCTTAGTGAAAATTATCGCCCGAGATAAAATAACTATCGGTAATCACATAATTGTAGTGCTTATTGCAAATTCATTAACCCATGCCTCTTCAACCTGCAGGATAGTTGAGGCCATGGGTGGCAAGATCCTGATCGATGGCGTGGACATATCGACCATCGGGCTACACCAGCTCCGCTCGCGCATCACCATCATCCCGCAGGACCCTGTGCTGTTCTCCGGCACGCTGCGCATGAACCTCGACCCCTTCGAGGTCTACACCGATGAAGAGATCTGGCGATCCTTGGAACATGCTCATCTCAAGACCTTCGTGCAAGGTAATTATTAAAAATAATATTTTGTACATTGCTGTATTTACCTTTAAGGCTGGTTTTAGAATCACGCTGTCCATCGGCGCTACCAGCCCAGCGCGTAGTTTGTCAGCGCTGAGGGTCAGCGCGAGACGTTCCAGTATCGTGCTGATCGCCGCAGGGTACAGACGCACAAAAAATGCGGAGAGCATTGATCACTCGATTTGTATCCACATCACGATTCGATATGGCTGTACACGCTGACGGCGTACGCTCTGCTCGTCACTACAACGCTCACTGAAGGCAGAGGCGCGCGTGCGATGGTCTGCGCTGACCGCTCAGCGGCGCCGACGCGCACGGCTCGGCGCCGACGCTCGTCAGCGCTGAGGGGTCGGCTTTATTCTAAAACGCCTGTATAGCAACCATACATATTGGCCCGTCAGCATCGATGGTCAGCGTGACACTAAAACCTGACTAAGACAAAAGTAATTTGCCGACTTACCTTCGCTGGGTGTCTTAGAATTTTATCGTGGGTATGTAGTTAATAATTCCCACGAAAAATATTGTGTTTATTTGGCTAAGCCATCAAGCTGCCGAGGGCATCTTTCGGTGCACGAGGGTTCCTGGGCCCTACACCATAGTTATAAAAAGGTATATAATAATGTTGGGGACTTGACTCAATGTCTATCATCTCTTCGACTGGGACTGACTCAATGCAGGGTCGTAAGGCCGATGAACTCCACATAATAGTCGTGTTGCTCCTGAGACTGGGCGGTAGTGGTAATATCACATTCTCTGCGATAGGTTGAGATAGTTTAAAACTGAAGAGTATGTTATGTGTGTGTTTAGGTCTACAGGCGGGTCTACGGCACGAGGTCGCAGAGGGCGGCGAGAACTTGTCGGTGGGACAGCGGCAGCTCGTGTGTCTCGCGCGGGCGCTGCTGCGCAAGACGCCGCTCCTCGTCCTCGACGAGGCCACCGCCGCCGTCGACCTGGAGACCGACGAGCTCATACAGGTACTGCACTCACTCTCACTCCACTAGGCGCCGCTCCTCGTCCTCGACGAGGCCACCGCCGCCGTCGACCTGGAGACCGACGAGCTCATACAGGTACTGCACTCACTCTCACTCCACTAGGCGCCGCTCCTCGTCCTCGACGAGGCCACCGCCGCCGTCGACCTGGAGACCGACGAGCTCATACAGGTACTGCACTCACTCTCACTCCACTAGGCGCCGCTCCTCGTCCTCGACGAGGCCACCGCCGCCGTCGACCTGGAGACCGACGAGCTCATACAGGTACTGCACTCACTCTCACTCCACTAGGCGCCGCTCCTCGTCCTCGACGAGGCCACCGCCGCCGTCGACCTGGAGACCGACGAGCTCATACAGGTACTGCACTCACTCTCACTCCACTAGGCGCCGCTCCTCGTCCTCGACGAGGCCACCGCCGCCGTCGACCTGGAGACCGACGAGCTCATAAGGGTACTGCACTCACTCTCACTCCATTAGGTGCCACTCGCACCGCTCCTCGAGTGAGCACAAGACCCTGAAAGATTAGATATTAAGTTACATAAAGAATATCACTAGTGTGAACCCACAACGCAGTGTATAACCTTCGCTGATACGCTGTTTTTTATTACGTTCGTAGAAAACCATCCGCTCTGAGTTCGCGTCGTGCACGGTGCTGACAATCGCTCACCGTCTCAACACCATCATGGACTCGACGAAGGTGATGGTGCTGGACCGCGGACAGCTCGTAGAGTACGCGCCGCCCGAACAACTTCTCCAGGACAAGAACTCCATCTTCTACAGTATGGCTAAAGATGCGGGACTTGTCAACTGACATCCTACAGACGTATCATTAATGCTATAAGTGCTAATAAATTGGTAGCACGCATATTAAGAATTTTTGTATACTTTATAGAATAAATAAATACACCCGGCCGTCACACATTGAGCCCTGGCCCTAAAATATACAAGTGTTATAAGACGCTAAGGACAGGTCCCGCAATACCTGAACTTGAAACAAATATTAGGGTTCACGAAAAAATCTCCGTATGTGACCCCCGGACTCTTCAGGCCAGGCTTCCGTGCCTATGATCGATCACGCATAGGAAATGCCGTTAATGCAGGTGTCAACTCAATTAGTAATACTCTGGATCACTCACGACATTCGGCAGCTCAATTTGAATTTATAAACTACACAGGTCACCACTTTATTTACATACAAACTTATGCTCGTTTTCATTCACGACTATATATATACCTTTAAATTAATGCATTTATATCAAGGCATGCCGTACACATATTTTGTACACATGTTCGATTCAGTATTATTTCTGAAGACTATAATTTTTACTCTATGCGCATCTAACCTGCATCGGTGATGAATTTTGTACACCACTTCATTTATGCTCTGGCAACAAGCTACGCGTGTCAAGATGTGTTAAAGACTAGCTTACATGCCCTAAATACATTCAACCTGAAACTAAGATTGCTATCTTCGCGACTGTGCCAAATACCACAAACCATTGTAACACATGCCAATTTGAAAATGCATATGCCACAACTTTCGTTTCACCATCTGATCTTAACGAGGCTATTTTTAATTTTAAAGTAAGGTTTATTGATAACCATATTTGTGTCATACTCACGAATACGACAATCCATGGATAACTTACCACCATATAAATAAAAATGTTGTTATAGAACACTATTAAATTGCATGTTATAAATAGCAAAGTAAAATGCAAAGTGTAAACATCTTAGCCACGCTTGCCTGATGTTTAAAATGAAGATCAGTCATTCATTTTGGTTGCACTTAATATCGATTGTTAAGACTTGCAGTTGGTGAAACGTTTTTCGTGCTACAAAACTTTTAAGTGTACGGATTAAAGTTATGGTTCTCTTATAACAAAATATCCAGTGAAAACGAGCATTACTTAGGTAATAATCTATACTTGTGATCATCTCGAATTTAAAAAATCTCGAATTTAAAAAAATCTCGATTTTGAGACCCAAGTGTGTCTAAATAATTTAACATCAAGTTGAAACTTAATGCAATTGTAGGTACCTTTATTTATCAAATGTATGTAATTAAAGTGGTTAACCCATAGATTTATTTTTAAGTAAATATAAAGTAGCATTAATTTCTGTTGCGTTCGAAATACTTAAACATCACTATTGCATCCACATTGTACTTAGTATTTATTGTAAAGACATTAGTGTCAACAAAATACTAAACATTTAATTTTTAAGATATAATGAATTTATTCTTAAGTATGTTTCTACTTTCTATTAAATACCAATGGAACCAGTTATTAACTTAATAAATGTACTTAATGATATTTTATCAATATCATACATTTCAAGGATACCTCAAATTTCTACTTTAATAATTCGTGTGGTGGAGGAAAATATGGACAGCTCTTAAGTTTTCACTTTACTATGTAGATGTACTTATTTGTCGAAAGCTGTTGTTTCGTTGTAGAAATACTCAACGCCATTCCACTAGCAGATTTAAATGTTAGTGGCCAATGACCACATCACATTACGTAGAACAGTAGAATAATGTAATATACCGTGACTGAAGTTCAATATTTGCAGATAAATTAGAGGTCGTCCATTACTCACGTGAGACACGAAAGGGGGGGGATGGGTCGGCAAAAATCCCGAAATATCATCAGGGGCGGGAGGGGTTGTAGTGATATATCACGGTATTTATTTTTTCGCGCGCGATTCAAATAAGATTACGTATACTTTAGTCAGTATTTGAAGATAATACACTAACATATTTAAAATACTTTGTACTAAAATATACACGGGATCTATGGTAGGGGAGGGGGTTATCTAAAACCTCACTACATATCTCGGGGGGGTTACAAAACTTGCTAAAAACCATCACGTGGAACGTGACACATCATTAATGAACGACCTCTTACAGGCATTTATATTTAAGACATCACCTTTGCTTTAGTAAGAGGGTATAATGATAATAACTAATAACACATGCATTTAATGTTCCGTTTTTATCGTATATTATTTGTTGGTTGTTGATATAACTGTTAAAGTTACCATAAGCAGACACTGCCGCTCATGTGTTTAACATATTTGATAAATTTTTAGACTGTAGTTCATTAGTAATATAAACATAGTTGTATTTAATTGTAGATATTGACAATGCTAAATTTGAGATTTTATAAAATAATTTATACTAATATTTTTTAAAACACGATATTATGTAACATTTTTCTTGTTGATTACTACAATTATATTTGAATTTGTTTAATCGCATTTAAGAGATACACAAATATTTTATTTTCAATGACAAACCAGGTTTTTTCATAGCATTTTCGTGAGTTGAACAAGATTCTGTGGTATATATTATTATGGTGTCCGTATAGTGTTGTGTACATAACTACCATTGCAATGTACAGTGTGTATAAAGTTGTCCCCTTAGGTTGTCCCTATCAATTTTCCAATAAATAGAATGTAAGTAGGTAGTTTTACATATGTGCCTATTAAATTATTTAAGATATTCTGTTTCTTAATCAGTATGAGTTAGAATTTAAATTTTTATTAAAAAGTTAACCGAGTCTGTAACGAGTTTAGGATTAAGCCTGTAATTGATGATTAACCTTGTTATGAACAATACAATAATTATCTTAATATTTAAAGTTGTCAATAGTAGTTACGAACATATTTTACTTATTGTTTAAGTACTTATTTTTTGTTACTTGCCTTTATTTATCTAAGTAAAATACACTTTTTAAATACTATCTTTTATTGATGCCTTGTATGCAAAGATGTATGTAAGGTTACATAGAGCGGACATTGGGAAAATTTACATACAAAATTTTTGAGCCTGTTCGTCAGTAACTCAATTTACAGTGAAATAGCAAAACACCTATGTAAAACTCATTAGAACACACTTTGACATGATCATAATTAGCATGTTTCCTTCCAAAATATTGCTTACTTTACAAAACTTGCCCATACCGAGACGTCTTGTCAAATGGATGTGTAAGACAGCGGCTTATTACCAATTGGTAATAACTTTTGGACGAAAAATTTGGGCCTGATGCCTGGTCTGAAACTAACTATACTGTTGAATGTCTTTGTTTGTATGCCATTCAATTACTATAGAAATTTACCCAGTACTTGCAAGTTGCAGTACAGAATTATAATATGAAGGGGCCCTTTTGGGGCCCTCATTCTATTTTTTTGGTCAACATGATTATTCTGAGATATCTTCACTTGGTTTTTGGGGGATTTCATAAGTCATCTGGCAACCGTCATTTGACATTAGCATATTTTTTTATTTTTTTTTTATAATGGCATTTGTGTTCACATTTTGCCAATGTCAAGTTTGGTTTGTATATTTTATTATCTGTAGTATGTCGAAGTAAAGCAGTGGCTATCTTACCATGACTTTATCGAGGAGGTTTGGCGGCAACAAAAAAAAACACTTGATTAGCACAATTATTTCAATTCACTTCATTTGAGCTCTTTAATAGAACTATATTGGATAATATACCACCATAATTATGCAATATAACACTAAATATCACCAAAATAATGAATTAAAACAAGAGCACCTCATGACACTTCCAAGTTCCCGCCAAAAACTCGACATTAGCATATGTTATGTTATATATATTGTGCCAAGTATCAAGTGTCAACTGGAGAGTTTTGGCGGGAACTTGGAAGTGTCATGAGGTGCTCTTATTTTAATTCATTATTTTGGTGATACTTAGTGTAATGAACACAAGTGCCATAAAAAAAAAAAGTTTCAACTGTCACTTGGTCACAGAATAAATAACTTCAAGAGTGTAAATTACACTCATATACTGATCCTTTTTTTTTAAATAGGGCAAAAGCATGGAAGAGACAGAGACAAATATTATGTTGTTAAGGACGGTTTGCGTACACTATACAAACATCAAATTGGCTACCTTTGGCTACCTTTACGATGCCGAATTAAAAAGCGAACGAATGTCAAATGTTACAATTTACCAACGCGCCCACACAATTAGGTTACATTATACTTCCTTGCGGGCTTGTCAAATTTGTTTGCCTATTTTGTAATTTCTTTATGAATTAATTTAATAATTTCGAGTTGCTATTGTGAGTGAGTTAAAGCCCAGCAAACAAACTATGTCCTGCGCTATTGTAGGATGCAAATCCCATTCTTCCCGAAAAGAAAATCAAGATGAAACCATCAGCTTCCATCGGTGAGTAGACAACAAACCAATAATATTTGCCAAAAACCTATACAGAAGTGCAAAAAGCCTAAGTAATTATACTTATTATTATGCTGTAGTCATATTATAATCGGCTGTGGGCCATTCGATTCAGTAATTTTTCAGTATTTTTCATTATTACCAATTTTCATAGTAATTTTCAATGGTGTTGTGCTGCATATTTTATCGATAACTTAAACGTTAGTATTATGTAGTATACTGTTTTGCATAAAATGGCTTGTACTTTCAAAATATGGTATTGTAGTGGTAAAAGGCACTCAGTTAACGTGCGCGAGGGCTTAAGTCGAGAATACTAGTATATATTTTCATAGTGTGTTTCATACAATATGTTATATTGCAGATTCCCCACAGATGATACCGTGAGGCAAAAATGGATCGGTGCTCTTGCTCGTACTAATTGGCAATGGAAAAAACAGCACCGTGTTTGCTCGAAACACTTCAACTATGAATGTTTTACTAACACGGATCATAAATAGCGTAGACTAAAATCGAATGCTGTCCCCTCATTACATCTTCGTTCAGAGATGGTAAGATTATAATACATTGCATGCGTGCAACAAGAAGAACACATGAAATTAATGCACATCTATTACACTTGTATGATAGCAAATCGCATTATAATGCAAGATGTAAATTTTCTCTGAATCACTGTTAGTATATTTTTGCAACGCTACGGTCTCATTTACGGAGACGCGTGGCGTCGTGCGTGGCGTTGGGCGGGGCGGCACGCACTAAATTCAAACATATGGCGGTGTATGAGTGTGATTACGGAGAAACGATTTTACACGCGTTTCCGCAATATTTGCGGCGGAGCCCGCGGATGGCAAGGACGCGTTGCACACCGCGGGAGCCGCGGCGGCCACCGCCACTCTCCAAGCCCCGCATCTTTATAAACAACATCGTACATTGCCATATGTTTGTGTTTACGCGTGCGATGACGCGGGACGCTGCACGCGCCGCCTCTCTATAAACGATAATTATCGCCCGACGCGCCGCGAGACTCCACGCAACACGCGCCGCGTGATGCTAGGCGTCTTCGAAAACGAAGCCTAAGAGTACAGAAGATTAAGTTGGTAATTAGTTTTCTTGTATCTGTGTCCCATGCTGATAGATGTTAGTGAGTGAGTTGTAATGTTTAATTTTGTTTCAGAATATTGTTCCGACGACATCCACTAGCCTCGACGCTGTACCGACATTCAGTTCAGTTAGTTTGCTATCAGTTCAAAAACAAATTGATTTAACACATCGGGTATCTAAATTAGAAAAAGATAATAAACGGCTTAAGAAAGTTGCAAGGCAACGATTGTTAAAGGTAAATTCTTTACGAAAAAAACTAAACGTTTAATGAAAAAAAATACAATTCAGTATTTGTTTACTTTTGTTTAGAGCAGTTCATTTATATACCTACTCGCAAAGGTAATAAATTTTAAATTCCAACACGAGTGCATAACTGTCTCAGGAATCATGTAATAATTTAATCTGAAATTTTTCAAGACATCATTATTAATCTAAGTTCAAGATATACCCCTAATAAGTATTAGGTATCTAAGTAGATATAGTAAGCAAAAAGGGCTGACCAGTCCAGACAAGCAGCACCCGTTTATGAGTATGACGCATGTACCAGTCATCGGCCTCCTCCACCATATTACAGGGAAGTGGCCGACCCAGCACACGCCGCCGCCGCAGGCACAGACAGTTAAAAAGTATGTCATACTCAAGCCGTTCACAGATTGGAAACAAAAACTTTATTGAAACGAAAGACATGATTCCAGAGAAAATCACATGAAAATATTTATTCCCAGGCTTTTTTATCCTCTATATATTCTGAAATCTTGTAATAAGCTTTATTACATAACTTTCGCTTAATAGTTGTTTGGAATTTACCAATGTTTAAACACTTAATTTCAGTGGGAACTTTATTATAAAAATGTATACAGTAACCCTTAAAAGATTTGCTGATTTTTTGGAGCCTTGTTTTGTGATTAACTAGATTATTTTTGATACTAGTATTTAAGCCATGGATATCGCAAACATTCGGAAGTTTTCTATAGTCTTATGTACGTACATTAAATTTGCGAATATAAATTGTGATGCTACCGTCATTATATTTGTTTCATTGATTTTTTCTCTTAGGGAACATCTAGAGCTTAGGGAGTAGATAGATCTTATAGCTCGCTTTTGAAGAACAAATGTAGTATTAATGTCAGCAGCACCACCCTACAGGAAAAATTCCAAAACTCACCAAACTATGAAATTAAGCAAAATAGACCAATCTCGCTGTTAAATATTATATAATATATTAAGTTTAAATTTGGAGCCTTATAAATATTTTAATCATATTTCATAATATAGTTCAAAACTGGTTGTCTAAAGAACAGTCACATTCTTTATTTTATGATTGGTCTATGGGTCGAACTCTATTTCATTTTCTGTATCTATGATTTTTGTCTGTCTGCCATATTGTACGGTCACGTTGTAACTTGTATTTTCAATATCAATACATACTTAATTTAATCACGCTTTGCTTTAGTGTTTTACAACATTTAATAAACCCAATAGGTTATGGGCCCAGTAGCCTAGTAACAAAAATTAAAATTACGAAGACGAAAAATAAACATAACCTAGGCGACACGTGGTGTAAAATCAAAAATGAGTTCAAGTAATCCGTTGGCGTTAATAGAGAAACTCACTGGTCGTGAAAATTACTCGACATGGAGATTTGCGCTCAAAACTTACCTCGAACATGAAGATTTATGGAATTGTATTGAAAATGCGGATGGCTCGACTGTGGATCCCAAAAGTGATGTAAAGGCGAAATCAAAAATTATACTTCTAGTGGACTCGGTCAATTACGTTCACATTCAAGAGGCCAAAACAGCCAAAGAAGTATGGCATAATTTGGCAAACGCCTTTGACGATTCAGGGTTAACACGCCGTGTGGGCTTACTACGTGATCTCTGTACAACGACTCTTGTTGGATGTCAAAATGTTGAAGAATATGTTAGCAAGATAGTAACAACAGCTCACAAATTACGAAACATAGGGTTTAAAGTAGACGACGAATGGCTGGGAACGTTGCTACTCTCCGGTCTACCCGATACATACAAACCTATGATTATGGCCATTGAAAGTTCAGGCATGCAAATAAGTGCTGACTCCGTTAAGGCCAAGATCCTACAAGATGTCAAATTGAGTAACAGTGACTCATCAGCTTTTGCAGTAAATTATAAGAACAAAAGTTTCAAGAAACAATTTCAGAAGGGACCACGCTGTTATACCTGTAACAGATATGGACACATAAGTACACAGTGTAAGCTTAAATCAAAGAAGAGGAACAAAGTTGAAAGTCAAGAAAGCTCAAGCTATGCCGCTGCATTCATAGCTTCAATGAGTAACAGTGATGCCTGGTATGTTGACTCCGGTGCCTCTACACACATGACCAAACACAGTATATTATCACAAGAAACAACCCCACTTATAAATTCTATTAAGGTGGCAAATGACAAATGCTTAGCAGTTAAAAGCTCCGGTCAACTAGTTTTAGATATGTGTGATGATAAAGGTCAGTGTAAGAAAATATTATTGCATAATGTCCTGTATGTGCCAGAATTAGCTACTAATCTGCTATCTGTCAGTCAGATAATAAAAAACGGTGGTCTAGTTAAATTTAACAGTAAGGGGTGCACAATAATGAACAAAAACAGGGAAATAGTTGGAACTGCCAGTTTAATCAACAATATGTATAGGCTAAACACATATAATCACCAAGCATACATATCTGATGTTGATCAGCAAGACATATTTTTATGGCACCAAAGAATGGGCCATTTGAATTTTCCAGATCTTGAGAAGATAGTAGAAAACACAGAAGGTGTACAATTATCTCAGAAAGGAAATAAACTATTATGTTTAACATGCTTAGAAGGAAAACAAACACGGTTACCTCTGAAATACAATGGATCAAAAGCATCAAAATTACTAGAGCTGGTTCACTCGGACATCTGTGGTCCAATGGAGACCATGTCAATAGGAGGAGCCAAGTATTTCATTACTTTCATCGATGACTACTCAAAGAAGGTATTTGTTTATTTTCTTAACAAAAAATCAGAAGCATTAGAGAAATTTAAAGAGTTCAAAGTTCAAGTGGAAAAGCAATTAGAATGCAATATCAAATGCCTGCGATCTGACAATGGTCTTGAATATGTCAATCATAATTTTTCTGAATATTTAAAAGGAGCCGGTATAATCCACCAGACTACAATACCATATACGCCTGAACAAAATGGTGTGGCCGAACGCATGAATAGGACTCTAGTGGAAAAAGCAAAATGTTTATTAATAAATGCCAATCTTCAAAAATCATACTGGGCTGAGGCTGTACATACATCTGCTTACCTCATCAATAGAACTCCTACTTGTTCATTAGCATATAAAACTCCAGAAGAAATATGGTCCGGGCGGAAACCAAATATAAGTCATTTAAGAATATTTGGGTGTGAAGCTATGATACATCTTCCAAAAGAAAAGCGAAGGAAATGGGACCCCAAAGCACAGAAAGCTAAATTTATTGGATACTGTGAGAATTCCAAGGGATATAGATTCATAATCCCGCCATATGGGACTGTGATAAAAAGCAGAGACGCAGTTTTCATTGAATCAACTGTCAAAAGAAAATATGCTCCGGTGGATCTGACTGAGCATGTGTCTAATCCATCATCTGACACAAAGGAGAACAGCTCATCCGAGAACTCCAGTGACATATCAGACTCCACAAATAGTATTGCTGAATACTACTCTGATCTCAATAACTCTTCTGACAGTGAATACAAGCCACATGTGCCTGTTAAATCACAGCCACATTCTAATATAACACTGAGACCTAGAAATAAATTGACAGTTTCTAAAGAGAAAAATGTATATGAGAAAAATCATCTCTGTTATAGTGCTAATACTGAACATCAGGTTTCACTCAACTATAATGAAGCAGTCAATTCAACTGAATCTAAAAACTGGCAAATGTCCATGGAGAAGGAATTAAAATCTCATCAAGATAATGGAACATGGACATTGGTTCAAAAGCCTCAGGATGCTAAGATTATTGGATGCAAATGGGTGTTCCGCATCAAGGATGAACCAGCCGGGCTTCGTTATAAATCGAGACTGTGTGCAAAGGGATATGCTCAAATAGAAGGCATTGACTATGATGAGACTTTCTCGCCGACAGTGAGGTATGATTCTATAAGAATATTATTATCTATTGCAGCTCAGCATAACTTAGAAATTATCCAGTTTGACATAACTACTGCTTTCCTTTATGGTGAACTGAAAGAAAATATATTTATGTCACCACCAGAGGGGCTGGACTGCAACCCGAATATGGTATGTAAACTTATAAAATCTATATATGGCTTGAAACAAGCACCAAGATGCTGGAATACAAAATTTAATACAGTCCTAGATAAATTTCACTTTGTTAAAAGCAATGCAGATCAGTGTGTTTATATTGGAAAAATCAATGATTTTCAATGTTATCTTTGCCTGTATGTGGATGATGTTTTACTGATATGTGAAGACAAAACTACTTTGATTACAATAATAAATCATCTTCAAAAGAATTTTGAATTAAAAGTACTTCCACTTACTAATTTTGTGGGAATGCAAATTGATAAATTTGAAGACTGTATTTTTATACATCAAACCAAATATATTGAACAACTATTAACAAAATTTAATATGCAGTGTGCAAATCCCAACAGCGTTCCTGCAGACCCTTATAAAAGGCTTTTAAAGGCTGAAGGTAAGCCTGAGAAAAGTTACCCGTATAGAGAAGCAGTGGGATCTCTCATTCATGCAGCAATTGTAAGTAGACCGGATATAATATTTGCTACAAGTCAAGTCAGTCGATTCTTACATTGTTATGATGACTCCCACTGGAATGCTGTCAAAAAGATATTTAAGTATTTAAAAGAAACTAAAGATTATGGCTTATGTTACTCATCTAAAACAGAAACCACAGATTTAATTGGATATAGTGATGCAGATTTTGCCAATGACATTGAGACAAGGAAATCTGTAACTGGCTATGTGTTCCTTAAAAATGGAGCAGCAATCACTTGGTCATCTCAGCGTCAGCAAACTGTAGCCTTGTCAACAACTGAGGCAGAATTTATGGCTGCTTGTGCAGCAACAAAAGAAGCAATTTGGTTAAAACAGTTACTATGTGACGTTAGTGAATATAAACAGAACTCTGTATGCATAAATGTTGACAATCAAAGTGCAATAAGTGTTGTGAAGAACAGTGACTTTCATAAGCGATGTAAGCACATTGATATCAAGTATAATTTCATTAAAGAAAAGTATTTAGAAAAGGTTATTAATTTAAAATATGTTCACACAAACAATCAATGTGCTGACATGTTTACAAAGGCACTAAGTAAGGATAAATTTGTGTTAATGAGACAAAAAATTGGTATGTACAAGTATAAAGGTGGTTAATTTTTTTTTATGTAATGTTTTAAAGTGGAATAATAATACTCTTGTTATCTTGTTAAATTATTATTTAAAGAAGGCTCAAATTTGATGGGAGTGTTAAATATTATATAATATATTAAGTTTAAATTTGGAGCCTTATAAATATTTTAATCATATTTCATAATATAGTTCAAAACTGGTTGTCTAAAGAACAGTCACATTCTTTATTTTATGATTGGTCTATGGGTCGAACTCTATTTCATTTTCTGTATCTATGATTTTTGTCTGTCTGCCATATTGTACGGTCACGTTGTAACTTGTATTTTCAATATCAATACATACTTAATTTAATCACGCTTTGCTTTAGTGTTTTACAACATTTAATAAACCCAATATCAATGTAAGTTAATTGGCGTACTGCTCACTGCAAAAACTGCGGCGCTCAGCTTTTCTAGCTAGTACAGATATATGAGGACCCCACTGACGTGTAGAGTCCAATTTGATACCTGAGAATTTGGTTGTATCCACAAGGCTCAACTCGTCACTATTTATGAAAATATTAGCGTTAACTTTTTTGATGTTAGGTGTGACGAATTTTATACATTTTGTTTTTTTACTATTTAATTATAAAAATTGTTAACGCTGAACCAATGCACTATTTTTGAGAGAGTATTGCTTACATCGTCAAGAATTGCTTGATGTCGACTTATTTTAAATAATGAGGAAGTATCATCAGCAAACAACACTACTTCACAATTATCCCTCATGAAATAAGGTGTCATTTATATAAATTAGAAAAAGGAAAGGTCCAAGAATTGAGCCTTGTGGAACTCCCATTGTAACTATAGAACCAGGCACCCCCCGAGGCAATTCTTGTGCGCTGGGTCTTCACACCCAATGCACGCCCATGCGCGGGGGGCCATTACTCGCGGGCCGAGGCACACAGTCAATGTGTATACCTCTTGGTTGTTAATCACATTGAGGCCTAAAAGGGCCCGCGAACATTTCCTGGCACCCTCTCTTTCCGCCCATCCTGGGAACCTTCCTCCCTTCCCCCACCTTCCCTTCCATATTCCTCTCCCACGTCCCCCTCAGGCCCCTGCAGTCGTTAAGCCGGGGGACTCCAGTATCCCATTCGCAGGTTTCCCCCGGTGTTGACTGCAGGATCGCCTACAAAAAAAAAAAAAGAAAAAAAAACTATAGAACGCTATATTTGGAGAAATCCGGTATGCCCCAAGTTTCTTATAAAGTAACAGCCTCTTAACGAGAGCTTGTATGCACCCAGACCTCATTTGGTATTTTAATACCAAATTAAGGATTTCATATCTTTTATTTTTTTTATCCCTTTATATAAAATAGCAATTTGTATAGATAGGTATTTGCAGTTGATAAATCGAAAAGTGTTGATTTTAGCACGTCTGTAAATTTACCATAGCCCATAAACAAACAGTATCTATCGATATCGATAAACTGTCACAAGGGGTCACAGCACAACTAAATTTCTTGATGTCTATGAGAGTGTACGCTCAAATGTCATAGCATTACTTCTATGAAATTATTTATTCTGTGCACTTGGTGTCGTAAATGTCAACAGTCAAATATCAGTTTTGTACACAATACACAGTTTGTTTAATATTAATTTTACTTGACTATTCATAGTTTTTCATATGGTATATACATAAAAAAGGAAAACTTAAAATGGACACAATATTCAAAATTGAATCGTATTCTGATTTTGAACAAGTAAGTTGTACTAGGTGCCTCCTAAGTGGTAGTAAAACTACAGATACTTACCTATTTAATATTAATGGGCCAAAGTATCTCCTTGCGATATATTATAGTATTTCGTACAGTTTTGTGATTCTCATAGACATAATAGATACGTCTGTAGCCTGACATGCAAGATATTACAATGTACAAACCAACCAACACTATTCTGATCGTGTTCTGTTTAGCTCTTGTCTGTTGTAACCTATCCAGGAAAACTTTTTATATAATTTGCCCATGGGTCTATTGGGCATTCTTATGTCTTGCAGACCATCCTCATGTCATGCCGTTTTTAGAAATCATGAATGTCATCATGAAAAGAAATTCTTATTGGCTAAGAAACTTTGGCTTCAACATTAAACCTTTTTATGATTGCGGTTTAGATGAATGGGCGCATAGTTATAGCGTGATTCTGGTCACTTGATAAAGGTCGCAGGAACATGCTGGATGCAGGCCGCTTTGGACAGGTCCGTCTGGAAATCTTTGGGGGAGGCCTATGTTCAGCAGTGGACGTCATGTGGATGATGATGATATCTGCTTGTATTCAGACTTACAAATCTCAATGCATTGTATATCGCCAGGGCCAGATTAAGAATGTTGGGGCCCCTAGGCGGCATTGCCCCCTTGAGGGCCCTTTTACCTCTCCTGAGTCCTGACTTCCTAAAAATTTTTTTTACCACAACCTAATTAAACAGCAAAAAAAAGTTTTTTTTAATCTTCATGCTCCAAAATGTATTAAAATATAATGTAAAAGATAATCAAGGCAATAATATTGTCATCGGGTAACGGATTTATAAAATACGAATTGTTAAATATATAAGGTACTTACATATGAAATTGGCATTAAGTATGGGAGGAATACGCATACTCACGCCTTTTATCCCCGAAGGGGTAGGCAGAGGCGCAACTAATGCAACCACTTTTCGCCATTTTTATTCCGTCCCATGATGTGATAGGGGGCGAGCCTATCGCCATATCGGGCCCAAATTCCAGACTCGGGGCTGATACTGAATAGAAAAACCCAATATCACTTTGCCCGACCTGGGGATCGAACCCGAGACCTCAGCATTGCAGTCGTACCGTAATACAACTACGCCACCGAGGGAGGAATACAAAGTTGATTTTTAGTAAAATATAATTAATTCATCAAAGTATGCACCATTGTTATGTATGCACTTTTGCCATCTCATAGGGAGTTGATTGATCCCTTTATTAAAAAAACCATGGGGACAAGAATCAATAAACTCTCTGAAGGTGGTTTGGACTGCCACATTGGAGTTGAATTTTTCTCCTAAAAAATTATCCAAATTACGGAATGAATCTGTTGTTGTAAGGTCCGAGGAGTAGGATGGATACGGTAGATGTCGCAGACATGCCAATTGCAGCTCCTCTAGTTTATGCGGCCGTCTGTTGTACAGTGTGTGTGTTGTTTCAAGCTTTTTTGCTTCAAGTGGATTAAAACAGTTTTATCAATCACACCGAAGCCTGCAGCTAACTCTAAAGTGGTTTGCGATGGATCCCCTTCCTCAATAGCCTTTAATTCCTCATTTCCACCTTGGTCTCTGGCCGTACACGGGGTTTGTTCTAAAGGTCAATATTTCCAAAACGAAAATGTGGGAACCAAAAACGTATCGTGTTGTCTTTTGCGACACCAGCGTCATACACATCGTTAATCCTTCGAGCTGTTTCTGCAGCACTGGTGCCACAGTGGAACTCATACTCGTAAATATAGCGATATTTCATGTTTACTATTGTGCGATATGAAAGTAAAGTCACTCAACATGCTATGGAAAGAGCTATGCTCGAAGTCTCTCTGAAGGACAAAATTCGGAACGAAGTGATCCGCCAGAGAACCAAAGGGACCGACATAGCCTGAGAGTTAGTAGGTTGAAGTGGCAATGGGCTGGCCACATATGTCGCAGAACAGAGACCGTGTCTTGGCAAACGTAGCGTGGGACGCCCTCTGGCCAGATGGCGGGACGACCGGCACAAGAGGGCCGGCAGCGACTGGATGCATAAAACAGCAGACCGGGCTCTGTGGCGTATCTTGGGAGAGGCCTATGTCCAGCAGTGGACTGCAACGGGCTGATGATGATGATATGAAAGACGCCAAGAAAAAAACTAACCAGGAAAAAACAAAATTACTGTTTTCGATACTCAAATGTACCAGTTAAATGCATTTATAAATTTTAATTCGGTATTCTTAACCAAAGGGGAGATATTACAGATCAAAGTGGCTAGTACGTCAAAACGCCAATTTCATTTGTAAGGACCTAATAATAATTTTCACATATTTTTTTATCGGGACAAAGTGCCCCTGGCCTTTGCTGGGCTCCTAGGCAGTTGCCTAATTTGCCTTTAGACTAATCTGGCCCTGTATATTACACACAAAAATAATGCCCCAGCTAATCACAAAATTAACCTAGGTATATTTGTAATATTTGTAATGCTAAGTGGACGATAGCCTAGTTGGGAATGGAACGGTCTGCCGAGACAATGTCCGGCGGTTCAAAACCCAAGGCACACACCTCTGATTTTTCGAAGTTATGTGTGTATTGTTTATCAATTATCGTTCGCTTTAACGGTGAAGGAAAACATCGTGAGGAAACCTACATACCTGAGAATTCTCGATAAGAATTTCGAGGGTATGTGAAGTCTGCCAATCCGCACTAGGCCAGCGTGGTGGACTAAGGCCTAACCCCTCTCAGTAGTAGAGGAGGCCCGTGCTCAGCAGTGGGCAGTATTTAATACAGGGCTGGTATTATTATTTTATATTTGTAATTATAAACTATGTCAATAATAATATAGAAATGAGTAGTAGGACAATTTTTAAATTCTCTATAAATTTTAGGTTGCCGAAGAAATACTTAACAATCTGTACCACACAAGGAATCCTATAACATTAATTGAGGAGAGTGTTGTAAATGAAGCCAAAAATCATTTAAGAAGTATAATTTTCAATTGCAACTTTGATATAAGCAAAGTGAAGGAAGTTTTACATGACACGAACTTAGATCAAGATAAAACTAAATGTTTGACGTCACTCTTAGATAATAAAAAAAATACACTGCTTTTAGCAGGCTTGAATTTTTACAATAGTTCACATGGTGAAACTGTCTCTGACAGTGATTGGTGTCTCAAATTAGTATTTGGAACAAGTGAATCAAAAACTTTAAAATATTCATTACTTCAACTTAATCTAGACACAGTCAACAGTAAGGGTGAACAAAAGAAACACTGTTTGGATCTCAATAAAGAAATTGTTTTAAAATTGATTGATGCATTAGGGACAGCATGTAAAAATTAATACTTACGTAGTTTGTAAGCAATTATTTTATCTATCAATAAACTTATAAAAATAAGTATTTTTGTTTTACATTTAAACACGTAGCTAGTAGTTTATATTTTGTTTGAAATTATGGAAAAAAAAATACCTCAAACTAATAACTAGCCTTTTCTGCGCCCGGTGCGAGCTTCCATAACTGCACCCATGCATGACCTAAAACTTGGTACTGGTCTGGTCATTTTTGCGCCCTGTGCCTGGGCACCGCCCTAGTTACGGCACTGCCATTGTCAACCTCAAACAGCAGGACAGCAGTTTTATAATTACTGGGCATTTTGAAGCTTAGCGTCATATTATTGTTTGAAATCTAAATATTGATTACAATGTACTAATCCATGCCGTGCATTGGTTTTTTATTTAAAGTATTGAACGTTTTTGCTTTTATTTATTACCAGTTACAGAGCTTATGGCAGGCAGCAACTTGCTTACCACTTTACACAGTTGTATACAAATAAAAATATAAGGTAAAACAATTCCTACAAACAAATCACACCTTTTTGATTTTTCTCATTTCACATGTAGATAGGTATATTTAAAGAGGTGTTAAAAAATCCACATTATGCCAGTGTTAGGTTTACGTTATTTTTAGGTTAGGTTCATGTAATAAGGGGCGAACCTGTTGATATGCACTGAGCAAAATTGTTGACTTCAAGTTGATTCTTCTATTTCTCTTCGGCAAAACCCTTTATTACAGTACCCGATCTGGGGGTATCAAACCTAAGATTTCAGTATGGCAGTTGCAACTTGCACTGCATATACTATACAATACGTTACTGCGATCGTTAAAACAACGAAGTATATTTTATTTACGAAATCGGAACTACTAAATCATATTGTTGGTAGGCAAATGGGCATAGTCCATAATTTTATGTCGCACCCAGTGCTATACAATATTAGTTTTATCTACTTATCATAAAGAAATATATTTTTTTTCAAAATAACGCGAACTCGCAGTGTGATCACAAATAAAACACTCATGAAATATTTTTCAAATTTATTGATAAGAGACATTCACACATCAACATTAAGTTTTATAATAAATGGAATAACATAATTACCTATTATAATTATCAATTACTATCATACAAATTCCATATGGCCATTATGAGCAAAATTACATAGAAAAACAGTATTTGAACATGAATTTTACTTTCAACATATAGATTTAAATAAAACAAGTAGTCAAGTATTTTTATTAATCTTTTCAATTATAAATGTTACTATTGGTTTGCTGCATTATTTCTAAAATAGTTACTGACTGCTCGACAAGGTAACTACATAATCAAATTACTTACAGGGATTATAATCGACCACAGTATATTTGGAATAACATGTTATCATTCTTGAAAAGATAAACAGGTATATTTGTTAGTGGTCGCTGTAGCCATGAATATCCACATATCAGAGAAATCGGCGGTGAAATAGATGCCAGCTTTTAAGACCGCAACTTTAATTTGGAATCTTTTGTAAACATTGACCTAATGCAATCTTAAAAAACAAACATTCTATCGTTTGTAGATGTCTCGGGAGTTTAATTGTGGATATTATGACTTTGATTACAAATTAGGTGTGGCATGTTGCATTGTTCACTAATATTACGTTATTGGTATTCAATTTTTATAATTCTTAACATTTAATGGACTATACACAATGTCAGTGGAGACACAATGTGATGTGACATTGTACCTATGCATTACTATATCTCCTAGGGTGGATCTAGATACATTTTAATATCTGTGAACATGGTATGTATATACAACCATACCATAGAACGTCGCATATATATGTAGTACATTCTAGAATTGTATATAACCAAACAGTCGAAGCATGCCATGACCATTGTTCACGGCTCGAATGTATCACGCGTTTCTACTAGAGTGTTAGTACGTAACCTGTAGAGATCAGACAACCTAGTTAGAACTTGATATGGAATGTCTCACTCACATTAACTGCTCCATCATAGTTGGAGTTATTCTCCCAGTAATGCAGCTGTGTTACAATAATTTTGTAAAAATGTATAAAATTACAAAAACGATTTTGAAACATTTATAATTAATGGACACAGACAGGAATAGAAAATGACAATATTGTATAGTAATATCAAATCTTATGAAAAATCTAATTGTCATAGGTATAAGATGAATGCAGTTACACTAAGCGGCATGTCTTGTTCCATGCCGCCCTTACTAACTTATTAAACATACTACTTCTCTACGTTTATAATTATGTCTGTATATGCATAAAAATGTAAAATCCAAAACTTGGCCTCTAAATACCATGTTCGCAGTGAGTAAATCGATAAAACATCATTCATAAATTCAAGCCGACAAACTTAGAATACTGTCTTTGTGGCCAAACTGGTCACGATAATAATCTATTGCGTATTATTCGTAACATATTGCTGTAATAAATTCCACGAGTTTCCATTACAGAGAGCTGAAGTTTAAATTTATACAATATAAATTAAAAGTAGAGTAAATTATATACTAATGAGAAAGAATTTCGTATAACCTCACAGTTTACAATTTACATATAATTTTATCGATTGATTTGACACACAATAATAATTAACAGATGCAATACATAATATAAAATTAATGAAAAAATGTAATTCATATATACATAATAGTGTCACGAAAACACAATGTCATGTCTAGATCCAGCTACAAAACGAATCCTTTTCACATGAAACAGTGAATCGTTAGTTACCTACTTCTATTTAAAATATTTCAAAATAAATGTCGATAACTAACTCGGACCTCGTACTCATGACGTGTGTCTTAATCTAATTTTGCTCGAGGTGGTTTCGATCAATTAAAGCCTAATGATGGGATAATTTACTGTCGTTTAATGCAGTTCATACCCAAACGAAGTAACAATTTAGCGATGTGCTCCGACGCAATCATTAAATTGTTAAACACAGTAGCATTAAACCGATGCTTCAATGCTATTTCTTTACAAAATTACTCGCATTCTATATTTTGTCTAATCGATTTTGTTCTAATTATCATATTATATAATTATTCATTATGATGGCTCACATTTCCAATATTTAAAGTCCTCCAAAATGCACGTACATTTCATTTAGATTTTGCGGGAACACAAAAGTAAAGACATCATCATGGCATTAAGGCTATGTCTCTTGACAAATTTAGATCATAAAAGTATTAATGTATGATGTAAATTTTCTGAATCATTATCATTCACTAATATACTAAAATTCATTTCATATTTCTAATTCCATAAATGATTATACATTGTTATGATACAATAAATGAAATAGTATCAGTAGAAGACATTTGAATACATGTTGGAGGAACTTCAAAAGGAAACTACACCCAACGATGTCAAAACTAATACCCCTGTAATAATGGCACCAACTTATCGCACCGTATACTGCCTATATAACTTTGTTATTATGGTAATATAAAAACTCGATTCTACGGAATAAAATATATGTATCTTAATGTTACAGAAGCAAAGCACGCTAAACTTATAGTATAATAACTCTATTAGAAAAGTCTCAATTTTTCAACCTGAAATCCACATCATTGACAATGAAAATCATTGATCGAACTTAGTTCGATGATACGCCACAATAATAAATTGTAATAAATAAAAGGCTCATTTTTAGACACTCTGGTGATGTCTGATGCTGGATTCTGTTGGCACTGTTTAGTTGGTCACCGCCACATCTTTTGAAGTCTCCTGGAAACGATAGCAACGTCAAAAAACAACTCTAATTTTTTGATACATTTTTAATTTGTTTATATAAATATTTTATAATATCCACTTCCTTCCGCAACGAATCAGGAGACAACTAAGGTCGAACATAAGGGAGTTTTTACGGGTGAAAGTATAAAAATCCCAACACATCACCAGACAATGTTGCCAGATTCATTATCCAATGAAATGTGGAACATGTAGTACAATCATGGTACACGAAGGCAAATTACCATCTTATAATATATGTGACTTATTTATAAGGGCCTTTTTAAACCGTTAATTATGTTATTGAATTAAAAAGGCATATGCACGTGTGAGCCGGCGACACTGGCAGTGCTGCGTAAAGAATGCGTTTGTCAGAGAAGGTGCGCCGCGCGTGCCCTTCACTATAGCATTGAGTGGGATCGCGAATTCAACCCGATAACTTATTTTAGCAAATTACTAAGTTATTTATTTCAACATGTTAAAGTATACGCACCATTTCAGTCTGTAGTTCTGGCACGGGTGATATCTCAGTAATCAGTTCAGCCATTTTGTCGCATACTTTTTCAGGAAGAGGATCCTGAAATCCATAAACATTTTTTTTAATCATGCTCTGTTAGTTCCATTGCGCAATTAGTTTTTCCTTACCTGTCTTATTGTCTAAACTATATCAAACTTCTTTTACATCCAAATAATCAATCATCGCCATTTGGTTAAAAGTTAATGTTCAGTTAAAACACAGTACTTTCGGCCTACCTCATGTACAACTAATGAAGTTTAAAGATTTATAAGATTATCTTTCTTATTATATTAAATACATTATTAGTAAACGTTTCAAAATTACGACATTCAGTCTAAAGGGGTATTTATGGACCATACTTTTTACTCAAAACTAGTTAAGAATGATTTGCTAATCACTAGTTTTTACTGGGAAGGGGTTTGGACTGTCACAGCTTGTCTATATTTTTTAACGATATAGCATTGACGTAGCATTAAAAAATATCTAGTTACTATTGGAAAGGTAGGCTAAAATAAATGATTGACAAAAGACATCTTAAACTGTGAAATCGACGTTTGAAACAATATTTACAGAAGTAAATGATAAGCTTAGAAGTTTTCTATGATTATTTGAAGCACTTTGATTTTGTAACACTACAATACTTCTTAGGAATCAATTTGAACAAAATAGCTTAATGCAAACTCTTGAAAAATATACCCTGCGCCTGGCGTACTATATTAGCAATGTTTTGTTGTTTGAATAATGTATTTAAATATATCATGATATTTGGAATGCTGTTAGCACTAAGGATACCTCATGCTGATATATTAATCACAACTAATTGAAGCAATAAGGAAGAGGATAGGACAGGAAAGCAACCGCTAGCTGCAATAACTTGGCTGCAACAATCGAACACACGTTTCGTTCTTCAGGTTATTGACGATCCATACATGCTGATAGAATGCACATAGAACTAAAAACGGTAACGGTTATCGGGGTGCCAAACGTTGTTTAAATTACTGTACTAAGTCCACTACAAGAGCAAGTGTCCGACGTTATTCACCTGTGGGATATGCGGGGGCGCGTCCCCGGTCGCTTCGTGTGAGGCTGGCGGCGAGGAGACTGGGGGCAGTGACAACGATGCCGACACATCCATGCTCCCTGCCGGCATCGGCTCGTTCGTTTCCGATAGAGACGGTGGCATCGAATCGTTAGGAGTTGCCATCTCTTTTTCTGCTTCTGTATTTGATATGATTGTATCGTCCGCGGGAGGATCAGTGTTTATCGCTTCAACGATTTCCTGCGCCGTATCGGTGTTGTCTATATTTCCGTTGCATTCAAAAGTATCGATTACATTTCCGAGAGCGTCTTTGCACGTGTCAATATTATCTTCCTTATCCACTATGTTTTTTTCTGCATTTTCGGTGTTAGTAATCTCAGTACTTTTATTATCATCAGTAACAATATTAGATTCAATATTATCCGAATCTATTTGACTGGTAGAATTAATAGCTTCTTGTGTATCAACGTCATTACTTTCATCCATAGCGATATTTTGTGTGTCTACTTCGTCAGGCACAATAGGGGCAGGTGGAGAAAGCTCTACAACATCGATTGTTTCGGCGACTACGGCAGGTTTAATAGGTGTATTAGTAACAGAAGTGACAGGTATTTCTTCATTTAGTTGTGAAATTTCTTTACATTTTTCATCCTGGTTAGTATTAGCTATTTCGGTGGTAGGAGCTACTTCAGCAGTACTATCTATTTCAGTAGTAATAACTGCTTCGACAGAACATGCATCTTCAACGGTGATAGCTGTTTCGGTGGTACTAATTACTTCAGCAGTACTTGCTACTTCGGCAGAACAAGCTTCAGCAGTACTTGCTACTTCAGCTGTAATAACATCCTCTGTGGGTAATGTCTCATTAATGTCTAGAGGGAGAGAACTTGGTTCAATATCTTTAGATTCATTGTCTATGAGCGCGGGAGGTGCTTCAGTGAGGTTTTGCTCTACTTCTTTATTCTCCGGATCGTTATGGCATGACTCTGCTATTATTTCTGCTTCAGCCTCTGACACCTTAATTACATTTGCCTCGACCTTTTCTTCTACTTCAATTGTTTCAACTTCTTCATTTATTTTGCTTTCTAATGCCTCAGTTACAGCTTCGCCAGTTTCTACAGGCAAGGGTTCATTTTGCGATTCTTCCATTTTGTTTTCAATTTTAGGGATTATTGTCTCAATCTCTGTTACAGCAACGTCTTTAGACGTCGGGTCAACCAAAGGTTCTTCAATTTTTGTTTCAACGTTAGTTTCCAATGTGCCAGTAGAGGTTTCCAGAATAACGTTAGGCTCAGTTTTGTTAAGGTCATCAATTATGTTTTCTTCCTCAGACTCTTTTGAAGGTAATGTTAGCACATCAGTAACATTAGTTAAATTAGTTTGAGGATCAGAATGGTTATCATTGAATGAGGTTTTGCTGTCCATGGCAGATGGCTGTGCTGGGACAGTAGTTTCAGCAGTGTTAGATAGCGAAGCGTCTGTCAATTCCGGTGCCATAGTAGTCGCAGCGAAGGATGCGACCGAGGATGGGGGAGGGTTTGCAGGAAGCGGTGGAGGCGTGGGTTCTATCAAAGGTACTTGTTCAACACAAACCTCTTTATTGACAGGAATTTCAGGAACTGGAACGACTTCTGTCGTTTCAACCGGAGTTTCCTCGGGTTTGCTTGCGATAATCTCTTCAATTTTGTTTTCGATCTCGGGAATTTCTTGTTTTGTTTCCTCTAAAGAAAGACCATTAATAGCCAACTCTGGTACGGGGGGTTCGGGTGTAACTTCCGTCTTATCCTCTTCTGGGACAATAGCAGTTATTTCCTCGGCCGCTGGGGTTTCAACTTTCGGGGATTCGGGTGTGCTGCTTCCGTTGGTGATCGGTTCGGTTACAGGTGTATCTGGTGCTTTTTCTTCTTTAACTTCAACAATAGCTTTATCATCTTCAGTATCTTTGCTTACTATTGGCTCCGGAGAAGTTTCGGCAGTCTACAAAGAAACAATGACGATATATTAATTACATAATAAACCCAAGCAGTCCAGAAATTATTATAACGTCTCAAAATGTATTAATGCATACTGCATCATAAACCACTGTTAAAATAACACTGTCACAAATCACATAAAACTAGCTGGTGGTACCTTGCCATCGGCCATCGTTGTTTCACAATGCAAACCTATCTGACACCAACCTAACTGAGAATGAAGCGAGACCGACGTGTGCGATATGATTTATAGTCTCATTTTGTGTCACGGAAGATTGGCGTTCATTTTTACCTGGCTGCGTTAGTAATGCAGTTACCCTTCAGTGCTCATAAACCAAGATATATCATATTGCTCTGAGTACTCATAGGGTTGACACGTTGGGATCTAGTTCGTATATTATTAAAAAATATAATTGATTTTTTGTATGAGGTGTATTCAACTTCAAGTAAGTTTTGTAAGTACAATATAGTTTATCTTGTGAATTACTAAATCAAATTAAATATAAAATCTAGCCATTTAGATGCACGGCCTTTCCTTTAAACAAAAAGTAATAACGCATGGCTAGCTCGACCAAATTATGCATTAAATGTGCCTCGCTTTTTTTTCAAACAGAAAAAAAAATATCGATACATATCGAGCCTTTACAGAAAGAATTTCGTATCCAACATTATTTACTCGAGCGGCTTTTTTCTATTTATATCTGCAATATTTAGTTACGAAATGTAAATAACTATTCTATAAAAAGACTGAAAATCTACAATAAAAATTGCAGAATTAATCATGAAAAAAGCAGTTTGACCAAAAAGTGTGAAATGTCGTTTACGATGTTTTTCCTGACAAGGCTTGATATAATAAATACAGCAGAACCTGGAGTAACTGTACTTTGAAAAAAAAGTAATAAAAAAGAAAATGGGTGACAAAAAAAATTAATAGGAACACAACAAATTTTTTAATCCTTTCTATTAGTCTATTTGTTTGTTAAAGCACATTAATTGTGAAATTACTGAAAGGATATTCATGTAGTTTTCACAGATAGAAATGGTATAATTGGGAACAGAATATAGGCTTTGTTTCATTAAAATCTGATATTTTTTTTAGTCTTCATGCACAGATAAAAAAGTCTACACATGCGAAGTTTTGGAAACAGCTAATAATACATAGACTAGAGACCGGGATCTGAAGTAGGGACTTTTTGTATTCAAGAAGATTTTCATTAGGATTTCACAAACAAGCAAATAAATTTTGAATCACAAAATATCGAGCACCATCGACTTCCGTTATTCTACTGGCAACGTCACAATCCGCAAATTAGTAGATTGTCATTTAACACTTACTATTAACAAAATCAATATTGTATAAAGTTTGTCAAATATATTGAAAGACTTTATTCTTTTGGTCTGAGCAAATGCTTTTAATAGTTGAGTATAAAATTCAATACAAAAGTTTTGCAAGAGCTTCCAACTTAACCAAATAATAGGCTAGATACATACATAGCTGGTTCAGTCTGTTTATTTGCATATTTGTCTGCGTATTGCTAGCAAGGTTTTTTGTGAGTTCGTTTGATGCTCAAAACTAACAGGTAAAACACGGTAATCATTTAAAGATCCACTGTACAAAGTTTCAAATTTATATCCAGTTTGATACTAGATAATTGGGATACTGTCACAAAGCGCGCGCTCTGTTACATTTCGTTTTTTTTTACTTGTTAATAGAGGAGTTTGCCTTCACAGCAAACATTTTTTTTATATTGTGTGCCGAATCAATGATTTGATTACGTACATCTAAATTATTCTTTTTCATGAAATATATGCTCATTTTATTTAACACATTACAATATTGTACTATGCTTTTAAATTGTGACGCGTTTTTTCATTATTGTTCAATTTTCTATTTAACATTGCCTTTTCAATGAATGTTTTCCCTATTTCTGAATCATATTTATTGTTTCAACATATGAACTAAGTTGTTTTCAACTGAATGATGAGTCATTTGACTGACTAAAACTTAATAAATTTATATCATTATTAATTGACATTCTTTGTGAGTAATAAACAGAACAGTAATTTTAGAATACGTAGCATGAACCAAATAGTATAAGACCATTGACATAAAGGTGCGGAATCCACCGGACGCTCCCGTGTTAATACAATCTATATGAAAGACAAAGTAATTCAGTACACCCACACACTTCTATACCGGATAACTAGCGATATTAGTTACTATGTTACACATATAACGTAACATTATCCGCAGAGTTGGGTGATAATGAACCAGAATCAGGACTTTACTTAAATGTTAGATAACATATTTTATTTCAGGGAGATACTCAACCGCAGACTTGTGGCAAACAATAAAACGATACCAGCACACAAGGCCGTCTTTGTTTACCGATGTAGAAACGCACAAAGCGCTATCAATAACTGCACGTATTTCCAACACGTTAACACGGATAATTTTTACTTAGCGCTGCACAATGCATTTCTTATGATATATTTATTTAACAAAGTGTGTTACAATAGTTAACTCATCAGTATAAAAGCCATCCAGATTTTAGACATCTTCACTAATACCTTTGTCTTGAGCGCGTGTAAACGTTAAAAAATATTAAATAATTCCATCGGGAATCTGTTTGAAATGGAAATTTGCGAGTTTATTGTAAAAAGTAGTCAGAGGCGTATCTAGTGCAGCTACGGTACGTCGAGCTTATTTCCGTTACATGCATGTGGTCAGCCAAACGACATATCAAATACAATTAATTCCAATTCCGGCCGACGCATTCAAATCATCAACTAAAAAGAACTTATTACCCAACCTAAGAAACGAATCCAAGACCGGTTCCACTGTTAAAGTACGCTGCGCTCAATGAGGCGATGAAAATTCATAGCAATGTAATATTTTTAACAATATGAACACGGTTTAACAAAGGAAATGTTATTTTGGGACAAAAATATCGAGTCAAAAATAAAATACTTAATAATATTTTTAAAATAAAGTACAAAATTCAAACCACAAATTTTTATTTTTATTTTTTTATAGCCTTTAATTAACAATCTTACATAATAAGTTTATATTACTTTTTTTTTTTTTTTTACATATTATATGACACCGGTTTCGTGAAGATCATCTTGCTTTCCAGCATAGGCCTCCCCTAAAGCTTGCCACGTTGTCCGATCGTGCGTATTTCTTGTCCACGTAATACCTGCTATTTTTTTAATGTCATCCTCCCATCTGCGACGTTGTCTCCCTTTCTTTCTTTTATATTGTCTTGGACACCACTCTGTTACATCCTTGGCCCATTTATCTTTTTTGCTCCTCATCATGTGCCCTGTCCACCTCCATTTCAGCTTTTTGATACAATACTTTACATCTGTAATTTTAGTTTGTTTACGCATTGTTTCTCGTTTTATTTTATTTTTTAATTTAATGTTGAGCATGCTTCGCTCCATACTATGTTGACAGGTCTGTAGTTTGCGTAAATTATGTTCCGTTGCGCTCCAACCACAAATACTAAAACGTTAATAAACATAATTTTAAATTTATCATTATATTTTAATTGTGAAGTAAGTACATAGAGTGTGTTGTGTTTGCAGTTTGTGTCACATAATTATTTATGTTATTGCTATTTATACCATACCATACCAGCCCTGTATTATATACTGCCCACTGTTGAGCACGGGCCTCCTCTACAACTGAGAGGGTTAAGGCCTTAGTCCACCACGCTGGCCTAGTGCGGGTTGGCAGACTTCACATACCTTCGAAATTCAGAGAACTTCTCAGGTATGCAGGTTTCCTCACAATGTTTTCCTTCACCGTTAAACCGAGCGATAATTCACAAAGAATAACACATAATTTTTTAGAAAAGTCAGAGGTGTGTGCCCTTGGGTTTTGAACTTGCGGACATTCGTCTCGGCAGTCCGTTCCACTCCCAAATTAGGCTATCGCCGCTATTTTTAAATTATGTACAATTATAACACTGATAACCTTATTGCTGAATTTTATTACTGTTTATACACCATGTGGTATATAACGTGTATATAGACGAATATTTTTGTATTTAATAACTTAAAAACACACCGTTTACTACGGTGATGTGCCCAGGAAATAATTACTGAAGTCAGTACGACGACAGTAATTTAAATGATGGTATGCCTAAACATGAAAGGCAATAACAGCCGGCTCGTGGTTTACACCATCCAACAGAGCCAGGGAACATAACGGTTCCATGCAAACAGGATTGAGCACTCGATTTATCACTGTATCAGCACGGACCAACATTATCGTTATAATTTTTATACATCTCACGTATAAAAACTAAATGGGCATGGTGGACATTGGACTTTATGGAATAAGACCTTGTTTACTAAGGTAATGTTGATTATATCCTGGCAGCAGTGTCTCAAACCCAGACGTTTATTAATTTTGTAGGTTCTGTTCGATTGTACTTCCGCATTAAAGTTCGTTCTTGTGATACAAAGATGGCTACACACAGTTAGAATGTAGATATAAATTCCTAAATGAGTTTTAAGAATCCACAGTAATTCCTGAGCTCTGAATAATACATTCAAAAAACACTAAACAAAAACTTTAGCTTTGTAACATTAGTGTGGATTTAGCCATGTTTATTTTTACGACGGCCACACCATAGAAATTACATTAGCACACATAAAATATCAACGAACCCGCATGGGGATCGCGTGATGCATCACATGCAACAAAATTACCCTCCACGAGGGGAACTAATACCACAGCACATTTAATTAATTGTGTTGGCGTAAATCAAAAATGTCACGGGCTTGGGCCAAAATTATACTGTTCGTATGAGTTTTAACTATTAAATTGTAATAGTTTTTGTGGTGTCGATGATTGGAATGGTTATTTACCTACGGCAAGCTCATTGTTCATTTATCCGAGCGGTAACGGTAGACTGGTCGTCATTAGTAATGAGTCACCACTTTTAAACGCCACGCAATACCATGGCTATCAGTCTATGGAAATGATTTTCCGCTCTAAAATTGCGCGTGCCGATGTTTCACACTAAACTGGCTACTGTGAATGATTCACGGTAGGTTTCACCGACCGACGTCAATTTACAATTTAATTGTGCATCCATTGTTATGTTGTCACACTGTATTGTTATTCTATATAGATGATACTTGTAGCTAGTAGTAAATAACTGTAACCCTTAGTTTAATTAATACATATGCACTTCCATTCAATTCATTTAATACCTAGTTTCAGTCTTTCTTACAAAAACGCGCCGAAACATTGAAACTATTTCTGTACGTAAACTAGCATAGCATTACCGAACGGGTATGAAGCACAAAAGTGTTATGTTTTCACCTGCCTTTTAAAGTCCGTCGTGAAATCGCGAAGTAGACCCTCGGGCCTTCGCTTCCTGTGTGATATGTTTCGAACAGTTTCAATAACAAGTATGGAACATTAAAACATAACGTGAACGACGGAAGATGTTCATTTGTGTGTACAATAAATAATAGGAGATAGCGATGTGCGCTCCACAGATACACTCGTGTCATATAAAACAAGTTACACTCATTACACTTAGTCGATATCAACGGTTGAACGCCCTGGCACGGCATTTGAGTTTTACTATTGTTCGGAAATCATATTGCATGTTTAATACGTGAAGGTACTTCATTAAAAAAGTAATTTAATGTATGTACATTTTAGATAACTGATATTATTACTTATATAAGCAAAAAGCCATTAAAATAAAAGTGCCATTTCGTTCTTAACGGTATGCAATGCACCTATGGCGCCTCTCGTGTTGCGGATGTTTGTGTGAGGTGATCTCACACGCTTATAGTAAGCATGTTTGAAAACCTTTGATAGGAAAAGCCAAATGATTTGAGTGGCAATAACGTGACAATTTCGATGCGTGAATGTTTCGAGTTATCCGATAACTTATGGAAAGGGACACTTGGAAGCAAATGTAATCAAATTCTGTTTTCTTGAGACTTCTCTTATAATTTTGGTTCTTCCCAGGATTCGTCGTAATCCCTGGAAATAGCTTCATATCCCGGAAGAAATCAAAGCACGATATCGAAAATCCATTACTAGTAATAAATACTGCGTAGTCTGCCAGTGACGCTCGACATTGCAAACCAATTTTAGAAACTCGCAAAATTTGACGCACTTTACCGTAAAGCCTCTGATTTACACAAGAATTGTTATTCATAGGACAAAAGTGAGAGTATTATATTATATTCGAGAAAATTTCGTCTGCGACACTTCACCATGCGATTCTAATTACCACTTGTACACGTCATATAAACAAAAACAAGGAATATGTTTAATTGAATGAAAATATGGAGGTAATACCATAGCAGTAATGGTTAACGATGGCCTTTCGAAAATACCAAATGGCCATATTACAAAGAACTCTTATTATTTATTAAATGGACTATACTTATTATTTATTATATGCACTGTATATAAAACAAAATACATAATGAAAGTGTCATAAATATTTGATAGAATCATTATTTTTAACGAAAATCATTGATACACTGTATATGTCAATAATTAACTTGTATTCTTTTTGTTTCTTTTTATAGTACTGACTTAACAAAAGACCTGTTTAATTACCTACAATAAAGTAATCAATTACACAATTATAAATTGGACAAACTTAGCTGGCCGGTGTGACAATCCAAATTTTTCGCGACGCGATAGCTTTGTGAGTACGTCTAGCCAAAAAATTCAAAAGTCGACTATATAATTACAAATACTTATCATGTTTTCCATACATTATAACAAAGAGTATCATATTTATGTAACACATTTGATTTAATATTGTATAAAATATAAAAATACCGAATAAAGAATATAATCTTAACTCTTATATCAACGCAACGCTATTACGATGTAATACTGCAGTTTATGAGTGTAGTGTTGGGAAAGTTTTAAATCGCTTGGCAACCAAACGTAAGCCGATTTATTTAAAAAATCGACATTTTTGATGTAAATAAAAACAGTGCTGTAAATTTAAAAGATATGTTGTAAGTAAATTTTACAAACAGAATTGAACAATGCGTTAGATGTTTTTTTCAAAATTATACATTTCATACTCGAAGAAAGAAAACGAAGATCTCCAAAGGAAATAATTTAATTATTTAATTTAATTTAACTTGTAATTATTTCTTTGTAATGGCTAATAACCAATTTAAAAGTTCTGAAATGATAATCGTGAATTATTATCGGAAAATCAAAATGAACGACTAACAATAACTAACTATTGTAATAAAAAAGCTCCTGATTGTAATGAGTAAGATTTAATAGTAATCTAAAGGTATTTACATACGATAATAAACTTCTTAAATAAAAAATCGATTGCATTCAAGAATCGGTTATTTGGAGCAAGCGATTTTTTGTTCTCTTCCCTACACTAAGAGTTTTAAGATTATATAGAGCGGACATTAGAAAAATTTTCATACAAAAATTTTGAGCCTGTTCGCAGTAACTCAATCTACCGTGAAATAACAAAACGCCGAGTAATGTGAATCAGAACATACTTTGACATAATCGCAACGCGCAAATTGGCATATTTCCTTCCAAAATACTGCTTTCTTTACAAAATTTGCGCATACCGAGACAACTTGTCACATGGATGTGTCAGATAAGACAGCGACTTATTACCAATAGGTAATAAAATTTGGGCCTGACGTCCGGTCTATAACTAACTATACGGTTTAATGCCTTTGTCCCTACACATAGTATTCCGTGAAGTGTCAATAAATTGTCCTACCGGCCAACTAAGTTTGTCCGACCTATAAGTAGCCAAAAATACCGCTTTGGCATTATTCTAGGAAATCAATATTGATTTGTTAAAAGTAGCATTTTTTTATGGACAATCATTATCGAGCAAAACCGTGCAGTTAGCGTTTAATTTTATTGTAATACCTATAATTTAATATTATTATTGAATTAAACTATAACAATATTTGGAAAGTGAATATTATTTGCCTTCTGTAAAGTAGTATTTTGTAGATATTATTTATTGCCAATTAACCCTCGATATAATATTATATAAACAGTTCGTCAAAGCGAGACAATTTTAAGTGAAAATTTTATTAGTCCTCGACAGTAATCATTTGGTTGGAGCGTGTAAAATGTTACTCA
Organism: Sphinx pinastri; assembly: GCA_947568825.1. Lineage (NCBI taxonomy): Eukaryota > Metazoa > Arthropoda > Insecta > Lepidoptera > Sphingidae > Sphinx > Sphinx pinastri. The sequence continues at coordinate 7,753,885 of OX387620.1, forward strand.
GCCTAATCATCTAAAACACGAACCAATTAAGAGCGCGACATAAATAATTTTGTTTATGCTCCTTCGCAGCGTCTTCATTTAATTGCATTAATTAATGTATGGCCTATAATAAAAGTACCAACATATACTCGCCCATACGTTACAATTTACGTCCAAACAAGTCCGTATTGGTGGAGTTTTTAAAACACCAAGTGAATAAAGGAAACAGCCCTTCCTTGTTATGTCAATAGTCTGATCAGTAGCCGTATTATGAAAATATAGTGTTTGGCTCGTCGTCACAGAGGCGGTCGTTTGCGCCCGTCGTCGCATTTTAGTAAACATGCAATGTGAGCTTTACTCGCTTCACATTCTTTGTGGTCTTCGCACGCAGCAAATTTCGATGTACAACATCAAGTTATAGGTTATGAGCTATTGTGTTTAACGGTAAACACGTCTCCGTGATAATGTAACATTACGAAATTAGTTTTAGAGAATTCCGTGTTTTCGACGATAGTCGTACTTGCCAAATTCGAGTCGTGACCCCCTCATAGGTCTGATTTTGTATGACATTTTATGGCATTAAGTTCAAAATTAGATTTATTATTTCCATTAACGATATTTACATTTTATGGGCTTCGACCACTATCTTTAGGAACTCTACTGTTGTCCGCTGCACGTGTTAATTTCTGCTGATTAATAAACGACCCAACGACCCGCATCGGGGCTAGGACTATGGTGGTGGGAACGCGACGAGTCAACATTTTTTATATTTCACACTGAGAAAAATATCCGTAATAAGAGAGAGAACAGGCTCGAAAAAATACAACGTGTCAGAATTTCTTTATATTTGAATGAATAATCCCATTTTATAGATACTTTTAGCGTGATATTACTAAATCAATCTTGCTTGTATAATTTGAAGGTATGTTCTATGAAGGAGATACATTTTATCACGCGGAAACATTTCCATTTTCTGTGATAAGGGATGTCTATATTCTTCCGTAGAGCCCAAGCTATGATCGATTTCACATTTTATCAGTATCAGTACAGAGACTTGGCTGTTACAGCATAAATAATAAGTCGTAGGTTGTTATCTGAAATATATTTATAAAAATTTAGTTCCTCTACCTGGACCCTACTCGACTTACCATACATCAGGTGCAGCGGGGTCACTTTACCGAGCCCGAATAAAAAAAACGTTACATTTATTAAACCCTTTTAAGCTTACATTAATTAAGAGTTAAGTAGTAAATCATAATATTATGTATTATTTGTATTGGTCAAATGATACGTGGTGAATTTAAACAAAATATAACAATATTTTACAGCAGGTGTAGTTCGGCTCTCCTTCGCACTCATCGTACTTACTATACATTCCGTTAACTAATCCAACAGCAATATTAGTGTGTCTGCGATTGTTTAAACCAGTGTAGTTTAGAAACGAAAACAAGTCAATAAATATTATGGTCTTTCCTACCTATTTGTGCATTAAACGATTCAGATCTCATTCAGTAAGGCAACATGTTAGTATTTGCTATACTTTTCATATTGTAATTTGTGGCAGTGTATGAATTAGTCACCAACGCATTTTTTTCACTTGGTTTTGCATATTATCTTTAGGTGGCAAAGCGTTATTTGCCTGGGACAGGACCCCAAGCACCCAGCAAGCGGAGGAGGCAGCACGCCAGCGAGCCCACACCCACGTGCACAGTGCAGCCGATCTCCGAACCTATCCGCCCACGAATAGCGCCGCGAAACCTGATAACGACTGTTAATTTTATTTTACACAAGACTAGTTTCCTTCTGGCATCGTACACAGATGCTATTTTATAATATTGCGACAGCTATACGTTTATAGCAAATTATTATTAGACGCAAACGTACAAATTGCAAATAACTTCCAAGTTAAAGCCATATATGTAACTGTATATACATAACCAACAAACTTTCACATCTTTTAAAATCTTCGGCCGGTTCTTCGGTTACCATAGTTATTAATAAACTTCATTTCTTAACTGTTTTAAGTAAAACAATCATAAATACATAAAAATCCGTTTGTCCCATCAATTTAGCATGTTTAAATATACAACAATCGCTCATACAACGACTTAACAATTAAGGTACGTTTTGGGACGCTTAGATTATACAAAACTTATCACACGGCCTGCATATTGAGTGACGTATGAGACAATGCAGGTGGCAGACTGCAGTGCTTGAAATCAATCGTCGGCTCACAATACACTTTTTAGGGAAGGGGCGTGGGTCACTGCTCGCATTGCCACTGTGATGTTCTGATGCTGATAGCTGCAGTATGTATTTTATCTATTTTAATGCCGATAGGTGGAGGGATGTTTATAACACTCGTGTGGTAATTGCTTCTACATTGGTGTAACTTGCTAAGTAAATTGCTTTTTGGCCCTCATGTTTTATACGTTCTCGACAAATAGTGTTACCAGATGCCGCGCTCTTAGCAGCGTATCCTGTTTTTTTAAGCCCCACAATTTTGCTATTTAATCTAAGCTTAGCGATATTTTTTTGTGTTGATTTTTTTATATATTTTTTTATTGTTGTTACAAACATACAGTATAAATTATAATTTTATAACGTCTAATAGTTACAATTAATATATATTTTAAGTTGTTGTGTCTCTTATTTATATTTCGTGTTAACATAGTTAACACACCCCTATCTCGATAAAAACTAGACAACACTTAAAATCTACTATGACCTATGAATAAAATCAAAGCTAATACATGGAATGTCAGTTAAATATAAAATCGTTATGCAACTTTTTTGTAATCAATGAATTGAGTGTGATGTTGTGCTAATTTGAGTTATAATTTAACTCTGATCATGTTATATCTCGGCGGGAGAGAAGTTAATGACCGCGTATCTACGAGAAATAAAATGTCAATATGTATGAATGCCAACAAACAGCACGAGCAGCGTGTTCGTGTGCAATTCGTTAAATTCCACATAAAGTATATAAAATGCAGATAATAGAACCCGGAATTCGTTACGGTGAAATAAAATAAAATATTTGTAAATATCTTCTCGCTATACTAGTCATTCCTATCACGAAACAACTAGTGCAACGCTCGAACCATTTGTCAGATCCAGTCCCGAGTGCAATCGACTCAGTTACTTACTTTCCAAACAGAATGTATTTTCAAAAACTTACTTTCAAATATGTGCTTGCAATACTAATAATGTATTATGTCAATGGGTTCTTAGCGGCTCTAAATGAATACGTGTGTGTGTGTAAGTGATTTAAGTGTAACGATTGCTTTTTAATACGTCGTCGTCACGTGTGGAAGTCGTCAATGAACCGAGTGTCGTAGCGATGGAACTACAATGGCGGCTCACGTTTACTTAGCACGAATATAGCACCATTTTGAATTATAATGCACATTGTTCGTCGCGCGGCGCTGGTTCGGGTGCAATGCACTACGACGCAATCGCTTACTTGTCATAGAAATCGTTGGTTTCTAGTCGGTTAAACTGGCCGCAAGGTCGCCGCGCACGCCATTTAATGCAATACCGATTAAAAATCAATCAGTTACACTAGCCAAATTGATATCTAATAAGATTAAGTTGTTGATCAACTGTTTAATTACATGCCATCATTAAGTTATTGATTGCGCGCCGTGCGGCCATTAAACAGGGACAAGCACTGCCGCAGGTCGCAGGCTGTAAGAGTACAGTTACTGTATGTCGCGTCGTCTAGTTTGTTTTGGCGGCGCGGCGCAGTACCAGTGTTGCCAGACTAGGCGATTTTACGCTATTGCGAATAGCGACCAGTCGCTATTTAGGCTATTTCGAAAGACTCGCTTTACAATCCCTGTTTGTGAAGGATTAGAGTTGATTTATAGCTTACAAAGCTTGGGACCTTTTTTATGTCACAATAATTGTACAGAGATCACCTATCACACTGAAAAATGGCAAATTGGTGACCTTTTTTACTCCTTCGCCTTGTTACACAATTAAGCGTAGTTTGGCTATTTCATGACGAATTTTCGGCGACTTGGTCCACTATCCATTAGGCAACAATGCGCAGTACGTCGCCCAGACCCATGCACACTGCAGAACACAAACTCGAAGGTGCGCCAGGCATCGAGCACCGAGCGAACCCGTACTGCGTACTATGTATATTATTATACCAGTTCCGACCACACGTGCGCAACATCTCGCGTCGCCCTCAAATTCTGCACGATAAAGGCCAATGACTTCTATTGTGTGTCCAAAATTATCTGCGGTACTTATATTTTTTATTCCATGTGGTCGCGAGTACATTTGATGAGAACAAACAATAATTGACACGAAAGTAGGGCAAATATTCCTAAGATGGAGCCAGACTTAATATCTGTCCAGTGTTGAATGTAGTTACAATAACATTAATAAATTTTAGGAATGCTATACTCGAGGACCATAAAACAAATGTGTGTGCTAAGCATGTTTTGTGATAATATATAAATAATTCCGCAACAAAAATAATAAGACCCCTACCTCTTCTGGAACTTTCTCGGGTTCCCCATTAGTTTTGGGTTCCTCTTCCTTTTGCTTCTTCTCTTGCTTTGGCTTATCTTTTCTGCTAAAGCTAATAGACCGCAGCGACCATTTCTTCTTGACCTATCGACAAAACGTCACATCAAACATAAAAGCAAGTTGCTGGCACTGCTAATAATTATAATTAAGACGACAAGGTTTTAGAATGTCGAAGGGCCAAACTAGTTAGGTAATTCAATGATCTTCGTGAAAGAGTAAGCCGTAAAGAGCTCATAAATGTACAGTCAGCATCAAAAGTAGCTACACAACTATGGTGGTCATATGGTTCTACACATTTTACGTGAGCTTAATATTCTATGCAACTAAAGTACTCTAACACCCGTATTCTAAGACGTTTCCTCGAAAATTCCTCGACTCCACTCAACCTCACTGGAGGAAATCTGTATTCTTAGTTGAAAAAAATCTCCTCCACTCAACATCCCTCAAGATTTTTCCTTTCTCGAGGAAAGGAATCAACTGTCAAACTCAATGTACCTCGCGACGTACCTTAAGGAAGACTCAAGGAAAGATTTACGCTTGGTAAACAGTGTTACAATCGATATTTTTTCGTGTGTTATTTATTATTCGTATTAAATGGATTTACAACGGTTCCTGCAATACTTGTACGATACTACATACGAATATCCCGAACGGCGTTATTTAAGAGATGCAAAAAACCCGATCGAGTTTTACGACGACACAAAATTCCAAAGACGCTATCGTTTTAGGCTTAGGTATTTAGGCAAAGACATTAAATAGTATAGTAATTAGGAAAGTCACTATCGTAAACCTTTTATTACCAATTGTTTTAAAATTTACATTTAATTTAAATTTGTCGTCCAGAAATTATTACGAAAATGAAAACAAAAGGCACAATAATTTAAGTAATTAACTATTTAGTAAGTACAATTTTTTCCATACTAGGTACGCTAAGACCTAAAAAAAACAGAAATAATGACATTATTTTGATTGACGGTCACTTTTCGAGTGACCACAGATTTAAAAATCGAAGAGTTTTCGCAAAAACTCTATACTCTAATACATCGATGACGTATTTAATGACGTAATTCCTTGACTCGACCTCACTCGAGGATCCTCAATAATACCTCAAATGTTAACTAAGAATACCATTTTCGAGGATTCCTTGAATTAATCCTCAACGTAACCTCGATTGAGATAAGGTTGAGGAAGTTTCGAGGAAACGTCTTAGAATATGGGTGTAAATGTTGTGAGCATCCAAAGTTTCAATTATATCTGAGCACACAGATCGTCATGTGTATCTAAGCAAACTGAAAGTGATTTCTATATAACTAGACTTAGTTACTAAAATTCCGTTGACAGTTATTATTATTACATATTATTATGTATGTTAAGTAAAAATATATACAAAATATTAATATGAGTATAATAGATAACATATTTGCAATGCTTAGTAACATTTGATTACCACAGTTGATCAGTGAATAGTGAAGATAAGTTTGTTTAGAAGTATTTGACAAATGCGTGTTTAGATAAATTTGACAGATAGGATGCCAATAATATTTTGAATAGTTTTGTTGTGTAAAACTTGTTGGTTTTCTTAGGAGTGTAGAATTATTTGGGTACATAGTTCGCTCCTATATATCTGCTGCAGACTGTACCTAATAATTGTAAATTGTGAATATTGAATAAGCATTTCCTTATTTGCACTGGGTATTCCTTTTAACCTCACGTAATACATTGTTAGAATTATACATATGTAATAAAATTAATAGTAATTTTCATATTTGTCAGATATTGCTTCTTGCTATCCCTACGCATTTACGTGTTTTCCTGATTTATTTTCGATTTCGCGATAACGTGAATATTTCACAGAAAAAAGCCAAGGTATATATAAAAGAAAGCTTTTCGATCGATCCAAAGCAACACTTCGTTACTGCATGAAACAAATAAATATTTATATTTTTCTGCATCCTACGAAATTTTACGCAAGTCGTGTAGTTAGTAGACGTTAGTATAATAAACTTATAGCTACGTTATGCATGTAAATACCAGCAAACTAAAACTGTTAATATTCAATATAATATGATAACAGAAGTTGGTTCCGTCGAGTTCACTTTTACACAGAGTGATTGCATTAAATAAACAGGAAGCAATTTCGTCGCTGTCCAAACGCTGCATAGGCGGGTAACAAGCACACTCCGGGTTCCGACACATATTATAAATAATACATGCACAGTGCACACCAAAGTGATACCTCATGCAATCTAACAAGACTATTGACTTAATTAACCATGGTATTTTAAATAGTACTTTCGTTCTTAGTAATTTAAAGTACGTAATGCTTACCTTCTCTTTCTTGGGTTTCTTGCCATCCTCGGGCGTGGTGGCGGACTCTCCGTTTTCAGGCTTTTCGCCGTCACCGTTGCTCACTGGTGTCGCATCTTTATCTTTTTCCTCGTTCTGTTCCTTGTTTTCCTTTTCTGTCGTTGCATCCTTTTCATTCTCAGGAGTACCGCTGTCCAGTTCCTTTTCTTTGTCCTGCAACAAAGATTATAATTAAAAAAATTAAGGCACGACAATTGTTACGGTAGGACTTACTGTCATATTAGGGTGACCAGTCCAGACTCCAGATTAGCGTATCTCAAAGCTACCTACTACGCCCTGTATTTGTCTTTGGAGTTTAGCTGGTGGCCAGATACCAACCTATTCGCCTGCCATGATTATGCGATCGTGTTAAAGGATCAGTCAGTGTACATCCGATTCTAGAGGTAGTATGATGACTTACTGAAGCGAGTATATGTAGGTGATGGATTGACCCACCATCCAGGGAGACCCAGAGTGACGTTTGTTCTGCAGCCCAACCGCAATAACTTTAAGACAATCATTGATGGAGACACATAGAGGCAGCCCCTCAGTGCCATGAGTAATTTTGGATAACAGTGGTATCTCGTACCGGTTGTTGTTAGCCGGATATGTGATCCCATGAGTTGCATATTTTGGGGCGGGTCAGGGGCCTTAGCGTCCGCCAGCTGGTTTACGGTCTACTGCATGTCCAAGTCAATCTGCTGATCCATGCCGTTAGTCAGTCGATTTCCTTTGTTAACCTCTTTCCCTAATAAATCCATTGTGTATATCGTTAGACAATAATTAATTGATATGGTAGAGATGAGATCATTCGACAGATGTTGCGCCGAAGACGTGTCTAGCGGTTTTGACAGGGTATATAACTCAGACATGAGTTGAAGTTGTGTTTCTTCAGCACTGAACATGCTTCCAGTCACATGTCTTCAACTTCTATCCTTGTCTTGATGAGTTACTCATCCGGATATATACGACCTCAGAAACTACGAGGGACATTCGCCACGTCAACTACCAGACCCAACAGTAAATATTTATAAAATAAAATAAATTGATCAAAATATCATGCCTGTATGTAAAATAAATAACAAAATAATCGACAATAAATTAATTATAAGTGATTTAAACTATAAAAGGTTGCTAATATTTTTATTGGTAATCAGTAATTACGTATTGAGTTCGAGACCAAAGCAAAGGGATATTTGTGCGGTTTATAAATACCTAACGGGAAACGTTAAATTAATGTTGAGGATAAATATCTAGAAACGATTAGTTTATCAGGGAATTTGGTGGAGGTAATCTGCAGTGTTATATTTAGGGGCAATTTCACAGCTTGCTGATAAATGCTACTTTTCACATAAATTTATAAGCCGACCATATACAAAAGTCACACTCTAATCTACGGTTCCGATGATATTTTAATAAATAGGTGTAGATACGGTACCTATAATGCAATCGGCTTTCAAAAACGAAGCATTATCGCACAGATAGTAAACTTAATATTAAAATGACTAACTATAATATGTCACGTGAAAGTATTAAGGCATAACATAATTCTCATTATTATCATATAGAACATTCTTCCAAACAACAAACTTCAACAGATTCTGACACGAAACTAAGGCCGATTGTGCTAATTAGCTCAATTTTAGCGTGCCACTTGCAGACTGTTTATAACGCATCTACACTTTTTCTTTCAACAGCATTGTATGGTCTGAAATAAATAGTTACAAAACGAGTACTATCCACATTAGCTGTCCAATACGATAACTGTAATTAAAATTTACTTGAAGCCTGTGAACTGCCCCTAATACTTTTTCCTGTTTTCAGTAAAATAACGTAGGTTATTATAGGCAAAGACTACACATACATACACTACGCTGTCCTTTATACACTCACGCCTTTTATCCCCGAAGGGGTAGGCAGAGGCGCAACTATTGCACCCACTTTTCGCCGTGCGTATTCCGTCCCATGTGATATAGGGCTGGTATGGTATAAAATACATAATAATTATATATAGTTTAATATATTTACGAATCAAGGTGGTGATTCTTCCGCTTCATTCAACAGCATCATTGTACCTTAATTTTTAAGGCAAACCGAGTGGTAGACGATCTGATTTCGGGCGGGAGCGAATTCCATAAGTGTATAGATTGGTTAGCGAAAGAAGAGTGAGTAAAGTCAGAGCTGTGAGGGGGACACTTGAGGAGAAGATTGCTAGATGAGCGTAAGTTCCTACCGTTGGTATCGCAAAGGTATTGGAAATTAGACGATAAGTAATAGGGAGAGGTAGGGGAGGTAATCAAAGAGTACAGAGTGGGTAAGTACAAGTAAAGATCGCCGCTGTCGTATAGGTAGCCATTTTAATTGTTGTCGATAGTTAGAAATGTGATCATATTCTCAAAGATTAAACACGAATCGAATGCAGTTATTAGGAAGACGGTCAAGTTTGTTGAGTTGGTCTGCATTCAGACCAAAATATCACACATCACCATAGTCGATTATAGGAAGGATTAAGGCTTGTACAAGCATCGTCTTGGTCTTAGGCGGGAGGAAGTTCTTTAGACGCCAAAGAGCGCGAAGAGTACTGGTGACTCATTGACAAACAAAAGTTACCTGGGGCCTCCAGCTCAGGGTGGAGTCGATGTGCAGACTAATATCTCAATACTAGTGCTCCAAGGAATGTGAGTGCCGTTAAATATACAGATAGTAAGATCGTGTCATCCAACCTGCTAATCATCCTTGAACTACCTATAATTATGGCCTGACATTTCGCGGGATTTACAGATAAGCCGAAATTGTCGGACCACAATTTAATTTGGCCAAGTCCCTGTTCACCCTGTTCACGGCTGCGGGTACACAATCTCGAGAATAAATTTGCAAGTCATCGGCATACAGATGGTACGCACATTGAAGGTCTTGAGTGAGGACATAGAGACGCCATAGAGACGGAAATATACCAGAGCTAAAGAAGCTATTGGTGATATTGAAATAGCTGGAAGAAGGTGGTCCAATTTCCATAGGATATTCAGAATTCAACCACCATACGGATCTACATGGGAAATACCCCACGAAAATAAATGGGATTTAGGTAAACACAATTTATTTCCTGTATTTATTTATTAATGTTTAATTTAAGAGCGTATACGCAATCCGTGCGCTGTATCATTTTAGAAAATGTTTGTGTGTGTGTGTGTGGTCAAGCAGAGGTAAATACGAGTACGTCGTTTCATTAATTAACGCAATGTCAAAATGACCCTGTATATTCCTTTAACATTCGGTAAAAGGGGTTGACAAGAAACAAAAAAAAGTAAAGTAATTACAATGCGCGCGAAAGCAAAAAAAATAGCGCGATATCCCTACTACACTATAGTCTTGTGTATTGTAATATTTAAAACATGAATTACAGCCTAATTTCTTAACCAATTTTAATACTGTTTTCACAGAAGGGTTTCTTTCGTAATACTTGCTGATACCTAATATAGAATAAAGCATAAAATTAAATATAGGCAACTTATTCTAAATATTCTTCAAGTTTCAGTACTTCGATAAAGTATAATTATTAGGACTAAACTCATTAGGCTTCGAATTATGAAAATTATTACTTATTGTAACACCAAAAAATATATACGTACATATACTTTTCACAACCTATAGAATAGTTCGTACTCATGAATATTTAAAACAGAACAACACAAATGGCGTGACTGATATGCGCTGTGTTTTATACATGGGAAAACGAGATGCAACAGCGAAAAAAATAAAAATAACAAGTTGTAACCTCAGAAGACTAAGTATGATTTTACATTAGAGTTGTTATTGACCTTTTAATGATAATACCTTGATTCATAGTTGACACATTGTACGAACCTATGAATACTTAAAAAAATATGCGTTGACTAATTATAGTTTATTATAATAGGCTGATATTAATGTCCATAAAAGGTAAGTTATGCAGACCAATGATTCCTAAACTAGTTTCCACGGAACCAGAATCCGCGAAATTTCATTTATCATTCTTCACAACACACATTAAAAGTTAACGTAAAGAAATATATAGTTTTAACGTCTACTCTCATTTTAAATTACAGGCCTTAGATTTATAATAATTTGACCTGGGGCTGCATACAGTAAAAAGGGTTTGTTAAGAGCTTCGTTGCCTTTAAAGTTTAGGAGCTGTTAATTTAGACAGCAGAGTAAGGAATGATGATGTTTTACCGTGGGTTCGTGTATATGAGCGTCGCCGTTGAGCTGCGGTTTGAGCGCATCGGCGTCGGCGAGCTGTTCAACACGGCCCTCGCCGCCCGCGCCCGCCGCCGCCACCTCGCCTGCGCCCTCCGCCTCCTTGCCGCTTATGTCTACCGAGCGCTTGCTCTGCCTAGCACCCATTGCAGCCTGATAACCTGCCAAAAAAACTAATACTTACAACTTTGATAAATTATAAACCTAGATAGAGTGACGTGCTGCAATGGAACAAACAAACAGGCCAACTTTTCTTAAGCTAGTATGCGTGACAGCTTTGTCATACGCTATTGCTGCATCATTCTGCGTATCCTTCTGTGCGCGCATAATGCTACCAGTTATTACATGGTTTCTATTAAAATAGAGAGAAAATTATATCCATGAAAAACAACAAAAAATAATTCACTCGAATTCATTTAGTGGACAACTATTGGACTCTATTTTTCTCGACGCGTTTGAAACGTTCAGTGTTTATCTAGGTATATAATAGGGGTCGCAAACCGGGATCCCGGATACCGAAAATACCGGGATACCGGACCAAAAAAAGGACTTATAAATACCGGTATTGATTTTACAATAACCGGGATTTTCGGTATTTTCGAAATTTGTTAAATTAAATTATGAATACATATATTCATACATAATATTGCCTCTGAATGCGTTAGACAGAGACTAAGGATTGCTACTTTGCACGATTTTGGCAGACTTCTTTATTTTCATCTATATTTATGAATCTCCTCATGTATTCTTGCCACTTTAGGATACTATCCATACTCGCCTTATATAAGTACTATCTAATTCGTCAGCCTTCCATCATCCATTCTCTCCAAATTACCAACCCACGACAACACACTTGTTTCTTATTTTAGTCATTACATCCCCTATGACTGCATACAGACACTACAGTACCTATTCCGCACTCCGTCACCCACACATGCCTCTTAACGCTCGTATTTGCAGTGCTGTAACTTTCATGCTTCTTCTCCCACATTCAAGAATCGACAATAAATCTATCTGTCACTAGTACATTTTTGGGCACCTTCTGACTGTCCATAAAGGTGTGTAATGCCCCATTAACCTGCACTCACTTGGCAATCAATGTCACTTTCATATTATACCATAAATCTTACTTCCTGTAACCTAACATGACATGGCACTCTGTCATACATTGGTCCATTGTCCTAAAGGTTAGAGCCAGATAGGAAAAAAAAATACTTTGGTCCCTTTTAAACACCTTCATTTTGGTTTATTTTCTCGTACTTTGTCCCAAAATAACAATCCATTATCCAGAATCCAGTCTTCGATTCAGGTTTCCGGTCATCTTAAAAATGAGTTAAGCTGACCACAGTTCACGCCTTGTCATCCAATCATAGCCTTTTCTGAATGCTTCACCACACAGGGAACGGAGCTGGACGTAGCATTCACGTCGCGTTGTCTTGCCGTGCCAATTACTATGACCATGTATGAGAGACGCCACATAGTATCTGCCATGCTTAGCTGGGCGTGATGGTTCCTGCCAATACGCGTGCGGCAGGTTTGAACACGCTAAACTGTGCACATCGCTTCCTTCCGCGAGATAACGCACTCACAGAGATTGGATTGTGAGTTGGGTGCATTTGGAGAATTCCACCACGGTATCCCCTGCCTCGTGAGGAAACCTACATACCTGAGAAATTCTCTGAATTTCGAAGGTATGTGAAGTCTGCCAACCCGCACTAGGCCTAAAACCCTCTCAGTAGTAGAGGAGGCCCGTGCTCAGCAGTGGGCATTATATAATACAGGGCTGATTGCATTGCATTGCATCCCCTGCCTATCGTAAAAGTCGACTAATATAGGCCACCGGGGGTCACAGGCGGGCGGCAAGGATCTGTCCGTCTTTAGTTTTGTGTTTTTTAGCACATTATTGCGATCCCTGTGATGGGCGGCAGCGTGGCAGCCGCACTAGGCGGCACCACGCAGGGGCGGTTGCGGATGACAACTTAGACACTTCCGTCAGAGGAAGCCCGCAGCCTTCCCTAATGCGACGAAGATGGCCACCACAGAGTTTTGATTGGTATGCCGTGAGTTGTACATAGGTTAGGGACTCGGTCTGGCGGTCGCCCGATGGTTCCATCTCTCCGGGCGGCTCAGGTCTTAAGGCCCGGTGAACCCAACATAGCCGCTCAGTCGCCTTCCTTGAAGGCTGGGCGGTAGTAATAAGTGACTTTCTTTGCGAAAACAAAAAAGAATGAAGGATGCTATCGCTCGGCATGACTTCCAGCGGCCGACCATGGTAAACACCACGGCCGGCAGCATTTGTTCTGAGAGCGCTGAGTTATAGATCCCATGCTGGGCACTCCTCGAAAGTGTGTTGGACCTCGCGATCATTACCACAATGATAGCATACGGCGGAATCTTCCTTTCTGACCCACCACAGGAACGAGCCGCCGTGGCCCGTCAGCATCTGTGTCAGACGGAATGTCGGTGTACCGTGGCCCCCGTCAAGCTAGCTTAAGAAGGCAGATTGCAACTCGCACTGACGCGACAGTCCTTAAGTCTGCACTCTTGCTCTCCAGCCTGGTATGCCACTCCTCCACGCAGGTACTGCAGATGGAGACCAATTGGGCTGTAACCTCCCTCGGGGCCAGTCTCCGCCCGAGAGGGGATACTTCTTCACGCCAGAAGAATACTAACAAGAGATGTTTGGCATCCAATTCTCATGGCAGAGTACCGGCAAAGACACAGACCGCCTCGTGGGAGACTGTGCGATAATCACTGATGAGTCGCTGCGCTACCAAACGCTGCGTCTTACGCAGAAGAGCGTCGCATCGAGCAGTTAGGGATTCGGCCCAGACGGGACAACCGTATAAGGCCATGGACTGCACAACTTCAGCGTATAAACCTCGGCAAGGGTTACCGGGAACCAGTCTAACCATGCGTTCTTTCCTGAATACGTTTTAAACAAGCTTTTCGCTATTTAATTAGTAATTTAAATGTATATTAGCTACAATTTCTTCAAATCCCGGAAATACCGAAAATACCGGTATACCGGGATTCATCTGAGGTCAATACCGAAAATACCGGTATTGAAAACTTGGTCCGGTATTGCGACCCCTAGTATATAATTAATCAAAGACTTACAACATAATGCAATAGGCTCTTGTTATTTTTTTTAATGTTTAATCTTTAGCCTAAGTGTTAGTAATTATGACATTGAATTGAAATCATTCTTATTCCTAGGAACACAAACAGGTTTTAATTGTTTACTTATAAAAGATTTCATAAGCCCCTTTAAGTTGTAATCAAATGAATTCACGCCAGTAGAGTGCCAAAATCCACCACCGTAGTGCATTGTAAGACCACTATAAGTTTAATTGTACTTATTTCACGACCACCCCAATTACTAACACAAACCAAAAAAAATATCGCTATTATAGGTGGGAGCTATATACGGCGAAATAAATTCTGAACGAGGACAGCATTCTATTATGTACATTGTGTTGGTAAGAAATAACCTCATTCTTTTAGGAGTCTGTTAGAAAAGCATTTCGAACTAAACCATTTCTTAATAACCTACTAATATTTTTTTTTCGGTATCGTAAGGATACCAAAAGAATGGCAACATAAAAACTCGTTCTGAAACCCATTGTGCCCATAGCTTAGTTAAACATGCTGTTGGCTGGTTAATGCATTTTTTTCGATGAATTTATTTACGAATCCATTTAAGAGTTATCGCAATTCATGAAACTACTTATATTGAAAACTCTCACGACGAGACAATAATACTTAATTTGATTCTTAATGCAGAGATTATTTTTATTAGTTTGAAGTACCTTTTCACAAGTTACGGATACACGTGAGCATTACAAATTACAATTCAATATATAATTATTAAGATCTTTAGCAAATTCCATTTATCTATCTTACTTAATTTCGTAGTGATCTTAGTTAATATTACGAGAGTAATAGCATATTTAGTCGTTTTATGTAGACTGTAGGTTTAGTGCCCTTTTTCGTTTGATTGATCAAACTTTCTGCAATATTCTTCGTAGCAAATTTGCATAGACGATATTTATTGGTGTATTTCACTTTTGCACTGTATTTATTTATTTGCCTTATAACCTTTGCTTCCTAATAATGCACCCTTTTGTTTCTTTAATATCAATATTCCGCTATTTTTTTTAAAGATTAAATGCCAGACCTGAAGACACTGAGTTCAAATAAAAAAAAAATATATGTAAAAAATGAAGGTAGAAAAAGTAACATTAACTTTTCGGACAACCAACACATCAGTCCGCCCCGTGACCATGAAGGCTGTAAAGTCTTCGAAACGTCGGGAGAAAATATAAATTAAAAAACCGCGATAAAATCCGTAAATTAGTTTTATATCAAAATTTTAAAACTTCTCTTTTCATCTAAACGCCCAATAGAAAATAGAAAAGTTTTAAATTAAAATATTATAAAAAAGACGTGATTTTATTTTAAGATAAGTATTTAAGTACTATAATTTAATATTATGCCATTTTATTGAATGCTTTTGAATTATTCAAGTACAAAGAAATGAAGCAATGCAATTATCTAAATGAAAGTCATAGAAAATACTTATGTAGATCTACTAAGTAAAGTTTTAGGGATATTGAAGTAATTTTATAATAACATGTGGTGTTATTTATGCTCTTGAATTCCGTTGAGTGGATATTATGATTACAGTTTTAATTATTACTATACCTTTTAAATTGTCAATAATGGGACGAACTCAATTGTTTCACTCAGTTCACAATCTGTTTTGTTATAAATGAAAAAATAAGCCTGCCTCCTTTCAATGTCCACAATATTTAAACGATAGAATGGTATCCGTGTGCGTTTAAAATAAACAAAAGCAGGTACATGCAGGGACCGATTTGGAATACAAAGCACGCCAGTGGGTCACGGTGCTGGGAACATGCTCAAAATAAATGTTAACTGTCGACCAAAAATAGTGTCTCTCAATGAAAGTGCATCGCTCCGTCTACTATTGGGTATACCCAAGACGCACTCTTAACACGTTTCAGACGGCAAGCGGCCGCGTGCACCTCATCAACGACAGAATTATACAAAATCTATAAACAAAAACCTACTCACAAAGTTAACAATATTTTGTTAATGAAAAAGCGTTGTCCGAATACCTACAAGGAAAATTATAATTCAGCTTATGTTTGCACGAATGAATCAAATCAACTGTAACGATAATTATTATTGACATTTATGATAACAATCCTGGGAATATGCAGAGTTCTTCAGTATTATTTTATAGAACAATAAAGTACACTGCTTTTAATTACGTTATGGGCGTTGGTTTAAAAACATGTTACGGTACTTTACTCACACGCGAATGAATTATTTGAGGAAACACGTAGCTATCGCAGCGTTGAAAGCGAAACTGAGAGTAAAACACTCCGTGTATAAGTTATTGTTCACGATGACCATTAGCGGCGGACTGAATTCCTAGCGCATCGTCTTATTTGTCGTTCATTATCCACTCGTTACACTCAATACAAATATAAATAGTACAAACATTAGTCACGCAGGATTCGAGCCTTATCTTGGGCACACATTTACCGCGGTTAAAAATATCTCGGGCACTGAGAATATTGTTTGCACGAGGACATTACGACTAGTGCGAACGGTCCTTTAAACTTTTTATTAAATTTGCGCATACTTAATATCATGAGATCAAAACTTTGTGACTAATTTTACTTTGAAACTTCTTCTTCAGCCTTTGAAAGTCTACTGCTGAACATAGACCTCCCCAAAATATTTCCAGACCAACCTCTTAGAAGCGGCCTTCATTCGGCGTATTCCTGCGACCGTCACCTTGCGCTTTCCGGTACGTGGTCTCGACTCAAGAACTTTTTTACCCCATCTGTTGTCAGTTCTACGAGCTATGTGCCCTGCCCACTGCCACTTTAGCTTACTAATTCGTTGGGCTATGTCGTATGACTTTCGTTCTTCTACGGATCTCCTCAGTTTCAAACTATAAATAGTGCATTGATGATGAAGCTTTTATTTATCAATTTTGGACGTCGTGTCATCAATTTCAAACTAACTTTTGAACAATAAAGTGTAAATACAGAATCAATAGTATCCTTAATCCTAAAATGTCTATTTATCTTAAGATTTACGAAATACTGTTATTGTTGAAATCAAGAAATAATTCGCATCACTTACTAACTCCTTGATAGTCTTGATAGCATAGTGTAGTAGACAAAAAGTTTACTATGAATCTACAGGTCACGGGCATTTGGCTCGTTGGATGTGTTTGGATAATTGAGTATTAAAATGTCTAAGTTTTATTCATTACATGAATTAAGTGCTGTTCCAGAAAGTTTCCGGTTTCTGACAGACTGACACATAGTATTCAAATAACGGGAAGATACAATTTTTTTTTTGGAGTATAAAACATTAATAAATAAATTTCACAGCTAAATTCGTGGTACTGAGTACTGAAACTAATACAAGTATTAGGCTTCAATGATTGTCATTTCCAGAAAAACAAAGAAAAATGTCTAAATGTCCCATGGTCTTAAATTGCCATTCGATCCTTAAATTCAGCAGTCGCCAATCGCCATTCCGGTTTGCACGCGTATTCATCGGCAAATTAGAAACTGTCCACAGTAATTTGTGTAAAAAGTAGACGGTAGCACGCATCACCCAGTCCCCGACATTCCAATCAAGTACACAACATAATTTTCGAAGTTGATAATAAAGTGTAGCCCGCTGGGTAGCGCAGAGAGCGTCCGTCATCACGCAGAGTTATTTCAAATTGGTTTACGCATTCGGGGTGATTGACCTGGTTTATGCCCCCCAACGCTCAAGTTTAGGCTCAGCCAGTCAACCCGAACTTATTATTGTCGCCGGTGATACAATGGGAGGCACTTTTAAACTGGGCTGGTTCAATTTAAATGAGGATATAAGGTACATTGGCGACCTTGACTTGGGAAATTTCAAGGTTGACGAGTCGCTGAGTAGGTATCTCGTAGATATTTTTTGAACGCAACGCACGTTCGGGGACGGCTGCACTTGAAAAATGTTATAACCACGTGTAAATAAATGTGTTGAACTCAAGCTGTGTTATTATCATGCACGTTTTTTTATATTTCTCGTCGTCGACTTATCATAGTTTTGTAATAACAAAGACATTAAACAGTATAATTATAGACCGGACATCAGGACCAAATTTTTCGTCCAAAAGTTATTACAAATTGGTAATATTAACGCTGTCTTATCTGACATGTCCGTGTAACAAGACGTTACACGGTATTTTGTAAAATAAACAATATTTTGGAAGGAAATATGCCATTATATGAATTACGACCATGTCAAAGTATGTTCTAATGAATTTTACATGGGTATTTTGTTATTTCACAGTAGATTGAGTTACTGACGAACAGGCTAAACGTTTTTGTATGAGAATTTTCCCAATGTCCGCTCTATACATAACCTTAGAACTCTTTGTGTAATAATAATTGAAATATCTCGTTATTAACGCCAAGCCTGCAGTAAGTATAAAAAAATATATAATTTTTTTATCTCAGTAAAGTGGGTAGGTATTTTGATTTCTGGTTTGTATTACAAGTGAATACTTTCTTTTCTGCGCTGTAATAAATCATGTAGTCGATAAATGCATTCACTGCAAATACCCTGTCCATGTCGGAGCAGTTTTAATATCCACACAGGGTAGCGGTCTAACTTGCAGTTTTGCGGTTTCATTTAATATGTAAATGCAGCGACTGTAGATACAAATAACATCAAGCTGTCTCGTTTCGAGACGTACATTGCTGAGATTACAAATATTGTATTGACAAGCTTTACAAACATTAAATGGACAGAGTACAATACAAAGTAGCCTTCAAAATTATTGATTGACTGTTCTATTCGACACAAACAACAGTCGTGATTTAGCGTATACGAGATTTGAATATAAAGAGTAATACAAAAAGATCCTTATATATTGAAGTACAAAATGTGTTAATGAAATATTCAATTTATATTAAATAGTATGTTTCCTGTAAAGTCAACAACTGCTACTAGCTATAGTTAAAATTATATTGTGTTTTTTTTGTGGTTTTTGAAGGCGGTTTAACATTTGTCAAAAAAAAAATTTTGTTCCTTTTCTGTGTTAGTAAGAAATAGACTGCCTCGATGGCGTAGTTGTATTTCGCACGTGGTACGACTATCGCGCTTAGGTACTCCACCTCTGCCTACCCTGTAAAGGGAAAAGCGTGATTGTATAACCCAACGCAAAAACACCACTGAAACAGTCACAAAAAGTAGTTAGAGTTGAACATTGTTTGCAGATATTTAATAATAACAAAAATTACCAAATTACCAACAAGGCCTTAATCTCGAAACTATTATTCATTAGTTTCAGTATTTAGGAGGTTTTAATCGAACTTCATTAACGAACAGGATTTATAATGTAGTTAGCTCCTAACATTTACAGCACCAAGAAGTAACAGGCGACAAGCTATCTTAATTTTTTTAAGAGTTAGAAATATTTACAATCCTGAAAATATTTATGGTTAATACGGTTTATGAGTTTTCTCTCATTAGCATGAAAGGCCCGTGCGGCGTTCCCAGCAGTGGGGCTGTACGTGATAACCGGGTTAATAATATAACTATGAATAAAGAACGTTATCAAAACACGAACTGGTTTGACCTTGTGCGCTCTCCCCAGCGCTGTATTTTGCACTCAGGACACTTGTTTGCATTTATATGTTTAAGCCAAATGCCGTACACTCCGGAAAGCACAGCTCTCAGACACTCAAAACGCTGGGCTTTGAGGCTGTATGAGACACTAACTTCTGCTTTTCAAATAAGATAATTTATTATTAAACCAAACCGTGTAGGTATAATACACATGTGTATTCAGGGTCATTTTGACACTGCGGTACCCAATGAAACCACATACGAATTTTCTTGAAAATAATAATAATCCCTTCCTAGCCGTATTCATTCAGGTATCACACCGCCAACTTCCTGACTCCGAGCTGCGACTGAGTAATTTTTAAGATGGAAAAACCCAGTCACAATGTTTTTGGCCCGACCCAGGACCTCAGCGCGTAAATCGTACGAGCCTAACGCGTACGCAATACAATACGCCACCGAGGCAGTCAATAAATCCTACTTCCCAGTCAAATAATACCTACTTTACAATAAGTTACTCGAACCGTAGATGTAAAATAAAAAAGTGTAAGTTTTGAAAAAAATAATATCAATAGACAGTAATAACATATAAAAAGGGTATTTTCCACAATCTATATATTCCTTTTGCGTTAGTTGGCGATTAAAATTCACTTGGATTTAACATAGAAAACCGCCTATTTTAGCAACAAAATCTCACCCATACTAGGCATAGTGTGGTACGGAATTAAAAGCCGTAATATAGTACACATGACAACACACCATAAAACTAGCAAAAGTGGTATTTATATTACGAACACCAGTTTCATAAAGTGAGTGAATTATGCGCCTAAGTTCCGGTAATATGCAATGTGCGCGTCTCACACCGGTCCTCGTTTAATATTTAAGCTGGTGTACTGGTGGTAGGTCTCTCATATGTAAGAGACCGTCTGGGTGGGTACCACCGCAATGTCTATTTCTACCGCCAAGCAGCAGTGTGCATGCACTGTTGTGTTTCGGTTTGAAGGACATTGTAGCCAGCGTAACTACTGGACATAATGAGACTTAACATCTTATGTCTCAGGATGACGAGAGCAGTGGAATGCCACACAGTACTTTGTAACTCAAGGTGCTGTATGGTGCTACTACTGTTTATGGGCGGTCGTATCGCTTACCATCAGGCGAACGGCATGCTCGTCTCGTCACTCTATGCCATAAAAAAAAAAAAAAACACAATGTCAAAAAATATTGATTGATTCAATTTAAGTACAACCATATTATAATATCATATCTGCCCTTGATTATTCATTAGTGTTATCATTATAATGAAAGGTACGCATCAACGGCTGGGTAAATTTCGATTCAACTTTTAAAATAATGTAAAGCATATTTAATTAAGAGTACCTACATAATATTTATTACTACTTAATATACAATAAACTCTAAGTCAACGTAACTTGTAACTTGAATGAAATCACTTTTAACTTTAAGTGTAAACGCTCACATACCGAGTACCGACTATGCGATAATGAACCCTTTAAAGGATAATTAGTTTGGAAGGGAAACATAACATAATTGTAACAATCAATACAGCGAATCGCACGTCCAGTACCAACCGACGTCGGTACAGTGGAAAATAGATAGCGTTGGGTATTTAATTAAACCGCAAGTAATTCTGCACTACTTACATGAACAATAGGAAAAACGATCAGCAAGTCCAAAAAGGCACTTGCAGGCGTCTCATTAAGCGAAACAAAATAAACTTTTTTCCTTACATAACAATAGTAACATTACATTAACAATTTCCCCGGACCGGAGTTCCGCGAGAGGATCTTGTGTGAGCCAACGCGGCACGGGGCTGATTGTAGAAATTATTCCATTCTGCAAAATGCTTTAAATGGTGTTGCGATGACCGCAAAATGGAGTGGGATAAAGCAGATGAAAGAAGAGCCAGTCACAAGGTTAAGAACGCAGTGTAATTCAAGGTTCTGGGTGGTCCGTGGTGTTGCTAAAGCAGATGAGCAGTCGTGACGCTTAAAATCAAGCGGGCGCCTTGCTCATGTCGTGTCATTCATTTGTATAAAAACATTTAAAAGCAATTGTTATATCTATTTGCAATAATAGCGTGCTCATTTTTATCACAATAAATACATTACATCATTATCTTAAACTTTTTGTGTGCTGTGACTGATTAATAATTATTAACTATATTGTAAAATAACATTGTTTGTTGGTATTTTAAAAGAAGAACGTCGCATCATTCTTAGCACACTGTTGCGACCTCCGTGATGGACGGCAGCGTGGCAGGATGTCCTTCGGTGCGCGGGGGCTTCGGAGCCCCCATCATAGGAGACGAAGTTGGCCACCGCGGAGTTTTAGTTGGTATGCCTTACATAGGGTGTATAGCGCTAGGGACTCGGCCCACGCGGTCTACTGGATGCTTTCCATCCTTCCGGGAGGCTCAACGCCGGGTCGTAAGGCACGGTGAACCCAACATAACGACTCAGTCGCCCCCCACGAAGACTGGGCGTTAGTAAAAAGGTAAAAACAAAGATGCGCCCCAGATAAAGAAACTTGATGGGATGATAGTTCTAATAAATTTCTTAACCAATCTCTGCATATAATGCTCCTCTACTGGACTCAGAACTACTCCATATTAAGGGCAGTGGTTTACTCGTATATTAGTCATAATAGTTCAGTCACATTCAATATACACTGGCCTAACTCGTGATTGTGGGAGCGAACGAGCGGATTGTACTATACTAGTGGGCACTGACTTACCAAGTATCAGTTCGTTCAAACAATACAGTTTTTATAATTCACCTACTATCTATAACCGCAATAACGACAGTAGGACTCGTTACATATAAGATTAAAGCACCAAAAGAAAGAATAGTAGCTATCATAACTCATACGCGATATGTATTTCTCATTCAATCCCATTGCATGCTAGAACCATCCGTGTTACCAATTGACCAACTAGCGCATACTCATATAATAATAATTTTACATATTAAAATGATTCTGATGCACTAACCAGCCGCATATGGGTCCAGCCCTGAATAGTTTTATGTTCCGATCGCTTTTTACGTGATTTAGAAGGTAAATTAAACTATATAAACTAGTTTTTGATGGCAATTTAATAGGGTATTTGACTCATTTTTGATCCATACTTTTATTATTATGTTATTTACGTCATATACTTTCTAACACAAAGAGAAAAAATTTAATCCAGGCAAAAATCAACAAGTTATAAGCCTTTGAATTTCGGTAGAAGGGGTAAATGTCAAAAAACGAGACAAGGCGCAATATACGATCATGATGTCATCGGGTATAACGATGCGTGCGAAAGAAAGAGATGAAGCGATAACCCCTCTACACGCCCACTCCTGCACTCTGAAATATTTTAAATTTGAATTATTGCCTCATTTCTTAACCAATTTTAATGCATTTTTCACAGAAGGACTACTTTTATGGACTATTTGTTCTTACATATAAAATAGAGTACAAAATCCAACATAGGAAAATACCCTTTTATAAGTTCATCGGTAGTATAGGCGATTTTGGTATTATGGTTTATGAGGTATTGAACCCTACAAATACTGTATGAAAGCTAAATTCACATACACAATATTGTCCGTTTTAGTAAACTCTAATAAATGTCGGATAACCGTGTCAGTTTGGGTTTTAGAATCTTGGCTCCATATTTATATGCACCGGAATGGCAGATATGCATTATGTACTTACATAAAACATAACAGGCAGACACAACGTAGCCGGCCCGAAAGAAATCGATATGAGCAATAAAGCTAACATAGTAATTAACACAGGTGTGAAAAGCCGAAATTACACAAGGAGAGTTTTTCGCATACGAAAGGCAGTTTCTTACTATGCGATAATCTATCGCCTAGTGTAAACAATCGGTGCGAATGTAGTCTCTCGAAAGCCACTATCGCCCCATAAACTCTCCTTGGTCACCGCGTGTGTAAACAAATCGTACGAGTCACGTAATTCAAATTTGGAATGGCCAGTCTCGTACAAAACCAATACAGTGGACTTAGAATGTGACACGAAGACGCAACTCGTAAAACGATGTCGTTTAATTTTGATGTTTGTGATTGATCGAGACCAATACGTCAGTCACTTGTTAGTCTCTCAACCAATCCCAATAAGACGAAACGGAGACGTGACGTGTTTTTTTTTCACATTCTAAGCCCACAGAACGATTTGTTCCGAGGCTCGTATCAACACATGCGAGTCTCGCCCAAGTACTGTTTACACTAGGCGAGACACGTATGCGAATATCACCCTATGAATACTTGGCTGTAGTGTAAACAATGTAAGAGGAGCGAGTCTCACCTTTGACACTCTAATCCGAGTATCGCTTTATTGCTACGAGTTTTTATCCTAATGTAAACAACCACAGGAGAGACTCGCATGGAGAGTTCTAGCATACGATAATCGCTTACGATTTTTCGTCGCTCGCATTCAAGAAACTCTTCTTGTGTAAATGACACTTTATTGATTATACAAACAATTAACAAAACAATTGAAATTAGACAAGGAGGCAGTCAACAAGATAAAGACGGTATTTTGTTAACTTTAATTTGCAAATAATTTCCACGTTTCCGTGTAAAAAACGTATTTCAATAAATAACATTTAAAATGTTAAGTACTTTACAAACGCAGATAAACTCAATCTTTCTGGTGAAAATGCCCGTTTGTAATTGCGATGGATTCGGCAATAGACATGATTACGAAGTGTCTGTGGCGAAATGGCGAATGCACTAGTAGTATGCCATTTAGTCACTTGGCACAACAGCAGAAGAAATCGCTTGGCCGACTCTGCGCATGCGCAGTGCAGACTACTCGCTGCAATCCAACGTAACGACAAAACTGTGATGACCTTTAAGAATAACGCATATTAATATATTACACGGATAAAACAAATATGAGTCAAAACGTTATATAATTTGAAAACGAGTTTTTATTATCATAATATGAATTCGTCTCATCGATCTTTCATTGCGCGTCGTATTTTAACACCCATTTTGACAATACGATTGGCAGATTGGTAACGGGTGGAACAAACTAGTAGGGCTGTACTTGGCATCTCTAACTAGTCCAATATGTAAACATGCTGCCCCAAATATGTAACACGTTTACTGCGCCTCACATTGAGTTTTTCCTACAGGTTTAAAATCCTGAGCACCTCATAATCCAAAACATTAATGATGTGACCTCTCGCACGGACTGTGAGGAACTAGTAGCGGTTGAATACAAATGGATGGATTAAGCAATTTTTGTATTTCTACATCCTTACATATTATAACAAAAAGTCCTCCCATTCGCGACTGTTTGAACGCGATAAACTCAAAAATTACAGCACGGATTTCGATAAAATTTGGTACGTAGATTGTTTGAGTCCCTGGTAAGGACATAGGCTACTTTTTATCCCGGGAAAATTCTATAACTCGGGCGAAGCAGCGAAAAAAGCTAGTATTTAAAAAAAAAATATAGTCGAACACGACAGCATAATAATTCGAGACTAGGAAATGTTGGGCACATTCACGTAAATAAAATTAACACTCGTGTTATACATTTGCACAGGTCGGGATTGGCGTGAGCGTGGCGACGCTACCCTCTATCTACAGCGAAGTCTTACGACGCACAATGGTTCAAAGTTGAAAGTATGTTGACAGAGTCGAGTTTGTATTTATTTATTGTAGATGGGCATATTTTGCTCCTTTTACAAGGTATAACAAAATCCCAAATAGATTTTTTAACACATATTCAGGTATTGTTGCTATATTCTTTAAAAGTTACTAGTCCTATTTGATGTATCGAAAATAGCAATTTTATTTGGATTAGGTACCAAAACTTTGTGACTTTTAAGTAATGGCAATGGACTTAAGTTTAAACTGCTGTTTTTATAATGCGTTATTTGTGGTGAGTATTTTTAATATAATTTAACAAAAAAGGTTTGGAATTTTTATAAATTCGATGGTAGCATACCACCTACCAGATTAGATTAGTGACTACTATCCTAGATTTATAGAAATATTTTTGAAGGGTTATTTCTAAATGATTGGACAGTGTCTATAACTCTGAGATTTACAATGCAAATTTCAAGAAGTCAGTCAAATCATAACAGTTAAGATCAATTTGTTTCACTGGCTTCTTTTTCGAAATGAGTAAAATTTTCATGTAATGAACACTTCTTATATTGTGGATTCATCAAAAGTAGCACGTTGCAACCTTCGCGCGACGTTTGTAATTGGAGGATGAAGCATAAAAATATTTAGTTCGATTATAGAGCAATACAATAAGTGATTCTTAGGGATTTTATGGAAAAAGATCTTTACGCAAAAGCTTAGTCTTTTTGCGGGAGTTGAATCTACCTTTAAAACTCTTAAACCGGGGCTTAGATAAGCAAAAAAAATTGCTGAATTTATCTTCTGCAAACGATTTTTATCGTGTAAACAGCAACGGCAAGCTGAGTTCTGCAAATTTCAAATATAGCTGGACCTGCAACAAGTCACATACGTATAGAACTATTGAAATATTGCAACTAGTATAAACGCATTTGGAAGTTCTGGCGCAATATATTGCTGCGAGAACTTGCTATTCTAAACACAGCTTAACAATTCGCAAGTGGCGACAGACATCAGTTATTAATTCATCAGTAATTTGAAGATTGAAATTTGGAATGTAAGCAGTAGGTATTTTAAGACGTTATCAATTCTATGTGTATTTGTATGATGTTTGTTATCTCAGAACACAGTCATTTATTAACCGATTAGGAAAGTTCTTTTTTAATTTTGAAGGAATATATTAACAGATCGGCCCCATATTTTTTTTTTCAAAATCCGGTCTTTAGTTTGGTTTTTAAACCAAAATAACTGAAATGAGTATGTCGTACAAGTAAACGAAATTGCGAATTTTGCTTTCTTGTGACTTTAGTATGGGGGGAATGCGTGAGTCAATATAAAACGCCCCCTCCCTGCATTTAAAATAATGTAAGTTCGTATGAAAAAATAAAGTTTCCAATAATAAGTATGTATCTGGCTTCGTCACATAAATACATATTATAAACTTTCTAAAGTCTTGACATACACGGCTAGAACGGCGGCGAGCAAAGCTTAATAGTGTATAAACATTTAAGTACCACCACGATTCGGATCTCAAGATAATACATCAATGTTCCATTCTCTAACCTGCCAAAAACGGAACAATGAAACCCGTTCCTTACCTTTACTCGATTTTGAATAAAAATGAGGATTAGCCTCTACAAAATGTGTTTCACTAGTCACTACACAACAAAGAATATCATGTTCATACCTACAATTATTGGTAACAATATTGTATAGTGTATACGGGCTCATTGTATTCACAACTTGAATTCACTTACTTGCAACTTCCTAATTAAGTACTCTCCGTATTTGATTATCCCAGAGTTGAAAATATATTGTGAACTTAGCTATAAACTAACAAAACGTGTCTTCTTGAATCGTCAAATAGGCAAGTAATACAACAATCAATGCACCCTCGTATTCATTTTAGTGTCTCCCTCAATTACTTACTCAACGATGATTCATCGTTCCCTTGTTAATCACAAAGAACGGTATTCCCAGACTAATATACAATTCGCGCAAACAATTTACTGGGTACTCGTAAAATAAAATACACAAACGGAAAAATGTGTTTCCTTTTTTAAAGTTAGCATTTGAACAAAATGGACAAGTCGGGTAGCAGTTACCACAAGGTGTAGCCAAGTAGGTACCTACCTATGTGCATACAATCTCTCACAGATTTCACATGCACTAAGCCGACACCCAACAACTTATAATTATTTTATACAATATGATAAATGGTATGGTTTATATGTATATATTTACGTATACATTTCAACATACGAACAAGTAACTTGAAACACTTTAAATTTACCGATCGCATGCTGATACTGTTCGAACCGGCATTTTTGTACAAAATGTAATTACCAATAAATTTTCGTAATTATGACAAAAAGTTACATTAATTTACGACTTACCTTTAGACTTTTTAATCCCAAACAAATTAAACAAGAATTTACACTGATAAAGGAAAAAATATTCACTTCAAGCACTCACAGCTCAACACAATATGGCGGCAGGATGAAATCCCCACCTCGAAAAATTCAAAATTTAAAGGCTAAACTACACACTTCCCCGCAGGAATATTGTTTGTTGATGAAAGGAGATGCAAGATTGCATTGCGTATTTTGTATCTCAGTCTGGTCTTAAAATTGGCTGTACATTGTGGTGTGTACACCGCGGTTTAGAGATTTGTGATTGGTTGGTTAGGTTACGACGCTTCATGACGCCAACATACAGAAAATAAAGCATAGACAATATTTCCAATTTTAACAAGCAACCAACCTCAAAATATGTGAATGGAGATGACATTCTGAACCATTCACAAAGCACACTGATCTGTATTATTTACCACTGGATAGGCTGTTCCATACGTTTGACAGCAAATTCTTTGTGCCTATTTGAAGCGCCACTAGCGAGTGTACAGAGAAATAATTTTGACGTAAATTGCAAATGGCGCGTGAGCAGTGGACAGTACTGTGAAGTATTTTTGCATTTTTAATTAATTTAGTTAGAATTCAGTGTTATTCTTGTTATAAGAATTATATAAAAGTTATTAAAAATGAGGTCATGTGTATATTGTAAGCGGCGCTACAATAAAGGCAGTGAAATATCATTCCACAGGTATGTACTTTATTTAGTCATATTTTTCATCCAAAATGTTCATATTACTTAGAATGTAATCATGTCATACTTTCAATCATGTCTTATTTTAAACTTAAAACATGCATTTAATGAAATTCCGCTGAATAAAGTTTATTTTTATTTACAATTTTCAACTAGTGATCGCATCATATCCATAGTTTTATTATCGATATTTGTAACACGTTTTTCCGTGATATTGACCTATTTCAGTTTGTGTGGTCAATTTATTTTCTCGAACACGATATTAACGCATATGAAATGTCCAACCTTAATTGGATACGCCAAATCAGAATTACGACATTAGAAATTTTCTTTTCCAGATTTCCAAAAGATTTAGAGGAGAGAAAAGTTTGGCTTCAGAATATGAAAACTAGCAACTGGACTCCTAAAATATTTGCAAAAACGAAAAATTACTCTTTGTCGATTACAGGTCAAAGTATACGACATTTTTTAACCCGTCAAATAATTTGGGCACGTCAGTAATTAAAAATATAAATAAAATATATAAAACGTGTATTATTTTACCTTTTTGCCTTTGTTACTGTATTTATTATTCCACGGAACCCAAACGTCAAAAATCTTTCGACATGTTAATCAAGGTTTCATCATTATCTAACATTGTGCCAAACAACTGAATTTAATTACCTAGTTAAAGAGTGGAAAAGTAACAAACATCCATCTAAACTATCGCATTTTAAAATCAATCTGATTGAGACAAAAGTTAATAAATAAATTAAATCATGTCTTTTTTTATTGTAAGAAGCTACCAAGAGCTATCGATATAATATGTTTCACTGAGGTCGACATCACTAGTTTTAGTACCGAAGACACTCACTACGGCCGACAGCGCCAAAATGGCGAATATCAAACGGGCACAAAAGCACTGTTAACAGCCGCCAGTCCAGTGGTATATAGAGGTCAGTGACAAAGCACCAGGGATTTTTTTTTTGGATTTGTTAAATTCTCTTTCATAAAAGGAGACGGCATAGGCGCCTAGCCATACAGCCTAGTCTGTTGTTTTTTTTCCACATCTAAGGACTTATAAGTAAGTAAAATTGATACGCAACGTCTATGAATACGTGGAAATATTCCGTAGGCAATTACTTTTACAGCATAGATTTACCTTGTCACAATTTCGAATTGAAATTATGAATTGAAATAACCTTAAAAACCCCAATAGGTTAATAGCTGGGACAAGTTTTCTTAAAATATAACTTGGAAATTGGGATCATCTACCAGAAAAACATATATGCATTCAAAATGCATTCGACTAAGACGAAAATAAAATATAAAATACTTGTACCCTTCCTTATTTCGCCGTAGCCGGGTAAAAAAAAATAAAAATCCTGTCAAATGATTAGTCGAAAATGTGAAGAAGATGTAGAGTTTCCCTAACTTGAAATTGGCGAAATGGACAAAAAAATTGCCACAAAAAAAAAGTCCCTGGTGCGAGTTTTGGCGGGAACTTGGAACTGCATGAGGTGCTCTTGTTTTAATATATTATTTTGGTGATACTTAGTATTATATTGCATAATTATGGTGGCATATTATCCAATATAGTTTATTAAAGGGCTCAAATGAAGTGAATTGAAATAACTGTGCTAATATAGTGTTTTTTTTGTTGCCGCCAAAACTCGTCGATAAAGTCTTGGTAAGGTACCCACTGCTTTACTAAGCCATACCACTGAAGACAAAAAAAAAAACTAAACTAAACTGGCTTTGGCCTTATTATTAACACAACTACAGACATGGCTCCGGCCTTTGAATTTTAATGCAACGATGCGAAGCTTATAAGTAAGTAAAATTGTTACCCGGGTTTACTAAATTGTTTACTAAAACTGAATCGGATTTATTTCATACCATGTTTTTTGAAATTACGTTAATTTATTGGGCCATATTATCTTAATCGCATTATAATATTCCTGTAATAAATCCAATAATTCTTGTTTGATTACAAAATACTGCTATACATGGTATTATAATATATTTGCTTGGTAATTGGTGAAAGTTGCATGCCTTTTTTGTTTATTTATTAAAATGGGAAAATACAAGAAAGTTTTTGGCTTATGTCGCACCAGAGGTTGCCTCATCTTTCCTGAATTCTCCAATATGAGTAAAACTTATCATTGGTCTAAGAACACCAATTCTGAAGAAGAAGGAGATTGTTGTCAAATTGTTATTCAGCATAACACGCTTATGAGCGGGGTTGATCTTGCACATATCATGTTGATCGCCTTATATCGAACCACCTACAAGACTAAGCGATTATATTACATGGCTATCTCTTCACACTTCATTAACATTTGTGGGAAAAATACCTGGTTGTTGTATAGGAGAGACCGCTCAGCTAATTGTAACTAATGCTTAACAATAAATATTCGGCGGCGAAAGGTTCATCGCCAGTGTAGAGGAACAGATGGTTGCGTTCCTCTATGGAAGAGAAACATATCCAGTCAGACTATCCCGCCCTCACACCCGCCACTACAACTCCTGTAAGCCAGGATCAATAATGGCACGCATTTTATGACACCAAGCGGTGAAGCTCGGCGAGTCTCAGGGAACACTAGTCTGTCTTTATCCCGCAACGAAATTAATCAAATAGAAAGATAGGGAGGAGTTGGAAATATTAATTGTCCACTTCCCTCCATAACAAAGCGGGAGACAAAATAATGAACTAAGGAGGCATTTTAACCTCAAGTATAGGGACGTTTACAACTAGAGAAGCCAGTTGTAAAGCACCACGGATAAAAATTAAATTAAAGGGTTCTATCATTTGAGCTGTCAATTTTGATTCCAATAAAAGGCATGGCAAAAACGCCGGAAAGCACGGAAATTTCGTCTAGTCTCTACAAGGTCCATGTAGTATACAGCCCCGGATGTTATTTGCATACTATCTAACATTATCTTGCGCTCATCATGCCAGAGACTACACTCCCAAAGTACATGATGAGCGGACTGTTCATATTCGAAAGCAGCTGTAGAGCATATCCAGTCAGGCAGATGTTGCGCCTGACTGACCGCGGCCCCTCCGATGGTTCCAACTTGGAGGTGGTATATATACTGCGCTTCTCGCAAATATTGCTGTCGCAATTCAGGATCGTGTATTGCCATCTGGTGTAATTTTTGGGCGTTACTTCCTGATTGTCAATACCACTTCAGTGTTGAGTCTTCTAGGTGTCGACTTAATTACTTAATTCCTAGACGTGTTGATAGGTGGCAGTGAATGTTAATTGTGCCGCTACAAATACATTGAGGGTTTTTTAATACATCAATGATTGAGATACATAAAATTATTACAAAAAAAAAACGTGTTCATAGTTATCTTCTTTGGTTCTCTTCCAAAGGTTAATCTTACATAAACATTAAAAAAAGTAATTTTATAGCTAATATTATCTAGGTAAATTAATTACCTAGATAATATCAGCTATTTCCTAGTTTTTGTACAATGCGGTTGGTGCAAATATTGTAAAACTGGGTATTCAAGTGTCAATTATTTAAATTGTGAACAACGAACGTGTTTCGTTCCCTAAAAACAATGTTTTGTTAATTTTCATAATGGTAAATAAGTATTTTTTTCATATTTTGGGTTTAATTTCTTTAATATGTCTTACTTTCTATGAAGTGCTATGTTGTAAATATGCTACATTGTGTTCAGAATGTATGCATAGCAGATTTTTTTTATGATTTTTTTAAATATTGCGGGCATCCTCGGGTCTGTGTGAGACCTAGAATAATACAAAGACTATAGAGGTAGAAAGATAAATTGTCTTAAATGAAAATAATTAATATGAATTCAACTTTTTATTCGGTTCATTTAAATTTGTGTCCCGCCCTTTGGACTTGTTTCTTAAATATTCTTCTTTTTGATGCGGCTTCACTTTTGACACTATTTAATCTTGCTACATGAAAAAACACCGAATAGCGACATATTTTTCTAAAAAAATGATTGAACTTGTTGCTTTAAACGTCTAAAATATTGACCGTTTAGTCAAAAAAACATTTAGTTTGGATCCATTTTTCTAATTTTTGAGGACAAGTTGATTCCATAAACTA
The DNA here is from genome assembly GCA_947568825.1 of Sphinx pinastri. NCBI lineage: Eukaryota > Metazoa > Arthropoda > Insecta > Lepidoptera > Sphingidae > Sphinx > Sphinx pinastri. Next base: position 7,786,461 of record OX387620.1, read on the forward strand.
GCAAACCATAACGAACTTGCGAACTCTTATTTCTTTTTTAACGAAATATGTCAACGGCTTAGAGTATACATAAGCTATAGAGCGCGCCTAGCCCCGTATGAACTGTAAGCAGAAGTATGAACATTATGATATTTTAAGGTTACGTCAACTTAGACACAGTGCAAAGGGCGCCGGGGTTGTTTCGAAGAGCGATTTTTGATAAAATATTTTGTAATAATGGTGAAACGTGCGGTGCCATCCTGTAAAAATGATTCAAGGACATAAAAAAATTACAATATTTCCTTTCACCAATAAGTAGTATTTTTAGTTATATAAGCGATAATCAACAAAATTCTGTAGCGACTGGCCGGGTGGCGGGAGAGGCGCTCGGCGGTGGCCACTGCACGTCCCCTCCTGCCCCGTTCTCTCCGCAATGAGCTAATGTTGGCGTAGTATCGTCATGCTTACCGGCCGGCGCCCACATCGTCGTGGATGGGGTGCGGATTCCCATCGGCAAAAGTATGAAATATTTGGATTTGGTTCTAGAAAGCCGATGGGAATTCCGCGCCCATTTTGAGGTTTTGAGGACAAAATTGTCCCGGGCAGCGGGTGCTCTCTCTAGCCTGCTGCCCAACCTGGAAGGTCCTGGTATCCCTTTACGGCAGTCCCGTTTGGGCTAACTCCCTGCACAAACGCTGCATCGCTCTCCTGAGCAACCCGCAGTGAGTAGTGGCGCAGCGGGCGATCAGGGCGTACCGCACGGTCTCTTTCGAGGTGGCTTGCTTGTTGGCCGGATTCCTGCCTTGGGATCTGGACATCAAATCCCTGTCCAATGCCTTTCATTGGCGGGAGAAGGCGTTCAGTCGCGGGCAGCGTCCGGCCCTGAAGGAGGTGGAGGCCATGAGGGCCGCCTTACGGCGACCCACCGTGGAGGAGTGGCGTCTCAGGCTGGAGACCCCGTCAGTGGGGTTCAGGGCCGTAGCGGCAGTGCGCCCGGTTTTTGCCGAGTGGCTGGACAGGCGCCACGGCCCGGCTACGTTTCGATTGACACAGGTACTCACTGGGCATGGTAGCTTCGGTGAGAATCTGTGTCGTATTGTAGGCACAGAGGCGTCAGCCGCGTGTCACCATTGTGATAACTGCCAACTGGATACGGCCCAGCACACGTTGGAGTTTTGCCCAGCCTGAGACGAGGAGCGCTGCGCTCTCAGAGCAGTCGTCGGAGGAGACCTCTCGCTGCCTGCCGTGGTGGCTTCCATGGTCGGCAGTCGGGAGGCCTGGCGTGCGGAGGCCCACTTCTGCGAGGTGGTCGTCTTGCAGAAGGAGAGTGCCGAGAGGGATCGGAAGCGTGAAGATCCCTCCCGCCACCAGAGGAGACGAAGGAGGCGCCGGGTGGACGACTGACCGCCGTCTCCCACCCTGTGGATTGGGGGCGTTTGGAGAATTCCACCACGGTATCCCCTGCCTGTCGTAAAAGGCGACTAATAGGGGCCACCGGGGGTCACGGGTGGGCGGCAGGGGGCTGTCCATCCTTAGTTTTGTGTATCTTTTAGCACATTGTTGCGACCCCCGTGATGGACGGCAGCGTGGCAGGTAGGCCTCACGCTGCCGTTGACGCTGAGAGCGTCCTTCGATGCGCGGGGGCTTCTGAGCCCCCCCCCCCCCCTACAACAGGAGACGGGCCGCACCAGGCGGCACCACGCAGGGGCGGTTGCGGACGAAAACTTAGACAATAGTCCGAGGAAGCCCGCAGCCGTCCCTAATGCACCGAAGATGGCCACCGCGGAGTTTTAGTTGGTATGCCGTGCAGTGTACATAGGTTAGGGACTCGGCCCGGTGGTCGCCCGACGTTTTCCATCTCTCCGGGCGGCTCAACGCCGGGTCGTAAGGCCGGTGAACCCAACATAACCGCTCGGTCGACCCCCACGAAGGCCGGGCGGTAGTGGTAACGCACTTTCTCCGCGAAACTAAAAAAAAAGTATCGTCATGTATCTGTTACGATTACGGTTTTTTTGTAGGTATTTAACATATCAAGCGAGTCAGTCGTAATAAATAAAATATGTTTGTATTTTTGTATTGGTATCTGTTTCTAAGCGGGGTTTACATTAGCAAGAAAACTTGCAGAAGTTATGTTGCGCAAGCTATTTTTACCGTGTAAACAGTCACGGCATGCTGACTTATGCAACATTTTGAAGCTTGCAGGAGTTCTGGCATGTTTTTTTTTTATTTGTTCCATTCTGAAGCAGCTAAGGTCTTAAAGACCATACTGCCAAGTTATAAAGACTTGTTAAAATCTGTGAAGATTATACATCAGCACACGGGTTGACATATAATGTTAAAAAAACTGAATTAATGGTTTTCAGGTCGGGAAAGGGCCCTGACGTAATAAGACCCCTACATATTGAAGGACAGACCGTTGGATTGGTGGATTGTTTCAAATACCTTGGTCACATACTGACTAGCGATCGTAAGGATGACCGGGACATGAAACGGCAACGCAGAGCGCTGTCAGTTGTAAGCAATATGCTTGTGAGAAAATTTCAGAGTTGTACGGAAGACGTGAAAGTGCCGCTATTTAAAACTTTTTGTCAAAATTTATATACTTGTCAACTGTGGACGAACTACACAAAAAAGTCTCATAATAACATAAGAGTGCTATATAACAACGCGTTTAGGCAGCTAATGCGCCTGGATCGATTTTGTAGTGCCTCGGGTATGTTATTCAGTGTTAGAGTGAGTACCTTTTGAGCCTATTGCAAGGCAAAGGGTAGCATCATTTATGGACTGAGTCCGTACTTCCAGCAATGCGATTGTAGCCGCCCTGTCGGACATGTCCTGGTCATCACCAATGTATAAACGGTGCCTTGAGCTCGCCACTTGATATTGTTGTGACTAATTAATGACCTATTTTGTTTTTGTACGCTATAATATGTTGTTATTGCACGTATTGTATTAGTATTTGTAAACTATGGACCTGTGTTGTCTGTAAATAAAGATTTAATAATAATAATAATAAGTTTGTAATTTGACCGATATGTCTATTTTTGCCACCCAGTAGTAGTATATATGCACTATTGTCTTTCTGTTTGATGGACATTGTAGCCAACGTAATTACTGGGTATCATAAGACTTAACACCTTATGACTGAGGATGATAAGCACAGTGGAATGCCATGCAGTGCTTTATAATTCATAATTCTGTTTCATGTTGGTACTTTTAAGACGATAATTTATTTACAATCATCATCCAAACGACATTATATTAGATTCATAAAATTTAGGCGAAAGGTTTGTTGCCTTTTCATTCAATTTTATGAAAAAAAAAACATGGCAAGCAATAAATATTCCTCGAGTAAAGTAAACAGTTTTGCAAGAAGTTGCGCAATTTAACTTGGTGGACCACTTGCAAAAGCGTGTTGCTAAAGAAATATTGCCGCTAGTGTAAACGCATCTGAAAGTTATTGCGCAACATATTGCTGAGAGAACTTGCTAGTCTTAACTCAGCATTACACGGTAAAAATGGCTTGCGCAACATAACTTCTGCAAGTTTTCTTGCTAATGTAAACCCCGCTTAACAACATGAGCGAACGCTATGACAGCTCGAAGCGTACTAAGCGCGGGAAAATGATATAGAGGCGAATAGTTCGCCTATATTTTTATCGACGCGTTTGAAGCATTCAGGATCAATCTAGACATATTATTAATCAAATGTAATACTATATAATAAATAAATAAGATTTTGGCTTTGGGATAACCTAATAACGAAAAAACATGGTAGCACATTTTATAAATATAAAACAAAAAAAACTTGTTGTCTATGGTATATGCATCGATGTCGCGTTGCCCTTGACTCCATCCGATTACTGTTTTTATAAAGTTCTTTGCATAAAATACATAATAAATATTTAGTGAATATATTCCTTGTATAAAATAAGTGTTCTGGAGTGCAAATTCTGTGTTACTTAGTTGGTGTTGTGAATTTGTGTGGCGTCACCTGACCGAGCTCATTGTCATTTCCCGCCATTGTGGCTCGTGTATAAACTGATAATTACTATTTTTCTTCGAGTGTATCCTCTGTTTTAGATGAGGAATAAGTAAATATTACAAGTGAGTTATGTCATTACACGGTAATGATGTTTGTTTGCTAGAAGTAGAAGATTACAACTTGTACGAGGAAGAAGCATCGGATCACGCTTTTACAAGGTACGGCTAACCGGCGTGGTCGCTGGATTTGAGCTTATTTTAGTTGGCTGTTCTGATTTTTTTCCTTTTCAATACTATTTACATTGTAAAATTGCGTAATTTGCTTTTTCTGTCTTTATACATCGATTGGGCAGACCATATGACGACGCTCACGCCCCGTGCCGGTACTTAGTCAGCTGTTGAGCCGCCATGTTTGGTCAAATCAAATAGGCGTAGTAGGCGCCTCTACTTACGTATCGCGAAAATATCGTACTATCAAACACATGTACGCTTTGGCGTAAATACGACCATTCATTATTTTTTGCGTTTTGTTGTGATATGTACTTTTTGAATATGATGGAACTTGCATGTTCCAAAGATATTTATGCTTTTTCTAAGCACGCTACAATTATTCATTACCCATATACCTAGATAGATACTGTTCACTGGGTACCATTACAATGTAAGTAGCAAATATAACATATTTTATGGGGACTATTCATATTCCAAAAAATATATTACTTCATTTGTGTTTTATTAGAAATACGAAAAGAGTGTTTATTTTATAATATACAGAATTTCTCTGAATATTCACTCATTGTTTTATTAATTATTATTATTATTAATATAAAAATCTTAAAACGTTCTTATGAATATTATTTATTTTGTCTTAATTTTTTTTTACTTATTACAGTTCTGAAAAGCACTCAACATCTGGAAGCAAGACAATGGAAGCTGAAAAACGGATCAGACGAGAAATTGCTAATAGCAATGAGCGAAGAAGAATGCAGAGCATTAATGCCGGTTTTCAAGCTTTGCGCACCTTGCTGCCAAGACATGAAGGAGAAAAACTGAGCAAAGTATGTTTTATTCCCAGAAAATTATATTGTTACCTTGAGAATATGCAATATGGGTTATAAGGTTTGTAGTATATACCATAGTAAATAAAAAAAAACCTAAATGCTGGGGTTAGGATATATAATATATGTGGATACAAAATCAACCTGGGTAGCGACTACCATAGTAGTAAGCCACTAGAACTAAATAGAGTTAAGACAAAAATTAACACATACTAATTTGTTACAGGCAGCTATATTGCAGCAGACAGCAGAGTATATCTATAATCTTGAGCAAGAAAAAACAAGACTTCTGTCACAGAACTGCCAATTAAAAAGACTATTGAATCAACATGAAGGTGGTGAAATACCACTTAAGAAAAGAAAAAATGATATTCTAAACCACATCCCTCCAGTTATTCCTCCAGACTCTACAGATGATACTATTACTAACTCAAGATCTCCCGAACCTGTAGCTGTTATTACAGTTTCTAGTGTGCCACCAAAAAAGGACCAGGAAAGTGGAGAGCTCAGAGTTCAACTAGAACAGGAGAGACGATTGCGCAGACTGCTTGAGGAGCGACTCCATACTCTGGAGGCTCAAATATACCCTGACACAGGGTGTGAACTTACACGCTCCATTGTGCACTTCGAGAAAACAGACATTGCGGATTGTAAACTTGAAAGTGAGGAAGTGGAAACACAGGTGGTAGAAACTCCAGTGGTAGCAACACCGGTGGTAGCAACACCAGTGGTAGCAACACCTGTGGTAGCAGCACCAGTGGTAGCAACACCATTGCTGGAAGCTGCCATAAAAGCAGAACCACGAGTAGAGGTGGAAGTGCTACCTGACGCCAACCATGACACATCATCGCGGCTGTACTTGGCGAGCACCAGTCGACAGAACCTGGAGACCATCGTGGAGGCCATCCGGCACCTGGAGGGCGACCACCTGTTCCGCGAGGAGGCGGGCGACGCGCCGCTGGCGCTGACAAAGAAGGAGCGCGCGCCGCCGCGGCCCGGCGTCATCGTGGTCAAGCACTCGTGATCACGCTGAGCGCGTATCAGACTTTCAGCTCGTAATTAGCTTCCGCTTAGCGAGCACTCCTGACCCTCGAATATAGTTTAAAATTTTTAGTTCTTTAGTTGTATTTTCCAAAGTGACGAATCGATAAGTCTGTGTCTTTGTTTATTTTTACGCATTGAAATCGAAATGTTAGCGTTAGTCAGCTGAAAGCGTGGTCGCGTTGGTCGATAGACGCTTAGTCTCAAATGTAATTATTTTAATGTTAAATGTTATGTTACTCTTGCTTATTGTATTGGTTATGTGTTGATGGGATGAGGAATGACTGACTTGTGTAAGTTTAGGTGAAGAATGGTATTTGCGCGCCGCGTGCCCGTTTATTTGACGACGATATTAAGCTATTAGTGTAAATGATCATGTACATTATAATTTAAACTATTGTGATATATTTTGTGAAATATAAAAGACAGAAAATATATCCCAATCAAAAATTCTATCAAAAGCAATAATGCAGATACTGTTTTTTTTTTCATTTAAATTGTACCATGTAACAATTTTATATGTTTAAGAGTCCAGTTGTATTTAGATTTTGGCTGAACTTGGGGAAAATGAACACATAAGTCATTTGCTTAGCAGTTTATAGTATTAAATAACAAGCTTATCATGTTTAGGGGCTACTTGTTAGCCAAAGTATAAAAATGACAATGTTTCTTAAAATGATGCTTTGGCTTTGGTGGAGTGTAGGGTACAATGGCATGCGGCTAAGAGACTTTTGTACTTTACTATTTTGGTTGATTTTATAACCTACCATTCATCAGAACATAAATCGAGTATGTAACTTATTTCTTTTATTTGTTAATTTTCATAATTAATACGAACAATACTCGTTGTCACAGCTAAGACAATGGTTTCAATGTTATTGTAATCCATTTACAAGTGGTGTAGGGTGTATGTAGCCTACAGCCTATATATAAATATTACTCCAGTTTGCTACTTAATATTTGTTCTTAGAGTCCCAGTGCGTTGCTTGTTTATTATTAAAATTTAGTAAATTATTAAGGCAGTATCTACTGTTAACACTAGGAAATAATAGGGACAGAAATGTTAGAGCATTCCAAGTTTGTGAATTCTCCTTAAAAAGCTATTCTACATGTGAAATGTAGCTGATTATATGATTCAATATAATATACTGTATTAAATTTAAAAAATTAGTGTAATTATGTACTACTTTATGTAAGCATTCATTCATTTGAAACTACTTTTTAGCTAATCTACTAGGATTTGTATGTGTAGATATTGTCAAAAATGTTTGATGGTATTCTATGAAATGTGTTACTGATACTAAAAGGCACAAGCCAACGTCACACATTTAAGATATGGGGTTCTGGATAATAGTACCAAAAATGGTATTACTATCTGTAATGAATTTTCAGATTAACATAACATTATTTTAACTGTGTATAAATGTAGGATCCAATGACTAGTACTGAATTATAATTTTACATAATAATATGTATTATTGAAAAGATTTAAGTATATAAGTATGTACTTGATAATACATATTTTATGAGCTCTGTCAATTCCTTATAAGCGCTAATTTCTTGTAAAACGACGCAGTGTCATTTATGTCCAATATTTACAACACATTTTTTTTAATAAGGGCTTTGTCGCTCATGCGATAATATCGCCCAAAACACAAAATTAACAACATAATAGTTTAATAATATATGAAGTCAGAATTACCAATAATATAATTATTTCCAATGCGTTTTTAAATGTTGTATTGATTGTAAATGACATTACTCCAATAGATTTCATATTATATAACTCTTTTCACAAGAGCCACAAGTGTGAAATATTTGTTGTAATAAAAAATAGTTTATTGACATTCGTTTTATATAGGATCCAAATTAGTATATTTATTTACATGATTAAATAAATACATTTAGAAATAGTAGAAAAAAGTAGGCATCTCTTTTAGTAACACAAATGACGCTTTAATCGTCAAGCGATTGGAATCTATGGAATAGAGTAAAACAATCATGTTTCACTTTTTACTCTATAAACTCTAGATGCACGAATATTTTAATAATATGATCCTTGTGTTACTTAGGTAATATATATAGCTATACACAGTGATTTGATTAATGTTTGCTTCAATGTGCTGACATTTTTGTTAAAAATGTAATATGTGCTTTTTGTTAATATTGTGTCTGTAAGTTTTGAGTGTGTATTCTGTATTTTAAGTTAGACTCAGCGACAGAGTGAGATTGACAAGTGACATGCGCATCAGAAAAGTACTGCAGAAAGAGTCTCGTGAAGGGACACGAATTTTAAGACTGATCATTTATTTTATTCATTATTAAGTTATGCTAGTTCAAGTCATCGTAATGATAGTATAAGTGTGTGTATGTGTGTTACTTTATGTAGCTATTTATATTTATGTACGTCAGTGGGTTCTTTTGTTTGCCTTCAGATTTACAGAAATTATCATCACATGCCTTCTATAAAAACCTTGTGTAATGCTTGTATTTACACGCATTATTTCCCTGAATCGAAAGCAGATGCATAAAGACTCTAAATCTATAGGCACGTCCACAACGTATTCATTATAGAGCTAGACATGCGCTATTTAAACGCGAGCCATAATTCATTTACTCGGTACAATAACGGGCTCTGATTTCGAAATTAACATTTTTATTTTAGTTATCTGTTTGACAAATTGTTAATACCATTTTAACGTATTGTATATGTGAACGATTCGTAGCGTAAGGGTCGATCCCAGTGATTCTCAGTAATTTTAATTTACCCATTTATTATTTTAATTATTTGTAATTATTGTAGCGTTCAAGATAATGAAAAATCATATTAATATTGATTGCTACTGTGACATATTTGATATTTGTTATAAAAATAATATCGCTTTCTGAATTGGCAGCCCTGTATGCTAACCACCCTCTTCATTTCCGAAGCTCATTCCACACTCTGTTTCTGAGTCCGTAATATTAAAAGTTGTCTGCCTACCGCCTTTACATTAATGTCATTATAGAATAATTATTAACTATGTATGATAACGGTCTTGGTTATACTACTAGTGTAGTCGAAAATAGAAGTAAGAGATATTAAGTCAAAGAAACAAGTTAAATTGTTTAAAATGTGTTATTATTTATGTCTTAAAGTATTAAAACAGTTATTTCTTATTAATTAGTTTGTAAATGATAGATGTTCGTCTGTATATTTAATCTACTTTCGTTATTGAATGCTGCTGAAACCAATAAAACATTTAAATCCAATTCTACAATTCGTAGTGTGGTATGTAATATATATTTTCTTATTGTTCACATTGGGGATAAATATTGCGAATCGTAAGAATTTTCTAATCTGGTCTTATAGCGCTGGATGTTGTGAAATATGAGTTATTAACTTATTTTAAGCATTACATGGTGTATAGAATAAAAGCATCATAGACGTGATGCGTTTCTGCGAATGTGCCATGTTTTATTGGTTTTATGCACAGTTCAGTAATAATATTTCCATTTTCTACACTCTATCGCATTTACTGATGATTTTGTGTTCTACAAAATTACAACACGAGTCACGACGCGACATATTTTAGAAATTGCGACCTGCGTTTGAATTTGATATTGCATTTATAATAAGTTTTTTTAAATCAAATTTTACACTTGACTTTAGTTGTTAGTGATGGGGTGAAAAGAGTGGGCAACATAAAAAAATACGTTTTAAATTTGCAAATTTTATCCAGACGAAATAATTTTATTGTACGAGAAATATACCGAAATATATAATATTATTATGAACAATTAAACTCATATTAATTTTGGAAATGGTTATTTCACCCTATTGCTAACGGGTGTAGTATGTTCCTAAAGTATATAGTGTTATGGCATATTTCTTACAGATAAGGTAATAAATAGTAATGATAAAGTGTAGAAAATAATGCATGGACGTTTCCATTTTGATATGAAATTGGTAAAAATAATATTTCCTCTGATTTTAATTATATGTGGTACATACATTTGAACTATAATAATTACCAATATTTATAAAATATTGATGTTACTGTGTTTTATTTGTACCTATCTAGCCCTACGAAGATGAATATTCAGAATTAAAATAATATTTTCCGAAGTTAAATACATAATTTTGTATGTATATTTAGAGGTATAATTATTATCGTTAGTTTTCTTGTAAAAGAAAACATCTTGAAGGGACCTGCGTTAATACATGTGTTGCTGGCTTCTAATGGCCTCATGGTATCAATATCCGATTATATTGATGGCTGCCAACTTTGATTAATCTATACTATAATATTATAAACCTGAAGAGTTTGTTTGTTTGTTTGTTTGAACGCGCTAATCTCAGGAACTACTGGACCGATTTTGAAAATTCTTTCACTAATAGGAAGCTACATTACTTCTGAGTGCTATAGGCTTTTATCCCGGAAAAACCCTTCCACGCGGGCGGAGCCGCGCGCAATGCTAGTTATATATAATTAATCAAAGGTTGCCAAGTTAATTTGTATGAGCCAGGATGGGCCCCATGCGATCCCCCGCCACCCGTTGGTATGGCTACCGCGTGGTATAGTTCTCAACAAACAGCTTGAGTTGACCTTTGACCCATCGCTTGTAGATGTTCGTGGGGAAGCGCACTCGAGGCAAATTACTATGTGCGTGCGCCAGAACCGCGCGTACGCACGTACGTCTCAAAAATGTTTCGAACCAGTACGATTTCGATAATAGGTATTTTTAATGAGGATGTCTCGAGGAACCTTCAGTCTTTATTACCGCAAAAAAAATATTAAATCAACCTATTCTTTACTTACTAAAATAAGCAGGTGAAATTGATAATTGAAAAAAGTCGTACGAATTTTGCAAGGAACCAAAAGTTCATGGCGTTATTTCTTCGTATTTTCTTTACCAAACACAGTTGATTTATATATTTTTATAAAGTTTATTTCTCATACTAAATAAATAAAATATAAAAACCACCTGTACTTTATAGAAAAAAAAACATCGTAAACGGCAACGTTTTAAATTTCAATAGGTTATTAATTGAAACTTGCTGGTAAATAAGCACAAAGTGTACTTATATAAATTCACTTTAATTAAACAAGTTTATTTTCAATATTTATTTTACTGCCTCAGTAGCGTAGCTGTACGCACCGGCAGCACAGCGGCAGTCCGACACAGCTCTGAGGTCCCAGAATTCTGGTTCGGGCAAAGTGATTGGGTTTTTCTGCTCTGTATGAGCCCCGAGGAATTTGTGCCCGATAGATAGGCCCCCTATCACATCATGGGACGGAACACACGTGGCGAAAAGTGGGTGCACCGGTTCCCCCTCTGCTTACCCCTTCGGTGATAAAGGCGTGGTTTGAATGTGTGTTTTTTTGGAATCCACATCGTGTTTCATTTAATTAATTGGGCACTGACTCCAAAAATATTTTATAGCTGTATATTACTAATTATTAAGTTAAATTAGTTTTTGTTACTGCCCGACCGGAGTAGTTATATTACGGTACGATTGCAATGCTGAGGTCTTGGGTTCGATCCCCGGGTCGGGTAAAGTGATATTGGGTTTTTTTATTCAGTATCGGCCCGGAGTCTGGAATTTGTGTCCGATATGGCGATAGGCTCGCCGCCTATCACATTATAGAACGCCATACGCAGGGCGAAAAGTGGGTGCACTAGTTGCGGCTGAGCCTACCCCTTCGGGGATAACTGGCGTGAGTGTGTATTTTTTCTTAGTTAAAAAGCAGATCTAATTGAATTCAATAAAAAAAATATACATTCTAATCCAATTTTATTTTGAGGAGTTCCCTGCTGTGTTTTTGAAATCCAAGTTTAAACAATATTCTTAATATCAAAGCTATACTGAACCCTACACAAAAAAATCATTCTAATCCTGTTTGATTTTGAGGAATTCCCTTCTGCATCTTCGAATTCCAACTTTTCATGGCGCGTGTAATATCGTGGACAGACTGCTCGGCCCCATATTTTGTTGTGATTGACTGCTGCAGTGTCAGGGGACACTGTTAACGGTTTAGAAGCTACCATCTGTTAATAAGTGCAACGGCCCGGGAGAGGAAGAAGGGGAAATATTCGCGAGAAATACATGTGTGGATGCTACCAAGAGCGCCTCAGGTCAGGTCGTGAGAAAGGAGGTCGAGGGGAATAGGGCATTCAGCCTAAATTGAAGATAAGGTAATAGAATTAGATCGATCGATTCTATCTTTACATGGTATATATGAAGTGCAAAATAAATAAAGTTGATCAGGTCGGACGCGCCAGCCGCACCTTGCTGGGGCGGATACGTTTGCTAGTGTGTTGGCTCGGGAGCTAGGGTTGCGCTGCGAGACGAGGCGCAATTTGCGTTTTTACATCAAGCCGCGCTGCGCCATTAGAAGCCAGCATAATATTAAGAATAAGTAGATATGTAGGTTGTTACTCTGGCCTATCTACTGCCAGCACATAGATGGGTAGGCTGTGACCGGTAGGTCCTGAGTTCGAATCCCTGGTCGCACAAAGTAACAGAAAGTAGAAACAACACGCAAATTGTCAACACTTTATCTTATTTTCCACGCTTTAAGTATGTGCCGTAGGCACATATTATATGTCTATGTAGCAGTCCCCTCTACATGTTTATATTCTTTGTGTTTATTATAATCTATCTGTATTCAATTAAGATGAGAGGCAGTGTGTATTGAGCGAATCAAGTAAACGGTCGTTACCTCCAAATATTGGACTTATTTATTTAATAACCTATACACCACAAAGTGGTGACCCCGACGTGATCTGAACACGCAACCTTCTGATCTGGAGTCGTGTTAGCTATGGTGACTCGGGCCACAACCTAAATTCATTGACCTACTTACGTGTCTAAAAGTCCTCCGATTTGAGATTTCGCATTTCCGCTAAAGAAGTATTTTCATCTCCCTGGTCCGAAGTTCGGTCCCTCGACGCGAGGACGCTTGGGTCAAAATATGACTAGGTACTTAAATGACAAAGACACTCTTATTATTTTACATTTTAGAGGCTTTTTGTGTCGGGGGTTTTTTAAATTTTAATTTAATTTTTATTGCAAACTTTTTAAATTACTATATTCTCCATCATGGTACCTTGATAATCAACTATCTAACACCTACCTACTCGTTGAGACCATTCTTATGAGCCCACACACGCTATATCTGCTATAATTTGCTAAAGAGTTGGGTATCTCACAGAATACTTGATGCTGCAGCATCAGTTCAAGGTTAACATGACTTGAAAATATTGTCGAAGTCGCAGTACACCAAATTTAAAATCAATCGGACTTGTGAAAGTTGGAAATGAGCTGACAATCTTCAAACGCCTGAACAGATCTTTATGAATTATAGCTAAGTACCATCTCGATCACATCAGGTTTCAAACAAAAAAAAAACAGCGTCAAAATCGGTCCATTCGTTTGAAAGCTACGATGCCACAGAGAGACATACAGATACACACCCTAAACTTATAACACCCCTCTTTTTCTGTTGGGGGTTAATGAACGCTCTTAAAAAGTTAGATATAAATGGTGGGGTTTAAAAAATATTTTTAATGGATCTATGATCCATATTTTTGCCCCTTATACATAAAGTTTAAGCCTGATTAGATTTTGAGGCCCAGCACGATTGAGTATTGCTGCTCTATCGAGGGTATTGACGCCAGACAGACGACCGGGTAAGTCGTCTTATTTTCCACGATTTGAACGGTATCCTCTAGAAGGGAATGACATCAGGCCGGTGACCAGTTGGGTTGTAAAAACTACTCTAAAATCCTTTCTGCAACTTCAATTATTGCGTTGCACCTGCCCCACACTGGAGTGTGAAGGGCACACTTGGACGGATGGAAGATGACGCACTTCTAGGTAATATTTTTGACTCCCAAGTAAAATCTAAAAAGTTATACGATACTGTTGGCTGATATTAGTATTTCTAAAATAGTTTTTTATTATTGTGGTCTTACTTAATTTTGTATAAATTTAGGTAAGTAAGTACTTATATCACACTTAAATTGTGTAGTAAATATTATTATGTACCTATTTCAAAAGCTGTAGCTTTAGTAGTAGTACTTAGTTAGCCAAGCAGTAGCCTGGAATGTATCTAGAAATATTGTGAGATGCGCTTTGGTTCCGCTTTGACCCACAAAGAGTGAATCATTCCGTTATGTGATTCAAGGCTTGTACAATGTATGTATGTTTTTGTAGTTATCCATTGATACGCCAGAGAGTGCAGTCGTGTTGGTCGAAATAAAATACTTTGTTTACAAACAAAATAGCTTTTGTGACATGTGTTACAGGTAAGTGGAGATAATTATAATATTATTAATAAGATCTACATTTATTTACAATAGTAGATAAATTATATTGGTTAAGTAGGTATAGGTAAATAGGATCTATAAATTCATTGTGTTACCACAAAAACGTTTTAACTTTCAATAACACCTGATTTGAATCCTTTTCGGCTATGTGTATAAGGATTTTACGTGTCTGTACATTTCTTTTTAATTATTCTCCTAATTAAGATAAACCAATTGCCAGCTTGTCGAGGTTTTTTAAACTCATTGATAACCCTTCGACATTGACTATGACCTCACAATATACGTAAATATAAATAGATGCGCGCAAATTGTATAAATTCTTATTGTCTGTATAACCGAACGGGATTTACCTGTTTCATGGAATGTGCTTTTTATAGTAGGAACTCTCTGGATCTCGGCCTAGGTACCTGGTATTCAGACAATATAACCACTACGTTCTGGTATTTAAGTTGTGTAAGGTGTTACGGCCATATAATTTTGGCAAGGTACGGTCAATAATCCAATAAGAATCCTGAATAAGTCACATAAACGTCAGGCTAACTGAACGTTGATAAAGGAGCTCGTTATGCGCCTATTTATTCCTCATGTATGTTGCCTGAGAGTTATTCAGATTGTGAAATTTTAATGTAAATAAATGTCTTACGAGTAGATTGTCACAGAGCTGAGGCTACATCAAAATTACATAAAAAGAACGTAAAAAATTAATGATTATTTTTCACATTTTAGGTAATGGCATCAGAAATGAAACTCCTCATATTAGCAAAATGTTATTTAATTATTTTTACTCTACAAAATGCTAAAGCGGCTACGGATGATGAGAACAAGTAAGTGCCTATTCACAAATAAATCTATTAATTTATTTATTTACTGGGCACGTCGTAATTTCGTGCAAAGGCATGTACCTATTACATACCTTTGCAGACATACCCCTAATGTCTTCAGTGTCGTCTTTGTACTTACACCCAATACACTAAACTTTCTAGTACCGTGCCACCCTGTAATTTAACATTTCAAGGAGGTCAGAGGCGGCGTAAGTCGTGGGCGACACGACGTGGAGCACCGAACATGACCTCGCAGTGCGTACCCGCAGGGGCCTTGCTCCTTTAAAAATTGTGCAGCTTACCTTATGTTAGGGCCCATATTCGGCAAGGACTACCGCCAGTAAAGACTTTACACATCACAAAATAATAAATCCGGCCTAATTTATACATTGAAGTATATACCAAGTTGGTGAGACTTAATAACTAAGATACTACATAGGTACGTGTTTAATAAGTCCCAAAAACGTTGTCTTGCACCTCTCTGTGTATTGAATAACTCTATTTAATGAACATATCGTACCTTTAGGACGAAAACGACGCAATTCAAAAAAATAAAATATTGGTTTATCGTTATAAGATTACTTAAAACTGGTCCCTTTTTATGAAAATATAATAAAAAAGGGACCGATATAATAGTTTAGTTCTTTTGCTGCTTGAATATGGCGGTGTTTGAACTATTGTTGTATTGGAAATTTCGTTTTAGGTAATTTTATGACGATAACTAAATTTTTTATTTTTTTGAATTGTATCGTTTTCGTCCTAAAGGTGCGACATACATGAAAACTCTCTCAAATTCTTACTAATTTCTAAAATTAAATTTGTTCAATTGCTTAGAATATCGGCGTCTCCGTCCAGTATCGAAGACATACAATACTTGTCTAACGCAGTGAACGATTTTGGGTACAAATTTACCGTAAAAATGATGGAGCAAAATACAGATGATAATGTAGTCATTTCTCCGACCAGTGTTGCGGGTAAGTTAACTTTCAAAAGTTTCAAATAAAGTGTGAGTACTGAGTACCTGCTTATAATCCGCCTAGATGTGTTTTTCACCGAAACAGTGGCGTAACTATAGGGTGGCAGAGGTGGCAAAATGCCACGGGCCCCCGGTCCGAAGGGGCCCCCGGCTGGCTCAGTTATAACATAAAATTTTGAAGGCGAGGGGGGAGGGGGATGCTGTACGTGACACGGGGCCCTATGTGGTGAAAGCCATAGCTTCGCCCGTGAACGTGACAATTTTTACTAGGGCCCCATCCAATGAATTGCCACGGGCCTCAGATGATATAGTAACGCCACTGCACCGAAAACATTTGTTTTATGGCTTTACTCGTGTGAAAGTTTTTCGAGGGTAATATACCTTTCTTATGATCCAGGCTTACATGGATTGATGGATGGACTAGAATTAACTATGGATAATATTAGTCGACTAGGTATACAAACCTAATTCTAGATAATATACTCAACTTAAACGCTATTATTTCTAATAAATACCTGGATCTTGGATTTGTTTTATATTATGAATCTGTTTGTTAATAGGTTTACTCGCTATGACACTTCTGGGTAGCGTCGGAAACACGTACCAGGAACTAGCCACGACGCTCGGATTTTCCCAAGGTGACCACTTCATTGGAAATACTACCAAATTAACATATTTCTTTATTTAAGATGAGAAGGATATTTCCTTAGCAAACTATCTCAATAATTATAATTATGTCTCGGTTTTTATCGACGACGATGCCGCGATGGCCGGCTGACTATTACCTACCTATAATTACCTATAGGTAATTACCTATAGTGACAACAATTGCTTTTCAAGCAAAGAATTCTAAGTAATGTGTTTGCTTTCGAGTGACGAAATTTTCTACTTTTCTACACAAAATGAACATAATTACTATGATTACGAGAACCTCCTTTAGACTTGGTCCAAACAAATAACAAATCCACACCATTATTTTCGCTGTATTTCCTTTCTATTTAGCGATAGCGAGCGATGGTGTAGGTACCTAGTTACCTACCCATTATACTTATGCAATTTTGTAAAATAAAGTAGCAAACTAAGTAGGTACATCAGAAAATTAGGTTGTAGGTACCTATAACAACTGATATTTAGTATTTACTTTAATCTGTCATTTTCAGATATTCTTACAAACCGTCACAACCACGAACAGTTTGGTAATATCCTGCAAAGATTGAATGGTGATGATCAAACAGCAAAAACCCTGTACGCAGACGCTATATTTGTAGACGCCCATACACAGCTGCGCGAGGTGTTCCGTGATTACTTAAATCGGGTTTACCACGGCGAGGCTCTCAGTGTAGACTTCAGACAGAAAGAAGAGGTCAAGCAAATGATTAATGAGTAGGTTAAATGACTTTGTTCTTGTAAAGAAAATAATGGACAACGACGCGGATGTTTTCAAAATACCTATACCTAGAATGAGGGTATGCGGGCGTTGTGAAATCGTAGTTAATTTGTCAGTATTATCCTTTAACAATACAATACACACAACACGTCTGATTGCTTCGGTGGCCATGAAATATTAGTGGGGCATTATGAAGCCATAGAAATCGGGGAGCGAATGTACAAGGAAGCGTTTGCCATCCACTAGCTTGTCTCAACGCGACACTCAACACTGGGTACGACGATAGTTAACAGTAAAATATTTAATTAATTCATAATATTATTCTGAACAATAGGTTTAGGCGATATTGATGTGATACAGGATACTGAAGTGTTTTGTATGCAGCATCGTTTATATCTGGAAACACCGTAGTATTTGTGTATTAATTATTTAATAATGGAATTAATTAATTAATGGAACACGGAACGCATTGAGACGTTAATGGATGTTTAGCAAACGCTGGTGTGCATTCGAAGTATATGGCACAAACTGTACAGTGTACACCGAACACAAAAACATGTATGAAGTCGGTTAATTATGACGGTGCTATTGACCGGAATTGTGAGATACCTATGTGTTCCGCACACAATGTACATACCTAAGCTACAATGCGACATTTTATTTTAGGTAAAATAAGTCTATAGTTTGTTCGAGACTACAAAATCAAGTGAACACATTTGTAGCATTAAAATAGGACAATTCAATTACAACTTCATTAAAACTGTTAACAGTGTTGTTTTTTTTTTCAGATGGGTCAAATCACACACTGAGGGAAAAATTGAGAATTTTTTAAAGCAATCTCTACCCGAAACAACTAAGGCTGTATTGTTGAGTGCTTTATATTTCAGTGGACAATGGGAACACCCATTTATTCCCGATTACACTATGAAGTAAGTTGAAAAATAATGCGATGCAATCAGCCCTGTATTATATACTGCCTACTGCTGAGCACGGGCCTCCTCTACTACTAAGAGGGTTTAGGCCTTAGTCCACCACGCTGGCCTATGAAAAATAATACATGCACTTTATTGCATGCTTCGCGTAAGGTTTGACTTTGAAATCTTTGTACATAATTTTAAAGTAAATATGTCGTCGCTTTACTGATATAAAACACAAAAGACTATAATATGACATTTCACACACTGTGAGTTCTATTGTGTAGGTACAGTCATACATAAGTAGCTGAACGAATTCAAAATTTCAAACCGCCTATTCGCGTTCAGTTCAATTAAAACCCTTTTTTTCTTTGTGTGAAGTAAAATAAATATCTTTTATTTTATTTTTGTGAAGAGAAAATGAAAATTGGTAAGAACAGAAAAGTGTAGGGGCGATTTGAAGTTTTGAATTTGTTCAGTTACTTATGTGGCTGACGGTACAACAGGAAATTCGCAGATTCATTTTATACAAGCTTTGTGCATTGACATTTCCGTAGTATTATAATGCACACCAAAACGACATTGTTCCGTTCTGTTTTCTCTGTTCTGTGGTTCCGGTTACTTAAAATTTAAAAATATTTATTTGTATCGACTGCGGAGGCTGTGATAACTTTGACAGTCGCCGAACCATTATAAATCTATTATTTGTGCTTCGGCTTTATTTTCAAAGGTTCGCACTCATCTTGGGTATTTTTTCTTGTATAAAATTAAGTAAGTAGGTACACCTTAGAGGTACACAGAACAAGTCCTAAAATTCATGCTACTTTTATCCCGGGAAATATTTTCACGCAGACGTCGGAACAAGCAAATGCTACCTAATACCCACTACTTGAATATTTTAACAAACTTAGATATTGTTCTCAACAGGATGCCGTTTAGGAAACGAAACAACACAATGCTGGTTGATCTTATGTTAAACTTGGGAGATTTTAATTACGTTTCGTCGGAAAAGGAAGGTAAACAAGGTTTTCCTTCTTATTCTAGTAATAACTAAAAGTAATAATAACTGAAGTGAATAATGCTTAAAATTTCATCCACGGTAACTCGTAACCACCATGTTATTTAAAATCAACATTGGTTGTATGGCTTTGTATTGGCTCATCAGGGATACCTACAAGGGTATAGCTAACCAAGGGCGGATCCAGCTTTAAAGTCAGGGGGGGTGGGTCATATAGTCGAGGTGTAGTCACAAAAGACTCCAAATCGATTACAAAAATAAATTTAATAACAAAAGAAATAGTATTTTATTGTTCGTCAAAATAATTTTTGACGTGAACAACGGTCAAATTAAGCTTCGTATCGTGCGAATGAGAGTCAAGAAAAAAATTATCAATATTCACCTAACCTAGGCTGGCCTAGGGGGGGCCATGAGTCAAGACCCAATGACGCTCCTCTGGATATGCCCCTGTATCTCGGGTTTGATCTCTGAGTCTGGCAAAGTGATATATGGTTTATCTGTTTAGGATCAACCCGGAGACTGGAATTTTTGCCAAAGGCGATAAGCTTAACCCCTATTTCATCATAGGACGAAATACTTGTGGCGAAAATTTGTCGCATTAGCTGCGCCTTTTTTTTAGTATTTAGCGGTGACCTAGGTACATTTTTAATAAGAAACGATCATTATTATAATAAAATAAGTTATAAATAATTTCTTATTACTATTATTTATTAATACCAGCAGTTGTACAGAGAAATAGTATTTTTTTACATGTCTAATAAACCGCCCATTTATTTTTCAGGTGTGCACATGCTCGCATTGCCATACAATGACAGTGAAACTACGTTATACGCACTAAAACCCAGACTACCAAAAAAACAACAGCTGTTGGAGGTGATGCAGCGCCTCGATTATAAGAAAATAGATGATCTCATAAATGAAATGATGCCTAAAAAAGCAGTTATACGCTTCCCTAAAATGGAACTACAAAATAGTGTAAAATTAGAAAAGACTTTAAAAGAGATGGGCATTAAATCCATGTTTAATCCAATCGATGCTAATTTTGCCTTGATGGTAAACAGCAATTCAATCAATA
Organism: Sphinx pinastri; assembly: GCA_947568825.1. Taxonomy (NCBI): domain Eukaryota; kingdom Metazoa; phylum Arthropoda; class Insecta; order Lepidoptera; family Sphingidae; genus Sphinx; species Sphinx pinastri. The sequence continues at coordinate 7,807,029 of OX387620.1, forward strand.
AAACAGAAGACGAGTTAATTACTAAGAAAAATTCTGACCCAACAGGGTTTGTGGAAATGTTGAATAATCTGCCAAATCCAGGCGTGTACGTGGATTCTATCATACACGACGTAAAGTTGACTATAAATGGTACGTTTGTAAATAATAGTTATACCATAGGTAAGCGAGGTTTGGATTAGCAAGAAAACTTGCAGAAGTCCAATTCCGCAAGCATTTTTACCGCGTTAATAATCACAGCATGAAACACGCATCGAGTCGCATATGTGTTTACTGGTGGTAGCTCTCTCATATGTAAGAGCCCGTCTGGGTGGGTACCACCGCAATGTCAATTTCTACCGCCAAGCAGCAACGTGCATGCATGCACTGTTGTGTTTCGGTTTGAAGGACATTGTCGCCAGTGTAACTACTGGACATAATGAGACTTAACATCTTATGCCTCAGGATGACGAGCGCAGTGGAATGCCACACAGTACTTTGTAACTCAAAGAGCTGGATGGTGTTGCTACTGTTTATGGGTGGTCGTACCGCTTACCATCAGGCGAACGGCATGCACGTCTCGTCAATCAATGCCACAAAAAAAAGCTATTGAAATAATGCCGCTAGGGTAAACGCGTCTGGAAGTTTTTGCGCAATACGTATATTGCTTCAAGAACTTGAACTCTAATCTAGGAACATAGATTAAAGTGTGACTTTTGTGTATACATAATTTAGCAGTCTTTTGTATTTGGTCAGCTTATACTTTTATGCGACAAATAACGTTTATCACTATGCGGTGAAATCGGCCCTTATTTTCTTAGTTCAAACTACAGGACGAGTAAAATTTATTTTTTAACACAATTTGCCCGGGACGGGATCCTGCAGAGGGTACTATCGTCGGGCAGGCGGCCTGTACTCAAAACTAAGCCAAAGCCTTCCTGCATCATGCTTAAAAACTGTGTCCTGCCCACCACTACTTTGAAGTGAATGTAGGTAGAAGAAGAAAACAATCTAGCCATAGATATCAGCCAAAAATATAAATACAGATTTATGCAGTTTTTATAGTTTTAAATGAACTGTTATGATTTCTTAAGGCTTATGAGATTGTTTTCTATTACAGAATATGGCACAGAAGCGGTAGCCGCCACGAGCGGCATTTTAGCACGATCCGCAGAACAGTTTTATGCAGACTCCCCATTCTACATGTTTATAAGGAACGAAAAAACTAAACTTGTCACATTTTCTGCTGCTATTTATGATCCAACAAAATAAATATAGATTAATTGTATGAGACTTATACTTTTAAGGAACTTAATATAATAATTAAATTAGAAAAATTATACATAGTTTTTCTGCTTACAATAAAGCCTGATAGGTCTTACCACTTAGATAAATTATAATAATTTTAAAGTGATTAGGAATACAACAGCTAATTTATTATACCAGACACAGCAGAAATAATAAGATACTATTGAATATTTAGCAATCAGTATATACGCATGAGTGTTGTTGAGTGTTGACTTGGTTAGAGTGTATGTATTTAACATACACTTTAACCAAGTTTTGTGAATTTAGTTGCAATAAGAGAGGTTTCTATATATTCTTCTAAAATAAAAATACCGAATCATTTCTTTATAGGTATACTTTTTTTTAAAGAGAAGTATACAAGTAGGTGGACTTAATACCTGAAATACCTTGAAATTTTGAATTTATTCTGCTACTTATGTGGCTGACTGTACATCTACAAATGGCGAGTGAAATAATTTTACAGAAATCATCTGCATTAACCTAAAGTGATATACATATACTGAGTGTTGCAGAATTTATATATGGCGATAAGCTTGTGCTCCATCATAACAATGGAATGAGAGTTCAGTGTATTTATGTACAAATTAAATTAGGTACTTTTCTCTACCTACATTAGTATGATATTAATATGCATAATTCATTAATTCATATATCATACATTTGTCTCTGTTCTATTTTAAGTATTTCATTAATCCCCAACAAATTGATATTGGGATTATTTAGGCCATGTGAAATAACAAGATCTGGATAATTGTATAGAAGCAATAATATCATTAATATATTCAACTTATAATTATATGTACACTAAACATTATGTATATTAAGCACATTAACTTATCTATTGCTCTTAATTTTCTCGATTGTGTCGGTAAGTGTCTTCTTCCACTGCTCGTCAGAAATACTTTGAGCCCATTCTGGTATTGAAGTCTGTGGTAGAGAAAAGTTTGCCATTGCAGACATAACCTGGGTGTAAAGAATAAACACAATGGTTGTAATTATTTATATTTGACTTGGTCTTGCAAATGTCTATATCGCACCTTTAGAATGAAAACAACACGATTTAAAAAAAAATGAAAATTGAGTTATCGTCATAAAATGACAAAACGATGTTCTCATTACAACAATAGTTCAAACACAGCCATATTCAAGCAGGAGTAGAACAAAACTGTTATATCAGTCCCTTTTTTATTATGTTTTTATAAAAACGGACCAGTTTTAAGTAATTTTATAAAGATATGCTTTTGGTAAATAGTACCAATGATTTTTTTATACTCAAGTCAATTTTGCAATAACAGAAGTGAGCAATATGTTGCTGTTCAGTATATCTTACTTCTTACTAATATTAGAAATGCAAATGTTTGTCACAAAGTTTGTTTATTAGAAGTAAACACAGAAACAGCTCTATAGATTTTGATGGCTTTTGGCCCACAGATAGACCATGTAGTGAATTAATCCAGAAACATAGCCTATGTACACATCGGCTCCTTTTTATCCAGTTAATAAGCTCCCATAAAAAAAAAAGATTTTTAAATCATATAGCGCTACCGTCATATTGGTGGCACTATGACAGGCTACAATGTTTAAGAGACTTTTATAGTGGGAAAGGCTTTTCACATGGGCAAAACGCGAGCACCTTGTTTTTTTTATACCATATCCATACCACCATATCAGCCCTGTATTATATATATACTGATCAATGCTGAGCATGGGCCTCCTCTACTACTGAGAGGGGTTAGGCTTTAGTCCACCACGCTGGTCTAGTGCGGGTTGGCAGACTTCACATACCTTCGAAATTCAGAGAACTTCTCAGGAATGCAGGTTTCCTCACGATGTTTTCCTTCACCGTTAAAGCGAGCGACAATTCACAAAGAATACACACAACTTTTTTAAAAAAAGTCTGAGGTGTGTGCCCTTGGGTTTTGAACCTGCGGACATTCGTCTTGGCAGTCCGTTCCACTCCCAACTAGGCTATCGCCGTTTTTTTTATAATCCTTACATATTATAAAATAAAGTCCCCCGCCGCTTCTGTCAGTCTGTCTCTCTGTTTGTAATAAAATCAAAAACTACCCAACGGGTTTGATGAAATTCGGTATGGAGAGAGTTTGGGACCCAGGGAAGATTTTAGGCTACTTTTTATCCTGGAAAAATACAAAGCGGGACTTTAATCCCGTAAAGCAGTTTTATGCATGCAGAGCCGACACAGCCATACCACTAAATCGATTTCGATGAAATTTGGTATGGAGATAGTTTGAAATTCCAGGAAGGACATAGGCTATTTTTTATTTGGGGAAAATATAAACCAGGACTTTTATCCTGGTAAATTTTTTTCTGGTATTAGAACTGAGAGAAAATAAGTATGGAGATAGTTTGAGACCCAGGAAGTGATGCAGGCTACTTCTTATCCCGCAAAAATATAAGCCAGGGTTGTTTCCCCGGAAAATTGTTTTTCACTTGGGGAACCTCGAGAAAATAAGAAGTGATAGTAGTAGTAGTAGTAGCAGATAGTTTTTGATCCAGGGAAGGACATAGGCTACTTTTTATTCTGGAATAACATACTGTGATTTATTCCAGAAAATCAGTTTTCACAAGTGGAATGTCATGAAAGTAAGTATAGAGATAGTTTCAGACCTAAGGAAGGACATAGGCTTTTTATCTCGGGAAAGTGTATAGAGGGACTTTTATCTCAGGAAAATATATAGCAGGGCTTTAAATCCAGAAAATGAAATGCGCTAAAACAGATGCTATGGCAGAAAAAAAAGGAAAGCATATTCTGTTCTGTTACCGAAGCGAAGCTGGGATGGGTCGCTAGTGGACAATAAATTTGCATACCTGCTGTGCTCTTTCATCATCCATTTGTATAGGGTCAGAATTTCTAGGTGTGTTCCATACATCTCTTGTCAATATGTTGTCCATACTTTCTATAGGCGGTACATTACTTGATGGGGGCACATTGTTCTGTAAAATATATTCAAAAGAACCAGATTTTTTCATATGCCTTGTCTATTATTCTGAATTCAGAATGTGTCTATACTTCAAATTTTACCTATAACATAGCAAAAATGTATCACATATTTTTTTGGGAAGAATAAATATTGTACGGTGAAAAAGTTTTGAGATAGATTTGAATTACCAGTACATCTTCATCACTGTCGCGGTCCGAATGCGCTACCTCAGGCCCTTGTGCCAACGGCTCGTATCCGAAGTATTCGTTCTCTTCATCACTTTCATCGGCCTGTTGACCATTCATTATTAATTCATGTCTAGGGGGAGGATTTAGTTCGTGAGGATTGTTTTCTGGAGGATCTGGCCCATCACAAACCATTTCTTATATTGTTAACCGAAGTGTGTAGTTTATTTTTAGATATTATATGTTAATATGGATAGTGGCTAACAATGAGAACAGTTGCAACTTAAAAAGTTCTACCAAGAGTACTTATCATAAAATTAAATCCGAAAATAAACACAAGAAAAGAGAATTGAGAATTTGAGAAATTGCATTTGACAAATGACAACGAGTATTGCCAACTTTGTTACCGAACCGAGTAAGGCGGAGCTTGTATCCATTTTTACCGTGTCTGAATTCAGAATTTAAGAGGTTAAGAGGCCGTATACAAAATTTCAACTATTTCAGTCCACTTTTCATCGTGATTATTAAAAAAATAAACTGATCTGATTAATTTCTAACACATCATCGGAACGACTATCTCAACACTAATAAAATAAAGGAGCCACATTTTTCATATCTTTCTATAATTTCAATCTATCCACCAAGTTCGAACGTCTGTTTCAGAAAGGAGATGTCCGCTTTTTGTATGGGAGCTGGGCCTCAAAATTTAAACAGGCTCAAACTTTAGGGATATTAAAGGGGCAAAATATGGATCTTGAATCCATTAAAAAAATATTTTTAGACCCCTCCATTTATTAGAAATATAATAAAGAAATGTCGTGGCAGAGTAACTTACAATAACTTCATTGATGTCTGTGCACAATTACAAAAAAAAAAAAAACATTCGCGCCAAAGAGACTATAATACTAAAAATTCGCGCTCTTTGCATTCGCGGTTATTCTGCTTCGATGTTCGATTCATGTCTCGTTGAATTTATCTGTTACCTATTTCTGTTTAAACTGACTTGGCAAACAACAGATCCTTCGATATTACACACGAGCTATGAATTACGATAGCATCGCCTTTTCATCTCGACTTCGACTTGCATTTCTTCGGCGATATTTCGATATTTGACTTGATTAGACTAGTAGACTAGTGATTTGATAAGCCACTATTGTAGCTGCATAATTGGCAGGAGGACAGTCGGAAGCTGCGCTCATGTTATGACCATTATTTGGTATCTTGGATGGGCTCGGCATCAAAGCAATATTATTCCACCTGCGCAGGTTTTAGATTGCATAATGATTCCAGAGGACATTGAAATAGAATAGATAATTGTACATAAACTATAAGAATGACTTTTATTTCAATTATAAAAATTATGCTCTGAAACATATGAACCAAGAAAATATTCCCATCTGGAGTTGTTATGTACAAACTTTTCAGAATTGTATCATCTATTAAATAAATAACTAACGTATTATAATATGTTTTAAATGTATTTAATATATATTCATAATGATAGCCATGGTCATAATATGCCACTGCCCTTAATTGATTTCTTCTTACTGTTAGAATGTATAGTTTTGTTTCTGTAGGTGGCATACAACCACAGATATTACCTAAACATTACTAAATATGAATATTGTGTATTAAATACATTATAACAATATTATTTGTATTTTTTTAATTTAATAGATGATAAACATTAAATAGTTTGTACTTGCATAACAATTTTAAATGATAATATTTTGCTTGTTTCATAGTTTTTAAAGCATAATTATTAGTAGTCAGGTTTTAATTTTTGAACTCACTTATTATTGAAATAATTTGGGGGTTATAATTTCATGATAAAGTATTGGTTGAGCCCCATTTCATTTTTTATGTGTAGGTTTATTGTTTTACGTGTACCTAGGTAATATACCAGAAAAATATTCCCAATTATCAGGTGCAAAACAGATGAACATACAATACATACCCATTAATATCATAACAATGGAATAGCTATGTTTTCAATTTTCCTTTTTTTACATTTTTATATACATACTAAAAAAAACATTAATACATATTATAAAAATATAAAAAAGTGAATCACCCTCCGATGGCGAGGCTCAAGACCCAAGCCACCGGTGGTCAGGGATTCAAAGTGAGGAATCTCCTCACAATGCGTGCCGTGTCCAGAAGTACTGCTTTCTGCATCTGGCTCTTGGCCCAACGACCAATTGAGAGCCTCTGGAGGTGTTGGTCGAGACTCTTTGGTATCAACCCATGAGCAGAAACGACAATCGGAACAATAATTGTGGAGTCTACCTCCCACATGTCGGTAACCTCGTGAGCCAAATCTAAATATTTAGACATTTTGTCCTTTTCGGCCTTAACAAGGTTATCGTCATGCGGAATAGTGACGTCAACAAGTATTGCCCGGCGCGCCAATCGATCTACTATTACAATATCAGGCTTATTGGCAACAATAGTCCTGTCCGTGATAATAGATCGATCCCAGTACAGCGTTGCATGATCATTTTCGAGAACTGGTTGAGGCACATACTGGTAATATGGCACTTCAAGAGTCACAAGACCATACCGAAGAGCAACTTGCTGGTGTATGATCTTGGCTACTAGGTTGTGTCTATGCAAGTACTCGCCGTTAGCAAGATACGAACAACCGGAAATCACATGCCTGATTGATTCACCGGGACGGTGGCATGCCCGACAGATATCGACCGTACCGTCCTTCATGATGTATTTCCTATAATTGTTCGTTTTCATAACTTCGTCCATAATTGCAAAGACAAAACCCTCAGTTTCTCCAAATAGGTTACCAAAACGTAGCCAAGATACGGATGCAAGCTGGTCTACATCAGGCCCGTGAAGGGCCCGATAAAACCGACCATGTAGTTCCTTGCTCTTCCATATCTCCTCACGTTCCCGAATGCCCATCACCTTAGGTTTTCGCCAGTTCTCATTCGCCAAGGAAAGCGGGGTAAATCCCTTATCCACCATGACTACAACCTTATGCATGCCCACTTCGCTGTGGAGGAAATAATCCCTGAGATTGCATACCTCGCGGTTATGTAAGTCCTTAGCATTAAGTAAGCCTCGGCCCCCACATCTCCGCGGGATGTACAATCTCATCACTGACGATCGTTGGTGATGCATACGATGTGCAGTCAGTAGGGTCCGGACCTTTCGATCCAGGGCGTCCAGTTCGGTCTGAGTCCATCTGAGTATGCCAAAAGAGTACATGAGTACAGGCATAACCCAACCGTTGAAAGCGCGAATCTTGTTTCCACCTGACAAAAAACTGTTAAGTACTTTTGTCAGACGGCCGAAGAAACGTTCCCTGACCGATTGTTTTACGTCGGCACCCATAATACCCAGTGCCTCAGGCATACCCAGATATTTGTAGGTTTCCGTCTCGGAAAGGGATCTAAGTCTTATAGTCTCTGAGACTTGTATGTCATCAGAGATCACCACCTCTCCTCGCTTCACATGGATAACCGCACATTTATCTACACCAAACTCCATGTTGATTGAGTTGCTAAATCTTTCAGTTATTTTTAACAACTCAATCAATTCTGTTTGTTTTGATGCAAACAACTTGAGATCATCCATGTAAAGCAAGTGAGATATAGGCTCACTCCCTCTCCGTAGACGGTATCCTAACCCTGAATCCAACAACAGAGTACTGAGAGGATTCAGGGCCATGCAGAACCACAATGGACTCAGACTGTCACCCTGGAATATACCCCGCTTGATTCTAATCGGCTCATCACAATCAGGGGGACTCGTACCACCTGGATATTTTAGGAAAGTGGTCCATTGTCCCATACATGACCCAAGAAAGGTGCATAAATTTGTATCAATCTTATACAAATTCAACACCCTCTTGAGCCAAGTATGGGGCACCGAATCATAGGCTTTCTTATAATCAATCCAGGCAGCCGATAAATTCCTTCGGTTGTGACGAGTCTGTTGGCAAATGGTCATGTCAATGAGAAGGAGCTCCTTTGTACCACGTGACCCAATCTTGCATCCTGTTTGTCCGGGAAAAAGGATATTATTGATTGTGAAATGATTAATAGCTATGTATTGAATTAAACACTTTTATGATATTTTAAACTCTTTTATTGTTTTATATATATGGGTATAGTGAGCGGCGACGATCGCTTATTGGAAAAGACCAGACTGCAAAGACGAAGTTACAGGTTCGAAATGCAGACCTCGCGCGACACACCTCTCAATTTTCATAATTTATTTGTGTATTGAGAATTTATCGATCGTTTCATGGATCGGAGTCGTCAAAATGCTGAAACACCCGTGATTGCATTTGGAGACGTATCTTAGTATCTAGCATCGATATATATGGTATCTAGAGTTTTGTACACATGAACATCCTTGAAGGCGCAGTCACAAGACGTTAAAATCCCTGATGCAAAAATAATCCATAATGTTTTCTTTGATTTATTCTGCGAATTCACTTTTAGGTATATCACAGTAATTTACATGATAAAAATATTTTTAATACTATCGAAAAGTCTCTGGAACAAAACAATCCTACGCGGGCTACGACTCATGACATCAGACATGACAGTTGATCCATTGACAAGTGACAACTGTCAACTTTACTTTTTTTGGTGTGCGTTCCAATATACGAAGTTTTTTATTTTGAAAACGTTAATTACAACTAATTTTAAGTGTGATTATAGGTAAAACAAAATTACATAAATCTTAAAATCGGAGGTGTTTAAAATTAAACTATTTATTGTTAAAGGCTAGTTTTTAGGAGTTCTATCCAAATATATATAAACTTTCTTGTTTAAATTTTCAGGCCCGTTTTTGGACAAGTCCTTTTGTTGTAGTACGGAGACTCAATCATAAAAAAACTATAATGACTTTGACATTTGAAATTGACAGGTGACATAAGATATATCCAAGATATATATTCGTTGCGTTTGTTGCAATTTTGATAACGAAAAAAGAGAAAAACAGGATAAATTTTTCCAGTGTGATCTTAATTTATACATCAAAATTGAGTTCACATGGCGTAATTTTTCCTTGTCTGCAGTGGCTATCATCTTATCTATAATGGCGTGGAGAAGTCACGGAGTAAATAATGCCGACCTAGTCAGAAACTTGCGAAGTAAGTGTATTTGTAATTATTACGTTAAAAACTTGATCTGTGAAGGGAAAAAAACAAAAATGTGTTTAAATTAAATCACCAAAGAATTATGTTATTGAGATGGCAAAGATATTTAGATTCTACTTTAATACTGGTGCATAATAACTAAGGTTTCATGATCACGCAATATTGCTGCTAGGATTTAATTGAAATGTATAATAAATATCGCTTTTGCCTTTATGTTTTGACATATTAAAACTGCTACTTTCTTATAATCGAAAAGTAAATTTATCCTACATTCTAAAAGGACTCAGTTATTGAAAAAATTAAAACTATTATAACTGGAAACAAAGAAGAATGTAAGTATCACATATACAGATGAGCCAAATAGTAGGGAACTACTAGTATTACCAATTAAGAGACTAATGTTCTCAGCAAATTATCTCACGAAAGTAGATGTCTAAAGATTTTCTCACAAATAGGTAATCCCAAAGTGAAATTCCTCTAAGAATGTGCCGATATCTATAATAATGTTGAAAGAATAAAGCAAATGAAAAACACTGATTAACATTCTCACTTCATCACATTATTATGTTTAGAGAATGGATGATATGCATTTGTTTATTTTGGCCATTATATTATATCTGGTTATTGCTTAAAATTATGGGATGGTGCATGTTTAGGTATATTATGTGATGTTGTATTACTTCTGTTCGTTAAGATAACTAAAAAGGCTATTAAACTGGCTAGGCTGAAAAATTACCCAGCATTTGACGTAAATAATCAGACAGACAATAATAATTTCAGCTTAGTGCCCAAGCTTATGATAATAATAAAACATAATATTATGAATGGGCGACCCTGAGATTGAATGAAAAATTTCAGCATGATCTTACCATCTCGCAATACATACAACTATGCCACCAAAGAGTATAGTATTATATAATTATACTAGGATTGCGCGCGGCTCCGCCCGCGTGAAAAAGTTTTTCCAGGATAAAAAGTAGCCTATAGCACTCAGGAGTAATGTAGCTTCCTATTAGTGAAAGAATTTTCAAAATCGGTACAGTAGTTTCTGAGATTAGTGCATCCAAACAAACTCTTCAGCTTTATAATATTAGTATAGATTATGCTTTGCTACCTGTCTGAAGACGGGGTGGGCCACGAGTGTTAATATTTTTTCACATAAATATTTATCTCTTCAGCAAATGGTATAATTAAGTCAGATGTGGTTGCAAATGCTATGGCTGCAGTGGACAGAAAAAATTACTGCCCTCACTCACCATACCAAGATTCTCCACAGTCCATTGGGTTTTCAGCCACTATCAGTGCACCACATATGGTTAGTAAGTTATAATTAGAATCATTTAGATATTCCTTGGTAATACTTTTTTCATTTGAGAAACTATTACATATCAAAGCTACTTATTTATTTTTTTACTTCATACTAATACTACATATTACATAATACAAAGTAGGTATGTTGTTCCTGCTGTATGCATAGGATCTAAAGCAGCATAATTTTCGATTGCTATATTAAAAACCAAAATACCAGAATAGATGATATTCTTTTCAACTAAACTTTCAGCATGCTCATGCCCTGGAAAGGCTAAAAAATCAGTTGGTCCCTGGAGAGAAGGCTCTAGATGTGGGCTCCGGCTCTGGCTACCTGACGGCGTGCATGGCCATCATGCTCGGCGAGACTGGCAGAGTGGTGGGGATCGAGCACATACAAGAGCTGGTCACATTGGCCACTAAAAACCTAAAGAGTGACAACCCTCAACTATTGTCTTCGGGGAGAATTAAACTTATCGGTCAGTATATTATTTCAGTGTATCTAATTACTAGGTGATGCTCGCGGCTCCGCCCGCGTGTAAAAGTTTTTCCGGGATGAAAATATTTTGCCGGGATAAAAGTAGCCTATAGCACTCAGGAGTAATGTAGCTTCCTATCAGTGAAAGAATTTTCAAAATCGGTTCAGTACTTCCTGAGATTAGCGCGTTCAACCAAACAAACAAACTCTTCAGCTATAGATATTAGTATAGATTTTACAATAGTTTTGTTCTGTTTGCACGATTGATTAAGATATTGTTATTTATTCTAGCTGGTGATGGCCGATTGGGATATCCCTCTGAGGCACCCTACAATGCGATTCATGTTGGCGCCGCTGCACCGACTTTACCACAGGCTGTGAGCATATTTATAGTCTTTATGCATAGTTTCTGTAACAGCAACTAAACGACGCACAAGTATAACGTAGGTACAGCTGTCGAACGAAACTCGACTTGAAAGTCATCGCCAGGAGACAGCGCCTTTTGCACCGTATAACAAAAGTTCAATATTTGCAGAATTTTCTGGCAGAATAATTGCATCAACTTCTGAGTACAGTCAGCAGCATAAGTATATGAACAAATTCAAAATTTCAAATTGCCTACATACTTTTGTGTTCTTACTAATCTTATTTTTCTCTTCACAAAAATAAAATAAAAGGTATTTACTTTACTTCAAACGAAGAAAAAAATATTTCAGTTTAACTTAATGCGTATACAGGCGATTTGAAATTTTGATTTTGTACAGATATTTATGCTGCTGACTGTACATAACATAGAATAATTTTAAATGGAAATACTGTTACCGCGAAAATATTGCGGTATTTTAGATAATACTGACTTAAAATCATATATCCCTCCCATTGTTTTTGATGGCTCTGTCATTCCTTGGTGTTCATGCGTTAAGGACCTCGAGCTTCAAATCGACGCCACTCTGAGCTGGCGACCCCACGTGACCTCTGTTAGTCAGTAGTCATCGGTACTATTCGCTCTCTGTATCGCCTGAAGAATTACCTTTCTTCCAATACCAAGACTATGCTTGTGCAAACCTTAATCCTCCCGGTTATTGACTATGGTGATGTGTGCTACTTTGATCTGAATGCAGATTTACCCAACAAACTCGACCGTCTTAACAACTGCATTCGATTCGTTTTTATAATCTTTGCAAGTTTGACCACATCTCTTCTTACCGATCGCAGTTAAATTGGCTTCCTATCCGTCAGCGCCGTTCGTTGCGTGCGCTCACTAGTCACTACCCTCTTCTCCATTCTTACCTCTCCTACCACTCTTTCTTATCTGTCTTCCAATTGTATTTACCGTTGTGATACCCATGATAGAAATCTGCGTTCGTCTAGCAATCTCCTTCTTAAGTGTCCTTCTCATAGCTCTGATTTCCTTCACTCTTCCTTTCGGAAATTACTCCTCGCCGAAGTAGCAGATCCTCATCATTAGCTTATTAGTATACGTATTTATTTCTGTATATAATTATTTATGTATATATTATAAATAATTATTTATGTACACAGTTATATATGTAGCTTAATATGTAAGTATACATATTATATTATGTTTAATAATTATCATTGTATTTTATTCTCATTTTTATTTTTCACCTTAAGTTCGACTGGGAGAAAATGCCGTTAGACATTAAGTACGCCTATACTACATATTTGTACAAAGTGCTAAATAAAAAAAAAATATAAATAAAAACCAGGCTCCCATAAAAGCAAAAAAGGTCATTGAAGAATGTTCTGCCCGGGTAGCCAAGGTAGCGATTGTATGTACTATTTGTTTTTTTTTAAATATTATTTTCAGCTTATCGAACAGCTGAAGCCTGGGGGCCGACTCATTGTACCCGTAGGTCCAGAGGGAGGCGAGCAACACCTTGTTCAGGTAACCCCTTCCATGACTATGTCGTCTTTTACCTACTTATATTAAACATACGGCTATTGGCGTCATATTTAGCTGAGTGAATCTAAATAGCAGCGATCTGTATTAACCAGCGACTATATAGCCCCTAGACACCTAATGCCCAATATTTTCTTCCAAATGAATTCTGTCAACTACTTGAGGTTTGAGGAAGCGGGGTACCTGCATTACGATTGGGCCTGCCAACATAATTATGTTTTACGTAGCCATAGAAACACTAGCATTATTATTGGCGCTCAATAGTCTCTGCCTACCCCTATGGGATAAGGGCGTGAGTGTGTATGTATGTATGTATGTATAGAAACACTATTTTTACTGGGTGCGTCACTTGTCATGTAATGCTAAACAACTAAGCAGTAGAGATAGCGTAAAATGCACTTAAGTCAGAAAGAAATGCAAATATAGTTTGAAAGTAACGTTCCTCAATGTTAAAATTTTAAATACATCATGGCCGGTATAAGATGAATTTCGATAATTTTTAAAAAAATAATTGATAAGTCAAATTATTGAAATAAATATGAAAAGTAATGCTACTTTTGTGAAAACCCGAAATTTGGTTGTTTTTATAACACCACTGTTTTGTGCAAGGAGCGATTATAGCATTTAGTAAATCGATAATGTGGAAGTGTTTACAGCTCACAGTTGTGGTCACAACTGACTTGAAGATATTGAACGACAAGCTACATCTGATCTATTAGTCAGATGTGTTACCCGAAACCGATCGCATGTTATTAGACGTCTATTGGCTATATGGTCGCTGGTATTAACTGAGTGAATCTAAATAGCAGCGATCTGTATACAGTTGCCCTAAGCATTGGGGACAAAAAACTGTTCCTAGATTTCACATACGTAAAACCTCGTCAGTCATAGTCCATATGATGCCACATATGTAGCATGTGAAGTTAAAAAAGTAATTATGTATTTGCAGGTTGACAAAGCAGCAGATGGTACGACAACTGTTAAGAAACTAATGAGTGTTCTCTACGTACCACTGACTGATAAGGATCACCAGTACCGTGAGTGACTACGATCCTGTATTGTACTCTAATTGTGTACATGTCAAGCTATGTGATCTTCATATCTATTTATAAGCCCAGTAATTGGCTCAAGTTATTTCAATATCAAACTCTGCTTGTAAAGTAATAACGAGAACTGTTCAAGAATGAATATCAGGAAAAATATATTAATTTAAAAGTTTAGTACTATGTACTCTAAGCTTAGACTTATGACTCATTAGTAATATCTCATACATAAGCCTATCAGCGACTGGATGCATAAAGCAGCAGACCGGGCTCTGTGGTGTATCTTGGGAGAGGCCTATGTCCAGCAGTGGACTGCAACGGGCTGATGATGATGATGATGATGAAGCCCATTGTTTATTTGAAACAAGTTTTGTTCTTTCTCTAGATTAGTATATTTTTATTTTTTCGCTCTTTCTTATTATGGCAAGTAAACATCACTCAACAATTTCTTGTACAAAACTGTAACTGTTAGTGAGCGCGTGTACAGAATTCTCACGAATCGAGTTTGATTGCTATAAAACAAGTTTGCTGAGTTTATTGCAGTTGTTTTACTTATATATTTTCTTCCGACGTTTCGAAGGCATTTCATGGCCAAAATCGCGGAGTCCGCCCCGTGACATATAAGTAAAACACCACGATAAAATCCACAAACTAATTTGAAATGTCTAACATTCGCGTAAACATAAGAAACCATTGAGCTTAATTGCTAACAAGCATTTAATAATAATTAACAATGCAATTTGGCAAATAACAGAGTTTAGATAAGTGTTTTAGTATACTTAATTAAAGTATATCTATCTTTGACTCTCACTAATAAATAAACATAACTATTAAAAATTTCCTTTGTGAAAATAAATTGTTAATTACTAGTTCTATGTTTAAACTTCAAACAATGTTTGAGGGACTAAATATTTTTTTCGCGGTAATTTAAATATTATAGAAATAGAAAATAGAAGTAAATTTAATTATTTTATACATTTGGCTAGAGTACGACTTGGATCTTATTATTTAATTTGTAATAATATAGAGCATTGACTACATATTGCAATTTTATCAGACCATAATATGAACAACGGCCCGACTTTCTACGGGCTAAGTGCGGAAAAAGGAGCCCCACAGACCATAATATGCGCATAGACTTGAACATAATTTTTGTTTTAGGTCCTTGGCGCTAATTCCTATTAACTCACATGTGTTTCTTTATATCGACTTGTAACGTGATATCATATAACGTACCTATCTGAAAAAATAATTAATTGTAATTTTATTGTATAAACCTTTTATTTATTGCTTCGTTTCACTTTGATGTAATAAATTATGATTATAAAATACACAAATCTCGTTATTTCTTCCCTTTTGTAAACCTTCCAGGAAACTTTTTCTTACCAAATGTCTTGTTTTTGCTGCTGTCAGTGGGATCCGCTTTCACATGAAGTATGGAATATAAATTTTCGGCTTCGTTTTTATTTTCAACTATCGTGGTGAGTTGTTCCTGTAGCAATAAATAAATAAATTAAAAATATAATACAATACGGTGTGTCGTTTACCCATCGATCGAGGTACTCTTACATATAGAAAATAATAGAGATTATTTTTCCGACCCAAATATCGGCCAATAGAATTGCACCATTCGACGTCACGTGGTACAACCTACATGGTATTATACTGACAATTTTTTTGAATATTTTCTCTGGTCGTTACTATATAATAAGAAACAATTTTTTTTGAATATTTTCTCTGGTCGTTACTATATATTATGAAATTCTTATTTGTTGACTGTTCATTTCATCTCATGGTGCAATTCTATTGGCCGACATTTGGGACGGAAAAATAATCCCCCGAATACCACACGAGCTTCAAAATTATCTGGCATTTCCCTCAAGGTTCCCTGCAAACAAATGAAGTCGTCAAGTTTTTCAGGAAAAATCACTCGCGCTTCGCGCTCGTGATTTTTTAACCTGAAAACTCCTTCATTTGTTTGCAACGAACCTATCGGAAAATACCCGATAATTTTGAAGCTCTTGTGGTATTATATGTGACTATTAATTTGCATGCACATCACTTTAAAGCTCTTGAGTGGAGATATATTTTTTACCAACAAAACTCCAGTAAATACTCTGCATAAAAGAAATTGAGATATATTAGGACTATGAATACTGCTAATGACGTTTGCCATTTACTTAAGAATTATATTTAAAAACTCAAATATCTATTTACCTTACTTAGCGTTACAAGATGGTCTAAAGACACTCCTCTGTTCATGATCCTGGTAATATTCTTGAAAGTGACACCGGGTAGTTTTTGTACGAAGTCGTGGACTTGTATGTTGTATCTTTCATAATGCATGTCGTCAGCAGTGTTCTCACCGCTCAGAGCTAGGGCTTCTGCCACATCGGGGTTTTTCCTGCCTTGCTGTTATAAACATAATATACAAATTAAACATGCATATTTGCTTGTAAAAATATGTAATTTTTTCCATGTGAAATGTTTGGCCCACTAAGGCCGGGTTATTTGATCCGTGGTTATATAAAGTTAACCTCACTGGCGATTGCCAGCGAATTCACAGCGTGGCAAAGCTGCTCCGCGCTTCGGCCAGTGTACACTCACTACACACCCTTAACTTTACTTGACTACAGATGAAACAACAGGGCTAAGTATATCTTTATGTAAAATATGCGAATTAAATGATGTATAGAAACTACCTTTAATTCGTAAAAAAGTTCAGCAGTAGCGTAAGGACTCGGCGACCAAACTAGTTTGAGCCTTGGGAAATGTATGGTCAGCAGTTGCAGTTTCTGTTGTATGTCGGCGCCTGATATATCCGATGATACCACAAAATGACCCTATAAATAGAAAATGGATTAAAGATTTAAATGTTTTCCGAAAGATTTTAGCTTTTTTATTATTTTACTGTGAAATGGCGGGAAATAGGTTTGATCTCTGCACTTCGGTTTTACAGGCTATATGATCGGAACGAAGATTAAGATTGATAACATTTATTTAAAACAGACGTATATGGGTCGTATCCGAAAACTGGCGACTACAACACATTCACAAGCTGCGCGTGTGTAGTGTCTGAATGAAAATACGTTATTCGTTATAACGACACAATGCTCACGCATCAATAAAGTCAAAAACTGTAGCGGGATGGTTTGTGGGCACCTATGTAACTGTCCCTTCAAATTTAATAAAATGAAAAAAATATATATATTAATGTACTGTGTAAAATTGAATTGGTGTGAGTACTCTGAATGTGCCAGCTTTCGTTAATCGATCTTTCCTATAAAGCAACCACACTTATAGGTACGGATATCTTAGAAATCTATTTATATTCTACCTGCAAATTGAATGGTTTATTCTGATCAAACTCAATAAGCAGGATAGGTCGACTGTAGTTCCTGCACATCTGCGTGCACTGGGTGTACAGGCGCCCTGAATTCAACGACCCTATCAGATCAGATATAGACTTCCTCTCTACGCATATGTCTGGCGTTAGAATGTAGTCACCTATCTGAAAAATAAGTATAAACAATATAATGGGATCAATCTGGGGTCAGTTCAATCAGTAGCTTTAGATATTACATTATAAACAAGAGTAGCTGACGAGTTGACAAATTAAATCATTTACTTTTTAGAAGGGTCAAAATATGTCATCGTTAATTATTCATTTGTACTGCTTACAGTTATGGTCACAGGTTCAATATTGATTCCTTTTTTATGAAGTAACGACGGAAGATCGGAACGAAATTCTCTCATATCTACCACAACTAATGGACGTTCTTTATTTTGCTGACCACCTGAAAACGTCATTATAAACTTTTAACCATTTTAATCAAATCAGCGTACCACATTTTTTGTAGCAAATGACAATCGCTCATGCTTATAATTCTACATTGGATAATGCCAAATACATGTTTAAAAAGTTCATTTTTAAACAATATTTTGTAGATAGATAACTCACCAATATATTAAAGTTTCTTGTTCATTTAATTTGTTTGCCATTATTCAATTTAGAATTGGAGACACTGGAGCGATTGCCACTTGTCTCATTCCAGTGATAATTGGTATAATAATTGTGTAGTTCAATCACCTGCTTTTCTTGTATTTACAGGTTCAATTTCATCTTCTACATTCAGGTTAAAATATTCATCTGTTTTGCCATCTTGATATGAAGGTACTACCATTACCTTAAAAGATGAGGGATAACTCAATTTCAAATGTTTCGAATCAGAATATTTTATTTGCATTGAATGTAGGGACAAATATAGGATGGTGATATCTATATTAATATTATAAAGAGAAAAGATTTAATTGTTTGTTTGTAATGGATAAACTCAAAAACTACTGGACCGATGCTTAAAATATTATCACTAATAGGAAGCTACATTACTCCTAAGTGCTGTAGGTTACTTTTGATCGCGAGAAAATATTATTATCCCGGAAAAACTTTTTCACGCAGGCGGAGCCGCGAGCAGAAGTCTAGTAATTCATAAGTTCCGATACATTCTGCCAGATGGCGTGCAAAAATTAAACTTGGTCAATTTATAATAAGGTAACGGAGCCATTGATTATCTAGTATATTTTTTTGTAACTGATATTTTATCCGTATTACGCAAAAATGCCATTGATTTACTATTAAAATACATGTATAATAATAATATATTTACACTTTTCGTTTGTATCAACATCTCGAATGCTTGCTTTTCTCTCTTTAAGGATGTGAGATATGCTTGCTCTTCCACAGTTCTGTCATGAATCAAGATATACACTTTCGTACTCAGGTCGTCTTGTTTTTTCCTACATTCGTACAACTCAATCTGCCTCACAGCTGCCACGTCGCAATGGTATAATATAATATAGGCAGGATGAAGTGCCTCCAATGTTCGCTCAAGAGAAAACTGGTCACCATTTTCCTTGAATGTTTGGATAAATATAACTGGCTTATCTGCTCCAATTTGTGTGATATCTAGAGTATCTAACTGTAAGATTCAAAAATTATTTAATAGAATTTACATATAAAAAATACTATTTACTATGTAAAAGTGCATTTTTAGGTTTTTAATTAAGAATAACTCATTTCATTATTTATAGCATTTTATGGAGGTTTCTGGCATAATCCCCTAAAAACATAACAGGAGACGCGTGAGGCGATCTTGTGGTGGGAAAAATGATAAAAAACCTACTTAAAAAATGTTATTCAGAATGATGCTCCGAAAAAAAAATATCACAACCTTTAAAGCTTGCACGATAGTAAATAAATAGTAATATAACCTGGGTAATGGGTTCAAATAAGCTGTCATCTGGTTCCTTTTTAACATCACCTTGAGTAGCTACTTGGGTGAGGGTTAACACATAATTTGACTTATTCATATCATCCATATTAATATCCTCGTTGTCTTCCAGATCATTATTCTCACTTTTTACTGAATTTTGCACATTACTTTCTTTTTTAACCTCAACATTTGGTACAGTGTTTTCTAAGTCTTTATACTTTGACGCCAAGTTTTTTATTGTTACCTCTCTTCTCAAAGCTGTGTAAAACAGATATTTACTTGCGCCCATGGTGAGGTAGTGATTCAATTGGCTGCATGTTCGATTGTCTTGGCAAAGAATTAGGATGTTTGTGTTGGTAATATCGCCACCTTTTTTCTTTTTGACATCTTCTGGAATTTCCTGCACTAGTAGATCACTGAGACATTTCCACTTGGACGATGGTTCCGGATCAAATTCTACATCGAAAATATGACATTATTGATCAACCGCCGACTTCAATAAACGACCCTAATCGCTTTTTTCGATCTTTCGGGAAAATTTACCAATCAGAACAACGTTTTTTGACATGCTTACAAATTACTATAAATACTAAATTTCGATGGTTTTGTCTCGGGATCGGATCGATGAAGATTGGGATAATTTGTTGAAAACGGGCGTTTGTCAAGAAAGATTTAACAGTGCAATAAAAACTAATAAATCTAATAAGGGGTAGAAAAAATGGCATATAGAAACACAAAAAAAAATATTACACGTAGAAAACAAGGCTCACACATAAAGTATTTTTTTTATACTGGCACGTCATAGTGTCAGCACAACGCAATTGATGGTAAGCGCGATACCGTCCAGGTAGTTTATCATTAATCGAATAGCAACAGATGGTTATCTCATGCCATTCAACACAATCATACGCATACTGGCCTACTGAGCTGCTTTTTCACGCTACGGCGGAAGGACCCAGGATTATAGGAAGGAGGGAACACGTGCGCCGGCAAACTATTGCAAAGCCTGATGGTGCGGCAAGTTGGCGAACCTATTGGTTCGGGCCGTGATGGTTTTAACCATCAAGCTGTGGCTTTGCATGCCAGCACGCGTGGTTCTGCTGAGGAAAGGAGAGCAGGGGATCAGATTGAACAATTCCTCAAAACATTAGCCATAATACAGACAGTAGAACTTATCTATACTATATCTATAGGTACTAAAATTATAAAGCTGAAGAGTTTGTTTGTTAGGTGGAATGCGCTAATCTCTGGAACTACTGAACCGATTTTGAAAATTCTTTCACTAATAGGAAGCTACATTAGTCCTGAGTGCTATATAGGCTACTTTTATCCCGGAAAAACATTATCACGCGGGCGGAGCCGCGAGCAATACTAGTAATTTATAAAACTACTTAAAAAACATTAATCAAAATTACCATTTTTCTGATTAAACACTCTTCCTCTAGTGAGTCGAAATAGTTGTTCAGCTGACTCCAGCAGGATCCATCCAGAATTAACTTTGGCATATTCTGGAGTTCTATATTTACTAACCAACGCATAAAATGATACAGCATCATCATAGATGAGATTTCTGAAACAGGTTGTTATAAATAAAATTTATAATGTTACCAATTATCTAAATAATATAATGTGATTATAATAATTATTAGACTAGTTAGTACTAAATGTAAAAGAGAGATACCTTACATAATCATACTTCTAAGTACTTTCAGATCTTGAAAATATTCCTTTGTTCTTGTGCTCAGCTGATGCCATACACAATCCAGCTGGGATTGTAGTATTTTGTGAAACTTCTTTGTTAAACAATTTTCTGTTGTTATTTCCTAAAAAAATACCTAAATTAAAAGAATATGCATTCTTTCGGCTTTTTTTTTTGGGCATTGTAGGACTGTTTCGTTTTTTTATCATAAGTTCAAATAATGCTCTGTTTTTTTAATATAAATATTAAGATTTTATAACAATCCAATTAAAAAGGTTATTACTTATTAGCAATCCTAAGTGTACTAAGAACAATTAGTAATTAGTAGTGGACTAAGAAAAATTAAGTATTTTTTCTACACAAAATTGTTGGTACCAATTAAAAAAATCTTTATAAATCAAATCCAAAATCTAGGACCACAAAGATTTCATAGACCAAACTTCAATTAAAATAACTAATAAATTAATTCAAGCAAGCATACCTGCATGTCCAGTGTCCTGTTGATGCTTTTCAACTGTTTGACAGTATAGTTCATGATGTCCAGGAGGCATGTCTGTATGTGGGTCATGTTGGTTGACAGCGGCACATTCAACTCCACCACTTGTGCTTGTCTACCTTTAAGATTTTTTATAATCGTACCATGAAACCTGAAAAATAATATCATGACTTTACCCACAGTTGTGAGGGTATTCAATTCCTAAATTGTACTGACTGAGATTATAAAAATAATTACCTTGGCCATAAAAACAATTCAGTTACGAACAACGCCCTCATAACTTTTTCAACTTGATGGTAACCGAATGTAAAAGATATAGGTGAGTTTGAAAATGCTTTGATGAACCCGGTCTAAAACAATAACTTGTGCTTTATTCCTGATATTATTTTTTTACTGGCATGGAAAAGTGACCCCATTTCATCTGATACTAAGCGGAGTGTGCTCCAGATAGATTCTCGACTGATTATCCTTCACCATCCGACACAACTATGCAACCTGTTTGAAAACAGATATATACAGGCTAATCCCGTAACGCGACACACTTAATTCGGCTACTATAGCGTATTTTACAACGTGATCGCTATCTGGACGTGTAAAAATATCCTGCCACCAACAGCAGCTTTTAACAATTGTTATAAAACTACTGGTCGCTAGGTGAATATAATTGGGAAAGCTTCCAGTAAATGAAACTTGCTAATATTACCAGACATTATCTACACTAATATCATAGAAAGACTTGTATTTTTGTAATGAATAAACTCACAAACTACTGGACTGATTTTAAAAATTCTTTCACTAATATACAGCTACATTACCAGCGAGGAGCATGGACTACTTTATAAGCCGGGAAAATATAAAACGGGGCTTTTATTCCGGAAAAACTCATTCACCCAGGTGGGGCCACAGGCAAAAGGCTAGTTTATTATAAATTAATATTATAAATAAAAACAAAAAACTATCTCGAACACCTCATAATAAAACCTGTTGTGATAAATAGTACTTTTATTAATTACCTTGTTGTTTTGTCTATATAATCTTAAAGCAAAGGCCTCTTGACACGATTCCAGAACAGTGTGTGCTCTCAGCACTAATATTCCAGTGATATGGGACACAGGAACTCTATTTTTCAGCAGATCCACAACCATAATACGAGTAGACACAAATTTCACACCACCTTCCAGATATGCTTTTTCTCTGAAACATATCAGATACTTAAGTGCATTGGAACTTGGAACTTATACTGTAGAAAAAAATACATTACATGTTGATTAAATAGCAAAATATGACAAATTGTTCCTTTTTTGGTTAGCAATATCAGTAGCTAAAAACTCAGGAATCTTTATACTAGTTACATATAATAATATTTATAAGTTAGCATATTAATTACAAGTTTAATATCTACACAACACTACTATTTCAATGGTCCAAGTAACTTAAAATATATTATACTTGACTTTTGCTCGAGACCCTGCCTGCGTGAATGAGTTTTTCCAGGATAAAATTCCCACTTTAAATTTTCCTGGGATAAAAAGTGGCCTATGTTACTTGCTGATAATGTAGCTTTAAATTAGTGAAAGAATTTTTAAATTGGTCCAGTAGTTTTTGAGTTTATTTGGTACAAACACAGAAAAATACAAATGTTTCCACTTTATAATACTAGTATAATTCATTATTTCATGTTTTTTATTGATTATACAATAAAAGGTTCTATTATTATTATCATTATCCTAAGATAGCTACCTGTCTGCCCCAATAGTTGGTAACGTTGAGAGATTAAACAGGTTCATAAAATATTTTTCTTCATAATCACTGCTGTTCAATACAAGAACCAAATTGGAAGGATTGTTGTACACCCACAGTAAATTTGCTACTATGATGTTATAATTAAGTCCCCTGGAAATAAATATTAATTAGTGACAGCTAATATGATTCTCGTATATGAGTCTGTAGAACTTAAGACTAGAGATCTGGAGAGAAATTGATTATGTATTAAGTAGTAAAATTCATAAAAGCTAAAATCAGCGGGTATAGAAGTATGTAATTTGGCACAATATTTCCTTGAGTAATTATTGCACATGAGAATGAAGAAAGATTAAAAAAAATTAGTAGATAACACAATTAATGCATAAGTTTTTAGGATCTCTAGTGAGTGCGTCTTTAGAAAATACACGAACTTTATGCAATTTAAATGTTCATTGAAAGAAGTAACATAAAATGTATAATTTGTATTGGGTACCATTCAAAGTAAGCATACGAAAACTTACTTAGCCATTATAACTAATGCATCTTTCTCATACGAATCTACAAATATCTGCTTTTCATACGCCAGCATTGGATATTTGTTTTCAATAGCTGTAGCATTTTCATCAAAATTAAGGTTTTGTTCAGGATCAGCTTCCATGCCTTCAAAGAATTGCAACTAATTGCAACACAACGGTTCAGCCCAGCGACCATATAGCCTTTCCGTAGTATTATAATGCTCTTTGATATAGCCAATAGACGTCTAATAACAGCCGATCGGTTTCGGGTAACAATCGCACATTAACAATCATCAATTAACACATCTGACTAATAGATCAGATCTTGTCGTTCAAATTATTCAAGTCAGTTGCGACCACAACTGTGACTTGTGAGCGGTAAGCATTTCCACATTATTGATTTAATAAATGTTATAATCGCCCCTTGCACAAAACAGTAGTGTTATAAAAACAAACTTCAGGATTTCACAAAAAAAAACATTACTTTTCGTATTTATATGTATTTATGTCAATAATTTGACTTTTCAGTAGTATTATAATTCTCTTTGATTTGACTTAAATCTTTTTTTTTTTGTTTTAAATGGTATTTGTGTTCACATTTTGCCAATGTCAAGTTTGGTTTGTCTATTTTATTATCTGTACTATAACGAAGTAAAGCAGTGGCTACATACGTAGTATCTCTAAGTAGTCTGTGGTGGCTACCTTACCAAGACTTTATCGAGGAGTTTTGGCGGCAACAAAAAAACACTTGATTAGCACGATTATTTCAATTCACTTCATTTGCGCTCTTTAATAGAACTATATTGGATAATATACCACCTTAATTATGCAATATAACACTAAGTATCACCAAAATAATGAATTTCGGTTCTGTGCCTACGGCCTGACCTCTGAGATCACATCTCCTATTTACGCTCACGAAGTGGGTGTGTGTACCTATTACCTATCCCTTTCCTTCCCTAACCTACGTAGTTATCGCTATCTCCTTCTTATGCTGTGCTTGGCGGCTAGGTTCGGGCCGCTCCGAGGCGGGAGGCCCGCCATATTTCTTTAGTACGCTTTTGTTTACGCAAGCGAGTGGTGTGTGTTCATCTATATAGATATTTATGTAATAAAAATCCTAATTAAACGTTGTGTGACGTTCGTAACAATATTAATAGTAATAAAAATACTATTGGTAAGTATAATAAAGTGTATTAATTCATTTTCTTTCTCAGATACGACGATCGTAACAAGAATGTATTAAATATCCACTCATCTCGGCTTGCGACCAGATGTAGTTGGTAATGTGAACTACGAATGAGACTCCGCTCTCGGGTCAATCCCAGACGGTTATTATAGTCTCAATTTACGTATAACATATACGTACGGCCGAGTGGAATGGGCCGACCGGACCCGAATTCTGGGCCGACCGGGCCCGAATTCTGGGCCGACCGGGCCCGAATTCTGGGCCGACCGGGCCCGAATTCTGGGCCGACCGTCGGATCAAGTGGGCCGACCGACGGATCAAGTGGACCGACCGTCGGATCAAGTGGGCCGACCGTCGGATCGAGTGGGCCGACCGTCGGATCGAGTGGGCCCACCGACGGATCAAGTGAGCCCACCGTCGGATCAAGTGGGCCGACCGTCGGATCAAGTGGGCCGACCGTCGGATCAAGTGGGCCGACCGTCGGATCAAGTGGGCCGACCGTCGGATCAAGTGGGCCGACCGTCGGATCAAGTGGGCCGACCGTCGGATCAAGTGGGCCGACCGTCGGATCAAGAGTTTGGGCCGACCGTGTCCGGAGTCTGGCCCGACTGGCTCCGTAATCTGGCACGCACGTGTCCGGTGTCTGGGCCGACCCTGCCCGGAGTTTGGCCCGACCGTTTTCGGAGTTTGGCCCGACCATGCCCGGAGTTTGGCCCGACCATGCCCGGAGTCTGGCCCGACCGGGTCCGGAGTTTAGTCCGACCGGGTTAGTGGGAGTCTGATCCGACCGGCTCTGAAGTCTGGCCCGACCGGGTCTTAATCCTGGCCCGACCTGCTCCGGATTCTGGCCCGACCGGCTCCGGAGTCTAACTCAACCGAGTCTGTAACGTGGCCTGACAGGGCCCGTAGTTGGGCTAGACCGTGTCCCTAGTATGGCTGGACCGGACCTATAGTGTGAGCCGAGGGCCATCCGGAGCGTAGCCCGACGGAAAATTGTACACGACTTACTCTTTTGGCTTAACTAGCCAACCGAAGATAGCTAAATACTTTAAAAGTTCCCTTTTCCCAAATGACAGCTGGTGGTGACCTGGGAAATGTAACCACACATGATGATAATCGCGTCGTAATTGTGAGGAGGATGACGACTAAATTTTGAGTAAAATTAATGTAATCATCTAATTGAAACTTCCGGCGTATTAAACACTGGAAAGTTGTCTATTATACCTAAAAAGCTAAAACATCAGTTATGCTAATTTGCATATGTTTCCATAACACATATGGACTTTTGATACGAGGTTTGCCCTAAAAAAGTAGCAGAACACCCAGAAGTCCCTGAAAGCCTGAAAAAGATATTAATTGCACTTGTGGATACACTTATAGCAAATGCGTTAAAGTTAATGAATTTCTGCCAAACAAATTATAAAACCGAAATATTAATTATTACCGGTTCTAATTAAGATCCCAACGTTCACCGTCGGGAACCCACCTACGGGACGAAGAGAAACAGTAAGAGACTATGAAATTACACAGAATCTCGAAAATTGTTAAGCCTCCTCATCATCGTATAATCCAAAATTAGAGGTACAGTAAAAAAGAAAAGGCAGTTTCGACACCTCGTCTCCCACAGTGAACTGCATCCCCCATAAGCCTTAACATCAAGTAACCTTAAACTAAAAGTTTACTAACTAAAGGTTAAAGAAAAAGGGGGGGGGGGTGAGTTGGGTTATCCTTGACTACAAAGGCTTCCGGAAGGAACAACTAACCGACCACCTATTAGGCGTTAAAAGTTGGGTGCTACGAAATACGTCATAAATATCCCTAAAAGCTACGTAATTCGGCTCTCGGGAAAACTACTAATCACAGCCTTAAATCACCAAACACCTACTAGTTACATGTAGAAATTTTAAAAATGATCCATACGAGAATTAGATTGCAAGATATCTGCTAATTCAAAAAACGAGATGGTATCAAATTTATAACACTCCTAAAACTTGCAGGAGATATCTTGAACCTTGCAAAACATAGAAGCATAGAAATACAAATAGAACAAATCCAAGGTCAATACAATGTTATATGCGAATTTAGCCCCACAAGGGGTGAGAGCCTACCGGGCTGGCATCTATCGAATGCAATACTAAAAGAGGTCTTCAAGAAATCGGGCACGCCATTCATCGACTTATTCCTAATTAAAGATGATCCTGCAACTATTACTGATGTAGTACTCATACGTAGTATCTCTAAGTAGTCTGTGGTACTCGCAGAATACGTCAAACGCTTTCCCAATTATGTTAGTACCACGGCTGTTTATCTGCGTACAACAAATTGCTGGACGTAGCGCCATATTGTTTTTAGTGTTGTCTGACGTTTAGATAAACATGGCAGACATTTTCTTTTGACAGTTGCTGTCAATTGACATTGACATGACCGGCATCCGTGGTCCGGCATCAAAGAGCATTATAATTTATAATACTACGGAAAATCCTCTCCACTTTTCTATAATACAACCCTCCGTATTTTACCTACGGTAATTTTGCATCTTGTAAAATGTATTACACGTGCAGTGTTTGTAAAAGTTCGCGACAGGACGCTATTTTACATCATTTTCCGTGCACTGAGAAAAGACTCAATAAAATAAGTGGTTAGAGTGTTTAAAACGTGATGATCTGAAGAAATTATCACCAAAACTACTATCGAAGCTTTTTGTTTGTCAAAAACACTTTGAAAAGAAGTTCATTATCTGCAAATTTCGTCTCATAGGCAAATCATATCCTTTGTTTACTGAAGACGAGATTGCGAGTGGAATTCCGTCCCTGGATTTTACAGGTAAGACAATATTTTAACAACTAAATATATCGTAATTTCCCTTTTTTTATTGACTGATATTCTATTGGTTATCCTACACCACATTGTAGATGTTGTCACTTATTATGGCTTTACCTTGCCAAAGTATTTTTTAACCAATCAAGTGATGCTAAATAGATACAATTCATCACACTGGAGGCTCTTAAGTTATGAGTGTAGTGATGAGTCCTAACATCACATAGTATAAAACAAAGTAGCTTCCCATCTATCTGTTCCTATGTATGTTTAGATCGTTAAAACTATGCAACGGATTATTATGCGGTTTTTTTAATAGATTAGTGATTGAAGAGGAAGGTTTATATGTATAATACATGCATAATATAGTAGAGAAACACTGATAATTTTAGAGGTTTCTAATGTGATGTCATAAATAAATGCATTTTTTTGCACTTACATTGCAACTGCTGGCTAAACCCTATGAGATAGATCAATATAAAGTGGGACTTTTGTGCTGGAAAAACTTTTTATTGCGGTTGGAGCCGTGGGCAATAGCTAGTAACAGATAAAATTCACATTGACACTAAAGACTAAATATTATATTTCTTAGATATTGAGATTTGTTTTTCTTGTTCATTTCAGAAAATATGGATCCTAATACTGACCACTGTTACTCACATAAAAGACACGGAATGGATCACTACATTCCGTGTCTTGTATTGTAGATGTCTTTGAAATGGATTGCAATCACACAGAAGCTAGACTGCTCCACAAATTGAATGACCATCATGTCATTCCTGAAAATATAAAACGATGAAGGTGGGTTCAATAGCATTTTTGTACTGCAATAACTATTCCTCCGGCTTTGCTTACATAATATAGCAATAGCTTATTCTCAAGATTTTATTCGTTTATTTATTGTGCATGATTATGCACCTTTTAAAATGTATGCCATGATTTAATCTAAGATAAGGTATATCTGTGTGCCACTGGCAGATGGCATTGCAGGCCAACTTTTATAAATTTGTATTGTAAACATTGAAATATATTATTTCGTTTTATTAGATAAGTATTAGTATAATGTGGTTGTCTGTCGAAGTGAACTGTCTCATAATGAGTCATTATGTAACAATCATCTTCACAAACTTTAAAGTTTAAAATATTTAAGTTAGGAATAAGTATGAATGCTTCTGCTAACAGTTGTGCATTTTATTTCCAGGTGAAAATTTGTACAAAAGTTTTTAGTGCAATGATATCTGCAGCTTTATCATATACAGCAAAGTTTTGTAAGTATCTAACATGAGTAATGTTTTTGATTACTATGCCTCGTTTTCCTATGGACCTGCATGTGGTGAATTTGAATGATTTTAAATGTTGTGTCAATACAGCACCATCTTGATCTTAGTTATTTGGCATGACCTAGCATCCCTTATTGACCTAGACCTTAGGATCTTCTTACCAATTGCCTCATTGGTCATGTGATGGCTAGTAGATTCAGCTCAGTCACAGTTTAATTATTACACTGGTACTTGGCTGATTACCGTTGAGGTCCTGAGTCTAATCTCAGGTCAGTTAGAAAAATTATGTGAAATGACATGCTCTCACCCATAACATTATAACAAGAAAACAAGTTTTATTTTATAATATGCGACACTAATTGCACCTCTATCTACATATTATATATACTTGTGATGGTGTGTACATGTATTCATCATCATCAGCCACATGAGCCCACTTTTGATCATAGGCCTTTCCCGAAACATGATGATGTACATGTATTAATGAAAGCTATTTTTTTTTCAGCACACTACAGATGTTAGACCTGTAAGCAAAACAATAAAAAATACAGCAGAAACTGTTATGTTTTTTGACAAACTACTTGATAGTGTCAATGGAGCTACAACGTTTTCAAAAAGGAGTAAAGGAAAACTGTTACGTACAGCAGTGACGGAAAAATCACATCACCACACATTTTGGAATGAAGCCATTAAGAAATTAGAAAAAATGAAATATGTTGATTCAACAGAAAAGGAAAAGTTGGTGCCTTCATTAAACAATTTTATTATAACATCAAAAAGTCATATGAGGCTGTGGCAGCTTTTTAAAAGCCTTGATATTAAAATAATGCGACCTATTTATTTTAATTCTGATTCAATTGAAATATTTTTTGGTCAAATTAGGGCATACAATTACCGCAATAATGACCCAAACTGCCCCAGCTTCAAATGTACCTTTAAGTCATTATTCATAAGTAGAATTATCAAGTTCCATAATGAAACATTTAATTGTGAGGACGAACCTGCAGATTAAGTAATAAATTTACAGTAATTGTTTAATGAAAAAATAAAAGACACTTGAGCCAGGTCATCCCAAGGAACAAAACATTGAAATGATCGTTGAGCAGGCACGACAAGAACGTATCAATGTTCATTCGCGTGCCTACCCTGCTGGATGGGTAGTGCGATAGACTGTAAATAATTTGCGACTAAATTGTAATTTATGTAATAAAAGCCCAACAACTAAAGAAGGTAACATCCATGACTGGATAAGTCACAGAGAATATAGTGAAGCTATAAAGCGTCTAAACTACCCATCCGAAGGCGCAGTGAAGTGTTTTGGTACAGTTGTTGCTGAAACAAATGAATACTTGGAAACCAATGCTCATTCTTATAATATTTTTTCTAATATTATAACAATGATTTTATCTACGTATTCATTTGATTACATCGACTGTACCAAACATAAAACAATGCTCTTTAATCATTTCATTGCTTTAACTGTTAGGTTCACAATAATGAATTGGTGCAGTATTATAAATAGAATTTTAAAGGGCACCGACGTTTTTCGCTTAGCCAATAAAGTTTTGCCTGCGATGCAAAAAAAACTGACGAAAATTATAAAAAGAAATTAAAAAATAAATCTTTTAATAAATTATGAGTAGTTTTATTACATTTTCCTCTAATAGAACAGATTAATTAAATCAATAATATATTATATACTGGTGTATAGGCCTAGCATTTCAGGCTGTATACTATTAATTCCTTTGTCATTTGCATTTAGTAAGCAAACAAAGTTAATATAATCTGTGCAGTATTCATAAAAAAAATTTAGTCTGTGGAGTACTCATCAAAAAAAAAAAAATGTCATACGACATTAAAACTAACACTCATATTTTTTGTTCTACAGTTGGCCGTCTGATACGTAGTATCTCTAAGTAGTCTGTGGTTAGTACAAGGATGGAAATCTCCAGCTCCACCGTAATACTCAGAATGCTACAGCGCGTTAGTCAAAGTACATTCATAGTAATAGTCCCTAAATGGGAAAATGTGTCTTGGCATCCGATCCCCAAGAAGAGAGCCCTATACAGTAGGGTCCAATTAAGGTATCTTAATTATAATCTGCTAGACCTTGAAATCAATCGGCCAAGATACAAGATTTTTATTTGGAATCATAAAAGTACAATGGGTTAATTTGGTGAAAAAACTTTTGTATTCACTCAACAATATTGATGAGCCAGTACAGAATAAGGGAGAAATCCAAAACGATCCGCACCCATGGAAATGGCACAATAACTTTGTTACTTCTATTGGTATAAGAATTGTATTTTGAAATAACTATCTTAAAACCTGGCAACTAAACTAATGGTTAGTGACTTTGTAAATAGCAATATTCACTAGCAAAATTATGATTACCACGGGCGAAATGACCTTTTCTTTACTTATCTTCATTCGTGAGGGCTCCAGAAATTAACAAATTTCGATTATACACCTTTGTAACCACCTACTGTCAATGTTGGGTAAATTTTATTTAAAATGCTTGGTAAAATTACCATATATTAATAGCAATATATGATGTTTTAATATTGCCATGATTTTTGTTTGCTTTTGTAATTTTTTGGGGTGTCATTTTCCTCAAGACTGCACAAAAAGGTGTCTTATAATAAGAATCTACTTACAAGTAGGATGGAATTGTTACAAATGGTTTAAATTTTCCTTCGTAAAATAAAACATTAGCCTAAGATGTCATAGAGAAGAAGTAATTTTAATTTTCATGCGTACATAAAAGAAAATTCAAACATGGATTCATTGTAATTCAGTTAAAGCAAAATTACTTCAGATTGATTTTATTTTAGACCTTTTTGTTGATTTTATCTTCTGCTGAAGTCGTTAAAACTTTTTATTTTAAAAATAAATTCATTGTGTTATTTTTAATAACCCTAAAACAGATTTATAATTTGTACAGTTGCCTGTTACATAATACACTAAATCCATACATGCCTTCTGTTAGACGGGTTATGAATTGAGAATTTGTACTATCATCCACGGATTTATGTCTTCTGCTCCTGTAAGACTTTTTGGTAATTTTGCCATATTTGTTGTTTAATTTCACCATAAACTATCTTGAAGTATTGTCTTAAATTGTGCCCACGTATTATACAGATGAATAGGCAATACTCGGAAAGCAATAGAAAATAGTCCCAATAGACTTTTTCTAGAAAAATTGTCAACACTTTGGAAACTGCTAAAAAAATTGCAAAGATGCCAAATTTTAAGGTATCTGTAGAGTAAGTTAACGATAGCAATATTTTAAAACTATCTTAATGCTGAGAAAATCTTAACAATATTATAAGAGACTTCAAAATCAAACACTGATTATAAATTATAATTAGACGAAAATCTGGCACATAGATATGTTATTGGGCGTGTCGCAATCCTCGAGATACAAACAATGTTTTACAAGAGTTGTCTTGTAATCTTAAACTTCTTATAAACTTGTCTCTTCTCAAATGCATCTCAGTAGTCAGTAATTATCTCCAATCCAATTCCAATTTGTTTTGGTTGGAGTAATTATCTCACTTGTCAGTGTCAATTGTCATAGTGACAGTCGACAGATATAGCAGAATAGGCCCGTTCGGATTTCTTTACACAAAAGATAAACATAAACGTTGAGACGGTTTAGCTATACTTTGATTTTCTAGTAAAAAGGTCAATTGAACCTTTCATGAATAGATACAGAGTACCTATAGTAGGCACAAACCAAAGAGTTCTAAGAATATATAGAGAGGACATTTGAAAAATTTTCATACAAAAAATTTGAGCCTGTTCGTAAGGCGCATATTGGCATATTTCCTTTCAAAATATTGTTTTCTGTACAAAATTTGCGCATTTGCGTATCAGATAGACGGCGACTTATTACCCACGAGTAATAACTTTTGGACAAAACATTAGGGCCTGATGTCCGGTGTATGACTATACTGTTTTACAGTGTTGCCAGATGTATGACGGTTGAAGTCGCCGAAAAATCATTATGAAGTCGCCGAAAGTTGCCGCACCGTATATGGAGGTGAAGGAGAAAAAAAAAAAAAAAAAAAAAAAAAAAAATATCAAATCCGACAATAACAAGGTTTGTAACACAAATTTTCCAAAGTAGCCCAAATTGGCAACTGGGTGCCATTCGCATAGCCTAAACGGCGACCAGTCGCCATTCACAATTTTTGGTCGCCCGGACACCCTCCAAGGTAGCCTAAATGGCGAAAAGTCGCCTAATCTGGCACCACTGCTGTTTTAATGTTTTTGGTACAAACAGTGTTGCCAACTTAACGGATTTCCCGTCATATCTTACGGATTTGTATAAGTTTTCTAAACTTATCTTTCTAACGGCTTACGGGATATTTAACGAAAAACTACCTTCGGGTAGCTAAATATCCTTCTACATTTCCCAAATTTATTCGACAGGCGGTCGGGGGGGTGTATACCTGATTATTACTTTTTGTCATGTGGCAGCAAGAACACATGCAACGCACTCTCCACAAAAGTTTAATTTTTCAGGCCACAATATGGATAAAAGACAAGCAATTATTAAAACATTGGCAATCTGAAAAATCAAAATGAGATAAAATTTTAAATGGGGTTGCAAAATACACTGACATCAAAGTTAAGAAAGACATATCAATGGTCAAGTAAACCCATTTTTATTCGTCATGAGTCATGACACGAGAAATAATAGAATCGGTGGGGCCTTTCGTCCAGTAGCTATTGCAGGATGGGTACGAGCAGTTTTAGTGTCAGCAAGAATTAAAGTAGGAGCAGGTAGCACCCGGTCGTCAATCACCTTCTTAAAACATTACCTATTATTAATCGATTGGTACATCTCTAGGGAGTGAAAATGAGAATATCACTAAGACTATTGACACGAAATTTTGTGTACCTCCGTTATATTTAGAATGTGATTTATTTCCTTCTTACTTCGAGATTTATAATCATTTTTTATTAGAGATTCAATGTAAGGTTATTTACATTATTACATAAGAAATTAAGAAGTCTGTTAATCAAATCATCAGAAACAGATTTTCTAGTGAAACAATTGCGTCTTTACTTTTATGAAAATTAATTCTATGTTTATTTAGAAGATTTTATTAAGTTTGTTATCTGAACTGTGACATAAATGAGAAGACCGGCTCCATCCTTATTTCATTACAACTTACCTGATTTTTACACAAGTCTAACCGAAATAGACAGTTCAAGTACTTACTTAGCTATTCTTATTTTTTTGAACATTAAGAGATTCTAAAGTATCATACTTAGGTATGTTAAATACCAATACCTATTTCGCAATTTACATAAAAAGGATGATGATACTTATGAAGAAACTTTATTATTTTTATCTTAAGTTAGATCCGTTTCCCTTTTGGGTTGCAACCTAAGTTCATAAACCTATCCAGTTCCACTAACTGATGAATTTATCAGTTATCACAGTACGCCGCTGTGCCGCTAACTAGCAGGCCGGCAGATTGAAGACATATCTCAGAGGTCAGGCCGTAGGCACAGAACCGAAATAAACCAATTTTCCCCCCGAAGGGAAGAAAATTAATATTTCGGATCTTGCCGTAGGCCTGACCAAGGCAATTACTTGCCGCCTGATGGTACTAAAGAAATATGGCGGGCCTCCCGCCTCGGAGCGGCCCGAACCTAGCCGCCAAGCACAGCATAAGAAGGAGATAGCGATAACTACGTAGGTTAGGGAAGGAAAGGGATAGGTAATAGGTACACACACCCACTTCGTGAGCGTAAATAGGAGATGTGATCTCAGAGGTCAGGCCTACGGCAAGATCCGAAATATTAATTTTCTTCCCTTCGGGGGGAAAATTGGTTTATTAAAACAAGAGCACCTCATGACAC
Organism: Sphinx pinastri; assembly: GCA_947568825.1. Classification (NCBI taxonomy): domain Eukaryota; kingdom Metazoa; phylum Arthropoda; class Insecta; order Lepidoptera; family Sphingidae; genus Sphinx; species Sphinx pinastri. Next base: position 7,842,213 of record OX387620.1, read on the forward strand.
TTCCAAGTTCCCGCCAAAAACTCCTTTATATTTCGAATTTTGAAAAATAAATGCCGAATTGTATCGTTAAATTTTACACTCTATAACAAAGATGTCCGCTTATTGTGTGGATGCTGGGCCTCAAAATTTTACCAGGCTCAAACTTTATGGATATAGGGGCAAAAATATTGATCTTGGATCTATATTTTTAGACCCTTCCATTTATAACAAACTTTTTTAAAACATTCATAATAAGTGTAGTTTTTAAACTAAATAAAATTACCTAAATCTCAAAATCAGTGAACTTTAAAATTATACGATTTATTGCAAAGGCTTAGTTTTTGGGAGTATTATCCAAATATATAAAAAGTATCTTAGTTAGAATTGGCCCGTTTTTTAGACATGTCCTTTATTTGTCTCTGCTGTATACCATTTTGACGGCCAAGGATGCCAACATCACGCCATAGGAACTATAAGTTGAAACGCTCTCTACTACTATACCTATGCTTTTATTAAAAAAAATCACCTATGTCTTTAAAGAATTTAACCACGCTGTGTCTGAAATTACACAGTTATTGATTACTACATACAGCGGAAAAGAAAATAAGTATGTTATGTCAGAATAAAAACTACACAACATCTGAATTGACTAATCGAGGATTAAGTCTTTAAAATACTATCAACAGGATATACGTGTGACCATAGAGAAAGTACATTGAATGGAAGTCGGAAACGCCGACATTTTGATTGCCATTTACCAACGCAAAGCTATCGGCATCGGGCGTCGATTGTTCTACGGCTTGTGTGGTGAATGTGAATTACGTATTTACGTACTTACGTTATTTGTAATAATCGTTCATTTTCATTACCTGTGTTTGGAAAAGGTAACTTATACTTATTTTAAGTAAATCCATCTACAACATGCAGGTAGAGTATGTACGGTTGCCTTTCACTTCATATATTGTTCCAGAATGCAAATGCAAACTATGAATCAATTTGGTAATCAACGAGGATTTGGTGGTCCTCCTCAACCCCAAAGGCAAGGCGGACGTCGTGGAAATAACAGGGGATTCCGTAATTCAAGATTTGAGCATAATCAGAGGAACCAAAATCAGGGTCTAGGAGGTCAACGGCCTAATAATGAGGTTAGTAGCTATGTAACTGTTTTTATAAAACGTGATAACAGTTAGATTCAATCGCATCTTATTAAAAATAATGAGTTTATAAATAATATGTATGGAAATATTTCTTGCATTTTAGTCCTTTCTGAATCGACTGTCGATGCTACCCGCCATCTTGTGTACGCGTGGTTATTTCGGACCGTGGCAATTCTGGGGCAAAATAATGGCCGTAACATATATAATTCGTGAAAATATAGTTTTACATGGTGTAAAACGTCAAGATATTGTATTGTTAGAGTAAAAAGAATAAACTACAAAACCTGTTTTTTTTATGCATACGATATTATGACTAATAGATGCTTGCCCCCGACGGATTAACAAGAGGGGTGTTATAAGTTCTGTATGTCTGTCTGGCATTGTAGCTCCGAAACGAATGGACCGGTTTCGATAAGTTTTTTTTTGTTGGAAAGTCTATGTGATTGGGATGGTTCTTAGCTATAATTTGGAAGATCTATTCAGGCGTAAGAAGATAAAACTGGTTACAAAAAAAAACGGTTTTGTTATCTCCTTATTATTTTTCCCGAATATTATAGATTCAATGCTCCCGAACATAAGTATATTGTAGTATATGTAGATATCACATAAATTTTTTATATTTTTTTAAAATCCACACTTTCCTATTTCACTGTAACTTGTACCTGTAATATTTAGCTGGAACATCATACATAGTTATTGTAAATAATATACAACATTTAAAACTATTATTATATATATATATTATTACATAATAAACATAATTACTTGTTTTTAATAATGTTTCACTTCACAAGATTTCTATCTTCTCAATTTTCTAATAGAGTTGCTTCAAATCGCTTAACAAAAATCAACAAACTTCTTCTGACCATTTCTCGTTGTAGTGCCTCTATGGTGTAGTATATTTTCATTTGTCATAGTAATTTAATAAAGCAATCTTTGTAATGATTCAATTATTCAACATTAAACTTGGGACTTACTAGTGGTATGATCTTTGACTTCCTTCGAGCCATCCTCTAAATTCTTGAGCAACTATCTATGGCATATTTTCGGAAGCTAATTCTTCTCTGTTTTATCAACCAGAAAGTAAAAGTAATGTTGATAAACGCTTTTCACTAGAATAGACAATGCATTTCATTGATATTTTATGGTCAATTGACCACAAATGTAGCAAAGCTCATTTGGACAGTTTTCGCAAGTTCTTTGCATATTGTACCTACTTATTAAGAACAAAATTGAATTTGCTATAAAGTCAGATCAATGTTCTAGTCACGTGATTTTATTTTGTTTTATAATCTATATATATATTAATGAATTGTTGAAATGTATGTAAGCATACGGGGGAGTTGTCAATACAGATTCATATACTTACCTGTATTTCAAAATCATACACAATTTTTTTATAGATACTTTAACATAATATCACCAGGCGGGGTTTAAAAGTTGCTAAAAACCGATACATCAAACGTGGCAATATATAGAATTATTTATTGATAATCCAACTGATATGAATCTATGGGAAGTGCTATATTTCCTTAATCCGCGACTGAAAAAAAAAATGGCGGTGCGAAGTTCGCTAGGTCAGCTAGTCGATAATATACTGGGTGAATGGTAATATGACGTATTACTGTTAAGAGCATGTAATTTTTGTCAAAACCAATCGATTTTGTCCCATGAAGCACAATCCGGAACTCAATATTTTTCAAGCAATTTAAGATTTATTGAATTTTAAGATTAAGCACTTATAAGACCAAATAAAATTCAATAATAAAAAAAGTACTGAATAGAATTGGGGTATTTTGTTGTTTTCTAGTAAATAATATTCTAGGCTGTCATAATAAACAATAAAATATTTAAATGATATGATAAGTTTTAAGTGACGGCCTTAATCTATCAATGTAGTATTTTATTTAAAAATGTTTTTGACAAAAACTGCTGTTTATTTCATTAAAACTTCTATTGACTAATTGTGCAAAACACTTTAAAAACATATTTACTTATCCAGCTTCCTAATGAGGTATAAAATATCACAATTACGCCCGAATACTCAAACGCTTCTTAAATATTTTTATATATTTGCCTTACGGATTTAAGTATTTGTTATGCTTGAAATTGGTATACTGAAACGTTACTTATCTCCTAACCTTAAATTTATGGCGACTCAGTTTAAGGTCCGCTTATTGAATCAAACGGTATTCACAACAACTGCTTAAAGTTTGACAGCTATGTAAGGCCTCCTCATATGGCTGCTAACGAGATTAATTTGAGAGTGCTTCAGACTAGTCTCAAATCTTTATGTCAAATCTTTAATAATTTTATTGCGTAATAACTACATATTATATTCTCTTATGATTTGATGAAACATCTTTTTCTTCAATATCATCATTTTCTGAGGAGGAATATAGTGTCAATCGAAGAAATCAAGAGAAATTAAACGCATTCGAAGAATACAATGATGAATTTAAAAGAAGATTCCAACTCAGCCAGGAAACAGTTCTCCATTTATGTTCCTTAATTCAGGACAATATCCAGCCGGTCACAAAAAAAAATCAGACAATGCAACCGACCAAGGTCATCGGGGATATTTTTCATGTGAAACAACCAACGGTAGTACATCATATAGTGCATAGTGTGGTGATTAAGTTAGCACAACTAAAAATCTGATTTATAAATATGCCTACTTCTGATGATAAAACCGAAATAAGAATTATAAATATAATTGTTGTTGAGTTGTTTACTTTTTTTCCATAGTGGCTAATGTCAACACTGACCATACTGCCAAGTGGCATATATAAATAAGTTATAATGGGTTCATCACATCAATGTTAATAATATAATAATTAATAAACTATTTCTAATAATGAATATACCATAGCCCCTATAGGTATTAAAAACCATTCTACGTACCATTTTTACTATGGAGCATCTGCACAAAGTACATAAAATACACACAAAAATTAAATATAATACTCATATAATACTAAAAACCATTTTTAAAGTGCGTATTATGTTATTTGATTTATTTATAAAAAAAAAAAAACTGCGTGAAACGACACGAAATATCAATTTATTTAAAATATGTAATCAAAAACAAACTTTTTATAATCTATAGCAAAATAACTGCTCCTCAGCTGATTTTTCCGTCAAATATTTTAAAGTACGTTTGAGAATGCCATTTAAAATAAGAAGCCTGTTAAAATTAAGTAGGCCTCAGATAACTTGGTTGGTTGAGTAGCGTTTCAGTATTTGGGCGTTACCCTTGTAGAAGTAAAAAAAAATATAAATGTTTCGAGGACTGGTCTGGTACAAATTGTTTTGTATGCAGCTTATTAAAGCGTACAACGGTGTTATTATTTTAATAATAATTATGTAATTTTCTTTGTTTTTAAATTTTACTAATCTTCTTGACTTGTGAGCCTCTGTTCCTAATACAAGTGCGCATTCTGGGGGGTAATTAACTTTTAGTAATTCTAAGAAATAAACTGCTTGTTGTCTGCTCATCTGCATTAATTATTCCTTACCGACATCAGTCCATCGCGTGGAAATCGTCGTTGGAAATCAAAATTAAATTAAATATTTGCTTTACTAGTAATTGTTTGACCCAAGCGTCCTCAAGTCGGGGGAGCGCGCCCCAGACTGGGGAGATGAAAATACTTCTTTTGTGGTCCCCTGACACGAAGATCCTTGGGTTAAATTATTACTAGGTATCTATGTATATCTATAAAAATTTCGTGTCACAGTGTTTGTTACCATACTCCTCCGAAACGGCTGAGCCGATTTGGATGAAATTTTATATTCACACTTGGTAGGTTTGAGAATAGGTTATCTATTTTTCATCCCCCTAAGTGATTAGGGTGGCCCACCCCAAAAAAGATTTTTTTTATTTTTCGCACTGATTTTCTTTTTATTTTTTTTATGACGTGCCATTAAAAAATACATGCAACCCTAAATTTTCTTCCTTCTTACATCATCCCCTCTTTTTTAATAGCGATATTAGTCATTTAATAACTGTTAACCCCGGTCGGTAACTGATCAATTATTAATTTTTTCTACTAAAATAATCTCTAAAAAGAATTTATACGGCATAACAACGTTTGCCGGGTTAGCTAGCTATATTATAGTTATTTAAAGATCAAACACATTTCTTTCCTACTTTATCAGATAGTTTTTGTGTAATGGGTTAATTACCTACACCGGCATACTAACTAAAACCCGCGGCGGCCTTCTTCGGCGCATACAATTTTCAATAAAAAAAAAAATTCGGCAATAATTTTCTACCTACTCTTTTATCTCCCTATACTAAAATTGAAGCAGGGTTTAAGATAAGCAAGAAATCTTGCAGAAGCTATCTTCCGCAAGCGATTACGTGTCAACAGTGACGTCACTAACTTCTGCAAATTTTGGAGCTTGCATGACTTGTGGGGAGAGCCGCATGTGTATCGAATTATTGAAGTATTGCAACATGTGTAAACTCATCTGGCAGTTCTAGAGTAATCTATGCTTTGATAATTTGATTTTGAATTGCTACTTACTTTTCAAGTAGCACATATTATACTTATTGTGAAAAATATTCACACATTATAATTGCCTTGATTTATCTCTTTATGCGCATGCTCACGCCTTTTATCCCCGAAGGGGTAGGCAGAGGCGCAACTAGTGCACCCACTTTTCGCCAAGCGTATTTCGTCCCATGATGTGATAGGGGGCGAGCCTATCGCCATATCGGGCACAAATTCCAGACTCCGGGCTGATACTGAATAGAAAAATCCAATATCACTTTGCCCGACCCGGGAATCGAACCCGAGACCTCAGCCTTGCAGTCGTACCGTAATACAACTACGCCACCGAGGCAATCATCTCTTTATTGACTTTCTATATTAGTAAATAGGTGCTGCTCGCGGCTTCCCCGCGTGAAAGCCTTTCCTGCTACAAAAGTTCCTAAATCATCAGCCATTGATATTGCCAGATAAAAAAATAAAATATCCTATAGGATCAAATTACTAGAATAAAAGTAGCCTATATGTTAATCCAAGACATGGTCTATCGGTGTGACAAATTTTATTCAAATCTGTTAAGTGGTTTCTAGGTTTAATGCTAACTAACATCCAAACATTTACATGTATAATAGTAAGATAAGAATAAGAAAGATCTATACATATTAAAAAAAATCTAACAGAACAATGCATATAAAAAATTTGCTAGGTCTCAAAGAATGTAATTTTGACAAACTTAAATATTTGTTTTAGCAGCAACAGCAAAATCAGTCGCCTCAGCAAAATATGCAACAACCTAAGCCACTTATGCAGCAGAAATCTGAGCCTGCTAATCAGCCACCAGCAAAACCACAACAACCATCGCAACCACAGAATCAACAACAACCACCGGTACAAAAGCAACAAACAACACCACAACCGAAGCAGCCTCAGCAGCAGCAGCAACAACAACAACAACCTCAGCAACAACAGCAACAAACACAACAACAGAAGCCACCACAGAATACACCAACCAAAGTGGAATCTCAGGACCAAGTTGACAAAGCTATGAATGTTGATCAGAAGAATCAGAATAATCAAAATAATCAGTCTCAGCAACAGAAGAAGGTATAGACTAAATAGTATTTTTAAGTTTTTTGAGTACTATTTTCTACAAATTATTGCAATTATTCACTATGTTTAAAAATTTCAGAATGTAAATGGTAATTTCTGGGGAAATAAGCAGTGGAACCAAGGTCAAGCTGGCCAAGGAAACAAGCAGGGGAACACGCCATTTGGACCCCGAGCTGGTGGCAGTGGTGGTCCGGGACCAGCACGTAATCAACAACGCAACAGCAATGTTAGAGGCCAGGCTGGTCATGACAAACAACCAATGAGAGAGGTATATTTCAATGAGTGTAATTATATTGATGTTAACACTAAGATTTTTAGGCAACTTTTTACGCTGAACACATTTTTTGCAGGAGATTATTTTGGCCAATAAATTAAAAGACTTGGCTGGGCCTCTCAATGACTTGCCACAAATTGACCAGCCAGAAGTAAAGTTCAATGGAAGGAGTCGGTTGTATATTGGAAACCTTACTAATGATGTAACAGAGGAAGAAATTCAGGCATTATTTGCTGCATTTGGTGAGCCAGCAGAACTATTTTTGAACAAAGAAAAGAACTTTGGTTTTATTAAGATGGTATGATATACATTTGATATTATTCCTATTTATTTATTTGTTGTATTGTAAATAGCTAAAGATTGAATTTCATTGTTATACAGGATTATAGGGTAAATGCAGAAAGAGCAAAGCGTGAGTTGGATGGAAAAATGAGAGGAAACAGAACTTTAAGAGTTAGGTTTGCTCCACACAACAGTGCCGTGCGAGTCAAGAACTTGCCGCCTTTCGTGTCCAATGAACTCCTTTATCGGGCCTTTGAAATTTTCGGAAAAATTGAAAGGGCCTATGTTCGAGTAGACGAAAGGGGAAAGACCTTGGGTGAAGGTGTTGTTGAGTTTGCGCGCAAACCTAGCGCTTTGGCTGCCATCCGCAACTGTACTGAAAAATGCTTCTTTTTGACGTCGTAAGTATATTATCATCGAAATATTATTTGTTGGTTTCCTCATATCAGTTGTGTATAAAGAAACTCATTTTGTTAAAGGTCACTTCGACCAGTGATTGTAGAAAACTTTGAGGAACCAGATGAGTTTGATGGTTACCCTGAGAAGAACTTGCCCAAGAAACACCCAGAATTCTTAAGAGCTCGTGAGGTAAGTAAAAATAAGGTAGTTTCCTATGTTTGATTTGTACATCATTTTATATGTAACATAAAATATTATGAAAAAGTCTTCTGTGAAATTGGTTGAAAAATAAAGCAGTTACTCATATTTGAAATATTCTTGTGAGCAAAAGTGGGGTCGTGGTGGGTATATAGTGCAACTCTTTTGCACGCACGCAGCGAAATGGCCGCTAGCACTCGTTGACTTCATAGTTTGATATTACTGTTATTTGACAACTACCCCTTCCACCAAATTTCAAAGCTTTATAACTTACTTATTATTGCGTCGATTTTGTAAATTCTTTTTCCCTGACACTTTGGATGCCATACATTTTTGATAAATGTATTTGAAAAAAAGTAGTCAACTATATTGTTAGGTCATAGTTATCTTATGTAATTTTCATTTGTAATTCATTGACTTCAATTTAATAAAAAAATAAAATTATTAAATAAATGTTTACTAAATATTGCTTTTCGCAGATTGGGCCCCGATTTTCAGAGGCTGGCAGTTTTGAACATGAATATGGCACCAGATGGAAGCAGCTGCACGAATTACATCGCCAAAAAGAAGAGGCCCTCAAAAAGGAATTGGCTACTGAAGAAGAGAAATTAGAGGCCCAGATGGAATATGCCAAGTAACTATTTTTTTAACAGAAACCTGGAAAATATATTGTGGTCTCTTGATAGTTAGCAATAATTATCATTGTTCATTAACAGTTTTTAAAGTGAAACAAACACACATCACATCATCCCTTTATTCTGAAGGTGTAGGCAGAGGTGCGACTAGGGCAACCACTTTTTGCTCTGTGTGTTCTGTCCCATGATTTGATAGGGGGTGATCCTATCCTCATATTGGGCACAAATTGGAGACTCCGGGTTGATACTGAGAAGAAAATCCCAATATGACGGCGACCCGTGGGCCGTGTCCTTAGAGCTTACCGCGCACACGTGGATGTGAATGTGTGTTGTGTCGTGTGTGCCGTGTGTCGTGTGACGTGTGACGTGTGACGTGTCACGTGTGCGGTGCACTGTGCAGGTACGAGCACGAGACGGAGCTGTTGCGCGAGCAGCTGCGGCAGCGCGAGCAGGACCGCGAGCGACAGAAGCGCAGCTGGGAGCTCGCCGAGCGCGCCGCCGACGAGCGACGCGACGCCGAGCGCGCGCAGCTGCACCGCACCGAGACGGAGCTCTCGCAGCGCATGCGCCTGCAGGACGACGAGCTGCGCCGTCGGCAGCAGGAGAACACGCTCTTCGTGCAGGTACGCAACACAACGCACACAACTACTTTACTAACTCTATCATCAAACGAGCTGGATTTATTGTGTGCCGTATTTCAATACTACTAATAATGAAGTTAATTGATATGAAGTTTGAAATTTTTTAGCTTTTCTAAGATCACTGAAATAAAATATAGAAAATGTTGTCAATACCGATTCCGACTTTTTCTAATAGATATTTTTGTTTGCAGGCGCAACGGTTAAATTCAATGTTAGACCGTCAAGAACAGGGGATGTTTGACCAACAGCAGCCTATGGTAAGTTTTTCTACTTGCTCTTTACTTTCTATCTCAGATTCTTACACATGATTATTTAATGAAAAAAATACTATAGTACCTTTGAACTTACATGATCCTTGAGCTACTTCATTCTGACTCTGCAGGACAAATAACGTTCTAGAATCTAGTAGAACGCTTTAAAGATTATTGAACATTAAGCACAGGAATTATTTCATATGCACTTAATTATTATGATTTTGACTAGAAAATGTATCCCATGATTTTTTTATAATATGATCTAAACGAGAACTTATGCGAATAACGATATCCAAACCTACTGATGTTATTGAAACATCGTATCCAATAATATAATCAATACAAAATATTCCTTAGAATCTAAGACTGTAATTATAGCAAATGTGTATCATTAGACTTTTACTTAATTTCGGCCTAATTTGGTTATGCCATTTATCAATTAAAGTGGAAATGTAAATTATGTATGTTAAATCTCAACTTTTTTATCCATAGAGAATACAAACGTGCCTTGCTGTCTTGAGCAACTATTCTACGCCATGACCATATTATCATTATTTTACGCAATTACATTTGAAATTTTAAAAGATATAAATTCTACTCAATAATAGATGAATTACAATTAATATCAGATATTTAACCGAGTCATTATTATTACTGCAATGTGCCCAATATTAAACAAACTTATAAATCGATCAACGAAGGACGCCCGTGGCTTCCATAATCATCCTCACGAGATGATATAATATAGACATAGATAGCATAAAAATAACATTGATACCTCTGGGCTATAATTGTGGTTATTTAAATTGCTTTTGTTAATTAAGGTTGTTATTTTTAGGGTTCCGTAGTAAAACATGAAACCTTAATAGTTTCGCCATGTCCGTCTGTATATTATGAATCCGTAATCTATGGACCTGTGTCCCAGAAATGTTGTTTACGTCTAGGTAATTATATTACCCGTTATAAAGATAGGCATAGATTTTAGTCAAATTATTAGTCCGCGCCAGGATCGCCCCTAAAGTGTAAAAGAACCATAAGTCACTTCTTCAAGTGAGTTATCTTAACAATTGTTTTAAAATTACCTTGAGGATATTATTTATATATATCTACGTTATAATGTTCATTTTTCGAAATGCCCAATATAACAATCCCAAATTAGCTATAATCATTTCGTTAAACTCTAGAATCAAATTACATTTAAAAGTTGAAATAACTTATTACGCTCAACTAGTTCATAGCTTATTATATTATATCCACCAAAATATCGCATAAACTAAAACTAATACTTGGCATTTGAAAATTTTTACATATTAATATTTATATATTTATGGCTTTGTATAGCAGCTACGGAACCCTACTCTAAGCTTGAACTGACATGCTCTCGACGGATTTTTTTATTTACGTTGTAAGAAACGTGCTACAAATTTTTCGTCTGTGTTACGACAAACACAACGTTACGCATTACGTCAAAAATAATACGTTTTGAATGTGCATTTAATTTATCAATATTCTTGTACATTTTTATTCGTAACTAGAATTACATATTATTGGCCTTTTTCCAGGGTTATAGGACACAAATCAAAAGATATTCGCCACAAAATTTATCTCAACATACATTTAAGATCACCTTATTACATTACAAAATAATAATATAACCAAATACAAAAGCAGCTGACTGATTATTATTACACATAATATTAAAATTATTATTCTTTATATGATGTTGAGAAGTAGTGATATTAAGTAGTTTCTATAGTTTTATTATACAGGACAATAAAGCTAAATAGATTTTAAGTTTGAAAGCATAAAACATAGTCTAAATATAAATATATCTTCAAAAATATTATACACAGTTAAAAACAGTTGTTTTGACATCGATCAGGGTGTACCGCCTACTATGTCCGATATTTTATTCGTGAATTGAATCATTGTTCACGAACTGCCAACAATATAACTTTAGAAGTACACAGTACACTAATTTTTTTTAACCAACGTTCGTTTAATAACTTTAAACTTGATTTAATGCATAGATGTATAGAGCTATATTCGGGATATTATCAAATATTTACGTATTACCTTGTGTATGATAAAACAATGGAAAGTTTTATAATGTAGCAATTTTATAATGTGTAAGATTTCCAGGATTTTCTTGCACAATGTGAAGGGGTAATGATATGTCGTATTATTTTTTGCTGTTAACAAATACAAGTGGATACTATTGGAAAGTGTTGTGGTTGCTTACTTAGGAAGGAGGCTTCAGAGACCAGTACGACATGGCCCGCGGAAGTTATGAGGACATGCCGCCAAGCCGCGGTTGGGAGGGACCGCGCCAAATGGACGATTACCCGAATAAACGTCGTCGGTTCTAACTTGCTCAGAGTACTGTGCGAGTGTTGCACTCTTATTCACGTCGCCGGATAACTGCGAAATATTATATTCTGGTTCGGTCGTTAGTTAGTTACAAATAAGGGATTTTTATGAAAAATATTTGTCAAGGAACTTAATAAAGTATTTGTATTAGATTACGAGTTTATAAATTCATTGAAGCGCGAATTTTCATCGGGTTGACGTTAGGGGAGTAAAGGGGTGGGTCATAAGATTAACTTACCTAATTATACTCGGGTGAGTATTTTCGAGGGCATCTGAGGCTAAAATCTAATCAGTTTTGAGAATATTATGTTATTAAGGATTTCGTGCTCGATTTTATTTATTAAGATGTGCATTGGTTTTAAGACTGAATGTGTTTTTTCTGTATAGCATTAAGGCTTATATCCTAGTAAAAAAAAAAAGAAATTTCATGATGACTATTAACCCGTACGTTAGTCTCACGGTAAAAAAGTATTTTTTCTACCCTTTATAAAACCAAAACGACAGGTTGAGTTTATCTTACAGAATAAGTGGATGAAACGACACAAATCGCTCTATCAGTGAATATAGGTTAATTATACCACTATTATAAAACCTTTACGCACCTTAAATCCAAAAAAGTCCACCTGAACCCAGACGCAGAAATCACTTATATTATCATTTCGAACATAATCTCAACAAATTTATTACATGCAGTAGCCTCTGGGAAGTCTAGCTACACATTTTGTTACATAAAGGCTTTTAACTCCATACGCAATCAATATTACTTTTTCTTAGGTGTTCCAACAAGCTTTGACTCCTTTAGTGAGTAAGGTGAAAAACCTGGAAATATATTTTCAAATTAGATATAAGATATGGTCATAGTTTTTAAAGACTTTTTGCACATGCATAATAGTTTAGATTTTGGTCGTGCGCACGAAAATAGTCGCCCCCTGTATATTTGGGTTTTCTTCTGAGTTCTAAGTGAAGATAGCTCTGACATTAATAAAAATCTAAGGGACAGTTTATTTTACCCATTCCCCAGCGTGCAATATTCTAATATCACTAAAAACCTGTGTTTTATATTTCGCGACAAGGATGAAAAGTTCTCGCATATATTATGATGTCTCTTATTTGAGCTAACTGAAGACTGGCTCATGCAATAAAATTATGTATTACTAAAATTATACGTCTGTAAGTAAATTGACACACATTTAGAGAATTCTCCGTAGTATAAGTATTTAAGTTTTTTTTTACGCTCTGACTGTTAGGAAACACTGCAGAATTATAATTTAGTGTAATTTTTCACGTAAATAACATAGTTGTGTAATTATTTGCACTTATGTAATATTGTTGGTGGTCTTAAGCCATTTTTAATAATAATATATGCTATTTGCAGATTTAATAAATCTGAATGTGTGCCTATCTCATGGTAATACATTCACAAGTATTTGTTCAAGTTACAATAATGATGAATTTTAGTTTTACGGGATATTTATAAATTATATAACATAGACTACCTGATATCGTTGACAAACGTGCGTTTAAAATGTACCACGCTTCATTTTATGTGGTTTTGATTACTACTTCTGGTTACTGACCGAAAGGCTCAAGATAACATTTCCCTTTAAAGGCGCCGTTCGTTGTCATTATTAAATAGATATACTACACAGTATGTAACATAACGAAGAGAAAAACTTGATATTGATTTATGCAATGCTGAAGTCTCGGGTTCGATCCCCGGGTCGGGCAAAGTGATATTGGGTTTTTTTAATCAGTATCAATCAGCCCGGAGTCTGGAATTTGTGCCCGATATGGCGATAGGCTCGCCCCCAAATACATCACGAGACTGAATACGCACGGCGAAAAGTGGGTGCAGTAGTGGCGCCTCTGCCTACTCCTTCGGGGATAAAAGGCGTGAGTGTGCGTGATTTATGGACGGTTGAAATACGTTGAGTACAATCTTATTGTCTCACTATCCCATATCCACGCTGTCGACTTGTCTTATATTTCTCACAATTATAGTCCTAATATTTTTACTCGACATAAAATAAATAAATTTAAGTGTAAACATGTTACAAATAATCGAAGTCGTAGTTGGAAGTTGGAACTATGTCCGCGTTAGCAACTGCACTAATTTCTAAAACACTAACCTATTCATACAATTCGTCTTTTCTAACTGCCTTACAGATAATTATTATTAGTTAGGCATACTTACAAATTTAAAAAAATTACCTACAAATAAAAAGAAAAAAATAATTACATACTTAATGATAAAACTTTATAAGGCAGATAGTAAAAAACGAATTATATTAAGTAATTTGTTAAGAAACTATAATATTAATAATATCGTAAATCAATAATGATTACTATAACGACTCATTTTGGATTTGTCGAGATATTGTCAATTTCATTACGAAAAATAATAATTGGGGACAAATGTCGTGTTTAAATTGATATGATACGTCACACAATTAACCTAATATATATTAGCATTTACGTATGACATATTTACAACAAAAAACCGCTTTTTTTCGAAATATAAATGATGCGTTAGCACGAATTTTCGTTCGTGACGCAAGTGTACTCTGCGCGTGCGTCGCGTTTAGCGATGATGATAAAATATAGTAGAATTACTTCTAGCCATTAGCAATCTATGGCGCTTTAAACCTATGGAAGTCCATTCTCCTCGCGTTCTAAGTAAGCGTTTGATTTGAATCAGGACGGCACTGTATTTTACTGTCATTAAATTGTGTTTGATTGAGTATCTCAGGATTTTAAGAATCTCTACCCTAATGAATACAACTGTGTAGCTATTATAGTTCCCGACATCTGGGTTAAGATATTAAGATTCTTTTAATCGTGTATGGGATAAACTGAATAGTGGACCCGTATTTTTAAATTAATTATATTATCGGATGATTAGAAAGAAAATTTACTGTGTATTAATTTCGAACTTTGTTAAAAATATATCAATTTAAATAATTGATGTACCTACTTTCTGGGAGCTTTTACCCTACCTAAACGCTAATGGGTTGAATTATAAATACGTATTTGCTTTTCGTTATGGTACGTATTGAAAGTTAAGAATTTTTAGAATATTTTCTGCGTGAAAGGAGATTGGAATGTTGTAAGTTTTAGATGTCCATGTGCATGGAGATTATGTGGAGAGTAAAGCACTCGTATTCATAAGGAAACTATTGATGCACAGCATGTTAGCAAACCTACACAACAGCGCATTGGAGTTATTCGTATTGAAATTACTGACAAAATGGACTATTTTTAGTATAATTTGAAAAGGCGCGTTTGGAACGTTGCTTAACATGTTCTCGTCACAATATGTTGTTGATCAAATGTTGTCTAGTGAATACGATGCTTTCTAGTTTTTAATTGAGTGCAAACTTAAACTTTAAAAATTATTATAATATCAATTAAATATACTAAGTACATAAAGAAAACTGCATTTTCTTTTTTTATAATTTTTTTATCTTTTTCATCTATCTATAGTGGGATTATTTGTTAGAAATTCTTAAATGTTATACCAGCAAAAGAAAAATTGAGAGATCTTGTGATATTCCTCGTGACGAAAAAAAAAGTCTACAAGGTAAATATAGATATCGCAAGAAATACATCTTTTTTTATGTCTCATCGGAGACAACGAAAGAAAGACTTTTTTGTAAATTAACAGACATAAAACATAAGAATCTTCTTCCGCCTTCTCTTATCCTGCTCTTATGTGTGGTCGGCGGAACATATATTCAAGTATTTTGCAAATATGATTAGATAAGTTTTTACGACCGCCTGCCTGCCTAATGCTAACTCTTTTTTTTATAATTATACGTCGGGGTAACTACCGACATAGGTATACGAGGGCATATTTAATAAAACACAATAAACGTAACCTCTTGAACGCCTGGTTTATTGGTCGTTTATTACGTAGTCGAATGTTCAGAGTACAATCACTATGTCAGGATCCACTAGAAACCCCCGTGTCACTTACTACCTTGAAAACTAAACCAGAACTAACATAGTGACCACCTTACAACACTGCACTAGGCTAGACTCGCTCTGTAACGAGATAAACAATGATCCGAACTGAACCACGACTAAAATAAGACTGTTTCACTTCAATGGCGAGGCACCCTATTTATACTCGCAACTTTCATTACCACTAACTAGTTTTGCATGATTGTTAGTTCAAAGTACCCGAAGTTTATATGTCCAGACCCCTTATTCTCAATGCCACATGTTATTTTCACCGCTCGTAACAAGCGCGTAACGTAACTCATTGCATTTATCACTGGCATACATAATATTATTTAACGCTAATTACACGAAGTTAACATAACGCGGCAGCTTTACAAGTTAACACTGTCATAGAGAATAAGGGGGCAGATACCGATATTGTGGTTTATAAAGATCATATACACGACAAATATAATAATAATAGTCCTGTATTATATACTGTCCCACTGCTGGGCACGGGCCTCCTCTACAACTGAGAGGGCTTTAGGCCTTAGTCCATCACGCTGACCTAGTGCGGTTTGGCAGATTTCATATACCTTCGAAATTCTTATAGAGAACTTCTCAGGTATGCAGGTTTCCTCACGATGTTTTCCTTCACCGTTAAAGCACGCGATAATTCACAAAGAATACACACAACTTAAGAAAAGTCAGAGGTGGGTGCCCTTGGGTTTTGAACCTGCGGATATTCGTCTCAGCAGTCTGTTCCACTCCCAACTAGGCTATCGCCGCCATTTTCTTAATCCTTGTAAATCGTATTAGAAAATTTCACAAAAAATACTACTTATTTATGCACAGGGCAACTGCACCGGTACCACTGACCGAAGGAGGCGACGTAACATAAAATAATAAAAACATTGATTACTTTTTTTCCAATGATTTCAAATATTATTTGATGATACATTGATGGTAATGATCATATTGGAACAGACATGAATGGAAGGATTAAAATGACTAAATTGTTAGTACCTTTTTTAATGTCAATAATTATTCATACATTTTATGAATATTCCTAATTGTTTCCAAATCAATTACTTGGGATACCAAGATTGCTGGCTTCATGAAAAAGTTGACCGTCCA
This sequence comes from Sphinx pinastri, assembly GCA_947568825.1. Taxonomy (NCBI): domain Eukaryota; kingdom Metazoa; phylum Arthropoda; class Insecta; order Lepidoptera; family Sphingidae; genus Sphinx; species Sphinx pinastri. The sequence continues at coordinate 7,859,084 of OX387620.1, forward strand.
TAAAAATAAAAACACGACTGGCAAGGCTAGTAAAACAAAATAACGAATTCAATTAGTTTAAATGGATCAATACCAGTATTTTTTTTCAATAAGGTTCTTTTACCAGGTTACGCGCACTTTGGAGAGGGTAAATTGTGATCTTTTAAAAAGCTCTTGCGAGTTTTTTCCCCGGAGAAAATCTAAGCTTTCATAAATTAAAGTCGGTTTAGGTAGGCGATAATTTTTTTTGTCCTTTGTAATGAAGATGTTAGTATCGTGATTTTAAAAAGTACTGGCAGAGAAGGAAAAACCGGTCGTGACTCGTGACGTGCTGATTGTGGCGGTAAGCGGCGCGTGGGTGAGAATGTCACGATTGTCACTGATTTAATCACCCTAGTTGGGTGGTTCAAAGATAAAGCCTCGTATTTACTGGGTTTTGTGCGCGTCACCGCTTTCTCAACATGGCCAAGAGGCGCGACATCGCTAGCAACAATGATGTGTAACATGACGCGATGAACCTGTAATATTTAGTCAACATAACGCATGCTGTTGTGAAACATTACTTATTGGTTGCGCATCTATTATCCTCTAGTGAATACGATGCTTAATGTGCACATGACACTGGTGGTAGGTCTCTCATATGTAAGAGTCCGTCTGGGTGGTTACCACCGCAATGTCTATTTCTACCGCCAAGCAGCAGTGAGCATACACTGTTGTGTTTCGGTTTGAAGGACATTGTAGCCAGTGTAACTACAGGACATAGTGAGACTTAACATCTTATGTCTCAGGGTGACGAGCGCAGTGGAATGCCACACAGTACTTTGTAACTCAAGGTGCTGGATGGTGTTGCTACTGTTTATGGATGGTCGTATCGCTTACCATCAGGCGAACGGCATGCTTGTCTCGTCATTCAATGCCATAAAAAAATCATGATTTAATAGAATCAAAATTCTTTATATTATGTTGATTAACGTATGTATTTCCAAAAAGCAAATACATTTTAATATAATTTTTCTTTTTTAATTACTCACATGACAAGTAAGTATTTGCTATTGGTGTTTTAAAACGTGATGGAAAATAATATAATGTTGAAGTTAATAAATATGGTAATGAATTTATTTTATTGAAATTTGGTTACGCTTATTTCTAAGATTTTATTAAGCTTTTATCCCTACGTAGTATAAAACAAAGTTTGATTCAATTTCAAGTTTATTTACATCCATAATGTAGTTCGTAGACATATGTATGTCGCAGCCATAATAATATAACACGCCGTATTAATATTAGGCGCGACGAATTTAAAAAAAAGCACTGTTTTGTAATGCGGGTGGGTACCTTACTTTGAGCTGGATTTCTATTCGGCTGAAATAAATTACGCCGCATTGTATGAGCACATTGAGTTTATCAAAGCGGCTTAAGAACGTGGCGCCTACGTACAAATGGCGCATTATCGATACGCCGCGCCGCTTTGAAGTTTGTAGTTCCATTTATTGCCATAAGTAGCGCTGCATAGCTATCATAACTACAAAATTTAATGTACGAAAAGGAGTTTTATGTTCGAATATTTGATTCTGGCGTAGTGAACACAATTCTAACCTACCTAACTTACCCTACTTTGCTCGTTGCTGACAATAAAGCTAAACGTTGAAAGCCGCTTTGTAGAACATATTGCCACCACAATCTGGCTCAACGTGAGGTAGCCGCATTACAAAAAGACTGCGACATGTACTTTATAATATTTACTACTTGAGGTTTACCTCGATAGTTACTACTAAAAGGATTTTAAATCATAATTAGTTTGCTAAACCATAGTGCACTTTTATGTTGTCCTTTAATCTATGTATTGTATACATATATTCCCAAAAAAGTTATCCTTGATTACCTTCTGTTAATGTAATTTCCTTCATCCGAATACATTCGAATTAACATCCATTTTATTTAGAAGCTAGTGTTTATATATTATATGTATCTGTCTTGTATATATTTTACTAAATCTTTAATTTTAACAGGGTTTCAACAATGATGCTGCAGATGTAATACATTCAATTATAAAAGAATAAGTAGCGACGGCACGTTGCATATACCTGCTATTAACTAAGTACGTTTATCATATTTTCTACATTATTTGGTTGAAAAAAAATGGTTGAATAAGTTTTTGATCAGTTTCTCAGTTTCGACAATTAATTTTTGAGCAAGTGCGAATGTCAATTTCATCATAAATTCACAAATAGACAAAATGCAACCGTGTTTGAACTAGTATCGGGATAACCTGCTTCTTTTGGGCTAAGATTGCATAAAATGACAAAGCTTATCTTGAACATTGAAGTGAGTAGCCTGAGTTGCTAAAGGAATGAACTAAAGATTATTTTCTTTGTATTCCTTAATTTAATGTACTAGTAATATGTACGTATCATGCTTAGCGCATAATGTTTTTTTATCCTCATCATACTCGCTCGTGATACGGCACTAACTGATGAATCTTCTGCATCATCATCACTGTGCTGCTCAGGACCTAGCCACGCAACACGCTTGCTCGTCAAGAGGGCACTATCACATAATTCTTCGCATAAAGCCTCGTGATTAGTTGTGATCAGCATCGTCGGTTGTTGATCGCACAACTTTGTCTTTATAAAAGGAAAAATGTACATAATGGCCCCTTAGCATCCAGCTAACCGTCCAACACCGGTACCTACAGTCACTAGTTGGGCCACCATAGAACACAACTGGTGGTAGGTCTCTCATATGTAAGAGTCCCTCTGGGTAGGTACCACCGCAATGTCTATTTCTACAGCGAAGCAGCCGTGTGCATGTACTGTTGTGTTTCGGTTTGAAGGACATTGTAGCCAGTGTAACTACTGGAAATAATGAGACTTAACATCTTATGTCTCAGAATGACGAGCGCAGTGGAATGCCACACAGTACTTTGTAACTCAAGGTGCTGTATGGTGTTACTACTGTTTATGGGTGGTCGCATCGTTTACCATCAGGCGAACGGCACGCTCGTCAAGTCATTCTATGCAATAAAAAATAAATTAATATAAACACCAACTGCAACACCACCTTGCATCGTCAAAAAAATATCTTACCCATGCCGGGAGGATCAGGAACGAAAGTCGAAAGGAATGAACCGATGCAAAAGCGATATCTGCTTAGGAAAAGTATAACTTTGAATGATTGTGGAGTGAAAGAGGATGTAGAGACAAAAATTGAGAAGGGTACGCTAAGTTGGTTTGGGTTGATAGGAGACTGTCAAAGGGGCTATGTAAAACGAGTGAGGATGGAAGAGCCGGTACGGGTCGACTGCACTGAAAGCTTGTATGTCATATATTTGACATTAGAAAGCTATTTTAAGAGATTGATTAAAATGGATAAAGTGAAAGAAGTGTGCGAGAATCGGGCAAAGTGGCAATCCATAGACTCTGCATCTATTATATTAACCCACATGGGTTAAAGGACTAATATGAATGCATGTATAAAGAAAAAAAAGTGTGTGTTCTTATGTACACGCGTTAGAAGTTATACTTCTTTGGCGTAACAAGATAAAAAAAATCTTTTTAAAAGTTTTATCTTTCGCCTTATTCTACGTTCAAAATTCAAAACTAAAATGTTGACTATAGCTAACTTCAGGGTGTCGGTTTTTCGTGACGGTGTGCGCGCGCATAGTAAAAATTGACATCATTTTTCCCTAACGCGCCAAAAGAAGTATAACTTCAAAAAAGAAACATGAGAAGTACTGGAATTTTGTGTAGTCAGTGTTTCTATTTATCTCACGCAATGAAGCTTGTTCTTTATGTTTTTGGCCAAGGGGATTGTTTGATATAGATGGCTTGTACATAAAAGGTCTCGTAGGAGGAAACAAATACCAAAAGGCCAGTTAAGGAACATATGGTGGTAAGTGGGACTTCAGAAATGTCGTTGACTCTACGAAGGGCAACATTAAAGCTATCGCCTTACATTTGTTATCTGCGAAACAGCTGTGCTACCTTGGGCGATCCGACTGAAGTCTTTCTAATTATCAAGGGTTATATCGTCCTTTATGCACACATTGACATAATTTTGTCACAGGACAAAATTCTAAATTGTCTATCAGTCATGGGTGTTCTTTAAATCCTCTATATCATACGTATTGAATGGTGGTGTGGCTTGTTCTAAAGAGAAAAGATGTAAGTTGTACACATACTTAGGCAATATTTAGCGTTTGTGGAGAGGTTAGTTATTTCGTGCACTAATATTGTCTTCAGTGTCGATTAGATCAAAATTAATGGCTAATCCTACTTCCTCAAATGATTTACTTTCTCAACTTTTTTGCTGCATGCAGTAATTTTCCTATTCGATTGGTTGGTATAATTACAAAGGCCAGTTTCACAGGCTTCAAGTAAATTTATTTATTTGACAGTTATTGTACTAATTGTAAAGATAATAGGTACTCATTTTAGATTTTGAGCACAGATTGGAGTGCGACTTTTTTATTTGGTCGGCTTATACATTTATGTGACATGTAGCAGTTATCAACCAGCGGTGAAATCCGCCCTAATTGTGCTTATACACTTTCTTCGGACACTATACTGGATACTTCAGGCCTAACTGGCTTCTAAGTCGACTTTCTATCTCTTTTCTCTTTCTGATTAATAAATTCTGAAAGGTCGGTGATAGCTTTAAAAATATTTTAACTTTTAAAAAAAATGTGAAGTAAGCAAAATGGAAGATTAATATAATATTTTATGTTTAGTAAAGTAAAATCAGAGATAGATTATTGAAACAGGTTATAAAGATCGTGCAATTCAATTGCTTGAGTAGACGTGTTCTGGTACTGCAGTTGTATGTCAATTAACAATAAAGGTGAAATTCACATATTTAATATGTCGCAGTAGGTTAATTACATAGGTGTATTGCTGTTGCTAAATTCTTTTGTGTATCTAGTTGTTGATGAATATAGGGTTTATATGGATTTTAATTTAGGAATAATCAAGTCAATAATTAATGAGTGTCTTCAAGCAAATACACATTTATCAAGTCTCGACTTCCATCTGCCCTTTTTTAAAGGCATTTTCCATTTGTTTCTTTCCGTTTTGTTATAAACATTGGGGTTTCTATTTTTTTTTTTAAAAAAGCAGTTGTACTCCAATACATGAAGGAACCAGAAGAATATACGAAGACCCATATCACATTGGCTCCAGAAGATATGATCCGCCAACGCCTGCTTTTTTCTTCAATGAAACAGTCGACCGTGTTAATTTATCAGATATTCTACAGCCTTTTCAAACGTGGTAAGTTCTCAGTTAAGAAATGATATCATAATAATATTTTGGATGATGCATCAAGTTTCTTTAAGCATTTATTAGCAAATTACAGAGGACTTTTTCTATGCTGTACGCGAGAGAACGCGAGAACAAGTCGGAAAACAGTTCTTTTGCGTTGACGAATAAGCTAAATTTATACATATGTAACTTAAGGCAAGAACATCCGAATAAACCGATATTGAGTTGTTTTTATTTTCAGGCTTATCAAAATCGGCAATATCTTATATTTATATTATGTAATAAACAAAACATGTTCTTTTTAGTAATAAACTTGAAACTAAATGCGAACCTGTGGAATATGGTATAGATACATTCATATTTTCAGGAAAGATTAAGCGAATGGAATAATTATGCTCTATGTATGTTTTGTAAACTGAGACACAAAATTAAATGATAACACAATAATTTATCTCAAAATCTTTTTACAGGACCAATTTTTAAAATATAATAATTATTTTAACTTTTTCGAGGCCTTGACAGGATTCAATGTAATTGTTAGATAATTATTTTTAGGTTTTGCTATCATGATTTTACACAATAAGCATGCATGTCTTACGTTATACACAGCTTAGAAGCGTTTTCAGTATATAATTTTTATTTGTGTTTGCACTCTAAGGCTCACATATTATTTATATTATATAAAAGGGACAAAATACGGATTAATGTTTATGGACATTTCCTGCAAACACTTTCAAATGTCTTAACTATGGACAAGGTAAAGCTATCTACAAGTATTCTGACTCGGCCATGTCCTTGCAATAATTACATACAGCCGCGCGGTACGTAAACACGCGATAGGGGTGCACGTCTACAGTATTTTAATTTAATCTAAGATACTCGAGTTTCGTTCTAGTTTTGAAATTGTAAAAGGTATTATTTAAAAAATTAAAGTCTTTGTGATTGAAATAAGAAGTGTTCAATTAAAATACATGTGCTTTTTGATTAGTAGACTTAATAAAAAAAAAACACCTTTTAAAATTTGAGACTGAAAAATATTTGTGCCTCGACTGAGACGTACGAAAAGCTTTATTGTTATATTTAATAGTATAAAAAATCCGCATTCGGATAAAAAGTTTAATCAAAAATACTTTTGGGAAACTTGGACAAGAATTCAAACATTGGTTGCTTGAAGACATCGACCCCAAATATACGTATATAAAGTTAAATTATTTTTTGGTTTGTAGTGGTTTTGAAGTCAGTTTTATTTTTGTTAAAAGTTTTTATTTATTGCGTTTTTGTTAGTTAATTATGGAATGGTGTGACCAATACATCATAAGATATACGATTGCAGCATTCGCGGGTCATCTGCTGTTAGTTATTGAAGAGTTCCATTGTCTAACTCCGAAGATCTTCATCAGACCTAATAAATTACTAAAACCTTTCCCTAAAAATATACATTTCACGAAAACCCCATCCAAATCGGATCAGTAGTCTTTGGATAAAATAGCGGCCATACAAACTTACATACATACATACAGGTCGAACGCGGAACCTCCTTTTTTGAAGTCTGTTAAAAACAGCACAATATAGTCTATAATTGCTCTTTACCATATTAAGTAAGTACTTGTACTTATTTAATTCAAATATTCACAAAATGCACGCTTACTGCTTACAAAACTATCACACCGTTCGTTTGTCACTGCGGCGCACTCTCGACTGTTTGTGTACCAAACTCGAGGCGCGTAGGTATCTATCACTCGGGTTCCGGCCGTTTGTATGAAGATATTCTACTGTATAGCATAATATGTGTACTGTACTATAGATATCAAATTTAAACCCTGTTTTCCCTTACTGAAAACAGAAACTTTAACTTGTACCTTCTTCTCGTAGCTATCAGGAACTGTGACACTTTCAGTCCGTGACGACACACCAGTCACAAAAAAATGTTTGGTTCACAAAATTATATGTCTGCCGCGATAGATCATAGAAACCACGGTCTTTCGTTTCTCAGGCGACTCATTATCCGCTGCGCTATAATTGGCGCTTTCTGTCAGAAAGAAACTATTAGTAACAATAATTATAATGTGACAAAATTGTGTATGAAATGTGCTATCGTATTGAGATACGTTAACTTCAAAAGTTGATTGCATGTCGTATGCATACATAACAACTTTAATCGTCGATTCACATAATATTTTTTAAATTACGCACTAGATTTGTACCGTCAGTATAGAATTAACAAAATACAACTTAGGTAACATTTACCCGATTTTAGAATCAATTTATATATGTACTACACAATATTTTACTGTAGATACTCGATGTTAGCGGCCTCGAAAAAGTTAAAAATTAGAAAGTACAATTATGTGCTTAAAAACTTCGAAACTTTTTCTAAGGAGATACGAAAAAACATGTGCCATTGAAGCTGTTTATGTTTATTTAATACCCTAATTATAATTACCGTATTCGACACAAGATTTGATATTTAAATACCAGGGATATCTCACTGGGGCGCGTTGACACCCTATCCTCATTGCCTATCGTTAGGGACGATTGTATTATGATCCACCATTAAAATATGGGTGTGGTCGCTAGCTCGAGCTTGTAACTTCATATTCTAATATGCAGAGCCTACACCGGGGCACACCAACAAAACCCTGCGGGGTAGCCATATTTTACGACTCCGCGTACCTTGGGTTAGGGGTGCGTTTTTGGTGACTCCAACTGTCATTGCGTGGTCCTATTGCCGGTTAGCGACCTGTTACCAATTTTGGGAAGGCTCATTAGCTGCCGCGCCTCCTAGCAAACTCCAGGCTTCCACGACTGCATGAGATAAACAACCCATGTTGCCATCCATCCCATAAATAAGCCTGCATATAAATGTAACCTCAAATATGCAGCATGAATGGAATATAAATTCGTAAAATAATTACATATTATGTAAAGTTTTATAGCAATTGTTATCATTAGCACATTGTGCATGCAAAAGGTCGGTTGAGACATGGCAAATTCTTGTTGCTTTGTACTGCCGTGAGATACCCTTAGTATTAAAATATCGATGGTATTTATTTGGTGGTTTCGTCTACTAAAAGATTCGATCTTCTACACTATTTTGCAAATACTTTATTGCGTATAAATAATTAGGTATTAAAACCCTAGAGGAACCTAGTCGTGATTGTGAGACTATGGTACCATGAGTCTGAATATGCGTTATGATACCATATATATGAAATACACTGATGACAAGTAAACTTTTAGGGTACGGACAGACTGGCCCATGTGCGCAACGTATGCAATATATTATATATGACACATTTTTCATCGAAAAACTGAAGATAGGAATGATACACGACCAGCAGATGCTTGTCGTATGCATCGTGATGCTACGTCTGATACGCGAAATTAGTCTTTGAAGGTTGAGCTGCTTAGGAAGGTGTAGACATCACTTATACTCATTACGCATTCCTCCTCCTAAAAGAAGCGTGTTTTTAGGATTTACGTTTACAGCGCGTCGGCCTTTGTCACCGCGTTAGCGAATTAATGTAATTTGTCGGCTTTAAAAATGGGGGCGTATAATTACGATTTTGAAGTCCAATTTTATACAAATATCAAGTTAAAAATATAAACACGTTAAATCAATTACCTTGTGGCATTAAAATATTATTTTTTAATAACAAACGAGCTAAATCGATTCGAATCTCGCTCACTTTTTCCAGTGGAGAACAATGAACACTAGTTTAAAAAGGATAAATACACGCGTATTCCTTTATTTACTTCGTTTATTAATTAAAAGCAGCCATTTTAGAATTCAAAAAGGCTACTGATACGAATCGTATTATATAAACATAGACCCTTCGTCATAGTACGGTATTAGTGCATCTTCAATTCACTACAGCGTGACATATTATGTGCACAGTGCATAATGAACGTGGAAGCGTAGATACATTGCGTACGTGGGCTCCGTCTGTCTCTATCCTTACCTATCGTTCCGCAAATAAAATTTCTAGATATTGGAAATATAATACGACGCTTCAAATTAACGCCCAATTATGTTTGATATAAGGAGAAGAGTTGTAGAAAAACAGCATAAAAAGATAATATATCATGAACCTAATAATTTGTGTCTCTAATGCGAGTATTTCGTTGATTTATGTATGGTTTTCATCCCTTGACGAATAGTCATATGTTCAGAATATTTATAGTCACTATAGACATTTAAGGAATTTGCTCCTAATATACTAGATTTGTATCGATTATTTGACTATTATTCATTGAGTATATTATATAACATCAGGATTTTAAAGCTAATGTAGTCATTTAAAAGATCCAATATTATGAAAAGTTTATATTTTGAATACGCCGTCAATATCAGTTTTCGTTCAATTACATAGTCTTGTTGCAATTCTATAAGACAAAATGTTAATGTACATGTTTGTCCTACCTTTTTATTCAACATTTAATATTAACACGGTTTTATTGTATTTACAGGTTTCTGTTTTTAGTTAGACGCTGCCCAAGTTCATAAAAAGGTAACTATAAATTATTTTTTGTAATTAAGTAAATATTTCCTGTAAATTATTTCTGGATTGTGTGACGTCTTTTGTCCATTTTATTTAAAAAAAGACGAGGTCAGCACAAGTCCTTGTTGATAAACATAAATTATAATAATAAATGTGTGTATACAACTTTTCGTATAGGAAATCAATCTTTGCCTCTAATAAATATTTTCCTTTGTATTAATAATATATATTATCTTACTATACATTATATACTAGAAGTATCCATTGTAAGCTCAATTTGACTATGCCTGAGCAAAGATTTCTCAAAAAAAAACTAAAAAGTAATGTTTTAAAAATCCTTTGAAGTTGATACAATAATGTAGAACAAATAATTTTAGCGAGTGTTCTCCATAATATAACATTAATTTGTTTTTAGATGTCCTTGGCATTGACACTGACTGAAAACTTTAAAGCGCTGCTTGAATAAGACGTTGGAGGTATGTGATCTTAGTTTTAAATTCAGTTGTATGCAACGCGGCCCTGGTTCACCAAGACTGATTAAAATTCCGATATATTGAACAGAAAACGTTAATTTTATAACAAAATTGATGTATAGTATGTTAAAATTAATCTTGAAGGAATTAAAAACAAATAAAATCTTTTAAAAATACCGGTTTATTGAGAATAAAAGCCACAAAATCAATTTCGTCAAAAGCTTCTGTCATAAACAATCACTAGACTACAAAAAAAAAGTTATTTATTGGAGCATACATTTTAACAACGGGTGTTGCCACCCCGTGCTCTAATGACTCTTGTTTGGCAGTCCATTCATATCTTGAATTTCTGACAGGTATATTGTATCACTTCCCTACCACAGCTGCCTTAACCTTTAAGTATGGACGTCTCTAGGCTCTTCTAGGGTTATAGGCGTTGGTACTCTTGCCTTAACACGTCTTTTTAGCTTGTTCCAGACGTGTTCAATGGGGTTAAGACCGGGGCTGCGTGCTGGCTATGGTAATGTTTGAATACCGACCTCAACAAGATATTGAGTGACTGATCTTGCAACATGGCATCGTGCATTATCATGCATTAATCTAAAATGATCCCCTATAAATGGCGCGAAAGTTATGACTTGATCTTGTAGAACTTCTTCCACGTATCTCTGAGCATTTACACTTCCTCTATTAAATATGACAAGATCAGTACGAGCCACATAAGAGATATCGCCCCAAATCCTAAAAAACCCTCCCTGGTTACCAACTGTTTCTGTTATAGCGCACGTCGCAAACCTCTCATTTTTACGCCTGTACACAGGCTGACGTCCATCAGGACCTCAACGCTATTCTGCTTTCATATGAGAACAATATGTTCTTCCACTGATCCACAGTCCAATCACCATATTCACGCGCAAAACTTGATCTGGCTCTACGGTACTGTGGGAGAAGTTGTGGGGTACGAGCTGGACGATAAGATCTTTTTTTTTCTGCCAGTCTTTTCACCGTACGTTCCCTCACATTTGAAATTTCTCACCTCCAATCGAAGATTACGAGCTTCAGTAGCTGTGTAAAAGCGATTTCTTAACACGTTACTGACAATAAATCGGTCGTCAAGAGTAGATGTGCACCGATGTCCAGCCTTGACCTGACCTTTGCGTATGAACCAGTCTACCGAAATGTGCGAAGCTGGGGCTTGTCCCTAGTTAGTCATAGTAATTTAGTAATAAATATGTTTATTACTTATTCACTAAGTTGTAGCACGAATAGGCCGCGTAAGTAAGAAAGAAATGAAACAATCTAATCGTATAGATAATTTCTTTCGCTATACATTTTACAGTTCATGCGTTCCTTAAAACTATATTTAAAAAAAAACGTTAATGTAATTAAACAGCAGATTATGTTTTGGTGAGCACCGGTTTCCGTATACGCCTTGACAGTTTTCCATTAACCGTGACATATGATGCATGTTTTGTTCATATATTGCTTTCTTAAAAAAGAAAACTAATTTTAGCTAGTCGGTGTTATTTGACTACGTAATACTTGTAATTATTAAATGTGAAAATTGTCGAGCCGTCTTAAAGTTGCATATAATAATGTTTTTAGACAAGCATGAATAAGGTATAATGGAAGGCACTGATAGAAAATAAAATTTAAAGAACTTTATAATTATTATGTGGCTAAAAAGACAATCTTAGACATTGTTGGATTTTATTGATGTCTTTTATGACCCAATTTCATTCAAAACACCATCTCACGCTTGTCCGTAGATATATTTTAATAGGTAAAAATAAGATGATGATTCCTATTTTTTTGTCTTCTTTTCCCGACAGACATATTATACTGATGTAAAACACTTGAATCTGATAAAAGATTGTACCATATTATAGACCAATCATATTTTTTTCTTAAAATGTAGGCTTTGCATTTTACATACAATATAAAGCCATACACAGGCAACATCACTCACACGTGCGAGGTCATAAGATTCTGTGACCTGCTTATTCAGAAGAATTTCGCCAAAAAATAATGGCCTTTCGAATACTTTAGAGTGGACCAACTTATAACAGTCAGACTAGGCGACATGTTTCTATCAGAGAAAATCTTGTGTGAATCTGTCTCGTGTTTTTGGCTATATGGTACTCTCTTACTTAATGTATCATATTTGTATCATTTTATTTATCTGATGATTGGCAATTAACGATGATAATGTTTATTTTCAGCGCGGAGGGCGCCTGGTGCGTCATATATTCCGTCGAATGGAAACTTGTCATTCATTAATAAATAGTAAGTATTGTATAATTGGGGTGTGGACAATTGGTAAATTGTATTCTCACAAATTATAATCATAGTTATTTTTATGTCGTTGGTTCTTATAATTCTGCATCTTTAAAAAATACCAACACCAAACAACTGAACAATGTTTTCTACTTGGTCATTATTTTTCTGGTACATATTCTATTTGTTGAAGTGTTCAAAAGTAACGCGCGAGTACTCGCTGCATTGATGCGGGATGCCGAATACTCTCACTTCCTACTCTGCATAGGCATTCGTATTAACTTAATTATTTATAGAGGATGTGTGGGCGGCCGCTTTCTTAGCTTGCCGCTGTTCTATCTACGGGAAAGGGCCGATAAAAAAAAATTGCCAACGGACCTATATATGACTTCTAAATTACCATGATGATACATTATATTTTTGTCTTCTTTTCCCGACTGAACAATAATGAAGCATAATTTGATACTGTCTGATATATCATTTGTGATTATTTTTTTGTTATAGTTTTACATACATATTAACAAGATTGTTTTCTTTGTTACAGAAAACATTGAAGAAGTGATTGTCTGATTAAAGCATTATATAATACCTACAAATAGGTTTCACGTTTATTTGCATTGATGTATTTTTTTTTCAATTATACATAGAAGTAAACTCTTAAATAGTATGTCAATGTGTAGTTGTTTAGAAGTACATCAATTAATTATATTTCTGCTACAATCATAATATACATAAATAAAGCGTTTAAAAATTGGTTCAATCAGACTGTTAATTATTTAGAGAAGTAAATTATCACAATTATAGTTTTTATGTAAAGTTGTAAATATTGCTTTTAAAATTTTGTTACATGTACATAATATATTTTGTGTATTTAAATATCTTTTATTAAAAGGATGTTAAATATATTTGTTTTTTTCTTTGTTTTTAAAACCCCTTGAAATACACTTTGAAACACGCACGACGCTACTCTAAATACTAGGAAGATGTAAAAATCTATTTTTTTTATAGTTATTATTTAATGCTACTCTTCGTAAGTCAAAGTTTGCAATATTTTAATACGAATGATTGCGTCTTAACATTTCGATGACCGGTAGCCACCCATGCAGAATGCAACTTGTCTAGACGCTGTATCGTCGGATGTCCGAAACAAAAACCTGTGGGCTTAGAATATGACAAAAAAACACGTCACGACTCCGTTACGTCTTATTGGGGTATATTACACAGTCAATAATATCGTGATCCTGGAATCGCGATATCATCACATGATCTCAAGTACTTAAGTAGGCTATTACACGTATCAATATTATCATCAATATTTCCACTTCAGTAAGCCGTTGACTTTACTGGAGTATGGATGTGTTTCTGAAATCATGGATAATAGATGAAAGGCAGTTTTTTTTTTGCGTTGAAACGTAAACGTCGTAGAAAGCGTTGGGTGAAAGACAAAAAGAAGACTGGATTTTAAAACGAAACCAATACACTCATTTGAACATCACTCAAGAAATGCTCTTGGATGATGATTTGAACGATTACGCCAATTATTTTAGAATGAGGCAAGATTTGTTTGAGAAGCTTTTAAACTTGGTTTCACCTTATATAGCAATACTTACTGTTTTTTTTAAAAGATGTGGTAAATGTCTACCTCGGACCCTGACCAGTGTGGGCAATTGGGCTACACCTCGCGCAGTAATGTTAATCGTTTCCGTTCTCATATTTTTAGTTCGTTTTATCGTAGCCTGTTTTTATTTTTTAAGCTATAAAAACAAAAGGCATGACACTTTACTAACAGAAGTTTATATTATGGTGATGGATCATGCAAAAATGTCTCTATATTCAATAGCCCACCCATGGGCGTTGCTAGTAATTTCCTAGTAAGGGCTTGTGTACTAGACTAATAACAAAATGACATCCAAGAATTGATATTTTTCGTTTTAAAAATATATATTAGTAGGCTGCCCCAAAATCGTGTCTGGGCACCACGCAATTCTGGGGTGGGCACGGGCCACACGGTCCTCCCCTTAAATATGTCTATGAGTCCACCCAAGGATCAGAAATGAAACTAAAAAAAGTGAATCTTAATTATTTCGATATTAGTATACCTTTATTGCCTTCTTATCAGCAGTGTTTATTGGCACAAATAGCCATAAAGTTTATTTATTTACTGGTCGTTGGGTTTAATAACATTCAGCATCGCGTGACATCTTATTTTGCCTATTGAACGCAAGATTTAATTTCTTCTATCGCATACGGCGGTTCTTTATTGGTGTGTAAATAAAAGTCACCAACTATGCTTGATGACGCACCATAACCCATTAAGGTAGAATTTTCTCTGCACTCTCCTCTCTCAAATTTGGCCCAACTGTCACATGGATATGCAATAAATGATGTATTGGAATTAATTGATTCGCCATAGTATTCTGTTGATCTGCCGTGACTGCAGCCTTCTGTAATTTTGTAAACTTGGATGTAGGACAGGCTCGTGATATTGTAAAGAAATTTTAAAAACTCGTGAGATTACGGGTCTTTAAGAGATGGTAATTCGTCTACTAGGCCTTGAAAACGCCTTGTGGCATTCGTTCCTGGACACGTACAACGTCTCTACAACACACACGTACGCTGGGAGGCTATCACTCGAAATTATTTTCTGCTGTCAATCCTAACTAGCTACGGTAAGCAAAGTTATAATAATTATGTTTTCTGACAATACTATTTATCTTGAGGCCAAGAAACTGCGATTTGGTTGCAGTTTTGTAGTAAATTAATCTTTTTTGAATTTACCTATCAAATTTGTATGATCTCTGTAATACAATAATTTTCTTGATCATCATCCACATGATGCCCACTGCTGAACACTTTCGAGATCTCTACAGTGTAATAGATCTGGAGTAATGGGATAAAACTTGATTAAGTATAAAGTGTTTTACCTATAATTTGTTGAAGGCCTTCGCAACCTGGCTGTTTGGGTTTTCCATCGTTGGGATAAAAATCGGCGTGTCCGTGGCTCCTCTTGTAGCCTAATATACCACCGCATGTGTGAATGATGTCTACAAATTTCGCGTCACTTTTATCTAGACGGAAATTAGGTCCCATTCGAGGTAATTCAAACAAAGGTCTAGCTGGATCAAGTCCTGGGATAGGAAAGTTTAAACGAGTTTACTTTAGATTGTATTATGTAACAGCTTTTGATATAGTATACATAGTAGATACAGTGTTTCTTACAATTCCAATTATTCTGTGAGTATGGCTAGTATAATCATTATATTAGCTTAATATAATAATCTCACCTGTTATTCTATCCACCGTAACATTAGTAAACATTCCGGTGTAACCCATCACATGGGCGCCTAAACTGTGTCCAATCAAATGTACGTAATTTAATTGATATGTCTTCGAAAATGTATCTAACAACTTCGCCGTCCGTTTTCCCACATATCTAGTGCTACAAGCGGACCAAGGGTATATAGGATTATCAGCTAGTTCGCTCCAATCAACAACGATGACATTGGCGTCTTCTCTTCGCAAAATAGCGTCCTTAAAATTTAGTAGCCAGCCCGCATATGAGTCAGAGTACCAGCCGTGGGCGATTACTTTAAGGTCATTAGAAGAATTAAAGTATTGACTGGTGATGGGAGCATCGTCATCTGGTATATTTATTTTTTCTGACTCGTTATTTTGTCTGAAAAGCATTATAGTCTGGCGTTAACGAATTGCGTAAAAACGACTCTACAATTAGTATTCCTCGTACCTGGTGTATAAATAGAAGTAAGCGTCCCCATACATCATGCCTCTGTTATCAGTAGGCAAGGAAGAAAAATTCATGGTGTGATTGGTACCTCTATCATCGATAAACATGATCCATTCATTACCATAATCGGGTCCATATTCATTCTCGTAGGGAAGGGCACTTGAACCTACACACAATTATGTTTATTTACATAGATATAATGACTATTAAACATATAGCTATAAAATAGACTATACAAAAAATACTAGAAGTGGTTATACCCAACAAGCACAGTAAAGATGTAAGCACGGCTCTCAAAAAATACATTACTTCGAGTGTATTTTTGCACGTAATGCAACTGTTTCAAATAATGGACCACCTTGTTATTGCATATCTAGACTGATCGTGTTTTGCGTGCAAATTTTTTCAAAGAATAATTAAAACCAGAAATCATTGAGCTACCAGGGGTTCCATACAACATAACTAGGTACTTAAAATTTTTAGTCATGGCTGAATTTTTTAATGTTCCTTATTATTTTAAATTTGATAATACAACTCTAGTACCTACCTACCCTTTTTCCGATTTCACTACTATGGTTCAAAGCGTGATTTGTAATTCGATAAAAAATTAAATTCACGATGTCTAAATGTTCCCGCATTTTCAGACATATCCTCACCGAGTATTTATACCCACTTAATGTTATATATACAACTCGTATATTATATCCATACAGAGTTTTTATTTTATGACTATGGAACTCTAGATATACATCGGTAATTAGCAGAACATGTACGTAATTATTAAGTATGTCAAGCGTTTGCATCCAGAGTAAAACAAGCACGATAAAACTGAGTGTCGATAGGAAAGGAAGGATCTAATGAATATGGTTTTACAAATAACACAACTTAGTAATCATAGCAACGTTATTGTATTTTTATTTCTTTTGAATTGAATCCTCGTGCTTACACAGTAAACACATCATGATCTCAACACTTACAACTAAAAATATTCTATAAATGAAAATGAATATATCAAGTCGTAAAAATGTTAGTTGTGCAATTTTGGTTTTGAACTCAGGCAAACTTATTGTTGCTTTGTTGTAACAATTAAGGTGCTCAGTATGATATATGTTGAATATTTGATTATGTAAATACCACTCGTGCTGAGATTTGTGCATAATGTAAGTTTTAAGATTTGGGTGCTGTTTCACCACTTAACACAGGTACTGCCAATGTGCAAGAAACTTCATTTACTCTTACATCCCTTTATACAAACTGATATACGATTTACATTAATCTAAAATATTGCTATCTTTTTCATATAAGTCTATAGAGATTTGGAACGATTTTGGGCTGTTGTTGAATAGCTACATTAATATGTATATTACATACATTGAACGGATCACGGATGTAACGAAACCGAGGACGAGGGCCGTGCTACAAGACTGGCAGGTAAGTGCTCCGACAGTGGTACAATGATGGAAACAAATATAAGTATATGTATATGCTATGCTTACATGTAAATATTTAGGTGGAATCAAGTACAGTTGCAATTTTTGCCTAATTTGTAAAGGAAGGATAATTTTATAATGGAAAAAGACTAGATATCACATGGTTTGAGCTATATATTACTTTCTCTTATCCTTGTACGTACAATAATAATAAAATAGTCGAAATAATAACTAAGTATGCCGTAAACAGCATAAGTTAATTGAATTTTAAGTCTTGATTGTTGTTATAAAGATCGCATGGATTATGTTTTTTAAAACAAGTGAACTTTAGGCATATAAAACCTACGCAAACTACTTAAAAGTAGTTGTGCACCTAGAGCAACGGCAACACGAGTCACGGCACGTCGAGCACTCGCTGCTGCGGCGCCGTCCATGACGTGGGAACCAATTCAATATTTACAGTGTAACGCATAATACTACGCTAAAACTGTTTACTCGTATATTTTCGAAAATTAGTCTTGTTCATTGCGATCTCGTGATATGCCTACTGCCACAATCGATGGAAACTGGATACCTACACGATTCGAACACAACGTGCAGTGTGCACCTGCAAGCCAGCGAGTATCAACTAGTATTGCCAGGCCCATTAGCCCCATTAAAGGAACATGAATAAAAACAACAATCTGGAATCGAACGACAAAGTCGAGCCCCAGTTTTTGTTGCGTGCTGCAGTCCTCTGCCATTTACGTCTACATCTGCTCGCGTGGTGCGTCATGGACAGTTTTTTCTACGCAAACAGATCTTTTACAATTATCGCGCCTACATAAGACTGTTCCCCGATTTATCGGTAGGTATTTTTTTTTACTGTGCGCTTATATTTGAATGATTTCTAGCTTGCGTGATATGCGCAAGAGCAGAGAGGGAAGAGGAATCCCTTCCCGTACCTACCTAGCATTGCGTATCGACACGAAAAATCACTAAGGACGCGGGGAATGAAACTTGTCAAGATGCATTCAATAGAAGACGTTGAATATAACCTACTTCTCTACTAATCAGCAATTTCCTTTCAGCGTTCACGTATTTCCTAAACGGTTACCTAGATAGGTATTAGGTAGATTATCTTCCGTAACCAGACGTCCCACAAAAGACTACCAGAATTATACTGACAAATGGAAACATAAAGACTACGGTTAAATAAGTGGAAACCGCATACAGAGTTCTGACTCTACACCGACAAATCAGGGAATGAGTCGTTTAAGATTAAGTTTAGATTTTTTGCATCCCGCATAGGGCGCTGGTGGGACGCGCTTTGAGAAGACTGGAAAATTGAACATTCTGATTCGTAACAAAAGGCCCCCGGGCAACACCAGAGTTACGACGCAAGCCTGCACGTTGCACTCAGCACCCGCAGACTGCACAGGTCACACTGGACGTGTGATCGTCAACCACAGCGCCGGAGCTATCTCACTTACAGTGTCTAATGTTAAAAAACCTTGACAATATACCAAAACATAGATTTTCGTAATGTGTTTGTAATTTGTTTACCAATATTATTTTACAGTTGGTCAGTCAAAATATTTGAGCATATACATATATCCGTATCAGTAGGTAATATTATATTGAATAACTTTATTGCACAAATTGCCTTTCCTAATATTCTAAGTGTAACACTTTAGCGGAAGTCAGCGAACATTCTTGATGTAACTAAATCCGAACAAAACTATAATATTTCATGTTTTGTGGCTTATTTCTAGTTAAATGTCGGCAATAAACTTATATAAGGTGGTTGTTCGCTGTAGGCAGGTAATGAAACTTATTGATGTCGCGTTTAAGAATCTGACCGCAGCCAGACTTAGCCGTGCGTGCGCGAGGCGTGCGTGCGTGCGTCGTGCGTGCGCACGGGTGAGCCGCACCCGCATCGCCTCGCACCGCCTCGCGTCGCGCCGCCGCGCCGCAGACGCTCCCGTCCATGCATGCGTATACATAACTACACCTTATCATACCTACCTATCTATTTGTTATGAGTAATTTATTCAATTTCTTTAAAGCGTACATTTTTATACTTATTTCTTAGAAGTTCCTTAACACGATTTTCGAATAAAAAACTTCTGCACCACAAATAATAGGTACAAAAAAGTGCAACGTGCATGCAAGGAAATATCTAAGAGCACATTTGACACAATAAGTAAACCTAATAACAAACGTAACACTAAACAGTCTTCGTTTTGACTGGTCAACTATATAGGTGGGATCTCCAGGAACCGACAGGTAAATAATATGAAATTAATAACATGCGGACACGTATTGTGTTTTAACCAAATTCTAACAAAAGTTTGAACAAAACACGTACAACTTTGATAAAATTACTTATGAGATAGGCGAGTAAATACAAAACAATTGACTGAACCTTTGCGACTTACTTTGGGCATCGACACGCTACCTACGTGGCTACAATATTCATAATCTGGATTAACAATGCGAACCAATAACTGAAACAAGAAACAATCGGCCTATCAGGCTCTCTAGTACGGCCGCCGCCCGCGTCGCGCCGGGTCCATGTAGCGGTGGATACAATAAAGGCAACGTCTACTACTATTGGACTAACATTAGCGGAGTAAGGTACAGTGGAACAATAGAAGAGTTTGCGAAGTATAACGTGTCCCAAATTGTGCACCGCCTAATGTATGATCTGTCACAGTCGGATCGCTGCACACTTTGCGAATTTTACATTAAGCGGTCTCACATTAGCCGTTAACGTTACCGACTCATCGATGTTCGTACCTATGATGTTGCTACTATGACATCCTAAGCACCACTTACTGACTTTGATCACCATCAATCGTTCAATCTGGTACAAGTTTTTGTAACCTTGGTTTAAGTATTTTTTCAATCGATTTATTATTTCTCCAAGAATCCACGAATTGCACGGTTGGTAGATTGAAGTGTCTAATGATCAATTGATCACCATAGATTGAGTTCCAAAGAAATTAATTAAAATGGCAGCTCCAATCAGAAAAATCAATTTTCTTTTCTTTGTATTTTATGTTTACCCCTCAATAGACCTAACATTGCCGATATCAGGTGAACGAAAACATTGCACCGAAAGATTTTTTAGTAATAAAAGTCAGATAATCTAGGCAGGTACAAACTTATCGTCTTGGTGTCGTTACTGGCTAAGATGAATATGCTCATTACTACGCTATACACGTAAAGCCTTGTCTTCACCAGACAACATTTGTTGCGCAGCGCGTGGTGTTTAAACATGTTTGTTTATGAACCACGAGTAGATAATTGCTCGAAAAATACAACAAACGCAGTTGAGTGGATATTAAACAAATAATAAAGTCCCGGCCACAGTCACGGCAACCACTTACATCCACTCACTATGCGTGTCGTGCAAGCGCATGCGGTCACAAACAATAATATAAAAATACAAACTAACGACTTAATATGATTATTCGGCAGTGTCCAATGGCGAGTGTCTAGTGCCACACAAGTACATGCAAACAGTTCTTCAGAATCATTCTGCATCGTACCTAAATAAATAAGTGTATAATATAATATCTAATATTTTTACATATGTACAGTTTCAATTTAAATTACTGTTCTATATAAATAATAAAACATAATAAAATTTGTACTTTAAATAATAATCCATTAAAATTATAAACAAATAGAAATACATATGTTTCCATCCCGTTCTAAATTATTTCTAAAATCTACTTAATGATTATTTTGTTGTATATTATTTATAAAGGAACCCTCGCGGTGGCCGTCGGGCTGAGCGACTTGTTGCGTTTGACTGTCGACGATTCACATTCGCATCATCATTCTGCACGCACAACATGGCAACCTCGGTGCTCATCTCGCTCATCACTCGTCGCTCAGCAGACGCGGGTCAGTGAGGTTCTTTTATTATATCATTATTCGTACTTATTTATTATAATAACTACAATATAATGGTATGAGCGGTGTCGTGGATGCATCCCCGCTCATACCTAAAGCGTTTAGGTGAACGTCATCCGCACTGCCTGTTCGCCGCTCGCAGGCTTGGGGCGCCTGGCTTTATCAACATTCAAAACCGTATTGTAATTCATGTATATGTATGTAGGTACTATATTTGTCAATTCACTAAACCAAAGTAAAACAATACTAGCCTATAAGTGCCGTAGTTTTCGATATTATTTTCATTGTTGTAATAATTAAGTTCCTACATGATAATACGTAACTATGTAATTTAAAATCGCCATTTTCAATCAATTATAATTGACATTTCTTTTTCCTATATGGTATGGACAACAGACAGTGCGAACGCAAAACGCCACGGCATCCACTTTTAAACGTACCTTAGACGTATTAGGTCCATACGACTCGACCATGGAATCTAAATATTTATCTAATATAATATAAGTCACGTGCCCTTCCAGGTTGTGACTATGGTGGGATGTTTTTAACTCTAAACCGTGAACATATTAAATCATAGCTACTTCGTAGTTGCCCGCCTTCCCGATGCGTTCAGAGTTCAGTTACATTTTAACAATAAACTAGATAAAACAAATTGGTCAGATTATACCTGGTTGTTACAATACTGTTTTTCAACCCAATTGATGCTACAATATTTGTTTTGTTTGAAACTATGTATTCACGGATGATGTTCTTTAATTAAAGCAAGGAATTTAACTGAAAGGGGAACTCGGTGGGGACAGTGTGGCTAGCCGGGAGTGCTGCAGTAGTTATGTAGGCCAAATGTTAGCAGACAGTCTCGGCAGGCGTGGCGGGCACCAGCGTAGCCAGCGGCGATAACGGAGGCGGCGGGCCCAGCGGCTCCGGCGACCGGCGGCGCAGCGCCTGCCGCTTGCGGAACTCCAGGAACTCCTCCTTCATCGCTCTGACGCGCGCCTCCACCTCGTCTCGCGAGTGTCTCGCGCGCGTCCGCTCCGGCGTCGACGGGGTCGGCGTGCGCGTCGCGCGGTCCCACTCGTAGTGCACGTCCACGGAGCCCGCGTCGCCCGGCTCGCCGGAGCTGGCCCGCGGGGGCGGCGCCGGCGGTGGCGGCCGGTACGGCGGTGGCCGCCATTCGGCGAGACTTCCTGTACGACTGCTTCGATTTTGCTGGGAAGACGAAGCGTTCTTGCTGCCGAAACCGCTGGACGAAGAGCGACTTTCGGGCGAGGCTTCGTGTGGCGGCGGTGGCAGCTCGGCGATTGCACGGGGTCTCGCGTGCCTGGATTGGGGCCGCGCGCGTTGCCGTCCGAGCGCACCCGCGATGCCCCGGCCCGCCTCGGCGGCGCCCAGTCGTAGCGAACGCAGTCGAAATGGTGACGGCGGCGTCGGAAATGAGCCATCTGCGGAACTCGGGAACGGCACCGAGCTGAGGTCGGAAACGTGTAGCGGCGACCACGGCGTCCAGGCGGCGGCCCACGGAGGCCAAGGTGGCCACGGTGGCCAGTGCAGTGCTAGCGCCGGCGACGACGCGCGGAACAGCGGCGGCGCGGCCGAGGGGCGCAGGGGCGCGCGCAGCCGAGGCAGGAACCCGCCGTCGTCAGAGGAGGAGGGCGCGAGCGACGGCGCTGGCGAGCCCGACGACGCGGCCGACACGTGCGCCGCCACCCAGTACTGCGTCTCGTTGCCGCATCGCGACGCCGGCCACACCCAGTTAGCCGTGAATCGCAAACATTGCACTATACTCGATATTCCGCGTTCTCTAAATCTGTATGAAAATGTTATTAATCATTTTATATATTACCTTGGGTAATTCACCACACTCAAAATGTACATAATAAGTATGTTACAAATAAAACTGACCTGCTTTCCTATAAATTTGGCGGCGTGAATGTGACAAAAGTATTTATTAGAAGCACTTCATTGGTATGAAGATTTTGAGTTTGTGATGAGTGAATACTCACTTTTTAAAAGGCACTTGAGTGCTGTCGGCTGCGCGGAGGTCGGTCAGTCTCGCGGCTACCATGTTGTATGCTGTAATCGAATAATTTCTGAACATTAACCGCGTGCAGTGCGACGCTCTCGCTGGGCCCGCCGCGGCCGCCGCCCGCCGCCCGCCACCGATCACCGATCACCGAACACCGGAGCCACATTACCGCTACCGTACAGCGCACCAACACCCACCATATTGTCAACTTAAAAGCGATTTTGCACTGAAAAGGACGTTTCTCTAATTATCATGATTCTATACGTTTTTAATTAATATCAAGTTCGTACATTCATTACTAAGTATATGTTTTACATGTTATGCCGAAGTATATTTACGAATATACGCCGATTTTGCTAGTAAGTTTTTTGAAAATATTTTATCTAACGCATCAAAGTAAGTACAGTTAGTAAATGTCCTTTTCAATGTAGAGTATAAAAAGCAATCTGTAATGTAAAAGCAGTCAAAGCAAATGTATGCGGCGATATATGAAAAACACGAGCGATATGTAATAATAATATTATTGAGGGACACTACATTATGTGGCTCATTGAATTTAAACCAAAATATTCACTTAAGTACTTGAATATTGATCCTAATTATATATATTATCCTAATTATAATATTAGTAATCATATCTTACAGTGTTAATATTTAAAAGAAGGAAATTTATGATTTTATTTTAAATACTACGAAAAATAAGAATATGGGTGAAAAGTTTAGAAATAATCAATGAAAGAAACAGTCTTAGGGACTGTAGGAAATGTTATTCGTCAGATAAATATATAAGCTGACCAAATACAAAAGTCACACTCTAATCTATGCTCCCAAACAATTGATGATATTGAAATGAGTACTATGTATTTACATCAACTGTCAAATGAAATTTACTTGAAACTAATGCAATAGGCACTTATACTAGTAAAAACGCGTGATATTTTTCAGTGATTAATGATGTAAATACTTTGTAATATTACAGAATTGTGAATTAGTTCAGGTACTTTTGTGGCTGACTGTACCTACCTATATTTGTTTTATGAATGTTGATATGTGGCATGTCGCCGTCACTTTAGTCTTTACTTTTTACGGCATAAAAAGAATCCTGCTGCACCAAAGTCAAATATGGTACGGCGAAGGTATACTACAATAAATGTAGACGATCCATGTTTATATGAGATTTTTTAAAATGTGCAATGTTTAGTGCAGCCCGCTTGATGTGCACGAACTGTTAGGCATCGTTCACAAGCGTTGCACTATACTGAATGTTATAAGGCGAATTGTGAACCTTCAGTATGTACAGAATATTAGTTGCGGCGCATAAAACAAATTGCCTGTTGTGGACAAAATATTGAATAAACTTACGCTAGACTACATTCGGTAGTCGATATGCCTTTTAGTGAGTTTTAATCATACTATACCTATCACACAAACGAACACAACCAGAGACTCACAATGAGTCTATTTAAATTCACCGATAAGTTATTGTGAACGATGCCTTAATTCATGAAAGCCATGAACTTAAAACAGTTGAACCGCGCATTAAAATTGATCCATTTGGTAATGTGTTCATAAATTATGGTTGATCCTTCTATAGTTAGGTTTTAATGAAATCAAATAAATTAAAGAACATCAGAATAGGAGATGTACCTACCTACTACCTAGGTATAAAGCGAATATCCAACATTGCGCAGTGTATAAATAACCCACACCAGTAAAAACTAACATGCACGCCTGATACCACCATAAAACTTCTTTTACATTTCGCAGTTCTGAACTTTCAACTTTGCCTAGGTAATTTATGTAAAAAAACTAAATAAGTATACAAAAGCAATAAAAAATTTGATAGTAATATCGAAGTCTTGCCTTGAGAAAGTAGTAAGTTTTAAGGGGATCAACCTTTTAACGATTATAAAATAAGTTCACGCCATTCAAAATGCGCGGTTCAGACCTGGGTTTACGTTACTTTCTGCTTTATCACCGACAATATGGTAAGTAAATAGTTGCTTCACCGCTCCTTACTATCTAGACAGGAATTGTCTACGTGATCCATGAATCGTTACTTACAAGCAGCTATTCGACAAATACTTTAGTATTGAACACGTGAGTGGTAATTGCGGTCGGGTAGGTAACAATTCACGCGCGTGTGGGAGCGGGCGAGCGGCCGCGTCTCCCTCGGGAGCTCACCTTTCTCCTGCTTGCGGCGCTTACGCTTGTTGCATATTTTCACCGCGCACACAGACAGTATGATAGCGACTATGAAGAACAGTATGCCGCCCACCACCCCCGCCGTGATCGCTTTGTGCTTGACACGCGCCGGCACCGGGAACTTAACCTCCTCCGAACTCTCGTAACTGGTCGCCGAGTTGGCCAGTACGCGGAAGTAATAAGTACGCCCGCCGACTAGATTTTTCACTGAAATTACAACGATCAAAACGTTATAGTTCAAGTTTGTTACTGAGATTATTAGTGGCATAAATTGAACTTTAATATAGACAATGTAACTCTATGTAAGTGGAATGTTAGCTGTAATGAGTAAAGCGTCATTTACACAAGAAAAGTTTCTCGAATGCGAGCGGCGAAAAATCGTAAGCGTTTATCGTATGCGAGAACTCTCCATGCGATTCTCTCCTGTGGTTGTTTACATTAGGACAAAAACTCGTAGCAATAAAGCGATACTCGCATTCGAGTGTCAAAGGCGAGACTCGCTCCTCTTAAATTGTGTACACTACAGGCAAGTATTCGCGGGGTGATATTCGCATACGTGACTCGCCTAGTGTAAACAGTACTTCGGCGAGACTCGCAAGTGATGATGCCAGCCTCGAGCAAATCGTTCTGTACTGATTTTGTACGAGGCTCGCCATTCGAATTCGCTGTGCGTATTCCGTCCCATGATGCGATAGGGGGCGAGCCTATCACCATATCCGGCACAAATTCCAGACTCCGGGCTGATACAGAATAGAAAAATCCAATATCACTTTGCCCGACCCGGGGATCGAACCCGAGACCTCAGCATTGCAGTCGTACCGTAATACAACTACGCCACCGAGGCAGTCAAGAAACTGCCGCTCGTATGCGAAAAACTCTCTTTCTTTAACTTCGGCTTTAGATTTAGTTTGATGTTATAATCTGGAACCATTGTTGGCATCGTAAAGGTTTAATATCGTCTCAGTGTAAAGTCAGTAGGATTACCTAGGTAGCTGGTCTCCTCGGGTCGTATCTGCCCGCGGTTGAGCGTCTTCCACTGCGCGTCGGTGCGGTACTTGATGGTGTAGTACTGCACGAGGTGCGCGCGCTCGAGCGGCGCCTGCCACGTGATCAGGAACCCGTTGTGCACCTCCGTCACCGTCAGGTTGCGAGGGGAGCCCGGCTTAGGACCTACGTCACCACACTCGCTTTATTGGATTGCTGTGGCGTTTGATTTGAATGGGTAATGTCGATAAATGTTCGATTATTTCTCAGAATTAATATCTATACAAAATATAAGATCGATAAGGATATTGTAATTTGTAATAAACTTTACCTCCACCTTTCATGTTAGTCTATATTATACACAGGTAAATGAACTATAGTTGTTAATATTATTAAGGTTAAATACATTTTTATTAATGTAAAACATCCAATAAGATAAATATATACCAGAGCCTTCGGGTGCAACCGGAAATAAAGTTCTGTCTACAGGGCCCGAGGGTGTGGGTGCCACCTTTGGTTTAGCTCCTACATCTAAAAAAGCAAAGTTTTGTTAATGCAGTTCCCACCAACACCAAGTTAGTATAACACAAAATACTTTAAAATAAAACTACTTAATGGTCACCGTGAAAGCTGAAAATTTTTACGTCAAAAATACTTAACTGGAACCGCGAAGATATACAAAAAAGGTAAGTAGTTTTATTTCAAAGTTTTACCTTCGAGCAAACATAAGAAACCGTTAAACACAATATCTAACACTAAATAAGCTTTAAGCACATACCCAAAGTTCTTATGGTAATAGCTTTGCTCATCATTCCTTCGCCTATCGTGTTCTTACTGTTCACTTGAAACTCGTACGTGGTTCCCGGTTGCAGGCGATTTATTGTTACCTACAGACAAAAAGTTTATGGAATAATGCATTTTTAGTTTATGTGTCGTTTAAGCAGCGAAATTGTTGGCCATAATCTATATACCGAACTTTTAGGACGAAAACGACACAATTCAAAAAAATCGAAAATTGAGTTATCGTTATAAAATTACATAAAACGAAATTTTCAATACAACAATAGTTCAAACACCGTCATATTCAAGCGGGAAAAGGACAACACTATTATATCAGTACCGTCTTTTATTTTATTTTCATAAAAAAGGGACCAGTTTTAAGTCATTTTATGAAGATAACCCAATTTTTTACTTTTTTGAATTGAGTCGTTTTCGTCCTAAAGGTGCGATATACAAAAAAATCGTGTCACAGTGTTTGTTACCATACTCCTCCGAAACGGCTGAACTTTTTTGATGAAATTTTACATTCACACTTGGTAGGTCTGAGAATAGGTTGTTATCTATTTTTCATACCCCTAAGTTATAAGGGTGGCCCACCCCAAAAATATATTTTTATTTTTCGGACAGATTTTTTTTATGATGTGGCATAAAAAATACATACAACCTTAAATTTTCTATCTTCTTCCATCATCCCCTATTTTTTAATAGCGATAATAGTAATTTAATAACTTATAACCCCGATCAGTAACTGATCAATTATTCATTTTTTTCTACTAAAATAATCTCTAAAAAGCACTTATATGGCAAAACAACGTTTGCCGGGTCAGCTAGTTTTTATATATAATATTACGTATACCGAGTAATTATAGCCTTGAAGAGAACTTTTAGTTCACGTAGACAACATCAACATAGATTTTTATTGGAATACTTACTTCGCCGTCAGACATGTGACGGGTCATAAAACTAAGCCAATTTATGTAACATATGTGGAAAAGAGTGTTGCGTCGACCCCACATCGAGGTTAGGACAGGTAGAACATTGAAATACTTACGAAGGTAGCACCAGAAGGGGTTACAGGAACTTTGGTCCATTCGGAAAACCCAGCCTCCCTGTACCAAATGGTGTAGTCCTGCTTGTAGTCGGGCCCGCCCGCGTACCCTGGCTGCCAGCGCAACGTTACTTGGAACTCTGTGGCCGTTCCTGATACGTTATAGGGGGCGTGAGGCTGCGTGCCTTCGATTACGAGTTGCGTGTCTGCCACTATGGTCGCCACCTACAACCGTCGTGTTGGTGGAGTTTAATCACAATTCTCATAGTTTGTAATAACTGTTTTTAATGTTTTATTCAGAGTGAGTTTTACATCTTTATTATGTTTTCCAAATGTCAGATTACTTAATTTACGGTTAGATACTGATTAGACTAATGATGAGTGCCATGACATTGGTCCATCGATAGTTGCCACAACATCAGACCTTTAACAAATCTTTGCTGTTCATTATGAGATATAAGTATTATCTCATACTGCCCAAATATTACACTGCCTTCCAGCAAACCAAGACACAACAATGTTTGGACATAGCTGCTTGACGAAAGAATTAGATAAGGCAGCGATACTCAGGGTGGTATTAGTAAATCGATCTCAAGTTTGAGTTACATCTCAAGTATTGATAGTTCAATACATTATGTCTACTTGAGATGTACCTCAAACTTGAAATTGATTTATTAATACCACCCTCAGACTTTTGTATACAAGAGCGCTACCACTTGAGAGCGAAGGTAGTGTTTGCCACAGTGGGTTCTGACCTCGTTGGAGGCGACGCACTGGTAGATGCCGAAGTCCTGCCGGCGCAGCGTGTCGATGGTGATGTTGCCGCCGAGCGCCCGCACGCGACTCTTCTGCAGCGGCAGCCCGTCGCGCCGCCGCCACGTCACGCTCGGCCGCTGTGTACCCTCCGCCTCTTGCGCCTCGCAATGCATTTCTACTGATTCACCCACCTACAATTTTTGCTTTTTGTAATAATAATTACTTTTTTGTAATAATAATAATTATTATTAATTAAATGTATCTTGACTTATCATAAGTGCAACTATGTTCGCCTACGTGATGAATAAAGTATTTTATTTTATTTATTTTAAGGTACATTGCATGATGAGACAAATAAGCTACACAACAGAACTTTGAATTACAAAGCACTTCCTAGCCTTAGTAATAATGTTGGCTACAATATCCTTCAAACAGTAACATAAGAGTGCATGTACGCTGTTGCTTGGAGGCAGAAATATTCATTGCCTTGGTAACTACTACCACGGGTGCTAAGATATGACCGATCTCCTTATTAAAATAAATTAAGACAGTTATATCATTATCTCTTCCTGTAGATCTTGTTTAAAATAATATTTCTTATCAATAGTTCTTTATTGTCTGTGACTTACTTTTCTTTGATACAACGGTTCCGGTTCCACTGTGAATACGGGAGGTTTTCGTACTAAAACTTCCATTGGACCTGCGGTACATAACAATTGATTGTAATTCTTTTCATGAGTTAAAGTTACGTCACGAATTTCCCAATAGTATTACCTGAAGATCCCTGAGTCCCCTGTGCGTTGTAAGGCGTGCAAGTGTACCGACCCTGGTGGTTCTGATTGACTCTGGTGAATAGCAGCGAGCCGTTGTTCATGATCACTATGTCCTTCGTTTGGTACGGCTCCAACAATCTTTTGTCTTTCGTCCATGTCACATATTGCAGTGGTGGATTCGCCTTTATGTAACACTGTACCACGCCCGCCAATCGAAATGGCAAATATTGTACAGTCGGAGTGAACGTTACTTTCGCTGGATCTGTATATGATAACCATTTCAATAAATTATACATATTTTTGTAAAGTAAGTCGATATTCTTAATTTTTTCTTGCTACTGTTAATTAAAGTATATAATAAGTACTACCTATTTGTTTAAAAATGTCAGCTTTTACTACTATAAACTTAATGACTGCAAGTAGGTGTAACGTACATTCAACATTTAAATAGGCCGATGCGCTTTGAGGGTCCCCGATGCCGTTCGATACTTCACACAGATATTGTCCCGAGTCGTCCGCGGCCACGGGGTTGATGACGAGCGCTCCGTCTCTTCGTATAGTGACTCTAGTCTCTAGGGCAGCTACTTCGGCAACCGGCGCGCCTTCACGAAACCACTTCACTGTTACGTTACCAGGGAGAGCCTTTGCTTCACACGAAAACTGTACTTTTTCACCTTCTAATTTTGTTTGATTTGTTGGTGGCATCTGGAAGTCATGAAGCAAAATGTAATATATTATTGTAGTAACTTTGGACCGGGTTATTCTTTGAATCGGTAATTTAGCTTTGTAGATCATAAGTAACTCGATCACCAGTTTCCAGGCAAGCATGTTTTCGGATTATAAAGTGCAATAGGTAAATTGAATTCAATAATAAAATTGTAGCACTAGACACATGTTTGTATCATTTCTGCTGGTGTATGTTTGAGATGGTCTGTCGAGATTGTTTTATTGGTGTATAATGTTATATTAAAAAAATCATCCAGTTTTGTGTATAGTTCGAAAAGTTACAGTAGTTACCATAGCATCTTGTTAATCGGCGCAAAATTCACAAAAAATAGAGTGTGCATTTATGTAAAGTTACTTACCCCAATCCATATTAAGTATGGCTCTATATAGTATATCGAAACTGTAATTTTAGTCATTAGTATGGGTTTCAGTTTTTTAAATATTTGTCAAGAATAAATTATTATCAGCCTTCCCTAGATTTATAGAGCGAATGGATGCCCTTGTCATTCTCTGTGCTAAAAACAGACCGTAATTTTTTTTATAATTGAAGTGTCGTTAATGCGTACCTAACATTAGGTAGGTGATGTGGCAAAACTAATATCACGTACCCTAGAAATCTTATCGAATTAAAACCAATAATTATAATTGAATAGAAATGAAAACTGACTTCGAAAAATGTTGCATCTGGCGAGAATATTAACAAAAATGAACAGTTAGTAGTAAATATAGCCAGCAGTAACAATTTACTCAGTCTGGTTTCATTTATCTTCGTCATTAAAGTAGAGTGTAAACTAACGGTGATGACCGCTCCTCCGGCGATGATGACCCGCGCGGTGTGCGACACTTGCCCTTCCCCGTTGCGAGCGATGCACGTGTAGTCCCCGATGTCCTCGTGCCTGATGTTGCTGATGCGGAGTTCGGTGCCGTCGTTGAATATGCCTACTGTGCCGGATGGTTCTACGGGGTTCGCATCTTTGTACCAAAGGATCTCAGGCGTGGGCGTACCCTCCGCCTGACAGTTGAGAATGATGGCATCTCCTATAAACACAACATGCGTATTTTAAATGTATTTTAGGAAATAAAAGTTTTTATTAAAAAAGAGAATAGAGTACCTAAATTAACGTATATAATGTCTTCCGGTGTGATGGAGAAGCGCGGCGGCGCATGCACGTCCAAGTGGAACCATGTGCCGTTCTTGTGTTGATTTGGCGAACGGTTAAGGAACACCACCTTACACTCGTACCAACCCTGATATTACATAATATATTGAGTTGACAGGTTGAAACAGTGAGCCAAAGTGAGCGCTGCAGCGTGAGTTAGAGACAAGTCTTGAATGATATTGAAAGATGTTTGAAGAGACGTACCTGGTCAGATTCGCGGATGTTGGTGAGGTTGAGGCTAGCCGCTCCATATGGAGAGTCGGGAGCGACGCGCGATACCCGGCCTTCGTACCCCTCCCCGCTATGTGTCGGATAGCTTTCGTACCAGATGTAGATTGGGATGTCCTGTCCCTACGCATCGACAAAATAACTGTTAATATTAAGCCAACCATCGGTGCGCGGATTAACAACTAATTCTCACATACGTATGTACTGATTGTCGTTATACAGTTTTATCATCTATACTACAACAGTTTTCCGACTCTGCCTGCGACATTAGAGGCAATAAGCGGTTGTTTCAATGTAGAGACAGAATCAGACTATGAATATCTTGCAACAGTGGTAAAATTTGCGCGCTTTAAGGCATTCCCAGCGTTATAATTTAGCTTTTAGAACTTACTGTTACAAGATACAAGCACCTACAAACTACCAAAATAAAACATACGGTATCCATGCAAAATGACAATACTTATTCATACTTGATACTGTGTATTAGAATTGTGTAGGATTTAAATTAAGACAATTTATTGGATGCACAAATTTTATATATTGGGTCAACAGATATTTTATGAACCAACTTGTTAATTAATAACGCGAATTAAAATAAACATAACAATAATTATTATAATCATATGTAGTATCATTTTGAGTTTAATGCGGAAAATAACTAACAAAACATTTATTAGATAGGTCTTCTTATTAAAGTTTATCCTGGGTACTAATTATTTTTTATACCTATTTCATGACATTTTCGTGCCAAATGTGAAAATAAATAAATCAAAGCATATTAAAATAACTACGACATGCAACAGAGTAGACAAATGCTCAATGATGTCCATATAAATATTGTATGTAAGTATACCGAACAAGACGATACAATACAGATTATACTAAATACTGGTACACGAATCTACGTATTGGCGACAGAGCGTGGGAGAAGCCCACAGCCACAGGAAGAGAGAAACAGACAGAACCGCCGCCAGTGCGCGAGATGTGCGCGTGCCCCGATTAGCCGTGTAAGCACAGTGCTCCGATGCGCTCCAAATATGTTACAACGTGCGCCCAGGACAGAAATTATAAAGAAAAAATCTTATCGTAAATGTAAAGTGGCAGTGTATGTGTATGTTCGTATCTAACGGGGTCTGCTGCTCTCTCGGACTCGCTTTGAAGGCCTTTATAACTGTGGTGTAGTCAGTCGGACCGGTCGCGCGGACGACGAGCGCAGAAGGTACACGAGGCAATACGCAGAAGAGGCAGAGAACACAAAAGGCGTGCGAGAGGCGCTCGCGGGGCGAGGGCGGCGGGGCCTCGCCCCCGGCCCGCGGCGCCCGCGCTTTACCACTAGCACGGGACAATACGAGGTGTCGTTGCCGACACACCACGAGATATACTTTACAGTCAGCGGGCGCGTCGCGGGGACGAGCCATCCTCTATTGAACAGAAATACACACACGGTAGATGAGCAGCGTTGTATTGTAAGAGTGGAGTGTGGGCCGTCGTACCGTTTCGCCTACCTTCTTCTCCCACTGCAACACGTACGGCACCGGGATGTCTTCGGGGAAGTCCACCTGGCAGTTGAAAACGACACTCTCGCCGAGGATTGCCGTGATATGCACGGCATCTTGATGGTCTTGGTGACAGGTCACTGCAACAGTTCATGCCATGTCCATGTTGTGT
This sequence comes from Sphinx pinastri, assembly GCA_947568825.1. Lineage (NCBI taxonomy): Eukaryota > Metazoa > Arthropoda > Insecta > Lepidoptera > Sphingidae > Sphinx > Sphinx pinastri. Next base: position 7,893,005 of record OX387620.1, read on the forward strand.
ATGTTCTATGCTGCTAATCATGTATTTAGTAGTTAATTTAAACCATTTATAGTCTTTAGCAATCTAATCTGCAGAATTGTTGGCCGGATCCAGATTCCAGATTTCTAGAGTAGTATTGTAGAGATCTGAGATTTAGGAAGTTAACCATTATGCAAAAGATTGTAGACATTGTTTGACAACAAATATCATCATGCTTAAGACCTCAGTATAAAAATCATAAAAGGTCGATTATAGCTAATCTAAGATAATTGTGCCGGTTATAAATCTTTATCATCTGATAGTGGTAGAGTAGCAAAGTAATAAGTAGTAAGAGCAAAAAGTAGTAATTAATAATATAAATCAGCACGGTGGATATTAGAGAGGGGAAAGAAGCTGTAGGTACCTGGTAGATTGACTAGCAGCAGAAGGAGCAAGCCGGCGGCGATGTGCGGCGGTTGCACGGCGCGCCAGCCCATGCCTGCGCTCCCATGTCACGGCCGCGCTCGGCGACTCATTCTTGATGCATCACCTGTGCGCAAATATTTCATATTATATTCTTCAAATTTTCTATTTAAAAGTGTCTACATACGCTACATACATTCAAAAGCACAGATGTATGTCCAATAATGATAAGCATACACCAAACCGTACATTATAGGAATACCAAAGCTAATGGTCTAACTAAGACACGTAATGTAGATGACCTATTTTAGTCATAGCATAATATGTAAACACTCGCGTAATATATAAAAAGCAGTACGTTACGAATCATAAGGGCGAGTGGCCTTTGAAATACAGTTCGTCCTTGGACTATTTTCCTGAATCGACGGAGTTAATAATTGCACTGCATCACGACATAAGTTTAATCGACCTGCGCCCCTTTTGTCGAGCTAAGTACCTTGTGGGGTAGCTGCGTCATCGGTTATAAAGTTATTTTACACTTTGTAATGATTACTTCTAACGTTGTATACATCAAGTTAATCAAAATAACTTTTTATTACGTTAGCACATAGCATCACGATACATATATATGTTTGTACTATAACTAAGATTATTTTACCGTAACAAATTATTTCATCAACATTTTGGGTTGGATATTATATTATCAGTGATGCTAGAAACATTTGTGAACTTTGCGATCTTTTACACTTTTACGTTTCATGAAAAATTTTCTTCTTTTTATTTTTGCTCAGCAAAACTCTCAAAACGATGACACTGAAAACGGCTTTTTTTATTTGATGGCCCAATGTAATTACATCGATTTTAATTGAATAATTTCATCAAATACTTCATATGACCTTAACAGTTTATTACATGTAAAATTGAAATGTTTCATTAAATTGCAACAATTATAAAAAATCTTTTTGTTTTAGCTATTTTTAACAAAATGTGTATTATCAAATTATGTCATAAAAATCACTATAGGCTATATTATTTTAATTATCTGATAAGTACACGTCTCACTCCATGAACTCGTACCCGCTGTGGTTGGTAGAGCCGTCCAATCGTACCAGTCGTGAATTGTGCAACTTGTGTAGCTGAAGTTATTGTTCCCAAAATAATATATTTTATTTGAATTTTAACCATTCCCTTAGTAACACACAATATCTAAGTTGAAAAGTGATGAAAGTTAATCTGTGATGTTGGAAATTATGAAACTAGCCCTTATGCAGCACATGGTCGATACGCGACCATGTGCCGTATCCAATCGAATTGTTGTATGGCATAGAGGCGTGGAGCTCTCCACACTCCACAGGAGACGAGCAGTGTAATGCCCGGGGAACAAAGTGGTCAGTGGATGCTGCGGCAGGTCGAGGGGGGTGCTATCGATTTCATACCTTGTCGTGGCGCGACACAAATAGATTCTCGCGGCAAGAGTGGACGTGCTGTCTGAGGGGCAAGCGTGTCGTTCTCGTTGGGTGAGGACGGGTCCCGTCATCTGTGGAGGGCGGTCATGGGCTTGGCGGCGGCGGGTGCGCGGTGGCCCGGCGGATGCGCGGCGAGTACGCGGCGCGCGTCGGTCGAGGCGTGCAGTGCGTCGCGCGGCGGGCTGGCAACTACCACCCGCGCCCTGCGGTATTGATCGGTGCGCGCGCAAGCCGCCGCCCTCCTACATGAATGGTCCCCGGTGAGGAGCTCACGTGCTCGCCCGCTCGACGCTTGCCGCTCGTCCGTCCCGGCTCGGCGTGACCTAGCGGTGCCGATGGCGGTGACATACCACTCAACATGCCCTCATATAAATATCAGTCATTGACTATACTACATGTCTATACTACTTCAGGTAAAGTCATCACACCACTGAAACCTTTTTTGCAGAAATTGGGGTCAGAAATCTAAATTTTAAATATATTGGCCATCACACACCTTATTTAGAAATGACCAATTTGTAGTTGAATATTTAATATAGAATAACCCAACGATTGCTTTGTATGGCACGGCTCTATGCTTTTTCATCTCAATACATGAGTAGTTGTTAAGTCTCGTTATGCTTCACTAATTACACTGGATGCAATGCCCTACAAACTAATAATAATAAAATAATAATTTATTTCCAAAGTAACAGGATTACACGGGAAGATATAACAAATCACTCTACACTAGGCACTGCCTGTCTCGTACAGTGAATTACGTAGGAATGGCATTTTGGACAGGTGTACAGTGTTAAAACAATAACAAAAAAACTATAAAGAAGGCTCAGATTAAAGCTAATAATAACTAGAATTAAAAGATAAGAATCATGCAATCAAGTAAAATAACTGACCACGATGTTAAACTTAGTTCATGCTTTTCATAAAGTCTTCAGCGTGTAAGTGGGACCACTTTAGCAATTCTTTTGTGATATTATATATAGCTTCCCAATAGTTTAGTTAATAGATTTTATGTATTAGACTAGAGCACAATAGTGCGTCCACCTGCTACGAGTTGCACTTTGTAGATTTTTCTAGTCACCAATATACAGTAAACTAGCAGCCCCGACAGACGTTGTCCTGCCCTAAAAAGGAAATAAAATCCTGAACCCGAGTACAACGCCACCTACCGGATCCAATTGTTAATCTAACCCGAATGGTATACGATAATTCGTATCCATCTGCAGACACACAAAAAAATTCATTAAAATCGGTCCAGCCGTTTAGGAGGAGGTCAGTGACATACACACGCACAGAAGAATTATATTATATAAAGATGTCTCAAGTGTTTTTTATAAAGCTACACATAACGGTAAAATGATCTCCAATTTATGTTTTGATTAAAGAATGAACCATTAAAAAATGTATTACCTTATTTATGGTATTAAATCAAAATTTTGTGAATTTTTTTATTTAATTTTCATTATGTAACATATTATACATACATCTATACTATAATAAAGCACTAGATCCCGGTGTATATGTACATTGAAAGAAATGTGATATAAAAGAAAGGGGTTGACTAAAGAACCATAATGGAAAACAAATCAGCGATTTTAAAATTCTTTTCTGTCTGTCTGTTTTTCTGTGTGTTTGTTACTGCACATCTCTGAAACTATTGAACGTATTTCGATGACATTTGGTATGGAGATAGTTTGAGACTCTAGAAAGGACAGTCTATATTTTATCTCAGGAAAATATAAAGCGGGACTGTTATCCCGGAAAAACTTTTTCACGCGGGCGGAGTCGCGAGTAAAAGCTAGTATAAGAATATAATTGTAGAAAGGCGACCATGTGCGAGTCAGTGTGGCGGTATGGCAGTTTGCTAGTTGCTACGACCACCAATAATGTACCTACGCGCGCTACGTGACGCTACAAGCATTTTCTACAAACACTACGATATTTAAACCGTCGCATTCTAGATGCGCTCGGATTTCGGTCTCATTGGCTGATTAATTTTATATAAAAAAGAATAAAGAGGGATAACTGCCTGGTTGCTCATTAACCTCAACCATAAGATACCTATCGAAGTATGATGACAAGTTATCAGCGTCAAAAGTTTTTAAGTTCATTCTAATAGGACGATACGGGAAATTCAGGTACGTAAGAATATATTAGGTTCAATATGATGCCTTAGTGTTTATACTTTACGCATTTTTTTATACTTGAATGTTCGTCGCGTGGTGGTAAGCGACACCATCAACCATGAGTACCTACAGATTGTGAAGAATTATTGATGCGCTCCCTACTTTTAAGGGAATGCACAGTATGTATGGAATATGAAACGGAAGAAGCCCAATAATATAGCTTTAAGCATGTTGCTTATTAGATAGTGGTAGTACCCTGGCCGAGCCAGTGTATCTTGCTATAGTAAAGTTAGCTGTTAAATAGGTGATTCTACCATTATACAAAAAATCTTTATGTGCAACTCTACACCCAATTATTTATCAAATCCATGACTATATTTGATATTTATTTTTTATTATTCTTCCATTTGTAAGTAACCATAGCTTGATCCATCCATTGATGAATTTGTACAATTTTAGTAAATTCTTTTTGGTAATTCAGGTTAGCTAAAAGCTCATGAAAGGACTCTACATTTTGTAAGTCGATAGTATGACGGCTCTGAATAAGTCATTTTGAGCTCTAGCAAACTCTTATTGAGAGGCTGTCTAGTGAGTTAGTAACCGTTTAAAATTGCATTGCTTCGATCCTCGCTTCGAGAATTATCTCATAAATGGTCGAAGATAGCATCACAGCATGACAGAGTATTTTAAATGAACTTACTTTTTATTTTCCAACATTATTTGCCATTATGTTATTTTATTTCTTATTCTAAAGAGCAGCTACTTGGACATGTGAATATGAACTAAAACAAATGTTGTGCTTATTATATATATATTATATATTTTTTCAATAAATAGTTCCGCTATTAAAACACACACACCTTGTAAATTACTTGAATAAAGTGGAAGTATTCATCGTGTGACATAAGCAACTATCCATAGTAAAAATGGAAGTTAACTCGAATTACATCACAATGGAACGTATTACTGTTTTGTCGCAGCATGCAAGTTTAAAGTAGAGAATTCTGAAGAGCTATCGACAAAGTTCTGGCTGTCGCGACCAAAGCGGATTACTCGCTTCGGACTTCCCGCCCTGTGGCTCTTGGGAATATCGCATCGATAACTCGATTATTTCAGCTCTTTCAAACTGAGATGCAGTATCCGTATTTTGCGGCTTTCATGCAATTTTACTATAAGAGAGCTTTAACATGGACGTTAGACTTTATCTTACGTGCTAGTGACAATAGATGTGTGATAAAATTCTGTCGTTGTTTGGTGCGCAAAATATATTTTTATTCAATGAAATTTCATTAACGTCAGATATAGTAGTAGTACCTACTTCCTATTCTCAAACTATTTTCAATAGTCAGTACCAAATATAGTTTTTCAAATAATGTAATGTAATATCATATGAGGATCTATTGACATGTGTAATCAGTTGTTGTGTTGTGTAAGGTATACTATAAGTACATATTTACGACAATATGATATCATGCGACACAATTTACAAGTTTGTTGATGTTTCTCTTCATTTTTAGAATTGTCCGTATGATCGCAAGAACATTTATTTTATATAGTTGTGTTATGGCGCGGCGGGGCCCCCGCATCCGGCCTGCACTACCCATCCTAGCGATGGGTAGTGCAGGTGAAATAATTGTGTCCGACAACGCGTTCGCTTGCGAGCCCATAGCCGCAAAGGTGCAGTGTATGCTTGAGCCCCCACACTCAGTATGCAGCTCCCAGCACTTGCTCATCGCACTTTGCGTAGTATCTCATAGGCCTCGACAAATCTTAGACAGATTATACAGTTTAAATAGTAACACCGTATAGGTTCGTACACTTTTTTGACCGTACTTTTTTTTATAGCATTGAATGACGAGACGAGCATGCCATTCGCCTGATGGTAAGCGATACGACAACCCATAAACAGTAGCAACACCATCCAGCACCTTGACTTACAAAGTACTGTGTGGCATTCCACTGCGCTCGTCATGCTGAGACATAAGATGTTAAGTCTCATTATGTCCAGTAGTTATACTGGCTACAATGTCCTTCAAACTGAAACACAACAGTGTATGCACACTGTTGCTTGGCGGTAGAAATAGACATTGCGGTGGTACCCATCCAGACGGCCTCTTACATAATGAGAGACCAACCACCAGTAAACTTAACTACTTAACACCAGTACTTGGAACTTAAACGATTTTACAATGGTACCCAAAGTACGGCAATGAGCGTTATGTATCTGTGCGGTACATGGTTATGGGTTTAATACTTACCTTTTATTTTCGCACGATTCCCCTTGATGGCAATGTACGGGGAAACATAAACGTGCCAAATTGAGCAAATATTCACAAGACCCTTATCTGTGTGTAATGAAATGAGTGGCGTGTACAAATTGCCTTATATCTGGAGCCCTAACGTCTGCGCTACCACTAACAATAGGTAATTGGTAGGCCAGTCCTTTTCGTAAATAGTAAATTGTTCCATAGATTGCTAGTAATTCTTGCACGCAACGTAAAACGACCTTTTTCTATATGTGGGTAAGAAACGAACAGCAACAGTTTCCATGGTGATCGGTGATCCAACTGTGAAAAATGATGCCGCGGCTTCGACCTCCATACAAGGCAAATGTTCGGGTACCCAATGCGCAAATTTATTTAAGTGGTAGAGTCATTCGGATTCACATGGCGAAAAATCTAAAACAGTGGTTCGTGCTTCATTTGGTGTACCTACATCCAATAATGCATTAGTCTGATTCTGATCGAATTCATTGTAGCTTGGCTGTGCTAGAATGAAAAAACTAAATATCGTAATTTTACGAATGCTATTTTTTATTGGAAGAAACATCAATCGTTCTGAAATCTAAATTCCACTTTAAAAAAGTTCCGTTTCGAAGGTCTTAAGAATGAAACCAAAAATATTTCCATGGTGATTATCAAAGCGTCCGCGTCGCCTTGAGGAAGAACCACACGAAAACCTTGTGGTATGCATAGAAAAAGTGATAAAGAATGTATTATCAAATTAACGCTTACGTTACGTCTAATGAAAATATTATCTCACAGTTTGTTTTGGATGTTACGTGATGAGATGCCGTTTGCTTTGCTATATTTAAAAGCTTTGTGGACTACAGGGTACTCAACACTTCTACCTCATACCTAATGGTTACCCTTCTGTGTAGGTAAGTTTTATAATACTGGCTACTGCCTACATTTATATCGAGCACTGTTACAATTCGCCGACTTAAAACCGTAATAAAATTAAACCCTATGTTATAAATTAATTGGTTACGACCATAATCTCATAAAGCGGTCGTTTAAAAATAAGATATTTAGGTGGAATAAACGTATCGGTCGGTATTGAGGCAGTGTGAAAGGGTACAAACATGCAACGTAATCAACTGGCACGGTTTTAATCATCGAGGGGTGTAGTTGGACACGCGGTGGGTACGGCGTTAGGAGCAGCAGCACGGGCAGCGGCGGGGTAACCGAGGGGTAGGGAGGGGTACCTACACGGCACACATGCCACAGCCCACAGCCCACAGGACACAGACTGCGGGTCGCGCGAGCATCTTTGGCTATTACGTAGATGGCTATCATTATGTTTATTACAAGCGATATGGTTTAGAAAGATTGAACAGATTCTATTTAAAATCCAATTGGGTGTAAAAAAATTACATGAGACTGTTTTATTTTCGCACTATCTTTCATATCACTTTCATGATTTTTTTATCATACGAATGGGCTGAGTCACTTATGGTGATCTTTGAATAAGTTATAACGTTTTTATAAATAATTTTATTTAAATTTACTAAATAAATATATTTGACAATGATGTCACCATATCTTCAATCCATTTTAAACTAGGTACGTACATAAATATTAACACCAAATTCAGTTCAGTTCAACCAAAGAAACGCAGCTTTTGAATTATAATATTTAGATTACATGGAACTTTCCTGTGCCGTGAATGTTCTAAGTACCATAAAAATGGTATAAATCAAGACAGATGCTGCTGTAAATAAATGAAATTTACGGTTTCATTTTCGTTGTCCGCGAATAAGGTCACATTACCGAGAGCTACTAGGGAACGAATATATTATTAAGTACTGAAAATATTTATTTTACTTTTATCGTGCATTAAGCCAACAAAAATATTTTTACCATGTAATATTTTTGGTTAACTCAGTCAAGTTGATCAAGCAATTTTATAATAAGAGGCATAGGTAGGTACTACAGTATAAGAATATGCTAGATTTAAATTGCGTGTTTTTATTTTCAACGTAAATGTCGTTGATTCACTTTTGTTAACAATAAATTTAAATTTGATTAAATTAAACTTACCTACTGTATTGATTTGAAAACAAAAACAATTTTAAAAGGCAGTGAATCTTTTTACTGAAACATGCTCTATTATTTGTTAAATAATAAACAGCAAACTTTGTAAAAACAAACGTAAATGGGTAAATTACCATTTTTTTTAATAATTTATGCTAAATTATATTTTTTCAGACAAATGAATGACATAATTCATATGACGAACAGTTCCTTCGCCTGAAGCGCCACGCCTAGCCTGCCCAGAAACAGTAACAATGCCACCCAAAATAATTATGATAAAGTACATTAGGTATATAAAGTACTTTATTTCATTGCCCCCAACTCAAGCCAATGAAGCCTCGGATCACACTTTTCGAGTTGCCGGTCGAATATTTCGAAGAGCCTTTAGGATGATAAAATACAATTATACTTATCCGAGATTAATAATTATTAATTTGGTAGAAAAACAGATCTACTTATACATAAAATTAAAATAAACAAAACAAGGCAATTAAACTTATTTAAAAACTAACTCCTGATTTAGATACTTGCCGAGTAGGTGCAGACGAATAGGTAGTCATGAATACGAGTATGTACAAACAGCTTATTCGAGTGTACCTTTATAATTACTTAGACGTATTAATTTCACACCATCATTGACCTTATTATCATCTCTTTGACTGATAATTTATTTGGCTCTGGATCATTTGGTTCTTCATCGATGTGTTTGTGAAATCTCCCACAATGTTTTTGTAGGATTTTATTAATTCAATTTAGATATTATACACACTCATTAGATGAAGGTTTCCCAAACATGGTTTCTCGAAAAAAAAAAATGTTGAAATCGTGACATTCGTCACAAGTTCGAAAGTTCGCTAGGTCGTTTTTACCTATCTACATGTAACAATTTAATTAAAACAAGGGTGGTGGTATGGTACTAATATTTTTTTCACCTATTAGGGATAGCCCGACCTAGATTTTTTTTGAAAAAGGCTACATTGGCATTTGGCTCGTACTGTTTTATGTCGACATTGCGCTCTGTAGATATTTCCTATGTAAGTACTAAATTTGCTTGGTGCTGTTGGTGCATCGCTGCGTTTGCTAGGATGTTCTACGTTTACTCTATGAGTTTAATTCCCCTGCAAATCTTGTTCTTTGTTTTCTATTGTTCTTATCCAAAGACATTAAACATTAAGGTTAGTTATAGAGCGGACATCAGGACCAAATTTTTCATCCAAAAGTTCTTACCAATTGGTAATAACTCGATGTCTTATCTGACACGTCCGTGTGACAAGTCGTCTTGGTATGCTTAAATTTTGACAAAATTTTGTTATGAAAGCAATATTTTGGAAGGAAATATGCCAATTTTCGCATTACGATCATGTCAAAGTATGTTCTAATGCATTTTAATTCCAATGTCCGCTCTATATAATCTTAGAACTCTTTGTTTTCATGTAACCCAAATGCTTTATAGTATCTCTTTTCATATATTTTGATGTTTTTGGTAGTTCCATATTGATACATGTTATTCTTCCAGCAATATATATATTGTATGATCAACCAAAAATCAGATCAACATTTTAAATAAATTCTAATCATATCTCCAATATTCACATTTGCTACATAATAGTCATGCCATATAGTTTTAGATAAAAATGTCTACTTAGCGGGAATTACCCCCAGGAATAATACATGGACAAGGCATTATTAATAGGTATAGTTTTTATGACGTATGATGGCGTTTGAAGTACATACAATATTTGCAGGCAATTTGTTAATTTGGCCCGCCTTGGCTATATTGAATTTCTAGTTGCGCTATAAACCTTAATGCATTCTGTTGAACCAGACGAAGTCAAGGACATCTCATGTCTTAAAATCGATGCGGCTTTTTAGGTTCGTCGAGGTAACATTGGTAATATCAACTTATTAACATGCACATGCATACGTGTATTTTTTTTACCTTTGCCTATAATACCGGCACGCTATGATCGCCGTTTTGACGTTTGTCTACTCATCAAGTTTCGTATCTATACTAATATTATAAAGCTGAAGAGTTTGTTTGATTATTTGTTTGTTTGAACGCGCTAATCTCAGGAACTACTGGACCGATTTTAAAATTTCTTTCACTAATAGGAAGTTACACTCCTGAGTGCTATATGCTACTTTTTATCCCGGAAAAACTTTTCCACGCGGGCGGAGTCGCGCGCAATGCTAGTTAATTCATAACTACGTTGAAGGAGCTAATTGCTGTACATTATAGGGAACGTGCACGAACTGTAGGTGGCAAAGCACAAAATCGACACATGTGGATACAAACAGAAACTTTTTGGATCAATAATTTATTTATATATTCTTTTAATATGAAAAAAAATGATAAAATATGCGTTCCGGCCGGATATTATTGATACCCAGCGTGGCTAGAATATCCCTTTTTTAATGGGAGCTAGTTATTTTGATGTTATTGAAGCAAATTTGTTTGTATTGAATATTATCTTCAAAACTTATTTATTTTTATAAATCACGTAATGAGACTGCCTCGGTGGCGTAGTTGTATTACGATACGACTGCAATGCTGGGGTCTTGGGTTTGATCCTCGGGTCGGGCAAAGTGATGTTGGGTTATTCTATTAAATATCAGCCCGGAGTCTGGAATTTGTGCCCCATATGGCGATAGGCTCGCCCCTATCACATCATGGGACGGAATACGCACGGCGAAAAGTGGGTGTAGTAGTTGCGCCTCTGCCTACCCCTTCGGGGATAAAAGGCGTGAGTGTATGTGTACGTAATGAGACATTTCTAAATGCTTCTGAAACTCATACTTATGTATGTATTATACAGTTTTTATTATTTTTGTCTATTTTAACATAACCATGGAATGCAAGTACTTAGGTACTATTCTTGGGGACGTAATAGAATTTTACACCATTTGATGTGGTTATTTTTATGTTTTGGAGCATCCAGATAGACACATAGAATAATAATCCCAAGAACGATAGTTTCATATCAAAAAACTATCGAGTGTGAAGCATAAAAGCCTGTCTGTGCCTGCGGCGGCGTCGTGTGCCTGGTCGGCCACTTCCCTGTAATATGGTTGAGGAGGCCGATGGCTGGCACATGCGTCATACTCGTGAACGGGTGCTGCTTGTGTGTACTGGTCTGCCCTTTTCGCTTACTATATATAAGTATTGGGGGTATATCTTAAACTTAGATTAATAACGACATAATGAAGATTTCAGATCAAATTATTACATGATTCCTGAGATAGTTATGCACTCGTGTTGGAATTTAAATTTTTATTACCTATTTTGCGAGTATATAAATGAACTGCTCTAAACATAAGTAAACAAATACTGAATTGTATATTTTTTTTCTTTACATAATGCATTGTATTTTATTCCTTGAACTGATTTTGAAAAGAGCAACACTAGAGTTTCTTGCCCGTTCTTCTCTAGTGAGAACTGCTTTCCGAACTGGTGGTAGAGTCAATATTGACGTAATCTAAATAATGTATAACATTTTATGGGTTCGAATAAATTATTTCATTTCATTTCATTTCAAAACCGTAAGCCACACGTATTGACGTTATGCCACACGCACACAAGTGTGCAAATAATGTTGCTAGTGGTATCAGATTTTCCCCAAAATTAATTAAATGCTTCTACCTAAAGTCATTATATAATTAGGATTATTTTTATTATGGAATTATTATTAATGTCCACAGTAAGGAATTACTTTTTTTAAATCTTAATGATAGTAATCTGAAATAACAAATACAAACAATACAAACGAATGGTTTTGAGTGGGCAACCCTTAGAATGACCAAAGCAATACCAAATTTAAAACAAATTACGTTGATGACGTGACTTAAACGGTTGAATGCGGTATTTACCTTTGCCTCCATTCTAGTTTTATGATGATGATATGAATGAATGCCTTTATTTATGTCAATAATATCAATTAATGTATCTGGTTCTATTTTATTATGGTTTTTTTGCGAATCATAGTAAAAAAGGCAGCGTCACCATTCACCATTCAACCGTATAATTGACGTCATTTGAAGCTTAGTGCTTACGTCTGCTGAAAAAAAGAAAAAAAAAGGTATAATTATAAATGATAACTTCATAATTTCTAAAAAAGAAAAGATACAGGTGTCCTTATTTTAGAACTATTTTCATTTAAAATAATAATATAAGCTTGTTAAAATTTGAAATGTCAATTAAAATCAACTCAACAGAAAAATATTATTTTCATAATACTGGCAACACAATTCCAAAGCATGCAAAGGTACCAATTAAATAAGTAAATTTTAGAAATATATTAATTTTAGAATATGAACATCAACATTTGGGGTATCAATTTTCTTTTTTTTTTGGCAACATTTTGATATAATGGCGTCTATAAAATTTTTGAATTATTGTTTTTGCTTTAGCTATTATTTTATGTCAAAATATTAGATTAATCGTAGTAATTGCATGTGAAATGTTATGTTACAATGTTTCTTAAAATTATCCGAGATACTGTGACATCAGTTTATTGCACAAACCATCATTTTAAAATAAAATATCGAGAGCTGATAGCGCTACGATTCGGCCTTGAGCACTGACGCGGGATGTTTGGTTACTAGGCTAATTTAGCCTAGTTTTACTTGCCTCACTAAGCGTGTATGTTCACGGTTTCTATGTGTTATTATTCTAAGGTCAAATGTCACTGTTTCTATTTTATTACAGTTTTTTGCGAATTATAGTAAAGCAAAGGCAGCATCACTATTCAACAGTATAATTGACGTCATTTGACACTTAATTCTTACATCTGTTGACAATAAGACGAAATTAAAATTTAAAATTATAAATGACTGCCTCGGTGGCGTAGTTGTATTACGGTACGACTGCAAGGCTGAGGTCTCGGGTTCGATCCCCGGGTCGGGCAAAGTGATATTGGATTTTTCTATTCAGTATCAGCCCGGAGTCTGGAATTTGTGCCCGATATGGCGATAGGCTCGCCCCCTATCACATCATGGGACGGAATACGCTTGGCGAAAAGTGGGTGCACTAGTTGCGCCTCTGCCTACCCCTTCGGGGATAAAAGGCGTGAGCATGCGTAATTATAAATGAAAAATACATAATTTCGAAAAAAGAAAAGATGCGGTTGTCCTTATTTTACATCTATTTTCATTTAAATTAATAATATAAGCAAGTTAAAAAATTGAAATGTGAATTAAAATCTAATCATCAGAAAAAAATATTTTCCTAATACTGGCAACACAACGTCAAAGCATGCAGACGTACAAATGAAATAAGTTAATTTTAGAAAATTAACATCAAAATATGGGGGAACTATTTACCATTTCTTGGCAACATTTTGTTATAATGTAGTCTGTTAAAGTTTTGAATTATTATTTTTGCTTTGGCGATTATTTATGTCAAAATATTAGATTAATCGTAATAATTACATGTGAAATGTGATGTTACAATGTTTCTTATGATTATCCGAGGTACTGTGACATCTGTTTATTGCACAAACAGTCATTGTAAATTAAAATATCCAGAGCTGCTATCGCTACTATTCGACCTTGAGCTGTGACGCGGGCTGTTCGGTGACTAAGCTAAATGGCTTAGTTTTACTTGCCTCACTGCGTGTTCCCGGTTTCTAGGTGCTATTGTTCTAAGATCATTGCAATATTCAGTTCGTTGCAATATATCTTAGTAAATATTTTTATTTTTGTGTTATTAAAACTTTTCAATCAGCTACCCCTTGCAATACTAGTTATAAATCTAAAACTTATAGATGCGACTCGCATTTGATTATGTTTTTTTCTATATTTAATTGAGGTTTCATCTCACTATTTTAATCTATCAAAGCGTATCGGTATTATATAAGTATAAAATGAGATTCAATGACAGATTACTTTACTATAAAGAGTTCTAAGATTATAGTTTAATGTCTTTGCTAGACTTTTAGAGCTAGACTATATAATCTGGTTAACAAGAATACAAATAAAAACGCAAAGGAGCGTGAAGATAAAAAAAGACTTGAAAGAAAGTGACCACAAAACCTCGAAAAGGAAACCATTAGTGCGTCATTGAAGTTGTATGGTATCCTATATTGCATTGCTTGAGAAGACCGCAAGCATCCTGTGCGACGCGGCCCGTAGGAAATGAGGATCCACGTCACCGCGGATGTTACTTATCATGGCTATAAAAATCGAAAAGTAAGCCGTTAGCCTTGTGGTGGTTACGCTAACCTCCACTCAACACAATAAGAGAACATTTTCCCGCTTTAAGTAAAAACATCTTATCTTATTTGAAAACATGCCTAAATGATGTAATTGTCAGCGTTTGTTTCGTTTGTGTTTTGAATGATTCCCGATTTGAAAGGTCCATTGATAAAAGCTTTACTTATAACGGTTTTTTAATACATCAATGCTTATCACGTAACATTATTACACTTTGCAGCAATATAAACAATTCCTAATTAGACATTGTTATGATTGTTTACTGTACTAAAGATAAGAAAATTTTCTAACTACTTAAATTAGTTCATAAAAATAACATGATAAAAGAGAATAACCAGTATCAACTATTATACCAAGTATTTTATAATAAGTATTTTTTTTTCAATTAAATTAAACACCGTATTTTTATTATTTATAGTGCAAATATTTAATAACGAACTTCTTCATCGACATCGGTCTCAGCTACTTGTACTTGACATCTTGTTTTCCTTTTAACTCAATAGATGTCGTCACTTGAGTTTGAGATCGCGCTATAGAAATTACAACGGCTCACAATAAGACGCTCGCTTGGAGCACGTTGATTTGCTTAACGCCGGCTCGGTCTATGTGCGTCTACGGACCGCATAGGTCGAGGCATCTAACCTAACCATCTTCTTGGACCTCTTTTGCGGGGTGGCGGGTCGACTTACGGGTCAAGAAAAATTGAAATCCCGCACATAGTACGATTTACAACATCGATGCACATTCCATAGGCAGAATCGGTACTACTGTGTTTTTGTGTATCTCATTGAATTGATTCATGAGGTAGGTAGGTAATTAGTAATCTTGTGGCCAGTTTCACCGGTTCCTGATAACTATCTGACATACAACGCTATCTAAGAAATAAATCTGACACATTACTAGATACTTTTTTGCCAGTTATTTCAATTCGAGACTTGTGAAGCCAAAAGCTGTTTATGTGGTGGATAAGTTACGATTAGGCTATCATGGACTTTATCAGCATGTGGTGAAATCGGCCCTGTTACTAATTTTATAACTGCGAATGTTTGTGAAAACTGTTTATATGTTTGTTGGGAGCAAACGCAAAAACTGCTGAACGGATTTTGTTGGAGTTTGACACAGAGATAGAGGGATAGATCATGTTGTGGATTAACATATCTAGGCTACTTTTTATCTCGATAATTTTCTGTGGTGAGAAATATTTGAATTTTAAATCTGCCTTTTTAATAGAGAGCGATGACGTCGTCGTGATGGCGCTATGGATCGCTACAATGATTTGGGAACTTTTGTGGGGGGAAAAGTGTTTCATTAATTATAAATACCTAATAAAACCAATTGAAACATGCATAAACATGGACGCTGCGAGAGATTGAAAAGAAGAAGATAGATGCTTTAGAAATGTGGTGTTTGACAAGAATGCTTGAGGCTTTAATTAATTGTATACCTAGATAGAGTGACGCGCTGCAATGAAACTAAAACAAACAGGCCAACTTTTCTTAAGCTAGTATGCGTGACAGTTGCGTCATACGCTATCGCTGCATCATTCTGCGTATCCTTGTATACATAATGATACCAGTTATTACATGGTTTCTATTAAAACGGGGAGAAAATGATATCCGTGAAAAACAACAAAAAATAATTCACTCGAACTCATTTAGTGGGGAACAGTTCGCCTTTTTTTTTATCGACGCGTTTGAAACGTTCTGTGTCTATCTAGGTATATTATAATTAATCAAAGGCATCGGGGTATCGTAGACCGAGTTTCGCACAAACGCTTTGATACTTCAAGAACTCGGCATCAAGCAGCGTCTATCCGCCTTAGTACAGTCCCGCATACTTGCTTTCTTCGGACACGTTTCTAGGTGAGGTGGCTAGTCCATAGAACGTCTTGTCGTCCAGGGCAAGGTCACCCATGCGCTGGACCGATCAGGTCAAATCTGCCGTGGACCGTCCCGTACATGAGTGCACCAGAATAACATCTAACAGAGAAATGTGGCGAGAGATCGTAAAGCGCATTACATCTGCTCCGAAAAACACTACATGACGACCACGACCGCTCTGTCAAGAGTGTTATGACCAAGAAGAAGAAGAAGAGGAATAAAACTAATTATGCATAATATTACATACCTACTATTGATTATTTTCAATGCTTTGCAGTTATATTATGAAAGAGAGTATCTTTTTACGCGGATTGCATCGCATGGGTCCACGTTGCGATTTGCAAAAACTCCTACAAGCCCGTCTCCATATATCAATAATTATCTTATTTAACTTTGGATTACAAAGCATTGTTTGACACTGTACTGCTCTAATCTCGCAGTGTCTATGCTAGTTATGATATCCTATGTGCTGGTGCGAGAGATTCCTATACTTACGCATAAATCCATTTCTTATACTTATCATCATCATCATCATCATCATTAGCAGCATGACATAGGCCTACCCTATAGATTTCCAGACCTGTCAAAACCTTAGGTGGCACATAATATTATTTTTTCCAGGACATTTCTAAATAAAGATTTTGAGTGTGTTTTATAATCGAAAGCAGGTATTCGCCCGCCTTCTTTAGTCTTGATAGAAATATATTGTATATAGTTGATTTGGTTTAAAACATCGTTTAATATTACCTAAATTACATATAATTAATAGATTTTGCCCGCGGCTCCGCCCGCGTGAATGAGTTTTCCCGGGATAAAAGTCCCGCTTTATATTTTCCCAGGATAAAAAGTAGTCTATGTGTTAATCCAGGACATAATCTACCCGTGTGCCAAATTTCATAGAAATCCGTTCAGTAGTTTTTGCGTGAAAAGTTATTATTTTACTTATATCGCTATTCAAAAATACGGGTGATGGAAGAAGGTAGAAAATTTTGGGTTGTATGTATTTTTTAATGCAACATCATAAAAAAAATCAAAGAAAATCTGTCCGTAAAATATATTTTTTTGGGGTGGGCCACCCTTATCTCTTAGGGGGATGAAAAATACATAACAACCTATTCTCAGACCTACCAAGTGTGAACATAAAATTTCATCAAAATCGGTTCAGCCGTTTCGGAGGAGTATGGTAAAAAACACTGTGACACGAAATTTTTATATATATATTAATAATTTTATCAAATCCAGTTTTGTCCGATTACTGTGTTAGGATAAAAAATATGATATATATGTATATGTTTTAAAGTTGTTTTCACATTGATAAAACTTGTGTGTAATGCAGGAAATAATTTTATCAAAGAGGACCCGCGAAACAAATACTGCTATTTCCAACGCAAAAAAAAAACATTCGAAACAATTTTAGTAAATAATTAAATGTCCAGAGCAAAAGTTTTGTCAAACAACAGTTATTGATTTTAGCACATTCAGTTGTTTCAGACAGGGTCGTTTGAGGGCGCGAGCAGACCTGCCCCCTCGCATGCCCGGCCACCGAGGAAGGCGGAGGGGGGCACGGCGCGGGGGAGGTAAGGCAGTAAAACGGCAACCATACCCCCACACGTGAATATTTGATGGCTGAATCTCTCTGCGGCTACGGATACAAGGGTATTCAGGTTATCAACCGCTCCTAAGACTGGAATCGACGTAGACATTCATTAACTCCACTGATTAGGGGCTAAGCTTTGAAATGAGCTACCAATGTAATCCGTACCTGTTCATTTTCATTTCAATTACCAGGCTTCACTGAATGACTACCTATCCAAAGAGTAGGTATTTCATAAAACTCGTTGAAGACCAAATAGTACTTTGATATCTGATAAGTAAATTTTGCAGAAAATATTGATGTAGCCAAGAATAATTTCACAATCTTTGGAAAGTATGATTCCTTTAAGTGTACAATAGATAAGTAAACGAAATAGTAGTATATGGCTGTGCAACCTATTTACATATAGGAGCTCTTTAAAATATTTAGTAGCTGCTCGGATATTCCCGATAGTTGAAGAAAGTCGTACGGCAGTGCCTATCGGAGACAGTGCCAAATACGAATAGAATGTGTTTTAATAATTCTACTCTAGCGACGGGGGACCTTCGCGTCGTACGACAATCCTATTCTGATTCCTGTCAAAAGAATAATCAAAACGGCACAAAATCTACATTATCCAATGAATATGTATAACTTAAAAAAATAATCACAATAGCGATGATTGACTATCGATTCAAAACATTTAACTACATATACATATATTACTAGCTTTTGCCCACGACTTCGTCCGCGTAGAAGTCGACAATGGTCAAACTTCTAATAGGATTTGTAATTGATTTTTTACGTTATTGATTATGTTATAACATATAAATTATTATGTTCAAATGTTTGAATACTTATAAAATATAACAATCTTTATTATAGTGTAGGGATTTAAAGGTTAAATAAGGCAATAGGTACATACTGCCTAAAAATATTAACATAGCCTCCTGTACATAACCCACTTGAATACGTCATATATTGAGTCTTTTTAATGTAGAGACTCAATATATACATATTTATCGAAAACATAATATGTTTTGGATAAATATTAGGTTCCTTATGATCGTGTTTAGAGAAGCATCCCATTTTATCTTCATTTAAAATTAATACAGTTTCCGCAAGCGTCCACGTAATGACAATAAGGGTATCAGCGTTTCCTGTCGCGCCGGTATGAGGTACATATCTACTTGCCGTTTCCGTGGGAAAGTGATAAGATTGCTTCGATATGCAACTTATACTTACAATAGCGTACAATTACATGGTTTATATAGATTGCTGATGCCAACGAAGAACATGATTTCACATTGCATCGTGTTAATTACTTGAGACTTATACCTTGCTTTATACAACTGAATTACGAGACGATCAATTAGCTCGTCTAATGTTTATGAATGCCCATAAACAGTAGCCACCAGTACACCATTCAGGACTTTGCGTTATAAAACTCTACATTATTCTGCACTGCGCTTGCCACTCTGATAAGTTAGATGTCTAAGATTACTTGTTTTGTATAGCGCTAATTAGTTACGCTGAGTAAAATGCCCTTAAAAGCGTCACCACGGATCATAAAAGTACCTACTGACCTCCCACAACTCAGGTCATTGCACAATATATAAACACAGTGCAGACTGCAGAGTGCGTCTGCCTATCAAGGTAGATTTTTGTATAGTACCATCATGGTATTTGATACAGATATCGAAATCTATCAAGTCACGCAAGATGTTCAATCATAATTAGCTGCAATATTATAAACTTGATTATAATTAATATGATACCAAAAACATTTATACATATAAAATGCTTTGTCCTGACTCCTGAATGACTGACGGATCAACGCACAGCCTAAACCGCTGATCGTAGAGACCTGATACTTGGAGGGTGTGTTCTATGTATGACGTAGGCATCCGATAAGAAAGGATTTTCTGAAATTCTACCCCTAAGGGGGTGAAAAAGCGGGGCAAAGTTTGTATGGGACAAGGTGATTCCTTTGTCCAATCTACTTCAAATTTTGCGTGAATCTTTTTAACAGAATTGATGGTAGACGTGTTTGGTATTTTATTGAAATTCATCCCCTAACGTAAAAAATGCGTGGAAAGTTATTTTGGCATTGATTTAGTTCGAAGTTGATATCAATATTCCTTAGCTTTGATTAATTATATAGGTGCCTAGATAGACACTGAGCGTTTCAAAAGCGTCGAAATAATAAAAAAATAGAGGCGAACTGTTCCCCGCTAAACGAGTTCGAGTGAATTATTTTTTGTTGTTTTTCATGAATATAATTATCTCCTCGTTTTAATAGAAACCATGAAATAACTGGTATCATTATGCGCGCACGCAAGGATACGCAGAATGATGCAGTGATAGCGTATGACACAGCTGTTACGCAGAAAAGTTGGCCTGTTTGTTTTAGTTTCATTGCAGCGCGACACTCTATCTAGGTATTAATCAAATCAAATCTCCTTAGTTTTAATAAAGATGTAAAATCGATGTGTGTAAGGTTGTCTGTAGGTCAATTTAAAGAAATGTTATAAAAAAACAGAAGAGTGATGGAACACAAATAAGTGATTTTTGTAATTCTGATCTGTCCGTCCGTTTGTCTGTCTGTTTTTCTGTTTGTTTGTTACTACACATCTCCTAAATTACAGAACGGTTTTCGATGAAATCTGGCATAAGGGTAGATCATGTCCTGGATTAACACATAAGCTACTTTTTATCCACGGAAAATATAAAGCGGGACTTTTTCACAAAAAAAAAAGAAAATCTTTTTCTCGCGGGTGGAGCCGCGGGCAAAAGCTAGTTTTATGCTAAATGCTTATATTAAATAATTTATTTTGCAGAAATGTAATACGAACCTGAAGGGGACTAATAATAAAGCATGCTCTGGTTTTATAATGTGGGAAAACTAGTTCTAGTTATGCAGGTTACCGCAGTTTGGAGAGGGTTGCGGTAATTATGGACCTTTATACAATATAAACATCGTTTATTTCATCTATTCGTTTACTCAGTAAATACAAGAATTAGTAACTATAGCTACGATTGATATGGATAATACATCATAAATAGCCTTTTAAAGTTAACAACGATAAGTGAATTGCCATTAATGGGTCAATTAAATATTTTACACAATCTGATTGCAAATCCACTAATGTCTGCATCACTTGAAAACATCGTTAGTTTTGAAATACGAGTGTAAGTAATTAGGTTTGTGGATGGCGCTGGCATCCGCGCTTCACCACCACGACGACGCCGCGCCCTCACAGAACGCAATCTTAGTATCTTTATCGGAGATAAATAGATAATCAACAATCAATATTAACCACATTTCTAAAATACTGTACCTAAGTATTTAAATATAACTAAAATATTAAGTATGTACTTAATTCCTGACTCTTGACCTAATCATAGTGTGGTATCAAGGTTTTAAATGTAATTGTTGGGCGTTTTTGTAACTTAAAAAGTTATACGGTGTAGGTTTCACCCTGACCTATATCGATATTCTTTATTATGTTAATATAAACCACCAACGCTACATATTTCAATTTATTTGCTCTTGAACCATAAACACACACCTTTTAAGGAAGATACTATAATTTTAATCGGTTGATTCATTTATGGCTTATTACGACACTATTTTATTGAATGAATCTTTGTTTTTACGTATTAATGTTTTTGTAAGGTGTTATTAATTTTGAAGTCAAAGGTAACGCGTAGGTTATAATATATGATTATTTTAAAATGTAAAAAATAAATCCCTTCCTAGCCGATTTCGGCCACAGCGGCCTATCTCAACAGAGATCAGCCAGGTACGATGGTGATATTATAGTGCAAGAGTGTGTGCGCAATACACAGGTGCACTCACTATTCCTTCACTCTCATAGTCCGGTGAGACGGCAATCCGATGCTGCTTTTTTTATTAGGATTTACTTGGCACCGAATCTCAGAATAAGTGCTTTAGTCCTTATTCTGAGCATCGAGTACATCGATTCAAGTGGAATGAATGTCAGTAGAGCATCGCGTCGTCTCGCCGCGTGGCGTCGCGCCGCGCCCGCCTCTGCGTCGCTTCGCATGAGGCTGTGCCTCCTACGCAATAATACGCAATCACATTCCCATAATACACTGTACCATTGTTTCACCATCTCTAACATCAAATATCACGCCTCACTTTCTTTTTAACCACTTTTACATTCATACAAACAGCCTACTCTTAACATTTCTAAATTGTTTATTTAATTCAACGTCAAATAAACACGTGGATTGGTTGTAAAAGGGCTAAGCCTGCAATTTATTTTCATTCATCGCTTTCCAACTCTTAAAGCCCATAACCTACAGATTTCTCGCGTAATTTATAAATTCTAAAGTTATATTTATGGGTTTTATAAATAAATTCAACAATTATATAGAGCCTTATAGAGTTTAAATAGCGTTTTTCCAATTCGCACAAAATTGATGCATGTATTATGTAAGATTGTGCTGTTAGATCCATTGTAATTTTTTTCAGTATAAACTTTTATCCGGGTGGTTGATTGCTAATCAAATATTATATTGGAATTGATACTATTATTATATTTTTAGATTTGAGTTTTTCTGGAAAGTAATTTTATTCAATGACCGCTATTAATGTTAGGCGTGGAATCATCGGCGTGGTTTGATGGTTGACTCTATTGTTTACTTAATAAACATGTAGCTGGTTATTTGACTTAGGTACTCTCCGTTAATTTTCGCATTTCATATCCATCTTTGAAATTGAATATTTATTGTTACTAGCAATTTGTAAAATACATATATAAAAAAAAATATGAACATTAAAAGACCTACGCTGAGTTTCTTGGTGCTTCTTCTCAGGTCAGTGGGCTTTTCCGAAGCACTGGTAGAATCTTTTAGATGATAAAACATTGTAAAAAATGACGTGTAAAAGTGCCCTTAGGG
The DNA here is from genome assembly GCA_947568825.1 of Sphinx pinastri. NCBI lineage: Eukaryota > Metazoa > Arthropoda > Insecta > Lepidoptera > Sphingidae > Sphinx > Sphinx pinastri. The sequence goes on from OX387620.1 coordinate 7,915,886, forward strand.
GCCTAATTACTTAATAAATGATTTGATTTGATTGGATCGTGTGTAACAAAATCTATTTAATAAAGTTATCAGTGGAGTCGGATACAGTGGTAAGTCGATGATCACGCCTGGGACCGGTTCGCGGTCGGTGACCTCACTAGAGCTTACGCGCTTTTGACTCTCCGCTAGTCCGCTATGTGTGCAACTAGGTTTTTCAGACGATAGCCGTATTTGGCATCGCGTCACATTGAATTATGTTTGTACAGAAGATCCATACCTCGTCAACGTATTTAGTAGAACAAGGGAGTGCGGATTTCAATTTCGGACCAGTTTTCATTGCTTACACGTATGTTAACCAGGAAAAGTTCGTATAATCGCGAAATCGATGTAGATGAGAGATGCGTAATTGAATATTTATAGTCGAAAACGAACATCTATAGTTTTAGTAAATGATTAATGCCCCTAATCGTACATCGATTCCATCAATTGAGTTAACTAAGTTAACCCGCTGGATGCAGGCCACTTCTTACAGGTTGGTCCGGAAATCTTTGGGGGAGGCCTATGTTCAGCAGTGGACTTCTAAAGGCTGAAGACGAAGAAGAAGAAATTCTTACATTTGCAAGATTATAAAAAAATAACATGAAATTTACTACGCTCCAAACAATAGCTGATGCGTAATTAAAAAGATGCAACTAAGATTATGTTTATAACTGTTGAATAAACTATTATTAAATCAATTTAGTGGCAAAAAACTTGTGTAATTATAATAAAAAAAATATATACTGGGGTTAATTTTACCGGATATTTTCTTTGATAAGGTATGTACAATTGTACATTGTGCTTATACTACGATGGGTAGAAAACGAAACAAACGTATGCCCAAATCAAAAACTTCACGTAATGTCAACGATTTAAATATAAACGAATAAAGTGGCTCAAGCGGATCGTTGAAACAGCTGCATTAAGGAGGCTCCGGCAATGCGGATCCATATATCAGCCGCCACCTGTTTTATCTGGCTGCGTTTTTACAGCAAGCGCCAAGTACCTATCCGTTGTACCTTGTACGGTGAGCAACATCACAAGTGCCATTTAATTATTTTAAATCATATTTAACACAAATTTACCGATTGTAAACTTGTATGTACATTTGTTCGGAAATAAATTTATTACTATTATTATTAATTTCATATGTTATTGTATGTGAATGCCTGATATTGGGTTTTTCTACTCAGTATCAGCCCGGAGTCTGGAATTTGTGTTCGATATGGCGATAGGCTTGCCCCCTATCACATCACGGGACGGAATACGCACGGCGAAAAGTGGGTGTACTAGTTGCACCTCTGCCTACCCCTTCGGGGATAACGGGCGTGAGTGTGTGTGTTATGGACGTGACATGGCAATACTTTTTATTTTTTTACAACATTCCCGTAAAATCTATTCGAAATGATATCCTGATCAAACAGAATAATTCTATATGTGTGTGTGCTAAATTTCATCAAAATCTATTTTACCGGTTTTTGTGTTTATAACTAACTAGCTTCTGCCCGCGGCTCCGCCCGCGTTAAGAAGTTTTTCCGGGATAAAAATCCCGCTGTATTTATGCATGGGATAAAAAGTAGCCTATGTGTTAACCCAGGACAAGATCTACCCGTGTGCCAAATTTCATCGAAATAAGTTCAGTAGTTTTTGTAACAAACATCCATACTTACAAACTTTCGCGTTTATAATATTAGTAGGACAAGAAACCTAAACATCTTCACAAATTAATTACAAAAAAATGTCACGGAACAATATCAGTTAAAATACCAGGTAAAAGCATAAAATCCTTCTAAAATGATTGTGTAAAGAATGTGATGGAACCCGCAGCCAATCGCAGGCACAGGTGTGACTAATTGAATCCGTCACAGTGCACGACCTACAAGTATTTTTCATTACGTACATTTAGCATAAGTAGGTCATCTGATCTGGATCCCCGCGACTCTAAGAGGACGAGACGACACAAAATTGCCGACATAACGCAACGATAAAGCACTCAACTAAGAAACCAATCTCTTTTACGGTTTAATCAGAGCTTGTTCTACCTATATCCATACTACGAGGTACGAGGCGTATTCCCTCAGAGGTTACTATCGCGCTGTACGAGTATTATTGCAATTCTATGCAACCCAAGCGTGAAATTCACTTTATCATTGCAAAAAATATTACTTCATAGAGTATTTTATGTGTTATCATTTTTGTGCATTGTGGGTAGTGAAAGTGATTAAATTAATATATCCGAAACAAATTCATCGCATGCTGACGCCTTTTATCCCCGAAGGGGTAGGCAGAGGCGCAACTAGTGCACCCACCCACTTTTCGCCAAGCGTATTCCGTCCCATGATGTGATAGGGGGCGAGCCTATCGCCAATTTATTATTTAATTCATGACTCTATTTATTGTTTTTTATAAGTTATTAGGCGTATTAGGTAGATAGGTATTAGGTACATATCATAGGATTTTATTTCTCTTTAGGCATTGGACGGATTATATACATCGTATTATCGAAAAATCCAGTCTTGCATCTTAAGTACATTTAACGTTCATATCAATAAAACAAAAACAATGAATCTATCCCGCGTTCAAGAAACTGAAGTAAAATGACACTCTAATCACTACTGGGTTTAATAAATCGCAAACGATTGAAAAAGTAATATAAAAACATAAATATTACACACACACACACACTCACGCCCTTTATCCCCGAAGGGCTAGGCAGAGATGCAACTAGTGCACCCACTTTTCGCCGTGCGTATGCCGTCCCATGATGTGATAGGGGGCGAGGTCATCGCCATATCGGGCACAAATTCCAGACTCCGACTCCAGGCTGATACTAAACAGAAAAACCCATAGCACTTTGCCCGACCCGGAGAACGAACCTGAGACCTCAGCTTTGTAGTCGTACCGTAATACAACTACGCCACTGAGGCAGTCAATACGTATTAAATTGTATAAAACGACAATATTTTATTATTTATAGCTTATCAACACATGGAAAATAACATTGCTATTATAAAAAATATTTATTCCATTTCTTTCCATGGTAAATTTACGATATTTAAATGAATAGGTATAATTAATCACAAGCAAATATCTTAGCAGCCTTATCGTAAAGTCATTGACTTTAGCGCCGCTTAACATAAATATATTGTGTACGGGGTAGCTATTGATCCGATAATGTAACTGTATCCTTTAAACCTGTTCCTAATAAGTCAATATCCTCATAAAAATAGACGCAATTTACGAAATTATAATAATCTATTCTTATGTTATAACGGTTCCGTTATGATCGCTCTTTTTCTTTACGCAATAAAATGCATTTACCCAAATATTATGAATATGTTAGCTCAATTTATTACTTTTTAGCTATTTAGTATATATATATATATAAAGTAACATATGTATTTTTATAATAATAATATGAATTTTATGTATTCATACGTTTATAATATTATTCATAAAAAAATTATTTTTTTATTTACTTTAAGTATATATCATATATTTACATTTATATATGTTTAATTTGTAATCTTGAATACCTGCCAAGTTACCTTGATGCACCTACCTTATTTATCTCTGCACCACCCTAAGGTTGACTGGGAGAGAATACCTTTGGCATTAAGTCCGCCGATATACATTTGTATATAAAGTGCAATAAATAAATAAAAAAATAAATAAAGTAACTTAATATGCGTGATTGCCGGTGGTAGGATACTTGTATCCGCCCAGATAGCGACCACTTGCACTAGGTGTAAACCCGCCATAGTGGCCCTCAGAAATGTGTCGTGTTCCGGGATCAGCTTGTGTATATACAGGTATATATAGATTCAAACAGGCCATCATAATAGGCTAGCTGACTACTTTTTTTAATACATTTATTAAATGTATGCCATCCAATGTTTAACGGAAAAATATTTTTCAAAATTGGGGCAATAATTAGTAAGTTATAAAGCTTTGAAATTTGGAGGTAGGGGTAGTTGTCAAATAACAATAATATTACACTGTGACGTCACCGAGAGTCACCGGTCATAACGATGCCTGTGTGCGAAAAAGATAGCGCGATATACCCTCCACGTCCCCACTTTTGCTCACAACAATATTTCAATTTAATTTTAACTGCTTTATTTTTCAACCAATTTTTATGCTGATTTCACAGAAGAACTTTTTTTTCCTAATATTTTCTATTACATATAAAATAATTTACAAAATCAAACATAGGAAACTATATTGTGTGGACTGGCGAGGGGTATTCATCTCTCCTCAGGCGACTCTCAATCTGAGCCTTACTTCATTTACCATCAGGTGCAGGGAGGTCACCTTACCGAGGCCTTGTAAAACATATAAATAAATTAATAATTACTTAAACTATTTTTGAAGTTATACTTCTTTTGGCGCGTTAGGGAAAAATGTTTTGAGTAAATTTTTACGATGCGCGCGCACACCGTCACGAAAACCCGACACCCTAGCGTTTTTTTTTTTTAGGTATTTTAGTTTTAAATTTTGAACGTAGAGAAACCGACACCCTGAAGTTAGCTATAGTCAACATTTTAGTTTTGAATTTTGAACGTAGAATACGGCGAAAGATATTGAAGTTATACTTCTTTTGGCGCGTTATTTAAAAATATTTTTATCTTTGTTTTTTTTTTGTTTTTAAGTTTGCAAGTAAGGGGATTGAAGATACGACATTGCAGCGTAAAATGCAAGCCCACTCATTCGCCGTACTTAAACAGCAATCGGTCGGAAAGACGTTACGACATTAATATAACACATGAAGTTAATGACTGGGTCCAAGGCTCATGTTGTAACCGTTGCATGCAGTAAGTATAATATATCTCAATACGAAAACCCACTAACTTTCTAACCTCGTTCCCTTTCCTATAATGGCCGCTAATTTGTCGCTTGCAAGTTGCAACTTGATACGTCCTCGCAACGCGGACGTTATGAAATTACATTACCGGTGAAGTTATTTCGTGTAAGCTACTAAACTGTTGAGGAAGTAACGTAACACTCGTAGTGTCGGTTGGAACACTCGTGGACACAGTGTACAGAGGGACAAAGGAAATTAAAAAAAATACTGAGTTTGAATCTGTGGATTCCAGGTCAAGGATCATTTTGAATTGTTTTATCTAGTATGATTTGCCCGGGACTAGACTCGCCGGAAGGGGTTGACACCAGCCAGACGGCCGAACTTAAACACTAAGGTGAATCCTTTTTGCAACATGCTGGAAATCGTTATTAAAGGGTTTGGTCTATCTGTGTGCCATATTTTATCCAAATTTATTCAGCAGTTTATACTTTATCTTTTAACAGATTTAACTAACAAATTCTTTACAAACTCCCACATATATGTCAATAGCATTAAATTTGTGGTAATAAAAATGTACATTTCGTTATTGAATAGAAGAGTTCATTTCTAAAGCAGGACCCTATACTCTCATTGATTAAGTCCCTTAACGTTTTTCGGTAGTCATTAACCCATTTGCGTGACCCGAGCTGGACTCGGGCCAGGATCGCGAGGTGCCTACTAATCGGTGAATATGTAGAAATTTACTTGAAATTTTAACGAAAGGCATCGTTTTATAAATATGATATTTAATAATACTAATATGATATTTTTTTATAACTTTTATAATATTTTTTTCATATGATAATTTAAATGTATAATAGCTTTGCATATTATTTAAGTATAGTTATATTGTGTAATTGGATATTAATGAGATCAATTATAATGTTTTAATTTATCTTGTTCTTCAAGCAAATGTTTTGGCCATGTTAGAAAGTTCAAGCCATAAGATGATTACTTTGAGGCATAGATATTTTTTAATTATTATAATATAACACATTACCCTCAATCGCTTACGTAAAGGTGTAATTCAAAATATTATTTTAAATCGTAAAATATTTGCGACTGCATGCCGCAGGGTGGAGAGCGGTTCAATATTTCTTTTGTTGGCACGGTAATGTATTTATGTTGAGCTTTCGTATTTGGAACTCGAGGTTAAAGTGGGTTAGTCGTTTGCCGAAGTACATAGTTGTATGTAAATAAAGTTACTCCTATTGATCGTTTTGTTTGTATGTATTAATATTATTTGTGTAGGGTTGCGTAGTTACATGGGTTGTGTTGGAGGATGATTTGTGGGAACATTTTGATTTAAATTTTTAGTTTTTGAATCGGCTGTGTGCTTGTTGCGACATACGTAGTCTACATTTGTAGTTATACTAAGGTTACTACTGTTTTGAGAAATCTAAATCTAACCCTTTAGCTATTTTTTCAGAATTACATGCGATGTCTATTGTCTACAAAACAAAGTTAAGTTAATAAGAAATAGTTTATACATACATACATAGCTTCACGTCTTTTACCTTTTTCAGGGTAGGCAGAGGTGTATCCGATAAGTCTCATGTAATAGGGGGCGTGCCTATTACCATTTACTGGGCACATTTTCAGACTCCAAGCTGATACTGAGTAGAAAAACCCAATCACAATCACTTTAACCGACCCGAGAATCGAAACCGAGACCTCAGCACTGCAGTCATACCATAATAAAACTACGCCACCGAGGTAGTCGAGAATAATTTATTACTTGTAATATTTAATGCTACCTAGTTTCATAATTTTTTATATTCTATTTCAACTTTATTTGTAACTAACATAGCGAAAAACCTATCGTGAGCATTAAAACTACGGCGAATCCCCCGTCATTACAGGAATACTACGATAACTGTCAAAGTTTACCCATAGATTGTACCATGAGTATTGCGCAGCTCTCCAACTTACATATTAGATATGCCATAGTACGTTCATTATTAATATTACCGAAGTTCAGCAGTGGTTCGTGTTATAACGATAGAAATGGAACACGGGGCTAAACCAACTGATACTGATAATAGCCACATATCGCAATAAGATATTGTTTACTAGTTATTCACTTTGAGGGACGTAGGATATGTGAAGTATTCAATGAAGCTATCTTGACTATATTTTGGAGCATCTACTTGAAACTAATACTAAAAGGTATAATTATATGTTATAAATCGTCTGGTATGTATTATATAAATTATACCTTATTGCAATACGTCCTACGTAGTAAGTAAGCTTACGATAGTATGCCCATTTTCATAATACTGTAGCAGCAGATTCATAAAAAATGTGCTATACCTAATTACATATTAAGTATTAACTAATCGAAAATCAAAATATAAGAGTTCGTGTTTCTATGCGAACCGATAAGGGTCTATGTACATGGCGTACTAAATATGCGCCGAACATGCGCTTCAAACGCAAATAAACTGCGCAGTAACCAAGTGTAAGTACATAACAGACTTCGCTATACCCGATGCCTGGAAAAGTTTTTAATAACTCTAGACTCTAGAGTGAGTTGTGACTTGTGACGCATTGTCTATCGTAGCGCGACGTACTACACGCTTGATTCCGCTCGGTTCTAGCTATCTGAGGTAAAGACATAATATCCGCATTGATGACCCACCTGTACATCTATGGATGAACTTGAAGATGATCCATGTAAATGCGGTTTCCTTCTTATTTGATCTAGCGTAAAATCACTAGATCTATTGTACATATCATTACGATCAATGACCTCTGATGTTGCTATTTATTGCCGTTTGGAATGACTCAGCCTTTTTAGCGCTCTAATTCATATGCAAGCTAAGTATGGTTTGTTAATAATTAGAAATTTATGGATTGTTGATATATTACAGGAAAAGTGCCGTGATAACTGATACGGTTTTTTAGGTACTGCAATATATGCAGAAATTAAAAACTTACCTACTGGATTTTCCTAGTATTGTCATAGCAACGGCCATCAAACGAGCGAGTGGGTCTCATGATGTTAAGTGACCTCCACCGTCCATTAACCTCCACAATGCTATTCTGATTTTCAGAATAGCAATTTTTCTTTTGACTCAAGACTAAATATATTATGTATGGTTATAGATATACAAATAGCCTTTATTTCTGATAATAATATATATATACATTACTTTTCTATTCTTAATAGGTTATAAAGCTTTAAGTTTTTTTTCTTTAAATTTGAAATAGTGCAATAATAAGAATTGTAGTCTTCGACATTGGTAACATTATTATCAGCTTGCCCTTTGGCATAGGCCTCCCCTAAGGATTTCTATAATTTTCTGTCTGCTGCTTGTCTTTGCCATATTATTCCAGCTATTTTTTTGAAGTCATCCTCCCATCTTATCTTTTGACACCCTTTCCGTCTTTTGCCATCACGAGGGTACCACATAGTAACATCTTTCGTCCATTTATTTCTGCTGTTTGTTACAATATGACCTACCCAGTTTCATCATAGTGACGTGTGACGTCTATGACTTTCGTCTTGCTTCTTATATTTGTTAATTTAGTTTTGTCCCATTTTATTTTGACATGTAATAGATATAGTTAGTCCATAATCGTATATTCACTAGTTCCAAATTCCATTTTGTATGCATAGTCGTCCCCTGATGTCTGTGAGAATCCTCAAAGATTCAAGCATAAAAACTCATATGAATTAATAAAGTTTCATTTAAGAAAAATCCGCATCTAAATGAAATTCCTAAATTAGTGATAATAGTGAAAATATCACGGTTAGGAAAAGGGGTCAAACTTCTTCTTAAAACAATCAAGTGAACTCTTATACCCACCCGTGTTATGATAAATTAACGTTTATAATGATAGCGTAACTTCGCATAGGGTGAAAGAGTTAATTAACCTGAAGTTAATCCATGAAGCGTAAGTCGCGGCGCAACATGCGGAAGGGGCGATATGAGAAAACTCCAACACCTAAACAATGATACCGCAGCCGTCAACTTTATCGGAGCCCATATTGTTATTGTAATAAAAAAGTTTCCGCACATTGTGTGTTATATTTGCACTCAACTAGGAATATTATATGTGAATATAGTACAGCCGTAGTCAGCCTTTTTTATATGGGCTAGAAAGATATATGCCTCGAACCACAGCGTAAATTCATTGACCTACATACATAATAGCCTAAAACGTTATTAAAATTTAACGTTTTATTTATTTTAATAAGATAGATACATATATATACATACATACACACTCACGCCTTTTATCCCCGAAGGGGTAGGCAAGGGCACAACTAGTGCACCCACTTTTCGCCATGCGTATTCCGTCCCATGATGTTATGGGGGCGAGCCTATCACCATATCGGTCACATATTCCAGACTCCGGGCCGATACTCAATAGAAAAATCCAATACCACTTTGCCCGACCCGGGGATCGAACTCCAGACCTCAGCATTGCAGTCGTATCGTAATACAACTACGCCGCGCCACCGAGGCGGTCTTCAATAAGATATACACAATTAACTGAATGATTTTATTCTTATATGGTTAGCAAATGCTCAGCGGGCCGCACGAAAGACGCCGGTTGAGTATAGCTGGTATAAGTATACATAAAATAGGTAAATACATTACGTGTACGATTATACCTTTTTGAGGTAAAGTACCTACGTTGTGTTTAGCTAATTTGTTGCGCGGATGTACATGTGGAATGTGTGAAATCTTTGCAGTTCCACGTAAACTGTACGCCATGCCAGACTGAATTGGACATGGAACGATGCACCATGCGCCGTAGAAGGAAATGTACTTAGATGTTAGATATCTCGTTTGATACCGAATATAGTTGTCTCGCTTTCGCGGTCACATACCTGCAAAAGAAAAAAAAATAGGGTGATGTTTGTGTCAACATTGCGAATTTTAAAGCTTCAATTTAGCAATATTATGAATCTGGTGAGAATATTCTTATTGTTGTAAAACGCTCCACATATTGTAATCTGTTTTTTATTTCCCAACTGGCAAGTGAATCGCAACATGTGAAACCAACACATAATTAGATTATGAAGTAATCATTTTGCTGTATGTGAAAAAAGATCCCATAAAGTGATTGAAAAAAAAAATAAGATTTTTTAACAATGTAATTTGGAACAAATTTAGATGTACTTCATCTAAATCCTATTGTGTAAAAATGTGAAATGACTATGCCATTAAAGTAAGTTGTAATCAATGACATACAGCATTTCGTCATTTAGTACTGCGACATATAGCATGACACGCAGTGCATTGAAGGGCGCGTGGAGCGGCGCGGCGTGGCGGAGGGCGCTCCACAGAGTTATAATTTTTATTACATGACGAGACCCCCAGCGACCCGCCGCGCCGCCCATGTGGCCTCGGTTTTACTCGGTTACGATGTTATCGTTCCAATCCTAAGTACTCCTTACCTACTTTAGTTCATAGCTTTTAAGTATATTGTATTGCGTGCGATATTCGATATTGCACGAAGTGCGAAAAATTTCAATTTCACTAATTGGTCATTACAATTTTTTTATTGAAATCGGTAATTCAATGTGTCATGGGTTGAAAAACCAATAGAAAAAGCTTTAGGTATTCGGGATCACTTCAAACCCTAATACGTAATTATAAGGGGATCCATGAATATTCCTTCGCTTATTTGTACGAAAGATACTGTACGCGAATACTGATGCTCAGTAAAACTCCTACCAACTAATTGTGTATTTATTAATATGTTATACAATGGGTACGGATTTGGGGCAACAAATTACCGGCTCGAGAGCGTTACAAACGTGCAGGTGCGCAAACAGAGCCGACCCAGCGTCTCCCACTAATTTAATTATCAACCAGCGAAGAGTTACCATGAAGGCCATGGAGTAAGAGTAACTGTCTCATGACCATTTCAGGTACTACCGCTATTCCAATATTTAATGCGTTGCAATTCAAATAGGTCTATTGAACTCTGAGAAACGCACAAGCATAAATAATTTCCCCGATAAATAAAATCCTAAGCCTCTGCAGTTTATTGCTTGTTTCTCTACGTTATGTAGAGCGGACCTGGTTTACAATTTATATCGGAAAATTATACTTTACTCTACTAACACAATTACAAGCAGTGCCAACGTAATAAAACTAAAAACGATTGACAACGATACACATAGGTTAACTCAGTATAATATATTTTTCTTATCGCTATGAGACTCTACATCCTTTAGTTAAGTCGATGTATTTATCCTTTCAGCTAAAACCAATTATAATCACGTATTTAAGAGTAAATATCGTCTGAATTATCCTCCTAGAAAAGTGGGTTAGAAAAGCAGAGTTAAAGAATGGTCGCGTACTCGGTTTTCTGTTTGCTTCGGCTTATTGAGTGCAAACACACGGTCCCGGACTCCGAGCTCCGGTAAACACTCGCCCGCGGTACCGCAGCGGAGACTATGAAATTATTAAACCACCCCAGCAATAAATAGCACTACATGTTATTAATATTGAAATTATCTATGTATGGTTATTTGCGAGTTTTAGTTTCGAGGAACTTTCTTTTATGCACCTACCTTGTTTATCTTTACACCACCTTAAGGTTCACGGAGAGAATGCCTATAGCATTTAGTCCGCCTGTATACATTTGTATATAAAGTGCATAATACAAATCCTCAAGGTCTTCGTACACATAAGCCAAAACGAGGCCTCCATGGAACGATTAGTGGTTCAAGGAAAAGCAGAAGGAAAAAAGAGCTCGTGGACGCGCTCCTAAACGTTGGACAGACCTAATTAAATCCATGACGTAAGTACTCCTCTATAAACAAATGCTTCCACTCCGCCAAACATCGAGGCATAATATGGAGACGCATCGCGAAAATGGTAGTTCATCAATCAGCCCAAATATAACCACGACTACTGTCAAGAGTGAGAATAAAGTGTAAATAAATATATTGTAAATATTGGTGTAGTTCTAATATAGTTTTGAGTTTGATCTCTAAGTAGGGCAATTTAAATTAGTGTTAAAATTCGAAAAATACTAGGATTACTGGAAAATTGTATTTAATTCAAAGTACTAGATGTAAAAATCCGAAAACAAAATTAAATATCAATCTGAATATTATTTGGATAATAAGAAGTTTTAATTGCTTATAGCAACTCCTTTTTTACATAGAAACAAACTAAACATTAACGGTTGGTGTTCAATTTAGGCAGTTCAGTGGTGCCAACACAGATATAATCCAAGGCCATAGACATAGTACGCTCATGGGAGAGCCGAAAAATATGCGAATACACACTATACGACAAAGTGTTTTGTCGGACGTCGAACCGCGCCCGTCTAGCAGGTTTCGCTGGAACACCGCTTGTCTCCGACCACTCCGCATCCGTCAACTGCATTTGTATAACAGACACAGCGACTCTTGGGCAATATTTTATACCTGTATCATTAAAAGAAATTCTTCCATAGAATTTACATTTTAAATAATAGGTCGGGGAAAAAGTATTTTCGCATATAGTATGTATAAAATTGTAATAAGATCTCTTTGGATGTATTATTTGTATTTGGCTGGTTACTGGCTACCAGGTGGTTGGATCCTTAATTCAGCCTATTGAAAGTAAATTCGAAAAACACGTAAAATTTCCGAGATTTTGTGACCAGTATGACAATATGTTCACAACATAATGTAACATCTCGGAACGAAAACATATTCAGCGACTATATTAAAATAATAGCGTCATGCACCCTCAGAGATAGACTTATTTTTATAAGTTAAAAGTAAATACTATTTGCAACAAAAAGACAATCGTTTGTGATTAACGAAGCGGAGATGTTTAGAAGTATTAAATTTAAAGAAACCGTGTGTGTAAAACGATTTGTCGCGCATGGAGGGTAACTGTGAACTAAACAGAGAACATAATGAAGAAACGCGTGGAGTTGCTGCGGCTTCTGTGGTTGCGTACGGTTCACGGGCACTTTCACCGATCCCTTGCTCATTAGTGATGCCACACAGACTCTTCTGTAAACACTTGGCGCCTACAAATGGCTCGTCTTGTTCCACCCTGCACGTAATGTACGCGCAGACGTGTTTGAGAACAATCTTCGCGGGAAATCGACAAACATACCATTTTAATTCTTATTATATGAAAGTAAAAGGTTTCCTTTTTGGTGCAATTTCAATGTGGGTTTCTAAAGTACAAATATCTGTTTGCTAGTGAAAAATGTTTTGATAGAAATTGAAAACAAACAAAATTATACGACCCTTAAGTAGGTAATCACCACGGTGTATACGCATTATAAAAAAACTAGGCAAATCCTATTATAAACGCGTAAGTTTGTAAGAATGGATGTATGTATGTTTATCGGGAAAATATATAGCGGGACTTTTATCCCGGAAAAAACCTTTTAACCCGGGCGGAGCCGCGGGTAAAAGCTATTATATTACATTTTAATATGAGGAACACTGTTTTGATGCGATTAGAAAAAAAATGTCGTATACCGCAATAATATTCCGCATTGCAATTTCTAGCAAATATTGCGGACGAATATGTTTCAAGAAGCAATAATAAACGTGTCGGGAAAAATACTCCAAATGCGATTGTTCAAGCATGAGTTAATTGCAAATTTCTAGGAAGCGTAACATAGAGGGTAATGTAATGATACTGGGTCATCGGGGCGTGGCGGTTGTCTCCGCCATGTACGTGAATACATTTGGGCTATAAACTGACACACTGCACCGCACGCTGCGTCACACAGGGCACTCCTTTGCTAGTATGGAGGCCCTCTATAAAATAGCCACTGTGCGATGTATCCATTCACTGCGGTTGATTGTTAATTATCAACACTGCCAAGTACTTACACTAAACCGCCACGCTGTGTCATGTATGTAGTATGTACTACAGTTCACACACATCCCCTATCGAGGGAAATGATTTATTTAGTTTCGAATGCGACACATCTATACATATAATAAAGCAGTAGAACCAGTGTGTCTGTACATTTCTACCGCCAAGCAACAGTGTGCATGCACTGTTGTGTTTCGGTTTGAAGGACATTGTAGCCAGTATAACTACTGGACATAATGAGACTTAACATCTTATGTCTCAGGGTGACGAGCGCAGTGGAATGCCACACAGTACTTTGTTAGTCAAGGTGCTGGATGGTGTTGCTACTGTTTATGGGTGGTCGTATCGCTTACCATCAGGCGAACGGCATGCTCGTCTCGTCATTAATTGCAATAAAAAAAAAAAAAAAAAAAAAAAAAACATTTAAAGAAACTTGATAAAAAAGAAAGGGGATGACTAAAGATGAGTAATGGAAAACAAATCAGCGATTTTTATTATTGTTTTCTGGCTGTCTGTCTGTTTTTCTGTTTGTTTGTTACTGCACATCTCCGAAACTACTGAACGGATTACGTTGATATTTGGCACACGGGTAAATAATGTCCTGGATTAACACATAGGCTAGTTTTTATCCCGGAAAATTATAAAGCGGGACTTTATCCCGGAAAAACTTTTATACGCGGGCGTAGCCGCGAGCAAAAGCTAGTATAGAATAATTTTATTTATCTAATATTTTTGAATTCTTTCTTTATTTTTTAGGAGAGTTAGTAGAAAGTTATTTTTAGGAGATCTAAAAACATTTTTATAGTTAATAGTCTTCATTAATTATAATACAATAAATTCGCCACCGAGGCAGGATTTATATTTAATACTGATAAGGAGATAAGCTATGCCTACCCCTTCGGGGGAAAAAGGCATCAGTGTGTATGTATGTATAATATTTTAATAAGTTATTGTGTTATTAATGTTTGAACACTGGTGGCTTGTAATCTGATCAATCCTCATATAGATAAGATTTTGAGCCCGGTAATGCATTCTCATGAGATTTCCATTGCGTGAAAAGATTTTAACATATAAATTTTGCAGCGCACCCTGCTCTAAGTATATATTTTTGACAGCCTCAGTGGCGTAGTTGTATTGCGTACTCGTTACGAGTACGATTTGCGCGCTGAGGTCCTGGGTTTGAACGGGGATCGAGCCAAAAGAATTGTGACTGGGTTTTTCCATCTTAAAAATTACTCAGTCGCAGCTCAGAATCAGGAAGTTGGCGGTGTGATACCCCCGTGCATCGGAAAGCACGTGAAGCCGTTGGTGTTGGTCCTGCGCCTGATCTCTTTCCGGTCATGTCTGATTGCCGTCTCACCGGACTATGCGAGGGAAGGAATAGCGAGTGCACCTGTATATTGCGCACACACTTGTGTACTATAATATCTCCTGCGTACCTAGCCAGGTCAGCCGATCTCCGTTGAGATTGGCCGCCGTGGCCAAATCTGGCTAGGAAGATATATTTTTAATTCCTATTCAGTTAGTTTCTATGAGTTTTACTTATTAGATTCCTTGATGTAAGTTTTTTTTATTTAATGTTCTATTTTTTTTATAACAGTCTGATGTTTCCTTCTGTGGATGTTTCCAGCGGAGCCGCCGTCAGATAGTAGTTTATTTATAATCAAGAAAAGTAAACTGACAATCGTCACCGAGACAGTCGCTCGTGCCCGATACACGTCCGCTATCTAAACAATAAACAATTATTGTATGATGGGAGACGAGCTATCTCGACGTGCGAAATGACAACCCCCGGTCACCAGCTTGTCACAAATCTTAGTTACCGATTCAATCGCGAATTCTCAGGTTCGTGTGCATTCATAATTATATTATCTAAACTATGATTCTATTTCAATTTCCAATTTTTATTTTAGTAATATCGATTCGCGTGTTAAGGACAACTGACGAAAAATTGAGTTTTAGGGTAAATTAAAAAGTTTTTTTTATATGATATTAAATGTACGCAACCGTTAAATGTTCTAAGATCCAACCCAATTAGTTCATAGACGAAAATTTTTAAGATAATTCCTTAATATAGTTAAATTCAGGGACCGAAAACCGCTATGAATTACGGTACCGGTATCGAGGAATTTCGGTTATTTCTATGATTTCGGTAACCGCTATCTGAGGTAACCGAAATAAATTAAAAGGTTACCTCTAATTTAGGTTACCGTTTTAATACCGGTAACCTAAAAATGACCTTCGTCACAAGAAAGAAACCGAATGTCGTAATACAAAATGCACTCATGGACAAATGTAGGGGAACGCAATAAATATGCTGAAATTATTTTTACGTGAGTTGCTTTGATTGCTAAAATTATTTAGTGTGTCGAATTGGAAAAACGTAATGAAAGAAGAACTTCCTGAGTTTAATCTTATGTTTTAATTTATTAATAACAAAAAATATGTGATGCACATTTAATACCAGTCTTGCTTAATGTGTAAGATATATGAATAAAATTACATATTACGAAAACGGATAACGATAATTTTGAAATAAACTATTTAAAGATTTGTATAATAATTTAAATGTTTGATAATCGTGAAAAGAGATAACCGCTTTTTATATGGGTGCTGGGCCTCAAAATCTGACCAGGCTCAAGTTTTATGGATATTAAAGGTTCAAAAACATGGATCTTGGATCCATTAAAAAAAGTGTGTCATGTGTGTGTTACACACGTATGAAGTGAAACTTTTTCAATCAATTATTTTTTTTCACTGTTCTTATAATAATTATTGTATTCCATTAATACGGTGAAATTATTATTATTATTATTTATTTAAATAATATTATTATCTGCTAAATTGACAGTCATATTTTGATATGATGGTTAATTTCAATAAATTAATATACATATACTAATACTAACGGTACGACTAGTGCACCAGTTCAAAGTTGCTCAGCGAGCTATGGAACGTGCTATGCTCGGAGTTTCTCTGAAGGATAAGTTTCGTAACGAGGTTATCCGACAGAGAACCAAAGTCACCGACATAACACACAGGATTAGTAAGCTGAAGTGGCAATGGGCTGGTCATATCTGTCGAAGAACCGATAACCGCTGGGGTAAACGAGTTCTTGAGTGGAGACCGCGAGTCGGCAAGCTTAGTGTGGGAAGCCCTCCAGCCAGGTGGAGTGACGATTTGCGAAAGGTCGCTGGCAGAAACTGGATGCGACAGGACGAAGACTGGGTAAAATGGCGCGTATTGGAGGAGGCCAATGTCCAGCAGTGGACCAAAATATAGGCTGATGATGATGATGATATACTAATACCTACTTACAGTCTGCTGAAGTGTGTGAGTGAAGCTTCGTCAACGCTCCCGAATTATGTATCCATTCGGAGCGTCCACGGAACTTCACATCCTGAAAAATTGGTCACTAAATGCAACATAACATGTAACGAACATCGTAGAACAGAATTTAGTACCGTTTACCCGTATATTGGAGGGATTTTTTTAACACATGCTAATGCTCAGACCTACACTAGAGCGACAGTTTTAGAATAACTTGAACATTAATCATCATCATTTCAGAATTTTTCATTTATCCTGTCCTCTGCAAGTATCATCCACGTTCTGCCTTGGACTTTGATGATCTCGTCATGCCCTCTAGTTGGTGGATTGCCTACTTTTCTCTTAGCATCTCTGGGGCACCACTTTGAAACCATTTTCGTCTGTCCGAGATCTTTTCGTCTCGCCAAATACCTTGTCCACTTCCACTTTAGTTCCGCAATTCTCCTCTTGGCATCGAAAACTCGTGTTTGATTCGGATTTTATCATAGTTGACTGCGTCTCTGAGATGAATGCCTTTTATGCTCTGCCTGACCTTTAAATTGTGCATAAGTTCTTGAGTGAGCATCCATTTTTCAACACCAGTGGGGTGGGTAGCACACATTCAGGTCCTGGGATCATGGCCAAATAAATGCATTGTCTTTCTTTGTCTTTTTTACATTGGGTTAAAAACTCGGAACTTTAGAACGTTTTCTAAAAACAGTCCAGCCTATTATGTAGGTCGGGAAAGTTCTATCATTTTAGACTCAAGACAAAATGATAAATAATAGTCTAGGTGTATGTATTCATCCACTACGTTTATTTTGGATTTTTCCACGTCTACCTAAGATTCCCGCAATGTATAATTCGCTATGAGTTTCGTTTTTGAGTTCTGCATCCTTGGCCGATCGTCAGAAGAGAAGTCTGCAGATCTTGGAGCATTATTTAAAAATTGCTACACGCATTCAGCTTTTTAAATAAAGTATGTGTAACAAGTATCTGACGTCAATTATTATGCCTATTTCATCTCAAAACAGGGTTTTCACAACAAAGTATCTGACGTCAATTATTATGCCTATTTCATCTCAAAACAGGGTTTTCACAACATCTTCTAAGACATAAGTTAAGAGTTTTATTGAAACGGTGCTGCCCTTCTTTTAATCCTTGTTTTATAGGAATAAAATTAGTCAACTCGTGTATACTCATCTGTATCGTAGCTGACTCATAGAGCTTTCGAATCTAGCAAAGCCTATACTCCTGAGGCGGTCCCATTGTCACCAAGTAAGAATCTGATCATGGGATCTCAGAGAAATAGAGGGCAGCCCTCAAATTTTATAGGTACATACAATGTTTTTCATATACCTACTTTCTAATTATCTAAGCGTAGGGTCCAGGTTAAAGTCATTCCGATTTTATATAATGTTTCTTGCTTTATCTGTAAATTTAATAACAATATGATCTTTTTTATACATACTCAATTACGTTGACATACTTTAGGTCCTCTACATTTGATGTTGGTAAGATTTTTGCGAGTGACTCTAATGTCGCAATGCTACGTATGATATATGGAATAGACCCAACAAAACCCAGCGCCAAAACATTGGATACTAAAAAACTTTGTAAAAAAAAAAGAATTTTCAAAATCGATTAATAAATAACTGAGTTTTAAATAATAAACAAAAAACACATCGAATTGAGAACTTCCTTCTTATTTTTGAATTCGGTTAAAAATCTGGCTTAGAGTTAATATTTTATTTTTCCCTTGCGTTCCGAGCGAAAGTTGACCTTGAATGTAGTTTCAATCCTTTGACAATATGCCGACGGCACGTGCCAAATAGAGGTAATGTTTATTAGGGGTAACCGGTATCATACCGGTTAATTTGGAGAAATTTCATAATATCGGTTACCTAAAAAAATACCGGTAAAAAAAATAAAGGTTGTAACCAAAAATTACCGGTATTTTTCATACCGGTTTCGGTCCCTGAGTTAAATACAATGTTCCCACGCACTTATGGTACATACTTGCACCCAGGAAGCAACGTGACGATATATCCTATTTATATCCTATTATTTACATACTCATAGTATACAAGTATCAATACTAGAACCAAGAGAATTCTCATGCTCGTCAAATAACTTGTGGGATTTTACTACCATTGTAATTGATACCTTTAAAAGCACATAGGTTTTATAATTTTCCTAGCATTTGCTAATTATTGCGGATTTGCTGACCACCTACTTATAAAATAGCTATGTGAAAATCCTAGCATGCATAAAGTTGTGCACTTGCAGTATTACAGTAGTAAAACAATATTCTTACATATGTATATTGTGATGAAGCCAGAAGCAAGTGAAAATGTTACTGATGACTTGCGTTTTAAGGGAAATACAAAAATAGTAATTGTAGGTAATCAATAAAGAAAGAGCTGTTTAGATGTGCTAAAATGTTCAGATGAACATTGAATGGAAACTGAATATTGACGTGGATAGGTTGTAACATTGGCCTCCCCCAAAGATTTCTAGACCAGGATAGGTATTAACAAGGAATTTAATGTCGGAATAATGATAATTAAATTACATTCAGTAGCCCAATAGTAAAAGAACGGTTCTAGAAGAACTTACAAACACTATAAAGCTTCCGTATACGGCATGAATGTGTGCTTTTCCACGGTCTTAAACGAGTCTATAATTCTAATCTAGTGTAGATGGCCACATTCCAAAACGAGTGAACGTCGGAATTTAACAATAACTAAATTCATCCCCTAAGGGGTTTAAATACTACCGGGCACCCGACTATTTAGATCTAATATGCCAAAATTTGGTACAAAATTAAACAAAAACAAATATATAAGCAAAAGTTATACCTGCCTATATATCAGTAAAAATTGTTTTACTTTGGAAAATTAAAAACTTGAAATACTTATAAAAATACTAAGTATTTTAATACTAATAAAATACTTTATAAAATGATCACACACTTCGTCTTAAAAATATGTATATAGTATACACTAATTGTAAGAAACAACTTTAAAATAAGAAATATGTTCATAAATATCCAAATTCCACACGTATAGCTTCAATTTGATTATATTCGTAGGTCGTAATGATTTATGTTTAAATCTAGATACACACGTAGGTTGCCCTGGATTGGAATTTGTGCCCGGAATGGCGATAGTGTCGACGCCTATCGCCCCGTGTAACGGAACTGGACTAGGCAAACTAAGGGATAGGGATATGAATAAATATATTTTAGGAATAACTTAATAAATATATTATACAATAGGGTAGTTTTCTATGTTCTATTTTGTACATAATTTAAATGTAACGAAATATAATACGAAAAATAAGTTTCTTTGTGAAAGCAGCATCAAAATTGGTTAATAAATAAAGCAGTTACATATACTGTTATATATACTGCCCACTGCTGAGCACGGGCCTCCTCTACAACTGAGAAGGTTAAGGCCTTAGTCCACGACGCTGGCCTAGTGCGGGTTGGCAGACTTTACATACCTTCGAATTTCTCAGGTATGCAGGTTTCTTCACGATGTTTTCCTTCACCGTTAAAGCGAGCGATAATTCACAAAGAATACACACATAACTTTTTAGAAAAGTCATCGGTGTGTGCCCTTAGGTTTGAACCTCCGGACATTCGTCTCGGCAGTCCGTTCCACTACCAACTAGGCTATCGGCATTTAAAATATTAAAAAAATTATAAGCAGTCTTTTCTACTGGTAATTGTTAAAAACAAAAAAAATATAAGCGACGTTAGATATATCACAGAATACTGAAGACTACGTAGTTATATATTCTGTATGAAGTAAAATATTTTGATGTCGTGTGTTCTCTAATTCTGTAGAATGCGTATTTATCTAAGTATCCCAACATACGGCGTCAAAAATAAGTAAGTCCACTATAATTTTATAAATCAACACCTAACGATCAAGAACCTGTTTCTTTCACGGGCTGACTTCCAACCAACTACTGCAACACAAAATTTTTGTATGTGTGTAAAAATAGAAAACAGTTCCACTTCTTAGGGCCAATATTTAAGAATTTAATGCTTTAAGCCATTGATGTATTAAAAAACCCTTAAGCACATGAATGTGATTTATTTGAAGTTCCCACGCCTAACTTGTCACTGGGATCCCATTAAGGACAGAGCTACGATTGAACACAATTGACTGTTTTTACGCGGTGCTAGCACTAAGCACTTTATTGTGTCTGTGTATGCGTTTCTTCATACCTAATCATAAATGAACGTAGTGAGGTGTTATATGATAAAAAATCATTCAGTTCCACATCTCGGTTCCACGAGAATCAATTTACAAAATACTACAACATTATCAGTAAATACCATTTATCGACTATATTTAACAAATTCAAATCCAGATATCAATTTGGTAGATCTGAGGAGTCGTTTTGTTAGGTACCACCGCAATGTTTATTTCGACCACCAAGTAACAGTGTGTATATACTGTTGTATTCCGGTTTAAATAACGTGGTAGCCCGCGTTTACTGGGCATTATGAGACTTAAAATCTTATGTCTCATGAGGACGAGCGCAGTGGAATGCCATGCAGTACTTTTATTCAAACTTCGGTAGTGTGTTGCTTCTGCTAATTGGTGGTCGTATCGCATACCATCAGACGAGTGGCACGTTCATCTAGTCAATTTACTGCAATAAAAATATAGGTAAAAAAAAATAATTAAGAAAAACAAAAAACCCGACTGCGTCTATATCTGCCATCTTTATTAAATTCATTGAAGAACTGAAAAGATAGAAACAAGATTTTAATTTGAATATTTTCTTTTGGTTTTTAATAATCTTAGTTGACAGTGTTCACAAACGCTGTCGGAGGCATAGCACGCACACTTCTCATAATTTTGTTGGTGCTATAGGTAGAACAACAAAATCTCGGAGTGAGCAGATGCCTCCAACTAAATCCTTATTTTTGCTTATTTTTATTTTGATGTGCCCAGTGTCACTCTCACGACTAAGACGAATCTATTGATACCACTCACATTAAAATACGACAAGCCGTTTAGGCTGTAGGGCGTGCCAAAGAAATATACAAACATACAAACATACAAACATACAAACATACATACATACATACATACATACATACACACATACATACATACATACATACACTCGAAAAACATAACCCTCCTTCTTTCGCAGTCGGGTAAAAATACGTAGGTAGCTCCATCGTTACTTAACTCATCGACAAAAAAGGCAACCCTTTAGTATCATTTAAATTTACTGTAAACTGACTTGTCACCGTCCATTTCAGCGTGCAGTACAATGTGTTCCAACATAAATCAAGCCGTGTATTATTAGTTTATGAATGAAGTCGTGTCCTTGTCCTGTTTCACAATGAAGTGACACAATAGTCACCGATATCCATCGCAGTGTTTTAACGATAGGACAGTCGCGGCCGGCGGGCACACAGAACTGCTCCCCTGCCATGACTTGGTGATTTAGGGCTGCGTCCCCACCGCGTGTTGGGTCTGCGCAGAGGCTCATAAGCCGTAAAGATGTTTGTAGCAAACACCGTTTGTTTTTGTTATAGTTCTAAAGTGGAAACCCAAACGGCCGTGTGATTTTTTACCTCTACTGCAGATTGTCGTGAAGGAAGTTGCCATCTTAACACTTTTTGCACACACAATTTAACAGTATGATACAACAAAATCTGTCAGTGGTGTTATTCTATTTTATAAATTGTAGATTTATTGCATTTTAGTTCCCGGAGTATAATAACTCTGGTAATATATTGAGCTTTATTTTTTCGAAAATGTATGAATGTTGAGCCCCGCCGCACTTCACAATCTCAGATTTTCATTAACTTTATAAGATAATTAAAAATTGGAACATTCGACTGATCCTGTGATCCCATCTTATAAATAATATAATATCTGCATTGCTTTGCGAAAGTCTACATATCATAACTTTTGGAAATATACATCCTTTAATCAATGGTACCAGCCTGGTTGATGATAATGAAGACATAATATCATACAATTTGTGAAATAACGATGCTTGTTTAATTTGTACCCAAAGAGTTCTATACCTAACTATACTGTTGAATGTCTTTGTTTGTACCTATTCCTTCCTTTTTCATAAATACGGACGTCACTCGTGCAGCGCCGTACTCTCAAAATATTAGTTCAAATTGTTAAAATGAGCTGGCATTTTTTTTATATGAATGTCCTTTCACACCGTGCATGCTACATCGACTGAGGTAGTTGCAGTACCTGAATACATGTTACTCAAATATTGTATTCGCCACGTCCGTTTTAGTATGTAAGTACTAATTACACATAAATGCTAACAATAAAGCTTTCTTTAAGTAAATAACATGATGACTTATTTACGACGAATTCGAATTGTCTTATTATGAATACTATAGATCGATAATTTTATTGTAATTTTGCCTGTTGAGTAACCGTGACATTACATTCGGTTCAAAAAGAAAAAATATTTATGGGTGTACGCTGTACACTGTACCTACTGACTATTTTTTTTTGTTTTGTGTCGTTAATGTTTTTAAAATGACACATTAGTTTTTTATGCTCAAAAAAAATTTTATATACCAAATCTGAGAAAGATTCGTGAATTGTAAAATCAACCTATGTCTATGTATAAAAAATGTCCTACTTGCATCATGGCCCTAATGTATGTCAGACCGGTATACGCTTACCGCATTCGCTCAGGTGACTGCCTAATAACCGTGGCCGCTTAGAACAAGTTGAAAAAAATTGAAATAATTTGAATGACATACAAAATGCCAACCAAACATGCACCCGACTGAGTAGAATTTTGGGACGGAAAATTTATACAATAATCCGTCGTAATTTTCGGTACTTCTAAACTTTTCCTTAAATATTTATGAAGAAATCCTTGCACTTTACTTATTTTAATTTTAAAATGAGTAGACTCTTATAACTCATCTTAATGAGTATTTATGAGTGCAGCTCGAAAATGGTCGTATTTACAACAGCCGGTACTGACTGTTCGCGTTGCTTTTAAGATAATCATTACCATATGACATAAGTACTAATATGGTACTAGATCTTATCTGTCACATTACCATTAAACGTAGACATCTGGTATCAATTTTATCCTTAACGTGAATCAAGATTTTAGCAAATATGTACCAATCCCAGGGGCTTATCACTTATAACATTAGCCCTGTATTCTATACTGATTACTGACCCACCATCTAGGCACAGACTTCCTCTACTATTGAGACGGTTTAGGCCTTACTTACTTAGTATTTAATAAATTTCGATCCGGATCGTCGATTAAATCTTGAAGGCTTTTTGTATAAAAAAAGCCGTGTTTTTGTTAGTATTGTAAATACAAATATTTATTTTTATCAAAAATAGAGTAGATCTCTAGTTCTATACTAATTGTGATTTAAAATCTATGGCAACTTAAAATTAACGAAAATATATTTCAACTTATTAATTATTTAGGTATCCATGAACTCCTACAGGAGGTTTTATTAGGCCTC
Source organism: Sphinx pinastri (assembly GCA_947568825.1). Taxonomy (NCBI): domain Eukaryota; kingdom Metazoa; phylum Arthropoda; class Insecta; order Lepidoptera; family Sphingidae; genus Sphinx; species Sphinx pinastri. The sequence goes on from OX387620.1 coordinate 7,940,379, forward strand.
ACGCACTGTTTAGTCGAGGCCTGTATTTTATTCATTATTCAATGATATTGAATGTATCCTCACCCCTTCATCAAACCATATAGCTTATTGTATGTTTCTAGATTTTCGGTCTCTTTTCAAAATCTATTTTGTAACTGCCTTAGTCCACCTGATGTCATTTCTGGCTAATTATCAACTTCCTAGGCGGATAATTAGCACAAGCTTAGTATTATTTCGGGTCTTGGTGTTTGGGATGATAATAACCAGGGTGCTTATGACACGCTTTATCTGTGAAGCGTGAACCACCGGGGCGTTAGACGCCTTTATGGTACTCTTCTTAAAACAGTGAGCACTATTATTTAAGTATTATTATGATTGCCTTGGTGGCGTAGTTGTATCGCGAACGCGGTACGACTATCGTTTTGAGGTTTTCGGTTCGAAACCCGGCTCGGGCAAAGCGATATTGGGTTTTCTGATCATTATCAGCCTGGAAGATGGAATTTGTGCCCGATATTGCGATAGACTTGCCCGCTATCACATCGTACGATAGAAAACACGTGGCTAAAAATGGGTGGAGTAGTTGCACCTCTGCCTATCCAATCGGGGATGTAACGATGGCGATGCATGTGTGTGTAATGTTTGTTATTTATTATGATACAAATTAGAAAAAAGATGCAACAAAAAAAGTCCTTGAATTTACGGTGTTATATTTTTACGTAACTTGATATGTTTATATTGTAAGTAGTCAATGGCCTTTGTAAAGAAAATTAATTAATGCGCGTTTAACTACAAAATTAGGTAACTAGTTTTTGTATCGGAGACCGGAGTAGACCGTTATTTAACAACTTTTGCCAACGTTTAATAATTACACTAATCTTCTGGGGATTTAACGCCTATACATATAGGTATGTATGTATTTTAGTATGTATATCATGTATTTATGTATGTATAGTATATGTTTTGTCTTATTTATGTTTTATATACACCCACTTTGTCTCACCTCTGCATCACCCAAAGGTTGACTGTTAGAGAATGCCTCAGGCATTAAGTCCGCCTGTATACATTTACTGTATATAAAGTTTAAATAAATATACATACATACATATACCGTCACGCACAAAAGTTTACAATAATAATGAAAGAAGTCTTAATCATTGATTTATCAAAGGCGCAAGAAGAAGTTAATCCATTCGGCTGTCATTAGCGTAACATTTGATGCCTTTTTTGCGCATCCAGTTACATTCGGTTGAATAAAGCGAATGGTAGAGAATATCTTAAAAAGTAACAATGGACATTTCGTATTTTTGTTCGCGGACGTTGCGCACCGTGAGAAATTGAGAGCGAAGTTGAATAGTCTCTCTCAGACTCGGAGTCGACTGAAAAGAAAGTGATCTATCTTACTTAATCCGTCGTGTACCTGCTCAGTGCTCGCTGTTCTGAGTTCTGATATCACAGGCGTTTCGCAATTTTAGAACGTCCGAATTATTGTTAGTAATATAGATCAAATATGTAGAGCAAAAACATTTCGGAACTGTTCATTACCATTTCACCTTAAATATTGCCATTACAAACATTGTAAAGAAGTTTTTGCTAACGAACTATAAGTAATATGCGCAATATGTCATAACAGATGTTCCTTTAGTGCATTACATACGCTTTGATCGACCGTGCAGGATATTAAAATGCTCAACGTATTTTTGTTTTTAAATATAATTACCCGCATGGTAATATTTCCGTGTTATTCATACTTATTACCCTCAAGGATTAATACCTAATGCTAATGTTAAAATATTGAGTTTTGTTTTTATTACACGGTTTTCGTAATCATTTATAATTCATTATTATTATAGTTTACTTATAATGAATGTTTGATTAATTCAGAGAGGTGTTAACGTAAATTTATAATCACTTCGAATATTCTACGTACCTCATTTTTTCGTAGGTAAGTAGAGCTTCACCATAAGAGTAAGGAGTACCTTAATAAATTTATGATTTATGTAATGGCTTCCTATGTAGAGATCATTGAGTCGAAATTAATTGAAGAGTGCCGGCACACTTTACAGTAGACTAGAAGATCTTATTTTATTCGGTCCGCGAGGAGGATAACGGGAACGGGCTAGGAAATTAAAATATGTGTGTTCCATCCTACAATGTAAATACTACAAAAAAGTTACGTACGTACATTTCATCATCCTCACATTATTATTTTCAATTCATTGAAAGTACCCAACTGTAATTGTAATGACTACGTACTTTAAAAACGAGTGTCATGGCCACTTAAATATAAAATTGGGAAAAAGCTAGTAAAGCAAGAGCAAAAATTGGACATTGAACTACGCTAAAAGTACCTATACACATAATTGAATTATTTATATCATAGATGTATATTGCGTTTGTTTCAGTGAATTTGTTTAAATAGGTAGACCGGCATAATGCACTCACCTTATTGCATGGGCAATATATATTTGATCCCTATTCTGGAAATGGGTTTCCAAGTCCGCAGTAGTTAAAATTGCCGCATTCCACTGTACTCGGGCGTGAGACCGGCGCAGCCTCCCTGTGTGGACCGGTCGGCCGGCACCCGCCGCCCTCGACGACACTGGAGCCCAGGTTATTACACAAACAACTATCGAACCACCACGGCGAGCAGGCCGGTGTGCGAAATCATTATTATTTCATAGAGTTCGTATGCGAGGAGTGCGTCAGTTAGACGGGCTAACGGAATACGAGTAGCGCGGGCTCGGAGACGCGCATAGGACTGGCTCGCTCGCGACGCCAGCGCCCCCGCACGCATGCGCCCTGCAAGCCTCCCGCCCGCTTCGGTACTCTACAGCTCTACCCGCTGCCGATTTACGGCCGCGCTCCGCGCCGCTCCGTGCCGCGCCGGCACAAAGATGAAGCCTCATTTACACACATGAATTCACACAATAAATGTACAATGCAGTCCGACAGGTTATCTCAGCCCAGAACCATTAGGATGCAGATCGTGGTACTTGGCGACAGCAATGTGCACTTGTAATTTGGCGAGATCGCTGTATGTTTAAGGTGCACGGTTTGAGTTTTGACCCAGTTCCAAGTCCACACAAATATTTGAGTAAGGCTAGGAAGCTTGTTGGGAGTGGCACCTCGGCGTAGGTAATATGTTTTGCCTGTGTATTTTGCTCTGTATATTCGTTTGTAAATAACTACCCACGTGTAGCCATAACGCATAGGTCTATACTTAATATGGTTGAATTAAGTAAGTAGTAGGTACTGGAAGAGGCTCGCTATGTATTTAAATACTTCGGTACTCGGTTGTTATATAGCCTTTATTTCCCTACTTTCAGTAGCTAACGTTTAAGGAATCCCTAATACCGGTGATAATATATGTAGGTACCTTCCAAAATCCGATCTATGGATGTTTTATTTTACATACATACATAGTTCCAATTATTACTTTTTCTTACATAATAATATATGTGTCATGTAAGTTCATAATATTACTTTTGTGTATGTTACCTAAAGATACCTAAAGAACTTGTATTTTGAAAACAATTAAGTAAATTGTCTTTTATAGAAACTATACAATATGGTCAACCAAATATATATTACTTATTACTATATCCACCACCACCATACCAGCCCTGTATTATATACTGCCCACTGCTGAGCACGGGCCTCCACTACTACTGAGAGGGTTTAGGCCTCAGTCCACCACGCTGGCCTAGTGCGGGTTGGCAGACTTCACATATCTTCGAAATTCCTATAGAGAGCTTCTCAGATATGCAGGTTTCCTCACGATGTTTTCCTTCACCGTTAAAGCGAGCGATAATTCACAAAGAATACACACATAACTTTTTAGAATAGTCAGAGGTGCGTGCCCTTGGGTTTTGAACCTGCGGACATTCGTTTCGGCAGTCCGTTCCACGCCCAACTAGGCTATCGCCGCTTTATTACTATATCATGTATAGCTAAACTATAAAAATATCCGGCAACACCAAAACCGATGTCATTTTCGAGACCTAATATCATAAGGACGTTCCTGGGATTAGGTATGAGCTATGAATGTTTTACAAAAGACGTAAGTATATAATAACATTTACATACCATGGGAATTCCAGGGTGCCATGACGGGTCACTTTTAAATATACTCGGTGATTTGATTTTTGCTCGGCCTAATCAGCTCATTTGCCGAACGGTCGCTGCTAATAAGATACGGGTGAGTGACGACCCCTTGACTTTAGAACGGAACCAGTCTAGAGAAAAGAAAACAAGGATAGAAGGGAAGGGAAATTTTAGCAAGCCCCTTTAGGTATAGATGTGTAATCGATGCCAAGAAGATCCAAGAAGTACTTATACAAAATGCAATTGAGCGTGAATTTGCAATTACCGTATTATTAAAAATGCGAAAATTTGGATGTTTACTCAATCTACTACTTTAGTCAATCACGCCAGAACGGCTGAACTTGTCTGGATGAAATTTAGCACAGAGATTGATTATATTCCGGAATAGCACTAAGGCTACTTTTTATCCCAGGAAAATACATAACGGGAGTTTTATCCCGGAAATCTTTTTCCCGCGAGCGGAGCCGCGAGCAAAAGCTAGTCTTATCTTACTAATATTATAAGTGTGAAGGTTTGTGAAAATGATTGGATGTTTGTATGAGTATATAATTAATCAAAGTTTGTATGTTTGAATGTTTGTTAGAAGTAAAGGTAGGAATAACTAAACAGATTTGGATGAAATTTGGCACACGGGTAGATCATGTCCTAGATTAACAGTTAACACATGGGCTACTTTTTATCTCAGTAATTGGCTCCCATGGAAAATAATGAATGATTTAAATCTCATTCTTTAAGTAGATGGTACTGGCGTGGTACTGTGTTTTAGTTGCTTTTGTAGCGGGTAAGGCTTTTCACGCGGACGAAGCCGCGATCAACACCTGGTGTAAACTAAACATAAATGTGAAAATGGCAAATAGATGTAGACCAAAACTTAGGTAGCTGCGCAAGGTGGTGTACCTACTACTTACGCTGTGAATAAGCTACCACAAAAGTACGCTTGCTTACCTACATCAAATAAACTTTCAAATGTGTTTGAAATAAGTGCACTTTTTAACATCGAAGACGAAAATTTCTACATAATAGGTATAAATAAGTGTTTATTATAAAAAAGTTACATCAAGTGAATGAACTATTAGTAGAAAAATAATAGATAATGCATAAATAAGGTATTATGGGATGTAGTGTAGGTAAACCTATGTTAAGAGATATTAGTTTGATTTATGTCCTCTCGTTTTGTACACCAATCTTCCTTATTCTACATTACCCAAAAGTCGGCTGTGGCCTGTGAAAGAATACGTTCGCTTATAGGTACTTATACGTACGGTTATTAACGTATAATATTTCATGTCCAAATTGTAATTATCTATAGGTACTAATATTATAAATAGGAAAGATTTGATTTTTGTTTGTTTCTAATACGTAATTATAATTCTACCCATTAAGTACTCAGTATAGACAATGGCATCCACGATGACGCGCTCCACCAATTTCCCTGATTGCTTACAGTCCAAGTGCGCAACCCTCCGCTTGTACTTAGTTCTGTAGTGTAGGTATACACACACTTACACAGATTACTTAGAGAAATTACGCCACACTTATTACCTATTAGGTGTTGGTCGCGGCTTCGCCCTGCGTGAAAAGCCGTTGCCGCTACAGAACTCCCTAAAATACTGTAGCAATGTATAGCGCTACCAGAACGACACCAGCATCATCTGTTAAAAAAATCCATCATTTCTCATGGGAGCAACAAAATACCGGGATAAAAAATCCTATGTGTTAATCCAGGACATGATCTACCCGTGTGCCAAATTTCATACAAATCCATGCAGCTGTTACAAACTTTCGCATTTATAGTATTAGTAAGAATTTAAATAGTAATAGTAAGACGTAAGATAAGTGTGCTCTACATTGAATAAGCAAAGTTCCCATTCCTTCCCGCGAAACGCCCGCTCAAATATTGCTGGGGCGTGTCATCGTGTATGGCTTTATCTGTAGGTACTACTCGGACAGGTAGGTATCAATCTAATTTCGGTTTGACCATCCAAGTTGTCGTATATACCTTGAGCCTCTAGAAGCTCTTTGTTACCTAATTGCAACAACACACAGAGACACACTCACGCTTTTTATTCCCGAAGGGGTAGGCACACGAAGACCCAACTATTGCACCCTTTCGCCATATATATTCCGTAATAAGGTTAATTACCGAGAATCTTTTTTATTTTGTGTTACCTGCTGGTCTATGGGGACAATAAGTATATCAGGCAGAGATAGATCTAAGGGAGCTCGCCCACTCCGCCTTTTTGCAGCGATGCTGTCGCGCGTTTCGTACCTATACATACACTTGTCACTTACAGTGTGTCAGTGTATAGGTACGAAACTGTATCATTACTATCGTACGATAGCCGCGTTTTCAACGCGCGTCTATAGCGATAAAAAAAAGAACGGGTTGCACTCCGGGAGTGCCGGCAGAAGTGAAAACTTGAACATTAATGTTGTCCATTTTTGAATATTTTGGAATGGTTAGGGAATAATTGCTAATGTGCTGCAGTCTCTCCAGCGGTGCCAGATCGATTATCGGTATATCGAGTAAGTGTTGAGGTGCTTGTATAACAACGCCACGCGGTCGGTCCGAGTACAAGAACAGAGCTCAAAGGCTATCCCACTGCACAGAGGTGTGAGACAGGGAGATGTTATCTCTTCGAAACTGTTCACTGCCGCGTTGGAAGATACCTACAAGCTCTTGGATTGGAAAGGACTCGGTATCAACATCAATGGCGAATACATCACTCACCTTCGTTTTGCCGATGACATCGTTATATTGGCAGAATCGCTGGAAGACCTTAGCACAATGCTCAGTGACCTCAACCGAGTTTCTCAACTATTAGGCCTCAAGATGAACATGGACAAGACCAAGATCCTGTCGAATCTCCACGTTGTGCCTACCCCGATTACCGTTGAGAGCTCAACTCTCGAAGTTGTGGACGACTACGTCTATTTAGGTCAAGTAGTCCAACTAGGCAAGTCCAACTGTGAGAAAGAGGTCAATCGTCGAATCCAGCTCAGTTGGGCAGCGTTTGTGGAAACTAAGCAAGGTCTTCTCGTCCAAAATACCTCAGTGCCTGAAAACAAAAGTCTTCAATCAATGTGTGTTACCAGTGATGACATATGGCACTGAGACGTGGCCTCTGACTATAGGCCGCTTAAGACGGCTCACGGTCACTCAGGAATGAGGACAGCGTCGGCCGTCCACCTGCAAGGTGGATGGACGACTTGATAAAGGTCGCAGGAACACGCTGGATGCGGGCCGCTTTTGACAGGTCCGTTTGGAAATTTTTGGGGGAGGCCTATGTTCAGCTGTGGACGTCATGTGGCTGATGATGATGATGATGATGAGGGAATAATTAGGGGATACATTTATATTCTTCACATACCTACAATCGTATTGAGTATTAATTTTTATTCATTATTTTGGTGATACTTAGTGTTATATTCCATAATGATGTGAATCCATAATGGTGGTATATTACCCAATATAGTTCTAAACAATGTGAATTGAAATAACTGTGCCAATCAAGTGTTTTTTTGTTGCCGCCAAAACTCTTCGATAAAGTCTTGGTAAGGTAGCCATTGCTTTACTCTGCTGCTTTACTGCGACATACTAAATAGGAAAAAAAAACAACCAAAAATATCACTTATGACAAGCCTGTATGGGCTTGAACCCTTTGCCTTCCCAATACAAGGGGAAAATTAAAAAAAAAACTGATTCTCTGATTGTATACAGCACAGAGTATACAGTATACCAGGGGCATGTCAGTCAAAGTGATCTGTCAGATGCTTGTCATATTTAAATATAGTTTCTTTAAATTACCTGAAGATAGCACTAAACTTACATTTCAAAATGTGACCGTGACCACGAAGTGCTGCAAAGCCTTCGAAACGTCGGGAGAAAATATTAATTAAAAAACCGCGATAAAATCCGCAAAATAGTTTTATTTCAATTTCAAAATAGTTCAAAACAGTAAAATCTCTTTTGTTGCAACCTTGTTTAGTATTCCGGTTTTGACATTTTTAAAAAAATCTTATTTTTGTTTGTGTGCGCCAAATTGACACCGTCAATCAATTAATTTATTTAACATATTTTGTTGTAATAAAAAACAATAATATTATTTGAAATGGAAATTACAAACATATTTTGCATGTATTAATTATTACGGTAAGTAAATTATTTTTTGCTTAAATTTAATAGGTATAATAGTATGTCAGTTAAAATAAACTCTTGTTTTCTTTTCATGCATTTGATTTTCACGCTATCGCTAAATATAATTGTGTTATTATTCTAAGTAAATATGTCGAAAAATACGATTACGTTTTATTTGCAATACCTTAATTATTATTGATATATTTCTTTACATGTAAGTTTTATTGTTTTAAATTGCATTTATTTTAAAATTTTAACAAATTTGTTTCATTTTATTACAGGCACAGATGCCCATCCATTCTCTTAACCCTAAAATAAAATAGAATTTTGGCGCAAATATGTGGATAATAATACAGAAAAAGTGTTTGATACAGTAAAAAACCACCACGAGTGCACCAGAATATATGGTTATGAGTTTATCCTGCACTCAGTTTGAATCTGGGGGCATGGCAGTGCCCCCACCAAGTCGAGCAAAAAAGCGGCACGGCCGTACCATCCTTTTCTCGAAGCAGTTCAGGGCATTTTCGGCCCCCTGTAACTTCGTTGTGGATAAAACTAGAATAAATCTTTAGACTGTGTGGGAATCCGATTTTTTGTGCCAAATAAAGCACATCAAACATTGAATAACATATTGACGAACATTCTTCCAACCAAAGGATTAAAAAGATATAATATTATGTCTTATGATTGTAAGTCATTGATGTATAATAAAAACAACCCTTTTAAGTATATATATTAGGTAATATATCGGCGCCAGGCGGAGGTGCTAGATAAACATATTAAAATTAAGCTAAAATTTAATTTATTTTTGAATTATCGTTTAGGAATTTTATAAGTTATGTTTTTATATTATAAAACTCATAATAAAGATTTTTAGTTGTAAGAAGTAACTTAAATCAATACCAATTTATGCCATTAATTTATTTCGTTCATCGGAATTTTATACCTAATAGGTTTCTTTTTTGACAACATATGGCAATCTACGCATAAGCCGATAATAATATTAAAATACAGTAAGTTTGTGGTTAACACGTTTGTATTCATCGTATAAATAAATAAAACATATGATTATCATGCTGATATTGCTTCTTTGAGTTACATTTTGTTCATAATTTATTATTACTTTATAAAAACACGCAATTAAACGCAGTCGCGTAAAAACATTTTGATAGTAATCAAGCTTTATTTGACTTAGCACCCTATTACTCTCTAAAGTGTATGTATCGTTATTGATAGTGATATACTGTAAATAAAGGATCTAAGAGATTTCATTACGATGGCGCGGCAGATACAGATTGCTTAAATTAATGTTAACTGGAAATATAATTTTCTTTGGCTTGCTGTCATGTAATCTACTTTTAGAACCCTTATTTTGCAGTGTATTTAACAATAACTGTAAACAAAAATATTAAGCAAGAGATTGTGGTGCCACCTGCAGGATTTTAGCAGCAATAAAACATCATCAGTGGCCTCTGTTGGTAATTTTTGAAGACATGCCATAATTTGACAGTTGTTGATTGGCAGAAAAAGGGTACAAGTAGGTTCTCTATTTCAGTAGTATTATAATTCTCTTTGCAGTATACACTATAGAACTTTTTATTTTTGTGGAATTGTAACATGAAAGAGAATTATAATACTACTGACATGTAATATAAAGTTCCATGTTAGGTCTATAAATAGCTGTAAGCCTAATAACTTTTGAGAGATACTGCTTTGTGACCAAAGAAAGAAACAAAAATGTCGAAACAAGATGTAATGTTTCATCCCATCATTAGTTCTATTCAAAGAATAGCACTATACGAAACTAAAGCAGTAAGTTTATTATCAATTTATACATTAGCTTTGGCTTGCAAGTCCGCCCATGTATAGAGAGTTCACTTACAATCTACAGGGAATGTTTTGAAGATAAAACGTAGCCTTTAGAGTAATCCATGTCTTATTTATCTGTCTGTCATAGTTTTGTCCAAATTCATTGAGCAACTAAGGCATGATAAGTTGCCAAACGTACAAACATTTTACACAAAAACACTTGTAAAACTACTATAAAAATATTTATGGTTTATTTCACATGAAAATGACAATACTAACATATCATAAAGTCTCCCAAAAGTTATTGTAAGTGTAAAGAAGCCAGTTATTATAACAACATTAATAAGGAAAGATATATTACTTATAGTATTTACTAAAACTAAATATTTCAGAGATTTTACCTAATAGGTTCAAACAACACTGAGACTAGATTTAGAGTGCTTAAAATTGACAGAACCGATCCAAAAGAGTTAATACTGGTTGATGATAAAGTTGAGTACAACAAGCAAGAGATACACCAGTTGCTAAATATGATTGGTTTTGGAAACAGAAGTGGAAGATCATCAGGACTTAATAAATTAGTTTCTGCTTTTGGAATTGTTGGTAAGATTTTTTTTATAGAAAAACTAGAGTTCTGCTCGCGGCTCAGCCTGCGTGAATGAGTTTTTCCAGGATAAAAGTCCCGCTTTACATTTCCCTGGGATTAAAAGTAGCCTATGTTTACTCCCTGATAATGTAGCTTTATATTGGTGAAAGAATTTTTCAAATCGGTCCAGTAGTTTCGGAGCATATTTAATGCACACAAACAAACCAACAAATCTTTTCTCTTCATAATATTTGTATAGATATCTACTTAACATAACTATATGCATCAAATATACCTTTATTACCATCCACTATTAAGTTATCTAAAAATGTATGTGAGAAATATTTGATAACAGATCATATGTACATACATATTGTTACTGGGCACCTAATAATGTTTATTAAACTATTTTTTTTATTAAAATAAAGTGATTTTAAAGCTGTAAAAAAATCTCAGGTTATTTAAATATGACTTATGTTACATCATTTGCTCTGAGGGATTGGCTTTGAATCCCAGACAGGCAAAGTATTGGGTTTTTCTGCTTAATATCAGCCTGGAACCCCGAGTTTGTGCTCGATATGGTACGGAATACACGTGGCGAAATGTGGATGCACTAGTTGCGCCACTGCCTATCCCTTCGGGGATAAAGGGCGTGAGTTTGTGTGTGTGTCTGTGGAGTCTAGAATAGTACATCATGGGACAAAACACATTTGGTGAAAAGTGGGTGCATTAGTTGCACCTCTACCTACCCCTTCAGAGGTAAAAAAAAGTGATTTTGTGTGTGTGTGTGTAAAAAATTACTTTACTTCTATTAAAATAAAAAAGAATTAATTATATAATTCCAGGTTTCATAAGATTTCTAGAGGGATACTACATAATACTGGTAACAAAAAGGAGGAAGATTGCAGCTATAGGCTCACACTCCATATACAAGATTGAAGATACTGCCACCATATACATTCCGAATGAAAACAATAAGCCTCCACATCCTGACGAGCAGAGATATTTGAAAATGTTCCTCGCCATAGACCTTTCCACAAACTTTTACTACAGCTACAGTTATGATATCACTCATACTCTGCAAATGAACATGGCTCCTCCAAGACAATTAGCTCCTGCGTTATTTCCAAAGCCCATCACAGCCACAGTTTACCAATCCAATCTAAATGGTAATATGGACAAGCAGGAGAAAAAGTGTGAGTGTAACAAAAAGGATGATGATGAAGATATATTTGAAACATGGAAGAGACAAGTGCAGCAAAGAGCTGAAAAAACTGGGTCTGCATTATATCTTATCTTACGTCTTACTAATATTATAGGTAATTGCGAAAGTTTGTAAAAATGTTTGGATGGTTCTATGTTTGTTAGAAATAATCACAGAAAAAACTAAAGGGGTTTGGATGAAATTTGGGACATGGATAGATCATGCTCTAGATTAACATATTATAGGTCACCTTTATCCCGGTAATTGGCTCCCATGTGAAATAATGGATATTTTTACTCAGATTCTTTAAGTAGATGGCACTGGTATCATCCTGTGTTTTAGCAACTTTAGTAGTGGGAAAGGCTTTTCACGCGAAGTCGCGAGCAACACCAAGTACACCATGTTTATAATCATCACTGAACATTTACAGACACTCAAATCAGAGACTGGATTTCGGAGTCCGAGCAGTTCCGGAATGGAGATTCGTTTGGAATAGTCATTTGCTCTCTGCAGTGCATTCACAGTTACATCCGGACTGGATTCTGTACATTGTGCATGGGTTCATAGAACAGAGCAACCTCAACATATTTGGCAGACCAGTATACTTGACCCTCATAGCTAGGAGGAGTAATAGATATGCGGGAACAAGGTTTCTCAAACGAGGCGCGAATATGCACGGTGATGTGGCCAATGAAGTGGAAACTGAACAAATTGTACATGATTCTATGGTGTCGTCATTTGCATCTGGAAGGTAAATTTCCGTGTTACACTGAAAGTTATGAATGGGCTATTCACCCACGGTTAAATAAAAGTTTATCCTGTCTGTTCTAGCATTCAATGTAGTGAACGGAAGCTTTTTGATAGAAAAATCCTAATGTGTTATTTACCAGTGCATGATTTAACAATTTACGAGACTTCCAATATAAATAGTTCGGGAAATTTGAAATGTGATGTTACGTTTGGTAGTAGTTACATATTATACAACTATGTTGATTGTTATCATTATGAGCTTTTTTTTTTTATTGCATTGAATGATGGAGACGAGCATGCCGTTCGCCTGATGATAAGCGATACGACCACCCATAAACAGCAGCAACACCATCCAGCACCTTGACTTACAAAGTACTGTGTGGCATTCCACTGCGCTCGTCATCCTGAGACATAATATGTTAAGTCTCATTGTGTCCAGTAGTTACACTGGCTCCAATGTCCTTCAAACCGAAACACAACACTGCATGCACACTGCTGCTTGGCGGTAGAAAAAGACATTGCGGTGGTACCCACCCAGACAGACCCTTACATATGAGACACCTACCACCAGTAACCAGCTTGATTAAACCGATACTGTAGGCTCTAAAATATAACTTATTATTTTGCAGATTCAGTTCATTTGTCCAACTGAGAGGCTCTATACCAAGTTACTGGTCTCAAGATGTATCAAAAATGGTGCCAAAACCAGCAATATCAATTGATCTCAGTGATCCATTCGCAGAAATACCAGGGAAACATTTAAACAACCTGATGCGTCGATATGGTTCTCCGATAATGTTTTTAAATCTAGTCAAGAAAAGGGAAAAGAAGAAGCATGAATCTCTACTGACTGATGTTATAAGCAATGCGATAAAGTATTTGAACCAATTTCTACCCCCTGAGTTTGCTATACAGTATTATCATTTAGACATGGCCCGGATGAATAAAGGTGCTGATGCTAAAGTCTTAGACAAGTAAGTTGAACTTTGAACTTGTACAATGTTTGTCATAAGCAAATATAAGTAGTTATAAAAATATTTTTACATGGTAAAATGTATGGGTTCAAAATTCAAATAAATAAAAGAAATATGTCTTGTATTGTAACTTCATAACTTTTAAGTAAACTTTAAACTTGATATTTTTTATGCTAGGCACAGATTTCACAAATATAATATTTATTTCAGCATTCTAAATAAATTGGCTTGATAATAGATAATTTTTCAGGTTATCGGCGATAGCGCGTACAGTGGTGCGAAGGACAGGTATATTCGTGAGCTCGGCGGCGTGCAGCGAGGAGGCGGGTGGTGGTGGTGGTGGTGGTGGAGGTGGAGGTGGTGGGGCGGCGGGGCACCAGGGCGGGCGCGCGCAGGCGGGGCTGGCGCGCGTCAACTGCGTGGACTGCCTCGACCGCACCAACACCGCGCAGTTCGCCATCGGCAAGTGCGTGCTCGCCTACCAGGTCAGTGCACTGCGTACGGTGTAAACGGTACACGTGGTCAATGTGCGCACACGCATTCGTGTTGACATGCGTCTGATGTGTAAACACCCCTACACAATATTTTAATCAGTTTTCAACTATTCTATGTTTATAATGTTTAACGAGCTATTAAGTATAAGAGACTGGTTTATTTTTTACACGCTTTATATTAGCTTCACCTGTATGTTTGTATGTACTATGTATGTTTGTATGTTTGTAACTCCCCGACTCCGACTCCTTTGGGCGCGATTTTGACCCACTTTAAACGGTCAGATTTTATTCAAACTTTGTAGGTTTGTCGAGGACCGATAACAATACACTAATTTGATAAGATTATGCCATTATTGAATTTGCAAAATGAGAGTTTTGTCAATTTATATATTTTTTTGTGACATTTGTTGGACAATAGTAGAACAGAACTAAAAAATTAAAAATAAATAATAGTTTAAAAAAACTAAAAAACACGCTTTATAGAAAACCCAACTAAAAAATAGAAAATAAATTTGAATTAAGAATAGTGTAAATAAGAAAAACTGTATTTTATTGTACAAAAAAGCGTGGGGAGCATGGTGTCAATAGTTATAAATATTTTATTGACAGATAATATGAGTGGAAGTATTATATATCATTTAGATAATATCTTAATTTTAAGTATATTACTCTATGTAATGAAATTATCTAAAAAAATTAAATGATAAATTACCAACAAACCTATGTACTTACAAAGAATTTTGTTTCTAAATGCGTGTATTTAATATTGCAAACCATCAAAATCTTAGAGAAAAACAAAAACTTTCATTCTTTCTGTAACAAAAATTTATTGTATTAGTATTTACATGAGTAACATTCTTTGTAGCTCTACGCTTTAGGTCTTATAGGAGAGCCAGTTATCGAGTTCGATTCAGATTGTGCGAGACTGTTGGAGGGACTGTACGAAGACCACGGCGACACTCTGGCACTACAGTATGGCGGTTCTCAATTGGTCCACAGGTAAATACACATAAAGGTAATTGTATTAAGTTTAACTAATCCTTAATTACTCATTTAAGTGTGTGTCAGGTGTGGGCACAAAAAATAAAGCAAAAGCAACGGCTGCAAGATTACACTTGCAAGTCGATAAAAGTGCATGACTAAAAGTTGTTTTAATTAATTTACAATATATTTAAAGATAAAGATTTCGTAAAAAAAATTTTTGGAAGGTTTTATATAAAAATTCTATGTACATTTCAGGATAAAAACATACCGAAAAACGGCGCCATGGTCGTCCCACGGAAACGATATAATGCAAACGCTCAGTCGGTACTACTCCAATACGTTTTCAGACGCAGAGAAACAAAACACGATGAACTTGTTTCTAGGTCTGTTCATACCTGACCCATTCAAACCTCCAATATGGGACTACCAGAACGATTACTACTTACATCACCCTGAATCTATGGTTTATATTCCACGAAAAAGGTAATTACAGTGTATCCATATAGATATTTCTAGAAATATAAATAAATATTTACCTGTTTATCAAATACACTTATTGTAAATAGCTATTGGGCGTTATTCTGTAACGTGTCATGAAAATTCGTGTCAATTGTTATTATTTACAGTTCATAGTTATAGTTGTTAAAGAAATTGATTGAAATTTGGGTAAGTAAATATTTCTGAAATGCTAATGTAGAAAGAGACAATGTCCCGAGGTTCAAAATCCAAGGCGCACATTTCTGACTTTTCGAAGTTACGTGTGTATTGCTTGTCAATTATCGTTCGCTTTAACGATGAAGGAAGACATCGTGAAACCTACATACCTGAGAATACTCCATAAGAATTTCGAGGGTATGTGAAGTCTGCCAACCTGCACTAGGCCAGCGTGGTGGAATAAGGCCTAACTCCTCTCGGTGGTAGAGGAAGCCCGTGCTCAGCAGTGGACAGTATATAATACAGGGCTGACATTTCTGCAATGGGCTGGGCAATGCATAAGCTATTCCTAAAATCAACCTTATAATATTTTATGGTTTTTGCAGACCATTTTATTTTTGATATTTTGTAGGTCACTAACAAAATGGTGGGATGATGATGTGTTGCGTTACCTCCCGATGCCGTGCAACGAAATGAGGAAACTGTGTTGCGAGATTATCGGTATACAGGGTGATTCCAGCAGCACCATTGAAATGGTTGACCCTTACCACGACTACAACAGGCCTTTCGAGTATACAGTCTTCACGGAGAGTTTCGAGTTTAAGGTAACTTGTAGAGGATTACGAGTACATAAAAAGATTGCATCCGTGTGTGTATAATGCTCATGCTGTATCTTCAGCTTCAGTAGATTTAACTAAAATTAAATTCTGTAAATGCTTAACAAGATTACTAATCCTTAAATACTGGTAAATACTATAATCTACTGGTGTTAGGTCTCCTGTATGTGGGAGGCCACCTGGGTTAGTACCACTTCAATATCTATTTCTACCGCCAAGCAGCAGTGTGCACGCACTGTTGTGTTCCGGTTTGAAGGACATTGATGCCAGCGTAATTACTGGGCATTATGAGATTTGACATCTTATGTCTCACAGTGACGAGCGCAATAGAGTGCCACGCAGTACTTTGTAATTGAAAGTTATGTGCGGCGTTGCAACTGTTTACCACCGCTTACCATCAGGCGAACGACATGCTCGTCTCGTCATTCAATAGCAATAAAAAAATATCCAGACTTTCTTATAATTTAATGTTACTTGCACATACACACGTACTTGCATATTCATGTTTAATTAACAGATGTGTCACACGCTACGCGATCTGGCGCCAACGTTCTCGGAGAGTTTCAGCCCGTTCGTGGTCCGCGGCCGCGCCATCGGCCAGAGCAAGGGGCCCACCTCCAAGAACCCCGTCATCAGCGGCAGGTCCAGCACCACCTCCAACAATTCCAGCGAGTATGTTGTGGATACCTTGTATGTATGTCTAATGGGGACGTATGCAGTCGCACAGACGGGTGATCAGTTCACTTCCTTGGGAACTATTTCACCCTTAGTCCCAGTTTGGGTGGAGCTGCCACTTTCGCTTTGGTTCGGTTCGCTTCGCAGGTATCATTCCCAGGGGCCGCATTCACCATAGGGAGTTTCGGCTGTGGCACAGCTAGACCTTGGAGGCATCGTGGCTCCCTTCCAGGTGTGAACCTTCCAGGTTACCGATCTCTGCCCAGCACCGCCTTCCACTGAGGGTCCCGCCACTTTGACCTTGAATGATCATTGTGGATACCTTACATTGCATCTGTACTAATATAAAAAGGAAACGTTTGTTTGTAGGGGCTGATCTCTGGAACTACTGAACCGATTTTGAAAATCTTACCCTAATAGGATTCTACATTACTCCTGAGTGCTATAAGCTATTTTTTATCCCGGGAAAATATAAAGCTAGTTAGGTATATTAAGATTGTTTTGAAAGTAAAAATTTGGCTTTACCGGTAAAGGTAATCTGCCCATAAACACCCACGATATAAGTCATGGCTACGCTGCGGCCCTTAAAAGGAACGAATAGGGACTAGGGAAGTGACAGGAGCGTTTGGTCATCCGAAAACTTGTCTCAATGCAAAACGCAACAGCAAAATGTTACTACATGTTGTTTATCTGTAAGACAAATATATTGTCTACAGCGACGCCCTACAATGTGGTGAAGATATAATAATTTTAAAAATGATAAACCCAAAACCGATTTATATTTAAATGGGACCATTTAGAGAGCCTACTTTAATCAATAAAAACGGAATCATGGCAATCGACCCACAATTCTCAAAATAATCAGTGTAAATACATAAAAAAATACAAACACGAATTGAGAACCTCCTCCATTTTTGAAGTCGGTTAAAAATAATTTCTATATTTATATTTCAGTTCCAATACTGATTCCTCTACAGACGATGATTTAACAAGTTCTACTCCGAGTTCGCGGCTAGTAACTCCCTCGCCACTGACGCTCGTTGCTAAGATTTTAGAGGCGAAAGATGAGGAAGAAACTCCTTTATTCCCGGCTATTAAGAGATCTAACAGAGTGGCTCTCGGCGAGCCCAGCAAAAGGGATATGGTGATGTAAGTAGATTGTACCTTTGTTTTCATGGCCCGACAAGGTAGCAAGATTGAATTTAATAATGACCAGATGGTATATAAAGACCTATTCGCACGATCAATATATTTTTATATTATTTTATTTTGCTCGCCCGATCTATGGAAATCACGATCTTTTTCAATCTGTAAAACGTACCGACGACTTAATAGGTCGCAGGAACACGCTGAATGCAGGCCGCTTTTGATAGGACCGTCTGGAAATCTACGGGAGGTCTATGTTCAGCAGTGGACTTCATGTGGCAGATAATGATGATGGAAATCATGAGCTCATGCAAGTCAACCAGAATGCCCACGAGTCCATGAAGACAGTCCTCTTCTACTTGCTTTATGTCACTCCAATTTGATGCCACTTAGTTTTATCGGCAGCCTACCTGATGTCAAATTCCTCTTCTGTTCTAATCCCGGAAAAAATATTAGAACCGCACACAAAGTTTAAGTCAACCAAGAAAGCAAACTTTAAAAAATATACATTACGCACAGTCAGCCACATAAGTAGCGGAACAAATCCAAAATGTCATATTTAATGGAAACATTTTTTTTTTCTATCTGTGAAGAAAACTAAACCCATTTTATTTTGTGAAGAGAAAAGAAAAATGGACACAACACAACCGTGTATAGGCGATTTGAAGTTTTTTATTTGTACTTATGTGGCTGTTGTACCTTAGTTTATAAATATGTATTTTTTATTGTAGGTATAAGCGCTACGTGAACTTCGAGAAGCGCTCGAACCCGCGCTACAAGTCCGACATTCACGTCGTGATCACTCTCAACAGCGCGTTTACTATCGACAGTTCCGTCGACGTCATCCCGCCGACGGTCACCAAGGCGTCCAAAGAGATATACCACGATTACGTACAACGTACGAACGGAAATGTCCCCATATCTACAAATTCTATAGCACTTTATAAACAGTATGTAAACTTTACCCTGTAAAGCAGTTATTCAAATTCTAGGTAATGTTAGATACCTTTAAACATTCGTATCTATAATATTGTATGCTATAATGTAGGTATTGGACTAGGCTTCATGCAAACGGTATTTATTAAATAAACAGTATGTTATTTGCAGTACATCCGGTCTTAATTGGCCCCTATCTAGTTAGATTACGACATCCGCTCTTTACATCTTTCCATGCACGCTAGTCTAGACTCTAGGCACAATGCATTTGGTGCCACTTGTAACTATTATGAAGCGGTCGTATGTACAATTATATTCATAACAAGATTTTTGTCATTACAAAATTCGCAATAGACTTCCATAAGCCCATCTAAGATAGTATGCGAACAATGTGACTGAGTAATAAGAGTTAGCATTTTCTGAAGTTTATATTATCAGATACTGCGGCTATAATGCCGATATTCACCAGATATTATTTTATTATAATACATCTGCATATTCTAAAGGAAAAAACACGCTGTACAGTCATAAGCAAAAGTATCGGTACCCACAAAGGCGGCAGTAACATCGGGGCCAAAGTAAAGGTCAAATTTATTTGTACCAACCAAATGTTATAAATATCTGGTTACACGACGGAGTCATATTCAAATTCAAATCATTTATTAAGTAATTAGTAAGGGCACTTTTACATGTCATTTTTACAATGTTTTTATCATCTAAAGATTCTACCAGTGCTTCGGAAAAGCCCACTGACCTGAGAAGAAGCACCAAGAAACTCAGCGTAGGTCTTTTATTATATTTTTTTTATATATATTGTTTACAAATTGACAAAACAATATAATAGACACAATTTAATTATAGAACATGTGTGAGCAACCTAATCCCAAGCATTTGTATCTTCAAGATAGTCTCTTATACTGTAATAACCTTTTTTGCAAAGACGTTCTTTGACAGTAGTTTTAAATTTAAATATCCAAACATCAATACATTTGCCAAAAAAGGGATGAAAAATTACTCAATGACTCTTCCAACTGCCGCAATAGAATGCCAATACCTTAGAGATGGGAATAGGTACGTATATTATCAAGTTTTTATACCAGGGCGTGAGCAGAAACCATTCTTTTGCTACTAGTCGATATAAGGAAGATTGATTTTAGTTTTGACTCGCATTTAGGTACTGATTTTTGTATATCTATTTTATATATGGGTAGCATAACGCCTTTCCTCTTTCCAAGGGTAGACAGGGGTATAACACCCACATATTACCAGCTATGCCAGGCCACACGTAAGAGGAAGTCAGGCTATTGCTAATTAGCGGTACAGTCCAGATTTCGGGTTAATACTGAGCAGAAAACCTTACCGGATCGAGAATCAAACCAGAGACTCGGAACGGCGATCATCATCGCACTAAAACTTCGCTACCCAGTCAATATTTCTATATTTGAACATTCAATCACGACCTGATCACCGGGTAGCTAGATTTCGGGAATAACAATAAGTCAAAAACCCTCGAACATAAAGCCTATGAGACATTAAATTAAGGAATTATAATGCTAATCTGTGTCGATCTGCTGTCATTAATAGCCAATGTGCAGTGACTGAATCTAAAGTACTATGCTGTGTATAATCGTAGGAGAGTAATCGATCTATTGAAATTGATGGGGACCTGAAGATGCCCAAGTTGCTGTAAGAAGTACCTACAGAAATAACCGATACGAGAAATAACCAAGAAGACTGTTAAGCAAATAAGCGTAATACTACAGGTGTATAAAAATGCATACATCTATGCAAAATACCAACGTTTTGTAAAGATAAATATTGCCTTGATAAAACTACTCTTATATTTCCGGCAACATCACGACTGAGACGTATATTCGTTTCATAGAAGAGCAGCAATATTATTTCGTCTTTGTCATTTCGTGCATGACGTCAGAGACGTGTCATTTGTTTTTAATATTCCTTGAGTATTTAACATTGATGTATAATGGTATTTAATCAATTAATATTGCGTATTTATAACAGTTGTATTTAAAATCACAAACATTTTGAAATTAATTGGTAATAGAGAAATCCATACACATAAGACCTGTTAGAATATCTGTTTGTAATTTGGAAAAAAACTTAAATTTTATGTTTTTTTCTTCAATTTTAGTAGCTGTCAACGTTAATTTTGTAAAATGGTTTACCCATGACGGGACTTTTGTGAGCACGTAGCATTATTTAAAGAATTATCAGAATATTTCCTGGCAGAGGATGGTAATAGTATAATTTCTTCAAATCAAAACAGTACATACATTTATCTGTAAATTACTAATTTTCCTAAAAATATATTTTTACACCGTTTTTTTTTACTGTAAAATTATGACATCACAATACACGTTTTATGTTCTGGAATATTAGTAATTAAATAAAGGTATTTAAAATACATAAAGAAATCTTACTCAAGTTACAGAATGTGTAAATAGTCAACTCGAGTATAAATCGTGTGACGTAATGAAATTACTCGTGTCATAAAATCTTATTCGAGTCGCATCACTAGTATGCATCTGGGAACACTGTCTATAGCATTTTTGACGTATTCTGCAGGGCGCCCAGCCTACAAGATTTGTCCCGGCTTTGGGGCAAATAATAATATCTGAAGATATAAGTACTTAGAATACAATATGGCATTAATACTGGATGGAATAGGGTAATTGACTAGTTTTTTTAATACATTTATCAAAAATATATGACGTCCAAAATATAACGCAAAAAGGATTTTCGAAATCCATGCAATAATAAACAAGTTAAGTTATAAAGCTCTGTAATGTAGTGGATGGGGTAGCTGGCAAATAACAGTAATATCAAACTGTGACGTCTCCGAGTGTCACTAGCCATAACGCTGCGTGAAAGAGATAGTGCAATATCCCTACCACGGGCCCACTTTTGCTCGCAACAATATTCTAAATTTCAATAAATGCTTTATTTTTCAACCAATTTCAATGCTGATTTTCCTTTGCGTATTATTTTCTATTACCTAAAAAACACTTGTACAAAATCAAACATAGCAAACTACCCTATTGTGTCTTTATTATGTGACATGTGTGATAGGAACTAGGCAAAAACTGTCATCATCATCATCAGCCACATGACGTCCACAGCTGAACATAGGCCTACCCTAAAGATTTCTAGGTGGACCTGTCAAAAGCGATCTACATCCAGCGTGTTCCTGCGACCTTTATCAAGTCGTCTGTCCACCTTGCAGGTGGACGGCCGACGCTGCTCTTGCCAGTACGTGGCCTACATTCGAGAACTTTTTTGCCCCATTCGCCGTCAGTTCCTCGAACTATGTGCCCTGCCCACTGCCACTTCAGCTTGCTGATCCGCTGGGCTATGTCAGTGACTTTCGTTCTACGGATCTCTTCATTTCTGATTCGTTCGCTAGAGAAACACCTAGCATAGCCCTCTCCATAGCTCGCTGAGTGCCTGTAAGCTGTCTTAGGTGGCCCATAGTCAGAGGCCACGTCTCAGTGCCATATGTCATCACTGGTAACACATATTGAAGACTTTTGTCTTCAGGCACTGAGGTATTTTGGACGAGAAGACCTTGCTTAGTTTCCCAAACGCTGCCCAACCGAGAAACCAAAAAAAATCATACGTGTCAGAATTTGTGAATATTATTCAATTTTTCTTAATAATCCTTTATAAAACTTCAAAGGACTTGTATAAAATTAGGCACACGATTAGTTATGTCCAAAATACACAAGGTATAAGTATGAAATACTTATATCCTAAAAGTATGCACTATCCCGATGAACTTTTGTTTTGAATAAGAACTGGTATGGCGAGTAGATCCGCACGCAAAATCTAGTTAGTATAGTGCGAACTTAAAATATTGTGAAATTTCATTCATATGAAATCGATTTTCATAATATTTTAAGTAATATGTATGTGGTTTGTAAATAGCGAAAATATGTGCACCTCATGTCTATGTTTATATAATAGGAGTGTTCGCAACGACTAATGATGAAGGGGTAAGTTTTTTAATGAGCTGGTAGCCCTAAATGTGACATTTGCTATTTGCATTATCGTCGGAGTTCGGACTTCGGTGGGCGATTCACGATTGTAGTGGGAATTATAATCTTTCTAAAGTGGGAATTGGATTAGCAAGAGGCGGATGGCTATTAGTTCTAAGTAAACTCGGCTGACTGCATACTGCAGTCATGGCTATGTCGAAAGGATTTAAAGTGCTCGAAAAATCCTCGCCACCGAGTCCGTACAGTATAATTTTGCAGCATCGTAATAAAGATTCGACACTTCTGTTTGAATCTCAAGCGGTAGTCTCCCTATCATCTCAAGAAGCTGAAACTTTGCGGAAACAGTATCATAAAATCGCAGATGCCTATGGCTGCTTGGGAGTCTTGCAACTAAATTCCGGCGAAAGTTGTCTTCTTTACCTCGTCCTTGTCACGGGCTGCTGCTCTGTCGGCAAAATCGGCGATGTCGAAGTCTTCAAAATCACGCAGACGCAATTCCTACCACTGTTTTATCAATCGCAAGGCGAAGACAAAGTTTCGGAGGTAAGAAAATTGTTAAATTCGGGAACTTTTTATTTTTCGTGGAATTCAGGAAAAGCAAATGACAATCTTTTTGATCTAACGTTGTGCGCTCAAAGGAAAAGCAAGGCTGCTAGTCCTGACAATAGATTTTTCTGGAATAGAACACTATTTATCCATCTGATAAGATATGGCATTGATTGTGAGGATTGGCTTACAAGGGCCATGTGTGGTTCTGTTGAAATTCGCACCGTTTATGTGGGTCATCGACAAGCTAGAGCTGCGTTAGTGTCTAGGCTTAGTTGTGAAAGAGCTGGAACAAGGTTTAATGTGCGAGGGTGTAATGACGATGGCAATGTTGCTAATTTTGTGGAAACTGAACAAGCCATATACATTGATGATTCTGTTGCCTCATATATACAGACCAGGGGATCAGTGCCATTGTTTTGGGAGCAACCTGGCATTCAAGTAGGATCACATAAGGTTAAAATGTCGAGAGGCTATGATGCCTCAACTAGTGCTTGTGATAGGCACTTCTCACAACTAAAACGCAACTATGGTGGAGTGACTGTTGTAAACCTACTTGGATCTAGCCTTATTGGAGGAAGTGAAGGTGAAGCCACCCTCAGCAATGCATTCCAAAAGCATATAAATGAGTCCCCACATGGTGATATTATTCAAATAATTTTTGATTACCACCAGGAAGTCCGAGCATCTTCTGTAGAAACTGCCTTGACCAAATTCAAAAGAATTATAGAAAAACACTATGATGATATTGGCATATTTAGTGCTAAAGGTGTAGATATTTATAATATTCAAAAAGGTGTTATTCGAACCAACTGTTTGGACTGCTTAGACCGAACTAACTGCATACAGACATTTATAGGTATAGAAATGCTTGCTGTGCAATTGATGTTATTGCAATGTCTAGATAAGAAACAAAATGTCAATAGGTTTGAAGAAGTTTTTAAGCAAATGTGGATAAATAATGGAAATGAAATATCTAAAATATATGCAGGCACAGGAGCTATTCAGGGAGGCTCCAAATTAATTGATGGTGCTAGGTCTGCTGCTCGTACAATTCAAAACAATTTGTTGGACAATTCAAAGCAAGAAGCTATAGACATTTTATTATTGGGTTCAACGCTAAACTCTGAATTGGCTGATCGCACTAGGATTTTATTGCCATCGAATATATTACACACTGCAACACCAGTGCTCCGAGAGATGTGTCGCAGAACAAGTGAATTTACTCAACCAACTACAATACGCATTACTATTGGTACATACAATGTAAACGGTGGGAAGCATTTTAGAAGTTTGGCTTATAAAGATGTGTCATTGGCTGATTGGTTGTTGGACTGTCCAAATTCATCATTAGTAAATACAGTCAATTTAAAAGAACACCCATCTGATATATTTGCCATAGGTTTTGAAGAAATAGTAGATCTAAATGCCAGCAATATTATGGCTGCTAGTTCCGATAATGCTAAGGCTTGGAGTGAAGAATTAGAGAAAGTCTTATGTAGAGATGCTTCCTATACTCTCCTTTCTAGCCATCAGCTGGTTGGGGTTTGTTTATTTATATTTGTTAGAAAAGATTTAATTCCACATATTAGGGATGTTGCACTAGATTCTGTAAAAACAGGGCTGGGAGGTGCTACTGGTAATAAAGGCGCAGTAGGTATACGTATGGTAATTTATGGTACCTCGTTATGCTTTGTATGTGCCCACTTTGCTGCTGGCCAATCGCAAGTGTCAGAACGTAATGCAGATTACACAGAAATAACTAGGAAAACCGCCTTTCCTATGGGTAGGTCTTTGTACTCCCATGACTATGTGTTCTGGTGCGGCGATTTTAATTATCGTATCGATTTAGATAAGGATGAAGTGCGATCACTAGCAGCCCAAAACAATATACGACAATTACTAGAAAAAGATCAACTCATCCAACAAAAATCACAGGGCCTCGTTTTCAAAAATTGTTTTGAAGGTGAAATATCATTTCTCCCAACATACAAGTACGACTTGTTCAGTGATGACTATGATACCAGTGAAAAATGCAGGGCTCCAGCGTGGACCGATCGCGTATTGTGGAGAAGCCGGAAATATACTATTGACCCAGATGGAACTTCAGAAATTGGGGCCGGAAAATTACTACACTATGGTAGAGCAGAGTTGAAGCAAAGTGATCACAGACCTGTGATTGCAATATTGGAAATAGAAGTCCTTCAAGTTAGCTATACAAAGTGCATGGAGGTTTTCTACGAAGTGGTTAAAGATCTCGGTCCGCCTGATGCCAGCATAATTGTTCAACCATTTGAAGACTATAATAGCGATGAAACGATTTTCGACGATAATGTAATAGCAGCTATATTACAAGAATTAGCAACGTTCGGTGAAGTCACGCTTGTTCGTTTTATCGATGACCAAAGCTTAAGTATCACATTTCGTGAAGGGCAAAATGCTTTAGCAGCTGTACAGAAAGGTCAGCTGTCAGTTTGTTCCATTCCTCTAAGTATTGAATTGAAATCGCCTAACTGGGTTGACATTGTGCGAACTGAAATAAATTTATGTTCGAATAATACTATACCGTTATTTGGAGAAGTTCAATCAGAAAGACCCTTGAGATCGGCACCAGCGACGCCGCGCAGGCAGCAACCTAGTAGACCACCCGCACCTTCTCCAACGCCGTTAGTTCCGTCGAGAGTCCCGCCTGTGAGTCCGGCGCGACCCCCACCACCTCGACCGGCGCCGCTGCCACCAGAGCCTAACAAGCCCTCAACCCCTCCTGCGGATAACATCCCTCCGCCGACCTGTGCTCCACCCCCGCCCCCGGAGGTGAGCACTCCGCCGCCCCTAGGACCACCGCCACCCGTGCCAGCTAGACAAGGCGCACCGCCTCCATTGCCAGCTCGCCCACGACCAGCCTCTTAAGCAGACATTTATACTGGGCTATAACAATTGTCATGAAACCAACAATTTGGTATAACTAATACCTATACAGAAATGCAAATAAGTATTGATCATAATTCGTAAGGTTACATATTATTATACCACAAAGGTAGAAATTATATTATTTAACATAAAAAATAGGCAAGTTTGCTATTGTAGATTTACGTATAAAGTTGGGTTGCATTTCCGCAAGAAACAATGTTTTTTGTTTGATGTTGAAATTTGTGCTATTAAGTAAATATATATTGTAGATATGAACAATATACGTGAATACTCTTGTTTGGATTAAGTTTAGGTGTTAAAGTTAGTGCAATAAATATGAATGTACTACTTATTTGTTCGTAAATCAGCTATTGTATTTATTATGCAAGTATGCAATATCTATCAAATAATAATAATAATAGTAGTGTAATAATAATAGTTCTTATTTGCATCGAATCTTTATACCGTACTTTATGTAGAAGTTTTCTTGTATAGGTAATTGAATTCTTATATAAAAATACGTATTTTTTTTATTTTTATATTGTGGTTTTAGATTACGAATACTTAATGTGTTTTTTTTTTAAACAGGGACATGCATTTTATTCCAGATACCATACAGGTATGATTAGTATGTACCAACCTTTTAAAATAACATCACTTGTATTAAATTGTAACATTGCAGAGCAGGGGCCTCCTCTACCATTGAGAGGGGTTTAGCCTTTTGTCTACCACGCTGCCTTAATGTGGGTTCATACATCTATTAATATGATTTACCTATGTTCCTAATCATTCATTATTAGTTATAAATACAGGTTTAACATATAATAAATTATGTATTTCATAAAATATACTAATTAATTAGCCTTACCATTTAGTATTATATTGTATCTAGTATACATAGGTACTTATTATGTTATACAGTCAATAAACATTTTGGGTGTTTTTGTTCCTTTTGGTTACGTATTGGAAATGAGATCTTTTTGAGATAAATAGGAGATTTGATTACTTTATGGCTGTGTTGAGCATTTTGCATGAGATTCTATTGGACTGGTAATAGTTTTAAATATATTTAATTGAAATTTGCAAGATAGTTGTATTATGTTTAAATCCTGTTATTCTTGATATTTATGTTTGGTTCCTGATGTAAGTTTAAAATCCATCTTGAAATCGTTTTATTATTTAATTTTATGACTATCTGCAGCTTCATTTTGTACCTGATCTTTAATTCCTGTGGGTACAATGCTATTATGAAATTAAAATGTTTTTGAAAAAAAACAGGTACTGTTCTAATGTAGCGCTTTAGTATGGTTGAAGATGCTAAATTACTATACTTAAATGCATTTTATGTATATGTATAAAATATAAATATATGGCGCCATACCTAGGTAATGCCAGTGTTCTGTGTTACATTTATCGGCTTAGTTTAACGAAATTATAAAATGTTAAAATCTTGGATATTTTATTTGGTTTTAAATATAACTATGTAGGCACCTGTTATATAATCAAAATATACACTTATACAAACAATTATGCCATATTTCAATCGTTATGAAGGTTGAATGATTACTTCAAGAGAAAAACGTGATAATTACTCCAGAGGACCCTTAACTCTAACTTGCTATACAGATCCAGAGTGTAGGCGCTTGCCTTACATTCTCCTTTAAGAACTACTTTACATGCATCAAATGAAACGCGGCCTTAGATCTTAAGAGGCCGTATATGAAATTTCAACTATTTCAGACAACTTTTCATCGTGATTATTAAAAAAATAAACTGATCTGATTAATTTCTAATAAATCTACGGAAAGACTATTTCAACACTAATAAAATAAACGAGCCACATTTTTCATATCTTTCTTTAATTTCAATCTATCCACCAAGTTCCAACGTCTGTTTCAGAAATTTTGTTGTAACGAGACTCAAACATGTTGCCGTTTTCAATCAAAATCGTGCTTTAAACTAACTAACAAAAGTTACTGTTTATTGGTATAAAAGTCGCCTTAATTTTGAAAGAGACAATTTCTGTATTTGCAATGTAAAATCATACAAAATGAAAGTGTTAACGTAGGGAAACTTTTTTCACTTTCATTTGTGGCTCGTTTATTTTATTATAAGGCCTCTTAATACATTTACGTTGACAAACATACATAAAAAAAAAAATACAAACACGAATTGAGAACCGCCTCCTTTTTTGGAAGTCGGTTAATAAAATCGAAAAGACAGACCGTAATCCGTACACCATCAGTATTCCTTGGTGTATCGTGCAGAAGCCAGATATTGTAATGAAAACCAAATAATTTAAAAAAATTAAGCTTTATTCTAAGTAACGTACTTATTATGGAATATATTTCATCAAAAACGACCTACGAAGTAAGAAAAAAACACACACTCACGCCTTTATCTAGGTAAATGTAGTGTATTATATATGCCTTTATCCTCGAAGGGGCAGGCAGAGGTGCAACTGCTCACACCATCCAGTTTTCCTTAGTATTTCGTTCCATGGTGTGATATGGGGCGGTATATTATTAATTAAAGGGGTGAGCCTATTGCCAAATGCCATATCGAGCACAAAGCTTAGGCGCAAACAAACTCCGGGCTTATACTGAGCAGAAATACCCAATATCGCTTAGCCCTACCCGGGATTCGAACCATATACCTTTGAGCGGGGGTCGTACCGCTCACGCAACACAACTACTCCACCTAGGCAGTCCTAACAAACAAAATTAGCCCCCCGAGGCAATTCTTGTGCGCTGGGTCTTCACACCCAATGCACGCCCATGCGCGGGAGGATATTAGTCGCGGACCGAGGCACACAGTCAGTGTGTATACCTCTTGGTTGTAAATCACATTGAGGCCTAAAAGGGCCCG
This sequence comes from Sphinx pinastri, assembly GCA_947568825.1. Classification (NCBI taxonomy): domain Eukaryota; kingdom Metazoa; phylum Arthropoda; class Insecta; order Lepidoptera; family Sphingidae; genus Sphinx; species Sphinx pinastri. Next base: position 7,969,769 of record OX387620.1, read on the forward strand.
CGAACATTTCCTGGCACTCTCTTTCCGCCCATCCTGGGAACCTTCCTCCCTTCCCCCCACCTTCTCTTCCATATTCCTCCTCCACTCCCCTCCCAGGCCCCTGCAGTCGTCAAGCCGGGGGACTCCAGTATCCCATTCGCAGGTTTCCCCTGGTGTTGACTGCAGGATCGCCTACCCAAAAAAATATATATTGGGGGGGGGGGGGGGGGATATAGGGTGGGTGGGTGGAAGACAAGAACCCGAGCCACAAAAAATATTACATCATAGGACCCCTTGCATGTGAAAGCTATAGCTACGCCCGTGCCACGTTGCGATACACATTGCATTTATAATCTAAGTTAAACAAAAGAGTTTTATCGCATGCTAAGACATAATATTTTTTGTCTAAGTATTATACTAAGGGAAGAGACTGATCTAAGTCCACGTAGACGTGTTGCACAATCATGTAGTAATATTTATGCAATTTTTTTTGAAAATGGGTAGATATTACATAGTATTGAAATGTTAAGCCCTCATGAAGGCCTTAAAAAGGCCGCACGTGAAAGGAGTACAGTTTTAAACTTACTGGTATAATATGACCTCATATAGTGCTTGTCCATTGCGAAAGCGAATGCTCGTCGACAGTCAATCACGCAACTGCAGAAAGCGTTCCGAAATAGGTACTTAAGTACTTACCTATGTCATGTATATATATATACACAACTGGTCAGTTTCCATTTTTTTAATTTCAGCCATGAAAATAACAATGGCATAACAATTACTAACAATACCGTAAATGACCCATGGCAAATTAATCGAATAGGACCCCTGACCCTTCCTTATATGAAAATCTGTGCCTAAGTAGTAGGTAGGTGTATATAGATCTTTTTTCAGACTACTTTTTTTTAAAACCCAACAGTGGCGGCCTTGGACAACGCGAGGCTCCGGGCGGCAGTTCGCGGCAAAAAAAGTCCCCGTTTACGATTTTCATAGGTAAGATGATAACGACGCGAGGGTAAACTTAGTAAGATAAAAAAAATAAAAAGTTTTTCAGTTGGAACTTGGAGGTGCGAAGTTGATATTTTAAGACAGGACCCCGCTAAGTCTTACCGCAGTAGTTCACCATCTCCTTGGAGGGTTGAAAGCAGACGTCAGTTTATCTGCATATTTTTCTCAGCAAATCCTTTAATTTGATACTCATATTACCTATAGGAGTGCGTAAAAATATAACTAGTCCGCCATATTGGATTTAGAATGACGTCACTTAGCTAACCATGCATTATCATCCAAACTAGAAGTGATGCTAAATTTCACCTCAATCGGTTACGATATGTAAATGCTTTAAAAATAATAAGTTACGTACCCTGTCATGTAAGCTATGAATAAAAACCCCGAAAGAAAAAAAAAATAAAAAATGTAGTTGCAAGAGTTGCGCCGAACATACATAGTTATACAGCGTGTAAAAGACAGCCTACCGAAAATTTTAAAGTAAAATAGCATTATATGCCTATATTAAAATAAAGATGTCCGTGGGTACCGGACATGTGTGTATAACAATTTCGTAATTCTTGGGCCAGAAATGTATGTGATCCATTGCGTAGTTACCGAAAGCCCGAAAGCTACCTGACACTCTACAGTAGCTGGCGCGGGGCACTGCGCGTATACGTTCATAGGTTAAAGCACCGCGGCGTGATACGAGGATTAACACAACACAACTCGACAAAATAATATCGACGACACTGTCCACACTACGATTAAAATAGCACAATTTCGCTGCTGGTAACACTTTATGCATATTCGTATGCGACAATCTACATTCATAACGGATACGTATCACACGAGCAGCCGTGCGTGTTCCCAACCGTGGGGTTGCGCGAATTACAGCCAGAATGTGGTTTTCCGTACAACTTCACATGGGTCTTCCAAACCCTTCTTGTCTGGGTACTACCGGCTGGTTATTCAAAGTACGTTGATACGCCCGAGTTATTACACGCTTATCAATTGGGTGCCGATTATAAGGATACTTTTCTTCATAAAATCGAAGAGTTTGTTGCTGTTTTTCTCGAGCTTCACCGTAACACATTATCATTTATCCATATTCACGTGCACTGAAACTGTTAAGGTATTTCACTATTCCGCTCGCGAGACATTAAAAAAACACTTGTTCTTCCTGGAAATCCTGAGAATAGAACAAACCCAAAAACCACAAATCCTCATTAATAAGAACGTCACGGAAAAATACGATCCGCACAAGACGAAAGGTGCGTCGGAACTAACAAACAAAGCGCCGCGCCACCCGCCAGGGGCCAAAAGTAGGTACTTGCGAGTCGCACGCGTCGCTCAAAGAAATTACCTAGACCTATAACATTTGGATCGGTCATTTTCATTAAATTTATTTGCGTCTTGAAGTACCTAATAACGAATAATTTGCTGGAGCCATATTTGGGCATTTACTAAATAAGATTTCTTCGTCACAAATGAAAAGATTTTATTGCTTAGTGCACCCAAGTTTTGTAATGATGTGGTAAGTATGGTAGTTGATCACATTTACGAGTTTTGGAAAATTGTGATATTCCTTCACAGTTAATACTAGCTAGCAAAGCTATTTATTTAAACTCCTACAACTGATATTGTAAATACTTTTTAATGTTAAATAAAAAAATAATTAAAAGAAGGCTTACTTTAGTACTAATAAAAATCATTATTTCATTATTCTTTCGTAATAAACACAACTTCGCGTTTGACGAGTTGAATTAAATAAGTCCAATCCACATTTTCTATAATCCGAAATTCGCAACGCTCGTCGCGCGCGTCGGCACGCCTTTGGGCCGGCGCGCGGCCGCCCGGCGCGGCGCAGCGAGGCCATTGCACGCGGCGCGCGTGGCACTGTGTACCTACTTCAAAACAGCTGATTGGGGCGCGTGCGTACATTTTAACTTTTCTACATACATTTCTGTTATTATGAAAATAATTTACTTCTTGTTATTTTAATGAAAGTGGGGTTGTGTTAGTGAATAGTATAGATTTTATTGCGTTATCATTGAAAAAAAATATCAAAAATTCATGACAAGACCGACGAAAAATTCAAACGCAGGGGGTTTCAGAATCATGTACTGAACACCTGGTATCAGTTTTCGGTAGGCTGTCTTTTACACCCTTTATAGTACATACAAACATTGCAAGTTTAATAAACACACACACACACTCACGCCTTTTATCCCCGAAGGGGTAGGCAGAGGCGCAACTAAAAGCACCCACTTTTCGCCGTGCGTATTCCGTTCCATGATGTGATATGGGGCGAGCCTATCGCCCTATCGGACACAGACCCCGGCTTGATACTGAATAGAAACATCCAATATCACTTTGCACGATCCGGGGATCGAACCCGAGACCTCTGCATTGCAGTCGTACCGTAATACAACTACGCCACCGAGAAGTGCAAGTTTAATAAAAGCTTGTAAAATAAATTTTACCTAGTAGAAAATCTTGCGAGGACAGGTGCAATGTCCAAAACGTCGGCCAACTAGGTTTCATAACAGCACAAATAATAGTATTAAAGGTATATAATTACTATTTTTTTATTTTATAACACAAACACACTGTTTCACGCCTTTTATTATCGAAGGGTAGACAGAGGCGCAACTAGTGCACCCACTTTTCGCTGTGCGTATTCCGTCCCATGATGTGATAGGGGCGTTAGTAATTTAATATAATAAAAGTAAAATTAATGTTTGGTTGTTTTAATTTCTTTACTTTATAGTCAGTTTTCAAACTACAGGATTGTAAAAACTCAAGAGTTTGAAGTGCAATCTTTGATCATAGGAATAAGGAATCACAAATATATGTAGATCTAAGTATGTAGGTATCACGGATCAGCCATGGGAACATAGGTTTAATACATTAAAACTCCAACAAAAACTGTTAATTGCACCAATTTTATTTCTAAAAGATGCTTATTCTTTTATAACACAGTCAGCTAATACATGTTTCATAAAATACGATAAATTAAGATTGCTTCTTGGGAACAGCATGGCTGTAGACAGTGTGCACCACACCAGCAAGCCCAAGCACACAGAGAGCCATTGTCAACCGGTACAGGATAGCATCAAATGGGCCACCCTTCAGGAACACTGGCAAATCATTGTCTTTCTGGAATGAAATAATAAAAATGACACTACTTATGGAATTAGGATAAAATCATAAATAAAGTTCACTCTCATAAATAACATTTATGAAATTTCTAAGGAATTAAGCCAGGGATTTTATCTAACTAATGACCAAGCTGCATAAGTTCAAGCTTCATTTCGGTTCTGAAGCTTGATCCGTCTTTAGAGCACGAATTGCTGGTGTATGCACTCTCATTTTTATATAAGTACAAATTATTGTAAAATATTTTTTCATTAATTCAGTAAATAGGCAAAATATCTTTCCATGCACTTTTAATCAAATATAATGAAATCATAATGTGTACATGCAGTTTTTGCAGCAGATTGCCAGCTAAGCTTAGCAAATACATGAACAAATATACGAAAACAGGTTCAATTTAAATTAGGCACCGACTCCAAATATATGTATATAAAGTTAAATATTTTTTTTGGTTGTAGTGTTTTGTAGAATTATTATTGAAATTTATAAAAAAAAGAGATGTGCCCACCTAAACCTGATACTGGGTACGCCCATGTCTATACCATTATATTTATATCACTAACATTCCTATTGATAAAAAAAAACTATATTGTGTTGTTCAACCTTATACCTAATTGAATTAGGTAGTAGGATTTTTTTTCAGCATATCAAGCTATTTCAGAAGAACATCATAACCAACATTTCACTTTTTTTACTAGTGGTTTTTATCTTTATTAATTGTAAAATATATTTATCTCCAATAAAAAATACAAAATGGTGGTAACAATGTTCAAACTACTGATATTATGATCCCAATAGAATTTCGATCAGCTATATTCAATTGGTGGCCTAACTGGCTTTCGCTTGCAGCTTGCTGACATTTTCTTCAAAAAATCCACGAAATCTGAAGAAACTTTTCCCACAATCACTTGAGCTGTATGCTCACTATATTATAAGAATAAAATTATTCTGTTGTGAATAAAAATGATAGGAAAGACACTTATGTAGATCAATAAATTTACATTGTGATCTGAGGTACCATAACTAAAACACCCTGTGGCATGCATAAAAAATGGTTGAGTATGTCTGATATTGATGATATCTTTACTGAATATAAATAAAGATTGGATTAACTCTTCAGGTGGAGACATGGAGGGATATTATTACAATCACACTTCTTACTACTTCAATAAAGATAAAACAAATATATATAAATCTCTACCACTTGCCACTAGCATGCAAATGTAGAAATATCTTTGATATTTTTTTATACTTAACCTAAGTATGAAAGCAGTAGGCAATATTTTAAAAATTATTAAACATTTGGTTTATTAATTTACCACATATCCACTGTCTTAGGCTTTTTGAACTCTAGTCTACCCAAATTACATTCATGATATGTAGCCTTTACCTTTGCAGCTCAGTGTTTGAAGTAATGGATGTGTCTTGTTACAAAATTATTTGGATAAACTGGGTGGCGTTCAGAATTTTCAGTATAAAAGCTATGTCAAGTGTAAGGTTATAGTACCTGGAAGATTTCTTGCTTCTTGCGAATGTTCTCATCAAGAGGGGGGTAGGGAATGTTGGTTCCTGGGATCAGCCTCCTCTTGCCGGTGGCACAGGCTTCCTGAGTCACAGTTGAGAAGTGGGTGGTGTTGTACTGAATGCTTGGCGGCTCCAAACGTTGCAGCGCTACTGGTGCCTAATCAAGGAAAAGGTATTTCAATTTTTCTTTATTGGTGAGTAACGATTACAACTTACCACATTATGGGCAGATTCTTACAATTGGGAACAGCGGGGTTTGGAGGTGGGTTGAAGCCACCAGTCTTCCAGTAACGCGGCCTAATTGGTAGTACATTTTGCTGTTTTCTTCGGAAATATGAAGCTGAATGTCGAGTGCTCACAAAGTTCGATCGGATGGTTACGAAACAAGTACTTATCAGGATCGGTTCGTTCTGAAACATAATAATTTGATTATAGATTTAAGAGTAAAAACCCCTTTTTTTAACATACTATAAATTTACCTTAGGCCGATGATGTTATTTAATAATTTATTCCATTTACAAACATATGATACATGATCCTGGTAAAATAAACATTAATTGTTTTTATACGTATTTTTAGTTCAGAAATAATAAAATAATTTTATACAGATTGTTTCACTCCTTTTAATTTATTAAGATTTTGCAACAGACTTAAAATGAAATATAAGTAGCCCATAGTAGGATGTGTAATTTTGAGTTCTTTTCTTATTTTGCTTTAGTTTTAGCAAAGCAAACCTACTTTGTTTCTGAACGCAAAACATAATAGTCGCCATCTTTGATGTCGAATAAGTGACAGTTCTTTCTGCGAACACGTTTCTGGGAAAGGTGAGCAACGCTTTACGATATTTACAGAAAATTAGTTCATATTGTAAATTTAGCAATAAACCAATATTTATCAACTCGCTAGTGAGGGATTTGTAAATGGTTTTGTTTGTAAAGTGGAGTAGTTCGAAATTTGAAATCCTCGTGGCTTGACAGGTTTCAATGAGCGTGCGGCATTTGTTTCTCAGTTTCACAATATTCAGTTACAAAAAGACAAAAAATAAACCAAATTTTCCATTTTCCTTTCAGAACAATAATGCAGATATTCGTCAAAACCCTAACGGGGAAGACCATCACCCTTGAGGTGGAGGCTTCCGACACCATCGAAAATGTGAAGGCTAAGATCCAGGACAAAGAAGGTATTCCACCTGACCAGCAGCGACTTATCTTCGCCGGCAAGCAGTTGGAAGATGGCCGTACTCTGTCTGATTACAATATCCAGAAGGAATCCACTCTCCACTTGGTACTTAGGCTTAGAGGAGGTAATTGATTATTATTTTTTGGTGTTCAAAGTAATTGTATGGAGTTTCACCAAGACAACAGTTGCCTAATGTCCGGCTTGTGTTTTAGGTACCATTGAGCCCTCTCTTCGTAACTTGGCAATGAAGTACAACTGCGAGAAAATGATCTGCCGCAAGTGCTATGCTCGCCTGCATCCCAGAGCTACTAACTGCCGTAAGACTAAGTGTGGACACACTAACAATCTCCGCCCCAAGAAGAAGATCAAGGATTATTAGACTATTCGTTTTTTCCATTCACTGCAATGTTTGCAATGGCTAAAGCCAAACAACTAAAATAAAACTTGAACATTAAAAATGGTCTTATTTCTTATTTTTTTTCTATTATTTTAAAGATTGTGGTTCATGCTGTGATTGCTTATAACCAGAGTTGCAATTACAATAGATATATATATATATATAAATATGTGTAGATTTTAAAAGAATTATTGTAAACTCCGTTAGCAATCCTTAACCAATAAATAAATAAATAAATTCTAAATTACATTACATAAAGGATGGTAATGGATATTATGGAGTTACATTGTTACTAAAAAGGTTTTGCCACCGGGCAGTTTAAGAAAATGATTTAAGAATATTTTGGCTTGATTTGCAGATAGTGATGGCATAATTATTATCATCATGACTGCCTCGGTGGCATAGTTGTATTGTGTACGTGTTACGAGTACGATTTGCGCACTGAGGTCCTGGGTTCGAATCCCAGGTCGGGCCAAAAACATTGTGACTGAGTTTTTCCATCTTAAAAATTACTCAGTTGCAGCTCGGAGTCAGGTAGTTGGCGGTGTGACACTCCCGTGCCTCGGAAAGCACGTAAAGCCGTTGGTCCTGCGCCTGATCTCTCTCCGGTCATGTCGGATTGCTGTCTCACTGGACTATGAGAGTGAAGGAATAGCGAGTGCACCTGTGTATTACGCACACACTTGTGCACTACAATATCTCCTGCATACCTGGCTGATCTCCGTTGAGGTTGGCCGCCGTGGCCGAAATTGGCTAGGAAGGGTTTTCTTTTTTTTATTATTTTAATTTATTCTGAAGGCACTCAAATTGGGAATAGTCTAGGCTACATCTTTGAACAGACAACCAGGCGTGTAACTGCAAAGCACAGCAGTATTGGTGCCTCTGCTGAACCCTTCAAATTAAAATATTTGTTTTCAACTGCAGAATAAAATAATGTCTGTGCTCATAGAATAATAACGCTTGTGCTCATATTACTTGAGAGTTATTGTATATTGTACAATCGAAACAAATAAATAAAAAAATATGTAAGACTCATTTTGGAAAACACCATATAGTAAGTAATATATGAGAACACTATCTACCTATATAATAAAGTGATTGTAAAAATCTATAATCTGGTGGTTGGCAATGATACCTGTTTATTCTGACATGATTGGTGGTAGGCTTTGATTGTGGTAGGTATTGAAATGGTACTGGCCTCTATTACACAGAGCTAGGGGCCAGGGGTGAGGGCCTGAGGTCATATTAAATCGCAGTATTGGGAGCGTCACAAGCTCGAGTTGGGTACATTGAGTAACATCCGACATGTAAGTAAATAATCTATACTAATATATAAAGCTGAAGAGTTTGTTTGTTTGTTTGAACGCGCTAATCTCAGGAACTACTGGATCGATTTTGAAAATTCTTTCACTAATAGGAAGCTACATTACTCCTGAGTGCTACAAGCTACTTTTTATGCCAGAAAAACTTTTCCACGCGGGCGGAGCCGCGCGCGATGCTAGTGTTTATATATACCCCAGCTGGTACTGATGTCGCTGCTTTGCATGAATAACCACACAATTCCAAGAAAGCAAATTTTACAGGAGAGCCATATGAACATTTTTTTTATATGTACTTATTATTGAAGATATATAATCAAAGAATGTATTAACCAAAAGGCCATTCATCAATGTTTTGCTGAAATCCTGATTTTTATGTGCTCGGCTTTTAATCGATTTGTCGATTTTTCTCCAAAAATCAACCGATGACATAAAGACATTTTGTCATACCACTGCGCCATTTTTGCCGATATGACTGTGAGTTTTATTTACCATAAAATATGGACTATTATGGATTGATTGGTGTTATAAAACGCAAATTCAAAAATTTTGGATTGTGCGGTTATTCATGCAAAGCAGCGATGTGGTGAAAATAAATCGCTGATAAAGTGTTCCGCCCAGTGAGTAAGGCTAAGGACCCTTGGGTAGATATTTCAAGTTAACGACGTTCGGTTGGTTTTTTATCTTCTTCACCATAGTTATTATTCTAAGTTCTTCACGATATTTTCATAGGGTCGCTAGTGAAAATCGACTTGCCATGCTTTACAATTGATCCTTATGGGTGGTTTATTAATAACAAGTCACAATGGTCATGAACTCATGACACCATATGTTGGTTGGTTTTTAGAGTAACCATTGATAAAATTTACAGATGCAGTAGGTATTAATAGATTTAGCACAAAGCTACTGACCCATTATAAAGCGGCTACTGGATTCAACCATAGGATTGGGTATTAATAGCTCGATGTATAGGTATTTTTAATAAAAACATTAAAAAAAACTTTAACAAGTTTAATATTTTAAACATAAAGCCTCATTTCATATTAATGAGTACCTACAATCTCTGAACAATCAATGTTGAATCAATGACAATATTAATTCTTATAAACTAATGGACGGAAGTATTTATAGAACATGCACCGCTTCCTAGTCTGCAGAGTGCAGTTTACCTTCATCTTCAAACCATACCGAAGTGGACGACTTTTATTTTCAACGGTTTCTGTATATTATCGTCTGAAATAGAAATAAAGGCATACTTTAACAATTCTAATTAATAATATTATAAATAACATCAAACATGCATTATGTTTAATTTTATCATGCATGATGCAAAATCACAGTAAGGATGCAATTTTTTACATGAGCCATAAATACATTATTTCTAGCGACCCGTCCCAGCTTCGTCTCGGTAGTAGAACATCATATCCTTTCATTTAATTCTGCCGTATCTGTTTTAGCGTGTTACATTTTCCGAGATAAAAGTCCCGCTATATACCTATTTTCCTGGGATAAAAAGTAGCCCATGTCCTTCATAAGGCCTCAAACTATCTCCATAACAAATTACTCGCTGCTCAATCCTAGTGAAACTATTTCCGGGATATAAGTCCCGGTTTATATTTTTCCGGGAATAAAGTAGCCTATGTCCTTCCCCGACTCTCAAACTATCTCTATATTTCGGTGCCACTCGCAAATAATAATTGTCCGGAATAAAAGTCGCGGTATATTTTCCCGAGGGTAAAAAGTAGCCAAAGTCCTTCCTAGGGCCTCAAATGATCTCCATAACAATTTTCGCGCGGTTTCAACCGAGAATTTTTTTCCGGGATAAAAGTCCCGGTTTACATTTTTCCGGACAAAACTAGCCTATGTCCTTCCCTGGGCCTCAAACTATCTCCATACCAAATTTAATCAAAATCCGTACGGTAGTTTTTGAGTTTATCACATTCAGACAGACAGACGCAGCTGGGGGAATGGGTTTTATAATATCTAAGCATATTATAAACTGGTATAAATTTACAATCCTGCTGTTGGTGCCTCATAGAATAAATAACATAAAAAGTAGTGTTAAACAATAATTATTAGGTACATTCAATATGCAATACCTAGTCCCAGCACCAATGTCCAATGCATGTATGTATTTCGAGTATTTTACAGAATATATCATGTAGATTGCATGCAGGGCCGGATTAGCCTTAAGGCAAATTAGGCAACTGCCTGCCTGATTTACTAATCGCCGTTTTCAATAAACGTTCCTCATCGCTTTTTATGATCAATCACGAAAATTGGCCAATCAGAACAAAGTTTTTATGACATGCTTACAACTGGCTAACAACGATATTCACAAACAATATCTACTATATTGACGAACAGTGCGCCTGAACGCATAATGTCGGCAATTTCATAGTTTTCATTGGCTTTGTTCAGATTTGTTTATTGGAGCGTGAACTGAAGTAAATTTGTATCTCAATATTAGCCAATCACAGCGCTCCTAAGCTTACGCTTTGCAAGGGTCGTCATGCCGTAAGCAATGAGAAACAGACTTATTATCATAGCAATGCTCTGAATTTGGCTATAGTAGGGACAAACTAATATGGCCGGTATGACATGACACGGTTTTGATTTTTTTGGGTAGACGCTCTCACAGAGTTATCGCGTCGGGAAAAAAAATTTAATTGTCATACCGGCCAGCTTAATTTGTCCGAACTATAAGTAACGTTTGTGAATACGGCACTCATTTCAATTGGTTTATTCTTAGAATCGGATCAAACATTAAGATTGCGATCGTTTATTGAAAACTCCGGGCTTACCCTATATAAAGAAATGAACTCCGTAATAAGGTATCTTACTATATTTGATGTTGTAAATTATAATGTGCAACTGTTAATGTTATGAATATTTTATGAGGGGATAAGAAGGCCGAGTAGGAATATATAGCTTTCTCTTTTGCACTTACACGCCGTAATAGCAGTGACATCACTCATTAATCAGTGTATTTTTTTTCTGTCATTTACTAATCATCCATCTATCAGATTTAACAGACTTGTAGCTTATTTATATGTTATTATGGTAAGATTTATTATAATTAATTTCGTTATGTTGGACTGACTTAAACATTTTCATATAGCAACGAAAATCAGTCAAATACCTTATTAATAGGACAATGTAACGACAAAGCGAGTGCAAAATGGTAACAAACATGAGTGTCGGCATGCGTGCGTGCGTCCTTCTGCCAGTCACACTTCAACGTAGTCGAGAGTACCGGGCGGGGGAGGTGGGGCAGGCGCGGGTGGAGGGGGAGGCGCGGCAAGCGGCGTCGGCGCGTGCGCAGGACCGAACGCGAACTTGTGCGGTAACACGCGCAGCGGACCTTCTGGGGAATCACGCTTCCTTTCCGGGGAGCCGGGGTCCTGCAGATAGTATGGTTATTGAGGTGAAGTCTGTTGGAATTTGTGAGAAAAGGTTCGGCCCTTTACCTACGTCAATTCGGTACATGTCAATTTTTTTAAATTCCTTTTATCAAACAATTTTGATAGTCAAAACATAGAGTAGAAAGAATTATCTAAATGCGCTCAAGAATAATTAAGTTACACACATTTGAAATCAGTTGGAAGTTTGAAATGTCAAAAAAGGGAAAAGAAATGCCCGTAGACGCCTGTCTAAGGCGTGACGTCACCGGTAGTAAATAGCCGTAATGATGCGAGCATATCCTTACCATGCCCACTTTTGTTCATCGAAATATTTTAAACAGGAATTTCTACTTCATTTTCCAACTAATTTTGATGCTGTTTTCGCTGTTATTAACGGTTACGTACAATTTAATGTACAAAAACAAACAGTCATCTACTCTATTATAACTGCTGTATTTATTATTTTCTATCAATAGAAATGATAAGTGATGTTGCAGTTTTATTAATAAGATATAAATTCAAATTACTCACCGACATAACGGCAACCGTGACGGTATCTGAAAATTTTACTTTATTCTTTTCAGAGCGATTTCCGTGCCTTTCCATACTATAGTTTATACTAGTATTCGGATGATAATTATTATATTGGTAACGATAAAGCGTGTTGGGTAACTCTTCTCTCAGTTCAGTTTCGAATAAATGCTTATATGGTACGCCGTCTTGCGTTCGCGGTAGTATATCTATTATTGAGTGTGACGTCATAGCAGAACCTTCGTTGATCGCCGAAAGCGTTGACTTTGAGGCAGTTTTATAATTAAGAAGACCGTCTACACTATGCCATTTTGAATTATGAGTCAGTATTGGCTTTAATCGGTCATTATAATTACTCTTTAGGTGGGTATCGTCTCTGATATCTTTCTTCCATATAGTTGTGTCCCTTTCTAAATACTGGTGTAAGTTGGGCCTTATGCTGGAGGTAGAGATGTCTGGTTGCGACAGCGTGACTGGTAGTAGTGTGGGATGGCTCGCGAGGGATACTCTGGGTAGAGGCGGCGGCTTCGCATTCATCGCTTCAGGCGACACGCTGGTTTCCTCTTCCGACTCGGAGTACGAATGCGAATCGCATTCGGAACAACTTTCCGAACAGGCTGAGTCTGGCAAAATTGTTATGTAATTAACAAGTGTATACAGGGCTATTTTGACATTGCATTAATAAATGAAACCACATACTCGTCTTTGCCTCTGCTAACATTATGCCAAAAATCATCCATGAAAAACAAATATTTTCACAAAAAATAACAATTGTACTTTCCTGATTTTATTATCATTTTGTAGTTAAGTGCGAATATGGCGTGTGCGTAAGTGTTTTTCTAACTGAAAGTGTAAGGTTGCTGCTGCGGCGAATCCTCTTAGACTAGTTGTAATGACTAATGGCATTAGGGCGTGAAAACTTAAAGTTACTTTTTATTGATATTTATTTTGTTAGAAACTTACACGTTTTTTTATTATACATGTTTGGTTAAAATAACTTGATGGAAAGTGTTATTTTCAAGGAGTTAAGTATGTGGTTTCATTTAGTAACGCAATGTCAAAATGACCCTGTATAAAAGAGTGATTATTAAAGTAGGTATTCGTATTTAACACACGACATAAATTCTATGATATTTTAGGGTATGTAAGTACATTGTACTCACCTATGTGAGTAATAAACACTACAGAATGTGTGTGTCAGTAAACGTCTATACTCTATACAGTGCACGATAGCCTAGTTGGGAATACAACGGTCTGCCGAGACGAATACCCGCTAATTCAAATCCCAAGGCAAATATCTCTGAGTTTTCAAAGTTACGCATGTATTGTTTATCAATTATATATCATTAACTTTAACCATAAAGGAAAACATACTAAGGAAACCTACACAAATGAGAATTCTACACAAGAAATTCGAGGGTATGTGAAGTCTGCCAACCCGCACTAGGCCAGCGTGGTAGACAGTGGCGTAACTATATCATCTGAGGCCTGTGGCAAATTCATTGGATGGGGCCCCAGTAAAAATTGTCACGTACACGAGCGTACTTTTAGCTATGCACCGTATACCCCAGTCATCAAAATTTCATGTTATATCTGAGCTCACGGTATTTCATCCGGGGGCCCGTGGCATTTTGCCACCTCTTCCACTCTATAGTTACGCCACTGGTGGTGGACTAAGGCCTGACCCCTCTCAGTAGTAGAGGAGGTCCGTGCTCACCGGCGGCGCGTGGTGCGTGGTGCGTGTGGTGCGTGTGGTGCGTGTGGTGCGCGAGCGCGGCGGCCTCGTGCGCGAGCGCGTGCATCCCGCGGCGGTGCGCAGCCCAGCGCGCGTCACGGAACAGGTCCCACGCGCACAGCTCCACGCCCAGCGACAACGACTTCTCCAACCGACCGCGTCTGGTAATAAATGTACAAATATTTTAAACAAAAAAAATAAATACTTTACGTACGCGAACATAGTTGCACTTATAATAATAATTATTAAAGTAAAACTTCTTTATCGACTTATGGGAGAAATTTATGTTTAAAAAAATCGTCACACAAAAATCATCACTTTTTCTGTCACTTTAGACCATCACGGCACTGTCTTCTAGGGTCATTATTTCAAAGATAATCTTGACATCGCGATGTAGTAATTAGGTCAAACTGTACAGAGGAATCTATTGTCGACAAGCGTAAACAGTTTAAATATTATGGCCTGCTACACTTATTGAAATTAATTTAAATAAATAGTGAAAGTGGGAGATTATTTTTGAAATTATACTTCATTTGGCGCATTAGGGAAAAATTATGAGAGTAAATTTTTACGATGCGCGCGCACACCGTTAGCAAAAACCGACACCCTGAAGTTTTTTTTGTTTTTTAGGTCGGCGATCCTTCAGTCAACACCGGGGGAAACCTGCGAATGGGATACTGGAGTATCCCGGCTTGACGACTGCAGGGGCCTGGGATGGGAGTGGAGGAGGAATATGGAAGGGAAGGTGGGGGGAAGGGAGGAAGGTTCTCAGGATGGGCGGATAGGGAGGGTGCCAGGAAATGTTCAGGATTTACAACC
Organism: Sphinx pinastri; assembly: GCA_947568825.1. NCBI lineage: Eukaryota > Metazoa > Arthropoda > Insecta > Lepidoptera > Sphingidae > Sphinx > Sphinx pinastri. The sequence continues at coordinate 7,984,802 of OX387620.1, forward strand.
AAGAAGTATACACACCGACTGTGTGCCTCGGCCCGCGACTAATGTCCCCCCGCGCATGGGCGTGCATTGGGTGTGAAGACCCAGCGCACAAGAATTGCCTCGGGGGCGACACCCTGAAGTTAGCTATTGTCAACATTTTTGAATTTTGAACGTAGAATAAGGCGAAAGATAAAAAAAATAAAAAGATTTTTATCTCGTTACGCCAAAGAAGTATAACTTCTGACGCGTGTACATAAGTACACACACACTTTTTTTTTATTGTTTTGAAAAATCATCACGTGATTGTAATTTTGGTATTATTTTTATGTTAACCTCACCTTTGATTGTAAGTATTAGTAAATGTATATTAATATATTGAAATTAACCATCATTTAATCATATTTGTCAATTTAGCAGAAAATAATATTTAAATATAAATAAATAATAATAATAATTTGACCGTATTAAGGGAATACAAACATTATTATCAGAACAGTGAAAAAAATGAATTGATTAAAACGTTTCACTTCATGCCTGTGAACAGTCAGCAGCATAAGTATCTGAACAAAATCAAAATGTCGAATCGCCTATATATATATTTATATTTTATATATTTAATTCAGATTACATAATCCATATACATTTAAAAATCAAATTAACAAGATATCAACAACTTATTAGCTACTACATTAATTAATTGTTATGTCACATTTCCCAGAACTACTTTACTATATACGCGTTAAGTTAAACTGAAACATTTTTATTCTTCGTTTGAAGTAAAGTAAATCTGTTATTTTATTTTTGTGAAGAGAAAAAAAAGATTAGTAAGAACACAAAAGTATAGTATAGTTATATAAGTGACTTTTTGTAATAAAAAAAGTGTATGTGTGTATTAATGTACAGTCAGCAGCATAAATAAGTAGCTCAACAAATTCTAAATTTCAAATTGCCTACACACTTTTGTGTTCTTACTAATCTTTTTTTACTCTTCACAAAAATAAAATAAAAGAGATTTACTTTACTTCAAACGAAGAAAAAAATGATTCAGTTTAACTTAACGCGTATATAAGCGTTTTGAACTTTTGATTTTGTACAGATATTTATGCTGCTGACTGTACCTCGATGGCGTATTTGTGCGCAGTACGACACGGCTTAGAGGTTTTGGGTTCGAGTCCCAAGTCAGGCAAAATGATATTGGAGTTTTCTGCTCAGTATCAGCCTAGAGTTTGAAAGAACAAAGCCAGATTCTGGCTTGCAATCCTTTTTATTTTAAAATACCGCGGGCAAGCCAGCTAAATATATGAACGATTATGTTAAATCGTTCTATTTATTTTAATGTACTGATTAATGAAATATGAAATGAAATAATTTATTCGAACCCATAAAATGTTATACATTATTTAGATTCCGTCAATATTAACTCTACCACCAGTTCGGAAAGCAGTTCTCACTAGAGAAGAACGGGCAAGAAACTCTAGTGTTGCTCTTTTCAAAATCAGTTCAAGGTATAAAATACATTGCATTATGTAGAGAAAAAAATATATACAATTCAGTATTTGTTTACTTATGTTTAGAGCAGTTCATTTATATACTCGCAAAATAGATAATAAAAATTTAAATTCCAACACGAGTGCATAACTATCTCAGGAATCATGTAATAATTTGATCTGAAATCTTCAAGATGTCGTTATTAATCTAAGTTTAATATATACCCCCAATACTTAAATATATATAGTAAGCGAAAAGGGCAGACCAGTCCACACAAGCAGCACCCGTTCACGAGTATGACGCATTATGTTGTGGGAACTATATAATAAAGAAATTTCATTTCATTTTTCATTTCAAATAATATTTAAATTATGATTTACCGTTGACCGACTTCAGATGTATCGTGAAATATAAAACTAGTGTGGTCATTAAAATAAATTCAAACAAGCCAATAATGAATCGATACTCGATATCGATTTGTTTGCAAAAATGGTTATTAGTAGAATAAAACTAATTAAGAATATACATCCAGGTAATAATATTAATTCTTTATAAATAAAAATCATTAATGGTACTTCATGCATGCACTTTTTGTAATCATTGTGAGACTATCGATTATAGTATATAGTTAGGCTAGTACCTTTTTATCCTCGCCGGCGAGGACCGTGGCGTTTCCTTTCCTCGTAATGTAAAGGTACTCCTTCCCTTTCTTTTATATCAGCTCCACTTCTCCTTACCTAGCCCTATTCCCGTCCCCAATGTCCGTGTCCTCTGTACCTATCAGCCCGTGCTGGTTGTCAATTATTTAATGTAGGTACCATGGACCTATAAAAAAAGGCGGACGGAATTTCGCTACACAAAAAACTGAAGCACCCAAAGTATGCCAGCTTGCCTGTACGTACGAGTATCGCACACACATTCACACCAAAGTATGTCGATCGGCCGCCATTACGCAACAAACCCCAATTGAATGAAGTCGTTGTAAGAATAAAAATAAATAATTAAAATATGCCGTCTTATGTGGTTAAATGCTGTCAAAATCACAGTGGTTCCAAGAACAAATGTCACGGGATCACATTTCATAGGTAAATTAGTAATGTATCACTTATTTGATCAACATTCATTGATATTTAAAATAATTTATTTTTGTAACACAAAACCTCAGCCTACAATTCCAGTGTTGTCAACTATTTGACGGGTAAATGACCCCGAAGTATAGGAGACGTGATTTTTTTTGTTTCAAATACGATTTTGTTTTTTAAACTAAATAGGTATAGGTTGTTATTAGGTATATGTTATTTTTAGGTTTCCTGCAGGAAATGAAGTATGGAGGAGTGATTTAATTAATATAATAAGAGAGTATAGATCATAAAATGAATCTTATTAAATATATTGCAGAAAAACATTTAACAATTAGATTTCATCACATATCGAAAGAAGAGGGCATCTCAAAGACCTACACAAGTAAGAGGTAGTTATACATAAAGTTAACGCAAAATAGAGAATTAAAAAAAAAAGAAATGCAAATTAAAAAAAGTTTAATTATTTACGTTGTTTGATTTAGCCTTTTGACTGCCTCGATGGCGTAGTTGTATTACGGTATGACTGCGATGCTGAGGTCTTGGGTTCGATTTCCGGGTCGGCCAAAGTGATATTGGGTTTTAAATTCAGTACCAGCCCGGAGTATGGAATTCGTGTCCGATATGGCGATAGGCTCGCCCCCTATCATATCACGGGACGGAATACGCCCGGCGAAAACTGGGGGCACTAGTTGCGCCTCTGCCTACCCCTTCGGGAATAAAAGGCGTGAGTGAGTGTGTGCGTATGATTTAGCATTAGTTAGGAAACATAATTTTATTGTTTCGGTAAGACTCATTCATTTCTACACACCTACTAATCACATATGTTTGGCTATTATTTATCACGGTCATTTCAAATAAAACTAAATAATATATAAATTAATTAATTATAATTACATCTTGCAAACAATAAAATTATTGAAACGACTTTCAATAAAACTAACCTAAAATTGGAAAAATAGTGCAGTGTAAACTAGTGTTAAAAATTGAGGAAATTTTGTTTTTTATGGCAATCATTCATTTACGCACACATAGTTACGCCGCCGCCATTGGTGTGCTTCAGTTTTTGTTTAGCGAGAGTCCGTCCGCCTTTTTTTATACGTCCATGGTAGGTACTTTAAATTATTTAATTGGTATATGTACCTTTGTTATTGTCTATACCTTGTCATGACTTGTCATAAGTGCTTTTATTTTTTTATTTATTTTTTATAGTCGATTACTTCAGTTTTCGACATTTCGCCGAATGGCAGCACTGCATAATATCTGTTTCTGTTGTCGGCTGTGGTGCGCGGTAAATTGCCAGCATAGCGGATTACAGACCCGTGCTCAGCAGTAGGCGAATATGGGTTGATACAGTACAATTAAGCTACCATAATATTATGTAACTGGTGGTAGGACTCTTATATGTAAGAGTCCGTCTGGGTGGGTACCACCGCAATGTCTATTTCAACCGCCAAGCAGCAGTGTGCATGCACTGTTGTGTTTCGGTTTGAAGGACATTGTAGCCAGTGTAACTACAGGACATAATGAGACTTAACATCTTATGTCTCAGGATGACGAGCGCAGTGGAATGCCACACAGTACTTTGTAACTCAAGGTGCTGGATGGTGTTGCTACTGTTTATGGGTGGTCGTATCGCTTACCATCAGGCGAACGGCATGCTCGTCTCGTCATTCAATGCCATAAAAAAAAAAAAAAAAAAAAAAATGTGAGTACCTACTCAGGGTAAGAACAATGACATAACCTTACAAGTTTATATAATTTTTAAAATAACTATTTTTAAAAAAATAATACAAAGTTTTCGATACTATGTTTTGCAAATCGAAATACTTTTTAGTCTTGGCCGTGAATATTTTACATCAAGCCAGCCACTATGCGAATCTGGCATCCTTCTTTGTGCCCGATATGGCGATAGGCTCGCCCCCTTATTAAATCATAGAACAGAAAACATTGGCGAAAAGTGGGTGCCCTGGTTGCACCTTTGCCTAACTTGTTGGGGATGAAGACGTGATGTTTGTGTTTACAAAGTAAAAGACGATTCAAAGTACCTTATTCTGTTGCTTACCTGCTACCTTATAGGGAACGTGCACGTCGTAAGCACTGCCATCTAGTGGCGCAATCGATACTTGGCACTGGCACTTGACGACTCATTTTCAGCCCATCGATACTTGGCACTGACGTACAATATTCATTAAAAGGATGAAAAATAATATTTAATTTGTTGATAATGTATCGCTGTGTATCTCGGTGCTCCAAAATCATAAAAATAAACAAATCAAATGGAGTGAAATTATATAATGTTCCCAAGAATAGTACCTAAGTACTTACATTCCATGGTTATGTGAAAATCGACAAAAATAATGAAAGCTGTATAAAACATACATAATTATGAGTTCCAAAAGCATTTAGAAATGTTTCTTTACGTAATTTATAAAGATAAATATGTTTAGAAGGTAATATTCAATACAAAAAATCTGTAACTAAGGGAACATAGCTGGGTGTAAACAGAGATGTTCAAGATACTTCATAAAAGTATCTGAAATACAAGTTACAAGATACTTGTAAATAAAGGATTTGAGATACCAGATACAAGATACTTTTGAAAATGGTATCTAAATACTAGATACAAAATACGTATCTTCTAAATAATTTTTTCAAATAAGATACCTTTTGAAATTATTTTTTTATAGCCTTGAATGACGAGACGAGCGTGCCGTCCGCCTGATGGTAAGCGATACGACCACCCATAAACAGTAGCAACACCATCCAGCACCTTGAGTTACAAAGTACTGTGTGGCATTCCACTGCGCGCGTCATCCTGAGACATAAGATGTTAAGTCTCATTATGTCCAGTAGTTACACTGGCTACAATGTCCTTCAAACCGAAACACAACAGTGCATGCAAACTGCTGCTTGGCGGTAGAAATAGACATTGCGGTGGAGGTCTCTCATATGTAAGAGTCCGTCTAGGTGGTCTGTCATACAATGCCATAAAAAAAAACATATGTGGAACGTTTTAGATTTTAGAAGCTACTGTGTTTATTAAAAATATGAGTAAAAAGTATTAAAATTAGGTTCTGCCGATTTAATAAAGTTCATTAAGATTTATCGGAATCAGGAGACACACTGAAAAATCAAAATTATAAGACTCAATGCCCTCATGTTTTCAAAAGAAGACAGAAACCAGTTGAATACAATGTTGGGTTAACCAATTATAGCATGTGATTTTTACACAAACAAATCAAGAATGTTACGTGTTGATTATTGAAACCATACAAGTCATATATTGCTTCAATTTAATTGTATGCAACAGGCAAGAAACTTGCAACATGTATATGGGCCTTAAATGAGCCGTTTATGTAAAAAATGCATAGATAATTAGTAAAAGTATCTTAGCAAATTAAGTATTTATAAAATACTAAGAGCTAGCTAGAGAGCTATGGAGAGGGCTATGCTAGGTGTTTCTCTACGCGATCGAATCAGAAATGAGGAGATCCGCAGAAGAACGAAAGTCACTGACATAGCCCAGCGGATTAGCAAGCTGAAGTGGCAGTGGGCAGGGCACATAGTTCGAAGAACTGACGGCAGATGGGGCAAAAAGGTTCTCGAGTGGAGACCACGTACTGGCAAGCGCAGCGTCGGCCGTCCACCTGCAAGATGGGCAGACGACTTGATAAGGGTAGCAGGAGCACGCTGGATGCGGGCCGCTTTTGACAGGTCCGTCTGGAAATCTTTGGGGGAGGCCTATGTTCAGCAGTGGACGTCATGTGGCTGATGATGATGATGATGAAAATACTAAGATACTAAAAAATTGTATCTAAATACAAGATACAAAATAAAAATTAAAGAAGTATCTTAGATACAAGATACTAAATACGTATTTTGTATCTTGTATCTGTATTTCAGATACTTGTATCTAGATAAATCACATCTCTGGGTGTAAATAATATTCGGCCGGAACACATATTTTATCATTTTTGTCATATTAAAAGAATATATCAACAAATTATTGTGCTAGTTCTAGTTTCTTTTTTATCCACCTGTGGCTCTTGTGTCGATTTTGTGCTGCCCCCTATATGCACGCTCCCTATTCTTTTAGTTTAACTGGAAATATAACTAATAAAAATTTCTTCACAAATGGTATGCCATTTGTTTTTGGTCGCTAGAGCGGTGTTACGACATACTGTTTTTTTTTTTAGCCATTATGGCCTAATTGGGGCTTAAAAGAGGATTATCAAATTATCTCACACCATGTCTTCCTTACTAATTTTGATTTCTTCCATAACCATTAAGTTACAACAAACTAATATTCTAAGAATCGTTTGTTATCAAAGGCAGTTAAATCTGCCTTGATGCATAAAATAAGTGTCTTACCTTAGTAGGTGGTGGAAGAACTTGCGCGCGAGGTCGTGTAGCGGCGCGTGGTACCTCTCTGCGGGCGCTGCTGAGGCAGTGGAGGAAGTAGGGGTGGGGGCGAGGGGCGCGAGGGGGGCGAGGGGCGCCAGGTACGCGCCCAGCGCCGCCGCCACGTTTGCCTCACACGCCACCGCCTCTGCGATACAAATATTATAGTCCACGCGCGAGCTCTGAGAAATCGTATTTAATGTTGACGTAATAATTTGCAATGCAATGCAATCAGCCCTGTATTATATACTGCCCGCTGCTGAGCACGGGCCTCCTCTACTACTGAGAGGGGCTAGACCTTAGTCCACCACGCTGGCCTAGTGCGGGTTGGCAGACTTCACATACCCTCCAAATTCTTATGGAGAATTCTCAGGTATGTAAGTTTCCTCAGGATGTTATCCTTCACCTTAAAGCGTACAATAATTGATAAACAATACACACGTAACTTCGTAAAGTCAGAGATGTGTGCCTTGGGTTTTGAACCTCCGGACATTGTCTCGGCAAACCGTTCCATTCCCAAATAGGCTGTTGTCTGTTAATAATTGAATTTTTACGATATTATGTTATTGATTTATTACTTATATTTCGTACTTTCGGCGCCTGACCTTACATCAATAACTACTACATGGATAATATTCTCTCACCGGCCCCGCTACGCAGCGCGGCGCACATGATCTTATTGACGGCCCATAGACACTCATTCCCCTCCGTGTCCCAGTCCATGGTCCGTAGAAGTGCTACTGCATTCGACATGCGTCTCGCCCTTATCCACGCCTGAAAAAAATTTCATGATTAGTAATTAGTGTCGAAATAAGCATCCATGCAAATACACATAGCTTCCAGGCAAAATAGACCTTTCAAATTTTTTACAACTAATAAGTTAACTGAGGGTCATTCAAGGTCAAAAAATCTCACAAAACCGAATTTTTGCGCAATATCACGATGTACAGTATGACAGTTCCATGATTAATTACCAATTACCATAATTAGTCTGGGATGAGTTATATGTAGCAAGGTGAGCGGTCCGCCAGAGAACAGCGCCAATATCAGCGGTCCGCATTTTGCGCCGCGTGTCGCGAGTATCTTCAAACGCCTTGTGTCCCTGAAATGAATTGTAATAAAAAAAAAAATAACACATCATCTCCAAATGATTTAACACAGTAAGCCATATTTAAAAGATGGTATTGTTTGAATTTTCTTCGTTGTTTACCGTAGATAGGATGTAAGGTCGAGAAATTTCGTGTGGTGGTTGAGCAGTGATAGGGCCCGGTCATAGCACTGCAGCCTGCCGCCCTCTTCCGCGGCTATTATCAACTCGTCTGCCCATCGCACATCTGTTGCTATCTGCAATAAAATAACAACAAGATGATAGATTGAAAACCACTTGCATTTTTTATATCGGAAAAGGAATTCAAATATCATAATTATAAATTATGTGCACTAGTTGCGCCTCTGCCTACCCTTTCGGGGATAAAAGGCGTGAGAATGCGTAATGCGTATAAATATATTGCAGATTAGAGATATCATTGAAATAGTGTTGTGACGTGCGGGTAAAAATAGAACAATCGGCTTATTTGAAATTGGTATAAGTCACAGACCAATATGAAAAATCTTCTTTACAATATTTTGATTTATTTATTTATTTCCATCTTTGTGTTATTTTTTAATATAACACTAGCTGACCCGGCAAACGTTGTTTTGCCATATAAGATCTTTTTAGATATTATTTTAGTAGAAAAAAATGAATAATTGATCAGTTACCGACCGGGGTTAAAAGTTATTAGCCCGTCAACGCCCGCGTATATATAGCTATAAGCTAATCTATACTTAATAGCTTTTGCCCGCGGCTCCGCCCGCGTGAATGAGTTTTCCCGGTATAAAAGTCCCGCTTAAAATGTAGCTTATATGACACGTTCGTAGATTTACCATAGCAGCGCCATCTATTGATTACTTACTCAACCCAGTCGAAAGGTATCGACATCTGTTAGAATCATTTGGAGTTAAGATAATTGTGACTGTCAAATAATAACAGACAAATAATTAGCAATAAATTAAAATTGCGACTATAATTTGAGATTTAAACTATCCTATCTCTCAAGTTGGATCGAACTGCACATGGTGTGCGAATTTTATTATAATCGGTTAAGTGGTTTAGGAGTCCATTGAGCACAAACATTGTGACACGAGATTTATATAAAAGGTGTAAAAGACAGCCTACCGAAAACTGATACCAGGTGTTCAGTACATGATTCTGATACCCCCTGCGTTTGAATTTTTCGTCGGTCTTTTCATGAATTTTTGTAATTTTTTTTCAATGATAACGCAATAATATCGATACTATTCACTAACACAACCCCACTTTCATTAAAATAACAAGAAGTACATTATTTTCATAATAACAGAAATGTATGTAGAAAAGATAAAATGTACGCACGCGCCCCCAGTCAGCTGTTTTGAAATAGGTATACAGCGCCACGCGCGCCGCGTGCAATGGCCTCGCTGCGCCGCGCCGGGCGGCCGGCCGCCGCGCCGGCCCAAAGGCGCGCCGACGCGCGCGGCGTCCTTTGACTACGAGCGACGAGCGTTGCGAATTTCGGATTATAGAAAATGTGGATTGGACTTATTTAATTCCACTCGTCAATTCATTAATTATGAACGCGAAGTTGTGTTTTTATGAAAGAATAATGAAATAATGATTTTTATTAGGACTAAAGTAAGCCCTCCTGTTCTTTTATTTTTTTTTATTTAACATTAGAAAAGTATTTACTGTGCTTATCAGTTGTAGGTGTTTAAAAAAAAAAGATTTTGTTAGCTAGTATTAACTGGCAAGGAATATCACAATTTTCCAAAACTCGTAAATGTGACCACACATACCACATCTTTACAAAACTTGGATGCACTAAGCAATTTTTTTTTCTTTGTGACGAAACAGGGAATCCTATTTAGTAAATGCCCAAACATGAATCCAGCAAATTATTCGTACTTCACGACGCAAATAAATTTAATGAAAATGACCGATCCAAATGTTATAGGTCTAAGCATGGACCTATAAAAAAAGGCGGACGGACTCTCGCTAAACAAAAAACTGAAGCACCCAAAGTATGTCGGCTTGCCTGTACGTACGAGTATCGCGCACACATTCACACCAAAGTATGTCGATCGGCCGCCATTACGCAACAAACCTCAATTGAATGAGGTCGTTGTAAGAATAAAAATAAATAATTAAAATATACCGTCTTGTGTGGTTAAATGCTGTCGAAATCACAGTAGTTCCAAGAACAAATGCCACGGGATCACATTTCATAGGTAAATTAGTAATGTATCACTAACTTGATCAACATTCATTGATATTTAAAATTATTTATTTTTGTAACACAAAACCTCAGCCTATAATCCCAGTGTTGTCAACTATTTGACGGGTAAATTACCTCGATGTATAGGAGTCGTGATTTTTTTTGTTTTAAATACGATTTCGTTTTTTAAACTAAATAGGTATAGGTTGTTATAAAGGTGTACTAAGATTAATAAATGGACAATTTAGAACGACGACCGTTTATTGCAAGTACCATTGACACACTACATATAAAATCACAATAATCGATTACCAATATGGAAACATTACATAGAGTAAATAAGGTAGAGGCGCGACATACATTTACATGCGCCATAGATTACATAATGCAATTATTGTTGGAGTTATGTGCCTACGGCACATTATTTCCCCCTTCGCAAAAACAATTGACAAAATATTAGTGTAAAAGTAAAAAATGTAAATAAAAATGGAATATAACTTTGCAATAAATTGATATAAGTATAAAAATGTTAGACAGTGTACATAAAAAGTAAAAAGAAATGAAAAGTAAATTATCACGTTTTAAAAATTCATATGTAAAAAAAATATGAACTATACTTGTATACCTAATGAATATTATATCTTATACATTCTATAGTGTACGATTTCACTTAAATAGTCTATTATAAAAGTCCAGTTCATTTTTATTGGCACATTTGAACAAACACTGTTAAACTACGCAAGCGATTACACAGACACTTTATAGAATATCTTCATACGATGATCTGTTGGGTGGCTTGGCCGTTAGGGCCCTGGTCACCCCTGCGATACATTACTTGGGGCAGCTCTTGCAACTCTCGTCGCATGTAGCGGCCATACTTTGCCTTACACTGCTTCCAGCTGACGTAACTGATTATTGCCAGCACGACGAGTAGCATGACCAGCATGTATACTTCCAGTCTTTCGTTCATTTCATATGAAGCTGATGCATTAGCCCCATTGCCAGCTCCATTTTGGGCGATGACAACTGTTTCCTCCGTTAAACTGCTTTGCGTTTTTCCATTTTATTATTTATTTAATTGGTAATAATGATGCAATAGATAAGTGTTTATATTGCGAAGCGCACCACAGGTTTGACGATGCGTCCTGATCTTGTAACTATGGGCTCATTGTTTGTTTTCGCCAATTCCTTATTCGGCGCATCGTCGGTGGGCTCTCCTGTTTCAAGCATAAACGCCGGCTTAAGGCGATCTATACTAATATATTTTTCCGTGCCTGCTTGTAATATTTTATAATATTTTTCTTTTCTGTCGATCACTTTAAATGGACCTGAATAAGGTGGTGACAGAGGTTTTTTTACTTTGTCATCCCGCACGAAAACATGGGTGCAACTTTTCATATCTGTATGAATGAAAATTTTGTTTTGTTTTATGTTTCGTTTTGGCACGGCGCTTAAGTTAGATAGCTTTTTCCGCAATTCCTGCACGAACCAATCATTATCAAAAATGTCTTGAATGTTTGGTTGAAAAAAATCGCTGGGTAATCTAATTACTTCTCCATAAACAAGCTCTGCCGCACTGATTTGTGTATCATCTCGCAAACATGCTCTTAGGCCTAATAACACAGATGGCAATTCTGAAACCCATTGCGTAGTATTCCCCCTGCATTTCAAAGCAGATTTTAGGGAACGATGCCATCTTTCGATTAACCCATTGGACTGAGGATGGTAGGCGCAGGTTCGAATCCTCGAAATACCCATTTTCTTTGTAAGATGTCCAAACAAACTGGATTCAAATTGACGACCTTGATCTGTCGTTATTCTAGATGGGCATCCGAATCTACATATCCAACCTGTATATATAATATCTGCTACTGTTTCGGATGTAATATCCTTAACAGGATATGCTTCTGGCCAGCCGGTATTTCTGTCCATCATGGTGACGACATATCGATATCCATCACAGTAGTTCAAAGGTCCAACTATGTCCATATGAATATGTTCGAATCTGTTGCTATGTATAAATTGTCCATGTGGAGATATCGTATGACGGTGAACTTTAGACTTCTGACAACTAAGGCACGCTTTTGTCCACTTAGTAACATCCTTATTCATCGACTTCCAGATGTATCTATCTCGAATCATATTTCGTGTTGTCCGTATGCTGGGATGACTAATTTCGTGTACCGCTTTGTAAGCCGATATACGAAATTCTTCAGGCAAATAAGGTCTGGCTATATTTCTCGACATCTCACAATATATTGGAATGTTACACTGCGGTAGGTATATTTGTTTGAATTGTAAAGTTTTTGATTGTATTAAATCCTTCAATTCAATGTCGTGTTTTTGTGCCTCTGCTATCTTCTTATAGTCAATAGTCGGCTGTATTTCTATGGATGAAATTCTGGACAGTGAGTCGGCTACTATATTATCTGCTCCGCTAATGTGCTGAATGGATGTACAGAATTGCATAATAAAGTCCAAGTGTCTAATACGTCTCGGGGTATCGTTCTTTCCAATAGAGTTTTTCTTCATTGCATGTACTATAGGCTTGTGGTCTGTATATACAGTCAACGGTCTGCCTTCGATGAGGTATCTAAAGTGTTTGACTGCCATATACATAGCTAACAACTCCCGATCAAAAGTACTATACCGCTGCTGAGCGTCGCTGAGTCTAGTGGAAAAGAACCCTAAAGGCCTCCAGGAACTGCCTTCTCGCTGCTGTAGTACTGCGCCAGCGCATGTGTTGGAACTATCCGTCATCAGTGCAATAGGTGCGTTGGCTGACGGGAAGGACAAAGTAACTGCCCTTTGTAGGCATTGTTTACTTTGCTCGAAAGCTTCGATACTCTCATCCGTCCAACTAATAGGGCTTTTATCTTTTTTTTTCGCATTGATTAAATATGTGTTTAGGATTGCGAAAATTTTTGCTGCATGCGGAAGATGTCTTCTGTAAAAATTGGCCATACCGAGAAAGCGTCTTAACTCGTCGACTGTTTTTGGCCTTGGAAATTCCGATATAATTTTCACTTGCTTGTCCAATGGTCGTAAACCTTCTCTTGAAACATGAAATCCCAGAAAGTCAAGTTCGCCTTTCCCGAATTCACATTTGGCTAAATTAATTGTTATTCCAAACTTATTCAGGCGTTCGAATACTTTTTCCAAGTGTTCTCGATGGATGGATTGGTCTGATGAAGCAATGATTACATCGTCAATATATATGAATATGAAATCCATATCTCTGAGTACGACGTCGTTAAGAAATCTTTGGAATGATTGTCCTGCGTTTTTCAGACCAAATGTCATTTTAGTGAACTCATAAAGGCCAAAAGGAGTTGTTATGGCCGTTTTCTCGATGTCATTTTCGGCTATCGGAATATTATGGTACGCGCGTTGCAGGTCAATACGGGAAAAAATTGATTTTCCAGACAATAAATAAGTACAATCCTGTATTCGAGGCATGGGGTATCTATCAGGTGTCGTAATAGCGTTTAGTCGCCGATAATCGCCGCATGGTCTTATTTCGCCGTTTTTCTTGTTAACGATATGCAATGGACTCGCCCAACAACTTTTAGACGGCCTACATATGCCCATTTCCTGCATGCGTTGAAATTCAGCTTTAGCTTGCTTGTACTTATCTGGAGGTAGTGGTCTAGCACGCGCGTACACAGGAGCACCTGTAGTTTCAATGTGATGGACTATGGAATGGCGTGGAGAGTCTTTAAAACACATTGGTTTAGTAATGTCGGGAAATTTTGATAAAAGATCGCTATATTCATTGTTAAGATATATTGTTCGAATAGATGGTTGTTGCGATACTGTTACTGTAGCCACGGAACACAATTTGGTCACTGAGTCTATTAGTTTTTTACTAAACACATCGACTAATAATCGGTGGTGTGTTAAGAAGTCCGCACCAATTATTGGTTGCTTTACGTCAGCAATCACAAAGGACCACCGATATGGTCGGCGTAATTTAAAGTCTAAATCTAAAGTTTTGGTGCCATATGTCTTTATTTCACTACCATTAGCAGCATACAATTTATAGTCATTACACTTATCACGATAAAAAGGTCTTTTCGAAACTGGTAACACAGATATGTTAGCACCTGTGTCCACTAAAAAATTAAGTCCACTTTTGTCGTCTCTAACGCATAGGCGGTTTACTGGAGAAATGGCACATATCTCCGCCTCCGAATGTGCCGCTTCTAGTTTTCCTTGCCTTGTTCAACCTTTTTCCAAGAACACGGCTCTATGCATTTTCTTGCCCGATTGCGAAATTTAAAATGATAGAAGCAAAGCCAATCCGGGGAGTTCGGTGTGCGTCGGTTCATATAACGTCCACGTGAGGCAGATCGCGATTGTCGCCGATTATGAGGTCTATAATAATGTCTATTATTGTTCCTGCCTCTCTCCATTTCTTTAATCTTCATGGTCAACTTTGCTATTTCTGCTAAAATAAATACCTGGTCGTTGTTGGTACTCGGTGAAGATTGCACTTCTGATACTTGCAAGGGCTTCGAGGTCTCCATTACTTTGTCGGCAATCTCTGAAATCTTCTCTAAATCGGTGACTTCAGTGACTGCGAGCACAGCCCGCACTGATGACGGAAGGTGTCCTTGCCACATGAGACGCAGCGTTTCATCCGGGATTTTATCACGCGCGAGATCCTTCATGCGACGCAAAAGCTGTGAAGGCTTTTGGTCCCCCAGCTCCATCTCGCTTAGAAGTTTTTGAAATTGCCGGATTTCCGATTCTTCATAAATCGTTAGCAATCGAGTTTTCAATGCTTCATACTTTTTTGATTCCGGCGGTTTCAAAAGAATGCCACTGACTTGTTGAACAACCTCCTTGTTAAGCTTTGTGACCACGAGATTGAATCTCGCTTCGTCGCTCAATTTTTGCGAGCTTAACACGGCTTCGCACTGCACAAACCAAAGGCGAGGCTGGTCGCTCCAGAATTCTGGAATTCTAGAAGAAACGGTCACGGTCGCTAGCTCCACTACAGTAGGTTCCGGTTTTGGTTGAGTGGCCATTGTACATCAGTTATATCACAGTATTATTTTTTTTTTAGTAGATCACGTCGGGTTCACCACTTATAAAGGTGTACTAAGATTAATAAATGGACAATTTAGAACGACGACCGTTTATTGCAAGTACCATTGACACACTACATATAAAATCACAATAATCGATTACCAATATGGAAACATTACATAGAGTAAATAAGGTAGAGGCGCGACATACATTTACATGCGCCATAGATTACATAATGCAATTATTGTTGGAGTTATGTGCCTACGGCACAGTTGTTATTAGGTTTATGTTTTTTTTAGGTTTCCTACAGGAAATGAAGTATGGAGGAGTGATTTAATTAATATAATAAGAGAGTGTAGATCATAAAATAAATCTTATTAAATATATTGCAGAAAAACATTTAACAATTAGATTTCATCACATATCAAAATAAGAGGGCATCTCAAAGACCTGCACAAGTAAGAGGCAGTTATACAAAAAGTTAACGCAACATAGAGAATTAAAAAAAAAGAATTAGACTCATTAATTTCTACACACCTACTAATCATATATGTTTGGCTATTATTTATCACGGTCATTTCAAATAAAGCTAAATAATACATATATTAATTAACTATAATTATACCCTGCAAACAATAAAATTATTAATACGACTTTCAATAAAATTAACCTATAATTGGAAAAATATTGTAGTGTAAACTAGTGTTAAAAATTGGGGAAATTTTGTTTTTATGGCAATCATTCATTTACGCACACATAGTTACGCCGCCGCCATTGCTGTGCTTCAGTTTTTGTTTAGCGAGAGTCCGTCCGCCTTTTTTATAGGTCCATGGGTCTAAGTAATTTCTTTGAGCGACGCGTGCCGCGTGCGACTCGCAAGTACCTACTTTTGGCCCCTGGCGGGTAGTGCGGCGGTTTGTTTGTTAATAATTGTTAGTTCCGACGCGCCTTTCGTCTTGTGCGGATCGTAAGTTTTCGTAACGTTACGAACGAGAATTTGTGGTTTTTGTGTTTTTTCTTTTTTCAGGATTTCCAGGAAAAATAAGTGATTTTATTAAAATGTCTCGTGAGCGGAATAGTGAATACCTTAACAATTTCAGTGCACATGAATATGGACAAATGATAATGTGTTACGGTGAGGCTCGAGGTAATGCGCAACGAGCTCTTCGACTTTACGTAGAAAAGTATCCTAGTGCTCGGCACCCAACAGATAGCCGTGTAATTACTCGGGCGTATCAACGTATTTTAGATAACCAGCCGGTTGTACCCAGACAAGAAGGGTCTGGAAGACCCATAAGAAGTCGTACGGAAAACCACATTCTGGCTGTAATAAACGCAAACCCACGGTTGGGAACACGAACGGCGGCTCGTGTGATACGTAACCGTTACACATCTAGATTGTCGCATTCGACTGTGCATAAAGTGTTACGTAGAGACCAGCAGCGAGCATATCACATTCACAAGGCACAAGCACTGCTCTTCGCTGACAGAAGTCGACGTGTGTCGTACTGCCGTTGGTTCCAAGACCAGCATCGCGCAATTCCCAACTTTGCTGCGAACGTGATATGGACTGATGAGTCCACATTCACGAGGAATGGGATGTGGAACAGACGCAATTCCCACATATGGGCACACGAAAATCCTTTTGCCATCCAAGAAACAGGATTTCAAACAAGGTGGAGTGTAAATGTGTGGGCCGGTATTTACAACGACAAAATTCTTGGGCCCATATTCCTTCCTGAACGAATGACCGGCCGCCTTTATCATGAGTTTCTACGGACGGATTTGGAAGAGATTCTTGAAGATATTCCGTTGGTCCAGTTGCGCAACACTTGGTATCAACACGACGGCGCTCCCCCACACGTGGTACTCCCCGTGCGACAGTTACTGAACGACACTTTCCATGATCGCTGGATTGGCCGATTCGGTCCTCACTTTTGGCCAGCTCGTTCCCCAGACCTGACACCTTTAGATTTTTTTCTTTGGGGCTATGTAAAATAGAGTGTATTTACTAGTGAGTGCAATACCGCAGAAGAAATGCGAGAACGTATTTTAGGAGTTTTTGCGAAACTGCATACAGAATGTGTTCGTGACCCCAGCTATGTTTATGTTCCGGCTTCATGCCGAGACGCTACGACGGGCTCGTATCTGCGAACGAGTTGGTGGCGGCCACTTCGAACCTTATCTCATTAGAAGCGAGAGGACTTGATGTAGGTAAGCCCAATGGAATTTAATCGTAAAGTGGACAGTGCCGTCGACAGTATTTTGTCGAGTTGAGTTGTGTTAATCCTCGTATCACGCCGCGGTGCTTTAACCTAAGAACCTATTCGCGCAGTGCCCCGCGCCGGCTACTGTAGGTAGATTTCGATAACTACGCAATGGATTGCATACATTGCTGTCTCAAGAATTATGACATTGTTATGCACACATATCCGGTACACACGGATATCTTTATTTTAATATAGGCATAAAATACTACTTTACTTTAAAAATTTCGGTAGGCTGTCTTTTACACGCTGTATATTAAGATAGTAAGTAAACTTACAAATCCGGCCTTAGCAGAGTGCGTGAGCCCTGCGAGGTGGTGCACGACGTGTATGGAGCCGTCGATGCAGGCCGCCAGCAGCCGCGCGTCGCACGCCGAGCGCCGCACCGCGCGCGCCGGCGCCGACAGCGACACGCGCGTCGCGCCCGCCCCCGCCCCCGCGCCCGCCCCCACCCCCGCGCCCGCACGCAGCCGCCGCGCGCCCGCGCCCACGCTGTCCCGCACCGAGTACCGCAGCCACTCCACACTTACTCCGTTCTCAAATAAACAACATTTTTTAAAATAATTATTTATTTTATTTTAGCATTGCCAATAGAAGAGTACAATTAGAAAAATAAATAAAAAAGTGTGTGTGTGTACTTATGTACACGCGTTAGAAGTTATACTTCTTTGGGGTAACAAGATAAAAATCTTTTTAAAAAAATTATCTTTCGCCTTATTCTACATTCAAAATTCAAAAATGTTGACTATAGCTAACTTCAGGGTGTTGGTTTTTCGTGACGGTGTGCGCACGCATCGTAAAAATTTACTCTCATTATTTTTCCCTAACGCGCCAAAAGAAGTATAACTTCAAAAAACAACCAAAATTAACTAAATTTCGTGCTCCTCGAGTAGGCAACGACAACTTACGTGGTATTAAATAATTACATAGTAACACATGCCGGCATTATTATGTCGACTAGCGATGGGTAATTTTCACTCGTCAGTCGACACTCGATCTGGACCCAATTCCCCTTACCATCATAGACGTATATAATAACCCGAAATTGCATGGTGCCCATCTACAGCATTTGAAGGCAGGCTACTACTATACATTTTTAAAACAACCTACTTTAGTGTAGGATTCAGACCCTCCTTGGGAAATGATTCTTTTACGCCCATTTTTATCATCAAGTGCGGTGGGGTCACTTTGCCGTGGCAATATATATATATATTATTCTATATTTATGCAATTATTGATCGGCATTAAAAGAGGACACTAAATGCTACTCCAACACTGCTATTATACGTTGATTTTATGTATGATACTGACATAGGTAATCTCTGTGATCATGACTATTCACATTGGAGAAAACTGGCCAATGGCCATAGCATACTATTATTACCTAAGTTATATCTGCCATTGTTCATTATGGTGCTTGTTTACCTTAGCACCTAAGCCATTTATTTAAAATACTAAGAATATATCAAATACGCTATAAATAATCTTACCTTTTGGCATGTGATTTGTTCCACAATATGTATAATATTGTAATTTGTATGCGACAGTTCAGCAGACAAAGTTTCATTCTCTAATTGATGATATGCCACTAAATTCATATTCTGCCTGCAAATATACAAAAACATAAAATTATCTATCTTATTATACATACAAGTATATATTATTATCGCATACTACGCATACTCACGCCTTTTATCCTCGAAGGCAGAGTTAAGCAGAATTTAGGCATAGGCGCAACTAGTGCACCCACTTTTCGCCGTGCGTATTCCGTCCCACGATGTGATAGGGGGCGATTGATCACCATATCCGGCACAAATTCCAGACTCCGGGCTGATACCGATTAGAAAAACCCAATATCATTTTGCCCGACCCGGGGATCGAACCCGAGACTTCAGCATTGTAGTCTTACCGTAATACAACTACGCTACCGAGGCAGTGGGCCTGGTTGAGTTTTAATAATTTCTTATTATAATCCACTATATTAAGTTCAATTATTGTTGGGAGTGTACTGGTTTTTGGAGTAGGTTTTTTTTTGTTAAAATGTACTAGGTATATTTAAAACGATACAAATATTTATTTTAATAAATCTAAATTCAGAACATTGTTTATACAAATATATCATTTTATATTACCAGCAAATATGTTTAAAGTACTATATGAAATTTTAAACATTACCCCTGTAGTTGATAAAGATGCAAATTGGCATGGTCTTCTAAAACTGGACTCCAGGGTGCGGGTTCTGCATTGGTCACACTCCAAATTAAAGCCCAAGTTTCATTATTGTTTTCAGACCATGATATATATCTTTCTGCTTTCCGACTGCTTCCACCAAGCTCTATACTCTGTAAAATATATGTTACAGTAACATCACATTTTTAATTCAGAAATATATTTATTACATACCATACCAGCCCTGTATTATAGACTGCCCACTGCTGAGCACTGGCCTCCTCTACTACTGAGAGTGTTTTAGGCCTTAGTCCACTACGCTGGCCCAGTGCGGGTTGGCGGACTTCACATACCTTCGAAATTCAGAGAACTTCTCAGGTACGCAGGTTTCCTCGCAATGTATTCCTTCACTGTTAAAGCGAGGGATAATTCACAAAGAATACACACATAACTTATTTTGAAAAGTCAGAGGTGTGTGCCTTTGGGTTCTGAACCTGTGGACATTCGTCTCCGCAGTCTGTTCCATTCCCAACTAGGCTATCACGGCTTTCCGGCGCACGGTACTTATTTATTACATAAAATTATTTATATGCATTGATATAAAAAATATCAATGTTTATATGTATTTTTTTTGTAAATAGAATATTGATGGAATGAGTATGTTCTTCCCCTGCATAGTATTACTAAATGCCACTTTCTTTTGACAATACTCATACCAATGTGATGTTAAGTGTCTTAGTATCTAGGTATTACACTAGTGTTGATTTCCTTAAGTTTTACTGTATCATTCAATATTCACATGAATAATGGTCATGAGGAAAAACAGAATATTAACTTACTTGCAACTGGGGCTCTCTATCAGTAATTCTGCATGGAGTATTACCCACATATTTTTTTCCAAATGTCACTAATGTTGCTGTGCGACCTATATGTGTAAAGAGCATGTGGGACTTGCATAGTGCAACTGAAAAAAAAATACATTTAATTACGATTAGGTGTTTGTGAAAAATGCGAATCATTAGAAATCAAACAAGGTATATATTTGCAGGCAAGACTTATATAATGACTATTCACAGATCAATTAATATTTATACATTCACTTATTTATTATTTAATTTAATACACTTCATACACAGTCAGTATGGTTATGAATCAAAATTATTGTTTGAAGTAGGGTTTTTAGTTTGCAAACTTCCTAGGTGACCTAGAAACCCAGACAAAACGTTAATAACCCCATGAAATGCAACAATAATTTGTCACTTCTGATTGGTTTTCTGTGAGACACTAATATTACCTCAATAAGTTTTGTACGTCCTATTGTCATAATATATTGGACTTCAATATTAACCTTTTTTATATTTTTTACATAATTGAAAGTTATCACCTAGTATTATTTAACATTTCCACAATATATAAAAATATTTGTGTATTTATAAAAAGAAAATACTTCCTCACCGTTTGTAACGGTTTGTCCCGATAACTTCCCCACAAAATATCTATCAAATAGTATTTGAATGACATCTAAAGTATGTGGTTTTAGGGTAAGGTAGGCAATAGCGCCTGAGCAGAACACAATCGTGACGAGTTTGTCGTTCGTCCACTCACACGCTATTACATTGCGATCCCGTAAATATGATTCGAGCTGACGAATTTGCCGGGAGCTTGGCGCTCGCCAATGACCCCCGCGGCGCTCCACATAGCTCCTTTTACTTGAACTGGAAATAGATTCATCGATTCTCTTCTTGGTCTCGTATCTAAAAGCAATAAGGAAACAAGAATAGGTCAGACTTTGTAGATTTTAGTGTTTAATTTTTAGTAAAAACTCAAAGGATTCGTAGACCTCTTTTCGTGAACTTACTTGAGACTTTTATAGTCGCTAGTTTTCAAATATAGTGTTTCATCACATGTAATAAATTTTATATCGTAGTTGATCATTATTATTAGTATGTTTCACACATATTTTTAAAGAGAAAAGTGTTTCGTTGTTTTGGAAAACACTGTACTCCTGTCATAAAGTTTTGTGACATGACATCTAATTTGACAGTTGACACATGACAAAGTAAACAATTTTCGTTTATTTTCTCCTCAGAATAATAACTTGCTTTAGTTATTATTCTGAGATTTTCCCATTATTTCGGATGGCAAAGGGTTCAAGCCCATACAGCCCCGTCAAGTGATATTTTTGGTTGTCGTTTTTTATCCTCTGTAGTATGTCGCAGTAAAGCAGTGGCTACCCAGACCTTACCGAAGAGTTTTGGCGGCAACAAAAAAAAAAAAAAAACACTTGATTTGCACAGTTACTTCAATTCACTTCATTTGGACCCTTTACTAAAACTATATTGGATAATATATCACCATAGTTATGCACTAGTTAAGTATCACTTAACAAGAGCAGCTCATAACACTTTCAA
This sequence comes from Sphinx pinastri, assembly GCA_947568825.1. Classification (NCBI taxonomy): domain Eukaryota; kingdom Metazoa; phylum Arthropoda; class Insecta; order Lepidoptera; family Sphingidae; genus Sphinx; species Sphinx pinastri. Next base: position 8,006,926 of record OX387620.1, read on the forward strand.
GTTCCCGCCAAAACTCTCTAATTTTCGCATGTATAGTGTAACTGAAAAACTGGTTACACTGTAACCAGTTTTGAACAATTAATGTAAAATAAATATTTTTACAACACCTAGCCGCTTCGGCCGGTCTCAATAACTTACTGACAGATAACAAACAGTTCAAATGTTTACTTTTGGTGGTTATCTGTGTTTCTAAAAAGTAAGATAGATAAGAATTTATATTGAAAAAGCAGTAACAGCGTAACTTTCACTGTTGAGTTAGATTTCAAACTTCAGATAAATGTTAATAAGTTATTGAGACCGGCCGTAAATGAATTTCGTCTGATTTGGTTAGTCATCGGAGTAATTCCGTTGGACCTGTATAATTTCATGGCCCAAGTAATAATGGTTAATCAGACAAGCTTGTCAAAAAATGATATTCATTAATTTAAATTATTAATGTAATAACAATAATATGTGGCTGTATGAGGCTCCTTGACCTTTGGCTTAACTTACCTGGCCGGCTAGGGGTGGAAGTCGCAAGAGCTAAGAACCTGAGCTTGAGGGTGGAAACTGGAAGTGGTCGATCTGCGTAATAGCAAGGAAACCCGTTCCGGGACTCGTAAGCGGCCCGCGACGGTGAAATCAGTATCCTCTCAACATCCTTAAGCTAGCCACACCGATTTTGCGTCCCCGGCATATCTATGCCACTTTTTGGGATGCCTATCTAGTGGGGGGCACGTCATTGTCTGCCTTGAAGACAAAAAATTGAAACATTAGGTATACTTGGCAGGCGTCCCGTTGTCGTAATCAATAGCCCAACAACCAGTCCAGCATGATCCCTTCCATTGACCAAGTATAATGCCCATCTTCTCTGCAATAGGCCTTGCACCTTGTTGGCGCTGTCTTTGACTGTATTTTCTCCCTAAGTATAGACAGAGCACGGTGCAAGGTGTACAGTCAGAAGCATAAATATCTGTACAAAATCGACATTTTAAATCGCCTATATACGCGTTAAGTTAAACTGAAACCTTTTTTTCTTTGTTTGAAGTAAAGCAAATCTCTTTTATTTTATTTTTGTGAAGAGAAAAAAAAGATTATTAAGAACAAAAAAGTATGTAGGCGATTAGAAATTTTGAATTTGTCAGCTACTTATGCTGGTGACTGTACACATCCCAATTAGAGTAATGCATCTCTACGTGCTGGATTCATATCGCCACGCAAGCCTTCCAAAAGCACCGACCTTCGTTTTTTTTTATTTTTTTTATGGCATTGAATGACGCGACGAGCAAGCTGTTCGCCTGATGGTAAGCGATACCTACGACCACCCATAAACAGTAGCAACACCATTCAGCACCTTGAGTTACAAAGTACTGTATGACTTTCCACTGCGATCGTCATCCTGAGACATAAGATGTTAAGTCTCATTATGTCCAGTAGTTACACTGGCTACAATGTCCTTCAAACCGAAACACAACAGTGCATGCACACTGTTGCTTGGCGATTTCCCGGATTCGTGCCGTGATTTCCCGCACTAACCACGCTATACCACCGTGCCAGGACTGAATGATTTAGGTATAATTACTTAATAATTAATCTTCAGGAAATACCTACTGCATGAGTGATTCATGCCCATTCATGTCATAACCTGATTTTTTTTCCATAGTAATATGAAAAGTCGCGTCGCCCCGGTAGATGAAGCTTCATCTGATTATAATTTAGAAAAAGGTAGGTAGGTACCTAGATACTATTTTGTTTATTATTATTCGTGCTGTCGCGTCGTTGTAACGTGTTCCTCTTAATGCCTTTTTATCGTCACTTTCTGGGACACCCTGTACATCATTGTCAGAAGCAGTAAAGTGTTTTACGGATGTTCTATTCCGTAGTGCTCAGTACCTTTTACTTTTAGTACCTATTTTGCTGGCGTTAGGATATATTTTCTTAACACAATGTACCTAACATATTTGCAACATGTCACTTGAAAGTAAGACATATTAAAGAAAATAAACCCAAAATATGAAAAAAAAAACTTATTTATTAGTATGAAAATTAACAAAACATTGTTTTTTGGGAACCAAACACGATCGTTATATACAATATGAACAATTGACACTTGAATCCCAGTTTTACAATATTTGCACCGACTGCTTTGTACAAGAACTAGGAAATAGCCAATATTATCTAGGTAAAGTAGGTTTATGTTCTTTTGTTGTTTGTGGAACATCAACCTCTGGAAGATAACCATGGAGACGACTTTTTTGGTGACAATTCCATGTAAGTATCTAAATTTATTTATTGTTATGCATTGGTTACAATTAGCTGAGCAGTCTCTCCTCCAGGGAACGTGCACGTCGTAAGCTCTGCCATCCGGTGGCGCAATCTGAATCTTATAGCCTATCGATACTTGGCATCGACATAAAATATTCGTATTATAAATAATAGTTAAAAAAAACTAAAAAACACGCTTTTTAGAAAATCCAACTAAAATATAGAAAATAAATATTAATAAATTTAAATCAAGAATAGTGTAAATATTAATATCAATTATAGCAGAATTTAGTAATCGAACAAGAATTATTGGATTTATTAAAGGAATATTATAATGCGAATAAGATAATATAGCTCAATAAATTAATATAATCTCAAAAAACATGCTATGAAATAAATCCCATTCTGTGTTAGTAAAAGCGCAATGTTGCACCCGCACAACAACTATACTTATTTGAGACCTTCGCAATGTTGCAAATATGCAACGTCTATGAATATGTGGAAATATTCCCTAGGCAATGACTTATATACAACATGGATTTACCTTGTCACTATTTAGAACACGCCTAAAAAACAGAAATTCATTGCCAATTTTAATCAAAATTACCAAAAAGTATTTTTTTTTCACTAAAATTTAACGGACATCCTAGGATCATGTTGTTTACGTGAGACCAAGATCGTCACAACTAAGTAATGATACGCGGGAGTTGATTTTCTTTTTTTCAATAATGGGCAGTAGTATGTCCTTTAACACCAGTTAGTAAAATTAAAATTATATGCTAGTTTCTTCGGAATATTTATTTATTTTTATTGTTGCACCATTGCAACGTTGCGAAGTAAAGGGTTTGTATTTATATGTGAGAAGAAAATTCATTCAGTATCTTTCAATAGTTATTTATTATGTTGAGTTATTTCATATTACTTAGAACATTTTGACACCAATAACACTCTCCAAATGGAGTATTATAATTTAAAGACGTAAAATTCCCTTAATTACTTTAATTAAATTAAAACCTTTTGTTAAGAGGTCTAGGGTAAGCCGGGGAGTCTTGATCCCTGCGGGAATCACATATATAAATGTATTTATTATTTATTTATTTAACACTTTATTGTACATCAAACTAAGGTGAATGTATAAACATAAAATAAAACTAAGATGATAAAAACACAAGTACAATTGGCGATGTAATGAACTAAACAGAAACGAATGCTACTTTGTTTTTATAGAAATAATTTGATGCAGTGGCGGCGGTTGGGGGAGCGGGGAGTCGAACTGGACACCCACCCGGGACCTTGCGCAAGGCCAATTTGAGGATCTTTTTTAGGTCACCACGTTGTTAATCGTAGCTTCTTACCTACGAAATTGTTGAAAACAGATACGATTTTCAAGATTTTTTGCTGACTGATGTGATGAATAGAAAAAATATGAAGTTAGACGTTTCACAACCTGCTTGCTACTAGGGAAAAATTGTTAAAGTAATTTGGGGAGATTTAAATAATCCATCTAAGTTTGTTATCATCTAAATTGTAGATTAAATTCTTCTACATTTTTGGAATCTAAAATATAATTCAAACATAAAATGGAATTATCAGTATCTGATCTGCGCTTAGATAATTAAATTGTTATGGAATTGATCTATATAAACAAAGAAATTACGGTGTCATTTATGTCATACATAAATGACATGAATGGTTTTTTATTGCTTTCATTCAAAGCAATAAAAAAAAAAAAAAAAAAAAACACTATTTTAATTGTGAGACGTAAACGAAAGTGGGAGGTCAAATCTCCACAACTTCCCCTAAATACAAGCTATAAAACAAATGAATGGCGGGTATCTGGTCGCGACGCGCCACAGTGGCGAATTATAACAGTTGCTGGATTAAGCCCAGTATTACAGACATCTACCTAAGAAATTTTAATTACTTTGTACCCAAGAAAATCGTTAGGCTGACCGAATAATATTTTTTAATCAAAATGTTCGGGACATTGATCATTTTCGCGTGAGTGCTTGGTCATTTAGTAACGTAATGAAACTTGAGTAAGATTTAATTATGTTACTGACTTCCGAAGACTGATGCTAATCTACTTATATGTATAAAAGAAAGTTGTGTAAGTTACACCATTTATAACTCGAGAACGGCCAAACTGATTATCATGTTCTTTCATTTGTTGGATTAGTATCCGTTCCGAATAGCAGAATAACTATAAAAATATGGAAAAAGTTCACGATTGAGGAAATTATGAAGAAAATTCATTTTCTCATACATTTTATTAGTTATCTGGTCATTTTATTCTGAAGCGATACGACGTTTGCCGGGCCAGCTAGTTATGTTATAAAAGAATGTTGAAGAATGAGCAATAGGTATCAGTTATCTTTTCAAAAAAAGCTTAATTTTAAGATGTAACGAGATGGTCTATGGACCAGGCTTCGATCTCTCGATGTAGTCCATGAACGTAGCCAGTAGATTTGCCTGCGACGTGTTTTGTACACCTTACAATGAAGGTAAATGTGATATAAATGCCCCACTTTTAGTAATCGTGTGATAATTTGAAGACGATTAATATTGTCAAAATTTAATGACTATTGATACACTCTCCTTGAATATGAAACTAGTAAACGGAAAAAAGCATTTTCCTAACGTAAATAAAAATAAGCTAAAAATATATGAACCCTAACAAAAGGGATAGAAACCTACGGTATGGTTAATAGGTGCCCGATGTGTTTTTTTGATGTGACGATGGATGCCTTTAGAGCAGCTATACTCAACCTGCGGTCACCGGGCTTTTTCATACGGCCCGCTGAGCTTTTGTAAGTGGCCCACCTGAATACAAAATTTTCCGTAAAACTAAAGACACCTTACTTAAGATCACATGAGCTGTATGCTTACCCTGTAAGGATAAAATGATTGATTTAAATGTGAATGATTTTTATAATTATAAATAAAAACCTAATTTCAATTACGCTTTTATACAGTCAAGTTGTTTAATAAATAATACGTTGTAGCCCGAAGAAACATAACTAAGACTTCTTGTGGCTCGAATAAAAAAAAGGTTGATTACGACTGCTTGAGAACTAAGTAGCATATTAAATCACATTTCATGTAATTGTATAGAAAATCTAACAATTCAACCTTAAACTATAGCGTAATGTTATTATTAATTATTTGATTCTGATTACTTACTTCTTTTTCTATTTTGAAAACATTTCTCGGAAGTCATTTTAACTTGAAGCAATTAGACTTACACCAATTTAATTAGCTTTTCTATCAATTACTGCACTTTTTAGGATTCTAGATGATATTCAATAGTGTCGAACTATTTTATCGGCGTCAATCCTTGATGGAGGATCTAGAGCATCTATGCTTTTAGCTAGGAAGAGACGATTTTGGTTTTAAAAAACTTTGGTGCTTGCAATGAAAGACCAAATATCTACGTTCAACACACTAGTAACAATACTAATAAAAAAATTAGCATTACTAAACAAAAAATAAAATACGAGTTTGATAAAATCTTCGCAATACGTAATCTGAATTCGAAATTGTCGCTTGAACGCCACTGAGGATATCTAATCCTCTCTGCTGGCTAGCACGCACCGATGCCGGAGCGTATCGTACCTCAATAACCTACCTATTATCCTAATATGCCGTTAAACTTTTTGATACGTGTTTCTTAATATGTTCGGTAATGATCGAGGCATCCTATCCTCCTGAGGCATTTATATACCACATTACCTATATATAACATTTAAAGAAATTGAAAGTAGTAACTAACTTGATTTAAGTATCTGAAAATATTAAAACAATTATACCTACTACGAACTGGTAAGGCCCGGAATATTATAATTTGATGCCGTTTATTGTATAAAGTGATCATGCAGTTTGCGACTGGTACGACGGTGTTAAGTTCAATAAAAATTAAAAATATGTGGGAAATTTGATAACAATGCTCCATACAACATTTATTCTTAGTTTGTTTTTTGATGGATGGTTTACCTGTAGGTAATCAACATCGCATATGTGTAGCGTGGTGGTACGATTTGGCCCTCTATTCTATTATTATAAGACGATGGGGGAGGGCTTGCCCAGCAAGAGGCCATTAGGCTAGTAGGTAAACTTTTTTTTTTTTTTTATAGCATTGAATGACGAGACGAGCGTGCCGTTCGCCTGATGGTAAGCGATACGACCACCCATAAACAGTAGCAACACCATCCAGCACCTCGACTTACAAAGTGCTGTGTGGCATTCCACTGCGCTCGTCATCCTGAGACATAAGATGTTAAGTCTCATTATGTCCAGTAGTTATACTGGCTACAATGTCCTTCAAACCGAAACACAACAGTGCATGCACACTGTTGCTTGGCGGTAGAAATAGACATTGCGGTGGTACCCACCCAGACGGCCTCTTACATAATGAGAGACCTACCACCAGTAAACTTACCGCACTCAAGAAGAAAATAATAGAAATAGCACATTCATTATATTTTACCAAGGCTATTCACATATTTTTAGAAGATAATACTTAGGTATCTAATTATTAAGGAAACTTCGCAAAAATATTTTTTTTATGTGCAACAGAATAACGAGACGAGTCTATAATCCGCTTTAAAAATCTTTTGTAATTGTTAAATGTAGGTAGATATTGTAACTTTTACTTTTCGGACAACCAACACCTCAGTCCGCCCCGTGACCATGAAGCATGAGCCTTCGAAACGTCGGGAGAAAATATAAATTAAAAAAACCGCGATAAAATCCATAAAATAGTTTTATTTAAATGTCTAACATTCGCGTAAACATAAGAAATCATTGACTACTTTTTATCTCAAAAATTGCACAGCGGGACTTTTATTCCCGTTAAAAATCTTTCACGCAGACGTAGCTACAAGCAAAATCGAGTATTCAATAAAAAGCATCCCGATTGCAAAAAAGGGTGTCAAAACTGATTCAGATCAATTCAAGTACTCTATTCCGTATGTTTGTTGCTGTCTCAACCAAATGGAATATACGGCTGCAGTCGATATCCCTGAGGATATCGAGGAATATAAAATCAACGACAGGTTGGAAAGCTGAAATTAAGTGAACACTTTATTTTCTATTGCATTGTACAATTTCACTTTCAATGGCGGCACTTGGCCCACTTTTCTGTGTTGACAGAGACATTTGTATGTCTGTGTACATATAAAAAGGAAAAATTTAATGTACTATTAAATGTAAACAATCTCCACGTATAAGTGTTTATTAATATTTATTGATGGGATTTTTTTAAATGTTTGTGCGGATCGTTAGGACACCTTAAGTAAATGAGCGGAATGGAGACATTTTACTGATAAACCTACATACATAAACCGGAAGCAGGAATGTAAATTATTTTCTATCTAATCTATTTTACTGGTGGTAGGTCTCTCATATGTAAGAGTCCGTCTGGGTGGGTACCACCGCAATGTCTATTTCTACCGCCAAGCAGCAGTGTGCATGCACTGTTGTGTTTTGGTTTGAAGGACATTGTAGCCAGTGTAACTACTGGACATAATGAGACTTAACATCTTATGTCTCAGGATGACGAGCGCAGTGGAATGCCACACAGTACTTTGTAACTTAAGGTGCTGGATGGTGTTGCTACTGTTTATGGGTGGTCGCATCGCTTACCATCAGGCGAACGGCATGCTCGTCTCGTCATTCTATGCAATAAAAAAATATATCTAAGTGATGGTCAAAATTAGGTCAACATACCGTGCTCAGATTTTAGAAAATATTAAATACATAACATATTATTATATAGAAAAACTTTAATTGATAATTTTCATAAGAAAGTGTTTAGAATATCTGACGTGTGAAAGCTTTAGAGCAAGGTTAAAGCGTTGTAATCGATCCCACCTTAATGCACCGACTATAATACTTTCCATTAGGTGTACGCAATCTATGTACGTGGAACGATGCTTATTGTTCGAAATAATGTGTGAGAAAGAATAATGGCAGTCTTATAAAGTATAGAGTTTGAACATATTTTAATAAATTCTTTCTTCGCACTGCTTTGCAAGTAATCACGGTCATTTTAGTTGAAGTTGTAGGATTGACCAGCGTAGTGGACTAAGGCCTAAATCCTCTCAGTTGTAGAGGAGGCCTGTGCTCAGCAGTGGGCAGTATATAATACAGGGCTGGTATTGTATAGTAGGATAAAAATTTGTCAAATAGTTTGTTAAAGCCTTTGAGGTTAAAGCATATATAATTATCAAAGTAGAAATAAGTTCAGGTAAATGTATGAGTAATCTGTATGGATATAATATCACAAACGTGCAATTTTAATAAGCATATAAATATAATTAAATGGGTATGTACCTATTCTTAATTTAATAGAGACATTAATATTAAAATTATAATTGGACTCACTGCAAAAATATAATCGTAGATAAAGTCTTTATGTAAGTGAAGTTGGTACATACCTACCAAGTATCATTTTAACATTTGTTTGTTACAAACAAAACAAAATACAATACATTTTCATCAGCGGAAGATTTATAGTTAATTAAGAATAGAGTCATGTGCTTAGGGTATTTAATTATGTCGCTGGCTGTTTCGGTAATTGTAGTTGTATTTCTTTATTAGTGGTTTGGAGTATTTACTTAAACTGAAACAGGTAACTTTAATTGAATGTACATCAATATTTTATTAACCGACTTCCAAAAGGACGAGGTTATCAATTCGTGTGTTTGTATTTTTTTTATGTATGTACACTGATTTCTCTGAGAATTGGGAGCGTATTTCCTTGATTCCTTCTTTATTTAGTAAATAAGGGTCACTCAGTGGTCCCATTTCAATATATCTTGGTTAAGGGTTCATAATTTTATGGAACAGACTGAATAGACCTGAATCATACGAGTAATTTCATTCGACGACTTAAAAGTGCCCTTACGAAAGTCGATTAGCAATGCATAAATTTGAGATTTTTTTTATATTTTGTCTAATTATTTGAGTACACATAACAATACAGGTAATATTGTCAGATTCATATTATTAAATTAGTTCTTGAATTTTTGAAAGATTTTCATCGTCTAAATCTGTCTTTACCTTTGAGTATTGTTAAATGCTCTAAGGTCTTTACCTACGATGGAGGAGGTGTCAGGTAGAAACGTAAGTAGAGTAGGTACACACACTATTCGCAAGCTTACTTCTGTTCCAAGGATGAGGTAAGTATCGACCCAATCGATTGGTGACTACCATAAAGTTTAAAAGATAAAGGATTTTTATGCTCGTTTTATGTGTACGAACATATTACTTTCTTTATCAATTATCATGCGCTTTACGGTGAAGGAAATCATTGTGAGGAAACCTACATACTTGAGAATTCTTCAAAAAGATTTTTGATGGTAATGTGGAGTCGTGGCAACCCGCAATAGGCCAGCGTGGTGGACTAAGGGCTAAAAACCTCCTCAGTAGTAGAGGAGGCCCGTGCTCAGCAGTACGCAATATATAATACAGGACTGGTATGTGTACAACCTTAACATCATCACAAACTTTTATATTTATAACTAGCTAATGCTCGCGGCTTCGCCCGCATGAAAGGGTTTTTCCGGGATAAAAGTCCCGGTTTTTATTTTCCCGGGATAGAAAGTGTGATAAGAAGTGGATAAAAGCCTATGTGTTTATCCAGGACATGATCTACCCGTGTGCCAAATTTCATCGAAATCCGTTCAGTTATTTTAGAGATGTGCAGTAACAAACAAACAGAAAAACAGACAGACAGAAAAGAATTACAAAAATCACTGATGTGTCTTCCCTTACTCTTCTTTAGTCATCCCCTTTCTTTTTTATCACATTCCTTTAAATGTAGAGACACACCGGTTCTACTGCTTTATTATATGTATAGATATTAGCAGGATCACCAGATTTTAACTGTTCCTTGTTAAGTCTTAAAATTGCGTATTACACATTTAATAATACATAGAGTTAAACATTGTTAATTTTCCAAACGGAATTTATTGAAAATTATTTGTTTCGAGTATTATGCTTGAATGTTTTTTCGTTTAACTTGTTACCTGTAAGTTATTACAAGTCAATGTCGAAATACACCTATTCAATGAACACAAAAAGGCTCAAAGAAAATGTTTCGAGAGAGGAAATTAGGAAGACTGGACCCCTTTTTTAATTCATTTGACTAAATTAACATTATAGCTCAAATCTTTAACGAAACTCAGAATTAATCATTCAACAGGTTTTCAGCAGCTACGGTTTGAAAAGACTGTTGTATTCTGTTTCAGCCGACAATAGAGTTAGTGTAAATTTGATGGGTAATATCAGATTTGATCTATGATAGATTAATTTGATGGCACTGGTGGTAGGTCTCTCATTATGTAAGAGGCCGTCTGGGTGGGTACCACCGCAATGTCTATTTCTACCGCCAAGCAACAGTGTGCATGCACTGTTGTGTTTCGGTTTGAAGGACATTGTAGCCAGTATAACTACTAGACATAATGAGACTTAACATCTTATGTCTCAGGATGACGAGCGCAGTGGAATGCCACACAGTACTTTGTAAGTCAAGGTGCTGAATGGTGTTGCTACTGTTTATGGGTGGTCGTATCGCTTACCATCAGGTGAACGGCACGCTCGTCTCGTCACTCAATGCAATAAAAAAAATAAAAAAAACTATGATTTTAGGGGGTTGTCGGTCAAATGAACTATGGGCCAAGTAACATCTCATAACGAAAGTACGAAAGCGGTCAAGTCATTCACCAAAATAAGTTTAGTTAGTTTAAAAACATAAACGAATTTAAAGTAATTTGTAGATGAAACTAACCTTGTCACGTGTCTATTTGCATTTAGGCATGCTTTTCTACAAAAAGTATGTGGTAGTTTTTATGTGACTGGATCAAATCTCCCCAAAGCTCCAAATTGGAAATAAATCAACCAAAGGTTTTTACTTTACAGTAAAAAATATTGAGTATTTGTGACGGGTAGGTAAACGACTACTTAATATAATTTCGGTAACTTCCAAGAATTTGTTTTTTCATCTTAAATTTAATACTGGTAAAATAAATAATATTTCTACCAGGATTTTGCCCACTTTCTTAGCATTAACAGGTAGACATTTATACCTTTTGCTAAAAATGTTTTCATTTTGACGATGTAGAAGTAATATATTTTTCCTAACTTTGTTATACAAACCAACTGTGAACTAAATTTCTTACCAGTGGTTACTAGGCCACTTCAGGCGTACCTAGGATGTAAACTAATATTCAGTTCTGCTTTAAGTACCTTACGTAACTTAGCAAATTTCAGAACTTCGTTGCTTCGGAATGACAAGGCAATTAACATTATTGCTCTAAAAATATGTTACAATAATTCTTTATAGTATTTTGTGTCGAGAGCTGAATGTTTAGCATTGTTTCTAATACCTATGAGTTTAAATGACCTTCTGTAGTAATGGCTATCTCAAAGACTCGAGGCGGTTACCACTACGCTAGTTACATCTAAATATCACTCTGGTTTAATGCTAGGAGTGCACACCAATAATCCTGCCAAACAATTATAGTCATTATTGTGTAACAGCAAAGGTTCATTTTGAAATAATAAGGTAGCCGCTTGCATTGTTTGTTCCACTAATTCTCATTACAGCATCAATGCTGTAGGTAAGTGACTCTTGCTCCAAGGGCCAGTTTAATATCCTTTCTTTATCCTTATTATCTATAATTTCTTACTATAGTATACATTTTACTGGAATGAAATTCATAATACGTATGTTTTTTTTTATGGCATTGAATGACGAGACGAGCATGCCATACGACCACCCATAAACAGTAGGAACACCATCCAGCACCTTGAGTTACAAAGTACTGTGTGGCATTCCAATGCACTCGTCATCCTGAGACATAAGATGTTAAGTCTCATTATGTCCAGTAGTTACACTGGCTACAATGTCCTTCAAACTGAAACACAACAGTGCATGCACACTGATGCTTGGCGGTAGAAATAGACATTGCGGTGGTACCCACCCAGACGGACTCTTACATATGAGAGACCTACCACCAGTAAAAGTAGATTCAAATGCGTTTGTCCTTCTTTTACGCAGTAATTGAGTTAGTTACTGTTGATGCATAAAGATAGTTTATACGACAGGCTATTTGTCATCGCGCAATAATATACATGGGCATAACTGCGAGTAGAACTAGTAAAAACATACATACAACCTGTATTTTTTAAGTAAGTAGGAATAGCTGGAGTGAAATGATAGGCTTAAGTATTGAATGACTTGGGTGTGCCTGCCAGTCTGACCCGGTCTGGAATGTGACGCACCCCTTAATAAAAAGCTTTGTGTGCTAAACGCGTCGTTTAGACAACACCCCTAGACAATCTAAATGAAATCTATTTACGTAAAAAGTTTATAGTTTACTAGGGTTTGCTCGTGGCTTTGTCTGCGTGAGTCGTTTCTCGGATTGAATAAGTAGCCTGTATGGTAGGTAGACAGTTGTTAAAGTGTTTATAGTTTTTTAATAGTTATATAGTTTATTGCGGCAACATGATAGTAGCGTTTACGCGGTGCCCAAATTATAAATGTATAAGAATATTTTTCTTACTTTCAATTCAAACTGAAAAACATGATATTTTCGAAAGGTTTAGAAATATAATTATGTAGACCTATGTTATGTATCCCTTTTAGGCTAAAAATAATTTCTTTATGGCTATTTTTGGAAACTGTTTATTTTATTCTGATGAAATAATGCACTTATAATATTCATATAACTATTTCCAATAATAGGAAAAGAGAAATAAAAAGATACTATTATCTTTCCTCATCTTTATGATAAAAACTTAAAGGTAAGTAAACCTTACTCATAGTGTGTGCGAAGACCTTAACTTTTGAAGGGTAGCCGTGGGCACGCTTACAGTTTCGTCCCCCTTTTTAAAGCCATTATAAGTTTATAGGCATTCTATCCATCTGACCTTATTAAATAAAACGAACGCGCCACGTTTTATCGGCTATCGATTGAAGTATAACACTTCTCTCGACGATGGTCATTCCAGAGAACCTACCTGTTTTAAGAAGAGTTTTATCTCAGTCATAGAATCAAGCAATAAAGGAGATTTTTTACGCCTTAACTTACATTAAAATTATTCGCTTTTTATATTTATTGAACATAAGAAACATAAAAACCTAGGCATGCTGTTTTCTAAAAGACGGTGGTACCACTGGCTGTAGGGACTAGACAAAATCGGCTACAGTTGGCTCTATCTATGTAATCTATTCATGAATAAACTACGACAAATATGAATGTCATAAATATAATGTCACTAGGTGGTAGGTCTCTCGTATGCGAGACCGTCTGGGTAGGTACCACCGCAAAGACTATTTCTACCGCCAAGCATCAGTGTGGGTTCCGGTTTAAGGGACATTGTAGCCATCGTAATTACTGCGCATTATGAGACTTAACATCTAAGGTCTCGGGGTGACGAGCGCAGTGGAGTGCCAAGGCCGAAGCACTACTTTGTAATTAAATTCTGTAGGGTGTTGCTACTGTTTATAGGTGGTCGTAGAGTTTATCATCAGGCGAGAGGCATGCTCGTTTAATTCAGTAGCAATAAAAAAAAAAATATATACTAGTTATCATAACTGCGCTTAAATTATGATACTGAATTGATGTAGGTATCAATTAATATTTACTCATTTGTAAATCTTTAACTTGCGTGCGCTACAATCTCTTGATTAATTGAATATTTGGGCTTAAGTTAGATTAGATTTCAGATTTACGTATTATTTCAACTTCGGCTAATAAGGCCTCATTCAGACGGATCGAATATTGCGAGCAATATTCGTACCCAATTATTGTTTGAAATAGTAACCCCGTCTGAATATGCGCAATGACAAGGCAATTCTCGCCCAGGTTGACGTATAAGAATCCTTTGACAGATATTCAGAAAACGATTATTGCTAGCAAAAAATAATCCGTCTAAATAAGCCTAAAGCGTCATTAATCTATGTTTTAACAAGTCAATCTAAATTCGAATATCATATTATTCCGTACGACAGGTATCCAAGAGGAATTCTTTATGAAAAAAAGTTATGATGAAAACTACAATGTAGGTTAAATATAATATCGACTAATAAGCGGTGGGTGCCCGATATGGCGATAGGCTTGCACACCATGGGACGGAATACGCACGGCGAAAAGTGAGTGCTCTAGTTGCGCCTCTGCTTATCCCTTCGGAGCTACAAGGCGTGAGTGTGTGTGTAAGCGGTGGGTGTTGTTTCCCTGTATGGGAAAAGAATTATATCGGCCTATCCTAGTGTATATCTATACTAATATATAAAGCTGAAGAGTTTGTTTGTTTATTTGAACGCGCTAATCTCAGGAACTACTCGACCGATTTTGAAAGTTCTTTCAGTAATAGGAAGCTACATTACTCCTGAGTGCTATACGCTACTTTTTACCCCGGAAAAACTTTTCCACGCGGGTGGAGCCGCACGCAATACTATATATTCTGGCTGACCATGTTGGCGCTATCAAGTGGGGTTATTTATCCGGTATCGGGCACCAGCATATAAATAATGATACGAAACTCGTAACCGACATTATCACTTACACGCTTGCGTGTTGGCGTCGCACTATTCACTTATGATTCGCGTAGCGCAGTTGTAGGACGTTGTATCATGCATAATAAATACCTAGTGCGTACGAGACCTACGGTAGTACGCTGATATTTCTACACTCGTTAGCACCCACGTAGTCATTTAAATATTTTGTAATGTAAAAGATCAAAAACATGGAAATACTTTCTATCAAACTCCATAAAGGTGGAAACACGCTAATAAAGTTTTAAGTAGAAGTAAACTTAACAAGGAATCATTTTTAATTTGTTATAAAAATTTCATCATCAATAATTTCAACATTTGTGCTACGTAAAAATAATAAACTAGCTTTTGCACGCGGCTACGCCCGCCGATAAAAAGTAGCCTATAGCACTCAAAAGTAATGTAGCTTCCTATTAGTGAAAGAATTTTCAAAATCGGTCCAGTAGTTCCTGAGATTAGCGCGTTCAACCAAACAAACAAACTCTTCAGCTTTATAATAGGTATTAGTAGAGATTACTAATCTCAGATTAGTATACTTATATATAACAAACTAACATTGATGCCGTCTTTTTCTCAGAAACAATTAAAATTAGTGCAGAACAGCACAGCAGGTTTGTAGCCAGAGATGTTACTACACCCGTGTAGGCCCGTGGCAAATTCATGGAATGGGGCCCCTCAGCAACAGCAGTGTAAAATCCAGCGACCTTTTTTTTAGGATTCTCCTGTATGGTTCTCTTTCTCTCGGGTCGGAGTCTGGGGGCCCCTGAAGCCGGGGGCCTTTGTAATTTTGCCGTCATGTCACCTTATAGTTACGCCACTGTCTGTAGCCTAAATGAATGTAACTATAAATACGTATATTACTGGTGGTAGATTACTGGGCATTATGAGACTTTACTAATATCTTGGGGTGACGAGCGCAGTGGACTGTGGAGTGCCTCATATAAATTAAAGTTCTGTAGGGTGTTACTACTGGTGGGATCGTTTAGCATCAGGCGAGCGGCATGCTCGTTTCGCCAGTCAGTAGTAATAACCAAAAAATATATAATATGTGTTTCTTTACTAGGTGTTGCTCGCGGCTTTGCCCGCGTGAAAAGTCTTTTCCGCTACATAAGTCCATTAAACACAGTATCCCCACCACGTCCCCACTTTTGCTCACGACAATATTTTAAATATGAATAACTGCTTTATTTTTCAACCAATTTTCGTCTTCTTCTTTTATGAACCCAACTTCCATTTTCTACGTTACTTTCAATTCGTAAATATTGTTAAAAATCGATATTAATTAAAATAAAAACGTTGTAGTGGCCCTTATTTTATGTTTTTTTTTACATTTTAGACACAAAATATGAATAAATATTATATTTGAATCTTCCCTATTGGCCTCAATACACCTGTGGGCCACCTCTGTGAATTCCTGCAGGTTGCAAACAAACTTATCCACGTTCCCTGAAATAATATTGAGCAATCGTGTTGCTCACGACAAGGGCGCAAACCTTGTAGAGATGTAGAGTATGTATGTAGAGTTTGAAATTAGTTCGTTATATAATCAATTTACCGTAAGCCAAATAATCAAATGCCTGGTGAAAATGCTTTATAAAACCTGTTTAATTTCCAATTAAAATTGCGTTGATAATAATGAAATTTCGATTACACGCGACCGTAACGTGCTTGTATAATATATTATAATACATTAGCCGTACTGTTAGGAGGTCGGTGAATTTTATAATTTGAATAATATTTTAAAGTAGTACATTTGTTTTATTATCTACGACAAAGTAAAATAGAGAAAAGAAGGTTAAATTAAATTCAAGTCTAGGTTCATTTTATTATACCAGATGGTGATAAAATATTTTTTGTAGTTTTAAATTACCACTATTTCATATGTTACTTACATATTAAGTTGGCAGAAATTCGGTTAGTTAAAAGGAACACGTACTTATATAAATCTTAATAAAATTATTATATTTGTATATTTCATATGTGGGAAATTGAATGTCTAATTGGCTATACGTGCATGGTTGGCAATGACCTTAGTGTTGAGAAGCGATACTCACTTGTGGACGGTACGCGGCGCGGCAGTTTTCAGTAGAGGTTCAGCCGCGCGTCTATTCCGTCGCCTTCGACTCGTCGTCGCATCCCAAGCGTCGACAATACATTTTACACTCGTAATTGCGTTATTGTTAATCGCGTGTGACTTTGTGTAGTGATTATTCAAGTTTAATAAGTTATTGTTATTTTTTTTGGATACTTAACCATTAATTTCTACTCTGTTTTGTACCGGTAAGTCGGAATACTTTAATTTAAAAAACGGATTAAATAATGATAAAACGGATAATTTAAAATCACTGATTATTTTCTAATTAAATTTGGTACAAACTTTTACGAGGTATTTTATATCGTAGACATTAAATAAAATAACAATGATCAACATGTACTACCTACTGGGTAGACCGATTAGACTTTTTGATTTCTATTTTGTATATTATGTTTAGAAATACTTTTTTATGATTATTATAGGTAATTAAAGGTTAATCAAATTTTGATCATTTAATTTATTTATTTATTTACACTGTTAATGAAGCACTGGTTGTTTTTTTAATGGGCACAGTGTTCTATTACTATACTTAAATAATTAAGTTGCATACTTTGAGGAATGTCTTAATTTTGTATAATTGGAGGAATCTAAACTTTTGAAAAGTTGACCTCCAAAATGCTAACCATTTTATTCCCTTTTTTTTTTAAACGCCAAGCCAGAGCTATTTTTTTAAAATGCAACTATCAGACTAAAGTTTTCACTGATAAAATTTACAAATGCCGTAATATTTTTATACCAAATTAAGAGCAAAACTAGTAGAAAAGATAAAACAAGAAATTACATTAAAATGACATACAATCTAATATTTTTTTAAACCTTAAGTAGGAGCCTATAAATAGGTCTATATGAGAAAACTTTCTGTTGTACTCATTACAGACTCTATAGATGAAAATATTTCGTTCTAACATGGGGCAAATTAAACAAAAACTTGCCAGGATCACGTGTGTGTAAATTTGGACATCTGAACCTTAAACAACTTAAAAGATATGAAGAGTCAATGTTGTTGCTAATTATTTTAAACAAAAATAATTGGTCTCTTAGTGTTCGACGATCAACTAATGGTTTAATAACAGTAGAAGTAACATTTAACGTGTTGCTTTTGTAATTAAGATATTTAACAAATTCGTCGATTTTTTTCTGTAGCTTCTATATATAACTTGTATTTGGGGTTCCAGGTTATAGAGCCATATTCCAAAATAGATCGTACAAGATAATTATCCTACTAATATTATAAACGTGAAAGTTATAGTGTATTGGTATTAACCATTACAAAACCATTTATTATCATTAAGGAAAAAAATACGAATTAATAATGGTAAAAAATGAAAAAAAAAATCTCCCGTCCAGCACCCAGAATATTCTGCAATATTCTCATACATAATTATATGTTATTATGTTTTATGATTATTTTATTCATCAGTCAGTTTTATGACTATTGTTCGTTTAATGGGCTTATGGAAAATAATGTGTAATTTAATAAATGTTAATATTATGTCGTTAGTTATGCAAAGTGCCCACTTATTTCATTTTAAAACAATCTACTTTTTTAATTATTACAACTGGAGGCAGATACAAAACAGCGGTGCTATAATTAAAATTCTGACGATAATTAAGGAGAAACTCTTTCATTCAACTAAGGTGCCAAGTTCTTTAAAGTCCTGAGCGGTGTGGGTGGTTGAGAACAATTTTCTCCGATGGTTCTAATCGCACTATCGTATATTCAAATCGTTCTTCAGCGTACAATCCTAGCGTCCGGGGTATAACAATTTTAATACCGTTAGCCGGACGGTAACTGAATTTAAATAAGCGCTTTCATTTTCATCCCTCGCAACCCTTTGCGGAGAACCTTTAGTTTTTGAGATATTTTAAATATAAACATTAAATAAAATACTCGTAACATTTTTCTTCAATTTGAATTATAAGAATGTTATTAATATAAGTTGTGAAGAATTTTTTTAATTCAATATATTCAAGAATGCATTGTTTACATTGATAAATTAATTTTTTATTTGAAAATTGACGCGAAATAGTTTTACCAAGACAGGGAAATACTTCTGAGAAAATAATTTGATAGGTACCTATCTAAATCATGCAGCTGCAAGCTTAAATTTTGCAAAAAGGAAAGAAATATGCTATCTAGACAGATTAATTTCACACTCAAGCATTTTTGCTTTTGCCGCGCCGATCATGTATAATGCCTGTATAAATATATAGAAGATTTCGTACGGATAGAAGCTACTTAGGCTGCATACGTGTAATAAAATGGGTTTTATTATGTACTTTTATTTTTATTGATGATCACTCACTTTATTCAAATCCATAAAGTTATTTATGCATTTATCTCTAATAAACATTGAATCGTACAATATTTTTAAATTTTTTGTCGTTTTCATCTTCAGCCTTTGAGAGTCTACTTCCGAACATAGGCACTCCATAAAGATTTTCAGACCATCCCCTTACAAGCTGCCTGCATTTAACAATGTAAGAAGACAGTAATAGAAAGATGTTATAAAACTAGTTCATACTTAGTTTCAATTAAATAGAGTAAACAAAAGCATTTATAAGAAAAAATAATTTATTCGTAGACGCTATTTTTTAGGTTACTTGGGTTCAAGCTTTTATAAGAATAAAATACGAATACAATTTCTTCCAGTGGGTTTTTTTTTAGGAAGAACATAATATGTAGAGTTATTTGCCCCCAACATAACTTTAATCACAGTACGAGACAGATATGGGCTTAATTTAAACCAATATTATAAAATAGGATGAAAATGATTACTTTTGTAAAGGGTTCTATTAGATCTAACCTAAAAAAAGCAAATAATAAAAGCTTTTTAAAAATAAATTAGGGCAGGTCTCATAGCTCGTGAACTGACAGATGGGGTAGAAAAGTTCTCGAGTGGAGACTACGTAATGGCAAGCGCAGCGTGGGACGTCTCCTACAAGGTGGACAGACGACCTTGTAAAGGTCGCAGGAACCCGCCTGATTCAGGCCGCTTCTGACAGGTTGGTCTGGAAATCTTTGGGGGAGGCTTATGTTCAGCAGTGGACTTTTAAAGGCTGAAGAAGAAAAAGGAGAAAATAAAATAAACCGCCTTCAAAAACGACTAAAATAATTTGAAGTCATCTGCGGGGAACTAATTTTGGGGTAGGAACCTAATTAAATTTGCTAGCTAAGTTAAGTTAATACGCGAAAAAATATACGGAAACAATGTTTAATTCCAAGTAGGCACCGACTGCAAAATTAATAACCCGTATATAGTTAAATTAACATTATGTTATCAAACAGATAGTTATTACAAAATATAACGCGTTTAAATAATAATTATAATCAATTCGTACTAAAATATCGTGTTGCGTGTTAGATGTTATTATTGGGATTGGGATTGTTTGTTAATTTTCATTTGATTATAATTATTTTTCCAGATTATAATGTACTTCCTATAACGTTATGGTATTAAAATTATCATAATTTTACTCTTACCATCGGTATAAATATAACTGTACTATACACTTAACCTTTTTATTCGTGGAATATTTCGTATTTCTGTTTATTATTACATTTTCCACCATTCCACCACTCTTTGTGCATCTTTCATCTATCGGGCATATATCTGATCCCCGGGGAAACATATTATATAAGAATTGCGTTCTAAAAATATACTAGGTTAAGGATATCCCAAACCGGAAATCTTATTCATCTTGCATATCTATTGGACGTGTATTGGCTGACTCCGACACGTGTCTTGTTGGTACGAGGTATTATGGCGGGTGATGCAACATATTATCTTGTAGTTATAGCAGTGTTTTACCCAGTAGCCTATTGTACACTACGTTCGCTATCCAGTTGAATAAAATAATGTATTAGTAGTGTAGTAGTAAGGCTCAGTAGTATATTGTATATGATGGTCACTATTGAGGGTCAATCGCCTCGAGTAAACCAGTCTGCCAAGTAAATTAGTTTCTCGAGGTTAGACAGAAGGTATGATATTAGTTTTTTTTTTATGTATGTAGACCTCCCAGCCAGTTTCGGCCACGGTGGCCAATATCAACGGAGATCAGCCAGGTACGCAGGAGATATTATAGTGCACAAGTGTGTGCGCAATACACAGGTGCACTCGCTATTCCTTCACTCTCATAGTCCGGTGAGACAGCAATCTGACCTGACCGGAGAGAGTTCAGGCGCAGGACCAACGGCTTTACGTACTTCCGAGGCACGGGGGTATCACACCGCCAACTTCCTGACTCCGAGCTGCGACTGAGTAATTTTTTAAGATGGAAAAACCCAGTCATAATGTTTTTTTTTTTTTGTTTTTTTTTGACCCGGGATTCGAACCCAGGACCTCAGCGCGCAAATCGTACTCGTAACGCGTACGCAATACAACTACGCCACCGAGGAAGTCCATTTTTTTTATACGGGCTTGACAAAGTGCTGTACTGCGCCTGATAGTAACTGAAGTGGGGATCCAGATAGAGTGCCGACTGACAAGAAATGATTCTCCCTCGTCAGTCGACACAATTATGCCGGTCTGTTTGCACCGGATATACACAGGCTGATCCCGGAACGCGATACACTTACGTGGGCCACTATGGCGGGTTTTAACACCTTATGTGCGGTGGTCGGCTGGTCGCTATCCGGGCGGATACGAGATACATCTAACCTCTACACCTATACCAGCCCTGTATTATATACTGCCCACTGCTGAGCACGGGCCTCCTCTACTACTGACAGGGGTTAGGCCTTAGTCCACCACGCTAGCCTAGTGCGGGTTGGCATACTTCACATACCTTCGAAATTCAGACAACTTCTCAGGTATGCAGGTTTCCTCACGATGTTTTCCTTCACCGTTAAAGCGAGCGATAATTCACAAAGAATACACATATAACTTTTTTAGAAAAGTCAGAGGTGTGTGCCCTTGGGTTTTGAACCAGCGGACATTAACTATTATCATATTAATAAGTATTATTGTACTTTATTTGTCAAATCAAAAATGAAACACGTTGAGTCTTAAAGCATTTATTTTTAATTTAGGTATTATGTATTTCATTAGGATTTCATGTTTCGGAATTGACTAAAACTTCTCCGAAAAATTTGATCACCTGGCGTAATACTTAAGTGATAACGAGCATATACAGATTATATATATACATGTATAGATTATCTCGTAATGCTCCATTCTATAAACCATGGCTATGTAGCTGTGTGTTTGCGTATAAGCTAGTCCTAGCTTGAAAAAATAAGCAATAATAATTAAATATGTAAATGTAAATTTACCGAAATAATACAATTTTTTTTTTTTTTAATGTCAAGTTTGGTTTGTATATTTTAATTTTTATTATCTGTAGTATGTCGAAGTAAAGCAGTGGCTACCTTACCAAGACTTTATCGAGGAGTTTTGGCGGCAACAGAAAAAACACTTGATTAGCACAATTATTTCAATTCACTTCATTTGAGCTCTTTAATAGAACTATATTGGATAATATACCACCATAATTATGCAATATAACACTAAATATCACCAAAATAATGAATTAAAACAAGAGCACCTCATGACACTTCCAAGTTCCCGCCAAAACTCCAAAATAATACAACTATAACTCTGACAGTCGTGACAGATGAAATTAATATGTTATGAAAAAGGTAGAGTTTTTATCCAATCTGTCAATTTTCTTGTTTTATCTTGGTTTTACCTAATAAAGAATTTATTACAATGGACTTAGATACACATTACTGTAGTCTCACCATTTTTAGTTTGATTTTTGCTATGTATATTTCTGATTTAGCAAACCATTATGTTATTATGATTTTTTTATAAAATTAATTAAAAAAGAAATGTTTGGCTAAGGAAAAATTTGTAGATAAGAATATATACTACTTTAATTGTTCTATAAAACGTATATTATTTCATTGAATCACACTTTCAATATAGCTTAATTGCAAATACCATTCATTTTTTACGTGTAATTGAAAAAAGAAAAAAAATTGAAGCCTATAATCATCACACAATAAATACCAATCGATAGACACCTCGTTTGTCAAAATCGGTTCAATAGGAGCTACGCTAGAGTGGAACATAAAATGGATACATACATACATAAGGTGTTAAAATCATTACCCTTCCCGGATTCGCCGTAGTCGGGTAAAAAGAACAGGAATTCGTTGAGGTCCTTTATTTTTAAGTGGGTTGTGTGCAGTTGCTGAAAACTCTTCACTCTACATTAGGTACCAACCCAGTGAAGAAAAATTTAAGCTTCCTTTGTGCTTTAAGTTTCTTAGAAAAATAATGAGCCTGGAGAATTTCAAATAAAGTTACTTCCTTAATTCGTTTTCATATTATGGCCTGCCTATATTCACTATTGTGATAGGATAATTGACAACATTTCAAAATCTAAACGTGCCTAAAACAAAAATACCGTTTCTTAATTTTTCAATTCTGAATACGATTATATTTTTATATATTTTTTTTAATACTTAATTTCGGAGATAACAAATAAACACCGAGAAATGATTGATGACGTCACACATACGGTCGAATGAAGTAGTTTCCTGGCTATTCATACTATTTACGTAGATATGTAAGTACTGAGTACTGGGTATATCGTATATCGCCAACTGGATGACAGATTACAAAAGTAGTTGTTGTTGAGTTGGCACTTGGCAGTTTTTTGTATTGCAAATCAAAGGCTATTACGTCTTGAGCCGTATATATGACGTCATTTGGTGCTTACGACGCTTTAGAATAAGACAAAATTCAAAGTGAAAATCATGAATGAAAATATCTGAAGTATGAAAAAAGAAAAAATATGGGTCTCATAATTTTAGATCAAGTATCATATAGTATAAACATTTGAGTATATTGAAAAAATGAAATGTTGTCAATTGTGAAATAAAACAAACCCTGAGATGTGCCAGCTCGTCCAGATTGTTACCTGTATTACGATGTGTATGTGTATTACTGTGCGCGATACGACCACCGTTCTGAGGTCTCAGGTTCGAATTCCGGGTCAGGTAAAGTGATACTGGGTTTTACTGCTTTTAATTAAAATTAAATGATTTAAATCTCGCATTCTGGAATTTGTGCCCGATATAGAGATAGGCTTGCCCCTATCACTACATATGACGGGATAAAAATCGCGAAAAGTGGGGGCACTATTTGCCTACCCCTCTGGAAATAAAGGGCGTGCGAGTGTGTGTGTGTGTGTGTGTGTGTGTAATTGGTCAAAAAATACGCACTACGGTAGTTAATTCACAATGTAAGAATGTATGCAATTCTTTGCAATTTGAGCTCTTCACGTGTAACAATGTACGTGCATATAAATCAAATAGATAAGTGCAGCTTACTATAATCGTCTATTGAATGTATTTATTTGAATCGTAAAATGTATATGGGCGATTGTTTGAAGCGTTTTATTGTTTTTTTATCGCTCAGTCATTTCCACTAAGTGTACTAAGTGGCAATCATTATATTTGCACAGAAATAGTTTTTGCAAAAAGATATAATTAAAAGTCAAAGGCATTAAATGGATATTATGCTTGTAGCATCGATTGTTTTCTGGCTTTTATCTTACAGTAATTTCCAACTGCATGCTACTTGGATTTAAAGGATGCTTGAGTGGTATAATTCTGTTTCACCGTGGAGTTAAACGTCGCTTATAACCAATTGGTACACTTATTGTCCTAATAAATAGTACGCCCACATTTTCCGACCAAACGATGCGAGAAATGCACCAGATGTAGAGCTTATTTCCACATGGGTATTGGGTACGAGATATTCTCAATACAGATTTGGTTCATACAGGCGCACTGATCATATGGGTTTTCACGATGTAAATCAATACACTCGGGGATCTAGAGTAAGTATTACCCAGAGTAATCTAAAATTGGATCTACAATCTTTACCTAGGTAATCATCTGGATTTCTGTATTACTTTTTCTTCTATTTACCAATAGTATATGGTAATGATGAGATCATTCTGTTATTAGTTAATTAATACTGTTTAATCAACTTATTTGGAATTATTGATATGATGGAAAAACAAGCAAATGGCAATATCAATAAGTGGTCCCGAATATGCAATATAGGTAGTCATATTGTATCCCTACAAATAAACAGGTATACATACTCAACAGTGAACAGTCCCACAACACGTTTGCACCGATTTTACACGTTACCACACATAGGGCGGTATAAATAAATCAAACTCACGTTAGAGTAAAATCTCAATGCATAGAACTATTAAATAAACCAAGCTTAAGCTGTCATTCAAGAACTTGTTCTTAGCTGAGTGAGCGCAGCACAAACAAAACTTAACTGTCAAAATCCGTCACAGATTGCAACTTAAGATGTTATTTCATATTTGAGCTGATGTTAATGTGGTTTTGAAGGATTGTGGAAGGACATTGTAGCCAGTGTAACTACTGGACATAACGAGACTTAACATCTTATGTCTCAGGATGACGAGCGCAGTGGAATGCCACACAGTACCTACTTTGTAACTCAAAGTGCTGGATGATGTTGCTACTGTTTCTGGGTGGTCGTATCGCTTACCATCAGGCGAACGGCATGCTCGTCTCGTCACTCAATGCAATAAAAACAAAAAAAGGTACAAATAAACTAAATTCAAACAAATGTGTGTCAATTTGACACACAGGATTTTTCTTAATTACACCTTATTTTATTCGCTCGTTCTAAAGCCAAAACACGTGTTTTTTGTCTGACTAATTTCAATATGACTAAACTTTTTATGTCGGAACTTTCATTGGCAATGGTTTTGAAAGTAATCTAAGCTACATTTTATCACAGAAAAGTATTTTACATAAGCGCATACGCGTTCAAAATATAGTTTCTAATAATCATTACAGCTAAACGAAAAAAATCTGGCATTATATCTATCAGATTCCTATTACCTGTTTCCGTATGTTTATAATGTACAATGTGTTCGACTTTTTTGTCCTCCATAAGTTTATTATATACATTAAGTGGAATTAATGTGAGTTGTTTGTTTATATTATGTTTTTTAATCAAGGTGGACCACAGACGGGTGATGCCAAACAAATAGTATTACGTGATCGCGCGCGCATGCAATCCAATCTGTGTCAGTAAAACGTTAAAATATTTTCTAATCAAAAGTAAAAAACCTCTGTGCATATAACATGTT
Source organism: Sphinx pinastri (assembly GCA_947568825.1). Lineage (NCBI taxonomy): Eukaryota > Metazoa > Arthropoda > Insecta > Lepidoptera > Sphingidae > Sphinx > Sphinx pinastri. Next base: position 8,032,986 of record OX387620.1, read on the forward strand.
TGTGAGTACAATTTTTCTTCGGTTATTTGTTGAGTGGTGTTAAAATATAAAAAGAATATCCTTTTTGCATGGGTCTGTTATTATTCTTTGTATTTTAAACTTTTACACATTATTAATGATAATTTTTATCACAATCTAGCTGGGCCGGCGAACTTTGTACCGCCTTAGAATTAATAAATTGTATGTTAACTTATTAGCTAAATTGAATTGCTTTTTTTATTAAAATAAAATGAATATTCAAAATGAATTAAGCTCAATTTATGTTCAGATATCATACATTCATGCCATTATCCCATAGAGGTGGGTAGAGACTATTGAGCGCCACATGATACGATTTTAACACACCTCTTTCGCCTCTTCTACATTGATAGTTACTACATTTTTCTACATTTTCGTCGGTTAAGGGCACTGCTAACCTGCTCTTTTCGGAGCAAATCATTTATTTGTTCACCTTGGGCCTCCATCCGAACCATCCAGATTCGCTCGATAAATAACTTTCATGACTCGTATTTCATCCATCCTGTCCACGTGCCAAAATATTTCAGAATACTTCTTTTAATCTTAGTCATCACATAATCCTCCAATTTACAATAGTATCTTATTATAATATTCCCCATGCGATCGGCATTAGTGCCTCCACATAGACTCCGTAATGAGTGCATTTTCAGCGTGGTTACTCGATTTTTGCGCTTCTTCTGCCGAACCCAGCATTCACTTTCATACATAAGCATCGGCACCAGCACAACATCGTGAATAGCCGCCTAGTACACAAACTCATTCACTTGGTCCACTTGCTCACCATCTATGCTAATCAGTAACTTTGTCCTCTCTTTCTATCCCCATTAGTTTTGAGAACAGTTGCTAGAGGTGCTTTGAAATGACTTTTTCGCTGATAAATTTCAGAAAAAAATATATGAAGACAATTAATTAAACAAATATAAACACAAATGAAAAATGAATAAAAATTGGTGAAAACTCGAAAAAATGCTAATGAATCGCGCAACGGTACTCTTTGGGACCGCCACAGGGATTGCGCTTCTGAAGCAGCTGTCAATGGATAAAATAAGCCATCTTCATTTCAAAACCTTATGAAATACAGAAGTTTTTAAAATGATGGGACATTTACACTGTAGTACATTCTTTTAAACAAAACTTATTTTAAAGTTGCGTCTTTCATATCAGAAACTAAAAGTAGTCAATTAATTGTCTTTTTCGGTGGCATAGTTGTATTACGGTATGACTGCAAAGCTGAAGTCTCGGGTTCGATCCCCGGGTCGGGCAAAGTGATATTGGGTTTTTCTATTCAGTATCAACTCGGAGTCAGGAATTTGTGCCCGATATGGCGATAGACTCGCCTCCTATCACATCATGGGAGTACGCACGGCGAAAAGTGGGTGCACTAGTTGCGCCTCTGCCTACCCCTTCGGGGATAAAAGGCGTGAGTGTATGTATGTATGTATGCATGTATTAAATTTAAACAAGCATGTTGTTATAATATTTCTGAAAACTTATTTAAATCAAATGTTTTTGTTTCCTTACAGATATGAGTGTTCTTTGCACGTAATACAGTAATTAATAATATAATACGTTATAGCTACGAGATAGATTTTTGTAACTATATTGTATATACGTAAGTTGGCATTTCCTTTTTTTGTTTATAAGGTCTACAAAGTAACCACTCAGCACTTTATATCCAGTAGAATGCAACACCAGAGTAGTACTCAATAAAAGGAGTGTTCGAGGCCTGTTAATTCACCACGTGTAGTGTGTACGGTTGTCGCTACAATTATATATAAATCGGACTCTTCCATCTCAAGAAAGTTATTACGAGCTTACATTTTTAGTTGGATAATACGGTCTTGTCGTACGTATTACCGTTTAAACTGCCATTGTACTAAGTTCGTGTATATTATCGTTGCAATTAGTCTCAGACAGCTCCGTGTCTGGAAACTTAGAGTATCTACTCGTATTAAGGAGAATTACTAAAAACAGAATGAGACTAACAATAGATAGCTGCTTAATGTTTTTTGTTTCAAGTAATAATTTTGCCATATGTAACTTAGTATTTAAAATTACAGCAATGTGACATTAGAGGTATTATGATGATGAGATGGTTTGGGCACGTGGAGAGGATGGATGAAAGACGGGTCATGAGCGAGAGAAGAGGTGAAAGAGGTGTGTCAAGATCGTAGCATGTAGCGCTCAATAGATTTTGCCTTCCTCTATGGTATAAGGGTGGGAGTGTGTACGTATGTAGGTACATAAGTCTAACATACTATATACTACTATACTACATACTATAAATATAATGCAGGAAAAATGATTTAATGTTGTATATCGTTTTGTTTCCCGTACGCTAAAGAGTAATATAACGTTTTAATCTTTATTAGACGTAGTTGTATCTCATTAGACACATTTTAAAAGCCTGAATTTGTATTTATTACATTACGCGTAATAAAGAAAACACATAACTTCAAATGCAATAGGACTTGAAGAAATCATCATCATCATCATCATACCAGCCCTGTATTATATACTGCCCACTGCTGAGCAAGGGCCTCCTCTACAACTGAGAGGGATAAGGCCTTAGTGGCAGTGGCCACGCTTTTTTTACAATAAAATACTTTTTTTTCTTATTTACACTATTCTTAATTAAAATTTATTTTATATTTTTTAGTTGGATTTTCTATAAAGCGTGTTTTTAGTTGTTTTATTCTTAGATTAAGAATTCTTATAGCTGACATCAATACCAACGTAATTTGCAACATGCTAGGCCTTAATTTTGTTTGGTTAGGTCAGTGACCTTAACACCCACAACTCAAATTGCTGTACCATGATATGGCACATGATAAATTCTGAAAACGGCTGACCCGGGACTTGAGATTAAGGCCCTACTTTATTACCCTCGTAAGTAAGGCATATAATGCATAATTTACTAGGAGTTATGAAGTATGGTTTATGTTTCTTGAAGTTTTGTACGCCAACTATATGATTATATTCAAGTGATAATTCATGTTTGGTAAGCAATTTAAAGTTAATAATTTCGTAAGAAAGAGTATGTGGCTGCCAATTAGAATCTTATTTCAGGCTACCCTAATGTTTTTGATTATTTTCTCTGAATTCTTTTATTTATTCTATCTATTTGTCATACAATTCTAAAGCATAGGTTCCTTGATCTATAGTAAAGAGTAGGTTACTTATAAAAAGATAGTCCGTAAATAGTGTGTAAATTGACAATCACACCAGAAAAACCCGCCTTTGCATCTACGGGTGCGAATAGAAGCCTTTTCCTGTGTATATAGTAAAATTCACATTAAGCTAAGTACTAATTCTGTTCCACGCCACAAATGACATAAAAAAATTATCCCAATCTACTTCTCTTTCATTATAATTTATTATAATATATCGCTTATAAAACGGCCTTTCCTTAAAGGGTACAAGTCTTTGTGTGTGCTTGTTTCTGGAGTAGAAGTCTTTTTTTTTATTGCATTGAATGACGAGACGAGCATGCCGTTCGCTTGATGGTAAGCGATACGACCACCCATAAACAGTAGCAACACCATCCAGCACCTTGACTTACAAAGTAGGTACTGTGTGGCATTCCACTGCGCTCGTCATCCTGAGACATAAGATGTTAAGTCTCATTATGTTCAGGAGTTACACTGGCTACAATGTCCTTCAAACCGAAACACAACAGTGCATGCACACTGCTGCTTGGCGGTAGAAATAGACATTGCGGTGGTACCCACCCAGGCGGACTATTACATATGAGAGTCCTACCACCATTTGGAATGTATTCTCCACGCAACCGTGAAAGCTTCTTATTTTTTTCCCTGTCATCTTCAACTTATATTTCTACAAAAATGTACACAACAATTTCAGGTCTATTTATCCTTAAACTACGTAAAAAGAGTAACAAACGGAGTATGGTAGTGGAATTAAGTAATCAAAAGTTTCCTTATGACGATAACTTGATAAATGTTGACGATATAATTTTAAGAAAATGGTATTGTGCTACTGTATTAAGCCGGCTCTAATCTACAATAATAATATGTCTATTGTACCCAAAATAGACCGCTATTACAAACTTTAATAGCTATTTAAATTGCGTCATTATCATAGAAGTCCTCGCATAGGAAGGGTTACAATTACATAATGTAAATTTAAAACAATCATAAATACAAAGATTGTTCAAATATAATATTACTCATTATGATATTAAAATTACTTGTGTAATTAACGTATTAATTATACACGTAAAGATTTTGGTAAAGTATTTTACATACATTGTTGAGATCTTATCTTATTTCTTACTAATGTTATAAATGCGAAAGTTTGTGAAAATATTTGGATGTTTGTATGTTTATTAAAAGTAAACGCAGAAACAACTAATCGGATTTAGATGTAATTTGGCACACGGGTAGATCATGTCCTGGATTAACTTAGCCTACTTTTTATCCCGGTAATTTGTTCCCATGGGAAATAATGGATTCTTAAAGTAGATGGCCCTAGCGACGTAGGTACTGTGTTTTAGGGACTTTTGTATCGGGAGAGGCTTTTCACACGCGGGTGAAGCCGCGAGCAACACCTAGTAATTACTTGAATTTAAGAATCTTCATACTCTATTTAAAAATGATTATTACTTTCGCACTTCGTTCCTACTTCATCGTAGTCATTGATTTATTAAAAAAATTAACACATCATTGATTGTAGTTTAAAATTTATCTTGACAGAGATATAAGTAGGATAGCTTTAGTTGTTGTTCTGATTGTCTGAGAGCTTTCAAATTCACCGAATACAGTATTAAATTAAATTTAAATTATTCATAATTGGGCAGACATTTGCTTAAATAATATTATTCGTTCCTTGTTTATTATAATTATAATTCGCACATTTGAATGCACATAATATTTAAAGCTTTAATTGGGGTTATTAACCACAAAATATGTTGAGAATACAGGTTACGCTTAAATAGGAGTCTCGTCTAACATTAACATAATACATTACATTAATTTCAATGCTATATGCAATGATCATTGGCTATATATGTAAGTATATTATATTATAAAGCGTTATTAAATGTCGTTTGTCTCCGTACATTAGAAGTATACGTTAAACTCAACTCACCTGTTCACAGTGCACTGTTCCTAACAGATGGAGTTCTTGTGAATAATTATTTTAAAGAGCTGGAAAGACTAGCTGTAACCGCCTACTTTAATTTAATACCCTTCTATATAATTTGATCTTGGGTGGGATGACATTTGCATACGAGCGTGAATATTTTTAAACTTAACGCTGGAGATTTTTTTTCAATAACATGACTACGTCACGGATGTGCGTTGACTGCCATCGCCGGTATTGACAAAAGTTCAACCGAGAAAATATTACGAAAGTTGGAGTTTAGTGTAGTAGTAGAGTTATGGGTTAAATGGTTTTATAAATTATTATTTAAAAATTAAATGCATTTTTAAACTGGTCTGGTTAGCCTATTTCAAAACGCTATGGACGTAAACCTTGTTTAGTGTTCTTTTTAATCATATTATGCTAGGAATTTTATTTTACTGGTTCAGAAGAATTTTAAAAATGATACGCACACTTTTGGTCTTCTTCAATTACTTTAATAAATTATTTTAATCTAAGCCTTTTTTATTATTACTCGATGAGTTGCAGGCGGCATAAAAACGATATGCCGAATTTGCAAATAAAAGTCATTGGCTCGCCGAAAATTGTCAGAAAATGTGTTCAAATATCTTAAACGTTCGCCTGACAAAGCGATATATTATGATGACGTAGTCGGGTAAAAATAATAATTATAATTAATCATAAAGGAAGTATAGTATAGAGAAACACTTGCCGTGGTCATATGAGGCAGAGGATTTGACAAGTGACGGCTGTAATACTAGCACCTGGTATTGCAATGCCAAAAGCGTTACCCATTTTAGGGAAGATCTGTGTATTTACTATAAGTATCTAGATTAAGACTATACTTGGGTTATATCACGATACAGGCTTTCCTAGTGTGAAGATCACAGGATATATCATATAAACATATTTTTAACCATTGTAAATTTAGTCTCACAGTAAATAATTAAATCAAATTTAAAAAATAATACGATTAAATGTCTGTTTCATATTTTATAGTCAACAGGTAATGAATGCTTTACGTACGAACTATTACAAAGTAATTTTAATGTACAATGCAATAGACTATTACTAGGTAAAACGTCGGGCTTTAATACATACTAGTGTTTGCTTAGCGGGCGCAATTAGACCATTCATTACAACATGTATTTTGAGGAAAACATTAACACTTTGTTAACAACTTTATACGCATTAGGTTTTAGAATGCTGCAATTTTTTTGTGCTTTGAAAACATAATTAATATTTGGATAAAAACGTCGTCGTGTTGGAGGACCGCGAAGAAGTATTTTTAACCCCCGACAAAAAGAGGGGTGTTATAAGTTTAGGGTGTGTATAAGTGTATCTGTATGTCTGTCTGCGGCATCGTAGCTCTCAAACGAATGCGCCGAATTTGACGCGGTTTTTGTTTGAAAGCTGACGTGATCGACATGGTTCTTAGCTATAATTTATGATGATCTGTTAAGGCGTTTGAAGATTATCAGCTCATTTCTAACTTTCACAACTCCGATTGATTTAAAAGTTGGTGTACTGTGACTTCGGCAATGTTTTAAAGACATGTTAACCTTGAGCTAATGCTGCAGCATCAAGTGGTCTGCTGGATACCCAACTCTTTAACAACTTATAGCAGATATAGCGTGTGTGGACTCATAAGAATGGTCTCAATGAGTAGTCAAGGCCCCATGATGGGGAACATAGCAATTTAAAAAAATTATAATTAAAATATAACCGAACTCCGGACCAGGGAGATGAAAAACTTCTATGGCGGTCCCCCGACGCGACGACGATTGGGTCAAAATATTACTAGGTACTTAAACGTCAAACAAATACACTTATTTTTTTACTTTTTAGAGACTTTTTGTGTCGGGGGTTATCATCTCAACATTTAATATTATTAAATTCATAAATTAATCTCCTTTTGTATTCCTAAATTGTCTGTTGTAGGATAATCAACGTTGATGATGTTGATGTTGTTGGGATGGTTGGCGTTCACTTGGGGAGGCCTACGTTCAGCAGTGGACGGCGACAGGCTGATTGATTGATTGAGGATAATCAATCTAAAATAATGTGATGTTTTTATACTTTGGACGGAACAGCATCTAAGTTTAGATAAGTCTTGGTACCGTGGTGGTTAGAGCTCTTTTTGTGTTCCCATCCATTGCAACCGGTAGCAGTTATCCTAATTTCACGCAAATTCTTCTAAGACGGAAACTATTGAAATATGTTTGTTCTATTTAACTATTATTTACTAAAGGTTCATAACAGATGTTAATATTTCATCGACTAAAATTGGAGTAATAACTATTCGATGCCGGCAACATTGATAATAGTTATAAAATGATAAGTCTTTAACACATGATTGATAAACAGATTATTAATAAACAATAAAGCCTAAAACTGGACTAAGGTAGGCAAATATACTAATAGGGTGCCTTTTGTAAACAAAAACACATGTACATACCAATGAGAAGACAATTTAATGAAAAAAATATACGATTTATTGCGTAGACCTATTTTTTGAGAGTACTATCCAAATATATATATATATATCTATATATCCAAATATACTGGTGGTAGGTCTCTCATATGTAAGAATCCGTCTGGGTAGGTACTAGCGCAATGTCTATTTCTACCGCCAAGCAGCAGTGTGCATGCACTGTTGTGTTTCGGTTTGAAAGACATTGTAGCCAGTGTAACTACAGGACATAGTAGACTTAACATCTTATGTTTCAGGATGTCGAGCGCAGTGGAATGCCTCACAGTACTTTGTAACTCAAGGTGCTGGATGGTGTTGCTACTGTCTATGGGTGGTCGTATCGCTTACCAAGGGCGAACGGCATGGTCGTCTCGGCATTCAATGCAATAAAAAAATTATATATATATATATATATAATCCCTAATACTTTACCTATATATATATATATAGATAAAGTATTTTGGTTAGAATTTTAAGCCCGTTTTTGGACACGTTCTTTTATAAAAGGTTCCAATTTTTTTTATATTTCTGTGGAAATGTTGCTCTGATTAGAAGCAGTCGCCAGTCAGTTTGACAGCCTGATTTAAACTCTAATAGACTTGGTATTAGGACGACGACTCTTATCTCAGCCGTGATTTTCGAGTACACGGAGAATAGACATTATAAACTTTTGTTGAATAGCAACTTGAAACATTAATATCAACCATACAGTCTGTATGTTGCCATCATTAATTGCCGTAATCCTAGGTACTTAATATTATAAACGTGAAAGTTTGTAAGTATGGATGTGTGGATGTCTGGATGTTTGTTACTATTTCACGCAAAAACTACTGAACGGATTTCGATAAAATTTGATTGACGATTAACACATAGGCTACATTTATCTCGGGAAAATATAAAGCGGGACTTTTATCCCGGAAAAACTCATTCACGCGGGTGGAGCCGCGGGCAAAAGCTAGTATATGATAATTCTTTGTCCTCCAATTGTCCATTGTTTATTATCGCTTTTCAACTCATTGAAACTGAAATACAGTGCGTGATAAATAAATTGATGTAAATAAGTTGATGATAATAGAGTGAATTGCGAATCCGCTGGCACTGGATTATAATTCGTGAATAAAATCTAAATAAATAATCTTTGGATAATTATAGACTGTTTTTCGGTAATCCAATACAAACACAAGCAGTAAAATGTACCTATAGTAGGTTGGTAGTTAAATGTAGGTAACATATAAATCTTGCTATACATTTACAATTTAACCACTAATAAATATTCACTAGCTTCTAGGATCGTTGATAAAATTTGGCACATGTGTAAACCGTGCTCTGTAAACATATATTTAAAAAAAATATTCGGCCTGAGCCGCGAGCAAAGGTTACCTTTTTTTTTCGCGGAACAAAAAAAAACGCTTTATCGCTACTACCACTGGGGGGTCAGTGGAACGGTTATGTTGGTTCCACCTGTCTTACGGCCCAATGTCGTCACTCGGGAGTATAGCATCATCCGAGCGAGCATTGAACCAAGTCCCTAACCCTATGTACACCCTACACCGGCATACCAACCAAACCCCTTCTTCGGCGCATGCGGAACGGCCCCGGGGTATCTTGTTGCACTAAGATAGCTGCTCGGAACAGTCCCTGCGCGATGCCGCATTGCGGCCCCTGTCTAAACAAGGGGGTTAAGATGCCCCCGAACTCTATTAAAAACGGCTTTGGCGTCTACGACAGCGGGAGACCGACCACCCGCATTGTCGTCCACCTCGGAGTCACTTAACAAAAGTTACCTAACTATCTTAATATATATAAATCTCGTGTCACAATGTTTGTCCTCAATGGACTCCTAAACCACTTAACCGATTATAATAAAATTCGCACACCATGTGCAGTTCGATCCAACTTGAGAGATAGGATAGTTTAAATCTCAAATTATAGTCGCAATTTTAATTTATTGCTAATTATTTGTCTGTTATTATTTGACAGTCACAATTATCTTAACTCCAAATGATTCTAACAGATGTCGATACCTTTCGACTGGGTTGAGTAAGTAATCAATAGATGGCGCTGCTATGGTAAATCTACGAACGTGTCATATAAGCTACATTTTAAGCGGGACTTTTATACCGGGAAAACTCATTCACGCGGGCGGAGCCGCGGGCAAAAGCTAGTAATATTATAAGGATATATAGTTGTTTCACTTTTGACAACAATTTTAGTTTTTTTTTTTATAGCATAGAATAACGAGACGAGCATGCCGTTCGCCTGATGGTAAGCGATTCGACCACCCATAAACAGTAGCAACACCATCCAGCACCTTGACTTACAAAGTACTGTGTGGCATTCCACTGCGCTCGTCATCCTGAGACATAAGATGTTAAGTCTCATTATGTCCAGTAGTTATACTGGCTACAATGTCCTTCAAACCGAAATACAACAGTGCATGCACTGCTGCTTGGCGGTAGAAATAGACATTGCGGTGGTACCCACAAAGACGGACTCTTACATATGAGAGACCAACCACCAGTAAATTGTAGTTATATAACCTACAGTGGTATTAGCTTTATAAGCATAATTATTCCGCTCTGAATAAAAAAAACACTCGACTTAAAAGTATTAGTGCTCTTAAAAGAACATATAACAGTAAAATTTTGTTATTTATAATTGCTTAGATAATAAAGTTTTTTTTAGGTGACAATTATTTCGGTTCAAACTAGATATCTTGATAAACCAAGTTTAAACAAGTTTCGGAAATGTTGGAATTAGATAAATGAAAAGTTTCCAACATAAATAAATCTTGTTTTATGATAGAAGGCCGTGGTAGAAATGTTATGTTACGATACCTGTTATTGCTTAATGCGTAGAAAATGAAATAGGTTTTTGTAAGACCTAGATAGGCTTGTTTAACAGCCCCCTCCACAGGGATCTCTTTCATGAAATGAGCTTTGATTTGGTTCTAATGTATCTAAAACGCATTACTTGTTTCATGTTCAAATAACAGCGTTTATGTGGTACCGAAAATGAGTACTGTCAGAAAAATCATTGGATTATTTAATTTAAGATATAGCCGTTACAGTCCTGTGTTCTTCATTACAAAGGAAATTATTTTTGCCCGCCCCGTTCGTTCTAAATAGTTTTCTTAAATATTTTGGTCGCAAAATAATATAAACAATACCAGAACTGTATTACGTACTGGTCCCTACTGAGCACGGACCATAATGAGGGTTTAGGCCTTAGTCCATTACGCTGGCCTCGTGTGGGTTGGCAGACTTCACGTACATTTGAAAGTCTTATGGAGAATTCTTAAGTATGTAGTTTTCCACACTATGCTTTTCTTCACCGTTATTTTAAAGCGAGCGATAATCGATAAACAATACACACGTAACTTAGAAAAGTCTTAGGGAATCGTTATTACTCGTTCCAAATGTGATTAGAAGTTATTTTAGTAGCATTTAGAATGGGTAATATTAATAGAATGTTATGTTGCATTTGTCCACAAAATATAATAAGTATCTATACTTAATATGATAGGTAAAGCTGAAGAGTTTGTTTGGTTGAGCGCGCTAGACTCAGGATTGAACCGATTTGTAAGTTCTTTCACTAATAGGAAGCTACATTACTTCTGAGTGCTATAGGCTACTTTTTATCCCGGAAAAACTTTTAGCTAGTATATAATATTACATCTAACCTAACACTAGATAGTATTATGAAAGTGGTTATTTAGGTGTCAGCAGGACTTTAGAAAAAAAACTGTTGAATGTTCAGTCATTATTTGTTGATAAGTGCGTTTTGGGACTAGTAGCTTTTATTTCTATCAAAGATTGTGGGTTTTTCCTCTTATCTTTACTCCGTAGGGTTTTCACACGCCGCGCCGGTTGTTATTCCACATGGAAAAGTCCTAACTAAGTTTCAGTTTCCTTTGCAAAAGTGTTTCCGTTTGATTTACCAGTTTTTAAAAGATTTATTGAATTATTTTAATATTATTTATGCTTCAGTTTTTTATGTTGTGTTAATAGTGGATGCATTTTAGTATTTCCGCAGTATACAAGGTCGTAGCGGTTATTAACGTCAGCTAAATTAGTTATTCAGGCTACGTTATATATTTCCAGCAAGTATCAGAGTCCAGAGACTTGATTTGGTAATTGTAATTTAAATAGATGGACATAATATTTGTTAATTGCATTTGGAATAACTGGATTACTTTTAAGATTTTTGCCTCACCCGATTAAGTGACCCCATTAAGTGTCTAATGTCGTATTTAAATTTAACGTTTATTAATGTAATAAAAAGTTCCTAATGCACTATAATTATCTGAATGATATGATAATAGTAAGACTAGTATACACCTCAAGCAATTTTGGGAAAAGTTTCTTTAGTTGTATTGAGATTTTTGAAGTCAGTTGGTCCAGTTGCCAGCGGTAGCGCGCTGGGAGGTGTAATTAAATAGCATTGCTTAGCGCTAGCTAATGCGACACCGCGCTGCACACGGAGTTGTACAGCATAATATTATAAATAAATTGACAAGTAGAGCGCTCAGCGCGCGCTTTGAAACGGTTCCTCTTACAACACTAATAGGATGCTAAGATGTTATGCGTTCTATGATTTTAAAAAATAAAATCCGATTTAGAATGTATAAGAACGATACATTTATGCAACCTGGCGTACTCGTGCATAGTCTGTTATAGATTAACTTGTATATGTACCATAATAAATTAAATATAGGTAATGAAAATAATTTGTTTGGACCCACAATCACCATATTGTTTAGTGTCAATGTTTACTTTATCGCCAGTTCGGAAAGCAGGTTCTATGAGAGGAACGGCCAAGAAACTTTAGTACCTATTGCTCTTCACAAAACCAGTTTCCAATACCGTGGATATTACATAATTGACACGATTAAATGTGGTTCAGTTGGTCATCAATTTATGCGCAAGCTTTATATTATATTTGTTTTCATTAAAAATATCTCCCAATTCGATCTTAGTTACATTATTTTTCGTCTAATACAGCAATGTTTATGTTTTTCACAGATGATGACGCTATCGGAACCACACGACATGGATGTGAAATTTGACGACACACTCTTAGTGAACATGACGAACGTGACGAGCAACTCGGCGGCGTACTCCGAGCCCTACACGCTAGACCTACTGGTGCCTCTCAGCATCACATACGCTGTGATATTCGTCGCCGGCATCTTAGGAAACACTAGTACATGCATAGTCATCGCGCGGAATCGTTCTATGCATACCGCTACAAACTTCTATCTATTTAGTCTTGCCATATCAGATCTTATTCTCCTCGTGTGCGGATTACCCCTTGAGCTCCATCGTCTATGGAACCCTTTTACGTATCCTCTAGGTGAAGCGGAATGTATAACGATAGGTTTAGCTTCAGAGACATCAGCGAATGCTACAGTGTTGACTATAACAGCGTTTACGGTTGAACGATACATCGCGATTTGTAGGCCTTTCATGTCGCACACAATGTCGAAACTATCGAGAGCCGTGCGATTTATTATTGCGATATGGGTGTTTGCGTTATGTACGGCAGTCCCGCAAGCCATGCAGTTTGGTCTAGAGTCGTATGTGGAGAACGGACAGACTATTATCGAGTGTACTGTGAAAGGCCCGGGCGTCCATCAAGTTTTCGTTATATCGAGCTTCGTGTTTTTCGTCGTGCCCATGTCGGTGATAACTGTATTGTACGCCTTGATTGGTGTGAAGTTACGCACGTCCAGGGTGTTGCATCCGGTGAAGAAGCTTTCGGTGGACAGCAATGAGAGGCCGACCGGACCGACGCAGTACAGGAACGGAGCATCGCAGCGCAGAGTTATCAGAATGTTAGGTAAAACAACAGTTTTGTTCATATACACAATATACATATTCATGATTTGAATACAATTTTAGTCGTTTGAAAATAAATAAAAATTATCTTGCAAATTGCGTCCATCAAAACCTATAGGCATTGAAAAAATAACACAATACCCAATATAAAAATAATAGGACATTTCTATATTAGCCATAGTAACTGCCAAATAATCAACTTTTGATGGCTTTAACAATTTTTTTTTTGTATAATAAAAGTATATTGTATGAAAATGAAACATTGACTGTAGCGGTTATTTTGTATCGTATGTCTGGTACAACTATTAAAAATCGCATGCGCCCTGCCTAAAAATGCGAAATGTTTGTGAAAATGTTTGGATATTTGTTAGCAGTAAACGCAAAAACTACTGAACGGATTTGAATGAAATTTAGCATACGGATAGACAATCTTCTGGATAAAAATATTGAATCACAAAACTATAGTATATTAAAAACCATTTCAGTCATTTCATTCCACTTTGATCATAATATTTCCTTCATAATTTTCAAGATAAGGTACGAGTAGAAAATGAGTTAATTTACAGGCATATCAACATTTTATGTTCAATAAATCTTTATACATTATGATATCATAATACCATCGTAACAGGTCTAGCAGTTACCTAGATAATATATTCTAAAATAGTGTTTCATAGCGTGGCTATACGTTAGAAATGGATTTACTACACTTTTAGAGTAGGCATATATAATAATACTAGCTTTTGCCCGCGGCTCCGCCCGCGTGAATGAGTTTTCCAAAAATTTAAAAAGTGGAAATAATTGAACTATACGGTATTTCGTTCACTACAAAATAAATTTAATTAATTTTATAGCGTCAACAACACGTGGTAATTATGCTGTTAAAATGTAGCTTATATGACACGTTCGTAGATTTACCATAGCAGCGCCATCTATTGATTACTTACTCAACCCAGTCGAAAGGTATCGACATCTGTTAGAATCATTTTACCATAGCAGCGCCATCTATTGATTACTTACTCAACCCAGTCGAAAGGTATCGACATCTGTTAGAATCATTTGGAGTTAACAGATAATTGTGACTGTCAAATAATAACAGACAAATAATTAGCAATAAATTAAAATTGCGACTATAATTTGAGATTTAAACTATCCTATCTCTCAAGTTGGATCGAACTGCACATGGTGTGCGAATTTTATTATAATCGGTTAAGTGGTTTAGGAGTCCATTGAGGACAAACATTGTGACACGAGATTTATATATATTAAGATTTTCATAATCAGATAATTAGCATTTAAGGTCATTAATCATTAAGATACCTAATACGGAATATTCAACCCTCGAGCACTGCATCACTGCTTGGCATCTACTCGTTATCGACCGATTTTTTAAAAGGAAACTGGTGAAGCATTGCCTCTTCGCGGTAGTAGCATAAAGTCCCTGAGAGATATTAACATTCATACTGTAGCCTCCAAAAGTCAGTTGAAATGCACTCTTACGTGTTTGCACACGCCTCTGTTTACAACAACAATAATTTATATCCCGTAGACTTCATCTATGGTTTCAAGTGACGATTGTCAATTGTCTATGACATAGAATGGTCAAAAATTATTAAGCTCCCTTTACTAAATCATAAACGATACTTGTATTGTACCTGCTAGAAATATGCGCGGCAAAAGCCAGTTGCAATTTAGTGATTACACGAAAATTTACTAGTTTATAGTAATAATTGCATTCATTTCTGTTTCGTTATTTATAACGATACAAATAATATAAAATAAATAACTTTCTAAATTATTATGCCACTAACAAAAAAATTAAGCGTCAAAGAAAGAACAAAATTTTATTTTTGAATATGAACCGTAAGAACTATAATGCTGTTGGAATATTATTTCAAATTAGAGCTAAAGGAGTAAAAAAAAGAAAATGTTTTGAAAAGCAGAGAATCTTCGACTTTTTCAGATAAGCTTCATTCAGGGCACCCGACGCACACTAATTCTTATGGTGATGGCCTTATAGTACCATTATGCACACGGAATCCGAAAATAGTCATAAGAAAAGTTCATTAACAGCTTACGGAAGCAGGAACTTCGGTCTCTCAAATTTCTATTAAGACGTCTTCGAAGGTATAAATTACAGAGCCATGTAGCTAGGAAAAAAACATTATTAATAGCAGCTTACAAAAAAGCGACTGGATCTTGCTAAAAAATATGAGAATAAACTATTACATTTTGGGAAACGGATAATATTCGATGACGAATCTGAATTTGAAATCCTTGAAAACCGGTGAAGACTAACAATTTGGCATCTTGTAACCGAAAACCCTTATGATGACAAATACCTGCAACCTACCGTGAAGAATGGTGGTGGTAGTATCATGGTCTGGAAGTGTTTTTCTTGGTCTGGTGTAGGACGACAGTATGTAATCGTGAACAAGATGACGGCACAAGTGTGCTATGACATTTGATATAAAAAATTGTCTGCTGATATGATGGGACTAGGTCGGGGCTCCGTTTTTCAACAGGACAACGGCCTGAAGCTCACAGCCAAAATAGCAAAAGAATATTTCAAAAATAATCATATCGATTAATTGGATTGGCTATTCATGGCACCAGACCTCAACCTAATTGAACATTTATGGAAGGCAATAGACCGTAAGATTCATAGAACCGTGCGACTCAACAACGCTGTGTGTAAACAAGAGATCTCTAAAACATTTATTGTTATTTTTTATTTTATTATTTGAGGATTGCCAACAAAGTTTACAATAATACAAACATAATAATAACAGTCAGAAAATAAAACTAATTGTAACTCAGACTATAGGCAACCACAAAGTGCATAATACAATTTTACGATATAATTACTCAATTAAACATTACAAGAAACTAGACCAAAAAGAATAGATTTATCAGAATGTTAGGGTCCAAGTTAATCAATCTCACATAAAACTTTAACTTAAATTTATTGTCGTAGGTATGGATTTTATTGTTTCTTTTTTTTTCTACCTGTGGAAGCTTGTAATTGGCACATAGTTATTTAAAGTTTTACCTTATTTTGTAAAATTAGCCGTAAGCTCCCCGAATAACCCAAAACAAATAAACAAAATAAAAATAAAAATTTCCTAAATGCGTATAGTGAATCATGAAATATGTCAAGCTTAGTAATTTTCTTCTATAGCTGATTATATAATGTAGACAGTCGAGGTATAGGGGAGTTCTTACCTATGTTGGTTCTATATCGGCGGACATAAAGAGTAGGGGGAGGTTTGCGAGGTGGACGCAAAGGGACATTAAGAGCAAATTTGCTTAACGCGTTTGAACTGTCAATATGACTGTTTAATATTTTGTATAGATACACCATGCTTAGTATTTCACCGAGGCTTACAAAAATCTCATGGAATATATGCCACGAAGAATCAAGACTATGCTGCAGAATAAGAGTGGACACACAAAATATTAAACACTATCTTTTGACCGCAGTTCCACCCGCGTTTAAAGTTTTTCCGGGATAAACGTCCCACTGCATATTTTCGCGGGATAAAATGGCCTATGTGTTGTCCAGGTGTTATCTACCTGTGTACCAAATTTCATCGAAATCCGTCCAGTAATTTTGGAGATGTGCAGTAACAAACAAACAGAAAAACAGGCAGACAGAAAAGAATTACAAAAATCGCTGATTTGTGTTCCATTACTCTTCTTTACTCACCCCCTTTCTTTTTTATCACGTTTATTTAAATGTACAGACCCACCGGTTCTACTGCTTTATTATATGTATAGATAAAAAAAAAGAAAACCTTTCATCATTTTATTGTTTTTTCAACTAACTTTTGGCACTCCGCGTAAAAGAAATTATTAGTTAATTATTATGTGTATTTGAAGCGACGATAGCCAAGTTGGGAATGGAACGGTCTGCCGAGACAATGTCCGCAGGTTCAAAACCCAAGGCACACACCTCTGAATTTTCGAAGTTACGTGTGTATTGTTTATCAATTATCGTTCGCTTTAACGGTGAAGGAAAACATCGTGAGGAAACCTACATACCTGAGAATTCTCCATAAGAATCTCGAGGGTATGTGAAGTCTGCCAACCCGCACTAGGCCAGCGTGGTGGACTAAGGTCTAACCCCTCTCAGTAGTAGAGGAGGCCTGTGCACAGCAGTGGGCAATATATAATACAGGGCTGATGATGATGATGATGATGATGATGTGTATTTTAGCTTATCAATTTATCAGTAAAAATGTAAGTCTTCAATGCCTATATAAAACAGTATATAAATATATACCGATATATAGATTTATTTATTTAACAAAATGGTTTTAAAGTACTGTAATATACAATTTTAACTGACTTTTGGAGTCTACTGTACATTGCACCACGCCTTCTCCCTTTTAGGGGTGAGCAGAAGTGTAACACATCTGTATAGTTTATTAATATCAACATTGTTTCGTTATGCTAAGTAGTAATCTTATCCTCTATATCTAATACTTATTTATTAATGCAAGCTACCATGCGCCACCATTGGCAACACTTTATGAACAGAACAAATAACATCTACAAAAAAGGTGGTGCTGTTCTGGTATCGGCTTGAAAATGAGTAGGTAACACTCTAATCTTTTCGTAGATAATATTTGTTTATTTATTTACTAGGTGTTGCTCGCGGCTTCTCCCGCTTGAAAAGCCTTTCCCGCTCTAAATGTCCCTAAAACACAGTACGACGCCAGCGCCATCTACTTAAAGAATCAGATTAAAAATATCCATTATTTCCCATGGGAGTTAATTACTGGGATAAAATGCCTGTGTGGTAATCTAGGGCATGATCTACCCGTGTGTCAAAATTCATCCAAATCCGTACAGTAATTTCAGCGGTTACTTCTAAAAAATATCCAAACATTTATACAAAATTTCGCATTTATAATATTAGTAAAATATTATACAACACTATTACAGCTATACTAAAGCGGTGTTGTATAGACAAAGTAGTTATAAAATTTCCTAACTGGCCTCAATACACCTCAATATATTGGGCGGAGAGTAACAGTGAGAAAAGTAGCTTTATAAAATTACTTTGTCAATTAGACCCACTTCTTTGTTCCTAAGCAAAGTATTAAGTAAAAGTGATTTGGTGTTCCCTTGTAGTCCTTGGTATTTGGGTGCACATAGCGGATATTGGAGCTTCCATTTGTTTAACAAATCCATTACATGCCTTTTGGAAGAGCAATAAACAAAATCGTTTTAAAACAATGGTCTACTATGTGCATTTATACATACCTACTTATATAGATATAGCTTTTTAATATGAAATATGCATTACATTCTAATTAATGTTTTAAGTAACCAGACACACGGCACAGGGTTTTCGATTCTCGCCAGATTCTTAAAAGTATAAGGTTTGCCCATCATGTCGTTAAAACAGTATTAAATTACATTCCGATCCACATTTGTTTTTATTACCAATGATATGAGCTAGAAAAGAAAATCCAAGTCATGGATTCCATCGGAGGTGGGTTCGGCCATCGGGTGGTATTATAGAATCCTGATTATGTCCAAAAATGTATTTTTTTTCGACTTACTAAATCGAATCACTTCTACAAAAACTTCACAACTTCTTATTCATGTGAATTTAAATTTTGGCATGACATCGTGAAGTATAAGTTAGGTATGTTTCTTTGAGCACATTTTCAGTATTAAACAAATACAAGTGCCGAGAAAAATAAGTGAAATGATTGCGCCTCTGCCTACCCCTACGTGGATTAAAGGCGTTAGTGCGTGTGTGTGTGTGTGTGTACATATTATAACTTGTTTTTCTTATTAGTCATACAGGCCATTATCAACGGTAAGGTTTTATTAATATTGATTAACGAAAATTGATGCTTAAAATTTTAAATTTTGGGAGTAAAGAATAATTACCTTATTGGTAGAGCCACTCTATAACCAGTTTTCTCTGCATAATGAATGCGCTGAAACAATTATAGTTTTTGTACCAGACTTCTATAAATGTCGACATCCTTCTAATTATAATTTATCGGGCATTGTGAGTGTTCATGACTTATTGGCATTGGACAATGGTTACTTTCTATCAGATGATCTACTCGCCCATTTGCTTTTCATACAATAAGATACGTAAGAAATGAATTATACCGGAAATGTTCCAGGAAATTATAACAAATCTTTTTTTTATACAGTTGCCGTGGCGTTGTCATTTTTCATATGCTGGGCTCCGTTCCACGTACAAAGGCTTCTGGCGATATACGGGAAGAGTCTGGAACACCCCTCCGATACGTTCTACCTGGTAAATAAATCACATATCTCTACCATAATAGTACTTTTTTCGATTTACAATCTAGAAAATTGATATCAGAATGTTTCGTATTTATTAATGATAGTATTATTATTTCATTGGTATACTAGCAATGAAGGTACTTACCGTGAACGAGTGGTAAGATCTTGGGTTCGATTCTCAAGACAGATTGGGAAACCAGAAATTATGAACAAATCTATTTTCTGATTTGGAAAACGCACTTGAGTTTTCCGACATTGGAATATGTGTCCGATATGGCGTTAGGCTTCCCATGTCGCGAGGTGGATGTATGGATGGAATACACGGTCATCAAACCGTGGCTATCGGCTGCAACGGTTGCACATCTGTCTAACCTTTCCATTATACAGGCGTGAATGTTAAGCTTGCTTTAATATGCATATTCGAAGTCACAAATTCATGTTAAAACAGATAATAATTTTTCATTGGTAGATAAATAGAATTTGTATTATAATTATGCTTGTATGTAATAAAAATAAGTAATATTTAATTAGATACCATACCTGTTTTACGATAAAAGATCGTTGCATACGAAATAAGAAACCTTGTCAGGGACGTGACGTGCCATTGTGTGCTTAAAAAATTAAAATAACATAACCAAAAGTTAAAATTATACCTTAAGTAGCAACAAAATAGTGCACCTATGGATTAGACTGTTGTATATGACACAATTAATTGTTATTATTTTTGAAAAGACTTAAACATTTTATTACTTTCGTAGACGTTTTCTTATGAGGTTTTACCCGCGGCAGCTCGAACACGTGGCGTCTCGTCTCTATTTCCCTACACGTGTTACTAATTATATTATTGAATTATGTAAAAAATCCAGTCTAGTCTTGCAAGAGACATATGTTGTTACGTACGCATCGACTTAAAAAGTTATGCAGTTGGCAAAAGGCCAAATGTTAATGTGTGAATTTTCATATTAAAGTGTCACTAAAGTTTAGTATCACGTTGTATATGCCATGTTTCCTGTTTACAATGACAGAAATCCTAGTAGAATATATTTTGATAATTCCAAC
The DNA here is from genome assembly GCA_947568825.1 of Sphinx pinastri. Taxonomy (NCBI): domain Eukaryota; kingdom Metazoa; phylum Arthropoda; class Insecta; order Lepidoptera; family Sphingidae; genus Sphinx; species Sphinx pinastri. The sequence continues at coordinate 8,053,782 of OX387620.1, forward strand.
CACACGCTTCTTTATGTATATTCACGCATTTTATCCGAAAAGGAGTAGGCAGACATGCAACAAATGCGTCCACACTGGTGACCTTATATTGACTGCATGATGTGATAGAGATCAATAATATCGTCATGTCGGGCACATCCAATCTTGGGAATCAATGTTTTTTTTGTGGTCAATTTTAGTTTCTAGACCAAGGAATCGAATTTAACCTCATGGTTTATAGTCCAAACTCACTAGAATTACTCCAACGAGAGATTATTAAATTTACAGATCGTAATTACAATTTACAGGTGTTGTGCCAATACCGTGCACTCTAACGCCATTTAAATATTTAAAGCCTGTGAATTTCGATGGAGACCGGCAATCATACACAATTTACATTTACAAGCTATTTATATAACAGTGTGCGTTTACGGCAAATGTATGAGTTACTACGCTAGATCCACAGTAAAGTTTGATATTCTGACACACAGAATTCCATTTTTCATTTAAATGGGTCAGAAATCATGGGTAAAAATGTCCAATTCTGTAAGCCCAATGTACTGAACGGTTTTCTTTTCCCAGGTTTACATCGTGCTGACGTTTTTGTCCGGCGTGCTTTATTATCTGTCGACTGCCATAAATCCATTCCTGTACAACATAATGTCGAATAAATTCAGGAACGCCTTTAAGGTAAGAAAACATTTATTTATTCTCTGCACTTACATAATATAATGTGCTTAATTCATATACGATGTACGATTCAGAACAAGCTTTTTAATGTGTCTCAAAATACGGTTAAGTATAGTTCATAATATATATAACTACGAAAAGTCAGAGGTGTGTGCCTCGAGTTTTGAATTAGCGGACCTTCGTCTCAGTAGTCTGTTTCATTCCCAACTAGCCTATCAGGCACTTTATAACTCGAACGTACGGTTAATTAAATAAAATAAAACGTATCTTAGCACCTTTATGCAGCTGATAATATTTTATTAATAGCAAATATAATGCGACTTTCACGTAAGATGTTTAAATACGTCTTACACATACCCAACTGCAGGATAGCTCCATCACATATAAATGCATAAAGGCAATGATATATTACCAATATATCACTTGAAAAGCAAGCCTTAGAATACAAAGTGGCGTCTTTGCCTGCCCTTAATATAGAGCCAATAAAGAAAAGCGCGATCACACAGTGCGTGGGCATGCATAACACTTAGGATAAGGAAGTATTTGGTATGGAAAAAGAAAGTAGTTTATCAAATGTAAAATTTGATAATGGCTCGTAATATTTTTAGAACTATCGAAGACTTTTTTAGTTTTACACTCGGCGACTGCTATTAACTTTACAAAAAATAAAAGAGGACTGTATTCTGTATAACGTGAGGTTGAGATTTACATTCAAAATTGAGGGGTGAAAATATAGCCGCGCAATAAATACATTTTTCGATTACTATAAACTCTGTATAACATTTATTTTATTCTTGTATCAGTATTTTGACGTTACCTTTGAACCAATAAATCACGTGAATGGTAAAATGGTCTCATCGCTTATTAAATATTTGACTACAGTACTGTTTCAGCTAACGATATCATTTTTTATATCATTTAAATATCAGTCTATATGCCAGTATCTTCAAAGACAAAAACAACAGAGCCTCTAAATATGGATATTTAATAAAGATTGAAAAAAAAGATATAATTTTGAGTGACAATAATTATAATTGTAAGACCCCTTGTATATCTCCATTATTTAATGTTGTCATTATATATTTATCACTCTCTTATTTAAACTTGTATATATATAATATATATTATGTGATTGGTTTCTCGGAAACGGCTCGGCCGATCTAGATGAAATTTTGGATTTGGATAGTATGAGCTCTAAAAATGAAATTGGGGTATCCAGTTTTTTTATTAACCCCGAACTAGTGGGGTTAGAAGGGGGGATGATGGGGAGATGCTAAACTCCTGAACCGATTGTAATTAAATTAGGTATGGGGATATCTCTAACCTTAAAGATAACTATGGGATATTATTTTTTAACCCTTAGCTAAGGGGGTTAAAAGAGGGGAGAAAATACTGTTGCTCAGATTGTTTGCACAGTATGGGGATTAGGGATATCTTGAACCTTGAAAATTAGTATGAGATAATTTTTTTCACTAACCCCAAAATGAGGGGGTAAAAGGGGAGAGAAATTAAACCGCTGAACCAATTCTACTTAAATTTGGTTTGGGGATCTCTTGAAACTTAAAAATAAATATGACATTCAGTTTTTTATTAACCACTAAATAAGAAGGTATAATGGGGAAGAAAATAAATCGATTATGATGAAATTTTATATAGATGTACCTTGAGTATAAATATGATATATTCATATTTATTAACCACTAACTTAGGGCAGCTAAAGGGGGGGAGAAACTAAAACGCGAAATATATTATTAAGACCAAATTTGGTGCGGATATAATTATCTTAAACCATGATAATAAATAAAGGACATTTGTCTGTTATCAATTCGTAACTAAGTGAGATAAGGGATGAGAACTGAACCATGTATCTGCTCGTGATGTAATTCAATATGGAAAAATTATGAAACCTCAGATTTAATATAAAATCTTAACCACTGAAGAACCTTTTTTTTTTAATTATGAAGGTAACTGTATGTCGATACCTACAGCTGAGTACCTACGAATGAGTCGATACTCATTTGACTTCAGTCGTGAATATTTTCTTGAAATGGAAAATATTATTAGGACCTACTTTAAAGTAATATATACCTTGTACAGTATTAAAAAATCACGCGAGCAAGGCTCGGTCACCCAGGTACTATAGTTCGGACAAACTAAGCTGGCCGGTATGACAATTCAATTTTTTTCCCGAAGCGATAACTCTGTGAGAACGTCTACCCAAAAAATTAAAAACCGTGTCATGTCATACCGGCCATATTAGTTTGTCCCTACTATAGTTTATTAAACGATAAGACGCAATATTAAATTGTATTGAATCTGATCGAAAATTTAAAATACTGGCATATAGACTGATATTTATTTAATAAAACCATCTAAAGTCAAAAAGTTTACGAAACTTGTTTAGAATAATATAATATGTGGAAAATTGCGAAAACTGTTTTGTCGAGTCGAAGTTTACGTCGGTCGGTGAAAATTGTTCTCGTTTCCACATAACAACTCCGAACACTAAGGTCTGAGCATGTTCCCAGCTGACTCGCTTTTGACCGATTTTTAAACATGATAGGGTCCTGTCACCCTGTGATTTATTACATTTCGCCCAAGGCATGGAGTTTTTTAATCTGTTCAGATATTTTTCGCATTATTCTCGAGTACCTACTTTGGGTTTTGTGTCTTCTTGTGGTGTCAATCCATCGTTTTTCTGACATATCTCCCATGCTTAATACATGGGACGTAGATAAAACTACAGTTATCTATAATATTACTAGCATTACGCACGGCTCCGCCCGCGTGGAAACGTTTTCCGGGATAAAAAGTAGCCTATAGCACTCAGGAGTAATGTAGCTTCCTATTAGTGAAAGAATTTTCAAAAGCGGTGCAGTAGTTCCAGAGATTAGCGCGTCCAAACAAACAAACAAACAAACTCTTCAGCTTTATATATTAGTATAGATAAATAAGTATAGATTATGTACAATCATTGTATTGAATCAAGAATATAATGAAATATAGTACTCAGACGTTCTAAGAACATTGTACGATTGAGTTCTAAAAATTGTGTCTACCTTTTTCTGTAACAAAGTAGGAAAATGTTTGACATGAACGGTTTTGCGTCACACGTTGCAATTACTCGGTGTAATGATGAAGATTTTCTCGGAATATGTGGCTGGAATTAGAATTTTCATACATTAATAATACTGGCGAACACTTATAATATACCTTGGTAATAAAGTTATTAATTCACAAAGTGATATAACTTTTAACAATAACAAAGTTATTTTTATATCCCAGATTTTATTATTTTGTTCTATAATATATGAATATCATTCTAAAAGGAATTTTGTTACTTGCTCAGTTAATTCCAACACGGTCTTGTAATATATCTTCAAAGTTCATAAAATACACTCCGTAAGCAATACAATATGTTTTGGAGAGTGGAGAGAGTCGCAACATTGCCGGAATTCTATACTGTGAACCGTGACTGGTAACTTAAGTAACTATTTGTTTCTCCATTATATCTGCCTTCTTCCAAAGAAAATATTTTATTTCAGGCCAGGCCAGTAATATATATCGACGCGTTTTAGGTTTACGGGTTACATCACATTTAGGGTTCTGGTCTATTTCCAGATGTAAAGTATTGTTTGAAATCAAAGACATTAAACTCTTTGTTTGAAATATAATAATCTAACTTCAGTATTCATGACTTAATTGAAGTATCACATATTATAAAGTCAAATTAGATTGTGACTACCTCGGTGGCGTAGTTGTATTACCGGTACGACTGCAATTCTGAGGTCTCGGGTTCGATCTCCGGGTCAGGCAAAGTGATATTGGATTTTTCTATTCAGTGTCAGCCCGGAGTCTGGAATTTGTGCCCGATATGGCGAGCTCGCCCCCATCACATCATGTGACGGAATACGCACGGCGAAATGTGGGTGCACTAGTTGCGCCTCTTCCTACCCCTTCGACGATAAAAGGCTTGAGTATGCGTGCGTATGCAAATTAGATGGAAGGTAGTATACAATAAAAAGTATTTATTTAAAACTCTAAGTTAAGACGTTTATTGATATTAGAGTTAGTGATTGAACAGGGATCGTACTATTTCTTTATACGTATTGTGTAATGATAAATCATAATACCGTACCATAAAAAAAAACTTTATAAAAGTCAGCAATTGTTTTTGAGATTAGATTATATCAATTTTCATTATTAGTTTTTACAACATTGAAGAACATAATTTTTTCCCTCAAAGTTCTTACAGCGAAGAAATTTTAATGAGATTAATGTACCAAGTTTTCTCAACTCAACTGGGAGACAAACAAGCTAATAATATTATAGTAATAAACATTCCGCCCAATGACTCAGAACTAGTATACATTTTGGCTGCGGGTGTCAAAGGACAAGGGCGTGAATAGGTCACATAAAATACGATCACGGGTGGATTTGTGTATATAAAATGTCTATACACACACACACACATACATACTCACGCCTTTTATCCCCGAAGGGGTAGGCAGAGGCGCAACTAATCCACCCACTTTTCGCCGTGTGTAGGTATTCCGTCCCATGATGTGAAAGGGCGTCAGCCTATCGCCATATCGGGCAAAAATTCCAGACTCCGGGCTGATACTGAATAGAAAAATCCAATATCACTTTGCTCGACCCGGGAATCGAACCCGAGACCTCAGCCCTGCAGTCGTACCGTAATACAACTGCGCCACCGAGGCAGTCAAAATGTCTATAGTTTTTCAAATTTATATATAGTCGTTTAGGAGAACATTTTTATTAAGTCTCCAGGTTATGTTGTAGTGTGCAAACTGCAAACTGATAAAGCTTTGAAACGCCATTTCATAATTATATGTTTACATATAACAGTAAGATACATAATAGACCTGACTGCTGTTTTCTTGGCTGATCATCCACAAGATATGGTTATTGTGACGCGAGTGTTAGGATCTAAAAGGGTCGGGCGGAGACTAGCTCCGAGGGAGGTCATGGCCCCATTGGCCTACATCCGCAGCGCTGCCGTGGAGGAGTGGCATACCGGGCTGGAGAGCCCGAGTGCGGGCTTGAGGACCGTCGCGGCAGTGCGACCTGTCTTCTCAAGCTGGCTTGACAGGCACCACGGTGCGCCAACATTCCGTCTGACACAGATGCTGACGGGCAACGGATGAATTGAATACACTCTCGAGGAGTGCCTAGCCTGGGACCTACAATGCATCGCTCTTAGAACAGTCGTCGGAGGAGACCTCTCGCTGCTGGCCGTGGTGTCCGCCATAGCCATGCGTTCGGCGGCGGCCATGCGTTCCTTCTGCGAGTGCGTCCGGGGACATCTAGAGAATTCCGCCACGGCATCTCCTGCCTGTCGTAAGAGGCGACTAAATGGGGCTTAGATAAAAGTCGCGGGGTGAACAGTGAGGGGCTGCTGACTCCAATTTAGGTGACTTCGAGGTGGACTACAATGCGGGTGGTCGGTCTCCCGCTGTTGTAGACGCCATAAGCGTCCTTTAGAGTTCGGGGGCATCTTAGCCCCCTTTTATAGAGAGGGTGATCGCGCAGGGCTAGTCCCGTGCAGCTATCTTAGTGCAACAAGATACCCCGGGGCCGTCCCGTACGCGCCGAAGAAGGCCACCGCGGGTTTTGGTTGGTTTGCCGGTGTAGGGTGTACATAAGGTTAGGGACTCGAACCAATGCTCGCTTGGAGGATGCTATACTACCGAGTGTCGATATTGGGCTGTAAGACCGGTGAAACCAACATGTAACCGTTCCACTGACCCCCCAGTGGTGTTAGCAATAGCGCGTTTTTCGCCGCGAAAAAAAAAAGGATCTAAAAGGGACTTCTCGGCCCCTACTCTCTACACTGGAACTTAAATGAATATTTTAGTCCGGTCAAATTAGCCCAAAAAATAAGAGTAAAGTTACCTAAATTCCCACCAAGCTGAAAATCGGTAAGATTGTTTAAAATATCATTAAAAATAAAATTTGAAAGTTCCCCATCTTTCCCCTGTAAGGAAAAAAAATATTCAAGGTCAAAGGTTAAAAAAATGAGTTTTTCGCGATTTTCAGCAAAACGGTAAGTTTTATCATAAAAATACCTCAGACAAAAATTGTAGATCATAAAATTATCTACAAAAAATTTATCAATACTTTTTTTCTACGAGCCACCGGTTTTGAGATATAACGATTCAAAAAGTTGTAATCGTTATAATATGCATGAGTACGCCACGTATATATACATCTCTATAGTTGTAATATATGTTAAAATATTTTTCTATCGTTCATTGTAACTTACACTACTAATATAAAATATACATAAGTTATAACTATAAGAATATCAGGTAAAATGAAACCCAGTCCCTTAATTTATACGCCATTGTAACCTTGAGAAAACATCTGTCCCCTGTTCAATTGTGTGCGTGGCTAGGGTCTTATACCTTTGAAAGTGACTTATCACTACCGCCCAGCCTTCAAGGGGGGCGACTGAGCGGTTATGTTGGGTTCACCGTGCCTTACGACCCGGCGTTACGCCGCCCGGAGAGATGTAACCATCGGGCGACCACCGGGCCGAGTCCCTAACCTATGTACAACGCACGGCATAGCAACCAAAAACCAGGTGCTCGAGGAATAGCACCCAGGCTCTTCCGGGGATGCCATCGAGCCCCGGGGCCGTGTTTTTGCTCCGCAGCCGAAGCACTACCGCCCGCATTTCTGCGGGCGAAACCTCTGGGATATCCCTTGCCGGATTCTCAATCGACGATGACGCCACATCCGGTGGCGCCATCGGTGGAGGAGTGGTCTCCACGGTGGCCGGGAATAAGGCCGCGACGACGTTGGCCAGTAAGACCCTACAGACTGGGGTTGGAAGTTGGTCAACAATTCATTAGAACCAGTGCACACTTTACTTCCACCTGCGCCGGAAAAACTGCTGAACTCGATTTTTTGCAACTGCAAAAAGGGATGCAGTACTAAATGTGGTTGCAAAAAAGTCGGACTGTTCTGTTCTCCGGCATGTACACATTGTCAAGGCCGGTTGTGCTCTAATATTGAATCACCAACAGTAGAGGATCCGTTTGATTCCAACGAGGCAACATGCGATACATCGCTATTAACGCTGTTTACATGCACTCAGGATAAAAATAAAGAAGAACAAGAAGAACAAGAAGAACAAGAACAAGAAGAACAAGAACAAGACGAACAAGAACGAGAAGATCAAGAAGAAGAACAAGAAGAAGATTTTGAAAGTTACGACTCGGACGATTAAATTTCACTACTTTTTTTAAATTAAATTGCTTTTATCTTTTCAATCTCTGCTAATATCCATTATTTTTCAATAGTTTCAAACTAAACAGGATCAAAACTGACCCGTGGAATAGGCCTACTGGAGAAACCACGTTAAAAAAAACTCGCTAAGTACACTACCCCATAGGTGGCGAGGAAACGTGTGCATATTATGACGATTACAACTTTTACAACTTTTTGAATCGTTATATCTCAAAAACAGTGGCTCGTAGAAAAAAAATATTGATAAATTTTTGTAGATAATTTTATGATCTATAATTTTTGTCTGAGGTATTTTTATGATAAAACTTACCGTTTTGCTGAAAATCGCGAAAAACTCATTTTTTTGACCTTTGACCTTGAATAAAAAAATTTCCTTACATGGGAAAGATGGGGAACTTTCAAATTTTGTTTTTAATTATATTTTAAACAATCTTACCGATTTTCAGCTTGGTGGGAAATTAGGTAACTTCGAATGTCTAAATTGACCGGACTATTTGTGGATACGACATATATTTTAACAATATTTCAGATATTCAAACTATGAATTCTAATTTTTAAATGAAGTTCTAAATGAAGACACTTTAAAATAGTATAGAACAAAGAGAATTATAATACTACTGAGAAGTATAGAATAGGTCGTTAAAGAGCAGGTTCCTGTCAATGAGGTCACCTTAAAGTTCTAAACAATTAACTCAATTTATATAGGAGTATTTACTCGGTTTTAATTGGACCTTTGAGGAACGAAATTTATAAAAAAATTTCATTCGTTTTTCACTCTTAATAAAAAAAGTCAAGATAAGCTTATTCCGCTATAAATGAACTGCATCTTATCTTATTCTTACTTTTAATATAAAATATTATAAATGCGAAAGTTTGTGAAATTTTTTGGACGTTTGTTAGAAGTAAACGCAGAAACAACTGAACGGATTTGGATGAAATTTGGCAGACGGGTAGATCATGTCTTGGATTAACACATAGGCTTTTTATCCCAGTAATTTGCTCCCAAGGGAAATATTGTATGTTTTTATCTGATTCTTTAAGTAGATGGCGTTGGCGTCATACTATGTTCAAGGGAGTTTGTAGCTGGATAAGCATTTCACGCGGGCGAAGCCGCGAGCAACTCTTAGTTTTTCATAAATTCGTGATAAATACTTTGGTTTGCGTATACGACACTTTTTACCTCCTTTACTTTTTTCTACTTATGGATACTACGAAATTGGTGGTTTTAAACCGTTTTTTCAAAATACCGCCCACAGTTTTCGATTGAAAGTCAGTGCAGCGATTGATTTTAACAAATTAAGCGGCATGCGTAGGAAACAGCAGCAAACCTGTTTATACATAAATTGGTAATATACTATTTGAGTCACAAAATGATGAGTGGCAATCTAAACGAGGTCACAAAACTTCATTTCATTTTGTTTATACTGCGAGTAAAACATTTCTTTTTACATGACGTTGTTGGTTTTTGGGTACAGACAATATCTGGCGTAGAATATCAATAATTTAGCGTACACTCATATCACTAAAATGTTTTCCCCGTAAAGTATGTACTACATTACTGCGGCATATTAGCGGCGCGTTCGCTGGATTTTATCCCTGGATATGTTTAAATTTCCTACAATTCACTACATATCTTACCGTGGCAGTAGGATTACATCGAAATAGAATCTGCTAGATTGAAGTTTTGCTATTTGCATTTATTCGAAGATAATGGAAATCCAAGCTTTTACACAATAATTTTAGATGTAGGTCTCTCGTATGTAAGGGGCCGTCTGGGTAGGTACCACCGCAATGTCTATTTTTACCGCCAAGCAGCAGTGTGCATGCACTGTTGTGTTCTGGTTTGAAAGACATTGTAGCCAGCGTAATTATTGGGCATAATGAGACATAATATCTAATGTCTCAGGGTGACCAGCGCCGTGTAGTGCCACGCAGTACTTTGTAATTAAAGGTTCTGTATGAAGTTGCTACTGTTTATGGACGATCCTATCGCTTACCATCAGGCGAGCGGCATGCTCGTCTCGTCATTCAGAAGCAATAATAAAAATGTTTCGATTATCAGTTATAAAGAAATTTATCGTAAATCACTAGTATAGACGTAATAATTGATAGGAGATATGAGAAGGGAATCTCATTACTTGAGAGCGCCTTCCAGCATGATCTTGTAAGGTCGATAAAACTACTACTCATTAATCAGGACCCAATAAAACTATGTCGGTAATAGCAGTAGTTGCTTCGGTATTTTTGTTTGAGAATATTTGTTTTTGTTTGTATTGCGTGAAACTAAGATTAATAACAATGCAAGAAGAGACATTTAGTATTATGATTCTTTACGGTTTGAATTATCTAAATCATTGAGAAATAGTGTATGTGTAGGAATAAATATGAAATTGATTTACAGTATCCCGCGAATGGCGCAGAGACATTTTATTGACACCTCGATGAACACAAATAATGGTAGTCTCATTCCACGATACAGTCATAGGAATAAACTACGAATTTGCAATTAGATCGGTTGTTACGTTACGAACATTTTTATATTATCATTAATCGATAATTCTGTTACGGCAGATGAATTTTATTTCGTGGTCATTTGTGGTCTTAGTTGTCATTAGAGGACCTGCGTGCGGAACAACCATATCGCTACATAAATTTTATGTTCTCATAAAAGCAACGAAACGACAGGTGTTTTTTATAGCTTGCGCTGAGCGTCGGATCAATTGATGTCGCGATCTTTGTTTTTGTATGTTGTCTTCGATACGACGTCTTCATTATTCTTCGGCGATGAAACTATTTTGTTGTCTTTCTCATTTATTCATGACATATATTTGATTATTATGTAACAGGAACAAAGACATTCAACAGTTTCTACCTATAGTTAGTTATATTCTTTGAACAGGATAAATATGTTACTATGTTAGCGTGTAACAATCACCGTGGCGCATCTGTGCAAAGATTTAACAATCGCAAATGTTTTGTCAACAGTTACGAAATCACTTTGAGGTTTGTCACGGTGGAATTAAATTTTATCATGGTATTGTAGTAACTTTAGTATGTATGTATGTAAGTATGTCCTCACTTTAAGTATGTGCTTTTTCGTTTTAATAAAGAGTATGTAGTTACAAGAGTAACTCACGAAAAAAAATCTCGTTTATATTTAAGGTCATTCTGTTTAAATTTGATCATTCATAAAGCATGAGCGATTACAATTTGTATTTCTTTTAAATGTATACGTGTGATACCTTTAAATTTTCTTTTTATGCGTATTTAGTTTGTCATTTAACCTTATTCCTAAGTCTGAGGAGCAAGTCTAAAAATAAGACTGTCGGCCTACAATAAAAACGAAAGTGGATAGCCATAATCTATATAGATACGCATTTAGATAATTTGGCTGTTTGGGGAGTCGCCGTGGAAATGTCGTCGCTAAGTGGCGTGGAGTGAAACTCCTTGCGTCGTTCGCAGGCCGTTCCGCGACCGGCGAACCTCACCTAACTATAAAATGATATCTTTACTATCAGAAAATTCTTAGAGATGCCTTTCAATAAATAACATTTTTCAAAACTCACACCATTATATTAAATCTTATTTAATTATCTCCTGGTTTAAAAACGCAATTAAACTAACATACCTACTAACATATGAATATTAGTTATATAATACGTCGAAATGTATCTACAATTAATCACATGTATTTTTAACCCCCGACAAAAAGCGGGGTGTTATAAGTTTAGGGTGTGTATCTGTGTATCTGTATGTCTGTCTGTGGCATTGTAGCTCTCAAACGAATGGACCAATCTTGACGCGGCTTTTTTTGTTTGAAAGCTGATATGATCGCGATGGTTCTTAACTATAATTTATGAAGATCTGTTCAGACGTTTGAAGATTATCAGCTCATTTCCAATTTAAAAAGCCCGATTGGATTTAAATTTGGTGTACTGTGACTTCGGCAATATTTATAAACATAAGCTGATGCTGCAGCATCAAGTAGTCTGCGGCATACCCAACTCCTTAGCAACTTATAGTAGATATAGCGTGTTTGGGCTCATGAGGATGGTCTCATCGAGTAGGTGGTAGATAGCGGATTATCAAGGCCCCATGATGGAGAATAAAGTAATTTAAAAAGTTTTAAATAAAAATCGAATTAAAATTAAAATAACCTCCGACACAAAACATCTCTAAAAATAAAATAATAAAAGTGTCTTTGTCGTTTAAGTACTTAGTAATATTTTGAACCAAGCGTCGTCGCGTCGGGGGACCGCTAAAGAAGTATTTTCGTCTCCCTGGTCCGGATTTCGGTCCCCCGACGTGAGGACGCTTGGGTCAAAACATTACTAGGTACTTAAACGACAAAGACACTTTTATTATTTAATTTTTTAGAGATGTTTTGTGTCGGGGGTTATTTTTTTTTTTTTACATGACTGCCTATCGAGCTAGAGGTTTATACTATTCTGATGGTAAATAATTATCACTGCCACACATAAGTACCTGTAATGCTAATACGCAACGAAATTGGAAAGTCCTCTTTAGCCTTTTAGGCTAGGCATCCAGAATCATTTTCTTAACGAAACGTTCGCTCATTATATTATGAACATGATTTGAAATCGACACATATCTAAATAGAAATAATAATATCATGATAATACTGACCAAGTAAAAATAAACGATGAATAAATTCCAGGTCTTGTGAACTATTGGGTAAATATACGGTGACATTTATTTAAACGGTATAAACATGAAATAAGTATATACATCCATTTATTAGTGCATTTAATGTAAATTGAGTAAAGAGGTCCGAATTCAGAACGCCATTTCGGATGTACTAACCCGGCCTTGATGTCGCTCTCCCATCAAACGTAGCATCACAGTTATTTCCCTTCGGTTTTCAGTGAGACAGTTATACTACCGCAGTCAAGACAATCTATTCCTGTTTTAAGTTAATGAACTACAGAATTGACCTATCACAAACATTCATATAATATTATTAACTTACTTCTTACATATATTATTAATGCGAATGTTTGTGAAAATGTTTCAATATTTGTAGCAATAAACACAGAAACGGCTGAACTGATTTGGATGCAATTTGGCACACGGATAGACCATATCCTGGATTGATATTTAGGTTATTTTTCAAATTTGCTGCCATGGGATGGTGCTGGCGTCGTTAATGTCGCTATAGTAATTTAGGGACTCTGTAACGGGAAAGGCTCTTAACACGGGCGAAGCTGCGAACAACATCTAGCTATCTACCATACTTATGCGTACTAGTCGCCCTATGTTTGTGGGCGACGGGATTTAGCACGTGGGTGAACGTGGGGAAAAGGCATCTCTTGTAAATAATCGCATTCGACCCACGCTTTACAGCTTTTACAAAACAATTGAAGTTCTAATGAACATAGTATTTACCACATTTTATTTAAAATATTTAATGAGTTTGTTTCGACGAAACCTGCTTGAATATTGATAGTTTTGCATATTGCAGAATTAGTAACAGTTCTCTTATTTGTATTATATTAAACAGCCACTAACTCTTCCCTGCGGCTTCACCTAAATATCCAGCCGCTGGTTAAATCTATTTTTATACTTATCCTGTTGAATGATTGAGAAGCTTAGCAGTGCGATCTACGCGGCGTAAGTTTTAATAAAATAAATAGTATAAAAATCTCAAAACATTTAAAGGTATCCACATTTACGGCGATCGGTAAAACTGTGTTGAGGTTTGCCATTTGCCACCAGCAGCGTTTCCGAACAGATACGACCTGGCGATCTTAAAAAAAAGAGCGTATTCCCACCTAAAAGGCCGGCAACGCATCTCTGTGCCCCGTGGTATTGCAGACGTTCATGGGCGACGGTGATCACTTACCATCAGGTGAATCGTATGCTCGTTTGCCCCCTATATCATAAAAAAGTGCCTACTTATATCAATTTTAAAAAGCATAGTTTCGTCTAAGCTACGTAGAGTGATGAATCAAATACTAACTTTAATGCATAGTAAGTTATTCTAACTAACGAGCTTCAGAATAAATTAATATAGTGTTTACTTGAATAATGTATAGTCATGAAAAAATTAATAAGAGTTAATTTATGTTTCATATATTTTGTGGTATATACATATATTATATTATTCCTTTTATGTAGTTTATACACGTTTATAATATGTTAATTATGTATGATGATAATAGAAATCCATCCAGATTACTTACTAACTTTATTATTTTATATTTATTTTGAATTTATGAAGTGAAAACCTCTTTAAAGCGGCGTTAAACTCGCGTCAGGACACGTGACCTGATCGAAAATTCGTAAGACGGAGGTCAGGGGTATGTCAGTCAAAGTGATCTGTCAGATGCTTGTCATATTTAAATATAGTTTCTTTATATTACCTGAAGATAGCACTAAACTTACATTTCAAAATGTGACCGTGACCACGAAGTGCTGCAAAGCCTTCGAAACGTCGGAAGAAAATATGAATTAAAAAACCGCGATAAAATCCGCAAAATAGTTTTATTTCAATTTCAAAATAGTTCAAAACAGTAAAATCTCTTTTGTTGCAACCTTGTTTAGTTTTCCGATTTTGACATTTTTATGAAATGAAATGAAATGAAATGAAATGAAATGAAATGAAATGAAATGAAATGAAATAATTTATTCGAACCCATAAAATGTTATACATTATTTAGATTCCGTCAATATTAACTCTACCACCAGTTCGGAAAGCAGTTCTCACTAGAGAAGAACGGGCAAGAAACTCTAGTGTTGCTCTTTTCAAAATCAGTTCAAGGTATAAAATACAATGCATTATGTAGAGAAAAAAAAAATACAATTCAGTATTTGTTAAGTTTTGTTTAGAGCAGTTCATTTATATACTCGCAAAATAGGTAATAAATTTTTAAATTCCAACACTAGTGCATAACTATCTCAGGAATCATGTAATAATTTGATCTGAAATGTTCAGGATGTCGCTATTAATCTAAGTTCAAGATATACCCCTAATACTTAGATATAGTAAGCGAAAAGGGCAGACCAGTCCACACAAGCAGCACTCGTTCACGAGTATGACGCATGTGCCAGCCATCGGCCTCCTCAACCATATTACAGGGAAGTGGCCGACCCGGCACACGACGCCGCCGCAGGCACAGACAGTTAAAGAGTATGTCATACCCAAGCCGCTCACGGATGGAAACAAAGAAACTTTATTGAAACGAAAAACATGATTCCAAAGAAAATCATATGAAAAAATTTAATCCCAGGCTTTTTTATCCTCTATGTATTCTGCAATCTTGTAATAAGCTTTATTACATAACTTTCGCTTAATAGTTGTTTGGAATTTACCAATGTTTAAACACTTAATTTCAGTGGGAACTTTGTTATAAAAATGTATACAGTAACCCTTAAAAGATTTGCTGATTTTTTGGAGTCTTGTTTTATGATTAACTAGATTATTTTTGCTTCTAGTATTTAAGCCATGGATATCGCAAACTTTTGGAAAGTTTTCTATATTCTTATGTACGTACATTAAATTGGCGAATATAAATTGTGATGCTACTGTCATTATATTTGTATCTTTGAATTTTTCTCTTAGAGAACATCTAGAGTTTAGGGAGTAGATAGATCTTATAGCTCGTTTTTGAAGAACAAATATAGTATTAATGTCAGCAGCACCACCCCACAGCAAAATTCCATAACTCATCAAACTATGAAAGTAAGCAAAATAGACCAATTTTGCTGTTTCAATGTCAGTTAATTGGCGTATCCTGCTCACTGCAAAAACTGCGGCGCTCAGCTTTTTAGCTAGTACAGATATATGAGGACCCCACTGAAGTTTAGAGTCCAATGTGATACCCAAGAATTTGGTTGTATCCACAAGGCTCAACTCGTCACTATTTATGAAAATGTTAGCGTTAACTTTTTTGACATTAGGTGTGACGAATTTTATACATTTAGTTTTTTCACTATTTAATAATAAATTGTTAACGCTGAACCAATGCACTATTTTTGAGAGAGTATTGCTTACATCGTCAAGAATTGCTTGATGTCGACTTATTTTAAATAATAAGGAAGTATCATCTGCAAACAACACTACTTCACAATTGTCCCTTATGAAATAAGGTAAGTCATTTATATAAATTAGAAAAAGAAAAGGTCCAAGAATTGAGCCTTGTGGTACTCCCAAGGTAACAATAGAGCCAGGAGATCGTTTTCCATTGACATCAACACTTTGTACCCTATTGCTTAAGTATGATTTAAATAAATCAAGGGCAATGCCATTAACCCCATAGTGGCTCAATTTCTTTTCTTTTGTTTGTGTGCGCCAAATTGACACCGTCAGTCAATTAATTTATTTTACATATTTTGTTGTAATAAAAAATAATAATATTATTTGAAATGGAAATTACAAACATATTTTGCCTGTATTAATTATTACGGTAAGTAAATTATTTTTTGCTTAAATTTAATAGGTATAATATTATGTCAGTTAAAATAAACTCCTGTTTTCTTTTCATGCATTTGATTCTCACGCTATCGCTAAATATAATTGTGTTATTATTCTAAGTAAATATGTCGAAAAATACGATTACATTTTATTTGCAATACCTTAATTATTATTGATATCTTTCTTTACATGTAAGTTTTATTGTTTTAAATTGCATTTATTTTAAAATTTTAACAAATTTGTTTCATTTTATTACAGGCACAGATGCCCATCCATTCTCTTAACCCTAAAATAAAATAGAATTTTGACGCAAATATGTGGCTAATAATACAGAAAAAGTGTTTGATACAGTAAAAAAAACACCACGAGTACACCAGAATATGTGGTTATGAGTTTATCCTGCACTCAGTTTGAATATGGGGGCACGGCAGTGCCCCCACCAAGTCAAGCAAAAAAGCGGCACGGCCGGGCCGTACCATCATTTTCTCGAAGCAGTTCAGGGCATTTTCGGCCCCCTGTAACTTCGTTGTGGATAAAACTAGAATAAATCTTTAGACTGTGTGGGAATCCGATTTTTTGTGCCAAATAAAGCAAATCAAACATTGAATAACATATTGACGAACATTCTTCCAACCAAAGGATTAAAAAGATATAATATTATGTCTTATGATTGTAAGTCATTGATGTATAATAAAAACAACCCTTGTAAGTATATATATTAGGTAATATATCGGCGCCAGGCGGAGGTGCTAGATAAACATATTAAAATTAAGCTAAAATTTTATTTATATTTGAATTATCGTTTAGGAATTTTATAATTTATGTTTTTATATTATAAAACTCATAATAAAGATTTTTAGTTGTAAGAAGTAACTTAAATCAATGCCAATTTATGCCATTCATTTATTTCGTTCATCGGAATTTTATAATAGGTTTCTTTTTTGACAACATATGGCAATCTACGAATAAGCCGATAATAATATTCAAATACAGTAAGTTTGTGGTTAGCACGTTTGTATTCATAGTATAAATAAATAAAATATATGATTATCATGGTGATATTGCTTCTTTGAGTTACATTTTGTTCATAATTTATTATTACTCTATAAAAACACGCAATTAAACGCAGTCTCGTAATAACATTTTGATAGTAATTAAGCTTTGTTTAACTAACCACCCTATTACTCTCAAAAGTGTATTTATGGTTAGTGATAGTGATATACTGTAAATAATGGATCTAGGAGATTTCATGACGATGGCGCGGCAGATACAGTTTGCATTAATTAATGTTAACTGGAAATATAATTTTCTTTGGCTTGCTGTCACGTAATCTACTTTTAGAACCCTTATTTTGCAGTGTATTTAACAATCAATGTAAATAAAAATATTAAGCAAGAGATTGTAGTGCCACCTGCAGAATTTTAGCAGCAATAAAACATCATCAGTGGCCTCTGTTGGTAATTTTTGAAGACATGCCATAATTTGACAGTTGTTGATTGGCAGAAAAAGGGTACAAGTAGGTTCTCTATTTCAGTAGTATTATATTTCAGTAGTATTATAATTCTCTTTGACGGAGGTTGTCATTTTTGTGTACGATAGCGCAATAAATAAATATTGTATTTAACCACATAAATGCTAGTACTTTTATACTGATAAATAAAACAATTCGTGCGAAACTATTCCCTAACCATTCCAAAATATTTAAAAATGCACAACGTTAATGTTCAAGTTTTCACTTCTGCCGGCACTCCCGGAGTGCGACCCGTTGTTTTTTATCATAAATTTGGCATGTGCTGAAGATTTTTGTTAGATAATTACATTACCATTCAAAACTTGTGAGCATATCAAGCGATAAACAATACAAGAACAACTCGTGAGAATTTTGACTATGCGCTCGTATAATTTATATTGTAAATATAATTTATTATGAATATTCTTTATTTAAGGGTATTCTACAGCAGCAAATTTGCGATGGAATTTACGGTGTAGTTAATTTTTTTACATATAGATGAATACGGAGTTCTTATAATAAACGTAGAGTAACATTTCCCCTAATATATGTTTTTCTTATAATGTTGGACAAGGCCTGTTCAAAATTGATATCTTTTAACCTTCATATTCTTAGGTTGATAATTGGTAGTGCACAAAGTTCGCGTATTAATTATATGGCTCTCAACAGATGACACTAGCGAACTGGTGTGGCGGGCGAGGAGTGCCGGGTATGGGCCGGACGTACAGCGCGTTGTTGGCCTCACAGCGGCAGCGCGCCATGAACGGGTCCGCAGAGCGTGGCCGCACACGCCGGCTGCGCAGGCTCTCCACTGCCACTACCCAGCTGGGCGACGCGCCGCCGAGAGCGGAGGTGAGGTTAGGCCCAATCACACTTATATGGGTGCTACGGGCTGGAAATAACGCTTCTAATATAGAACTGTTCGCTTCAATTGTATACATACATAGAGAACGTAATACAAGCTTCCTCGATTGTATACAGAATTGACAACATTTCATTTTTTCAATATACTCAAATGTTTATACTATATGATACTTGATCTAAAATTATGAGACCCATATTTTTTCTTTTTTCATACTTCAGATATTTTCATTCATGATTTTCACTTTGAATTTTGTCTTATTCTAAAGCGTCGTAAGCACCAAATGACGTCATATATACGGCTCAAGACGTAATAGCCTTTGCTTTGCAATACAAAAAACTGCCAAGTGCCAACTCAACAACAACTACTTTTGTAATCTGTCATCCAGTTGGCGATATACGATATACCCAGTACTCAGTACTTACATATCTACGTAAATAGTATGAATAGCCAGGAAACTACTTCATTCGACCGTATGTGTGACGTCATCAATAATTTTTCGGTTTTTATTTTTTATCTCCGAAATTAAGTATTAAAAAAAATATATAAAAATATAATCGTATTCAGAATTGAAAAATTAAGAAACGGTATTTTTGTTTTAGGCACGTTTAGATTTTGAAATGTTGTCAATTACTACTAATATTATAGTTATGCATCTATGACAAAAAAACTATCGTTGCGTTTCATAATGAAAATGAAATAGTTTATGGCTCGTCGTTATAATACTCTCGGTAAAAATCTAAGTTTTTTATAATAAAAAAAGACAAAGAGTTTCTTTATGCATGCTCAAAGTTATAGCATTACTTCCGCAATTAGTATATTATGATGTTATCTATTTAATTATACACAAAATGTACCTAAATCTGATTTACTGCCTCGGTAGCGTAGTTGTATTACGATACGATTGCAGTGCTGAGCAGAGATGTTCAAGATACTTCATAAAAGTATCTGAAATACAAGTTACAAGATACTTGTAAATAAAGGATTTGAGATACCAGATACAAGATACTTTTGAAAATGGTATCTAAATACTAGATACAAAATACGTATCTTCTAAATACTTTTTTCAAATAAGATACCTTTTGAAATTATTTATTTATAGCCTTGAATGACGAGACGAGCGTGACGTCCGCCTGATGGTAAGCGATACGACCACCCATAAACAGTAGCAACATCATCCAGCACCTTGAGTTACAAAGTACTGTGTGGCATTCCACTGCGCTCGTCATCCTGAGACATAAGATGTTAAGTCTCATTATGTCCCGTAGTTACACTGGCTACAATGTCCTTCAAACCGAAACACAACAGTGCATGCAAACTGCTGCTTGGCGGTAGAAATAGACATTGCGGTGGTGGTCTCTCATACGTAAGAGTCCGTCTGGGTGGTCCGTCATACAATGCCATAAAAAATTCAAATGTTGAACGTTTTAGATTTTAGAAGCTCCGTGTTTATTAAAAAATATGAGTAAAAAGTATTAAAACTAGGTTCTGCTGATTTAATAAAGTTCATTGAGATTTATCGGAATCAGGAGACACACTGAAAATCAAAATTATAATGCTGAGTTTAGACTAGCAAGTTCTCTCAGCAATATGTTGCGCAATAACTTTCAGATGCGTTTACACTAGTGGCAATAATAATAATCATAATCCCTTCCTAGCCGATTTCGGCCACGGCAGCCAATCTTAACGGAGATCAGCCAGGTGCGCAGGAGATATTATAGTGCACAAGTGTGTGCGCAATACACAAGTGCACTTGTGGCGGCATAATTAGCAACACCGCCACCTATCAACATGGCTGGGAACTACCTCAGTAAATTGTCAACTAGATGACCGGGTATCGATGATTAGCAGATGACGCCCAAAATCTTACAACAGATGGCATTGAACGATCCAGAATTGCGATAGCAATATTCGCGCGAAGCGCGGTATATATACCACCTCCGAGTAGGATCCATCGGAGGGGCCGCGGCCGGTCAGGCGCAACATCTGCCTGATTGGGAATTTTCCCCTTCCATAGAGGAACGCAACCATCTGTTCCTCTACTGCGGCGACACCATTTCGCCGCCAAACACTCACTATTCCTTCACTCTCATAGTCCGGTGAGACGGCAATCCGACATGACCGGAGACAGATCAAGCGCAGGACCAACGGCTTTACGTGCTTTCCGAGGCACGGGGGTATCACACCGCCAACTTCCTGACTCCGGGCTGCGACTGAGTAATTTTTAAGATGGAAAAACCCAGTCACAATGTTTTTGGTCCGACCCAGGATTCGAACCCAGGACCTCAGCGCGCAAATCGTACTCGTAACGCGTACGCAATACAACTACGCCACCGAGGCAGGATAGCTAGCGCACTAGCGGCAATATTTATTTAGCAACACGCTTTTGCAAGTGGTCCACCAAGTTAACTTGCGCAACTTCTTGCAAAACTGTTTACATTACTCGAGGAATATTTATTGCTTGCCATGTTTTTTTTTCATAAAATTGAATGACAACGCATGCAATCCTTTCGCCTAAATTTTATGAATCTAATATAATGTTGGTTGGATGATGATTGTAAATAAAATAATCGTCTTAAAAGTACCAACATGAGACAGAATTATGAATTATAAAGCACTGCGTGGCATTCCACTGTGCTTATCATCTTGAGTCATAAGATGTTAAGTCTTATGATGCCCAGTAATTACGTTGGCTACAATGTACTTCAAGCAGGAAGACAATAGTGCATGTATACTACTGCTGGGCGGCAAAAATAGACATATCGGTCAAACTACAAACTTATAACTTGGTCTTTGAGACCTTAGCTGCTTCAGAATGGAACAAATATAAAAAAACGTTAGCTACTAGCTCAGCAAGTTGAAACTTTTATCTGCACGCAGAATAAACTGCAAGTTCTCGCGCAAGTTGCACAAATGATGTTTACACATGCGACTTGCCAGAAGTCCTGCAAGCTTCAAAATGTTGCAGAAGTCAGCTTGCCGTGACTATTTACACGGTAAAAATAGCTTGCGCAACATAACTTCTGCAAGTTTTCTTGCTAATGTAAACCCCGCTTAAGACTCAATGCCCTCATGTTTTCAAAAGAAGACAGAAACCAGTTGAATACAATGTTTGGTTAACCAATTATAGCATGTGCTTTTTACACAAACAAATCAAGAATGTTACGTGTTGATTATTTAAACCATGCAAGTCATATATTGCTTCAATTTAATTGTATGCAACAGGCAAGAAACTTGCAACGTGTATATGGGCCTTAAATGGGCCGTTAATGTAAAAAATGCATAGCTAATTAGTAAAAGTATCTTAGCAAATTAAGTATTTATAAAATACTAAGATACTAAAAAATTGTATCTAAATACAAGATACAAAATAAAAATTGAAAAAGTATCTTAGATACAAGATACTAAATACGTATTTTGTATCTTGTATCTGTATTTCAGATACTTGTATCTAGATAAATCACATCTCTGGTGCTGAGGGTTCGATTCCCGGGTCGGGCAAAGTCATATTGGGTTTTTCTACTCAGTATCAGTCCGGAGTCTGAAAATGTGCCCAGTAAATGGAAATAGGTCCGCCCCCTATAACATTGGACCTAACATAGCTAGTGAAATGTGAGTGTGATACACCCCTGCCTTCCCCTGTAAAGGAAAAAAGCGTGATGCTAGGTATGCCATCGCCACGTCTATTTCTACCGCCAAGCAGTAGTGTGCATGCACTGTTGTGTTCCGGTTTGAAGGACATTGTAACCACCGTAATTACTGAGATGAGACTTAGCATCTAAGCTCTCAGGGTGACGAGCACAGCGGAGTGCTATGCAGTACTTTGTGATTAAGTTCTGTATGGTGTTACTACTGTTTATGGGTGGACGTATCGCTTACTATCAGACGAGGGCCATACCCGTCCCATCATTCAGAATAAATAAAAATAAAAAACGTATGTATGCAAAATTTAAGTAATTTTTATAATTTCAGTATTTCATGACCGCAATACCAGTGAATTCGTTGATGTACTGCCGGCCTTATAAACTAACAAAAACCTTAATGTGTTATAGATAACCTTATCATCTTCCGCATGGTTTATCGTTGTAGAGATCAACATTCAAAAATATTATAATGATCTTTAAAGGACATTATACCTCTATTATGTAGACACATTAGATAACGATCACTAAATGTATCTATCACATTACAATTCTGCAGCAGTAAAGGTAATTACTTAAATTGTGTTACATTATGAAAATATTATGTCTGTTCACTGTTGATCCTATCACGTCCAGTAAGCAATTTGAACTTTGAACGCTCGTAAGTGTCACAGTAAATTAATGTTGATGTGTTTCCTTGGACGGGCTTTATCAATAACATTTTTGAATCTATGATTAATTTAATATGTATAGTCACCAGCATAAGTAGCTGAACAAATTCAAAATTTCAAATCGCCTACACACTTTTTTGTTCTTACTGATCTTTTTTTTCTCTTCACAAAAATAAAATAAAAGAGATTTACGTTACTTCAAACAAAGAAAAAAAGGTTTCAATTTAACTTAACGCGTATATAGGTGATTTGAAATATTGATTTTGTACAGATATTTATGCTTCTGACTGTACATTGCCGTCTTTCATTCACCCCTATCCCAAAATGTGAGCTGCAGCAATAGGCTATTTGCCTGTGTTGGATTTTATGCATATTATTATAGGCAACAGCAAACACTGCGAATAAGAAACCCTTCTATGAAAACAGTATATAAATTGGTTAAGAAATGAGGCAGTAATTCATATTTCAAATATTGCCATGAGCAGGACTTCTACCGAATGTCAGTCAGACTTATAACTTGTTGATTATTTACCGGAATTCAATGATTCGTTCTATGTTAGAATTTATAGAATTTATAATTTATATATGTGGGCTGGTAGAGAACATGCTACTGTTGCGGTTATCGCAATTAAAATCTTCGTTGCAATATTAATAACCAAACTGATAAACAATAATTATTGAAAAGTTGAAGTGGAGTTATGTCGCAATCGAAAGATGAGAAAATAGCTTTTCTACTATGCATTTTGGTGTCATGGTGGCATATGCCTTAGCTAATTTCAAATGAGTATTCATATGCGCCAACTTTTAACTGACTCAGGCCGAATACACCTGTGGGGCGACTCGACAACGCCACGCTCCACCGGGTCGCGCTGCACAGCCATCTCGTCTTTTTCATTAGTGCAACGCGTGAGTTCCCTAACAACATACTGATTTGTTAAATAATAAATAACTATGCTACGTATAAGAGTAGAGGTGGCATTAAGACGCGTTGTTTCCCGGAGATTTAGTCAAGGTGCAATTAATCGCTCCGAAAATTGCTATTTTAAGAATTAAGTTTATAAGTATCAAGCATGATATTAACCCTATATCAGTATTATGATATGACATTTATTGCATCCTTTACCGACTTCAATACGGCGGAGGTCTTAGTCGAGTGTACTGTCGAATGTTACCTGACTATTGTAAATAAGTTAACACTTAGCATCGAATACGATAGATTATATTTTAAATGGGTTCCTTATGACCTGAGACCTCATTATTATGTATGCCGTATGACAAATTTTGTCTGTTAGATACGAAATGATGCATAATTTGTTGAAATGTACGTAATAACAAATGATGTATGTATAATGTATAGTAAATAATGTAGTATACATAATATATGACTATAAGTAATAAAAACTAAACAGTGTATTACATTATGTTATACAGTCATTATAGTAATTATTATACAAATATAAGTATTTTCTCACACTTTTATGATATAACTAGGTGATGCTGGTGGCTCCGCCCGTGTGAAAAAGTTTTTTCGGTATAAAAATATTTTCCCGAGATAAAAAGTAGCCTGTGGCGTAGGAGGAGGAGTAATGTATCTTCCTATTAGCGAGAGAATTTAAAAAATCGGTTCAGTAGTTTCTGAGACTAGCACGTTCCACCAAACAAATTCTTCAGCTTTATAATATTATAGTATATACTAGACTTCTACTCGCGGCGTCGCCCGCGTGAAAAAGTTTTTCCGGGATAAAAATATTTTCCCGAGATAAGAAGTAGCCTATGTGTTAATCCAGGACATGATCTACCCGTGTGTCAAATTTCATCGAAATCCGTTCAGTAGTTTTTGAGTTTATTCCTTACAAACATACTTACATACAAATCTTTCCTCTTTATAATCTTATATATAAAATTCTCGTGTCACAATGTTCGTTCCCGTACTCCTCCGAAACGGCTGAACCGATTTTGGTGAAATTTTATATTCACACTTGGTAGGTCTGAGAATCTATTTTTCATCCCCCTAAGTGATAAGGGTTGTTCACCCTTAACATTTTTTTTAAATTTTTGGACAAAATTTTATGTTTTTATTTTTCTATAATAGGGCATTAAAAATACATACAACCCTAAATTTTCAACCCTCTGCGACCAACCCCTATTTTTTTAAAGCCATTTTAGTAATTTAATAACTTTTCGATTTCGATGAAATTTGGCACACGGGTAGATTATGTCCTGGATTAACATAAAGCGGGACTTTTATACCGGGAAAACTCATTCACGCGGGCGGAGCCGCGGGCAACAGCTAGTATTAGTATAGATAGATTTATAAAGGTCGTATCGTTGTATGTCGCGTAAACAGAGCTGTGGCCGCTTAGGTATAGTAAAAGTAAAAATAAAAGAATTACAGAAATAGGTACGTACCTATGTCTGATTAACATGTTTTTAATTTAACTAAAACTGGTTAATATTAATGTAAACAAACGCGAGTCAATGCCAAGAATGTTTAATAGGGACTATTTAAATCAAATGTTTCTGGTTTGTTTTACTAAATATTTGAGTGCTCTATTAAGTTGAAATCTATTCGTATTTTTATCTACAGTTGGCTTACGGAGATAGTACCACTGTTTGCTTAGGTACCAACGAGTAGCGCTTGTTAGGCCTTGAAACGTAGGTCAGAATTAAGATTCTTCATATTTAATCTATTATCAAATGCCAAATATATTTTTGGTGAGTTTTTTGGTTTCTAACGTAGTTAATCAGCTTCTCGTTATGAATGTTCGACTTCGAAATTCCTAAGGTTTTTTTCGTTGGTTTAATGGTTGCTTTTTTGATACCAAAACTTATACAATAGCACAATAGTGGAGCGGCTGCCAAAAGGTAATAAAATATAACATGAAAACATATAAGAAACTGTCGCTATAGAAAATATTTACTGGTGGTAGGTCTCTCATATGTAAGAGTCCGTCTGGGTGGGTACCACCGCAATGTCTATTTCTACCGCCAAGCAGCAGTGTGTATGCACTGTTGTGTTTCGGTTTGAAGGACATTGTAGCCAGTGTAACTACTGGACATAATGAGACTTAACATCTTATGTCTCAGGATGACGAGCGCAGTGGAATGCCACACAGTACTTTCTAACTCAAGGTGCTGTATGGTGTTACTACTGTTTATGGGCGGTCGTATCGCTTACCATTAGGCGAACGGCATGCTCGTCTCGTCATTCAATGCCAAAAAAAGGCACGATTTTAAGGTCTACTGTTATTATTATCTCGAGGTGGCCTGAGTTAACACCACAATTATTTCTCATTGAAAAACAATGATAATAATATTAGGTAAGTAAATCAGATTGCGATGAGCAAGCATGTCGTAAATAATTATGTCATCTGTAGCCATTGATGTATTAAAAAACCCCTGTAGCGTTCATAATTTCCATAAATATTTAATGTTTTTTTCTAGTAGGTATTGATGTTAACAATATTATTTTATTATGATATAAAACTATTCATAATGATGTGTATTTTTCGATCAGTGGGATAAAATTGCATGTTGTTATGTAATGTTTAACAGGGTAGTTTCCTATGTTTGATTTTGTATATTATTTTTATGTAATAAAAAATAATACGAAAATAAAATCCTTCTGTGAAATCAGTATCAAAATTGGGTGAAAAATAAAGCAGTTATAATTTTTTTTTATATTGTTGTGACCAAAAGTGGGGGCCTGGTGGGGATATCACACGTTCTCTTACACACGCACGCAGCCTTATGGCTGGTGACACCCGATGACGTCACCGTCTAATATGACTGTTATTTGACAATTAGGTACCCCTTCGACCAAATTTCAAATCTATAACTTACTTATATTTGCGCCAATTTTGAAAATTATTTTAAGCTATTGCATAGCTTCTATCGCGGGCCTTGAGCGTGGAGACCGAATCCAGAAATTCCGTAACGAAAATAACCTGACATCTTTTTTATTTTACTAATATGAATCTTAAATACAATGCGTAGAAGCTATAATTCTTGAAACGAGTATATTTTTATTTATTTTATTTATTAAAGTCATTAAAACCATTTCTTACTAATCGAATATGAACCTTAAATACATTGCGTAGAAGCTATTTCCCCAGCGTTGGCACGGCACGAGTACAAAAGAATCGAAAGTAACATTCTTTTTTCAAATTTTGATTTGTTCTACTTTGGTTGTGATGACCATTGCATTTCTGACATTTATTTCCGTTAGATTTTGGATGGCAAACATTTTTGATAAATTTATTTTAAAGAGTGGTCAGCTACCCTATTGTTTGTATGCGGTGTGCAATGATAATAAACATGTTATGTATTTACATTACATAATAATAATTCTTATATTCGAGGGATACTAGTGGCGAGATGGAGGTATCTTTTTATGTAAGTCACTCATCGTATGCTGTAGATGCTGTTTACGGGGGAACATTGAACTTTGTTTGATATAATCTATATATATAAAAATTAATCCTTATTTTCCTTGGTCACGGCTGGACAGATTTCGTTATTTTTTTTTATGTGTTTGTTATTGTCAGGAGAAGGTTCTTATGAATGACAAAATTAAGAAAATTGCGCGGAAAATTAGAAAATTTAAGAATACTTAACCACCACATTAAAATGTAACTTTAGCGCTTTTGACAATGTAAACTTTTTTAATTCAACCTTATGGCGTTCCGCGTTTGATATAACATTGACAGAATTCGTGCTACACTGTGCTGCAAATATCGTCATAGAGTTTATACAGGGTCATTTTGACATTGCGTTAATAAATGAAACCACATACTTATGTCGTCGAAAATAACGCTTTCCATAAAGTTATTTTAACCATAGACGTAAAATAAAAAAGTGTAAGTTTCGAACAAAATAAATATTAATAAAAAGTAACTTTAAGTTTACACACCCTAATGCCACTACTACTGCTCTAAGATAATTCTTCGCAGCGGCAACATTATACTTTCATTCAGAAATACACTTCGCACACACAATATTCGCACTAAACTACGAAATGAATAAAAAAATTTAAAACTACAACCGGGATTTTTGGCAATAATATTCGTTGTTCATGGATGATTTTTGGCAAGATGTTAGAAGAGGTAAAGACGAATATGTGGTTTCATTTAGTAATGCAATGTAAAAATGGCCCTGTATATTATATAATTATTCTGTGCGTGTGTATGTCACTGAGCTCCTCTTAAACGGCTGGACCGATTAAATGAAATTTTTTGTATGTCTTCAGGTGGATTCGAGAATGGTTTAGATTAACAATTGGATCCGGTAGGTGGCGCTGTACTCGGGTTCTAGGATTTTATTTCCTTTTTAGGGCAGGACAACGTCTGTAGGGGCCGCTAGTTATTTTTAAAGATTATTGTATCTTCTTTTGCTAACTCTAAAATAAGTAAAATAAAATCTTTTCCGACTTCCCTAGTATATAAAATTATACTTATAATAAAAAAAAACGCGACAAATAGTTTTGGCAGTCCTATCTTGAAGTTAACCTGACACTGCCTAAAGAATTCTGAAGAGACCGATACAGGTGGAAATCTGAAGGTGCAAGGTCAGGGCTATATGGTGGATGCATTACCTCCTAGCCAAACTCTCTTAATTTTTTCTGAGTGGCTAAAGATGTGTGTGGTCTAGCGTTATCGTGATGACAGACCACACCCTTTCTATTGATCAATTCCGGCGGCTTTCTCTCAACTTCTTGCTTTAATCTCATTAATTGTTGGCAATAGAGATCCGAATTGATGGTTCTGCCCGACGGTAAAAGCTCATAACCATACACAGCATCACCTTATTGCGAGTTATCCCAGGTTTTTCCACAGTCTGTGAAGCCTGTCTAACCTTTGAACACGACCTTTTTCGATTCCGATTCGGTTTCATTAGGTCTCAATAAACAATCGCAAATGAGTACACGGCTCATTAGGTTTCTTTAAGAGAGCTCGTGTGGCACCCAAATACCGAGCTTTTTTGTGTGCCCAGCTTTTTTCAAATGGGTCAAAACTGTTTTGTGGTCAATTCTCAGTTCTTCAGCTATGTCGTAACTACTGATATGTCAATCTTGCTACACTTTTTTTAAAAATGGCTTCCACTTCATTCGTAACAGGGGGACCAGAGCAAGGTGCATCTTTGACATCAACATTTCCAGAATGAAAACGCTTAAACCCACTTTGTGCTAATCTTACTGACACTATAAACGTCACAATTTTTTTTCTCGGTATCCTGTGCATTTTTTCCTTTTTTATAATAATAATTTAAAATGTATCGAATTTCTTCATTAGATTCACTCATTTTGACCGTAAGAAAAATAAATGAAAAATAGCTGAAAACAACATTTTACTAATTTCTTTCTTTTTTTAAAATGTAACCATTTTAATGTCATCACAACCAGCCAGATATAAATAGTACAGCCAAAGAGATTTTATTACATGTTTATACATACTAAGTGCGAAAAGACTTTTTCCCCGACCTATTAGATAGAAAACTGA
This sequence comes from Sphinx pinastri, assembly GCA_947568825.1. Lineage (NCBI taxonomy): Eukaryota > Metazoa > Arthropoda > Insecta > Lepidoptera > Sphingidae > Sphinx > Sphinx pinastri. Next base: position 8,083,341 of record OX387620.1, read on the forward strand.
GGGTTCATGTTTTTTATAGTGGAATAATATAGACAAAATCATAATGTTTTTCTATTAAGAAAATTAATACTTTAATCTTACGATTAGTTTAAAAAGCGAAATTAATAAGAGTGCGCGCTTTGCCGCGAATTTACGTTGGCTATATATTTGTGGACGAATAAAAAAGTGGATGATAGCCTAGTTGGGAACGAAATGGTCTGCCGAGACAATGTCCGGAGGTTCAAAAACCCAAGGCACACACCTCTGACTTTTCAAAGTTACGTGTGTATTGTTTATCAATTATCGTTCACTTTAACGGTGAAGAAAAACATCGTGAGGTATCCTATATACCTGAGAATTCTCCATAAAAAAATCGAGGGTAGGTGAAGTCTGCCAACCCGCACTAGGCCAGCGTGGTGGACTAAGGTCTAACCCCTCTCAGTAGTAGAGGAGGCCCGTTCTCAGCAGTGGGCAGTATATAATACAGGGCGGATTGCATTGCATTGCTTTGCATATATTTGTACTTTACCTTAGCAATAATGTGAAATCGAATGAAATGAATCTGATCTATGTTAGGAATTGGGCTATGTTTGGTCACACTACCTTACTAATAAAAAAATATACTTCTTGAGCTTGCCATTTGCCAATATAATCTTTTAACGCTAGAAGATTTTTCTCAAGTACATAAAAGAAATTGACCGCCAAATGTCAAGGTTCTCAGAATAAAAAATATAGGAATATGGCTCATCCAGAAAATAATTCTTAACTTAAGTGCCACTCTCGGCGTAACATTGATTTAAGGATATTTTGACACGCTTAGTAGCAGATATCGAGGAAAATTCGAGGATTATCTAGTTTAATAAAAAATACCCCAGGGATTTTACCCCAAAGAGGAATTTGGCAAAATTGACAGTGATATATTAACGGGATTCATTCATACATATTGATATATGTTGGTGCTTAGATTTGTCCTATAATCTGTAAACAAAATAAAGTTATAATTTATTTACCCCTGCAGTTCTAAACTTGAAATTCGATCGTAAATTACCTCTTATTTCTTGTTTACGGAATCAATCATTAAGCTATTCTACTTCAGCCCTCGTCACGCAAGCTGCTTTTTATTCTACAAGGATCTGGGTAGCGCTTTTTTATCAAAAAAATGGTGACGAAAAAAAAATTTAAGCCACAAGGAAAAAGTATGATGTAGGTAGATGTAGGTTACATTTTCTTAATTTAATTTGGCATTTTGTATTTTTTATTCTCCGTTAAATTTTTTGTCTTTTCTTTTTCTTATACACAGTAGACAGCAATAGGTACTGCTGGAAATGAAGTGAGGCATTACATCTATCCGATATAAATACATACAGCTTGAGAGTGCTCTCCTCCCGGTAGGCACGGCTTGGCTGTGCCTCTGGCATTGCTTTAGTCCATGGGCGGCGGATGCTACTTACCATCAAGCGGACCGCATGCTCGTTTGCCTAGTAAGGCAATAAAAAAAAAAGCTTATAATAACTTATTCATCTTCTTCATATAAGTGAAACATCAAAAATCGCATTTAGGGGCATGCTATCTTGGCCATTGATATATGCCATCTTGGCGTATCATCTCGTAACACGGCGGCATTATACGCTGCCAGACTTGACAAACTCTACGCTAACTAAACAATCTCTAGGAGAATTTATTGTCTTCAGCCTGAAGAATTTTATAATTATTTTTGTTGCAGTGCTACAAAGACCGCGACCTCTCTGTAGTGAACGAGTCACCGAGCGGGAATAGCCAATGGAGCCAGGCGTGGCGTCTCCGAACCGACCCCTCAGACTCCTTTGGATCTCCTCGGAGCATCTCCAACTCCAGCTTGCGCGAAGTGGACGAGGAGCTGACGGGCGAGGAGCTCGCCACCTACATGTACAATGTGAACAATACCGGTGGACCAACCTGAGACACGTCCGTTTAGTTCCTTTAGTGATTTCACGTCCACGAAACAGTGACGGTGCTTAAAGACAAACGGCCTAAGAGACGTGTGATTTGTTAGAGGTATGTTGTACGTTAGTTGGTTGTTGTCTATTGTAGAAATTAGCATCTGTTTGTACTGAACATGAACAGAGTGTGAGTGAGTAGTCCGCCCTTCCCCTATAGGAAGTAATTGGCATTTAATACCCAAGTTCAAAGTGTAGAATATGTTGATAAGGAGAACATTTTTGGGATATAGTCGGGGCGGTATCCAGTAGACCAATGCTATAAATAATATAGCAGTCTCAGGTACGATCATTGGCACGCACCAACTATAATTCATGTCATATCCATTAATCATGCTTTAAGGGTTTTCCTTAAAAGCGGATTTAAATTTTGAATATCAAGGAATCCAAAATTCATACTTAATTTGTCACCGCAGAAATCATGCCAGGCTTAGTTGATGTAATTTATGTAAGGAATGTATATATTAATATTGTTAGTAATGAAGGATAACAAAGCGGTATTTAAATTTTTTATTGTAGTTGAAAATGACTGTGAATTGAAAAATACGAATACTTAAGAATAAAGTTGCGGGAGTTGTAAAAAGTATGTGCTAAGCACAATATTATATGTCACTGTGCAATTTGTTACGATTTAGTTTACAAATATAACAAATGTGAGTTTTTTTTGGTAAAGGAGTAAATACTTGAAATAATACAAAGTTAAATATATTACATTCAAAAAGTAAGGCGAAAGGTGTATGGTATAAATAGTGAAATAGGTTAGACCAAATAGCATACATTTAAGTAAATTCCTACCGAGAAGAATTTTGTTTATACGATTCCTTACGTTAAGAGTAGGGGAGACCGGGGATGGTTGGCGATATATAATGAATAATAGTCAAAAACTCGAGCTATTTGAAAGTGTTGCGTCGTCCTGATATACGCGTAAAACCGTTATCTGTTTTCTAATCTTAACCGCAAACGCGGCATCGCGGGCGCACGTAATACGGGAGAAAAAACGATTTATCGAAAAATTATACTTATGAGTAATTATTTACCTCTTAATATTGTTTGTATTCAAGCCTTTATACTGGAAGTATAAGGGCTTTAATAGATATTGATGATATTAGATAGATATTAATGATTTCAAGCAATTCATAGTAAGAGTTAAGTTATTGATGATTATTTTAGTGTATTCTTTTTATATTTTACCACAGTTTTGATGTACCTACTCACATGTAATTAAGAATTATAAAAGTTGTTTGGGGCTGGTAGACAAACTTTATATTGGGGCTAGTTGAGTACCTAGAAAATATACTACATAGTAATCTAAGTAGTCTTCATATGGAATAAAGTTACTTTTTTTGTCAAATTTATCAAAAGTTTGTTATTTTAAAACCACGTGAATTTACAAAAGAATAACTTATCGAAACAGCACCCTCTGCTGGTGGTAGGATTTTTGTTTCCACCCCAATAACGAATATCGTACAAAAAGTGAAAAATTATATAGTAAATAAGTACTTATTGTGTTTTCTTTTATTTTATTGCTGTATTTTATACCTATTACTTCGTAGGTCAATTTACCCTAAGTGAATAGTCCACCAACTCCAAGTATGGGGTAGGTTGACTTGATTTTCTTGTTCCACAAAATGGCTATTGTACATAAATACATACATTATAAACAATCGCTAGGTTTTGGTATTTTTTTCGAAAGCTTATTAGTGCACCTATCGAACCTATAGCGATTTTGACATTATATGATATTAAAACAAAAATAAAATATAAGCGTCCAAGCCGAAATTTGGTTATCTATCCCCAGTCTCCCCTACTGCGTTTTCTTTGGAACACGATATATTACAAATAAAAGCAATGCTGTGAATATTGTATTAGCTCCGTAATATTATCTTTCAAAGAAAGGCCACTTCTAAAACAGTGACATTAAGTAAAAAATTGTGCGTAAGAGGGTACCCTTTATCAACCGACTTCCAAAAAGAGGAGGTTATTCAATTTTATAATGAATGTAGACTGAGATAAATCTTGTGAACGGCGAGAAAAGTGGCTCTTGAGAAAAATAATAATATCTTCCGGACACTGATATTTACTTATTGATAATACATTACAGTCCAAATATAATGTACGAGAAGAGAGTTAGGGCTATCGACGATCGCCCGATCATGTCAGTCTGCTATAAAGGATGAGCTGAAACCAGAAAGTGACTCACCGGAAGAGTGACATGACCGAGTTTTCCTCTGTTGTACATAATTCAGAGCTCAAATATCCATTGGGATTTTCGGCACATTGTAATATCGGATACTTCTTGCCAGCAGATATCGGATACCAACTTGTCAATCATCGCAAGAACATTGTTAGATTTTCAACATTTTCCGTTTAGTTTATTACTTTTTTGATACTTATTACAGATTTATTGATGTTGATGGTTTAGGAATAAGATTGTTTACTGTGAAAATTATTTTAAATTTTATTTATGAACTGATCAAAGAAAGGAAAAACGACAGACTGTTCTGTATGTACCTATATGTACACTTAAATATATTATAATTAAGTATATGAATGCAATTTAACCACGACCTGATGATATTGATTATTGAATTATCCAGTAATACCTAACTCTAATAAAAGCGAGTTTTTTAATTTTTTGGACCTTAAAAGTATAATTATCAGGAATTTTCCGAAATTAGACAATTCACAGTAAGGCAGACCGACATAATTCTTGTGACTATCAAGGGCGCAACTTTTTTTATTGTATTTCATTGTACCACATGCAGTGTAGTACCGCGTCAGGGAAGAAAACGAGTATAACTTACTAGTTAAATTCAGTTACTTATAAAATAGTTACAACTAGTGATAACTAGTCTGCTCTTAAGCAATGCTTAACTTAAGCAATGCTTAACTTTTGACACACACGATCAGCTGTAAGGCAAAACCCGCCATCTTGCCTTTTAAGTAGATTTAAACTAGGCTGCGGCGATGTTTAATTTTGACAGTTATTTAAGCAATGCATAGGGCTCATACACGTAAACTAATCTCGAACATGGACCGCAATAGTGACTATTGCGTGTTTATGTGTATGAGCCCTTAACGACCCCTTAACGCTAAAACAAGTTTATAAGTAAGATTGCAGTTGTTAAATAAATTTCTCAAAGCCTACACATTCTCAGCACAGCCAATTTCTCGGAGCACAATAATTTTGCTCGTAGACAGCAAATTTTGGCAACGCGATTGTTCGTAATTGGTCGAAATAAATGTACCGTTGTATAAATTGCCGTTTGTATAATTATTTTCTATCTTCACAACTTAGAACAAATTAATACAATAATTTATTAAAAATATTATACGACTTGATATTGAGGCAACACATTGCCTGAAGATACATAGACATTTCATAGTTTTGTTTATTCACGTTACAGACATATTACATACTGTCGAAATTAGCTATGGAATTCGCGGAACCTACTTTGTATGTTTTATGAAAGACATGGTATACGCATAACAATATTTTGTAAAATTAATTTTGTATAAAATTTGTTTGTGACTCCGTTGCCTGTAATATAATGGAACAAGCTGATGTAAACAACAGATGTCCACGTGAAATATGTGATACTGGGAAAATACATGTAATATTTCATTAAATCGCTTTTATTAATTAAAATTTAAAGTAAATGGTTGTGAAAAGAGAAAATCTTACTGTGTAATGGTGCAAATGCCGTCAAGAATTGATAATAGAAGTTATCACATTAAAATATAGTCACACAGATAAACTTTTGAAATATTAGACTAAATATTAGTCTGTTTTTCAAAAAAGACAAACAATATTAAGTGAAATAAAGTGATTGTATGCATTTGCATACATGCAAATGCGTATGATATTATTAAGTACCTACACAACAATTGAATAATTCAAAGTATAAAGATGTTTAACATATCTTATTTGTTATCTCTCTTTTATGACTAATTTACCAATTATAATAAGTATAAAATTATATATATTTTAGTTAAATTCGAAATTTGTCCCACAATCTCCATCAGTTTAGCTACGTTGGCGATTTTTCCTTTTGGAGAATCCACTGAATAATATTCACACACAGCTCACCAGAAGTTTGACAAATATGTGGCCATCTCAGTTCCATTTTAGTGAACTATACTTGAATTACATAGTAAGTTTTCCTGAAGTCATTCTAACTCAATAAGGACTTTTTTGGTTATTTTTATAGAACACAGCCGTAGACAAACATATATTTGTAAAAAGCTATACAAAGGAAGGTCATCATCCTTTACCCTGGTCCCGTTTCATTTAAGGTCGGCGCAGTACATTGTCTTCTTCCATACATGCTCATCAGCCGACATCTTGTTATTCACCCCGATACAAATTTTTGTCCAGCCAAATTAATTTCTTCCTAATTCCCTTAAATAAAACAAAAATAATACATATTGTTACTGATATTGATTGTTATGTATTTAATTGTTCTTGTGCTCTATTTACTTAGATTTTTTCCTTTGTTTCCTTGTTTATATTATCATTTGAAATTTAAGATGACAGATCTACATTCGATAACAAAATATTTATAATTTTTATTTTAACTCTGTATGCAACGAGCTGAGGATTGGTAAGTTCACGCTGTGATTATCAGGTAAGACAAAATTTTGTAAGGGTTTTCCAAAAGAGATCATGATCAGAGACAGTAAACTTTAGGAAAGCGTCCAAACGTATAATCTAAGCAAAATCGTTGCTGTGACATGTTTGAAAAAGTGTGTTTTGCCGGCTACACCTTGGAGTAACAGGATGAAAATATAAAATTACACATTGTTAACTATGGGATAAAAAAATAAAACAAGACGAAACAATATCCAAAACAGTGTAATAAGATATCGTCATAACAGATTAGTAAACAAAGATACATTGTATCTGAGATAGATATTTGTCTTTCTTTTCTTTTGTTCCAAACTTGTTTTTATTTCGATAGAGTATCCTGGTTATGGTTAATTTGCGCTAATCACTAGTATGGTTGATATACTTAGAAACCACTTTGGAACAGTTAAGTTCTGTATCAATTGATTACTATTTTTGTTTACTAGTTAATTTTAATGGTTTGGTTCATTTAACTTAAGTACTCATAGAAACTAAAGGTTTGAGTTCAATGTTTGTTTTTATTTTCACAAAAGACAAAAATATCGAAGATTCTTTTGGTGTTTATTTTTTCATTGAAGTCATGTCAACCTAAGCATAACAACTATTTTCGACAAGCTCAGTTTAGTGGCATGCCATGATTTGTAACTGAAGGTTCTACATTAAACATTGCTACGGTTTGTAACAAAAACGAGTATATGACGATTTGACTTTCTTTTATTACAGTTTTTAAGTAGAATTATTAATATATGATTGGCTTATATCCATACAGAAAACGAAATTAAAAATTCTTGGCGCGGGTCTTAAATTCCTTATGCTAAATATTTAATGTCGTTCAATTCCGAGAACGAAGAGGCACACACGACGCTTGAAGCTATTGAGTACCAAAGGCTGATATTAAAAAACCTTAGGCAGCAAATATTGCAATATTAGAACTTAATATACTTCATTATTTGTATCGTTGCTTGAGATAATTAAATTTTCTTATTAATAACTTTAACTCAATGCCTTTAGAGGGTAATTATAATCCTTTCCATGTCAAAATTGCCACATTTTCCGGGAACTAAACTAAAAATGTGCGTACAATGGGTGTTGTACACATCCAACGCAGACCTTTTAATATGAGTTTTGACGTGGTATTTCATGAAGTAATTTCGCTTAGATGTTTATTCAGTTTACCCTATTTTTAATTAGTAGATTATGGTGTCTGACTTTAGTTTTATAGAAGAAAACGCAATCTTCAATGCAGCAACATCTCAACTGACACATTTGGATCGTTATCAGGTAATTAATAAACATTTGAGCCTTGATGCATGTATTATCAATGTAGGTATCATTGTAAATGAGCGTGTGGAGGCTGATTGGACGTGGATAGATTGCGACTAGTCTCCAGGTGATCCCGTTCTAATGATGTACGTGCTCATTCGACCGCTATAAGCTCTTCCAGCCATGGACAAAGGAAAAGGTTAATCATAAATTCTTTAGATATCGTAAACCCGCGGAAGAATTTTTTATCTTGCCTCCTGATACTAAAAGTTAGAGACTCTTTGCAGTGATGTAATTCATATTAACTTTTAGATTGAAGCTTAAGAATGAAGAAGCGATCATTATTCAACGGGAATTATTTATTTGTAATATTTTTTAAATACTTTCTTGTACCTTCTTTAAGTTGAGCTTATTGCATATTAATCATACAATCTGAAACCTACATTAGTAGTTAGTTATCTAGTTCTACAATTGAAAGGTTTACGAGACAATATATCTAAAGTGTATCGGCTCGCCATCCAGAAACGATACTATCTAGCCAAATCTTATATGAATAACTAGTTGGGTTGGTTATTTCTGCCCATCTTACAAAACAATTGTCCCTGTATTTGGTACTATACCTATATATTTACTTAGCTTCAACTTCAGTATTAGCCCTTAGTCTGGGATTTGTGCCCGATATGGCGATTGGCTCGCCCCCTATCACACACATCATGGGACGGAATAGGCACGGCGAAAAGTGGGTGCACTAGTTGCGCCTCTACCTACCCCTTCGGGGATAAAAGGAGTGAGTGCTTGTGTTTGTATTTCTCAAATATGAGTAGTGAATATATTTCAGTTAGGGATAATATATCGTAATACTTTAAACCACTGAAACATTCTTGATAATCCCGTCTCTTGCAATTTTATCGACTAGGGTTTCCGATACGAATGATCCCTGCGGACCTGCTCCAAGCTACGGCCCTGTTTGTCAATCCGGAACGGCACCGGTGTTATTGGATACGAGTAATAAAATACTAAATCTACCGTGAACTACAAGTAAACAAACAATTTCTGTAACTCACAGAGTAGATACACTCATTCTTATATAGCAAATCACCCAATTTTTTATCCGTCTTAATGATTATTTTGAACCCAATTTCGTTGTAATATATCGGATTATTGAATAATACAGAAGACATTCAAATAACGAATCCAATTCTTTTACATATTGGTTAATATTGAATTCGGTCGTTATTTATATTGGTGATTGAAACTATAATTGCCTTACACACCCTTAGTGCTAGTAATATTTTGGATGAGTAGCTGGCCTTATAAGTAAGGAATAGGGATTAACAAGGGGTTGGTGATATTCGAAGACTTTTCCTTAGACCTTAAGAAGAAATTCTGGCACTTTTATAGTCCTAGTTCATTATTTTAAAGTTTCGTTGAGCTTGGCGTTCGTATATTTTTTATTTGCGTGTACGTCGATAACCGTGTTTGTCAAGAACGTGTTCGACACCATATATATTTTACATACATACCGATACACACTTACGCACTTTATCCCCGAAGTGGTAGGCACAGGCGCAACTAGTGCACCCACTTTTCGCCGTGGGTATTCCGTCCTATGATATGATAGGGGGCGAGCCTATCGCCATATGGGGCACAAACTCCAGACTCCGGGCAGATACTGTATTAAAAAAACCCAATATCATTTTGGCCGACCCGGGGATTGAACCCGAGACCTCAGCACTGCAATCGTACCGTAATAAAACTACGACACTGAGGCAGTCATGTATATTTTATATCGTTAAATATTTTTCTACGTGTGAATTAAAACGTTGCGATGATGCCGAAGTGTCAGTCGCACACTCGTGCAAGCAACAAGTTCACAAAATGTTAAATATTAACTATCTTTTTATTTGATTAAAAGCTGTCTCTAAATATGCAAAAACATGTAGAGTAATATTATGCATAAAACTTGATATTTGCAAAACAGGTATTCAGATTGTAAATAATAACCCTCGTGGGGAATCGTAATTCATTTTAAACAATAGCACTCCGATTTAAATTACACGTTGATTTTATCATTACATACTGTAAAATTTAAATTATTATAAGCAAAGGTCAGAAATTTTGTGGTGTTTTTGATTATTTAAAAGAATATGTGGATGCTATTATTATGTGCTTTAATTAATTCAAAGAATATTCTGTGGTACTTATTATCTTTTTGGTTGGAGTATATGTAGTATGGGATAATTATAGCTTAAATTAAAACAGTTGGCATGTTTTTTTATATCGTTTCAGCATTTTTAAAGTATTAGAGTCGAGATATAGACTGTACCATCTACGGAATGATAGGGCCCGGCCGGTGCGACGTAAGATTTACTACAGTCTTAAAGAAAACCAACGTAAAATAACACGTCCCTATTAGGTTCGGCATGGGAACTTCGATTTTCAAAAGCCCATACAAGTAATTGAAGTAGTAAGAACATCGCAGGTGTGGGAAGCTGCACTAATTAACTAATTAAAAAGTATAATTTGCCCACATGTGTTATGTACTGCATGCACCAGATGTGATAATAAACCTTTTTCTTTCTTTCTTCTTTCTAATTTTCGTCCCTAATACTTATTCTTTTCATTGAATGCTGGCAGCGCGTTCATGTTCTTTATTCGTTTTTATTGGTGCCATAGGTATATACATATTATAGAGGGGGGACCGGGTGGGCCGTTCGTGAAGAATTGCGTGGTGCCCACCCCAAGGATTTCGAGGCAGCCTACAACTACTATAATTTTTAAATCGAATAAAAGTTTTATATCTACAAGTGACAGAAGTCATATTGTTTTTAAGCCTAGGATACTCCCCCCCCCCCTGGAAAATCACTCTAGCTACGCTAATGATTGACGGTGTGAACATATATTGGCAGGTAACAGTTTTATTAGTTTGCCAGCTTAGTTCATTAAGGGCCGATATCATTGCTTGCTGATAAACGCTATTCGTCACATAATTGTGTAAATAATACAATAATTATGTAACATGATATTGACAAAAGTTGAGCTCGCGACAAGCTTTCATCTCTACATAGTATTAAACAAAGTTTGATTCAATTTAAAGTATGTTTTTTCTTTTTAGAGCATTTAAATCAAAGCTTATTTTTTAAGATTTTTTTTTATTTTTCTACATCAGGATACATCAGGATAATTATAGTTTTTAAATAAGTGTTAATATTCAAGATTAGGTAAATATTTTGGCATCTTAATCCACACATTTAAACTATATTAATATATTCAAGAAAATTAGTATTGAGATAGTTTGGGACCCAGGGAAGGACATAGGCTGCTCTTTATCCCGGGAAAGTATATAGCGGGACTTTTATTCCAGAAAATGAAGCGTGCTAAAACAGGTACTATGGCAGAAAAAAATCAAAGAATATTATGTCCTGCTATAGAAGCGAAGCTGGGACGGGTCGCTAGTAGGTATAATATATAAAAAAAATATACCTAATATCAGACGTGTGGCATTTCGATAATTTATTCGTTTACGTAAGTTCGAATTCATAATATATTGCAGACAAAGTGAAAAAAAGTACTGATTTGTCGTAGGTATGCTAAATCGACTAGTGTAATAAAAACATATTATCTAATTTGTGTATAATTTACGTAATATAAAAAAATCGATATTACTTGAACATTATATTAAACACGTTTGTGGACAAACGTGAAAATCTGATTGTAATTTTTCGTGCTTTCAACTTTTATTTTGTTAGCTAAATCTCCTATGTACTTGTATTAGAAACCATACAATAAAATATTATCCCAAAACAGCGTAAATTTTCTTCCAAATAAGCACTTTTTCCCGCCCTACATCATCATCATTATCAGCCACATAATGTCCACAGCTGAACATATTATGTTTCGCCTAAAAATTTCCAGAAGGACTTGCTAAAAACGGCCTGCTTCCAGCTTGTTCATGCGAGCTTCATCAAATCGTCTGTTCACCTTGCAGGTGGACGTCCAACGCTGCGCTTCCCGGTATGTGGTCTCCACTCGAGAACTTTTTTTCCCCATCTGCGAACAGTTCTGTGAATCATATGCCCTGATCACTACCACTTTAGCTTGCTTATCTGCTGGCCTATGGCTATAGCAATGGTTCAAACAATGGTTTGCAATCATAAGTTGGCAAATACTAAATACAGCAATAAAAGATAATAAAACACGTAAGTTCTTTAATTGGATACTTCAGATTGGCTTCATTCCTTTTCATGTTCTCGGGGAAAGTTTTATTAATTATTTCTTTTTCCCTCTATTGTCTACGTAATTACATATTCCAGAGAAGAAACATTTTCAACATAACTAGTAACAAGTACATTTTGTAGACATAATGACAGTATTGAAAGCAGGTTTTATTTTCAAATATTTTGGGTTCAAAGGCCGCCGCGCCGGGTTAGGGCGAGTGTGGAGGCAGGTCTGTAAAACGTACAATCAAATATTTTGTAATCATTGATTAATGCCCGATTCTGAATCTCCCAGTTACACTTTTAATAGCTATTAGTCCATTAAAGTTAAACTTAAGATAAACGTTGGTTAACTTCCACTGTGTTTCTGAACACATAATGATGCATTCGATGACTATGAAACCGTTAACTAGTTCCTTATTTTGCTACTAGATGGCTCTTGTTTAGCAGTCGACTTTAAAAATGATTTTATTACTAAAATTCGTAACTAATAATTACATCGGTCAACAGCATTTTTGCGCATGGGATATGTATCGAGCCGTAAAAGCAATGAAAATAAGGTATACCTTATTTTCATTGCTTTTACGGCTCGAAATAAGAATAAGAGCAAGAAATAGTTTTATATTTGATTATATGTGGAAAAAATGCAAAAAAACAACTAATTTAAAATACATACAATTTGGTTCATCGAACCATTTCGAAAAAGATTTATTAAAGATAACGAACGACAATTTATGATTTATTTGTCTTAAAATGTTTAAAAATGAACAGTTTTGTTTTTCCTGTCATGTTCAACAGAAGTTTCTCTTATTAACCCCCAAATTTAATCCCCCATCATGCTTTCAGTGCACTGGCCTTGGTAACGTCTCTCAAATTCCATTTTGACTTAATGGAAGCGTTCCGTTGTTCTTCCGAAAAAGCTCCTATGTTTTCCTTAAATTTATCTAAATGAGAATGTAACATGTGCATCTTTAGAGACATTCTACATCCGATGGTGCAAAAATTCGAAAAAGTACCTTCCTGTATATATCTACAAGAGTTACATGACACATGTGGAGCCAATTTTTTGTCTTGACTTTTAACAGATAGATTGAAGTAAGCTTAATAAGCTTTGCAAATCTTTGAAGTTGTATTTAAATTATACTTTTTTATTTGTTACTTTAAGGAATTCACCGCAAATATGGCAAAACGAGTCAGCGTCTCGTGTACAACCTCTCGAAGCCATTTTGTAGAGGTTGATACATGTAAGAAATATGTATAACACATTATACCTCTGTGATATGCAAGCGCATACTGTTGCACACATATTAGCGACTCAAGAAACACTGCCCCCCCGCCCTCTCTTCTCATTCGCCAGCGACAGCGCGGAATGATCGACATTAATTGGGCGCAAAACTCAAAAAGGATGATAGCCTAGTTGGAAACGGAACGGTCTGCTAAGACAATGTCCGTAGCTTCAAAACCCAAGGCATACACCTCTGTCTTTACGAAGTTAACGGTGAAGAAAAAACATCGTGAGGAAACCTCCATGCCTGAGAATTCTCCATAAAAAATCGACGGTACGTGAAGTCTACCAACCCGCACTAGGCCAGCGTGGTGAACTCAGGCCTAAAAACCCTCTGAGTAGTAGAGGAGGTCCGTGCTCAGCAGTGGGCAGTGTCTAATACAGTGCTGGTATTATCTTAATATATATAAATCTCGTGTCACAATGTTTGTCCTCAATGGACTCCTAAACCACTTAACCGATTATAATAAAATTCGCACACTATGTGCAGTTCGATCCAACTTGAGAGATAGGATAGTTTAAATCTCAAATTATAGTCGCAATTTTAATTTATTGCCAATTATTTGTCTGTTATTATTTGACAGTCACAATTATCTTAACTCCAAATGATTCTAACAGATGTCGATACCTTTCGACTGGGTTGAGTAAGTAATCAATAGATGGCGCTGCTATGGTAAATCTACGAACGTGTCATATAAGCTACATTTTAAGCGGGACTTTTATACCGGGAAAACTCATTCACGCGGGCGGAGCCGCGGGCAAAAGCTAGTTATTATATAAAGATAAAAAATGGTCAAATCGCTATAACTTTTTAAAAGCAAATATTTTCGATATCCAATCTCAATTTTTATAATATTTTTGCTTATGGAATAAGAATATATTAGGTAAATCCCATGCGCAAGAAATTTTTATTTTTTTGTTGACTGATGTTATTTTATATACAAAAATAACTTATTTTAACATAAATCTACGCCTAAACATTATTTTAATTTTATTTTGTGGTAATTTGTTATTTACGGCTAGCTGATAAATGACATCATTGCCGAAATAAAAAAAAAAGTCAAACAGTTCAACAAAATGTCTGATGTCATACTAGCACTATTTTGCGAATTTGTGTTTTAAATCGTTTTATTTAGAATTTAAGAATTTATAATACTACTGAAACTGTTGTGATTGGCCGTATCGATTATGTTCCTCTATATTGTAACTAATATCTAACAAGTTGCCGTTGTATGTCACAAAATGAGACGTCAAATAGTTATGGAACAGATAAACGGAAAAAATTGGCCAGTTAAGTTAAAGTAAGTTTAAGCTGAGTTTATCTTGCAGTGCGCGGTTCAGAAATGCAGTTTCATGGGTTATCGAATCAATAGCGCTAACGAATAGATAAACTGCCGTCAATAGTACTTCAGAAACCAAGCATAAGCTATTCAGTATGACCTCTTTGAGTAAAAATTACGAAGATTGAACTGATTGATTTGAATATAACACTGATTCATTATTGTAAAGACGTTTATAGCGTAAACGACCTTCGGTAAAATGTATTAAATCCTTTCATACACATTTTGCTTTACCAACGTTGTCTCATGAATTCGTAGCACAATAAACAAAATCCTGTGTCGTGTAACTCGAGCTGCATTACAAGTTACATAAGCCAATAATGCGAATTTATTGCTTCACTGAAACATTTATTCTGAACGCTCCGAGATTAATTGTTCTTGTGTGTCATTTAAAGCTTTCGAATCTAATAAAGCCTTTACAAGTATTTAAAAGAGTGCAAAGAGAAAGAGTTGGAATGACGGGCGGGGTTATTGTGATTATCCCCTAGGCGCTGGAGGTATTTTTCTGTTGGTCCCTGTATTGGATGAGATCTAGATGAGTCTATAGGAGGTACGATTGGTTGTGAAATGTACGAGGTGCTTGCTCCACTGATCGAAAAGTGGTTTTAAAATATAACACACTGTCAGATTGTTTTAAATCTAATCAAGAATATATTTTATATATAATATTACAAAAATATTGTGCAAGTGATACATAATTTAATGATGGTAATGTAACCTCATCGGAGCTTCTGACACCCCCTGATCTTTATCACCGCCTATCCTATTACCTACTTATCCGTCAAGGCGAAAATTATAAAGATTTCAGAACGCAATGTGTATGAGCTTCATATTTGCTTTGTATAGCTTATACAGGATCGTCATAGCAAGTTATACATATTTAGTATAACTAAATAACTTAAATAATTTTGAAGCTATTAACAATATTATGGTTATTTACAATGGGGTACGTTTGTCGAAGAACCTTGTAGATACAATAATATATAATACTAGACTTCTGGTCGCGGCTCCGCCCATGTGGATGAGTTTTTCCGGGATAAAAGTCCCGCTTTATATTTCCCCGGAATGAAAAGTAACCTATGTTACTCGCTGATAATATTGTAGCTTTACATTGGTTAAATATTTTTTCAAAACGTTCCAGTAGTCACGGGGCCTATTCAATGCAAACAAACAAATCTTTCCTCTTTATAATATTAGTATAGATGATAATGAAGTAATAAGATATAATTAATGTTTAAGTCTTCTTCTTCGTCGTTTCCTTCATGACTGAAGGTCGTGCCCGCTTTGGTAAGCCTTGGTGGTGGCGCTGACAAGCTGCTTCCACTCCACCCTGTCTTGTGCCTGTCGCAGAGCATCCGTGACTGGGATCCCCATGACCTCTCTGATGGTGTCAGACCATCGGGTAGGTGCTCGGCCTCTAGGTCTTCTGCCATCTACACTACCCACCATAACCAGCTTATCCAGGTTGTCTGACTGTCTTCGTGCTACATGGCCAAAGTACGAGAGGATCCGCTGGTAGCAGATTGTGGAGAGTCTGGTTTTAATGTTTAGCTGGCTGAGTATGGATATATTGGTTATTTTTGCAGTCCACGGTATGCGCAACATTCTCCTCCAGCACCACATTTCGAAAGCGTCGATCTTTCTCCTGTCCATAGCGCGGATCGTCCAGGACTCGGATGCATACAGGAAAATAGAGAAAACTAAAGTTCGTACCAGTCTCATTTTAGTGACATTGGAGATGGTTCGACTCTGCCAAATTCTGGTGAGCTTTTCATTGCACTCTTAGCCATCTGAGTTCGCCGTCGTATCTCCCTGTCGCATCCGCCCTGATCACTGATCAAGGAACCGAGATAAACAAACTCACTCACCATCTCCAAGTTGGACAATAATCCTGTCTGCCGGAGCTGGCCCGCTCTGTCCACGCACATGACTTTAGTCTTTGCCCTATTAATTGAGAGTCCGATCAGTTCGCTTTCCTGCTCCACTCTATTAAACAACTCCGCCATCTCCTTCTCCGATGCCGCAAGCAGTGTGGTGTCATCTGCATACCTTAGGTTGCTGATCTTTTTGCCCCCTATTGTTATGCCTCCATCCCAGTCATCCAGAGCACCCCTCATTATATACTCTCCATAAATGTTGAAAAGGAGAGGAGATAAGATGCATCCCTGACGTACTCCTTTTTCAGGTTTAAAAGGTCCTGAGATCACATCATTTATCCTGATCATCGATTCACCATCTTCATACAGGTTCGCGATCAATGTTGTAAGATGATAGGGAACACCCATTTCCGTTAGGATACGCCATAAACAGTCCCACCGCACGCAGTCAAACGCTTTAGAGTAGTCTATGAAGCACACGACCATCGGTACATTGAACTCTCGGCTCTTCTCTATCATTTGTCTCACGTTTACAATTTGCTCTCTCGTACCTCGACCTTTGACAAAACCAGCTTGTTCACTTGGTATTTGCCATTGCAAATATGATTGATTGATTGCAAATATGATCACGTTACGGGCACAGGTCCAAAAGCTTTGGTCACGAGCTGCATATATAAGAGGCGTATAAACAAACCGATCACCATATTGAACCATAACTATTCTTAATACTTTAAACTAACCATACCATCCCGTACTAGTCCTGTATTGTATACTGCCCACTGTTGAGCACGGGCCTCCTTCACTACTGAGAGGGTTTAAGCCTTAGTCACCACGCTGGCCTAGTGCGGGTTGGCAGACTTCACATACCTGCGAAATTCCTATAGAGAACTTCTCAGGTTTGCAGATTTAAACTAATGCTTTACTGTAAGTATTATATTTTAAAGCGATGTCGATTTTTACGTTATGATAATAATTTTATGACACATACGGTCACGCCGTGGGAAAACGAGAGACTGAGAGTTAGGTATACCTAGTAATTATTGTCGGGTTTGTGTGTGATAAGAGTATAAGTATACAGCAGTTTCAGATACCGATAATATTGTGAAGTTAAATAATACAATTAGTAGTCTAGTTGAATATTAATATTATTACATAGTCAAATAGGAAATACAATAAATTAAATTAATTATCAGCATAAGAACTCACGGTTTGCTTTAATACTTCAATCATTTACAAAACTTGTAACACGACGTTAAATCAATGCGGGCATCAAGATTTTGCTCACAAAACTGTCCCTATTCCGGACCCAAGCGCAGCATCACACGAGCGTGGTATTTGCACGCTCTGGAAGTTATAAATTGAGCTACGAGCCAACTACGAGCTGTTTAAAACGACGCGTGGAGCGCATCCCTGTCTTGTAAAATACGATATCGTCTGCACATTTTTGGTGGTTTTAAAGACTTTAGGTGGATGAAAATGCGGATAGACTTAAAATAGTTTTGAAAGACTATTTGTTATTTATAGTCATGTTCTTTTTATTTTTTAATTTTATATCAATACATATAATAAAACAAAAGAACCCTGTGTCTGTAGATATAAAGAAAAGTGATAAAAAAATAAAGGGAGCAACTAGAAAAGAGTAATAGAATACAAATCAGCTATCCTAGACAAGCACTAGCTGATGAAAATATAACGTTTACTTCTTATGAATATTATAGATGAAAATGTTTGTAAAAATGAAATGAAATGAAATGAAATTTATTATTACAAGTTAAAATTTAACAAATAAATACTCTTACAGATGTACAAGAAATCAACTACTACACAATATATATATATATTTTATTTTATTTAGAGTATGCCATTGACGGCTGTACTAGTATTAACTGTGTCACAGCCGTCAGCGTCCTTCACCCTAAGCAGTTTAATATAATTAAATGATGCATTTAATTGTAAAAGTACATGTAGTTATATTAGTCGTTATACAAAAACAAACTCATAAGTAATAAATAATAAAATGTTTATATTACCACAATACAAGTAGGTACATGATACATATTTATTTATTATTTATTTTAGATATTATTGTGTGTGTGGTGTGAATATGTGTGTTTGTGTGTGTGTGTGTAGGAATGTGTGTGTGTGTGTGTGTGTGTAGTATGTTAGTAATTGCGTATAATTTGCTCAGTGTCATTATAATTTTTATTTAGGAGCCAATTTCGTGTTTTGTGCTTACATTTATTTAGGGTAAGGGGATAAATATAATTTTCAACGTTTGCAGTATTATAAATATTTGGATATTTGTTAGAAGTAAACGCAGAAATCGCTGATCAGATTTGTATGTTTGGTATTCGGATAGACAATGTCCTGGATTAACATAGAGTCTACGTTTTATCCCATTAATTTGCTCCCATAGGAAATATTTTAATTTTAATGTCAGATTTTTTTTATTAGATGACTTTTATATCGCTATTTATTTATTTATTATGTTACACCAACGATACGTCACAACACAATATAACGATATTTAAATGAAATGCCTTTACATCTGGTACCTCCTATACAACATTTGATAGTTTCAGAGCAAGAATTAGAAAATGTATAAATAGATTGCACAATAAAAGTATACATACATTTAAAGTTAACATTAATAACATTACTATCATTCGTACAATAATGTTAATCAACAGTATAGTATAGTAATTTAGCGACTTTTGTAGAAGCAGTGAGTGTTAGGTGGTTTTATATCAAAGAATTCGCGTAAAATATTTTTCATTTAAGGTATATTAGCTTTTCACAATCATGATGCAGATAACACAAAATACTTTTTCTTTTAACTTATATTAACAATAAATTTTCAGGTCAGCACATCTGTGTGTTTCCGAAATTTTTAGTGTTCATCTACTTTAGCACAAGTAGATAGGTAAAGTAAAAAAACCTTACGTAACATAGCCAGGCCAATTGTTCGTTTGCCAATCGCTATGAAAACGCAATTCAATTTATAATACGGATATAGCCTACAGGGTTGCTGAGCCCAAAGCACAATGCGCGTGCCGTAGGAGGTAATGGTCCCAATGCACGGCTTTTAATTACACGCCTGCCACGTCACGTCAAACGACAGACGACACAGATGCTACTGACGCGAATAATGCGTCGAAATCAGCGGATTGCGCAAAACATTTACAACGTATACCTTAGTATATCAATGTGTATACCACTCATATTTTCCCGAAAGCCACAGGTACATGTTTTTAGTAGTCCATTTACATACATATTTGTTGTATGGCATAATATAGAAATGTAAATAAAAAAACTACCTGTTTACGTTACATTTACTGGTGGTAGGTGTCTCCAGTGCCGGATTAACTACGTAGCAAGAGTAGCAATTGCTACGGGCCCCGCGCGAAAGGGGGCCCCGCATGTTTAAACCCACTCATCTCTGCCTGAGCGTAATTTTTTGAGTGAAACTTGTTAAGATGTGGTACGTTGAATTTTTTTGATGTCACAAAACAAGACACTCGGTACCCGATTATTTCCTTGGCGTAAATAATTTAAATAATATCATACAGTAAACGCACAAGTTCTACAAAAAGTTGCTTGTATAAACGTGAAGAATTTCAGTCGGCCTGATAATCAGCTCTACAAAAAGTCTGCCGCATATGCAAGCACTCTTACCCGACACTTAGTGTGGATGTGTAGCAGAATTGAAATGGCTCGATTTAAATTGTTAAAATTATCTATTGATTTGTAAAGTTAACAGTCTACATTATTTTTAGTATAATTTAGTAACCATATACCAAAAATCTATTTTCTAGAATATAAGTATATTGAGTTATAGAAGTAATAACTAAAAAAAAATTTTAATTACTTCAACAGAGATTTCCTCCAATTTAATTTTTCATAAACATTTCGTAATCCTGATATAGTAGGATCATTACCAAATGCATAAACAGCAATGCATTCAATAAACTATTTCCAGAACAAAAGAAGTTTAAATTCTAGACGCGAGAGTCTCACGCGTGTTTTTTTTAAACTAATGATAGGTATCGAAATTATTCTAAATTGCCAGGAAATCTCATCTCAGGCTTTTTGTAATTGTCCGAGCCTAACAGCGCCTATAGTAATTTACTACACTATTCATTACCCACAAAATTGTAACCTATAGATAGTAAATAAATGTATTGAGTATTGAATTGTATTTTTACCACTCTATACTTAAGAACCCATAGCAGATCAAGGGCTTTTTAAAAGAATTTGCTACGGGCCCCGCGCTTGCTTAATCCGGTACTGGGTGTCTCATTATGTAAGAGGCCGTCTGGGTGGGTACCACCGCAATGTCTATTTCTACCGCCAAGCAACAGTGTGCATGCACTGTTGTGTTTCGGTTTGAAGGACATTGTAGTCATTATAACTACTGGACATAATGAGACTTAACATCTTATGTCTCAGGATGACGAGCTCAGTGGAATGCCACACAGTACTTTGTAAGTCAAGGTGCTGGATGGTGTTGCTACTGTTTATGGGTGGTCGTATCGCTTACCATCAGGCGAACGGCATGCTCGTCTCGTCATTCAATGCAATAAAAAAAAAAAGTACAGTCAGCAGCATAAGTAGATGAACAAATTCAAAATTTCAAATTGCCTACATACTTTTGTGTTCTTACTAACCTTGTTATTCTCTTCATAAAAATAAAATATAAGGTATTTACTTTACTTCAAAGAAGAAAAAAATATATCAGTTTAACTTAACGCGTATATAGGCGATTTGTTATTTTGATTTTGTACAGATATTTATGCTTCTGACTGTACATCTTTGATTGGTGCATGTATTAGTTATTAAGCATAAGTAAAGTGTATTACTGAAACTGTTGAATATATGTAATGTTGATGTTCCTATTTAGATAAATAAATAAGATGCTATCATCTCACACAACTTGCTTCGTGGTCGAATTGTTCAAGGTTGTATACTTTAGTCTAAAGAGGTTAATAAACCAAGTTAACGAATAAAAACAAATCTTTTCATAAAACGTATTTTTTAATATTAGTTCGTAACGTAGAGTTAACAAAAAATATACGCATTATCTAGAAATTGAATAAAATATATTGCATTATTTATCAACCTATTTTATTGTTCTGCTGTTCGAATGCAGAAATGAAAAAAAACAAAATTTATAAAATCTGTTGACTCAGTTTGAAGCAAAAGCATTTTCTTCTCGCGGCACAAAGTTTAAGTAACTTCCTTTTTCCTTATTTATAAGTGAGGCTCGCGGCTCCGCCCGCGTGAAAAAGATTTTCCGGGATGAAAATATTTTACTGGGATAAAAAGTAACCTTTAGCACTCAGGAGTAATGTAGCTGCCTATTAGTAAAATAATTCTCAAAATCGGTTCAGTAGTTCCTGAGATTAGCGCGTTCGACCAAATAAACAAACTCTTCAGCTTTATAATATTAGTATAGTTTTATTTTTTGTTTTTATTTGTCGTAGAAAAGACTTATAAATAACAATACTTTTCCTGTTGAAAGTACGGAAGAGCGGCAATGAATGTTGAATTCTTAATAGAATGGTACGTATTTGGTACTTACCGGATAAAAATGAATGAGCGATGTTGCTCAACATATAGCTGGGCATGTTAGAAATCAATTTAACAGTTCAGTATCGTGAGTTATACGGAAATAAACATGGTGGGCGTCAAGTTGCGTATGATCTAACCTCTCACGCAGCCATGCTTGTTGTGCTTGACGTTTTGCGCCGTAAATGAAGGTTCGTGAATAGGACATAGCTTCGATCCCATATTGGCTGGTCATGGTCAGTCCCTTTTTCTACTTGCAACTACTTTAAGCATGAGAGAACCTGTTTTACAACAAGAGATATTCGCACAAAAGAGGCGATAATTTATAACAATCGTTTCGAAGCAATTTCATACCCTACTTATTTTTATACATAGTTATTCAGCTTTAAATGTGACCAAAGAGAGGTAAGTATCGCATGATATGGCCCCGATTACTAGAATATTCTGTTATATTCTCGCCTCTACGTGAACATTTCTCGTGTACTACATAGAAACTTTTGTAAACGCGCTACACCCTCGTGTTTATTGAATGGCCAGAGTGTGAACTCTTGTTTCTACGAAGTATTAAAATCTTTCAAAGCCGTGCCGTCGCATTGATTATGGTAAGCGGAGCTTGTAGAATTCGGAACTCCAAAATCCATGCCGCCAGCATACTATCGAACAATTTGTAAATGTAAGTGAAATCTTTAAACAAATTATAATGCAATAATGTATTTGTAAATAGGTAAGAACTAAGGAGATATAAAATATAATGTAACTTAATCAAAAATATTTTTCGCATCTTTGTTATTGTATATATTTAGTTAATGATCATAATTATCTCTAGTAAATAATTTCATACTTCTTACAGCTTAGTTTCTTCATTAATTCCTTTTTGTTGTAAGAAGAACTATGTATAGCTTAATACACTGTTCAGACTGAATGAAGTTTGTCTAGGCAAAGACACGAATCTTAGTTGTCGCTTCGCCTCCAACATATTTACTAGCTTGGTGCACTTACACAAGGTTTACTTAGGATGTGATGAAGTTATCTACTTTAGGTATAAAAATATTTATTGATAACTGTTAGTGTATAGTTAGTACATATTTATTGATAACTGTTAGTTTAGTCATGGTTTGCAAAATTATAAGCGAACTATCTCTATTCCTTTAAGTCTATATTACTTCAAAGCAATAGCTGAGCATTTCTTTGTTAGTTGTTACTGACTGAAATATGAGTCCCATTGGACTACAATATTATGTAACTACGAAGGCTGTTACTACACCATACTCACTTATTTAATCAGTTATACCCTTGAAAGTTATGTCGTTTATAGATTCTCTTTCGGAATAAATAAAAATAAAACAGTTATACTACGCAAAACTAAGCAAATAACATACAAAAATATCCCATAGTCCGTAAATAATATGTTCGTAAACTTATTTATCTCCATCGGTTAAGCATAAAGTAATAAGTGGGAAGAAAATTTATAACTCCTCCGAAAGAATAAATGAATATGTTTTTCCGTGCGTCGTAAGTATTAAAATATTACGCGTTCATAGTCAATACGTGAGGGGAATTGGATCGCGTTCACATAATTGTTAGCTATAAAAGTGCTTTGATAAAATAATTGTGATGTTTTTTGTGTTTATTATGAGAGCCATTACTTACTATATTTCTTGTCACTGTGACTCTGGTCTAATTTCAAGGGCTATTACTTAATCATCATCTGTCATCATCAGCCACATGACGTCCACTGTTTCACTGGTGGTAGGTCTTTCATATGTAAGAGTCCGTCTGGGTGTGTACCACCGCTATGTCTATTTCTACCGCCAAGTAACAGTGTGCATGCACTGTTGTGTTTCGGTTTGAAGGACATTGTAGCCAGTGTAACTACTGGACATAATGGAGACTTAACATCTTATATCTCCGGATGACGAGCGCAGTGGAATGCCACACAGTACTTTGTAACTCAAGGTGGTGGATGGTTTTGCTATTGTTTATGGGCGGTCGTATCGCTTACCATCAGGCAAACGGCATGCTCGTCTCGTCATTCAATGCCATAAAATAATAAAAAAAAACATAGGTCTCCCCCAAAGATTTCCAGACGGACCTGTCAAATGCGGCCTGCATCCAGCGTGTTCCTGCGACCTTTATCAAGACGTCTGTCCACCTTCCAGGTAAATGGCCGACGCTGCGCTTGCCAGTACACGTACTGTTCTCGAGTAGAGACCACGGTCTCTACTCGAGAACTTTTTTGCCCCATCTGCCGTCAGTTCTTCGAACTATGTGCCCTGCCCACTGCCACTTCAGCTTGCTAATCCGCTGGGCTATTTCAGTAACATTCGTTCTTCTTCTTCTATTGCTTAATAATGGGAAGTAATACCCGTGATGACATTACTTATGATGACGTGATATGTGGTATAAGCAAAGATATTAAACAGTATAGTTATAAACCGGACATCAGACCCAAATTTTTCGTCCAAAAGTTGGGGTAATAAGTCGCGGTCTTATCTGACACACCCATGTGACAAGAGTTGACAAGACGTCTCGGTATGCGCAAATTTTGTACAGAAAACAATATTTTGGGAGGAAATATGCCAATTTGCGCCTTACGAACAGGCTCAAAATTTTTGTATGAAAATTTTCCCAATGGCCCACTATATAATCTTAGAACTCTCTGGGTATAAGTAGGTCATATTCATAGTAATCGACTTGTAGTATTCGCGGTACCTAAATTAAATTCAAAATCAGTGTTTGCAACGAGACTTAAACTAACAGCAGCTAGGTAGCCCGTGGATACTCTATGCTTTAAAAAATATCCTGAAATCATGAATAATTTTTATTATTTCTAAGTAGTTCATGTGTAGGATCAGCTGTTTACTTTAAAAATGTTGTTTGGTGAACGTCGATAGTATATTTTTACTAGTAATAGGCAAGCTCGGGTTTAATTAAAAGAAAATATTTTCCTACCATGGCTCTTGTAATTTTAGTGACTGAGGTAAGACCGTAAGACTCCTTACCGTTCAACTGCGTATTAAATTGATTATTTTCTATGAAGTATACTGGAATTAGATACAATTTCACTTAAATGAAACTGTGTTATTAGATCTAAATGTGTTTGTTTATAAAATGAAACTTTCAGGAAATGATAAAGACAATACCATTTTGACGATTTGTTGTCTTATTTGTCGGCGTTGATCCTGAGACTCATGGACCGTTATAATGATGTATTCTATATGACGTGGGTTATAGGCCGCGCTGTCTAAGTGTTATTCACAATATTATTTGTCTTCTTATCGACAAGTGGTCAACTGTATATTTATATTTTTATCTTGGCGAACACTCTGTAGGCTCGTTGTACGGGCTACTACGGGACCCATACACTTCTTGCTTGTAGTTGTTATAGTTGACAAAAATTATAGTTCGAGCTGTATGATACTGATATATTGCCAAAAGTCCTTAATAGTTATATCGTCCGATGGGGCGGGGCCTGGGGGGGAGGTCTGGGGCAAGTTGAAGTTGACCAGCGTACAGAAGATGCAAAACCCGCCATAGTGATCCACATAAGAGTGCCGCGTTCCGGGGTTAGCCTGTGTATATCAGTTTCAAACCGGCCTGAATATTGTCAACTCGCGAAGGATGTGCATCTCTCGTCAGTCGACAATATCTGGACCCCACTCTGCTTACCTTCAGACAGTGGAGTAGCTTGCGATAGAGGCGCCCTATATCAACATTTTGTTGGGGGCCCTTCCAGCGCCATATTTATGGTTTCCTTAAGTATAGGCCATTCAATTTGTGTCGCTCCGCACATCCCGAGTCCGGAGGTCTATTATTCGGGAGCAAAAAAAGGTCTCCGAACTTTTGGGTGATGGTTAAATTTGGCGTATGGGCCCGGGGGCCCCGTATCATTGATACGGCTGATACAGCGGTAGCTACGCCCCTGCCTTCAGATGCAGTGAGGTCACTTTGTCATGTCCATATAAAAAAAACAAGTGAGGCAAACGAGCAACTGGAAATCCTCATCGCACTTAAACACCCACAATTTCGGATGAATTATGAATGCGTAATCGAATTATACGGAAGAGGGGTTTGATCGGAAATCTCATTTTACTATACGAAACCCAACGGACTTACTCCACATCGATTGTGAGACAATGTTGCCTATCCATTCATGCGCCAATGACCATGCCTATAGTTCATCTCAACCACTTTAAGCCATTTTTACACTTCAACATCTCTTTTTACCTATCCGCCTGTCCCTGTTCGTGCAAATATCACCCTTGTTGTTCCACAGTCACGGTAACATTTACAAGCTTGTATCGCTTGCTTCAATATTGCCGTTTGATATTTATTCAGCCGATACATAAAATGGTATTTGTGTGTTATGCTACTTATTTTATTTGGGCAAATATTATATTCAGACCGTGTCCATGAGAAAGACAAACGGTTTAATGGATACAATTAGAACTTTATTTACTTATGTTTTCGAAATATGTTATCTTTTGGTAGAATTTGTATTTTGTAGCCAAATATGATTGAAACCTTTAAATTGATTCAAGCTAATCATGAACATAAAATGCTATTCTACTAAGTTAGATACCACAATCACGAGTGTTTAATAATAATAATAATTCCTTTAGTATATGCCATAATTTTCTATCGTATAAACCAGGTAAAAGAGGATAAAGTGGAAATGTGACACGAATAACTAATATACATAGTTTACAAAACTTGTTTGTATAATAAAACGAAATGACTACGCCGAACAGAAGAGCCCTCGCCATGAGACCCTACCTACATAACAATAATATCAACTTACAATGGAGTAGGCAAGTTGGGTCAACATTGTTGCAGGTTATTTAGGGAAATAAGTATAAATCATACTAATGAAACGAAATATTTGTAATATTTGTGTATTCTGCGCACCAACATAATAAGTCATAAACGATTTTTCTTTTAGTATTGGTATATAATAGAATATTATTAGGTTTTATGAAATTAGGTTGAATTTTTATTCTTTATACAAGAAACAAATCCAACCCTTAGAAACAAATCTTAGTCACTCATAAATACTACTCTACGAATGGAGGCAAAAAACAGTACAAAACAAAATAATTAAAGTTCCAAGGAAGAAGAAACATACTTTTTAATTGCTTTTGGTACTGGCAGCGAATCGTAAACGGGACAGTGGGTCCTGATGACATCATTGTGTTTTGTGTTTAATAACACGAGAATATTATAATATGAGTTGGTATTCCGAGTACTTCTAGCTTTATATAGTCTCTGCCTCTGGTTTCCATTGACACTATGTTTCATGACACTATATGCATAAAACGGGAATACCATTCTCTGCTTGACTTATTACGAAATCCCGGAAGCTATAAAGTAGATTGTGAAGTGCAAAGGAGGGATTTTACTAAAATCTACCCAGAGGATAAAATAGACGCTCGAAGAGTATAAATTCTTTTGAATTTTCTGTTACCACTACATGTATCAAAACATGAAAGTCTTCACGTTTATCCGATTCTATCGGCAGGATTAAAAATCAATAAAGGATAGTATTTGATGGCGAAAAATGATTGGCCTAACCTAAAATTCAACTTAAAATCAATACGTCAAAGCGAAGCTCATTCGAGTGCCCAGTTTTGTGGTTGCTCTATTGGTTCCGACGAGGTACTCGTTATCAGAGCCGACAGCATACGCGCATTACAAGTGGAAGCTTGTTTCAGACTTGCGACAATGTATTCCAGCAACTATTACCATAAACTGGGTAGTTTCGCTGGATATGTTACAAAAGACTTTCATTATTGCCTTATACTGCCTCTCAAGCTGTAATTGTATAATAAAGCGATAACATTAAATGTTATTTTATAAAAAATCTATGTTTATTGAGAGATCATTTAAAAAAGACCATAATACACGTGAGTAACAATATTACATATATTACGTTTCATAGCCGATTCAATGTCATAACGTGGTTACGAGGTATCAAATGAAAACAGAAATTGTATTCTATTCCTAGATAAATAGTTTTTTAGCTTTAATAAAATAAAAATGGACGCTGTTAAAATATATACACTATACAGTCCAGAATTTATAAAAATATCTGATACGGATCGGCATAGTTCAATAAAAGAAAATCAACAGAGTGTAATGAAGAATCGGATATTGGAGATTATGGTGTAAAGTATAATTACATTGTAAGCTCCTTAAAAAAATATGTAATCTTTAATAACGTAGTGCCTCATAACGTTAAATATATCATTAAAGTATCACATTCGATATCACATTATCCGAGACGGTGTAGGCGCGTCATAGCGCAATCATTTAACAATGGCATTTAGGTATTTCATGTTACATTTGACATTAATTGATGTAGATCTCAACGCCTGCAGGATTTACTTAGAAACACAATGTGTGGGATAACGTAGTGTTAGTACGCCATAGTTTGTGCTGACGCGACAGTCTATTTATAGGTGCCAAAATTACCAAAAAATATGACTCACATTTCACAAGTCTCAGTGCTCTTAAAAAATCAAAATTAGATTCGTAAACAAGTATTTATAAGTTAGTAAATTTATGCATACTTCATTTTAAAACAAATGCCCTAAAATCAAATTAACTTTCCTTAGATTATCTTTCGGAATACAAAAAATGTGAAACAGGCCTTCTGGGCTTTACGGCAAAAGTAATTTCTGTGAAGTGGTATTCTAATAGCCAGAATCAAATTAAAGGGGCATTAGAAAGAGACACTTTGTAGTAAATCTATTTTTTCATTGACTTGTTCCTAATCGTAGTTCCTTAATTGGGAAATAGTGAAAAACAATATTATAAAAGTAATTGTTTGAAATTTATTCAATATCTAATTGACCGTTCTAAGTATTTAGTCATTAGTTGTTTTGCCTAGGACACCTACAAGAAAATAAAAAGTATTTATCTAGTCTCTTTAAACATGTAGTACAGGAGAGTATTTAAAAAAATATATCGAATATCGACCATGCTCTTAAAACCCTTGCTTAAGGCTAACCCAAGCCAGAAAAGTATGTTATAACTTAGAACCTCCATCACATAGAACATATTGGAACATTGACAAGCTGTATAAATACACATTTATAAATTCACCCATTATTGGTAATCGTTGTTTTCGAACTGCAGCGAAATGACCACCAGTTAAAGCCGTATTCATTTAAAATGTGGTTCAAAATAAAGAATTCGAATTGTAAAAGTGCTATATTTAAAAGAGAATGCGTTCCGGATAAATCCAGTTAAATTCTTGGAGGCTTTAAATTCAGTTACAGTTAAAATATACAGTGGAAACTTCGTGAATTGTATCGATAAGATAAAGGATTTACTCCACGAGACAATCTCAATAGACGCAGCCATGTAATAAACGTACAGCAATAGAGAATTTTAGGTGTTCAGGATTAATGGTATTCGTGCTTTATGTCTACTTGCTAAATCGTAAGTAATAATATTTTGGTAATAAAGAATATTAAACAAATTAATTTCACACGGTGAACAATAGATCTTTAATAAAAATATTACCTAGAAGTGTATAAATTAAAAAATAATATGTTTTCATGTAGGTAAGTGACGTTTTTGCCTTTTTGTGAATAGAAAGACCCGCTAATAATTATCGTTGAAATAAAAATTAATGTGTGTTATCCTGCTGAGATAATACACATTAAGCGGCGATAGCCTAGTTGGGAGTAGAACGGACTGCCGAAACGAATGTTCGCAGATTTAAAACCCAAGGGCACACACCTCTGACTCTTCTAAAAAGTTATGTGTGTATTCTTTGTGAATTATCGCTCGCTTTAACGGTGAAGGAAAAACATCGTGAGGAAACCTGCATACCTGAGAAGTTCTCCATAAGAATTTCGAAGGTATTTGAAGTCTGCCAACCCGCACTAGGCCAGCGTGGTGGACTAAGGCCTAAACCCTGTCAGTAGTAGAGGAGGTCCGTGCTCAGCAGTCGGCAGTAGGTATATACCGGGCTGGTATGGTATGGTATGGTATGGTATCCTGCTGAGATACCAGAACCTTCTGACTAAGTCATTTTAACAACGTTGAAAATTGGGAAAATATGATGATTATATATATATTAAGTAGTTTAAATTTATGCTTGCAAGTTTGTTAAAACCCTTTTAGGGGTAGTGGGTGCTAAATATCAATAAAATTACAACAAAGTAGGACAGGTGTTTTTTTTACTGAATTAACACGTCTCAACACGATCATATACGGCTCAATCGCCATGTACCTTAATAAATATTGTTACAATATAATATTTTTTATTTTCATCATAATAATTTCCTTCTCCCTGCCATTTCCCATATCATCAATCGTTCCTTGACCACTGGCATCTTTCCATCTTTTTGGCGGAAAGCTCACGTCATACCTCTCGCCAAAATTCCTAACCGGTCCCTTCCTAGTCATTTTCGTCCAATATCCATTCTTCCCTTTCTATCAAAGGTGTTAGAGGCATGTGCTCATAAACAAATGTCCGCCTTTGTTTCACAGAACGGGCTATTAAGTCCGCTACAGTCTGGTTTCAGACCTGGACATAGCACTGTTTCCGCGCTCCTCAAAGTGACTGGCGATATTAGGGAGGGTATGGAGGGCACCATGATCACTGTGTTGGCTCTGGTTGACTTTTCCAACGCCTTCAATACCGTCAGTCACGGCATCCTTCTTTCCATCCTCTCCCATCTAATGATCTCTCACGAAGCACTGAAATGGTTCTCGAGCTATCTTCGAGGGCGCCAGCAGTCGGTGCGTCTAGATGAATCTTCGTCGAATTGGCGCGACATTGATTCTGGTGTCCCTCAAGGCGGTATACTCTCTCCCCTACTATTCTCTGTCTTCATTAATCTCATTTCCAAGAATCTTCAGTGTGCGTATCATTTGTACGCTGATGACTTACAATTATATGCTCAAGCCAGTGTTGAGAGTATTTGTACGGCTATCGCGAAAGTCAATAGTGACTTAGAAAGCATACAGACTTGGTCTCACAGCTTTGGCCTAGCTGTAAACCCGTCTAAATGCCAGGCGATTTTTGTGGGCAGCCAACGGTGGGCAGAGAACGGTTGAGTTGTCGATTTGTCACTTCCTCCTGTTGTTTTTAATGGCTCAATCATCGCCGTGAGCTCCACAGTCAAAGATCTCGGACTTCATATTGACACCACTCTCAACTGGCGAGAGCAAGTAACTAATGTTTGTCGAAAGGTCACGGGTACGCTTCGTGCTCTCTATCGGTTAAAGAACTTCCTTTCAACTAAGACCAAGAAGTTGCTCGTGCACACCCTAGTGTTTCCTATGGTGATGTGTGCTATTTTGACCTGAATGCAGACCTCCTCAACAAACTTGACCGTCTTCTAAATAACTGCATTCGATTTATTTTTAATCTTCGTAAGTACGACCATGTTTCTTCCTATCGTTCCCAACTTAAGTGGCTACCCATACGAGAACGTCGTAATTTGCGTGCACTTACTACCCTGTTTGCTCTACTTCATTCTCCCACTCCACCTTCCTATTTAACTCCCTTCTTCCAAATTTTAGGTTCGGACCACGTCAAAAACTTACGCTCTTCAAATAATCTTCTTCTTCAATGTCCCCCCCACCGCTCTGATTTTGTCCATTCTTCTTTCCCGGTTCAATCGATCCTATTATGGAATTCGCTCCCTCCTGAAATTAGGAAGGCTACGAACCGTTGCGCATTTAAAATGAAAGTTCGCGAGCTGTTTCTTCGAAAGGTATCTGAAACTCCACACTAGCATCTTCCTCCTCTAATTTCTCTTGCAAAGCATAAATATGTATATGTATGTATTTATATATAATATTATTGCATATATATTATAGTATTATTGTATTATTTATTATATTTTATATAATTTAGATTGTAAATATTTCACGTATTCAAAGTTTATTCATATTTAATAATCTTATTTTTTGTTATTTCTTATAATATATAATTATATCTACGAATTTTTATATACACCTGCTTCTTCTCATCTCTACATCACCCAAAGGTAGACTGGTAGACAATGCCTAAGGCATTAAGTCCGCCTATGTACATGATTGTATATAAAGTTAAATAAATAAATAACAATTCCCTTCCTAGCCGATTTCGGCCACGGCGGCCAATCTCAACGGAGATCAGCCAGGTGCGCAGGAGATATTATAGTGCACAAGTGTGTGCGCAATACACAAGTACACTCACTATTCCTTCACTCTCATAGTCCGGTGAGACGCAAATCCGACATGACCGGAGAGAGATCAGGCGCAGGACCAACGGCTTTACGTGCTTTCCGAGGCACGGGGGTATCACACCGCCAACTTCCTGACTCCGAGCTGCGACTGAGTAATTTTTAAGATGGAAAAACCCAGTCACAATGTTTTTGGCCCGACCCGGGATTCGAACCCAGGACCTCAGCGCGCAAGTCGTACTCGTAACGCGTACGCAATACAACTACGCCACCGAGGCAGTCAATCGTCTCAATTTTCGTCATATTTGAACCTCAAATATACAAGTAAGTTGCAAGTTCAGTTCAACTATTAATTAGTTCATGTTTTATTTTCAAAGGTTATTCATGTTTTCTTTTGAACCCTTTGGGGTTACACGTTCGACATACTTTAAAAGCTCTAGTTTAATGCTTACACTGGTAACTTTTTGTATGGCCTATTTTAAAATTCATTAATTTTTAAAAAAGCTTGTAATTATATAGGTATATTACAAAGGATCGTACTTTTATATGTTGCGGAAAAATATATGTATAGCTAAGCGTAAACAAATGGTAATATTATATGTTACAAGCAGACGTTAGTTTACAAAAACTCTTGACCCTTCTTAAGTATGCACATAAATAAAAGGTAACGAAAAGTTATCAAAACACTTTTTAATATAGTACCCAGATTCAACAGTGCAGTTGGTTTAGCCACAAAATAAATAGGTAATTACTGAAATGAGCGTAGCCACGACAGAGTTTATTGTCGAGGGTGGACTGTAGCGTTTAGCAATAAATAAAGACCGTCATAAACATTGTTTGTCTAGTCACATGATTGGAGCTTCCTATCGCAAACAAAACTAATACAGATTATTAAGTCTCGGTGGTTTACGGCAACTTTGTCTCCCGCGGTCAGAGACTATCCCGCCCTCACACCCGCCACTGCAACTCCTGTGTAGCTCTACCGCGGTCAAGCGGACTTTGAAATTAAGAGACGTGCCAGTGCTATTTCGCATTATTTCCTTTAATTCTTGTTTATAGCACGAGATGCTACGCGCAGCTATGGCTGGGTGTTTATGATTTCATCTATAGGTAAATTACTTCTATATTACAATGCATCTTCTAAGTGGCTTAACAAATTATATTTGGGCTACCCTTAGTCCTTACTCCAAGGTGTCGCGTATGCGCAGCCAACTTATTGCTGAGAAACACTATCCTTCCCTTTGATTAATTATATACCTAGGTAGAGTAACGCGTGTTTATCGACAACGTCTTCTCCGCAGGGTCCTTAGTTAGGATTGGGGTTCCCAAGTATCCATTTTGGGTTTTTTTTTATTTTTAATCTATATAAATGACCTTCCCTACATGGTTAACAATATGGCTGAAGTTGTTTTATTCGTTGACGTCATTTCGTTAATATTTAAGGTAAATTCTTTGATTAATTATATACCTAGATACTAGATAGAGTGACGCGCTGCAATGAAACTAAAACAAACAGGCAAACTTTTCTTAAGCTAGTATGCGTGACAGCTGTGTCATACGCTATCCCTGCATCATTCTGATTTCTGCGTATCCTTGTGTGCGCGTATAATGATACCAGTTATTACATAGTTTCTAATTAAATGGGGAGAAAATTATATCCATGAAAAACAACAAAAAATAATTCACTCGAACTCATTTAGTGGGGAACAATTCGCCTCTATTTTTTTCGACGCGTTTGAAACATTCAGTGTCTATCTACCAACTTATTGCTAAGAAACACTATCCTTCCTTACATATTATAAAACATATAAAACAAAGTCCCTTGCCGCTTCTGTATGTCTGAGCGCAATAAACTCAAAACTACCGTAACAGATTTCGATGAAATTTGGTACGGAGATAGTTTGAGACCACGTGAAGGACATAGGATATATAGCGGGACTTTTATCTCGGAAGAACTCTCTCACGTGGTTGAAGCCGCGGTCAAAAGCTAGTATTGCTAATAATGTTAGTTGCATCATCTGTGTAGTGTTTTTGGTAACAAGTTTAAGCATTTGCTTGCATCCTGGTGGTAGGTCTCTCATTATGTAAAAGGCCGTCTGGGTGGGTACCACCGCAATGTCTATTTCTACCGCCAAGCGACAGTGTGCATGCACTGTTGTGTTTCGGTTTGAAAGACATTGTAGCCAGTATAACTACTGGACATAATGAGACTTAACATCTTATGTCTCAGGATGACGAGCGCAGTGGAATGCCACACAGTACTTTGTAAGTCAAGGTGCTGGATGGTGTTGCTACTGTTTATGGGTGGTCGTATGGCTTACCATCGGGCGAACGGCATGCTCGTCTCGTCATTCAATGCTATAAAAAAAATCCTTTTGCTACACGACGCCATGTACATAGATACATACAATACCTATATTGTGTAGTGACGCCTATGACATTACAATAGATAAAAGGTCTGGACATAAAACTTCTTAATTGAGCGCAAAGGGGTGTTGTTATTATGTTTTATACGTTTACCTGGTGTACCGTGTAGACGTACCGAAAATATCAAGGATTCCTATTCATGTTCAAATGTATTATACGAATATTAAATGTATATACGTATTATATTACCCAAACCCCAACAGTGGGATTTATGGGACACTAATGATATTTATATATGGCAGAGTCTCATTGTAGCCAGCCTTGTCTACAAAACGAAGGCACCAGCACTATCTCGTTGTTAAAATCACTTTTAGCTCCGTGTCTTGATACAATGGATGTCAACTATATTTACCATGGCTACAACATTACTCATTTCTTGCTATATTTCCTAGCAGCTAAATACAAATATATTAAATTCGACGGTTGAAATTCGACTACTACACGACCACTAGTAGATATTTTAAATTCGTATTTAATGTACCGGAGTTATAATCTTTTTACGCATATGCATACTCAGGCCTTTTATCCCCGAAGGGGTAGGCAGAGGCGCAACTAGTGCACCCACTTTTCGCCGTGCGTACTCCCATGATGTGATAGGAGGCGAGTCTATCGCCATATCGGGCACAAATTCCCGACTCTGAGTTGATACTGAATAGAAAAACCCAATATCACTTTGCCCGACCCGGGGATCGAACCCGAGACCTCAGCTTTGCAGTGGTAACATAATACAACTACGCCACCGATAATATAATCTTTTTAAAGCATTAATATTGGCCTTGTCATTAAGCTCTTTGGTCGTATGCTCCGGTAGCTAATTGATTAGGATAAGATGCGATGAGAAGATATCCAGAGTCTTGGGTGTTAATTAAGAAACAGATGCCTTATGCTGAACCAAAAAAAATCGTTATAGAAACAATTAGTGGTACGAGTTCCCCAGCGGATACGTGAGATTTCATCAAGGGACCCATAGTAGTCTCTTGGTTTAATTAATCACTAAGATAATTAAAATAATAGATAATATTAATTACACAAACATATCTAGCTAAGCATTTACATTGGCGCGCATAATTTTGTTATTAAAGTTAAATGTCGAAAAAACGGTTTCGCTTATCGATTTAATATTTTTAAGCGAGATTGAGTTGTATTAAAAGTATTAAGTAAACTAGAAAATATAATTGAAAAACTACTAATGCAATGCTTTTACTGAAATTAAGATTATTGAACATTCTGTTTCGAAAATATTCTCTGTAAGTTTTTTTCTTTAATATATTCACAATCATCATTTTGTTTTCGCAAAGCTAACAACCGTCGCTATTCTCATATGAATATATTTGCATTGATAAATGATTGAAAATGGTTTCTATTTTACAAAAAAAAAACGTTGTGAATTATAGTAGCATGTTTGAACAAAAACGTTATATTATTGTTGTATCGAATGTACGTTCGTTTATTTTTAAATTAATTCCTATATTGTGCTTTATTTGCGTCGGAAAAATCCAAGGACAATAATAGTAATAATATGCCCGCAGGGGCGGCTTTGTGGCGAGCCGACGGTGAGTGGCGACACCGCGTACCCCGATTCCGTGGGGGCTAAATGAGACCCCCTGACCCTTGGCTTGCCTTAACTGGCAGGCTAGGGGTGGAAATCGCAAGAGCTAAGAACCTGAGCTCCAGGGTGGAAGTGCTCAAGCTGCGTAATAGCCAGCAATAGTCCTTGCACCTTGCGGGCGCTGTCTTTGGCTGTATTTCCCCCATAAGTACAGACAGAGAGAGTACCTACAAGGTGTACAAGCCCCAACTAGAGTAATGTATCTTAAAGGGGCCTCTACGCGTTGGATCCATATCCCACGCAAGCCTTCCAAAAGGACCAGCCTTCGTGCCGTGATTTCCGGCAGGTAAGATACACTATAATATAGACTACACTTTATTGATCTATATGGTAATTTTACCATAACCATACCAGCCCTGTATTATATACTGCCCCATGCTGAGCACGGACCTTCTCTACTACTGAAAGGGGTTAGGCCTTAGTCCACCACGCTGGCCGAGTGCGGGTTGGCAGACTTCACATACCTTCGAAATTTCTTATAGAGAACTTCTCGGGTATGCAGGTTTCCTCACGATGTTTTCCTTCACCATTAAAGCGAGCGATAATTCACAAAGAATACACACATAATTTTTTAGAAAAGTCAGACGTGCGTGCCTTTGGGTTTTGAACCTGCGGACATTCATCTCGGCAATCCGTTCTACGCCCAACTAGGCTATTGCCGCTTTTAATATCTCTACTATTCATAATTTATTTACTGTTTCATCTCACCAACATACACTGTTTACCAATCAGAACCGTAACTAAGCAATTATAATTAAGCAGTACAATAATGAACGACGTGTTTAACCTCGGTAAATTCGTTAATTCCATCCTCTTACAACTATGGAATGACATTCTATCCAGATCAAATACTGCTCAAATTAAAACCACTGATATTCATCATGACCACTTTTAGAGTTTAGACAGTAACTAGCCCCGTCTCCCCACAATTACAATTGAAACTGTATGGATCGTACTGCCCATCAATTTTAATTAGACTAGATTCAGATTGGTTTTGTATCGAACGCCAGTTGCCGCTTTTTATACATCCTCCCTTACTATGACTACTTCCATCATTCTTATTTCAATATTCCAGACAGTATTTGTTTTTTATTAATGTTTTCAATGAGGGTGACGGAGGGGGGCAAGATTCCGCTATTTACGTAGTTCGCCCCCTTCCTATTTCCATTCCTTCATAGTTCACCGCGTTTTTGTTTCTCCACTAACTCATTAAACACGCAACGGATTTTGATACGGCTTTCACTATAATTGAGAGAATTTTAACGGGAGATTTATTAAAATCCTACTAATATTATAAACGCGAAAGTTTGTAAGTATGGATGTATGGATGTTTGTTACTATTTCACGCAAAAACTACAGAACGGATTTCGATTAAATTTGGCACACGGGTAGATCATGTCCTGGATTAACACATAGGCTACTTTTTATCCCGGGAAAATATAAAGCGGGACTTTTATCCCGGGAAAACTCATTCACGCGGGCGGAGCCGCGGGCAAAAGCTAGTACTACAATATAAACACGTTTTTGTATGCTAGTAGTTTTTTTTACTCATATAATCGTCGAAAAACAAACTATTTTGGCGCGATTAAACGGTTTAAACTAGGTAAATCTTGTGAGATACAAGAAATTAATATGTGCTACATAATTATATTAGTTTTGAAAAAAGCCTAAAGAAAAGTTCACAATGGCAAATTATGTCTAATATGTTACAGTTGATTCACAATAACCATTTTTAATTTTATCTTAATTATTAACTAAATATCTTAGGTTAGGTAGATCTCTCGCCAGTGTCTGTCTAGGTAGATACCACCGTAATGTCTACTTATGCCGTCAAGCAGCAGTGTGCATGCACGTTATGTTTCGGTTTAAAGAACATTGTAGCCATTATGAGACTTAAGTAAACATTACCGCATGTAAACCCCCGCAATTCCAGGATAATCATAGACGTGCTGGCGTCCTTAACGTCAAGGGTTAGGAATTAGTGACAGGAGGTTTTTTTTCTCAAAACATAATGTGATGCAGAGATAAAACGTAGTACTTATGTGTATTATGGCCTGTCTAACGTATGCTGTTGTTATTAAGATCTTCACAAGTAGTACCGAACTACATACACTCAGGTCTCAGAGCTGTTTTGTTTGGATTGTGTGAGATAAACTTGCGCGTCCTTGAGTGGATATGAAATCGGAACTTTAATGAAATTCGTGCCGTGGCGAGAGAAAAATATAATTATACCAGTATTTGTTATGTTTCAATCTTAACCTTAAATTCTATATTGAATAGAATAGTTTTCATAAACTTACATTTTCTTCACGATTTATTTTATTTTAGGCTGACCCATAGAATAATAACGCCAAGAATGATAGTTTCATATCAAAAAACTGTCAAGTGTGAAGCATAAAACTCATTGATGTAGGCGTAGGCCACACGTATTGACGTTCTGCCACACGCACACAAGGGTGCAAATAATGTTGCTAGTGGTATCGGATTTTCCCCTAAACCTTAAGTCATTATTTAATTATGGAATTATTATTATTGTTCACAGTAAGGGATTACTTTATCCTTAATTATAATGATAAAAATCTGAAATAAAAAATAATAAAATAAATCCCTTAGAATGACCAAAACAGTACCAAATTAAAAACAAATTACGTTGATGACGTGAATTAAACGGTTGAATGCGGTATTTACCTTTGCCTCCATTCTAGTTTTATGATGATGATATGAATGAATGCCTTTATTTATGTCAATAATATCAAATGTATCTGGTTCTATTTTATTACGGTTTTTTTTGCGAATCATAGTAAAAAAGGCAGCATCACCATTCACCATTCAACCGTATAATTGACGTCATTTGAAGCTTAGTGCTTACGTCTGCTGAAAAAAAGAAAAAAAAAAGTTAAAATTATAAATGATAACTTCATAATTTCTAAAAAAGAAAAGATACAGGTGTCCTTATTTTAGAACTATTTTCATTTAAAATAATAATATAAGCTTGTTAAAATTTGAAATGTCAATTAAAATCAACTCAACAGAAAAATATTAATTTCATAATACTGGCAACACAATTCCAAAGCATGCAAAGGTACCAAGTAAATAAGTTAATTTTAGAAATATATTAATTTTAGAATATGAACATCAACATTTGGGGTATCAATTTTCTTTTTTTTTGGCAACATTTTGATATAATGGCGTCTATAAAATTTTTGAATTATTGTTTTTGCTTTAGCTATTATTTTATGTCAAAATATTAGATTAATCTTAATAATTGCATGTGAAATGTTATGTTACAATGTTTCTTAAAATTATCCGAGATACTGTGACATCAGTTTATTGCACAAACCATCATTTTAAAATAAAATATCGAGAGCTGATAGCGCTACGATTCGGCCTTGAGCACTGACGCGGGATGTTTGGTTACTAGGCTAATTTAGCCTAGTTTTACTTGCCTCACTAAGCGTGTATGTTCACGGTTTCTATGTGTTATTATTCTAAGGGCTGACCAACATACAAGTTACAAATTGTAAACAACATTCTAAATTTAAATCTTGCCATAATTACGGGCGGCTACGACATGAATAAAAAAGAAAAAGACAATAACATATTTTATGTAGTCAGGGCCAACCCTTTTTTTTTTTTTTTTTATCGCGGGGAAAAACGCGTTATCGCTACCACCACTGTGGGGTGAGTGGAATGGTTATGTTGGTTTCACCGATCTTACGGCACAATGTCGACACTCGGGAGTATAACATCATCCGAGCGAGCATTGGACCGAGTCCCTAACACTATGTACACCCTACATCGGCATACCAACCAAAACCCGCGGTGGCCTTCTTCGGCGCATACGGGACGGCCCCGGGGTATCTTGTTGCACGAAGATAGCTGCACGGAGCCGTCCCGGCGCAATGCCGTATTACGGCCCCTCTCTAAATGAGGGGGGCTAAGAAGCCCCCGACCTCCAAAGCACGCCTTTGGCGTCTACGACTGCAGGAGACCGACCACCCGCAATGTCGTCCACCTCGGAGTCGCATAAATTGGAGTAGCAGCCCCCCACTGCTCGCCCCGCGACTCTCTCAAACCCCATTTAGTCGCCTCTTACGACAGGCAGGGGATGCCGTGGCGGAGTTCTCTAGATGCCCCCAGACCACAGGGCACGAGGCGCCGGTCAGTCGTCCACCCGGCGCCTCCTTCGTCTCCTCTGGCTGCGGGCGGGATCGTTCTGCTCACGATCCCGCTCGGCGCTTTCCTTCCGCGAGATGACGCACTCACAGAAGGAAGCCATCGCTCGCCATGACCTCCAGCCGCCGACCATGGCCGAAACCACGGCTGGCAGCGAGAGGTCTCCTCCGACGACTGCTCTAAGAGCGCTGCGTTGTAGATTCCAGGCTGGGCACTCCTCGAGAGTGTGTTGGATCGTGTCCTCGCGGCCGCTGCTACAATGGTGGCACACGGCGGACTCCTCCTTTCCGATCCGACACAGAAACGAGCCGAAACACCCATGGCCCGTCAGTACCTGTGTCAGACGGAATGTCGGCGCACCGTGGCGCCTGTCAAGCCAGCTTAAAAAGACAGGTCGCACTGCCGCGACGGTCCTCAAGCCCGCACTCGGGCTCTCCAGCCTGGTATGCCACTCCTCCACGGCGACGCTGCGGATGGAGGCCAATTGGGCCGTGACCTCCCTGGTCAGGGCCAACCCTGACTCCGTACTACTCCGTGTCGGTTCCGAGCAGCTATCGTAGTGCAACAAGATACCCCGGGGCCGTCCCGTATGCGCCGACAAGGCCGGGTTTTGGTTGGTATGCCGGTGTAGGGTTAGGGACTCGGTCCAATGCTCGCTCGGATGATGCTATACTCCCGAGTGACGACATTGGTCGTAAGACCGTTGAAACCAACATAACCGTTCCACTGACCCCCCGGTGGTAGCGATAACGCGTTTTTTGCCCGCGAATAAAAAAGAAACCTTAGTCGACATAAGAGATCTATTTAATGCAAGGCTGTTACTACGCAGGGGTATTATCTTATCTTACTAATATTACAAATGCGAATGATTGTGAAAATGTTTGGATGTTTGTATGTTTGTTAGAAGTAAACGTAGAATAAACATAATGAGACTTAACATCTTATGTCTCAGGATGACGAGCGCAGTAGAATGCCACTCAGTATTTTGTCAGTCAAGGTGCTGGATGGTGTTGCTACTGTTTATGGGTGGTCGTATCGCTTACCATCAGGCGAACGGCATGCTCGTCTCGTCATTCAAAGCAATAAAAAAAAAACAAAAAAAAACAGCAAAACATATTTAGATGAAATTTGCCACACGGGTAGA
This sequence comes from Sphinx pinastri, assembly GCA_947568825.1. Classification (NCBI taxonomy): domain Eukaryota; kingdom Metazoa; phylum Arthropoda; class Insecta; order Lepidoptera; family Sphingidae; genus Sphinx; species Sphinx pinastri. The sequence goes on from OX387620.1 coordinate 8,125,016, forward strand.
TCATAACCTGGATTAACACATAGGCTCCTTTTTATCCCGGTAATTTGCTCCCATGGGAAATAATAGATGCTTTTAATGGTTTTTTTTGTAGATGGCTCTGGCGTCCTACTTTGTTTTAGAGACTTTTGTAGCGGGAAAAGCTTTTCACGCGGGCTGAGCCACGAGCAACACCTAGTTAATTATAGTATCTGTTATTAATTATGGATCGTGGATGAAATAAAGTCGTTTATAGTGGTCCGTTTACTAGGCGATGATTAAATGATTTAATGCTCCGAAGAACATAACATTACATAGACTTCATGCATTTGAAATCATTTCATGTTTTTGTTCTAACATAATGTGGGCAATCATCGAACGCAACAGAAGGGAAATGATATACTGTTGGCTGCAAGTAACACTAACACTTCAGACGATGCGGGTAATGACTCGACAAAAGACCTATTTGTACATGGTAAAGATTTTGACACTGATTCATTACACATAAAAGGCGGTAAACGGGAAAAATAAAAAATCTGGGTCATTCACAATCGAGGCGTCGAAGAATACGGATAAACGGAACGGACGGAAGAATACGAAAGGGATCGAGCAATACCATGGTATGCACTACTGTGTGTTGGGATGGTTTCCTACCGTACTAGTATTATAAATGCGAATGTTTGGATGTCAGAAGTAAACGGAGAAACCAATGAACGGATTTTGATGAAATTTGCACATATATAGACCTGAGAGTCCTGAGACCATGTTCTGGATCAGCATCTGGGTTACTTTTTATCCCGGTAATATGCTCCCGTAGGAAATAGTTGGTATCTTTTAATATGTTTTTTTAAAGAAAGCGCTGACGTCATCATGATGCTATCGCTATAGTGTTCTGTGCTTTATGGACTTTTGTATCGGGAAAGGCTTTTCACGCAAACAAAGCCACGACCAACACCTAGTAGCAAATGTTATTGAAAGGAAACATTTCTAAATAAAATGTTTTTTTGTGCTAGTAATAAAAGTGATTTTTCAACGTCAACTACTTTATCCAGGAAGCAGCAGTGTAATATTAATTAACTATTATTATTAAAGCTAGAGAACTATCTGCAACCTTGCAATTTTTTTTCCTTAATATCCTTGCTGCTGTAAAGAACCGTAGCCACATAAAAGTCCAAAACGTCCTAATACAAGAATTATATTCAAAAACCGCAAATTTGGTCATATTATTTAATGTCAGCACATAATCCGATCAATAGACCCGCCAGCCGACTGTTCCCACTATATCCGAAAGTTTAGGTCATAAACGATCCTTTAGGACACCCACAGCCTGTAACAATTTTGGCGATGGTGGCTTTAATGGAATCGCCAGACTCGATATAAATTAATGAGTTCCTTCACTTTTCTTCTATTTCTTATCTTGACTATAAATATGCATGAAAATAAAATTAAAAACAATCATACTCACGCATTTATCCCCGAAGGGGTAGCCAGAGGTATGGTGTGACAGGGGACGAGCTTATCGCCATATCCGGCACAAATTCCAGACTACGGGCTGATACGTAGCAGAAAAACCCTATATCACTTTGCCCGACCCCGACACGGGATTCGAACTCAGGACCTCTGAGTTTTGTCGTACCGCCCACGCAATACAACTACGCCACGGAGGCAGTCAATAAAAAATAAAATAAATATTATATTAATATTACAATACCTTCCTTTCGCGTTCGCAAATGGCAAAATATATTAGATTGGATTTTTGTGTATTAATTGGCAAAGTTGCCAAAATTTATAATACAGACTATGGCACCTGATTTACGCTTCGCGGACTGCTGCGTAGACTATTGAATTTGTGGATTTACAAGTTATTACTATTCATGCACCAACGATAAGCTTTCGAGGTGTTAATAGGGTAGTTTCCTATGTTAGATTTTGTACATTATTATATATGTAACAAAAAATAATATGAGAAAGAAATTCTTCTGTGAAATCAGCATCAAATTGGTTGGAAAAAAAACAGTTATTCATATTTAAAATATCGTTGTGAGCAAAAGTGGTGTCGTTTCGTCGGCGTGAAACATTTGACTCCCTCGGTTTACTAATTACTAGACTTCTGCTCGCGGCTCCCCCCCACGTGAAAAAGTTTTAGCGGGACAAAAATATTTCCCGGGATAAAAAGTAGCCTATAGCACCAGGAGTAATGTAAGCTACATTAGTGAAAGAACTTTCAAAATCAGTCCAGTAGTTTTTGAGTTTATCCAGTACAAACAAACAAACAATCAAATCTTTCCTCTTTATAATATTAGTATAGATTTATTTTCGTAAAAATTATCTCTTTACGAATAATATTTGGAAAATTTACGAATTACGTGTTTCATTAACGCTTCAGGGGAGTTTTAATATCAAGGGACAAGTTATTTCCATCACAAAAATGTAATTATATTTCATAATTTGTAAATTTTCTCGTTATAAGGATTTGACGAATTATGAAAATCCATTCTTAACGGCTACGGATAACGAACACCCACTCAAAATTTTAGGGCGGTATTAATAAATCAATCTCAAGTTTGAGTTACATCTCAAGTATTGATAGTTCAATACATTATGTCTACTTGAGATGTAACTCAAACTTGAGATTGATTTATTAATACCGTCCTTAGATTTTTCCTTACATTCCAATCTTATATTATGCTGGGCTTTGAGTATTTAACCAATCTAAGTATGTTGGGTTATTGATTGGTCGTGAAAGAACCCGTCTTTGTCGTTTATGATAGTTTGCTTGTTATGTTCTATATTATGATGTATATGAGGTTGTTGAATATTTACATTAAAACAATGGATTTAGTTCGAGAATCAGTTTGAATGCATTGCAACTACTCAGTATAGTTCAAAGAGTCTAACGATAGACTAGTGCTTGCAAAGCTTAGTATTCAGAACTTCTCAGGGGAATGGAAACACAGGGTCGAGTGTTTAGCGGTATGCGCAATAAATTGATGTAATATAATAAGTTAAAAACAAGATGAATAGCTTATGCGGTGAAATTATAAATACGGAGAAGAATTCAAGTCGTCTTTTTTGATAAGCTATGAAGAATAAATGAAAGAGAGAAAATTATTAATTTATAATTATTTATTGATCAACTGCAGGAAAAAAGATGAGTTGGTAAAGTTGAAATGTTTTATTCACTGATTTGTTATTAAGATTAAACCATAACCTACTTTTTATAAACCCCACGCTCTTTTTTTTTTTTTTTTTATAGCATAGAATGACGAGACGAGCATGCCGTTCGCCTGATGGTAAGCGATACGACCACCCATAAACAGTAGCAACACCATCCAGCACCTTGACTTACAAAGTACTGTATGGCATTCCACTGCGCTCGTCATCCTGAGACATAAGATGTTAAGTCTCATTATGTCCAGTAGTTATACTGGCTACAATGTCCTTCAAACCGAAACACAACAGTGCATGCACTGTTGCTTGGCGGTAGAAATAGACATTGTGGTGGTACCCACCCAGACGGCCTCTTACATAATGAGAGACCTACCACCAGTAAAAAGTATCTTGAGATGTGTAATCTGCATTAACTATTAAATATGTGCTAAAATGTTTGCAGATGTAATTATTTTCGTTCATACAAACTGTTGTAAACCATATTACACAGTTTAACGAACATAACCCCCGCGTACTGGTCTTATGCATAATATTACCATACAATATGCCGTAATCTATGTAGAAAACCTATTTCCTACGCTTTGCATATACGTAAGAAGAAAAACTTTTACACTAGAAGTGTTTAAAAGCAGGAAGTTTCGTGTGAATTGAGAAAACCAGTTCAGGAATTGTTGTTTCTTAATTTTACGCTTAGCTGCAGTTTTGTTGTAAAGTACGTATACTGCCTAGAGTTTGTCGAAGTTTAGGTCCAATTTCACCAATTTCTTATTTAAAGGGCGTTAGGCTAACGCCCAATGGGTAAAAACCCAATCTTCCCACCTGGGAAAAAACCCGGGAAATTGGGTTTTTTCCCGGGTTTTTTCCCATAAACACCCATTTTGTGGGAAAAAATGTCTTTTATGGATTATTTGATGGCAAAAAGTGATGTGAATTATAAGTTGTACAAATAAAAGCCTGAATTCAAAATCCAATATTTTTTTATATAATTTAGAATATATACATAGGTGTAAACTGCTTTCCTGTATAAAAATATATATTTGTCAGTCTTCTCTTGACCATCGTAGTTTTAAAACACATAAAAGTATTAACTTATATCGCTACTTTCGCCTGAAATACGTTCGCAGTCTAAAAAATCAAAATTGCGTATGCCAGCGGTGGATAGTGAAGGTTTGGGACTGGTATTAAATATTGGCCTCACGTTACATTCGATGCGATGATTCTATTAAGTTCTATTATTAGTTCATTACTAATGAAGCAATATATTATGTCAATTTTGCTGCCCTTTCCGTCGTTAATCTATTTTTACTTTTACTGTGGACGTTACGGTGAGCACTCAAAGAACGCTCTACAGCTGCAGATGTGCATGGTGCGGTTCAATTCGAACAGCAACTTTGCTCAATGCTGTGGAAGCACATATTCCTTACCACTACGCGTATTTGAACATTATTTGTTAGGTCTGAAACATTAATATATTATTGTATCTGATTTGTTTATTTATTTATTATTTTGTTATTTTTTTTATTATTCATAATATACACCTGCTTCCGTCTCTCTGCACCACCTTAAGGTCGACTGGGAGAAAATGCCCTTAGGCATTAAGTCCGCGTGTACTTTACTTTTGTACAAAGTGTAAAATAAAAATTAAAAATACATTTCAAACAAAATAGGTAATTTACATCAAATCATAAGTGGCCATTCATTTATTACGTAAGACTATTTTCGCTAGTTTTTGACCCCCTCCCCCCTATTATAAGAAAAAATTAGAATAGGCCGGCTCCCCCCCCCCCGTTTAATATTTATTAAGTAAGAATCTAAAGGAAAAACATATACCTACACGTTTGGTTTTTTTTAATGTTTTTTCAAAGGAACAAATTTTAGAAATGTTTATTTGTACTTACAAAGGTTCTAATAACAGTTCACAAGCAGATCTTTCTCAGAAAATTCAAGCCAAGGCTGTTCAGATTATAACAGGATCAAATAGCAGTGTAAAAATTCCGGGTTGTAAATAAAAACACAAACTTTCACAGAACATACACTCTAACCATCGAGATGAACCAAAGTAAACTAAGGGATGCGCGAATAATTGCGGGTGCGCTGCGCATTCCATAATGTCCTGCCTTAGGACATGTGGCCACTACCTGCTGCATGTTTCAATTCCAGAAATCTTAAATAATTAGTTTTTTCCCAGCCAAAATTCCCAATGGGTGGGAAAAAATGGGTATAAACTGGGTTTTTTCCCAGCCCTGGGTTTTTTCCCGGGTGATTACCCATCTATAGCGTTAGCTAATCGGACATTAAATTTAACCCGAATGTTAAAGTATTGCGCGTCCCATAAAAAAACGCCTCGTTAAGGAAATAATCACCTGTTGGGGCATGGTGGGACAAAACCTTAACAACCCGTTAAGACAATTAACAGGCTGTTAAAGTAACTAACAGAGCATTGTGAAATTAGGCCTTAGTGTATTGCACTTGGGCATCGAAAAATATAAGAATCGATATTTATTCCTAATTGAGTTTAGTGAATTCCGAGAAGCAGTTTTTTTATAATGTTCTAAAATACGAGTGAGAAAAGGAAGTTATAGAAACTAAATATTTCATAATAAATATTGTTAGGATGACACTGTATCTAAGCTGTAATCATAATTGATACAAACGCTGAAACTGGTGGTAGATCTCTTATATGTAAGAGTCCATCTGGGTGGGTACCACCGCAATGTCTATTTCTACCACCAAGCAGCAGTGTGCATGCACTGTTGTGTTTCGGCTTGAAGGACATTGTAGCCAGTGTAACTACTGTACATAATGAGACTTAAAATCTTATGTCTCAGGATGACGAGCGCAGTGGAATGCCACACAGTACTTTGTAACTCAAGGTGCTGGATGGTGTTGCTACTGTTTATGGGTGGTCGTATCGCTTACCATCGGGCGAACAGCATGCTCGTCTCGTCATTAAATGCAATAAAAAAATAAGACATTGCACGCAAGGAATATATAAACCCTGACATTGAAAAACTTCCAAAAAACTAAAAGAGATTGTTTATTATAGCCAAAAAGTCTTACAAAAACAGCTTGTATTGCTCTTGACGACTATAGAAGAATGGTAAGTAAATTTAACATGTTTATTCATGATAGGTTACGCAAAGGCACCACTACTGCAGCCTCAGTTCGCCAGATTTGTGTAGGTTGTAAATTTAAATAATTTTGCTACCTTAGCACAGTTTACATCTAAAGCAAAGAGTCACGACCACTAAGGGCATATCTATACTAAGATTATAAAAAGGAAAGATTTGTATGTAAGTATGTTTGTAACGAATAAACTCAAAAACTACTGAACGGATTTCGATGAAATTTGGCACACGGGTAGATCATGTCCTGGATTAACACATAGGCTATTTTTTATGCCGGGAAAATATTTTATCCCTAAAAAGTTTTTTCACGCGGGCGAAGCAGCGAGCAGAAGTCTAGTTTATTTATAAAAATTACGAGTTTCATTAGAATACGTATTCCGGTGCCTTAGCAACTTCAACAACCGTCATTTCAATAATTTGCAGGGTCTGCGTGTTGCTTAAAAGTAAATAATTCATAATATAGTACCTACCTACATATTTTCTGTTTTTATCAGAAACAATAAATTTCGTCCCAATGCCCTACGCGTTTCAAACGCATTTCATGCAACTTTACTGTTTTTGTTTTTTTTTTTTTCTAAATATCATAAAGTATTTCTAAGTTTAAAGTTTATGTTTTCCTCTAGCCAGTATTGTGGAAAACTACCCAGCTTAGATTCCCTCAATCTGTCTTCTTTAAATTTAATTTAGATTCAAGTGTCCTTTATTTGTATTGTTGTATTTGTACATACAAATCACGGAATATCGGATAATCCCGTGTGTTGTGTTTACACAGTTTTGTAAATATCTTATGATTACGTATTATGTTAGTCTATTAAAGTAAGTAAGTACCCACCCACCTTTCTGACAAAAATAAAAGATACGTGTTTTTTTCCAAAGCAGGAATTTATTAAATATTATTGAAATTCATTAATCAATGTGCATCAAACAAATCAACAAAGTTTAACATTTTATAGCAGAATTTAAATTTTTAGGATGTAACATGATGCTTTGTGAAACTTCTTCTTCTTCACCCTTGAGAAGTCCACTGCTGAACATAGTCGGCCCCCAAAGATTTCCAGACCAACCTGTCAGAAGCGGCCTGCATCTAGCGGGTTTAGCGTTTGTCGACCTTGTTGTTTGTGAAACAATCACACAAAATAAGTACCTTAATTGATTTTTAATCAATTTTCGCACACAGTCAGACCAAGTCCTGGCTTTGTTTTTAAAACAAAATAATATTGTATTTTGAAGTTCACTAACTTAGCTTTTTTTGACAATGCTGTACCTACTTAATGTATACACTTTGAGTATTTAACTGTATACTAGTCGCGTGCTTTGATTAATTATATACCTAGATAGAGTGACGCGCTGCAATGAAACTAAAACAAATAGGCCAACTTTTCTTAAACTAGTATGCGTGACAGCTGTGTCACACGCTATCGCTGCATCATCCTGCATATCCTTGTGTGCGCGCATCATGATACCAGTTATTATATGGTTTTTATTAAAACGGGGAGATAATAATATCCATGAAAAACAACAAAAAATAATTCACTCGAACTCATTTAGTGGGGATCTGTTCAATGTCTATCTAGGTATATAATTAATCAAAGGTCGCGTGTAATACAGGAAACAATTCACGTGAAATTATTAGCATTTCTTTAAGTTCAATGCGGTGTCAAATTGTACTTACCTACGTAGAGTATTCGCGCGCATGTGGAGCGAACGTGCCTATTCATATAATTGGAGCATTATTGTCATAGTGAACTGATTGCGTGCTATATCTAAGATTTGGCGTTGCTCAAATATTAGTGGACGCTGACACCAGAACTTATGATTTGACTTGTAATTACGATGGACAAGGAGATTTAAGGAAAACTCTCGTAACGCTTTTAAAAATAATCAAGAAAATTATTGGACTATGGAGTTGGAAGTTTAGATTTAATTAAAACTAAAGTAGGTGTTACGGACGACGAGCCGGAGTAATACTTACGCCTCGGCGGACTGGCTAAAAATAATGTAAATAGATATTTTAGTTATATGGTTTGTTTTGCGCACATCTGTGCAACGAATTTAAAATTGTAATGTCTTTATGGCCGAACGATTCTTTGTATCGAGGATGTTTACTCGAACTCGGCGACCATAAAGCAATTTAGCCTATAATTAAGAAATAGTTTTATGACGGCCGACCATTGTCGGCAATTTCGAAAATGTTCCACGAAAACATTGTTAATTGTTTTATTGCCTTGTTTTCGTCGCTCGGGACCGTGCAGCTGTCGCACGGCATCCCAACAATTGTAATTATAGGATTTTATTAGTTGAGTGCCATTATGAACAATGACACTCGGCGTTCTTAGTGATAAGTTAAATTGTATATAAAAGCTGCCCACATGTAGGACAGCACTCTCCAAGCCCAAATGGCTGACCGCGTGGCCCAAGTTTCCGCCCTCCAAGCCCAAATGGCTGACCGCGTGGCCCAAGTTTCCGCCCTAGGGCGCCCCGATAGTAATCTCGTCTCGGAAATTGTCCACATCCAGACGAGGATGTATCAGATCACCGTAGGTGCACTTTTTCCGTCATCATAAATGGCGCAAGCACTAGCAAATTCCTCTAAGCGGACCAAACCTCGCTCCCTCAGAGTGGGGTTTTTCAACATTAACGGAATTAACGGCCAACGAGCCGAACTCTCTGATTTTGTCCGCGAAAATAAATTAGACGTTTTCCTCATCCAGGAAACGTTTCTCAAACCAGCTCACCGCAATCCCAACATCCCCAACTTCAATCTGGTACGTAACGATCGTACCAGTGGCCCTTTAGGAGGCACTCTCATCTATTTCAACAGGTCCCTGCATTGCATACCCTTAGACCCACCTGTAACCTTGAGGAACATTGAGGCATCAGTTTGCAGGCTAGCTATGACAGGACATCCGCCGATCACCATCATATCGGCCTACCTCTCGCCCTCAAAGGAGCTTCACTCCAATGAGCTAACCACTCTACTTGAAATGGGGGATTCCGTCATCCTGGCGGGAGACCTCAATGCCAAGAACACTCTCTGGGGCTGCAACTCGACCAACGGAAGAGGTGCCGCTCTGGAGAGTTGTCTTGACATAGTAGAAATGAGTATCCTGGTTCCTTCTGAACCAACCCACTACAGTGCTACCGTCAATCACCGACCCGACATACTCGACATAGCGCTCGTAAGGAACGTAAGCCTTCGCGTGCGTTCCATGCAAGTGCTACAAGAGTTAGACTCTGACCACAGACCTGTGATCCTAGATCTAGTCCCCCAAAACGGTCCATCAGACACAGGTCCTAACGTCCCGATGAAGGTGAAAACGAATTGGCGCCTCCTAGGCACCAAGCTCGCGGACACCTCATCCACAGATCTTTCCGCGATTCCGACCAACATCGTGACTCCTGAGGAAACGACTGGCGCGATACGCTCCTTCACCAACCACCTTCAAAACGTCTTGAGCGAAAGCTCCGAGAAGGTGCCGGAGACTGTTCACAGTCAATGGCAAATTCCCGACGACGTGCGGTGGGTGGTGAGGAGGCGTAACGCTACGCTCAGAGCCTGCGCGACGAGCCCCACCCCGGAACGACGACGTCTTGCGCGCTTCCTCCAACGTGAGGTTAGACGTCGCATTAAAGAGGTCGTCGATTCGAGATGGGAAACTCGCCTAGCCGAAATCGAGCCGACACACCAGGCCTTCTGGCAGCTGTGTCGTTCCTTCAGGAGAAACGATGTGGCCTCCATGCCTCCGCTCAATCGTCCGAATCAACGCCCGGCGTTTGATGACGACGAGAAAGCGGAACTGCTGGCCGACAGCCTGGAGTCTCAATGTTCCCTCACATCAATACCAGTAGACCACGACGATCTTGTTGCGGTTAATTCACTCGTCGAAAGTAGGAACGCGGTACGGCCACCGCCGATCTCTATTCCGCGACCGATAAACCAAAACGCCAATGTCGACCCGGACGTCGACCCGCCGCCGCCCGATCCCCTTGCACCGGTGACGATCGAAGAAGTCATCGCTCTGATCAAGGCGCTCAAAAGACGAAAAGCCCCCGGGGGCGACGGGATCCCTACCCGTATGATCAAGATGCTTCCGGAGCATCTAGTCCAAATTCTCACATCTATATATAACGCCGCGTTTCAAAACTGCCTCTTCCCAGAGGTCTGGAAGGAGGCAGTTGTGATAGGTATCCACAAGCCGGGAAAACCCGCATCAGAGCCGTCCTCTTATAGGCCAATCAGCCTGCTTAGTACGCTAGGCAAACTTTACGAGCGGATCGTCCTCGACCGCCTCAAAATAGTCGCCCACAACAACCATCTGATCCCTCCGGAGCAGTTTGGTTTTCGTTCTAGGCACAGTTGCGTAAACCAGGTGCTCCGCATCACGGAGCACGTTTACGACAAATTTCAACGCGGCATGCCTACCGGTGCTCTTTTCTTCGATATTGAAAAAGCATTCGACAGGGTGTGGCACAACGGCTTGCTTTTCAAGCTGTACACGCTCAACGTGCCCACTCAGCTCGTGCACATCATACGAGACTTTTTGTCGAATCGCGGCTTCAAATATCGCGTGGAGGGAACTCTCTCTTCCCGACACACCATTACGGCCGGAGTCCCGCAAGGCTCCGCTCTTTCCCCTTTTCTTTTCTCGCTGTACACCAGCGATATCCCGCAACCTAAAAACGCCCACCTGGCGCTCTTCGCGGATGACACCGCAATCTACGCCTCACGTAGAGACCCCGACGATGTGGTGCGCGATTTGCAGGCCGCCGCCGACAAGCTCGGTGAGTGGTTTCGCAAATGGCGAATCACCGTCAACCCCACAAAGAGCCAGGCTATCCTGTTCACTTTGAAAAGGAAAGTCCATGTGCCTCATCATTCAGTCCGCATGTCCAACCAGGTTATCCCCTGGACGGCCAAAGCCAAGTATTTAGGAGTGACCCTTGATCAGAGTTTGACCTTCATCCCACACGTAAATGCGGTACGCGCGCGAGCCGCATTCGCGATGAGTCAACTACATTGGCTCATAAATAGGAACAGTAAAATGTCCATCCGCAACAAGATTAGGATCTTTACCACGTGTATTAGGCCGATTATGACATACGCGTCGCCCGTATTCGCCCATATACCGCCTGCTCGTCTCAAGCGTATGCAGGTACTGCAAAATAAATTTCTCCGACACGCTCTTGGTGCCCCGTGGTACGTTCGCAATCGCAACCTCCACGTGGACACCAACATGCCGACCATCAGGCATTTTATGCAAACGACCAGCAGACGCTATTTCGATCGGGCGGTAAATCACCCTAGTTCGTTAATCCGCAAAGCGTCCGTTTACACTCCATTCGACCGCGCCAAATGGAGACGGCCGCGTTCAGTTTTAACCGATCCAGAGGACGATATCACTCTGGCCATCCGCCGTAAGAACGAGTTCTTGAAACTCACACACTCCACAAGACCGCAGTTCCGTCCTCGCCGTCGAGGACCTCGCCGCGTTCCCCGTCGCCCCCCCGACCCCCCTAACAGTTCCGGCCCGCGTGCCGACGAAAGCAACGGATAGGATTAGGTTTAAAACCAATCTTCCCCATTAATCGCTGATGTCTCATCCTCTCCCAGTGACCGTCCTGAGCCGAGGTCCGTAACCCGTTAGTGGGTTGCCCTCAGCATGGTCACCTAAATTAAAGGGTTGCGAGTGCCAAAAGCGCTCACCCTAAAGTCCGGTGTGGCCAGAAAAGCCGACTCTCGTCAGGCTACTGGCCGTTAGGTCCGCGTAAAAAAAAAAAAAAAATAGGACAGCACCGAACAGACCATTCATTCCGCTCTGAGCAGTCGTCTCGGACGGACGTGTTGTTGTCGTAGCGCAAGCTCCGACACGCTCCCTCCGAGTACCTGCTCGGACGGTTCGCAGCGACCTCGCTGCACGCCAAGGCCGACAGGGAACAATAGGGCTACTGCCCTGTTGTTACCTGAAAGCCTACTCGGGCTTAACCGCGTCCTTTTTAGGACAGGGTTTCGCCCAAACTCATCGTCAAAGATTTATTTAGCCCCTTCAGGGCTAGCTCGGTGGTAAACCTAACGGTGCTAACAAGCCGAGCTAGCGGTGACCCGGCCACGCGCTGCGCCCCTTCAGGGCTAAAGCAAAGCCGGACGGGTGCGGGATAGGAAGCTGTGGAGACACACCACAGTTTCCGCCGCACATCACCTTCCCATAACCCTACCCATCCCAAACTCCATCCCGTGTATCGGTTGAGCGTGCGGTCTCCGGACCAATACCGCTTACGGTACACGGACAGTTAGGGACCCTTTGCACATTAAGATTGGCAAAGGGTATACAAGCTTAGGGCACACCTAATTTTAAGTACATCCCCCCTCGCCTATACCCGGCGAGGAGGGCCACGCACTCAACTCACCCCCGGGCACACCCACCCGGGGACTTAGCTAATCGCGTTTTCTACCGCGCTCCGCGATCCGCGATCGAACGTAAGTGCGCACGTTACTCCGCCTGGTTTCTTGTGTGTTCTTTCCCAGGCGGAACGCACCCGGTCGGGTCGTGAACACACACGCGGCCCCCCCAAAAATATGAAGTCAGTAGGCTTGGCGTCAGACTCTGACATGGCTGACCCCGACTACAGTGTGGTCGGCGTCTCGCCACCAGAGATGATGGCGATGATAAGGGGCATGATACAATCGGACCAAGAGTTCCGAAAGTACATGATCTCCTTGGCCAAGGAGCTAGTACTATTGTCGAACTCCACGGAGCCGTCCGGGGCCACGATCGCCTCTGAAGCGACCGAAACCTCTGAGGGCTCCGTTGAGTCCGGAGAGTCCGTCGTCGACATGGAGACGACCACTGCAGGATCTCTCAAACGTCCTGTCTCTCCTTCCTCCGACGATTCGCAAGCGGAAGCCTCGGCATCGGAACCCGATGACGTAGGCTTCACGACTGTGAAGCGCGGGAGGAAGAAGAAAAAGGCCGTATCCCAAGTCCCGGACAATGTCGTCCCTGTCCCCGCGCCTTCAGCGCCCACCGGCTCGAGTGTTTCGAGTCCCGCGAATCCCGCGGGTTCGTCGCCACCATCCCAATCCCAATCCCAGTCGCAACCCAAGGGGCCTAAAAAACCACCGCGGGTAAATATGCAACTCCCCCCCGGCAAGACCATGCCGGTCTTATTCAAAGAGCTGGAAAACCAGCACATTTCTATCCCCACGAACTCGTGGAACGGGAGCCAGCAGCTCCTATCTCTCCAGCCCGGATCGATCTCCGACCATAGGGCTCTCACCAAGTTCCTCGATTCGAGGAACTATTATTATTATACCTTCGCCCTCCCGGATGAGCGTCGCTTCCGCTACGTCATCCGCGGTATCCCCACCGTAATGTCGACCCAAGAGGTCAAAGAGGGCCTTCAGGCCAAAGGCATTTCAGCCTTAGAGGTGCACCGTATGCACCGCCAGTCCCGCGCTTCTCAGCCAGGCGCTGAATATGAGATGGTTCTAGCCATACTCGAGACCCCCGCGGACGTCAAACGTCTCTACGAAATTAGAGATATCTCGGGGCTAGGCGGCTTCACCGTCGAAACCCCTCACAAAAAAGGCCAAATAGGGCAGTGTCACAACTGCCAGAAATACGGCCATAGCTCTCGCGGTTGCCGCCTTCCCGCCAGGTGCGTCAAGTGCCTCGGCGAGCACGGCACATCTGCGTGCCCGCGCCCCAAAGACAGGTCCCAGTGCACGGAGCCGCCTTCGTGCACCAATTGTCGCCAATCCGGCCATCCCGCTAATTACCGCGGATGCCCTCGGGCCCCAAAGAAGACCTTCCGAGCTCCTAAAGCTCCAAAGGCTCCAGCCCCTCAGGCCAATTTCAAACTGGCACCTGCGCCAGTGCGTAACCCGTGGTTCCCAACCACGGCACGCGCCGACCCACGCCTCCAGGCCCGCGGCGGAGTCACTCCCGCCACCCCGGCCTCACCCACCACCACCACTACCACAGCCCAACCTACTCCTGTCCCCGCCCCTTCGGCTACCACGGCACCCTCTTCCAAGGCAGCCAAGCCGAAAACCTCACCCCAGGTGGCGGCGACCTCACGCCCTACATCATCTTCTGCGCACGGCGCAAAAGTCGAGTTCCTTTTGAACTCGCCGGAATTGATGGATCTCCAAGCCCTAATGGCCGACCGCGTGGCCCAAGCTTCCGCCCTAGGGCGTCCCGACAGCAACCTCGTCTCGGAAATTGTCCACATCCAGACGAGGATGTACCAGATCACCGTAGGTGCACTTTTTCCGTCATCATAAATGGCGCAAGCACAAGTAAATCCCTCCAAGCGGACCAAACCTCGCTCCCTCAGAGTGGGGTTTTTCAACATTAACGGAATTAACGGCCAACGAGCCGAACTCTCTGATTTTGTCCGCGAAAATAAATTAGACGTTTTCCTCATCCAGGAAACGTTTCTCAAACCAGCTCACCGCAATCCCAACATCCCCAACTTCAATCTGGTACGTAACGATCGTACCAGTGGCCCTTTAGGAGGCACTCTCATCTATTTCAAAAGGTCCCTGCATTGCATACCCTTAGACCCACCTGTAACCTTGAGGAACATTGAGGCATCAGTTTGCAGGCTAGCTATGACAGGACATCCGCCGATCACCATCATATCGGCCTACCTCTCGCCCTCAAAGGAGCTTCACTCCAATGAGCTAACCACACTACTTGAAATGGGGGATTCCGTCATCCTGGCGGGAGACCTCAATGCCAAGAATACTCTCTGGGGCTGCAACTCGACCAATGGAAGAGGTGCCGCTCTGGAGAGTTGTCTTGACATAGTAGAAATGAGTATCCTGGTTCCTTCTGAACCAACCCACTACAGTGCTACCGTCAATCACCGACCCGACATACTCGACATAGCGCTCGTAAGGAACGTAAGCCTTCGCGTGCGTTCCATGCAAGTGCTACAAGAGTTAGACTCTGACCACAGACCTGTGATCCTAGATCTAGTCCCCCAAAACTGTCCAACAGACACAGGTCCTAACGCCCCGATGAAGGTGAAAACGAATTGGCGCCTCCTAGGCACCAAGCTCGCGGACACCTCATCCACAGATCTTTCCGCGATTCCGACCAACATCGTGACTCCTGAGGAAACGACTGGCGCGATACGCTCCTTCACCAACCACCTTCAAAACGTCTTGAGCGAAAGCTCCGAGAAGGTGCCGGAGACTGTTCACAGTCAATGGCAAATTCCCGACGACGTGCGGTGGGTGGTGAGGAGGCGTAACGCTACGCTCAGAGCCTGCGCGACGAGCCCCACCCCGGAACGACGACGTCTTGCGCGCTTCCTCCAACGTGAGGTTAGACGTCGCATAAAAGAGGTCGTCGATTCGAGATGGGAAACTCGCCTAGCCGAACTCGAGCCGACACACCAGGCCTTCTGGCAGCTGTGTCGTTCCTTCAGGAGAAACGATGTGGTCTCCATGCCTCCGCTCAATCGTCCGAATCAACGCCCGGCGTTTGATGACGACGAGAAAGCGGAACTGCTGGCCGACAGCCTGGAGTCTCAATGTTCCCTCACATCAATACCAGTAGACCACGACGATCTTGTTGCGGTTAATTCACTCGTCGAAAGTAGGAACGCGGTCCGGCCACCGCCGATCTCTATTTCGCGACCGATAAACCAAAACGTCAATGTCGACCCGGACGTCGACCCGCCGCCGCCCGATCCCCTTGCACCGGTGACGATCGAAGAAGTCATCGCTCTGATCAAGGCGCTCAAAAGACGAAAAGCCCCCGGGGGCGACGGGATCCCTACCCGTATGATTAAGATGCTTCCGGAGCATCTTGTCCAAACGCTCACCGCGATTTTCAATGCAGCTTTTCAAAACTGCCTCTTCCCAGAGGTCTGGAAGGAAGCAGTTGTGATAGGTATCCACAAGCCGGGAAAACCCGCATCAGAACCGTCCTCTTATAGGCCAATCAGCCTGCTTAGTACGCTAGGCAAACTTTACGAGCGGATCGTCCTCGACCGCCTCAAAATAGTCGCCCACAATAACCATCTGATCCCTCCGGAACAGTTTGGTTTTCGCTCTAGGCACAGTTGCGTAAACCAGGTGCTCCGCATCACGGAGCACGTTTACGACAAATTCCAACGCGGCATGCCTACCGGTGCTCTTTTCTTCGATATTGAAAAAGCATTCGACAGGGTGTGGCACAACGGCTTGCTTTTCAAGCTGTACACGCTCAACGTGCCCACTCAGCTCGTGCACATCATACGAGACTTTTTGTCGAATCGCGGCTTCAAATATCGCGTGGAGGGAACTCTCTCTTCCCGACACACCATTACGGCCGGAGTCCCGCAAGGCTCCGCTCTCTCCCCTTTCCTTTTCTCGCTGTACACCAGCGATATCCCTCAACCTAAGAACGCCCATCTGGCGCTCTTCGCGGATGACACCGCAATCTACGCCTCACGTAGAGACCCCGACGATGTGGTGCGCGATTTGCAGGCCGCCGCCGACAAGCTCGGTGAGTGGTTTCGCAAATGGCGAATCACCGTCAACCCCACAAAGAGCCAGGCTATCCTGTTCACTTTGAAAAGGAAAGTCCATGTGCCTCATCATTCAGTCCGCATGTCCAACCAGGTTATCCCCTGGACGGCCAAAGCCAAGTATTTAGGAGTGACCCTTGATCAGAGTTTGACCTTCATCCCACACGTAAACGCGGTACGCGCGCGAGCCGCATTCGCGATGAGTCAACTGCATTGGCTCATAAACAAAAATAGTAAGATGTCCATCCGCAACAAGATCAGGATCTTTACCACGTGCATTAGGCCGATAATGACGTACGCGTCGCCCGTGTTCGCCCATATACCGCCTGCTCGTCTTAAGCGTATGCAGGTATTGCAAAATAAATTTCTCCGACATGCTCTTGGTGCCCCGTGGTACGTTCGCAATCGCAACCTCCACGTGGACACCAACATGCCGACCATCAGGCATTTTATGCAAACGACCAGCAGACGCTATTTCGATCGGGCGGTAAATCACCCTAGTTCGTTGATCCGCAAAGCGTCCGTTTACACTCCATTCGACCGCGCCAAATGGAGACGGCCGCGTTCAGTTTTAACCGATCCAGAGGACGATATCACTCTGGCCATCCGCCGTAAGAACGAGTTCTTGAAACTCATACACTCCACAAGACCGCAGTTCCGTCCTCGCCGTCGAGGACCTCGCCGCGTTCCCCGTCGCCCCCCCGACCCCCCTAACAGTTCCGGCCCGCGTGCCGACGTAAGCGACGGATAGGATTAGGTTAAAAACCAATCTTCCCCATTAATCGCTGATGTCTCATCCTCTCCCAGTGACCGTCCTGAGCCGAGGTCCGTAACCCGTTAGTGGGTTGCCCTCAGCATGGTCACCTAAATTAAAGGGTTGCGAGTGCCAAAAGCGCTCACCCTAAAGTCCGGTGTGGCCAGAAAAGCCGACTCTCGTCAGGCTACTGGCCGTTAGGTCCGCGTTAAAAAAAAAAAAAAATAGGACAGCACCATTCCGCTCTGAGCAGTCGTCTCGGACGGACGTGTTGTTGTCGTAGCGCAAGCTCCGACACGCTCCCTCCGAGTACCTGCTCGGACGGTTCGCAGCGACCTCGCTGCACGCCAAGGCCGACAGGGAACAATAGGGCTATTGTCCTGTTGTGACCTGAAAGCCTACTCGGGCTTAACCGCGTCCTTATTAGGACAGGGTTTCGCCCAAACTCACCGTCAGTTTTATTTTGCCCCTTCAGGGCTAGCTCGGTGGTAAACCTAACGGTGCTAACAAGCCGAGCTAGCGGTGACCCGGCCACGCGCTGCGCCCCTTCAGGGCTAAAGCAAAGCCGGACGGGTGCGGGATAGGAAGCTGTGGAGACACACCACAGTTTCCGCCGCATATCGCCTTCCCAACCTTACCCTTCCCTAAATCCATCCCGTGTATCGGTTGAGCGTGCGGTCCCCGGACCAATACCGCTTACGGTACACGGACTGTTAGGGACCCTTCGCACATTAAGATTGGCAAAGGGTATACAAGCTTAGGGCACACCTAATTATAAGTACATCCCCCCTCGCCTATACCCGGCGAGGAGGGCCACGCACTCAACTCACCCCCGGGCACACCCACCCGGGGACGTAGTCAATCGCGTTCTACCACCGCGTTCCGCGATCCGCGATCGAACGTAAGTGCGCACGTTACTTCGCCTGGTTTCTTGTGTGTTCTTTCCCAGGCGGAACGCACCCGGTCGTGTCATGAACACACACGCGGCCCCCCTTAAAATCGGCGTCGCTACAGACGCCGATATGAACGACCCCAATTACAGTATAGTCGGCTTCTCGAAGCCAGAACTATTAGGTATAATCAGGGATATGATCCGATCGGACCAAGGGTTCCGAAAGGAGATAATCGCCTATACAAAGGAAGTAGTAAAGACGTTGGACTCCTCGGAGTCGTCTGAGGTCACGATCGCCTCTGAAGAAGAAGCGACCGAGACCTCGGAAGGCTCCGGCGAGTCCATCGTCGAAATGGAGACGACCACGACAGGGTCTCTCAAACGTCCAGTTTCTCCTTCCTCCGGCGACTCGCAGTCGGAAGCCTCGGCATCGGAACCCGATGACGTAGGCTTCACGACTGTGAAGCGCGGGAGGAAGAAGAAAAAGGCCGTATCCCAAGTCCCGGACAATGTCGTCCCTGTCCCCGCGCCTTCAGCGCCCACCGGCTCGAGTGTTTCGAGTCCCGCGAATCCCGCGGGTTCGTCGCCACCATCCCAATCCCAATCCCAGTCGCAACCCAAGGGGCCTAAAAAACCACCGCGGGTAAATATGCAACTCCCCCCCGGCAAGACCATGCCGGTCTTATTCAAAGAGCTGGAAAACCAGCACATTTCTATCCCCACGAACTCGTGGAACGGGAGCCAGCAGCTCCTATCTCTCCAGCCCGGATCGATCTCCGACCATAGGGCTCTCACCAAGTTCCTCGATTCGAGGAACTATTATTATTATACCTTCGCCCTCCCGGATGAGCGTCGCTTCCGCTACGTCATCCGCGGTATCCCCACCGTAATGTCGACCCAAGAGGTCAAAGAGGGCCTTCAGGCCAAAGGCATTTCAGCCTTAGAGGTGCACCGTATGCACCGCCAGTCCCGCGCTTCTCAGCCAGGCGCTGAATATGAGATGGTTCTAGCCATACTCGAGACCCCCGCGGACGTCAAACGTCTCTACGAAATTAGAGACATCTCGGGGCTAGGCGGCTTCACCGTCGAAACCCCTCACAAAAAAGGCCAAATAGGGCAGTGTCACAACTGCCAGAAATACGGCCATAGCTCTCGCGGTTGCCGCCTTCCCGCCAGGTGCGTCAAGTGCCTCGGCGAGCACGGCACATCTGCGTGCCCGCGCCCTAAGGATAGGTCCCAGTGCACGGAGCCGCCTTCGTGCACCAATTGTCGCCAATCCGGCCATCCCGCGAATTACCGCGGATGCCCTCGGGCCCCAAAGAAGACCTTCCGAGCTCCTAAAGCTCCAAAGGCTCCAGCCCCTCAGGCCAATTTCAAACTGGCACCTGCGCCAGTGCGTAACCCGTGGTTCCCAACCACGGCACGCGCCGACCCACGCCTCCAGGCCCGCGACGGAGTCACTCCCGTCACCCCGGCCTCACCCACTACTACCACAACCCAACCCACTCCTGCCCCCATCCCTTCGGTTACCACGGCTCCCTCTTCCAAGGCAGCCAAGCCGAAACCCTCACCCCAGGTGGCGGCGACCTCACGCCCTACATCATCTTCTGCGCACGGCGCAAAAGTCGAGTTCCTTCTGAACTCGCCGGAGTTGATGGATCTCCAAGCCCAAATGGCTGACCGCGTGGCCCAAGTTTCCGCCCTAGGGCGCCCCGATAGTAATCTCGTCTCGGAAATTGTCCACATCCAGACGAGGATGTATCAGATCACCGTAGGTGCACTTTTTCCGTCATCATAAATGGCGCAAGCACTAGCAAATCCCTCTAAGCGGACCAAACCTCGCTCCCTCAGAGTGGGGTTTTTCAACATTAACGGAATTAACGGCCAACGAGCCGAACTCTCTGATTTTGTCCGCGAAAATAAATTAGACGTTTTCCTCATCCAGGAAACGTTTCTCAAACCAGCTCACCGCAATCCCAACATCCCCAACTTCAATCTGGTACGTAACGATCGTACCAGTGGCCCTTTAGGAGGCACTCTCATCTATTTCAAAAGGTCCCTGCATTGCATACCCTTAGACCCACCTGTAACCTTGAGGAACATTGAGGCATCAGTTTGCAGGCTAGCTATGACAGGACATCCGCCGATCACCATCATATCGGCCTACCTCTCGCCCTCAAAGGAGCTTCACTCCAATGAGCTAACCACGCTACTTGAAATGGGGGATTCCGTCATCCTGGCGGGAGACCTCAATGCCAAGAATACTCTCTGGGGCTGCAACTCGACCAATGGAAGAGGTGCCGCTCTGGAGAGTTGTCTTGACATAGTAGAAATGAGCATCTTGGTTCCTTCTGAACCAACCCACTATAGTTCCACTGTCAATCACCGACCCGACATACTCGACATAGCGCTCGTAAGGAACGTAAGCCTTCGCGTACGTTCCTTGCAAGTGCTACAAGAGTTAGACTCTGACCACAGACCTGTGATCCTAGATCTAGTCCCCCAAAACGGTCCATCAGACACAGGTCCTAACGTCCCGATGAAGGTGAAAACGAATTGGCGCCTCCTAGGCACCAAGCTCGCGGACACCTCATCCACAGATCTTTCCGCGATTCCGACCAACATCGTGACTCCTGAGGAAACGACTGGCGCCATACGCTCCTTCACCAACCACCTTCAAAACGTCTTGAGCGAAAGCTCCGAGAAGGTGCCGGAGACTGTTCACAGTCAATGGCAAATTCCCGACGACGTGCGGTGGGTGGTGAGGAGGCGTAACGCTACGCTCAGAGCCTGCGCGACGAGCCCCACCCCGGAACGACGACGTCTTGCGCGCTTCCTCCAACGTGAGGTTAGACGTCGCATTAAAGAGGTCGTCGATTCGAGATGGGAAACTCGCCTAGCCGAAATCGAGCCGACACACCAGGCCTTCTGGCAGCTGTGTCGTTCCTTCAGGAGAAACGATGTGGCCTCCATGCCTCCGCTCAATCGTCCGAATCAACGCCCGGCGTTTGATGACGACGAGAAAGCGGAACTGCTGGCCGACAGCCTGGAGTCTCAATGTTCCCTCACATCAATACCAGTAGACCACGACGATCTTGTTGCGGTTAATTCACTCGTCGAAAGTAGGAACGCGGTCCGGCCACCGCCGATCTCTATTTCGCGACCGATAAACCAAAACGCCAATGTCGACCCGGACGTCGACCCGCCGCCGCCCGATCCCCTTGCACCGGTGACGATCGAAGAAGTCATCGCTCTGATCAAGGCGCTCAAAAGACGAAAAGCCCCCGGGGGCGACGGGATCCCTACCCGTATGATCAAGATGCTTCCGGAGCATCTAGTCCAAATTCTCACATCTATATATAACGCCGCGTTTCAAAACTGCCTCTTCCCAGAGGTCTGGAAGGAGGCAGTTGTGATAGGTATCCACAAGCCGGGAAAACCCGCATCAGAGCCGTCCTCTTATAGGCCAATCAGCCTGCTTAGTACGCTAGGCAAACTTTACGAGCGGATCGTCCTCGACCGCCTCAAAATAGTCGCCCACAACAACCATCTGATCCCTCCGGAGCAGTTTGGTTTTCGTTCTAGGCACAGTTGCGTAAACCAGGTGCTCCGCATCACGGAGCACGTTTACGACAAATTTCAACGCGGCATGCCTACCGGTGCTCTTTTCTTCGATATTGAAAAAGCATTCGACAGGGTGTGGCACAACGGCTTGCTTTTCAAGCTGTACACGCTCAACGTGCCCACTCAGCTCGTGCACATCATACGAGACTTTTTGTCGAATCGCGGCTTCAAATATCGCGTGGAGGGAACTCTCTCTTCCCGACACTCCATCACAGCCGGAGTCCCGCAAGGCTCCGCTCTCTCCCCTTTCCTTTTCTCGCTGTACACCAGCGATATCCCTCAACCTAAGAACGCCCATCTGGCGCTCTTCGCGGATGACACCGCAATCTACGCCTCACGTAGAGACCCCGACGATGTGGTGCGCGATTTGCAGGCCGCCGCCGACAAGCTCGGTGAGTGGTTTCGCAAATGGCGAATCACCGTCAACCCCACAAAGAGCCAGGCTATCCTGTTCACTTTGAAAAGGAAAGTCCATGTGCCTCATCATTCAGTCCGCATGTCCAACCAGGTTATCCCCTGGACGGCCAAAGCCAAGTATTTAGGAGTGACCCTTGATCAGAGTTTGACCTTCATCCCACACGTAAATGCGGTACGCGCGCGAGCCGCATTCGCGATGAGTCAACTGCATTGGCTCATAAACAAAAATAGTAAGATGTCCATCCGCAACAAGATCAGGATCTTTACCACGTGCATTAGGCCGATAATGACGTACGCGTCGCCCGTGTTCGCCCATATACCGCCTGCTCGTCTTAAGCGTATGCAGGTATTGCAAAATAAATTTCTCCGACATGCTCTTGGTGCCCCGTGGTACGTTCGCAATCGCAACCTCCACGTGGACACCAACATGCCGACCATCAGGCATTTTATGCAAACGACCAGCAGACGCTATTTCGATCGGGCGGTAAATCACCCTAGTTCGTTGATCCGCAAAGCGTCCGTTTACACTCCATTCGACCGCGCCAAATGGAGACGGCCGCGTTCAGTTTTAACCGATCCAGAGGACGATATCACTCTGGCCATCCGCAGTAAGAACGAGTTCTTGAAACTCATACACTCCACAAGACCGCAGTTCCGTCCTCGCCGCCGAGGACCTCGCCGCGTTCCCCGTCGCCCCCCCGACCCCCCTAACAGTTCCGGCCCGCGTGCCGACGTAAGCAACGGATAGGATTAGGTTAAAAACCAATCTTCCCCATTAATCGCTGATGTCTCATCCTCTCCCAGTGACCGTCCTGAGCCGAGGTCCGTAACCCGTTAGTGGGTTGCCCTCAGCATGGTCACCTAAATTAAAGGGTTGCGAGTGCCAAAAGCGCTCACCCTAAAGTCCGGTGTGGCCAGAAAAGCCGACTCTCGTCAGGCTACTGGCCGTTAGGTCCGCGTTAAAAAAAAAAAAAAAAAAAAAAAAAAATAGGACAGCACTTTGTGGCCAGAAAAGCCGACTCTCGTCAGGCTACTGGCCGTTAGGTCCGCGTTAAAAAAAAAAAATAGGACAGCACCCGCATTATTGTGTGTACTCTTGATCAGTGAACATCTTACGCTTGAACATAAAAAATATACAGTCCACTTTAAATGTAAGGCTGACGTTTCATTTACTCATCGGACCCCAACGGAACACCACATACCCACTGAGCTATCCGAAGCTGAACGTCGCCGCCAACAGTAGGTATAAGTAATACAGATTCTCTCTCGTTCAGACGAGAGTTTGTAGCCGAGTTTGTTTAAAACTGTTATGTAAATTGTACCTATCTTTTTTAATAAAGTTTAGAAATCAAGAAGCTGCGGTTTAAATAACAACCAAAACCGTCTGTCTATTTTTTTATTAGTTTAGTATTGTACCTATATTTTAACTGATTTTGATGAATTTTAACTCTTTGTTTATCTTGAAAATCTTATATATTCTAGAATCTGTTTAGTTAATAGAAATATTCAGTATTCTTTATTACTGAAAAATCGAAAGTACAACGTCTAAAATAAAAATAAAAGTTTATTAGTTTTCATTTGTACAATTTGTTTCATAAGATTTTTACTCAGAACAATAACTAAGTTGCTTTAGTTATTGTTTTGAGGATTGTTGCTTTATTTCTGACAGCCCAGGTTTAAGTACCTACATTTCTGATAAACAACATTTTTATGATAATATTTGTTATAAGAATGTAGATACTTTATTTTTCTAATTTTACGAACTGTATTTATGTTTATTTTACTAAATTGTCTGGAATACAAACCAACCGCCATTTTTTGTTTAAATTACGTATTATGTAAGTATACGGAGCAGGTACCTAAACCTAAAGTGTGATGTCATAAAAAGTTAAAACTATTTTATTTATAATATAAAGTGCTACACTTTTGATCTTATGCTTAGGTATAGAATAAAATATGAGTTTGTGGCGAACAATCATTTAATTTTATCCAATTAATATTACAGAAATATAAGGCATCGTTGGGTATACCATTTAGAACATTTTATTAAAAGTAATTTGTAATAAATAGATATTAAAATTGTTATATAATGGTGCTGCCACACTGCTGTTTAAAAATGTTGACAAATATAAGTAAATATATTCTAACAAAGATTTGATCACAATGTTAGAAAACGTTTTCATGTTAGTTAACATTTCTAAACAAAATTGATAGTTAACAAATTGTAACAAATATTTTTTTTATCATTGGCTTGTAAACATGTTTGGAGCATCCAAATAGAGCACAGTTTCTTTTTTTTTAACAAAAAATAAAAGCTGAGCGCACAATGAGCAAATCTTCCATTTTCGTGTCGACGCCTCGGAACGTAAATCCAAACTGCGTGCCGATGTCATGGTTTCAAATGTTATAAATGTTTGTAAACATGTTCCATCAGGAGCACTCAAAACACCTAACAATTCCTAACATTTGAAAATGTTTTTGAAACATTTTTAAACAGCAGTGTGGCAGCACCATAAGTAGTCACGCATACTCTGCCATCTTGTTACAAAGAAACATTGGAATACTGAAACTGACAGTTGTTTCAGGAAGTTCTGCAACTTCAGCAACGTTCGCGTGACGTCTTATTTTTTGATGAAATCAGTCGAGTCTATGTTATAACTATTACATAATATAATGAAATGGTTCATTTAAAAGTTTAGTATAGTAATATTCTCTTGAAACATTTTTGTAATAAGGCACAATATTTACTTATTATATTTCATTTACACTGTAATTACCAGCTCAGCAAAAACGAATTTATTAATTTAGAAGTTGTTATCAAACTAATCAAAAGACAAAAGAATATTTATTAAAGTCAAACTTTTATTATAAACAAGCATTTGTTGGGGCTCATCTCACCTGAAAAAGCTGTACGATCCGGTCTGTTTTGTGTTAAATACCTGAGCTCTTCTAGAGGTGTGTTATGTTTTAATTTCTGACAATATAATAAAAGGACTTTTAATTCAGGAAGACTTTCAGGCGGGCAAAGCCGCAAACAGGAGCTGGTTTCATGACAAAAAAGAGATAAGAAACGACGTAATCCAGACTAGTAAGTTTTATAAAGCCTAAATAGAATTATATTACAGCTACTCAGGGCTACTTTTCCGCCGAGCACTTTCTAATTTTGTTCGAATTTAGTCGTACATAATAATATGCATGCGGTTCTCAAACCGCGTACGCAATAATTGCGAATTACGCGAATCTCTACCGCTAATTATTACCTTTGGCGGTACGCGTAGTTTGTCCAATTAAATTATACCCATACGCGAGTGATAATGGAACCTCTGACACGACGCGACATGATCCGCGTTAATCCAGGGATAGATGGCACAAATAATCAGTTTATCTATAAAATTATAATAAAGCAGTAGAACCGTTGTGGCTGTAAATTTAAAGAAATGCGATAAAAAAGAAAGGGGGTGACTAAAGAAGAGTAGTGGAACACCAATTAGCGATTTTTGAAATTCTTTTCTGTCTGTCAGTCTGTTTTTCTGTTTGTTTGTTACTGCACATCTCAAAAATTTCTGAACGGATCTAGATGAAATTAGGCATACGGGTAGATCATGTCTTGGATTAACACATAGGCTACTTTTTATCCCGGGAAAATAAAAAGCAGGACTTTTATACCGGAAAAACCCTTTAATGCTGGCGGAGCCGCGAGCAAACGCTAGTATCTGAATATACGTATAGTATATTGCAGTTGGATTTAGATATGTGTGACTGTAAATTGTATCGATGCAAAGTCTACAACACATTTGCATTTTATTCGGACATAGTACAGAGGTAGTTTTAGTTATTTAACATTTGTTTTTTAAACATCAGGCAGAAGTTATTCATACGTAAATAACATTTAAACAAATAAAAGGTGTATACTGTGTGGTATAGGATACCAATAGTTCAATAGCTACATTTTTATGAATTATTTCTGTGATGCATACTTTTTTCTGATGAATATAAATTGCTGGTAAAGTTAGTTCAATAATTTAGTATTTAGTTATTATGTAAATAATTTTATATCACTCATAATAATATCTCTGCAGTTATTGTTCCGCAACAATGAGTGTCTGGTGGAGTCCATCCTTTTTCTAGCACGAGGTTTCCGTCCATTGAAAATATCCTGTAAAAATAAAAAAATAAACTTAGACAAGCTTAGAATCTATCAGATCCTGGATTTGATTGGTAAATATGAGGTTTTTTAGAATTATTTGTGTCAGTGGTTGTACACTCACAGCTTTCGAGCAGAAATAAGGTAACGTACGCATTAGTTGCACTCTCTCAGGTATGGTAACCCTAGCTAGGAACGTCTTTCTGATTAGTAAGAGGAAGGAGGGATAAGCAATGTAAGTGTTCACAAGACGCAAAAATTATTGCCATAAAGATGATTTTTAATTTATTTAACTTTATATACAATCATGTACATAGGCGGACTTAATGCCTTAGGCATTATCTACCAGTCTACCTTTGGGTGATGTAGAGATGAGAAGAAGCAGGTGTATATAAAAATACGTAGATATAATTATATATTATAAGAAATAACAAAAAATATGATTATTAAATATGAATAAACTTTGAATACGTGAAATATTTACAATCTAAATTATATAAAACATAATAAATAATACAATAATACTATAATATATATGCAATAATATTATATATAAATACATACATATACATATTTATGCTTTGCAAGAGAAATTAGAGGAGGAAGATGCTAGTGTGGAGTTTCAGATACCTTTCGAAGAAACAGCTCGCGAACTTTCATTTTAAATGCGCAACGGTTCGTAGCCTTCCTAATTTCAGGAGGGAGCGAATTCCATAATAGGATCGATTGAACCGGGAAAGAAGAATGGACAAAATCAGAGCGGTGGGGGGGACATTGAAGAAGAAGATTATTTGAAGAGCGTAAGTAAGTAATTGTTCCTTAATGCGGCTGATGGCAGTAATATAATAATAATGATTAATGTTATTTATATTTATTTATTTACACACACACACATATATATATATATATATATATAACCACGCTTTTTTTACAGTAAAATACGTTTTTTTCCTTATTTACACTTCTTAATTCTAATTCATTACAATTTATTTTCTTTTTTTACTTGGATTATCTATAAAGCGGTTTTATTAGTTTTTTTTAAACTATTATTTCTTTTTATTTTTTTTAGTTCTGTTCTACTATTGTCCAACAGATGTCACTAAAAATAAACGAAAGCGCCATCTTGTGACAAGTGGGATTTTTTCACTCACAAGATTAGCCAGTTTAGTTGTAATTCTACTATGGTCCAACAGATATTACTAAAAATAAATAAACTATTATTTATTAATTTTTTAGTGTTTAGTGTGTAGTTATTGTTAGTGTTTTTAGTTTAAAATATTGAATTTTCATCGGTCCTTGATAATTATGCCAAATTTCGATTTAATCCAACTTTTTGAAGGGGGTCAAAATCATGTTCAAAGTTTCCATTACATAGATGCATACATACATACGTATGAAGTAATAAAAGCGTGTTAAAAATATGGAAAAAATTCAAGATCAAGGAAATTATGAAAAAAAAAATTCGCATACATTGTAATTTCAAAAAATGAACATAGCGTTGTGTATTTTATCCTTTGACACCTGCTTCAATTGCGCACTCCCTATTGGGAACGTGCACGTCGTTAGTACAGCCATCTAGTGGCACAATCTGACTCATTTTCAGCCCATCGATACTTGGCATTGACGTACAATATTCATTAAAATGACGAAAAATAACATTTAATTTGTTGATAATGTATCGTAGTGTATCTGGATGGTCCAAAACATAAAAATAAACAAATCAAATGGTGTGAAATTATATAATGTTCCCAAGAATAGTACCTGAGTACTTACATTCCATGGTTATGTGAAAATCAACAAAAATAATTAAAGTAATAATAAAAAATAATAATTTATAAAAATAAATATGTTTTGAAGATAATATTCAGTACAAAAAAATCGGTAATTAAGGGAACATAACCACCTAATTTTGCTTAAATAACTAGCTCCCATCTAACAAAAAGCATATTCTGGCCACGCTGGGTATAAATAACATTCGGCCGAAATACATATTATTTTATCATTTTTGTCATATTAAAAGAATATATAAACAAATTATTGTTCTAGTTCTAGTTTCTTTTTTTATTATTATTATTTATTTATTTCAGGTATCAGAGACCCATATTACAAAATTACAACAATAAGTCACATTACATGTCATAAAATAGAAATTTAAAAGAAACGTACACTTCGATATAAACACACAATTAAAATGTCAATTAAAATGTCAAAAGCGAGCAATGTGTAACCCACAACAATGTCTAATGATGGGGCAGTCAAACCTTGCTGCCAGCACAGCCAGTAGACTGCTAGGGCTCCCTCGCACTCGCCGCACTAGGCTAGCACATCTCTTGCGTATAATTGCGTAGAAGCAATCTACTCGCGCTTCAGCAAACATTGTCGAAGCGCTACAAAAACGAGGGAGCCCCAACAACATCCTAAACGCGTCATTAAACTGGACCCGAAGGGCGTCATATGCTTTTTTGGTGTAATTAGTCCATAAACTACATGTGTAGAATGTAGTACAGTAAGCTCTAAATAGCGTTATTTTGACATCCTTTGAGCAACGTGCAAACCTGCGGATCACCATATTGGCTCTAACAGATAACGCCCTTCGTTCCCGTTCCATGTCCGCATCGTCGCTCAAGGCAGGTGTAACTAAATGGCCCAGATATTTAAAAGCCTCTACTCTTTCTAAAGATTTACCATCCAGCATTATAGGTGGCATTACTGATACTTTTCTAGGCCCGCCCTGAAAAACCATACATTGGCTTTTTTTCGCATTATAAAGCAGCCCATGATCAGCTGCATATCCCTCACAAACAGCTAACAGCCTTCTCAACCCACAGACCGAGGCGCTCAGTAACACCATATCGTCCGCGTAGCTAATGTTATTGAAACATACGCCATCTATATAACAACCTATATGTTGACTACTGAGCGCCCCGATAAGCCCGTTAACATACAGGTTAAAAATGGTGGGGGAGCTCAATCCTCCCTGCCTCACTCCACATTCCAGTTTATATGAGTCCGACAACGTGCCCGCCCATTTTACGTTATTCACCTGGTTTCCATACCAGTACCTAAAGATATTAACTATTTCTGTAGGTATATGGGACAATCTCATTTTTTCCCATAAGATGTCGTATGATACTAGGTCAAAGGCTTTGGAAAGATCGAGGAAGCAAGCATACACAGAGGTATTTCTGTCAGTATAGTATCTAACAGCGCTCTTAAGACACAATATTGCCGACTCTGTAGACATTCCCGGCCGAAAGCCAAACTGGTTATTGTGCAAATTAATGAATTTATTTAATTGTGTATTAAGAACGCTATCAAACACCTTTGCAACTATTGTTGCCAAGGAAATGGGTCTATAATTGGATATTTCAGATAGATCCCCCGCTTTGTTTTTTACCACAGGCACTACAATAGTCCTCATCATGTCCGCCGGTAAATAAGAGTGTGAGATGCAAAAATTATAAAACATGGCCAACACTCTGCACATATCTGGCCCAGCATGCTGTAAATGCTCTATATTTAAGCCGTCGTGACCAGGGGATTTGCCTTTTGAAATAGATTTTACTGCCCTTAATACTTCCATGGACGTGATTCTAGTGTCGATATATTTACCACCAACACCAATATTCTCGTGTGAAGAAGAGGGTCCTAATGGCGACCTAACAATAAAGTTGTTTTTAAATCTATTTGCGATAACTTTTAGATCGTTTGTACCATCGACACTCACGGGAAAACCAGTTCGTCCTCTCAAACGCTTAGTACCATTCCAAAAACTACTGAAATCTTTTGCACTGTGCTTTTCGGCAAGTACATCCATTTTTAATTGCTCTTGATTATTTAGACACCATTTTAAACGTGATTTAAATATTTTTCTAGTCTCGCACATCTTTGTATACATATCACCGGAGGAAGGGCTACCACATAATAGCCAATCACGAAAGCTCCTCCTGGCCATCCCGTGACTATCGCTTACATGTTTATTCCATCCTACAATAATCTTAGGTCGAAGTTTACTCTGACTACGCTTACCTCCCCCACTCCCAGCCGACGCATTAGTTAACGCGTTCACAATATCGGAATACATTTTATCAATGATTATTGTGTGAGTGGGCTCATTACAGTATTTATCACAACAGTTTTGAAATTCGATAGGAAAGTCAATATGTCTAAGAAGATTTTTATCCACCTGTGGCTCTTGTATCAGTTTTGTGCTGCCCCCTATAGTTCGTGCACGCTTCCTATGGTGGTCGCAAAGAGTAGGTAAGTATATTATAATGTCATATTACTTCCTTTCATTGCATACCGTTGCGCTTAGCCGTTACGCGATTAATTAGCATCTTTTTTGAGTTTTCACCAATTTCTATTCAATTTTCGATCGTGTTTGTATTTGAATTCGTTTTAATTAATTATCTTCATACGATTTTTTCTGAAATTCATCAGCGAAAAGGGATTTCAAAGAGTTGAGTTCCAATTCTCAATTTGTCGTAATTAGCAGTATCGTTTAAACGACAGTTTTGTCAATGTCAAGTATGTTGGTTATTGTGCGCACCTCAGAACAATAACTACAGCAACTTAGTTATTGTTCTGAGGTGCCCACATCGACAATAAATGCTCTTTGATTAATCTAAGCGATCATTTTCGTATACAGAGAAAAGTATTCTGGACTGTGTGTTTGATTTACCAATGTAATTTACAATGCCGCGATTAAGAGGAACAAGATCAAGTATTTTCCATAAGGTACATACCGGAGCAACATTTGGCCAAATTAAAAAAGTCTTTTGTGCCTTCGTAAACTTGGAAAAGGCTTATGATCGTGTGCTGAGGAATAACCTGTAGTCAACGTTGTCATTAATGGGACTGAGGGCCGCCTGGTGAGGGCATTGAAGTCTCTGTAATGAGAACTCTAAAGCCTGTATCACTGTAAAGGGAGCAGAATAGGGATTCGGAATACTGTGCTGTTGCCGACGCTTATGCATGGAAGTGAATGCTGGTTTGGCAGAAGAATCACGAAAATCTAGAAAATGCGGTGGAAATGCACTCCTTAGATAGAGTGTATCATGTGGAATGTGAAGTCACTATCTCTTATCGCATGGGGATAACTAGTATGATATAGCTGGTATGCTATAATATATATATATGATAGCACGTTATAAATTGAAGGATGGTGTGGTGATTAAAATTAAAAGAAGTATGCTGAGATAATTTGGGCACGTAGAGAGGATTATTGACAGACGAGTTACGAAAGGTGTTTATCGAGCGAATATGGTAAAAAAAAACACTTACCTAATCCTCCTAGCCAGTTTCGGACACGGCGGCCAATCTCAACGGAGATCAGCCAGGTACGCAGGAGATATTATAGTGCACAAGTGTGTGCGCAATACACAGGTGCACTCACTATTCCTTCACTCTCATAGTCCGGTGAGACGGCAATCCGACATGACCGGAGAGAGATCGGGCGCAGGACCAACGGCTTTACGTGCTTTCCGAGGCGTACGGGGGTATCACACCGCCAACTTCTTGACTCCGAGCTGCGACTGAGTAATTTTTAAGATGGAAAAACCCAGTCACAATATTTTTCGAATATGGATGGTACCTATGGAGGGGATGCCCATAATCGGTGAAAATGTATGATGGGAGCTATGAATTTGGAAGAGGTGTAAGAGGTATCTCATTGTCGTGACATGTCGCGCTCAACAGTCTGTGCTTCTCTCTGTCTCTCTGTATGGAATATATGACTAATTCAGTCAAACTTAATAATAAGTGAACAAAACATTCACTGATTCTGAAGAGATACGAAGTTCGCCGGGTCAGCTAGTATATAATAAATGTATTATTATAGCTCGAAGTATCGAAATCAAAAAGATGCATTTCGAAAGATTTCGATAATCTTTCAACTTGTTACATCAGATACAAGATACAAATGATTGTGTCATTAATGAATTAGCAATATTTTTGTTCATGCAGTTACTATGAAATTTAAAAATTATCGTTGCTTTATATACATTTTATTGTGTCGGTTATTATTTTGAGAAAATGATTACTTTCTGCACTAATGAATAATTATGTAACGCATTTGACAAAATAATAGAATATTTTTATTGAACAGAACTAAACTTAATCTAACCTAACAGCTTTTTTGTCACAGAAAACAAATCAAGATCACTAATGCCCTAAGGGATGGCTTAGGGAAGAAGACTGAACGGGTATATTGGGCTTAAATTATGGCCAAGCGTTCAAGTCGTTCCGTTATCTGGAAAATATCGGGAGGTGGGGATAATACGACATTAATTGAAACCACATATTGGGTATCACGTTAGTAGTACGCATACCAAAAATTATCAAATTATAATCAACGGTTTAGTCGCAGGTTTGTTTTTTACTTTAACAATTTTAGAGCATGATGTACATCCATTACGATTTCGCCACGCAAGTTCATTAGGACATTCACCTCAAAACAATTTCATTTACCTACAATGTGCGACTCACTACTCAGAAATAATAGTACAATATTGTATTGTATTGCTGGTTGAATTTAGACCTAATCACTATAACGATAACATTCTTATTATCATAAGCAAACAAAGATTGCCGAGGCGCACCATTCGTTTCGTAAACTGAGAAGATTGCTACGTTGTCAATTCGACATTTTTGTCTAAACAAATTAAGTGTAGGCACATCGTTATTTAAGTTGTAACACGAGTGCGCGATCGTTGATCCGTCAGCTGATTGTTCGAATCAGCTGACGGATCAACGATCGCGCACGGCCCGGCGCGGCGGCCGCCGAGTACCTACGAGCCGCAAATGTACCAATGCGGCTAACCCAACCAAGTGCACTAAATCCCATCTACATAACTTTTACCTACTTACAATTATTTTGGTAATTAATTAGTCCATTAAATGCCCTAGTTTTCTCACATTAAGTTGAGTCATTGGAAGCTGTTGTATTACCACGTTGGTACGTAAATGTTACTTATCCT
Source organism: Sphinx pinastri (assembly GCA_947568825.1). Taxonomy (NCBI): domain Eukaryota; kingdom Metazoa; phylum Arthropoda; class Insecta; order Lepidoptera; family Sphingidae; genus Sphinx; species Sphinx pinastri. The sequence continues at coordinate 8,158,623 of OX387620.1, forward strand.
TCACTAAACAGTGCGTGATTGTATTAGTAAAGAACTAAACTAAAGACTAAAGTTACACTTTTTTTGGCTAAATAATAATGAATCCTGTCAATTCCAGACAATAGCAGCAAGTGCAAGTTAATCTCTATCACATGCATTAGTTTATGCCATTTTATCATTTTATGTTTCGTACCGCGTGACCTTGCCTTTGACATCGCCCCCTGAGCCCTGTTTGGACAGCAGTGGATGGGACGATGTGGACCTCGCCGGTGGCCAGCAAGGTCACCAGACCTCACACCACTAGATTTTTTTTATGGGGATTTATAAAAAATTAGGTTTATGCTCGTGATGTGAATACCGTAGAGGATCTGCGAGATAAAATTATTCACGCTTTTAATACATTAAAAACAATGGCTGCCAGTAGTGACTTGTTAAGGAAAGTAAGAAACAATATCACAAGACGTTGTCACATGTGTATTAGAGTAAACGGTGGACAATTTCAACAAATAAACATTTAATTTAGTGTATCGTAATTAAAATGTGTGAGTTTAGATTTAATGTTTACATGAAACATGAATCTAATGATAAAAAAGTCGCGCAGGCTAGCGGGCGGCGGGCGGCGGGCGGGGCGGGGATAGATGCCGCGCACCATTTTTTAGATTAACTACATGAATGAAACTTTACGCTCAAAAGGGACCGCCAAATAAGTAGTAATTTAATGAACGGGATCGATGTTGCCGTTCTTACGTGTAGTGCCTACAGGTCAGTTGAGGTTAGTAGACACTATTATAGAGGCTGTTGTCTTTAATTTAGATTATTTCGCATTTAGTTTGTTTGAAAAAAATTGTTTTTGTAATTTTGTGTAATAACTTATTTGATAATTTTAAAGTGATTTGATTAACTAGTGGGGGTCGTATTTTCATTTAATGTCGTTATGTCGTCACCACTCGATATATCGTTGTCTTGTCGATCGTTCGGCGAGATATTTATAAAAAAATATCAAGATAAAGATGTCCGCTTTTTGTATGGGTGCTGAGCCTCAAATCTAACTAGGCTTAAAGGGGTAAAAATATGGATCTTGATCCATTAAAAAAAATTTTAGACTCCGTCATTTATAACTAACTTTTTTAAAAACATTAATATTAAGGGTAGTTTTAAAACAAAATTAAATTACATACATCTCAAAATCGGAGGACTTTAAAATTATACGATTTATTGCAAACGCCGATAGCCTCGTTGGGAGTGGAAGGGACTGCCGAGACCAATGTCAGCAGGTTCAAATCTAAGGGCACGCACCTAAGACTTTTCTAAAGATATATTTATTCTTTGTGAATTATCGTTTGCATTATTGGTGCAGGAAAACATAGCGAAGAAACCTGCATACCTAAGAAGTTCTCCATAAGAATTTCGAAGGTATGTGAAGTCTGCCAACCCGCACTAGGCCAGCGTGTTGGACTAAGGCCCAAAATCCTCTCAGTAGTAGAGGATGCCCGTGCCCAACAGTGGGACAGTATATATACAGGGCTGGTATTATTTCAAAGGCATATTATAATGGCTGAATAGTATAATTAATATCTAGATTAATTAATTTGCCTGTAACAATCATTCATACTTTAATCTGTTTACGGAGAGCGTAACAATAATAGCCCTAATTTACTTTATATTAGGCGGTCTGTGAATAAATCTTCTATAAAAAGTAGTCAACATTATATTTCTTTTATTTTTCTCATCTATATTCGTCAACAGTACATAAATCATTCTCCAAATACACAAATTAGATCTTTACCTCTTTGCATTCAAAAATTACCCTCCGCTTTTCGTAGCTCGTTACGCTAATAAGCTGACTAGCCAATTTGTTACTCAGGTATCATTCAATTATATAATTCTAGAATGTTATGTTATTTGTTTTGTCATGCTTTAGCTCCCTATTTCTATTTTGTTTTTATTAAATATTCAAGTAAAGGTTTTTCAAAAATGCATACAAGTAATTATAACATTTTGCCCAGAGCTTTAAGAAGTTCTTCCCGCGTTTAGTGCACGTTTTACGTGCGATTGAATAGTGTCGGTGCGTATTAAATCTGCCATCTAGACAGTCTCGAACCAGACTAATGGCCAGTTTCTTTCTTGACAGTAACAGTCAAAGTTACTGTTACTTTCGTCGAAATGATGACGTTTGTGATGTGGGAACTCTTTTTTATTTCTTTATTTCTTACTAAAACTATCTATTTATTCTTTTTTGATTCACTCCAGCTGGTAGTGAGTGGAGTGTGGTCTAGATAGAATGCCGATTATACCGGATATATACAGGTTGATCCCGGAATATGACACACATACAGTCTTACTTATAAACTTGTTTTAGCGTTAAGAGATGGTTAAGCATTACTTAAGAAACTGTGAAAATGAAACATCGCCGCAGTAGGCTGCGGTAGGAAACTAGGGTTTATACCTACTTAAAAGGCAAGATGGCGGGTTTTGCCTTACAGCTGATCGTGTGTGTCAAAAGTTAAGCATTGCTTATGAGCAGACTACTTATTTTATAAGTAAGACTGATAATGTTTGGGTGGTTGCTAGCTGGGCGAATGGAGAAGAAAGCTTCTTTATGAAATTTGAGTCAACACCGAAAGGATTTTTGATATTCATCTCTTACAGCCAATGTTACTGTCGTAGCTTCTCATACAGGGGCCCTATGTCACAATTAGTTGGGGGAACTACCAGCGCCGGATTTATACTTTCCTTAAGCAGGCACAGGCCATCAGTTTGTGCTGCACAACACGTCCCAAGGCTATTCTGCCCTGGTAATCGATACAACAGTAAGCCAGAAATATTGCCTTTACCTTTGACTTACTGCCTTCTCTTTTACTATGGCAGTATTGTGTAGGAGAAAAAAAAAGAGTTCGGAGGCATCTTAGCGTATTAAATTTCAGAAAGTCGGCTTTATAATATGTGTCACCCTTACTTTAAGATATGCCACCCTTCGGCCGCGGCCTATACGTCCTATTGGCAAATCCAAGGGTAAGGGCATATTTTTGGGCGCCCACTTAAGGTTAGCGTATGGGATCAGAGGGCCCCTAAAGCTTGGGGACTCCATATTAGATATGGCTTATACAGCGGTAGCTATGCCCCTGTGGGGATTGAAACTTAGAATTAATCAATAGAACATCAAAATTGGCGTTGGCTACTGAGATGTTGCCATGTGAGGACAATGATACCCGGGAATCCGAAAGAAAATTCTATCAATCACACAATTAGTATACAATACTATTAATATAAATACATATACGGTGATTTTCCCGGATATGTTAAACAATGGGGAGTGAGGAGAGAGGTGTAGCACAGTTAAGTTACATGCTCACATAGTTGAGTTATAGCAAGCTGCTTGGAATAATTGCTTCATTTGCACACGCAGAGCCTTCCCTACATAGACTCTAAGACTTAGATAAACTACATAGTTACAATCTACTATTTCGGTATAATGCTGACATTACTTTGTATGCATATTCGTGTATTTATATGTAAAGTATAACGTTTGGGCTTGAAGGGTTAAGCAGAAGCGAAACTAATAACTATCCACCCACATATCACCGCACAATGTCATAGAAAATTCTAAATTCAAAATGTTACCCAAAATGGAACTCAAACTCAAAACATCACGATTCATAATCCAAGGACTCTACCACTAGAAAAATGGGTCGATTTATAAGTTCAGTGTAATGTTATACGGAATTTTCATTTACAAATATTTTAAAGCGAGTCGAGATACATGATAGTTAATAATGGACTCAGCGTGTTTTTTACTGGCATGCATTTAGCTTGTATACACATCTTATATCTCTAAACGAGCTCCAACGATTTTCATGAAATTTAAAATGCAGGGGGTTACGGGGGCAGCCTCTTGGAAGGTCCTAGCCGTCGCTGTCACCAGTGTGTCGTCCGCATAGCAGACAACAGCGACGCCTAAATCGATCTAGCTAGGATTCATTTTTAGGATATGTCGTTTTATTCGTGTTTTCAGTAATTCAACTCAAAAATTAACTGAAAAATATGACTCTTCCTGACATCTATTGGCGAGTAATAAAACTACTCCAGTAGATAGCGTTGTTAAGCACATAAACTAAAAAATATGACTCTTCCTGACATCTATTGGCGAGTAATAATACATTTTTTTTATTGGGAGTAACTAACTGCTTTAACGACACAACAACACTAAAACTACTCCAGTAGATGGCGTTGTTAAGCAACACTAAGCCAATGAGTGTTTGGTTTGAGACCAAGAAAATCAATTGTTTACTTATAAAAATATTATTCGTATTTAAAAATAATTTCTAAAAAACACAACTTACCAAAAATAAATACCTAGCTAAGTTCGGTCATCCAGGTACTTTGTAATAAATTAAGAAAATTTCATGCCACGTGGAGGCAACATGCATAGGATTTTAAGTTATAGTATTTAACTATAGATACAACACTTTCAGCAAGAATATAACCTTCATAGCATTTAAATTCAAACATGTTTTTTCATTAAAGGTATGCTTAAACCTAAGTCTTAAAGAATTATTTATGGTACCTTAAAAGCTTGTCGAAATTTTCGTGACATCAGACTGTACAGGATCGGATTAACAGCGCTGGACACATATGAATTGAAGCATAAGTAGTTCAGTATCTTCCACGTCTGGAAAAAAGATTTGTCGTTTATTTTTGGCGAGTAAAAAGTTTCGACACAAACAAACACGGGCGTAGCTACAGCTTTCACATAGGGGGGTCCTAGGATATCAAAATGTCGGTGGCGTAGCGTGAGTTCTTGCCGCCCCATGACACCAAAAAAACCTTCTTGCAACAAATAAGTCGCGCATACACGTATAAACCACCCAAAAAAAAAAAAACAGTTCAGTGATGTTTTTGCGTTGGGTTTTATTGGGTCTATTTCATCCTATTATAAATGCGAAAGTTTCTTAAATGTTTGTATGTTTCTTAAAAGTGCACATAGGCATTATAATGTGTACATGTTTTGTGGCCCGGATTATATTTGTTGTAAGCTAAGGGGAGTCCGGACCCCCAACCCAGAATATATAACAAACTCACTTTTATACGTCCATCTCAAGAATTAAAAAGTATGAATAATAGGAATGTAATAATTTTGTTATAGGATATTCCAACAGAAAGCATCCGTGCCCCATACAGCTGTAACGCGCTCTTCCGTGCTACGGCGTAGCGTAGGTGGTATTATCGTAGAGGCACATCTAACAAGTACTCTAAATATATGTTTTGCAGTGTGCACACTGTTAGAGGCTATTCTATCAGATACATATTTTTTTATTTAGATTAGCAAAGTGTTTATACCGCATTAAAATTTGGTATTAAGTGAAGTGAAACCCAAGGAAAATATTGACCCACAAGGTATAATAAATCCCATGGTGGTCGGCATAATTTTTTTTGCGTATCGCTTAAAGGAACCAATGTCGTATGAAGGTAAGAGAAACATTGCCAGGTAATAAGATTCTCAAACTACCTAGTAAAATAGTTACATTTGAGAAATATTTAAATGAAAACCATTGGTGTCGACTGGACGTACAGATATGCGAATTTTACTAGGCGCTAGCAAGATAACTTCAAGAAATCCGCTTTAAAGTTCCGTGTAGCTGGTCTTAGTTAGCCTTAACACTTAGAATAGGATCTAACTGTATTATTACTAAGTTTATCGTACTGACCTAGTACTGAAGTGTTTATTACTAATGTTATCACGGATGCAAAAATTTACTTATAATGAGTAGGGTATTGACTACTTTTTTTAATACATTTATCAAAAATGTATGCCACACAAAATCGAACGCAAAAATAATTTTCAAAATTGACGTAATAATGAGTAAGTTATAAAGCTTTGAAATTTGGTAGAAGGGGTTATTGACAAATAACAGTAAATCAGACTGTGGCGTCAGCGTTTGTCAGCGGCCATAAGGCTGCGTTGTGTGTGAAAGAGATAGCGCGATATCCCCACCCCCACTTTTGGCTACGACAGTATTTCAAATATAAATAACTGCTTTATTGTTCAACCAACATTGATCGTGATTTCACAGAAGAATTTCTTTTTCGTATTATTTTCTGTTACATATAAAATAATGGACAAAATAGAACATAGGAAACTACCCTATTAAGATTCAAGTATTTGATTTAAATTATTTTTAGACCTTAAGTCATAAACCCCCTTAAATGGTAATATAGTTGGAAACATAAAAACATAAGCATTTTTTAAAATTCTGTAATGTATCTTTGTCGAATGTTACGACCTAGTCGCTCCATAATATATGTCTATAGCATTTGCACACGGGCTAGTTTTCGTACAAGTTCTTCCTTGGAATAAAACTTCAAGAGTAAATTTTTCAGTGATAGAAAGTAGCGTAGAGTATGTCCGGGTTATATCAAATACCATTTTTTTTATGGCAATGAATGATGAGCCGATCATGCCGTTCGCCTGATGGTAAGCGATACGACCGCCCATAAACAGTAGTAACACCATAAGGCACCTTGAGTTACAAAGTACTGTGTGGCATTCCACTGCGCTCGTCATTCTGAGACATAAGATGTTACGTCTCATTATGTCCAGTAGTTACACTGGCTATAATGTCCTTCAAACCGAAACACAACAGTGCATGCACACTGCTGCTTGGCGGTAGAAATAGACATTGCGGTGGTACCCACCCAGACGGACTCTTACATATGAGAGACCTACCACCAGTACATCTTCACAAACTTTCACATTTATATTAGTATGAAGTAGGACACGATTCCAAACATAATAAAGTACTTACATTGTAGTGTTCTTCGTAAGTAAACTTGGGCCATATTAACATAATACGGAGGACACAATACGGTGCCCAGAATAAGCAAAATGAAAGAGCTACTGCACCTGAAAATGAATTGTGAGCAGATTATAAATAAAATATACCCAAAAAGATTTTTTTAACACTTTAATGTGAACCACACACAGCAAAATCAATACAAATACTATTGAAAAATAAAATTGTTTGGTATTCTTATTTTTTTTTCTTACACACTACAAAAAAAGTGTTCAAGATAATTTGCCAATTTCAGTAATCTAGTGAGTATAAATAACTTATTAAGAAGGTTAATATTAATGCCTAAGATGACACATCTCCCGCTTCTACCTACGTCAGCGACTATATAGCTCCACCTACGTTTATCCCTTTTTTTTTATGGCATTGAATGACGAGACCAGCATGCCGTTCGCCTGATGGTAAGCGGTACGACCACCCATAAACAGTAGCAACATCATTCAGCACCTTGAGTTACAAAGTACTGTGTGTCATTCCACTGCGCTCGTCATCCTGAGACATAAGATGTTAAGTCTCACTATGTCCTGTAGTTACACTGGCTACAATGTCCTTCAAACCGAAACACACTGCAGCTTGGACCTTGCACCCTTTCTGATGTGGATCGACGAAGCATAGTGTATAAAGCACTAGCTTTTACCCGCGGCTCCGCCCGCATTAAAAACTTTTTCCGGGATAAAAGTCCCGCTTTACATTGATCTATCTCGTAGGGTTTAGCCAGCGTTTGCAATGTAAGCATAAAAAAAATGTATGTTTACGACATCACATTAGAAACCTCTAAAATTATCAGTGTTTCTCTATTATATTATGCATGTATTATACATATAAACCTTCCTCTTGAATCACTCTATCTATTAAAACCGCATCAAAATCCTTTGCGCAGTTTTAAAGATCTAAGCATACATAGCGACAGACAGCGGAAACCGACGTTGTTTTATACTATGTAGTGATGATGCAGGAAGGATTTTACTTAGGTTTTACAACCGATTATCTAGTCGGTCGTTAATAACTCACAGGGATCTAGACCGGGAAAATTGAGCTATTTTATATATGTAAATTATTACACTAAATACATCAAATATGTGTGACAATAACAATTAATTTAATTTTATCAGTATTTAATGTCTCTCAATGCCATTATTATAAATAATTGCATAATGAAGATAAATGAAGCTTAATTAATAATTAAAGGTGCGATAAAATACGTACCTATACAATAAGATAACTTGCACATTAAAGTCACTTGCATACTGTATTATTAGTAGATATGGGATTATTTCAAACATGCAAATTTCTAATAAAAACATTTCATTATTGAAATTAGGGGTAACGGTATCAGTTGAGTTAGTTAATTAGTCGATCCACAGCAATCACGTGGTGTTTGTCTTGTTTTGCATGGGGCATCTGATAATAACAAGCTATCCACCAAGTGATGACTGATAAAGTATTGATTTGTAGATTACATACCAAGCATTATGACAGCCTTGTCCCGGTTCTGTTGTCCGTTCGCAGGACTGCTCCGTAATTTCTTTTTGAATTTCAGTTCGATCGTAATGAGCACGTACATGACTATTATTATGGTCAGCGGTATCACGTAGAAGACGAAGATCTCGGCGGTAACAAACAGCGTCATTATGTACGACATGGTAACATAACAAAATACATACTTTTTACTCTCTTTAAAATCTATGTCCAGTAAATCAGGTATACAAAAACAACATGATATGAACCACATCACAGCAACCAGTTTACAAACGCGAGAATTGTTTGAAAGCTTTTGGCGTAAGAATGGTTTTTTCACAACCATGTACCGTTCTACTGTAAACGTTGTTATTATAAGCAAACTACAGTTGCACAGACAGTCGAAGAGCACCAAGTGAATTCGGCACCCGATTTCTCCCAACGGATAGTATTCCGGGATCCAGAGTATGTAAATATCTATAGGAACAAAAAATGCCATCAGCAAGTCCGTGACTGCAAGATGGAAGAGGTAGCAGTTGGTTGGAGTCCTCATGGAGCGGTTGCGGGCGATCACCGCACACGTGCACACATTACCGGTAATGCTTACAATCATAACTAACAATAGAACTGCAGTCAACAAACATTTAACTGTGTAAGTGTCCTCTAACGCGATTCCGTTGTCATGGAACGCCATGCCAAGCGGCCCGAAGAATGTATATGAATTATTGTTGTATTTTTCACTGTCGTCTACTATAATCATTCCTAATATGTTGTGATTGTTGGAATGAACATGAAACTGCACCCGTTGAGGGTCGATGTCACCGTGACTAGAGCGCGGAAAATACTGGTCTCGTTGAGCTTCGTGAAGGCCATAGTACTGTATACTTTACAGGATGATGTTGTGGATAGATTCGAGTAATTATATTAATGCGTGCTGGAAAGTAATTGAGCCGTTCGCCACCTATTATTCGGTGAAAGTCATGTTACTTAATAATATTAATTTGTTGCATATTGTGATAGATTTTACAAGCATTTTTAAGAGTTACTGAAAACCTACAGTTTATTGAGAAGAATGGGTGTCTAGACAATTTACACAAACACAAGTAGTGAGATAATAAGAATAAAGGTCACTTTGAAATCTAGGTATTTGTTCAATTTAAATAATGTAAAACTTTATTATTTCTTTCACTGAATATTTCTCGTCAAATGTCAGCAAAGATTACTTAGCTGTTAGGAATTTAGAACGTGGGTGCTTAAAGCCTGTAATCAACAAATAGCAATAAGTTTTCAAAGTTATAATTGTTTTTTAAATCTCAGAATGTAAAATATAAAAAGAACTTTCGTAATCAAAATATATTACATAGACATCTGCTCGCGGCTCCGCCCGCGTGAAAAAGTTTTTCCGGCATAAAAATATTTTCCCGGGATAAAAAGTCTTTAGCACTTAGGAGTAATGTAGCTTCCTATTAGTGAAAGAATTTTCAAAATCAGTCCAGCAGTTTTTGAGTTTATCCATTATAAACAAACAAACAATCAAATCTTTCCTCTTTATTACCCGACTGCGAAAGAAGGAGGGTTATGTTTTTCGAGTGTATGTATGTATTTATGTATGTATGTTTGTATATTTCTCTGGCACGCCCTACAGCCTAAACGGCTTGTCCTATTTTTACGTGAGTGGTGTCAATAGATTCGTCTTTTAAATATATTTTTTTATAATATTAGTATAGATTACACAATTCCAATAAACGATCTTTTATAGCCGTGCACTTTCATGCGGCACATATTTACTTCTGCAGAGAATGAGATCACTGAATTGAAAATTCCTAATGATCAGGCGCAACATCTGCCTGACTGGAAATCTTTCCCTTCTATAGAGGAACACAACCATCTGTTCCTCTACAGCGGCGACGACCTTCCGCCAATAAAGGCCTTAAATTCCGGGTAGTTTTTCATGTAGATGGAATCCAGAGAACATTTTTTTAATAGTTCCTCACTTTACGAGAATGAAGTAGAGTAAACTAAATAATATGACAGGCGCTAGCCTTAACCGTAATACTAACTGGGCAGACTAAATCGCTACCAAGTTGTGAAAACTATAAACTCTAACGCTATGAGAGCCGTTATTTTAGTAGCATATTAAATTAATGGTTAAATAAATATGTTAAATAACACACCCTGCGAGAGAAAGTAATTACGGACACAATCATTCAAATTGAAAGCATCCATACTATGTATTACAATACGACATCCCCTAATTGAAATTACTGCCTACACTCTCTACGCATATACAAGTACATATTGTGCTACACTCGTCTCCCGACACAACGTCATGGACATTCAATACCGTGACTTTTTGCATCAACACTCCCACTGGTCATAAATATTTGCTGTCGTGAATAAGTTTTTTCCTTTTCGTAAGAAACGACTACACAATATGTGTTTGTTTCGGGACCGCTATTAACAAAAATACTTTGCAAATTAATAATACAGAGTACTAATGATGCTTTTATTATACAAACATGTTGGTATTTAGTTATGAATTATTTGTACTTTTGTATAAACTTTATATGAAAATTATTCATTGCTGTCATAGAGTGATAATGGTTTATTATTAAAATTGCAAGCAAATTATTATTAAGGAAGTCGGTTAAAAATACACTGAATTTAGATCCATATTTGAATTTCTATATACATTATTACAATTTGCCTTTTCAGTGCAATCTTAGTAGGGTGTTGTCAAAGTACTACTAAAACCAATTAGATTAAAAGTATCGTGTTCTAGTAATAAGAAACTCGTATTGTGCGCTCTATTCGAGTAAATAAAACTTGTGTAGCGTCCAGCCTGCGAGCGAAATTTCGGAAGGTATAGAACTGAATCAATACCCGCTCTTATTACGATCATTCCTCTGGATCATAATAAATGGCAGGGCACATAGTACGAAGAACTGACGGCAGATGGGCCAAAAAGGTTCTCGAGTGGAGACCACGTACTGGCAAGCGCAACGTTGGCCGTCCACCTGCAAGGTGGACAGACGACTTGATAAAGGTCGCAGGAACACGCTGGATGCAGACCGCTTTTGACAGGTTCGTCTGGAAATCTTTGGGGGAGGCCTATGTTCAGCAGTGGACGTCATGTGGCTGATGATGATCTGGATCATTCCACCGTATTCGCGCAAAATCTGCTTGCTATAGGTAGCCATGTTCATTGTAGAAACGAAAAACAAATAAATACGTTCTAATGTAGTCCTTATTCACTGCAGTACAAATTGTTATAATTTGGTCATATTGGCAACATTGTGACATTATGGGTAACATTGTGGACCACATCTATTAAACTTACTTAAGGCCCTCCACCGAGCAAACGGCTTTGAGCATTTCCTTCCTTACTTGGTGGCGCGCGAGTTACGGGCATAATTGACTTAAAAAATCACTTGTAGATAGATCATTCGGTATTATAATTTCGAACTAAAATATAAGTATTTTATTAAATTTTCTATCTAATAATGTTGACTGCAAATTAAAATGATGTGTAGGTACTTTAGCAGGAGGTGCACTGAATCAACATTTTTTTAGCATTTTCATCATTATCATCATTATAAAAAAAGTAAACAACCAAAGAAAAAATAATAAATTGCAAAAATATGAAGTAAAACTATCTGTTCTGTAAGTAAGTGTTATAGACTTCCAAAAGATAGCTTCTAAATATACGGTGAGCGCGCCGTTTTGCTCGAGGCAGGACCTTAATTTACCACGCGTGGGAATCTGTAGGTACACGCTAGTAATACATAATGGCTTCACTTAACGTAGATTATATTTGTTATGATAATATTTTGTCCTCTTATAATGATAATGACAGCCGGATAACAATGCCTCCTTTATGCAAAGAAAAAAAACGTTGATTATAATCGTATTATGGTATAAATATAAATTGGATGTAAAATAAGATGTGGCGAGTTCGTTTATTCTAATATTTGTAATCTGTAGTGGATTCTTCCTGGTCTAAATGTTTCAGAGCTTATTAAGACTCTTTGCAGTTACTGTCACATAAAATATCGTTCTAGGGTATGGTATTCTAGTTTTTTGTGTAGTGTCTACGACCATCAATTAGGATGTTTTCAACGGCTGCTGTAGTTGGAGGCTTGTAATAAAGCGATCTTTGTAATGAACATAATTAGTTGTGAAACTTAGTAAGCTGTTGTTATTCAAATAATACCCACCTATCACAAAGAAGCGCTTTTGGAGTAGGGTATATTTCAAGTTTTTGTAAAGTAAAACATAACTTATCTTTAAAAATCGTTTTTTTTACGATAGCGTTCCACTAGAACTTGCTTCTTAGTTTCTTTCAAATAAGTTAAAGGGCAAAAGTCATAACCGGTCTCAAAATACTTATTAATAAATTCTCTTATATTGTTTTTCTTCCCTACAGAAATCGATCATAGATCATAAATTTCTCAACTACACGCTCATGTAGTATTTAAATTACTTATTAAGTTAAGATCCCTTCTTAATTTAATTTGTTGAAGTTTGTATGTACATACCGTAGAGACAATTGATTGTAATACCTTATGAAGTTATCCATTTAAGATCTCTGCTATAATGTTTGGTATGAAACAACTCTAATTGTGTATGATGTTTTTGGGGATATAATAAAATGTTGTCTTAAATAAAACAACTTTATTAATTATAATATAATAATTATACTATAATAAAAATGGGCACCATATTTTACAGTAACTTAAGTTTAATAGGTAAAGTCTTTTAACAACCACTACAAAATCAAATGCAGTGGAATATAAATATTAATAAATAATGAATATTTACGTCTACTTTTATCACAATTCCTTCACAATCAGTTTACAATACATTTAGTCTAAGCGTGTCAATTGATAGATCTTTATTAGTGAATTTTGTCAGGGTTAATGATCGTTGCCTCTTTCTTCTCTTCGGAGGGGACGTCTGCGTCGTCCCATCCCCAGACGGAATGGCTTCCGTCGCCAGTTCTCTTGACTCGTTTCTCAACAACTTCAGCAGAGACAGTTTTTAGATCGTACGCCCACCCGATTGAGGCCATGAAGTCGATAAACAGTTTGCTGAAGTTAAGGGAATAGTCGCCCAGTTCAGCGGTTTTGTAGTCCCACGGGAACGTGTGGTGGTAGTTGTGGAAACCTTCTCCGAGGACCACCAGTGAGACAGACTTGGTTTCCACCGGGTTGATGTTCTTGTCGTAGGGTTTGCTGCCCCATTTGTGAGCAGCCGAGTTCACGAGCCAAGTGACGTTGAGTACATACACGTAGCGGAAAATGGCGCACACCCAATACGCGTTCCAAGCTGATTCGCCCCACAGAGTAGGGATGTACGAAGGCAGGATGAAGCAAATCAAGGGCATCAGGAGTAAATAGTATCTGGAAATTAATATATTTTGGTTTTAGCTAACCGTAAGATAGTTTAGTTACTCTCTAATCGTAAAACTATCTTCCATATGGTATGGTATGGAAGATAGTTTTACGATAAGAGAGTAAAAAAATATATTATTGCACGACGATGTATGAGGACGAAACCTTAGCGTTAAGTTAGTAGACATATCCAATTATTTAAATTCATTAACTTGGACGCCGGGACGGTGACTTTAACATGTTCACTAAAATGGAACGGGTTGCACACGCAACTCCCTTGCTTGGTTGTTATGGACTTTGATTCGGACTTGACCGTGGCACTTTGGACATGCTTCTTGTTGTTCTGTATTGTTGTCTATGACCTTACCTTTCGGAACGTCTTGTTTATAAAAAATTTAATTTAATGTTAAACTTAAACTAATTTAAATTTGTAATATAAATGCATTATTTAAACTAACCAATATTTTTTAAAAAATGCATTCATTACAAATTTAAATTAGTTTAAATCTGGAATAATCTATATTATACTGAAGTCTGGTAGTTATTTCTCTTGCTTGTTATTTTCTGAACCTTACGGATAGGTTTCAAACAGGCCGGCATAATTATATCGACTGGCCAAGGGCAATAATCTCTTGCCTGTCGACACACTATCTGGACCCTACTCCATTTACCATCAGATGCAGTGGGGTCACTGTGCTGAGCCCGAATAAAATAAAGGGTACAAAAGTCGGGGCATTCTATCTAATCAATCAGTCAATTAGTTTCTCCAAGTTTCCTTATACCGTTCGAAGTTCGAACCGTTTTTTGTTCCATATAAAACTGACCATGTAACCAAGAAGGTTACCTTGGTAAAATAACCAGGTAAAATCTAGATTACTGGATATATGCATAATTAACAAAAATTTAATAACAACTTGTTTACAACATGTGTTTTTGTACATCGATATAAAATGTTTTTCCAGCTTTAATCGCGGTATTTTAGTTTTCATTTTGATCCCGACGTTTCCACCGTATGAATACGAAGGCTGCAAAGTCTTCGAAACGTCGCGTCACAAGTAAAATAAAAACTAAAAAACCGCTTTAAAATCCAAACACTATTTCTATTTCAGTCTCATAATTCCCAGTAATTACGCTGTTTACTGGTCCTTCAAAACGGAAGACAATAGTGCATGCACGCTTCTGCTTCGCGGTAGAAGTAGACATTGTGGTGGTACCTACCCAGACGGCGCATACGAGAGACCTAACCTGACCTGACCTACCTGGTATTGCAGATGTTCATGGGCGGCGGTGATCACTTACCATCAGGTGAACCGTATGCTCGTTTGCCCCCTATACCATAAAAAAAAAACCTACTACCAGTTCGGAAAATCAAAATGTAGGTCCAGCTATTAAACTAATTTATGAAAATTATTATGTTCTCTTTTTGAATGAAATGATGAATGAATGAAATATGTACCTAATAAAGACAAATAAAAAATTCGAATCACTCTCTATAAACGGATAATTAATATTTTTTGTCCGTGATTTGACCGTAGAGATAATATATACTATAATACTCTTCATGCATCTTTATCACTTAAAAAGTGGTATAATAGATGCTCTCGCTAGTATGTTTCATCTCCTCAGAAGAATAACAGTGCTTGTTATTCTTCTGAGGTTATCTCAAAAGGTGTACATAAATGTCAAACGAATTTAAAATTACGTTTTTATAGTTATCCTTCATTAGATTACATGGTCAGTTTTCTTTTAACGTCATATCGCCCGTGTGTTTGTGGAATTTCTTATTTTATTTCGTCGAGCATTAAATCACCGACTGTCTCGGTGGCGTAGTTGGATTACGGTACGACTGCAATGCCGAGGTCTCGGGTGCGATTCCCGGGTCGGGCAAAGTGATATTAGGTTTTTCTATTATCAGCCCGGAGCCTGGAATATGTGCCCGATATGGCGATAGACTCGCCTCCTATCACATCATGGAACGGAATACGCACGGCGAAAAGTGGGAGCACTAGTTGCGCCTCTGCTTACTCCTTCAGGGATAAAAGGCATAAATATGCGTATGCGTATCAAATCAATCATTGAAGTTGAGTGAATCATTGGGCGTGTAGGCACCTTGTGACTGCTGTTATGAATGCGACTAATAATAACACAATACAAAACTTACAGTACCTACTTTCAAATGATAATTTTTTTCCATTCGTATTTTTTTTTATTATTAGTTATGCCGTTGCAAAGGCTTCTCAAATTTCAAGCCGTCGTCGGGAAAAATTTTGTTCATTTCAATTTGTAAATTCGCTTAAACACAAACAACCATAATACTTACTTCTTCTGGTAGCGCAGTACGGGATCGGCCCAGAGGTCGCTCATATCAATGGTGTGTCCTTTAGCCTTGATCTCAGGGTGTTTTCTGACGAGGAGCCATCCGACGTGAGAGAAAAAGAAGCCACGAGTCGCGTTGTGAGGATCCGCGTCTGTCTCCGAGTATTTGTGGTGCATGCGGTGGTCGCGAGCCCAGTCCAAAACCGCATCCTGGTATGTAATATTGATTCAAAACATTTTGAATAACAAATTAAGAACTATATGGTAGCTTGGAATATCACTAAAAGGATATGGATATCACAACTGTAATTAGTGAGTAGACTCATCCATATCATTGTATTTTTTATTAAGTTTATTCAGTCTATTAACTATTAGTGTGCCATTAAATAAATAAATAAATATCAGCGGTAGGCATATACAATGTAAATTTTACAAAACATTAGTTATTACTATAAATACATTATTTACTTTTCAATTATATTTTTTGTACTGTTTGATATTATCACTAATACGAACTTCAAAGTACAGACAATTCAAATAATTGTTATTCGAATAAAACATAAAACCGCACAAAAATGCGTTTAGACTCGTTTACATTTTTTATTCCGTGAAAATAATTATGATCTTTCTAGGAAAAGAACAAGTAGAAAATACCGAATCAAACTGGGAATGTATGTATTTTTTATGAAAAAAACCGCAATAAAGATAGTTCATCTTCAAAAGTGTATATTATGAAGGATTCATCACCTGGCAAACTTGAATACGTATTAAAGTAAGTACTTATATAATTATATTTTTTTATTGTTTCAGCAATAGGTAAAGTGAGGAGATGAGCTCCATGTTTGTTCATTTATGAAAACCTTTAAACTCACATGGTTGTCATTTAAATTGAACATTCCATTATTCGGAGTTAGATTTAATCTTAAAACTTGACAGATACGAGGAAAATTTCGAGAAACTTTAAATATTTTTACTAAAATATGTATTTTTCACGGAGGGCGGGAGTTTTTTTTTATTATTACGCGGCTGTATAGTTTGACAATACTTATAATTTCGAATGCATCCCTAAAAAATATTCTTTACAGTCAATGTCTACTGCAGGGCCAAAGGATGCACCTTTGGCCCTGCAGTTATTTGCACTTTGCTTAATTATTTAGCATTAACTAATATAATTAAATCTTTTTAACGAAAAATAGCACCGACTTCAAAGACCACTATAATGTTAAAAATAACTTGTACTTTGCTTATGAGTTAAGTATAAGGAAATTTAAATAAAACCAATATTATATACACCGCCATTCGTGTGATTATATTTATGTACAATGACTGAAATGAATGAAATTTTCATACATAAAAAAAATACAAACACACGAATTGAGAACCTCCTCCTTTTTTGGAAGACGTTTAAAAATAAATTAATACTTAAATGCTGCAAATTTGGATTTTGTAATATTTTCATATATTGTGTGTGTTTAAGTTACCAAAGGAACCACTGTGCAAAATTTCATGGTGACTACGTTTTAGGTAGAGCACTGTCTGCCTTTTGATCACTGTTAAGAATTATATTAAGTAGAGAATTTGCTCGGTTGACCGAAGTCGTCTCTAACAAAAGTAAGAAGATAAACTTGTATTACCTCGGAGCGCTAATCCTCAATAAACTACAAGGTTTTTACAAATCAAATCAATGAATGAGTTGTTAATAAGCCTGTGGGAGACGGGTGCTGTTTTCTAATTCAATGTGATTAATTTTGTAAAGTTCTCACATAAACCTTAATTAATTACATGAAATGCCATACACTTCACGTAATTTTGTATTACATTTTTTTCTAAACCCTAATTTGCTAAAGAGAATACAGACAGACTGCAGAATTTTAGAATAATTATTATGGAATCACTAAGAAACAGCACGTGACTTCTTATAATAAATTAACATAAAGTATAGAAACTTTTCCTTAACTTTTAAAACTGTAATCGCTCATCAAAATCAGTTTGTGACGGGATTAAAAATAAAGTTTAAATTAGTAAGTATTTTGTAGTAGGTAAGATGTAAAAAAATAAGTTTAATCACATTATTTCTTTTTTATAAAACTTTAGCTTGAAAGATAACGAGGTAATTAATATATTGAATTGAAGAGTAAGGGTAATTGTGTTGACAATTAGATAAGATATGTTAAGAGGTCGCGTTTTTTGCGATCTTAACGCGTGTTTAGCGCATGACCCATGGCCGATAAACTGTTTATCACGTATGCACACACGTGGCACAAGCTATCAGCGTTGATAAACTATTAACTTATTTATTCCTTTCTATTAATACCTTTAGTAAGACTTTGAGATAAGATAGTTTCATTCATTTCATATTGACTCATGATTAAATTTATGGCATTATTTCTGGAAGCTGATGAATATTATCTTCGTATCTTCGTGTTATAGAAGTTATATACGTATGCGTGACAAAACAATATAAAAAATACTTTATTTGAAAAAAGAAAACAGCAGGTTACTTCTATAGCAATTATTGTGGCCATAGGATAGCAAAAATACACTATTATCTATGAATTGACAAAACGTTCATTTTATCCTTAAATTACAGATTTATGAAATGACGTCAATGACTATCTTAATCTTGTCTAAAATTGGCAACAATAGTGATAATTTTTATAATTGATCATGGTGGAATGTAAACACGATCAAAACAACATGGAATCTGAAAGATAACATTCAGATCGTTAATCAGGTATTGATAAAAAATTCACTCTATAAAAAATATTCAATCAGCAACGCCAGATTTTGAGATATTACATTGTTATTGATCATTATTGGTAGTTTGGGTATTGATGTGGGGGTTTTTTTATCAAAGGATTAAATTTGGTTCCACGAACTGGATATCGCATTAAGGATCTCCTTTAAGGATCAACGGCCTTCATACGCTGACCAAGGAACCAAAAGATTTTATCCTTGCCAAATTCTTAGGTTAGTATATTTTGATAACAATCTCTTACCTGGAAAGCCAAGGTGTTGAATAGAGTCAGAAGTAGTCTCAGAGGCAAGCGTGCTTTATAGGATTTATGCGCCCAAAGCCTGTGAGCACCAGCAGTGATGCCCAGACCGGAGCACAGGTATAGAAAGACCGCTGCAGCGAGAACAAACCTTTGCTAAGTTATTTGAAACGCAATATTATTTACATGTAATTAGTAATTACATAGTCAACTGTATAGAATGTCGTTCCGGAGAGACGGTGGCTGGCATGGAGCATCCAAAGGGAGCATCATTTACTGTTTAACTTTTAAATTTCAATTTACATATTAATTCAAAAACAAATAATGCTTACCGAACCAGCATGTAGTCCACATAGCTTTTGTCAGAAAGAGGTACGCTCCATACACACCTCCGATGTGAAGGAAGACGAAGAGAATGACGTTCCTCCATACAATTTTCCATACCCTCTTCTCAGCAGACGGTGGGACCAGCACTGGCACATCACTGTCATTGTTCACCGTGTCTGTTTCATACAGGGCCCACGAGCCCGTCTGTTGACCTTGGGGTGGCATTTTGCTGCAAATAAAAATAGAACTAAATGAGTAATCTTCATTCATTCTTTAACTAGGTAATTTGGCAACTTCTTAGACCACGTTAATATTTGACACGTTTTTCGCTTCTTTCGCAAAGTAAAATAGAAAATTAATGAAGGCCGAAGAAGGCCACCGCGGGTTTTGGTTGGTATGCCGGTGTAGGGTGTACATAGGGTTAGGTACTCGGTCCAATGCTCGCTCGGATGATGCTATGCTCCCGAGTGACGACATTGGGCCGTAAGACCGGTGAAACCAAAATAACCGTTCCACCGAACCGGTGGAACGGTTCCGGTGGTGGTAGCGATAATGCGTTTTCTCCCCGCGAAAAAAAAATGTGTGTATTCTTTGTGAATTATCGCTCGCTTTAACGGTGAAGGAAAACATCGTGAGGTAACCTGCATACCTGAGAAGATCTCTATAAGAATTTCGAATGTATGTGAAGTCTGCCAACCCGCACTAGGCCAGCGTGGTGTACTAAGACCTAAACCCTCTCATTTGTAGAGGAGGCCCGTGCTCAGCAGTGGGCAGTATATAATACAAGGCTGGTACGGTGGTGGTGGTAGATATGGAAGCTAATGCTGGTTCGGCAGAAAAAACACGAATGTCGAGTAAAAGCGGTGGAAATGCACTCCTTACAGAGTATATTATATGGAATCCCTATTTGGGGATAGTATGATAAGAGAACGTTATAAATTGAAGGATAATGTGGTGACTAAAATTGAAGTATGCTGAGATAATTTGGGCACGTAGTGAGGATGGTTGAAAGACTAGTTACAAAAGGTATTTATCGAGCGCATGTGGATGGTACGGATGAAGGGGATGCCCATAATCAGCCAAATGTACGATAAGAACTATGAACGTGGAAGAGGTGAAAGAGTTATGTCATTATTGTGGCATGTCGCGCTCAATAGTATCTGCAACTCTTTGTCTCAGTGTATGAATAGTACATTTGTTGAGCTTAATTAATTTTGATAATTCATTTAATAGTAATATATAACCAATAAGTTAACACAACATTCATTGAACCTGAAGGGACACGAAGGTCGCCGGGCCAGCTAGTATTTAAATAAATACAGTATTGTGTTTTAAGATATTCTGTAATCGTGATCTATATATATAATATATGCCATTTTTCACCTTTACTTTTAATACAATTTATAAATTGGCCAAACTCATAAAATTATGATAATTGGCGTTTGTTTACGATATAATTTAACTGAGTTATTATTATCATTTTTAGTAATTGTCTTCGAAACGGAATATTAACAAATCTTTAACTTATGAATATTAAGTAATAGGGGAAATTTCTAAAGCATAATCAATATAGCATTTTCTTATGCATTTAATCCTATGGCTTGCATTCATATTTCCCCAGGTTTATTGATCCTATAATATAAGTAGCGAGCTATCGACGAAATATCAATACCGATACAAACCCAAAATCTTGGCAATAAGCATATTAGCCACGATTGTGATAGATATCACCACGGTCATTTGGACTGTACAAAACTGTGGTACGAAATATAAAAGTCACGGTAACACAAATTCCCATTTGAGAGTTACCGGTTTCCAGTTTCTGTCAATATTTATTTTGGGTACGGCATCGTTTCGAAAATATTATATTGAATTCATATTCCGTGGTGTGTAAATATTTTTAATTAATCTTGTATTTATTTTCAGGTCGTTGGCTTTACAGCCTTTCAAATTGGGAACGATTTCATAGCGAACCGAGAGCGCAGCGTGCTCGCCGCGAATTTGCAGCGAACACGCCGCCCGCCGCGAATAGCGCTAACGGCATCATTTTGGACACTCTTGATAGTATCTTACCTTACCTTATAGGCATTACGAGCATTATTTTACATGGGCACGGCAAAGTGACCCACTGCACCTGATGGTAAGCGCCGAGGGATCCAGATAGGTTTTAGTGGTGGTAGGTCTCTCATATGTAAGAGCCCGTCTGGGTGGGTACCACTGCAATATCTATTTCTACCGCCAAGTATCAGTGTGCATGCACTGTTGTGTTTCGGTTTGAAGGACATTGTAGCTAGTGTAACTACTGGACATAATGAGGCTTAACATCTTATGTCTCAGGATGACGAGTGCAGTGGAATGCCACATAGTACTTTGTAACTCAAGGTGCTGGATGGTATTGCTACTGTTTATGGGTGGCCGTATGGCTTACCATCAGGCGAACGGCATGTTCGTCTCGTCATTCAATGCCATCAGAAAAAAAAAACGATAATGTCGACTGACGAGCAATGATTATCCCTCGTCAGTCCACACAATCATGTCGGCCTGTTCTCACCGGATATGAACGAAAATGTTTAGCATCAATGAATGAATGTCCAAAACGCTTTGCAAGTTCGCTGCGTCTCCGCCTCGCTGTGAATTCGCCAATATGATAGGAGCCCTAGAGTGTTATGTTTTGAGCATGGGTTTTCATTAATTCCATGTTTAATAATATGTTTATCGACTCGCTCAAAATATAATTATAGATCATGGTACTTTTAGTTACTTTTTTGTCCTCGTTCTATCTTAAATTTTAATTATATATATTTGTAAAATACAAGTACACGCCTATTACTTTGAAAAGTAATTAATGTCAATGTACAGTCAGCAGTATAAGTAGCTGAGCAGATTCAAAATTTCAAATTGCGTACATACTTTTGTGTTTTTACTAATCTTTTTTTCTCTTCACAAAAATGAAATAAAAGAGATTTGCTTTAATTCAAACGAAGAAAAAAAAATGTTTCAGTTTAACTTAACGCGTATATAGGTGATTTGAAATGTTGATTTTGTTCAGCAATTATGCTGCTGACTGTACACTCAACTTGTGCAATTTTGCAATTTCATGACAACGTAAATGATTTCTTAAAGTGGTTTTTATTACACTTAAGTATATAAAATTGAGCTCATTAGTTTTCATTGTTTACTAACAAAAAAAATAGTTACCTACATCGAAAGTCAAGGTAACTCATTAATTACTTTTGTCATCATTCATGTATTTCACGATAAATTATAATATTTTTGTACATGCCGACGATTACAGGCGTTTAATTTTGTATACTGGGCCTAGATTATATATTATGTGCTATAATATCTGCGTTATTATCTATCATATATAGTTCTTTATGTAATAGGATTTAGATTCCGCCGAAATGAGCTGTCACTACGACGCGACGTTATGCAATAGATATCAATAACATCTTAGCTGCAGGGGAGGATCAACTAAGGTGAGCCTAAGTGACAGATTTGCTTGAGCTTAAAGTATATTTACAAATCTGATGAGCAGCGATAGCCTAGTTGGGAGTGGAACGGACTGCTGAGACGAATATCCGCAGGTTCAAAACCCAAGGGCACACACCTCTGACTTTTCTAAAAAAACAAAGCGATAACGCGTTTTCTCCCCACGAAAAAAAAAAGTGTATTCTTTGTGAATTATCGCTCGCTTTAACGGTGAAGGAAAACATCGTGAGGAAACCTGCATACCTGAGAAGTTATCTGAATTTCGAAGGTATGTGAAGTCTGCCCACCCGTACTATGCCAGCGTGGTGGACTAAGGCCTTAACCCTCTCCGTTGTAGAGGAGCCCCGTGCTCAGCAGTGGGTAGTATATAATACAGGGCTGGTATGGTAAATCTGATAGGACTTAGACTAGTTGTCGCATGCTCGTCAGCGCTGCACAGAGAGTGCTCACCACTCACCTTAAAAATCACGGTGACACGACGCGACCCTAATCGATAAAAAATTTGCGACAAAAAATTACCTAGGTAGATCCGGCACAAAAGTTTTGACTTTGTTGCAAATTCTGCCAAAATTCTAATCTTACTAATATTATAAACGCAAAAGTTTGAGAAAATCTTAAAGTAAAAGGTAAAAGTTAAAAGTAAACGCAGAAACAACCACACGGATTTAGATTAAATTTTAGATGTTTTTTTACGGGTAGATCATGTCCTAGATTAACAATACATAGGCTACTCTTTGTCCCGGTAATTTGCTCCCATCGGATATAATGGATATTTTTAATCTGATTCCCTATGTAGGTGGCGCTGGCGTCGTACTCTGTTTTAGGGACTTTAGTAGCGGGTAAGACTATCCACGCGAGTGAAGCCGCGAGAAACACCTAGTTTGTCATATATTCGTAGATTTGACCATGTCATAAATACTCAACAAACGGCAACAAAGTTGACGCGTGCGCAGCGACTAAGTGTAGTTTATATGGCAAGTACGTCAAGTGGCGTGATCGGATGCTGCTCACAATCAACAGTAAAGATGAGATGATAATTTGTGCGCACCGCCTACGAGGTAATAGCTCGAGCCATTGTTTTACTCATGGATAGATTTCGTTGTGTCAGCGAATATCAATAGCGTATTTTATATCTCCTCTACATTAATAGTTATGAATCGTCTGTTGATGTCTTTTCGAATTCCACTGCATATTTCAGAAGACAAATTCTGCAATCATGCTTATCGGACAATTGATTTGATTTGTGACTTTTAAGCTGTGTTTTGAGTAGTTTCTTTTGGTATTACTTGGTAATTATGTAATTGTTTTTTAGTTTATGTTTGTTATGTCAGATTCTTTTAATTGTGTTGTGAATTTGGATTTGATCTTATTGCATTTCTTTAAATTTATTATTTTTATATAAATGCTGTCTCACACCTGTAATTAGTGAGTAGACTAGTCCATAAGTATGTAATTTTAATTAAGCTTTCTCAGTCTATTAACTGTTGGTGTGTCATTAAATAAATAAATAAATAGTCCAAAAATAATATAATTATTATATCTATATGGTAAGATTTGTATATCACTTGTATATACTTATATCTTATATATCATTTGTATATCATATAAAAAAAAAGATACTAAAAAGAAAATATTATCCACCAACTCGTCTATCGCACGTAACTTGGAGTATTTATCAAAATCAGTTCAGCAGTACTGATTATAATCTGAGTGTGTATAACTACTCTACATTACCTACGTGTTCTTCCAATAGTAAATAACGAATGTATTTCTTCTCTTATTACTAATTAATAATGACATTATTTGTTCACGACAATAACAAATTGTGTAATTCATTAACAGATTTCATATTTCGCAACACGTTGATAAAATAATGATCCATGAAATTCATGTTGACGAATTGCATCACACAAGTAAATATTATAACAAAAACAATTGCATACGTGTTTATGCACTGACTACGTGCTTATCGCGATTGCAAGCAATAATATGGGCTATTGGGTATTACTAACATTTTAGATTAGAAATATCAGTGCAATCAGAGATTTCTTTCTTAACCGATCAATGACTTCAAAATTATAAAAACACTCTATAATGTTTAGTTTATGTGAAAACAGATATTAAAATGACGTTTACTATGTCTAGATCAAAAAAAGCAAACTAAGTGCATGATATTTAAAAAAAATGTGTGTGTATACTTATGTACACGCGTTAGAAGTTATACTTCTTAAATCTTTTTAATTATCTTTCGCCTTATTATACGTTCAAAATTCAAAACTAAAATGTTGACTATAGCTAACTTCAGGGTGTCGGTTTTTCTCGTGACGGTGTGGGCGCGCATCGTAAAAAATTACTCTCATCATTTTTCCCTAACGCGCCAAAAGAAGTATAATTTCAAAAGATTAAAGATTTTGGTTAGTTATTCTTATAAATAATTATTTTTATAAAAACAAACAGACTAGCGAATACGCAGTGACCATGGTGTTTCTCAGTGGCTTAATTTGACTTAGTTTTTATAACCGGCGACTGGTCATCCGCTCTGAGACTAATTCCGAGAAAATCATGTTAGAAAAACCCATTCAATGTGTTACTGAAACTGGGAATTGAACTCACTGTAGGTACGGCCCATGTTATCTGCAGCCACGAGCCAAGGCAGCGAACAAAATAATACTTTATAAACAGTAGTTTCAATCACCATGATTTCTTGTTTTTTTGGTCACTCAAATAGTTCACAAAAACAGCTTTTACAAAAACAAAGCAGTTTACAAAAAGCCAAACAATACAATCCCACGTATTATTCTCGTCTTATTATAAACATTAATAAGTATTCTATTATACATTATGAAGATTTCATCTATTATAACTTATATCTAACGAAAAAAAAACGCGTATTTTCAAGGAATATTTTTTTATATTTAAGTCACTCCATTGCATGTGATGTTATATCGTATCACGAAATAAGTCAGCTGAGGGAGGTTGTAGTATCATTCGATGATCGGCACAATTATGCCCATTATGTAGAATAATTATTATCCTAATAATAGGATATAAATAGGGAGGAAGGGAAATATGTGTCGGCAAACTATTGTATGGCTTAATGCTTCGGTGAAGATAAGCACTTCCGTAAGTTATGAGTTTTTTTGCCGCTCAGGATAGCAAAAATCAAATTATACTCTACTATAGGCTCGCTCCCTATCACATCATGGGACAGAATACGCCTGGCGAAAAGTGGGTGCACTAGTTGCGTCTCCGCCTACCCCTTCGGGGATAAAAGGCGTGAGTGTGTGTGTGGGTGTGTGTGTGTAAATAAAAAGTATAAAGAAAAATATGTAGGCAACAGCAATTTAGTGCATGAATAATTTGATATTTTAAGCCTTCGTAATAGCAATACTTAACCCAATTAATTACCTGAAAATTTAATATTCGCTATTTGTATAAAATTTCATCTGAATAACTTTGTTCAATAGGTTACATAAGTTGGTGGATTGTTATTAAAGTTTTAATTCCATTTTAATGAGTGGAAAGGGCGTCGCTTTATAGATATTTCCAACTATGTATCAGGAGCATGTATTGAGTTTGAATTTTTTCATTCTTTGCTTACGATTAACAAAATGTAGTAGTTGCCATTGGCCTTATTTTATTGAAACACAATATGCATTTTGAGTAAAATACCCGATGTAATACGAGTAGTGTGATTACTTAATCAGCAATTATTTTAAAAGAGATTAATAGCGTTACCTTAATTAGGCCAAAATGCAATTTGCTAATGTCTTATAAGTAAGTCATATTTTTTGGGAATATTTCCACTGTCATATATACTACAGAACATCATAATTATAGTTAGTTGTAGTGTACTGTTTTTAACCGACTTCAAAAAAGGAGGAGAACAATGCGAAAACAATGTTTCATTTTGATTAGGCACCGACTTCAAAATTGGTAATCTATACTTTAATATTATAAAGCTGAAGAGTTTGTTTGTTTGAACGCGCTAATCTCAGGAACTACTGGACCGATTTTGAAAATTCTTTCACTAATAGGAAGCTACATTACTCCTGAGTGGTATAGGCTACTTTTTATCCCGGAAAACTTTTTTTTTAAGGCGGTTTATTTTTTTGTTAAAAAGGTTTTGTATTATTAGTATAACTCACGCAGATTGGTGTACGTCGTGTGAATAGACAAATCATAACACATTTACACACTGTAGAAGTCCGGATAAGTCGTTAAAAATACCTATTAGTTGGATAAAAAAATACCCTGTCATAAAAAGAATTTATTTCAATTTATGCCAGCTTAAACTAAAAGTTATCTGTTAAGACTTTATGCAAAGTTAAAGCCGCCGTGATGTTATTGAGGCAAATTACGAATACCTGGGTTTCTATAATAATTTGGAAAGTTGAATATAGTTACTAGAATCTAGATTGTCTTCGCATTATGAATTCAATTTTTAAATGGACCTTCGTAATAGTAAATTTCGCCAAAATTTAAATCTGGAGTCCAACTTACCACTAGATCTGCTTTCATAAAATATTCTTCGAACACCAATTAAGAATATTAGCACTTATTCTTCTAATTCGCACTTATTTATGCTTAACGTTATAATTGGTTCTATTACCATCCTGGCGAGATACGATAGCTCTGGATACAAATATGCTTACTTCGTCAGGTATACAAGCGTGATATTATGTTTAATAATGTCTGTTTGTTTGTAAATCTGATACCTCCTTTTGGCGCAGCGTGCGAATATCCAGTAGAAACATGGGTTGAGTTCGAAGCCGGCACATAAAAACTTTGTTATTTTTAATAAATATTGGTTTTGGTTTGCCTAGGCGGTTAGAAAGATTGAAGATATTTTTTTAAAATATATGTATTGTTTCTTTGCTTATATCGTGTCGGGGAATTATAATTTATGAATAAACGAGCTTTTGCCCGCGGCTCCGCCCGCGTGAATGAGTTTTCCCGGGATAAAAGACCCGCTTTATATTTTCCCGGGATAACAAGTAGCCTATGTGTTAATCCAGGAATTAATCTACCCGTGTGCCAAATTTCATCGAAATCCGTTCAGTAGTTTTTGCGTGAAAGAGTAACAAACATCCATACATCCATACTTAAAACTTTCGCGTTTATAATATTAGTAGGATTATTTATTGTTTATTATGGTAAGGAGTATTTTAACTTTATCGTGTAGACTGTAGAGTGTCTCTACATGATAGTCTACACAGACTTACTTGTTTAAAAACTGCGAAATAAAATCAATTAAAAATAATCCTAACCAACACCAATGTTGATAAAATGTTATATCGATCTCGGTAGTATTCATTAAGTTATTTATGATTCAATTGATTTGACTGTAGAATTTAATTACCGATAAATTTAAACGATTTTAAAATTAAATTATAAGTTTCAAATAACTACGTCTTTTTTATATTGATAAAATATTTAAATTATTTGTGAAATAATTCCAATTTCAGCTTAGAATTATTCAATCTAATGCAAATTAAAAACATAATTATACACTATTCAATTCAGAAAAGGTAGGTATATGTAACTGCGTTAATTTCAATAATAAAATATTATAAAATGGTATAAAGAAAGTACCTTTCTCCCGTTGAGGAGGTCTGGATATGCACTGAATATCACTAAACTTCTCTTCAAGTATCACAGAACAGCTCTGATCGAATTTAACTGTCGCGGAAGACTGCGATCGCAAATTTCCTTACGGCCCATTATATACAAACGTCATTTGACTTTGATATTGTGCGCGAATTAGGATCGCCGGCGCACCCGATACACGACTCGAATGCGTTGTCCGCTAGCGTCACCTCATCGTCAATTTGAGGACAAAATACAAACGTCAGCTTTGTTATTACACGAGGTTGCCTGAATGTTCACGTGATACATAGAGGAGGATGGGGCAGTTTAGGACAGGTTTAGATTAGAACATGCATTGAACTTGAAAACGGTGTCTTATTTTTAAAACACATTACGAGTGACAATAACTAATCATATTAGTTATAAGTTATTTATATTATCAAGTGTGAAACTGAGTATAATAAATCGTTTCTTTACTTACGATTGTGTGAATTTACATATTATGTGTGAAATGTGTTTACTTTTCTTGGTAAAATTTTAATAAAAAGATATTGTTGTTTGACATAATGTTGAAGGCGTATTATAAGTCTAATTTTGGGGAGTTTTGGCGGGAACTTGGAAGTGTCATGAGGTGCTCTTGTTTTAATTCATTATGTTGGTGATAATTAGTGTTATATTGCATAATTATTGTGGTATATTATCCAATATAGTTCTATTAAAGAGCTCAAATGAAGTGAATTGAAATAATTGTGCTAATCAAGTGTTTTTTTTGTTGCCGCCAAAACTCCTCGATAAAGTCTTGGTAAGGTAACCACTGCTTTACTTCGACATATTACAGATAATAAAATAGACAAACCAAACTTGACATTGGCAAAATGTGAACACAAATGCCATTTAAAAAAAAAAAAAAATCTCATTTTAAAAAAGTCCATTCCCATTATGGAACATAATATTATTAACAGAAATTTCTATATACCATGCTAGATTCCTTTTAATTTGCAAAAATTCAAATACTCGATTATCATATGTGTAGATAGAATAACAATTGATCGTATGAATTGCTTGATAAATTGAAATCATTAGTACATTAAAAAAAAAGAACGTAACATCTAGCAAACTGTACCAATAGTTTAATGACATGAGTTTCGGGCAATGAGTTAGTGGCGAGTGATGACTTCTCGAGTGAAGTATTGCAGTGACTTCAAAACTTGCTAAGCTTGTCTTAGTTTTATTATACTTAAATGAAATTGTGAAGACATTTGCATGTTTGAATACTTAGACGATTATTACATCTGCAGCGGATAGCCACGCAGTAAAATTTTGCGAACAATTTATTACATAAGATTCATGGAAAAAGAAAACGTATTTGTTTTAGTAAAAAATGTCATCTCGTGCTACTGTCAAAGACATTCAAGAACAACCAACTAAAAATTTTTTTAACAAAAAATAGCACCGACTTCAAAAACTACATAAATATCATTACACGAACGGTAGTGTATATATATAATATTGGTATTATTTAAATTCCTTATAACCCATAAGCAAAGCACAAGTTATTTTTTACCTTATAGTGGTTTTTGCAGTCTGTGCTATTTTTATTCAAAATATTTTATTTTTCACTTTTAAGTAAATAGGCAATTTTATTTGACGGTGGAGCTCAGGAAAGCCAGAGTTGGCTGTCATATTGATGGTGTCTGTGTTAATAACATTTCCTACGTGGACGATATGGCTTTGTTGAGCGCGTCGCCTTGTGGTCTGCGACAACTTCTACCCATATGCGAAAGGTATGCAGGAAGCCATGTACTTAATATTTATAATTCCAAAAAAGTTAGATTGTGGTCTGAGTCTAGCGGTAAAAGTCCAAATACAATGCCATCGGTGTATCTCAATGGTTCACCGTTAAGGAGAGTACAGACCTGTAAATACTTATAGTACGAGATCCCGCTGCAGGATTGGTGCGTTCATCGATTTTTTGTTTAAAACCAAATTTTTATGTTTATTTATAATTAGGAGAATATATATTTACTAGGGTGCCTATCAAAATTTGGCCGCCATTATTTTTATTTAAATTATTTTTAATTGATTTTTGGTAAAAAATTTCGTTTATTTCATTTTTAAATAATGTTACGTGCTGGGGTTCGGTATAAACAATTAAACGCCGGTATTGCGATAAAAGTACCAATTAAGTTTTTATTAGCAAATAATTACAATTAAACTAATTAAAACACTGCACTGAATACTACGATATTCGAATACAATAATTATAGTCACTCACTATACGTTCACACAAATCACAATTCGCTTCGAAGTCGCTCGGAGTTATCGCTCGTAGTCCGCTTGTCGCTCTGCTCGCTAAGCAAAACTGAATCCCCGGCGGCTTTTTTTTTTTTTTTTTTAACGCGGACCTAACGGCCAGTAGCCTGACGAGAGTCGGCTTTTCTGGCCACACCGGACTTTAGGGTGAGCGCTTTTGGCACTCGCAACCCTTTAATTTAGGTGACCATGCTGAGGGCAACCCACTAACGGGTTACGGACCTCGGCTCAGGACGGTCACTGGGAGAGGATGAGACATCAGCGATTAATGGGGAAGATTGGTTTTTAACCTAATCCTATCCGTCGCTTACGTCGGCACGCGGGCCGGAACTGTTAGGGGGGTCGGGGGGGCGACGGGGAACGCGGCGAGGTCCTCGACGGCGAGGACGGAACTGCGGTCTTGTGGAGTGTATGAGTTTCAAGAACTCGTTCTTACGGCGGATGGCCAGAGTGATATCGTCCTCTGGATCGGTTAAAACTGAACGCGGCCGTCTCCATTTGGCGCGGTCGAATGGAGTGTAAACGGACGCTTTGCGGATCAACGAACTAGGGTGATTTACCGCCCGATCGAAATAGCGTCTGCTGGTCGTTTGCATAAAATGCCTGATGGTCGGCATGTTGGTGTCCACGTGGAGGTTGCGATTGCGAACGTACCACGGGGCACCAAGAGCATGTCGGAGAAATTTATTTTGCAATACCTGCATACGCTTAAGACGAGCAGGCGGTATATGGGCGAACACGGGCGACGCGTACGTCATTATCGGCCTAATGCACGTGGTAAAGATCCTGATCTTGTTGCGGATGGACATCTTACTATTTTTGTTTATGAGCCAATGCAGTTGACTCATCGCGAATGCGGCTCGCGCGCGTACCGCATTTACGTGTGGGATGAAGGTCAAACTCTGATCAAGGGTCACTCCTAAATACTTGGCTTTGGCCGTCCAGGGGATAACCTGGTTGGACATGCGGACTGAATGATGAGGCACATGGACTTTCCTTTTCAAAGTGAACAGGATAGCCTGGCTCTTTGTGGGGTTGACGGTGATTCGCCATTTGCGAAACCACTCACCGAGCTTGTCGGCGGCGGCCTGCAAATCGCGCACCACATCGTCGGGGTCTCTACGTGAGGCGTAGATTGCGGTGTCATCCGCGAAGAGCGCCAGATGGGCGTTCTTAGGTTGAGGGATATCGCTGGTGTACAGCGAGAAAAGGAAAGGGGAGAGAGCGGAGCCTTGCGGGACTCCGGCCGTAATGGTGTGTCGGGAAGAGAGAGTTCCCTCCACGCGATATTTGAAGCCGCGATTCGACAAAAAGTCTCGTATGATGTGCACGAGCTGAGTGGGCACGTTGAGCGTGTACAGCTTGAAAAGCAAGCCGTTGTGCCACACCCTGTCGAATGCTTTTTCAATATCGAAGAAAAGAGCACCGGTAGGCATGCCGCGTTGGAATTTGTCGTAAACGTGCTCCGTGATGCGGAGCACCTGGTTTACGCAACTGTGCCTAGAGCGAAAACCAAACTGTTCCGGAGGGATCAGATGGTTATTGTGGGCGACTATTTTGAGGCGGTCGAGGACGATCCGCTCGTAAAGTTTGCCTAGCGTACTAAGCAGGCTGATTGGCCTATAAGAGGACGGTTCTGATGCGGGTTTTCCCGGCTTGTGGATACCTATCACAACTGCTTCCTTTCAGACCTCTGGGAAGAGGCAGTTTTGAAAAGCTGCATTGAAAATCGCGGTGAGCGTTTGGACAAGATGCTCCGGAAGCATCTTAATCATACGGGTAGGGATCCCGTCGCCCCCGGGGGCTTTTCGTCTTTTGAGCGCCTTGATCAGAGCGATGACTTCTTCGATCGTCACCGGTGCAAGGGGATCGGGCGGCGGCGGGTCGACGTCCGGGTCGACATTGACGTTTTGGTTTATCGGTCGCGAAATAGAGATCGGCGGTGGCCGGACCGCGTTCCTACTTTCGACGAGTGAATTAACCGCAACAAGATCGTCGTGGTCTACTGGTATTGATGTGAGGGAACATTGAGACTCCAGGCTGTCGGCCAGCAGTTCCGCTTTCTCGTCGTCATCAAACGCCGGGCGTTGATTCGGACGATTGAGCGGAGGCATGGAGACCACATCGTTTCTCCTGAAGGAACGACACAGCTGCCAGAAGGCCTGGTGTGTCGGCTCGAGTTCGGCTAGGCGAGTTTCCCATCTCGAATCGACGACCTCTTTTATGCGACGTCTAACCTCACGTTGGAGGAAGCGCGCAAGACGTCGTCGTTCCGGGGTGGGGCTCGTCGCGCAGGCTCTGAGCGTAGCGTTACGCCTCCTCACCACCCACCGCACGTCGTCGGGAATTTGCCATTGACTGTGAACAGTCTCCGGCACCTTCTCGGAGCTTTCGCTCAAGACGTTTTGAAGGTGGTTGGTGAAGGAGCGTATCGCGCCAGTCGTTTCCTCAGGAGTCACGATGTTGGTCGGAATCGCGGAAAGATCTGTGGATGAGGTGTCCGCGAGCTTGGTGCCTAGGAGGCGCCAATTCGTTTTCACCTTCATCGGGGCGTTAGGACCTGTGTCTGTTGGACAGTTTTGGGGGACTAGATCTAGGATCACAGGTCTGTGGTCAGAGTCTAACTCTTGTAGCACTTGCATGGAACGCACGCGAAGGCTTACGTTCCTTACGAGCGCTATGTCGAGTATGTCGGGTCGGTGATTGACGGTAGCACTGTAGTGGGTTGGTTCAGAAGGAACCAGGATACTCATTTCTACTATGTCAAGACAACTCTCCAGAGCGGCACCTCTTCCATTGGTCGAGTTGCAGCCCCAGAGAGTATTCTTGGCATTGAGGTCTCCCGCCAGGATGACGGAATCCCCCATTTCAAGTAGCGTGGTTAGCTCATTGGAGTGAAGCTCCTTTGAGGGCGAGAGGTAGGCCGATATGATGGTGATCGGCGGATGTCCTGTCATAGCTAGCCTGCAAACTGATGCCTCAATGTTCCTCAAGGTTACAGGTGGGTCTAAGGGTATGCAATGCAGGGACCTTTTGAAATAGATGAGAGTGCCTCCTAAAGGGCCACTGGTACGATCGTTACGTACCAGATTGAAGTTGGGGATGTTGGGATTGCGGTGAGCTGGTTTGAGAAACGTTTCCTGGATGAGGAAAACGTCTAATTTATTTTCGCGGACAAAATCAGAGAGTTCGGCTCGTTGGCCGTTAATTCCGTTAATGTTGAAAAACCCCACTCTGAGGGAGCGAGGTTTGGTCCGCTTAGAGGGATTTGCTAGTGCTTGCGCCATTTATGATGACGGAAAAAGTGCACCTACGGTGATCTGATACATCCTCGTCTGGATGTGGACAATTTCCGAGACGAGATTACTATCGGGGCGCCCTAGGGCGGAAACTTGGGCCACGCGGTCAGCCATTTGGGCTTGGAGATCCATCAACTCCGGCGAGTTCAGAAGGAACTCGACTTTTGCGCCGTGCGCAGAAGATGATGTAGGGCGTGAGGTCGCCGCCACCTGGGGTGAGGGTTTCGGCTTGGCTGCCTTGGAAGAGGGAGCCGTGGTAACCGAAGGGATGGGGGCAGGAGTGGGTTGGGTTGTGGTAGTAGTGGGTGAGGCCGGGGTGACGGGAGTGACTCCGTCGCGGGCCTGGAGGCGTGGGTCGGCGCGTGCCGTGGTTGGGAACCACGGGTTACGCACTGGCGCAGGTGCCAGTTTGAAATTGGCCTGAGGGGCTGGAGCCTTTGGAGCTTTAGGAGCTCGGAAGGTCTTCTTTGGGGCCCGAGGGCATCCGCGGTAATTCGCGGGATGGCCGGATTGGCGACAATTGGTGCACGAAGGCGGCTCCGTGCACTGGGACCTATCCTTAGGGCGCGGGCACGCAGATGTGCCGTGCTCGCCGAGGCACTTGACGCACCTGGCGGGAAGGCGGCAACCGCGAGAGCTATGGCCGTATTTCTGGCAGTTGTGACACTGCCCTATTTGGCCTTTTTTGTGAGGGGTTTCGACGGTGAAGCCGCCTAGCCCCGAGATGTCTCTAATTTCGTAGAGACGTTTGACGTCCGCGGGGGTTTCGAGTATGGCTAGAACCATCTCATATTCAGCGCCTGGCTGAGAAGCGCGGGACTGGCGGTGCATACGGTGCACCTCTAAGGCTGAAATGCCTTTGGCCTGAAGGCCCTCTTTGACCTCTTGGGTCGACATTACGGTGGGGATACCGCGGATGACGTAGCGGAAGCGACGCTCATCCGGGAGGGCGAAAGTATAATAATAATAGTTCCTCGAATCGAGGAACTTGGTGAGGGCCCTATGGTCGGAGATCGATCCGGGCTGAAGAGATAGGAGCTGCTGGCTCCCGTTCCACGAGTTCGTGGGGATAGAAATGTGCTGGTTTTCCAGCTCTTTGAATAAGACCGGCATGGTCTTGCCGGGGGGGAGTTGCATATTTACCCGCGGTGGTTTTTTAGGCCCCTTGGGTTGCGACTGGGATTGGGATTGGGATGGTGGCGACGAACCCGCGGGATTCGCGGGACTCGAAACACTCGAGTCGGTGGGCGC
The DNA here is from genome assembly GCA_947568825.1 of Sphinx pinastri. Taxonomy (NCBI): domain Eukaryota; kingdom Metazoa; phylum Arthropoda; class Insecta; order Lepidoptera; family Sphingidae; genus Sphinx; species Sphinx pinastri. The sequence continues at coordinate 8,193,884 of OX387620.1, forward strand.
TGAAGGCGCGGGGACAGGGACGACATTGTCCGAGACTTGGGATACGGCCTTTTTCTTCTTCCTCCCGCGCTTCACAGTCGTGAAGCCTACGTCATCGGGTTCCGATGCCGAGGCTTCCGCTTGCGAATCGTCGGAGGAAGGAGAAACAGGACGTTTGAGAGATCCTGCAGTGGTCGTCTCCATGTCGACGACGGACTCTCCGGACTCAACGGAGCCCTCCGAGGTTTCGGTCGCTTCAGAGGCGATCGTGGCCCCGGACGGCTCCGCGGAGTTCGACAATAGTACTAGCTCCTTGGCCAAGGAGATCATGTACTTTCGGAACTCTTGGTCCGATTGTATCATGCCCCTTATCATCGCCATCATCTCTGGTGGCGAGACGCCGACCACACTGTAGTCGGGGTCAGCCATGTCAGAGTCTGACGCCAAGCCTACTGACTTCATATTTTTGGGGGGGCCGCGTGTGTGTTCACGACCCGACCGGGTGCGTTCCGCCTGGGAAAGAACACACAAGAAACCAGGCGGAGTAACGTGCGCACTTACGTTCGATCGCGGATCGCGGAACGCGGTGATAGAACGCGATTGACTAAGTCCCCGGGTGGGTGTGCCCGGGGGTGAGTTCAGTGCGTGGCCCTCCTCGCCGGGTATAGGCGAGGGGGGATGTACTTAAAATTAGGTGTGCCCTAAGCTTGTAGTCCCTTCGCCGATCTTATTGTGCGAAGGGTCCCTAACAGTCCGTGTACCGTAAACGGTATTGGTCCGAAGACCGCACGCTCAGCCGATACACGGGATGGAGTTTGGGATGGGTAGGGTTATGGGAAGGCGATATGCGGCGGAAACTGTGGTGTGTCTCCACAGCTTCCTATCCCGCACCCGTCCGGCTTTGCTTTAGCCCTGAAGGGGCGCAGCGCGTGGCCGGGTCACCGCTAGCTCGGCTTGTTAGCACCGTTAGGTTTACCACCGAGCTAGCCCTGAAGGGGCAAATAAATCTTTCACGATGAGTTTGGGCGAAACCCTGTCCTAAAAAGGACGCGGTTAAGCCCGAGTAGGCTTTCAGGTAACAACAGGGCAGTAGCCCTATTGTTCCCTGTAGGCCTTGGCGTGCAGCGAGGTCGCTGCGAACCGTCCGAGCAGGTACTCGGAGGGAGCGTGTCGGAGCTTGCGCTACGACAACAACACGTCCGTCCGAGACGACTGCTCAGAGCGGAAACTCCCCGGCGGCGGCCGCGCGCCGCCTTTTATACTCGGTCAATGGCCTTGGTCACAAGGCCGCGGCCGCCGGCCGCGAGTACTATCGTAGTCTGTGGAACATTCTCGAAAGATCCGGAATAGTCGGGAACTCTCTCGCAAATATAGGTCAGTTATCGCGTTTCCACGACATTCTGGAGACATCGAGATCTTTCGAGAATGTTCCTTCGCCGAACTTTCCACATTCGGATAGTACCACTTTTAGCCAATAGATGGCGCTACTATCCGCGAGTATTAGCGCGCGTAACACTGCCCCCTACCAAGACATGCTCGTCCCGAGCATCGTTAGAACCATAATAGCGCGCTAACCGATCAACATGAACAATTTTGGGTGTACCTCGCTGGCCTTTCTGTATACGGTATGTGACGTCATTTATCTTGGTCACGATTCTATAGGGTCCATCCCATTTGGCTTGTAATTTAGGTGACTTGCCTTTGCTTCGAGCCGGATTGTGCAGCCATACCAGCGTGCCCTCTTCGAAACCGCTATTGTTCGCTTTTCGGTCATAACGGGTCTTCATCCTCTCAGACATCTGTTGACCTGATAGTCGAACGTGCTCGTATACGTCATTCAATCTTTTGCGCAGATCGTCCGCATAATCCGTTACACTGCGCGGAGTGTCAGGAGGAATGCCGGTAATAAGATCAGCAGGCAGTCGCAATTCTCGTCCGAAGTTAGCGTAAGCTGGAGTCACTGCCGTGTTCTCGTGGACTGAACTTCTGTATGATAGGAGAAACGGCTGAATGTGCTTGTCCCAGTCCTTTTGCCTGTTTTCTACAACCTTAGCCAGGTATCTCTCCAACGTTTGAATAAAACGTTCCACCATGCCATCAGATTGTGGGTGATACGAGGTGGTCCTTGTTTTATGAATGCCCAATACCCGACATGTTTCCTGAAATACTTGGGATTCAAAATTACGTCCTTGGTCACTGTGTACTTCCAGGGGTACTCCAAACCGGCAGAAGACTTCATGAACCAATTTGTCCGCGACTGTTGAAGCTTCCTGATTGGGGATGGCAAATACTTCCGGCCACTTTGTGAAGTAATCCATGACCACCATAAAATATTTGTTCCCACTGTCACTTACAGGGAACGGTCCTGCAACGTCCACGGCTATCCGCTCCCATGGGGCACCAACGTTATAAATTTTCAATGCCCCTCTGCTACGTGTATGGGGACCTTTCACAGCCACGCAACTCGTGCATTTGCGACACCATTCCTCAACATCTTCTCTACAGTAGATCCAATAAAATCGCTCTCGGGTCTTCAACAATGTTCTCTTGACTCCCAAGTGACCTCCTGAGCATCCACTGTGATAAAGTTGTAGTATTTCTGGGACCTTGGCTTTTGGGACCACCATTTGTAAATGACATCGATCTCCCTTGGCATTTTCCCATTTACGGCACAGGATCCCATCTTGCATTACCAGACTGTCCCACTGGGCCCAATAGCTTTTCGTTATGGAACTTAACGGTGCGATATCACTCCACTGGGGCTTCGTAGCACCGGCTTTTAGCCACTCGAGGATTGGTTTGAGGTCCGCGTCTTTATCCTGCGCTTCCTGTAACTCTCCTTTCCACTCGCTGCTAAGGTCTGCCCTTATCATTCTAACTGGCACTGTTTCCTTACCCTCTTGCCTGGTGCAGTGCTTACAGCTATCAGGGCACGGCCTTCTTGACAAGGCGTCTGCATTACCGTGAGATTTCCCACTACGATGTTCTATAACGAAGTCAAATTCTTGTAGCAACTCAATCCACCTCGCAACCTGACCCTCTGGGTTTTTAAAATGTAATAGCCACTTCAAGGCAGCATGGTCGGTTCGCAGATGGAATTTCCGCCCAATCAAATATTTGCTAAAATGCTGCAAGGTTTTCACCACAGCCAGTAGTTCCCTTCTGGTGACGCAGTAATTTCTCTCGGGTTTGGATAACGATTTACTGAAGTAAGCTATCACAGCCTCTTTATCGCCTTTCCGTTGAGACAACACGCCGCCAATCCCAGTATTACTTGCATCTGTGTCAACAATGAACTCGTTTGCCGTGTCAGGATAACCCAGAATAGGTGTGGCACACAGACGGTCTTTTAACGCTTGGAAGGCGACGTCACAACTCTCGTCCCAGCAGAATTGTCTCTTCTCTTCAGTGAGCTTATGCAACGGTTTGGCTATATCCGCGAAGTTCTTAACGAATCGCCGGTAATAAGAGCACAAGCCTAAAAACGCACGAACTTGTGTCTTGTCTTTTGGAACTGGCCATTCCTTGACTGCTATCACTTTCTCGGGGTCTGTTTGAACGCCATCCGCTGAAATGATGTGTCCTAAGAAGCTAACCCGCTCTTTAAAGAAGGAACATTTCTTAGGACTGAGCTTGAGATTAGCCCCACGGATTTTCGATAACACATGACCAAGGTTTTTAAGATGTTCTTCAAATGTGCGGCCCACAATTATAATGTCATCCAAATAGACAAGACATGCGTCTCCAATCAATCCAGTCAGTACTAGCTCCATCAGTCTCTCAAAAGTCGCAGGAGCATTGCACAATCCGAATGGCATAACCTTGAATTGCCATAGACCTTTACCAGTAGAAAATGCAGTTTTCTCTTTGTCTAACGGGTCTATTTCTACTTGCCAGTAGCCACTCTTCAAATCTAGCGTGCTAAACCACTTCATTCCAGCAAGCGTGTCCAGAGTGTCGTCGATCCTAGGTAGAGGGTAACTGTCCTTTTTTGTAATATCGTTTAATCGACGATAATCCACGCAAAAACGCGTACTGCCATCCTTCTTTTTCACCAAGACAACTGGAGAGCACCAAGGACTAGATGAAGGCTCTATGACACCATCTTTCAACATCCCTTCAATCATAGTATCCACCTCCTTCTCCCTTGCCACCGGCAATCTTCTTGGTCGCTGACGGACCGGTAACTCGTTGCCTGTATTAATTTTGTGCTGGACTAAATTAGTTTTTCCCATGTCCGCATCATTGCACGAGAAGATGTCTCCGTATTGTGTTAACAATTTATTTGCTTGGCTTACCTCTTCCTTTGACAAATGATGACAGTCCTTCAAAAGTGACGTCACGTCGAACTTCGCAAGTGTGATGTTCTCAGTGGGTGGATCTTGACATGTGCGCAACCAAGCCACTTCCTCGCAAGAACCCATTAACATGCCTTTCTTTATTACTTGCTGCTCGTTACTGGGATTCAGTACGCGTACAACTGACTTGTTGGTAGCTCTTACCAGTGTTCGTGCTATTTTCCATGGAAAGTCATTGTCGAGCTTCTCAATGAGGACGCACCGTTCCTTCGGACCAGAGTTGCGTGGCAGACTAACAGGTACGATCACTTCCGATCTAGGCGGAAGAACTGTCTTCTTGAAGCAGTACGCCCCTCCTGACGGTGCTCCTTCCACAAAAATTTCCTCTGAACCGCATTTTAGAACACCCTGTTTGACGTCTATCTCGCAACAATGTTCTCGCATGAAGTCCAGACCCAGAATGCAATCATCGACAATGTCAGCCACTATTACATTATGTAGATAAATTCTATTGCCTAGTTTTAATTGTACTACCTTCTCACCTCGGACGGATATGTGCTGACCGGTGGCTGTTAGAAGTTCCACGTTCTCTCGGTTACCCTTGTAATTCCAAAGAAACCGATTTGCTAGTCGAGCACTGACAACTGTGCGAGAGGCTCCAGTGTCTAAAGTCAGTTTACAGGCTGTTCCATTGATCTCGCCTCTAATGACCAAGCTGTTCCCATCATGAGCTTGCGAAATCAAAATTCTTAGGGCTTTTTTGACACCGGCCAGCACCCGCCCCATAGTCCTGGCCTTTACTCGTTTCCCTGCTGCTGTTGGGTGGTGTTAACCACCCTTTCCTCATCAGTTCTTTCTTCCCCTGCAATTCGTCGCTTGGCACAATTCATGCGGAGGTGGCCCATTTCTCCGCAGTTGAAACATCGAGGGCTGTAGCCCTGTGGACGTCGACGTACGGGTGTCGCCATAACCTCTCTAATGCGGTGAGCGCGATGATCTTGCCGCACGGCCTCCACTTCCAGCGCATGTGCCAACGCATCCTTCAAGTTCTCGTGGTGCCCAAGTCTAACAGCAGCCCGCACTTCTAGGTCTCGAATCCCGTCGACAAAAGCTTGCACCAGAATTCCATTAACAAGCCCAGGTGTAGACTGATATGCCTTTCGGACCAGCTTCTCAACCTCCAGGGCCCACTGCTGTAAACTTTCAGGATTGCGTTGGACTCTGTCTTTTAGCTGGGCACGAAACACATGTTCCAGGTGAGAATCACCATATCTCGACTCCAACGCTTCGACCAATTCATCATAGGTTACATCTTTTCTGAGAGCCTCTAGAATGGTAAGAGCCTGTTCGCGCAAACCCAGGGTGAGCGCAGTCTTAGCCTGTTCCTTGGTCCATCCATTCGCCTGCATGACGGCTTCAAATTGCATCTTGTAGGCCGACCACGAAGATGTTCCGTCAAATGGTGGCACCTTAAATCCTCGTGCTCCCGAAGGCGCTATAGCTATGGCTGCGCTACCGCGTGTTTCCACCAATTTCTTGACATCGGCAATCTGAGCTTCAGCCTCTGAGATACGCTTTTCATGTCGATCGACATGATCCTTTACTGCTTTGAGTTCCTGGCCGATCGCAGCCCTCAGGTCTTTCATCAGAACCGTCTGTTCTTCTTGGCGACGAGCAGCCTGCTTTTCTTGCCGAGCAGCCTGCTCTTTTAACAGACGAGCCTGCTCTTCTTGGAGTCGAGCCAACTGCTCCTCCTGACGGTGAGCCTGCTCCTCCTGACGGCGAGCCTGCTCCTCCTGATGGCGAGCCTGCTCCTCCTGACGGCGAGCCTGCTCCTCCTGACGGCGAGCCTGCTCTTGTTGAAGTCGAGTTTGCTCCTGCAGCATTGCCATAATCGCCGTAAGGTCCGTAGGTGCCAACGCTGGAGAGACTCCAGATGGTCCAGGGGTAGGCTGCCTTGTCGGTTGTCCAACTACCTGCGCTGGGGAATCCTCGAAACGGCCCCGGTCCATCTCTTGCTGGCGCTGACTTCGGGTGCGGATACTAGCACCTTCTTCCTCCTTTGGTAATACCGGCATTGTTTATCCCACTTCTGACACCAAATGTTACGTGCTGGGGTTCGGTATAAACAATTAAACGCCGGTATTGCGATAAAAGTACCAATTAAGTTTTTATTAGCAAATAATTACAATTAAACTAATTAAAACACTGCACTGAATACTACGATATTCGAATACAATAATTATAGTCACTCACTATACGTTCACACAAATCACAATTCGCTTCGAAGTCGCTCGGAGTTATCGCTCGTAGTCCGCTTGTCGCTCTGCTCGCTAAGCAAAACTGAATCCCCGGCGGCGGCCGCGCGCCGCCTTTTATACTCGGTCAATGGCCTTGGTCACAAGGCCGCGGCCGCCGGCCGCGAGTACTATCGTAGTCTGTGGAACATTCTCGAAAGATCCGGAATAGTCGGGAACTCTCTCGCAAATATAGGTCAGTTATCGCGTTTCCACGACATTCTGGAGACATCGAGATCTTTCGAGAATGTTCCTTCGCCGAACTTTCCACATTCGGATAGTACCACTTTTAGCCAATAGATGGCGCTACTATCCGCGAGTATTAGCGCGCGTAACAATAAAATAACGTCTACATCACGGTAATTAATATGAAGATTCTAAAAAATCACGGTTGCCGTTGCACACCTGGCCGCACCTCTTTGCAGCCAGGTGTAAACAGGTATGATTTCGATAAATTTATACGTTTATAACGTATATTTATTAATTATATGTCAAATTGAAGCAAATTTTTTTCTATTATTTATCATATATGGTTGCTTAATTAAATCTGGCCGCAAATAAGGGTTACTGGCTGTTAAAGATGATAAATATTTAAGGTAGAGTGAAAGAGAGTTAGCGCGTAACGTCATTTGTCAGACAAGGACAGCGGTTGCCGGCTGTGCGACGCTTTTAAGCCATTGCGCATGCGTCGAATGTTAGTGTTCTCAACCACCGGGGAGTAATAGAGACGACTTATAATAAATACTCCAAAAAATATGTAATTTTTTTCAAAATGACAAATTTAAAAATTGCAACAAAAACTTCATATTGATTTGATACATCGACGGTCTTAGCTAAGAACCATCTCGATCACATAAATTTTCAAACAAACAAAAAAACTGCATCAAAATAGGTCCATTCGTTTCAGAGCTACGATGCTACAGATAGGCATACAGATACACAGATGCACACCTTAAGCTTATAACACCTGTCTTTTTCTGTCGGTGGTTAAAAAGTGTTATTTTAATTTAAATCTGAACATGCGTTTTAAATGTGCATCCATAGCCTCCATCCATCCATGCCTTTGGCGCAAAAATAGCTAGTATCTTCTTGTTTTCTAGAATAAAAGTTGTGAGCATTATACATTTTTGAAATCTCTATTAAACAAGAAAGTATTTTATGCAATATGCATTAACAGCCCCATACAATTATTTTTCATTATCGAAGTTCAAAGTTAAAAATAAATTTGAGGGAAAGTGTTAATTTTTTCCAGGTTTTTGTATGATATTTAATAAACTGATTATGGGTTATGGTTGACCCACTACTCCCGAGTTTGCTGCTGAAAAATTAAGAAAATATCTGATTATTTGCGCGTACAGCAACAAAACATAGGTCAAAAAAGGGGATTTTTCAGAAAAAGTACCAAATCCTCATTATTTCGAAAATGGTGACACTTTTATAGGGGTCAGTATTCATGTCTGGTAGAGCACCATTCAAGCTATCTCCCCTTCAAGTTTGTCCTACCATTTATGGGACACCTGTATATTAGACTGGTGCAAAAGTTTTATCAAAATCAACAACAAATCGTTGACTAAAATCTTCAACCACTGATCTGACCTTTTTCTTCATCGTCTTATCGATCTGTAGCTTGTTTGTTAAAATGTATCGACAACGTATTACATTTCTCTACTTCGATCTCTTTACCAGTTCCCATGTATCTTTCTGTATAACGCTCCTTGCCTTTGATAATATTGAATTTTCCCATTGATCTTTTCTTTACTGCGTAGTGCTTCAATCAGAGAAATTTCGGTCATTCCTACAAAATTAGTACAATCTTCAAATGAACCCTCAGAATTTTCTTTTTTTTCCTGATTCTATTCTAGCTGTCACGGCTATTCCGCTTCAACTGTTTTGTATGTTTTTTTTGAAGGTGCAACATTACCAGAGTATGTAATAATTTTAGGCGACCCGGATCTCGCTTGGATATTGTGGGTACACTTGTGTCAAGATTGGTCAAACGTGTCCTCCCTGTAGAGTCCTCTATGTCTATATTTTCTCTACAGTTGTCTAAAGTTTCCTCTTGCCTTACTCAATTAACCATATTTACATTTTCTCTGCAGTTATCTAAACTTATTTTTTGTATCTCATGTTCTCTATATCTATTATTGGTCTTGCCTAAGGAATAACGTTCTTCATGAACGTTTGCCTCAGATTGCTACTCTTCATAGAAGATGACGCCCCTCGCAATCAATGACTTTCCTTTCTCTGGTATTCATACTCGGTATCCCTTATGCCTTTTTGGATAGCCTATGAATGAATATACCTGACATAGCTCTCGCAGCAAACTTATCCTTATTTGGATCATTGTCAAGGAGAATTACTCTAGCTCCGAATCTTCTGAGATGTTCAACATTTACACAAGAAACACCTGGAAAGTTTAGAATTTAATAACATGGACCTAGCCATCTCCACCAGCGTTCTATTAATTCTCTCAGCAAAGCCATTTTCCTGTGGTCTATAGGCAACTGTCAACCTTCTCGATATTATTTCTGGCGCAGGAATTCATCAAATTCTTTGTTACAATATTCACCAGCATTATTGCTCTGAAAGTATTTCATTTTAAATTCTCTTGATTGACGTCTCATAGGGCCAACTACATCGGAATAGATAATCCTTAATTTTTTATTACAGGGCTCGGCACAATTTTAAAATGAAAATGGAAGTGCAGCCATCTTACCTTCAGCACAAATATTGCAACCACGTAGTTGTCATACCTCAGTCCAGCGACTATATCTCAGTCATATCCAAACTTGTTAAAAAGTAGAACTACATATATTCCGTTTAGATGCCCCAATCTCTCATGCCAAACGCGTAAGTTAATATTCAAACACTATATAGACACCGAAAACATATTAATTTAATGCCAGTTATTAATAATTAAGTAAGATTTAAATAACATAGTTAAAATTAACTTCATAATACAGGTTTTTTATTTAATGCTCATTAAGAAATAATATATAATTATAATTATACTTTATATAAAAATACATATAAAATTAGAACTACTGTACCTAAGCACAAAGAACTACTGTAACTACATAATATAATTTTTAGTATTAGTTTGGAATTTATAATTTGTTGATTAACTTGATAAAAAATTATGTTAATGAATACATAAAACCACTAAAGTAAAACAAAATGTATAATATTAAGACTAAAACTAAGCGAGATTATAACTAAAACCATCCTGGTCTCCAAGATACAGGCTTTGCCTAGTTTGGGGCCCCCTGTCAAATACAGTTTAATGTTTTTTGTATAAGCAACAACAATTTTATGTCAACCATTGTTTAGAATATTATTGTTAATTCCATGTTGTGCCAAATAAAGATTTTTTATTTTATTATTATTTTTTATTTTATTAAACCAATGCCGTATGCAGATTCGCATTGCTGCATCCTTACATGTATCCTTGCACATTATAGAACAAAGTCCACTGGCTGCGTCTGTCTGTCTGTCTGAACGCGATAAACTCAAAAACTCCCGAACAGATTTTGATGAAATTTGGTATGCAGATAGTTTGAGACCCAGGGAAGGATTTAGGCTACATTTTATCCTGGAAAAATACAAACGGAATTTTATCCCGGAAAACTTTTTCACGCGTGTGGAGCCGTCACGGTTAAACCACTTAACCGATTTCGATGAAATTTGGTATGGAGATATTTGGAAATCCCGGGAAGGACATAGGTTACTTTATATCTCGGAATAATAAAAACCAGGACTTTTATCCCGGAAAATCTTTTTTCTCGGTTGAAACCTCCAACAATTTGTTACGGTCGTAGTTTGAGACCCAGGGAAAGACATAGGCTACTTTTTATTCTGGGAAAGTATATAGTAGGACTTTTATCCCGGGAAAATATATAGCGGGACTTTTATCCCAGAAAATGAAGCGCGCTAAAACTGTTCTGGTACCGAAGCGAAGTTAGGATGGGTCGCTAGTACAGTATAAATTACCTTTACGATAAGCTGTCACCTTAACTTCTCCGTTTTTAGCCATAACTTTAGCCGTATCATGAATAAATGGCGTCATAACCGCTGTCGGTAATCTTAGATACCGAAATAAGGTTAATTCGTAATTCCGGTACAAATAAGACGTTACGGAATTCTATTACGTCTTTTGAGTGAACGTTATATGCTGATAATATTATGGTGCCTTTACCTGTTACGTTTGCAGTTGTATTTGTGGCAAAATTTTATTGACCGTTACCAAAGTGTCACCGAATTTATTTGCGTTATTACATAGACGTTATGTACACCCACTGTCGATAACCCAATCATCTTTTTGTATGTTCGTCACTTTACATGCATTGGTCTCAGCACCTGAAAGATCAAGACATATTAGAATATTATCAATGTCAACGTAATAAGCCTTATTTGTCTCTCTTCTTCGACACCACATTGGACACACTGTAGACTTGTGCCCTGCTTCATGATATTTATGAGATTTCGTTTTAAACTTTTCCTTCCGGTTTCGCTCGAATTTGCTCGATTGCCTTTCCGATTAGTATGCTATATTTTTCCGGTAATTCCTTCTTGTATTTTGTCTTGCCCCCTTGACTCGAAAACTTAAAAAAAAAACAAATAATATTTAATATCTCGAGCTTAGGCAACTTATTCTCTTGATTCTTCTTTGGCGCAACTAGTGCACCCACTTTTCACCGTGCGTATTCCGTCCCATGATGTGATAGGGAGCGAGCCTATCGCCATATCGGGCACAAACTCCAGACTCCGGGCTGATACTGAATTTAATACCTAATATCACTTTGCCCGACCCGGGAATCGAATCCAAGACCTCAGTATTGCAGTCATACCGTAATACAACTACGCCACCGAGGCTGTCAACTTATCTACAGTATTGAAAAATACATCCACATTATGACATCGCACATTTTCAGATTTATGACTTTTTTTTATAAATAAATGGTTTCATATACCTATTTATCCCTTACCATCTAGTGGAAGTCCCTGTAATTCGTAGAAAGAGTCACCATGCATATGTATTAGCTTTTGTTCAATAAAAATAGCTCCAATTTATACATAGCTAATCGACTTACGTAAGGGCACTTCTAAGTTGTCGAATGAAATTACTCGTAGGGTCATTCGGGGCAACAGCACGCAGTGGGTAAAAGTTCGCATGGTCAATATCTCGGAACCTATTGAGTGGGCTCAGACACTTTTTCGGCTAGATCAGGGGCGCGTCAGGGACGATGTCAGAGCCACAAGCTATTTTGCCAAGCCTCACTTGTTTAGCGAAAAACGGTGATCAACGTGATTTTGTTGATTAGTTACCAACATTTTGTGCTGGGAAAAAAGTGTCTGGCTAGACGGTGCATCAGTTTACAAAAGTCCGTTAATTATGTTAAGTTTACATGATTATTATAGTATTTATTTTAGTTACTAATTCTGTCCTAGAAAATAAATGCGTCTCAACTAACGTGTGAATGTTTAAAATATTCCCTGTTTGGGCAAGAGTACGAGGTTAAAAGTACGCACCCTGTTATAACTTCATTACAATGATCGCACGGTTTTTTCTTCTTTAAGCTGCAATTAAGGCGAATATTATTTGTAAAGATTTTTAGACCTTATACAGAAAAAAAATATTCTCCATAAACACTCTGCGTAGTTTTACCCAAATAACGGGTCAATAGTACGAATTTCCCCCGATGCACTTAAACGTGTATTCCAAAAAACACAATGAAGTAATGTACAAAAACTCATTAAATAATAAAAGTAGAATAAATTTACTTTGCATAGAGTGTTAAAACGTTTTCCTAGACACTATATTTTTGACTGTGTAGACGATAGAAAAAAAAGTGCGTACTTTTAGGCCGAATGACCTATAATTCAGGTCTATTCATAAACCAAGATATATTGAAATGGGACCATTTCGAGCCCCTTCCTTTATTATTTAGTAAATTGGATAATAGGCTCACAATTTTCAGAGAAATCAGTGTACATACATAAAAAAAAGTTTGTGTGTGTGAATGTACACACCAATGAAGTGAAACTTTTTCAATCAATTTATTTTTTCACTGTTCGTATAATTATTGTATTCCATTAATACGGTCAAATTATTATTATTTATCTAAATGTTATTGTCTGCTAAATTGACAGTCATATTATTAAATGATGGTTACTGTAGATTTTACTGCTGCATTTCGGACAAACTTCTTTTTCGAAGAGCAAGTCTTTTGTTTATGGACAAATCGCCAACATCTAGAACATTGAGTTACGGGGTAGACAGTAGGTTCTATTTTAACGTTCATACCATAAATACCAACTGAAGCTGGCAGTTGGCTAGTTGGCAGCTCCTCTGAATCCAAGTCTCACCGTTTCACTTTCTTCCCATTTATCTTTATTTCGCCGCTTAAAACGCTTCACGGAAATAATTTTATAGTCGCTAAAAATTTACTCCATTATTTCGTTTTCATTCATATCCAATTCTATGTTTTTAATCACACCGTATAATATATAACCTACTTCCATTGGTTTCAGGCTGGCGATGACCCATCTCTTGAAAATGTTTACAATTTATTAAACGCTCGGCGTTTGATTCGTCTTGAACTAATATTAGTATTTTATATGCATTAAAATATTTCACTCGAGCAAGATTTTTAATATTCAGAGATTTTAATCATTTTTCCAATGCCAATTATTTTGGTAACTTTTTATTGCATGTGATACACATATCATTCTTTTTCCTGTGTTGTTCTTTTTCCGTTTCTTCCCACCATAATCCATATTTCGTCTTCATCCAAGTCTCGCTCTCTTTTACTAGGTCTGTCATAACTCCATCATCTATATCTTTATTACACTGTGTACTCATCATAACATCTGGTGAACATTCTTCCGTCGCAGCGTCCATCCCATAATGCGTCGGCTCAACGATGTTTTCAATTATTAAATTAGAATTGGCAACATCTTCGTTTATAATTCTTCCTTCCACCATTGTTAATAAGGAGGTGCACTATTGATTGCACTGAGTTCACAACATAGCTGAGGTAGACGGCCGCAAAAAAAACACTCGGACAATAGGCATCAATAACCAAACGTGTTTACTTAGGCCCCGTTTTTCAACTGTAGTTATCTTTTTGTCAGGGTCTTATTAAGCTGGACGCGCTCGCAGCACCTGGAGCACTCGTTCTGCAAGCGCGTCCAGCTTAATAACACCGATGATTACCGTAACAACATTTGAAAAAACCCGGTCTTAATGATGCATACCGCACAAAACTATCTTAAAGACTACTATAGTCGTCAAGTATAAACATATGGCCATGACAAATAATCTTGCTAGTTAAGTATTTACCTAACTCGTTAAAAAAACAATCGTTTAATTATTTTTTTTATGCCTAGTTGTATTTTATAATGAAAAGTATACTGTACTTGACCAATCAACTACTATGTTAGAAGTATTCTGATAATATATATTAATAAATAATATAAAAGGTGTTAGGCGAGAGCTTCTATTACATATTTAAATGCATCAGCTGACAATGTTTCCCTCGACTTATCGATAGCAGATTTTTTAATTCATTACATCATTATATTAACAATCTATACTTATAAAATGCTTTGTCCTGAATGACTGACTAACGGTAAAACGCACAGCCTAAACCTCTGATCTGATCGTAGAGACCTGAAACTTGGAGGGTGTGTTCTTTGTATGACCTAGACAACCGATAAGAAAGGATTTTCCGAAATTCCACCCGTAAGGGGGTGAAAAAGAGGGGCAAAGTTTGTATGGGACAACGTGATTCCTTGGTCCAATCTACTTAAAATTTTGCATAAACTTTTTTTAACAGAATTAATGGCAGACTTGTTTCGTATTTTATTGAAATTCATCCCATAATCTATATTATAAAAGCGAAAGGTCACTCACTCACTCTTCACGAAATCTGAGGAACTACACGTGCTAGGAGTTTAAAATTTTGTATGGGGGTCCCTTTTAGGACGTAGGTGCTCACTAAGATGAGATTTTGCGAAATTCAACCCCTAAGGGGGTAAAAAGGGTTGTACGCGATAAACTCAAAAACTACCAAATGGATTTTGATGAAATTTGGTATGGAGGATAGTTCGAGCACCTGGGAAACTGGAAAGTTTAAGGCTACTTCTTGTCCCGGGGATGCGTATTGCGGGACTTTTATCCAGGAAAAACTCTTGCGAGCGGTCGTAGTCGCGGGCAAAATCTAGTCAGAAGAAATGATGTATCTTAAATTTTTCAGCTTCACGCTCTGATATCAGTTTTCCGATGAAATGAGTAAATAATTTACAACTAATACGTATAAAATTAAATAACTAAAGAAATATCAAGATAAGCGATTATCAATTTATAGTTTATTATACTCTCCGGAATACGATGACATGGTCAGCAGAAGACTTTTCAGAATAACACAACCTACTGTAGGTACCGACTTTACAACACTTTTCTAACCCTTCCCTATAGAATTTCGCAAAATCTCGTCTTAGTGAGCACCTACGTCCTAAAAGGAACCCCCATGCAAAATTTGAGACTCCTAGCACGTGTAGTTTCTGAGATTTTGTGATGAGTGAGTGAGTGACCTTTCGCTCTTATAATATAATTTAGTAGCCTCTTACAACAGGCAGAGGATGCCGTGGCGGAATTCTCTAGATGCCCCCGGACCACAGGGCACGAAGTGCTGGTCAGTCGTCCGCTCGGCGCCTCCTCCGTCTCCTCCGTCTCCTCTGGCTGCGGGCAGGATCGTTCTGCTTACGATCCCGCTCAGCGCTTTCCTTCCGCGAGATGATGCACTCGCAGAAGGAAGCCATCGCTCGCCATGAACTCCAGCCGCCGACCATGGCGGAAACCACGGCTGGCAGCGAGAGGTCTCCTCGGACGACTGCTTTAAGAGCGCTGCGTTGTAGGTCCCAAGCTGCGCACTCCTCGAGGACACCAGCATCACCTGAGTAAGTAGTTTAAAAAAAACATACAAGTAATTATTTAAAACGCATGAAACTGACATCACTTTTATTCTAATGTTTCTTAAAAAATATATACATTCGGTATTCCATGGAATTACCCGACCTGTAGTGACACTACATACCATTGTTATATTTTTTTGTAATTTCATAGTTTATGATATTTTTGGTGGCTAATGAGTCAAAGTGTATTTACATGCATTGTTTAAAGTTAAATTATGAGTAGGTAATATCCGTATTCGTTGCATAAAAATATAGTTAGGAAAGATGTTCTCCAGTGGATTACGGAAAACAGTAAATCTATACTATATCTATACTAATATTATAAAGCTGAAGATTTTGTTTGTTTGTTTGTTTGAACGAGCTAATCACAGGAACTACTGGACCGATTTTGAAAATTCTTTCACTAATAGGAAGCTACATTACTCCTGAGTGCTATAGGCTACTTTTTATCCCGGAAAACTTTTCCACGCGGCCGGAGCCGCGCGCAATGCTAGTCTTTTATAATATGCATGTTATCATGTGTATCTTAGATAATTTTAAGTTAAATTAATTACCTACCTATTTAAGGACAAAAGTATTGTTACAAATTCAGGACATATTATCCAAAAACGGTTCTATTTTATTTGATGGAAATTCTAACCAAGTTCGTTTATACTTACATATTATATTTGGATAGAACTCGGAATACAAAGCCTTTTACAATAAAACGTTTAATTTTAAAGACATATGATATACCGATACTAAGAACCGTGTCTGGTTTTCGAACCTGCTACTTTATAATAATAATAATAATAAGTGAGTGGCGACACCGCGTACCCCGATTCCGTGGGGGCTAAATGAGACCCCCTGACCCTTGGCTTGCCTTAACTGGCTGGCTAGGGGTGGAAATCGCAAGAGCTAAAACCCGAAGCTCCAGGGTGGAAGTGCTCAAGCTGCGTAATAGCGAGGAAACCCGCTCCGGGACGCGTTAGCGAACCGCGATGGTGAAATCGGTGCACACCTCTCGACACCCTTTAGCCACCCACACCGATGTTGCGTCCTTGGCATGCGCCGCTTTTGGGATGCCCATCTAGAGGGGGGCAAGTCACCGTCTGCCTTGAATACAAATGATTGAGACATTTTACTTGGCAGGCGTCCCGTTGTCTCAATCAATAGCCCAGCAACCAGTCCAGCTAGATCCCATCCATAGACCCAATTAATTCCCATCTACTCTGCAATAGTCCTTACACCTTGCAGGCGCTGTCTTTGGTTGTAATTCTCCCATAAATGCAGACAGAGATAGTACCTGCATGGTGTACATATCCCAACTATATTAAAGTATCTTTAAGGGGCCTCTACGTGTTGGATCTGTATCCCCACGCAAGCCTTCCAAAAGGACCGGCCTTCGTGCCGTGATATTCCACAGGAAAGATATAATAATAATAATAATACTTTATTGCACACTCATTTACAAAAGAAAGAAAAAATACTTACAGACTAAATAATAAAAAAAACATGATGGTACAAGAGGCGGTCTTATCGCTTTAAGCGATTTCTGCCAGACAACCTTTGGATGGACAGAACACTAATTAATTATAAGGATGATGGTGCACAAAAACATATATACATATAGGTATACATATATAAATAAAACTATTAATAATATAATTATCAAGAAAGATAAATAAATATATATTATATTCATACATACATAAATATACATACTTAAATTATAAACATGAATTACATAAACATATAGCAGCGACTTCGTTTAAGATAGGGAAAGAAAGTGATTTTTTAAAAGCTTTTTAAAAATATGTATAGATTTTGCTTGCCTTATCGTAACAGGCAAACCGTTCCAGAGTCTAATGGCCTGTACGGTAAAAGATTTATCGTAGAAAGAGGAAGTGTGTATAGGAGTTTTAAGCTTATAGGTATTTACAGAGCGAAAGGAGCGCTTATTAAGTGAGTAGAGAAAACTAAAACGTTCTTTAAGATAGGAAGGGATAGTAGGAAGTAAAGAGGATTTTAAATAGCAGGCAAAGAACATGAGTATTTCGGCGAAGGCGGATAGGCAACCAGTTGAGTTTTTTGCGAAATTCAGAGACGTGGTCAAATTTGCGTAAACCAAATATGAACCGAATGCAGACGTTTTGGAGACGCTCAAGTTTGTTCAATTGGTTTTCAGATAAATCCAGATAGCAGGCATCGCCATAATCAAGTAAAGGAAGTAGTAAAGATTGTGCAAGGTTAATTTTAGTGGTAACAGGTAGGAAATTATGCAGTCGTCTGAGGGATGCAATCGAAGCAAATAATTTTCGGCTGACTTCAGTCAACTGAGGACCCCAGGAAAGTTGTCTGTCTAAGAAGACTCCCAAATTTTTGACGGAGTTGCTGTATTTAATGAAGTTACCGTCGAAAATCACTTGTGGCAGTCGGAACCAATCAATTTTAGAAATCATGCGAGAGCTCCCAATTATGATTGTTTGAGTTTTCAAGGGGTTAATAGTTAGTCCGTATGATTTAGTCCAATCCAGTATTCGTCGCAGATCTCGATTAGTTATTATTATTTCAGCACCCTGGTTGACTTTTCAACCAATTTAAATCGCTCCAGCTATTTTAGCGTCCTTAGGGAACCATATATACATACCTACATTTATTTTCATATAACATATCGTAGGTTCACCAGCGAGATTAGGGTATTAAGTATCTTATGAGTTAGAAAATTAATTACAGACTTCTTCCTCATTGAAATTAATTTATTACTTATAAGATTTTACAAGCATTTTATCTTAACTGAAACAAGCACGTGCAACACAAAGTCATTCGCGAACAAAAATCGATCAAGTTCAGTCCACGTGGTTACATCATACGGCAGATAGTGATCACAGTGGTTTGTAATTTTCCTAGACGCACATTATCGTCGCCACGGTTCAACAGCACATCACTCGCATGAACGTGCATGGTGTCGTCACCAGGGGTCGAGTTCGCTACAGCAGTTTGCGCAAGTTTCAACACAGTATACACAGTTCCTATAGATTTTATAGAGGAGATCAAAGAGCAGTTATGGTAGCTGTATGGTATAAGTGATTTCAATAAGTAAGAGGAGAGGTGGATGGTTTGCTGAATATTATGGAGAAAAAACGGACGTTCGGGAGATAATAGGGTAGTTTCCTATGTTTGATTTTGTACATTATTTTATATGCAACAAAAAAAAAATACGAAAAGAAAATCTTCCGTGAAATCAGCATCAAAATTGGTTGACAAATAAAGTAGTTAGGTATTCATTTGAAATACCTATTGTTGTGAGCAAAAGAGGGGGCGAGGTAGGGATATCGCGTTATCTCTTTCGCACGCACGCAGCGTTATGGCCGGTGACACTCAGTGACGTCACAGTCTAATAAATTACTGTTATTTGACAACTATCCCATCCACCAAATTTCAAAGCTTTATAACTTACTTATTATTGCGCCAATTCTTTTTCCGTTAGGTTTTGGATGACATACATTTTTGATAAAAGTATTTTAAAAAAAAGTAGTCATTTACCGAATTGTTACCGAGCCTCTCTGACCGTAAGGAAAGGCATAGCTACCGCTTATAACTATTTTTCAGTGTGACCACCCCGGGCCGGGCAGGCCTGATCATCCTGCAGATGAAACTATCTGTAACGTCATTCTATGACACTTTAGAATATAAAAAAATGTCGAATGTGTACTTAAGTTCCTAAAACTTTGTACCTGCCATAACTCGCAGATTTCAAAAACCTAGTTGTGGCGTAAGATGACATGATTATTTTTTTACAAATATTACGTTTATGAAATATTTGGGGCAGATTTCACCGCTTTCTGGTAAGTGCTACTCGTCACATCTATACTATCTATACATATAAATAAAATTGGAGTGTCTGTTTGTAATATTGAAATAACCGTTTTTTACTACATGTATATGAATATATATACGGTACATAAACCAAAATAACATTTTTTACAATTTTTGTCTGTCTGTCTGTCTATCTGTCTGTCTGTTTGTTCCGGCTAATCTCTGCAATGGCTGGACCGATTTTGACGGGCCTTTTATTGGCAGGTAGCTGATGTAATAAGGAGTAACTTAGGCTACTTTTTATCCCGGGAAAATATAAAGCGGGACTTTTATCCCGGGAAAACTCATTCACGCGGGCGGAGCCGCGGGCAACAGCTAGTAATATTATAAAGCTGAAGAGTTTGTTTGTTTGTTTGAACGCGCTAATCTCAGCAACCACTGGACCGATTTTGAAAATTCTTTCACTAATAGGAAGCTACATTACTCCTGAGTGCTATAGGCTACTTTTTATCTCGGAAAACTCTTCCACGCGGGCGAAGCCGCGCGCAAAAGCTAGTAAATGTATAAGCCGAACAAATACAAAAGTCAGATTCTAATCTATGCTCCCAAATAAATGGTCATAACATGCTACATTTGGTATAGAAATGTATTATTTTGGAATATTTTCTTAGTTTATAAGACAAAAATTTATTTTACTGGTGCTAGGTCTCTCATATGTAAGAGTCCGTCTGGGTGGGTACCACCGCAATGTCTATTTCTACCGCCAAGCAGCAGTGTGCATGCACTATTGTGTTTCGGTTTGAAGGATATTGTAGCCAGTATAACTACTGGACATAATGAGACTTAACATCTTATGTCTCAGGATGACGAGCGCAGTGGAATGCCACTCAGTATTTTGTCAGTCAAGGTGCTGGATGGTGTTGCTACTGTTTATGGGTGGTCGTATCGCTTACCATCAGGCGAACGGCATGCTCGTCTCGTCATTCAAAGCAATAAAAAAAAAATAAAAAAAAAATAATGAGACTTAACATCTTATGTCTCAGGATGACGAGCGCAGTGGAATGCCATACAGTACTTTGTAACTCATGGTGCTGTATGGTGTTACTACTGTTTATGGGCGGTCGTATCGCTCACCATCAGGCGAACGGTATGCTCGTCATTCAATGCCATAAAAAAAAAATCGTAACGTGGCCTCGTAATTAAATTAAGTATGAGAATTAGTAATTATTTTCCTAGCTTTTAAGTATGCTATTAAAAATATGGTAATAGTATGTTTATAAAGCAATTAATTAAATATAAACATTATTATTTTTCATCTAGTATGAGCAAGTATTACATGACGATAAAAATCATTGTGCAATTAGTAAAAACATTATCAAAAATATTTAAGATACGCTATGGAACCATAAAAACCGACATGCACGCTCCAACGTAATGCCAAAACAAAACTTGTGATACCTACTCAGTTATTGTCACCTATGTAATTTATTTTTGATTCAGAGGGCAAAAAGATTATCGATGTGCAAAACGTGACAGATGACTTATATACTTGTATACTAGGTCAGTTGGGGCGATAAGGTAAATTTCCCCAAGCAATAAATGGTGGTAGGTCTCTCATATGTAAGAGTCCGTCTGGGTGGGTACCACGGCAATGTCTATTTCTACCGCCAAGCAGCAGTGTGCATGCACTGTTGTGTTTCGGTTTGAAGGACATTGTAGCCAGTGTAACTGGTGGACATAATGAAACTTAACATCTTATGTCTCAGGATGACGAGCGCAGTTTAATGCCACACAGTAGGTACTTTGTAAGTCAAGGTGCTGGATGGTGTTGCTACTGTTTATGGGTGGTCGTATCGCTTACCATCAGGCGAACGGCTTGCTCGTCTCGTAATTCAATGCAATAAAATAAATAATAGTTTAAAAAAACTAAAAAACACGCTTTATAGAAAATCCAACTAAAAATAGAAAATAAATTTGAATTAAGAATAGTGTAAATAAGAAAAAAAAGTATTTTATTGTAAAAAAGCGTGACTGTTATTAACTTTACAAAAAATGAAAAAGGACTGTATGCTGTACATGAGGTTGAGATTTACATACAAAATTGAGGGATGAAAATATAGCCGCGCAATTTTTTAATACATCAATGCGCGCAATAAATACATTTTTCGATTACTATGAACTCTGTATAAAATGTATTTTATTCTTGTATCAGTATTCTGACGTTACCTTTGAACCAATAAATCACGTGAATGGTAAAATGGTCTCATCGTATCGTATCGGTCGTATCGCTTAACATCAGGCGAACGGCATGCTCGTCTCGTCATTCAATGAATTTAAAAAAATGGGTGTTACTGGGTGCTACGAGACTGAACGCGCAGGCATATTGTATGTGAATTGGTAATTGGGCATCGGGCGACAAGAGTGCCTATATTAAACTTGTGTATGTAAAATGACAATTACCTAATAACCTATATCCGTATTCCGATATGAAAGGACTAAATGCCAATAAAGGCAAACTGTTACTTTAACTAAACGTGGTTTATCCTTGTCTGTATTTATTATATCACCTAGTTTAGATATTGTTTTATTATTGTCTTGTTGATATTGTATCATATTATATTCATGCATTAGAATGACCGATACGCGATTCAGTATTTTTTATTCAAACAAGCTCATATCTTTTCTAAGCTGATTTAAGCTTATTGAGGCTGTGCCCTGTTGTCTGGGGGCATCTAGAGAATTCGCCACAGCACCCTTTGCCTGTCGTAACGCGTTTTTGTCCCCGCAACAAAAGGTTAGTGATGCTGATTTAGGTTTAAAGTTGTTTTGTACCCTTGAGACTTAAGTCAATCTTTTAAACAAGACAACGTGAAATACAAACTTAACAGAAACTTACTATGTAAGTAGGTACTTTTAAGATTCATTTAGACTTTGAATTTGACCTTTACTTCACAATACATGAACCTTTTATCATCATCACGTGATGGTAATGTGGCGTTATTGCATGGACTTATTGGAATGGGCTGCTAGAAGTAGATTATACACACACACACACACACACACACTCACGCCCTTTATCCCCGAGGGGGTAGGCAGAGGCGCAACTAGTGCACCCACTTTTCGGCCTGCATATTCCGTCCCATAATGTGATAGGGGGCGAGCCTATCGCCATATCGGGCACAAATACCAGACTCCGGGCTGATAGTGAATATAAAAACCCAATATCATTTTACCCGACCCGGGGATCGAACCCGAGACCTCAGCTTTGCAGTCGTACCGTAATACAACTACGCCACCAAGGTAGAAGTAGATTATGATTAGTATTAAATTAATTACTGGTGGTAGGTCTCTAGTATGCGAGGGCCGTCTGGGTAGGTCTCACCGCAATGACTATTTCTACCGCCAAGCAGCAGTGGGCATGCATCCTTGTGTTCAGGTTTGAAGGATATTGTAGCCAGGGTAATTACTAAGCCTTATGAGACAAGGTGACGGGGACAATAGAGTGCCACACAGCACTTTGTAATTCAATGTTCTGTATGGTGTTGCTACTGTTTATGAGCGATCGTAACGCTTACAATCAGCTGAACAGCATGCTCATCTCGCCATAAGTTGCAAGAAATAAAATAACAGCATTCTATTAAACTTTATCTTTTTACCTGTGTCTGTTCTGTTGACTTATCTTTTTAATAACCCGTTACTTGTTATGCTTTAGATAGTTTCAACTTTATTGGCTCACGTCAAGTGTTTCACGTGAGTTAATAAAAGATAATTATGTAGCTTCAGCTTCCATTGTATCTACATAATATAATTTTATTGCATTATTCATCATGTCAGATCTGGTTTTAATAACCCAACTAACATTCTGGTGTTAGTTACAGGTAGTTTTATGACCTTTAGTGCTATTATGGACATTTAACGGTTTCAATAGTCGGTAACAGAGGTAGAGGTGAGTTAAAATATTAATTTAGGACCAACGGTCGTATTACATCTTTAATGGAAGATGTAAAACATCCTTAAGAGTTACAGTAGTGATAATAGCAGCCAGTACACTTTAAATGTTGTAACTTTAACCTGTCTATAGTACTTAAAGTTGTTTAACGATTTTCATTAACTCCCTTTAATTCTTATGATTCTTTCAGAATTGCTATGAAATGTCATATGCTGCTGTACGTTGTATATTGACTGTAAGTGCAGGCACTGGTTCTATATTAGTGATGATAGAGAATGTAGTGCCAAATATTTTAAGTGTTGAATACGTCTTTTGTCTAGTTTAAGGCTGTAGTACTAGCATTTAATAGAGCTAAAAAAACTATTTTGGTTCGAGAAATGTCTTTTGCTGAGTGTATTGTTACACTGTTATATCAACTAAAACTGCACAATACTCTTGACTACCATTGTTGTAGATCAATGAGTGCGTCTAATGGTTTAAGAGAAGATGTTAACTGTAAAATAGGCGGACGCCATATTATTAATAACATAACCTTAAAATAACTAGGTTATTTAAAGTTTATCAGCAAAATACTATATTTTCTGTATTTCTTAATGTATTTCATGTATGACGCTGGCTTAAAATAATTAATATTTAAGAATCAAGCCTAATTAATATGTTAGGTTAATAGCACCTTTATTATTTTTAATCAGTTTTCATTAAAATTGATAATAAATCGTAGGCGCGTTTAAATTGAGGTGAGAAACATGCTATACTCTTACAGTAAATTTACAAGAGCACTAATTATTCACTTTATAAACTCAAAAGACTTGTTTTTTGGTCTCGTCGTAAACCAATAAGTTTACAGTTGGTTTATAAAGTATCAACAAAGCGGTGATAAAGTTACCTGACACCATTATACAAGATGTTTATAACTAAAGGTATCAACTAACTCTTTTTAATAAGTTTAATAAAGTTTAAAGCTGCAAAACATTTTTAACTAACGACATTGTTACGTTCATTGCTGTATTCGAATATTTTTTTGCCACCTATGGTGTTAGATGATCCGAATATACAACTATAATACCTTTCAAAGTAGTAACTAAAGCTTTTTTTGTTCTGTTATTTCATGCCAATTGTTTTGTTCGGTTGTGTGTTGTGACTAATAAATCGTTTTTCTTTCTTTCTTTCTTTCTTTTATAAATATCTTGTGCAGACACGGTAACACCAGTATATCTCCGTTGTTAAAGCTTCATATAACTCTTACCTGTAAATTCGTGGGCCTCTTTCGTGGGTATAAGTGAGTTATAGCATGCTATAACTCACTTATATAGCAATGCGTTAACACTTTAAGATTTGAATTCAACCAATATCAAGTCCTTATAGCTTTTTTTAACGCTAGAATGTTAGTTGGGAACGTTCTATTTTAATTATTGTATGATTCTTAAATACGTAGTCAATTTCGTTAAGTTAGAGTTAGAGGTAAGATGCTGGATTATCTCAATAATTAATTTGTACGTAATTAGATCTGGACCATACTCGCTAACTCTACGGCCTTTCCTGTTGCCTATTTTTTACGTTTAGTGTTGTAACCAAATTATTTAAATTATTTATAATAAATACAGTAATTACTCAATAATGTTAATTTAAGTACTTCATATTATCCTCTGTCTTTTCAATATTATGTTTTATTTTTTTAATTTAAGTATGTTGTCTGTGGTGAATGCTATGTACACCTATGAGTAGCACACATATCAGATGTTGTACCTTATTGTTTTACTTTATTATAATGTTATAATATGTAGTGCTGTTGGTGTACCTTATAACAATAAATAAATAAGTTGGTAATCAGTGGTTCAAGAGCTTATTTATGTCCCTTTTGGTATGCGATAATTTCGTCGCCTTATTTGACACAACTGTGTTTGGTAATTCATACGTAAACTAAGTACTTGAATAGAAAACAATCTTTGATTTCATTATAATTTGCTTTCGGTATACACAAACAAATGTTGGAAATAGAAGCAGCTCGTGAATTATATAATATTGCGTTTATAAACATATTAAGTACAAAATATATTAGAGCCGAGGGAACTCTTCCGCCCTGACGAACATCCCACGCGCCACACTTGATAATTAAAATGTAAAGAAACATCATATTCCTTTTGTAAGATAATCGGGGCATTATAATAAAGGTTCATGTGAAATTAGTTTCTAATATTTCTTTACTGGTGGTAGGTCTCTCATTATGTAAGAGGCCGTCTGGGTGGGTACCACCGCAATTTCTATTTCTACCGCCAAGCAACAGTGTGCATGCACTGTTGTGTTTCGGTTTGAAGGATATTGTAGCCAGTATAACTACTGGACATAATGAGACTTAACATCTTATGTCTCAGGATGACGAGCGCAGTAGAATGCCACTCAGTATTTTGTCAGTCAAGGTGCTGGATGGTGTTGCTACTGTTTATGGGTGGTCATATCGCTTACCATCAGGCGAACGGCATGCTCGTGTCGTCATTCAAAGCAATAAAAAAAAAATAATAATAATAATAATAAAGGTTGTAGAGTATTTCAAGAAATGTACTTTGAGTACATTATTGTGAATGGGTCAGTCGCGTCATAAAGATTCGTTTACGACATGAATGCACCGGCTGAATTTAGATATCATTGTCTCATATAAAATCGGTGGTAAATGTTTAAACTCTGCCGTAGCATTTCGTATGCCCTGTGCAGTTCTTGGAAGCTGAATAAATCCTCTCCAGTTCCTAACAGTCGCTACACTAACCTAACGGTCGCTAACAGATCCGCAATTCCTCTTCAGATGACCAACTGTTTTTTTATTGTTAAAAAACCCTTTACTTGTCGTTACCGCAATATGTTTTTGTTGCCAAAGTCACGTTGTGCCCTTGAGACTTAAGTCAATGTTTTAAATAATACAAAGTGACATACAAACTTAATAGGAACATACTATGTATGTAGGTACTCTTAAGCCCCATTTAGATGGATCAACTATTGCTGGCAATCATTGTATGTAATTATTTCTGAAAAATCTTACCTGCCTGAACATGCGCAATTTATGAAAACGTAATTTATTTATTGAATAGCAATATTTGCAAACGCAATCATAATAGATTGGAAAATACCATTTTGTTGATGAGATAAAACAGGTGTGTGGTTGTTTGTTTTCTAACGCTACAAGGAAAGGGTGGGTTAGTTCACAGAATAAGTAATGACAAGGTTTCACTCAATTATATCGAGTTACGGACACTGTAGTTGACGATAATTTGAAAAATTATAAAAGAAAAAATAATAATTGCGTAACTATTTAAAATTATAATTACTACTTAATTAAAAAACCTATAGAATACTTTTTTATTTTATAATAATTACTTCTTGTCAACAATCAAAATTTTATTTTAGCTTTTGCCCGCGGTTCCGCCCGCGTGAGTAAGTTTTCTCGGGATAAAAGTCCCGCTTTACATTTTCCCGAGATGAAAAGTAGCCTATGTGTTAATCCAGGATATTATATACCCGTGTGCCAAAATTCATCGAAATCCGTTCAGTAATTTTTGCGTGAAAGAGTAATAAACATACATACATACATTCTTACAAATTTTCGCGCTTACAATATCAGTAGGATAGATACGCATAGCTTTGTTAGGTATTTCATAAGTTTTAGAAAAAAATATTGTTGAGGGACGATGGGGGCGAAATGGTGTATCATAGATATAGGACTAATATAATTATAACTGGAACTTTGACAAAAGACACCTTTTTTCGAAAAATTTATGATTTACCCGCAAAAACGAACCATGGCCGTTAGCTTGTTTAATAAGTACTTTTTATCACAACATTCCATAGCCCTAAACGCCATTTCACATAAATTTACGTAATAAAGTGCTCGCAACCAAACAAAACTATAAAATTATAGCAGGTCAGGTCTGGTTGCTACTGAAATGCAATAAATTCGCATAAATTACGTTAAATTGATGTTAAAAGATGACAAAGGCTACAATGAAACCACTGCAATCGTGATAGTAAGCGTCAAGACCGCCTATAGATAAGGAGTAGCAACAACAACCGAACTTTGAATTTCAAAGTAGGTACTGCGGTCTAGTAGTGTTTGTTACCGTGAGACATTAGATAGACAGTAATTACACTGACTCCAATGTCTTTCAGACCGACACAATTATTATTCTGCTTGGTGCTTCCATAATCGGTAGAAATAGATATTGCAGTAGTACCTACCTGCCCAGCTGGATTTCGTAGAAACCTACCAGCTCTATTAAATAGGTAATAGTATCACTAAGCAATCCATTACACTATTAAATTACACTATTATTAAATATTATATTTCATTATTATATTGTTTTTTTTTTTATTACTTACAAAGACTTACAAAGTACTGTGTGGCATTCCACTGCGCTCGTCATCCTGAGACATATGATGTTAGGTCTCATTATGTCCAGTAGTTACACTGGCTACAATGTCCTTCAAACCGAAACACAACAGTGCATGCACACTGCTGCTTGGCAGTAGAAATAGACATGGCGGTGGTACCCACCCAGACGGACTCTTACATATGAGAGACCTACCACCAGTATTGTATTATCTACTGCCCACTGCTGAGCACGGGCCTCCTCTACAACTGAGAGGGTTTTTAGGCCTTACTCCACCACGCTGGCCTAGTGCGGGTTGGCAGATTTCACATACATAATAATTACATATATAATTTCATTATACATAATATTATTATCATCCTTCGCAATTATAATAACAAAGTAATTTTATATTGTAAAATTGCATTGCTTTAAAATTTTGTGAGTTAATTCATCTTTAACTTTACCTATCTTTGTCCGATTAAATGAATAAAAGAGTACTCGTTTTTAGGTTTATATTTATGTGAGTACAGTTTATACTTTTTCCGCTTTCTTTAGCTTATGCGGACTGACAGGTTATAAGTTTATTATGAGAGAGTTATTAAATTTGTGGGAACAATACTGGGTTGATGAGTGGTGACGCCCCAAAAACAATAAGGGGTCTATAATCACCATGTACTGAAAAAAGTTATGATAATAATGGTAATTAACATAGACTTTATTATTTGAACTTTGAAATAACCATGTTGACGTGAATGTGTAAACTGTAAAGGATTAGTGGGTTTTGAATTTAGTCAGTTCGTAGTTAGTGAAACTATTAATTTAGTGCAAATTATTATTTTACTACAAGCAGCTCACAACGATTTAATTTGACTGAAGTTCCGTCGCGTGTTTTACATACATTTTGTTATGTTTACGACGTAATGGAATGAAACATCCTAATTTATTCAATGGCGACGTTGCGAAGTAAATAATATACGATTAAGATAATTGTAATCGGTACATAAAAATACTTAGAATATGATCTGTTTTGTTTCAATATGGAGCTATATTAACTTATTATAATTTTATATTATACAATTCCAATTTTTATTTCTATACATATAATTATCCTTGTTTATTTTCATGAGTGGAATGTTACGAAAAAATTTAATGTATGGACTGACATACTTGTTATTCTATGTTAATTAAAACAAATTAATCAAACAATGAATTGAACGTGACAATCTTGTTCCGTAAACAACTTTACACTTTGACTACAACTCGGGAAAGCTTTCGTGATTGGTTTAACTTTACTGTTTTCATTTCTGCTCTTCAACTTGTGGCAGCACCTCACTTCAAATAATAAAACCTCTGGTTTTTTACAATGGTAAATGTTTGTTTGTTACATTTGAATATTAATTTATTGTGTTCTAATTAGTGTATGACGTAGTAAATTAACAAGCATATTTTATATCTAGCTGTGCCCGCAACATCGTAGACGTGGACTTAGATAAAGTATTTTAATACATAACTTATTTTTTAATTCGATTTTATTGAAATAACGCCTATTTTCTGCTCCTGATGATACCCACTCTTTCCATCTGTGAAAACTACTTGAAAATCCGATTAATAGTTACGGAGATGTGCGCTAACAGACAGTAAACAGACTGACAGAAAAGAATATTAAAAGTCACTGTTTTGTGTTCTGTTACTCCTTTTTTGTCCACCTTCTTTCTTTTATTACTTTTCTTTCAATGTACTATCATACAAGGCTCTGCTGTTAATTATGTATAGATAGATAGATTAGGTATTTTCTATTAAGTACATAATATTTTCTTTTTCGTAGTTTATTAATACTTAACTTAGGGTAGAGCGCTGGAACTGTTGAAATTGTATCTAATAATATAATTAGCCTACTTAAATAAAATAGATAAAATTCTTTTCAGCCTAGAAGATATCGTAATACGAATAAAAATGTAATCACTAACAATATCAATATGGTACTTGTGTTAACCAATACCATAAAGAAAATGGGTCTACAATATGGTCATCCGTTTTGCAACGTGCATTGGCTTGCCAAAATCGCTATACTTTGTTACCTCAGTACTTACATATTACAAGTGATTGCATTATTTTTGGCTAAAGGTGATCCAGAGCGGCTGTTCGAATGCTTAGGCGTTGCGACCTTCTGTGGCGTGGGACTGCTAAAATTATATTTACTTTGGTCAAAACATAGTCGTTGGAGTTTCCTTATTGATCAAATAACACTATTGGAGAAAAAGCAATTACAAAATTCTGAAGAAACTACATCCTATTTGGATTATGAGTCGGAAGACGAAGATTCGGAAAACCAATTTGCTTTTTACATTAAATCCTATAACAAAAGATTTGTCGCGATCTCTACCATTCTTGGCAGATTATACTTCTCGACAGGTGCGTTGTATGCTGCCTCACCGTTTGCAGAATACACATTTAGAAAGGTATTTCTAAATGAAACTTTGGGCTATCCCCACATATTGCCGTGTTGGGCACCTCTAGATGACCTAAGTTTGTTGGGATATTTACTAACAATTATACCCGAGGCTGTGGCAGCTTTTTATTGCGTTGTTGTTCACATAACGTTCGACATAACAGTCGTAGGCATTATGATATTCATATGTGGTCAATTCCAATCGCTCCGCCATTATAGCGAGAGTATTGGTGGCAAGGGTAAAGTATGTAATGTGACCGCAGAGAGGGACGCTAGAGCACGTTTCAGGATAAAAAAGTGCCATCGTATTCACCTAATTCTAATTCAGTAAGTATTTTTAAGTATATAAATATTTTTTATAATGTTTCGCTACAAATTTGTAGTTTAAAGTGCAAAACAAATGAAAAATATTACCAAGAAAGAACATGTAGGTATAATACTTTATACATATCTATATAATACGTTAACCATATTTTAGCAAATATTTGTTTTTTTAATTGTGTAACACTTATATGTAATTTAATAATATGAAGTTATATTTAATGCTTCTGGCTTTTATTTTTCAGCTCTATTACCGAATTGAACAAATTGATTAAGGATATAATGGGGGTTTATTTCTTCGTGGCTACTTTTAAATTGTGTTGTCTTGCTGTTAGACTTAAGACGGTAAGGATATTACTATTAGCCGACAGTAGCTTAATAAAGAGTTTAAAAAAAAATACTACTTTGTGTTTGTGGTAGCGTATAATGTCTCGTGGTAAAGAGATTTACTCAAAAATATTCTATTGCGTCGAAAAGCCTGACGCTAGAATAGCCATTCATAAAATCTAAGCCCCTTGTATTGGTTCTCCCATTGAACTTGACTGTTCATTGAAGTGATAAAGACGAGTAGAAGTTGTTATACCTTGCTTGTTGTTTTATTTATTTATTTATTTAACTCTTTATTGTACATCACACACAGAAAAGAAACATTTGCATATACAATAGAGATTACACTTAAACAAGATCAAGACAAGTTGTTGTTGCTTTTTAAGATATTATCAAAATGATATATAATACTTCTACTCATATTATAGGTCAATAAAATATTTATAACTATTGACACCATGCACCCCACGCTTTTTTGTACAATAAAATACACTTTTTCTTATTTACACTATTCAAAATTCAAATTTATTTTCTATTTTTTTAGTTGGATTTTCTATAAAGCGTGTTTTTTAGTTGTTTTAAAGTATTGTTTATTTTTATTTTTTTAGTTCTGTTCTACTATTGTCCAACAGATGTCACTAAAAACGAAAGCGCCATCTTGTGACAAGTAGGATTTTTTTACGCATAAGAGTAGCAAGTTTAGTTGTAATTCTACTATGGTCCAACAGATGTCACTAAAAATAAATCGCGCCCAAAGGAGTCGGTTACAAACATACAAGTGAAGCTAATATAAAGCGTGTAAAAAAGGAAATTTCAATTTCAGGAACATATGAGCAAAATGCAACTTGTAACTTTGTTGCAATATATGGGCGCCTCTATTACACAGTTGTTCTTATTATGTTACTACGGAGACGCGGTATTTAACGAGGTAAAAATAAAAACAAAACGAAAGAAAACTTACTACCATGCTATTGTTAATGTAATGCCTTGTACTGTGTTATTATAATTTTATTGTTATCTTTATTCACTGTAAATATGATTTCCAATACCTAATTGTTAGAGATCCTTAAATTAATGAATTAATAAATATGTATAATATTAAGAAATACGTAACAGAAGAACAGAAACTTGAATAAAAATGCCAATAAAATCTTAAATTATTTTGCTTACAGAGTGCAGTTACGATGGGGCAGGGTCCATTTGGTGCAGCTATTTGGTGCGTTGGTCCTAAGATACGCCGAGATATCGTAATCCTGGGCATGGGGATGATAAAATCACATTCATTACAAGCCGGCCTTTTCAATGTGCTGAATTTGCCTTCATTTATACAGGTTAGCAAAATAAAATTATTAGGCCTATAAGTTGATGAATGTAGATACATGCTTTAAGTATTTTTACTTACCTGGAGCATTTATAAGGTCATTGACCAAGTACAATTTAATAACTAGTAAGGTAATGTGACCAAAGATGGCCTGGTCCCTAACATGGCCCACCATCCATGTTTTCGTTATTTTTTAGGGTTCCGGACCTCGAAAGGAAAAAGGAACCTTTATAAGATCACTTTGTTGTGCGTCTGTCTATCTTTCGGTCCGCCTGTCTGTCTGTCAAGACCCTTTTTCTCGGGAACGCGTAAAGATAACAAGTTCAAATTTATATCAAATAATTGGGTCTACGGTCTCTTTCAGCTGTGAAAAAATCAAACTTGTAAATCAACGCGATCAAAAGATATTACCGTTTATGTCGCATATTTTGCGATTTCGCAAGGGAATCAAAATTCAAAACCTATAGGGTACTTCCCGTTGACCTAAAATCATGAAAATTGGCAAGAAACAAGGTCTGACAGCACACGTAAAGGAAAAAATCTGAAAACTGTAAATATGTATTAGAATAATATAAAAAAAAGCGAAAATGCAAACTTTTTAAATTTGATAAATGTATAAATTAATTTTGGCGAACTATTGAACTTATATACTTAGATACCTTACCTACAAGTGTGTACGGAATCCTCGGTACGCGAGTCCTACTCGTGGTTATCCGTTTTTTTGGGTTGTAATGAAAAAACATACTACGATTTCTTGTTAGTTATTTTATTAGACGAAGTGATATGAAGCAATTTAATTAAAGGTTTTTCTTTTTATTTCTTTATGATGATTTTAACATTTTGTGAGCCATCAATGTTTCCGTTACCTTATAGTTATAATAACTAGCTTTTACTCATGTCGTCGCCCGCGTGAGTCTTTTTCCGGAATAAAAGTCACAGGAATCGTTTTTTTTTCGGTTGAAAGAAGCTATAAGTAACGGTACCTAATGCAAAAATACTTTAGTAACTGCATAATCCAATTAATTCATTTTCATTCAAGTTTTTTTAAGCTATTGCATAGCTTCTATCGCGGGCCTTGAGCGTGGAGACCGAATCCAGAAATTCCGTAACGAAAATAACCTGACATCTTTTTTATCTTACTAATATGAACCTTAAATACAATGCGTAGAAGCTATTATTCTTGAAACGAGTATATTTTTATTTATTTTATTTATTAAAGTCATTAAAACCATTTCTTACTAATCTAATATGAACCTTAAATACATTGCGTAGATGCTATTTCCCCAGCGTTGGCACGGCACGAGTACAAAAGAATCGAACGTAACATTCTTTTTTCAAATTTTGATTTATTCTACTTTGGTTGTGATGGCCATTGCATTTCTGACATTTATCAATAACAAGACTAAACGTGCGTTGCTCGCGTTTAAAAATCTACTTTATGTGGTAAGCGTAAGATCGAATTTGTGTTTAGTCAATCAAAATTTGTGATAAAAAATGCTATGCAATAGCTTTACCGCGGCAGTCTCCGAGTGCCACACGTATTTTTTTTATTTATTTATTTATTGTACAGTCAGCAGCATAAATATCTGTACAAAATCTAAAATTCAAATCGCCTATATACGCGTTAAGTTAAACTGAAACACATTTTTCTTCGTTTGAAGTAAAGTAAATCTCTTGTATTTTATTTTTGTGAAGAGAAAAAAAAGATTAGTAAGAAAAAAAAAGTGTGTAGGCAATTTGAAGTTTTGAATTTGTTCATCTACTTATGCTGCTGACTGTACATTAAAATAGT
Organism: Sphinx pinastri; assembly: GCA_947568825.1. Classification (NCBI taxonomy): domain Eukaryota; kingdom Metazoa; phylum Arthropoda; class Insecta; order Lepidoptera; family Sphingidae; genus Sphinx; species Sphinx pinastri. Next base: position 8,227,749 of record OX387620.1, read on the forward strand.
GGTACAAATTCAAAATAGTCCCTGACTCCCAAACTAGCGTAGCTGTAGGTATATCAGGAGTCAGTTGTATAATATTATTTTTTCATATTAGGTATACAGGTAATAGGTACGTAAATTTAGGAAAATACCGTTATTTGGTTGATATGAAAATACACTACGCTTTAAAGGCTACCAGTTTTGTAATGTTCACTGAGTATCTTAATAAAGAAGGTACTTAAATAGTATGTTACCTACACGTAGATCTTTCAAAACGAATATAGTTAAAATAAAAAATACGACATCTACAAAATCTGAGATGCGCGAGGTCGACATGCACTTAGACGTAGAATATTATTATATGAACGAATTATGGAATGAACGGGTGTACTGACTGTCGATTTTTTTTCAGATCGTGCGAACCGCGTATAGCTGCTATGCAGTAATCGGACCTAAATAAGCATTCAAAATTAAATATAAAATTATCATAACTGCGTCATAAAATATGTTATATTCTGTCATATCTAAAGTAGCTAGTAGTAGCTGTTCAACATGCTTTGCAGACTGTAGGTATTAGATACTTATAATTAGTCATACAAAGTAAGTATTGTCTTTTAGTAAATGCAATAATTTTGTTTTAGTTAAATTTGAAATACCAGCTATTTATAATGTTTCTTTTTTTGTAATTATTGCTTTGAAGGACGAGACGAGCATGCCGTTCGCCTAATGGTAAGCGATACGACCGCCCATAAACAGTAGCAACACCATCCAGCACCTTGAGTTACAAAGTACTGGGTGGCATTCCACTGCGCTAGTCATCCTGAGACATAAGATGTTTAGTCTCATTATGTCCAGTAGTTACACTGGCTACAATGTCCTTTAAACCGAAACACAACACTGCATGCACACTGCTGCTTGGCGGTAGAAATAAACATTGCGGTGGTACCCAACCAGACGGACTCTACATATGAGAGACCTACCACTAGTAACTTAACTATAAACAAAGAAAAAAAAATACACTTACAATTTAACGCGTAAAGGCGACTTCAAATTTTGAATTTGTTCAGCTACTTATGTGGCTCTCTGTACCTACCGCAAAAAAACTAAGTGCTGACGCAATAAAATCCCAATTTGCCTTTACGTCTTTACGTACAAGGTTCTACTGCGTTTTATTTTTTACTAAGTTTTGTTTGCGTTGCCCGTGTGTTAGTATTAAATTCCGAACTAAAAGGCCACAAATAGTGCCCCCAGCAAGGGGCGCACTTATCGTATTTTTAGAACCTAACTATTCGATTTTTTTTTGTATGTAATCTATATAGAAAAAAATAACATCATATTTATTCAATACTAGGTGTAGCTCGTGGCTTCGCCCGCGTGAATAGCATTTCCCGCTACAATAGTCCCTAAAACACAGTACGACGCCAGCGCCATCTACTTAATCAGATAAATAAAAAATATCCATTATTTCCCATGGGAGCAAATTACGGGGAAAAAAATATGTGTTAATCCATTCTGCGTTTACTTCTAATAAATATACAAACATCCAAACATTTCACCCACTTTCGTATTTATAATATTACTACTAATAGTATACTGACTGACTCGGTGGCGTAGTTGTATTACGGTACGACTGCAATGCTGAGGTTCGGGTTCGATCCACGGCTCGGGCAAAGTGATATTGGTTTTTTTCTATTTAGTATCAGCTCGGAGTCTGGAATTTGAGCCCGATATGGCGATAGGCTCGCCCCCTATCACATCATGGGACGGAATACGCACGGCGAAAAGTGGGTGCACTAGTTGCGCCTCTGCCTACCCCTTCGGGGATAAAACGCGTGAGTATGCGTAGTACTAGTATACTAGTAAGATAATATCTTTACTTTGATTGTTCGAATTTTTTTATAATATGGATATTATTGTTGATTCCTTACATCTCCAAATTACGTACACATAGGTACTTTATTTTAATTTGCATAATCTTTGCATATTCCCGTCCGTAACTTGTGCTGCGTAAATGTATGGAAGGAATGCTCAAGGTTGTTTGCTCGGGAGAGTTCCAAGGCTACCTTTCCACCAGGGATAATAAGCTATGAGAATCTTAAATATCTTTTTATTTCATGCTTTTCAGTTTGTTTTTGTTTATTTGTAATTATAGTAGGTATATTTTTACTGAAGGTGACCAGTACCTAGGTAGGTATATTTTTATTTAAATGATACCTGAAGGTGATTAAGAAGTCATCATCATCATCATCATCGTCATATCAGCCATTGTATTATATACTGAGAGGGTTTAGGCCTTGGGCCACCACGCTGGCTTCAGGCTTAGTGCAGGTTGGCAGACTTAGTCGAAATTCTTATAAGAACTTCTCAGGTATGCTGGTTATCTCACGATGTTTTCCTTTACCGCTAAAGTAAGCGATAATTCACTAAGAATACACGCATTATATTTTTTTAGAAAAGTCAGAGGTGATTCCCCTCGGTTTTTTTGGATAACAAGTGCCTATTGATATTACAAAAATAAAAAAAAATAATAACCTCCGACAAAAACATATAACTACTTACTTAAACAGTAAAAAAAAAGTTTGTCGTTTAGCTTTATTAGTACCTGGTTGACCGAGCCTTGCTCGGGTGACTTTTTAATACTAAACATGATATTTATTACTTTAAAGTAGTTCCTAATAACATTTTCCATTTTAAGAAAATATTAACGACTGAAGTCAAATGAGTCAAATGAGATACCTACAGTTACCGCATTAATTTAAAAAAAATCGGTTCTCATCCGTTGTCTCACTTAGTAACGAATTGATAAAAGACGGATATCCTAGTTTATTATCATGGTTTAAGAGAATTGTATCCGCACCAAATTTGGTCTTAAATAAGTTCCGTGGCTTAATTTCTCCCCCCTTTAGCTGCCCTAAGTTAGTAAAAAAAACTAATTATGAGTGGGCCACCCTTATCACTTAGGGGGAAGCTTCCTCTACCTTCATCAATCTTTTCATGCACTCCCGCCGGTTCAGGTTACTTGATCTGGTCTTTACTTAGAATGTCAGATATCTAACATTCAAAGGTTCGGTGCGGTCAACCGCTGCCGGCCCTTCCATCCACACTCGCCTTATATATCCTCTTTGTCAGTCTCCTATCATCCATCCTTTCCAAATGTCCAAACTACCTTAGCATAATCTGCTCAATTTTGGTCACTACATCCGCTGTCACTCCACACATGTCAATCACCATAGTATTCCGCACTCTATCACACACAGTCACCACACACATGCTTCTTAACGCTCACATTTCCACTGCTTTAATCTAACTTTTGTGCTTTTTGTTGCCATACCCAGCTTTCACTTCCATACATCAGAGTTGGTAATAACACTCCTCCATAGACAGCCAGTCGTGCCTTTTTGGACATCTTACGGCTACCCATAAAGGTGTGCAACGCTCCATTCACCCGATTACCTGCACTCACTCGTCTTTCAATATCACTGTCATACCTACCATCACTTGTGAAAAGTTATTAAATTACTAATATCGCTATTAAAAAATAGGGGAGGATGGAAGAAGGTAGAAAATTTAGGTTTGTATGTATTTTTTAATGTCACAACATAAATAAAATCTGTCCGAAAATAAAAATAAAAATGGGGTGGGCCACCCTTATCACTTAGGGGGAAGAAAAATAGATTACAACCTATTTTCAGACCTACCAAGTGTGAATATAAAATTTCATCATAATCGGTTCAGCCGTTTCGGAGGAGTATGGTAACAAACACTGTGACACGATTTTTTCATAGATATAGCGCGTTTAAATAAGAGAATGATAAGAACTTACTTAGTATGTACTTATAAAAAAGTTAATTAGTTAATTATGCTTCGACCAAAGTCATTGATAACCAAAGCGTCCTCGCGTCGGGGGGCCGAGCCCCGGACCGGGCAGATGAAAATGCAGCTTCAGCGGTCCCTCCAAGCGACGACGCAGAGTATAATCGACGACGCTTGGATCTATGTATTACTAGCATTGATATATACAAAACCCATTACTAGGTACATATTATAATAAAGTTACACGACAAAGATTTTTTTTTTACTTTGTATAGGCTTTTTGTGTCGGGGATTATTGTAATTATTTATACACGTTAACTGTGTAGCTATAATTATGGAGACAATTCCATAAGTGCAAACACAAATTGGAAATAATATGCTGTGTTACGTATAAAAATGACATACCTTATTATTATTTTTATAGCCCCCTTCATATAAAAAAAAATCATTTTGACGAATGAACCATCCGTGGGTTACACACGTAAGTACGACGTCTTTACTTCATGCCCCTGCCATGTGGCATGCACGTATGACCTCTTGATCGATGCTAGTTATCATGTCACAATTATTAATCTATCAAGAACTCAGTTTTCGTAACGCAATTTTATGTTTGTGGACTAGTATTAGTTTTATGAAATTTTTGTTTAATTATGGAACGATTCAGACCCATAACAAAGCTTTCGGATGAGGAGTTACGTATATTTCTTTTATTGCATTGAATGACGAGACTAGCATGCCGTTCGCCTGATGGTAAGCAATACGACCACCCATAAACAGTAGTAACATCATCCAGCACCTTGAGTTACAAAGTACTGTGTGGCGTTCCACTGCGCTCGTCATCCTGAGACATAAGATGTTAAGTCTCATTATGTCCAGTAGTTATACTGGCTACAATGTCCTTCAAACCGAAACACAACAGTGCATGCACACTGATGCTTGGCGGTAGAAATAGACATTGCGGTGGTACCCACCCAGACGGCCTCTTACATAATGAGAGACCTTTCTTTGTCGGTATCACTCTTGACATAGTGGTCGTGGTCATCACTTCAGGTGTTGGTGGCAAGCTTCACAATACGCCGCCACTCTTCTCTGATGGCCGCCTTCCTCGTGCATTGAAGTAGTGATGATGAGCCATTTACTGCCACTTTTATCTGGTCAGTCCACCTCATAGGCGCTCTTCCTCGTGGCCTGGTACCCTCAACCCTTCCTTGGACCACAAGTCGCTCAATAGACACCTCCCCTCGGCGGCATACGTGACCAAAAAAGGTGAGGATACGAGACTGTACCAAAGATGATAAACGCTGCTTGATGCCGAGTTCTCGAAGTATAGACTCGTTGGTACGGAATTCAGTCCACGATACTCCGAGCATTCTCCTCCAGCACCACATCTCTAGGGCGTCTATCTTCTTCTTCTCAACTTCTCGCAAGGTCCACGTTTCTGCGGCGTACAAGAATATCGGGAATACAAGTGTCTGAACTAGCCGGATTTTTGTGGCTCTAGGTATATATGTTGCGATTCCTCCATATGTTTCTCAACTTGTCCATCGCAGACCTAGAAATTGCCATACGCCTCTTCACTTCGTCGATACATCCACCGTTGTTCGTAATCAAGGCTCCCAGTTAATGTATGATTGCACCACATCACAATTAGCAATTTGTGGAGTTTCTGGCGAATTGTTATTCATGCGGTCGACAATCATCATTTTTGTTTTGTTCCGGTTTATCTTAAGTCCGAACTCAAGGCTAACGCGTTCCATCTTGTCAATGAGAGACCTACCACCAGTGAATATAAAAGTATATATTAATTATATAAAAGTGATCTGGTTTTCACGTCAACCTGTTTTTTAGTTCGTAGCTCACACGTGTAGGCTGATATAAGTGTACCTATAAACTCACACATGCATAGAGTTACAAGCCTTTAAACTTGCGAGGGTTCATGACCCACCGGTGGTGCATTCACGTACGATGAGGATCTCAAGATCGAGGATGCCCCATCGATGGAGCATGCACAGTGAAAGTGTTAATTTATATTTCAAACTTTTTAAATAGTTATTTTTTCCTTATTATGACTGCCTCGGTGGCGTAGTTGTATTACTGTACGTCTGCAATGCTGAGGTCTCGGGTTCGATCCCCGGGTCGGGCAAAGTGATATTGGGATTTTCTATTCAGTATCAGCCTGGAGTCTGGAATTTGTGCCCGATATGGCGAATGGCGATAGGCTCGCCCCCTGTCACATCATGGTTCAGAATATGCACGGCGAAAAGTGGGTGCACCTCTGCCTACCCTTTTGGGGATCATGAGTGCGTACAGTGTATGTATGTATGTATGCCGATGGCTGGCACATGCGTCATATTCGTGAACGGGTGCTGCTTGCGTGGACTGGTCTGCTCTGTTTGATGGTTGACTCTATTCTTTACTTAAAACTAAACATGTAGCTGGTTATTTGACTTAGGTACTCTCCGTTAATATTCGCATTTAATATCCATCTTTGAAATTGAATTTATATTATTACTTGCAATGTGTAAAACATATATATATATATATATATATATATAAAAAGAAATATATAACAATAAAAGACCTACGCTGAGTTTCTTGGTGCTTCTTCTCAGGTCAGTGGGATTTTCCGAAGCACTGGTAGAATCTTTTAGACGATAAAAAAATATTGTAAAAATGACGTGTAAAATTACTTAATAAATTAAATGATTTGAATTTGAATATGTTTGTACTATTTTTCCCACAGTAGAGTCGCAATATCATCTTTCTAACACCTACCTACTCATTCAGTTTTAAGTTATGAGCCTAAACACGCTACATCTGCTATGAGTTGCTGAGGAGTTGGGTATTCCTAAAGATAAACTCACAATCAAACTGTAGCATGAACTCGGGTATTCTGAAAGGTTTGGATCCATAAAAAAAAACAACAAACAAGTAGATAATTAATTTAATAAAAACCAAATTACATCATAATTGAATCTATTTTGTACTTATAATAGGTATTTAAATTGTTTTGGTTACTTACACAAATATTTCGAATGATTTTATTAATCGAAGGAATACCATGTTCATAGATGTGTAGAATACACGGACGCCACCTTAGGCAGCTCTCGCTAAAGTTTTGCAACAAAATAATTATAATTGATTTGTAAAAGCATGGATTTGAGGCCTTTTTTAGATATTACAGAAACGTTTCGTTATTAAGGTAAAGTCAGCAGTATAAGTAGAACAAATTCGAAATTTCAATTTACTGACATACTTTTATGTTCTTACTCATGTTTTTTTTCTTCACAAAAATAAAATAAAAGATATTTCATTTACTTCAAACGAAGAAAAACAATGTTTCAGTTTAACTTAACGCGTATATAGGCGATTTGAAACATTGATTTTGTTCAGCTACTTATGCTGCTGACTGTATATGTTTTGCTGTTGGTAGGAGATTTATAAGATATTTACCCGAGGCTCCGCCCGCGTGAATAAGTTTTTCCGGGATAAAAAGTAGCCTATAACACTCGGGAGTAATGTAGCTTTCTATTAGTGAAAGAATTTTCCAAATCGGTCCAGTAGTTTTCGAGTTTATCCATTACAAACAAACAATCAAATCTTTCCTCTTTATATTAGTATAGAAAAATCGTATCGCTAGTACAGCTCGGAGGCCAGCGTGGTGGACTAAGACCTTACCCCTCTCAGTAGTAAAGGAGGCCCGTGCTCAGCAGCGGGCAGTATATAATACAGGGCTGGATGGTATGGTATGGTATAGCAAGGTATAGTTAAGCACACAATAAAGTTTCTTACTTGGGCATATTATTTTATTAAAGTTTTTTTTTTTTTTTATATATAATGGCATTTGTGTTCACATTTTGCCAATGTCAAGTTTGGTTTGTATATTTTATTATCTGTAATATGTCGAAGTAAAGCAGTGGCTACCTTACCTAGACTTTATCGAGAAGTTTTGGCGGTAACAGAAAAAACACTTGATTAGCACAATTATTTCAATTCACTTCATTTGAGCTCTTTAATAGAACTATATTGGATAATATACCACCATAATTATGCAATATAACACTAAATATCACCAAAATAATGAATTAAAACAAGAGCACCTCATGACACTTCCAAGTTCCCGCCAAAACTCCTTTATTAAAGTTGACCCGTACCATGGTATCGCTAGTGTGGTGAGGTATGCGCGTGGAGCCAGTCCGCGAGGGCCCGGCGGTGCGTGCGCGCCCACCGCAGCCGGCCGCGCGCGCCCTCCCGCGCCCGCCGCCGCGCGCCCCGCCCCGCGCCCGCCGCAGGGTGCGCAGCGAACCACTCCTCCATCTACAGACAATGTTACGAGCTACAAACTATACGGACCTATGAATACATCGCACCTTTAGAACGAAAACGACACAATTCAAAATAATCGAAAATTGAATTATCGTCATAAAATTACTTAAAACTGGTCCCTTTTTTATGATAATGTAATTAAAAGGCACCGATATAGTAGTTTTGTCCTTTTTCTGCTTGAATATGGCGGTGTTTGAACTATTGTTGTATTGTAAATTTCGTTTTAAGTAATTTTATGATGACAACTCAATTTTCGATTTTTTTGAATTGTGTCGTTTTCATCCTAATGGTGCGACATGCATATTAAAAGCTATTATATTAAAACGATAGCCTAGTTGGGAATGGAACGGTCTGCCGAGACAATGTCCGGAGGTTCCAAACCTAAGGCATACACCTCTGACTTTTCGAAGTTACGTGTGTATTGTTTATCAATTATCATTCGCTTTAACGGCGAAGGAAAACATCGTGAGGAAACCTACCTGAAAATTCTCCATAATAATTTCGAAGGTATGTGAAGTCTGCCAACCCTTCTAGAGGAGGCCCGTGCTCAGCAGTGTGCAGTATATAATACATGGTTGGTATGGTATGGTATTGTAAATTGCTTAAAACCTACAGGTAAAATGAACGTTTTTAAAAAAGTTTATTATAAATTATAATATTCTAAAAATATTATTTTAATGGATCCAAGATCCGTATTTAATATCCATGAAGTTTGAGCCTGGTTAGATTTTGAGACCCATACAAAAAGCGGACATCTTTAACTGCACGTCACTATTGCCAGCAATCAGCTCCTTCAACGTAGTTATGAATGAGTAATAAGAAACTTGATGAGCGGACAAACGTCTAAACGGCCATCATAGCGTGCTGAACTACCGGTACTATAGTAACATTTAAAAGTACCTGCTGTCACAATGGTAGGTACTTTTATAAAATAGTATATGCATCACGTAGGCGAACATAGTTGCACTTATTATAAGTCAAGATACATTAAATTAAATAAAATAAATAAAAATCAGTTTATTGCCTTATAACACTAATAATAACAAAGATACTCTTAAGCTTAAACTAAAATAAAGGCAAAAGGAGGCGGCTCAGCTCGTGCTGACCGGGACAGTAGTTCCGAGCAGCGCTGGTTTTCAGCCTCTCCTAATTATTTCCTAAGATGTTATGCGGAAAGTTTATAGCGTTGGCCTACTGAGCGACAAGTAACGTTTTATGTTACAGTAAATTAATCTAATGTAAAAAAAATATATATGAAATAACTATATAATAAAAAGGAACAGTCATTTTAACAATATTGGAACTCTAGTGTGTGTGCGTGAGCGTGTGTGTGTATGTATGTATGTGTGTGTATGTATGTATGTGTGTGTATGTATGTATTTGTGTGTGTTGGTGTTTGTGTGACCTTGTTGTACAGCGTGGGTTATTAGTTAAAAATATATTAATAATTATTATTATTCCAAAAAGTCACGTATATAACTACAGACATTTGAATTTTTTTATAGGGAGTAAAATCAATGAAAAATAAATAAAGAAGCCAATATTGGGAAAAGGCATTCAAGCAGGCGGAGCCGCGTGCAACAGCTAAGGGCAAACCCAGTAAGGGCCAGTTTCATCGGTCCTTGGTAAAGTTCCAGATAACTATCTGACATATAACGCTATCTAACAAATAAATCTGACACATTACTAGAAACTTTTTCTGACATATATTTCTATTCGTGACTTGTGAAACCAAAAGTTTTGATTTATATAGCGAATAAGTTCCGAATAGGCTACAACGGAGTTTATCAGCATGTGGCGAAATTAATCCGAAGATTAATATAAAATACAGCATACCTCCTTCAGCTTGAGTTCAGTATCGAAGCTACTAGTGATAGCCGGTATTAAGTTGCCCAGGTATCGGCTGTTGAGCGTGAACCTATCGACGAGTTGGCTCCAGCGCATGCGCACGTCGTCCCACACGAGCGCCGTACCCGACGGATTGGTGGAGATCTGCTGTAGTACTGTCAAATAGTCTTGACCCCTGATGTTTTTCTCATCCCATGCTAGAAGTAAGAATCTAGAAAAACGGGACAAGTGCGAGTTAGACTCGCGTACAAAGGGTCTTGATAGACAGACAGACGGACAAAAATTGATCCAAAGGATTCCTTTTTTCCTTTGGAGGTACATAATCCTAAAAATTATATCGTTAATATTACACTGCGTAAGTGGCGTAGTTATATTGCAATGCGTGCTTTGCTGAGGTCTCGGGTTCGATCTCGGGTCGGGTAGTGGTATTGGGTTTTTCTCCTCAGTATTAGATTGGGTTATTGCGCTCGGTAATGGCACTAGCCTTGCCTCTATTGACCTATCTATCTATGAGACCTAACACAGCTGGCGAAATGTGGATAACTTTCATGATAACATCAATGCCTACTACTGGCAAGTGAAAACTGCGTGATGCTATATTTTATAGAACACTAGCATTTGCCCGCGGCTCCGCCCGCGTGAATGAGTTTTTCCGGGATAAAAAGTAGCCTATGTCCTTTCTCAGGCTCTAGACTATCTGTGAACCAAATTTCATTAAAATCGGTTCAGTAGTTTTGGCGTGAAAGCGTGACAGACAGACAGAGTTACTTTCGCATTTATAATATTAGTAAGGATTTAAATTATTAACCTTTATCAATATACAAATTACGCTTACCTTCTTAGAATGTTAGTGTCGCGAGGTCCGGATAACGCGTGCCTCAGTTTAGCACTTTCTTGAACATCAGTCTCATCCAAGTAAATTTTCCATAACTTCTCCCATTCTTCTTGAGATGATGACTTCATACCTGTCGATAAGGATTTTTTTAATTTAATGAGAAGTAGTAATTCTCTGAATACCGAATGTCGGTGTCGGGTGTAAATAATATTATTATCGTGTTTGCCATTAAGCCTCAAATGAGACCCGTATATGTTATCAGTGAGTATACTTTCAGTTACGCTGGCGTAATAGGTTAGTTTCCTAGTTTGATTTTGTACATTATTTTATATGAAACAGAGAATAATACGAAAACTAAATTCTTCTGTGAAATCAGGATCCAAATTGGTCGAAAAATAAAGCAATTATTCATATTTGAAATATCGTTGTGAGCAAGTGGGGGCGTGGTGGTGATATCGCGCTATCCTTACTCACGCACGCAGTGTTATGACCGGGGAAACTCGGTGACGTCATAGTCTGATATTACCGTTATTTGACACCTACACCTTCCACCAAATTTCACAGCTTTATAAATTACTTATTAAAAATATTTTTCTTCATATTTTGGATGACATAAATTTATGATAAATATATTTAAAAAACCTACATATTTGAGAATTCTCCATAAGAATCTCGAGGGTATGTGAAGTCTGCCAACCCGCACTAGGCCAGCGTGGTGGACTAAGACCTAACCCCTCTCAGTAGTAGAGGAGGCCCGTGCTCAGCAGTGGGCAGTATATAATACAGGGCTGATTGCATTGCATTGTATTAAAAAAGAGTAGTCAGTCAACTACCCTATTCTAGCGATGGTTGAGACTTGAGAGACGCAATTTTTCATTCATCGATGTTATATTTAAACTACAATTTAACTCGGCCAATTGCAGTCATTTTGCCGTAGATCAACGATTGTAATTTTTGTATATTTACCACAAAGCGAAAAATACAGGAGGGAGAATATTTTATAATTATTTTACAATCCCAAATACGCTTACCGTAATAGTAAACGAAGTCACGTAGATCAGGTTCTATTTCGATAGCATTCGGCGTCCCGTGATTATGAAGCCAGGTCAGGAATAAACTCCTCACTTTTGCTTCGGCATCGGCCATCTCAAGTCGCGTGGCGAGTGACAAAATTCTCGTCCGAAGTAAACTACAAATATTTTTTTAACATTATAGCCAGTTATTTGCAGGTTTAGGAATAAGTTTAATTGTAACCAAAGAGTTCTATGATTATATAGAGCGGACATTAGGAAGATTGTCATACAAAAATGTTGAGCCTGTTGGTCAGTATCTCAATGTACCGTGAAATAACAAAATACCCATGTAAAATTCATTAGAACATACTGTGACATGCTCGTAATGCGTATATTGGTATATTTCCTTCCACAATATTGTTTTCTTTACAAAATTTAAGCATACCGAGACGTATTGTTACACGGACATGTCAGATAAGACAGCGACTTATTACCAATTGGTAATAAATTTTGGACGAAAAATTTGGTTCTGATGTCCGGTCTATAATTATCCTGTTTAATGTCTTTGATTGTAACACATTTATTCAAAAATACTCGGTATAATGCCCGGAAAAGTACTTGAGCATGCTACAGCGTGCCAGGCGATTTTTTTGTATGCTAGTGTAGCTTCACTTACACCTTAGTGTTGAAGGAGAAATACGCATGCTCACGCCTTTTATCCCCGAAGGGGTAGGCAGAGGCGCAACTAGTGCACCCACTTTTCGCCAAGCGTATTCCGTCCCATGATGTGATAGGGGGCGAGCCTATCGCCATATCGGGCACAAATTCCAGACTCCGGGCTGATACTGAATAGAAAAATCCAATATCACTTTGCCCGACCCGGGAATCGAACCCGAGATCTCAGCCTTGCAGTCGTACCGTAATGCAACAACGCCACCGAGGCAGTTGAAGGAGAAATATTCTTTTATAATATCTACTTTCTCATTAAAAATTGTTTTGTTGTCATTCAAGTGCATTTTTACGCATACTCACGCCTTTTATCCCCGAAGGGGTAGGCAGAGGCGCAACTAGTGCACCCACTTTTCTCCGTGCGTATTCCGTCCCATGATGTGATAGGGGGCGAGCCTATCGCCATATCGGGCATAAATTCCAGACTAATATCACTTTGCCCGACCCGGAAATCGAACCCGAGACCTCAGCATTGAAGTCGTACCGTAATACAAAATATTATTATTATTGTGTATTTTTACATACCCATCAATGACATCGATATTCTTTTTGTCCCAGCTTTGCTTCTCATAAAGCGGTTTCACCAAGCCTTGCGCGTATTTCTGTGAATCAAATCGGTTTTTAGTATGAGAAGCTATATAAAATACTAGCATTGCGCGCGGCTCCGCCCGCGTGTTAAAGTTTTCCGGGATAAAAAGTAGCCTATAGCACTCAGGAGTAATGTAGCTTCCTATTAGTGAAAGAATTTTCAAAATCGGTCCAGTAGTTCCTGAGATTAGCGCGTTCAAACAAACAAACTCTTCAGTTTTATAATATTAGTATAGAAGTATAGATATTTCATCCACAGTGTAATGACATTAGAGAACTGTAATGTTTAAGTTGTTTTGAAACGTACAATAGCCAGCAAATAGTGTAGTTACAGTAAGGGCCGATTTCACCGCTTGCTGATAAACGCTATTTGTCAATTTGTCACATAAATGTATATGTCGATCAAATATAAGTCACATTCTAATCCAGTGGTTCCCAAAGTTGAATGAGCTGCGACCCACCTAACAAAAACTTCCAAATTATGGACCCACCTCTCGACTTTCATGAAGTAATTTTTAATACCCTTTTCAAGAATTTTGTTTCTTTTCTCGTCCAGCATTCGCCACCCGACTGTTGTGTCGGTCGGTTGATATATTGTTCTATTTCTCAGGGTTCACCCAAAATTTTTTTTTTTTTTTTTAGGATTAAGAATTATTTATTTCTCTTAAGATTATAAATTAATCACTTACTGAGAAAACTACTTTACACAATTATTTCTTAATACGGGCGAGCATATTATATAGAATGTAAGTACATTTCAAAAGACAAAAATACATTTTGTGAAATTGACATTAACAGTTACACAAATTTAATATAAACATTTTGTTTCATTACTTACCTAACATTAACAATTACACATAACACAATAATACAAACAGCAAAATCATATTTTGAGTAAGTACAATTAAAATGTTGGTATTTACAACTTTGGTGGGTAGCTTTGTATTGAGATACTCGAGGTAGCGCGCCGACATTATTATGATATTCATTATTACATTCCCTTGCGACCCATAGTTTGGGAAGCACTGTTCTAATCTATGCTCCTAGATTAGAGTGACTTTTGGGTTTGGACGGCTTATAAATTAAGTGACGAGTAGCTTTTATCAGCAAACGGTGAAATCGACCCTTACTCAAACTAAAACTCAAAATTTTCTTTATTCAAATAGTCTTTCACAAGCTCTTTTGAATCGTCATGAATCTATCACCGCTTCGGAACGTTTTATCGCTGTGAAGAAGAAGCGCCGCAAGAAACTCGCTCAGCAACACGATCTGTCAATGTGATATGATACTCAAGCGTGCTCAAGTTGTTTATTAGCTATCATAATATTACTAGCGATGACCTCGCAAACGTTGTTTTGCCATCAGTTACTGACCGAGGTTAAAAGTTATTAAAAAAATTTAGGGTTGTATGTATTTTTGAATATTGTATCATAAAAAAATAAACACAAATAATTTTGTCTAAAAAATAAAAAATAAATTAAGGGGTGGACCACCCTTAACATTTAGGGATATGCAAAATAGATGTTGACCGATTTTCAGACCTACCCGATATGCAAATTCATGAAAATCGGTCGAGCCGTTTCGGAGGAGTTTGGCAACAAACACCACGACACGAGAATTTTATATATTAGAGATTTGGATAATGTAAACACACTCCAACATTTGCGTACCTGAAAATCTCCATAAGCCAGCGAGTTTAGCAACCGTCCAGACAAGTCGAGGAGTATGGACGAGGCTGCCTCCCAAGGGACGTACTCTTCTTCCACGACGAGGTACTTGCTGAGGTTTAGTGCTATCTCGTAAGGCAGTATTTGTGCTTCTGCTAGCGCAAACGCATCGTCTAGCAAATTCGCGCGGTCGGATATTGTTAGCTGTTAAAATAGAACTGTTTTGCATTAAAACAAAACAATTATTATGTGTTGAAGAAAACACACAGCATTGGGATGAAGAAAGCAATCATTTGATTCGGTTAATCTAAAGAGAATGTCAGTTCAATACATACCAGACTGTCAAATCTTGTCTCTTACTCTTTTACACCAGAAGGCGCTGCTCTGCTTTGGCGCGCGATTTTAGCTGTGAACTCATAGAAGTCTTCATCACCAGCAAGATCCTTGTACTAATGCTGTGTGTTTTCTTCAACACATAATAATTGTTTTGTTTTAATGCAAAACAGTTCTATTATGTGTCTCCAAAAACACACAGCATTGGGATGAAGACCTGTTTGATATCTGCTGGTGTAATACAATCGACGCTATGTGAATATAAAAAGAAATAATTCACATGATTTGTGAATGTACTATTTTTTCCTCTAGAATTGTTTATGAAATCTCCATAAAACAAAATAACAAAAGGAAAACTTTGAAATAACTAAAAACTCTTGTTAGTTACTTGTCATATTAAGAAATCAGACCATCAATTATAAAATTTTAAACACTTTATAGTTAAGTAGTATCTTATGAACTCAAAACAAGAGTATCAAGAGAAATGAGATCCAAATTTATAAAAAAACAAAAATCATACATTGAATCACTTTAAAAATTATCATACAATAAAACATCAGTTTGAACACTGAGTCTGTAAATATCCTGACAAGATACTTTTAATAAAAAGCTTTTAGATTTCCAGTTAGCTCTTTTCAAAATATCTTCCATTTAATATTCATATTAACTATGCTCTTGATCCCACCTTTGATAGAGTACTAGGTACACAGAAATGCATGAATAGTAATTTGTTTCAAAAAATGCAACCTATCCAGCCAGCCACTCTGGTTTTTGATGCTGATTTAACAGTTTCTATGACTGGTATAAAAAAATAAAATATTTTATGTCCTTTAACTATACCATCACTATATATGAGACCTATAGTTAGTTCTTTCACATGAGTAGCTGGGTTTATAATATGGGCTGTAGATGCCTACTCAGCAACTAGCTGATAGTCTGGGCACAGCTGTTAGTTCTTTACCCCGTTTTTGGCCAGGAACCAGCTTGAGCCTTCCATGTGTGGCAATCTTTTTCCCAACAGTTCCAAAAGGGAATCAGGTTGTGAAATACATAGTCTGAAGTTAGTTATGACATACTAATGGTATTTACAATAAATCATGTGTTTGAAAATTATGATAGGTGATCTAGAGAAAATTAAAAAATATCTAGGATTTGTTGGATGATCCTTGATAACTTTTTCTACAGTAGTTACAGAAGAATCTAACACCATTAATTTGTGCAATAAAATAGTACTGTATGCAAATTAAAATCCAGCTACATCTTGACTAGACCCTGTGACTTTTGATTTGTTATTATTGCACTAGACTAACAATTTTCTAATTGGACACTAAAGGTGGATAAGGTGGTGAAACACCAATTTTCCTTAAAAAGCTGATTTCTCTTCTCCTATATACAGCTACAGCTATATGCTCCACCCCCAAGTTTTGCCTGATGAGACATTTTGTCAAGGACATTCCGCAAGTTCAATCAATAAGAACCTTCCGCAGGTTCAATAAATAAGAACCTTCCGCAGGTTCAATAAATAAGAACCTTCCGCAGGTTCAATAAATAAGAACCTTCCGCAGGTTCAATAAATAAGAACCTTCCGCAGGTTCAATAAATAAGAACCTTCCGCAGGTTCAATAAATAAGAACCTTCCGCAGGTTCAATAAATAATAGCCTTCCGCAGGTTCAGTCAATAGGAACCTTCCGCAGGTTCAATCAATAAGAACCTTCAGCAGGTTCATTACTTGAATTATAGTGATTAATGCTGTCTTATGAGTGAGATTCAATCAAAAAGAACTTTCTGCAGATTCATTATTTGAATTATGCATGTTAATGCTCTTAGTTACTACTGCGGTTTAATCAGTAACAAGCTTCCGCAGGATTGTGATTAGAATTATGCATTTTAATGCTCTCCTTTACTAGAGATTCAATCAAAAAGAAATTCTGCAGCTTTATTATTTAAATTATGCATGTCAATGCTCTCACTTACTAGTGAGGTTTAATCAGTGACAACCTTCCGCAGGTTTATGATTTGAATTATGCATGTTAATGCTCTCACTTACTAGTGAGGTTTAATCAGTGACAACCTTCCGCAGGTTTATGATTTGAATTATGCATGTTAATGCTCTCACTTACTAGTGAGGTTTAATCCGTAACAACCTTCCGCAGGTTTATGATTAGAATTATGCATGTTAATGCTCTCACTTGCTAGTGAGTTTTAATCAATAACCTTTAGCCGGTTTATGATTTGAATTATGTAGGTTAATGTTCTCATTTACTAGTGAGGTTTAATCAATAAGAACCTTCCGCAGATTCATTATTTGAATTGGGTAAGTTAGTGCTTTCACTTACTAGTGAGGTACCTACTACTACCACTACGCCTACTGTTCAAGGCGCTAGAGAACACTGTGTCAATTCAGGTCCTATTATATATCCTTTCTGCACAGTTTAGTTGTGCAGGGACCCTTAAGTTTATATGGGTGGTAGGCAACCCCCATTGGCAAAAATATTGCCAACCCATGCTAAAAAAAAAATTGAGTTTACGTAAGCCTGTACAATAGTGGTATATTTTGTGGCAAATATTCTGACTTGACCTACACGTCTAATACAATCACCTTTTTTTTTTTTTTTTTTTTTTTTTTTTTAATAAAAAGTTGCCTCCGGGGCTGGTGGTAATAAGTGCCATTGCAGATAATGCGTCCATCTCTTCAGAGATGATTTGCATTACTGTTTAGTCTGCTTGGTACCTACCAAGTAACAATGAAGTCAATTTCATATTTAGAGTGAATGCCACCTTATACAACTAACACAACTATTGGTTAAAGTCAGTTTTTTTTTTTTTTTTTTTTTTTTTTTTTTTTTTTTTTTTTTTTTTTTTTTTTGTCCGAGTTGGTTGCGGTTTTATGCAACAAGGTACTGGCCACTACTGGTACTACTACTAAGCATAAAGCATTAGAACATTATGTGGGCATTTCTTGAGCAGCTGCTCTCAGTTTATGTTATTTTTCTCTTGCGTAGTGGAGTTGTACTGCTCTCCACTGTATCAAACCACTGCTTAAGTTCCTGAGATACTCCGTGGGGCAGTATCATTATTTGGTCTCCCCATGTGAATTCTCAAGGTAATAACTGTGTCTTGCAACAGTATTTCACAGTACAGTCACCGCTGGACCCTTGCATGGTTTGCAAGGTTAATGCCTGCTTAATAAAGTCCAAAGCCAATTTAGAATATAGCTATTTTGCTGTAAAATGTTACATTGTTCTAATTGGTAATTTACATACCAAACCCAAGACCTCAAGGTTGCAAGCATCTCCGAGACCTTTGCAGCCTGCTTGGATTTTTTCTGAGAAAAACCAGGAGAAAATAATTCCCATATACATCTTTGCGTCCCTCTCTAGTGTAGGGTTTCTACAACCCAGTTCATAATCGCTGCAAATTGTACATGGAGTTGAAGACAGGCCAATTCAAAAGAAGGTTAACTGGAGAATCTCTCCGTTATAAGTAACCAACAAAAGAGTGCACTTCCGCAATGCTTAGATAAAAAGGGGCGTGATGACTACTTTTTGAATGTATGTACCTTCAAGAAGTAGTACCTATATAGGAAAAAGTCTTTAACATCTCTCTCAGAGGTAAAATTCAATTTAATAATAATATTAGTTATGAAAAATATATTATCCTACTGCTGGGAATTGACCTCCTCTGCTACTGAGAGGTTATAGGCCTTTGACCACCAGATTGGTCTAGCGCTAGTTTGCAAACTTCACAACACACATTTTTTTTTTTTTTTGAATAATTGGCAGAGGGCTAATATATCTACTAATCCACCCTGAAAGGCTAAAACCCTTCTCATCTGAAGTTCCCTGATATACCTGGTGACAATCATTGGTGTTATTGTGACAAAAGAAGACTAGCAGAAACAAAACTTTTAACATGACAAATCCACAAAGCTACTGTAAGATAGACAGTAGTGCCTCTATATTAATTACACGGGCAGTTTTAAAGTTGGTATATCATCCAGTAAGGTAATTCTATAATCTGATATATTGGTTTGTTTAAGATCTGATCATGTGCGGGCACACAATAGTCCCATACTTTGTTATAGCTCAGAAACTATCTTTATTATTATTTAATAATTACAAATAAAAAAGTTAGGCCTAATTTAGGTGGCCTTGGAGCTTTAATCATTGATTATACTTATTTATGGACTGCAATTCTATATGCATCATTGCTAGTTCTACTTTACTAGATATTACCACATATAATCATAGTATTCTAATAGTAATTTAATAACCTTTAATTTTATAAAAAATGTCTTAATACATTACTGACATCTAGGTCTAAAACATTGGGGTAGCTAAGCTTTCCACAAGGGATTTATATGCTTACTTTGTGTTTATTCTATATTGGTGAATGGAATGTCTTTATTTTCACATTAACTATATTCTAGATTGTCCCAAGGCACCATAGGTGTACCTAATAACAGGTTATGTGGAGCTATTATAAAACCTATTATTGTTCAATGTAAGTAACATATTTATTTTGAAGGGACATATTAAAATAATTTTGGTAATTGGAGCAAATTAGTTTACGAATAATTTACGAAAACCTGAGTCATTAGCGAGTCGACACGCGGATCGGAACCCTACGCACATGTTTGTGCCTGTTCCTGCGCCAATAAGTACTCGTTTTATAGATAAAAGTGAAGCTATGCCGTCTCCTTATTTCAAGGATGAGGAAGCACTCAATGCTATCCGATATGCATGAGCTTGGGTTCTAGACTTGTTCCCCATCCGGGGCAACAAATTGGTGACCTGCAGGTACCTATTTTGCATAAGCTTCAGGTCGTGACTTGTTCCCCATCCGAGGCAACATATTCTTGACCGGTACCTATTTTGTTTGCGCTTCTATTTCGCGTGTCGTCCTTACTAAATGGCTCCAAAACTTACCAATAAATACAATGCTGTGTACAACACACACTTTAACACATTTTTATCACTTCAACACTGTTTTAAATCCAGTTTTGAAAAGTTTTACTTTAATTAAAAACTTTACCGAACTGATACGTTCGAATCAAAACGACGCTATGAGTTCACAGCTAAAATCGCGCGCCAAAGCAGAGCAGCGCCTTCTGGTGTAAAAGAGTAAGAGACAAGATTTGACAGTCTGGTATGTATTGAACTGACATTCTCTTTAGATTAACCGAATCAAATGATTGCTTTCTTCATCCCAATGCTGTGTGTTTTTGGAGACACATAATAAGATAATTTAACGAATATTGATTAAAAGAAAACAAAATAAACCTTCTCAGGGTTAAGTGCAATCAAAAAGGTATTATATACTTCAAACATAGTAATAAAATTTCTTGTCTGATTTGGAAATTGAAAATGAAATTATTGATATTTTCATCACTTGACTTTTTTCAAAATATGCTGTATGTAAATATTATGGCAATTTAAGTACGTATTATCTTAGACGTATTATAGATCACTTATAAAAAGTAACATTTTGATATATATTTGTTCAATAAACCTGCGCTGGATTAGATAATAATTGTTCTATCAGACTCTGCCACATCTCATTTGTGTAATGCACTCTGTAGTATCCAACTTGATTATTATTTATTTTCAACCACTTAGTGCCATTCTCCAGGGTTAATGTAACTGTGAAATTAGAATAATTGGTAATACAAAGATATCTAAATAGAAAATATTAAATTATAAAACAATTTAGCATGTATGTATTTTTTTAATCAAAAGAAGGTTATTTGAATAAATCGCACACCTTTGCATTTATTTAGATTTTTTTTTTGAAAGCTCATAAAGTATTCTAAAAATAGGTGTCATCAGCTGTTATTTTTATATTTGCTTTAAAATAAAATTAAAATTAAATCTACCACTAAACAGCACAAAAATCTTTGTTTAAAGTTCTTACCCTTGTCAACGGAGTCAGGGAACCACAGAATATTTTCAGTTTTTGTACCATTTGTCTTGTAAGTTATTGGTATGAACCACCGATAGCTTAAAATAAAGAAAAAAGAATTAAATTGACCAACGTACACTAGGCCAGCGCGGTTGACAAAGGTCTAAATCCTCTCAGTTGTAGAGGCCCGTGCCCAACAGCGGGACAATATATAATACAGGGCTGGTATTATTATTATTATAAATTAAATGGACAATAATTACAATGCGAAAAGAAACATAAATATTCCACTTTTCATATAAAGGGCTTGCTCATCTTGAGGCCTTTGCTTTTTTGTTCATATTTTGGAGATAATAAAAAAGCTTACCTATATAGCGAATCATTTGTATATTTCGCGTCTTTGTCGTACAGAAATCTCGACTGCGTTATTTCATAAGTATTGGGTTTGTCTGCCGGTCGAACTGATAGCACGGGATAGCCCATTTGTCGCGTCCATGTGTCCATGATATGTCTGCAATGGTTTTTATATCAATAATTTATTAATACTATTTTAAAAAGTCATGTAATTAAAACGCTAGTACTCAATTATAAGTGACCGTTTTTTATTAATAATAATTATTATATTCAATTTAATATAATTATTTTGACTTATCATAATTGCAACTATGTTCGCCTATGTGATGAATAAAGTATTTTATATATTTTTTTTATTTTACTTAGCTACCTACCTCATAAAGTTTAATAATGTTACTATTTTAAACATTCGTATAAAATACTAACGTCAAATTCAAATTCGGATTATTATTTTGGAAGTAAGGTGACAGTGAGTTTAGCAGATCTTGCGTCACCGTGTTGCCGAATTCGTGTTTCTTGAGATAGTCGCTCACGCCTTGACGGAAGTTTTCATCGCCGATAAATCCTTCCAACATCCTTAATACTGACGCACCCTGGAATAAAAATATTTGGCATTGGATTCTTATTATGTACTTATTAAAAAAAAAAACAAACAGTATTGGGACTATATTAACAATAAATTACACTAATAAATGGCTATGTCATGTCATAATACCGTAATGTGTGTGTGTGTGTGTTTTTCTGGATAATATTAATAGACAAAATTTAAATCCACATGGCTGTTTAGGGAACTTATCTATCTATAATTTTTTTATTGTTTTTGTCTTAGTTCTTCGTTTTTTTATTCTTTTGTGACAATAATTACTCTTAGAAGCTTAATATGTATGTCATTCTACAAATATTTATGTAAGTTGTAGATACCTTCAAAAGGTAAACATACGCTTTATACTGAATGGCTTTGTATTAAAAATGTACTATATGTGTTATCTAAGGTATCTCTAATAAATAAATAATTATTTTACCCTCACATAATGGAACATGATGAACAGGAATTACCTATTAAATAATACATTAATGTAACAAAAATAGTTACAATAAGTAGGTATAAATAATTTTTAGGGACTAAACAATTCATCGAAATACCTTGTTATACGAAATGCTATCGAAAATAGCCGTGATCTGGTCGGGCGTCGCCACCGTCTGTACTATAGGATGACTTGAGAGCTTCGCATCGCTAACCAATACGGGGTGTAATGTTTTCGTCAAGAATTGATCCAGCTAAAAATTTAATGTTATTAGTAAATTAATTATTAATATGTAATTTATTCAGAAATCTTAATAACGGCGATTTTGATTGTGTTGCCTGTGTCAAAGTTTAACTTACAAGTATAAACGAAGTGTGTATGTAAAAAATCATAAGTACACTACCATTGACCATGAAGGTTCTAAAGCGTTCAAGGATTTGACTTGCATGTAGGACGCAAAACCTTCATTCAGCCAAACTTCATCCCACCATTTCATTGTAACTGCAAGATAGGAAATACAAATAATATGTGATACGTATTTCTAATTAGGTTTAATAATATAGGACGAAATAATAGATATAATAGTGGACGATAGCCTAGTTGGGAATGTAACGGTTTGCTGAGACAATGTCCGCAGGTTCAAAACCCAAGGCACACACCTATTACTCTTCGAAGTTACATGTGTATTGTTTATCAAATATCGTTCGCTTTAACGGCGAAGGAAACATCGTGAGGAAACCTACATACCTGAGAATTATCCATAAGAATTTGGAGGGTATGTGAAGTCTGCAAATCCACAGTAGGCCAGCATGGTGGACTAAGGCTTAACCCCTCTCAGTAATAGAGGAGGGCCGTGCTCAGCACTGGGTAGTATATCATACAGCGCTGGTTGTATAGCATTGCAATATTTATATCCACTAATTTTATTATGTTGTGATTTTATACATTCTCAAAGATAGCTTACCTAGATTACCAAACCACATGTGTGCTAATTCATGAGCTATAGTATTGGCAACACTTATTTTGTTCTTTGAAGACGCTGTGGCATTGTCGACGAGGAAGGATGTCTCACGATACGTTATCAGACCCCAATGCTCAGTAGCACCAGACACATAGTCAGGGATTGCTATCATATCTAAAAACCAAACTCTTTATTTCAATACAGTAAAAGATCAAAGTTCTGGTTTACAATTGTTAGATTTATTATTAGATCAACATAGTTTTGTTCTACACATGTTACAGTTAAATAATCTGTTTATTTTCCAAACTATAGTAATTATTGTCACCCTTCATAACACAATGGGCAGTAAACCACTAAAGTTATCTGTCCCGATGTGTGTGACCTTAAAACTTATTTCAAGAGTGGCTATTATGAATGCAGCAGTCTCTTGAGATTCATGATATCAACAAATCCAATCATAACATCTTACCATGTTTCAAGAGTATGTCTGATGTATTAAACTGTTCTCTTTTAAATTCCGAAAAGTATTCATTACCTAATTATTGAGATTCACCAATTTAAAAAAACTGGACAATTGCAAGTTGGACTCGCGTACCGAGGGTTCTGGCAAACTTGTAGGTAAGGTATCTAATAATATAAGTTCAATAGTTCGCCAAAATTAATCGAATTAAAAAAGTTTGTAAATTCGCTTTTTTCTTATTATAGTACATATTTACGGTTTTCAGATTTTTCCCTTTACATGTGCTATAAGACCTTGCTCCTTGCCAAATTTTATGATTCTAGGTCAACGGGAAGTATCCTATAGGTTTTGATTCCCTTGCAAAATCGAAAAATATGCGAAAATATGCGACGTAAATGGTCATATCATTTAATCGCGTCGACTTACAAGTTTGTTTTTTTACAGCTGAAAGAGACCGTAGACCCAAGTATTCAATATAAATTTCAATTTTATATGTCTAGGTGTTCCTGAGAAAATGGGTCTAGATAGACAGACATTAAGTGAACTAATAAGGGATCCTGTTTTTTTCCTTTTAAGGTACGGAACCCTAAAAACAATAAAGAACGAAATTAATAATCTCACCTAGTTTTGGCAGTGGGAAAGGCACTTCATAATACTTAATATAAAACTCTGTGGCTCTTTTGCCTATGTCTTGAGCAAAATCAATCTTATGCGTTTCCCCTTTTTGAGCAAATGAGCGTAACGTAAAATTCTTTCCAATACCATTTGAATTTATCACAGTCTCTTTAAAGTCAAAGTCACAAATGACAAAACACGCCAAGTATGTTGACATTGGGACACTGGTTGCAAATTGTACTGTATCCATATTAGTTATGGGATCTGAACTCTTTGATATTTCCTGAAACAATGGAAACACCAGATTAGTCTAATAATTCTAGTGCTAAGGGTATGCTTTTTGTACAGTATTTCATTTTAATCTTATTTATTTAATACCTAGCAATGATAATGCAAATATCACTGCAGTATTTTAATACATAACAACATCAATTAAACTTGTGCTGATATAAAAATTACATTATATTTTTACAGACCAAAATTATATTTTCATTAAGTCACTACATTTGTCATATCTTTCAAATACAATTCAGTTATATAAATTTAATTAAAACAATGTAATTGAAACTTACATTCATATTAGACAGTGCTTTGTAAGAAGGTGGTTTTACAAGTGAAATGTCATAAGTAGCTTTGAAGTCAGGCTCATCAAAACAAGGGAAGGCCTGACGAGCATATGTAGGCTGGAACTTACTTGCCACCATGGTTCTGGAACATCAACAATTTACAACTGTGACATGTGAATAATTGTAAATGTGATTAGTTTTTCTGTGACTGCCTCAGTGTTGTAGTTGTATTAAGGTATTAGCTTTAGCAAGTATTTCTACTTAGTATCAGCTCGGAGTCTGGAAATGTGCCCAGTAAATGGCAATAGGTCCGCCAACATAGCTGGGGAAATGTGGGTGTGATACACCTCTGCCTACCCCTGAAAAGGGAAAAAGGTGTGATGCTATGTAGGTAAATAGTGTTTTACGCAGAAATTAAATGTTATTATTGTCTTATCTGGTATAACTTAACCCGTCAATGCCCGTGGATATAGTTTCCATATATACCGGGATGCCGGCATCCGCCACGGGCGTTGACAGTTTAATATACAATGTGTGGAAGTAATTATTATAGTAAGGTAATGTAACACATGTTTGGAACACACACAACATTGTTTCATTAGATTAACTTATATAGGTATTACTTATACTGGATTATAGACAATGCTTAAATATTCTGTTAACAACTTAACTTAATTCTGTTAATAGAGTAAAAAAATTACCTATCATCCTTGAATCGAGACAAGTAAAACCCGACAATATTACGAGTCAAATCACCATCAAAATCAATGCTTATTTCATAATTTCCGGAGCTTAGTTCACTATCAAAATAAATAATTAACTGTTCCAATGATTTCACTTCAAAGTATTTTGATAAATTCATAACTTCGCCGTCTTTACGCACTTTCACATCTTTTATTTTTAAAAAGTTTGAATGCAGCGCAATATATTTCTTTTCTTCGTTAACAGTTATATCTATTTTCACACTGCCTTGAAAGAGTCCTTTTTGTAAATCGGGATACAGATTTAACTTATAATGTGACGGGCGAATCAATGGAGATAATCGTTCAGAAGGAGTAAATTTTATCGGCAGATTTTCCATTATTATATTTTTTGCTGGCTCAGACGTGAATCGATGTAAATATCGCAGTGAAGTAATAAAACCCTTGAGGTTATTATTTAAGTAAAACATATGACACAAAGGTTGATAAAGGACAAAAATATAATGAAATGCATTAAAATTTACTTTAAATGTATAAAACTATTAATTTTCTATGATAATTTATACTATTCAGTTTGTTTTGTTAAATCCTGAATTTGATTATTGATATGTTATTATCTGTAGTCTTGCAACTTGCAACCAAATGACATTTGCAGTGTTGCCAGATTTTTGCTTAGTAAAACTCCCAAACTGAATAAGAAAACGCCCCAAAATAAGGTCTGTAAGAACGCGACTAAAAAAGGTCCCCGGCTTAATATCTCAAAAACATTTTTTTATAATATAGCGATTACATTCTATTTCGCAATGAACCAAGTTCATTTTTTCTTCCCAAGTCCACAACCAGTTTCCATGGCTTCAAAATCTCCCTTAATTTGGAGGAAATCTTGAAAATTTTACAACACTGACATTTTGTTACTTGACATTGTATCCATGGACACGAATAAATAAACAAAAAGATACTTGACGGAGTTTTGGCGGGAACTTGGAAGTGTCGTGAGGTGCTCTTGTTTTAATTCATTATTTTGGTGATACTTAGTGTTATATTGCATAATTATGGTGGTATATTATCCAATATAGTTCTATTAAAGAGCTCAAATGAAGTGAATTGAAATAATTGTGCTAATCAAGTGTTTTTTTTTGTTGCCGCCAAAACTCCTCGATAAAGTCTTGGTAAGGTAGCCACTGCTTTACTTCGACATACTACAGATAATAAAATAGACAAACCAAACTTGACATTGGCAAAATGTGAACACAAATGCCATTATAAAAAAAAAAAAAAAAATATACTTGACAGGGAGTTTTGGCGGGAACTTGGAAGTGTCATGAGGTGCTCTTGTTCTAATTCATTATTTTGGTGATATTTAGTGTTATATTGCATAATTATGGTGGTATATTATCCAATATAGTTCTATTAAAGAGCTCAAATGAAGTGAATTAAAATAATTGTGCTAATCAAGTGTTTTTTCTGTTGCCGCCAAAACTCCTCGATAAAGTCTTGGTAAGGTAGCCACTGCTTTACTTCGACATACTACAGATAATAAAATATACAAACCAAACTTGACATTGGCAAAATGTGAACACAAATGCCATTATATATAAAAAAAAAAAAAGATACTTGACAGAGTTTTTGGCGGAAACTTGGAAGTGTCATGAGGTGCTCTTGGATTACCAAGAGCACCTCATGACTCAATCATTATTTTGATGATACGTGTTATAATTATGGTGGTATATTATCCAATATAGTTTTGAAATAACTATGCTAATCAAGTGTTTGTTTTGTTGCCGCCAAAACTGCTTTATTCCACATATTACTGAAGATAAAAAAAGAAACAAGTATGCGTCTGAAGGACTTGTTTCCATGGTAAAGAATAAATTAATATAAAAACAGATATTTGACAGTTGTGCAGTGTGCACAGAAATCATAAATATACTGCCTGATGACCAAGAACGGCCTTTTCAACTAAAATTAATATTTGTGCAAGAATAAATCAAGATATTCGAACTTATTGGTGTAAATTATTATTATTACTACTTAGTTGATTATTATACTAACACTCAGATCATAATTTATAATGCCATCGATGCCATCTAATAATCAAGTACATTTTATTACAAACTTGTTTAAAATAGTTTTGACGAGATCTTGTAAGATGTAGCTAATATGAATCTGTGTATGAATCTTATTATAAAAATGACGTAAATGCATGTCATGTGATGTCTAGTTGAGTAAGTACCTAACGATTATGTATGGTAGGTAAGGTATAGCTGTCTGTGTTATTATTCTAAGGCTGTCAGCATACAACTTATTTTAGATCAGTACTTATACAAAACTAATTGGCTTGTTGGATGATCCCATACGAATAAGTTTAAAATTGTAGGTATTGTTATTGCATATTTTTCTTGAAAGACTTAAGTGTTAAGAATACTTTAGGTTATGTATAATGATTTAAACCATTTAATCGGTGATATCTATAGACATTTTAATTCACAAAAACTTAATATTATTATGATGAATGCATTAATTTCGGTAAAAAGCGAATTGTAACCTCATTATCTCGCCAATTAAATAGGAACAGTACATCTTATGTAACGAAATTTCAAAACAAAACGTGCGCGTCGATTTACGTTTACTATCGAGTACCTAAAGTAATCGTAGTTTTTTTCCTGTTTTGGGATTAATTAATATATTTAGTTAGTTTGTCATTAGCTCAATAAGAATTCCCTTTGAGAGGTTACTATGGGTCAAAATCGTCTTTAAATAAAGGTACCTAATTTCTAAGATGCCTCGGTGGCGAAGTTATATTGCGTGCGCTGTTCGAGTTACGACCACCGCTCTGAAGCCCGGGCTCGAACCCTAGGCAGTGATGTTGTTTTTTTTTTTACGAATAGGATGCTTTTTATGAATAGGATATCTTATTTTTATTGTTTCTGTTTTGGCTTGCCCATACCCAAAGCAGTAGGCACGCCACTGCAACTTGACCCATCGCTTGTAGATGTCCCAAAGATGTCCGCACGGAAGCACACGAGGGGTGACGGCCCGGCGTAGTGGTTATATTCTCTTTGGCCCGGCGTATCGAGCGAACGATTGGTAGATCTGCTACTTTTACCTCCCGCATTGTTTGTCAGCATTTATAATAGTCAGTAGCCTGCTATAATTGTAACAACTCATATGACTGAATAACTTTTGGATTGGCTAGGACTAAATACTTACCTACCTACCATTAACTGTTTACGTAAAACACTTGATTTGTGAAAGATCGGGTATGTTTGTTAGAATTAAACGCAGAAACTACAGAAAGGATTTGGATAATGTTAAGCATACGGGTAGATCATGTCCTAGATTTGTTCCCATGGGAAATAATGAATATTATTTTATCTGATTCTTTAAGTAGATGGCGCTGGCGTCGTACTGTGTTTTAGGGACTCTTGTAGCGGGAAAGTCTTTTCACGCGGGTGAAGCCGCGAACAACACCTAGTACTTAATATCTATAGCTATTACCTGGCAAAATTAGACTTACCCGTTAGTTTTCAAGTGACTTGCGTATAATCCAACAATTTTATTCATTAATTGTCCATCGAATTTAATTTCTAATTTATAATATTCTGGATTAATCCTCTTTTTTAAATATATGTGTAACATTTCTTTAGCACCAAAAGACATATTTGTAGATTTTACTGGAATCATGTGATTATTAAAATTCCACAGTTTTAGCTCCTGGATGTTCAATTTATTTGAATGTAATGTTATAGTTTCCACTGGTTCCAAAACGCGAAGATTGATGGTAACGAGCCCTTCAAACATGTTACTAGTCATGTTAGGTGACAACACCAACTTGTAACTCTTTGGTATAACGTTTCGTGGAAGTCTGTAATAATCAATCTGCAAATAATAATAAAAACACACAGCGTTGCTAAACTAAAATCGAATATTAGGCGTTTTTTTTTTTTTTTAAAGTAATATTAATAAAAAATATGTTTTCGTATTATAATGTAGCTTTACTCGCCGATCAGCGTGCGGTAAAGTCTTTTTACAGTACAAAAATTCGACAGCAATCGATAACGAATGTTTAGAGTGGTAGCGAAAATAACGTAGTCAACTGCTTTTCAGTAAAATTCCATCATAATCAGCCCAGCCGTTACGAAATTTAGCAGGAACAGGCAGAGAAACCTTTTAAAACTGGTTTTGGGTAAGTATGTTTCATTATTGATTAGGTAGGTACCTACCATGTAAATAATATGATGGTTTTGTTTATTTGTTTATTTGATATTGCAAAGAGAAATTTCATTCGCTTGCCATGTCATCAGCATTTACTAAGTTAAGATTTGTTACTTAGATTTGGAAGCGCAAAAAAGCATGCTTAATAGAATCCGTTTAAAATTCATCTCATGCTACTTATTGTGAGGTAGATACATTATATAGGGCATACATTTTAATTTCGGTAGTTGTATTACGGTACAACTGCAGTGTTGAGGTCTCGGGTTCGCTTCCTGGGTCGGACAAACTGATCTTGGGATTTTCTACTTAGTATCAGCCCGGAGTCTGGAAATGTACACGGTAAATGGCAATAGGCTCGCTCCCTATTACATGGGACCTAACATAGCTGGCGAAATGTGGGTGAGATACACCTCTGCCTACCCTTCAAAAGGGAAAAAGACTTGATGCTATGTATGTATGTATGTTTGGTATGTAATCAGATATGTTTTTCGATTTAAAATTTCACATAATATATTTGTGTGGCCGAACTTAGGAATCGAACCCAGGACCTCAAGATTCACAGCAGTACAATATGGCCGCTCTGAGTTCGCCGTCTTGTACCTACTTACGTACTATGGCAACAAAGTTACCTATTCTTTCTTAGAAGTTAGAACTAGTACAGTTACGAAACCACTTAACTCCGAAGAGGACGTTAGCGAAAGCCTTTTTCTCCGCGAAAATAATGCCAAAAGCATCGTGTGCAACTTTAGAGAACTTTGAGTGGCTTATAGTTATAAGAGTCATGTTGAAACTAGACCGGCTGTACTGTATGCTCTCGACAGGATACGATATCTAGAATATTTTTAATAAAATTCATACCGATTGTTCTTTGGCAGGCGCCACTTCCTTGTTATTAGAATCGCCGCCTGAACTCTCTTGGCATCTGCTACTTTTTAGTGATAAGGATATTGTCGATATCAATAGGCTGAAGCTCAAAATTCCTAATAAAATTAGAAGTTTGTTCTTGCATGTCCATTTAAAGACGTTTTCAGGCATCTGAAATAAAAATAAACATACGTATACAATATAATTAATAGATTTTTAGTTATACACATATTAAATAAAGGTAGGTCTATTAACTGCACGTATGTCCGAAATAAAAGTGGTAGAGAGTAAAGACACGCCACACACTAGGCAGGAATATTATAATACCACTGTTATAAGGACAGAGAGAGAACCGAGGTATAACAGCTTGATGTTGCGTTTCGTATGGTGAATAAAATTATATAAATCACTGTTAATTATAGCTACAAATCAGAAAACGAACTAACAAAAATAGAGAAAAACTTGTGCGCGCGCGCGCGCGCATGCTCACGCCTTTTATCCCCGAAGGGGTAAGCAGAGGCGCAACTAGTGCACCCACTTTTCGCCAAGCGTATTCCGTCCCATGATGTGATAGGGGGCGAGAAAAACTTGTACAAAATATAATTAATGCTAAGTACGAAACTAAAGGCGTATTATATTTTGGGTTGTTTGTTGTTTCAGAGTGACGGATGAACTGTCTAGTCGTAGAGCTTACTAGGCGGCTGGTCTACATAGTTTATTATACATTAATATAACTAACACGTAAAGCTGGCTAGGCATGAACGACTTGCTCATCTCGGGTAATTTAGAAGTTATAATAAGTTTATCTTAACAACAGAAAAGTAACATAAAATTTATATTTTAATTATTTGTGTGCATGACTCCAATGCTTTCCCATTGCTGTCTAATACCATACCACTCCATACCAGCCCTGTAGTATATACCCTACTGAACACGGGCCTCTTCTATAACTGAGTGGGTTTAGGCCTTAGTCCATCACGCTAGCCTAGTGCGGGTTGGCAGACTTCACATACTTTCGAAATTCTTATAAAGAACTTCTCAGGTATGCCGCCTAATAAACAGTTGTAGATACACATACACTCCGGCACACCTTTCCTCCCCGAAGGAGTAGATAGAGGGGGAACTAGTGCATCCACTTTTAGTTCAAACATAATAGCCCTTGACCTGACACAAGAATCGAATCCAAGACCTCAGCGCGATAAACATACCCCAGTACAACTCGCCATTGAGACAGAAAACAACATTAGGGTCATTCGGCCTAAAAGTACGCACTTTTTTTTCTATCGTCTACACAGTCAAAAATATAGTGTCTTGAATAACGTTTTAACACTCTATGTAAAGGAAATTTATTCTACTTTCATTATTTAATGAGTTTTTGTACATTGCTTCACTGTTTATTTTGCAATATATGTTTAAGTGCATCGGGAGAAATTCGTACTATTGACCCGTTATGTGGGTAAAACTACGCAGAGTGTTTAATGAAAATATTTTTTTTCTGTATAAGGTTTAAAAATCTTTACAAATAATACTCGACTTAATTGCAGCTTAAAGAAGAAGAAACAGTGCGATCATTGTAATGAAGTTATAACAGGGTGCGTACTTTTAACGTCGTACTCTTACCCAAAAAGGGAATATTTTAAACAATCACACGTTAGTTGAAACGCATTTATTTTCTAGGACAGAATTAATGACTAAAATAAATAGTATAATAATCATGTAAACTTAATATAATTAATGGACTTTTATAAACTGATGCACCGTCTAGGCATACACTTTTTTCCCCGCACAAAATGTTGGTAACTAATCAACAAAATCACGTTGATCACCGTTTTTCGCAAAACAAGTGAGGCTTGGTAAAATAGCTTGTGGCTCTGACATCGTCCCTGACGCGCCCCTGATCTAGCCGAAAAATTGTCTGAGCCCCCTCAATGGGTTCCGAGATATTGACCATGCGAACTTTTACCCACTGCGTGCTGTTGCCCCGAATGACCCTACAATTATTATTTGCAACGGGATTCCCGTGTAATCGAATATCTACGCCTTTATCAACGCGTATAAATTAGGGATGTTACGGAAGTGGGTATACAGGAATCAGAATCGGAACCGGAGGTTTTAAATCTGACTTATCAGAATCGGAATCGGAACCGAAATCGGAATCGGAACCGGAGTCGGAGGTGGGGACGAAGTATTACATTTTACTATATTCGCGTCAACTACACTAAAGTAATTCCATATAACGCTTGATTTTGAATAAAATTATCACGAAGATAATACTTTATGCGCAGCTAATAAACAAATCAGACTACAAATTACAAGTTCAATGAATTCTCGAATCAAAACTAACAACTGACTGAACGGTGATGCGAGTGCCAGGCGATTCACTAGACGATAAGTCAAAACTTGTCCGAACACGTTTTGATCGCGATCGATCACTGAATATGAAATTCGTTGTAAATTCCGATTCAAAATTAACGAAACCGCAATCGAAATCGGAAGTGTAATATCAATCGGAAGTTCCAACGTATCGGAATCGGAATCGAAGCTCCGTAACATCCCTAGCATAAATCAAATTATCATTAAATAACCCCATTGTACTTAAATAGAACGATTATAAGTAATTTAAATCATAAGTATATTCAATTTGCGGTACCTGTCGACTGGTAGAGAAATGCCTATGGGATCAAGACTTATGAATTAATTATGCATAAATATATTATAAATATATACTAGCTGACCCGGCAAACGTTGTTTTGCCATATAAATTGTTTTTAGAGATTATTTTAGTAGAAACAAATGAATAATTGATCAGTTACCGATCGGGGTTAAAAGTTATTAGGGGGATGATAAATAGATAAAAACCTATTCTCAGACCTACCAAGTGTGAATATAAAATTTCATCAAAATCGATTC
The DNA here is from genome assembly GCA_947568825.1 of Sphinx pinastri. Taxonomy (NCBI): domain Eukaryota; kingdom Metazoa; phylum Arthropoda; class Insecta; order Lepidoptera; family Sphingidae; genus Sphinx; species Sphinx pinastri. Next base: position 8,261,450 of record OX387620.1, read on the forward strand.
AGCCGTTTCGGAGGAGTATGGTAACAAACACTGTGACACGATTTTTTTTTTATATAATAGACTAGCTATTGCCCGCGGCTCCGCCCGCGTAAATGAGTTTTCCTGGGATAAAAGACCCGCTTTATATTTTCCCGGGATAAAAAGTAGCCTAAGTTACTCCTTATTACATCAGCTACCTGCCAATAAAAGTCCCGTCAAAATCGGTCTAGCCATTTCAGAGATTAGCCGGAACAAACAGACAGGCGGACAGACAGACAGACAGACAAAAATTGAAAAAATGTTATTTCGGTATATGTACCGTTTATATATTCATATACATGTAGTAAAAAACGGTTATTTCAATTTTACAAACAGACACTCCAATTTTATTTATATGTATAGATTAATTATGCATAAATATATTATAAATATATACTAGCTGACCCGGCAAACGTTGTTTTGCCATATAAATTGTTTTTAGAGATTATTTTAGTAGAAACAAATGAATAATTGATCAGTTACCGATCGGGGTTAAAAGTTATTAGGGGGATGATAAATAGATAAAAACCTATTCTCAGACCTACCAAGTGTGAATATAAAATTTCATCAAAATCGATTCAGCCGTTTCGGAGGAGTATGGTAACAAACACTGTGACACGATTTTTTTTTTATATAATAGACTAGCTATTGCCCGCGGCTCCGCCCGCGTAAATGAGTTTTCCTGGGATAAAAGACCCGCTTTATATTTTCCCGGGATAAAAAGTAGCCTAAGTTACTCCTTATTACATCAGCTACCTGCCAATAAAAGTCCCGTCAAAATCGGTCTAGCCATTTCAGAGATTAGCCGGAACAAACAGACAGGCGGACAGACAGACAGACAGACAAAAATTGAAAAAATGTTATTTCGGTATATGTACCGTTTATATATTCATATACATGTAGTAAAAAACGGTTATTTCAATTTTACAAACAGACACTCCAATTTTATTTATATGTATAGATGTATAGATATATTAAGTACTTATAAGTAGAATTACGCCTGAAAAGGGTTTCTTTTGATTTAAATTAAATTACTGAACAGGTGGACCGAGAAAGTTTTTTTCAATCCTGTAATTCTTAATAAATTTATTTAAATATACACATACACAGGAGTATAATTACTAAATACGAATTATTTTCGTATTAACAAAAAGCCAATAAATCAAACGGTTTCACTCACCTTAGAGATTCCCTTTCACTTCAAGTTGCTCAAAGGTTTGGTTCAAAACAAACTATTACACTGATTAAAACACTTGATAAGGCGGCACTTGACGTACCTGTATCTGCCTACAACTACGGCTAAATGACAACTCGCCTGTTCCGATTAAAACATTCTAAGTTGCACTGCATTTCGAGTTACGACATAAGTTTCACTTCACAGTTGCGACTATGAGAGTCGAAACTCTACTGCGTAAGGTGACCAAATAACTTAAGAAACAGTTTATTCCTACGCCGAAATGGCTTGTTTACATTCAAATATCAAAACACACTATCACAAATCTAATTTGCTAATGTACTGTACATCACATATATCTAGTGAAACAATGTTTGGTTCACAGTGATGGTAAGTGTTTTGTTATTTAAATCTGTAAATGTGTTTTACTACAGTTTGGTTTATCTACAAGTAACGAGTAAACCATTACTAGCTCAAGGCTCATCGTAGATAATTAATTCAGTGTCAACAAGACAATACTGAGTATTTACGATACAATTCATTGCGAATTTTTATATTTTAAGCATATTATAGGCAAAAAAATGTTGTATGCAGCATTTAAATACGGCGCCATTAAAATAGAACATACTTAGTACAAACAATTTAGGTACTCGTGAAATACTATTTTTTTTAGAAAATCATGATTCATTTGTTGCTATTGTTAGCTTTTGGTATACCTCTATTATATATTAAACTAGTATTGCTCGCGACTCCGCCCGCGTAAAAAGTTTTTCCAGGATAAACATATTTTCCCGGGATAAAAAGTAGCTTATTACACTCAGGAGTAATGTGGCTTCCTATAAGTGAAATAATTTTCAAAATCGGATTAGCGCGTTCAACCAAACAAACAAACAATATCTTCAGCTTTATAATATTAGTAGAGATTGAGATAAATCAAATATCACAAGTTATCTATTACTTCACCTATTCTATTTACAAAGTTATACATTAAACAGTATAATTATAGACCCGTACATCAGGACCAAATTTTTCGTCCAAAAGTTATTACAAATTGGTAATAAGTCGCTGTCTTATCTGACATGTCCGTGTAACAATACGTCTCGGTATGCTTAAATTTTGTAAAGAAAACAATATTTTGGAAGGAAATATGCCAATATATGCATTACGACCATGTCAAAGTATGTTCTAATGCATTTTACATAGGTGTTTTGTTATTCCACGGCAGATTGAGTTACTGACGAACAGGCTCAAAATTTTTGTATGTCAATTTTCCCAATGTCCGTTCTATATAATCTTAGAACTCTTTGTCTATTTATGAGTTCCGAGTCCGGACTAATTGCGACGTTTAAATAAATTGCCATATTAACGTGTAATTTCACTTTAAATTAACAATCTTTATTATTTTGAAAGTAAAAATTGATGAATATTCACTATCTACTTCAAAAGCAAACAACGCTAGGCATAGGTAGGTAAATATTCATTTCCCTATTAATATCTACGACGGCGCGGCGTGGCGTGGCGGAGACATGACGTAACTCACGCAAAGTGTTCTCTTATCTGTTATTTTGTAAAAATAAATTACTAGGCGCCACGCCGACGCTTGTTGCCGAAAACCTGCTAGACGCTGAATGAGTGGACGCAACTGTCAATTTCATAGTAGTGGCGTGTTTCTTGGCAACAGTTGACATCGTATGTCTAACGCCTTACGGTGTGGAGAACACGTTTATTTTAATCTATATATATATAAAAATGAATCCCTATTTTCCTTGGTCACGGCATCACGCGTGAACGGCTGCACCGATTCCGTTATTTTTTTTTATGTGTTTGTAATTGTCTGGAGAAGGTTCTTATGAAAGAAAAAATTAAGAAAATTGCGAGGAAAATTAGAAAATTTAAGAATACTTAACCACCATATTAAAAATGTAACTTTAGTGCTTTTGACAACATAAACTTTTTTAACTCAACCTTATGGCGTTTGACATATCATTGACAGAATGCGTGCTGCAAATATCGTCAAAGAGGTTGTATATATATAATATATATAATGCTTCTGTGCGTTTGTGTCACTAAACTCCTCCTAAACGGCTGGCCCGATTTTAATGAAATTTTTTGTGTGCCTTCAGGTGGATTCGAAAATGGATTAGATTAACAATTGGATCCGATAGGTGGCGCGATACTCGGGTTCTAGGATTTCATTTCCTTTTTAGGGCAGGACAACGTCTGTCGGGGCCGCTAGTTACTCATAAATACCACTTATTTTGACCGATTATGTTAATAACCACCGGTCTTTATGTACGTATTACTTGAATAGTATTGAGCTACTGAGTTGATAATAAAGAGCTTCTGTCACCATAAGCAAGTATGAGAGGTAGAGCCACGTAGCAGTCTGCAGATAATTCAACTACACCACGAATATGAGTTTGCCGGATATCGAGATGTTCATTAACGTTAATAATAATTTCCCTTTGAGGTACACACCTGCCCGGCTGTGTGCCTTTTACTGTAAAAATTGTTTTGTTTGCCTCGATCACACACTGATTACTAGCTCTTATAGATATGGCGAGCAACTCTACCAGACCGCTTTTAGTGATGGAATACTCATAGGCCAGTGACGAGTAAAAATAGAAAGTTGGTAATTACCGTGGACACAAGCACCTGATCAAATTAACATGACAAAAATCGCATTATACGATCTTATAATCCGAGTACGGAAAGATTAACTAAGTACGTTAACCTAACAGTTTGAGCGGGAAGTTAGTTCACTTTTTGTTGTTAAGTAAACTAGGTGTTGATTTCCATAGTATAAATTTTACTCTCCAAGTAACGTAACTTAATGTAAACTTTTGCAGGTATTGTAGTTTCTCATAAGCTTTAGCGCCTAATTCGTAGTAAGTTCATAAATTGTTCACTTTTGTGTCGGTAGCTTCGTTGGCGTGTTTATTTACGACAATTAATTTCTTAATACCACTTACTATGAACAATCTGCGCATTATAATTAGAAAGCATTTTGGGAATGTAAACTTTGGCATGAACAGGACACCATTATGGTTTAAACTTTAGATATTAATATGAAAATAAAAAATTTTGAAGTTTTATTACATCGGCATCGGTCTTGTAAATATTGTTCGAAAAATCTACCCATTTAATGCAAAAAAAAAACCTACACGGATAACCAAAATAAACCATAATGATTCCTTATGTTTACGCGAATGTTAGACATTGAAATTAAACTATTATAACGGATTTTATCGCGGTTTTTTATTTAATTTTTCTCCCGACGTTTCGAAGGCTTTGCAGCACTTCGTGGTCACGGGGCGGACTGACCGCCCCGTGAAAAATTAAATAAAAAACCGCGATAAAATCCGTTATAATAGTTTAATTTCAACAAAATAAACCATGTTTTACAATTGTCATTAATTTATGGTGACCGTACAAGTATAAATGTACACTTAGACATTGTTTTCATTACAAGTTATCGATAAGTTTTATTGTATTGTGATAGCAGTAATGGTTGTTTTACTGATCTACACCTAAGAACAACGATCGTAAACACAAGTCTTATGCGGCCAACACAAATAGTGAGTATAAAATTTTATTGCATATCGTCGCCGTTATTATTTTAATGCAAATTGTACCTGCCTCGGTGGCGTAGTTGTATTCCGTTATGACTGCAGTGCTGTTTGGGTTCGATCCCCGGGTCGGGCAAAGTGATATTGGGTTTTAAATTCAATATCACTATGGCGATAGACGACTTGATAAAGGTCGCAGGAACACGCTGGATGCGGGCCGCTTTTGACAGGTCCGTCTGGAAATCTTTTGGGGAGGCCTATGTTCAGCGGTGGACGTCATGTGGCTGATGATGATGATGATGATGATGGCGATAGGCTCGCCTCCTACCACGTCATGGGACGGAATACGCACGGCGTAAAGTGGGTGCATTAGTTGTGCCTCTGCCTACCCCTTTGAGGATAAAGGGCGTGAGTATGTGTGTGTGTGCAAATTGTACCAAAAAGCACAAAGAAATAGAGTACATATTCATTTTCATTTTTACTAAATCTGCAAGTATGCAGAGCGTTTGCATAACTTACAATTGTATAATAAATCTAAGTTCATCATCATCATCAATTATCACAGTAGCTGTTATTTTTTTTACTCAAGCAACGAATTTCAATTAATTATTTATTTTTATCAGGTAAATAAAATAATGCAAATACTTATGTAATAGATTTAATCACATAACTATCCTGTTTGCAATAAATAACTTACTATGTAGTTTACAAATAAATAAATAAATTAGCCTTACATTACTAACAAGTTAAACTTAAGTTAAACATTTTAAAGATTTCAATTTCTTTGCTTTCTTTTAGTATGTATTCATAGTTTTTTTACATTTCGGAAATCATTTCCCCCACATTTTTTTATACATTTAAACAAATATAATTTAATAGAATAAAATAAATCATAATAATGTTAAAACAGCTCCTATAAATTAATATCTTATTATTAGTAAAACATCTTCAGGTAATTAAGCAAAACGGCCCACAAATTTATTGATCTTTGGATGTGGGTAATGTGGAAGAAAAAAAATGTATTCCAAGCCAATGTTTAAAAGCTTTTCGGGATATTTTAAGGATTTTTTTCTTAGAGCCAGCTAATTATTTTGAAATAGTGTTAATAGTTTTCAATCGATAAGTTATCGACACATAGTGTAAAGTAAAAAAATGCAGTTTTAAACGGTAAAAATGCAGTTTTAAACGGTAAAAATGCAGTTTTAAAGTGAATGAATAATAGACTAATCGATTCAGTTAGGTTGGGTATATATTTATGGATAACTTTTATCATGCGATTGAAGGATCAAACCTATATTGTTTGGTTGTAAGTCTCACTATAGATATAGTATTCCCTTCCATTAAATAAAATTTATTACATATAAGTAACAATAACCAAGTTTTCTAACACTAACTGATCAAATCTTTAAAAGGATTTTCTAAATACAAATCCAATACTTATACACCCAAAGAAAAATACATCTAATGACTTAGAAAGGTTGAGTTGATTCAGATCATTATATCAATTGACATAAGCTCCATATTCCTCCATCCCGTTTCCATTGTACCCGTAATGTACATGAGCCATTTCTGCATCCCTGCCTTTGAATGAATTGTGGTTTTTAAATGCGTTGAGTATAATGAGCAACAAAGCTAATTTTCCAACCATAAGGGATTTGAACAACATAAATTTCAACATTCCCAAAAATAAGGGAACAATAGCCGATTGCAGAACGAAAGGCATGATAAACAACGGCAGGAGCTTTTCCAACAGCTTATTTTTTTTCTTTCGACCTGAAACGAGAAATCATATTTGTATGTTAGTATTTAATATTCATCTATCTATCTATAACTATATATAATGTACATTTAAAGAAATGTGATAAAAAGAAAGGGGGTGACTAAAGAAGAGTAATGGAACATAAATCAGCGATTCTTGTAATTCTTTTCTGTCTGTGTGTTTGTTACTGCACATCTCCAAATTTACTAAACGGATTTCGATGAAATTTGGCATACATGTAGATCAAGTCCTGGATTAACACATAGGCTACTTTTTATCCCGGGAAAATATAATACAGGACTTTTACCCCGGAAAAACTCATTCACGCGGGAGGAGCCGCGGGCAAAAGCTAGTAATAAATAAGTCTTATTTGTTGGACTTCCATTAATATTTCCATGGGTAAAGTAATCGGTCTATAACACCCGCATAAACATATACAAGGTACTAATTTCGTAAAGATCGAACTTGCGGCCTCTCACTACGCAGCCGGCTCAGCACCAACTGTGCGAATGGGGCTACGACTTCATCTATCTATGTGAATCTTATGAGTTATGACCCGTTGTCATTAAGGTTAACGGTGGCTTACAAAATAATGGATGTGTGTGTGATCATGTGACACAGTATGTACAATAAAAACAACTATAACTCAAATTCTTTTGAAGTCGTAGAATCTAGTGTTTTAAAACCTTTCGTCGACATGTTTTTAACCCCCGACAAAAAGAGGGGTGTTATAAGTTTACGGTGTGTATCTGTGTATCTGTATGTCTGTCTGCGGCATCGTAGTTCTCAAACGAATGGACCAATTTTGACGCGTTTTTTTGTTTGAAAGCTGATGTGATCGCGATGGTTCTTAGCTATAATTTATGAAGATCTGTTCAGGCGTTGGAAGATTATCAGCTCTTTTCCAATTTAAAAAGCCCGATTGAATTTAAATTTGGTGTACTGTAACTTCGGCAATATTTTTAAACATGAGCTGATGCTGCAGCATCCAATAGTCTGCGGGATAGCCAACTCCTTAGCAACTTATAGCAGATATAGCGTGTTTGGGCTCATAAGGATGGTCTCATCGAGTAGGTCCTAGATATTATCAAGGCCCCATGATCGAGAATAAAGTAATTTTAGAAATAAAAATTAAATTAAAATAAACCCCGACACAAAAAATCTCTAAAAAGTAAAATAATAAAAGTGTCTTTGGTTAAGTACCTAGTAATATTTTGACCCAAGCGTCCTCACGTCAGGGGACCGAACTCCGGACCAGGGGGATGAAAATACTTCTTTAGCGGTCCCCCGACGCGACGACGCTTGGGTCAAAATATTACTAGGTACTTAAACGACAAAGACACTTTTATTATTTTACTTTTTAGAGATTTTTTGTGACGGGGCTTATTTTATTGTTTAATCACTTCATGGAAAACTAAGATCCACGTAGCCATGATGGAATTATCTACTTATAAAATAACTTTATCTTTTATAGAGCTTAAAAAATTGACATTATAAACTAGGAGTTAGTATAATACGGCAAGATTTTAATTGCTCTCAGATTTTAGTTGCATATGCAGAACTGAACCCATCCTGCGGTTTCAGAGTCTTCGTTCAAAACTTTGGTCTATTTATGTGATAAAAGAAATCTGGCGCAACGAATTTTAACATTCACTTTCATTCCGTTGCCAGTTGGTTAGTCGAGTTGATGGGTGTTCGGCATTCGATGCAATGCCTATCAACATTGCTCACTGCTCTGATTGTTTAGTATGTTGTTCACATTTTCCCTACTTTCACGTAATGGATTTCTTTTTACGAAATTCGATCAGAGCCCGTTATTATCGTAAACCGCATACTTTGATGTGATAAATGTAATGAAAGTAAAAATGAATAGATAAGTAACGAATTACAAATTATTAGTTACGTTAGATAGGTACGTTATGGGTCATTAAGTGTTCTAATTGGCCAGGTATAGATAATTTCTTTTACGACGAAGAGTTCTAAGATTATATAGAGCGGACATTGGAAAAAATTTCATACGAAAATTTTGAGCTTGTTCGTAAGGCGCAAATTGGCATATTTCCTTCCAAAATATTGTTTTCTGTAGAATATTTGCGCATACCGAGACGTCTTGTCACATGGATGTGTCAGATGAGACAGCGACTTATTACCCACGAGTAATAACTTTTGGACGAACAATTTGGGCCTGATGTCCGGTCTATAACTATACTGTTTAGTGTCTTTGTTTTACGATGACGCGCGCTACCAATTTTTGAGTAGGGATTTCGCGGGCCAAAGGCACTTTGATAATTATTCAACGGTGTGTGCATATGTTCATAGGTATTTAGGGAGTATTTACAGAACTAAAACACGGTTGCCCACTTGGACTGTTAAGGAAAATTAGTAGGGCGCGTCATCGTAGATCCCATTATGTAGATATATAGTCTATACTCTCCTGTACTGCATAATGTCGGATTATGGAAAACTATAAAATAATTTTGACGACTTGATAAAGGTCGCAGGAACACGCTGGATGCAGGCCGCTTTTGACAGGTCCGTTTGGAAATCTTTCGGGGAGGCCTATGTTCGGCAGTGGACGTCATGTGGCTGATGATATTTAGCTTTAATTTTTGTTAAATCGTAGAAATATAGCATATTTGTCTTTTAATTGGCTAACATACCATTAGATAATATAACTTGGCATATTACTGTAATCGGCTGTTATAGTGCTCATGGTGGCTTAGATCACGCTCTGTAAACCCTAAGGTGGTACAATAAATTTCATGATACGTTTCTCAAGTACCAGTACAATACGACTATGAAACGGAATCACGGTAAGTATTATAACTAGACTAGAAAAGGCAATTTTCGATCCAAATGTCGATAATTCTATGAAAGAAGGCTAATCAAAACGCGCGCATTAATTATTCGCAACCTCGAACTAGTTCATAAATTATGCTTCATGATTCATTATATAATCGGGATGCTACATTTAATTCCGTTTATCCCATTAATGAATCCCCCGTAAACCGAGATTATGTGTTGGCGCATTATTTCTATGTAGGTAAAAACAGATCTGCGTGTGAAATACGGATATGAAATATCAAAAAATATTTACAGCACGTTTGAAATTTGTTTTAAAACATAGTAATTAAATTATTAATCTGTATAATAATAATAATTAAATTGAATTAAAACTATACTGAATACTTTTCATATAATAATTGTAGTTCTATAATGTCGTTCATTTATCTTCCTACATACATATTATAAAACAAAGTCCTTTGCCCCGTCTGTCTGTCTGTCTGAACGTGAAAATCTTATAAATTACCGAACGGATTACGATGAAACTATGTATGGGGAATTTGAGACCCTGGGAAGGACATAAGCTACTTTTTATACCGTGTACAAATACGGGCACTTTTACCGGAAAATATATCCCCGCGGGCGAAGCCTCAAGCCAAAGCTAGTCGTAGGTAAAATTACTAACTGTGGATGATGTGATATCACTTACGTTTTTATAAAATGTTATTTTATTAGGGGAAAACGCAATTTCATATAATAATAATAATCCCTTCCTAGCCGATTTCGGCCACGGCGGCCAATCTCAACGGAGATCAGCCAGGTGCGCAGGAGATATTATAGTGCACAAGTGTGTGCGCAATACACAAGTGCACTCACTGTTCCTTCACTCTCATAGTCCGATGAGACGGCAATCCGACATGACCGGAGAGAGGTCAGGCGCAGGACCAACGGCTTTACGTGCTTTCCGAGGCACGGGGGTATCACACCGCCAACTTCCTGACTTCGAGCTGCGACTGAGTAATTTTTAAGATGGAAAAACCCAGTCACCATATTTTTGGCCCGACCCAGGATTTGAACCCAGGACCTCAGTGCGCAAATCGTACTCGTAACACATACGCAAAGCAACTACGCCACCGAGGCAGTCAGTCAAAAAGTCTCTCAATTTCATATAACAACCATGTAAGTAATTTGTAATGACACGAAGCGACGCGACGCACACAACTTGAGAAGTTGTAATATAAATAAGCAATACTTAACGACTACGAAGTCGCTAACTATTATAATGATCTTAATCGTTTGAAGCCTCCTTCTTTCTTTCCTAATACAGTTATTATTTTTGTTCTAGTATATGTATGTACTTAAAATTATACTTAGTTTCTATTTTTTTTTAGTGATATTGTGTTTTTCAATTCAGTATCAGCCCGGAATCTGGAATTTGTGCCCGATATGGCGATAGGCTCGCCCCCTATCACATCGTGGGACGGAATACGCACGGCGAAAAATGGGTGCCCTAGTTGCGCCTCTGCCTACCCCTTCGGGGATAAACGGCGTTAGTGTGTGTGTAGTTTCTGTTTTTGTAAAATTATGGTTGCTTGAGTTGATTACGAAAGATTATATTCCCATAGCATAATGTGATGCTTGTGAATGATACTTTCGATTTTATATCATGCTATAACATCTATTTAAATTGTGATTTTCACCTATAGGGAACGTGCACGTCGTAAGCTCTGCCATCTGGTGGCGCAATTTGAAACTTTCACTCTATCGATCCTTCGCATTGACGTTTAATAATCATATTACAAGGAGTGAAAAATAACATTTAATATGTTGATAATGTATTGCTGTATAGCTGGATTCTCCAAAACATAAAAATAAACAAATCAAATGATGTAAAATTATATAATGTTCCCAAGAATAGTACCTGAGTACTTACATTCCATGGTTATGGGAAAATCGACAAAATTAATAAAAGCTGTATAAAACATACATAATTATGAGTTCCAAAAGCATTTAGAAATGTTTCGTTACATAATTTTTAAAAATAAATATGTTTTGAAGATAATATTCAATATTAAAAAATCTGTTATTAAGGGAACATAACCTCCTAATTTTATTTAAATAACTAGCTCCCATCTAAAGAAAAGCATATTCTGGACACGCTGGGTATCAATAACATTCGGCTGGAACACATATTTTATCATTTTTATCATATTAAAGGAATATATAAACAAATTATTGTGCTAGTTCTAGTTTCTTTTTTTATCCACCTGTGGCTCTTGTGTCGAGTTTGTGCTGCCCCCTATAGTTCGTGCACGCTCCCTATTGTATAAACTGATTTAAATAATACGTCACTTATGATACTGGCACGTATGCCAGAAGTTGATACAAATTAAGCTATAATTTGAGAAGGTTTTCAAAGTGATTTGTACAATTAAATCATATTTTCTACAACACAGGCGAACTCTACAGACATGTTTTGAGTAAGCTCACTAATGCATAAAGCATTGTACATTGTACAAGTTCTCTTATTATTACGTACTACAATTAATATAACTTTGGACGCAAAGTTTTAAACAAGTTCTTCACTATATAAGTAGATATTCACGTGTCAATAAAATATTAAAATTATAGTAGGTACCTAATAGGAATTGGTAATTAAAGTATTAAAACATATAAATACTTGTATTAGTTATTGTACTTACTGGTTGTTAATTTGTACTTAGAAAGCTAACCCCGATAATATTGTGTCTTACTACAAAATTTAAAAATGTAAAATTATGTTACATTGTCAATTATTTTACATGAGAAAGTAGCTTTTAAATTACAACGCATTGTACTTCAAATTTTAAATAAAGCTTTTAAAACATCTGTTTTACAGGTGCTTCTACGAATCTTAAAGATTTTTTTTTATTAGCACAACGTGAATTACTGGAATGAAAAATAATAAAATATAAGTTACCTTCCACCGCACCATTTCCCGTTGCAATTTCAAAAGACAACAGTTTGGACGTATCATTCCCTCTGGGTATTTTCACGGACACTCCATCAAACAGTTCAATTTTTTTCGTTTCAATGTCATGGTTGACAGTGTCTTGCGCACTAGCCGAACAATTTGGGATTAGAATCGCAAACACGCAGAATAAAAATACAAGTTGCGGTGCGTACATTCTGCCGGTCGTTTTGGCAGTGCAGTCGTGCGCTTGCGCCCCTCCACGAGATATTATGGACTGTGAATTCGAAGCTTGGCCACACAGGCTATCGACCGCGATGAAACATTCTTATTAATCATTAATTCATTCGATGTTATATAACTCAACCACAGCTATAATATTATCAAAAATATGTATTCGGTAATCAAACGTGAAATGTCTTACCATTTGCGATATCAAATGTTTCTACCTAAGTATGTTTTATGTATACATGAAATGTATATATTTGTACATTTTCATTAAACCGTTAATATACCTACGTATTAGATTAACATTTAATATATGCGTTCTCGCAATATTTACGAATTTACAGCTAATGCAAAGTACTATGTTTCTACTACTTACTCCCACTTTTTAATTAATTGGAGCGTATCGATCTGCTACAACGAGCTACAAGAGAAAAACGTACTCTCGCAACTAGTAGGTACCTAATTGTAATTTTTATTCGGAATTTATTTAATCTTACACTGCACTGCACTTAGTTTATTGTAATGTACTTGTATGTGTCTCCAGTAACTTCAACTTTTTGAAAATAAGCTAATATGTATAATTTTAATTATTGTGATATCTTTTTTATAAGAATTATTTTATATAGATGTGATATTTAAAATTAGTTTCTTAAAAGTGCTTGTATCTACCGTTAAAATTAGAAGCTATAGTCTATATTCCCCATCGTATAAAACTGGTTAGAAACTATCGGATAGCGAACTGGACATGGTGGATAACCTATGTATAGAAAACTGACCTCAAAACTTATAGGTAGCTAGAATTTCACTCTTATAACAATTTTAAGATTAATAAGAGAATTTTGATATAGCAGTTTACAACCGACAACTACGACATCGAAGCAGTCACCGAGCGGATTCCAATGATAAAAAAATAATTATTTCTATGGCAAAAGTGAATTTATTGACCTGGAATTTGACCTGGAATTTATTCTTTCCAATGCTTATGCTTACACAATATTGTGTTAATTTTTACAAAGAGTATGAAGTGCATTTCTCTATAAATTAGAAACAGTTAAAACAAACCCATTCTTAATGTAAATTTTAAAAGTTTAAAGAGAAATTTTCGCGCAACTAGGTAGAGAAGTTTTTAGAAACGGACGATATTTAAAAAAAAATATGTATACATTACGGCCGAAGTGAACGACCCTAATCGGTATTTTCGGATCGACCTCAATAATGGATCAATCACAATAAATTTATTTCACGTTCTTACAGATGTCTCATTTTAATTTGTTTATTCCCTACTAGCTTTTGCTCGCGGCTCCGCCCGCGTGATTAGGCTTTCCGGGATAAAAGGCCCGTTATACGTTTTTCCGGGATAAAAAGTGGCCTATGTGCTATTCCAGACTTAAATCTGTTTCTGTGCCAATTTCATTCAGATCCGTTCAGCCGTTCTGGCGTAATTGAGTAAAAAACATCCAAAATTTCACATTTATACCTTCATGCAGGGTGATACGTCATATTACCAATCATTGTAATATGACGTATTCTCGTTAAGAGCATTTAGATTGGGTCAAAACTCAAAAGCAATCGATTTTATCCCATGAAGCCCTAACCGGAACTCAAAAGTTTTCGAGTAATTTAAGATTTATTGAATTTTAAGATAAACCACGCATAAGACCAAAAAAAAAAACAATAATAAAAAAAGTACTGAATGGGTTTGGGGACTACAGACATCGGCCTCTTACATTTTTTTTAAATATATAGATATCGATCCGGAGAGAGCGATTGAGATCATTTTGTTGATTTCGATATCTATTTGTTATAGATCTTACGTAACATGTATGTTCTTATACATAACATACAATTTGGTATACAAAAATATATGAAAGTTATCAGCACAATTTAAGTTGACTAGGCAACTTTCAGATGTGCAGCAGAATCTTGTTAGAATAGATATAATAATCTCAATCTTATGGGTACGCTAGCGGTAGGATATATATTGTATATCAAATAGCGATCACCGTATACAAGGGGCTAAAACCCGCCATAGTGGCCCACGTAACTATATCGTGTTCCGAGATCAGCCTTTGTATATCCAGTTCAAATAATAAGGTCGTTTCCTATGTTCTATTTTGTACATTGTTTTATAATTATGTAACAGAAAATAATATCCTATCCTACTAATATTATAAACGCGAAAGTTTGTAAGTATGGATGTATGGATGTATGGACTATGGATGTCTGGATGTATGGATGTTTGTTACTCTTTCACGCAAAAACTACTGAACGGATTACGATCAAATTTGGCACACCTTTATATTATGTCCTGGATTAACACATAGGCTACTTTTTATCCCGGGAAAACTCATTCACGCAGGCGGAGCCGCCGGCAAAAACTTGTTAATAATAAATTCTTCTGTGAAATCAGCATCAAAATTGGTTGAAAAATAAAGCAGTTATTCCTATTTGAAATATTATTACGAGCGAAAGTGGGGCGTGCTGGTGATATCACGCTATCTCTTTCGCACGCACGCAGCGTTATGGCCGGTGCCACTCGGTGACGTCACAGTCTGATATTACTGTTGTTTGACAATACCCCTTCTACCAAATTTCAAAGCTTTATAACTTTTTATAGCGCCAATTTTGAAAAATCTTTTTCCGTTAGATTTTGGATGGCATACATTTTTGAATAATGTATTAAAAAAAAGTAGTCAATTACTACGACTACTTGTGTCGACTATCGGGGGATATTCATCTCGTTACTCAACACTATTTGGACCGCACCTTCACTTGTCATCAGGTACAGTGACGTCATTTTGCCGTGTACGTATAAAAATCTCCTCGTAGGTAGTTTTGTTGATATGACTCAGTTTCTTCACCGTCATGTAACTATAGGTAATAGAAGAGTATTGGTTATTGCATGTAACCAATAAGATCATTCATTCTTTGTTGACAGGTAAAACCATAAATAGTTTTTTTTTTCAAAGCAAACATTAAAAGTTGCCACTCGTCCATAGCAATTGCCATACCTTCGCTCCCACAAGCGATACAATCAGAGAGTAGACGTTTAGACACCCTCATTACTTCACATAATGGAACATGTGAGAATCATTAATACGTATACTCACGCCTTTTATCCCCGAAGGGGTAGGCAGAGACGCAACTAGTGCACCTATTTTTCGCCGTGCGTATTCTGTCCCATGATGTGATAGTGGACGAGCCTATCGCCATATCGGGCACAAATTCCAGACTCCGGGCTGATACTGAATATAAAAATCCAATATCACTTTGATCTTTTTTTTTCACTGGTGGTAGGTCTCTCATATGTAAGAGTCCGTCTGGGTGGGTACCACCGCAATGTCTAGTTCTACAGCCAAGCAACAGTGTGCATGCACTGTTGTGTTTCGGTTTCAAGGACGTTGTAGACGGACGTTGTCAGTGTAACTACTGGACATAATGCGACTTAACATCTTATGTCTCAGGGTGACGAGCGTAGTGGAATGCCACACTGTACTTTGTAACTCAAGGTGCTGAATGGTGTTGCTACTGTTTATGGGTGGTCGTATCGCTTACCATCAGGCGAACGGCATGCTCGTCTCGTCATTCAATGCAATAAAAAAAACCGTTGTTTATTATCGGGATAATAATTTGCCTTAAAGCTAGTTCAGGACATGGTGCATCCGTTTGCCAAGTTTCATCTAAATTCGTTTAGAAGTTTCTACTTTTATGTGAAAACAAAAATCTAAACATTTTCACAAACTTTCGCATTTATGATAACAGTATGAAGAGAGATTCGAAATTATACGTCTAGCTTCGTACAATATCACTACACACAACAGAACATGACGTATAACATCTACTTATCCAGTCCTCATAATGATATCGGAGTTGACATTTCTATAGCCCTATATTTCTATACCTACATGTAATTGTGCATAAAATGAGTTCAGTAGCACAATACCCAGTGAAATGTGTAGTGCATACAACAGGAAATCCTATGCTTATATTTAAAGACACCGTTAGTTGATTGTTCTGCTCCGATATATTATTATAATATGCTTACTGCACGTATTTAGTATGACAAAAGCCCTTTGTGAATATGAGTAAAGTTAATACAAAACACTGGCATCTAATAGTACACACACAGACACACACACACTCACGCCCTTTATCCCCGATGGGGTAGGCAGAGGCACAACTAGTGCACCCACTTTTCGCCGTGCTTATTCCGTCCCGTGATGTGATAGGGGACGAGCCTATCGCCATACAATGCAATCAGCCCTGTATTATATACTTCCCACTGCTGAGCACGGGCCTCCTCTACTACTGAGAAGGGTTAGGCCTTAGTCCACCACGCTGGCCTAGTGCGGGTTGGCAGACTTCACACACCCACGAAATTCTTATGGAGAATTCTCAGGTATGTAGGTTCCCTCACGATGTTTTCCTTCACCGTTAAAGTTAAGATGTTATGTCTCATTATGTCCAGTAGTTACACAGGCTACAATGTCCTTCAAACCGAAACACTACAGTGCATGTACACTGCTGCTTGGTGGTAGAAATAGCGTTTATCAGCAAGCGGTGAAATCGGTTCTTAATGTCATTATGGCGCAGTTGCCTCAAATCGTATAATTTATATTATCTTAAATTTGATTTGTATGTATTTAGATAGCTATACAAACACAACACGAACAAAGGGAGCTTTCATGAAGTCAGCAACACTGTCCCTTTCATTATATAATTTCCAATTTCGTTTCGACCATTATTTGCAATGGTGCAAGCTAAGCTGAAAGTTCAACGGTTGACATTTAAATTGAAGTGAATAAGGGTCATGTCAGATGATACGTTTTCATTTCTTGGAATAGTTGCAAAAATTTCTTTCATTATTGCACGGTTGGGGATTTCTTCGTTGTTTTACTTATTTTCACTAGGACCGTAATGAACTTGGTGGGATAAAGTTGCCATTATGTTGAGCTGAAGCTAATTAACAGTTCCTAACTTAAAAGATAGTAGCAGGTTTGTAATATTAAGGGCTCGCAAGTTAGTATTTTGAGCCCAACACTATTTCTTATTTATATAAATGAGTTATGCCTTCTTAGCCTCAAAAACTGTTCGATCTTTATCTATGCAGACGACACAGTCCTTCTGGTACAAGGTAACGACTAGAAAAAGTAATTCAATATGCTGAAACATGCATCAACGTAGTCTCAGATTGGCTATTAAAAAAATTACTAACACTTAATGCAAAAAAATGAAAGTTATTCCCTTTTCAATTTCCCATAAATCGGAACCTAAAATTCCAGTAGTTAAAAAAAATCACACTTGTGGTGTTTCCGATCCATCGTGTTCCAGCCCGTTTCTCACCGTGGTCACTAGTATTAGATACCTAGGCGTTGATGTCGATAAGCATCTCAACTGGCACACACATATAGACAATTTCATAACACGAATGAGGAAACTTATTTATATCTTCAAAAACCTAAGGCAATCGGCTAATAGAGAAACTTTAAAGATGGTGTATTATAACCTGTGCCAATCAATACTGCTGGGGTGGAGCCTTAGAGCATTTAACATACTCAAAGGGTGGCAGACAAAAGTAATTTTGCTTATGCTTGAAAAAGCCCAAAGCGCTATTCTGAAGGATTTTAGGCCTTTTAGATACCCAACAAAACAACTTTACTCAGATCATGGAATACTAACTGTAAGGCAACTATATATTTTTCAAACAGTGTTAAGAAAACACCGTACTCCTATATTCTCAATCTCGGGTCAGGCATAGTGATATTGGGTTTTTCTACTCAGTATCAGCCCGGAGTCTGGAATTAATGTACATGGTAAATGGCAATAGGCCCGCCCCCTATTACATGGGACCTAACATAGCTGGCGAAATATGGTGATACACCTCTGCCTACCCTTGGGTAAAAAGGCGTGATGCTATGTATGTAATAATATTTTATTCGCTACATTAGGGAATTATTTTGACCGACATTCTCACTCACTCTTTCTCTGTTTCCCTAGAGATAAAATGAATATAATTAGTTAAATAATCCTGCAAAACGTTGGATGCGTCCTTTATGTCCTGCATGCCTATTTTTCAAATCTATCACGTTCTCGTTGATGAATATGGACGTAAACCCCAAAGTCGAACCCTACGTGATACTTTTGCTCATGGTGAAATATACTATGGATAGTTGCGAAAACTTGTATGTCGTTCTAAGCGAAAACCATGAACTAGCTAATGATGTCACTCTATCGATACTATGATTTTAAAAATTACAAACTTCAGTAACTTGTCTGGTTTTCTTTGCCATCAAAACTTCATACCTCGCATTTATCTTCGAAAAAGTTGGTCACCTTACCTATAGCTTAGTCCTGCATTTATCCGTAACAAATATCCAAATATCTTCACAACCTTTCGTATAACGATTTTAGTTTATAACAAAAGTATTTTAACGCGCATTTAATGCGACGTTATTACCACGGTCCGGAAATCTCTCCGAGGTATATGATCCATGTTCAATACTTTCTATATGAATTACGCCTACAGGAAAGTTGGCTTCCTTAAACTCAAGTTTTTGTGAAGCAATGTATCTAATTCTATAGTGAATTGATTACATAGCTATAATAGTGTTATATTAAATGTTGCAGATTTAGATGTAGCTAATTATAATTATTTAATGATTTCAGTTTGTATTTAAAAATACGGGAGGTAAACTTAAAAGGTAACTGCTAACCAAAAATTAAATTACATTAACATACAACAATATGCAAACGGAGTTGGTTGAACTATTCTTTTTTACTTCTCTACAATGTAAACCGTAGCCGATAATTTCACGAACATTGCAATGCAATCAGCCCTGTATTATACTATACTGCCCACTGCTGAGCTCGGGCCTCCTCTACTACTGAGAGTGGTTAGACCTTAATCCACCACGCTGGCCTAGTGTGGGTTGGCAGGGCAGAGTGCAGACTTCACATACCCTTGAGATTATTATGTAGAATTCTCAGGAATGTATGTTTCCTCACGATATTTTCCTTCACCGTTAAAGCTAATGATATTGATAAACAATACACACATAACTTCGAAAAGTCAGAGGTGTATGCCTTGGGTTATGAACCTCTGGACCAATGTCCGGAGGTTCAAATTCTCCTCAGAAAGGTCCGAGACAATTCTCGGCAGACCGTTCCATTCCAACTAGGCTATCATCCACTTTTCATAAACATTATACATATTTCCCAAATCAAAACATACAATTAAAATGCCTACACCTCCGGCTAATTTAGGAATGAGCAGTTCCACCTTAGCTTTACCCTGAACGGTATAACTGACCAATGCGGTTGAACTGGTTTCTCGGACCAACTTTCATTTTCATACAGGACACTTGGATTTTTTTATTGTACGAATCCCTCTATAAAAGGTAAAATTTCTGTACCATCATTCGTAAATTCTCTCTTACGCAATGAATCTCACCATCAAGTAAAATATTTAAAACTAACTAAAGTTTTGCTCGCGGCTCCGCCCACGTCAAAAAGTTTTTCCGGGATAAAAGTCCCGCTTTATATTTTACCGGGATAAAAAGTAACATATTTGACTCGCTGATGATGTAGCTTTATATTGGTGAAAGTTTTTTTTTTAAATCGGTCTAGTAGGTTTTGCGTTTATTATTTACAAACTTAATAATCTTACCTCTTTCTAATATTAGTGTAGATGGGTAAGTAAAACAGAGAAATAAAAACGACGCATTAGGTACAATAATTTTCACAAGTAAAATATTGCATAATATTATAATTGTGAAACTTATTGAGAGTGAATAACATCAAGCGCTATACGCGTACGATGTTACCATTACCGACAATCGTAACTATAATATAAATAAGTACATACATTAAAATATATTTCATTTTGAGCTATGACTTGTGAGTACCACAATTCATAGCATTCATTTTTCATATTCATTTCTACCCATTTAATTGAAAGAGGAAAAGTATTAGAGTCAAGTGGACTCCGTAAGACCTTCGTTTACTCAACTCGCCACAATGAATTGCAAAGAAGTACATCTATCAACAAAGAGCGGAAAATACTCGGCGAGCAATAATATTCACAAAGAATTTTTCTCTTTCAATTTATTTTATAGTGAAAGACAAATATTGTTAAATCCCTTTGTCAGTAGAAAATATTTAAACAAAGCCTCGTCCGTCTAGCTATTACTGAATAATAATTTAGCTAGACGGAAGAAGTGCTCTCTCGGGCTGAAAACTCCAACTATATATAAAGTACCTGGGTGACCGAGCCTTGCTCGGGCAATTTTTTTACACTATACATGGTATTTATTACTTAAAAGTAGGTCCTAATAATATTTTCCATTTTAGGAAAATATTCACGACTGAAGTCAAATGACCTAGAGTTATAAAAAAATCGGTACTTTAGCGGTTCAGATTTTAAATTAACCGGTCAACATTCGCTTGGTCGGCGTGGGCCATGACGTCACCTGTCAATAAGCGAACATCGTTCTTACGCAGAGGCGCATAAGGTTCTAGTTAAAAAAAACAGTGTTGCCAGAAAACGAATATTAAGCGATTAAATCTCAGGCTTCATAATTTTTCCATATTGAATTACATCACGAGCAGACACATGGTTCAGTTCTCATCCGTTGTCTCACTTAGTTACGAATTGATAAAAGTCGAATATCCTATATTTATTATCATGGTTTAAGATAATTATATCGGCACCAAATTTGGTCTCAATAATATGTTCCGTGGCTTAGTTTATCCCTCCTTTTCCCCCTTAAATAGGAGTTAACAAAAAAAGGAATATCCAATATTTATTTTCAACATTCAAGATATCTGTATGCCAAATTTCATTACAATCGGTTCAGCGGTTTAGTTTCTCCCTCTTTTTACGCCCCTGAAATAGAAGTTAATAAAAAAAAAAAATCTCGTATTTTTTTTCAACATTTAAGATATGCCCATACCAAATTTCATTACAATCGGTACAGCGGTTTAGTTGCTCCCTCCTTTTACTCCCCTTAAATAAGATTGAATAAAAAATGAATTATTTCATATTTGTTTTCAATATTCAAGATATCCCCATACCAAATTTCATTACAATCGGTTCAGCGGTTTAGCATCTCCCCCCTTCTAACCCCACAAGTTTGAAGTTGATAAAAAAAATGAATACCTCAATTACATTATTAAAGCTCATACTGTCCAAATCCGAAATTTCATCCAAATCGGACGAGCCATTGCGCGGCTCCGCCCGCTTGGAAAAGTTTTCCGGGATAAAAAGTAGCTTATAGCACTCAGGAGTAATGTAGCTTCCTATTAGTGAAAGAATTTTCAAAATCGGTCCAGTAGTTCCTGAGATTAGCGCGTTCAAACAAACAAACAAAGTCTTCAGCTTTATATATTAGTATAGATATATACCAGCTGACCCGGCAAACGTTGTTTTGCCATATTATACATTCTTTTAGAGATTATTTTAGTAGAAATAAATGAATAAATTATTGTAAGTACGTGAATCAAAATCGGTTCAGCCGTTTCGGAGGAGTATGGTAACAAACTGTACTGTGCCACGAAATTTTTATATGTATAGAAATAGTGCTATTAAAAAATAGGGGAAGAAGGAATGGAAGAAGGTAGAAAATGTAGGGTTATATGTATTTTTAATGCCACATCATAAAAAATAAATAAAAAAATCTGTCCGAAAAATAAAAAAATAAATTTTGGGGTGGGCCACGCTTATCACTTAGGGGGATGAAAAATAGACAACAACCTATTCTCAGACCTACCAATTGTGAATATAAAATTTCATCAAAATCGGTTCAGCCGTTTCGGAGGATTCTGGTAACAAACACGGTGACACGAAATTTGTATATAATAGATAATTATACAAGTTTAGCGCGTTTAAATAAGAGAGTGATATACTTAATAATAGTTTAACAGTGTATTACCGTAAATCCAACATATTTTGTTATCTTTCGGCTTTGGTTAATTATGCTACTATCACGATTTGTGTGGTTGTTTGCAGTATTAGCGAGTTAGAACGCTATTTACCTTCTGTGATTTACTGCACTACAATATTAAATTTCCACCCAAACACCTCACCTGTGTTTCATGATTAATGGTCTCGATCTATATTATACCAATTGAACATTTATGCTACGAGTTAAATTAATAGCAAGCCGAGGCGTAATGCGGTGTCACAAAGACTTTTACCTAATACGCAAACTAAA
The DNA here is from genome assembly GCA_947568825.1 of Sphinx pinastri. Taxonomy (NCBI): domain Eukaryota; kingdom Metazoa; phylum Arthropoda; class Insecta; order Lepidoptera; family Sphingidae; genus Sphinx; species Sphinx pinastri. Next base: position 8,284,143 of record OX387620.1, read on the forward strand.
TATAATAAAAATTTCATAAAATGTATTATTGCGTTATTAATAAATATATTACACACAAAGATATAATTACTTTATATTTTTAATTCAATCCCTCCAAGAAATATTAAATGATAAAAATCGGTTTCATAAAAATCGGTCAGGCTCATATTATAAAAAAATCTACGCCAACTTTTATGAATGTGCCAGAACTAGTAAGCAAATATAATATGTTTAGAAAAACTATGTATTCTTAAATAACAAACAGACACATCAATAACTTATGTGAATTGATTAGAATGTGTTGTGTCCTGAGTTTTATATAAGATTATTTTTGAGAAATTCCGTAATGGACGTAAACAATAACAGGCTTTATATATTACCTATGTATGCTAATTAATGAACATTTATAGATTATCTCATTTTAAAAATGGCTCTACGAGTAAAGGCAATAACAACTTATACCTATAAGCGACGCATCGAATGTATGAATATAAAACATTCTACATTAATACACGCTCGTTCCTCTTGTGTTCAAATTCGTATGGAAAAAGCTATAACTATGGGTTATGTTACAATATTAACGAGATGGTAATTTTATATAAATTACCATCTCGTTAATAATTTTGTAGGTGAAAAATACATACTTACTATCTTTTTCGTGACTTTGTTTTCTTAATGTGTCAATGCAGTTCATAGTTTACGATGTATTATCTATCTTTTCAAATATTTAAACCAATTTCCATGGATAAGGTAAGATAGTTCGGACTTACTTCGCAATTTACAGCCTGTAGGTATTATAATATTTAAAATATCTACAAAATAAATTGGTTTCAAATAACACACAATTGCATTCACAATAGATTGAAACTTATAGACCTTCCTTATCAATTTCAAACTTGTAATCAAATAAGTGGACGATTGCCTAGTTGGGAATGGAACGGTCTGCCGAAACAATGTCCGGAGGTTCAAAACCCAAGGCACACACATCTGACTTTTCGAAGTTATGTGTGTATTCATTGTGAATTATTGCTCGCTTTAACGGTGAAGGAAAAAATCGTGAGGAAACTTGCATACCTGAGAAGTTCTCTGAATTTCGAAGGTATGTGAAGTCCGCCAACCCGCACTAGGCCAGCGTGGTGGACTAAAGCCTAAAACCTTCTCAGTAGTAGAGGAGGCCCGTGCTCAGCCGTGGGCAGAATATAATACAGGGCTGATTGCATTGCATTGCATTGCATATTATCACGCCTTTTTCCTCTATTCAGGGATAGGCAGAGGTGTGAAACACTCACATTTCGCTACCTATGTTAGATCCCATGTAATAATGGGCGGTATTTAATAAACCTCATGATAATTTTTAATAATTGTATAAGTAATTTAATTTCCGCCACGTCAGCATTCTCAGAAAATCTTTTTTGTGATGCATAGCAAATGGCGAGACGAAAGCAAGTACTTATTTATTTTTACTGTAAAAATGATGCAGCTGTTTAGCAGAGATAAAAGTCGCCAAAAGTAAAGAAAATGTAGTATGACTTATTTAAAATTCACATATTTTTTTGTAAAGTAATAGCCGTTTGAAAAATTTAAGATTATAATTCTATGCACATATTTTGTGCAACTCATTACTTTAATAAACTAAAATAGTTTCACAACTAACTTCAAGTGCTACGTGCTACTTTCTCACACGGCTCAGTGCGAAATTATATTATTGTCTTTTTGCAATTCGCCGTAGTTTACACGTAAAATGAAAGTGAATCTCAGGCGGTCGTGTTTGATGCTCTTTTTGTATGAGTACAGACGCCATGTAAAAGTTGTTGAGTGAGTTCTTTTTACTGCTACTTAGTAGTTAGTGCGGGATGTGCTGGCAAATTAAATTGAACTATTCGATTTCCTTTGCAACCTGTTTCAAAGAAGATATTGCATTTATCAAAGCAATGTACTTGCCTCATTTGTAAGGGATTGGGATGTTAGTTATATTTGTTACTATTTTTTAAATCTAAACTAAAAGATTCTTGTATTTATGTTAGTACGGCAACGGTGAGACAATTGACAATAATGTGTCCACTGTATCCTGCAGCAGTGGTTCACATAGGCACAGTCTAGCCTATTTGCAAATATGTTCAAAATGCTGTTGGTGCTGGTCCTCACACGGCGGACCAGTGACCCACAACGTTTACTCATCGTGGCGTAAAAGCAATCTACATGCGCCTCCGCAACCATCCCAGATGCACTGCAGTATCGGGGCAGCCTCAATAGCACCCTCAACGCGTTTTTATACTGTACACGAAGGGCGTTATAAGCTTTTCGCGTATAATCTGCCCACAAGCTGCATATGTAGAACGAAGTATAGTATGCTCGGAAAAGCGTAACTTTTGCTTCCATTGAGCACCTCGCAAATCTGCGGGCCAACAAGTTCGCCCTCACTGACAACGCCCTTCGCTCCATTTCGGTGCCATCATAATCCTTGAGGTCAGCAGTAAGTATATGGCAGTAAGTATATTGTATAGCAATTCATGAGAAGCAGCAGCTTCAACATCTTCCAACTTCTTAGACAAAATGTCATATAAAACCAGGTCAAAAGCCTTGAACAAGTCGAGAAAAGCTACATATATACTTGCGTACCACGATTCGTGTAGTATTTGACAGTTTGCTGAACACATAAAATAGCACTTTCAGTCGATAATCCTGATTTGAAACCAAATTGGTTTCTAAATTAATGATAAGCAAAATATCAAACACTTTTCAGATAACGGTTGCTAACGATATAGGCCTATAGTTATTCTTGTCTGGTACCCCCCTCTCATTAGTAGAGGAGGCCCGTGCTGAGCAGTGGGCAGTATATAATACAGGGCTGATTGCATTGCATTTTTATGTCTCCGGTTTTGTTTTTGACAATAGGCACTACACTCTTGAGAGAGAAGTTGAGTTACCTGCATGGAACTTAACCAACTTGCGATTATACATTTTAATCAATGCAGACATGTAGAAACACGTTCACCGTCAAGCTATAAATTATTATTATGCTAAATCGAAGTTTATAGGTTGAAATAAATAAAAGAATATAATTTAATATGCATTTATTAAGCCATTAAATAGAATTAAAATTATTTTTGCGTCGTCTACCTTTCACAAACATATCAAGTTCGCGAGAGGCAGACGAAGTGAGGGTTTCGTATGAAGCCCTGTTAAATAATTACTTAAATTAATACATAAATTAAATGCAATTTCTATGACTTTTATGTCTAGTCTTTGAGGTAGCCAAAGTTTTACTATTATAAATTTTGCTTCTAGCATTATTTAACCTTCTGTTTAGCCAAATTCGATTCATTGTATTATAAATTAGTCAGAGATGGTGGCTTCGTTATCAGATCTCGCCCATGGGGAGAGAAGGGGTCCGGAGGCTGGCCAGGGAGCAGGCACGACTGGGGCAGGCAGCACATCAGTTCGTGGATGCAGCACTAGAGGAGATGAAGTAGCCGCGAACAGCCGTGAGACAGCCTATGGAAAGAAATTGTAGTTTTATAAACACTTTTTACAGACTTATATTCACTGAAAACGTAAATTCCCATTTAATCAATGTGATTTTTATTAACATTATTTAAAGTAGATCACAAGGAATATAAAATATAATTGTTTGAATCATCTACTGGTATTTCATGATTCATTACATCGATCAATTAGTTGTTGCATGAGAGGACAAACAAACACAACGTCGCATTTACATTAAAAGTAAGGATATAGGATATCGGCATGATTGATGAGTTCTGGGTTTTGAGTGACGTCTATAGTCTATAGTCCATCTCACTTAGAAAGGTTGCAATAATTGATTCAAGCTGCTTTAACGACATGCTGTCATCGGGAGAAATAAATTTGACTTTCGCGTTACATAATAACCAATAATTATAATATACACGTAGATATCTAACGGTTAAATATGTTAGAAAGTAATCGTAACTCAACGAATTAGCATAATTTAACTGTATGGCGGTGTTGGCCCCATTATTAATAAATATATTAAGTTGCGCGTGGAAAAGTACGGAATTTCATAACCAAGTTTTTATTGGCAATTAACATTTTAGACATAATAGGTGCTTAAATTTCTCCTAAAAGGTTTTTGTACTATTAGTTACAACATTTTTAATAGGTACATATGTAATTTGGTCGTATGCGTCAGAATTTAATAGTTCTGCGTATAAAATAAATCTTAAATATTGTGACCATCTTCTATCACACGTTGATCATCATCTATTACCAAACTGTACTTCGGCACTAATTCAATAAGCCTGGACAGAGTAGGATTATAGCCTGTCTTACTTATAAACATTGTATATGTCTGTAATAGTTATTCAGTGTTTCGTCTTGCTAAATTGAGAATATTTACGGTCAGAGGAAGTGAGACAAAACATTGTATTGATTATTAGTAAGTCCCTAAGTAATTGAATTATACAGGGGTATTGTGACATTGCTTTAATAAATGAAAACACATACTCGTCTTTGCCTTTGCTAACTTCATGCCAAAAATTGTCTATTTAAAACGAATATTTTCACCAAAAATCTCAATTTTACTTTACTGATTTTTTCAACATTTTGTAGTTTGGCGGAAATAACGTGTGCGTGAGTGTTTTTCTGACTTAAAGTGTAATGTTGCCGCTGCAACGAATCCTCTTAGAGTAGAAGTATAGTGGCGTTAGGGTGTGTAAACTTAAAGTTATTTTTTATTGATATTTATTTTGTTCGAAACTTACACTTTTTTATTTTACATCCGTGGTCAAAATATCCTAATGGAAAGTGTTATTTTCAAGGAGATAAATACGTGGTTTCATTTACTTAATGCAATGTCAAAATGACCCTGTATAATAAAAACAATATTTATTGAATTGTAGCTAAGACTCATACGTATTGTCAAATTCATCACCACCCGAATTTACACTCATTTAATCGTGATATGTGGACGATAGCCTAGTTGGGAATGGAACGGTCTGCCGAGACAATGTCCGGAGGTTCGAAACCCAAGGCACACACCTCTGACTTTTCGAAGTTATGTGTGTATTGTGTATCAATTATCGTTCGCTTTAACGGTGAAGGAAAACATCGTGAGGACACCTACATACCTGAGAATTCTCGATAGGAATTTCAAGGGTATGTGAAGTCTGCCAATCCGCACTAGGCCAGCGTGGTGGACTAAGGCCTAACCCCTCTCGGTAGTAGAGGAGGCCCGTGCTCAGCAGTGGGCAGTATATAATACAGGGCTGGTATTAATCGTGATATTGGTGCCAAGTCCGTAATTTATATTATACACATTTACATTACAATTTGTTTTTCAATATTCCTTGCCATTTCGCTATAATAACAGGACTGCCTCGGTGGCGTAGGTGTATTACGGTACGATTGCAATGCTGAGGTCTCAGGTTCGATCCCTGGGCTGAGCAAAGTGATATTGGATTCTTCTAATTAGTATCAGCCCGGAGTCTTGAATTTGTGCCCGATATGGCGATAGGACGGAATACGCACGGCGAAAAGTGGGTGCACTAGTTGCACCTCTGCCTACCCCATCGGGAATAAAAGCCGTGAGCGTATGTGTGTGTGTGTATTTCGGTTGGTTTATCCTGTTAAGTTTTATCCATAATTCTAGTTACAATTACCTGACTGACTGCGACGATTAGGAGAACCACTCCAATGGCCAGGTTCTTGACGGATATCACAGCCAGCGCCATGAGCAGCGTCGATATGACCCCCAAGGTGAACATCACCGGCAGAAAGATGAAGGACAGGCGTTTGAGCGCATTGTGACCGAACGTACGGCCGACGTCCGTCTCTGAAAACATTAACATAATTATAAACATACCTTCAATGTATTACCCACATAATATAAAAAAAAAAAACACTTAAAATTATCTAGTTTCTAGAACATGTCCAGTGTTTTATACGTTATATTATAGTATTGAAGCATAATCAATATTGAATCCTGTTAAGAATAAAAATTAATAAAAATAAATGTGTATGTGTGTACGTATGTTCCCTATAGACAAAACGGCTGGAGCGCTGTTATTGAAATTTTTAGGTAATCTCCAGATTACCTTGTGAAGTTTTAGTAGCGACCGCCAAAAGTCATCTGGCTATAGATAGTATAATCTATACATCTATACATATAAATAAAACTGGAGTGTCTGTTTGTAATATTGAAATAACCGTTTTTTACTACATGTAAATGAATATATATACGGTACATACACCAAAATAACATTTTTTTCAATTTGTGTCTGTCTGTCTGTCTGTTTGTTCCGGCTAATCTCTGAAATGGCTGGACTGATTTTGACGGGACTTTTGTTGACAGGTAGCTGATGTAATAAGGAGTAACTTAGGCTACTTTTTATCCCGGGAAAATTTTAAGCTGGACTTTTATCCCGGGAAAACTCATTCACGCGGGCGGAGCCGCCGGCAACAGCTAGTTAGACATATAACAGATCACAAGGTGCTATCCAAGAGAAGCCGGGACGGGTCGCTAGTAGGTACTAAAAAAATCAAAATCTCGTTCAAAAAACTACCACTACTTTAAACATTTAAGTTATTAAATAAGTTGATGAAATTTGTTTTCAAAACTCTCATAAGTAAACACAACACAAAAAATTACTCAGCTAATAAGACAATCAAGCACTGACATTATTGTTCTCATTATAACGTAATCGAACAATGAATAAATAATTTATTTCCTTTATTTTATTTATTGACATTTGATGAGTAATTAACGGAGATTTATGAAAATGTATTTATTGTGATTATTTTTCCGACCCAAATATCGACCAATAGAATTGCACCATTCGACGTCACGTGGTACAACCTACATGGTATTATACTGATAATTTTTTGAATATTTTCTCTGGTAGTTACTATATATTATGAAATTCTTATTTGTTGACTGTTCATTTCATCTCATGGTGCAATTCTATTGGCCGACATTTGGGACGGAAAAATAATCCCCCGAATACCACACGAGCTTCAAAATTATCTGGCATTTCCCTCAAGGTTCCCTGCAAACAAATAAAGTCGTCAAGTTTTTCAGGAAAAATCACTCGCGCTTCGCGCTCGTGATTTTTTAACCTGAAAACTCCTTCATTTGTTTGCAACGAACCTATCGGAAAATACCCGATAATTTTGAAGCTCTTGTGGTATTATAAGTGATTATTTTTCCGACCCAAATATCGACCAATAGAATTGCACCATTCGACGTCACGTGGTACAACCTACATGGTATTATACTGACAATTTTTTTTGAATATTTTCTCTGGTCGTTACTATATATTATTGCACCATTCGATATATTATGAAATTCTTATTTGTTGACTGTTCATTTCATCTCATGGTGCAATTCTATTGGCCGACATTTGGGACGGAAAAATAATCCCCCGAATACCACACGAGCTTCAAAATTATCTGGCATTTCCCTCAAGGTTCCCTGCAAACAAATAAAGTCGTCAAGTTTTTCAGGAAAAATCACTCGCGCTTCGCGCTCGTGATTTTTTAACCTGAAAACTCCTTCATTTGTTTGCAATGAACCTATCGGGAAATACCCGATAATTTTGAAGCTCTTGTGGTATTATAAGTGATAATTACAACTAGACAAGCACTCAGATAGGATTACTAGAATGAATATAAATCTGTAAGGTTAACTATTTATTTGGGGGATTACCAGAATTAGGGACTAAGGACCGATTTCACCACTTGCTGATAAGTGCTACATAAATGCATAAGCCGACTAAATACATAAGTCACGTTATAATCTATGCTCCCAAATACATCGTAATCAAATGAGTACTATCTACATTAGCTGCTTAATACGATAAATGTCAAATAAAATTTACTGGAAACCAGTGAAACAGACCCTATCTTTTGTTACTAGACGAGCCAGCTAAAATAAAAAAATCTACATTGCTTGGTCAAAAAAGTTTTCGCTTAGATCAAACCAGATATAGCCAGTATAAATGTAATATTGTTGTGCAGTTCTTTGGCACAAGTATTTTTACAATAATGCGTCTTAACTCTATAAGATGCGGTGCATTCCTTCTTACAAACCTTAAGGGCTGGTATTAAAATATATTTTTATTTATTCAAGTTCATATAGTGCGTGTTCAAATTATATTTAGTAATAGTGCTATTGTTTATTTTATGCTATTTCAATAATGAACTTAATTTATCTGATGATGAAGGTTAGAACTACAATACCTTTGCTCAAATCGCCAAAACTGACTTGGTCATCACACTTCACAAACGCGATAAAAATGACCACATAGGCCAAACTTAACACTGTGAATTTGTTACACATTTTTTCGTTGTGCTGCCGATGATTTGCTAACGCCTGCCTGTTAATGACTGATGGGTTCTTTGCTCGCCTGCCAGGATATAAAGTGTCATCCGAAGACAATAGTCGGCGGGACCAAAAAGACGCGACAAAAAGAAAGTGCAGGACAACGTGACCGATTGGTAGAAATGTTCGGCCTCGATACCAGAGTCCGCTTAAGGACTATGTAGAAAGAATCATTAACGGAATAATGTGCTGATGATTCCCGACGGGCAGTAATTGTTCGCTATCGACGCAAATTAGTCGAAAGTGATTTGATGTACTAGGTGATGGGCTGCTGTGGATGCAATCTGGATATAGTCGTTATCTCTGTCTGAATTTGATGTTACACGACATCATATAACTTATACATACAGCATTGATAATTCGCAATGTAATGGGAGAGCGTTAATGGGTGTCTACTTATACAGAGAATTTGCTTTGATAATAATATGCGAAATTGATTCATTCGATTGTAAGATAATTCCACCACCAATGATTTATTTGTATATGGATGTGACCCCACATACCGAATTATTGTAATTCTAATTATTTATATCTTCGCTCAACGTTACACATACAAAATTTTCACTAGATAGAGACTTTTTCTAAGCTAGTCATTGTTTTTAGGAGTAATTTCGTTATTATAAGATGTTTGAGATCCTACCAAAATCCTTTAGTTCTATGCTTATCTCATTTAGATGACGCACGCTGCTGATTTACGGGACTCTGGCAACCAACCAATATGCATCGTCACATTAAACAGTGTCATAAATATGGACTACTAGCTTTTTCCCGCGGCTCCGCCCGCGTGAATGAGTTTTCCCGGGATAAAATTTCATCGAAGTCCGTTTATTAGTTTTTGCGTGAAAGAGTAACAAACATCCATACATCCATACTTATAAACTTTCGCGTTTATAATATTAGTAGGATAGTAGGATGCTTCACCCAATCATAAACAGTTTGGCAAAACCTCTACTCAGTAAATGGGAAATTATATTATATGAACTAGGAAAAAATGATTAAAAGCAACATACGTATAGGTATTATGTTTAATATCTATAGCTAAGCTAGTTTTTTTAATTTAAACTCCTGTAGACATTGAATTATCACATTTCATACATTGATTAACAAAATAATATATTATAAATACACGCAATTCAATATAAGAAAACTTACGTTGAACATGTGATGCGACGATTGGTGACGATAAATCACCAGGCGACATACCGTGTTGTTCATTTATTTCGTTTTGCTTTCAGATAAATAATTACTTGGAGTCATGTGACAGTAATTAGTGAAATTATGATTTGCGTGTGCATCGCATACAATTAATTGGCTTATTAACAGTTGCAGCACGTATGACGTGGAGAAACTCGATCAAATGGTTGTAGAGCCGACACATGCGCGCAGGCGAGGAGGCGCGTGCGCCGCGTCCGTGACCGCGAGTATGCTAATCACACACTTTGTTTGGCAATATGGGCCATTTCCTGTCAACACGGAATGCCGAAAAACATTGACATGACAACGCCGTGCTTGGTGTGGACCTAGAATATGAAACATAGTCTAGATCGATTTCTTTAAATCTTTTCACATTCTTACATAACTATACATGTTCGATATATGTGTTTTTCCCGTTTCCTTATGGATTGTTGCCAAAAATTCACTTAAATGAAATTCGATTTACATTATTCAATATTCATTTCATGTAGATTTTAACATTGTCTGAATTGATGACAGTAAAGCTATAGACAGAAAAAATATGATAGCCGGTTGTAAATACATTATTTGGAGTAGAAAATGTATTTTTATTAAATTGGTCTTACAGGCAATGTAAAAATATTTTCATCAACTTTACAATGAGCTTACATAATGCACACACTAAGGTTTTAGGTTACACTAATCCAGGATTGCAGCGACGAATACAAATTCTAGTGACGCTAACATTCTTAGCCGTACTGAGGCTAAACAAACCACATACATCTGTAATGAATAGTAAATCTTTATACAACACTAGATTTGTATTACCAAAAATTTTAAAAATGCTTTATCTGTAGCCGTTTCTAAACACATTGACAAATTAAAATAAAATTAAATTATTCCTAGAAAAGGTAACTTTTGGTCAAAAGTTAGATTTATTCATAATTTTGGTTTTCTAGCGTTCATTAGTCAATTCATATAGCTTGAAAATGTTTACTATATATTATTACTTTTCATTACATAATCGTCTCTTACATACATTTAGTACCTATTCATTGATGAACGTCAATCTGACTTGTGATCTACATAGTATCAATTGATACTTACTACGTGTTGTGTCCATAATTTCATGCAGGATTTATGAAAAATTGAATTCGTCATAGCTTTGTCATTTACATATAAATAAATATTCTGACTGAACATACTATCTCTACTACATACCCCATTTCTATTTTTTGGTAATTAAAACTAATGGTGTATATGACTAGTATAGTAAATAATAGCGGGAATAATTATTATTGTCACCAGGATTTACTATTTGCCAGTACAATTTACCGTCGATTGTACATAAGTAAACCTAACGGACCTATTTCTTTTTTAGTCGTGTAACAGGCATCCTTTCCTAGAGTAAAAGTATCTGCAGTCAGCGGTTCTTCATCCTGTATTGCTTTAACTCAATTGTTTTAATGGCGGAACCATAACTAATTATATTTTTAAGTGTTGAACAAATATCCAGTTTCCATCTGAGTGAACCGTGACCACTAAAAATAACTTATAAAAACAGCAATATAATTTAATCTTAAGTATAGGTATTCCCACTGCTAGGCGCGGTTCCCTTTTTCTTATAAAAACTAAAAGTAACAAACTTTTAAAACTATTTTCCTATCCAAAAGTTGAACAAAACGCCTTATATTCTGAATATTTTAAAGTGTGATATGAACAAAATAAAATCAAATGGAAATAAATATAATCTATGGATTAATCACAATGCATGTGGCTAGTATTAAAATATTATTGTTGTTTGGGTAACTCAAAATCAATTCGCTTTCCCTGCAAGTTACAAAGTCAATGTCCGTACCGTGGCGGTGGCGAGTGGTGAGGGGCGAAGCCGCCAGCTCAGTCCATCGACAGCAATGCGCGTGCTCGCCGCAATTCTCACACTCGCGTGCGCGTGCCACCTGCATGCACTACAACCTCCTTTCTTGCCACGCTTTATAAATTCCATAATTGTTGGCAATCACCGTGTTCAACAGATCTTTAGCTGTGCGCAACAACTCGGGCCGATAAAATGTCTTAATGCATTTAGTGTGTGGCGTGCGCAACGCGCTCTGGAATCTCTGGCGCAAAAGCGAAATGCCCACTTCAACTTCATTGCAGACCTAGAAAAGTTCTCCTGGAAACAATACAGTAATATTTCCGATGAACAGCTATATTCCCAATTGTGCGATGGAGCGGAGAAATTGCTGCAGAGACGCTCGTTAAAACTGTCAGTGCCAGGGTACCAGATTAAATTGGAATCTAAAGGAAATGAAACTCTTAACGTTGATTTGCTGCAGGGTGAGTGTCATACTTATCTATCATAATTGATTGTAATATCATGTATACTGTGAAATTGAATGAATAAGTTGTGTGTTAATTTAAACTAATGACCTAGTTAATTCTCATCCTCGTTAACTTTAAGGGATCCGTCGTAGAAATACGGCCAAGTCCGTTGTATTAAGGACTCTACATGATTTATATTTTATAGTCATATATGATACTCAAGTGTAATTGTTAACAAACCTCACGTACCATGTAACTTTAAATGCATACACACAGTCACAGCTATAATTTCACTTATGTATTTAGCAGTGGCGGTCCTTTCATAGAAGCCGAAAAGCCTGGCTTGCCCTAAAATTATTTACGTAAGTACTCAAAATCGAATATGAAACAATGACCAACATTTTACGGTAACAAAACGCTTCGAAATAATTTTCTTTAAAATTTTTAAATTCCCGCGCTAAGGTTCGCTGAACCGGTTCGCCTCGAGCGCACCTAAAGACACACCACTACACCTACACACACACACAACCACATCCGCGCCGTACACTCATTTCATATTTAATACAAAACGGCTAGATGCGCACAAAATATACTCATCACTCTCTGTCTCGTTGGATTTTACCTGGCTTTTCGCCGACATATTTTTCTCATTCGCACTAATGGATAAACTGATACCACATACGTATAGCTATAGTAAGTTTCTATAGCAATCAGTACTAGAAAATAATCCAGGCTTAATGCATCCATAGATACTGTATAAAATACAGGGTTGCCAATTAAAAGAATTACCTCTAATATGGTTGCATTATTTTGCTTATTTTAATGTGTATTTTTTATTTATCATGAATATGTAAAGATTTTAGTGATAATATAATTAAAATTACATATCTGATTATAATTATTTAAGGTATTGTACTATAATTTTATTTATCAATAAGTTTTTTTCACAATTTTAGCATTCATTTTGTGGAGTTATTTTGATTCCAACTAGGCAACATCAGTTATTTGTTTTGATTGAGCCGGCGATCTACATTGTGAAGTATTTGTGTTTATTAAGTGGTTTTTGAGTTATTTTAAACTTTTAAGCACAATAAAGATGAGTGAATATATTTCTTGTAATAGTTTAAAGTGTGTGAAAGTTTTTATCGGCGAGAATAAGTTAAATTTGTTAGGTTATGATGGAAAAAACAACTTTTAACGAGCTGGCGAATGGCGCGAAATGTGTCTGAAGAATCATAAAAGGTATTTAGATCAGTATACAACAAAACTTATTGTCTTATTGGATGCTCTAATACGTTATACGACTACGTAGTAAGTTGTATTGTTGGTGTTTCATATTATTCTCGGACAAAACAAGTGTTTGGAATAGGTAGGTACCTACATCTGGCTAGTAAAATGATTTAATTAATCAGTGTTATCAAAAGTAATTCCAATTCACAAAAACATATGTTAAATGCATTTTCATTTCATAATTTCGGTAAACAGCGAATTGTAACCTGATTATCTCGTCCAATTAAATAGGTACAGTAGCTGTGATGAAATTTGAAAATTTCTAAACAAAACTTGTGCGTCGACAGTAATAATGATTATTGTAGTGTTTTTACTTTTTTAAAATTACTTGGTACAAGTTAAATCTATGTAAATAATTTATCTTTACAAGAGCTTCGTTTAGAAGTCGCGATGGGTCAAAATCTTTTTAAATAAAGGTACCTAATTTCGAAAAGGTAACTAGTCGACTCGATGGCGTTGTTGTATTGCGTACACGGTTCGAACATTGTTTTGAGGCCCTGGTTCGAATCCCGGTACGGGTAGTCATTTTTATTTTTAGATATTGCTTTTCTTTCTTATAGTTGCACATTTTATATGTATCGGAGGTGCGAATTTTTTTTAGGTCTGCTTTGGCTTGCCCTCATGCAAAACACTAGGCACGCCACTGGTATTTAGTTCCATCTGATACTAATGTTGACAATTGTATGGTTCTATTTTAACGTTAACTCTGGAAACTTGTGAAGTAACCAGACCGTGTAAAAAGGGTATTATGTGTAAACTGCAAAACTTATTGTTTTCGTTACGGTCCTGTACCCATAGATATATGCTGTTCATATCATATCAATCTTAATGTGTAAATATATGTAATTATTCCTGCATCATTTAAAGATTCGGTATTAAAACATATGATTTGCGTAGTATTATAGGTCCGAAGAACATAATTACATACAGTACTCTTTATATTCCTATTTAAAGTAACTGAAACCAAAATAAGCATAATAAATCTCTTTTGGTTTATTTATATTGAACACTCGTTTTTTACAGATGCCGACGTAGAGATAGAAACGGGTCGAGGCAGCAAGAAAAAGTTTAAAAAGATATTTTACAAAATCGCCCCTTTCTTGGTACTGCCCGGCCTTCTTATGTCCGCGGTCTTGCCGTTTATTTTGCCAGCTTTGAAAATGATGACGATTGGGGCAGGTATGCTGAACAACATGGCCCTTACAGGGGCCGTTTTTACACTCCTCAGAAACAACGCTTTCAATGATAAATATGAGCATAAGGTTTTATATGTTAATGCTGGATACAAAAACGAAAAGCATGCACCTTCACATTATGAAGAAGGACACCCTACGAATGAACATTATGACATAGCATACGCAGAATCTCATAAAGATAAACGTCACGAGGACAAAGAATATTCGATTGGCGACCATATCGAAGCCGTTGAAGAGGTTCCTTTAAATCCTAATTGGATGGATGAATACGGTGGCAGTAAATATTATAAGATAATCGAGCACAAAATAAAAAGAAAAGCTGGGCGGAAGTGACACCTTAAGGCGGAAAATCTTGCCAAAGTATAAATTAAGTACCTATTTATTAGTTGTGCTAGTCTTTTGCCTAATAATTTATTTTATAATGTGGTGCTCTATGGAGAGAAAATTTATTATTTACTGTACTATACATTCATATTGTATTTATAGCGTTATAAGAAAGAATGTTAAATCAATAGTCTCATTGTAATAATCAAAGTTTTTTTCTTGCCAAATTATATACTAGCTGAAAATACGCAAAAAATAAAAATCTGATAACATAACAGATGCTCTTAGTAATTATGCCGTAGGATCTTGTATGTACATTGTCCTACATATAGGGACCTGTACCTAAAATATAATTTGATGTATGCCTTTTATATAGCACTTTTATGATCGGACGTAGTTTTGCAAAAAAGATCCCATCCACAGCAGAATATGTTCCATTAGTTGATATGTAAAATAAAATATTTTCTTCTACACTGATCCTACTAATATTATAAACGTGAAAGTTTGTATGTATTGATGTATGTTTGTTACTCTTTCACGCAAAATATACTAAACGGATTTCGATGAAATTTGGCACACGGGTAGATCATGTTCTGGATTAACACATAGATTACTTTTTATCTCGGGAAAATATAAAGCGGGACTTTTATCCCGGAAAAACTACTTAACGCGGGTGGAGCCGCGGGCAATTATAAAATAACGACGGTAGTGTCTTAGACTGTTATTGGTAAATGTAATTATTTTTTATTCCTAGCTCAATAATGACATTATAGATTAGATCGTTTATGAAAAACTAGGTTAAAACTCTGTACACTATAATAATATTACTTGCTAGATAAATATGAGAGGGTACCATATATTTTATAGATTAAAACGTTATTCAAAACATGTTTTTTTTTATTGCATTGAATGACGACACGAGCATGCCGTTCGCCTGATAGTAAGCGATACGACCACCCATAAACAGTAGCAACACCATCCAGCACCTTGACTTACAAAGTACTGTGTTGCATTCCACTGCGCTCGTCATCCTGAGACATAAGATGTTAAGTCTCATTATGTCCAGTAGTTATACTGGCTACAATGTCCTTCAAACCGAAACACAACAGTGCATGCATACTGTTGCTTGGCGGTAGAAATAGACATTGCGGTGGTACCCACACAGACGGCCTCTTAAATAATGAGAGACCTACCACCATTATGTATATGTTCTACAAAACATCTGGACTGAGAACATAATTGTATTTGAAGAGTTTTAAACTCCACAAAAGTATAAGTAATTGTATTAAATCAATATTTTGTAAATAGAAATGCTTCACATATTTTAGTAGTATTTTATTCGTCAATAAAATGAAAAGGCTTAAAATCAATTGAACTAAATCAGCATTAGAGTATTTAGTAATGCAAATTAATTTTAATTGCATCTTTCTATAGGTATTTATTTAAAATACCAAATTTAAATTATCTATCGGACTTCTTATTATTCATACATTATTATTAATCCCTAGTACATTTATCTTACTCGTCTGATTTTGAGGGTACTTACACTAAGAATAATAAAAACAAAAATAAACTTTAGATACCTTATGAAAACAAGTTTTAAAAATCCTGTCTATCTCACCCACGTTGCATTTCATAAAGGGTCCCTGTGTTAAATATCGTGCTTAGGTCTTACTGATTTATGACCTGTGTTGTATTATGATTCTTAGCCTATCAAGCACTTTTATTTCACTAAAAACCTAGTCTTCAGCCCAGTCTAACCACTCGAATGTGAGGCCAATAACATAATAAGCATTTATTCAAATTATTTATGTTGTAGAATAGCCTTAGCACGAATTTTTGCATTATAGTATATAGATACTTAGTACTTACGTTAAATTACGGTCTCGTTTAATTATAAATATGTTTTGTACACGGAGGAAAGGTATAATTCTGCGCGGCAAAAAGTGGGTGCACTAGTTGCGCCTCTGTCTACCCCTTCGGGGATAAAAGGCGTGAGTATGCGCGAACAGCTATCAGTGAGTATATTTGGAACTAAAATACGAGAGCATGAACTGTGGGCGGTTGTAAACTTCGAATAGTAAATCATGTACCCATGATAAAATTGAACTCAAAATATTTGGGACTCGACAGTACGAATCTCTTTTTTTAAGCAACTTCCAAAAAAGGAAGCAGGTTTAAATTCATGTGACTGTATTTTTTAATGTATCTACACTAATTACTCTGATAATTGGAGGCTGATTTCCGTGATTTCTTTTTTATTTAGTAAAGTAGGTTCTCGAAATGATCCCATTACAATATACCTTGGTTTTCGGATTATCATTTTTTTCAACATACTTAACAGACCTCAATCATACGAATAATTTTATACGAAAGCCGAATAGCAATATATAAGTCGAGGCAATTTTTTTTTAATACAAGATACTACATACATGGTGTCACTATATACGAATAACATGGATTTCCACTGGGTGGTAATGGATAAATCGGTAGGTAACCCTGTAAATCATTTATTTATAAATTAAAAATATTCATTGCAATCACGTAGTTTTGTCATATTGCTAGCACAAAAAGATCAGGTACTCCGACAGATTCTATAGAGTGTGGTTAGAATCTGACCATAATAATATCATTCTCTACACTTCTAATAGAACTCAAAATATGATAACACACATTCACGGCCTTTTATCCTCGGAGGGGTAGGAAAAGGCACAACTATTGCACCCACTTTTTGCCGTGCGTATTCCGTCCCATGATGTGATAGGAGGCGAACCTATCGCCATATCAGGCACAAATTCCAAACTCCGGGCTGATACTGATTAGAAAAACCCAATATCATTCTGCCTGACCCGGGGATCGCATCCGAGACCTCAGCGTAGCAGTCGTACCTTAATACAATTACACCACCGAGGCAAAATATGATAAATATGAGCTTTTTAGTCTAGAGAACGAATATATTAGGATGACGAGCCGTTGATGTTTAGCTCCGAATTTAAAAGATCACTAATCATCAGTGCTATATAATGTAGCGTTCAGAGGTCCACCTAATATTAGGATCCACCAGAAACTCGGAAAATCTATACCCCAAAATCTAACCGCATAATAATGATCCGCTCAATAGTGCGCTTCAGGCTGCTACTCACATGGCCGGCACAGACCCAAAGATTTAATTATTGTACTTACATAAACAATCATACGAATGACAAGTATATATTTATTGGTACTAATAACCTATAAGCAAAACACAAGTTATTTTACTTCGTAGTGGTCTTTGGAGTCGGATTTATTATTCATTTAAAAGTTAATTTTTTTGTTTTAACCGACTTTGAAAAAGAAGAGGTTCTCAATTCGTGTGTATTTTTTTTATGTATTACACTAATTTCTTGGAAAATTGTGAGCCTATTTCCATGATTTCTTTTTTATTTAGTAAATTAGGGCCTCCAAGTGGTCCCATTTCAATATATCTTGGATTAGGGTTTATCATTTTATGGAACATACTTAATAGACCTGAATCATACGAGTAATTTCATTCGACGACTAAGAAGTGTCCTTATGAAAGTCGATTAGCAATGCATAAATTGGAGATATTTTTTATTGAATAAAAGATAATAGGTACATATGCATGGTGATCCTTTATACGAATAACAAAGACTTCCACTAGATGGTAAGGGAAAAATAGGTATATGAAAACATTTATTTATAAAAAAAAGTCATAAATCAACGAAACGTAGATTTGTCATATTGCTATCATAAAATGATCAGGCGCTTTTAGACAGATTCGATAGAATTTGGTTAGTATCTAACTATAATATCTATCCATCGACTTCTAATGGACCTCAAAATAAGATAAATATGAGCTGTTTAGTCTTGAGAACGAATATTTTAGAATGATGAGCAGGATGCTTTTAATGGGTACGTATATTAATGTATTAATGTACCTAATATGTATGTGACGCAAAACGTCCATACAAGTTTGCGATTCTACTAAAGGAAAGGAATGTTTAACTCCTGATATAATAAATCATTAATCATTGCTACATATTGGAGCATTCAGATTTCCACCTGATTTCAGGATCCACTCTTAGAGCATTTATGGTAAATACTCATAGGATCCACTAGAAACTCGGGGAATCTATACCCCAAACTAAAATCTAATCTAGTTGCGTAATGATGTTCTAGTGATTAAATTAACCGTTCAACAGTGAGCATCAGGCTGCTCTACCCAAATGATGCGAATCTTTTATATTATAATATAGACACTACCCCGACGATTGTCCTAGCGTGACACTCCCCCTACGATCCTATAAGTTTAATTTCAGACTCATAAGACCATTCTATGCCTAATATGACCGCTCCGGTCATTCTCACGGTATGCGGTAAGGATAAATAAAATACTTCTATCAAAAATATTTTATTTATTAGATACCTAGAATGACTTGGATTACACAGATACAAACCATGAGAGTTTTCCTACCAGCTTTTCTGTAAAATTCCGTGTTACATAATAATATAATTTTCCTTCCTGACTAAGTAGGTATTTTGCCTTTAAGCTTGGATATAACTTTCTGAAATAAAAATTAAAACTTTTATAATATTTCAAAGGGGCTGTTCCATTTTTTTTGGTGAGTGCATCCTAAAGTTATTGGCCTTCATCATTATCATTATCAGCTACACAGAAGAGAGAAAGCTGTATGAATAATTTCCACTGCTGAACATAGGCCTCCCCAAAAGATTTCCAGGCAGGTACATTATATTATTCTGTTATTAATCCAAAAAAATAAAAAATAAAAACGTAATCCTCCTAGCCAGTTTCGGCCACGGCTCGGGACAGTCTCAACGGAGATCAGCCAGGTACGCAGGAGATATTATAGTGCACAAGTGTGTGCGCAATACACAGGTGCATTCGCTATTCCTTCACTCTCATAGTCCGGTGAGACGGCAATCCGACATGACCGGAGAGAGATCAGGCGCAGGACCAACGGCTTTTACGTGCTTTCGGAGGCACGGGGGTATCACACCGTCAACTTCCTGACTCCGAGCTGTGACTGAGTAATTTTAAAGATGAAAAAACCCAGTCACAATGTATTTTTGGCTCGACCCGGGATTCGAACCCTTGGGTTGGTTGGCTTGACTCCAAAGATTTATTAATTGTATATACATATAATCACACGAATGGCAGTGTATATAATATTAGTATTATTTAAATTTCCTTATAACCCATTAGCAAAGCACAAGTTATTTTTTACCTTATAGTGGTTTTTGAAGTCGGTGCTATTTTTTGTTAAAAAGTTTTTATTGACGTAGATAGTATCAAGAAGCGTATTGAGAATAGTATTGTCAAACGACTATTAGAGAAATACTTAAACATTAAGTTATTCGATACGACTATAAATAATATGTATTATTAAATTATAAAATAAAAACGCAATAAGATTAAATAATTTTAATATTTGTTCACTTGTCACATCGCGATAACATACATACTCGTCTGTCACTCTAGGTATTTGTGAACCTCATCACAGAATATTATATTACACCCAAAAACTTAAATAAGCCCTAAAACCTAGAACAATAGCCCCAAAATCAAATATTAAATAATTTAAAATCAATAGTTTCCCTCTATTTTTAAATCAGTCATAAAAAAGTGAAACTAGTTTTTGCGTTACAATCACATCAACAAATTCAGCATACCTTCATTCTTTGCTAAAGTGCTATGAAAATATTCACTTATTGCTTTGTAAAAATTGTAAAATCTACTTACAATTATCAAGATATAATCTGGAAGAGACCAATATACGTAATATAAATTAATATCACTGGCACTAAATGAAGGTACCTACCCAATAGCAATTATTTTAAGTGGTGATATATTTTTATTTTTATCAGGCAATAATTATTATTTACAGTTTAATAGGACAACAATATCAATTTGAATTAAAATTATTTTCTTAAATTAAAAAGGCGGGAATGCAATAATTTGGCGCCGCCTTTTAAATATGTCTCATAAATCACTAGCTAGTAGCTTTGTTTTACCCTTTCCTGCAATAAAAATCTTACTGAAGTGCACCTACCAAGAAAAAATTACTAATTTAATATTAGTCCAGTTTACTATGTATCTAATCCTATACAAACCCATTTAGCAGTAAGATCTTAACATTGCAATGAAATTTTACATCTACAATATCATTGATAGTATGAGTTGGATTAAATTTCTGGTGTGCATTTTTCTGTGGTAATACATACATTAAATAAAAATCTTAAGAGCCTACATTGTAGGCAGTGATAAAAACTCGTTAATTTATACAATAATTTGAGACTATTCTTCTTTTCGGTGAACGATTTCAGCAAATTTTTTGTCTTCGTCAGTCATATCTTGGTCGTCCCATCCCCAGACAGGATTCTCGGGATGCTGATGATCATCGTTCGTTATTAATGCTTGTTTCGACCAGGGGTGGCTACCGTCTCCTGTCCTCGCAACTCGTTTCCTGATCATATCAGCCGATACTGTTTTCAAGTCATACGCTAATCCTGCAATGTAAATTCTTTGATAAAGACTTTTTTCTATACTCATGATGAGATTTAATTCACGAATATCAATAAAGTTTAAATTATTAAAGAATCCTTAAGTCATTAATCAAACTCATGAAGTACAGACAGATAGATGTGAAGTGTCGATATTCAAGTTGAAAGATCTTTTATTTGAAACTAGCTATTGCTCGCGGCTCCGCCCGCGCGAAAAAGTTTTTCCAGGATAAAAGTCCCGTTTTATATTTTCCCGTGATAAAAGTAGCCTATGACCTTCTTAGGGTCTCAAACTGTCTCCATACCAAATTTCATCGAAATCCGTTCAGTAGTTTCGGGAGATGTGCAGTAACTAAACAAACAGAAAAACAGACAGACAGAAAAGAATTATAAAAATCGCTGAATTGTTTTCCATTACTCTTCTTTAGTCACCCCCTTTCTTTTTTATCACATTTGTTCAATGTACAGACACACCGGGATTTACTGCTTTATTATAGTAGAGATGAGTTCATATCAAGATTTTACATTAAATTATTTTTAAAATTTTTAAAAGCGTATTTATATAGGACTTGAAACATTGTGTAGGTTGATTGAAATTTAAAGTTGAAGCTTTTTATTTGAACATTCATTGAATCCATAAATTATATTAAAAAATCAAATCTATTATGAGTTTGTCCGGCTATTCTTCCCAACTGATTAGCTTAATTTTTTTTAATGAAATGTATAGATGCACACATCTGTCATCAAGCATTAAAGTTCCTTAACTCAAACGCAATTTCCTCCTGTATATTTCTTACTAGCTTATGCTCGCGGCTCCGCCCGCGTGAATATGTTTTTCCGGGATAAAAATCCCACTATATTTTCCCGCGATAAAAGCCTATGTTCTTCCCAGGTTCTCAAACTACCTCCATACCAAATTCCGTCGAAATCCGTTCAGTGGTTTCAGAAATATGCAGTAACAAACTAACTGAAAAATAGACAGGCAGAAAAGACTTAAAAAATCGCTGATTTGTTTTCCATTAATCTTCTTTAGTCACCCCTTTCTTTTTATCACATTTCTTTAAATGTAGAGAAACACCGGCTCTACTGCTTTATTATATGTATAGATAGATGTTTTTATCGCTTTTGTTCTCTCTATCCCCGATCCTAATTAAAGTACAATGTTCGTTTTGATCTAAAAGCACTCTCTGGAACGAGCTTTTTCATTTGAGCTTTTGCCCATTTGAAATAGTTGAGTTAAAGGGAGGTAGGTGTTAACATTCAACCGCTGCGGAGTAGCACGTGTCCTCTAGTTATGAAATAAAAATAATATTGGAAAACCTAAACTTTATATCTTTATTATAACGTTTATTATTTTAAGTGGTATAAGTCGCGTCAATCTATACTAATATTATAAAGCTGTAGAGTTTGTTTGTTTGGTTGAACGCGCGAATCTCAGGAATTACTGAACCGATTTTAAAAATTATTTCATTAATACGAAGCTATATTACTCTTGAGTGCTACTTTTTATTCCCGGAAAATGTTTTGTCCCGGGAATATTTTTTAACGTGGGCGGACCCGCCAGCCATACTAGTGAATACATAAAATAGGCATTCTTCGGAAGTCCTCAAAGAGCAGTTCTGATTTTGTTTTTTTTAATGGCTGTTTTTATATTATTTAAAATCAGAAACCTTTCGAAGCGGGGAATAATTGTATATATTAAAAAAAAAACAAAATTTATTAAGAGTCCATCCGGCTATTCTATCCAACCGATGTGCTAAACTATTTTTTAAAATGAAAGTTGCTTTTAAATGCTTCATTGACTCCACTGCATGTGGTATCTCATTCGTTGAGAAATGATATTATTTATTATATCTAATAGATTTGCTTGCGGCTCGTCCTGTATAAATGTCCGATCCCAGGATGAAAGCCCATTTAATCACTTACAACAGGTATGTCCTACTTTCAGAGTAATAATGCCTAGTTCCGAAGCATTGTGTGTTCAAACGAAAAAAACTCAAAAAGACTCTTCAACTTAATAGCTAAGATTAATAAATACAGTAATACACAACTATATCCACCTACATAAAGCTGAATATAGTAGATAAGTAGGTTCAAGTTATTTTTGACTTTATGTAGATACCTACCCACCTATTTAATATAATTTGATAGACTGGTTTTCTATTACGTTTCTATCTCAGTATAAAAATTGAAATAAAGATTAAATTCATAACAAATCTAAGTGTCCAACCCACGCTATAAATGTAGGTTTAAAAAATATTGTTTTCTTTCTTACCATATTTCGCAGCAAAATCAATAAGCGCAGTTGACATATTGGTGCTATAGTTTCCAAGTTCTGCTGCTTTATAATCCCATGGGAACACGTGATGGTAGTTATGCCATCCTTCGCCAACAGCCATGATCGCTATCACCTTGTTATCAGTAGCGCCTATGTTTCTGTAATAGCAATTTGTTTGTTTTATGATTACCATTCTCTTTTAGTTATTATCATTACGACGGTAAAAAGCGATTTTGTCGTATCTCGAAATATCCAACTTTACACCAGAGCCAAAAAACGATTTAAAAAATTCATAACTCGTAAATTTATGAAGATAGAAAGTTGAGATTTGGAACATATTTCCAAAAATCTAAACCTTACTTTCCACGGTTAACCGAAATATCCTAAAGTTACTACTTCATTGATTTTGTACTAGTTACAGCAGTCGATGTTTTAATGTCGAGCAGCAGAAATGTTTTATCTGTGAGGTGAAATGTATGACCAACTAAGATACATAAAGATTTCGATGCGATGGATCTGCTGTATCTCAAATAAAAACCATGCGAATCATGTTTATTTTGCTGTATATGATTTAATCGAACTAGTTTATGAAAAAAACCACGTCTTACATACAAGCAGTATCATAAAAGTTATAAAAATAAAATGCTGTATCTTTTACTAAACGCTTTTATTTTCTTTTTAAGAATGTAAGGACAAAAAAAAACAAATAAATAAACAAAATAAACAGTAATTTTTCTATTCAACTCTAACTATATTCGTCTCCTGTTGTTGGGGGGAGGGGGGGGGGGGGGCTCAGAATCCCCCCAAGCATCGAACTACGCTTTCGGCATCAATGGCAGTAACTATCCCGCCCTCACGCCCGCCACTGCAACTCTTGTAAGCCAGGATCAGCAGTGGTACGCATTTTATGATACCGAGCGGTGAAGCTCGGTGAATCTCAGGGAACACTAATCTGTCTTTAACCCGCAATGAAATCAATCAAATAGAAACATAGGGTGGAGTTGGAAAAAATCGGCGTCAAGGGCAGCGTGAGACCTACTTTCCACGCTATCTTCCATCACTGAGATCGCAACATTGTACTAAAAGATAATACAACATTAAAGACGAAATACCCTGCTTGAAGCGGCGATAGCCTAGTTGGGAGTGGAACGGACTGTCGAGACAAATGTCCGCAGGTTCCAAACCCAAGGGTTCTGACCAAACCCACTTCTGACTTTTCTAAAAAAGTTATGTGTGTTTTCGTTGTAAATTATCGCTCGCTATAACGGTGAAGGAAAACATCGTGAGGAAACCTGCATACCTGAGAAGTTCTCTGAATTTCGAAGGTATGTGAAGTCCGCCAACCCCCATTAGGCCAGCGTGGTGGACTAAGGCCTAAACCCTCTCAGTTGTAGAGGAGGCCCGTGCTCAGCAGAGGGCAGTATATAATACAGGGCTGATATGGTATGGTATAGTACCCCCTGCCGCCCGCCCGCCACCCCCGGTGGCCCCTATTAGTCGTCTTTTACGACAGGCACCGTACCGTACCGTGGTGGACTTCTCCAAACGCCCCCAATCCATACGGTGGGAGATGCCGGTCAGTCCTCCACCTAGCGTCTTCTACGTCTTCTCTGGTGGCGGGAGGTATCTTCGCGCTCCTGATCCCTCTCGGCACTCTCCTTCTGCTAGAGGACCACCTCGCAGAAGTGGGCCATCACACGCCATGACCTCTGGCTGCCGACCATGGAACCGGCCACGGCCGGCAGTGAGAGGTCTCCTCCGACGACTGCTCTGAGAGCGCTGCGCTCCTCTCCCAGACTGACCAAAACTCCAATGTATGCTGATCTGTATCCAGCGGGCAGTTGTCACAATGATGACAAACAGCCGAAACCTCTGCGCCTACTATTCGACACAGTTACTCACCGAATCAGCTATGCCCGGTAAGTATCTGTATCAAGTGAAACGTAGCCGGGCCATGGCGCCTGTCCAGCCACGCAGTAAACCGGGCGCACTACCGCGACAACCCTGAACCCCGCTGTCAGGGCCTCCCGCCTGATACGCCACTCCTCCACGTCAGCTCGACGTAGGGAAGCCTTCATGGTCTCCACCTTCTTCAGGGCCGGATGCTGCCCATGTCCGGATGCCTCCTCCCACAATCCCAAAGCAAGAAACCGATCAACAAGCAAGCCGCCTCGAAAGAAACTGTGCGGTACACCCTGATCACCCGCTACGCCAAAACTATGGGTTTAGCAAGAGAGCGATGCAGCGGTCGCTCAAGAAGTGCTTTGGAAGTCGAGAAGCTGGTTCGGAATGGCGTAGGTAAGGTACACGCTGGGGTAGGAGCGAAGTGACGGGAGCGGGTCTGGCTAGAGAGACGTATTGACAAAGTATTAATCACTGTACAAAACAACAATACTCTGTTCCTATGACGTAAGTGTGATTTTCGCTATCCGATTCAATGTTTGAAATGTAGTAACTTTTCAATAATTATACGCACATCTCTGGCAACGTAAAATTTTGGGCCGACAGAAATGCTGTATCTCCGAAAATAAATCTCCATAATTGAAAAATAATGTTGTAACAATTATTTACACTTGGCGTATTGTTGTATATCTTTTATTTTCAAATGTAACGTTTTTTTCTCTATTTACAGGAAATTTTTGTATAAACTGTACAAAAACTAGAAAAAAATCGATGGCGTATCTTAATTTTTTTTCGTCGTAAGAACACGAGACCTAGACCATTCGATGCGGCTTTTTTTTCTGATCAATAATATAGTAATAAGTCATTTTGGCCATTTTCCGAGATACGACATTTCCGCTTTCTACCATTTAGGTGTTTGGAAAATACAAGCTACTTATTTCAAGAGCTCTTTATAATTAGAATATTATGTTTTTTTTCCCTCGCAATGCAATCAGCCCTGTACTATATATACTGCCCACTGCTTAGTACGGGCCTCCTCTACTACTGAGAGGGGTTAGGCCTTAGTCCACCACGCTGGCCTAGTGCGGGTTGGCAGACTTCACATACCCTCGAAATTCTTATGGAGTATTTTCAGGTATGTAGGTTTACTCACGATGTTTTTTTTCGCCGTTAAAGCAAACAATCATTGGTAAACAATACACACGTAACTTCGTAAAATCAGAGGTGTGTGCCTTGGGTTTTGAACCTCCAGACATTGTCCCGGCAGACCGTTCCATTCCCAATTAGGCTATCGTCCACTACCATGATAGTTTTTTTCCTTATCATGATGGAACTCTACTGTAACCCTGTCGTTATATGAATATACTAAGAGCCTATGTCAAAATTTCTGAGTAAATGCTACTAGTCACATAAATGTATGATCCAACGAAATACAAAAGTCATCTAATCTATGCTACCAAATAAATGGTAACACGAGCGTAGCTATAGCTTTCACGTGGGGGGTGTCCTACGATATAAAAATTTTAGTGGCGTGGGTTCTTGCCTTGCATGACACCGTCTGTTCATAAAGTTTTATACAAAAAAATATATAGTTTTATATATTATTGTATATTAACTAATTTAATCAAAGCATCTTCCTGTTATTGCACCTCCTGAAAACTGTACTGAAATAGGCCGAACATTTTTTTACAATGACGTTAATAAACCACAGAATACTGCTATTCAGTATTACTACGTAATTAAACCATTACGCTACAAAATATTATGCTAACATTTTCTTTGGATAATCGTCTGAATATAATATGGTTTAACTCAATTATGTTATTGTAAATATTTTTACTACAATCTTACTAACTATAAAGTACAATTGTGTGCAAAAGCTGACCCGTACTGCTTAGTGGAGCAAAACCGGGTCAAGTAATCACATTTTTAAAACTTTCACTGTACATTTGATGAATTGCACATTTGCGGCTTGTTTTTTGTACTATACAAATGATTTTATTAACAGTTGTAATAAATGAATGGTATTTATATTCATTTAAACAATTTTCGACCTCGGGGTTATGTAGATTCAATGCATCGGTAGAGAGGGATGTGCCATATATGATAGTACATACTTGTCGTACCAAATTTTATTTTATCTTGGCAAAAATAAGAGCAGCGAGCTTGAAATGCCACTTTATATTAAATCCTAGAAATAATTCACGTAAAGTGACATATTTTGACATAAAAAGTTATTGAGTTTGTCATGAGCTCTTCAATAACAAAAACTGAAATATTGTGAAGAGTGTAGTGCTGGTTTTATTTATTATATTTTATTCCGGTATATGCTGATTTTGAACACTTATATACCTAGTCAAATAAATAATGTTGTCTTACCAAGAAACAGGCCTCGTCTAGTTTGGGAACCATGGGTAACGATTCTTGTGATATTTATTTCTCAGAATTTTTAAGCCTTTGTTTTTTAATAAACAATTTTAATTTCATTTACATAACTATGTTTATATTTCCAAAGTTATTTTAGACACGTAGGCGTAGTTAGTGACTGGGGCAACAACAATTTCGCTACATAACGGATAACGTTGTGCTTTACTTTTTGTACATCTATTTTTTCATTTTGAACTTTGAAATATTTGACTTGTACAAAAATATTTGTAAATTCATATTTTGTAACTACCATTATGAAACTATTCCCGACTGAGTCTCGTGTCTGGGAGAGTTTAAAATACTTACTCATCATATGGCCTGTTGCCCCATATATGCGCGGCGGAGTTCACCAGCCAAGTGAAGTGGAGGCTCAAAGTGTATCTTAATATTGAAGCGATGTACCAAGAATTCCACGCGTTCTCGCCCCAAAAGTAAACAGGTACGTACGCGGGCAGGATGAAGCATAAAAGCGGCATCACTACCAAGTAGGTCCTATAAACAGAATAGTTGCTAATTACTTTTCATTCTAGCGTACAAAAATACTCTGTGTTTACAAACACGTTTTTAACAATTGTTTTTTTTTTATTGATAAACAACATTAATATTTAGGTTATTAGGCGTAATTTTAAAAGAAATAATCGCACAAGCGATTCATTTATAACAAAGGAGATTCATTATTGTAAAGTACCTACTCCAATTTATATGACTTCGTATTTACATACTTAAACTTGACACAATAAATTGTAATAATATTCTCTATAGAACTCTACTCAGAGGGTATGCAATAACCACGGAAACTTACTTTTTCTGGAACATTACAATAGGATCTTTCTCCAAGTCGGACATGTCAACTGAAGCGCCTTTTTCGAAGACATCCTTGTGTTTTCTCACCATCAACCAGCCAATGTGAGAAAAGAAGAAGCCTCGCTTTGCATTGTGAGGATCCGCATCCGTTTCAGTGAATTTGTGATGCACCCTAAAAGAATATTATTAGGAACATGAAAAGAACAATATTAAGGGAAAGGGATCAGCAAAATGTAGAGTTGAATCGTAGGGCAAGCTAGAGCTGTAGTCAAGACGCCTTTCTACAAACGTCCACGCCGATAGAAAATAAAAACAAAAATTAGTATGGAAATAATAATAATAATAAGCCCGCAGGGGCGGCTTTGTGGCGAGCCGACGGTGAGTGGCGACACCGCGTACCCCGATTCCGTGGGGGCTAAATGAGACCCCCTGACCCTTGGCTTGCCTTAACTGGCCGGCTAGGGGTGGAAGTCGCAAGAACTAAGAACCTGAGCTCCAGGGTGGAAGTGCTCAAGCTGCGTAATAGCTAGGAAACCCGCTCCGGGACGCGTTAGCGACCTGCGATGGTGAAATCGGTGCACACCTCTCGACACCCTTTAGCCACCCACACCCATGTTGCGTCCTTGGCATGCGCCGCTTTTGGGACGCCCATCTAGTGGGGGGCAAGTCACCGTCTGCCTTGAATATAAAAGATTGAGACATTTTACTTGGCAGGCGTCCCGTTGTCTCAATCAATAGCCCAGCAACCAGTCCAGCTAGATCCCATCCATAGACCCAATTAATTCCCATCTACTCTGCAATAGTCCTTACACTTTGCAGGCGCTGTCTTTGGTTGTATTTCTCACATAAATGCAGACAGAGATAGTACCTGCATGGTGTACATATCCCAACTATATTAAAGTATCTTTAAGGGGCCTCTACGTGTTGGATCTGTATCCCCACGCAAGCCTTCCAAAGTATCGGCCTTCGTGGTTTTCCACAGGTAAGATACAATAATAATAATAGTTTATTTAATTGGAACAAGAACATTACAGCAACATAGAGTACAATTGTATGTTGCTAAAAATATAAATATAAAAAATAAAAAAAATAAAAATTGTATGTTGTTTATTTAATGTTGTATTGAATGACGCTCAGGAATGACGTACCATGGACGTACCCGTGCGAAAGACATCGATCAGATATGTCATTCGCATACATTTTTTTGTTTTCTATTAGCGTTAACTCTTGTAGAAAAGCACCTTGGCCGCCAGTGAGATACCTAATGTTTTAAACATTAATATTACTTCACTCAATGTTTTTACAAAATGCATTATGCTGATAAATCCCTTAAGTACCGAACAAAATACAGTTATGATAAAATAATAATAAATTCTTTGTAGAATTTTAGTTAGCTGATGAGTTGGGAACCCAACTTGCTTCACAATTTTGCAATATTACCTTAACTTTCCGGTTTTACGCAGAATGCAGTTTGCCACAAAATAATACTATATAGTTACTAGCTGTTGCCCGCGGCTCCGCCCGCGTGAATGAGTTTTCCCGGTATAAAAGTCCCGCTTTATGTTAATCCAGGACATAATCTACCCGTGTGCGAAATTTCATCGAAATCGAAAAGTTATTAAATTACTAAAATGGCTATTAAAAAATAGGGCTTGATCGTAGATGGTTGAAAATTTAGGGTTGTATGTATTTTTTAATGCCACATTATAGAAAAATAAAAACAAAAATATTTGACCAAAAATTAAAAAAAAATGTTAAGGGTGAACAACCCTTATCACTTAGGGGGGTGAAAAATAAATAACAACCTATTCTCAGACCTACCAAGTGTGAATATAAAATTTCATAAAAATCGGTTCAGCCGTTTCGGAGGAGTATGGGAACGAACATTGTGACACGAGAATTTTATATATAAGATTAAAACCAGTGGACTGATAAGTTTAAATTAACTACGAGTAATGTGTAATAATACATTTAGGCTGGTGTAACTTACGTTTCAGAAAACTCAGTAATAAGGTAGGTAGTTTAGGTAATATACTAATTTAAAGATGAAGGACGTGATGTGTATTTCTTTATGTTACAATCTATTTCTCGGGAGTCTTAAACAACAACAATCTCTAATTCTTATAAAAACCTTATTTGTATATTGTAGAATATTAACCAAAACTAACATATACAACAATGAATGCTACTAAATTAGTAATAATATGTTTTCATAGGTAGCTAGCTACTCACACTGCAAGATTAAAATTTTGTACCTAAACCTGGTTACACCAAAACTAGCATTACATGAATTCGTTCGCGTTAAAGTTCTTTCCCTAGATAATAGTCTCTGTGTTCCGGAATAAAAGTGCTGCTGGCTAAAAACTAGCCTACAGCACTCATAAATAAACTTAAAATCCTAATGAAGATTTTTGAGATTTGAAGCAGTGCCTGATTAGTTTCAGAGATACTTGTGTGTTAAAAAATATCACACTAAACTGGTCTATATTGGTATAGATTATCACAGCAAGAACAAAAAATACTTTTTATGTTACCTGTGATCGCGAACCCATTCGTATATATGGTTTTGGAAGGCCATCGTCTGCATGAGAGCCAGGAACAGTCGTAGTGGCCACTTGGCTTTATACGCCTTGTGGGCCCAGAGACGGTGCGCGCCTGCCGTCACTCCCATCGCTGACAATAACGCGAAAACCAATCCTGTAATACAATTAATCCTTCCTTTATAAATGTTTATCTCTAATAAATAAATTAAAAAACAAAAAGCTAGTCGTTGTACAAATATGTTTATGTCCGAAGTATATTCACCACATTTTATTAAAGACTAAATTTTTTTTGTTTTGTTTTTTATCATAATAATATGCCGGAAAACAGAAAATTAAATTATCAAAAGTAGCATTTCCGCCCTTGAATATGCATATTTATAAAACATTCGTAAATGAGTCGCCGACCTAAAAGGGAAGAGATTGTTTGATATTCTAAAATCTCACTCACTAAACCAAAGATAACAGCATGCTGTCACTTCACGACTCGTTTTTATAATAAAATGTTAATATAACTAATATCCCAGACCGCGAACGTGCTTTAGACAAATCAATTCTCAGCGCGAATCTAAATTTCTAACTTCAAGTTCTCTCTCTAGACAGTTTTTATTAGTTAAAGTAATACATATTATAATATTTACCTATGACCTGGTATGTATGACTGGTATGTTACGAGTTACCACTTACGAGTAGGTACGTTGAATCTTACTAATATTATAAATGTGAATGTTTTTGAAAATATTTGTATGTTTCTATGTTTGTGAGAAGTAAACGCAGAAACAACTAAACGGATTGGAATGAAATTTGGCACACGGGTAGATAACGTCCTGAATTAACATACTTTTTTCCAGTAATGGGAAATAATGCATCTAACCTGATTTTTTTAAGTAGATGGCACTGGCGTCGTACAATGTTTTAGAAACTTTTATAGCGAGAAAGGCTATTCACGCGGGCGAGGCCGCGAGCTACACATAGTAAGAATATATAATATAGTATTATATAATACAAGTCCTAGCGCAAACAACCAGTATAAATATCAGTCAAACTAAATGAAACGTTCAATATTTATTATACACCGACATCCCAGTTCTCTTAAGATAATAAATTGTACAAATTTTATTTATTATGATCGATTTTTTCCAAGTTGTTACTTTTTTCGAGAGAGTATAAATAATATGATTCGCTTTTCGACAGTTGTGTCAATAAAATGTATTGTATAATATGATAGCTTATATCTACTCAAATAATAATTATACAGTATTTTATGCATTCATATTAATTGCTAATATTTTTAATTTTCCATATTAAATTACGGTTTTTTACCTGTTGATTACAAGAACCGAATCGCAGACGGCCATGGTTGAGTTACGTCATATTTTACATTTTTCCACAGACTTTAGTTTGATTGTCGTGGAAACATTAAAATATGACGTCAAAGCTCAAAATGTCACGTAACTGACTATTTCCGCACGATATTTCAAATCGAAGGCAAAAATTTTATGTATTTCTATTATTTTACAGGTTTTTGAGAAAAATGTGAGGAGTATAAAATGAACTTGAGTAATTTGTAAAATACTCTTTCGAAAAATGTCAAGTAGCTCATTGCTCATTCTATCAATATAGAGTATTATAGGTATAGTTAGTGCGTACAACACATTCACAAGTTATGAGTGTGTAGTCTAACAACACATTGTTTACGTAGCACCGAAGGCAAGAAATATAGCAGTATATTTTATTGCATCTATGCATCTGTCTCTCCAATTTTCATAATTTGAAATATTTATTAGCATACTGTGTAAAATTGTATCGGTGTGAGTACTGTGAACGTGCCAGCTTTGGGTAATCTACTTGTTCTGTAGTAAATACAATATGCACTGACGCGACGTGATGGAGCAGCTGACATTATTTTCATAATAAATATGACTTCGATTGTTCCAAACATGAGGTAAATTTACAGAATAAAATTTAGTTAATACCTATTTTAGGTCGTGAAAGAAAACTATAAAAAGTTGGCAAAATAGCAATTTTACACCTGTTTCATATATTTCCCACGGGAATCAGATTGAATTGCTGAGAAATGATTGACTTGGATTGAATCCATCCAACGATCTCACCTTTCAACCGTCACGAGAACAATGAATGAACACGCTAACATAGATCAGAATGAGTAATATAAGAACATAACATAAAATCAGGTTGATATACTTAGATGAAATTAGTGCACCCATGCATTGTTAAGACAAATTGAGAGAGAGAACCTTTCGCCATGTTATTGGACTTAATATTTCTGAAACTCAACTGTGTTACTTGCATCGAAAACTCATACAAAGTTTACGCATATGCATACTCACGCTTTTTTCCCCGAAGGGGTAGGCAGAGACGCACCTAGTAGTAGTACTACTTTTCGCCGTGTATATTCCATCCCATGATGTGATGGCGAGCCTATCGCCATATCGGGTACAAATTCTAGACTCCGGACTGATACTGAATAGACAATCCAATATCACTTTGCCGAACCCAGGGATCGAACCCCAGACCTCAGCATTGCAGTCGTACCGTAATACAACTACGCCACCGAGGCAGTCACAAAGTTTAGTTGCCACAAAACATAAAACTCAAAATACACTACAAAACCGCAAGGTTCACCAACGTGCGCTAGCACTAGGACAACGAAGCGCTACTATTATAAAATTATGATTAATAAACTTACCAAATAACACGGTCCATAGCTTGACTTTGCCGGTGACCATAAGGAAGATGCCGTAGAACGCAGCGATGTGCAAATAAATGAAGGCGAACACGTTTCTCCACACTACTTGCCACCTGCAAACATAAGTAAATTTCCCTTGAGCCACGGAAGTTTGACCCTCTCCTTGGGAACGCATTAACTCCAAGTTGGTATGTAAATAAGAACACACAGGCTTTTGTTCATAATATATTTAACATATACGCTAAATATTCGATTGTTAGTCATTATCATGACAGAGAACACACACAGTAGGTAATTCAATGTATCTTTCCCTTCATTCCATTAGTATATGTTTCGATTGATACACTTGATCGAGGTGTAAATATATATTTTCGTATTGCTTCACTGGTGGTAGGTCTCTCATATGTAAGAGTCCGTCTGGGTGGGCACCACCGCAATGTTTATTTTTACCGCCAAGCCGCAGTGTGCATGCATTGTTGTTTCGGTTTGAAGGACATTGTAGCCAGTGTAACTACTGGACATAATGAGACTTAACATCGTATGTCTCAGGATGACGAGCGCAGTGGAATGCCACACAGTACTTGGAAGTTAAGGTGCTGGATGGTGTTGCTACTGTTTATGGGTGGTCGTATCGCTTACCATCAGTTGAACGGCATGCACGCCTCGTCATTCAATGCAATAAAAAAAAACGTAAGATACGACGATATAAAAACATATATTATGGGTACCGTTTGTGGTCTCCTGACTATTTCTATGGAAAGATGTATTATAATGTACTGAAATATATCGTGCTATATTGCACGGCAGCTGTAATGTAAAGAACATTACAGCTGCCGTGTGTGATGCGCTTGAACCTGATACATAATATGGGTTTGTGTAACGTGCCGTGAAATGGAAAGTGGCCGCGCTACCCAACCATAACAAAAGTGAATTCACTATATTTTATAATTTATTACAAATGAATCTGTTGAAATAATTTCATTTTTTTATTATTTTAATGCAAACAGGATAGTTTAAAATTTTAGAATGTTGAAAAATTTTATGTGTCTCCCCATTCGTGGATATTGGATACTCCATCCAAACACAAACATCGAGCTCGTTCAAAATAGGGACCGGTACACTGTTTCTTGGAAATCATTGAAATGAGGGAGAGCGACGGCAAAGTGTGGAATGTTTTTGTTATTGTCCCGGCCTTTCCTCTCGAGTGTACCCAACTTATGTTTTATAGCCTTGCTTTCTGAAACGTGGACATAAAACGAATATGTACAATTAATGAAGTGCAAGAGAAATCGCAGTTAGGTAAATGCTAGTTACCTTACCATAAAGATAATTCACTACATTACAATGCCAACTTGTCCTTAGGATTTGTTAATATTATAATGCTAATATTATAAATAAAAGAGTTGTGAGTTTGTTTGTAGGGGCCAATCTCTGGAACTACTGAACCGATTTTGAAAATTCTTGCAATAATAGGAAACTTCATTACTCTTGAGTACTACCTATAGGCTACTCATTATCCCGGGAAAATATAAAGTGGGACTTTTATCCCGGTAAATCATATATAGAAACAGAATTTCAGTCAATAAATTACATTAAAAATAGGATTATCTTACCGAAGAAATGTTATTCGCATGCTTGTTGTGTGTAACGCATTGAGTGTAACGTAAATATTGGAGTACTTATACGCAGTAAACACGAAAAAAAATGTTTGCACACTCATGAAACTCTGCAATTTCCGCAGTATTATAATTATCTTTGATCAGCAAAGTCATGCTATAGGGAAAGTGCACGAACTATAGGTAGCAGCACAAAATCGACACAAGTGTATAAAAAAGAAACTTTTCAGAAGTATCATTTATTTATATATTCTTTTAATACTGCAAAAACGATAAAATATGGGTTCCAGCCGATTATTATTGATACCCAGCGTGGCCAGAATATCCTTATTTTTTAGATGGGGGCTAGTTATTTTGATGGTATTGTAGCAAAATTAGGAGGTTATGTTTCCTTAATTACAGATTTGTTTGTATTGAATATTATCTTCAAAACTTCTATATTTTTATTAAATTACATATTGAGACATTTCTAAATGCTTTTGGAACAAGTTTGGACCTCATACTTATGTATGTATTATATAGCTTTTATTATTTTTGTAGATTTTCACATAATCATGGAATGTACGTATTTAGGTTTTTTTTTATTGCCAGTATAGGCAGACGAGCTAGCGGCCCGCCTGATGGTAAGCGGCAACCGCTGCTCATGGACTCGGCGATGCTAGGGACCCAGACAAGCCACAGCCTACCGTAGAGACAATACTATTTTTAAGCCTCGTTTGAAGAAGGACAGGTCATAGCGCTCAGGGAACACCGACACAGGTAGTTCATTCCAGAGCTTACACGTACGTGGTAGAAAAGAACGCTGGAACCGTTCCGTTCCGGAACGGTACGTCTCCAGGTGGTAGGAAGGAACTCTACTGCGGTGTCGAGTGGTGCGATGATAGAAAGGTGACGATGGTACCATCTTAAACAATTCCTCGGAGCACTCCCCGTGGAACAAACGATAGAACAGACAGAGAGACCCAAAGTCTCTCCGCAGTCCTAACGGCTCCAGTTTATCCGTGAGATAGGCATCATCGACGATTCGAACAGCTCGGCGCTGTAAGGAGTCAAGTGGGTAAAGCTGGTATTTTGGGGCACCTGCCCAGAGATGACAGCAGTACTCCACGTGGGGCCGGATTTGCGCTTTGTAGAGCATTAACCTATGACCCGACGTGAAGTACCACTTGGCTCTGTTCAGGATGCCCAACTTTTTACTTGCCAATTTGGCTTTATCTTCCAAATGACTCCTAAACTGCACTTTGCTTGAGATTTCGACGCCGAGGATCCCAATACCCTCGGACCCTTGGAGAGTGACTCCTTCGAATTGTGGCGCCATGCCAAAGGGTCCTTCTTCGCAGTGAACGCGCAAACTTGTGTCTTCAAGGGGTTAAAGTGAACTAAGTTCATTTCACCCCATTTGGAGGCCCGCCCCAGAGAGCTCTCGAGTTCAGACACATGTTGAGATCGTCTTTCCTCAATGGAACTTTGAGAGAGATTCTGTTGGCCGATGTATCGCGTATCACTTGTACTACTAACGTCTGCATAAAAATGCATGCTGTCGATAGACAACATGTCATTGATAAGCAGGACGAAGAGTGTCGGCGATAAAACCGAGCCTTGTGGAACACCAGCATTAATGTCTGTGTCTGTGTGTCTGTGGTCTTGGTCTCGGAGCAACAGCCATCCACTACGACTTGCTGGCGATCCATTTGCAGAGTCCCTCGGGAATTCCGTAGGCTGGTAGCTTCGCTAGAAGAGCGCCATGCCACACTCGATCGAACGCCTTCGCAATGTCAAGGCCGACCGCAATAGCCTCACCTCCACCATCAAAAACCTCCGCCTCAACGGTGGGTGAGCTACACGAGAACATCACAAGCCAAACGACCATGACGGAAACCGTACTGACGGTCACTTATCAGCTGGTGGTCCTCAAGATACCTCAGGAGCTGAGTGTTTATAACTCGCTCCAAGACTTTTGAAAGTAAGGATGTGACAGCAATCGGTCTGTAGCTCGAAGAGTCCGACCGGTCACCCTTTTTGGGGATTGGGTGTACACGGGCAACCTTCCACGAAGCTGGAACCCGATTGGTCTTGTAGGAAAGACGGTAAAGGCGCGTGAGCACGGGAGTCAACTCAGGGGCGCACGTCTTAAGAACCACTGCGGGGATACAGTCCGGCCCACTCGACTTATGGATGTCGAGAAGCCTGAGCTCCCGTCTGACAGCACGCTGACTGATTTTGATTTCAGACAGGAGACTCTCGCACCGCGGGATGTTCGGCGGTGTGGCTCCTCCATCATCCAAATTTTAGTTCGAGGCAAAGAATTGAGCCAAGAGATCGGCCTTCTCCTTTGCACTATGAGCCAGGCTGTTATCGTGTTTACGCAGTGGTGGGAGACTGGACTGGCAGAAATTGCCCTCCACAAGCTTGGCGAGCGTCCAAAAAGCACGGCTCCCAGAGGGATAGCTCTGAAGCCTCTCGCCAATTCTGCGGATGTGCTCCGCCTTGGCCTTAGCTAAAGCTCTCTTGTTGGATCTAGAGGCTGCGTTAAACATCCGTTTCTCTTCCTTTTTATTTGGATCCCGACGCCTCCTAGCGTCTTGCCACACCGCGTATGCGGACTGCTTGAGGCGTGCAGCCACGGCACAGGCACGATTGTACCACGGCTGGCTGCGACGCCCTGCGGGTATTTTTGAGCTGGGTATGAATATCTCCATACCCAGGCGAATTGTATCCGCGACACAGTCCGCACAGGTGTCAGGATCATCTGAGGAGGAACAGAGCCGCCCCCATGGGTAGGACGCGAAGAATTCTCGCAATCCGTCCCAATCTGCTGACATATACCGCCACACTGTGCGAGTTCCAGTTTTTGGAGAACGACTGGAACCCAACACAGGGGCCCATGAACGGACCAGGCAGTGGTCTGATGATCCCAGAGGGGCCTCAACCACTATCCTGTATCCGTCCGGGTGTGACGTAAGCAGAAGATCCAACATAGAGGGTCATCGCTCTCAACATCTGGAACATGGGTGGGCTGCGTTACGAGCTGCGAGAAACCATAAGCCAAGGCTATCGTGAGCAGCCCGACCGGGGAGATCAGTGGTCCTGGATCCCAACCACTCTTTGTGATGAGCGTTGAAATCGCCAAGGACCACCACCTCCGCAGATAGGTACTGCTCCAGTATTCGGTCAGTCCCCACTTGGACGTTCTCGAGGAAGTTCTTGGAGGTTCTCGTATTCGTTCGAGAGGTACCTACAACTCTTAGGAACGTAATATAATTTTACACAATTTTATTTGTTTATTTTTATGTTTTTGAGAATCCAGATACACAGCGATACATTATCAACAAATTAAATGCTTTTTCATCATTTTAATACGAATATTTTACGTCAAAACCAAGTATCGACATGGTGGAAGTTATAGATTACGCCACCAGATAGCAGAGCTTACGACGTGCACGTTCCCGAATAAGATATTCATCAGTTCTTTTGTAATTTGTATTTATGAAAGTATACGTCTACTCTTAGATCATTACCTGACCGTCTCACCATCTGTAATAATAAGTTCTTTACAGTAAATCTCAATTTAATTCTACTTACTCGTAATCCCTGTTTTTTCTCTGGAAACCATTTGTATTCTGCGAATTTCCATTTGAAATCTTCTTCCCCGTATCTGTCTCAATCGGCTGCATAAACAATGACATGGTTGTCCAACTGTAAAAAGATGAATAAAGATCATTTTTGAATACAACAAGTGTTTTCTAAGAACATATTATTATCATCTTTTTTTGAAGTTTTATAATTATAAATACGTATAAAAAGTTTATACTAGTTTCTGAAAATTATCAAATAGCCAAGAAGCTTATACCCAAATAAGCTTCTTGCAAATAGCTGAAGGCACAGATTAAAGCATAATATAGTATTTTGGATTACTTTCAAAGTACTAGGAATCTTTCGTAAATTGTATAGAGTGATAAAGTAGACTAGGCCTGTTAACTATAATATTTTAACAGATAAACTAGACGAAGATTTGAATATTCTATTAAAATTATAATTAAATCATCATGTAAAAAGCAGCTCTGTGAATTCCATTATATAATAGATGGATTATCTCTTTTCGTATATAATTAGTTTGTGGATTACGTGGTGCATGCCACTGAACTTGACTTTTACCGAATCAACAGCTACTAGCCTCCGGCAATACTTTTACTGCGTGCCGAGACTGGTTCCACAACGCTTTGACTTTATTGCAGTCAAATACATGAGACTTAAAGATTAATTTTTAAAAATAGCCAAGAATATAGGAATATTATTATACAATCACATTCAGTTGAACTTGAAAGGAAAAATTAAATATAACACTTAAATTTTAAAAGTTTTAACCTTCGTTTCATATGTTTATGTATCCGTATTAAATTTTGTACCTATTGTCTTCTGTTGAATATTGAAAAAGCTAATTTGAAGTAGTTCTAAATAAATGATGTTTTACGATGTTTCTAACCAATAATAAGGCCACGATATAGTTACCTACTTGCAATCCTACAGAGTCGTTCTATGTACTACATTCGCATCCACAGCACAAACACTATAATTCCACGAGGTCGTGTATAACATAACATGATTTTCAGATTTATGCTCTCACTTAAGAAATAAGATTTACCTATGTCATTGAGAAGTATCCTATAAGTTTTAATAAATTGGTATAAATCACATTTAGATACTTAATCATATTCAATATTGACAAAGACATTATAGTAGGGACAAACTAATCTGGCCGGTATGACAGGACACGGTTTTGAATTTTTTGGGTAGACGTTCTCACAATCAATTGTCATACCGGCCATCTTAGTTTGTCCGAACTAAAGGGCTTACAACTTCTTTATTCACAAGAAATGGTATTATAGTCTATCTGGGTAGCAATGTTTAAAAATAGCTCTACAATAATTAGAATGGAATTAATTGTGATCAGTAGCAAGTCTTCCAAATTGCATTTAGTTTGATCCCATGACTTAACCTGTGTTATTACATCTGTGGTCAAATAAAGTTATCGGTCTTCTTACACTGGACGATCGGACGACGGCATGGCCTCGCTGTGAATTCGCTTGCAATTTGCCAGTGTGATAACCACGTGCCTTAACCTCACCACAAATGAAACAACCTGCCCCCTTATTCTCTATGATAGTGTTAACTCGTAACGCGGCCGCGTTAAGTCAACTTCGTGTAATTAGCGGGAAATGTTATATTGTATGCCAATTTCCATAGCGATAAACGCGATGAAACACGTTATGCGCTTCTTACGAGCGGGGAAAATAACGTGTCTCATAAAGAAACAAGGCCCTGTCTAAGCGACGAGGCCGTTATTTTAGGAAGCATCGTGATTTGAAGAAGCATGGTGATTTGAACACAAAAAAATTGTCTCACGCTCACAATTAAATTACAAAGTATTTCCTACTCCTATGTAATAACAAAGTAATTTACTTACATTTAACAATCGTATTATATACATTTATTACAAAAAAAAATGAAAATAATTTAATTGGCGTAAATAACAAAAAGGGAGCGATAGCCTAGTTGGGAATGGAACGGTCTGCCGAGCCAATGTCCGGAGGTTCAAAACCCAAGGCACACACCTCTGACTTTTCGAAGTTAAGTGTGTATTGTTTATCAATTATCGTTCGCTTTAACGGTGAAGGAAAACATCGTGAGGAAACCTGCATACCTGAGAAGTTCTCTATAAGAATTTCGAAGATATGTGAAGTCTGCCAACCCGCACTAGGCCAGCGTGGTGGACTAAGGCCTTAACCCCTCTCAGTAGTAGAGGAGGCCCGTGCTCAGCAGTGGGCAGTATATAATACAGGGCTGATTGCATTGTATTGCATTGCAAATAAAAAAAATGTGTCGTTTGCCTTAAGTAGCAAAATCTTAAGATTTTTTTATTCTTTACAACTGAGTCTTACCTCGTTTCGACTCTTTCGAGGCTTTCTTTTTTTATTTCATTGAATGACGAGACGAGCATGCCGTTCGCCTGATGGTAAGCGATACGACCGCCCATAAACAGTAGTAACACCATATAACACCTTGAGTTACAAAGTACTGTGTGGCATTACACTACGCTCGTCATTCTGAGAGATAAGATGTTAAGTCTCATTATGTCCAGTAGTTACACTGGCTACAATGTCCTTCAAACCGAAACACAACAGTGCATGCACGCTGCTGCTTGGCGGTAGAAATAGACGTTGCGGTGGTACCCACCCAGACGGACTCTTACATATGAGAGACCTACCACCAGTTTCATTAATTCATTACCAACAATGTATATATTACCAACGGTCCCCCAGTTATATGTAAAGTCAAAAGATTTTGGTCGTTATTTATCAATATCTAAATACGTATAAAATATAAGTGCCTATAAAATGGCGAACAAACAAAACATTATATTATTATGGTGTTTTACGCCGCCTTTGGCGTAAAAATTTGGCAAATTTTTA
The DNA here is from genome assembly GCA_947568825.1 of Sphinx pinastri. NCBI lineage: Eukaryota > Metazoa > Arthropoda > Insecta > Lepidoptera > Sphingidae > Sphinx > Sphinx pinastri. The sequence goes on from OX387620.1 coordinate 8,326,055, forward strand.
TCTACTCCTGTTTATATCCTTATATATCTAATTCTTCTGTGCGTGTGTATGTCACTGAACTCCTATACGGCGGGACCGATTTTAATGTTTTTTTTGTGTGTCTTAAGGTGGATTCGAGAATGGTTTAAATTTACAATTCGGTCCGGGAAAATGTATAGCGGGTCTTTTATCCAGGAAAAAACCTTTCGTGCGGGCGAAGCCGCTGGCAAAAGCTAGTGTATATATTATAAAGAGGAAAGATTTGTATTTTGTATTTTTGAGTTTTGTATAACGAATTAACTCAATAACAACAGGTACTGATTTTAAATATTATTTCACCAATATAAATTATAAAGCTACATTATCAACAAGTACCTAACATAGATCGGATATATCTAGTCCTAAATAATCGCAAAATGATGCAAACAATCTTAATATTGGAAGTCCTTCATTAAAAGTATTATATGTTACTACGGGGCAAACAACAGGTTAATTTCAATCGAGAACACTATTAATAAATCTACGAGAGACGGAAGATTAAAAGCGATAGTCTTTTATGTTTTTTACGGCCGTGACGCGACGCGGGGCGGATACGAGAAATGGCTTTGTACTTTAGACTCGCTTAAAGTGATACGTTGTTATTTTCTCCGCTTTACAACCGTAAAACGTGGTTTTATAATAAAGAATATTGCAATAGGTATGAAGTCTTGTTGCTAAGGCGCGTTTTATGGTAGTCAAATACAATACGCTGCTAATGTATGTCAGCTACTAGTGACATCACTCACGTGGTTATACACTTTCGTGTCGAATCACGAATCTTTTGCATGGCAGCCCCGCTCTCGCGATTATCCTTTCTAGAAATAAAAGTTTCTGTATGCACTTTTCTCGGATAGTTGACAATAATATTCTTAGAATTTGAACCATACCATACCATACCAGCCCTGTATTATATACTGCCCACTGCTGAGCACGGGCCTCCTCTACAACTGAAAGGGTTTGAACGTTTTGTATCAAATGCCAAACAAATCTATTCAAAGTTGTATGCGTTCATTTAATTGTAATAAATGTTGCAAGATTATCTATACTAATATTATAACGAGGAAAGATTTGTATGTAAGTATGTTTGTAACGAACAAACTCAAAAACTACTGAACGGATTTCGATGAAATTATCACACGTGTAAATCATGAACACGGGTAAATCATGTCCTGGATTAACACGTAGGCTACTTTTTATCCCGGGAAAATATTTTTATCCCGGAAAAACTTTTTCACGCGGGCGAAGCCGCGAGCAGAAGTCTAGTATTATTATAAATGTAAATTGTGAAGATGTGTGGATAAAATCTGGCGATTACCTTGTAAAATATATAGGATACGTTTTAATCAAGAAGAAAAAAAGAAAAAGAAGAAAAACAGTAGGACTTTTATTCGGTAAGAGTAAGCTATTGCATGGAATCGGACCTGGGAGTGTGTGATTTGCTGGTAGTAATCTTACTTCAAACTAATATCTTACTAATATTATAGATACGAAAGTTTGTGAAAATGTTTGGATGTTTGTTAAAAGTAAACGCAGAAAAAACTAAACGCATTCGGATAAAATTTTACACACGGGTACGTCATGTCCTGGATTAACACGTAGGGTACTTCTTATCCCAGTAATTTGCAGTAATAATGGATGTTTTTAATATGATTCTTTAAGTAGATGGCGCTGGCGTCGTACGGTGTTTTAGGGAGTTTTGTAGCGGGAAAGGCTAATCACGCGGGCGATGCCGCGAGCAACACCTAGTACAATTTAATATGTAGTTGTGGTATTCTTTTCAACTTTAACATCAACACAAAATGTGCATTAATTATTCCAATCACAATGAATTAGTCTTATGTAATTGTCTTGACTTATCAGATTGCAACTATGTACGCCTACGTAATTATTATTAAATATTTTTTATATGTTTATTAATTACAAGATTTTCTTACAAAACTATGAGGATAAATATACGCGAAAATGCATTTAAAGTTGCAGTGTTCATAGTTTATAATATTTATTGAGCACTTAATGAAATGAAATGCCTTTTCCATTTGTACAATTTTTGCAGAAACTGCTCGTAGCTCCGCCCGTCTGAATGAGTTTTTCCGGGATAAAAGTCCCGCTTATATTTCCCCGGGACAAAAAGTAGCCTATGTTACTCGCTGATAGTGTAGCTTTATATTGGTGAAAGAATATTTCAAATCGTTCCAGTAGTTTCGGAGCCTATTCAATTCAACCAAACAAACAAACAATCAAATCTTTCCTCTTTATAATATTAGTAGGTACCGACAACATTTTATCTGTTTTAGATAACTGAAATAAGACAGTATTGGTATTAGAAGATCTCCATCTATCTATCTATACCAGCCCTGTATTATATACTGCCCACTGCTGAGTACGGGCCTCCTCTACAACCGAGAGCGTTAAGGCCTTAGTCCACCACGCTGGCCTAGTGCGGGTTGGCAGACTTCACATACCTTCGAAATTTAGAGAATTTTCTCAGTTATGTAGGTTTCCTCACGATGTTTTCCTTCACCGTTAAAGCGAGCGATAATTCACAAAGAATACACACATAACTTTCTTAGAAAAGTCAGAGGTGTGTGCCCTTGGGTTTTGAACCTGCAGACATTCGTCTCGGCAGTCCGTTCCACTCCCAACTAGGCTATCGCCGATTGTATTAGAAGATAATCCAAATATTTTGAAAATAGGTTACACGGTCTCTCTTTTCGGAGCTGGTTGATTGAACCATTTAACCAGGTTGAAATCAATGATGAAGTGATTTTATCATTACCAGCTACATGAAGCCCACTGACTAAGGCCTGCCCACATTTCTAGACCGACCTGTTAAAACGACCTGCATCCAGCGAGTTCCTGCGAAACCTTTAAAACAGCTACCTTTATCAGTACCTAAGTCTGTCCTAATAAAGGTTTGATTGAATCTATATGAAGCGTTTTGAAGAAAAATGTGTAACTAAAAGGAAGGTGATATGTCAATCTTATATTCACAATAATTATTATCGAAGAAATTGCCCGGTGAAAAGGTGAAACCAGTAAAACTTTCACAACGCAGATGTCACAAAGCATATAGCGATGGTTTAAGTTCAACTTAGCTGACATAAAGACGCTATTGTAACCTTACTAAGGTTAGAAGATATACATGTATCGGGTGAGGTTAGCGAGAGAGGTATATTCTATTTTTAGACAAAATTCATTGTATTTTCCTTGTGAATGTATGAAGTATGAACATCATTAATTTACATAAAATAATCGTCCTAACCTGTCGTCAGTAGACGTATCTTATCTTATATTACTAATATTATAAATGCGAAAGTTGTGAAAATATTTGTATGTTTGTTAGAAGTAAACGCAGAAATAACTAAACGGGTTTAGATGAAATTTGGCACACGGGCAGATCATATCGTGGATTAACACATAGGCTACTTTTTAATCCCGGTAATTTGTTCTCTTCGGAAATAATGGATATTTTAAATCTGATTCTTTAAGTAGATGGCGCTAGCGTCGTTCTGTATTTTAGGGACCTATGTAGCGGGAAAGGATTTTCACGCGGGCGAAGCCGCGACCAACACCTAGTCTAAAATAAATTCGAGTTGTAATAATCGACTTCATTATAAGTATTATTTCATTAATTATTCTTCGAGTAATACTACGAGCATTACTCAATATTATAACATTGAACTCGAAGTGAAAAGTGAACGTGTCAGTGTAAAATGGAACTTATATATTTAGGTCAAGAGGTTACACGTCGTTAAAAATGAATCGGGGTAAATATTAGGACGATATGGGGCGTCGTAAATACCAATTGGAACTTTCGTATGGTATTGGTAATATAAAAAACCTCTATTAAAGGTGAGTACGAAGTGTTGTGTAAATGTCATAATTTGTTTACTAATGTCATTGATGTTTTAAAAACCCAATACATCATTGACTAATGTAAATACTAAATACGGTAATGTGCATTTTCTAACCTACTTTAAATAACAATCGAAATAATTGTCATATTACAGTTTATTACTAGTTTCTTAAGGTGCAACTCGTTAACTTCTGCTTATTTTTTCTCTGTACTGTGCTTTTTACAAAACGATGATATAATTTAATTCGGTATCTAATTTTTCATTTTATATATCAAAGCCCGACAACCGAGCAAGTGAAGCGCCTGAAGTTAAGTGATGTTCCCTGCCTGTAAAATGCCAAAAGAATCATGGATGCGTTGCCAGCCCTAAAAGAAAGGAATATAGGTCAGGTAACGCCGGGGGTGGCCCGTCAGTAAATTTTACCCTTCAAAGGAAACGCAACAATAAACTGTCACTTAACTGACAGATTTCCCTGAGACAAAGGAAGGTACCGGTATACACATGTCTATAGCGCTGTTCTATTTTATTTTATTTTAATTCGAGCACAGAAAATTGACCCCACTGCCCGATATGACGATAGGCTCGTCCCTTATCGCATCATGGGACGGAATACGCACGGCGAAAAGTGGGTGCACTAGTTGCGCTTCCGCCTACCACTTCAGGTATAAAAGGCGTGAGTGTGTATGTATGTACGTATGTATGTATGTAAAAATGCATGATAATGGATTTTACACGACTATCCCTAAGACAACTGATAAAGATAAAACCATAAACTAATTGATAATTCCTCACCGCCTATAACATGTTGTTACGAACTTTTACTTCCTTACAAAAGTAAATAATGACAACGAAACTTGTTGCGCGTTTGACCTCAACACTAGGCTGCAGTCAATGAAATTGCGTGGGGATTGTCATTCACTTTCACCGACAACGGCACTTGGTAGAGAGTAAGCACGGTGGCCACTGCGCAAGCGTCTTGGCCAGCCAGCCGGGTCGCCTAATGATCACACAGCCCTGGCCAGGGCTGCCACTTACCACAACGATTATTTATCGCTTGACATCCTTCACTCTACTCACTAATCAAAAACGTAAACGTTCTTAAATATTTATCTTCATGTCTCCATTTTGTTGATATTGTGTGACACGGTTAAATCATGTAAATTAGTTAAAGTTCCTATAAAAGTAAAGAAATTTAAAACAATTTGTGCAGACATTCCATTATTATGTTAAGTACTTTTTAACCACGGCAAAAAGAAAAGTTGTTTTATGGTATTTTTGTACATTAGACAAAACATATAATTATACCTACGTGATTATTTTTAGTAAGTATTTTAATTCTATATTACATAGGTACTGATTTAACATCTAGAGGAAAGTGGAAGTATTTGTTTTTATATAGGTATATATTTTTTAGATTTTAAACATTTCCTTTCTCTTCTTGAAAGAAGTTTTTTTACAAGTAGATATATGATATGGTTTGTGTTTTTTGCACTCCATATTGGTTAACATACCAAAGCAACGAGTAAATCAAATAAACCGCTCAAGTGACGGAAATTTGACTTCCTGTAAAGACAAACAAGTACATTCGTCATTTTAAAACCTTTATTTGTTTTGTTGTAGTATTATACCCGGTCGCTAAAGATAAAAACGATAAAATACATTACTCATTAAGATTTATTAGCAGTGCATGCCTATAAGCATTTTTAAATATTACTTATGTAGAAATTAGCAATTAACCAATTAACGTCCTGTCATTCGAAGATGAAGATATCAATCAACGTCGAATATAATTTTATTGACATCCCAGTTTTTAATATCAATTTTTACGATTATAAATTGTTTAAGAATTCTTTAAGCAACCCTAGCTGGTCTATGTCATTATTTGCGCTGCATATTCATCCTGTTACGGCTGTTAACATTTTTACGGCTATGAAAGTCTTCTGTATAATTACATATTGTCTACCGAATGTGTAAATGCTAGCACTGAAAATATATGATTTTAGTTGAATTTTAGTTAAAACAACATACGTAGTTATCAAATATTAAGTTGTTAGCGAAAATCATAAATATTCACTTGATATAAATAACTTTCTAAAGTTTATTTATTTATTTCTCCTCAGTTCATACAATTACAAGATATAGAATAGTACTACGTAGTCCAAGGATCGAGTATATATATCTATGCCGCAAGTTTCAGACGTATATGCTTTGTTTAACATTATTCTCATACTTAAGAGATAATTATTAATGCGAGTGACATGCAATTAACATGTGATTCATCGTATAATTAGACATTCAATTTATATTAAATACAATGTATAATCACTGGCGTAGGTAGAGATTTTGTCTAGGGGAGTCAGCCGACGGGAGCAAAATAAACTCTCCGATTCCTACGAACTACATAGGGGAGGCGCTTTTACCCTTGTAAGCGCGAAGATTTTTCCTTTTTTTGATTGCCCACCCTTGCTCCCCCTTAGCTACACCTATTATTGTATTTTGAAACTCTAAAAATCTTCAATAATAAATAATAATGTTTAAAAACCATAAGTTCACGAGCGCCCTGGTAATTTTTATTCAAAGTGAAGATGAAAGTATGATAAATCTTTGGATGTGCGTGTAACATTTACAATTAATAAAATAAAATCTTAAGCTCTTATTTTCATTACGGACTCTCCGTGACAAGATTTTTAAATTTTACCATCTTCATCTCTAAAAATCTTGTAAAAGACTAGCTGATGCTCGCGGCTCGGCCCGCGTGTAAAAGTTATTCCGGAATTAAAATATTTTCCCGGGACAAAAAGTAGTCTATAGCACTCAGGAGTAATGTAGTTTCCTATTAGTAAAGGAATATTCAAAATCGATTCAGTACTTCCTGAGATTAGCGCGTTCAACCAAACAAACATACAAACTCTTCAGCTTTATAATATTAGTACCTATAGATTACGACTTCTGTAATTCTAAGTTATTTTATTTAAGCTTGATAAACGCAGTGGCGACTACGACAACTTCGTATACGTGATTAATCTCTTCCTTTAATATTATACCTTTCATCCGATATCCGATTTTAATGGAACAAAGCTCATAATTTACTCCCAATTATACTTAGTTGAGATCGGTCAAAATTACATGAAAATACATTCAGTAGTTGCGGAGGTATGCACTCACAAATAAACAGCTATACAGAAAATAATTCTTAAAATAGCTCATTTTTGTTCTGTTACTCTTCTTTAGTCACCCCTTTCATTTTTTATCCTTTTTTTCATTCTTTCATATACACAGACACACGAGTTCTGCTTTTTATTTTTTTATACCTATAAGCATATAGATGTATAGATTTTCTTTCAATGTACAGACACACGCGCAATTATACTTATGTATAATAAAAAATCAGAACCCATAAACGTTTAATTTTAGCGGATGTCTCTTAATCTTGATTAATTAGTACTTTTCCAAATATGTGAATAACACAATTTAATCCGATAATGATTGTATTCAAATTGGAAAAATTACTTCCTGCGTTATAATAAACCGTTGCGGGGATGTAGTGATTTGCCACAGGAAAAGGAAATGAAGTAGTCACTCCAAAAATGTACCAGTTTTATTGGAAAAACGTTAATTAACATAATACCTTACACAAACTTACAATATTTTACCAAGGTAAAACTGATTTTACTCTATTTTTTATTTATGTAGTTTAAATTGCAAATGTTTTGATTTCACTGCCGGACGTTATAATATTATGTTTACTTGGGGATCTATACATTTTAATGCTTCTTAAGAAGCCCACAAATATCTTAATAAATATCTTCTTCTTATTTTTTATGGCATTGAATGATGAGAGACGCGCATGTCGTTCGCCTGATGGTAAGCGATACGACCAACCATAAATAGTAGCAACACCATCCAGCACCTTGAGTTACAAAGTACTGTGTGGCATTCCACTGCGCTCGTCATCCTGAGACATAAGATGTTAAGTCTCATTATGTCCAGTAGTTACACTGGCTACAATGTCCTTCAAACCGAAACACAACAGTGCCTGCACACTGCTGCTTGGCGGTAGAAATAGACATTGCGGTGGTACGCACCCAGACGGAATTTTACATATGAGAGACCTACCACCAGTATCATACCAGTATACATATATATTTTAATTTTAATGAACTCTTCATCTGATGTCATGCTTTACTTATTTCACTTGATATTTAAGCCACTTCCGATTTGTAAACGGTGCCGAAGGGCTTGCCATCCTGAACTCTCTTCATACTTTATAATTTATACCGTCTTTGAAGTTTAACAAAAGCAAAGATTATGTTGTTTTAAAGTAACAAGTAACTCTCCTGAAGTAACCTTTACAACAGTCCATCAATAGTAACAACACACACACACACACTCACGCTTGATATCCCCGAAGGGAAAGGCAGAGGCGCAACTAGTGCACCCACTTTTCACTGATCGTATTCCGTCCCATGATGTAATAGTAACAACAGAACTAGGAGTTACATAGTACTGCACGATACTGTAATGGGCTTTTAATTAGTCGTTTAAGCCATAAAGTTCACAATTTTCGTGTTTCAAGTCTTTAATTACACTTGCTACTACTTACTACTACACTACAAATAACATCATGTAGTACATGACAATAAATTATAACTTTTGTTAAATCTTCTATTTATCTTGAAGATAATGGGGTGTGTGAAGTATATCAGAGGGAAGACATACTCGAGCAGTATAAACATAAGTCAAACGACAAAATTTTATACGATTTCAGGCAATAGTCCAGTACTTAAAAAATATAATACATAAATTACAAAACTTTTATAATTAACAATTTTTAATGAATATTAACTTTTATATTTTGACCTTGTAAATTTTGTTGAGTATGTATAAGAAGGGCAGATTTATAGTTTAATTATTAAAACTTTTATGTCGATATCTGTAAAAACAGAGATTGGAACAAAATTAGTTTGTATAACTTGTACAATGAACATAAAAAAATCCAACGTAGATTTATTCTTCCAAATGTTCTGATGATACCATAATATTTTTATATTGATATTTAATACAATAAATTAATTATTATACGGATTCAGCAGCGGAGCGCCTCTGCCATGACGAAAAATAAAATAAATAAAATACTTTATTCATCACGTAGGCGAACATAGTTGCACTTATGAGAAGTCCAGATACATTAAATTATTTATAATAGTTATTATTAATACAAAATGTCACTTATATTACTACAGACATTTTTATTGGGAGTAAAATCATGAAAAATAAACAAAAAGAGCCAGCTCGGGCTGGCAGGAAAGGGGATATAAAAAATATATCATTTTGATTAAAAATTAATGGGAGGAACGCGTCGCGATCCTCACAGGTGAGAACACTACAGGCCCTAGCCTAGCTAACCTAGCAGCCTTTCACTATCTACCTAAGCGATGACAACCCGATGAAGAAAGGCAGAAAGAAAGTCAGGGGTTACTTTTTTGTCAGCAATTGTTCATTGAACTTTTTTCCATTACTTTTGTGTTGTATACAAAGTCAGATTAGTTATATAAGCTAATGCACGCACATCCCACGTCACATCTCATAATCACACAATAAATAAATAATATTGTAAATCTAAGTTTCCTCTGCTTATCCGAATATTGTATAACCGACACGTCCTAGAAACTGTTGGTCGTAAAATTTCAACCAACACAAAGAGGTACAAACGCGCGTTTAGAGTTTAGCAATATTATTCACGTACGACATACCTACATGTCCGCAAACAATTGTACATCCAAACACTGAAAGGTTTCTAATATCTGAAGAAATTGCCAAATATATGTACCTATATTTCAAGTCTTTAAGTAAGAGATGAGTTCACTATGTGGTGAGTGTTGACTGGTAGTTCTCTATGTGAAAATCCGTTTTGTTTGATGCTATTGCTTTTTTATGGCTGGCCAACAGTGTACAATTCTTTTTGTATTCCTACATGAGGACAAACAAAGCATAATATCCTACTAATATTATTAACGCGAAAGTTTGTAAGAATATATTATGTATGGAATATGGATGTGTGTATGTTTATTACTCTTTCACGCAAAACTACTGAACGGATTTCGATGAAATTTGGCACACGTGTAGATCATGTCCTAGATTAATACATAGGCTACTTTTTATCCCGGGAATATAAAGCGGGGTTTTATCCCGGAAAAACTTATTCACGCGGGCGTAGCCATGGGCAAAAGCTTACAATCATATTTCGATATGGGCATCATTAAACTAAACACGATAAATAACACAATAACCGACCTCTAATTTACAAAAAATTGTAACTTATTAGTGTGTTTTCATAAAACCAAGCTGTTGAAGAATACAAGAAAATTATTAGTGAATTGAATACTTTCAAATATCACTAAACATGTACCAACATCATTATCATCAATACAATGCAAAATCACATTCAAGGGTGAGTAAACGCCATTTTTTTTTATAAAATACTTGCAGTAAACAATAGGTTTCCTACTAACCCATACGGCATGACAATCATTTATACATCACGTAAAAAATCATTAAGTGTCATTAAAATAATGAATCAAGAAGTTTATTCCTGATGCCGTTAAAAATGCATTCATTAAATTGGTGGCGTTACTATAGCAATGCCTCCCAGAATCCGGTAAATTTGGTGGAAGTACTCTGGAGATCAATGGAGCAGATTAAGAAATCTTTCTTCAAACAAAATATGAATGATCGGACGACCAAGATTATGCCTGATTTTAAGAATCTATGAAGCACTGCCCTGTGCTAAAGTACCATCACTATAATAATACATTTTATTTGTTGTTCTAGCATCGTGTTGAGACTGTGAAATCGATGTGGCAAGGGCGAAATTGGCACAATTCTCGATATGGGAAAAAATACTATCAGACAAACCAAGGGTTGCCTAGTTAGATTTCAAAGCTTATGTATCCATGCATTAATGTCGGTAATGAAATATTTATTATGGTAGATATTAACTAAATTACTCTGCTTGTTTTCTAATTTCCATCAGTAATAACTAATTACCTCGAAATGTGATATAAAATTTAAATAGGAATACAAGAATTCTCAACTGTTTTATGTGTAGAAACATTAACACGTTTCAGATCGAGTTGTAACTACGCTTATTGCTCATAAATGTAAAACCTCAAGATGGCCCTATAGCGGTTAAATGTTTTTAGCCATTTTGTAACTCGGCCGTGTATTTTATTACAAACTAGACTTCTGCTCGCGACGTCGCCCACGTGATAAAGTTTTTCCGGGATAAAAAGTAGCCTATGTGTTAATCCAGGACATGATCTACCCGTGTGCCAAATTTCATCGAAATCCGTTCAGTAGTTTTTGAGTTTATTCGTTACAAACACACTTACATACAAATCTTTCCTCTTTATAATATTAGTATAGATTGATGGAATGTGCCTAAAATGTGGTACGTTCTTATTTCTGATTAACTCTTGCTCGTTGTTCCACTGTGTAAATATTAATTTTCAGTATACATTTATTTATACATTGCTTTTACGTCCAACATAATTCTTAATATCAAATATTTTTAAGATATATTTATAAATCTAGTTTTTTATTTACTTAAATTAAGATAATTTATGCATTATGTTTGAACTTTGCTCACTAATTATTCAAATATAATGCCAATTGCCAGTCAAAGCGTGCTCGGCGTGTTCGAGTGCTTTAGTTTGAGAATCTTGATGTAAACATTGCGCTTTTGCGGTTACGTCGTATTGATAGTGGTAACGTGGCCTTCAGCACGTAGCACCAACCCGCAGTGTATCACTGCCAGCACCCACTCTAATGGGTACATTGATAAAAACATTTTGAAAATCATATTTTTTCCTTACTTTTTTTATGGCAATTAATGACGAGACGAGCATGCCATTCGCCTGATGGTAAGCGATACGACCACTCATAAACAGTAGCAACACCATACGGCACCTTAAGTTACAAAGTACTGTGTGGCATTCCACTGCGCTCGTCATCCTGAGACATAAGATGTTAAGTCTCATTATGTCCAGTAGTTACACTGGCTACAATGTCCTTCAAACCGAAACACAGCGGTGCATGCACACTGCTGCTTGGCGGTAGAAATAGACATTGCTGTGGTACCCACCCAGACGGACTCTTACGTATGAGAGACCTACCACCAGTCTCTGCTAATCTCCATCGTAATCGCAGTTCAGATTGATGGGAAAAATAGACCCAAGTTTTTTTAACATACTTAAAAATTATTAAATGATTACAGTCTTTAAGTGATTTGGGTTGTTAGCATAGCATATCTGAAATCACTGGTTTTTACAATATACTTCAAGGTAGTTCACTTACTGTTCGCTTTTCATTTTTATATTTACTGCTTCTTAATATAGCTCGAATGTATGTCAATATCAATAGGTATTATAGTATATAAACCTACACAGTATTTCATACACAAACTACACATTACTGTCATTGAATAAATGCGTCAACTTTCCTTTTAACTTTTCGCCTTTCGCTACTAATATACTCTCTACCTCTACACGTTTAGTAACACTAATACTAGGGCACATAATATAATAAGCGACTTGGTGTTGTAGAGTACTTAGAGACAAGATTGCCTAGATCGCGAATACAAGTGAAAACTCGTTTCATTTCACAAAGATTTTTCCGATACTACGTCCACTCTTAATTTTAATTTAATGCTTGTCAATGTGACATCTAATCAGTTTAGTCGCAGCGTGCTTATAGCAGAACTTTATTCACTTGTCCCTTTCCAACCTCAAAATTTAGTAAAAGGAGTACCTACTAGGAGTGTTATGCATCAGGTACGAATGGTATACGCAGGGGTGACAATGATCACAAAGTGATAAGACCCAAAGGTAAACAGAAGAACAGTTACAAATTCGTTAAATAACAATGTTAAGGACTTAAGATTGTCATTACTTCATATGCACGCGATCTGTAGCCCATCAGTTAAAATAGCTTCAAATTAAATATTTATTGGAACTAACTTTTTACGGCTAAAGACGTATTAGGATACAAGTTCAGTTGTGTAGGGCAGCACATAAACGAAAGATGTTCTTTATTTTCAATTCATGGGGTATATAGGGGGCTCATTAATAAACTTTGTATAAAACGTATGTCGCAGTCATTCCATAGACCTAGGATACGCTGGCGTGTCAACGTTTTCTCACTCTTGGAGTTTAAATACAGGTTCGTTTTATATAACAAGACAAAAAACTACGTCAGTAATACAAAAGCCTATTGTTTGTTTGTTTGGTTGAACGCGCTAATCTCAGGAACTACTGAACTGATTGTGAAAATTCTTTCACCAATAGGAAACATTACTCCTGAGTGCTATAGGGTACTTTTTATCCCGGGAAAAGAATTTTATCCCTGAAAAACTATATCATGCGGGCGGAGCCGCGAGCAAAACAGGTCCCCCGCCGATTATAGATTAGATAGATTTCGATGAAATTAATATGGAGATAGTTTGAGACCCTGGGAAGGACTTAGACTGTCCCGGACTTTTATCCCGGAAGAAAATCACCAGCAAAAGCTAGTCTATTATAAAAGCCGTAAATATTGATTAGTACATCATCATCGAGTCCTTTTTGTTTGGTTTAAAGTTTTGTCTGTGTTTTGGAATAGTCTTATATGTCTTTGTAAAATAATTGTTTGTTCATAAAATAATTGTATAATAAATATCACACGAAATAATACACCGCTCAAGTTAACATCTTAAAAAACAGAAAAAACATCTTCATCCTAAGTTATATCTTACCTATAGGTACCTACGGATATTATAAATGTGAAAGTATGTTAAGGTATGTAAATGTTTGGATTTTGAACACGCTTAAACTGCAAAATGAATATGCATAACATCTAAATAAGTCCTGGAAAACATAATTATAGGTTTCTTTTATCTAGAAAACTATCCCTGACCTTTGTTCCTGAAAAGTATTTTCGTAGAGGCTACTTATCGAATTATTTAAATGTAAAACAAATATTAACAAAGACATATCACGCCTTTATCCCCGAAGAGGTAGGCACAGGTGCCACCAGGACACCCACTTTTCGCAATGTTTCGTCTGTCATATGATGAGATAGGGGACGAGCTTATCCCCATAATGGGCACAAATTCCAGACTTCGGGGTGATATTAATTGGCAAAACCCAATACCACTTTGCGTGATCTGGGATGCGAAACCGGAACCTCGGAGCGGGCGTCGTACCTACCGCGCACGCAAAATAACTATGCAACCAATGCGGTTCAATTAAAGTAAATTTAACGTAATACCATTATAAGTAAGTTCAGCACCTAAAAATATATATTTTGAATAACGTGTTTACTTAACAAGGCACTTTTCTGTTTTTGTTTGAATTAGTTCAAGAATTTTATCTTACATTGCAATTTCTTCGCTAATAGTAATTTGATATGATGTATCGACAATTTTTATTTATGTAGTCATTGTATTATAATGTGAGTATTTTCCTCCCTTTGACATCTTTGTCTTCTGATGAAGTACACTACATGTACTTCTGCGCGAAATTTTACTTTCATTTGGTAAATTACTTTTTTATAACGAATAAATGTTTCCAGGTTGTTATTAAATATGGAATACCTTGGTATTATACTTAAATAAATGTACGTTTTAAATTACTGAAACAATAATTATTATTCTGATTTATTAATATTTATAATTAGAAAATAACAATTACCTGTTTATGAAGCAAGATGATTACAGTATCCAACAAATTAGGCACACACTGCTCGCAAACACGAATACTTTATTGTAACGCAATCGGCGGCCGAGACAGCGCACTTAAGTTGAAGCTTTGAGCGGCGCGTGCGCATTCACCTCTTACTTATAGTTTCAGCCGATGTAACACTTTCCCCACCTATCTTCATCTCTATATAAGTGCAAAAGATATCCGAGTTTCTCTTTCATTTTCGAAAATTGTCTGCAAGTACGTAATTATATTTTTAAGTACCTACAGTAAATAAACAAATGTACCTTAAAGTCTTCATTTACGTTAATAAAACAATTCAAATAATTATGTTTGATGTGTGGAAGAAGCCTTAATGATTACTGATTACAGTTTAATGTACAATAAAGGATATTTGAAATATTATGTTCTTTAAAATGCAGTTAATGAAACAGGAAGAAAGAGAGTAAGAGTCACTGGAATGAGACACGTCTACTTAACATAATGTTCAGCATTTTTTCCTATATAAAAATAAATTATAACACTGACAACTTTAAAAATCCTTTAATTCCTACATTAATAAATTGAATTAACTGTCACTTTTGATCTTCCAGAAAGGCTTAGAAAAAGAACAGCGCATAAGGCTGTATGGTTGACAATATCATGTTTTTATTGAGAAAATAAGTAATAAGATAATTACTATCTATTCTAATCTTACTAAGTTAAAGATTGTGAAAATGTTTTGTATGTTTGGAAACAAAGAAACAACTAAACGGATTTGGATCAAATTTGGCATACGAGTAGGTCATGTCCTGGATTAACACATAAAGTACTTTTTATCCCGGTAATTTGCTCTCACGGGAATTAATGGATATTTTTTATCTGATGCTTTAAGTTGACGGCGCTAGGATCGTATTGTGTTTTAGGAAGTTTTGTAGCGGGAAAGGCTTATCACGCAGGCGAAGCCGAGAGCAACACCTAGTAATAATATAATATTGCGGGTTGGCAAAGTTCACATACTTTCGAAATTGTTATAGAGAACTTCTCAGGTTTGCAGGTTCCCCACAATGTTTTCAAAATCAGTGGTGCGTGTCCTTGGCTTTTGACCCTGCGGTCCTTCGTCTCCGCAGTCCGTTCCACTCCCAACTGGGTTATCGCTGCTATATAATTTATTATTCGAATATTACACAATATAGTTTATTAGGTGTATTGTATACATAATATGATCATAAAGGATGTTTGGATATCGTTCGTTATTTCGCATATCCTTGGACGTAACATTATTATATTTAATCTTGTTAAACAAACGAGAGGAATATGACAAAATAAATATGCCAGCAGAATATGCGAGGTTCATCTGGAAGGACGTCACCACTCTTCTAATACAATTTGCAGTAATAATAACAATTTGCAATAATAACAATTATGAACGAAGCTATGAAGGAATTATAGGAAATACATCCTGAAGGAGGGCAAGGTCGATATCTGTTGGGCATGCCACTGTCCCGGTGAATCAATCAGGCATGTGATTTCCGGTTGTTCCTATCTTGCCAACGGCGAGTACTTGCATAGACACAACCTAGTAGCCAAGATCATACAATATGCAAGTTCTTGTCAAGTGATTTTGTGACTCACTTTGTGTCACGATTCCGCATGACAATAACCGTGTTAAGGGCGAAAAGGACAAAATGTCTAAATATTTCGATTTGGCACATGAGGTTACTGACATGTGGGATGTGGACTCCACAATTATTGTTCCGATTGTCGTTCCTGCTCATGGGTTGATACCAAAGAGTCTTGACCAACACCTCCAGAGGCTCTCAATTGGTCGTTGGGTCAGGAGCCAAGTGCAGAAAGCAATACTTCTGGGCACAGCACGCAATTTGAGGAGATTCTTCACTTTGAATCCCTGACCAGCGGTAGCTTGGGTCTTAAGCCTCACCATCGGAGGGTAATTTTTTTTTTTAAATTTTCAGATATATTTATGTTTTATTTTTTTAGTAGGTATATATAAAAATGGAATTAAAAGGAACATTCTAAATAAAGAGAATAATTTAAAATAATAATCGGAGCAAATTATGAAATATCCCAAAATTTAAAACTAAATTAAATTTAATGATTCTGCGAATGAAATGGTTACGCGAATGTTAGATATTGAAATTTAACTAAGCACTATAACGGATTTTATCGCGGTTTTTTATTTTATTTTTCTCCTAACGACGCGACGGCTTTGCAGCACTTCGTGATCACGGGGCGGAAAATCCGTTATAGTAGTTTAATTTAAATTCAATTTGTTGGATTGCATAAAATACTAAAATATTGTAGTCTTTGATTATAGATCTATTATACCTGGATAGAGTGACGCGTTGCAATGAAACTAAAACAAACAGGCCAACTTTTCTTAAGCTAGTATGCGTGACAGCTGTGTCATACGCTATCGCTGCATCATTCTGCGTATCTTTGTGTGCGCGCATAATGATACCAGTTATAACATGGTTTCTATTAAAACGGGGAGATAATTATATCCATGAAAAACAACAAAAAATAATTCACTCGAACTCATTTAGTGGGCAACGAATCGCCTCTAATTTTTTCGACGCGTTTGAAACGTTCAGTGTCTATCTAGGTATATAATTAATCAGAGATTGTAGTCAATTATTTCCAATGCTACAAGTTTTAAACTAAGCTAAATGTCGACATCTTCATAATATTCCTATTAAAATTCCTTCTCTGGATACACTATAGATTATAAAAGTATAATACATTTCGTGTAACGTAATTTTACTGACTGACTATTTTACCTCGTTTAAAACTTTGTTTAACATGACATTGTTTTAATCACATTTTTTTCATATCGATGGGTAAAGGCTATATGTTTTAAGCAACAATTTGGGCGATATTTACTTATATACATATTCGGAATCAGCGAATTTTTCTGCATCGGACGAACTGGGTTTTGTTGAGATTGAAGCCTTTTTTGGTGCTTGAAATAATTCCATTTTTTGCTCAATTCTTAAAGCCAGTCTATTAACCGCGTATATTTCTCATTTTTTTATTAATGTGCATTTAAACCAGACAATAATATAAACAAAGAGTTCCAAGATTATATAGAGCGGACATTGGGAAAATTTTCATACAAAAATTTTGAGCCTGTTCGTCAGTAACTTAATCTACCGTGAAATAGCAAAAAACCTATGTAAAATGCATTAGAAAATACTTTTACATAATCATAATGCGCAAATTGGCATATTTCCTTTCAAAATATTGCTTTCTTTATAAAATTTTCGCATACCGATACTTCTTGTCACATGGATGTGTTAGATAAGATAGCGAGTTATTACCAACGAGCTTTTGCCCGCGGCTCCGCGCGCGTGAATGAGTTTTCCCGGGATAAAAAGTTGCATATGTGTTAAACCAGGACATAATCTACCCGTGTGCCAAATTTCAAAATTCATCATCAATGAAATCCGTTCAGTAGTTTTTGCGTGAAAGAGTAACAAACATCCAAACATCCAGGCATCCATACTTACAAACTTTCGCGTTTATAATATTAGTAGGATTGACTTCGAGTGACTCAAAGCCAATTGGTAATAACTTTGGACGAAAAAATAGGGCCTGATGTGCGATCTATAACTATACTGTTGAATGTCTTTAAATATAAACAACCTTGACTTAAGTTATTTTTCCTTTTCCATATTTAAAGTCAAAGGTCGCTTAAAGCGTTTTGCTTGCAGCAAAATTTTTGTGAAATGTAAGTACCTTGACACGTTTTGAATAAATCGTCTTACATACTGTAATGCCGCTTGATACATTTTGCTTCAGGCAAATATAATGAGGAATGTCTGTTAAAGTTTTTTTCCGCAACTTTTTTCTTGTAGCTGTAGGTACACAATAATTCAAAATACTATTTACTGAATATTCGGTGTAATATGAGCCTGATGCACGTCTGCTTAAAACAAAAAAGGAAAACGGCGTCATACTATATATATGAGTACAAAATTATTTAATTGACATTAATTTATTCATCAGTTGTTCTTATTATACTGCAGAAAATATTTTACAGAATCCGTTATATTTTTTCAAAGCGTCTTTTTTTTCTATTTAGTTCTTACTATCATCCTGGATGAATAATGTCAAGAAACGTAAAACCAAATATTTCATTTTAATGTTGAATGTCGTTTAAACACTTTTAGCTTGCTCATCATTATCGTCTGAAGTGGTAACTAAAACAAATTGCTTGCAGCTAATATTTGTACAGTTCGTCGCATCAAACATTTGGCTGACACTGAATTGCCACAATACAGTCCCTTAAACCATTTCTCCTTCTGCTCATAACAACTGATGTTGTCACTTAAACCGTTTTTCCGTACCCTCAAAAAGGAAGTTTGAAGTTAATTTGTATTAAGCGACTATTCATAGGGTGATTCTCTGATTTCGTGCCAATTTGATGATCGGCCGTAAAAAAAATAAGTATCTATATTTTCGGAGATTTAATGACTATTAGTTGATCGTAATACATTTAACTACGCATTATTTTCTAATAATAAATCAAAAGATTAAAGACAAATTGAAAAATTGCAATTATGTCCATAAGTTTTAACTCTAAAGAATATCGTTTAATATCTTTAAGAATTTACAGTTTCGTATATCTAAAGTATAATCATTTTATTACACGATTACTTAGGAGTTATTTCCCTGCCTTTTTATATTTTTAAAACATACACAAATAACGTTAAAAATATATCTGTCTTTGTCACTGGAAAAAAGGTCATCACCGTAAGCAGAGAAATAAATGCAAATATATTTTTATATGTACACTCTATTCACGTGCCCTTCGCCCCGGACGCTTCTTTAGCGCTCAGTCGACCCTGAGATCTTGAGAGCGAAACCCTTACTCTCAAGCTGGGAAATATTTTTACGAAATTGTCATTGAAATTTAACTTTGTCACGTGTTAGTGGACTTCACCATAACGGCTAAATTTAGGGGAAATTAATGATAAAAAAAATATTTCTACTTCTATAACGTTCTATTTAGGACTATTTTAATGTCATATCAAATAAATTTACAACTTATTAAAAATAACGAGATAAATAATCAAAATAACCCAAAATGTCATTAACATTTTGTCATTACCACGATTTACCATCAGTTTTTAATGTGACGATAATGACCGTAATCCGATGGTGATGATCCCGAAATCTTACTAATATTATAAACGCAGAAACAACTTAATTGATTTGGATGAAATTTGGCACACGGTCAGACCATGTTCTGGATTAACACAAAGAGTACTTTTTATCGCGGCAATTTTCTTCGATAAGAAATAATAAATGTTTTAATCAGATTATTTTGATTGGAGCACGCTTCAAGATATAGGCATTCTGGTCAGTGGCTCCTCTTACATATGGCAGTACGATCGGGACACGTTCGACTGTGGGTGGTTTAACTCGGTTTCTGCGATGACAGCGTGGAATTTGGAGCTTATATCGGCCAAACAAAAATAAATGTAGGGTTCCGCGTAAAAGAACATATAGCTGACGTGAAACACTGACGCTCTACGAAGTTTGCAGTTGCTGAACATTTATGTCATTCGACAAACTACAACTCCTTGCCAAAGAACACTGATTCCTACCTTGGATGATTCGCGAGGCTATTGAAATTTAAAAAAGCTTGCACATGCCACGGATCCAGTTATACAGCTTATTAAATCGGAGCCCAAAAGACCAACTGCCACACCTCAAGACACTGAGATCCTTCTACGTCAATGACAATTATTATTTAAAAATTGTAATAAAAAAATGAGGGTAGATATTGTAAAAATAACTTTTCGGACGACCAACACCTCAGTTAGCCCCATGACCATGAAGGCTGTAAAGTCTTTGAAACGTCGGGAGTACTTGAATTAACAACTTTATCGCGAATGAATCCGTTCAGTATTTGTTGAGTAAAAATATTAATTTCTAATTCATTGATTAATTATCTCATATGTGCTTTTAAGAGACATTTTGCAAAATATAAGGTCTCTGTGTTTTGTGATTTCATAGAAATAAAATAATGTAAAAACAAATTGATAAAACTAAAGATAATTACTTATATAGCTAGAATTTAATCTACATATATATAATTACGTAAAGAAAAAACTTTGAAACCCGTTTTAAACACATAGCGCGCAAGGAGGAATGTGAGATTTGGCATAATTAAAACTCATATACAGAAGAAGTGCATAAAAAAAGAATGTGTAAGAGTTGTTAGAAAATTTATTATATATTTGTCGAATGATTGCTTATATAGCACATATTTAAGATTGTAACTATTAAAACTATTTTAATAGGTTGAACATTGAATATTTACATGATTATTATTGTTGAGAAGTATGCGTAGAAATTGCAAATACTGATTTTAAAGATTTTTCATAATTAATAATTAGAATATTGGTTTTAACTTTTAGTTTATTAATATTATTTCATTAATAGGACCACAAGGGATTTCTATAATAAAAATTAAACCATCAGATATAGCTAGTGTTTTACTTTTCAATTAACAAAAGATAAATAATATCATAAGCCATCTAAAAAGTCATTACCAATAAACACTGTCTCATTACCGTCACAAAATAGTAATAACCATTAATCAAAAAATCATTACCATCGAAATAAAAATTTCAGAGGCCTATATCTCCGTTATTTTTCAGTGCAATTGAAAGATCTATGTATATGAAAGTCTATATTTTCATTTACCACCAAAATTTTCAAAATCTAAATTCCTCTCCGCTTTACCCAAATTGGATCGAAATCAGAGAATTAGCCATTATCTCTAAGAATATTATTGCGTTTATTTTGAGACTAGTTCTAATAAATTGATGTTTGTTTATTAAATTTACAAAAATTACTCCCAAAGCAATAGAGTTAGTAGAATCTTTTCCAAAATTTTAAACTTAAAGTCGCTCTCCTGTTAAGTTTAAAAAATGTCGCTTAAGCCAAATAGCCTTTCACCCCTCGATATGTACACGACCATGTGACCCCCTGCACCTGGTGGTAAGTGGGGTGGGGTCTAGATACAGTGTCAAGTGACGAGAGAAGATTACCCCTTGCCACACGACACAATTATGTCGGCCTGTTTGAACCGGGTATACACAGGCTGATCCTGAAACACGACACACTTACGTGGGCCACTATGGCGGGTTTTAACACCTTGTATGCGGTGGTCGCTATCCGGGCGGATACAAAACATCTTCAGCAAGTACCTATTATACAGGGTTATTTTGATATTGCGTTAATAAATTAAACCACATACATATATATATAATACCTACTTAATAAAACATGCTTGAGGTAGGAACAGCATTGTGACACACTGGCCCCATTGGTATATAGCTTTATACACTGTTTATGATTCACAGTTTGTGAACAAATATCATCTGAACTAATAGGCAAATATCTGTAAAATAGCATTCTAACGAAATGTTGTTTTCTTTCACAAACATAGAGAATGAACTGAGCAATTACCCTTACAAAATAAACTACTCTCTGAAACGACGTACCTAAAGCTATTTTTGGACCAATGAGTATCTGTGTGTGTATCTTTCCTTTGTAAATATTGAGCTTGAACATTTTCTGAACCCATATACATATATATGTATATATTATATGCAATGCTGAGGTCTTGGGTTCGATTCCCGGGTCGGGCAAATTGTTATTGAGTTTTATAAATTCAGTATCAGCCCGGAGTCTGGAATTTGTGCCCGATATGGCGATAGGCTCGCCCCCTATCACATCAGGGGACGGAATACGCACGGCGAAAAGTGGATGCACTAGTTGCGCCTCTGCCTTCCCCTTCGGGGATAAAAGGCGTGAGTGTGTGTGTGTGTGCAATGCAATCAGCAATGTATTATATACTGCCCACTGCTGAGCATGGGCCTCCTCTACTACCTACTGAGAGGGGTTAGGCCTTAGTCCACCACGCTGGCCTAGTGCGGGTTGGCAGACTTCACATACCCTCGAGATTCTTATGAAGAATTCTCAGGTGTGTAGGTTTCCTCACGATGTTTTCCTTCACCGTTAAAGGGAACGATAATTAATTGATAAACAATACGATAATACACGTAACTAAGAAAAGTCAGAGGTGTGTGCCTTATAACAAGGTATTATAAAAAGAAATTAAATATATCTACTTAATAAAATAAAAAGTTACCCCTTTTTTATTTTTTTTTATCGCAGGGAAAAACGCGTTAGCGCTACCACCACTGTGGGGTGAGTGGAATGGTTATGTTGGTTTCACCGATCTTACGGCCCAATGTCGACGCTCGGGAGTATAGCATCATCCGAACGAGCATTGGACCGAGTCCCTAACACTATGTACACCCTACACCGGCATACCAACCAAAACCCGCGGTGGCCTCCTTCGGCGCATACGGGTCGGCCCCGGGGTATCTTGTTGCACTAAGATAGCTGCACCGAACCGCCCCTGCGCAATGCCGCATTGCGGCCCCTTGAGTGGGCTAAGAAGCCCCCGAATTCTATAGCACACCTTTGGCGTCTACGACTGTACGAGACCGACCACCCACAATGTCGTCCAACTCGGAGTCGCACAAACTGGAGTAACAGCCCCCCACTGCTCGCCCCGCGACTCTCTCAATCCCCATTTAGTCGCCTCTTACGACAGGCAGGGGATGCCGTGGCGGAATTCTCTAGATGCCCCCAGACCACAGGGCACGAGGCGCCGGTCAGTCGTCCACCCGGCGCCTCCTTCGTCTCCTCTGGCTGCGGGCGGGATCGTTACCCCTAAGTAATAACAAATTAGCGGAATTACCTTTAGGTTTATTTGAATTTGTTTCTACGTATACTGTGCTTAATGGAAAACAAGATGAAAAACTTCCACAACTTAATAGAGAGTAGTTGGTGTAACTGCAGTTTGAATTCGTCCACAGATTTGTACAATTTACTTATCCACCTCATCAGCAGTTTCCTTTTGCCTTTTCATCATCCTTGCAGGAGTTGTGTAGTGGTAGGTCGCTTTGGACGATAGGGGAGACCAGGGATGAACGTAACAATTTTGTATTTTTTCGTAATATCTCAGAGAGATTCCTGAATTCTAAAGTTCTGATTAATACACATGATAGTTTGGTCTTTCAGCTATCTATTAACATCAGCTTAAATGCAATTTATAATACACATTTTGAGAAAAACGGCTAAATATTTGAACTGGGATTTGTTACAACCATCCCTACCCCTAGGGTTGGTTGTAACAGTGTAAGGGGATGTTTGTAACAGTATAAAAAAAAATAAGTTATTATCATAATCAACATATTTGATTATAATTTTGGGTTTCACATTAGTATCACAATTCTTATAAAATTAATAATCATTTCTAGGATACACAATAATCTTCGAAAATAATCAAATTTATTCAAAAATGAGATCACAATCATAAAATTATGGCACACATAGCTTATTTCATTATTAGTGCAGTCTACATGAGCCCACAACGACACTGTAGTTTTTTTTTCGCGGGGAAAAAAACGCTTTATCGTACCACCACTGGGGGGTGAGTGGAACGGTTATGTTGGTGTCACACAGTCTTACAGCCCAATGTCGACAGCTGTTTGAAAAGGACTCCATGCCAACTATACAGAAGCAGTCTTCGCTGTCTCAATCATCACTATACTTTATTATTTTAACATCCTTTTTCTCCTTTTTTGTGTTTTCTTAACAACTAAAGTATTTGAGTTTTTGTCCCTTTGTCTGCAAAATGGATTTCTTAACTGCTTTGGCTTTAACTTTCTTTCTTCTTTTTCTTGAATTTTAAGCTTGTTTGGAGTATCAGTCATTATTGGCTATTTTCTGCATTTCCTTCCCTTTCCATTATTCTTTCTGGGTCCTGCTTTTAATTAATTTAATTTGAAAACAATGGAATAAATACTTGGTCAGTTTTTTTCTTCGTCGGTTACAAAACTTCTTTTCGATACATAGCCTACATTTGGAAGACTTGTTGAACCTTCTTCAAACATTTTGTCTTCTTTTGCACGTATCTATATAAAGTTATATGGCACAGCTGTTATGAATTCGCAGCGTCTCTAAATGGTACTTTTCTAAAAAATACCTCTTCTGCAGTCAAATTCATTATTTCTGCAATAGCTAAACCTCTACGGGTTGTTTTTTTTTATATATATTAAGTATTCTGAAATAAGAAAATGCATTTGTATTACTTTGAAATATAAAACAATGCAACAAAATGTGCTTTGAGATATCACACCATAAACGGGATGAAAGTAACAGATTGTTACTTTCATCCCTACATTTAAAATTTCCCGAATACGACAATAATTTGCCTGTAACCTAAAAACCACTGTAGAAAGATACCAATTCAAACACTAAAATAGAGAGATGAATAGTTACGCTACTTCACTGACACTTGATATGCAAGATTGAACCTACAGTATTAAAAACAAACGCAGTTGAAAAAAATGGTTAATACTTACTTTGGAGGTATTTTTGACGTAATGACTCGCTACGACCTCAACCTGACAACACAGCGTCGTGAGTTATGGTCGTGAGCGCAACTGAGGTGAATTGGGATCCAAAAAGGCCCGTTTCGATGAATGACGATGATGACCAATGTAACTAACATAATTCGTTCAAAAAATCATTTGTTACGTTCATCCCGTGTTACTTTTATACCTGGTCTCCCCTACCACCTTATTATCTATTTCTACATATCATACAGTCTATGTAACGTGTTCCAACAGAATTGTGTTCCAATTTCGAATTTCAAAGATATTGTACTATAGTCTGACCGCGAGTGCTGTACCGCGCCTTGGGTAAGGACTGAAGTGAGGGGGGAAAGATAGGATAAGCGCAATTTCACATGAAATAAATACTGCCAGGATAGTTCTTAAGATATTGGCTGAAATTGGTTTACAATATTAAAAAAAATATATATTTAAATATTTATATTTATAAAGAAAATAGATTGAATTATACGTAAGATAGGTATGTTTTTTCTTTTATTTTTATTGTTACGAGAGACCAGGAAATGTATTACTCAATAATAAGGAAATAAATGTTTATATTAAAGCAACAAAAAATATTTTCAAAGTTACACGTGAAATCAGAGAAATAAGTACGTGCTTAAATAAAAAAAAGAGAAAATGTAGTTTTATATTTGTGTCAGTATTATATTAAGCGTTCTCTGTCTGCTCTCTTTTTACGAAGGTATTCGGCCACATTATAAATAACAGCTTCACATCAGGAGACCCATCTTTAGATATTTTATCCCATATACCGTTGTACATGGGTACTTACCGCCGGGTACACACGACGTGCTGCCGCCGCCAGCGCTGACGCCCTTGACGGCAAACTGACAAAGTGCACTGTGCAGCGGGCTATTCCACCCTCGCCCTTCGCGCAGCTACTCAAGGCGCGGTTTTACATCTCTCGTGGTCACACTATAGTTAATTACTGGGAATAAAGACACATGTCTAATTTCGAATAATAAGCGCGATTGAAATCCAACTGCTTAAGTTTAATTCAAAATTCTCAGTAATGGTGGCACTGTTTACGAACATGGTGGTGCCCATCATCAGGCAAGCGATGTGCATGTCTCGTCACTCGGTTGCACACCAAAACAGCTAAGAATGTTGTTCAAATGATTTAGCATCCCTACGGTACTGTTTGTCATCAAAACAAATATATTTAATGACGTTATTCTATGTGCTCGTTTGCTTTTCACACCTCCGAGGCTAAAGCGACTAAGATATTTTATCAGAAAATCTTGAAAACATGTGCATACTGCATAATATACTTAGCCTTTTTTATTTGATATTTAAAATTTTATTATCTCTTAGGCATGGCCGCATGTCGTCGATATTAGGCCATTAAAAATTCGTAGTTTTAAAGTTATTGAGGTTGTTATGACAAAAAACAACTATAATATATAAGTATACAACAAAATTGAGTATAATCGTTGCGTATTTTTTTTTATTATTTTACGTCAGCGTACATACTATATTCTATTTGACATTGACAGTATGAACGTAAACAATTAATGTTTGATTTTGTGAGGATAATACCACAGAAATGATAATACAGTGTGTTCCACACTTTGTCACAGGTGCCACAGAATAAAGACTATTTCGTGGTGTGTCCTTACAATTTCATTAATTCGTGTAACGTCAGATATTTTACATATCATTCTGCATTCTACTGTATTAAATACCTTAAAGCCAAATCTCACTTTCAGTGCAAGAGCAATATGGTAAAAACTGAGATACCATGTTTTTAGATACAACATATGGACGTTGCGCAGGCTCTGTAAACTTGTTGCTGTAATACAGTACACTAAGAAACTGATAAGCAGTTACTGAAGGTGCTGAAGCGTCTGTTCGACAACTTACAGCAAGAAATAGTCATAAGCATAGGGCTGTCAGGTGTGGGATTAGTTTTCCGGAAATCTCACTGACACGTAAAGCAACAGCAAAGATATATATATATTTATTTTTAGGGTTCCGAACCTCGAAAGGAACCCTTATAGGATCATTTTGTTGTCCATCTGTCTGTCTATCAAGACCCTTTTTCAAGTTGAAATTTATATGAAATACTCGGGCCTACGGTCTCTTTTAGCTGTGAAAAAATCGAACTTGTATGTCAACGCGATCAAACGATATAATGACAGTTTATGACGCATATTTTCTGATATTTTGCGATTTCGCAAGGGAATCAAAACAATAGGATACTTCTGGTTGACCTAGCATCATGAATTTTGGCAAGAAGCAAGGTCTTATGAGATATGTGAGGGAAAAAATCTGAAAATCGTAAATATATACTTTAATAACAAGAAAAAGCTAATTTAGTAAGTATTATAAACTTATTTTTGCGGTTGGTGCAATAACCGTGTTTAGGGATCGAACGGCAACGTTAAGTTTGTCCTTCAACCTAGTTTGTCTTTTAGAGTAATAATGTTAGATGTTTTCTTAATGTATCTACTTGTGAAGTTTGGTCCGAACACTCGGTGCAAAATAGATCGACTTGGCCATCGCAATAAAACAATAATACACAATAATATCATAATATAACATATACATAATACATAATATAATATAACATAATAATATCTCACAACTCACAATTATTATTATTATTATTTAAAACAAAAGATTTTTGATATTCATATTATGGTCACTATAAGATGTTGTTAGGTTAGCTAAGTACGTAATAACTTGAGACAAAAGGTCCCTTTAGTAGGGACTGAATAAATTAACTGACTTGGTATTACATGGATCTCACAACTTTTTATGGTAGAAGAATTGATTTGCGAGACTTGTTTTTGAAGTGAAAACTTCTTTAGCGGCGTTGAGCACTTTTGGGATGGGTATAAAATGCTAACTCGCGTCATGATCACGTGACCGATCGAAAATGAGTAGGAAGTTTTACCATACCTTACTAATATAAACCTTAAATACATTGCGTAGAGGATTCTTAAACGACTACATCTTTATTTATTTCCCCAGCGTTGGCACGGCACGAGTACAAAAGAGCGTAACATTCTTTTTTCAAATTTTGATTTATAAAGAAATAGTGAAATTGTCATTTTTGTGTACGGTAGCATGACGATAGCGCAATAAATAAATATTGTATTTAACCACATAAATGCTAGTACTTTTATACTGATAAATAAAGCAATTCGTGCGATATTATTCCCTAACCATTCCAAAATATTCAAAAATGCACAACGTTAATGTTCAAGTTTTCACTTCAGCCGGCACTCCCGGAGTTCAACCTGTTCTTTTTTTTTACAAGTTTTGTTTTTGATGGCATCTCATTTCTTTTTGTAGGTATTATAATTTATATTATACATATTATACAGGTACACTGATTCATTCACTGCAAATGTTACTTTGTAATTCTATATATTTATATGGGATTACAAAGTTATTTATTCAGTTGGTGTATCTAGAAAACTGGACCGAAATTACAAAATAGTTTAGTTTTTCCTTGATTTATACATTAAACACTAATTGTATTCTAAATTTAAAGCTGCTATGTCTGCTAGAAGTGCCTTAGAGTTTTAAATATCGGTCAGTCAGTCAGTGAGCGACAAAATTAAGAAACTTTTACTAGTTTAAATTCTGAAACCACTGGTTCAAATTGAATGGAATTTGAAATATACCGTGTTTATACAATGCCTGCTTGGTTACTGCAAATTCAGGCTTCTAGTTTTATCCACAACGAAGTTATAGGGGGTCGAAAATGGCCTAAGCTGCTGCGAGAAAAGGATGGTACGGCCGTGCCGCTTTTTTTCTCGACTTGCCGGGGGCACTAGGTAGGTACCGTGCCCCCAGATAACTTGTTCGATGAACGTTTACTAAGCGAGAAAATAGCTTAAAGGCAGTCAACTTCCTCATTGGTGGTTGGACGGATGCATAGAATGAATGTACAATTATAATTATTTTAAATTGACTGCCTCGGTGGTGTAGTTCTATTAAGGTACGACTGCAATGCTGAGGGGTCGGGCTCGATGCCCGGGTCGGGCAAAGTGATATAGGATTTTTCTAATCAGTATCAGCTCGGAGTCTGGAATTTGTGCCCGATATGTCGATAGGCTCGCATCACACCATGGGACGGAATACGGTGAAAAGTGGGTGTACTAGTGGCGCCTCTGCCTACCCCTCCGTGGATAAAAGGCGTGACTATGCGTATATTTTTTTAAAAATTTGAGCCATGTTTAGTGCTCCTCTAGAACATTTTATTTGATCATTTTACTCATATATATTTGTTTAATATGTCTTCGGCTGCGTTTCGTAATACTTTGATCCGCACCGTTAAACCTTCAGACACATTATAAGAATATACACTAGAAATTGAAATAGAATTTTGTTCACTCTCGCTCGTGAAGTTTTGTTCTTATGCTATATATGCTGTGGATAACGGTGTAAGTTACGCATTTATTTTCTTTTGTATATTATTTTAAGTCTCAACATAATGTGTAACTGTTTGTATTATCCCTATAAAATATACAGGATCATTTTGACATTGCGTTACTAAATGAAACCACATACTTATCTCCTTGAATATAAAACTTTCCATAAGTTATTTTAACCTTGGATGTAAAATAAAAAAGTGTAAGTTTCGAACACAGTGAATATCAATAAAAAGTTACTTTAAGTTTATACGCCTCAATGCCACTACTACTATTCTAAGAGGATTCGTCGCAGCGGCAACACTACTCTTTCAGTCAGAAAAACACTCACGCACACGCCATATTCTCACTAAACTACAAAATGATAAAAAAACAGGAAAGTAAAATCGAGATTTTTGGTGAAAATATTCGTTTTTCATGGATGATTTTTGGCATAATGTTAGCAGAGGCAAATACAAGTAGATATTTAATACCAGACTTTTGCTCGCCGCTCCGCCCGCGTGAATGAGTTTTTCCGGGATAAAAGTCCCGCTTTATATTTTCCCGGAATAAAAGTAACATAGGCATGTTACTCGCAGATAATATAGCTTTATATTGATGAAAATTTTAAAAATCAGTCCAGTAGTTTTTGAGTTTATTCGTTACATACATACAAAAATACAAATCTTTCCTCTTTATAACGTCCCTTCCTGGCCGATTCCTCGCTCGGCCACGGCGGCCAATCTCAACGGAGATCAGCCAGGTACGCAGAAGATATTATAGTGCACAAGTGTGTGCGCAACACACAAGTGCACTCGCTATCCCTACACTCTCATAGTCCGCGGTGAGACTCCAATCCGGCATGACCGGCGAGAGATCGGGCGCAGGGCCAACGGCTTTACGTAATTTCCGAGGTACGGCGGTATCACAACGCCAACTTCCTGACTCCGAGCTGCGAGTTGCGACTGAGTAATATTTAAGATGGAAAAACCCAGTCACTATGTTTTTGGCTCAACCCGGGATTCGAGCCCAGGACCTCAGCTAACAAATCGTACTCGTAACGCGTACGCAATACAACTACGCCACCGAGTCTTTATAATATTAGTATAGACGAAGACTTAAGATTCCAGGTGGCAAGCTAGACCCGAACTAAAGTATCTAAGAGAAGATATTATGGCTCTTACAATCTATGACGGATACAACGGTTCTGAGACAAGGGTGGCTTAAATATTGCTAAAAGCGCCTGTGGAAAAATCGATACCTAAAATCACTTTATGATAACCTATGTAAATTGTAAAACGTCTTATAAAGGTTTAGCGTTGATTGACCCGAAAAATATCATAGCACAAATAAGAAAGATTTTTTTAAAGAAATAATAGGTAGGTAGCTACCTACCTAGTACCTACTAGGTATATAGTTATTTGTTTTGAGTAAGTAAGGAAAATATATTTTTCTGCTGCCTGCATCTACGCGTGAAGTCTTGAGAAGCATCAGGTCTTTCGGATTTGAAACGGGTGGTAATGAGAATTAAGATCCTATGTCTCAGGATGACGAGCGCAGTGGAATGCCACACAGTAGTTTGTAACTCAAGGCGTTGGATGGTGTTGCTACTGTTTATGGGTGGTCGTATCGGTTACCATCAGCTCATCTCGTCATTCAATGACATAAAAAAAAATGTCCTTAGAAGCTGATCAGTTAAATTAATTAAATTAATCAATGATGGTAGATACAGCCTACTCATTAAAATGCTGCAATTACACACTAACAGCAAGAATAAATTTAATTGCTCAACAACGTAATGCACAAATATAGCAAATAAAAATAAAACATAATTTATAAGAAAACACACACAAATAAACAACTCGCAACGCAATTCCTTATTTCGTATCAAGTTATTAAAGTTACAGGATTTGTGGCTTAAATCTCTGTTGTTTACTATTATACTATAAGTACCTGAATTCTATGTAAAATAAATTATATAAACTACATCATCACGTCCAGTTCTCATAATATTATAAAATGTTTACATAAAGAAATTCAGCAGTATATAGCTAGTTATGTTTACTGTAAGTTTATACCTATGACTAGTCAGTTTCCTTCCAAATACCTACATAGTTGGAAAGCGCCTGCCATAGCCCCTTACATTATTTTGTAGGTATATCTTTCATAAATAAATGTGATTAGTATTATTATAAGTGCAAATGATTTCTGGTCAAATAACGGAATCTCTTCATTCCTATGTCAAATGAAAATTAAATATTTAGTGTTTCGCTACATTAAATCATTTAATTTAACTTAAATTTAAATGGGAAACAACTATATTGAATGACTAAGATATTTAAAGGTTCGAATAGAACATTCGCTATGCTTAATCTATCAGGCGATGTAGATCGTCTGAATGGAATTAATAGCAATATCGACGATGGAAGCTAACGTAGCAGTCTGCAGTAGTTGATCAAATGAAGAAGTGCTAAATTACACGTTAGCATTTCACATTTAGCATCCAACGGCCGACGCCAATTTTTTTTATTGAAAACATTGTAACATACATTGTAAATATTGTTTTGCATTAAATTAAAAAAAAACCGTACAAGCGTACCGAGTTGAACTCGCGTACCGAGGGTACCGACAAACTTAGGTAAGGTATCTAAGTATATAAGTTCAATAGTTCGCCACAATTAATTAATAAATTAATCAAATTTTTACCCGACCCGGGAATCGAACCCAAGACCTCAGCATTGTATTCATAACGTAATACAACTACGCCACCGAGGCAGTCCATATATAGGTAAAGTATATAATATATATTCATCATCAGTCACATGACGTCCACTGCTGAACATAGGCCTCCACCAAAGATTTTCAGACGGACCTGTCAAGAGCGGCCTGCATCCAGCGTGTTCCTGCGACCTTTATCAAGTCGTCTTTCCACCTTACAGGTGGACGGCCGATACTGCGCTTGCCAGTACGTATACGTATCATATATACAGTACATATTTACGCTTTTCAGATTTTTCCCTTTACATATGCTGTAACATGTTGCTTCTTGCCAAATTTCATGATTCTAGGTCAACGAGAAGTACATAGGCCTTGATTCCCTTGCGAAATCGAAAATATGCGAAAATGTGCGACATAAATGGTCATACCTTTTGATCGCGCTGCCTTCAACTTTGATTTTTTCACGGCTAAAAGAGACCGTAGACCCGAGTATTTGATATAAATTTCAACTTGATATACCTACGCGACCCTGAGAACAAGTTGGTAGACAGGCGGACAAAAATGTATCCTATAAGGGTTTCTGTTTTTTCCTTTTGAGGTACGGAACCCTAAAAATACAATTGCCACTTAACCTTGCCAAAGACATGCAATTAAATGAGGAGCGCTTAAATGTTTTTATGACAATTTAGAATAACCGAACACGCTTCCAGCGTGGTGGACTAAGGCCTAACCCCTCTCAGTAGTAGAGGAGACCCGTGCTCAGCAGTGGGCAGCATATAATACAGGGCTGATTGCATTGCAACACGCTTATTTCAATCCATGGCGACTGATGTGCCTAACACATAGTAAATAGCTTGACTAAGGGCGTATCTCGTAAATCGTAGTAATCAAAACAAATTTTAACCGACAAATTATTATATTGTTTACTACATACTGACACATGTACGTTACATTTCATTTTACGTAAATATTTTCCCTTATACTGTCATGCACACGAAACTAAATACGCATAAATATAAAATGTTCGCGATCTCCGATTCAAAGCATTACGTTGCCAAGGGCCTTGACTAAGCTGACGCGACGTAGAAAGGGCCGCAAGGCTGCAAAGATTTATACACATTATGTAGCTTGTTAATCTACCACACGCAGTTATAATGCCTAACCTACTCCCAAAAAAGACCAAGTACTAGGCGGACGCCCGCACCGAGAGTTCCGTACCTCCGCCACTTTTTACACGCTTTATATTATTCTTTTCATTATTATATCTTAAGTTATCCGCCATATTTTGCGAAAACTTCCGGCTGTTTCCTATTATGGCTCAAAGACAGAAGCGTTTTAATATTGGGCAGATTTATATACGGTGCAGCATTAGCGACAGTAAATTCCATTTACCGTTATGTAGAGATATAAATATAAAATAATAGTCATACGGGAAAAAAACCTCATTTTATAATTAAAAGGAAAAAGACTATTGTCTGAGCAAATATTCGGTTATAATGCTAAGGAAGTCTGTACGTGACTGAACCATTCATGTGCCCAAATTATTACCGCGTGAACTCTCCATAAAATTGATCTGGTTTAAGTAGAATGTGCGGTTGTTCCAATGTTAGTCTATTATATTTTTATGAGTCTTCTCGAAGTCGTATTCTATAAAAAAGAAACGTACTGGAAGTTAATTTCAAATAGTAATATACAATTTGTAATGTAGAATCGTTTCCCAAAATACATAATACTAAGTATAGTACAATTGTTATATTAAATTAGATACGTTAATGTAAAGTTAATATTAAATACGTAACAACGAGTATAATATTAAAAACGTAACAGAGAGTATAATATTAAATACATTTTCTTTATAAGTCTCGAAGTAGGTACTTCATGCTCCAGGTAGGAAGTTTCTTAAACTAGGTTATTACAACGAAACTTTATGCTATTACACATGTCATTACGTTATTATAGTAGGGACAAACGAATATGGCCGGTATGACATGACACGGTTTTTTTTGGGTAGACGTTCTCACAGAGTTATCGCTTCAGGAAAAAAAATGAATTGTCATACCGGCCAGCTTAGTTTGTCCGAACTATACAGTTAATTCTAAAAACGTGTAGAAAAATGTAATCTTTTTTTACTAACTCCGCTTGCACGCTCTACACGGGTGGTATTAAGTAAATACCAACTTAAATTTTACATGTTACGTACAATTCCATGGTTGGTGTTATGTATTACACTTAGTATATAATTATGTATTACATTCATGCAAAAGAAACAACAGTTCTCATTATAAAAGTATGAAATGTCATCCGATATGACAGAAACCTAATAATTTGAATGTAAAAGACATCTTATTATAAATTCCCGTCAACGCTATCTATCGCTACGTATGACTGCACATAATTAGAATATTATTGTGTATCAACCACGTGCTGAAAAGAATATGACGTAGCCGGCACATTGTGTTATAGATACAGTTGGAGATGTCAGATGTAGCGTCAGCTCGTGGGCTGTCGCCGCGCCCCGCTGCCGCCACGGTGACGCATCGTCGCCTTCGCAGCCACATCCACATCTGAACACATGTCTCGAAATAGGTAACGTTTGCATAATACTTGCCATTAGTGGCGAAAGGTGAACATTTTGAACAAGGAAAACACTTTTACAGTTTTTACAGAAACATCCAGGATTTAGTTTATCGGTGTATCAAATTACATCAAAATTATAGCATCGGTTTCTGTTTTCTGTTTCTTTTCCTTGTAACAAATATCTAAACATTTTTACGAACTGTCACATTTAACTAAAATAAACGCATCTCTGTGCCCCCTGATAATGCAGATGTTCATGGGCGGCGGTGATCACTTACCATCAGGTGAACCGTATGCTCGTTTGCCCCCTATATCATAAAAAAATATATATTATGTAGGATCAATGGCTAATTTATGTATAGCATTACTAATATGAATTTTCATAGTACCTAATATCTGCACAATTTAAATTTATGCGCGACTCTCGAATATAATCTTGCTTGATTAATATAGTAGTGTGTTACTAATATAAATATAGCCAATAAATGAATGAAGAAATAAGTATAATTTTAACGACAGTATACAAAGATTCCACAAAAACAACATAACTATTTTATATGAGAACTTAATATAAAAAAAGAGCAGAAAATCTTGCGACGTGTCTTGAATCCAATACCCCGGCGTATAGCGGACGCCGCGCAGAGGCGTACCTACTAGTTAGTATAGGTAGTACAGTGTTTGGATGGCCCCGACCCCATCCCATCAGTTGCGAGCCATACCAGTCTACCATAGAACGCGGCACTGACTGCCGGCATCCCACCACCACGCCACCACGCCGTCGTGGCTCGCGGCCTGTTGTACAAATCGTGACTAATTTTCCGTAGCCACAGAAAGTCGACAAGGTCTTCAACGCTTGACAATTGCGTAAATATAGTCGTCTATCTAGAGAAATTTTTATTTGGAACGGCAGCGGTATCGCGCCCAGTGTTAAATACATTACGTGAATGCATTTTTCGATATCTGTGATTTGAACATTTTATAGGTGTTGCGTCGTGACTGCCACCAATACTTAACGGTTTGTTTGAATAAATATTGTATCTGTGTTATACTAAGAAAAAGTAATATTTAGAAATATGTTGACCGGTAAAATAGTGCGTTGAAAAATATAACCTTGCTCTTGCGCAGCTATCTCTTTGCCTTATCAAAACAAAATCTAAAATCATTGAATATTATAATACTAACGTATAATTTCTGAAAGGTTTTTTCAGTGAATTGTTTTGTAATTAAAGACATTGACCCAACATATTCTGAGACGTAAAATTTAGTTTTTGTAAATACTGAAAAATACGTTAAGCATGTTTAAAAAAATCAAATATAAATTCATAAAACACTGTACATGCTGACTGATTCCTGAATATTTCAACAGCTGCAAATTGATTGCATGATTGCCTCTTACAGTTTGTGTCATTTAGGTACTCGATAGATTCATAAGAAGCTTCTAGGCGATCGTATTATTTTATATCGTTAATTAAATAGCATAGTAGACTGTTTTTTACCCAGTAAATAATAATATTGAAAGCTAAAGTACTTAACAAGTGAAAATACAAATATTTCCGCGACACTGCACGAGATCTACAAATATATATTTAAACATGACTAATAATAATCTTTTGATATTTGCGACTTTCTCGGATTCGAGATGTAATAGCTCTACAGTATCGCGTAGTTAACCTACAAGCATTATTGACATTTTGCCGCGTCCGTACATTTCAACCGAAACTTTCCAACCCAATAAATTGAAGCCGCTGCGTACAACCTTGAGAATACTTTATGTATTTATGATGACACAATCTTCTGAGTGATGTCATTGCAGTGAGTACATATGATGTGCAAAGGTATAGTATAGTTTAAATCTCTAGTTAGCGTGTGGGTTCTTTATAAGAATATAATCATAAATCTATACTAAAGGTAGAATTTGTATGTATTATAATCTATCAAGTATTAACTAATGGAAAGCTATATTTTAATTGTTTTTCTTTTCGGGGCGAGAATGAAAGCTATGGGTAATAGAATTGATTATTTTTATTACATTATTGAAGCTAATACAAATCATAACATAAAAGTATGTAATTAATTATACGTATTATTTGTTATAAAAAATAATTAATCCTTATTAAGAAAAGCATAATTTTTGTCAAACATAATATCTTTTTAATGATATTCTTGTCGATATATAAAAAAAAAATATTAAATAATTATCACGAGTCCGTCCGGCCGTTCTATCCAACTCATTTGCGTTCTTGAACTTATGCCCACTTAAATTGGTTGGATTGGAGGGAGCTAAGTGTGTAGTGTGTACATTCATTTTGATTTTCAATCTTAGTTTTCAATATGCGTTTCAAATTGGCAGTGTATACTTGAGCGTTATTTTTTAATTATATTATCAACACAATGCTGCGAAGCG
The DNA here is from genome assembly GCA_947568825.1 of Sphinx pinastri. Lineage (NCBI taxonomy): Eukaryota > Metazoa > Arthropoda > Insecta > Lepidoptera > Sphingidae > Sphinx > Sphinx pinastri. The sequence continues at coordinate 8,363,237 of OX387620.1, forward strand.
ACACGGCTCCTCTAGCATATTTAGATGTAATACATATGTAGTAAGTTATTAGCAACTTTTATGAAGAGACGCAGGCATGAGCCTTTTATTTATGTATTTATGTCAGGATTATAATACTTTTAGCTTTAGTTGTATAATCAAAATTTTCGATGCTCTATAACTATGTGGAAATAATAGGTAATAAACATGCATAAACATCGATCAGGGTCAATATTAGTTATTAATGATTTTTCCGGGCTATTATTTGTTTTCCAATGTGAAAATTTGCATCACCCGAAAACACAGCGGATATTTTTAAAACCTATAACATAATCCTTACACTTTTTTGATCCACTACATTAGAAACAAATAGGTACTATCGAATCACACAAACCCTTATATGCTTGGATGCAGTATCTGACCCCAGGGCCAATGTTCCATGGCTTCAGCCTCCCATGGCGTAAACATTGATAACGACAAATAAACGCAAGTTTTAATTTCAAGAAATATTATTGAATTTCCTCCCATTAAAGCGTAGGCCGAATGAATAATAATTTTGAATAAAAACGTGCATCGATAACGTTATCACTCGGGGATTGTTCAACAATGTAATTCAAACACATTTTACTCGTGCGTATATTTGGATTACAATTATAATCTGTCACTTCGACACATTTGTGAACATTAGGTGCGTCATTTTATAGTACACAAATGATACACCTTTGACTAATTATATACCTAGTTGGAACTAAAATAAGCAGGCTAACTTTTCTTAATCTAGTATGCGTGACAGCTGTGTCATACGCTATCGCAGCATCATTCTGCGTATACTTGTGTGCGCGCATAATGATACCAGTTATTACATGGTTTCTTTAAAACGGGGAGAAAATTATATCCATGAAAAACAACAAAAAATAATTCACTCGAACTCATTTAGTGTGGAACAGTTCGCCTCTATTTTTTTCGACGCGTTTTAAACGTTCAGTGTCTATCTAGGTATATAATTGCTCGCGGAAGTCGTTTTCGAGTTTATTTGTTACAAACATACAAATATATAAATCTTTCCTCTTTATAATACTAGTATAGATATATGTCTTTCTCTTCAATATATAATTAATCAAAGTGGTACACATTGTTTAGATCTAGTAAGTGACATGGGACACAATAAATTAATGAATAAACGAATTGAAATGTCTGCCTGTGGTTATGAATAAAAGGTTTTCTTAAATTCACACAGTTACACTTTACTTTGATGAATTTTAAATAACGTGAGATAATAAACATAGTATATTGATAAACAGTAACACACACACATACCGTTTCTTATACAATTATAAGAAACGGTATGTCATGCTATTAATTTTCATGAAAGTAATCATTTTATGTTATAAACTATACCTAAGCGATTTATCCAAACATGGCAAAGCCAAAGCATACGTATGATTTTGTCAATATTAATGTAAATCAATTTTATACTAGGTGTATTTTTGTATTTTAGCATATTATGTTTCGATAAGTGTATCAAATATACGGATATAATCATAAGTAAATTTAATTATTACGCCTTTTTCTGCCTATGTTTTTGCTATTTTGTTGCTTCTACTGCACAATTATTGTATTATTATAGTAACTTATTGTGGCTCTACATATTGTTTGAAAGTGTATATTTGTTTATATTGATTAATTAAAGAAGCTATCCGTAAAGGTCTGTAGGTTCTCAGAACCAACAATCGTCTATATCAGAATGTAAGTTTTAGTATTCGATAAACAATAATTGTGGGAAACGAAAAAGAGATTCATCTGATGATAAGTAATCACCACGGCTAAAAATAAGAACCACACCAAAGAAATTATAGCTGCGTGGCCGATCTATAGACCTAAGACATAAATATGCTATTTTTGTATGTAGGTATGCTGTCTAATATAAATCAATATGCCGATGTATAAGGAATGGTGATTGGGTAGAAAGAGGGTATTTTTAGGCACCGACAAACTCACTAACCGTACCAAAATACGAAACAAAACTGCAAGGTTGCTACTTGACGTCATTATACTGTGGTATCACTCCGGTTAGACGACTCTACTAGTAACCGATTTTAAAATATATCGGTATGCACATTGTAATGGCGATGAACGTAATAAAATAAAAATATCTATTTTACACTGCTTCGGTGGCGTAGTTGTATTACGATACTACTGCAATGCTGAGGTCTCGGGTTCGATCACCGGGTCGAGCAAAGTGAGATTGGATTTTTCTATTCACTATCAGCCCGGAGTCTGGAATTTGTGCCCGATAAGGCTATAGGCTCGGAATAACGGCGAAAAAAGGTGCACTAGTTGCGCCTTTGCCTACCCCTTCGGGGATAAAAGGCGTGAGTGTGTGTGTGTGTGTGTGTATGTGTGATCTATTTTACATGTAGGCATTTAAAAAGCACTTAGTATGACATGTCATGACAACGAAGAAAAGATAATGATAATTTCCAATGGTGCGTATTGAATTATTATTAAGTCATTATCATCCTATATCTATGTGTACCATAACATACCAGCCCTGTATTATATTATAGACGATAGCCTAGTTGGGAATGGAACGGTCTGCCGAGACAATGTCCGGAGGTTCAAAACCCAAGGCACACACCTCTGACTTTTCGAAGTTACGTGTGTATTGTTATCAATTATCGTTCGCTTTAATGGTGAAGGAAAACATCGTGAGGAAACCTGCATAACCCGAGAAGTTCTCTGAATTTCGAAGGTATGTGAAGTCCGCCAATCCGCACTAGGCCAGCGTGGTGGACTAAGGCCTAACCCTTCTCAGTAGTACAGGAGGCCCGTGCTCAGCAGTGGGCAGTATATAATACAGGGCTGATTGCATTATATTATACTGTCCACTGCCGAGCACGGGCCTCCTCTACTACTGAGAGGGGTTAGGCCTTAGTCCACCACGCTGGCCTAGTGCGGGTTGGCAGACTTCACATACCTTCGATATTTTTTGAGGGAATTCTCAAGTATGTAGGTTTCTTCACGATGTTTTCCTTAATCGTTAAAGCGAACCATAATAACGATGTGCATATATAATTTATATACCTACTGAACTTTAAGGATAAAACTCACAAAATAGTACTTAATGGTAAGTTATATCGCAATGCTTACCTAATATAATAAATAGTAAATATACATAAAATATGTATACTATTGTATACCACTTATAGTATTACAATGCTCAAGGTTCTGTTAGTGTGTTTAAAACTTTAAACACACTAATCTTTGAAACTATTGCCGCGATTTTAAAAGATTTTCACTAATAAGAACTGCAATATCCCTTCTTCTTCTTCTTCAGCCAAAGATTTCCAGACCAACCTGTCAGAAATATATTCCCAAATGTTATAATTTAGTTTTTATCCCGTAACGGACTTTTACGTGAGCGACGTCGCGTAAATAACCAGTCCGCACTAATTCATAGTGCCCTGTTACCCTGTATGAGCAATATTATTTGTATCTGCATTCTGCTGTTATCTGGTCGATGCGATGATAAGCAGATGGTGAACCATAGTTAGATAGTATACCTACATAGGAGTTTAATAAAAGCGAAAGGTCACTCACTCACTCATCACGAAATGTCGGAAACTACAACTGCTAGGAATCTCAAATTTTGACACGGGGGTGCCTTTTAGGACGTAGGTGCTCATCAAGACGGGATTTTGCGAAATTCAACCCCTAAGGGTGTAAAAAGGGATGGCAAAGTTTGTACGCGATAAACTCAAAAACTTCCTAACGGATTTCGATGAAATTTCGTATGGAGATAGTTCGAGACGCTGGAAAGGTTTAGGCTACTTTTTATCGCGGGAAAATGTATAGCGGGAATTTTATCCAGGAAAAACTCTTTCATGGGGGCGAAGCTGCGAGCAAGAGCTAGTTTACTATAATTAGTAAGATAAGAATTTGTATATAAAAATTATGTAGCCCTAAACAAAATTAGTATAAGCAAAAGGTTATCACTAAAGTAGTTTCCTGTAAGGACCACAATACACCAATAGTTTCCGGCTGAATTTCTAATAGGTACTTCTTCCAAGTATTATATTTAAAAACTTCACCAACATGTTCAATATTTTATTGTGAAATTGGTATTTTACCTAATTTTTGCCGTCAAAATACATTGAAACGATTTAGCTCAGGGTGAGAACATAATGTCAGAATTGTACCTACTATTTTTGTAAAGCCCTATCATTATCAAAATCATAATTAGTCTTAGATACTTTATACGACTTTATAAATTTTGACCTACCAAAAAACAATAATAAGTGGTCAAATGCAAAGCTATACGTTACAAAAAAAAAGAAATATTGTATTCCTGTTACATGTATAGGTAGTAAGTGACAAGGGGTTTTCTAATGGATGCTGATTCCTGACATAGTGATTGTGCTCTGAATATTCGACTACGTAATGAAAGACCAAATCAAAATGAAAGACTAAATCGGGAGTTGAAGAGGTTACGTTCATTGTGTTTTATTAAGTACTAGACTTTTGCTCTTGGCTCCGTCGCCGGTGTGAATAAGTTTTTCCGGGATAAAAGTCCCGCTTTATATTACATTTTCCTGAGATAAAAAGTAGTCTATGTTACTAGCTGATAATGTAGCTTTATACTGGTGAAAGAATTTTAAAATCGATTCAGTATATTTTGAGTTTATTTGTTACAAACATACAAAAATACAAAACTTTCCTCTTTATAATATTAGTATAGGCTAGGTGTTGCTCGCGGCTTCGCCCGCGTGAAAAGCCTTTCCCGCTACAAAATTCTCTAAAACACAGGACGACGCCAGCGCCATCTACTTAAAGAATCAGATTAAAAATATCCATTATTTCCCATGGGAGCAAATTAATGGGATAAAAATTATCCTATGTGTTAATCCAGGACATGATCTGCCTGTGTGGCAATTTCCATCCAAACCCTTTTGCCAGTTGTTTCTGCGTTTACTTTTAACAAACATCCAAATATCCGAACATTTTCATAAACTTTCACTTTTATAATATTAGTTAGATTAGTAAGATAAGATAGCCAGATGCTCACGAATATCTATGTTGGCAGATACCCCTACAAATACATTAATATAACTATTATACTAATGAATTTACCCAAACCTGAGTATCAGTAACTAGATCGGGCCAAAAAAATGAAAAATTGCAACAAAACCTATTTCGATTCGTTCTTTGTGTAGATTTAATTAAATCGGTTTGGAATCATAAATAGAATAATTTCATTTTTATTTTTTTATTTTTTAAAGCTTTATCATTGTGCTTTACGGGACTGAGAAGTCATAAGGTAGTCTATTTCAGTATATTTTTACCGAAAGATGTTTTACTATTATTACTAGAAATATTGTGTAGTTTTAATGAAAGGTTTAGTATATATTAGAAATTTATTATTTAAAATATAAACATGTAATTGTCGCTACAATAACAAATTGCATGTTTCTATTGTAGATACTGCTTACTTTTGAACTAAATATCACAAAATCACGAAACTTCGAAATTTTAAACATAAGTGTATAAAGTTTCTTCTGATTCCTGAAAAGTGAAAACCAATTTCGGCACCCAAAATGTATACATTTGTATGTAGAGAATAGAAATATAAAACATAATAAAGCATTAGAACTTACCACATCATGTAATATTGCGTCCATTTATATCTCGATCGAAGTGCTTTTCTAGGTTAATGAAAGTCAAGCGAGTTGTTGAGGTATATTTCATGCCATTTTACACATACCACAGTTACCAATAGCGATGTTTGATCTAATCTTTTTAAATGCGGATAAATACTAAGGATTTTACAAAAACTATTTTTAATATTTTTCTTGGAGTCCGAGTTGTACGTACTTCAGCTGGTTCGCGACTACAAATTACGATTCTATATGTTTACTGTTCTTCATCCTGTCCATGTATTACTATAATATTAACTAGATCGATGCGACACTCTTTCTCGCGTTTGTTGCAGAATTTGAATTAGTGTTTCGACTGCCTAACCTATGATCTATTGCGGAGCAAATAATATTCGAAAATCTCATACTGTTTCTCGACTTTGGAATCGGACAGCCAGTCCACAGCTCGTTTTGAGCTATTACTAGTTACTACTGATAATACTATTACTATACTCTTATAATGTTATATTTATTAACGATAATACGCATTGCGAAAAGTGGGTGCACTAGTTCCTCTGCTTACCCCTTCGGGGATAAAGGGCGTGAGTGTGTGTGTATATTAATGCTATTTTTTAAACGCAAGAAACGTTTTCCTTTAAATCCTTGAAAACCGTATGGTAAACAGACAAGGGATCTATTACATCGCGCGCATATATCCCATTATTGACTTTGTATTTGTAAATAAGATAACATCGTCGCGCCACACACTGTTATCCAAATTATGCAATAAACTTCACGATACCACAGACAGTCGTGCTCACGTATACAGTCAGAGCCAGTTGTTACAAACCATTTGGAATCATTAAAGCGGACTGATAAAATATGACGAATTGATATAAAATGTATGTAAAATACAGAGCGTGTTTGTTTGCATAAAAATACAATTGTGAGGCTACTCAAGGGCAAACACGGGTTTGGTATTTTTTTAAATCTACTCCAGCGATATGCTGTGGGAAATCGATAATAACTTGTTAAATGATCGTATATTTAATAGTTTTCATTTCTAATATCAAATGTTTTATACCTTTTATTATATACCTACCTAGTTATATAGACAATTAAATTACGCCGCCGAACTGACTGAAATTTAATGTGGAAGTATTGAGTAGGAAATTATTGGCTCCAAAATAGGTAATCAGTATATAGGTAATGTTAAAGGTTTTTGGAGGCAGTCTAATATTATGTCAAAAAAGTTTTTATTTGTATCTTTTTTGCGATAGTAAGAAATAAACTGCCTCGATGGCGTAGTTGCATTGCGCACGCGGTACGACTAACGCACTGAGGTATTACACCTCTGCCTGCCCCTGAAAAGGGAAAAGGCTTGATGCTATGTATGTATATATGAAATAGACCCAACGCAAATTCAGCACCGAAACAGTCACAGGAAAGCAAAATTCGCAATTTAGTTTACTTCGACGACATACCTACTTTTGATTTAACAACTAAACTACTAAACCGATTTTGAAAAACATTATGTGAGAATTTGGATGTATCTTATTTAAAATAAAAATAAAAAACCCAAATTGGTTAAGAAATGACTGAATTCTGAGTTAACTAACATTAAAAAAAACACGTTGAATTGATAACCACATTTTTTTCTATAGTCGGTTAAATAGTTAATGGTCACATTTTGAAAAAAGTATTAAATAATTCTAAGTCATGACAACATTTTACGTTCTTGACATTGGAATATATAGATAACGTTTACTAACGTTGTACGCATGCCGAGTTACTTGCAAAGTGGTTGTAAACCACTATGAAAAGTTAGGTATCTAGGAAAACCTAATTGGGGATGAAATCTTTAATATAAACAATTGATCTGTCTCGTGCTGTAAGTGATTACTGATGAGTTACCTTTAAAAATACTTCCGAATACGAAAGTTGAATTGCCCGCTGAATAAAACATTTGTTGAGAGCAGTTGTGAGTTTACCATTTTATTTCTAGTGTCAACGTAGATTATTTTTGCGCAGAAAAACTTTAATTAGTAATTAATGACATCCTTTCATTCAATTTGTGTTTCAATCTCCTTCATACTTCTGTCTGCTATAGGCTACTTTTTATCCCGGAAAATCTTTTCCACGCGGGCGGAGCCGCGCGCATATTACATACGCGAAAGTTTGTAAGTATGGATGTATGGATGTTTGCTGGTCTTTAACGCAAAAACTACAAAACGGATTTCGATGAAATTTGGCACACGGGTAGATCATGTCCTGGATTAACACATATGCTACTTTCTATCCCGGGAAAATATAAAGCGGGACTTTTATCCCGGGTAAACTCATTCACGCGGGCGGAGCCGCGGGTAAAAGCTAGTTTAATTACATAATTAATTCACTACAAGAATTCGTGTCAAATATCGCGCATTTGTTAATTATGCAGCACGGCAGCAGAGCGTGTAGGTCCTATCGAATAGACGAATTCCTTTACAAACTTTTAAAATATTCAAGAAAGAATCATAAAACTAATAAAGGAATCATATTATTACTGATTAATTGTGCTCTCTTTATTAACATTTTAGCAATGCATTTAATCAAATCACAGCTCTATATCAAGAGTATTTATAGTATGCTTTCTAAAAACTAAAAGATGTAGGTAAGTGTTCATTGTGTAAATTGTGGGTATTTAGCAGACTCTTATGGCCAGTGGTGCCGCTCGAACGTAAGAGATCTCTGTACGATTGATGGAACGAAATTGTTGATATAACTCTAGTATATGCGGACGTTGATTGAAGACATATACTGGTGGTAGGTCTCTCATTATGTAAGAGGCCGTCTGGGTGGGTACCACCGCAATGTCTATTTCTACCGCCAAGCAACAGTGTGTATGCACTGTTGTGTTTCGGTTTGAAGGACATTGTAGCCAGTATAACTACTGGACATAATGAGACTTAACATCTTATGTCTCAGGATGACGAGCGCAGTGGAATGCCACACAGTACTTTGTAAGTCAAGGTACTGGATGGTGTTGCTACTGTTTATGGGTGGTCGTATCGCTTACCATCAGGCGAACGGCAGGCTCGTCTCGTCATTCAATGCAATAAAAAAAAATAAAAAAAAATTAAGACATTTTCCTATCTTATTAATTAATGATTGAAATTACGTCGCATCGGTTCGTAGCGTAATTATTCTGAGTGAATTAGACGAGCACTACAACATGTTTACAATACGTAATTAAAAATAATAAGACTCTTTGGTAATTAAAATAAGTTTTTCATATAGAATATATTTGTTTTAGAAAGAATATACTTTGACTCGTAAAAAAGTCCTCTAACAAACATAATTGCGGTCCATAAAATGATCGCTTCAATATCTAACTATACTGTTGAATGTCTTTGAGTACAATCTATACTATTATAAAAAAGCTGAAGAGTTTGTTTGTTTGAACGCGCTAATCTCAGGAACTACTGAACCGATTTTGAAAATTCTTTCACTAATAGGAAGCTACATTACTCCTGAGTGCTATAGGACTGCTATACGCGGGCGGAGCCGCGCGCAAAAGCTATTAAATATATGCCAGATTATATATCATCAAAAATACTTCAAAAATATTTCTAACCCTCTTTTTTAAGAAATCAACTCTTGAATGAACAATGAGCTTACTTTGCATACAATGGAAATAATCTTGATGTTCTCATGCATGTTAAATTGTAAAAATAAATAAACCTTCAACTGCAATATTAATTACCAATGTGCTGGCGGATTGTTTATAGTTACTTGTGTGTTTTTTAGCTATTTGATGTACATAAAATTTGAATTCTGAAATGATATTATCACCTCGTTACAATAATAACACTACAAGTATGCCTGTGAAACTCAAGAGACTGTAATTTCGCGAGCCTAACGGAATATTTTCAAAGTTTTGGACTCAAAATACAAACCTTATTTGCTCTGATTTCGAATGATGACCAATATAGCGATAGACTCTCCGTCTGTCACATCATCGAACGGAAGTATTGTGTATCGCCACACCTCTGCTATCTCTACGAGGAATCAAGCGTGACTGTTATTCCATAGTATCGCGTGTCATTGTACAAATTCTCCATACGTTCATTTTACTAATCATGCATTGTTACTTGGAATGTATTATCCATCGTAATGGAATAGGTGCTCGTTGTTTTACGACCGTCGAGGCTACAGTCCAATGTACATGCTAATTAAAATGACCAAGTTTATGAAGATTTATGGCAAGCTAGATGCGTAAGTCGACAAGTATGATTCAACATGTTATTAGATCTAAAAATATACTCAAAGACAATATTGATTGTTATCATTAATCAATTACTGTTTTAATAAATAGCTTCATTGTCTCAAACAGGCGGAGATGCAGTCTAAAGTTATCAATTAATAATATTTAACATGGCATTGAAATACAATTTTTTTTATCAAGTTTGTTCTATAAAGTATCAAAATAAAATTGATAATAATCAAAATCTGTAATGGTCTCACGATATCCACATTTCATACAGTAGCAAATATGACTATGACTTCATACTGTCACGTAAAACAGATGGTCTGCTTTATGGAATGGTGTGATTTGCTAGTTTATACTTGAATGGCATAAACCTTGGAAGCACATCAAAGAGGCAAAGAGATAAACACGTCAAAATATAGTAACAATGTCTTTGAGTTCCGTGCAAAAAAACTATTCGAATGTGTAACAAGTTCTTATTATGATTTTGTTTTTATACGGTATTGCAGATGTTCATGGGCGGCGGTGATCACTTACCATCAGGTGACCCGTATGCTCCTTTGCCACGTATATCATAAAAAAAATACGGATACGGCAAAGTGACCGGAGTAGAGTCTAAATAAAGTCTCGGATGTCGAGAGATCATTATCCGTCGCCAGTCGACACAATTATTTAATTAGGCCAGCCTGTTTGATATTAAAATCACAATACATTTGTTGAAATTAAACTATTATAACGGATTTTATCGCGGTTTTTTATTTAATTTTTCTCCCGACGTTTCGAAGGCTTTGCAGCACTTCGTGGTCACGGGGCGGACTGAGGTGTTGGTGGTCCGAAAAGTTAGTGTTACAAATCTACCTTCAATTTACAATTATACAATTTAAAGATGTTAGTCATTGTTTGCGGTCCGGTCTACGCAGTAAGAGCTCACAATGTCTTGAGGTCTGGCAGCAGGTCTTTTGGGGCCCGATTTAATTAGATGTATGACCGGGTCCCAGGCTTGTGCAAGTTTCCAACCATCTTCTCTATTGAAATTAGGATGTTTTTTGATCTCAATAGCCTCGCGGATCATCCTAGGCAGGAATCGGTGTTCTTTGGCAAGGATTTGTGGCTTGTCGAATCTAAGGTAATGGTTGGAGCCTTCTTCTGAGTGTTCAGCTACTGCAGACTTCGTAGAGCGTCGGTGTTTAACATCAGCTATATGTTCTTTTACGCGGGTCCCTATATGTCTTTTTGTTTGTCCAATATAAGAGAGGCCACAGTCGCAATCTATCTTGTATACGCCCGGTTCTTGTAGAGGTATATGGCACTTGACAGGTGGTAAAAATTGACTAATCTTCTTAGGCGGCTTAAAATAAGTTTTTATGGAAGCGCGCTTCAGGATGTAGCCAATCTTGTCAGTGACTCCTCTTACATAAGGTAATACAACTGGGACACGATCAACTGTGGCTGGTTTCACTCGGTCTCTGTGACGGCGGCGTGGAATTTGGAGCTTGTTGTCTCGCAGTACTTGCTTGACATGTTGCAGCTCAGCAGCCAGGTGTTTCTCGTCACAGATTCCTTGTGCTCTCTGAAACAAAGATTTGCCCACGGTAGCTAACTGTTTTGGATGGTGATGAGATTCACCGTTCAGGTATTTATCTGTATGGGTCGGTTTCCTATACACAGTGTGGCTTAGGGACTGATCAGGATTACGGATGACTAAAACATCTAAGAAAGCAAGAGAGTTATCCTGTTCCAACTCCATGGTAAATTGAATTTTATCATTAATGGAGTTGAGATGATTTAAAAATGCAGTTACTTTGTCAGATGGTAATATTGTGAAAGTTGTAATATAAAAAAATAAAAAAATTATTATTTTGGGGTTTTAGGTTAACAAACACCGGGTTTCGGGCGCCAGGCAGAGCAATCTCACAAGACTACTATTGCCGATTTACTAAACAAAATAAGCCAGATAATAGTCAGTCGGCGCATTAGCTTTTGATCTTAGGGGAGTGGAAAATTAAAACCAAATTAGTTTAATTAATTAGGCTATATTTCCGTAGACACTGTTACATTTATATATATATTAAAATTATGATTATTTATAGAAATTTTGATATTATTATTTATCCCAAATTTACAATTAGTTCTAAACCAAGATCTGTCATTAGTGCACTCTTTGTGATTACGCAAATATCACTGGCTAATCCAGTCCACGTTCGCTGAAGGCGTTCTAACAATTAAAAGGTACATACCTCATGGTAACAAAAAGGTTACCTCTAACATACTCATAGCGAGATTCAGAAGAATTATCCTCTTGCAATGAAGTAGCCAGACAGCAAGCCAGTTAACAATCCATGCAGGCCTCTTCACAAGATGGCGGATCTGCAGCCAAAGCGCAGATAATCCGACCAAGCAGATTGCAGAACATGCGATAAATTTCCAAGCAAATACGTAGTAAAACGTAGATAAATCCAAAACGTAACGTAAACGTAAGGTAAACCAAAACGTAATCCAAAACGTTATCCAAAACCAAACCAAACGACCGCAGAGCGGCCGTTTATTAAAAATTCTCGAATTCAGCCGAAACAATGGTGCTTGAGTTCAGCAACCAACATAAAAATAACACCGCACCACTTTGGTTTGTATGTTCTAATATCAAACTAAGCCATTGTAGGCTGTTAAAGACTATCAAAATCGAGGATCGCTTTAGATTTTCACATAGCGATCTTGACTCTCGAGCAAATGGAAGGAAAGTGACGTTTTTTAGAGACGTCCCGCCGAAATGACACTCGCGCGCACTAGAGATGTGACGTTCAAAATCGTTAAATCAGACTAAATTTCTGTATTATCTGTGGTAACATAATAAATATGTTACATCACATACTTTCCCAAAAAATAAAAGAACAAAGTTCTTTTATGAACTTGAAATTTAAGATAAAATCCGAATAATTAAAAACGAGAAAATGCTAAATTAAGTTTTTCGAAATTCTAGGAAAATAGCCAATCTTATACTATCTTTATAAAATAAATTGATAAACTTGTAAAAGAAGATCATGCAAGTCAACTTCCAAGTCATCAATGAAAATTATTAACCTACAGTTAATCAAGACATCTTCTTCCTGACTAAAAGTCCTTAACTAAATTACACATCTAACATAACCACCATTTGAGATTAGCTAAACAAAATTGTCGCTAACTCTAACCATTACGAAAACCAACTTATTCAAACCTAGGAGATTAGTTAGACAAAACTGTCACTAACTCATAATACCTACTCCAAACCGTTATAGTAAATTCTGAGATTAGTTAGACAAAATAGTCACTAACTCGTAATACATCTACTCTTCCAACTCTCTTCTAAGAAAACAGTTAGGCCAATTAGCCACCGTCTCACCTACACAACTCATCACACATCTATATCAGTTAGGGAAAATTCCGCTGATCTAAAACTCAAAAACATTGTGAAGCGAAGCGTACTTCTCAAAAGTGAAGCATCAAGGAAAAATGTTTCCTATAATAGAAAATGACATTCCGCGGTCAGCACAACTCTACTCCGACTTTCTGAACGCGAAAGCATTGCAAAAATATCATATTACGATCGGCACAACTCTACTCCGAACTTCCGAACGCAATAGATAATATTGACTAGTCCAAATATCTGAGAGCAAAACATCTCACAAAAGAAACACAATTATTAGGGCCGACACACTCCGACTTTTCGTACCTAATAATGTGGGAACAAAGGTAACTTAAGCATAAGCTAAAGTTCAAAAATTGTTTGTCTGCCTCAAGTGAGCACAGCACAAACTTTGGTCTGAGACAAAAGTACACAGAGCAAAACCAAAAGGTCTGATGCTGGTGCATACAGAGCTTACATAAGTAGATATATCTAACTACTTCTAAAATTGTTACAAAATATATATTAGTAAAAACAGAAAAGACAAAAAGAAAATATGTATGTATTTTCCTTAAACAATAATTATGTACAAAACGACAACATCTTTGTACAACAAAATATAAAATAGATATAAGATCTATTTCAGTTGGGAATTGAGCTAATGAATAACTCCTTGTTAGAACATAGCTGTTTTATTTATTCCAAAATGTCCTAAAAATCTTTAGTAGAAAATAAGTACAGAATTCTATATTATGACAAAAAGTTTCCTAACATACATCTCTTTCAAAGAGCGATCCACAAACATGCGTTCTTCTAATCCATCCACAAGCAGACGCTCGGCTTCAGTCAAAATACACAATTCAAAAACTTTAATTCAAAGAAATACCAAAAGTTTTAATTTAATATTTAATTATGTCTTTGACATGGTAACGACCAGTATAGCCTTTAGCCAAGTCTTTCAAAACATAAACGTTGTCAGAAACTTTTTCTAAAACTTCACATTTTATAAATTTAGGAGCAAGTTTCGCCGAAAAATATGCCGGGGCATTAGAATGTACAAAACTACGTTTCCAACAAATATCACCAACCGAAAGAGAAATGACTTTCCTTCCTTTATTATAATAAGAAGCGTTACGCTTATAGGCTTTTAATAAATTCGTTTGCACCTTAGCGTAAACTTCACTCAACGAATTTAATGAATAAGCATAACAATTACGACTACCTAACTCAAGCTGCGCTAAATCATCAATCGATCCACTGAATCGATGAAGAGATGAGTCAAAAATAAGTTCACGACCAAACATGAGATAATTGGGCGTAAAATCAGTTGCTAAATTAACGTTATTATTGAGAGCAAGTTGTACATGTGGGAGAAAGTTTGACCAAGACCTATGGTCATCCTTAACATAGCAGGATATACAAAATTCTATAACTTTGTTATAACGCTCTACGGGATTGTTTTGAGGAGTGTATAGAGTGTTGTAAAATATTTTCGTTATATTATAGCTTTTTAAGAAATTCACAAACGCTTTATTAGTAAATTGAGAAGCATTATCAAGAATGAATAACTGAGGAGTTCCAAATTTAAGAAATATTTCTTTCTCGAGAATTTTACAAATAATTCTAGTAGTAGCATTTTTCATGGGGAAAATCCAACAGTATTTAGTGAAAACATCTACAATTGAAAGAATGTAACGATAACCGGAATAAGTTTTAGGTAAAATACCAATTATTATCAATAAAGAATTTCAAATAAGGTCTAGTATCTTTAGGAGTTGAAAAGAGAATAGGAGCAGAACTATGAATTTTAAAGAAAACTTTTAAATAATCTAACCAATCAGAAAATTCTTTTCTTCTAGTATTGTCATCAGGTGCGTATGAAGATTTAGCAACAAAATTGGAAAATTTATTTTTTAAGTTTAAATTGGAATTTAAGTTTATAATTTTTAATAGCCATTGATACACTAGGCGATTTCTTAGAAATCCGTGATCGATGGAAACAAATTAGTTTTTCTTTTGATGGGGGCAAAGAATCTTTAATATGAGATAAAGTTATCAAATCCCTAGTATCAGGTAAAATATTTGAAATTTCAGGAGCAACAGAAGGTACCAAATTCTCCCTAGTCTCGAAAAGACCATCCGTCTGAGTCTCGGCATCCATATTTGAAATCTCAAAGTAAACTCACAATAATCTGAATTAAAACTTCTCAAGAATGCAATTAAGTAACCACGAGTAAGATATCAATAAATTTTTGAAAATGTTTAAAAATGTTGTAAAATTGTTATATTAAACTTTAAGAAATTATATTGTTTAAGTTTAAAGAGTGCAGTATTGACTTACAAAATTGTAATATTAAATTAATTACAATGTTTTAATATTATCAATAATAAATGGGAACAGGTTTCCCGGCTTAACAGAAATAACTTATGTTAACCGTGATCTAAAGTTTTAACACAGAAATATAAGTGTTATATTTAAGTAATAACAACATTAGTTGACTTGACACTGTCTAAATCATTATACACAGAAAGTATATTATGAGGTTAGAATAATGTTTAACTGAATCTACAGGTTAATTTTAAACACAAATGTTAAGTAACATTATAAGATCTACAAAGTCAGAAACTATTATACATACATGAACTGTTGTGCTGATAACGCCTTTCTCGAAGTAGTTGTTTTTATTTAGAGCTATGATTCTATACAATGCAAAGGAAAAGTACACAGTAACCCCGTCACATCCCGAACGTTATAATATGCAAATTATGCATTTTGCAATCACAAGCAATATTATTTATGGTCAAATTATTAAATATTAATCAATGACTTTATATAAAAGTCTCAAAAGCTAGAAATAAGCATGAACATGAACAGCAAATGGAGTTCTTAATAAATCCCTGCATAAGTGTCAGTCAACAATTAAGCTAGTTGCTTATATTATACAACATGCTAATAGCGTCAATAAAGCTACAGCTATTATGTACTCACAATTATTAGAGTGCAATAATGACCTAAAATATGACAGTATCTACTCAGGTCCCTGAGCGTACAGCGCCAATTGTAATATAAAAAATTAAAAAAAATTATTATTTTGGGGTTTTAGGTTAACAAACACCGGGTTTCGGGCGCCAGGCAGAGCAATCTCACAAGACTACTATTGCCGATTTACTAAACAAAATAAGCCAGATAATAGTCAGTCGGCGCATTAGCTTTTGATCTTAGGGGAGTGGAAAATTAAAACCAAATTAGTTTAATTAATTAGGCTATATTTCCGTAGACACTGTTACATTTATATATATATTAAAATTATGATTATTTATAGAAATTTTGATATTATTATTTATCCCAAATTTACAATTAGTTCTAAACCAAGATCTGTCATTAGTGCACTCTTTGTGATTACGCAAATATCACTGGCTAATCCAGTCCACGTTCGCTGAAGGCGTTCTAACAATTAAAAGGTACATACCTCATGGTAACAAAAAGGTTACCTCTAACATACTCATAGCGAGATTCAGAAGAATTATCCTCTTGCAATGAAGTAGCCAGACAGCAAGCCAGTTAACAATCCATGCAGGCCTCTTCACAAGATGGCGGATCTGCAGCCAAAGCGCAGATAATCCGACCAAGCAGATTGCAGAACATGCGATAAATTTCCAAGCAAATACGTAGTAAAACGTAGATAAATCCAAAACGTAACGTAAACGTAAGGTAAACCAAAACGTAATCCAAAACGTTATCCAAAACCAAACCAAACGACCGCAGAGCGGCCGTTTATTAAAAATTCTCGAATTCAGCCGAAACAATGGTGCTTGAGTTCAGCAACCAACATAAAAATAACACCGCACCACTTTGGTTTGTATGTTCTAATATCAAACTAAGCCATTGTAGGCTGTTAAAGACTATCAAAATCGAGGATCGCTTTAGATTTTCACATAGCGATCTTGACTCTCGAGCAAATGGAAGGAAAGTGACGTTTTTTAGAGACGTCCCGCCGAAATGACACTCGCGCGCACTAGAGATGTGACGTTCAAAATCGTTAAATCAGACTAAATTTCTGTATTATCTGTGGTAACATAATAAATATGTTACAAAGTATCATCTACGTACCGTTTGTAAAACCTTGGTGAGACCGGGGCTGTGTTCAGGGCTGTCTCCTCGAAGTCCTCCATGAAGATATCGGCGACTACTGGAGATACAGGTGAGCCCATCGCTACCCCCTCAACTTGTACATAGAACTGATCATTCCACAACATATAGCCAGATGTGAGGCAATGTTGGAGTAGTTCTGCATACTCAACAGGGATGTTATTTTCTGCTAACCTCTTAGAAACAATTTTAATGCAGTCTTGTACTGGTAAACTTGTGAAAAGTGACTGGACATCAAAACTGACCATTGTTTCATTGTCAGCTAATTTAAGGTGTTCAATGTCGCTGACAAATTGGTATGAATCCTTCACAGATGCTCTAGTGTTTCCTCTGAGCGGTGAAAGCACTTTAGCTACGTGCTGAGCCAGTCTGTAGGTTGGTGTGTCGATCTGACTCACAATGGGACGCAGCGGAGCATTAGCCTTGTGAATCTTAGGTAACCCATACAGTTTAGGCGGTTTTGCACACGATGGAACGAGTAAGTCTACGTCTAGATTTAACTTATCGGAGTGATTCTTGATTAAAGAGCTAGTTGCCTTTAATATTTTGTTAGTCGGGTCTGTTTTGACTATTTTATAAGTACTTACATCCGATAAAAGTTGTTCGATTTTGTTGTTATAATCCAACGTATCCATTACTACTGTCGCATTCCCTTTATCTGCACGGAGACTTATAATGTCCTTCATTGATCGCAAGTTCTTTAAAGCGATGTATTGATGTTTTGGGAGATTTGGTTTCGGCACTTTGTTTTGACGCAATACTGACGAAATGTCTTGGCGTATGGCCTCCGAATCTTCCTTTTTTAAATTATTTTTGAAGAGATTATTCTCAACGTTGCAGATAATATCTTCATACGGCATCCTTCGTGGTGTTACAGCAAAATTTAAGCCTCTCGATAAAACCTGAATTGTGTTTTCATCCAATGTTTGTTTTGACAGATTTATGACCGCGCGTTGTTCATGGTTTACGCAAGAGTGTGTATGATCTATGGTCGCGCGCGTTCCATTCCTACACTCGGTGTTATTTCGTTTTTTGGTATTTGATTTTGATCGTAATTTGTCATATTTAATTATGTGTTGCAAAGCCTTCGAAACGTCGGGAGAAAAATTAAATAAAAAACCGCGATAAAATCCGTTATAATAGTTTAATTTCAATGTCTAACATTCGCGTAAACATAAGGAATCATTAATACATTTGTTATTCGGAATGATTGTTTTTTTCTTTATCACTACAGAATACTTACTGTTACGCTTTTTTTGTTATAATTATCATAAATCTCTTCATAGATGTCTTCTGAAAATAATCCTCATTCCTAGAATTCAAAAGAGCTTAAAACGTCGCCTTGTTAAAAAAAACCCAAGTTAGAATATTGGGTACTGTAATAAGAAATGAAATTTATTCACACAATGCGAGATTATCGTCTTTAATCTTCAAACATTTCCAAATACCTAGAATAAATAAATTCATTGCTTGTTTGTCCATATTTTTGTGTTTCAAAACTTAGTACTTGAAAGTATTTCCATAAAGGATTTGGATTCACTACGGAGACGATACCGATGCTGATCTCGCTGTGAGAGCGGGTATTCAATGTAACTTCATTGTATTGAAAGATCTTTGATAGTCGGACTAGTAACTAGAGATTAGCGCGACCCAACAAAAATAAACGCTTCAGCTTTTTAAAATAGTTTACTTGGTTACTTTGTTTGACTAATTAATGTTTATGTACAGTCACCAGCATAAGTAGCTGAACAAATTCAAAATTTCAAATCGCCTACATATTTTTTTGTTCTTACTAATCTTTTTTTTTTCTCTTCACAAAATAAAATAAAAGAGATTTACTTTACTTCAAACAAAGAAAAAAAGGCTTAGGTTTAACTTAACGCGTATATAGGCGATTTGAAATGTTGATTTTGTACAGATATTTATGCTTCTGACTGTACAATAATGTAGAGTCAATATTTTCATTGTGGCCGAACGTCACATAAGTAGATGCATTGTTGGAAAGATGTAAATAAAACAGGATTAGCCAAAATTGTTTTATGGTTTTCTGTATCGTAACATATTATAATTAAATATAAAGGAACGTATTATTCGCATATTATGTTAATCAATTACCTGTATGTGTTAAGTGATTACGTATTAGGTTGGGGAAAAAGTTGCTTCGCATTTTATATGAAAACTCAAGACTTCTTTTTTCGAAGTTTATTTACATTTAATTACAGTATATAGGTGCCATTTTGTACGGTGACTTTCTGCCATCTTGTAGGTAACTAGTACCATAATCCCGTTGCTTTAGAATTTTTGAGACTTCTGAACAAAAAACGCAACAAGTAGTTTTGGCAGTCCTCTCTTGATGCTAACCTAAAAAATTCTGAAGAGACCAAAACAGGTGGAAATCTCAAGGTGCAAGGTATGGTGGATAAATTAAAACCTCCCAGCCAAACTCTCTTAATTTTTGCTGAGTGGCTAAGGATGTGTGTGGTATAGCGTTATCGTGATAAAAGACCACACCCTTTCTATTGGTCAATTCCGGCTTCTTTCTCTCAACTTCTAGCTTTAACTTCATTAGTTGTTGGCAGTAGAGATCGATGGTTCTGCCCAACGGAAAAGCTCATAATGAACAATGCCCTTCCAATCCCACCATACACACAGCATCACCTTAT
This sequence comes from Sphinx pinastri, assembly GCA_947568825.1. Taxonomy (NCBI): domain Eukaryota; kingdom Metazoa; phylum Arthropoda; class Insecta; order Lepidoptera; family Sphingidae; genus Sphinx; species Sphinx pinastri. The sequence goes on from OX387620.1 coordinate 8,383,293, forward strand.
TGCGAGTTAACCCAGGTTTTGCCACAGTCTGTGAAGCCTTTTTTTTTTTTTTTTTTTTTTCGCGGGGAAAAAACGCGTTATCGCTACCACCACTGGGGGGTGAGTGGAACGGTTATGTTGGTTTCACACAGTCTTACAGCCCAATGTCGACACTCGGGAGTATGGCATCATCCGAGCGAGCATTGGACCGAGTCCCTAACACTATGTACACCCTACACCGGCATACCAACCAAAACCCGCGGTGGCCTTCTTCGGCGCATACGAGACGGCCCCGGGGTATCTTGTTGCACTAAGATAGCTGCACGGGACCGTCCCTGCGCGGTGCCGTTGCGGCCCCTCTCTATACAAGGGGGCTAAGATGCCCCCGAACTCTAAAGGACGCCTTTGGCGTCTACGACAACGGGAGGCCGACCACCCGCATTGTCGTCCACCTCGGAGTCGCTTATATTGGACTGAGCAGCCCCCCGCTGCTCGCCCCGCGACTTTCTCGAAGCCCCATTTAGTCGCCTCTTACGACAGGCAGGGGATGCCGTGGCGGAACTCTCTAAATGCCCCCGGACCACAGGGCACGAGGCGCCGGTCAGTCGTCCACCCGGCGCCTCCTACGTCTCCTCTGGCTGCGGGCGGGATCGTTCTGCTCACGATCCCGCCCGGCGCTCTCCTTCCGCGAGATGACGGACTCGCTGAAGGAGACCATCGCTCGCCAAGACCTCCAGCCGCCAACCATGGCAGACACCACGGCCGGCAGCGAGAGATCTCCTCCGACGACTGCTCTAAGAGCGCTGCGTTGTAGATCCCAGGCTGGGCACTCCTCGAGAGTGTGTTGGACCGTATCCTCGCGGCCGTTGCCACAGTGGTGGCACACGGCGGACTCTTCTTTTCCGATCCGACACAGGAACGAGCCGAAACATCCGTGACCCGTCAGTACCTGTGTCAGACGGAATGTCGGCGCACCGTGGCGCCTGTCAAGCCAGCTTACAAAGACAGGTCGCACTGCCGCGACGGTCCTTAAGCCCGCATTCGGGCTCTCCAGCCTGGTATGCCACTCCTCCACGGTGGCGCTGCGGATGGAGGCTAATTGGGCCTTGACCTCCCTCGGGGCCAGTCTCCGCCCGAGCCGGGATGCCTCCTCACGCCAGAAGAATACTGACGAGAGGTATTTGGCATCCAATTCCCATGGCAGAGTACCGACCAAGACGCAGGCCGCCTCGTGGGAGACTGTGCGGTAGCCCCTGATGAGTCGCTGCGCCACTATACGTTGTGGCTTGCGCAGTAGAGCGGCGCATCGAGAATTCAGGGACTCGGCCCAAGCGGGACAACCGTATAAGGCCATTGACCGCACAACTCCAGAGTATAAACTTCGGCAAGGGTTACCGGGACCTTCCAAGTTTGGCAGCAGGCGACCGAGCGCACCTGCTGCCCGCAGCAATTTCGGCGACAACGTCTGAAAGTGGGCACGGAAGTCCCACCGGCTGTGCAACACCAACAGTCTGTGAAGCCTGACCGAACTTTGACTACGACCTTTTTTCGTACATTCTTGTCGTACGTGATCCACTTTTCATCACCAGTTACCAATCTCTTAAAAAACGATTCGGTTTCATTACGTCTCAATAAAGAATCGCAAATGAGTACACGGTTCATTAGGTTTCTCTCAGTGAGCTCGCGTGGCACCAAAATATCGAGCTGTTTTGTGTTTTTTTAAATTTTTTTCAAACCCAGCTTTTTTCAAATGGGTCAAAACTGTTTTGTGGTCAATTCTCAGTCCTTCTGCTATGTCGTAACTACTTATATGTCGATCTTGTTCCTTTTTTCAAAACTAGTGTTCACTTTATCCGTAACAGGGCGACCGAAGTGCACCTTTGACATCAAAATTTCCGGATTGAAAACGCTTGAACCCACTTTGTGCTACTAAACTGACACTTACTTAGTTCCATAAACGTCACAATTTTCTTGGTATGCTGTGCATTTTTTCCTTTTCTATAATAAAATTTTAAAATGTATCGAATTTCTTCGTGAGATTCACTCATTTTGACTGAAAGAAAAATAAATGAAAAATAGCTGCCAACAACATTTTACAATTTTTTTTTTAAATGTAACCTTTTTAATGTCCTCAAAACCAGCCAGATGCATATAGTACAGCCAAAAAGATTTTATTACAAGTTTATACATACTTTACCTATGCGAAAAGACTTTGTTTCCCCGACCTATTATTATTATAAAAAAAATACTTCTGATAAGCGTTGATGTAAACGGAAACCTAGCACATTACATACTAGGGATATAAATTATAATTAACGCACAAATAATTTGTGGAATGACCCGTGATTATCCCGCTGACCGTTTAGGGCTCAAGTTTTATAGTAATCTCTGTTTATGAATTACTAAGGAATTACTCTTAAAATACTCATAAAACTCGTATTTCGAGGTACTAGAAAGGTTGGATGACATAATATTAAATCTACAGATGATATAACTTTACATATTTTTTGTGTATTTTGCCATCTTCGTATCGCGTCACAATGTTTTTAGCGAAATAATAACTATTATTATCGATAGAACCTGTGTAAGTTATAACATGCCACATGGACGTATATCATAGCGCGGTACGCACTCGGTCGCAACTGCCTCCGCAACTGTTATCGTAATTGAACGCATACCGTTAGCGTGATACGTAGTTTTATTCAATACTAGCTTTTGCGCGCGGCTCCGCCCGCGTGGAAAAGCTTTTCCGGGATAAAAAGTAGCCTATAGCACTCAGGAGTAATGTAGCTTCCTATTAGTGAAAGAATAATCAAAATCGGTCAAGTTGTTCCTGAGATTAACGCGTTCAAACAAACAAACTCTTCAGCTTTATGTAATAGTAAGTAATATAAGTAATATATAATATAATATAATATATAATATAATATAATAATATAATATAAGTAATATAAGTAGTAATAGATAAGTTGAGCCGCTTTTCACTCTAAAAATATTGAGTTTTGCGAAATAAATTTAGGGCAAAATCTAATTACGATAGGACTTTTATGAGCGAGTAATTATTAAATTAGCTAATTTTAATCTCTGTAAAATGCACAGATCCTGTGCGAGTTTTATTTTGGGAAAAGAGCCTCAAACAGGCACAACCGCGAATAAAAACTAGTTAAGGAAATCCGAACAATGAGTTTTCTTTGTAGCTTAGAACCATCGCGATATTCATGATATTACAAGATTATTGGAACGAAGTTCCTTATTGCGCGTTGTGAAAGGGGGCTGGACGGAAAGTTGTCACGACACTTTTTGCTATTATCTTACTAATATGAACCTTAAATACAATGCGTAGAAGCTATAATTCTTGAAACGAGTAGATTTGTATTTATTTTATTTATTAAAGTCATTAAAACCATTTCTTACTAATCTAAAATGAACCTTAAATACATTGCGTAGAAGCTATTTCCCCAGCGTTGGCACGGCACGAGTACAAAAGAATCGAACGTAACATTCTTTTTTCAAATTTTGTTGATTTATTCTACTTTGGTTACTGACATTTATCAATAACAAGACTAAACGTGCTTTGCTCGCGTTTAAAAATCTACTTTATGTGGTAAGCGTAAGATCGAATTTGTGTTTAGTCAATCAAAATTTGTGATAAAAATGCTATGCAATAGCTTTACCGCGGCTGTCTCCGAGTGCCACACGTATTTATTTGTTTTTTTTCTCTAGAAACTTATGTATTGGAACGGAAATAGGAAAATATTTATATATATACACACTCTGTTATTTAAATAAAATTTTATTACAATTCCTTCACTAATTAATCGAAAGGAACTTCGTTCCATCCGGGTGTCCCTTGACACCTCTCATTGCTTTTTTTTAACACACCTTCGCGACACAGAACTCACGTCTTACATAATTAATAATATTTATTTTAAAACTATTTTTAAGTCATAGGTAAAGATAACCATTATAATGTGATAAGATCATTAAAATTAAAACACACAAGAGCACCCGCTCTAAAAGCTGGAAGAAAACGAATAAATATTGTTTCGTTATTTTGTATATTTGGCTAGATTTATATTCATCCTATGTAAGACCATAGGATGAATATAATTCTAGCCAAATGCTGAGAACCATAAGAGGAAATGCGATGAATAAAATAATTTAAGAAATGCACACATTCAAATTATTCTTAACACTGGCTGGCATGGCAGACAACCCCCCCCCCCCCTCTCCTCTGGTTTAAAAACTCGTGTTTATTTCTTGATGAAATTTTCGCCTCGCCCCTGGATAAAAATTTGAGATTTAACACCCCTTTATTGAAATCTGGCTATGCCCTTGCTGACCGGCCCAATAAGGAACCCAGGACGCCATGTTACAGCTTACATGCGTGCCCTAGCATAAAAATTTGGATATACAATAATATTTAGAAAACATAAATCATAGTCGACCTTAGTTCCAATTCCCAAATAATCCCAAGAAATCCGTTCAGTAGTTTAGGAGATGTGCAGTAACATACATACAGAAAAACAGACAGACAGAAAAGAATTACAAAAATCGCTGATTTGTGTTCCATTACTCTTCTTTAGTCACCCCTTTTCTTTTTATCACATTTCTTTAAATGTACAGACACGCCGCGCCGGTTCTACTGCTTTATTATATGTATAGATGTTATGATAAAAATGTTTATGAATCATTACTTCCACTACGCCGCATTGTTTCTTAAATATTATGGATCATCATAGCGTATCACTTGTATTGACTGCGTTATTTAACGATGAAGGAAAACATCGTGAGGAATCCAGAGGAATTTCGAGGTGTGTGAAGTCTGCCAACCCGTACTAGGCCAGCGTGATGGACTAACGCCTAAACCGTCTCAATAGTAGACGAGGCCCGTACCCAGCAGTGGAACTGTATATAATATAGAGCATTATAGGTTGTCGTTAATATAATAGTTAGTATAATCCATAGTATAAATCTACAACATTATCTTAAGCCGAAATACAAATACTTAGACTAAAGTTATAAAAGTGTTACGTGGTAACAATCTAAAGAATCTAGGGCGTAATAAAGTACTTAGACAAGTGTTAGCTGTCACCAAGAAAGTACTTACAAGTGACAAACTTTCTAAAACTTTTTATATCAATAGCTAATAGAAACTTTTTACTTTTGAAGTTTCCATAATTGGACACAAATTGAAATTTATCGAACGCATCTTTGGCGTTATCAAAGATAAAAATCTTTATGACTATAAGTAATAATAATCATTATCCCTTCCTAGCCGATTTCGGCCACGGCGGCCAATCTCAACGGAGATCAGCCAGGCGCGCGGGAGATATTATAGTGCACAAGTGTGTGCGCAATACACAAGTGCACTCAATATTCCTTCACTCTCATAGTCCGGTGAGACGGCAATCCGACATGACCGGAGAGAGGTCAGGCGCAGGACCAACGGCTTTAGGTGCTTTCCGAGGCACGGGGGTATCACACCGCCAACTTCCTGACTTCGAGCTGCGACTGAGTAATTTTTAAGATGGAAAAACCCAGTCACAATGTTTTTGGCCCGACCCAGGATTCGAACCCAGGACCTTAATGCGCAAATCGTACTCGTAACACATACGCAATGCAACTACGCCACCGAGGCAGTCAAGTAAAGACTCAGACTATAAGTATCGCACACCTGTAAAGAAAATATCTAAAATTATATCCTTACCTAGTTGACATGTATATGATATGCAAGGAATTGATTAATTTTATTTTCTACTACCACCATCACCTTAACACCATCCAGCACCTTGACTTACAAAGTACTGTGTGGCATTCCACTGCGCTCGTCATCCTGAGACATAAGATGTTAAGTCTCAGTATGTCCAGTAGTTATACTGGCTATAATGTCTTTCAATACATGATACAAATACATAATAATACATAAAAAACATAATACTACATGATACAAAGTAGCCTATAGCACTCAGGAGTAATACAGTTTCCTATTAGTGAAATAATTTTAAAATCGGTCCAGTAGTTTTTGAGTTTATCCATTACAAACAAACAAACAATCAAATCTTTCCTCGTTATAATATTAGTATAGATTTTCATGTAATATAAGCACTATCCGAGTGTTTTGCATTTTTAACGTAGCATAGTTTACAATAATTTAAAATTAGTCTTGACTTTAGTGGATATCTTTAGAGCTTGGCCGGATTAAGAATGTCGCGGCCCTTAGGTAATGCACGTCCTAGGGCCCCTTTTTACCTTTTCCGACTTTCTAAAGTATACTTTTTCTACCACTGTCTAATTAACCAATGGGAAAAATAAGGTTTTTTTATAACTTAAATTATTTTAATGTATTGAAATTTAAAGCCAAAGAAAATCAAGGGAATAATATTGACATCGGGTAACGGGTTTATTAAATACGAACTGTTAAATATAATTTTCTCATTTTTTTCTTGTCGGGCCCCTAGGCAGTTGCCTAATTTGCCTTTAGGCTAATCCGGCCCTGCTTTTAAGAGCATTGGTTTTAATTGACCTACAGTAACATTTTTTTATGGAAATAGTTTCATGTAGAAGCTATCGGTATATACTAACTAAGTAAAGTTTTAATTTCGTATTGGTATTATGAAAAGATTTTCTGCTTTAGATACGGATTAGGTACTTATCCCTGAGTGTGAAGAAGTTAGAAATAACTAGTAATTTACAATCATAATTTTGCCACCCATAATTCAAAGGTGACTGATTCAGAAAATGAAGTACTTACAAGATTGGTAGAGTGATAAATACGTAAATTTGTCGTTTTTTTCCTCACCACAATTGGAAATATATTTATATTGCATAATCGAAATACTATTTGTTACAGCTCATCGACATGGCTCCCGCGCAACAAAACGACGACATGTGCAACGCAATAGACTCACAATTCAAAATGAGACTTATACCCGGTGAATTTAAAAGTGATAATGTCGTGACATGTTACGAAAATAACAATACAGTGTTACAAGACAGTACAAATGAGAAGACAAAAAGTGAAACAGACTTTGATATAAGCAAGTATGAAGCTATGGAGTTCAGGCCACGTATCAAGTGGCCAGACCTTACAGTACAAGTGATATTGCATTTAGTCACAATTTACGGCCTGTGCCTGATTATAACTTTCCAAGTGAAGTTTTACACAGTTTTATTTGGTGAGTTTATTTATAATAGATACTCTTTTATCCGGTCTTATTCCAATATATTGTAGGCAGAACGAACTCTTTAAAATATAAATTTAGGGAAGTCTACCTCAAGTAGCTTTTTCCTGAGCATCATATACAGTTGAAATGGAATTTCCACTATTTTGTAATAGAGCCGCGAGGTAATAAATGTGATGATGTTGTATGAATAAGCCGACTCGACCGGGGTAGCACCATTGGCTCATGCATAGTAGTATTTCATGAGTGGGTGGGTTTTCCAAATTCCATCTTTGTCTTTCTAATATCTATTTTATTCTTCTAAATCAAGTAACGTTTCCATAAATCTTCCGAAACAGTTGGCTTGTGAAGATCGGTAAATATAAGAGGACAAACTTGATTTTATATCCAACTATGTTATTTTTTTTGTTTATCATGACTTCATACTTCCCATTAACATATGCCAGATGTATAGTATACGAGCTTTTGCCCTCGGCTCCGCGTGAATGAGTTTTCCCGGGATAAAAGTCCCTCTTTATATTTTCCCGGGATAAAAAGTAACCTATGTGTTAATCCAGGACATAATCTACCCGTGTGCCAAATTTCATCGAAATCCGTTCAGTAGTTTTTGCGTGAAAGAGTAACAAACATCCATACATCCAGACATCCATACATCCATACTTACAAACTTTCGCCTTTATAATATTATATTAGTAGGATTGTTTTGTTTCAGTATTTGGTACAATATACACATCAGGATTCGGAATCACAGCAGGAGTTCACAGGCTATGGTCACACAGAGCGTACAGAGCGAATACACCTCTGAGAGTACTTCTGGCGCTGCTCTTCACTATAACGGGACAAGTAAGTGCAGAAACTTGCATTACATAATTATAACATAACCTCAAAATCCTTCCCACCAGAAACCTACCACCAGTAATTTAAACTAGCTTATATATTACTAGGTGATGCTCGCGGCAACGCCCGTGTGAAAAAGGGATAAAAATATTTTCCCGGGATAAATAGCCTATAGCACTCAGGAGTAATGTAGCTACCTATTAGTGAAAGAATTTTCAAAATCGGTTCAGTAGTTCCTGAGATTAGCGCGTTCAACCAAACAAACTTCAGCTTTATAATATTATAAGTATAGATTCTTCATTAGTATTCATAATAAACTGAGCGGTAAGTCTCTCCTGTGCGAGATTCCATCGCATTATCTCTTTCTATTGCCATGCAGCAAAGTACTAGCACTGTTATATAATTCCAAGCCCTTGTTGCCACCACTATTTTGTACTATAGCTTTATATGTAGAAAAAAAATATATAAGTAGCGCAAATATTTCTATATTAACAGTCAGAAGACAGATTGCGCCGTCACCCGTGCCCCGTGAGTGGTATAGCGCTCTAACTAAATTGCTTTCGCTAGAGAGATGCAGAGATTTGAATTTCAGACGAACGGTCAGTGTCCTGTTTATCAAACATTACAAGTCTTGTATTCTAAGAATTTTCTCTTGTAAATTAGCGCCTCATTATATAAATACGAGTGGACGATAGTCTAGTTCAAATTCAAATTCTAATCATTTATTAAGTAATTAGGCCTCTAAGGGCACTTTAACACGTCATTTTTTACAATGGTTTTTATTGTCTAAAAGATTCTACCAGTGCTTTGGAAAAGCCCACTGACCTGAGAAGAAGCACCAAGAAACTCAGCGTAGGTCTTGTAGTTAGGAATGGAACGGTCTGCCGAGACAATGTCCGAAGGTTCAAAATCCAAGGCACACACCACTGACTTTTCGAAGTTATGTGTGTATTGTTTATCAATTATCGTTCGCTTTAACGGTGAAGGAAAACATCGTGAGGAAACTTACATACCTGAGAATTCTCCATAAGAATTCCGAGGGTATGTGAAGTCTGCCAATCAGCATTAGGCCAGCGTGGTGGACTAAGGCCTAAACCCTATCAGTAGTAGAGGAGGCCAATGCTCAGCAGTGGGCAGTATATAATATAGGGCTGGTATTATTATTATATTTTACATAAATACGTTCATCAATGTGTAAATGTTGTTTAATGCTCTAAGCTGTAAATTATCTACAAGCTACCAAGTGATATCACTTGTAATACAAATGCTTTTCCACCCTTGTATTTGTGGTTTCTTTATCATAAAAGCCTTTGTAGTTTGTAGCATATAACTAGTTACGAAAAAGTTGGAGAGCTTCCGTTGACTTTAATATTACATTTGTACGTTACGTTGTTTAAATTGAATTTAATACCTTTATCTGGGTAATGCCGAATACAATACTTGACCCCAAAAATCTTGTTTTTTTTTAAACTTTGATGCGTGGTAGCGACCCCTTAAACATCTTTAAAAGAGAAAAGGAAGAAAACTTGATCTTTTTTTTCCGCGAGAACCGAATAGCAAATTGGGTGTCTCGTAAATTTTTAGGAAATCAAAAATAAGGAGCACCTAATATCTATACTATCTAATACATACTAATATTATAAAGAGGAAAGTTTTATATTTTTGTATTATGTTTGTAACGAATAAACTCAAGCGAACAAATTTTTAACGAATAAAAGCTACGTGACCGATTTTCAAAAATTCGTTCATTAATATAAGGCTACATCATCAGCGAGTAATAAAGGCTACTTTTTTCCTGGGAAAATATAAAGCGGGACTTTTATCCCGGAACAACTCATTCACGCGGGCGGAGCCGCTAGCAAAAACCTAGTTATAGATTTATTATAACGTTAGAGTTGTGTTTGTTTTGTTCTTTCTAGTCAATAACATGGTGTCAATGATTTTTCGATATGTTGTTGCCCAAGACAGCTTTTGATTTAAATGGATCGTCAATAGACCATCATTTTTTTTTTCAAATTTTAAGTCGGGCATAGAATATATGTAGTTAAATTTCTAACCATAATTCACGAAACAAATAACCAATTCCAATTTGGCCGTATCGTTTTTACTAAACTAATAAAATAGGGTTTACAATAGCTTATTTACACAAACTCCCTAACTTGACATTGTCATTGTACCGTAATTTCTATTTTACCGACTTATACCTAATACGGTAGAAAAGTTATTTTACAATTTATTAAATACAAAATCTTGTAAAATGAATTACACGTTTATAAACAAGTCTCGTAAAATTATTTTATAAACGTAATTAACAAGAACTTGTAAAAAAATCTTGTAATCTGAAACTTGTGAGCTTGTAGACTTGTAACGTTTAATAAACAGGGCACTTGTTTTCAGTTAACGTTATTCCGTGTGGCCTCCATTCTTTCCTTTAACTTCGTAATTCGACCGCATAGCAACTCTACTCAAAGTATTACACAATAAATATTCTAAAACCCCTCGTTTCAGTTAATTACGAAGAACGGTCTAGAAGGCGAGTTAGCAGTTGGTTTACCTTTAATATTGATTGCGTCGGTGGCGTGTTCACTGTTCAGAAGCTTGTGGTAGGCTATGGCACATCCATTTCCGAGTATTGATACTTTTTGGATATCTAGTCCTTTTTAGAACTGTAAATAATATTTCCGCTTACGTCAGTACCTAAACACTTTTAGAACAAAGGAAAAAAATCATAAAAATGATTTTCCTTTACAAGAAAGTCGGTGCCCTTGTTTTATCATTATACAATCATAATTACTATTTTTTATTATAAATGTAATTTACATCGATATATTTTACCAGGCAACAATAATGTATTTTTTTATTCATAATTGTCCCTGTCCTGTTTGGCGTTCTTCTTCTGAACAAGTAATATTAAATTTAATTTTAAAAATGGTTAACATCGGTACATTAATAATAAATAATGAGATGTTAAAAAAAATTATTCCCATGTTTAATTTTGTCGCATTTTTCGTCCCATAAATCATGAAAACCTCACAAATTCATTAATTTCTGTCGCGACGGGCATTCGTATGACAAGTTCACGACCACACGCGTGGTCAAAGCTAGGCGCGGCTGGCCATTCCGGCAGGACTAGGGATGCACCTGCGAAATATCTCGTAAGCCGTACTGGCTAGTATATTATGTATTTGATCCCACACATTTGATACGATAATTATAGGCTAGAAGATCCTAAGGACATTATAAATTATGAACGTAAAAGAAATATTAACTCGTTGTTTATTTTAATATATTTAATAAATAATATTTAAATCGCCAGTATAAACTGTACATGAAGCCACAACTTACTTTTATTTTCTAATATTCATAATAATAAGTAGCAATAAGTGAGATAAGGTAAAGTATCTAAACATCGAGAAAACAATGTCCAACATCATGTGTTTATTTTCAGCGTACTTTTAATAAAAATGATTTATCTGGTAACTCTCTTCTGCCCGCGACTTCGGCCGCATTAATGATGTTTTCCTGTCAAAGTCACTTTATATACAAACTATCACGCACAGAAGAATTATATATATAATTCTGTACTATATTTTGCATGTATTATACATATAAACCTTCCTCTTGAATCACTTTATCTATTTAAAAAAACGCATCAAAATCCATTGCGTAGTTTTTAAGATCTAAGCATACATAGGGACAAACAGACAGACAGCGAGAAGCGACTTTGTTTTATACTATATAGTGATAAGTATTATAACCTGAAAATTTCGCTTCTGAAAAAATACGGTATTTACAATGTCGACAACAACGGTTTTCATTACGAAGACATAATAATGTCAGTGTAATGTGAACACTAACTCTGATGATTTAAAGTATAAAATAGCTTTGTTTACACAGTGTCGTCCTATTCTGTTTCGTCTTGTCCCTTCGCCAGACAGCAAGCCTTGAAGTTCATCAAATTATTATTTCGGAACTAAAGCTAAATTCCGAATCGTCTGTCTTATCGAAATTAAACCGAACCACTTGACGAATACATGTAAACAAAAAAAGTATAACTATATCGAATTTTCTGTTGATTTAACCTTGTGAGTAACGCATGAAATCAAACTTTTACACTTATCGAGGTAAACCTTAAGCAAACAGTGACTGCTTCTGGAACGAAAAAAAATACTGCGCAGCCTTGAAAATGTAATATTATCAAATCTTAAGTAGATAATTAACTTTTAGTCTCTGCACAGAGCCCATCAACTTATTGCACCAAATACACACATTTTTTTTCTTTTATGGTATATGTGGCAAACGAGCAAACGGTTCACCTGATGATAAGTGATCACCGCCGCCCATGAACATAAAGACATAGAGCAATCAATATTTATTTTACATAATATAATTACTATGAAACTCAGAAAGTTGATCTTTAGCGACTAAGGATCGATTGGCGCTTGCCTCCCGTATTTTTCAACTTCGTAAAACATTCTTTAAACTTTCAAAATGACAAATACAACGTGGAACGCGGTCCCTTCCGAAATAAGATCCATCACTACGCGCGCTGGTTTTAAAACATGGGTCCGGAGACTGCTCCTTGATAGTTTGGCAGAATCTTCTCAACATGTCAGTTAATATCATATATTTAATATATGTATGTATGTATGTATGTATGTATGTATGTATATATAATATCTATATTTCTGCTTGGTACCATTATGTTTTGTTGCTTTTTTCTTCTATATTTGTTATTTTATAGTATCATGTTAGTCTTATATTTATAAATATTATTAGTCGTTATTATATTTATGTTTTGTCTACTACCTTCTCCCGTTGTGTACACCTACCTTGTTTTTTCTCTGAACCACCCAAAGGTTGACTGGTAGGAAATGCCTTCGGCATTAAGTCCGCCTTTATATTCATTGTATATAAAGTGTCAATAAATAAATAAATAAATACAACACTGCTCTAAGGTCCCGGGTTCAACCCTGATTCGGGAGTAGTGATATTGGATTCTTCATCTAAGTATCAGCTTGGAATATGGAATTTGTGTCCGATATGTCGAGAAGACCGCCCCCCTATCACATCATGGCGTCCCATGTCGATATTCGTCGATGTTCCGTCGAACATACATGACGAAAAGTGTGTACCCTGGTTGCACTCTTTTTGGGGTAAAGGCGTGACGTGTGTTCGTTTGTTTTGTTTCATTTAAAATCTGATAGCCGTGCCGCGCCGACTAGCACTTTATCAAGGAAGTTAATTAGATAAACCGAAGTACTCAGCCGCCCGCATTTTCAAGGATGCATGTTTAGCAAATATTTCTATAGGTGTTATTAAAAAATCGTACACATCTCGTGAGGTCTGTCCTGTGTTATCATTACTTGGTGCGCAAAACGACTAGTTTGCGCAAGAAGGTCACAGACAAGATGCACAAAGGTATGCTTCGGTGATTCGACCTCGACTTATACGAACGGTAACAATGTAGATGTAGTTACTTCAAAACAATTAATTACACCACAAACATTTCGTTTGAAGATTAAATAGAAATATGGTTTAGGGATTCCTCGATACACTATGTTATAATAATAATTGTGGCAAAATACGGTTGCCATTAAATTAGGTACTACCTGCTTTAGACGATTATTGCGTTGAGAAAGTATGAAAAATCCCACAAATAATAAACCAGTATTAGATACTATTTATTAGATTCTAATGGCATTAGAACAATTGACGAAAAATAAGCCGAAACGTATATATTTATTAAACATAAGATCCATACTGTACTGGTGGTAGGTCTCTCATATGTAAGAGTCCGTCTAGGTGGGTACCACCGCAATGTCTATTTCTACCGCCAAGCAGCAGTGTGCATGCACTGTTGTGTTTCGGTTTGAAGGACATTTTATTTGTATAGTTATTTGGATATGCGTAGTTTACAAACGCTCATTTACAACTTTTGTCCGTAAAACTTAGGTTTTTTTTTTTTTTTTTTTTTTTTGTCCCTGACTATTCTGCCAGTAGCCTGACTAGGGTCGGCTTTTCTGGCCACACCGGTCTTTAGGGTGAACGCTGGTGCGCTCGCAACCCTGAATTTAAGCAACCATGCTGAGGGCAACCCACTAACGGGTTACGAACCTCGGCTCAGGACGGTCGCTGAGGGGAGAATGAGACATTCAACGATTAGTGGGGGGGAAGGATTTTTACCTAATCCTATCAGTTCGGGTTGTTTACATCGGCACCCGGGCCGGAACTGTCATGGGGGTCGGGAGGGCGACGGGGAACGCGGCGAGGTCCTCGACGGCGAGGACGGAACTGCGGTCTTGTGGAGTGTAAGAGTTTTAAAAACTCGTTTTTCTCACGTATTGCCAGAGTGATTTCGTCCTCTGGATCTGTCAAAACTGAACGCGGCCGTCTCCATTTGGCGCGGTCAAATGGAGTATAGATTGACGCTTTGCGGATGAGCGTGTTGGTATGTTTTTCCGCCCGATCGAAGTAGCGTTTGCTGATGTTGTGCATGAAATGCCTGATGGTCGGCATGTTGGTGTCCACGTGGAGGTTGCGATTGCGAACGTACCACGGGGCACCAAGAGCGTATCTGAGAAATTTGTTTTGCAACACCTGCATACGCTTCAGCCGAGCGGGCGGTATGTGAGCGAATACGGGTGACGCGTACGTCATTATGGGCCTAATGCACGCGGTATATATCCTAATCTTGTTGCGGATGGACATTTTACTTTTTTTGTTTGTGAGCCAATGCAATTGACTCATCGCGAATGCGGCTCGCGCGCGTACCGCGTTTACGTGTGGCAAGAAGGTCAACTTCTGATCAAGGATCACTCCTAGATATTTGGCTTTGTCCTTCCAGGGTATGACCTGGTCGGACATGCGGACTGAGGTGCGAGCCACTTGGGACCTCGTTTTCCGAGTGAAAAGGATGGCCTGGCTCTTGGTGGGGTTGACGGTGATTCGCCATTTGCGAAACCACTCACCGAGCTGGTCGGCGGCGGTCTGCAAAATGCGCACCACTTGGTCAGGGTCTCTACGTGAAGCGTAGATTGCTGTGTCGTCAGCGAAGAGCGCCAGATGGGCGTTCTTCGGTTTCGGGATGTCGCTGGTGTACAGCGAGAAAAGAAAGGGGGAGAGGGCGGAGCCTTGCGGGACTCCGGCCGTGATGGAGTGTCGGGAAGAAAGAGTTCCCTCCACGCGATATTTGAATCCACGATTCGACAGGAATTCTCGTATGATGTGCACGAGATGAGTGGGCACGTTGAGAGTGCACAGCTTGAAGAGCAAGCCGTTGTGCCACACCCTGTCGAATGCTTTTTCAATATCGAAAAAGATAGCGCCGGTTGGTATGCCGACGCGGAACCTATCATGAACGTGCTCCGTGATGCGGAGCACCTGGTTGACACAGCTGTGCCTGGTGCGAAAACCGAACTGTTCAGGAGGGATCAAATTATTATTGTGGGCTACGATTTTGAGGCGGTCGAGGACGATCCGCTCGTAAATTTTGCCCAAGGTGCTAAGCAGGCTGATAGGCCTGTATGAAGATGGCTCGAATGCGGGTTTTCCCGGCTTATGGATGCCTATCACAACTGCCTCCTTCCAGTCCTCTGGGAAGAGGCAGTTAAGAAACGCGGCGTTATAGATCGCGGTAAGGATTTTGACCAGATGCTCCGGGAGCATCTTGATCATGCGAGTGGGTATCCTATCGCCCCCGGGGGCCTTACGACGTTTGAGTGCCTTGATCAGATCGATGACTTCTTCGATTGTCACCGGTGCAAGGGGATCGGGCGGCGGCGGGTCGACGTCCGGGTCGACGTTGACGATATCGTTTGTCGGTCGCGAGTTAGAGATCGGCGGTGGCCGGACCGCGTTCCTACTTTCGACGAGTGAATTAACCGCAACAAGATGGTCGTGGTCTACTGGTATCGTTGAGAGAGAGCATTGAGACTCCAGACTGCAGGCCAGCAGTTCCGCTTTCTCGTCGTCATCAAACGCCGGCCGTTGATTCGGACGATTGAGCGGAGGCATGGAGGTCACATCGTTTCTCCTGAAGGAACGACACAGTTGCCAAAAGGCCTGATGTGTCGGGTCGAGTTCTGCTAGGCGAGATTCCCATCTCGAATCGACGACCTCTTTTATGCGACGTCTAACCTCACGTTGGAGGTAGCGCGCAAGATGTCGTCGTTCCGGGGTGGGGCTCGTCGCGCAGGCTCTGAGCGTGGAGTTACGCACCCTCACCACCCAACGCACGTCGTCGGGAAGTTGCCATTGACTGTGAACAGTCTCCGGCACCTTCTCGGAGCTTTCGCTCAGGACGTTTTGCAGGTGGTTGGTGAAGGAGCGTATCGCGTCGGTCGTTTCCTCAGGAGTCACGATGTTGGTCGGAATCGCGGAAAGATCTGTGGATGAGGTGTCCGCGAGTTTAGTGCCTAGTAGGCGCCAATTCGTTTTCACCTTCATCGGGACATTAGGACCTGTGTCTGTTGGACAGTTTTGGGGGACTAGATCTAGGATCACAGGTCTGTGGTCAGAGTCTAACTCTTGTAGCACTTGCATGGAACGCACGCGAAGGCTTACGTTCCTTACGAGCGCTATGTCGAGTATGTCGGGTCGGTGGTTGTCAACATGGCTATAGTGGGTAGGTTCAGAAGGAACCAGTATGCTCATATCTATTGTTTCAAGACAGCTCTCCAGGGCGGCACCTCTCCCAGTGGTCGAGTTGCAGCCCCAGAGAGTGTTCTTGGCGTTGAGGTCCCCCGCCAAAATGACGGAGTCCCCCATTTCCAATAGGGTCTTGAGCTCATCGGAGTGAAGCTCCTTAGAGGGCGAGAGATAGGCCGATATGATGGTGATCGGCGGATGTCCTGTCATAGCTAGCCTGCAAACTGAAGTCTCAATGTTCCTCAAGCTATCTGGGGGGTCTAGTGGTATGCAGTGCAGGGACCTTTTGTAATATATGAGGGTGCCACCAAACGGGCCGCTGGTACGATCGTTGCGTACCAGGTTGAAATTGGGGATATTGGGACTGCGATGGGCGGGTTTGAGGAACGTTTCCTGGATGAGGAAAACGTCTAAATTATTTGTGCGGACAAAATCAGAGAGTTCGGCACGCTGGCCGCGAATACCATTAATGTTGAAAAACCCCACTCTGAGGGAGCGAGGTTTGGTCCGCTTAGGGGGATGCACTGCGCTGTTGTTCGCCATTTATGATGACGACGGAAGGCGCACAGCGTTGTTGATAGCCCAGTAAATTTTATTCTGGGTCTGATAGATTTCTGCAAGGATTATATGCTCTTCGTCCCCAGAGCGGGAGAGGAGAGCGGAAAGTTCGGCTATTTTGCCGTGGAGACGCATGATCTCCGGAGAGCATAGGAGGGCGGAGACTGTTTCCGCCGAGTTGTCCGACGCCGGCGTCGTCGCCACCTGGCGGGTTGGAGGTTGGGGTTTGGATTTGGGTTTGGTTTTGGGTTGATTTGGCTGGGCTGCCTCCGAAGGGGGAGCCGCGGTAGCCGAAGAGGTCGAGTGAGAGGGTGATTGGGTTGTGGCCGGGGTGGCGGGAGTGACTCCGCTGTGGGCCTCAAGACGGGGGTCGGGGCGAGCCGTGGGTGGGAACCACGGGTTTCGCACCGGAGCAGGGGCCAGCCTAAAGGCTGGTGGTGCGGCCTGAGGGGCTGGAGCTTTAAGAGCTCTGGGCTGTTTTTTGGGGGCCCGAGGGCAACCGCGATAGTTGGCGGGGTGGCCCGTCTGCCTACAATTAGTGCACGAAGGGGGCTCCGTGCACTGGGTCCTATCCTTGGGACGGGGGCACTCTAGTGTGCCATGTTCGCCGAGGCACTTGACGCACCTGGCGGGGAGGCGACAGCCACGGGAGTTGTGGCCGTATTTCTGGCAGTTGTGACACTGCCCTACGTGTCCAGATTTGTGTGGGGTTTCGACGGTGAAGCCGCCTAGCCCCGAGATGTCTTTAATCTCAAAAAGACGTTTAACATCGTCTGAGGATTTTAAGATGGCGAGAACCATCTCGTACTGAATGCCCGGCCGGGAGGCACGGGATTGACGGTGCATCCTGTGCACCTCTAATACAGAAATGCCCTTCTCAAGGAGGCCATCCTTGACCTCTTGGGCAGACATTTGAACAGGAATCCCCCGGATGACGTAGCGGAAGCGACGTTCGTCCGGGAGAGCAAAGGTGAAATAATGATATTTCCTGGAATCCAGGAATTTGGTCAGCGCTCTGTGGTCCGCGATTGAGGCGGGCTGCAGAGCAAGAAGCTTGTGGATTTTATTCCACGAATTGGACGCGATGGCGATATGCTGCCGGCGCAGCTCAGCGAAGATGTCCGGAATGGACATGTTGGCGGGCAACTGAAGATTCAGCCGCGGGGGTTTTTTGTTCCCCTTAGGTTGGGTTGGTGGCGGCGGTGGCGACGACGTCGACGCCGATGCAGGGGGCGCTGGGGGCGCAGAAGGCGCAGAGGGTGAAGAAGGCGCGGGAGCGTTAATGCTCCTTTGCTTCTTCCTCCTGTTGCTCTTGACGGTCGTGAATCCGTCATCGTCGTGTTCCGACGCTGAGGATTCCGCCCGTGAGCCGCAGGAGGAAGAGGAAGGAGAGATGGGGCGTTTTACCGCGGTGGAGGCGGGGGTTGGGGCCATAGCTAAGTCAGGGTCCGTTTCCATATCGACGGACTCGACGGAGCCCTCCGAGGTCTCGGTCGTCCCGGAGGAGGTCGAGGTCTCAGTTGTTCCGGAGGAGGTCGAGATCCCGGATGACTCCGAGGTGTCCGACGATTCGGACGGTTCCCTGGCTTCGCGTGCCAAAGTTATTACATATTTGCGGACCTCTAGGTCCGATCGAAACAGTTCCTTGATTGTCTCCATCAACTCCTTTTTGGAGTAGATGGGGACAGTCGAGGACGCGGTAGTTGGGGCGCAATTTGCGGTTTCGGATAACCGCTCGGCACTAATGTCCATAGGCCCGGAGTCAGCCATTTTGGCGGCTGATACCGAGCCTATAGTTTTAATTAATTTAGGGGGCCGCGTGTGCGTTCACTAACCCCGGGTGTGTTCCGCCTGTCAAAGAACGCACAAGAAACCAGGCGGCTATCACACAAACGTTCGGTCGCGGATCGCGGACGCGGAAAAAGATTGACTAAGTCCCCGGGTGGGAGTGCCCGGGGTTGAGTGCGTGTGTGGCCCTCCTCGCCGGGTATAGGCGAGGGGGGTTGTACTTATAAATAGATGTGCCCTAAGCTTGTATTCCCTTTTGCCAATCTTATTGTGCAAAAGGGTCCCTATCAATCCGTGTACCGTAAGCGGTATTGGTCCGAGGACCGCACGCTCAACCGATACACGGGATGGATTTATGGGAAGGGTAAGGTAGGGAAGGCGATATGCGGTGGAAACTGTGGTGTGTCTCCACAGCTTCCAAACCCGCACCCGTCCGGCTTTGCTTTGCCCTGAAGGGGCTCAGCGCGTGGCCGGGTCACCGCTAGCTCGGCTTGTTTACACCGGTAGGTTAACCACCGAGCTAGCCCTGAAGGGGCAATAAATACTTTAGACGTGAGTTTGGGCGAAACCCTGTCCTGAGAAGGACGCGGTTTAGCCCGAAATGCTTTCAGGTAGTCAATAGGACAATAGTCCTATTGTTCCCCGTCGGCTTTGACGCGTAGCGAGGTCGCTACTATCCGACCGAGCAGGTACCCGGAGGGAACAATGTGTGCCACAGCTGGCGCTATGGCAAACAATAGGTCCGTCCGAGTCGGCTGCTCAAGACGGAATGAAACTTAGGTATGCACACTTTCTTTTTTATACGAACACGGTACAGTGACCCCACTGCACCTGATGGTAACAGATGGGTCCAGATACAGTGTCCAATGACGAGCGACGATTATCCCTCGACAGACGATATTACAATTATGCCGGCTTGTTTGAACCGATTATACACAGGCTGATCCCGGAACGCGGCACACTTACTTAGCTACGTAGGTGTGCCGCGTTCCGGGATCAGCCTGTGTAAGGTGGTCGCTATCCGGGCGGATATTAAATATACCTTACCACCGGCACTACCCTAAGGTCAACATACCATTTTGTCGATCTCTTTTCGGAAGCGCTTTAAACCCTTGTTTAATTGCATTTACAAGATCAATCTGTCTTTTTTATCATAACACTATTTAGAGACGAAAACTACCAAAAAACATAGCAAGGAAGTACGAAAATATAGGTCGATTTTTTTAATGAATGATGAGTTGTGCTGGCACATTTTTTCTTAATAGCATAGATAGACATTACGGTAATACCTACCCAGCAGGATTCCAAACCTAGCACGTATTACATAAATTAATTTAGTGTCATGAATAGGACATTGTTGCCCTATCTTTAGAGTCATAATCTGGTATCTAAAATGTGCATCTAAAAGGTAGAGGGGGGTGATTCGACTTTGTAAAGAAAAGTGCGGGTGTATCGAGGAATAATTAAATATGCTGGATCTGATTTGAAGTACAGCGCTCTCTCCAATCGGTCCCTCATTATTGAGAATCGTGACTCAATTATATTGATCATGGTGTCTCTCCACCGGCTTCGGTCTTTTGCCTGATGAAATGCTGCATTAATGGGGATCTTCAGGGCATTGGAAACCTGGTCTACCCATCTTTTGGGGTTTCGTCCTCGTACAGCGCAGTTTTAATAATATAATGTCGATCAATGACAGACATAAGATCAACCTCTTATTGTATTAAAATCCGTATTAATAGATGCAACTCAGTTTCACTCTGAAGTGCAATATCAGCTGAGATGCTCAAATTAAGGTTAGCATCTTAAGATAGCCGCTATTATTATTAATTATTATGTGTATGCATTATACTTATCATAATATGGATCAATATATATGTATGTGTATTTATATTATTTCGAGAGAATGCCTACGGTATTAAGTCCGCCTTTATACATTTATATATGAAGTGCTTAAATAAATAAACTTAATAAACCTATCTTAACATCAGCTGAAATGACATCTTAAGTTACAGTATGTGACGGATTTTGACAGATGACTTTTGTTTGTGGTTTGTGTAGCGCTTACTACGCTGAGAACAAGTTAGTTGAAATGACAGGTTAAGCTTAGTTTATTAAATAGTTCAATACATTAAATGTCTACTTGAGATTTTACTCAAACGTAAGATTGATTTATTGACGCCGCTCTAAGACATCGTGATGCAAAAAAATGATTGTTTAGCGTCGGGTTATTGTGTATGACATTCAATATGAGAATATCTGGATACCATACAGTGATATTATATTCTAATAACTGTAGTGCGAAATTTTAATAGTAAATAAACACTTACTTAGGTAACACGAGGAATATATTAGAAGTGCTACTTTGAATTCCCAAGCTTCATATTCGTTAAATGACATAACTTATCTAATTCCCACTCTATTATGAATCACCCCTTGGCATTGACGTTTTTTTTTTTTTTTTTTTTTTTTTTTTCGCGGGGTAAAAACGCGTTATCGCTACCACCACCGGGGGGTGAGTGGAACGGTTATGTTGGTTTCACACAGTCTTACGGCCCAATGTCGATACTCGGGAGTATAGCATCATCCGAGCGAGCATTGGACCGAGTCCCTAACACTATGTACACCCTACACCGGCATACCAACCAAAACCCGCGGTGGCCTTCTTCGGCGCATACGAGACGGCCCCGGGGTATCTTGTTGCACTAAGATAGCTGCACGGGACCGTCCCTGCGCGGTGCCGTTGCGGCTCTTCTCTATACAAGGGGGCTAAGATGCCCCCGAACTCTAAAGGACGCCTTTGGCGTCTACGACAACGGGAGACCGACCACCCGTATTGTCGTCCACCTCGGAGTCGCTTAAATTGGACTGAGCAGCCCCCCGCTGCTCGCCCCGCGACTCTCTTGAAGCCCCATTTAGTCGCCTCTTACGACAGGCAGGGGATGCCGTGGCGGAACTCTCTAAATGCCCCCGGACCACAGGGCACGAGGCGCCGGTCAGTCGTCCACCCGGCGCCTCCTACGTCTCCTCTGGCTACGGGCGGGATCATTCTGCTCACGATCCCGCCCGGCGCTCTCCTTCCGCGAGATGACGCGCTCGCAGAAGGAGACCATCGCTCGCCAAGACCTCCAGCCGCCAACCATGGCAGACACCACGGCCGGCAGCGAGAGGTCTCCTCCGACGACTGCTCTAAGAGCGCTGCGTTGTAAATCCCAGGCTGGGCACTCCTCGAGAGTGTGTTGGACCGTGTCCTCGCGGCCGTTGCCACAGTGGTGGCACACGGCGGACTCTTCTTTTCCGATCCGACACAGAAACGAGCCGAAACACCCGTGGCCCGTCAGTACCTGTGTCAGACGGAATGTCGGCGCACCGTGGCGCCTGTCAAGCCAGCTTAAGAAGACAGGTCGCACTGCCGCGACGGTCCTCAAGCCCGCATTCGGGCTCTCCAGCCTGGTATGCCACTCCTCCATGGCGGCGTTGCGGATGGAGGCCAATTGGACCTTGACCTCCCTCGGGGCCAGTCTCCGCCCGAGACGTGATGCCTCCTCACGGGTTAAATTCATTCTACGAAGTGCTTAACATTTTCGATATAATCCGCTGTGGGTCGTACGTATACGGTCTACGTATTTGCAGATTTACCTTTGTGAACTTAGTTCTTAACGATGAAAAACAATGTGATCAATGAATTAAACTGTAATTGTATTATTACCAAATTATATATTTTATCAACCCGAGACATTGCCCGAGATATCCATCGATGTATTGGATCTTTACCTATGAAATTGCCGTTTATAATACAGAAAGTTAGTCATCTATACTAATATTATAAAGAGGAAACATTTGATTCAATGAATTTCATAGGTAAAGACATATTTTTTTTTATTAATATTTCATTTTCGTTTTTTATCTTGTTAAATTTCTTGAATAACTCGGTGGCGTAGTTGTAATACGGTACGACTGCAATGCTGAGGTCTCGGGTTCGATTCCCAGGTCGGGTAAAGTGATATTGAGTTTTTCTCCTCGGTATCAGCCCGGAGTCTGAAAATGTGCCCGGTAAATGACAATAGCCCGGCCCCCTATTAAAAAAGTAAAAATAAAACACAAGCGGAGGATGAAACACTTGGATTGTAAGCAATTAGATAAATTAGTCTCTCAAATGCATGAAATCGAAAAAATATATTAATGAAATTCTTTTTATTTACATATGAAAGTATTTCTACTTCTAGATATTCTAATTCTATATCTATAATTTGAATATATTAACCTACATAGTATAGAATCGCAATGCCCTCATTGCACTTTGGTATTTATATTCATCATGTGATGTATCATATCAGTAGAAGAAATAAATATAATTTTGTGGAACGCCAAGGCTAAGACAGCGGGTCAATAGCTTCAATTGACTCTACTTGCTGTTTGGTTGAAGATAATAAGTGACCACATCTACATAATTTGATACAGTTTCAGAGTGCTTATTTTGTTTGTATGTAAAATTGTTGTTTATATGTTACTCCACAGGTGCGGTTATTAATTAAATAATAGGCCTCGCTCGCGGCTTCGCCTGAGTAAAACTATGTGTACGTAGCACATTGATAAATGGGTTATAAAGAAATTTACATACATATATTGCATCACGCCTTTTTCCCTTCAGGGGTAGACAGAAGTGTATCACACCCATATTTCGCCAGCTATGTTAGGTCCTATGTAATAGGTAGCGGGTCTATTGCCGTTTACCGGTCACATTTCCAGACTCCGGGCTAATAATGAGTAGAAAACACCAATATCACTTTGCCCGACCCGGGGATCGAAACCGAGACCTCTGTATTGCAGTCGTACCGCAATACAACTACGGCACCGCGCCGATGCAGTCACAACAACAATATAAGTAGACACATCATAATCTTTCTTTTTGTTTCAGCGAGATATTTATACTTGGGCGCTGGATCACCGTGTCCATCACAAATACTCGGAGAGTGTGGCGGATCCACACGATGTCAGGCGAGGGTTTTGGTTCGCTCACGTGGGCTGGCTGGTGTTGACCCCACACCCCGCCGTCGAAGACCGCAGGGTCGCGCTACGTAAAACCTCAGTGGATCTCTTGGCTGACCCCGTGGTGAGGATACAGAAGAAGTGAGTTACACAAATACTTCTCTAAGTTGTAACTGCTTTACTTTAAATGTGGAAATTCGGAAGTCTTTAATAATTTTAAAAGATATAGCTATTCCAGAGATAAACTAGTTTATTAGTGAAGTGAAGTGTTATTTAAGAATAATCTTACAGAACAATGGTATTTCAATTACTTAAACTTTATTACTTTAGTGGTTTCTTTAGATAATATGTATCTTACCCGCAAGACAAATTTATGTTTAGTATACCTACAAAAAGTTTCGGTATAAATCTTCTATTAGCAGTACATAATGATAATAATGTTTACCTTGTTGCAATATTACGTTATGACTTATCTTTTATCACGTTGGTATAGTTAATCTTAATTTTATAATGTTAATCTTAATTTTAGGTTATATAACAGCTAAGCCTAGTTTATAAAACGATGATGCAGATGTTAAAATAAGTTCTAGTTCACTTTGATAAGTTAACTACAGTAAAACTCCCTACGTAACATTAAAATTCCCGTTCAATCAACATACAAGAAGGCGGATAGGGGAGGCATAACAGACAACAACTATAAACAATCCTGACAGCTCTTCAGACCAGTCCCAAAAATAAACCAATCGAAACATACTCTTTTTATTGAAATGATTTGACTAAATTAAATCGCAACTTTACCCCATCCAATTCCGCGTTAAATGCAGAAATATCGATCAAGACATTTTATGAACTTTGGCTGTTAGCACTTTGTACCTATACTGTAGTTATGGCTTACCAAGTTTATTTCCATCCCATGATGTGATAGACGAACACCTTATTATCGTAATGTTATTTCCGGACTAGTGATTTTCAAATAAAAAAACACATATCTAGTAAGTATATATGTGTCAACGATATTGTATATTTGCTCATGGAATCGAACTCTATACCTCCCGAATCTCATAGCCTAATTTGCAGTCATTAGACCAACAACGCGATAATTTCCCATCAGTGTTGACTATAACAAATTTGAGTGTGAAATACTTTAGCGGTCCTCTGATGTTAAAACACATCGCATACCGTGTTATGTGTGTTTGAACTGTAATAATATTTAGAATTGAGTTTCAGAGACGAAGAGCCAACTCTCCAACGTATACGTAATCAGATGATCTTGTTACAGAGTCTTCATACCTCTATTTGCGCTGTTAAATATCATATTGCCGGTGTGGATACCTTGTTACTTCTGGAGCGAAACGTTCATAAACAGTTTTGTAGTAAGCTTCGTGACGCGGTTTACAATCACCCTCAACATTGCTTTCTGCGTCAACAGCTTCGCTCATTTGTGGGGCAACAAGCCTTATGACAGGTCTAGTATTTTTGTTCTTACATACGCTAACGACTTTGTAGCTAAAAAGGTATAAGACGCAACTAGCGCATACACTTTCCGCCGAGATTACTTTCCGTCATATGATGTGATAAATGGCAAACGTATCGATATATCAGGCAGAAATCCAAACGCAACAAACTCAAGTTTTTTGAACTAAATAATTTACACAAAATCTCATAGTTTACTGACCAAGTACTAGCCACTAGAGCAAAGAAGCAGTTTTGGTTATAAGAGTTTGAATCGAGGAACATGGGTAAGTACCTGAATGGCCGTAAAATTTTCATTAGCCAATAATGGCGCTGAAAATTGCTAAATTAATTTTACACGTTTTGTATGAAAATAAAAATTGTTCTAAACCTTAGGCATTTGTTCAATTTGCTGAAACAATTTTGCCTTGTTTTGCGATCGGCCACATGTTGACGACAACCACCTCTGGCGATTCAGGAAAATTACATGCCATCAAAAACACAAATTGTAAAAAAAAACAAGTCTCGCAACTCAGTTCTTCTACCATAAAAAGTTGTGAGATCCATCTAATACCAAGTCGGTTAATTTATTCTTATTCTGTCCCTACTTAAGGGACCTTTTGTCTTAAGTTATTACGTAATTAGCTAACCTAGCAACATCTTATAGTGACCATATCAATATTAAAAATCTTTTATGTTTGAAATAAAATAAATTGACTTGGCCATCGCATAAAAACACAATGTATCTCACAAGTAATACATATTATATTAAATAAGATTGTTAAGTGCGAGTACGGCCATGCTGCTTTTTTGCTCGACTTGGCGGGGGCACTGCCGTGCCCCCAGATTAGTAAAACCCACTTAAATGTTGTGTGACAAAGGTATATGTAGCATAAACCGAGGGATATAAAGTAATAATATTTATACTGGTGGTAGGTCTCTTTAGGCGATTATTGTGTTGAGAAAGTATAAAAAATCCCACAAATAATAAACCAGTATTAGATACTATTTATTAGATTCTAATGGCATTAGAACAATTGACGAAAAATAAGCCGAAACGTATATATTATATTAAACATAAGATCCATACTGTACTGGTGGTACGTCTCTCATATGTAAGAGTCCGTCTGGGTGGGTACCACCGCAATGACTATTTCTACCGCCAAGCAGCAGTGTGCATGCACTGCTGTGTTCCGGTTTGAAGGACATTGTAGCCAGCTTATGTCTCATGGTGACTAGCGCAGTGGAATGCCACGCAGTACTTTGTAATTCAAAATTATGTTCGGCGTTACAACTATTTATGCGCGATCGTATCGCTTACCATCAGGCGAACGGCATGCTCGTTTCGTTATTTAAATGCAATAAAATATTTATTTATTTATTAATGATTGTCTTTTCAACAGATTCATAAAGCCTGTAGAAAATAGTATAGTGAGCCTGGCCGCACTAGGCGAAGGCTGGCACAACTACCATCACGTATTCCCCTGGGACTATCGAACCTCAGAATTGGGCAGACTCAACATCTCGACAAACTTCATAGACTTTTTTTCCAGAATTGGATGGGCGTATGACTGTAAGTATATATTTTTTTTTGTATTATTTAAAGTACGTGAATGCCTCAGTGGCGTAGATGTATGGGCGATACGACTAACACTCTACGTCTCGGGTTTGAATCCTGGGTCGGGCAAAGTGATTTTGGGTTATTCTACCACGTATCAGCCCGGAGTTAGAAAGTGCCTGGCGATAAGCTCGCCCCCTATCACACCATACACTTTACGAAAAGTAGTTGCAAAAGGTGTGTGTGTGTATACCCAATACGAAAACTTTGCGCAATTTATTATTATTCATGCTTGGGTTACTGATATCTAATGATTCGTATCATACCTTTAAATTAATGAGAAGTCACTTGTTTTGCTTCACAATATCGTTTTGAACAAAATACTCCAATATTAATAAGCCAGCGATACAAAAAATCTTTATTATATTACAGTGAAAGCGGCGACACCGGCAATGATCGTGAATAGAGCAAGACGAAGCGGTGACGGCACCCTTGGTGAGGAGGAAGAACCCGAACCTACGACCCTTCATTCCAACCACAACCCTTTACACACTGATTGATCCAACACCTTCAACCCTCACGGGACATGGATTACTGATTTTCAACTGCTCAGAATATTTCCTTTGCCCAAATACCTTTCCAATGCGGTTATAGTATAGAAATATGAAACCAAATATTGGAAGATGCTAGATTTTGGATTATATACTTACTCGTATAGTTGATAAGTGGTATTAAGTATTATGGCAAATGTTAAAAATATTCTAATCAAGTTGTTTAATGTTGATACAAATTCGTGACCAAAAACTATTAGTTAAGTTTCAAAGTATATTATGAGTTTCAATAATTATATTGTTTTGTTATACAAATAAATTGTTTATTTATCGTCATATATTCCGACATCTATTATTCGAATTGATTGGTCCAAAAACATATTTTAAATGAATTCTATAGTTCATCTTCTGAAACAATAAAAAATAAAATTGATAAATTGGCACATTTAACGTATATTATACAAAGAGGTCTAGGATTATATGTTTAATGTCTTTGATATTATACAATATGAATTTTACAATTGGGCGTGGAGGGCGAAATCCGAAACAATGACGAATAGCGAAAAATGCTCAACGGAGTCTCGGGGCCGATTTTGATAAAAACTAAAACTGCATCATTGGATTTTTGAAAAGTCAGTATTCCTAGCCAAAAATCGAACATGTTGAGTTTGATAAAAAAAATGAACACACTGTATCGTTACACCATTCGACAATGTCGCTAATAAGGGTCAAATTCTGGGATGACATACGGTAGTTAATGGAAAGAGCTCGTTTTCAACAAATTTTCCAAGAAATTATTAATAACCTTCATCAAGAATTTTAGGCTTAGGCCTAGGCTTTAAGGTCCGTCTTAGAGGAACATTATAAACGGACTCAACGATATTGTAATGCTGCATGCAGTACAACGTTGAAAATGTCGAATCCAGCCATGTTTTAAAAACAATGACAATGATTTCAACCAATTAATAAGTTAAGGTTTAATACTCATGTGTATACAGTATATGTGTTTTTTGTCAAAATGAATGGGTTCGGTTGCCGGCTAAGTAATGTATAATTTTTTCAAAAATCCAATAATGCAGATTTAGTTTTCATCAAAATCGGCCCCAAGATTCCTTTGAGCATTTTATGCGATTGTTCATTGTTTCGGATTTCGCCACCCACGTCCACTTGAAAAGAAATTAAATTGTTCAGCTACTTATGTGGCTGACTGCACAACCCTGGGATTATGTTATACATATAATTAAATCGAAATCCAAAAGACCAGCTGCCAGACTTCAAGACAATTTGCACAATTGTAAAATGTAGTTAGACATTGTAACAATGAACGCTCGGACGATCGACATCGCAATCCACCCCGTAATCATGAAGGCCTTCGAAACGTGGCGTCGGGAGTAAAATTGAACCGTGAACTAGTTCGATGATCAATGACAATATTAATTATTAAAATGCTTGCTCCTCAAGTTCGGGTATTTAAGTAGCCACCCCACTTTCGTTATCGACTCCTACCTATAGGGTGAACTTGATGGGGGTCGGGAAGCCGCAGGTGAAGAAGGTTGTTCCCATAAGGTGTCGTGTGGCGGCAATTTGCTAAGCGCGCGCCTACTCACGCGAGTAAAATTTATTTAGCTAGCTTTTGCCCGCGGCTCTGGCTGCTTTAAAAAGATTTTCCCCCATAAAAGTCCCAATTTATATTTTCCCGGGATAAAAGTAGCCTATAGTATTCAAGAGTAATGAAGCTTTCTATTTGTGAAAGAATTTACAAAATCGTATGAGTAGTTCCAGAGATTAGTCCTATAAACTTGCAAACAACTGCCTCGCTGGCGTATATGTATTACGATACGACTGCAATGCTGAGGTCTCGGGTTCGATCCCCGATTCGGGCAAAGTGATAATGGGTTTTAAATTCAGTATCAGCCCGAAGTCTGGAATTTGTGCCCGATATGGTGATAGGCTCGCTCTCTATAACATCATGGGACAGAAAACGCACGGTGAAAAGTGGGGACACTAGTTGCGCCTATGCCTACACCTTCGGTGATAAAAGGCGTGTGTATGTAAGTTGTTACAGCAAAAAATAGCAAAATTAATTCTAAGTCTTTGTCCTAACATGAGTTAACATTGCAAAATCCCTTTTATCTCCTTCAAAGTTTCCTTGTACTTTTTTTCTCTTTTAAACACTTCCCTTCCTCTTAAATTAGGTGGTTACTTATTAATTAAAATCTTAAATAAGGCATCATAAATTGCAAATAATGTTCATATACATAAGTACCTTTACATTATGTGAAATGTAACTGTGATTGTTGTCGTAATGTAAGAATAAAAATTATTATTTTTAATATTAAAAACTAATCATAAAAATGATGTATTATTCCATCGAGGTTTATAAATACACCTACATTATTTATAAATTAGGATTACAATTATATTACTGCTACAGTAAGTCACTTGGGTTGATGACGTACGAGTTTTAGGGCTGATTTCACCGCTTGCTGATAAACGCTATTTTAAGCAGTAGATCCCGATGTGTCTCTACATTAAAAGAAATGTGATAATAAAGAAAGAGGATGACCTTTGACTAATTATATACCTAGATAGACACTGAACGTTTCAAACGCGTCGAAAAAAATAGAGGCCAGCTGTTGCCCGCTAAATGAGTTCGAGTGAATTATTTTTTGTTGTTTTTCATGGATATAATTATCTCCCCGTTTTAATAGAAACCATGTTATAACTGGTATCATTATGCGCGCACACAAGGATACGCAGAATGATGCAGCGATGGCGTATGACACAGCTGTCACGCATACTAGCTTAAGAAAAATTGGCCTGTCTGTTTTAGTTTCATTGTAGCGCGTCATTCTATCTAGGTATATAATTAATCAAAGGGGATGACTAAAGAAGAGCAGGACCGCGCCGTCCTTATGCGCGAAGTGTGCGGCGCACACAGGCGCCAAGGCAATAGGGGCGCCGGAATCAGGATGACAAGCGACAATGAATTATTGAAATTACATTTGTTATACTACAACACATTCTTTATAGTTAAGAAGGTAAGGAAGTAGGTACAAGTCTCCCAAGACAATACTAACGCCTGTGGTTTACTTATAAAAACAATATCTGCGTTCCACAATGAGCCAAGAAAGGTTGAAGTTGAATTAAAAATTTTAATGTCGAAACAGGAGGATATAAATCAGAGGCGCTTCATAGATTTCGCACACAGGCGCTGTCTTGGGTGGGCGCGGCCCTGAAGAAGAGTAGGTAATAGAACGGATGCGGGCCGCTTTTGACAGATCCGTCTGGAAATCTTTAGGGGAGGCATATCGACGGTAGAAAGCGGAAATGTCGTATCTCGGAAAATGGCCAAAATGACTTATTACTATATTATTGATCAGAAAAAAAAGCCGCATCGAATGGTCTAGGTCTCGTCTTCTTACGATGAAAAAAAATTAAGATACGCCATCGATTTTTTCCTAGTTTTTGTACAGTTTACACAAAATTTTGCTGTAAATAGAGAAAAAAACGTTACTTTTGAAAATAAAAGAGATACAACAATACGCCGAGTGTAAATAATTGTTACAACATTATTTTTCAATTATGGAGATTGATTTTCGGAGATACAGCATTTCTGTCGGCCCAAAATTTTACGTTGCCAGAGGTGTGCGTATAATTATTGAAAAGTTACTACCTTTCAAACATTGAATCGGATAGCGAAAATCACACTTACGTCATAGGAACGGAGTATTGTTTTTTTGTACAGTGATTAATACTTTGTCAACACGTCACTCTAGCCAGACCCGCTCCCGTCACTTCGCTCCTACCCCAGCGTGTACCTTACCTACGCCATTCCGAACCAGCTTCTCGACTTCCAAAGCACTTCTTGAGCGACCGCTGCATCGCTCTCTTGCTAAACCCATAGTTTTGGCGTAGCGGGTGATCAGGGTGTACCGCACAGTTTCTTTCGAGGCGGCTTGCTTGTTGATCAGTTTCTTGCTTTGGGATCTGGTCGCCCTCTTCGATGCTTTTCATTGGTGGGAGGAGGCATCCGGACATGGGCAGCATCCGGCCCTGAAGAAGGTGGAGACCATGAAGGCTTCCCTACGTCGAGCTGACGTGGAGGAGTGGCGTATCAGGCGGGAGGCCCTGACAGCGGGGTTCAGGGTTGTCGCGGTAGTGCGCCCGGTTTACTGCATTGCTGGACAGGCGCCATGGCCCGGCTACGTTTCACTTGATACAGATACTTACCGGGCATAGCTGCTTCGGTGAGTAACTGTGTCGAATAGTAGGCGCAGAGGTTTCGGCTGTTTGTCATCATTGTGACAACTACCTGCTGGATACGGATCAGCACACATTGGAGTTTTGGTCTGTCTGGGACGAGGAGCGCAGCGCTCTCAGAGCAGTCGTCGGAGGAGACCTCTCACTGCCGGCCGTGGCCGGTTCCATGGTCGGCAGCCAGAGGTCATGGCGTGTGATGGCCCAATTCTGCGAGGTGGTCCTCTAGCAGAAGGAGAGTGCCGAGAGGGATCAGGAGCACGAAGATACCTCCCGCCACCAGAGGAGACGTAGAAGACGCTAGGTGGAGGACTGACCGGCATCTCCCACCGTATGGATTGGGGGCGTTTGGAGAAGTCCACCACGGTACGGTACGGTGCCTGTCGTAAAAGACGACTAATAGTGGCCACCGGGGGTGGCGGGCGGGCGGCAGGGGGTACTATACCATACCATATCAGCCCTGTATTATATACTGCCCTCTGCTGAGCACGGGCCTCCTCTACAACTGAGAGGGTTTAGGCCTTAGTCTACCACGCTGGCCTAATGGGGGTTGGCGGACTTCACATATCTTCGAAATTCAGAGAACTTCTCAGGTATGCAGGTTTCCTCACGATGTTTTCCTTCACCGTTAAAGCGAGCGGTAAATTACAACGAAAACACACATAACTTTTTTTGAAAAGTCAGAAGTGGGTTTGGTCAGAACCCTTGGGTTTGGAACCTGCGGACATTTGTCTCGACAGTCCGTTCCACTCCCAACTAGGCTATCGCCGCTTCAAGCAGGGTAGTTCGTCTTTAATGTTGTATTATCTTTTAGTACAATGTTGCGATCTCAGTGATGGAAGATAGCGTGGAAAGTAGGTCTCACGCTGCCCTTGACGCCAATTTTTTCCAACTCCTCCCTATGTTTCTATTTGATTGATTTCATTGCGGGTTAAAGACAGATTAGTGTTCCCTGAGATTCGCCGAGCTTCACCGCTCGGTATCATAAAATGCGTGACACTGCTGATCCTGGCTTACAAGAGTTGCAGTGGCGGGCGTGAGGGCGGGATAGTCACTGCCATTGATGCTTAAAGCGTAGTTCGATGCTTGGGGGATTCTAAGCAAACAACAGGAGACGAATATAGTTAGAGTTAAATAGAAAAATTACTGTTTATTTTGTTTATTTATTTGTTTTTTTTTGTCCTTACATTCTTAAAAAGAAAATAAAAGCGTTTAGTAAAAGATACAGCATTTTATTTTTATAACTTTTATGATACTGCTTGTATGTAAGACGTGGTTTTTTTCATAAACTAGTTCGAATAAATCATATACAGCAAAATAAACATGATTCGCATGGTTTTTATTTGAGATACAGCAGATCCGTCGCATCGAAATCTTTATGTATCTTAGTTGGTCATACATTTCACCTCACAGATAAAACATTTCTGCTGCTCGACATTAAAACATCGACTGCTGTAACTAGTACAAAATCAATGAAGTAGTAACTTTAGGATATTTCGGTTAACCGTGGAAAGTAAGGTTTAGATTTTTGGAATTATGTTCCAAATCTCAACTTTCTATCTTCATAAATTTACGAGTTATGAATTTTTTAAATCGTTTTTTGGCTCTGGTGTAAAGTTGGATATTTCGAGATACGACAAAATCGCTTTTTACCGTCGATATGTTCAGCAGTGGACGTCATGTGGCTGATGATGATGATGATGAAAGATGAGTAATGGTAAACAAATCAGCTATTTTTATAATTCTTTTCTGTCTGTCTGTATGAGACAACTTTTAGTGCGCCAAAATGTATATGAAAAAGGTATATAACGAAAATTCAGCTTATTATCTCTCATTCCGAGGTTGAATAAAGGGTTTGATGCTAATGTGACTGGACTATTGTAAGTACGCGTACTTTCTCGGCTCGAAGTCGGCGACGCACAGCACCGAAGAGGTATTATGTTATTTATATTGTGATGTTGTGAAAAACAACAAAAGAAGATGTAGGTGATCGAAGAGTTGGGGATAAAGGGGTTTATCACATATGAATTTAATAATACAGTTACCTCAGGGGAAGTATTATTTTTGTAATTATTTAGTGCCTGTCTGTCACCCGCTTTAAAGGAATCATGAAAAACAACAAGATGTAAGTACGTTAGTATTCCTAATTATTATACCTACTCAATAGGGAACGTGCACGAACTATAGGTGGCAGCACAAAATTAACACAAGAGCCACATGTGGATAGAAAAAGAAACTTTTCAGGCTTATTTATTTATACACTGTTTTAATGTGACTAAAACGATAGAATATGGGTTCCAACCGATGATATTATTTATACCCAGCGTGGCCAGAATATGCTTTCTTTTTTAGATTGGACCGAGTTATTTCGATGTTATTGAAGCAAAATTAGGAGGTTACCTATATGTTTTTTTTTAATGGCATTGAATGACAAGACGAGCATGCCGTTCGCCTGATGGTAAGCGATACGACCACCCATACCACCCATAAATAGTAGCAACACCATCCAGCACCTTGAGTTACAAAGTACTGAGTGGCATTCCACTGCGCTCCTCATCCTGCGTCATAAGATGTTAAGTCTCATTATGTCCAGTAGTTACACTGGCTACAATATCCTTCAAACCGAAACACAACAGTGCATACACACTGCTACGTGGCGGTAGAAATAGAGATTGCGGTGGTACCCACCCAGAAGGACTCTTACATATGAGAGACCTACCACCAGTAAAGGTCTCGGGTTCGATCCCCGAGTCGGGCAAAGTGATATTGAGTTTTTCTAATCAGTATCAGCCCGGAGTCTGGAATTTGTAAGTAAGTATCATTATGTCCAGTAGTTACACTAGCTACAAATTACAATGTCCTTCAAACCGAAACACAACAGTGCACGCACACTGCTGCTTGGCAGTAGAAATAGACAGTGTTCCCATAATTACAGATTTTTGACACACTTTTATTAGCTTCAGACGTATATATGTGTGTATGTAACGGAAACTTTGAACATGATTTTGACCCCCTTTAAAACGTCAGATTAAATCGAAATTTGGCATACTTATCAAGGACCGATGACAATTCAATATTTTAAATAAAATACATTTTTTTCTTATTTACACTATTCTTAATAGAAATTTGTTAAAATTTATTTTCTATTTTATAGTTGGATTTTCTATAAAGCGTGTTTTTAGTTTTTTGTGTATGGAATATTATGTTCAATTTTTCTTTATTTTTATAAATTACATAATGAGACATTTCTACATGCTTTTGGAACTCAAAATTATGTATGTTTTATATAGCCCGAGCTGGCTTTTTTGTTTTTGTTTATTTTACTCACAATAAAAATGTCGTTAGTTACAATATAAGTGACATTTAGTATTAACAATAATTATTAATATGATCAGTTTAATGTATCTTGACCAGAGAGATGTCACCAATGGAGACGAAATGACAATAATGTGCAAACAATTTTTTCTGTCAATCCTGAAGGGGGGCGAGGTAAACACGGATAGCATACATTTAACAACAAAAATCCACACCTGCAAACCTGAATGTAGTGCATACGAACGCGCACTGTGACATTCACCGCAACACCAACACATAACACGCATACCTCTATTAAATGTAGAGTAACTACACACTCTTTAGACGTACACTAAAACAAAAGTTGTGACCAAAAGTGATGACCATTTGTGACGAATCCTCCTTAATAGTTATCTGAACTCATAGTTCGTATGAATGATTCATATCTGTAAAATCACTCTGTAATATTTGCACCCATCGATAGGCTATTTAGATTTATTTCTGCACAATATCGCTTGACTGCAGTAATAGCCCTTGTGCGAGTACTTAATAAGCCAGATTCTAGCCGACGAAATACCTACCCACCTAGTAATATACATAGGATCCTTTCCAAATTGTTTGTTACTAGCAGTTTGTTAGGAGATATCAAGATGTAATTAGATGTAGGTGTAGATTCGTAAATTTCGATAGAGCAAATCAAATAACCACAAGGAATCTGACCTCGGCACATTAGTGACTAGACTTTTGCTCGCGTCTCCACCCGCGTGAATGAGTTTTTCCGCGATAAAAGTCCCGCTTTATATTTTCCCGGGATAAGAAGTAGCCTATATTACTCGCTGATAGTGTAGCTGGTTCCGCCATAATGATTCCACATTTAATAATAAAACGCAATTATTGGTTGGCAGCCTAATCCTTGTCCTTAGTTCCTTTTTCCGCACCTTTTTCTCCCTCACTCTTGCCCGCTTAC
Organism: Sphinx pinastri; assembly: GCA_947568825.1. Classification (NCBI taxonomy): domain Eukaryota; kingdom Metazoa; phylum Arthropoda; class Insecta; order Lepidoptera; family Sphingidae; genus Sphinx; species Sphinx pinastri. The sequence continues at coordinate 8,419,359 of OX387620.1, forward strand.
CCTATCTGTCTCATGCGCGCCGCGCCGAACAAGCTGCGCGAGTGCCACACACACTTCCGTCAACGCCGCCGCCGCAGCCGCATTAATGGCTGTCTAATAATTCGTCAAACCGCTTTAATTTGGTGCATAACTCGCATAAAAAGCATATGTAACGCTAATTGAACTGCTGAACGCTAGTGCTTGGTGTTGGTGACGTTATTTCGTGTGTGAATCAAGCCCTTTTTGCGTGCGCGTCGTATATCTACAGCGACGCCATCGCCGGGACCGCGTGCGCCGCCTGATGCAGAATCGTCAAGGTAAGCGTGCGAAATTTTGATCCCTCAAATATATCCTACGGCTGCCAAACCAACTACTCCTCCGCGAACCAGCCCCTCCGAAGGGGATCCCTAAAATACAGTCCACAAACGCCAGGGTCTTTGTTGGCCCAACGCACCGACCCTTAGGACTCGGCCGGGACAGTTTCGTCTGTCCCATTTTATTCCCCCTCTTCTCTTTTCCCTTTTGTTTCGGAGGCCCATTAAATACAAATCTTGCCTCTTTATAATATTAGTATAGATAAATTTCACTAGGAGTAATGTGGGGGTTCTGCTGGCGTGATAAACCGCTATAATAGTGCCACTGTGTTTTTTTTTTAATATAGCAAGCCTATATTAGCTACTTTAATTTATGACATTATATAGTCCATTGGTTTATTCAATTAGAATAAAATTAACTTATTATGACGTTTTTGAATTAGACTACACCCCGGTAGTCTAATAAAAAACTACGAGGGTGTTAGGACATGATGATAATTTAGATGATCAGATTGAGGGATTTCAAAGACAAGTAATACCTTGGCTCTGAAGATAATTTACTGGTGTCAGTAATTTGTTATTCCAATACTTGAATCAGAATCAGAATATTTTATTTGCATTGAATGTAGGTACAGACATAGGATGGTAATATAACTCATAAGTTCCGATACGTTCTGCCAGATGGCGTGCAAAAATTAAGCTTAGTAAGACTTTACAAAAATCAATACTATTTATTACTACTACTATTTATTATACTTGTTCTCCTTTCCTTGTTAATATTTTTTTTTTAATTTCCTCTAAAGTCGGTAGGTACTAATTTTGTTTTTAGACCCTAGTCTACACATTTAGATTTTGTAAAATATAGGCAAGTTTTGAGTTTATTTGGTAGGCGTCATCGATTCTGCGCTCAATCATGTTTTCTAATGGCAATATTCTTATTTTGATTCTAAAACGCAAATTATAAAAGGGTTTTTAATATGAAAATATCTTTGATATAGTTCGAAGTGGACGATAGCCAAGTTGGAAATGGAACGGTCTGGCGAGAAAATGTCCGGAGGTTCAAAACCCAACGCACACCTCTGACTTTTCAAAGTAACGTGTGTATTGTTTATCAATTATCGCTTATTGAACGGTGAAGGAATACATCATGAGGAAACCGACATACCTACCTGAGAATTCTCCATAAGAATCTCGAGAGTATGTGAAGTCTGCCAACCGCACTAGGCCCGCGTGTATAATACAGGGCTGATTGCATTGCATTTCAAAGTTCAAAAATACAAACATTCTTCTCTTTTGGAGGGGTTTGAAAATTTTCTGATGTGAAATGCTTTGAAGAAATAACGGTGCAATGCAACATTTTTTTATTTATTGCTTTGAATAACGAGACGAACATGCCGTTCGCTTGATGGTACGCGATACGATTTCTCGGAAACCTGTTAAAATTTGTAAAATACCTTGAAATATTTGGTTTGAATAATATTTACACATTTAACTAAATATTATTTATTTATAAAAAAATACTTTCACATAATTCATATTTTATCAGAAAGTTCGTTCGACTAGTTCTTCATGTAGGTACGTGTCTCTGCACTACAAGTCCATTGCTATGATACGCACTTAGAATAATAACACATAGAAACCGTGAACATACACGCTTAGTGAGGCAAGTAAAACTAGGCTAAATTAGCCTAGTTACCAAACATCCCGCGTCAGTGCTCAAGGCCGAATCGTAGCGCTATCAGCTCTCGATATTTTATTTTAAAATGATGGTTTGTGCAATAAACTGATGTCACAGTATCTCGGATAATTTTAAGAAACATTGTAACATAACATTTCACATGCAATTATTACGATTAATCTAATATTTTGACATAAAATAATAGCTAAAGCAAAAACAATAATTCAAAAATTTTATAGACGCCATTATATCAAAATGTTGCCAAAAAAAAAAGAAAATTGATACCCCAAATGTTGATGTTCATATTCTAAAATTAATATATTTCTAAAATTAACTTATTTAATTGGTACCTTTGCATGCTTTGGAATTGTGTTGCCAGTATTATGAAAATAATATTTTTCTGTTGAGTTGATTTTAATTGACATTTCAAATTTTAACAAGCTTATATTATTATTTTAAATGAAAATAGTTCTAAAATAAGGACACCTGTATCTTTTCTTTTTTAGAAATTATGAAGTTATCATTTATAATTTTTACTTTTTTTTTCTTTTTTTCAGCAGACGTAAGCACTAAGCTTCAAATGACGTCAATTATACGGTTGAATGGTGAATGGTGATGCTGCCTTTTTTACTATGATTCGCAAAAAAAAACCGTAATAAAATAGAACCACATACATTTGATATTATTGACATAAATAAAGGCATTCATTCATATCATCATCATAAAACTAGAATGGAGGCAAAGGTAAATACCGCATTCAACCGTTTAATTCACGTCATCAACGTAATTTGTTTTTAATTTGGTACTGTTTTGGTCATTCTAAGGGATTTATTATATTATTTTTTATTTCAGATTTTTATCGTTATAATTAAGGATAAAGTAATCCCTTACTGTGAACAATAATAATAATTCCATAATTAAATAATCCTAATTAAATAATGACTTAAGGTTTTGGGGAACATCCGATACCACTAGCAACATTATTTGCACCCTTGTGTGCGTGTGGCAGAACGTCAATACGTGTGGCCTACGCCTACATCAATGAGTTTTATGCTTCACACTTGACAGTTTTTTGATATGAAACTATCATTCTTGGCGTTATTATTCTATGGATACGCATATCCGTTTGGCGGAACAAAATTATTGCTCTTGACACCTGTCTGTCAAAATCGGTCGGTCATCAATATTAAGATTATATAAAGTTACGATCACAATTCACAAAAATAATGCTTTCACATGACAGAAAAAAACGTGTTCTTATAAATTTAAAGCTTCACTGGTCGCCTTTTACACAATAACACAGCAAAAACTACAATTTCTGTGGAGCAACGCTTAATGTCACTATCGTATAATGTAATGACAGCGATCGCAAGTCACATAGGTTTTAGAGGTTTTAATAAAAGTTTATGACCAACTGCGCATGCATGACCAACGAAGGGTTCGCCTAGTCATGCCGTCTCCTGTTAAATGTTAAATGCTCTAAGATCTTGACTTATCATAAGTGCGACTATGTTCGCCTACGTGATGAATAAAGTGTTTTATTTTTATAGCTTTTATTATTTTTGTCGATTTTCATATAACCTTGAAATGTAAGTATTTAAGTAGATACTAAGTATTCTTAGGGACGTAATAGAAATTTACACCATTTGATTTGTTTATTTTTATGTTATTTTTCATCTTTTTAACATATACATTTACGTCAATGCCAAGTATCGATAGGGGGAATGATTCAGATTGCGCCACCAGATGGCAGAGCCTACGACGTGCACGTTCCCTATAATACGTACAAATGATATTAATCCGTAAAGAAAAATGTTTAAAGTTATAATATCACTAGACTTCTGCTCGCGGCTTCGCCCGCGTGAAAAAGTTTTTCCGGGATAAAAAGTAGCCTATGTGTTAATCCAGGACATGATCTACCCGTGTACCAAATTTCATCGAAATCCGTTTAGTAGTTGTTGAGTTTATGTTTAAACCCACTCATCTCTGCCTGAGCGTAATTTTTTGAGTGAAACTTGTTAAGATGTGGTACGTTGAATTTTTTTGATGTCACAAAACAAGACACTCGGTACCCGATTATTTCCTTGGCGTAAATAATTTAAATAGTATCATACAGTAAACGCACAAGTTCTACAAAAAGTTGCTTGTATAAACGTGAAGAATTTCAGTCGGCCTGATAATCAGCTCTACAAAAAGTCTGCCACATATGCAAGCACTCTTACTCGACACTTAGTGTGGATGTGTAGCAGAATTGAAATGGCTCGATTTAAATTGTTAAAATTATCTATTGATTTGTAAAGTTAGCAGTCTACATAATTTTTAGTATAATTTAGTAACCATATACCAAAAATCTATTTTCTAGAATATAAGTATATTGAGTTATAGAAGTTATGACTAAAAAAAAATTTTATTACTTCAAGAGAGATTTCCTCCAATTTAATTTTTCATAAACATTTCGTAATCCTGATATAGTAGGATCATTACCAAATGCATAAAAAGCAATGCATTCAATAAACTATTTCCAGAACAAAAGAAGTTTAAATTCTAGACGCGAGAGTCTCACGCGTGTTTTTTTTAAACTAATGACAGATATCGAAATTATTCTAAATTGCCAGGAAATCTCATCTCAGGCTTTTTGTAATTGTCCGAGCCTAACAGCGCCTATAGTAATTTACTACACTATTCATTACCCACAAAATTGTAACCTATAGATAGTAAATAAATGTATTGAGTATTGAATTGTATTTTTACCACTCTATACTTGATTAAGAACCCATAGCAGATCAAGGGCTTTTTGAAAGAATTTGCTACGGGCCCCGCGCTTGCTTAATCCGGCACTGTCTACTGCCAAGCAGCAGTGTGCATGCATTGTTGTGTTTCAGTTTGGAAGACATTGTAGCCAGTGGAACTACAGAACATAGTGAGTTTTAACATTTTATGCCTGAGGATGACGAGCGCAGTGGAATGCCACACAGTACTTTGTAACTCAAGGTGCATGTAGACCTAGTACCTTAGCCTTGAACTGCGTTTAATTCCCAGACCGGGTTTAATTCGCAAAAGCTTTAAACCAAATCGTTTCTATAATACAAATCTGTTGCGAGCATGCCACATTAGATTGCAATATGGGTAGGTAAAAATTACTATCTAAAACATCTTCTATGGTACTCATATTATGGTACCCAAAGCTTAGTTTTAGAAGTAGTTGTATACTTCTAAAACTAAGCTTTTCATTATCATTTCGCAACAACAACAACGCACCATTCCCCCACCACAGGAAAAACTTCATGCTGAACACTGGAGCATACAACGGTTTGTATTACTATTCAAATACAAATGGACGGAACAATAAAGAGAGGAATGTAATTGTAAACAAAATTATGTATATTTTAAACGCACTTCATGCATCTCCTCCAAAGTACACATCATTTTAATTTGCAGCTACTTTTTGAAAATCATTGTTTGCACCCAACACTATTAGACATCAGGAAAATTTTGGTAGCTTACAATGTATAAAAGACCTATAAAGAAATTATTGGTAAATCTACCCGCTTATTCCCGCTCGTAAATCATGCGGCGAAATGTATGGAACGAATGCTGTATAGTGTTTTCACGGTGGATGGCCTTAATAATTTCAAATGGTGTAGATTTTATTTTTCACCATAATCTACGGCAATTTTTTCTAGCTAACCGGTGAAATCTATTAGAATTAACAAATGCTTTCTTAATGTTTTTTTTACAAAAGTTTCGTTTTTACCCGACTTCCAAAAAAGGAGGAGGTTCTCAATTCGTGTGTTTGTATCTTTTTTTATGTATGTACACTGATTTCTCTGAAAATTGTAAACCTATTTCCGTGATTCCTTTTTTATTTAGTAAATTAGGGTCTCGATGTGGTCGTATTTCAATGTCTTGGTTTACGGTTCATCATTTTATGGAAAATACTTAATAGACCTGAATAATACGAGTAATTTCATTCAACGATTTAGAAGTGCCCTTACGAAAGTCGATTAGCAATGCATAAAATGGAGCTATTTTTTATTGAATAAAAGATAATACATGTACATGCATGGTGACCCTATATACCAATAACAGGTACTTCCACTAGATGATAACGGATAAATAGGTATATGAAACCATTTATTCAGTTTAGTCTTGAGACCGAATATATTAGGATAACGAGCAGGAGGCTTTTATTACCTACGTATATTCATGTAATATGTATGTGACGCAAAACGTCCATGCAATTATGCGATTTTCTACTATAGGAAAGGAATGTTTAACGCCTGATTTAATAAATCATTAATCATTTCTACATAATTGCGCATTCAGATTTCCACCTGATATCAGGATCTACTAGAAACTCGGGTAATCTATACCCCTAGAGATTAGACTAACAACTCAACATCAGGCTGCTCTACCCAAATGATGGAGTCTTTTATATCTTAATATATATAAATCTCGTGTCACAATGTTTAAGCTCAATGGACTCCTAAACCACTTAACCGATTATAATAAAATTCGCACACCATGTGCAGTTCGATCCAACTTGAGAGATAGGATAGTTTAAATCTCAAATTATAGTCGCAATTTTAATTTATTGCTAATTATTTGTCTGTTATTATTTGACAGTCACAATTATCTTAACTCCAAAGGATTCTAACAGATGTCGATACCTTTTTTTTTTTTTTTTTTTCTCTTTGGCAAGGCGCGGTTTGCGCATCTGCCAGTGTCAAAGTTTTTAGAAGTTACATACTATATAATATTGTTTCTTTGTTATCCTCAGTAGTAGTAGTACTATGTCGAAGTAAAGCAGTGGCTACCTTACCAAGACTTTATCGAGGAGTTTTGGCGGCAACAAAACAAACACTTGACTAGCACAGTTATTTCAATTCACTTCATTTGAGCCCTTTAATAGAACTATATTGGATAATATACCGCCATAATTATGCAATATAACACACATAAGTATCACCAAAATAATGAATTAAAACAAGAGCACCTCATGACACTACCAAGTTCCCGCCAAAACCTGTCGATACCTTTCGACTGGGTTGAGTAAGTAATCAATAGATGGCGCTGCTATGAATGATTCTAACAGATGTCGATACCTTTCGACTGGGTTGAGTAAGTAATCAATAGATGGCGCTGCTATGGTAAATCTTCGAACGTGTCATATAAGCTACATTTTAAGCGGGACTTTTATACCGGGAAAACTCATTCACGCGGGCGGAGCCGCGGGCAAAAGCTATATTATATATTTCTTCTGTGCGTGTGTATGTCACTGAACTCCTAAACGGCTGGACCGATTTTAATTAATTTTTTTGTGTCTTCAGGTGGATTCGAAAACGGTTTAGATTTACAATTGGATCCGGTATATAGCGCTGTACTCGGGTTCTAGGATTTTATTTCCTTTTTAGGGCAGGACAACGTCTGCCGGGGCCGCTAGTTATTATATAGACCTGAGCTGTTGTCCTAGCGTGACACTACCATGACGATTGGCCTAGTGTGACTCTCCCCCGACGGTCCTATAAGTTAACGTTCAGTGTGGTAAGACCATTCTAAGCCTAATATGCCCGCTCCGCTCATCCTCACGGTATGTGGTAGGAATAAATAAAACATTTCTATCAAAAAATATTTTATTTTTAAATACCTAGAATGACTTGGATTACGCAGATACACACCATGAGGGTTTTTCTAGCACTTATTCTGTTAAATTCAGTGTTCAGTGCGAACTATTATAGCTACCTATCATAGTTTTCAAGGCCTTATTTTTTAATTATTCGTGCCGCCTTAGTTGCGTGTTCCTCCTGATGCCTTTTTATAGTCACATTCTGGGACACTCTGTATCAACTATCGTGGTTAGAATTTGTGGCCCGTTTTTGGACATGTCCTTTTTGAAGCCGTTATTAATGACCTTATATGAACTATAATAAAATGTTCTGCCTACTAACTTCTGAGAACAGACATTTTAATAACAAAGTACTGCGTAGCATTCCACTGCGCTCGTCACCCTGAGACATTCGATGTTAAGTCTCATAATGCCCACTAATTATGCTGGCTGCAATGTCCATAAACCGGAACACAACAGTGTATGCAGTGTAGCTTGGCGGTAGAAATAGACATTGCGGTAGTACCTACCCAGACGACCCCTCGCATACCAAAGACCACCAGTATTACACATAACATAATTTAGAATTTCTTTCCTCTTTGATCTAGCATTAGTGTATGATTTAAGGAACGTAATGCACCCCCGGAGAAGACGTTGACGTAAGATAGGTGACCAGCGCGGCCGTACAAACTAAGGCAATTCCTTTCGGCAACATGCTTAGAAAGTATGTTGCGCTGTTATCCCATTGAAGCGAGATAAACGCTAGAAAATGAATATTGGGATATAAAAAAAATATTTAAAAAAAGTAAGTATTTGAAATATATTCATTAAATTTTTTTATTGGACGCCTGTTTTAACTGTCATACATAAAATTTCATACATTATAAACATGAAATATTACCCACCTGATGATATTATAATATAATAAACTATAGTTATAAAAGTAAATAGAATAAGTTATTTTACACAACTGCATAAATAAAAAACGACATATATTATGCTGTACATACATTGTACAGTCATTAAGTAGTGGCTGCGCATATGGACCGAAAACACCTGTAATTGGGTTAAAAAAATCGTCAATATAATATACAGGGTCATTTTGACATTGCGTTACTAAATGAAACCACATACTTATCTCCTTGTAAATAACACTTTCCATTAAGTTATTTTAACCATAGATGTAAAATAAAAAAGAGTAAGTTTCAAACAAAATAAATATCAATAAAAAGTAACTTTAAGTTTACACGCCCTAATGCCACTACTACTACTCTAGAAGGAATCGTCGCTGGAGCAATATCACACTTTCAGTCAGAAAAATAATCACGCACCCGCCATATTCGCACTAAACTACGAAATGATAAAAAAATCTGGAAAATAAAATTTAGATTTTTGGTGAAAGTATTCGTTTCTCATGGATAATTTTTGGCACGATGTTAGCAAAAGCAAAGACGAGTATGTGGTTTCATTTATTAACGCAATGTCAAAAAGACCCTGTATAACCATACTTCATTGCAACAAAAATGATTAAACTATTTACACTACATTTCATAATCAGTTTGTATAAAACTTCCAGCACGGCCATAGATTATAATTAACTAGACTTTTACTCGCGGCTCCGACCGCGTGAATGAGTTTTTCGAGGATAAAAGGCCCGCTATATATTTTTTTCCATAGGGCGACGATAGCCAAGTTGGGAATGGAACGGTCTGCCGAGACAATGTCCGCAGGTTCAAAACCCAAGGCACACACCTCTGAATTTTCGAAGTTACGTGTATATTGTTTATCAATTATCGTTCGCTTTAACGGTGAAGGAAAACATCGTGAGGAAACCTACATACCTGAGAATTCTCCATAAGAATCTCGAGGGTATGTGAAGTCTGCCAACCCGCACTAGGCCAGCGTGGTGGACTAAGGCCTAACCCCTCTCAGTAGTAGAGGAGGCCTGTGCTCAGCAGCGGGCAATATATAATACAGGGCTGATGATGATGATGATGATATATATTTTTCCGGGATAAAAAAGTAGCCTATGTTACTCACTGATAATGTAGTTTTATATTTGTGAAATAATTATTAAAATCGGTCCAGTAGTTGTTGCGTTTACTCGTTACAAAAATACGAATCTTTCGTCTTTATAATATTAGTGTAGATTTTTATTTGAATTTCCTTCATTTTAAATTACAAATCGAGCTTGAAATTTAAATAAAATTTAAAATATCTTGAAAATAACACACAAGACTGTTTACGATCTATGCAAATTTTATTGAAATAATTAGTTGTACTACCTAAGTACGTATTTAGTTAACATACTAATATCCTCACTCGTATTCGCCCAATCGTACGCTCTAAATATTGTTTCAATTTAAATTAATATAATTTCAACATTTCTGGTAGGATGTTACAGCATATAAAGCTGTTTAAAAAATACAAAAGGAACATAACATAACATAACAGATAGTTATTGAAAGTCTGGCGATCAGTTTACATTGCAAAAAAGTATAGAATCTGGTAATGGAACTTATTTCTATTTTTACCTCACATGACAGAAAAATATCTGCCAAGTATGTGGGGAATACGCGCACCGAAAATTCTGTACCAAAATAAATACGTATTTTCTCTAGGTAACGCCAATTAATTGCCATTCTCACTACGATAGAGCTAACATTGTGTACCTCTAAAATATTTTTACGTTTCATTATTACCCATTATGTCACAAATTGTATGAAAATTTGATGATGCTTAAAGAGAGAGAGTCCTATTACCGCACCTACCGAGGCAAGAACTACCCTCGTCTCATACATGCGAATAAAATATATTGTGACACCTCACGCCAGGTTCCACTTGCACGCATAAATATGTTGCAATGGACAGGAAGAGGTGACTTTATTGCTTATTGGTGTAGAGTTAATTAATGTATCATAATTTTATACAAACTATTAAATTATTAACATAGCCAAGTTTCACGTATTAAGTACCTACTTACGTTAAATGCTAAATGCTCTAAGATACTTACCAATGACCAACGGTACATAATAGACTACATTGTGCTTATGATTCCGTAAAACAGCCTGTATTATAAAACTTAGGTCAACCGTTCATGGACTTTTGCTGTATTATCGAGACAACAAATAAACAGGCAGTTAAATCTCTAGCCACTTAAAATAAATGATAAGTTCAAGATTACGTGGAGAGCAATAAAACTTTTCCGTTATGAGGTCTCTGTTTGCTATGATTTAGGTAACGTTGCTTCAGTTTAGTTCTTGAAATCGGGTCAGTTTATTATATAACTTACTAGACTTCTGCTCGCGGCTGCGCCCGCGTGAAAAAGTTTTTCCGGGATAAAAATATTTTCCCGGGATAAAAAGAAGCCTATTTGTTAATCCAGGACATGATCTAACCGTGTGCCAAATTTCATCGAAATCCGTTCAGTAGTTTTTGAGTTTATTCGTTACAAACATACTTACATACAAATCTTACCTCTTTATAATATTAGTACAGACAAAGAAAACCGAGCAGTCTCATTTAAAAAAAAAGCTATAACATAAAAAAAAGCTATAAGTAATAATTGCCATCACATTTTTAAAACACAATTTTAATGATTGCGATTAAAACAACAATGAAGGTTAAATTCATGATAAACTTATAGTGTCCCTGTTACCAGTAAATGACTTTAATCAGTTTGCTAACAGAATAGAGTTTTAACAGTTTTTTTCATATGACAAATAATTGGAGTCAGAATCGACGCACATTATACGTGGGGTCAACGCAAGACATGTAATGACGAAGGTATGTTTCAGAAACAATTAGGCTTACTTTTTACGACTGGCCGCCTGCCTGAAGTCTAATTCAGTCTAGGCAAAATTGCATATGAGGCACCCACACTAATTGTGCCACCTTTAAGACATTGTTATTTTCTGATCCACATTCCACAGTCCATAATAATTATACTGTGACGTTAGACCAAAGGAAAGACCACTAAATAAGTCAATCATTTTATTGATGAAAAACCTATAATTTGAGAATGTAAAAATAAAGCTTTAGTAAATCACTAATCATGACTCTTTATCGATGTTCTAGAAATAGCCCAAACCATCTATTAAATTCGTACTTTCATCATGAATCTCTGTTCATTTAAGCAATATAGAGCAAACAGATATGCATTTCATGATTCTGTCCAATAGAACTTGGGAAAAGTTCGCGATATGATCGCGTATTTCCACGGCGCGTCGCCGATGTCAGTCGCTGAGATGTGACCGAGCCACACAGACGTACCTTGAATTCGTGTTGTCTTCGCACATTTACTCGGCTCCGCAAACTAATCATCGATGTTGTATTGTGTCAAGTGTTCATGAAAAGTGCTCAGTGTCATTTGTCATGGATAATCAATGTAAATGGTGAGTTCGCCAAAATCTTTACTTAAAGCCCTAAAACGAGGTTTGTCGCATAGTTCAAATCTCTACACATACCTTGGTATTTTCCGTAATTACCTCGTCTTCTTTTTAATGATCCCATACGTTACACGGATCACTTCTATTAATTTCATATGTTCAGGAAAGATTATTCTGTTATATAGATTTCAGTATTAAGCGTTTAATATGGTACGGTTTAGTATAAGTTTTGCAAACATTCCTTAATTATCTTTAACTTACTTTCTGTTTACGCTTGGTTGAAAAGCTTTTTTATTTATCCTGTTATAATTTGAAAATAAAACAGTAGAAACAAGTCAATAAAAAATATAAGCCACGTTATGTGATGTTTTATGTACAGTCAGCAGCATAAGTAGATGAACAAATTCAAAATTTCAAATTGCCTAAATACTTTTGTGTTCTTACTAATCTTGTTTTTCTCTTCACAAAAATAAAATAAAAGGTATTTACTTTACTTCTAACGAAGAAAAAAATATTTCGGTTTAACTTAACGCGTATATAGGCGATTTGAAATTTTGATTTTGTACAGATATTTATGCTGCTGACTGTACTCATAATATACTTTAATCTGACCTGTAATAAGTATAAGTGTGATGATGAATAAAATAATGTAAATATAATATGGCTGACATACGAAACCAGGTTATACCAGGTCATACGAAACCTAGTCTATATTATTATTATCATAATATTTTTTACACATGCATTTTATTTTGCAACACACCTAACAGTCTCTCTGTTATATATTTTACTAAAATATACTCGTAATAAGCAACATTTTGCAGTGCAATTAAATTCATGTACATAACTCGGATAACATCGGAAGAATAATCAGCTGAAATTTGATATACTCAACTGCTATAAAATATGTATGCACTACTAAAACTAAATACAAGGCATATATGTGTATTTATGCGTTGTATTTCCGAAGGTGTAGACAGAAACCCTATGCATCCACTTTTCGGCAAACTTGTTCCGCCCCTTGACGTGACAGGAGACGAGCCTATGACCATGTCGGACACAAATGTTATGGCGTTTAATTGATACTATGCAAAAAAAGTCCAATATACTCTACTGTACTCGGAGATCAAACCCGTGACCTTAGAACAGTCGTACCGCAATAAAACTAAGCCACCGACGCAGTCTTAAAAGTTAAAATTCAATGTAAATTAAAATTTTCATTTCAACGAATCCCAACTAGTTATATTCGAAGATTATTTTATCATTCTCACTATTACATCGAAGATTATTTTTTAACCAAAACATATATGATTATCATTGTAGCTCTATCACTATGACATATAGACGATACTACAAACACTCGGGTGGCAGAACTCGTGTGATAGTCCCAGAGGCGGCTTTACGAGGTTCCAAAGAGGAAAAAAAGTCTCCGATTTCTAATTTGTGATAGGTAAGATTCTTCGTTGGATCAGAAGATGGGGACCTAAAAAAAATCTTGTAGCCAACCCACCGCGTGAGGCCCAAAGTGTTTATAAGCGCGAGGGCCCGTTTGCGAACCCCCTCGCCCCCTCCCCCGCCCCTCTACAAGGCCGCCTGTGAGTACACTTATAAGGGTGCCTGTTCTGCTACGCAACCTTAAACACTCAAAAAGCAACATAAACTGTAGTTTTTACTCAATCAACGACTATGTCACAGCGGGATTACCATATTAGCCTTAACATAAGTACAGAAACTAATAACAAAGTAAAGCTATCTACAAGTACTCTGACTCGGCCGTGTCCTTGAAATAATTAGCTACAGCCGCGCGGTACGTAAACACACGCTACGGCTGCCCGTCTACAGTATTTTAATTTAATCTAAGCTACTTGAGTTTCTTTCTAGTTTTGAGATTGTAAAAGATATTATTTATAAAATGAAATTCTTTGTGAATGAAATAAGATGTGTTAATTAAAATACTAGACCAGCGTGGTGGACTAAGGCCTGACCCCTCTCTGTAGTAGAGGAGGCCCGTGCTCAGCAGTGGGCAGTATATAATACAGGGTTGATTGCATTGCATTGCATTGCAATTAAAATACATGTTGTGTTTTTTGATTAGACCTTTAATAAAATAAATCACCTTTATAAATTTGAGACTGAAAAATTTTTGCGCATAACCTGAGACGTACAAAATGCTTTATTGATAAATTTAATAGTATAAAAAATCCGCATTTTTTTTTTTATTGCATTCAATGACGAGACGAGCATGCCGTTCGCCTGATGGTAAGCGATACGACCACCCATAAACAGTAGCAACACCATCCAGCACCTTGAGTTACAAAGTACTGTGTGGCATTCCACTGCGCTCGTCATCCTGAGACATAAGATAGTAAGTCTCATTATGTCCAGTAGTTATACTGGCTACAATGTCCTTCAAACCGAAACACAACAGTGCATGCACACTGATGCTTGGCGGTAGAAATAGACATTGCGGTGGTACCCACCCAGACGGCCTCTTACATAATAAGAGACCTACCACCAGTAAAGCATTCGGATAATAAGTTTAAATATACTTTTGGGAAACATGGACAAGAATTCTAGCAACCAAAAACAGCACAATATAGTCTATAATTGCTCTTTGCCATATTAAGTAAGTACTTGTACTTATTTAATTCAAATATTCACAAAATGCACGCTTACTGCTTACAAAACCAGAACACCGTTCCTTCGTCACTGCGGCGCACTCGCGACTGTTTGTGTACCAAACTCGAGGCGCGTACGTATCACTCGCGTTCCGACCGTTTGTATGAAGATATTCTACTGTATAGATATGTATACTGTGCTAATAGCTTCTCCACTGACCCAGTTTATTATAGTACTAGCTTACGTTCGCGGCGCCGCCCGCATGAAAAAGTATTTCCGGGACAAAACTCCCGCCTTATATCTTTTCCGGGACAAAAGTCCCGCCTTATACTTTTTCCGGGATAAAAGTTCCGCCTTATATTTTTCCGGGATAAAACGTAGCCTATGGCCTTTCTAGGGTCTCAAACTATCTTCATATCAAATTTCATCGAAATCCGTTCAGTAGCTTCGGAGATGTGCAGTAACAAACAAATAGAAAAACAGACAGAAAATAATTAGGTATAAAAATCGCTGATTTATTTTCCATTACTCTTCTTTAGTCACCTGCTTTCTTTTTTATCACAATTCTTTCAATGTACAATTCGATTACTAAATTTGCTTGCGGTTCCGCCGAATTAAAAATCTAATCCCAGAATTATTCTCAGAATCCAAGCAATTATCAGTAGGTACCGCCATTTTTTTGTGTCACAACTTTAAACAGTGTATTTGATTTAATAAACAGTACTAAATAATAATAAGTAGTATCTGATCGCAAGTCGTGGCTCCGCCCGCGTGAAAGTTATTCTCTGAGTGTGGAAAAATCCCAGTTTTTCGGGATAAAAAGTAAAGCTTGCATTCATTGATGTAAGGGTTAATTTTACATCAATGCTTGTATTATAGAAATAGACATTTTCCATCTTTGTGCAGTTTGACAAATTTTATACAAATCCTTTCGCGTAATCGGCTAAATATATCCGAAATCCAAATATTTACAAACTTTCACATTCATTATGCTATGATTATTACTATGATATTCAATATGATATTGGATAATTATATCACATAAAATCCCAGACACCATAAGTAACTGAAAAATGTCCTCCTTGTATGAAGTCACGTTCAAGTTATTTAAGACGTTGCATATGTACATAACGTGGAACACATTTGCCCATACCTTTGCCGACATGTATTGCTTAATTATCATAATTATTATAGTGTGTATGATGTATTGTATTGGTATTACAATGATTCTAGCAGATGTTACGACAGTAGGAAGCTGCAGCCCAAAGCTGCATGCTCGCCGCGTCGCGCCGGGTGCATGGTGCTGTTATTGTTATATTTCCATGCTGTTCCAGACAGACATCCAATCTGCTCTCTGTATAATTGAAGTAAAATATTAAATCACTATTCAGAGGAGGGATAAAAAGGAATCCAATAAGATTGCATCTTTAATAATAGAGGCATGAACGGAAAATGTTATATGTAAAATATTGTACGATTTCGTAATTCAAAGTAGGCGTGTAACTCACAGAGCTGAGGTACAAGACTGTTTTAATAACTTTTGCAAGATTATTTTATTGACATAGTATAGATCATCTACGATAACATAGCTCGCGACTCCAAAATTCAAAACGTTTAAAGTATTTAAAAAGCCCCACTAAGACTCACAACGCATACAGTGCGTGCCGAGTGGACCGTCAATAAGAAAAATAAATCTATGGGTTTGTTGCTCGATTAGCAGTGTCACTAATGTCAAATTATCGGCGAGCCATGTTATCGTAGTTCATCTATACACAATTATGTTTTTTATAATATGTATTACCTATAACAAGTTTTTAATGCCATAAAAAGGGAAAGAATTATATATCTTGGCCAAATTAATCAACACTAAGGCCAACTGCGAACTAAGTAGTGGATACACGGATATTGTTTTTGTTAGATATTGTTTTTACTAAGTCAGACAGCAAGGATAAATAAACGTTACCAGTAGCGAGTTCGAAATCCATACAAACATGCACAAGTCAGACTTCACACCTTTTTTTCCAAAATTACTTAAGTATATCAATGCTCTTACATCGGTCTCGAGCTGCAAATTTAACCGTGTGGCCTCGGACAACATCGTCCAGTATTTGTATGTAACAGCTGATAAACAGTCTGAAACTAAAACATCAATTGCGCAGATTAAAGCATCTATTACATAATCTAAAGCACTCAATACTGGCGCATAAAAATTTCAGTGATGTACAAATTTAATTTGATATCCTAGAAATTAATTTTACAATACGGGTCCAATTAAATAATGTATGAACACATTCAGCGAAAGGAATTAAAAACTTTACATACTTATTATAATGCTCTTGGGGAAAACCTCATTTTACTACACTACATTAATTGTAAACAGTTATTTTGGTTTTTTAATCTCTATGAACTTTTTAGGTTTTTCCATTTGTTTTGTTTTGAGCAAAGTTTTATAATTCATAATATTATGAAGGTTTTTAAAGGTCAATATATTAAGTTATTCGATAATAACAGCAGTTTTAATTAAAATACTATGAGATTTGTATTTTGTTTTATCAATTACTTTTTTTGTAAGTTAATTATTTATTATGATCAAAGTATCCTCCAATATCAACGTTACTAAATTATAATATTTGGTATAATCAACAATGACTCACCTACAAACCTAAATCTCTTAAAATATTTTATAAATCCGTAGCCATAAATTCAGATGAAAAAATATGTTATTATTCTTCTTTACAATCGACATCTATACGGGTGAAGTAAACAATTTCTAAGATTTATCTCCCTCCCCAGTGTTATTTACTAAAACTATCGTCTTAGCTTTAGTATTGCAGTATGTAAAACATAATATTATGTTACCTTTTCAAGGAGATCCATTCACAATGTTATGGGGTAACTACCATCTATGGCTAAGTACTTAAAACAAGGTAAATGTATCATCATCATCATCAGCTACATGGTTTGACATGAGGTCCACTGCTGAACATAGACCTCCCCTATAGTTTTTCCAGCGTGTCCCTGCGACCTTTATCAAGTCGTCCGTCCACCTTGCAGGTAGACGTCCCACGCTGCCCTTGTCGGTACTTGGCCTCCACTCGAGAACTTTTTTGCCTCATCCACCGTCAGGTACATGTATAACGTTCAAAAAATAAAGCATATAGGATTTGCGTAGACATTGAACTTTAGTACCCAATCATTAAAGGGCCAGTGTCTTACGGCCGTTTTAAATAAACGATCTCAATCGCTTTTTCCGATCCATCTTGGAAATGGACCAATCAGAACAAAGCTTTTTTTGACATGCTTACAAATGACTTAGGTCCAATTTCACCAATTTCTTATTTAACGGGCGTTAATTAATCGGGCATGAAATAAACGCGAATGTTAAATATTATTTTATGTAGGTAATCATAAAATTGTCAAAGATATTTTTTTAAATCACATTATAGGTACGGCTTCGGAGACAAGTTCTTTGGGTCAAAAATGGGCAGATATCAAATATCCCTAAAGAAAATATTTTATATAAATATCTTTTACAAAAATACTGTACGACGCCAGAGCCATCTATTTGAGAAATCAGCCTAAAAATGCAATTACTGCCCATGGGAGCAGCTTACCTGGATAAAAAGTAGCCCATGTGTTAAACCAGGACGTGATCTACCCGTGTGCTAAAGATCCAAATCTGTTAAATAGTTTTCTACTTTTACGACTAACAATCACACGAACATCCAAAAGTTTTCACAAACTTCCCCATTCATAATATTAGTAACATATAAAATACGTTTACTACACATATTCTGTAGTAACAGGCAGTATTTACATGAAGCAATATATATTCAGGTTTCTAAACGCTCCGTTAATTATAGTCTACGTAAACGTAAAAAAAACGTAATCCTCCTAGCCAGTTTCGGCCACGGCGGCCAATCTCACCGGAGATCAGCCAGGTACGCAGGAGAGATTATAGTGCACAAGTGTGTGCGCAATACACAGGTGCACTCGCTATTCCTTCACTCTCATAGTCCGGTGAGACGGCAATCGGACATGACCGGAGTGAGATCAGGCGCAGGACCAACGGCTTTACGTGCTTTCCGAGGCACGGGGGTATCACACCGCTAACTTCCTGACTCCGAACTGCAACTGAGTAATTTTTAAGATTTAAAAACCCAGTCACAATGTTTTTTGGCTCGACCCGGGATTCGAACCCAGGACCTCAGCGCGCAAATCGTACTCGTAACGCGTACGCAATACAACTACGCCACCGAAGCAGAATTATAGTCTATCCCCATGGTGTATCAATCAAGCGAATTACGCAATGAAACATGAATCCTTCCGCCATTGTTCATTATACGCTCTATAAGTACTCATATTTCAATTTTAAAGACAATAATTACTGTATATAGTATAAATAACTGTAGTTATGCACGTAACAATGTTCACCATCACCATTCACCAGGAATAACTGACCATAATACAGTGGCACTTGGCAGTGAACCTGATGTTGCACTAATTAATTATTGGTCGACTTGACGGCTGCATGCAAGGCGAACGTTACGTCAATTACTTACGTCACTCACAAGTCTCAACGTAAACTGTACCCCGAGCACAAATTTACGCGGTATCGTATAGTAAGCATAATGATATAATTAAAGTAATTTTTTGTATGGAAATTTGAACAGCATCCCGGTGAGCGTATTTGGAAGTAAAATTAGATGGCATGAACATTGCGCGCGTGTATATTTGGATTAGTAAACGTGTAACCATAGTAACGGTAAACTTGAAATGTTTAGGAATCGACAGTGCGAATCGTTTGTATCGTTAGATAATCTTCTTTACCTATTTGAAAATAAACATACCGGGCGTAAAAAATAACAAACACTTTTTTATAAACTGGGTTATAATTTTTGCATCTCATATAACAAATTAAGGTAAACCAGGGAGACATAATCCATAGGTCAGAATTGAATTAAAAAACACAATAATTTATATTGTAGAATACTTTAAAATGACATTTAACTGAAGTTTTTAGGTCAAACCTCAAGAGTTATACCTACGTGATATACTCACTTAATATATGTTGTATTTTTGGAATACAATCCTCTACATTGGCAAAAGCGCCTATGTGGAAAGCCATTTGTCCATTACTTTAAATAGAGCAATGATCTTGCAGTTTCTCTACTTTATTATGATTGGTGATCCACTTAGTGCGAAGATGTCTTTTTTTAACTTATAATTTCCTGGTATTAACTTCTAGAGTATTGCTATTATAATTTAGAGATAACTACTGAAGTGTGAGGAGGAAACTTAAGAAGCTACTCTATGAAAATATTGCGTTGCAACAAAACCTAAACTAAACACATTAAACTACCCGGTGAGCATTGCCGAGAGAGCAACTTGATCTCCAGGTCATAGAAGAAAGGTCTTGTTTACGAACTAGGGCAAAATTGATTTAAGAACTTAAAACGACCACGAAGAGAGGTTTCAAGGACTGAGTAAGTTAATTTTATGAGTGCAGGTTTAACAGTGGTTCCATGATCCATCCTCATATACGGAACTCTACAATTTTATAACTGAACCAAATAATATTATTTAAATACAAAAAAATGTTAATCAAATTAACAAAACAGTAACGATTGTGAATTGGCGTTCAATCAGCCCGATGCTATTTGTTACTGGTTGGGCGTTTTTGTCGTTGTAGTGTAGAAAACAATTATGTTCTCGTTTAAAAACCTTTGTAGACAGTATAATTTTCTCGGAATTACACTCCGTCCAACCATTTATTTAACTTTTGACAGCTCGGATACTAATCGCGGTGTTACTAATATATCGAATGATACAAATGATTTCTTATAACAATTAATTTAATGTTTTGATCGAGTCAAAACATTCGTATATTATTTCCCTTCAATATTTCGTATTATTTACAAACATACCCAGGCGTTTTAATGTATATTTGATAAATTAAAATAAACCATTTGTTTAAAACACTAAACAGTGTGAATACTCTGTAAACAAATGTCAATCGATTATAATTAATATCAGAGGTAAAGAGCAAGTCGCTTCACCATTGTGATGAAAAAGTAGCGTTCATTAAGTGATAACTTTTTTGTTTATGATTTTATATATCAATGATAATTGCTTGACAATAATGACAGAACTTAATAGGAGTGCTTATGTAAAAAGTTAAATAAATAGTTGGAGTTGGACGGAGTAGAGGTATCATGTCTCAGGTTCACGAGCGTACAGCAGTTTTGAATAGTGTTGGTAGGTACTGAAAAAGATAAAAGTGTTAGCAAAAAACCGATACGCACAATAGTGCTCAAGCTATAACCGTCATCAGTATAAAAGCTATACTGAGGCGTAATCCGGCAGTCTATTGAAAATATATTTCAATTAAAAACGAAATACGAGATGCTGGAGGATATTATACGTAAAGCGTGAGTAATTGAATTAAATTTTGTTCAAAAAATATTGTGAGCCGCTTCAAAAAAAAAGCACCATTATCATGCAATCAGCCCTGTATTATATACTGCCCACTGCTGAGCACGGGCCTCCTCTACTACTGAGAAGGTTTTAGGCCTTAGTCCACCACGCTGGCCTAGTGCGGGTTGGCGGACTTCATGTACCTTCGAAATTCAGAGAACTTCTCAGGTATGCAGGTTTCCTCACGATGTTTTCCTTTGCCGTTAAAGCGAACGATAATTGATATACAATACACACGTAACTACGAAAAGTCAGAGGTGTGTGCATAGGGTTTGAACCTCCGGACATTGTCTCGGCAGACCGTTCCATTCCCAACTAGGCTATCGTCCACTTATTATCCATTATCATAACTGTGCTTAAAGATACGTCTTTTCAATATTTACCTGTAAAAAAATATTGATAGTACCGGTATTTTGGAAGAGATTTAATCCTCTCTCGTGCTACGTTGTCAGGTCTCGGGTGCATAATTTCATGGCTAAAACCATTGGTATAAGCTATGCGTTGTCTCTCAATCAGCGTTAGGAATTTTATTAAGTACTGCCCTGTGGTCCGGGGGGCATCTAGAGAATTCCGCCACGGCATCCCCTGCCTGTCGTAAGAGGCGACTAAATGGGGTTAGGGAGATTCGCGAGGCGAGCAGTGGGGGGCTGCTCGCCTGACTACCTCAATTTAAGCGAACCCGAGGTGGATGGCAATGCGGGTGGTCGGTCTCCTGCAGTCGTAGACGCCAAAAGCGTGCATTAGAGTTCGGGGGCTTCTTAGCCTCCTCATTCAGAGAGGGGCCGCAATGCGGCATCGCGCAGGGGCGGTTTCGAGCAGCTATCTTCGTGCAATAAGATAACCCGGAGCCGTCCCGTAAGTGCCGACGAAGGCCACCGCGGGTTTTGGTTGGTATGCCGGTGTAGGGTGTATATAGTGTTAGGGACTCGGTTCAATGCTCGCTCGGATGAAGCTATACTCCCGAGTATCGACATTGGGCCGTAAGACCGTGTGAAACCAACATAACCGTTCCACTCACCCCCCGGTGGTGGTAGCGATAACGCGTTTTTTCCCCGCGATAAAAAAAAAAAAAAAAAAAAAAAAAAAGGTGTTGCTCGCGGCGTCTGAAAAGCCTTTCCCGCTACAAAAGTCCCTAAAACACAGTCCGACGCCGGTGCCATCTACTTAAAGAATAAGATAAAAAATATCCATTGTTCCCTATGGGAGCAAATTAACGGGATAAAAAATATATAAGTGCTAATCCCGAACAAGATCTACCCGTGTGCCAAATTTCATCCAAATCCATTTAGTTGTTTCTGCGCTTACTTCTAACTAACACACAAACATTTTCACAAACTTTCGCATTTATAATATTAGTAACTTTGATTAATTATATACCTAGATAGACGCTGAACGTGAAGCGGTAGCTTATGACACAGCTGTCACACATAATAGCTTAAGAAAAGTTGGCCTGTTTTTTTTAGTTCCATTGCAGCGCGTCATTCTATCTAGGTATATAATTAATCAAAGATTAGTAAAATAAATATATACTACTAACAGTCTACAGACGACGTAGACAAGTTTTCGTAAACCCGTAGAAAAACAATTTCTATTGTATTTTATGGACCTTTAACCTTCTACTTCAGATGATCATTTGAAATTTGAATACAATACATCGATACCTGGAAGTGACTATTAATACAAAATAAATGAAGATTAGTAAAAAATAACAAATTTAATTGTATGCAAACTTTTTATTCCTTACTAGCTGGCCCGGCGAACTTCGTATCGCTTCAGAATCAATGAATGTTGTGGTAACTATAAGGTTTTTATTAAGATTAAATGAATTAACCTCAACAAATGCACAAAAATCAAAATTAAAAAGTAACATATTCATACACACGACTTGCCACAATAATGATATACCTCTTCCACGTTTATAGTTCTCATCACACATTTGACCGATTATGGGCGTCCCCTCCATCCGTAGCATCCACATTCGCATGGGCTTATATATGGGGGGGGATGCGGACCCCTGTTAGCTTACAATATAAATAATCCGGACCACAAAATATATACACATTATAATGCCTACGTAACATACAAACATCCAAACTTTTTCACAAACTTTCGCATGCATGCATGCATGCAAAAGTTTGTGATATCGGATATTTGTATCGCTCGGATATTAGACAGAAATGCTACAACAGACGGTCTCTATGCTACAAGAGTTAAGATTAGAAGTTTTGCGTCATTCACCGTACTCACCAGGTCTTGGTCACCGACAGAATTCTCCTTTTTTCCAAAATTTAGACTACTTTTTGGCAGGAAAAAATTGAATACCCGAGAGCCAGTACAAAATGCTTTTGAAGAATTTGTTGGCTCCCGTACACCTGACTTCTTCAAGAAGAGCATTGAAAAATTATCACTGCGCTGGCAGATATGCATCATTAGCATGGGTGCATATTTTGATTGATAGAAATAACAAAATATTTATAGAAAGATGACTTTAACTTTCTATAATATACTAAACGGCAATTTCATAGGTAAAGACCCAATATTAGTATGATAAGAAAAATAAAACGTATTGAATTATATACTTATAAAGTTGTTAGAGAGTTATTGCAAAACCGATTGGAATGAAATTAGGTATGGGGATATCTTGAACGTTTAAAACAAATATGGGATATTTTTTTTATTATCACCTATTTAAGGGAGGGAGAAACTAAACCGCTGAACGGATTGTAAAGAAATTTGGTATGGGAATATCTTAAGCCTGGAAAATAAATATAGGATGTTAATTATTTGCTTTTACTCCTGACTAAAGGGGATAAGAGGGGGGAGAAACTAAACTCCTGAACCGATTGTAATGAAAGGAGACGGGCGAAACTTCATAGAACTTTGGGCTTAGTGTTAGAGAGATAATTTATGCATTATTTTATAGGTATAATAGAACCATTTCCAAAAGAGGAAAAAAAATCTGTCTGTGCAATGGGAGTAAAGAAATAATAGGTAACTATTAATAGAGTATAGCGTCTAAACATTTTTCAATGAATAAATTTTTATTTACCTGATAACACAAGATGTTCACAGCATCTAATCAGTGCCATTGGAGTGCCGTATTGAATAGTGAGCAGCTAGCTTAGATTAAACAGAATTGAACTTATCACATGGAATCGGCGAGGACTGATATCAATATATAATGGCTCATTTACACTCTCGCGCGAGTGGTGACACGAACTCAATACGAGCCACGAGGCGAGGTGCGAAGCGAGAGTGTAAATGAACCATAGTAATATGTATTTCAATTTGAAATTACGTCGGGAGCGCTGTACAGAGTTGCCAGTAAAATAATATCGACCAGTATCGAATATCCTAAAAAGACAAAATTTCTTTTTAGTTTAATTTCTAAAATTATTATTTCTTCTTCTTCTTCGGCCTTTAAATGTCTACTGCTGAACATAGGATTCCCCCTAAAGATTAATTAATATGTCAATATTATTCTAGTTATACATGCTTGGTATATGACATAACTGATGATAAAATAAATATTAATGCAATAAAAATTCCGAGACGAAATAAGATTTAAATCGATACTTCTAAATTCGTCTTAATAACTAATTGTAGAGGACAGCCTGATTATCCCGATATAGGAAGTCAGTTATAATTCATAAAATAATTGATTTTCTTTTCGCCATTGTAATACAATCTATTAAATGGAAGACATAAAAAAGAAGAAGAATATTGACACATCTTTTATAAGTGTACGGTCAAGCCCAATTTCGCCCGTCTCCTTTGGTATGGGGATATCTATAACTTTAAAGATAACTATGGGATGGGTTATTTAATACATCAATGTATGGGATATTTTTTTTTAGCTAAGTAAGTTAAAAGAGGGGAGAAAATACGGTTGCTCCGATTGTATTGCACAGTATGGGGATTGGGGATATCTTGAACCTTGAAAATAGGGGAGATAAATTAAACCGCTGAACCAATTCTATATAAATTTGAATTGGGGATCTCTTGAATCTTGAAAATAAATATGACATTCAATACAATACAAAAACATTTATTCACACACAACACCATGACACAAACAAATTACAAACAATAAAGAAATTATGTACAAAAAAAAAAAAAAAAATTTAAGAATATAACTCACCAACACCAATACACATAAAAGAAATAAAAAAAAAAAACAGAAAATATCAAGGATTGCAAAGGTATTAGTGTATCGTCCCAAACGTCATGGTGTGAGTGCGAAACGGGTCCCATTCAGCACAAGCCGCGAGCGAGTCGCGGCGCTGGTCTTCCATGGGCCCGACGCTGAGAGCGCACAGACGTGTTACAAAAAAAAAAAAAAAATAATTTTTCATTCAGTTTTTTATTAACCACTAAATAAGAAGGTATAATGGGGAAAGAAAATAAACTGTAGAACCGATGATGGTGAAATTGAATATAGATGGACTTGAGTATAAACATGGGATATTCATATTTGCAATACAATGCAATGCAATCAGCCCTGTATTATATACTGCCCACTTCTGAGCACGGGCCTCCTCTACTATTGAGAGGGGTTAGGCCTTAGTCCACCACGCTGGCCTTGTGCGGGTTGGCAGACTTCACATACCCTCGAAATTCTTATGAAGAATTCTCAGGTATGTAGGTTTCTTCACGATGTTTTCCTTCACCGTTAAAGCGAACGATAATTGATAAACAATACACACATAACTTCGAAAAGTCGGAGGTGTGTACCTTGGGTTTTGAACCTCCGGACCACTATCGTCCACTTCATTCATATTTATTAACCACTAACTTAGGGCAGCTAAAGGGGAGAGAAACTATTAAGATCAAATTTGGTGCGGATATAATTGTCTTGAACCGTGATAATAAATATAGGACATTCGTCTTTTATTGACTGCCTCGTAGTTGTATTACGGTAGGACTGCAATGCTGAGGTCTCGGGTTCGATCCCCGGGTCTCTCGGGTCGGTTAATCTAAATCATTCTCGAATCCACCTAAAGAGACAAAAAATGTTGTCAGTAGTAAGGGATTCACCGATACTGGAGCAGGTTCGACGGCCGGTCCGCGGCGCTCCGGCGGCTGGTCGTCGACGTTTTCGATTGCTCCAGATTCGGCCCGCGGCACCCGCGAATTAATCCGCGGATTAACTTGATACCTACCGCGGATTAACTTGATACCTACCGCGGATTAATTTGATATCGACCGCGGATTAATTTGATATCGACCGCGGATTATTTTGATAACACCCGCGAATAAAATTTATATCGTCCGCGGAATCCATTTCATATCACCCGCGAGGTAGGTATGAACCACGAATTTGTTCATGGTCCGGTTCCCTTAAGCTTGTACCTTTTCCCTGTTCGTTGTGCTTTTAACTTTCTACTTTCTATCGGCGATCCTTTTTTTATTTGAAGGATGCAAAGGTCTTTGTCGCGTATTTCTATTAACTCGTGTTTCTATGCAAAAGCCGTTTAAAATTACTTAATAGTTGCCCTTTACGCATTACGAGCATTGTTTATGATAGATAAAGCAACATTTTCCCTGTTTCGTTGTGTTTTAGACTTTCTACTTTCTATCGGCGACCCTTTTTTATTTGAAGGATGCAAAGGTCTTTGTCTCGTATTTCTATTAACTCGTGTTTCTACTTAAAAGCCGTTTAAAATTACTTAATAGTCACCCTTTACGCATTACGGGCATTGTTTATTATAGATAAAGCAATCGTTACAATACACCATACCTTTCTCAAATTCTAGATAAAACCCTTTGGGTCTTCTCATTGTCATAATAATTACGGTTCCCATTATTCACATTACCTGATATTACGTATTCAGCGGAACATTTAAGGTGAAAGTCGAAACATGTTGGATCTTGTCTGCAAGGAAACAATACTCCCTCTCCATATAAAAGACCGACTCAAAATCACATGGTATCGTATTCCACTCTGTGCTCTGCTCGAAGTGTGATCTCCAGTTGTTTGTAACAGTGAAGTGATAGTAAAATTGTGAAATAGTTAAATAGTGAAAGTGTTATAAAAATGAATGTAAGTACCTTTATATACTTTGATCTAAAAGTGTTGTAACCAGATGTTTCATTAATTGTTTATGCCATGTGTTGTCCACCAGGTTAATACATTTTAGCTATCTTTGATGTCTTATTAATTTATCATTGTTACTAATGTGTACATGTATACTTCGCATACCTATAAGTATTTATCATACAGTACTTACTTAACCGATAATTAAAACAGTTTCATTTCATTTTGTTACAGTTTTCTGAAAATACTTTCAAAAACTACTATTATGCTGAAGAAATCGACGAACCTAGTGATGAAGAAGGTACACTCGCCTTTAAAGTAAAAAAAGCGATAATAGCAAATAAAAGACCGATCGAATGCAACAGCATTGATGAGTTTTTCGAAAAACCAAAAAAGAAGAAGACAACAACAAGAAAGTCATCCAGTGTTGGTCGATCGACGAGCGGTGGTGTTTCATACATCCGATCAAACAGCGATGACAACAGTTCTGCATCACATCTCATAAAAATTGAGGTGTATGAAGTGAATAAAATAAAAAACATCGCACCGACGGAACATTGGAAACACGCTGATGTGCGAGTTAAATATTACGCGGAAAACGACAGTGATAAGAACTTGCAAAGTGTCAAGGACACTATATATAATATAACTAAACAGTTGGCTAGTAAGGACGATTGTGTGAAATATTTTATAGACACAGACAAATGAACAAAAGTGCCAGTGCGTGTCAATGTTTTAATATCATAACTTTAATCATATGCTTTGTACTACTATTATTGAAATAAGAAACTATTATTTTATTAACTGTACTTAAGAATCTACCTGTTTAAATTTAACTTACATTGTATTGTATTTAAACTTTGTACTCTTTTAAGTTACATACTTAATAGATTAATTTGTTTTTGATTCTAGAACTCTTTGTGAATTGTGTTATTGCTAAGTATTATTGTAAATAGTTATAAGTCTTTTTAGTGTTTTTTCATGCTCATGCTTACGATTGTAAAGTTATTGGGAACATTCATAAATTGTTTGGAAGAATTATAAGTATTGTATGGGGTTATTAATCTTCAATAAAGAAAAATCATTCATTCATTTTCATATTTCATTTATTCACCTCAAAACATGATTTAAATAAACCATTTAAAAACACATCATTGCATATTGTATTATCACTAAATAATACTTGAAAATCTTTGAGACTCTTACCATAGTATTTATAATACAGATACATTAAACAGTACTCTCCACAAACTATAGTAAAGTCATTTTGAATTCGACTTGTATTGTAATTCCACATTCTAGAATTTCTCGCTAAAAACATTCGGTGGTATCCTTGAGGTGGTCGACCGTATGAATCAAAGTACTGTCCAAAACCATTCTTATCTATGTGTATGGCGACCCAGCGAGAACCTGGTTTGTTATCAGAGTCTAAGTTGCTAACTACGTATGTAGGAGTTACCACATATATTGGTAGACGATTGGCTGCATATACATTATATTCAATACTTGGATCAATTTTCTTTAAGTAATTCTGTATTTCTATTGTATTCATTTTTATTCACCGTATCGCTGCAGAATCTTATCAGGTCGAATGATAAAGTGGTAATGTCTCATATAAGGTTAACAGGACACTATTATGGTACTTATCAGCCAAGTTGACTCTTGTTGTGGGGTTGCAAGGATTATAGTTAAACAAAGAACTTAATATTTTATGAATTCGTTTTATTGGTAACTTAAATCTAACAACAAATCTGAATTACATTATTCACGCTTAATCTAATCTTAAACAGTTAATTTTGTGTTCTTAACTACTATAATCTACTGAAATATTGCGGTTTTTATCTATTTCAATAACATTATCAAACTCCGCATAAACAATGCAATTAATAGTTTGTGATAAAGCTGTTTCAAAACGCACTTCTAATCTCACACTACCATGCTTTACAAGATTCCAATGACTTGCAGAGTTTGCTGATAAATCAGGTGTCAAATCAAACGCTAACATACAATACCCTTCAGCGTATTGTTCTCGGGATATCCCATTACCTTCATTGAGAAAGTGTATACCTGTTCCAGAAAACAATGTATGATATACTGAAGTAAAAATTTTGTTCTCAAATGAGGGTTGTAAAGCCTTTGATGGTATTTGTTGACCGTCTATATATAAACTAAAAGTATTGATGTCGTAATTTTGAAAGTTAAATGGGTTCTTAGTGAGGTTTCCATTGAAAGCAGCGTTATTTACAAATCCCACTATACACCTTTTAGGTAATTGTCCTAAGAAAATGTTATCTAGAGTTTTTCCTTGAACACCTGATGGTATTGTTAAAACTTTAACTTCAGCTCGAGTAATGGGGTATTTAGCTGTGGTAGAAGCTAAGACCTTTTGATGAGCAAGTAACACGCTGGGATTGATTCGTGCTCTACGAATAATCAAAGATGCATCCGTAATAGATACCTTTAATTTAAGGTCACCTGTAGAGGCCATGAGATTGAAATTTTCTCTAGAACGAATTAACTTAACACATATATCAACACCATTGATTAAAAATTTTTCTTGATTGAATAAATCACCATGTAAGTGACCAATCATTTCCATTTCTTTACTTTCACTAGATAATTCTTGCCTCTTAGTAAATCCTTTATTAGTATCATCGGTTGAATCCATTTTTCCAGCTGTATCTTCATACCATAAACCACAGGTGAGGTGAGATTTTTTTGCTGCAGGAGCATAGTTCAATAAGTTTTCTATATACGCACGATAAGCATATGTGTTATTGGGTGGTGATACAAGTTTTTGATTTAAGTAGACATCAAGTTGACTGAAGAGTGAGTGCAACCAATTATTCACCGGAGCAACGACTGTAGATGCGGTTAGTTTGGTGTTATCTTGATTTACTATTTTCGCTTTCAAGTGAAGTAACGTATGAGATAAATCTATGTAGTCATCTCCTGCTCCAGGAATTTGAAATTCTATAGGACCATCATCGGCAAGAGATGAAATTGGTTTATAATGGATCCAAATTCCACTTTCAATGCTAGTTTGAGTTGACGGCAATGCAAACAAGTCCAATTCGGACTTTATACATTCACAGGAATGACTATGTAAAAAAGACATTTTGATTAATTGTTAGAAAATATGTCCTTGATTTGTTTTTGAGTAATTTTTGATTTTTTTAGAGCTTTCACTTTCGCGGTCAACGACGGACTGACTCCAGGTAGACGTTTTCGTTTTGTTATATATCCGGATCCAGACATATTGATTTTATCTATTTTTTCATCAGCCTTGCGTTTCAAGTTGGAACCAACTTCTTTAAGACGTGCTTTTATTGAATCTTCCATTGGTCGCGCACTAACCATATCTGTCAATAGACCAACACCAGCGCTCAATGCCTCTTTACCAACAGCTCGAACACCGCTAGATAATAATGGTAAAACTGACCTAAACAATCCCCCAAGAAAACTACCAATTCCATGTCCTTTTTGATAAGGCGCCCCTTTATATACCACCCCTATACCTGAACCAGCCTGATGAGAATAATAGCGTTGATAAGGACATATCATGTTGGAGCGTTCAAAATGCATTATAATTTTTTAAAATGTAGTTTAACACACACCGTTCCAAATTGAAATGGTATCTTTTGTCCGGTGCTTGACCTTATATCTATTTCAATGGTATCGAATTCTCTTCGCATTACCGATAAGTAATGAGGAGGTGAAAATACATGCATTTTATTGGCACCATAGATGTATTTTGAAGGATCTAATGGTATTACTCTCAGAAGAGGTGTCATTACATCACCTACAATTTGAGGTTCAACTATATCACAGTAAACGAATAGTTGAGATGGTAACCCTAAATGTAAATTAGCTGGACATTTAGCTAAATTCTTTTCAACAAGGTTTCTGTTCGGTTCAAATCCCAACTGTAAGCCTAGTTTAGGAGATAATGTTACAGATTTTATTGATTCGTCTAACACAGAAACAGAAACGAATTTAGATATATTATCGTAGCGGAATTTGATTTTTTCTCTTATATTATTTAATGCTGATAAAATATGGTTAATATTATCATAGTTTGTGGCAGGTATGTGGGTCTTATAATAAACTGTAGATAGTTTGTCTTCATTGGGCATTTTCATGATTTTTGTTATGTAAATAACATTCTCATGATCTTGAACAGTAAACATGGTGCATGGATATTGGAATTCAACGATTCCTACACACCATTCTCCTTCCAATATTATGGGTTTGGGTAATTTTGTTGAAAAAATTGATGTTTTGTTCTCAGGAAAATATTCCATTGAACTATTGCTAAGTAAAGTTAAATAAAAATCTTTAATCATATTTTTTTTAAACTGGAAGCTAAAATCCAACTATTAAATTTGTTTGGATAACCTTTCCACTTAACTAACACTTGTTGTCTGCTGCCAGAGTAACGAGAGCGAATTATTTTATCAATCTTGTGTTCAATGGTGGGGTCATAAATGACCTTTTGTAATTCTCGTTCATAAAACGTTCCTACTATCTCCTCACCATCTAAATCTTTTATAGTATAAACGGGCCACGGAGTACGTTCTATTATAGAAGAAATCACAAATATTTCATCGCTCCAATTAGATTCATAACCTTTTTGGAATACATGTTTATATTTAGTTATTCTGACATGGTCACCGACATGAAACATAGGTAGTATAGTTTTTGATGATTTTTCAGATTTTTCATATAAATTACTCCAAACTGTCATTATATTATTAGAATTAACATCTGAAGGACACATTTTAATACTAGAATGGAAACTATGATTGTAAGAGTGTATCAAATTCTGCAAAATATCAATATATTTATGTGTATTCTTGTGTGTAAAATAGCGCCACATCTTCATTTTTAGCGTTCTTTGAAATCTTTCTACAATGCTTGCTTTGATGTCTGGATTATTTGTCGTATAGTAATTTATGTTTTTTGTTTTAAAGTATCTTTGAACATCTTTCGATACAAATTCAGTGCCTTTATCAGATTGAATGTGAGTGGGTGTAGTATTAGCTTCATTAAATATACTGTCGAAACACTTTTTTACGGTTTCTGAATTTTTCTTTTTCAAGGGTCTAGCATATGCATATTTACTAAAAACATCAATAACACAAAGAATGTAGTTGAAACCTTTATTATCTTTAGAATAAGTCCGCATGTCGCTTAAGTCAGCTTGCCAAAGTTCATTGAGATTAGAGAGAACGTATTTGTTCCGAGGGAATTTTCTATGTACTGGTTTGTGGAGTGTATACGTAGATTGGGATTGCAACCAGTTTTTAACTTCTTCCTTTTTCATTTTACCTTTCATAGCTTTTGATAATTTGTCGATATTGCTATATCCAGCTGGGTGTGATACATCATAATAAATTTGATCTAATTCTAATAAGGGGTCCATTTTTCCCAATCAATCTTTTTCTTAATTTTATTTGCGTGTTTATCTTCGCTCGTTGGCGTCAAATATACCTCTGTGTTTTGCGGCGGTTGTTCTTCGATGGCGTTTTGAAGTCGAGCTATGTACTCACGTCTTTTTGGATTGCCAATATATGTTAAAGGTACTTTTAAATCCTTTAACGCTTTAGCAAATTTTTCCCAACCAGGTGGGTCGTTGTTTTTTAATGGTCGCAGTGTATCGCTTACTAAATCGATAATGTTACTGTTAGGAATCACTTCATTATCTACAATCACTGTGCCAGCATCATTCCAATAAATTTTGTTTTTATTTAGTGACACCGAATTCAATAACAACTCACCTTTTTTTACATATGTTTTTGGTATTAAATTTAAAATTTGTTTTGTTGAGTAGGAAGGTTTTTTTTCGAGTGTAAAACTTTCTTGTTGCTTCTCTTCATCACTCAGTGTCTGACTGACAACTACATCTTTATTCTTGATATCATTATTTATATTAAAAAATTTCCAGCTTTCAGATGTGGGTTTAATGTTATCGTCACTTGAAGTTATTATAGGGAGTTCAATGGGACGACGATCTTCTTCCATAAAGTGAAGATATCTTTGTAAAATTTGTAAGTATAATTTACACTTTTTTCGATCATCCATATTACTGTCGAGTATTTTTTCCATTTCACTATCTAAACGAGAGGTAGGATTTTCATTTCTTTTTTGATTTAACTTATCTATTAAGCTTGGATCAACTAACAGCATTTTTTTGGCGTGTTCCATTTTTAAACTAGTCCACTTATCAATCCACTCAAAATAGAACCCAATATAATCGGAAGAAATGCACCACCTTTTTGAACTATAATATTCTTTCTTATTTTATTTGTACTTTTACGTACCAATTTTCGTAGTAGATTTTTATACTTTTTTAGTTTACTCTTTGATTTTTCTTCAAGTTTTATATTTCCTTGTAAAACGTTATGAATACATTCACATATAAAATTAATTTCGTTTTCGTTACAGACTTTTAAAAGAGCTTGTTGATGTTTTGGTTTAAGTTTATAAAGAGCATTTAATAAGTGTTCATGCGTCTTTAAGCGTCGATCCATCATTTGTAAATGACGGGTATTGGTTGGTTCTTGACATATTTAAACTCTTTTGTGGGAATGTACACTGTAGAATGACCATCAGATGGAAATATCTTTGATTTAATTCGACACATGTCAAAAGTGTCTTGTTTTAGATCTATCATCAAATAGCCATGTGCTTCTTTTGTAGCATCTCTATAAGCATCTTCTATGAATTTGCTATTTTCTGGTGATACTTCGTCGATAATAATAAGGTTAGCTTCCTTTCCATCAAACATATTCAAATCTGGTATACCCTGATAATAGTTTACATTTGGTAAATTATATAAGGGCTGCATTTCATCAAAACACCAAGTAATTTGATGAAAATTGGTGTTGCACACCTCATTAATATGTTTAATAAAGTTTGTTACAAAATTAGACTTTCCACATCCACTTGGACCTGCAACTATGGCAGTAAAAGGATGATAAAAATGAAACATTTTTAAATACACGTGTGAACTCTAAAAGCGTTTCGGAATGAATAAAACCAGAAGTTACGATTGAATGTATTATATTTGATTTTGTTTTACATACAAAGATTACATATACAAATACTTTGAAAAATGATCACATACAGTTCATAGCTGTTTTGAAAAATATTACAGTAAGAAAATTATTATAAAATAAAGTTAAATCAGGTATAACAAATAAGTAACTACATACATTAAAATTTACATCTAATTTTTCATGATATTATACAAAACAGTTGTCATAGTAAAACAATAAAAAAAAAAAGATAGTACATAATAAAGACAGAACTTTAAGTTATTAAAAACCACAATTAAAACACATACACACATTAACATACATATTTGCGTTGTACAGAAATCGTTGATAAAATCAAATGTCCTTTATTTTATAATGACCCCATGCAAGAGTATCTGTTGAATTTTCTATTAAATAACGTTTTGTGTCATTGTGTGATAAAGATATTTTATTAATTTTTTGTGTATATATAGCATGTTTAATTGATTTAAATCTTATCATTTCGCTGTATTGCGTTTTCTTTTCATATAAACATGATTTATAATCGGTAAGACAAAAATTTTTTGTTACACTTTTGTTAATCCCTTTTGCTTTACATATACATTTATTCTGCACATCCATTGCATACATTTTAGAGCGAAGACCTACAAACTCTTTAAGAATATTACCATTATTTTCGTCTTTAAAAAAACCTAACCGTTTTTTATTCAATAATGGTAAACCATATTGATTATTTGGTGGATAGTCGGACGTATCAAAGTAGTTGACTAAATCAAGTTTTATATCAGCATAATAATTTTGCGTAAATATTTGATATATTAAGCTATCGGTATCAGTAGGGTTGTTCAGGGCGTCTCCTCTTTCGAGGGTAGCCACGCTGGGTGTGGAATAAAAAACGCCTTGCTGGTCAGTGGACTGTAGTTTATTTTCTCTTCGTAACATATAGGTACACCTTATAATAATATATAAGAAACAGGAGTTGGTTGGCGACTGCCAGAATTCCGGTGCTCTTGATGTTACAATTTTGAAGGTAACACGTGGCAGTATGAAGTCGAGCGAAATCTTGAGAGCTTTTTCTGAGCGTAATTATCGGGCTAATAGGCCCTTCTTATATCATAATTATAGGAGTCGGACCTCCCACAGAGCGCGGGCGCCTTACATTTTGGCTAGCCCAATCAGCGCTTAGTACATTTTATTATTATTAGCACCCCCGCCGTGCTTTCACATCGAAAGCTCACAAAGGGTGGCGGGTGTGCTACGAACGAAATTGCTTATTTTCGATATTTACACACATTACTTAATACTTAATAATCATTAAATACAATTCAAAAAAAACATCAAACTATGGCTAGTGGGGGCTAGGTAGGAAATATAAAATAATATTTACAAAGGTGCAGCCGGGACAAGCCTCGCCGGCTCATTGTCCGTAACAGCCTCCCCCCGGCGTCGATCCTCGTCGCCCTTATTTATCGGCAGGACGATGAGCCTTCGTACCGGCCTTCTGAATACTCCCCCTCGAGTTCGAACGTCTGCGCTACGTACTACGTTATCCGGGCCTGTATAGATTTTCTCTATTTGGCCCCGTGGCCATACGTTTCGAGGTAGAAGGCCGTCTGCTATTACGACGATGTCACCTATTTCTACGTTCCTAGCCCTTTTCCTATTATCTCCGCGCGGTGTTAACGTTGGTAAGTATTCACTCACCCATCTCGCCCAGAACACATTTGCGAGCGCCTGTGCGGCTCTCCACGCACGTTTATCAGACACGCTGCAATCTCCGACGAACGGTAAGCCTACTGCGGAGCCTAACAAGAAGTGGTTAGGTGTCAATGCCTCCGCATCGTCGGGATTCACTGATACGTGCGTGAGCGGGCGCGAGTTAACGGTGTGTTCGACTTCGGCGAGTGTCGTTGCTAACACTTCCTCTCTAGGCGCTTGTTCATTTAATGTAACTGATAGTGCGGACTTAACGCTTCTGATCATGCGCTCCCAGGCTCCCCCCTGGTTTGGCGCGCCAGGGTCTATGAAGCGCCACTCGACGCGGTTCGAGACCGCGACGTCCCGTAGAGCCGGGAGCCACTCTTTAAATGCGTTTATCAATTCCGTTTCCGCACCGTGAAAATTCGTTCCGTTGTCGGATAAGAATACTTGAGGCCATCCACGTCGCGCGGCCATTCGCCTAATTGCCATGATGGCTGAATCGGTGCTAAGACTGGGTACTGTTTCTACGTGTATCGCCCGTGTCACTAAGCAGGTAAACAGCATTCCCCATCGTTTTTCGCGGCGCCTGCCAATCGTCACCCACATCGGGCCGAAGCAGTCGACGCCACACTTTGCAAATGGCCTAACGTAGGCGCTTAAACGAGTGTTCGGTAAATCTCCCTTTGTTGGGATAACGGGTGCTGCTCGACGCACTTGGCACGTTACACACCTACGTACGACCTTTTTAACTGCTGGACGTACTCCTATTACCCAATACTTCTGTCGTATATTATTTACGATCTGTTCCTGTCCTACGTGAACTTTACCGTGTTCCGCGCGGATGATGAGTCGGGAAAGCGGGTGCGCGCCGTCTAATATCGGCGGTTCCTTCATCGCCTCGGGGACTCTAGCGGCATTTATACGGCCGTGGAGGCGGATTACTCCGTCCTCGCCGAGCTTGGGGTCTAACTTAAACAATCGGCTCGCGCGCCCTACAGCCTTACCATCGGTCACTCGAGTTACGTCTTCAGGGAAACTATCGAGCTGAGCTTGCCGGATCAGTCGGCGCTCAGCCTCCTTTACGTACTCTAAGTGCGTGCGCAGGGCGCGCCGTCGCAGTTTATCGACTGCTTCCAGTACGCGCGCGAATGTTCGTATTAGCCGCTCATATGACGAAAACCGCTCGATATCTATGAGGCGCGCTTCCTCCGTTACGCGAGTCGTCAATACTTCCTCGCACGTGTCTGTTTCGTTGGACGGCTCTGTCGGCCAGTGCCTTTCCTCACGATAGAGGAATGACGGCCCAACGAACCAGCGATCACTATCGGCTAATTTTGTATTACCTAATCGCGTGGCGTCGTCCGCGACGTTGTGCGCGGTCGGAACCCACCGCCACTGATCGACTCGCGTAGTCTCTGCTATCTCGCCTAGCCTGTGTGCTACGTACGGAGTGTATCGCGCGGAATCTTTTCTAATCCATTGTAACACTGTTCTTGAGTCGCTCCAAAACACGACCTCCGGCTTAACGCGATGTTCCTTTATGATGTCGGCGGCTAAACGCGTTCCTATTAGACACGCCTGCAATTCCAGACGTGGAATTGTTTGCAATTTCATCGGTGTGACTTTCGCTTTGCCGGCGACTAATATTACCGTGACGGAACCGTCCCGTCTCTCTATACGCCAATATGCGGCCGTGGCGTAAGCTTGTTCACTCGCGTCACAGAATACGTGCAACTGTGTCCTAACCGCGTCCCCATCTAGCCCGTAACAGCGTGGTAAGCGGAGGTTGCCGATGCATTCGAGGTCCGTTTTCCACTCGTGGAAAACAGACGCCTCCTCGCTGGGTAAATCTTCGTCCCACCCCAGCTTTAGCTTCCACAGACCTTGTAACATTATTTTCGCGGTAATCGTGTACGGACTAATCAGGCCTAACGGGTCGAACACAGACATGACGGCACTGAGCGCTTCGCGTTTCGTGGGAGTTCGCAGGTCTCGTTTGACCTCTTCCGGCACTCGGTGCATGGCGATATTAAATGACAACTGGTCCGCTTCCGGGATCCACAGTAATCCCAGCGTTTTACCGCACGCGCCCGCGTTCGCGCCCAATTCCTTGGGTGCGATCGCCCGATTTTCATCGGGTATCCCATCTAATAGCCGTGGGCGATTGCAGCTCCACCCCGCTAGTTCGAATCCTGCCTTACTGTGGACCTCGGTTACGTCCGATATCGTGCGCGCGGCCGTTTCCTCCGAATCGAAACTGTCCACCCAATCGTCCATGTAATGGTTGTTCGTGATTGCGTCGAATGCGAGCGGATGAGAGACCTTGTGGTCCGACGCATTTCTATTGCGCACGCTGTGGGCGATAAAAGGTGAACTGCGCGCTCCGAATATCATGGAATTCATGACGTACTTTTGCGGCGGACGAGTTCGTTCGTCTCCGCGCCACAAAAATCGTTGGGCGACGCGATCTTCTTGTCGGATGTTAATTCGGAGAAACATCTCTCTAATATCCGCGGTCACGGCCACCGGCTTTTCCCTGAACCTAAACAATACGCCGTGTAACGCCTGTAAGAGATCGGGCCCATCTAAAAGTACGTCGTTGAGACATACGCCGTTCGTGCGCGCTGCCGCGTCAAACACCATTCGCACTTTCCCGGGTTTGTTCGGGTTAGTAACTGCGAAGTGCGGCAAGTACCATTCCCGCGCGTCCTGAGTGTGACCGTCGTCACAGCGAGTGGCGTATCCCTTTTTTAATAACGTATCTACTTGCAACGTATATGCTTGCCTAAACTGCGGTGATCTATCCATTTTCCTTTCTATCCCGCGCAAACGTTGCATGGCCATGTTGTAGCTAGGCGGTAACGTGACGTCGTCGGAGCCCCATGGCAGGCCCACCTCGAAACGACCGTCAACGCGCCTCATCGTGTTCCGTACGATCTCCTTGGCGCGTTCCTCCCTAGCTACGGGTTTCCTAATTTTACTCACGCCTAAGGCGTCGATATCAAAATGCGACTTCACGAGCTCATGGAGTTCATCATTATCACTGAGGCGACGCGCCTCCTGCCATGTGTGCACGTGAAGCACGGACGCATTATCTGCGCTAATGACGCTCCTCGGTGTCGCACTGGTCCCGTGAAGGATCCAGCCGAGTTGCGTTAATGAGGCCGCCGGTTGGCCCCTATCGCCGGTTAACAATTTTCGTGTTACTATCAGGTGCCAGTTATCCGCTCCGATTAGGACGCGAGGCTTCGCGTTCTCATAACATACGTCCGTCGGAGATATCTTCCTTAAATGTTTCGCCTTTAAGAGATCGGACTTGACTGACTGGCATCCCAACGAAAGGTTCTTAACCGTGCGTGCCCTAACGGTGTGATATTCGCGCCTACCGTTGCCTTTAATAGACATGTCGACGACCTGACTCCCGGGTTCTTGTTGACTCGATGTGACTCCGTGGATATTCAATGCTCGCGTCGGGCCCTGTGCCCCGATTTCCCCGGCTATCGCTTCATCGAGCAACGTGATCGTAGAACCCTCGTCGAATAGGGCGTACGTTCTCACCGTTTTCTTAGGACCCCTAATGGTGACCGGACATATCTTAAGTAATACGCGCTTATCGGTATGTGGTGACGTCAGCGTCGCGGCCACGCGCTCCTCTTGAGCCGGTTCTGTATCGCTCTTTGCCTTGTCGGTGTGTAGAAGCGCGTGGTGCGGTCGTTTGCATTCGCCTATGCCGCATCTTTTCTCCCGGCAGTGGAAACGTCGGTGTTTGCTGTCTAGACACGTGAAGCATACACGGCTCTCCTTAGCCCATTCCCACCGCTGGGTTACCGACATGCCCTTAAGTTTGGCGCACTGTGACGTCCTATGTGCGGCCCCGCAACAAAAACACGCGTTCTCTTTTGCCGGCGCCTCTGTCGTGGTATAGACATTCGCCCCGCGATTTCGCTCGAAAGTCCGACGCGGTCGGTTCTCGGGCTTCGTGCCCGTCGCGGTTCGAGTGCTCGTTGCCGGTTGTGTCGTTGGCGAGTACGCGTATTTTACGGCGCGGTCCGCTTCGCGCATCAGGAAGTGCGTCAATCCCACGATCTCCGGTTCCCTGTTCCCTAGGAATTCCTCTGCATGATCGCACCATTTTGATCTAACGTGCGGACTAAGTTTTTCGGTAACTTGTCGCGCTAGCATGGGGTTCATCAGGTAACCCCGATCGTCCAGACTCGTAATCACTGTGACGATATTTTGCAGCTTAACGGCAAAGCTGTTAAGTTCCGCCGCGGAGGTCCCTACGCGCGGTAATTTTCTTATATCCTCAAGAGCTTGGTCTATGATCACCTCCGGCCGCCCGTAACACTGTTCGAGTGTTTGCATCACTTTGGACGGCTCGGCGGCGGTGTACAATAGTGCGGACACCGTTTGTCGCGCTTCCCCTTTCAAGCACGTTCTGAGGCGTGCCATGTTCTCGGCCGGCGAGAACCCGTGCAGACTCGTAGACTCCCTCATGGCCGCTTTGAATGGCAACCATTCCCCTGCGGCTCCGCTAA
This sequence comes from Sphinx pinastri, assembly GCA_947568825.1. Lineage (NCBI taxonomy): Eukaryota > Metazoa > Arthropoda > Insecta > Lepidoptera > Sphingidae > Sphinx > Sphinx pinastri. The sequence continues at coordinate 8,459,735 of OX387620.1, forward strand.
AATGAGGTAAGTCTTGAGTCTGCCTCGGCGGCGCTCGTCGCCTCATCATTCGCTCTAAAGTATCCGCTAAACGTTCGATGCCGCGTTCCTTCGACCTATGAGGCGTAGGGTCCCTAATTTCCCGCGCGGTATGCTCCGGCGACGGTACGCGACGCGATACATTCAAATTCGGGGCGGTTCGTCGCGGCGAGTGTTCCCTATTCATCCTATGCTCGCCCTCCCCCCGTATTCGAGAATGTTGCAACCAATCGCTCACTCGATGGTTCGCGTCCATAATATCGTCGCCGCCTACGCTTTCCCTATCCGTTTCCTCGCGGATAGTAGCGACGTTCGCTGCTAACTTTTTCCTAATGAGCGTAGCCTGTAACTGTAATTCTTGCCGGCGGACTTCGGCAAGTTCCTCTTCCGCGTCTAACTCGGCCCGCCTTATCCTAGCTATCGCGCTCGCGGTTGATTGATGTGAGTGTACCGACGGCGGTCGCGACCTACGTCCCGGTATAACCGTAGCAGGCTCGCCCGGCGGCGCGAGTTCCGATGAAACCGGTTCGCGGAATATGGTACGCGGTACTCCCGGCGCGAGTACGGACGCGGATGCTTGCCCGGATGGCGAAGCAGGGTAATCTTCGTAGACCCGCAACGACTTGTCCTCGGCTGCCTGACTACGTGTCGTTGGCATTTCGACACGACTACCTAGCCCCTAAGAAAAAGTTAAACAATATCAAAAAAAATTAATAAATTCAAAAATTCAAAAATTATTAACTACACAAATCCTAATCCTAATATCCCTAACACCCTAATATCCCTAACACCCTAACGTCCCTAACAGCCCTAACAGCCCTATCAGTCCGTCAGGAGGGCCCGGTATCCACCGGGATACGCTCCTTCAGGGATGGAAGGTAGGGATGGGTAAGGTGGGTACTACCCGGCAGAGGGGTATCAGTGAGTACGGGGCGCTCGGTAGTCGGCTGGAATGTCCGACCCCTTTGGCAGCGCCTGCAGTCTGGCCCCCGTATCACTGACACTCTTACCGGCGTAGTCGTGCAGGGATGCGGCCAACGCACGGGAGGGCGTTATGGTACGGCCGTGTGATGTCGCACAAAACACCACTTCTGCTGTGAAAACAGCGTTTGTTGAGTTCTCAACCTTTGACACCGTTAGGTGGTTGAGGACTCCTAACCGTACGTTTTTCTTTATTCACAATCACACGTCGTACCTTGTTTGCTCGTCCCGGCGTACCCGATGGCTTGCACGTCGCACAATTCGTGTTCTTCACTAAACCCGTTGATTGCACGCCGCACCGTTGGGTGATTTTCGTACCGGAACAAAGGAGGGGCGACCACGCACACAGATAGCGGCTGTGTGGCGGTCTATTTTCACGTTGTGGACACAGATTTCACAACGATCTTCACGATGATTCTTGGTTTTTTCACGCTGTGCGCGCAGACTGCACAACGATCTTCACGACTATTCTTAATTTTTCACGTTGTGCGCGCAAATGGCACAACGATCTTCACGATAACGCTTGGTTTTTCACGTTGTGCGCGCAGATGGCACAACGATCTTCACGATGACGCTTGGTTTTTTCACGTTGTGCGCGCATATGGCACAACGATCTTCACGGTGACGCTTGATGACGCTTCTTCTGGATTTTCTTCTGGCAGTCTTATCCGGCTCACGAAGGACCAGCAATTGTTCAGGGCGTCTCCTCTTTCGAGGGTAGCCACGCTGGGTGTGGAATAAAAAACGCCTTGCTGGTCAGTGGACTGTAGTTTATTTTCTCTTCGTAACATATAGGTACACCTTATAATAATATATAAGAAACAGGAGTTGGTTGGCGACTGCCAGAATTCCGGTGCTCTTGATGTTACAATTTTGAAGGTAACACGTGGCAGTATGAAGTCGAGCGAAATCTTGAGAGCTTTTTCTGAGCGTAATTATCGGGCTAATAGGCCCTTCTTATATCATAATTATAGGAGTCGGACCTCCCACAGAGCGCGGGCGCCTTACATTTTGGCTAGCCCAATCAGCGCTTAGTACATTTTATTATTATTAGCACCCCCGCCGTGCTTTCACATCGAAAGCTCACAAAGGGTGGCGGGTGTGCTACGAACGAAATTGCTTATTTTCGATATTTACACACATTACTTAATACTTAATAATCATTAAATACAATTCAAAAAAAACATCAAACTATGGCTAGTGGGGGCTAGGTAGGAAATATAAAATAATATTTACAAAGGTGCAGCCGGGACAAGCCTCGCCGGCTCATTGTCCGTAACAAGGGTCATTCGGGGCAACAGCACGCAGTGGGTAAAAGTTCGCATGGTCAATATCTCGGAACCTATTGAGGGGGCTCAGACCCTTTTTCGGCTAGATCAGGGGAGCGTCAGGGACGATGTCAGAGCCACAAGCTATTTTACCAAATCTCACTTGTTCAGCGAAAAACGGTGATCAACGTGATTTTGTTGATTAGTTACCAATATTTTGTGCTGGGAAAAAAGTGTATGGCTAGACGGTGCATCAGTTTACAAAAGTACGTTCATTATGTTAATTTTACATGATTATTATAGTATTTATTTCAGTTATTAATTCTGTCCTAGAAAATAAATGCGTCTCAAGTAACGTGCGATTGTTTAAAATATTCCCAGTTTGGGTAAGAGTACGAGGTTAGAAGTACGCACCCTGTTATAACTTCATTACAATGATCGCACGGTTTTTTCTTCTTTCAGATGCAATTAAGTCGAATATTATTTGTAAAGATTTTTAGACCTTATACAGAAAAAAATATTCTCACTAAACACTTTGCGTAGTTTTACCCACATAACGGGTCAATAGTACGAATTTCTCCCGATGCACTTAAACATGTATTGCAAAAAAAACAATGAAGCAATGTACAAAAACTCATTAAATAATGAAAGTAGAATAAATTTAGTTTACATAGAGTGTTAAAACGTTTTTTAAGACACTATATTTTTGACTGTGGAGACGATAGAAAAAAAAGTGCGTACTTTTAGGCCGAATGACCCTATATAGTAACTTAATATTATCTTGATATTTTATTTTCATATAATCGTAATGGAAATCGTATAGTAATGTTTTAGATATATCTAAAATACAAAAACCGAGGTAAATTGGTTTATTATATAAAACGTTAGTTTTATTTAATTGTATTGCAACTAAGCTCTCTGAGAATATAGATAAACTATGGAATTCTGGTCTTGCTATCAAAGATTGAGCACCTTGAGTTTTGCCACGATTTAACCAATGATTAATTAATTTGACATTAACTCGTTTTCTTACATTTTCCATTGTTTTACCAAAAACAGAATTATTCATAAGTTTAAAAAAATCTTTCTCAAAATCTGAAGTGGCTAATGAACGCATATGAGTATTCAAGTCTATGTAACTTTTCAACCACGCGGATTGTTCAAATTTTAAAATTCTATGTACTTTAACCAATCGGAGACCATTTTTTAAACATTGCTTAAGGTTTCTATAATGAATGACGTAATTTTTTTTATTTTTTAAATTTGGGATCAGTTTCCTGTCTTTGCTGTTTCCCAAACATACGTTTTCTGGACAAAATGGAAAATCTGAATGAAAATCATGTAAATTTTTTGAATATTCTAAATCTACTTCCAATATTAAACCATGTTTGGCATCATCGGCTATATTAAAATCTGTATTTATATCGACCCATTCAAATTTGCCTGTTGGGAGACATTGGGACATAGCCCAACCATAAAGGTTATTTGCGTCTAAGTACATCAAAAATGAAGATGGTTTATCTGAATCGTATTCCGACATAAACATGTTATTTGCCACTGCATGTCTATTGCTGCATTGTGATATACCCCCCCGAATATTATTCGCTATAAACGTAACCTTGTCGATATCTGTTAAAAGTTCTAAATTTATTTTGGTAAAATTTAACATAGCATCCCAACTTAAACCAGGTGCTGTATAATAGTGGGCAGGATCTAAACCGTATGTTTTAAGACAGACATCCCTAAAGTTTTCAAATATATCTGCTAACAACAATACATCTGTTTTTAAATACAGGTCTGAATATTCACCCATGTTTTTACAATTAAAATGATTCCACACGTCTTGAGCATGATGGTATTCACTTTCTGTAATGTGACTATCATTTAAAGAACTATAAAATTGATCGCGAGTGGGAAGAGAAGTTATTTTTAAAGAATCAAATGTCGTCATGTATTCGTATGGATAAACACCTTTTCTTATTAAACGTTTAAAATCTTCTTCACGTGGATATTTTAATTTGAGTTCACGAAATTGTTCAAGTAATAAGTTCTGAGCTAATTTGTTAAGGCTACTTGACATAAATTTAAAAGAATCAAGAAATCGTAATTTTATAACTCTGTTATTGATTTGTAAAACTTTAGAAAAAGAAATATATTTTTCCTTGTTCTCAGGAATAAGTTCAATGTCACCTTTCTCGAAATCAAGACCATGCACTATGAAATGAGCGTCATAATTACTTAAATTATGTAAAAACACTGGCACAAAATTAGGAGCTTTGTATTTCTGAGAGCATACTCTATGAGCTACACCTTCATATGCACCAGTATGCCAATTATAAGATATTGTTCTATCCACGTTTAATTTAGTAGCACAAATGTAACAAGACTCACTTTGATTGATATTTATTTTATTTTCTTCAGTTAACGGTAATGGTGATTTGACAAAAGAATTCTTTTTACAAATATTTTCTAAATCTGCGTAAATGAATTGCATAAATTTTAGCGCACAATCTTGCCCTGTATAAGACCTATATACTGAAAGATTATCATCATAAGAACATTTAACATAATACCCAAAACTATACGTTTCATGTTTTTGAATATTAACAGTTGATGATTGATTTGGATTGTTAGAACAACTCTCTATTGGTTTTAAAAATGCTTCAAAGTCAGCATACACAACGAATGGAACTCTTAATTTACGTTCATAGTTGTTAAATGAAATGTGGTTTGATGGTATTAATTCATTAAACCAGTTTCTTTTTCTATCGTTTTCCGATGGTAAATTTGTGCACACATTGAAACAGTCATTTTCTTGGTGTCGTTTTAAATTATCTAATGACGTGAAATTTAATAAACACCCATCACAAATATGAACTGCATGTTCAGAAGTCGATAACTGTTTAGATAATAATCTCGAGAGGTTTTTAATATAACAGAAATGACCTTTAGAACCTTGAGATATATACAATAAGTTTAAGTGAGTATTTTTACGGTGTTTCGTAAAGTGTAATGGACCCACAACTTTATTTGATTTGCTTATTGAATCATATTGTAATCCAAAAACATTAATACTTATACTATTTAATTTTTCAAACTTATGGATGTCATTAATTTTTATAGGAAACGATAGGTTATCAAATTTTAGTTTGTTTTTGTGTATTATATAAGATGATACCCTATTGGAACTATGAGTAGCTGGAAATAATCCTGACAAAACTGCCCAACGAAAGCATTCGTGATCGTTATTTTGAACATTGATTACAGCTTTCTTATGTTTTATATCTAACGGTAGGTCTATGTATGAAGATCCACGCAATGGGTTAAATTTGTTGACATTCATATCCAAGTGATTTATTTTAACTAAACTCCATCCACTACCTTTTTTTTGGAAATTGGTCATTTTGTTTGTTATTTCGGTAATTATAGATGAGAAAATAATATCTTTATCATCACCTTGACAAACAAGATAGTTTGAAATTTGAAAATCAAAAACATTGTGTAGATTTTTTGTTTCTTGTGTGAAATCCGCATTGAGAATAAAATTAACTTTTACAACAGAATATTCTAAGATAGATCGTTCTAGTAATGTATAAATTATTTTTTTAATATTTTGTAAAAATAATTCAGGTGATTCAAGCTGTGTATCAGAAACTAAACTAGATTTCACTCGATATGTAATAATTCTATTACCGAAAGCACTATCAATGAATTGAACATTAGGTAGATTATTATCTCTTCTAATTAAATTATTTTTATGTTTATTGCTCTTATAGTGACTGGTCATATATTTTTTTGATACATATATGTGACACTCAGGACATTCAATTTTATCATTATGCTGTTCTGTACTTACATTTAAAATGTTATCCAGCGACGATGTAGATGTCGAAGGAGCTTCAAGATGAATATTTTTTCTTCTCTTTAATGGATCCTCTTCAAACAATTCAGTTGGCGCTAATCTTTTCCTGCTGCCTTCTCCATTCTGCATAGATCTGATGGATAAGAAAACTGTTAAAAAAATGTTATCTCACGAAATAAATATGCTACTATGTTTCTATTATTTAAATAGATACTAACATTATTTGTTATTTACACTGCAAACAATATGCTTTCATTGATAATACACCATCAATATCATCCTCATCGGAATGAGTTTGTTTTGAGATTTTATGTCCACTACATGGTGTATAATAAGGAGAAATATCAGGATCTCCCAACATTGATTCTGGCAAAACATTTAATATATACCAAAACCGTATGAAACGATGATATTTATGTAAAATTATCTTTTTATCGAAACTTGCAATCTCACTCTGAGATAAACTAGAAATATCAAGTGAGTGGTACATCTTGGTTGCACTTCAATGTTAAAAATATAAACGGAAGAAACAAGTTGAATGATTGTGCAAGATGTTCGAACCATTATAAATACTTTAAGTGTATCCCCTCTTCATGGATTCCCAAAACATGTTGCAACTAGTCTTAAAATAATAAAAAATGTTTTACTCACGTTTCAACTTGTCTTTGTTCCATTTTATCACAGAGCTCGTACAGTTCTTTGTCGTATTGCGATGACATCAGATCCATTGATTCGATGTTTTCGAGAAGTGCGACGAGTTCCATGTTGTATAAATCACAGCTTGTATCCATGGTAAGGAATGTCTCAGTATTTTTAAAAGTTATTTCAACGCTTATATACTACCCAAAACAATGTAATTACATTCTAAGCTATCCACTTTTTTCCAAACAATTTATGAATGTTCCCAATAACTTTACAATCGTAAGCATGAGCATGAAAAAACACTAAAAAGACTTATAACTATTTACAATAATACTTAGCAATAACACAATTCACAAAGAGTTCTAGAATCAAAAACAAATTAATCTATTAAGTGTGTAACTTAAAAGAGTACAAAGTTTAAATACAATACAATGTAAGTTAAATTTAAACAGGTAGATTCTTAAGTACAGTTAATACAATAATAGTTTCTTATTTCAATAATAGTAGTACAAAGCATATGATTAAAGTTATGATATTAAAACATTGACACGCACTGGCACTTTTGTTCATTTGTCTGTGTCTATAAAATATTTCACACAATCGTCCTTACTAGCCAACTGTTTAGTTATATTATATATAGTGTCCTTGACACTTTGCAAGTTCTTATCACTGTCGTTTTCCGCGTAATATTTAACTCGCACATCAGCGTGTTTCCAATGTTCCGTCGGTGCGATGTTTTTTATTTTATTCACTTCATACACCTCAATTTTTATGAGATGTGATGCAGAACTGTTGTCATCGCTGTTTGATCGGATGTATGAAACACCACCGCTCGTCGATCGACCAACACTGGATGACTTTCTTGTTGTTGTCTTCTTCTTTTTTGGTTTTTCGAAAAACTCATCAATGCTGTTGCATTCGATCGGTCTTTTATTTGCTATTATCGCTTTTTTTACTTTAAAGGCGAGTGTACCTTCTTCATCACTAGGTTCGTCGATTTCTTCAGCATAATAGTAGTTTTTGAAAGTATTTTCAGAAAACTGTAACAAAATGAAATGAAACTGTTTTAATTATCGGTTAAGTAAGTACTGTATGATAAATACTTATAGGTATGCGAAGTATACATGTACACATTAGTAACAATGATAAATTAATAAGACATCAAAGATAGCTAAAATGTATTAACCTGGTGGACAACACATGGCATAAACAATTAATGAAACATCTGGTTACAACACTTTTAGATCAAAGTATATAAAGGTACTTACATTCATTTTTATAACACTTTCACTATTTAACTATTTCACAATTTTACTATCACTTCACTGTTACAAACAACTGGAGATCACACTTCGAGCAGAGCACAGAGTGGAATACGATACCATGTGATTTTGAGTCGGTCTTTTATATGGAGAGGGAGTATTGTTTCCTTGCAGACAAGATCCAACATGTTTCGACTTTCACCTTAAATGTTCCGCTGAATACGTAATATCAGGTAATGTGAATAATGGGAACCGTAATTATTATGACAATGAGAAGACCCAAAGGGTTTTACCTAGAATTTGAGAAAGGTATGGTGTATTGTAACGATTGCTTTATCTATAATAAACAATGCCCGTAATGCGTAAAGGGTGACTATTAAGTAATTTTAAACGGCTTTTAAGTAGAAACACGACTTAATAGAAATACGAGACAAAGACCTTTGCATCCTTCAAATAAAAAAGGGTCGCCGATAGAAAGTAGAAAGTCTAAAACACAACGAAACAGGGAAAATGTTGCTTTATCTATCATAAACAATGCTCGTAATGCGTAAAGGGCAACTATTAAGTAATTTTAAACGGCTTTTGCATAGAAACACGAGTTAATAGAAATACGCGACAAAGACCTTTGCATCCTTCAAATAAAAAAAGGATCGCCGATAGAAAGTAGAAAGTTAAAAGCACAACGAACAGGGAAAAGGTACAAGCTTAAGGGAACCGGACCATGAACAAATTCGTGGTTCATACCTACCTCGCGGGTGATATGAAATGGATTCCGCGGACGATATAAATTTTATTCGCGGGTGTTATCAAAATAATCCGCGGTCGATATCAAATTAATCCGCGGTCGATATCAAATTAATCCGCGGTAGGTATCAAGTTAATCCGCTGTAGGTATCAAGTTAATCCGCGGTAGGTATCAAAATAATCCGCGGTAGGTATCAAATTAATCCGCGGTAGGTATCAAATTAATTCGCGGTAGGTATTAAAGTAATCCGCGGATTAATTCGCGGGTGCCGGGCCGAATCTGGAGCAATCGAAAACGTCGACGACCAGCCGCCGGAGCGTCGCGGACCGGCCGTCGAACCTGCTCCAGTATCGGTGAATCCCTTACTACTGTTGTCCTGACCTAAAGAGGAAATATAATCCTAGAACCCGAGTACAGAGCCACCTACCGGATCCAATTGTTAATCTAAACCATTCTAGAATCCACCTGAAGACACTCAAAAAATGTTGTCCTGCCCTAAAAAGGAAATAAAATCTTAGAATCCGAGTACAGCGCCACCTATCGGATCCAATTGTTAATCTAGACCATTCTCGAAACCACCTAAAGACACAAAAAAAATGTTGTCCTGCCCTAACTAGGAAATGAAATCCTAGAACCCGAGTACAGCGCCGATTCTCTCGCCAAAAAAATTAAAGTTTATAATTAACAAATAAAAAATAGGGGTTGATCGTAGAGGGTTGAAAATTTAGGGTATGTATTTTTTAATGTTGTATCATAAAAAAATAAAAACAAAAAAAATATTTAAGAAATAAGAATTTGGGGTGGACTACCCTTAACATTTAGAGGGATGAAAAATAGATTTTGTCCGATTCTCAGACCTACCCGATATGCACACAAAATTTCATGAGAATCGGTCGAGCCGTTACGGAGGAGTTTAACTACAAACACCGTGACCCGAGCATTTTATATATTAGAAGATGTAACTGTAGGTTTCGACTCATTTGACATCAGTCGTGAATATTTTCTGGAAAATGAAAAATATTATTAGGGCCTACTTTAAATTAATAAATACCATGTATAGTATTAAAAAATCACCCGTGCAAGGCTCGGTCACCCAGATATTTATTATTTATAATTAATTTGTTTAATAGGAAGTGATAAAAAAAAGCAACCAGTCGTTAAAAGGAAGGCTAGTCGAACGAAACTCGAGATTGCGAATAATATTATTATGTAGAGACCGATCTTACGTTATTGGAACAGTGTCGATTTTTCACCTTTCGAATCACTTACAAACGTAACTTTTGTTGCTAAATGTCTCGCGGTTCATTATTTTGAGATGACACGCGTGTACAGATGGCGTGTAATCGCGTATTCAGTGAAAAAATGTATGAAACATGCCTCAAGTTGCAGGGACGCACGTAAAATAGTGTATCTATTATGCAGGAAATCTATAATAATAATAAGCGAGATGGTATTAAGTGAGTTTTACTGTAGTTATGTAATCTAACAATCAGTTTTCAAATTTCTAAGTTTTATAATTGAACACTTAATAATTTTTGGAATATGTAACGACTTTTAGTTTCACATTTTGTATTCGTTACTTTGTACTTAAATACTATTTAAAATCAGAGGCTGCACAATTTCTTAAATTGACTACTAAAGAGGCGAATACCATCTCATCGAATAATAACTTCACCATAATATAATCTCCATAGACAATAATAATAATAATTTAATGTAGAGGAAGTAATTATCAAGGATAAACAAGAGGTGTAATATATCAGCAAAATCTGTTGAATGTTAAAGTTTTAAAACAGTGAAACTTTAAAAAATTGTTATCAAAACAACATTAATGTTTACTTAGCGCGTTGTAGCGAGATCAAGTAAAAAATCGCTTAAACTGATTGAATCAACGTATCTAATCGCTCGTCAATCGTAAAATCAACGTAAGTATCTAAACTCGGCAAAATAGAAACTTGATCTTGCGATGGATAAAAAGCGAAAAGCAATGGAAAAAATGTAGCGTATATGTGCGCAAAAAATATTTTATTGTAATTAAAAGTATTGTATTTTTTTGGCTAAGACATTATGTCACTGAAGTCAGTGTTGGAACCAAGCTTTCAATAAAAAAAACCATGAATTTCAAATGTATAATATGATGATTATCTGCACAAACATATTTATATTTACGTATTAGTGGTGTAACGAATATTCACATTCGCATTCGCGAATATTCGCATCTTTATGATTAATAATTTTGTTAGTATTTATAGTACGCATGCTCACGCCTTTTATCCCCGAAGGGGTAGGCAGAGGCGCAACTAGTGCACCCACTTTTCGCCAAGCGTATTCCGTCCCATGATGTGATAGGGGGCGAGCCTATCGCCATACCGGGCACAAATTCCAGACTCCGGGCTGATACTGAATAGAAAAATCCAATATCACTTTGCCCGACCCGGGGATCGAACCCGAGACCTCAGCCTTGCAGTCGTACCGTAATACAACTACGCCACCGAGGCAGTCAGTAGTATTTAGTACTCATACAAAATAAAAATTATATAACAATAAACTTCCAACTTTATAAACGCACTTGACTCGTCAACGCCCGCGGCGGACGCCGGCGTCCGGGTATATAGGGAGCGTGCACGAACTATAGGGGGCAGCATAAAATCGACACAAGAGCCACAGGTGGATAAAAATAGAAACTAGAACTAGCACAATAATTTGTTTATATATGCTTTTAATATGACACAAATGATAAAATGTGTTACGGCCGAATGTTATTTACACCCATGCTTTTGGAACTCATAATTATGTATGTTTTATACAGCTTTTATTATTTTTGTCGATTTTCACATAAACATAGAATGTAAGTACTTAGGTACGATTCTTGGGAACATTATATAATTTCCAACCATTTGATTTGTTTATTTTTATATTTTGGAGCATCGAGCTACACAGCGATACATTATCAACAAATTAAATGTTATATTTCATCCTTTTAATGAATATTGTACGTCAACGCCAAGTATCGACGAGCTGAAAATGAGTCAGATTGCGCCACTAGATGGCAGTGCTTACGACGTGCACCGTGACTTAGGACCGTTGACGTGTACAAGTGACTTAGGGCAACCACGTATCTGTCTATATATAAGCGGGCGTTGACGTACTTTAAATTACTTTTTTACCAAGATCACAACGTGATAGGATTTATTTTGTTATTTATACGAGATTTCTCTATACTTAATCTATTATTCGTTTATAAAATTATTAGAAAATATTATACGAACACATTAAAAACTTTTAAAATATTATAAATTATTGATATTTTTCCTTCAATATACCTTGAATGAAAAACATCAATAATCTCCTTCAATGTGTATACCTTTTAAATCCTTCAGATGCACTGATGACTCACTAGTTACTTAGCCCGAATGGACTAGTTATTTTATTTTACCGCAATTAGTGTTTTTTTATTAAATTGAAATGATTGAGTTACCAACGTCGATATATGGCGTTGCAGTCTTCGAAGGACGCTGAAACATATCGGAAGCTCGATTGACAGACTGGGAAATCGTCCTGACACGACTTCCGTGCTTACAATGTTGAAAACATCAAGGAGACGATCGAGTGGAATAAAGGCTCCAAAGTGTTCGCAAAAGAACTGTCTATCGGGTAAAGCCAAATGGCCAAGATGAAGACAGAAGACGGCAATGTAATGTCGACGAAGGCAGTGATATTGAGAGAGCTTGAGAGGTTCTACAACAAGGCAGCAAGCAAGGAAGAATCACTACAGATCTTCTGTATGCGGGCGGTGCGCCGATACTAAAAGTCCTTCAGAGGCTTTTTCATTCAGCGCTGCTCCAGGGTGTAACGCCTGGAACAAGAGTATGGTGTTGTTCTTCAAGAAAGGTCATAAAGAATTATAGGCCCATCGCACTTCTGAGCCATGTTTATAAACTGTTCTCGAGGGTTATCACGAATCGTCTCAAGTTCAGGCTAGATAACTTCCAGCCGCCCGAGCAAGCCGGATTCCGAAAAGGCTATAGTACCATAGATCACATTCATACAATTCCGCGGCCCCACGTTGGGCGCCACTGCGGCGGTGTTTGCAGGTAGATAGTGGTAGAGAGAGAAAAGAAAGAAAGACTCAAGGTTTAGGTACGTGGTACGAGCTTTATTTTGCACCTCCGCGTTACACTGCTGATGGTATGCAAACGAGAGTCACTGGCCTGCGGGGACTCCGATTCAGGCGAACGGCACGACCCTGATGCACGTGGCTAGCTCCAGCGGCAGCTCGCCGGGCAGATGGTGAGGCACGTGGTCTGCGCAGCGGTGGTGAGGTAGTCGGGGTTAGCACCCGACAGTGATGGTAGTGGTGATGAGGAGGTCGGGGTTAGCACCCGCGACAATGGTGCACACGTGGCCGGGGTCGGAACCCGCGACGACGATGGTGGTGTGCACGTGGCGGAATCAGCACTCCGTGCGTGGAAAAGGTGGTCATCGCCGCACCGTAGAAAACCTGCAATCAGAATCCCAACGGGTCGGAATGCAAGCTAGGCTTACATTTCGCGCCAACGACTCGTGATAGCTCACGAGCCCAGGTGCACAGAATACCTGGAAGCGGTTAGTAGTAGTTGCCACACTCACCCCAGCGGGAACAACGATGTGCGTGGCAACACGCAGTTAGTTTTGTAGTGTTGCTACGCCGAAGACGATTGCAAAAAGAGGGCGCGCGTGACATTGCACGCTTATTTATACAGGCGCCATTCCGACGTACGTAGTATTATAATTCCCTTTGGACGTATGTCAAACTACTGACAACCTAACAGCCAATACGAAACAATAGCGGTTTCGATTGGTAGTTAAGGTGACGTAAACGATAGACCGTTTACGAAGAGCGTTAACGTTCCTAGCAACGTTACAGTTATATAGGAAAACTGAGAAATATAACTTGCCACTTTACTTAGCGTTTGTGGACTATGAGCAGGACTTTAATTCGATCGAGACCTGGGCTGTATTGCAGTTCCTTAAGAGAGCCACATTGACTATCGGTTCATTAAAGAGCTGAGGTGCTTCTACATCACCATCATGTCAGTCCAAGTACAAGAGCAGAGCACGAAGGCTATTCCACTACACAGAGGCGTGAGACAGGGAGATGTTATTTTTCTCAAATTAGTCAATGCCGCGTTGGACGACATCTTCAAGCTATTTGATTAGAAAGGATTTGGAATTAGCTTCAATGATTAGTACATTATTCACCTTTGATTTGCCGCAATATTGTTGTCTTGTCAGAATCATTTGAGGACCATAGCATTATGCTCATTTGCTCAAAAACCTCAACCGAGTTTCCCACCTGGTAGGCATTAAAATGAACAAGACCAAAATCTTATCCAATGCCTATTTTGTGCAAATGCCGATTAGTGTTGTGAATGTCACTCGCGACGGATCTATATATCTAAGAAAAGTGGTCCAGTTAGGCAAGTCCAACTTCAAGATAGAGAGATTATTTAATACATATACCTACAGAGGACGTATTTGTATCTGACTACTATTTTTAGCCGAAGTAATTTTTGTGATTGGAAAACTAAGTGTCTGTGACCCACAAAAACCCCAACTGAGCTGCTATTCTAAAGGCTATTACATTTTATAGCCCATAAAAAGAATGTCGCTGAAAGACAATGTTTCCTTTAAATCACGACGTAATTCTACGTATTTCGTAAACAATAAAGACATACTTAAGTAGGCCATTATCATTAGCTAGACTGTCGTCCCTTAAATAAGGTATTGCAATGTTTCAAGTTTGGGAGCTAGGTCACAAATCACAATACCCCATTAAAAGATCTAAAGATTTTTTGTTCTTATATTGTATTAAAAGTGTATGTGTTTTAATTTTGACTGCCTCGGTGCTAGTCTATTGGTTGAATTTTTTCACTGAGTAACCGCGTTGTATGATTTTATAAATTCGAACGTTTGTTAAGATATTTTGTAATTACAATATTTCTTAAAAGTAGACGCCGAAACATTTATACCTAAAAAGGTAATTCACGCAAGCAAGTCGCAAACAAAATGTAGTCATGTATAAAACAGTATTAAAACAATAATAACCACCAATAACAAACATGAGAGACTCAGAGGCACAAACAACAATAATAAATTCCTTACGTTTACGCGAATGTTAGACATTGAAATTAAAGTATTATAACGGATTTTATCGCAGTTTTTTATTTTATTTTCTCCCGACGTTTCGAAGGCTTTGCAGCACTTCGTCGTCCGCCCCGTGACCACGAAGTTCTGCAAAGCCTTCGAAACGTCGGGAGAAAATAAAATAAAAAACCGCGATAAAATCCGTTATAATAGTTTAATTTCAACAATAATAAACAAACGATATCTAATAGCGTAGAGGGAAAAGCGCAGTGCACTACTCTTGCTACTGTGCGGTGCGTCATTATTACCTAATTGAAAGTTACGAGCTGTGATGCTATTGTTTACTATGTTCTTGCGCGGAACTGGGTGGTTACTATGATAATTTGAACGACTTGAAAAAAAGTGTGTAATAGTGTGTAAACACGTGAGTAATAATTTACACACGTATGAAGCGAAACATTTTCAATAATTTCTTTTTTTTCACTGTTCTTATAATAATGCAAGGTGGAGAGACGACTTGATAAAGGTCGCAGGAACATGTAAATCTCATTATGTAGATATCTATATGAAAATCTACATAAAATGCGGTTCATATAGAAGGCGGTGGCAGGACATCTGTCGGGACTATTAGTTGGATATAAAATTGCATACCAATGCAGCCCTTATTCGCTTGTCAGAGCAGTCAGCATATCTAGGGCCGTAGCTAAGATGCCTTTCAACAATCGTTAACATTATGTATGAGAATGACATATCATAGCGATAGATTTATCGTTAAAATATGCCATTTCCATACATTTCTTTTTTTTCTATGGGCGTTAACGATGGCTACGGGCTTTTGTAAGAACACTGTAACTATTAGACATTACAATTCACAGGCAAAAATAGGTTCTGAAGTGGTATTAGTGTCACGCAGAAAACCGACGTAAAGTAACAGCACTGTTGAGCATGTTATGTCATCAGTGAGATTACAGAAAATTTTAAAAGCGTGTTAAAAATTTTGAGAATTAATTAATTTCGATTAATGTTCCGTAAATAATTCCTCAACATAATATTTACACTGAACTCGTACCTGCGCTTTTTTGTTCAATCAGACATTTTGGCCGTAAAGGTTTTTATTATTAAAATACAAGTAGGTACGCTTTATCTGTGTAATTATTATTTTTTCATATATTAATCTCGCATCCAATGTTGAAAATAATAAATTAGTAACTTCGATTTTATCTTGTAACAATTTATTTTGCATCATTATTCATGAAGTTTCGCCAATTACAATCAGAATCAATCATATTTTTGGCAATCTATACATTAAAATAAAAACGCAATTGTGCGTCGCAACTCAAGGTTATCATAATAAACATCTTCTTACTTCTTACAAGTACGAAATCAGGTAAATAGGGAAACGTTTAAGTTGTCCTTTTTGTATTTACTGTCAAATGCTTCATAATTCTGTCCTATTACGTATGAAAAGTGAATCCTAATCCATATCCGAAGCAATTTCATCCTAAAAGATCCTTATCCTTAAGTAGGAATAGGTATTACCTTATACCTACTCTTACTTCCGATTTAACTGATAAATGCTACTCGTCACATTTTAATAATATTATAAATGCGAAAGTTTGTGAAAATGTTTGGACGTTTGTTAGAGGGAGCGGGGGGGAATGGGGTCCTACTAAGGAAAATTGTCAATAAAACTCATATTTATAGAAAGTATAGTTTTTTAAAATCAGGAACATGAATCTTACTTATCTAACTACAAAATAATCATAACTTCAATGTTTCATAATGTGGTATTTGTCTGTTATTAAACTTTTTTCAAAAAAGCAACGACGCTCTCATTACCCTCCATGGTGGGAAATGAGAGCCTATATAAATCCCATATGTTTAATGGGAGCCATTATATTAAATCAGTCTCAAATTATTGTTACAAATCAGTCTCAAACATATATTAATGAGTTAACATTAAAAGTCCAAACGAAAGGCACCAATGTAGGCAGCTGAATCAACAGCACCAGAACATTCTTGATGTGCCCAGCTCCCGCAACTTCTGCAACGTAACCACAATTCATTATCTTTGCCCGTATCAAGGTAGATGGCACACAAAGCTTCTTCCTCTGAGTATTCAGCCTCATCATCGCAAATATCATGAATTTCTTCTCCCTCAGATGTGTTATCACTTTGAAGCTTTTTGATCGCATTTTCTAAAATACCGTCAGTCCAAGAGCCTTTCGTAGTCGGGCGATCCTTATTCCTTGGCTTTTGACATCTGAAAAATAAAAACAATCAAGAATGTGTCAGCTAAAGCTTCTTAGATATACTGGGTTATGAGAGCTATTATGGGGTAATAACAGCGAAGTAAGCTCCTATTAACCAGCGACCACCATCTTAGATTTTTAACGAAAACATAATTACCTAGCTAACTATCATATTTTAAATGCAGAAACATAAAATTAGATAGATCTGGTCATAAGATTAATCCTCGGAGCACTCCCCAACAACCGATAGAAGACACAGAGAGACCCAAAGTCGCCGCAGTCCTAACGGCTCCAGTTTGTGAAATTGGCATCATCGACGATTCGAACAGCACGGCGCTGTAAGGAGTCAAGTGGGTCGATCTGGTATTTTGGGGCATCTGCCCAGAGATGAAAGCAGTACCTACTCCACGTGGGGCCGGATTTGCGCTTTGTAAAGCGTTAACCCATGACCCGACGTGAAGTACCGCTTGGCTCTGTTCAGGATGCCCAACCTTTTGCTTTGATACAATCATGCCGGCCTACTGAGCTGCTTCTTCACGCTACGGCGGGAGGACCCAGGATTTTATGAAGGAGGGAACACGCGCGCCGGCAAATTATTCCAAAACTTACTGAAGATTAGATTAATGTTGAATAAATACCACAAATATAGCATAGTGAGAAGTCGAATCCCAATATAGTGTAATTTTGGGCCACTATATTGAAAAACATAGTACCTCAAACGTTAAATGTATTAAGTATAAGTGAGACGTTATTTAAAATATTTTGTAACTATATACTTAGATAGGGGGCGAGCCTATCGCCATATTGGGCAAAAATTGCAGAGTCCGGGCTGATACTGATTATAAAAACCCAATATCACTTTGCTGGAACCGGGGATCGAACCCGATACCTCAATATTGCAGTCGTACCGTAATACAATTATGCCACCAAGGCAGTCCTCAAGAAATGATTTATTCATTGCACATAAATATAATCACACGAATAGCAGTGTATATAATATTGGTAGTATTTAAATTTCCTTATAACCCATGAGCAAAGTTTAAGTTATTTTTTACATTATAGTGGTTTTTGATGTCGGTGCTATTTTTTGTTAAAAAGTTTTATAATTAAAAAACCTAATTACATCACAGCTGTTATTGATGCTATGCCCATAGATACTCAAAGCTGCCGATGGCTGTATTTTTTCTAATTACCTGGTTGATTAAAATAATCTATTATGAGTCATGACTGACACAGCCGCAAAGTGAAATACGAAGTTAAACCATCATTGTCCTTGTTCATTAACCATCGTTCGTGCGATGTTTTTCTAGATAAATATAATTTTAATTACCTTTACTGCTTTCATTGAGTTTGATTTGTTTATTTGTGATTTTATAAAAATGCATATAGACACGTTTCATAGTTCTTTGAAAAATACAAAGAACGCAAGAGAACGCTCTAAATTCTCAATGCTTTCAAGTGTACATTTTCCAATTGTATAAAGTTATAGACTGTTAACTGAAATATCAGGTCATAAATCCCATATTTCAGCGTAAAAAATTGCAATCCAATCAGACAAAAACAGACCAATTATCCAATTACTATAAAGCAGAAAAAGTCGATACTCCTTATACAGTTAAATTGATTTTCTTTAAACATAGCTTAGAACGATTCCGACTACTGTAGCTTTAAAATAAAACACAGCTTTATTTCAAAGAAAAAAAGACAGCAAATTGGTATTCGAAATTAGTAACGTCAGTTGCACTAACCTCCCGGATAGAAAAGTTAAATGCAATCAAAATGTACGTTCCAACTGGATATAAAAAACGAACGACGGCCCGGTGGCATATTCCGGTACAACTAGACTGTCGGACTGAGGTCTTGAGTACTCTTGAGTTCGATTCCTGGGTGGGGTAAAGTGATATTGTTTTTTTCGGCTCAGGCTATCATATCATATCTGGCCGGAGTCTGGAATTTGTGCCCGATATAGCGTTAGGCTCACCCCTATCACATCATGTGAGAAATGCTCATAGCGAATAATGGATGTCCTAGTTGCGTCTGTGTCTATTCCTTTTCGAAATGAAGTGCGAGGTTGTGTGTGTGTGTGTGCGTGGGTGGATGTGTTTGTGTGTAGATGTGAATAAAACGAAAGAATCATAAACGGTTCCATTTTCTCTCCTTATCATATCATAATATAATATTATGGTTTGGATTATCTATGATGAATTTGGTAGAATTGCCCCATCAACAACGTCATTACATTTCCATTCATAAAATGAACCTAACGTCTTATTTGGTAAACATTAAAATCCTTATAAGTATGTCACTAGGTGTTGCTCGCGGCTTTCCCCGCGTGAAAAGTCTTTCCCGCTACAAAATTCCCAAAACCACTGTAGCGATTTATAACGCCATCTGAACGACGCTGGCACCATCTATTTAATAAATCACGAGCAAAATTACCGGGATATAATTAGCGTACATGCTAACCCAGGGCATGGTCTCACTATTCGTGTGCCATATTTCATTCAATCCGTTTAGTGGTATCTACGTTTCCTAATTACTTCTTACAAACATCCAAATATTTTGATAAACTGTCGCATTTAAATTATAATTAAAAGTAATATATTTCTCGTTTATGCTCTACATTCCATAAACAAGCTAAACAACACACACTTCTGTGAAATCATTGCGTCCACATAATTAATGAGGTATTGTAATGTATACCTACGAGTAATTGAGATGAAAGAAATTACAATTATATTAATTTAATACAAATTACAAGTATAAGATTGCAGTGTATCATGATGAAAATCTTGTTAACGACTAGGCACGAACAAGTTACCTTTTCACATAATTGTTACTGCGACTACCGCGGAATTTGTTCGAGGACAACCTCGCAATGCACATAATTACATCAGTTATAGTTCGTAATTATCGCGACATGTACCATACTCCTCTTTATATTATAATTTGAATTACCCAAGCTCGTAAACAACATCTTCAAGAGTACCATAAAAAATATGAGGAAGTGTTTTAGTATGTTCGCACTATACAACATGATACGCCTTATATAAAGACCTTACAAAAATACCTACTTTCATAATTTCCAATAGACTATTCGTTAGCCAAAGACGAACATGTATTTCGTTCCAAAAACATATGCAATATGATTAAATCCACGGTAAATGTGTATAGCCAGATACTTAGTGCAAATATTTCTATTTGAAAATATTGAAACCATAATTACACTGACCAGATACCTATTTGATGTTATTGCACTATAACATAGATTGCTACATTTCTCTGACATACTCATCAGAACTCATCAACATATATACAGAGTGATTGGTAATATGACGTATTCCCTTTAAGAGCATATAGATTGGGTCAAAAGCAATAGATTTTGGTGGATGATGAAAACCTGGATGGTAAGCGATAGAACCATCCATAAACTTAAGCAACACATCCAGCACGTTAAGTCACAAAGTACTGTGCGGCATTTCACTGCGCTCGTCATCCTGAGACATAAGATGGTAAGTCTCATTATGTCCTGACCTAACAAGAAAATTTATTTTTAAGCTATTGCATAGCTTCTATCGCGGGCCTTGAGCGTGGAGATCGAATCCAGAAATTCCGTAACGAAAATAACCTGACATCTTTTTTATCTTACTAATATGAACCTTAAATACAATGCGTAGAAGCTATAATTCTTGAAACGAGTATATTTTTATTTTTTTATTTATTAAAGTCATTACAACCATTTCTTACTAATCTAATATGAACCTTAAACACATTGCGTAGAAGCTATTTCCCCAGCGTTAGCACGGCACGAGTACAAAAGAATCGAACGTAACATTCTTGTTTCAAATTTTGATTTATTCTACTTTGGTTGTGATGACCATTGCATTTCTGACATTTATCAATAACAAGACTAAACGTGCGTTGCTCGCGTTTAAAAATCTACTTTATGTGGTAAGCGTAAGATCGAATTTGTGTTTAGTCAATCAAAATTTGTGATAAAAAATGCTATGCAATAGCTTTACCGCGGCAGTCTCCGAGTGCCACACGTATTTTTTTTTATTCACATGTGGCTCTTGTATCAGATTTAAGCTGCCACATAGTTCGTGCACGTTCCCTTGTGGGGACGATTCTTCTTTACGCGCCAACCTGACCGACGCGTTACGCCAGCCACTCTCGGACCTATATCTCGACGAGCAGTACGTGCACGATTAAAAAGGTCACGGCTGGCGCGCGTCAACCGCTCGTTGACGTAGAACGTGTTGTTGGAGTCGCCGCGGAGTCCCAGACCCTCAGTGTTAAGTCGGCGACGAATGCGCGCGGCGAGCAAGTCGCAACATCGAGCTCGGTATTTTCATAAATGTGTATAGAAAATATCTCGAAGGAGACAATCCAATTATTACGAAAGCGTTTTAGGTATCTTAATAAATATTTATTCAAATGCAGCCTCAACTGGAGTTATCATCCTGTTTGTTTCGGTTTCTGTACCGCCTGAAAATGTAATATAGTCCTCAATTTTCCATAAAAGCTGTACACAACATAAACAAACAAAATGTTTTCCATACAATGGTAATTTAATATAAATATTGGCGAACAATAACGCGCTTATTAATTTCATCAGGAATGTCGATCGTATTCAAATAATTAATTTATATGTCGAAGAAAGATGGTACAATGACGATTTCATCCATGACGTTGGATGGATAACGCAGCGAGTTCTTCACGAGACAGACCAATCCAATATTTTCTCGTGATCTCCGGCTCGATCACTGATCCTTTCCGTAGTATTATAATGCTCGTTGACTGATCCATTCTCTTGAGAGCTAGACCTTATATAGGCCTCAGGTGACATTTTAATCGTCAAACTAGTTTGGCTAGTCCCTCAGAATAAATAAAGCATAGTCCAGTGGCGACCTCACTGAAGCTTCTTGCTTGACGTTTCCGTTAACAATCAATCCGAATGTGTTGCAATTTCATACAAACTTATCTTTTAATGAGGCGCCATCTATTTGTCTCCGACATAAATTATATAATATTGTCTATGAATGTGTTTACAAGAAATTTAAACGATATTTACTAATACTGGAAATGAACGATTAATTAATTATAGAAAATAATAGATTAGTAAGAAATGGTTTTAATGACTTTAATAAACAAAATAAATAAAAATATACTCGTTTCAAGAATTATAGCATCCACGCATTGTATTTAAGGTTCATATTAGTAAGATAAAAAAGATGTCAGGTTATTTTCGTTACGGAATTTCTGGATTCGGTCTCCACGCTCAAGGCCCGCGATAGAAGCTATGCAATAGCTTAAAAAAGTGTAAGTAAAATAATTAATTCTTATGAAATTATAAACGCTTTTATACTTGCTACCTTGAAAATTAAATAAAAGTTACTTACGTACGTTAAACATATGTTAGCGATTTTATGCATTTTTAAAATACATCACTGTAAGCTTTCTCAGCACTTGAGGTTTAAAGTTTCCAGGAAATGTAGCTTTCAAAAGTGATGTTAAAAATAAGTATTTTTAGGAGTTAATCAAAAATTTGTAACTTATGTCACGGCAGCATGCGATTACAACTAGGCTTAACCTCTGGATATTACTGTACCTACTTTTATCGGGCTGATTTCAAATGTTTTATGCTGCCATACTTTTTAGTCCCTTTTTACGGATACAGGTTACGGTTTTTTTATTTTATATTTTAGTAAATCTTATATATTATGCATATTTAAAATTAATTGAAGCGGGTGGATTTACCGGTATAACAAAGAATATGACCTTTTAAAGCATTTAAATAAAAAAATGATTTAAAAGGGTTACTTCCTTTTCAAAGTTTCAATATTAGATTTAAAAATAAAAATATAAAATGAAATCCACTAATAACAATAATTATATATATAGACAAACATGAAGTGAAACGATTTTTTTTTATGGTAGAAGTTTTATGTTTTTATGTTGTTACCAATCGGGCAAGTAACTCTAATGTTGCTCTTTTCAAAATCAGTTGACAGATATAAAATCTGTACAGCGATACAAATAAAAACTGTTTAACAAAAAATAGCACCGACTTCGAAACCGACTATAAGGAAAAAAATAACTTGTGCTTTGCTTATGGGTTATAAGGAAATTTTAATAATACCAATATTATATACACTGCCATTCGTGTGATTATATTAATGTACAATGAATAATTATTTGGAGTCGGTGCCGGTCATAAAAAAACAGAAAGAAAAGGTGCTAGAAAAATTCTCATGGTTTGTATCTAAGTAATCCTAGTCATTCTACGTATTTAAAAATAAAATATTTTTTGATAGAAGTGTTTCATTTATTCTTACCGCATACCGCGAGTATGAGCGGAGCGATCATAGGCTTAGAATGGTCTTATGACTCTGAACGTAAACCTATAGGATCATCGGGGTAGTGTCACTGCAGAACAATCGTCGGGGTAGACGCTAGGACAACAGCTCAGGTCTATATTATAATATAAATAAAAGACTCCCATCATTTGGTTAGAGCAGCCTGATGGTCACTGTTGAGCGGTTAATCTGATTTCTTGAAAATTCCATTAGATTTTGGTTTGGGGTATACATTCCCCGAGTCTGTAGTAGATCCTGAAATCAGGTGGAAATTTGAATGCTCCCTTATGTGGCAATGATTAATGATTTATTAAATCAGGAATTAAACATCCTTTCCTTTAGTAGAATCACAAACTTGCATAGACGTTTTGCGTTACATACATATTACGATAATATACGTACCTATTAAAAGCATCCTGCTCGTCATCCTAATATATTCATTCTCAAGACTAAACAGCTCATATTTATCATACTTTGAGGTCCATTAGAAGCCTATATTTAGATATTATAGCGAGATATTAACCATATTTTATCGAATTTGTCAAAAAGCGCCTACTCATTATATGATAGCAATATGACAAATCTACGTTTGTGCTATTTATTACTTTTTTTATAAATAAATGGTTTCATATACTTATTTATCCCTCACCATCTAGTGGGAGTCCCTGTTATTCGTATAACGGGTCACCATGCATATGTATTATCTTTTATTATGCTTTTATTCGATAAAAAAATAGCTCAAATTTATGCGTTGCTAATAGACTTTCGTAAGGGCACTTTTAAGTCGTCGAATGAAATTACTCATATGATTCGGGTCTATTCAGTCTGTTCCATAAAATGATGAACCCTATACCAAGATATATTGAAATGGGACCACTTCGCGACCCTTATTTACTAAATAAAGAAGGAATCAAGGAAATAAGCTCCCAATTTTCAGAGAAATCAGTGTACATACATAAAAAAAAATACAAACACACGAATTGATAACCTCCTCCTTTTGGAAGTCGGTTAAAAATACATAATTTTTTTTATTTGTTAAGAACAGTTCATATATTATTTAGCTATTTCCCGTTTAGTTATAAAAAAAATACTTACTTCTAACATCATAAATTATCAAATTTCCCATACAAGTGCACAACCCTCTTAGGAATAATGACATAATTTGATGATCAATTCTTTTCCAATACACTATTAGCGGCGATACCCGAGTTGGGAGTGGAACGGACTGCCGAGACGAATGGTTCAAAACCCAAGGGCACGCACCTCTGACTTTTTTTAAAAGTTATGTGTATATTCTTTGTGAATTATCGCTCGCTTTAACGGTGAAGGAAAAGATCATGAGGAAACCTGCATATTAGAGAAGTTCTCTATAAGAATTTCGAAAGTATGTGAGGTCGGCCAACCCGCACTGTCCAGCGTGGTAGACTAAGGCATCAACCCTCTCAGCTGTAGAGGAGGCCCGTGATCAGCAGTGGCCAGTATATATTAAGAGGGCTGATATGGTATGGTATAGTATTAGTACTTATAATGAAGACTGCTTTAAACTGGACTTACAATATGTGTTAAATACAGTATTATATACTTAACGAGTTAGGGTCAGTTCCCTTGAGAAGTACATTTAACTTTTCTGATAACTTTTGCCTTGACGCGTAGAACGATACTAAATATAAGTATAATAATGGGAACTTCATCGCATTTCCATCCAGTTATGTAAAAATACATAGAATATAATGAATGGCCATTTTATAGACTCAAACCAAAAATAGCTAAAGCCTAAAGAATCATGGCATTTCTCATTACAAATCTTTGTTTTTTTCATTACGCCTACGCTATTCCAATGAAGTGTTAGTGTACCTTACCTTTAAACTTGAAACCATCGCGCGCTCTCAGTGCAAGAGTTATAAAGCAATTTTACAATGATTTTACTGCATCCAAATATCTACATGTTTTTAAAGCTATACTTGTTTGGAATATGAGCAATACATTTTAATAAAACTTTAATTATAAAATAAAACAAAATCTCAACAGTCAACACACTCGGATAAAAAGCTAAAAGTAGTTTAATATATTGTACCCATTGATGTACTATGGTTTTTTAATACATCAATGACTGTACCTCTTATATTTAAGGTTTCACTACTCGATACACATAATATAGGTACAAAGCTTCATATTCCTGTTCCAATAAAGGACTTCAAAACGTTTTTTATTTTTAAATAAAATCAAGCAGGTATCAGGAGTAACGATAAGTTTAATATTATAAATTCGCAATTCGGAGTAGCAATAGATAAATTATGTAGGCATTTTATAAACATCTTGATGAAACATGATAACATAAAATATAGGGGTTTATGTCAGCTAAATATAAATATTTTTTTTACCTTGCAAATGCTTTCAGTTCAGCCTAAAATTCGGTTTCCCATAGTTGAAAGAGCAAGCAATTATACGAGTACGGGACATACCGTGCTAATAGTGTTGAGAGCGGCGTTGAGAGCACGCGACTCTACCGACCGTGAATCCTATCAACCAGAGCTTATAGCTTAGGAAGCAGACGGATTAAGCTAGATGATTATCGGAATTCTGTTAGCTTCGTCTTGTATGCGAAATTCCGTCTAGCTAGAATGTCACCGCAATATCTAGTTCTGCCGAAAAGCAGCAATTTGTACGCACTTGGCGTTACTGTTTGAGGTCTTTGTAGTCAGTTTTTTTGTTTCTTTTTTGGCATGGCTTTACTGTCAGTAGCCTGACGGGAGTCGGCTTTTCTGACCACACCGGACTTTCGGGCGAAAGCTTTAGGCGCTCCAATCCTTTACATTTAAACGACCACGCTGAGGGCACCCCCTAAGTGGGGTACGAGCCTCAGCTCAGGGCGGTCGTTGGAAGATGATTGAGACATCAGCGATTAGGGGATTTTAGCGGTGTAATACACCAATCTATCCACTGCTTTCATCGGCACGCGGGCCGGAACTGCTAACTGGGTCGGGACACCGGGGGACGCGGCGAGGTTCTCGACAGCGAGGACGGTATAGCCACAGCGGTCTTGAGGAGTGTAAGAGTTTCATTAACTCGTGCTTTCTTTGGATGGCCAGAGTGATGGCATCATCTGGGTCGGTCAGGACTGAACGGGGACGTTTCCATTTCGCGCGGTCAAATGGAGTATAAATGGATGAGTTTCGGATGAGCGGATTATGATGATTAACCGCGCGGTCGAAGTAGCGCCTGCTAAGCGTCTGAATAGTAGCCAGTGTAATTACTGAGTATTATGAGACTATAGGACTCTATTTAGGACATGTACATGTATTATGATGCAATGGTAATCTGAACACATGGTCCTAAATAATAATACGACGAATGGTGACTGATTTTTTGGTCGTTTTAAATTATGATTTGCCAGGGATTGGTTTAGTATTACTAAACAGTCAGAAATGTAGCAGTCCATTAGGACTGCTACATTTCTTTCATGGAGCGCCAGATAATTTCTCATTGGTTTTAATTTTGATACCCGATTACCTAACGTTAATTAAGAAATTTGTGAAATTGGACCTAAACATATTCAACGTAACGAGGGCAGTGCAATATCTCGTAGTACTTTATATTTGAAGGTTCTGGATGGTGTTGCTTTTGTTTAATGGCGATGTTGTCGGTACCATCCGGTGAGCGACTTGCTCTCACCAGTCATTCTTATCAAAATACCATGTTCAAGATTGTATAACAAGATTAACAATAGACTACAGGCGATATTTCTTATTAAAAACGTGAAGTTAAGTGCTAACGTATACCTCATTCTTCATCGCGATTGATGGATTGTTCCCTTCCTTTTTTTATCCACAAATGTTGTACAACTCACTCGAAGCAAATTTATTAGCTATTGTAAGGATAAGGTTAAATTAAAATTATTAAAAATCTATTTCGCAAATCTGAAGTCTATTCATTTATTTCATAAACTAGCTTTTGCTCACGGCTTCGCCCGCGTGAATGGGGTTTTCCAGGATAAAAGTCCCACTTTTTATTTTCCCAGGATAAATAACCTATGTATTAATCCAGGACATGATCTACCCGTGTGTCAAATTTCATCGAAATCCGTTCAGTAGTTTTTTTTTTTATGGCAATGAATGACGAGACGAGCATGCCGTTCGCCTGATAGTAAGCGATACGACCGCCCATAAACAGTAGTAACATCCACCTTGAGTTATAAAGTACTGTGTGGCATTCCACTGCGCTCATCATCCTGAGACATAAGATGTTACGTCTCATAATGTCCAGTAGTTACATTGGCTACAATGTCCTTCAAACCGAAACACAACAGTGCATGAACACTGCTGCTTGGCATTAGAAATAGATATTGCGGTGGTACCCACCCAGACGGACTCTTACATATGAGAGACCTACCACCAGTAGTCAGTACCTACCAGCAGTTTCGGAGATGTGCAGTAACAAACAAACAGAAAAACAGACAGACAGAAAAGAATAACAAAAATCGCTGATTTGTGTGACATTACTCTTCTTTAGTCACCCCCTTTCTATTTTGTCACATTTCTTTAAATATACAGACACATTGGTTCTACTGCTTTATAATATATATATAGATGTAAAGTCAAAATAAGTCTATATCAGCCCCGTAACACTGCATTTAAGAATGGATGTAGTCATCTAGGTAACGAAATAAATTAACCGAAAAGATGAGAGTTTCAAGATATCTAAAATTTACATAAAAGATTTTTAGCTGTACTGTCTGGTCCCAAGGGGCGGACTGACATGTTATGGTTTCACCAGTCTTCTTACACTACGCAGAGACATGAAAACGTTTTTTGGAACTTCAATCCGTTCCGTGACAAGATCGACGGTGAGCCTGTCGCATAGATATAGATATGTGTACTGTGTCGCCATGTAAAGCACAAACTCCAATCGAGGGTACCTAATTCAAGTATTTTCAAATAGAAAATTTTACACGTAATTAAGTTGTTCGTACATAAACGCGATTCAGCGTAGTGTACAAGTTTTCTGGATTTACTTAAATTACAAGATGTTTGGTGAATAGTGTATTAATGAAATAAAAAATGAAGTATTTTATGAAATGAAAACATAGGTTAATCTAGTTTTTATATTCTTTGAAATATTTACTCAATATTTAAACAACATTTAAAGGAAGCAAAATAAGAAACTAATATACATCTCTTCTTTCCAGATTCAGCACCGAAAGTTCAACAAACCACAATGAATAGCCTCGCGGCTCAGTCCCCACAATGGCGAACTAAAATAGCAAATAAATAAAATATAATGTTTTTTAGTTAAACATGAGTCCAGTCAACGGCACCGCGGACCTGTCTGTCAACACTTCTTCAGTAGATCCGACACTCATATTCGGCCCTCAAAGAGATTCTCTTTACATAGTATTACCAATAACCATTATTTATACGCTCATATTTATTACCGGGGTAATGGGAAATATTTTTACGTGTATAGTGATAGTACGAAATAAAAGTATGCACACGGCTACCAACTATTACTTGTTTAGTTTGGCCATGTCTGACCTATTACTTTTAGTTAGCGGTATGCCGCAAGAAATATATTCTATATGGTCGAAATGGCCATATGTTTTTGGCTACACTTTCTGTGTAATAAGAGGCTTGGCAGCAGAGACTTCAACTAATGCCAGTGTGCTCACAATAACTCTGTTTACAATAGAGAGATACCTCGCCATATGCCATCCGTTTGTCTCACACCAGATGTCTAAACTGTCCAGAGCAACGAAGCATGTGATATTATTGTGGATGGTGGCATTGGGATCAGCTCTACCCCAAGCGCTGCAATTTGGCATACGAAATCATAGAGGCGTCGACATGTGTTTACAAACAAGGGTCATTATTGAGCATTCCTTCGAAATATCAACATTTGTTTTTTTCTTCACACCAATGGTATTAATAACCGTATTGTATTTATTAATTGTATTAAAACTGAGAGAAACTAGTATTACCAGAGAACAAAATCAGAAACACTTCGAATCGAGCATTAAACATACTCACAAGATTCGGCGTAAACACAGTCAATCAACAAGACGAGTCATCAAAATGCTTGGTAATTTCTTTTTAACATTATTTAGGTTAAGAACAAGACCAAACCAACGTGTCTGTTTGACACACATTTTTACACTGTTCAGCTTATTAACCATTCTGCTGAGTTATAAGCTAATGTATTGAAATAATATTTAAACTATTTTTTTTTCTTATCAACAGTGGCGGTGGTGATTGCATTTTTTATATGTTGGGCGCCGTTCCACGCTCAGAGGCTGGTAGCTATCTACGGAACAACTGAGGATCACTTAGCGAAGTCGCCGATACTGCTATCGGTGTATTCTCTCCTCACGTATACTTCTGGAGTATTCTACTACGTGTCGACGTGCATTAACCCGATATTCTACCACATCATGTCCAACAAGTTTAGAGATGCTTTTAAGGTATATTATTTCATATTCACAAGGCCAATTGACTATAATGCACCTAAGTGCAATCTGGGTAATTTGTCAACTACTTTAGAAGACTTTTTGAAGTTATACTTCTTTTGGCGCGTTAGGGAAAAATGATGAGAGTAAATTTTTACGATGTGCGCGCACACCGTCACTAAAAACCGACGCCTTGAAGTTAGCTATAGTCAACATTTTTTAATTTTGAACGCAGAATAAGGCGAAAGATAAAAAATTTAAAAAGATTTTTAATTTGTTACGCCAAAGAAGTATAACTTCTAACGCGTGTACATAAGTATGTAGTATACATGAAGTTTCAGACATTCTAAGCAATATTAATAACATAACAAATGTACGTTACTTAAGCGAGTAGATGCTTGATTTCAGAGTACTATGACAATGTGGTGTTCCCGAGCGAAGGAGGGGGGCGCCATGAAACGCTGCTCTTATACTGCGATGGCGTTCGTCCGAAACCCAACGACCTCTGGGACTATCAACTCAGGTAATTTACAAAATAGGAATAGATATAACACTGCCTTAGGCCTCATACACATAAACACGACACGACGACGGTTAATCTCGAAAATGGACCGCAATATACGTCTATTACGGTCCATTTTCGAGATTAACCGTCGCGTCGTCGTAGATTTCCACGATACGGCGTCGCGTCGTGGGACGGCGCGACGTCGTGTCGTGTTTATGTGTATGAGCCCTTATGCCCGCGACTCCGCCCGCGTGAAAACGCTTTTCCGAGATAAAAGTCCTGCTGTATATTTTCCGGGGATAAATAGTAGCCATGTTAGTCGCTGATAATATAGCTTTATATTAGTGAAAGATTTTTTAAATCGGTCTAGTAGTTTCTGAGTTTATCCATTACAAACATACAAACAAACAAAAAATCTTTCCTCTTTATAATATTAATATAGTGTTAGAAACAGAAGCGATTTTTATTTAAATAAAAAACGATCTACCACTGATTTTATATAGAAATATATTTAACAGAAATACTTTCACAAAGACATAAGCAACCAACCGGCCGGCATGAGTCATTGATCAGCTTACTCAACTGCCACTAGACTACGACCGAAACCGATTGCGTGCACATCGATACGGCACCCTTTTTACACGCTTTATATTAGCTTCACTTGTATGTTTGTATGTTTGTAACCGACTCCTTTGGGCACGATTTTGACCCACTTTAAACTGTCAGATTTTATACAAACTTTGTAAATTTGTCGAGGACCGATGACAATACACTAATTTAATAAGTTTATGACATTATTCAATTTGCAAAATGAGATATTTGTCAATTTATATACCATTAAGTCTCACAGTATAGATTAATAAAGTTAAAATCTTTGAATGGCTTCTAAAATAATTATAGTTACTTATATATATCAAGGAATTAATAGTAAATTAGATCAAATAACAATTTTAAAAAATAAAAAAAACACGCTTTTATAAATAATCCATACTAAAAGGTACAAAATAAATAATAGTTTAAAAAAAAACTAAAAAACACGCTTTATATAGAAAAGCAAACTAAAAAATAGAAAATACATTTTAATAAATTTGGATTGAGAATAGTGTAAAAAAATTAATAATAGTGTAAATAAGAAAAAAATGATTTATTGTAAAAAAAAGCGTGGGTTGCATGGTGTCAATAGTTATAAACATTTCATTGACAGATGTGAGAAGAAGGATTATCATTTCGATAATATCTTATAAAGCACACCACGCTTTTTTTACAATAAAACATTTTTTTCTTATTTACACTATTGTTAATTTTTTTTACACTATTCTCAATCCAAATTTATTAAAATTTATTTTCTATTTTTTAGTTTGCTTTTCTATATAAAGCGTGTTTTTTAGTTTATTTAAACTATTATTTTTATACACCCAACCGTCACTTCTACTATTAGTTTGACATCTCTATTAGTTTTCATAACTGATCAGTTCGTTACAAATACCCTTACAAAAGGTTTTTTCCTAATAAAAGATAATATTTTACTACGAAACGAGCACGTCTCTCGCCTGCACATAACCCACATCTTGAACGGAATATTGACAGTACCTTATTACCTACAAGATATCATCATCATCTGCGCGGTACCTAGGGGCCCAAACAGGACATTTCTAGCTATTTTTAGTTTAACGGGTATCATTATATAATATCTGGCCTTATGTTATGTCTTGAACAATTTTTATCCAAATAATATTTATTAGCATAAATTCCCACAAGTAGAATTTGGACTTTCCTGGAATTTGTGCCCGATATGGCGATAGGCTCACCCCCTATCACATCATGGGACGGAATACGCACGGCGAAAAGTGGGTGCATTGGTTGCGCCTCTGCCTACCCCTTCGTGGATAAAAGGCGTGAGTGTGTACCACAAGTAGAGATGTTATTGGGGCAACCACGGGCCACGGCACGTTAACTGTATTTTTGCAATTAATTTGATACTCATTAGCAAGGCTTCGTAGGTTTTTTTGCTCTTTATATGAATAATCATCCTGAGAAACTTGCTTGTATTTATCGAATTATTACATTTATATTGTGAATTCCATCCGAGGCCCTTTCGTTACCTTCGTTAAATAAATAATTATTTGATAGATAACACTCTAGATCAACCATTTCTCATTAAAAATTATATCTTTTTCTTATTTTACTCTATCAAAATAAAAGTCAAATTTCAGTATTCGTATATTTTCAATTTTATCCAAGCATAACGACAAAATTACCTATTTCAGGTAATTCGCTAAAGAACGAAGCAAGTTTTCGAAACAAAACACGAAAACAGGACATCATGGACAGCAAAAATCACATGAACTTATGTCAAAACGGAATGTTGGACTACACATCGCTCCGAAGAAATACAAAAAGCCGAGAAAACTCTCTTGTGAAATCAAACGATATTAACAATATGGACACTATAAACGGAAGAAAAACGAGAATATCCGCATGTTGCAATTATCAATCCCCAATTTCTGCAAGACCAGAAACAGCGATCATAAGCGAATATTCTGAAAAGTCAGGCAGTTCTCCAGATGATCCAGAAAACTATCTGCAAGAAGTCAAGTTAAAATTACAACTACGTAAGAAGGAATACGGATAGATTTTTGGTTATTAAGTATTTTTCATTAGTATAATGATAGCAATTATTGAGATGAGGATTTTTTTATTGTCAGTCTAATTTATTACCATTTTAAACTACTTGAATTTTAATTGACTATAATATAGTATCTAGTTAATTATAACAGTATTAGAACTACTAGCATGTTATAAACACACTTTAATATCAAAAATCAGCAATCAATTTGTTTTCCTTACACCAAAGTTTGTAAATTGAAGTTTCGTAAATGGTCCTGCGATATTAACATTTTATAAGATAGTACTAAGCTCTTTCGAAAATTTATAGTCTTATATAATAATACAACAAATACATTTTTTTATCTTCTCCATAAACAATATGAATGCAATAATTTACATTAGTTATTGCATTTAAAGGTATTGTCATATTATTTAATATCATAATATAAGTTAATAAGTAATAACTACTAATAAATGACAATAAAAAAACGGCAGCCAGGTTTTTACGGATATTCTGAACTCTGATTTATCTCTTCAAAATGTAGTTTAAGAAAGCTGTTTTTGTATTGCTCAACGCGCACCGATGGTCAGAGCCGCCGGCTGCGACGAAAAAACAAAAAAGTCTCACAAGAGTACTATTACTCCACACCGTGATTACTCCCTACAAAAAGAAGGTGAAATTGTATGGACTGTGGAAAATTTCCTCGACTAACCAATGCTTCATACCAAGTACTACAACATGAGGATCGCTAGGGTGGGTTGGGGTTTATCGCGAACCTACACTTTTTGAATAAAATCTGAATTTACCAATTGTAGAAAATTTTAAAATATAATATATCTTTAAGTCAAAAATAGGTAATTCTATATGTACATGTGTATATATAATGGACTAATGATAATTATAATTATAAAATAAATAAGTAATCAGGAGCTTTGATCAGACTGAAATTAAAACAGGGGATTGTCCCTCACCTGTAACTTTTATATAGGAAGCAATAATTCTGTAATATTTTCCTTAGATTATCCCGATACATTTCCCTTCAGAAACATTGTTCTTTTCTTATGATTTTTTATTTTTTATTGCTATGAATGACGAGACGAGCATGCCGTTCGCCTGATGGTAAGCGATACGACCACCCATAAACAGTAGCAACACCATCTAGCACCTTGAGATACAAAGTACTGTGTGGCATTCCACTGCGCTCGTCATCCTGAGACATAAGATGTTAAGTCTCATTATGCCCAGTAGTTACACAGCTACAATGTCCTTCAAACCGAAACACAACAGTACATGCGCACTGCTGCTTGGCGGTAGAAATAGACATTGCGGTGGTACGCACCCAGACGGAATCTCACATATGAGAGACCTACCACCAGTAAATGCTTTCTAAAAATATTATACTTACCTTAAAATCGAACAGAATTACGGAAAATAACCTATTATAAACTGCAAAGCAATTTCGTGAAAGCTAAGTACACTATAAAAAAACAGCACAACAAATACCTATTTACACATAATACTATGTTAACTGGATGTGTATTTTATGAAGTCTGATTTAAGTATATTTCGATAAAACTGTAAATATGGTGGATATGATATTGTATTTTACTACTCATGTTGTAAAATATTGTTTCGTGCAATTAAAATCAAAAGATAAGTCAATGTTGTGTAAACTGGTGTTAGTTACATTTTTTACTGTTGTAAATTATAATACTAAGTTGTATGAAAAGAATAAACAGGTAATGTTGCCCGATCGTCTTGACTCTTTTATTTATTTATTTATTTATTATAATTGAATATTCACTTATTAAAATTTTTATTGTTCCATAATAGTAGGTACCCACTCTCCACTGCCCGTGTAATATTACACGCTTTATATTATATTATAATGTGAACAGGTTGGTACGAAAAATAACATAAGTATGAAATTCTTTCTCTACCATAATTTTATTTTTGCTAATTTTGTAATAAGAGCTAAATTCTAATTCACTCGGAATAGTTATGGAAATAATAAATACGAGTGACAATGGAAAGTTTATATTTACGAAAAATATCACAGATAACTTCATCTTATCTTCTAGAGCACTGCCTAAATTATACCTTATTAAAAAATAAAGAGAGAGAAATTGGCAGACTATATTATACTATGATGACATAATATTATACATTTTATTTTTACCTAAGTGAGGACCTATGCAGACGTTTTTGATTCGTTTTCGTTTCATGAATTTTGTAATTATTCAAGCTTCCGCCACGCTGTGCCAGTAGCGTATGAACCACACACACGGCCGCCCGTGCACTCAGCACTACAGACGGTAAGTGACTTTCATTTTTTAAGATTTTTATTGTAGTAAACACGTATTTAAAGATAAAATAATTATACATTTGCCTTGTCTATTACGATTTTAATAAGTGCTATAGTTTCATAATCGCTCGGCAAAATAACCCCACTGCACCTGGTTCAGACTGCCTCGGTGGCGTAGTTGTATTACGGTATGACTGCAATACTGAGGTATTGGGTTCGATTACCGGGTCGGGCAATTTGATATTAGGTTTTTTAAATTCAGTTAATTTTTTTTCTATCACATCACGGGACGGAATACGCACGGCGAAAAGTGGGTGCACTACTTGCGCCTCTGCCTACCCCTTCGGGGATAAAAGGCGTGAGTGTGTGTGCACCTGATGGTAAGTTAAGTGGGATCCGGATAGAGTGCCGTCTAACGAGGTATGATTATATATAATCATAGTTTACAGGTTTTTCATACCCCAGCTGAAAGTTGTTGGTTTATTATTCATTTAGGTAGAATTATCGAAAAAAAAAGAATCTGTCACGTCTGGTTTAAGTAATATTTATTTACCATAATTTTGGTATTAATACAAAAAAAATAAAGACTAATTTTCGCCTTCTTTATTTGAATCAGTTTCTCTTATCACGGACCAACAGTAATCCCCTAACATGTTTTAATTCCAAAATCCTTGATGTCGATCTTCAAAAACCTTTAAATCTTGGTGGAAACGTTCCTCTTGTTCGTCACTCATACTTCCAAGTTTTCAGGGAAAAAACTCAGATGCGAGTGCAGAAAATGAATCTTTAATGACATGTTTACTCCCATCTGTTGAAAATTTTCCAATAAATCGGTAACACCTTCTTTGTAATGATCACTTTTTTATTTCCCAAAAAATCTTCCACAACCATTTTTATTGACTTCCAAGCAAATATTTCATTAGTAGATAAAATGCTTTCAAACTGAGAATCTTTCATAATTTTACGGATTTGTGGGCCGACAAATATACCCTTTCAGTTTTCCCTCTGTAATGTTTGGAAAGATTTTTTGTAAATACCGGAAAGCATCAATGTTTTTGTCAAGCGCCTTCTCAAAAATTTTCATGAGCCCCAATTTGATGTGTAAAGGGGATAGAGTGATGTTATTTCAACCAACAGCGCGTGTTTAATGTTCTTTTTGTCCGGAATATACTCATTCCGAATAGGCCATTCCTTTCTTACATAATGATGTTGTTTCTCTATACTATCCCACAAACAAAGGAAACGGCGGTATTTTGTGTAACCACCCTGCAGAACGAAATTGTGACGTGATAAAATATTTCAGCTAACACTTTTAGGTTTAAGAAAGGTAGATTAACATATTTATATACATTTATTTCGGGGTATAGAAAAAAAGTAAAATTTTGTAAACATCCCTCGTCAGTCGAACACAATTATGCCGTCCTGTTTAAACCTATAAAATTTAATACAAGTACCTACTTTTTACTATATTATTTACTATATTTACGGTTTTATCTGACAAGCGCTACCAAGAAAGTTAATAATTAATAAGATTAATTCTTGTTAATTAAATCTTTAGCCATAGCACAGACCGCCAAAGTCTAATTATTAGTGACCTTCGCCACCCATGATGTTTTGCATATTATTATCATGGATAGCGTGGAAGGCCGACTTGAAATAAAAGGAATAGGAATCAGGCAACGGGAAGCGATGTTTTGCCCTCTGGATTAAAATCATATTGTGATTAATATCCCCGGTGGCGTAGTTACATTGCGAGCGCGGAACTACACCGCTGTAAGGTCCCGGGTCTGGGAAAGTGATACTGGCTTTTTCTCCTCAGTATCAGCCCGGAGTCTGGAATTTGTGTCCAATATGGCGATAAGTTCACCTCTTATCGCATCTTGGGACGGAACAAATATGGCGAAAAGTAGGTGCCTTGCTTGCACCTCTGCCTACCCTTTCGTAAATAAAATTATGATGTGCGTGTATGTGTTTAAAATCATAGCCATATTATAATAAATAGTTAATGATGTTTTATTTTCTCATAAATATTGATACTCATTATAAGTAGGTAATACAATTCGATGGTTCTTGTGGCTCTCAATCTTGGCGAGTATGTTTCATAAAAACGTATTATTAATATGTCTTGAGGTTTCCTCATCTCGAGCTACGCTCGGTTTTCTAGTCACCCTCTCTGAGACTCTCGTGACCTCCCCTATATTAATTCACATGTAAAAGAGCTTGTTGTGTGTCTACATTTCGCAAACAAATTTACTTATTTTTCATTTCCTTTTGGTGTAGGTAACTAATACACTGATACATTATTTCGAATACATTCACCTAACTATTACACAAACGATTTTAATAATAATAATAATGTGACCAAACTTTTCATGAAGCAATGTTTTTAAGTTTTTGTTAAATTTTGGCGTTCGCAAGCCGATCAAGTGAGACCGCGACAGACTATTAAATGTTAAGGAATATAATGATTAGGAAGATATTGCAAATGACATTTCACATGGATGGAATCGCTAGTGTAGCTACGTATACAATTCAATTCAAATCGACATTGTTACTTGACACTTGTTATTTATTCC
The DNA here is from genome assembly GCA_947568825.1 of Sphinx pinastri. Taxonomy (NCBI): domain Eukaryota; kingdom Metazoa; phylum Arthropoda; class Insecta; order Lepidoptera; family Sphingidae; genus Sphinx; species Sphinx pinastri. The sequence continues at coordinate 8,497,683 of OX387620.1, forward strand.
GACTTGTCTCTTCCGGTTAACAGTGGTATTAATAATTCACCTAATTATTTATGATAGGTACTGAATTATCCAACATACTTTAATCACATTTAAATATTTATATAATAATTTCAAAGAATACTAGCTGTTAGTAAAGTATTAATGTATCAAAAATTGTGTTCTCTTTTTGATGAACTTAGTAAAAACAAGCTAAAACTAAGTCGTAGATTACGGCATACATAATTGATACAATTCAATTCCCAGCAGGAACATACATACACTATCAGCAATATTTCTCAGTTCAACTATTGCGCGCCACGTAATCGCTGGCAAAGGCTACTTAGTAATTCCAATTCGTTTTGTTTTATTATTCTACAAGGGTTGGTGATAACATGGAAATCTCAATGTAATAGCATTTACTAATATTACGTATTGCAGACCACCTATAATTATTCATCATTAGTTCAAGCCCACAATTGAACATTGTTTTCTGTTAGGATTATTGTCCGTTGCCTTTAATCGTGTATCTAATCGTATATATATGCATTATAATCGGTATGTAGATTTGTAGGTGAAAAGTCATCATAAATAATTAAGTGAGCCACTTATGAATATTTATTGCGGAAAGCTACATCAGCATTTTTACGACTGTCATTAGGACGCACTGAGGACACACGCGGCGGTTCGGGCACGGTATACTTAGGTAGTAGGTTCTAGCAAAATGATACATACACTAATGTCACGTGGGCGCTAGATTTACTTATGTATACCAATATATACCTAGTCTAATGGCCAAATTCTTCATTTAAGTTACAGTTAAATTTGTAAAATTTATGAAGGTTGTGAAACCACTCTTATGGCTTTTACTTTAGGTTCGTTTATGTTTTGGCAATGCTTAGGGTTTAGCTGTATTTTTACTTTTACAGTTTATGAAGAAACTGGCTGTTATATAACCAATATATAAAACGCTTATTTTGCTTATTATGTAACGACGAATCATTGCGCAGCGCCTACACGGTTACACGCAGTGAAAAATTAAGCCTTTTCTATAAACTCTGTTATTGCAGGATAAATAGGACAAAATACTCTTGTATGAGCGCAGCTGTTCACGTAGGTGACTTCAGTTACAACGTTTGTATTTTATTTAATACAAAAAGGACGTCTAAATAAGGCATGCTTATATCAACAAAAAGCAATTCAAAATTGTATTTAAATTTTGAATTTTAAAGCTGTGATATTAACATACTTTGATATGCATCAAGTGCGATGTCCTGTAAAGAAATTCAAACATTGTAGCTACCTATTTCAAATTTCATTGTACTGCAACAATTTATTTGTTACATGTCACTTCATTTGATGCAAGGATATCTTTAAAAATTACATATTTATACAATCATATTATTATTGATAGATTACGACCCTCCTTGTAACCAAGCGTGGTATTTTGAAGACCTCCCTTCCCCACCATAAAAGTACGTTCTCTAAGTAGTATGATTTTCGATGGTGGTATGAAATTACTAATATCATAGGCAACATCTACATTTAATATAAAGACACTGTAAATCTTCTTTTAAACAACGATTTTCTTAAACACTAATAAAATAAAATAATAAAAAATAAATGTTCATATCTTGTTTGTACAATTTTCAAAACACATAAGATCTTTATATCCATAGTGGATAGTACCCTAACGTGGCAAGAAGTCATGAGGAGATTCATAAATATAGACGAAAACAAAGAAGTGTGTCAGAATTGTGCAAAGTAGCAGTCCTTAGTCTCTGCCTAACGCATTCAGAGGCAATATTATGTATGAATATATGTATTCATAATTTAATTTAACAAATTCCGAAAATACCGAAAATCCCGGTTGTTGTAAAATCAATACCGGTATTTATAAGTCCTTTTTTTGGTCCGGTATCCCGGTATTTTCGAGATCCGGGATCCCGGTTTGCGACCCCTAATCCATACTAGCTGTTGCCCGCGGCTCCGCCCGCGTGAATGAGTTTTCCCGGTATAAAAGTCCCGCTTTATATTTTCCCGGTATAAAAAGTATACATGATCTACCCGTGTGCCAAATTTCATCGAAATCGAAAAGTTATTAAATTACTAAAATGGCTATTAAAAAATAGGGGTTGATCGTAGAGGGTTGAAAATTTAGGGTTGTATGTACTTTTTAATGCCACATTATAGAAAAATAAAAACAAAAAATTTTGTCTGAAAATTAAAAAAAATTATGGGTGAACAACCCTTATCACTTAGGGGGATGAAAAATAGATAACAACCTATTCTCCTTCCTACCTATTCCTTGAATCAACCTCACTCAAATAGCCCAATAAAACGATTTATTTACGTTACCTATGTAAAGTGTAATAATAAATACTTCATTTCTTTTCATCGATAAATAATTTGAACAAAAGATTAAACAATTTAACCAGGATGAATCATCCCCTAATTATTTAGCCGCGCTAGCTGTGGCACTAAGGAGAAAAGAACAAAGCCAGGTATTAAAATTTACCACGATAAACCACCATGATATTACTTTCACTAGTTTAACAAACAAATAACCTATAGCTAGTATGCAACCAATACGGCTGTAGGAAGGTTATATGTTATGCTTAGTATGATATTCAGAGAATTTCGACACTCGCGTTACATACTGCTAAGTCAGTAAAATACTTTTAATGCCAACTTTATTTGGAAATACGGACTCGTGGAATCGGTATGTCTTTTAAGCACTTTACATATTGTTTAATATTATTATAAATTAAAATGAATCATATATTAAATTTTTGTTGATTACTGTTTATATTTTCGATTTTTATTTGCACTAGCTGCTAGGGTGTCTAAGTGTTGGACTTCAACCTCACTACGAATCGATCACAGTTTAAACTATAGGTATGTTACGTATATACAACAATACATATATTATTTCGTTGCGCAATATATCATGGACAAGACATACAAAAGGTCAAAAGTAATCAATGGAACTAATAAAACATGTGGCGATGTATTTTCAGCGCTTTCTTTTTATGTATAAACATCACCTACTTTTAATTTACTAAATTTTAAAACTAATTACACAATAGTATTACAGAAAATGACGATGACTGAAGTGAAGGAGAGGGTAGATTCTACCCAAGAGACCCAACTTAGCAACAGACGGGAAGCGAACTGGCCAGCAGTATTGTTCCTTATACACATCCATCTTCTGTCATTCTACGGATTATGGTTGTTATTTTATGAAGCGAAATGGATGACCGTATTTCTCTGTAAGTACCTATTTTCGGATACCAAAGGTTTGAAACAATTTTATTTTATTTTTTTATTGCATTGAATGACGAGACGAGTATGCCGTTCGCCTGATGGTAAGCGATACGACCACCCACAAACAGTAGCAACACCATTTAGCACCTTGAGTTATAAAGTACTGTGTGGCATTCCACTGCGCTCGTCATCCTGAGACATAAGATGCTAAGTCTCATTCAACTGGCTACAATGTCCAAACCGAAATACAACATTGCATGCACACTGCTGCTTGGTGGTAGAAATAGACATTGCGATGGTACCCACCCAGACGGACCCTTACATATGAGAGACTTACCACCAGTAAATTTCGTAATAGTAATGACGACCTTTGTTGTTTATCAATTATCGTTCGCTTTAACGGTGAAGGAAAACATCGTGAGGAAACCTACATACCTGAGAATTCTCGATAAGAATTTCGAGGGTATGTGAAGTCTGCCAATCCGCACTAGGCCAGCGTGGTGGACTAAGGCCTTACCCCTCTCAGTAGTAGAGGAGGCCCGTGCTCAGCAGTGGGCAGTATTTAATACAGGGCTGGTATTATTATATTATTATTATAATGACGACCTCGCTAGTGTTTTGTAATTGATCATAATTATTGTCAATTGCAAATTATTATTTTTAGTAACCGATAATAGTAATCTATCTTCGGATCTTAACTATGAGAGCAAGAGTTCAATACTTTTCGGTCAATGCTCCTGGGGCTTAAAGTACTCTATCGAAATTTTAAATTGGAATCATCAATCTTTGTCATAAAGCTGCAATTGCATCGACTTTACTTTGTAAAAGTGTCAATCAAGAAATTGCGAAAAGGATAAAAATAAGCGTGGATAAGTAATAACTGTGACCGTTTTTCAGTGATATCACTCTGCTCCATGGCAACATTAGGGATGACAACGGGAGCGCATCGCCTCTGGGCACATCGCTCTTACAAAGCTCATACTGGTCTGCGTATCATGCTCATGCTATTTCAAACATTAGCTGGAGTGGTAAGTTTTTTTATTGTAGCTATATTTGTATTGTTCCCATAACCGGCAACTTTCCTATACAAATAGCATGTAGTTTAGCCACTGGTTTACTTATTGAAAAGTTTCTAAGACAGCCTTGGTGGCGTAGTTGTATTACGGTACGACTGCAATGCTGAGGTCTCAGGTTCGATACCCAGGTCGGCAAAGTGATATTGGATTTTTGTAATCAATATCAGCTCGGAGTATGGAATTTGTGCCCGGTATGGCGATAGGCTCGCCCCCTATCACATCATGGGACGGAATACGCACGGCGAAAAGTGGGTGCACTAGTTGTGCCTCTGCCTACCCCTCCGGGGATATAAGGCGTGAATATGCGTATTCTAATACAAAAAGGGACAAAGAAATGTAAGTTTTTTGTTTTATCTGTGGCGTACGCGTCCATCCAATATTGATAGGACCGTAATAGAAAAAATACGAAAAATATAGAGATACAGACAATGTACGTATAAAAACATGCAAAAAACGATTGTATATACTAGAATAATATGAACATTTTTATTTAGTTAGTACCTACTATTAAAAATAAATATATTTAATTCTAGGGTTCTATATACGACTGGGTTCAGCAACATAGATTTCACCATGCACACTTCGCCACAAGCGATGATCCCTACGACAACAAGAAAGGATTCCTCTATGCGCAGATCGTGACACGCATGAGAAAACTAAGTCCGCATCAGGAAAAACTAAAGCAATCTATCGACATGTCAGACTTGGAGAACGATTCTGTTGTTATGTTCCAAAAGACGTGAGTAGGCTTTAGTTATTGTTTGACGCACTAATACGCACATTTTACTCATAAAGAAAATAAAGAGAAATGTATTCAGAAATACGTAAAGGCCGATTGAAAGTTTACTTAAAGATATATAGGAAATATTTTAACTACTATGCCTATACCGTGAACATTTGAAGGTCCAGTTCTCATATGCAAATGTCCGAAGATAGACCCACCATCCATGTCTTACATTTTTATAATAGTACTGTAATGGAAAAGCATATTATGACGTTTTCTTAGTTCTATTATCATTTTTTTTTTATATTTAGTGTTAAGTTTCATTTTAATAAAGGTTATACTTTATATTTCTTCTTGATACGATTTTAAAATCAATTTGGCTTTCAATGGTTCCGTTGCCTTACCTATAATTTCTATTCACAGAGTATACTGGTTGCTGTATGCCGTACTTTTCCTGTTGCTGCCACTGAACGCACCCCTAGAGTACTGGGACGATTCTGTCCTCAGCTCTGTTTTCGTAATTGGATTTCTGCGATACTTCATAGTACTTCATGCTACGTGGTTAATAGAGAGTGCCATTTGCATTTGGGGTCTAAAACCTGGACAAAAGTAAGTAAACACACGACAAAACATAAACAGTAAGACTATTAAAAAAAAATGAATTAGCTGCAGCAATTACCATAATACCTACAGTGACAGTTCAATCGTATTTAATAACTTTTTACTAGTTTAAAAAAATCTACAAATCATTGAGCAGTACCTCATTTAGCTTCTTACCGAAGCGACAAATCATAACAGTATTAATTTAATAACTACGTTTTTCGTACAGATCTCCACCAGATTCCAACACGGTGTTCATAATATCAATGAGTTTCTGGCCGCAATATCACTACCTTATCCCCTACGACTACAAATCAGGCGAATATGGAACTTATGGTATGTATAAAATTTAACAACGCTATCACAACATCCCTTTAATTAATTAAATACCTTTATTATATGTTTTAATAACTAGCTAAGTAGTTGTATCGTATTCGATTTGTGTTTTATAAGACCATACAATATGTCATATGATAGTCACTATATATAATTTCTAAATTACAATATTTCAGACTCTGGTTGCTCAACGGCTTTTATTCGCGTATGGGCTGCTCTCGGATTAGCTACCGACCTCCGCACCGTAGAAAGCAAAACTATCCAAAGAGCATTAGCCGACGTAGCAAAAACAAAACGGTCTCTTCAAACATGTCTTGATGAGGCCCTTAAAGAGCAGTACCTTCCTGATCAACATTACTTGAGAAGAGGATAAAAAATATTTCCAATTTTATTGTAATACCTAACAGGAAATAAGAATACAACTTAACTTATTGTAGTTTAACTTACGTTACGTCAATAAAAGTTATTTATTAAGGAAATTAAATATGTATCGTAATAATTTATGTGAAGTAAATTTATTTTTACCCGACTGCGAAAGAAGGAGGATTATGTTTTCGAGTGTATGTATGTAGGTATGTATATTGGTTGGGCACGCCCTAGAGCCTAAACGGCTTGTCTTATTTTTATGTGAGTAGTGTCAACAGATTCGTTTTAGTCGTGAGAGTGACACTGGGTACACCAAAATTAAAAAAGAACAAAATTAAGGATTTATGGCGGCAAAAAGTAATCTCAAAAAAAATGTTTTCAAAATACATCGAGTGTGGTATCAAAATAAAGATTTTTTAACGGTGATTACGAATATATATATATATAACTGAATTATGTTTTATTGGAGTTTGGAATAGGAAATGCTAATAAATCACATCACACTTCACACTATTATTATAATAGCGACGTTTGTGTTAGTTTGTTACTTCTTCACGGTAAAACGGCTTGACGGGTTTGGCTGAAATTTGACATACAGGTATTTTATAATCTAGATTCATATAAGATACGTTTTATCCCGGTATTCCTGTGGGATCGGGTAAAACAGGATTAAACCTCTTCCTCCCTCAAAAAAGAGGGAAATAAGAAAAAAAATCATCTGCTCACTCCGAGATTGAAAGTGGAGTAATTAGGTTGTCCATTACATTAATGTCTATGTAGTCACTTTCAGTGCCAAGATGAAAAGTGTCTAATAATGTTTTTTAAAACATCATTTGCTATACATTTCCTCAAAGCTGAAGTTTTGTTATTCGATTTTAATATACCAATTACCTGTACTTTAGTAAGACCCATAAAGAACTTCCTTTGCGATTACGTTTAACCAATTACGTACCCATTATTCAATTCTATATTTTAAAAGGGATTTCAGAAAAACAATTTCATCAGAAATATTTTTATTACATCATAATATGAAATTTTCCCCATTAGAATTCTACGCTACAATAAATTCTACGTTACGGAATTGATTGATTAGGACTCTCAATAAGTATCTACTTAAAAAGATTGGTGATTTACGACAACAGTGTACCTACTGCTTTTCCAGAAAGATAACTCTAAAAATAACCCAATAAATAACGACGCGACGCTCAGTTCTTAAACTCACATGTTCAGATGCTCTTTGCTGATGGTGAAATAGAGTTACAACTTATTATTGCAGTCATTATATTAAAATAGTTACAACTACGCCACCAAGACTGACTTAGAGGCGTAGTTGTATTACCGTACGACTGCAGTGCTGAGGTCTCGGGTTCGATCCCCGGGTCGGGCCAAGTGATATGGTGTTATTCTACTTAGTAGCCCGGAGTCTGGAATTTGAGCCTGATATGGCGATAGGTCGCCCCCTATAACATCATGGAACGGAATACGCACGGTTAAAAGTGGGTGCACTAATTGCGCCTCTGCCTACCCCTTCAGGGATAAAAGGTGTGAGTGTGTGTGTGTGTGTATTATATTACAATTTTATATAACACTTTAAATAGATAGACGTTTATAGAAACCGCCATTTATATTTGCATAATATATTTATTAAAGGTAGGTACAGCTAAATTAGTGTAGGTAACTTTTCTACTAATTAAACTAATCATAACTGTACACGAATTATAGATGTTAGACTAATCAAGTTCCTAATAGTAGAAAATAATAATATTTTAATATCGACAAATAAAAAACTAATAACGTGATAGTAACTGTTGTGTAATAACTACTAACTTCATTGGATAATATGTATTTATTTACGCTTAGGTATATCACTTCAATACATGTAAAAATTGTTCGTAATATTTTTTACAAATTTCTTTTGTTTTTTGTCTATTTTTCCAACAATATTCTCCGAAACCTGCAACAAATAAGCACAAAAAGAATTCAAGAGGATTACCTATTGGCAATATATTTCTACTACGAAATTTTAAATTACGGGCCAATTAATAACTTGGATTGCACTGCGGTAAAACTGCCTTCGGCGGCGTGGATTTACCATAAAATGACACAACTTTTCACTTTAAAAAAACTTTACATAAAGTACTAATCTACCTACACAAAAGCGTCGTTACGAGACACAATTTTTGGGGACAAATAATTAGATATAATAGTACAAATTTGCTTACCTAAAAGCAGTGCAGTAACAAAACCAATTCCAAGCAGAATGAAAGCTGAACGCACATCAGTAGCTCTGGCTGATGCGAAGCCAGCTTTGATGGCACAATAAGGCATATCCGGCACCAGGGCTGCTTCTAAACGCGCCAGGGCTCCTCCACTACGCAATTGCAGCAAGCTGTCATAATAAAATAATCACGTTAAATTTTACGTGGGATAAAAAAATTTTTAACCATCAACTATAATGATAATTCGCATATTGAAGAAAAAAAAACATGTTATAGTTCAATAACTATAACAATGTTTTCTTGATTGCCCATAAAGTACACAAAATTCTAATTATAAAATTCAAAATTACTTTATTAGTTTTACTAATCGTACCTTACTACAAGAGGCTTAGCATAAGGTGAATTTTTAGCTAATGGAAAGGCGAGATGAGCCCGCGTAGAGTGAACAGGTAACTCGCGCACGGCACAGCGACCTCTGGCCTGGCTTAAGGATCTGATAAACAAATATATTTCATCATCATCATCATCATCATCATCAGCCACACGACGTCCACTGCTGAACATAGGCCTCCCCTAAAGATTTCCAGACGGACCTGTCCAAAGCGGCCAAAGCCAATAGCCTAAATATATTTATCCTGATTAAATAAACATATTTCATTTTTAGAATTAACAATGTAAAATAAATCAGTAATGAACTAGTCAACTCTAGCGTAAATACAGATCTAACAGCTAGAGCACAGCTGAGGGGCTATGCACGACGCCATTCCTATAGGTAACCCTTACATTGGGTACAGTAGTATGATGTATAAAAAGGCTGAAAGTTAATCGTATAGCGGACTGTGTAGGCTGTATATCTATAAATTATAAGAGAAGACAATACTATTAACCTGAGAGTGGACCTCGCTGCACGCTGTCCAGCAAAGAAAGCATAGTCTTGAGTGGCTGCACGGGCTAATCCTTCATCTGCCGAAGACACTAAATTCTCGGCATCAGAATAACCTCTTATATAGAACTCGTTCAGTAATGTATCTTTGGTTGACTGCAACAATAAAATTTAGTCATTAGAGAGCAGAACAAATCGTGTTTATTTTATATTCTACTTTTATTAATTTTGTCCTAATCAAGAAAACATAAACATTAATGATCGGTAACCATGCATCGGGTATTGTTGAAGACCATTTAATACCACACACAAACAATAAATTTTAAATCAGCAATAATATTTAGTGTCGAACGTGACCAAATAACACTTAAAAATATATGTATATCACACAGTATTCAACTTTAATTTTACGTAAGATCATAACATAGGTAATAATCCAATATTTCTAACTGGTAACTTCAAAAAAACATGATAATGTAATTCGTAATTCCTCGTAATACTCATTGATTACAAGAATACATGCATGAGATTTCAGGACGTTAAAAGCGACATTAGAACGCCATAAAACAGTTATTACACTCACTCGGAGATATATAAGGTCAATCGCCTACGAAATAATAATGCACTATAGTAAGCTTTAATTAATCAAGGGGCACAGGCGCTAAAAGAAAGCGCGAAGACCCTGACATTTAGCTTATAATTAGCAAACCTCTGCTTCCATGGTTATTTATTTTTAAAAATGTAGACAATTACGTAATGAATATTATATTATTGTAAGTATTAATCTCGGTCTTACATAGCTGTTGTTTTTTGTTACACTAGTGTTTTGTGCCTAATGGTTCACGACGCTGCCAACTTGTTGCACTAGTAGCAAATACATGACGCCAAATAGCGACAAACTACAAAGAGCTCAGAACAATATTTAGTTTTCATACAATTACTATTAACTAACACGCACGCACACAAGTTCACGCCTTTTATCCCAGAAGGGGTGGGCAGAGGCGCAACTAGTGCACCCACTTTTCGTCGCGCGTATTCCGTATATCCCATAATGTGATAGGGGGCGAGCCTATCGCTATATCGGGCACAAATTCCAGACTCCGTAGTCTAGACTCCGTAGGCAAAGTGATATTGAAATTTTCTACTCAGTAACCCGTGTTACTGAGTAGAAAAATTCAATATCTCTTTGCCCGACCCGGGGATCGAATCCAAGACCTTAGCATTGCAGTCGTACCATAATACAACTACGCCACCGAAGCAGTCAACCGACAATTTGAACTAGTTGCTAATTGATCAATAGATTAGTTGGCAGCCGCATTAATAAATTGTTTTACTTAGGAATTAGGTGAATGAGCAACAGAAATAAGTGAGTTTAGGACTAAACGAGTGTAATAATTTAATCAAATAAACAATAATATGAAATAAAGTTATACCATTAGATACATCTGATCTGCTCCGTTCCTTATGTAGCCAATCTTTAAATTGGGCGAATGTAGAACAGCTGCTACAGTGTCGACACTAGCTACACGTACGGACAGCACGGAAGTGATAAATGCTGCATACGCGTTATAAGTTACCATGGCGAAGAACAAGCAGACTATTGACAGTATGCTTGCTGCAGGATTTAATGGAGACCACACAGAACCTAAAAAACATTCGACTATTTTACCTTCTCATTAAATTTATAATAAACTAGCGGCCCCGACAGACGTTTTCCTGCCCTAAAAAGGTAATAAAATCCTAGAAATCAAGTACAGCGCCACCTACGGGATCCAATTGTGAATGTAAACCATTGTCGAATCCACCCGAAGACACACAAAAAAATTCATTCAAATGGGTCAAGCCGTTTAGGAGGAGTTCAGTGACATACACACGCACAACAGAATTATATATATAAAGATATTTTTGACAGCATACTGTAAGTCTCATTTCTATGTGGTGGTAGTTACTCAAACGGGCGCTAATTAATTTTATCATATATAACTTTTTTTTATGGCATTGTATGACGAGACGAACATGCCGTTCGCCTGATGGTAAGCGATACGACTACCCATAAACAGTAGCAACACCATCCAGCACCTTGAGTTACAAAATACTGTGTGCCATTCCACTGCGCTCGTCATCCTGAGACATAAGATGTTAAGTCTTACTATGTCCTTTAGTTACACTGGCTACAATGTCACACTGCTGCTTGGCGGTAGAAAGAGACATCGCGGTGGTACCCACCCAGACGGACTCTTACATATGAGAGACCTACTACCAGTCAAACTATAACATCTGGGGTTGTATACTACATGGACCTTGTAGAGTCTAGACGGAATTTCCGTGCTTTCTGGCGTTTTTGCCATACCTATTATTGGAATCAAATTTGACAGCTCATATGATAGGACCCTTTCATTCAATTTTTATCCGTGGTGCTTTACAACTGGCTTTTCTAGTTGTAAGCGTCTCTAAAATTGAGGTTAAAATACCTCCTTCGTTCATTATTTTTGTCGCCCGTTTTTGCTATGGAGGGAAGTGGACAATTAATATTTCCAACTCCTCCCTATCTTTCTGTTTGATTAATTTCGTTGCGGGTTAAAGACAGATTAGTGTTCCCTGAGACTCGCCGAGCTTCACCGCTCGGTGTCATAAAATGCGTGCCACTGCTGATCCTGGCTTACAGGAGTTACAGTGGCGGGTGTGAGGGCGGGATAGTCTCTACCAGTCAAACTATCGGATAGTATATAAAAATACATAGCTAATGAAGCACTTTCCACGATTGATAAAAAGTGCTAAAAAAATCTTGAGTAACTAGGAATACATATTTACCTTGCTGACAAAGTATGCCAGTTGACCAAATTAATGATTCGATGTAACCCAAAGGTTGAACAGTCTTACGAACTTTCAAAGAAACTTTACTAATAATTACAGCTGCTAGTGACGCGATTAGAGATATCCCAACCACGCAACCCACAAGCTTGGTGCTAAATGGCGCTAGAAATATGTCTCGAACCGTCGATGTCTCTTGATGCCGAATGTATATGTTGCACCTAACAACAAAGCAATTCGAAATAATTAAAAAATAAGCAAGGATATCTAAACACCACAATTTAACAGTTTTTAGGTTAAAAGATGCCAGAACTATGTTAAAAAATCATTTCAATGATTTCTAATGACCTATTATATAAGTGTATAAGCTCTTGAGTTAAAATATCTACCAAGCTCTTTAAATGCAGACAAAAAAGGCATTGTCAATATTAACTTGTAGTAATATGTAATGTATGTAACTTGTAGTATCTAGTATGTAGTTATGACTGCAATTTAAAACAAATGGTGTAAGTTTAAACTCCTGTACTGTCAATACATATTAATCATTGGGTAACCAGACAAATTTTAAGATTTTTGTGAGATTCTAGATTGATATTAAATAATTTAATTGAATCCTCGGTGGCGTAGTTGTATTACGGTATGACTGCAATGCTGAGGTCTTGGGTTCGATTCCCGGGTCGGGCAAAGCGATATTGGGTTTTAAATTCAGTATCAGCCCGGAGTCTGGAATTTGTGCCCGATATGGCGATAGGCTCGCCCCCTATCACATCATGGGACGGAATACGCACGGCGAAAAGTGGGTGCACTAGGGGCGCCTCTGCCTACCCCTTCGGGGATAAAAGGCGTGAGTGTGTGTGTGTGTGTGTGTAATTGAATCCATAAAAGTATAACATACTTAGGTTTCTTTTTTCAAAATCAATTTTAATGTATAAAGTAGGACAGTGCATAATAACAAAGAATTCGAATAGTAGTTCAAACCATGTCAGAACATATGATTTTCAACCAACCAACAAAATATTAACACAATTACTCACATTGTCTCAGCAACTGGAAAAATGAAGTCCATATCTTGATGACGAGGGGCATGTGCAGTGACGGGTTCCAATGCGACGTCTACTGAATTGCCTATCAGAGCTCCGAGTAATCCAGTCCAAGATCCTTCGTAGGTACGGAAACCGAGCTTATTGTAATACCGTAACGACGGGCTGCTGACAAAGAAAATTCTAAGAAAATCGCTTATGTAACTTGGAAGCATTTCATACAGTTTCATTGTGAAATGCCACGCTAAAATTAGAATGCACAAAAAGGAACTGTATCATGATAATGACAGAAGTAGATACCTAAAGCCAAGCCAAAATATTACAGTAGGTAACTGGAAATCCCCAGCAAAATTATTTATAAACAATTCTGTAACATAAGGTCTTTTTAAACCACGGCTCCGCATAAATAAAATATTGCGTGTAACACCTGAAAATTGCCAAAACTTCTTCATCTTCAACTTCAAATACTATCTTGTTTTGTGGATAATCGTTAAAGATAGTACGTCTACTATACAATCTACTCTCGCATCAGCATGCCTTGCAATTCTACATAACAACAAAATTTGCTATTTACAAAACTAATGGGTTATCGATAACTTCTTAATTACCGCAATACAAAAAAAAACCTTACGTGGTATTAAGCCGCATAGTTAAGAAATAAAGAACATCGTCTAGTAATGCCGGAGATGAAGGTACATCGTCGTCTGCGGATGCTGTTCCATCAAAACTAGAGTTACATCGGCCGACAATAAGCACCTCGCCCAAGAAACTACGTGCTTCGACCGGGTAAGGTGTCTCCACTTTGGACATTGACGTCTCTTGGCTCCAGATACCTATAACATTCAAAAATGAAAATGAAGAAATCTTTATCAATAGAAGTCCCATCTCGAATCATGACATAATTGATTTAATAAGCATTAAAATAACGCAACGGTCAACATATTTTATTCATATTATATACGTACTACTATTTTGTAAAATATTAAGTACTTGAGTATTTTACCTAGAAAAGCAAAAAACATTATTTATAAAGCCGAATACCCCAAAGGGTTTTTGATTTTTCACTATAGTGCAAACAATCCATTCTAATGCTGAATAATTTTCGAATACTAAAGCTCAATAACTGTCGAATCCATAAGGTTAGGTACGCGAAACGCAGATAAATAAAGCTGTGATTCAGATTTTTAAATTATGTTTACCTAATAAACTAGCGTATAACGTAGAATTGGTCCGCACTTTAAAATATTGTAAAATGTATAATTTTCCCTGCTGTCCGTAGTTCTCACGCACCAAGTTTTTCAAAGGTTCAAATCGATTTAGTGAGTATTTCATTATATCAATCATTTTGAATTCCCTGGTATAATTGTAATAGAGGCCCGATTTAAATAAGGGCATGGCGATCCCAGAGTGCTTGTATGTTCGGTTATTCAAAAGATTTTTAAATCTTTCCGAAGTGCGGTAATAAAATCGGTCATAGAGTGTTTTGGCGCTACTCCCACAATTACTGCAATAGCTTTGACGGTTGTGAATGGAAAATGGATCACTTGCAGCATAATTCCTTTTATATATAAAATTCCCGTCGCACAGTAAACGACCAAGTAAAAATGTTTTGACGGTGCGACTCGGATATGCAACAGCGACATTTTGATCGAAACGAATTGACGTAGCATTTAATATATTATTAAGATATTTAAAGTCTTCATCCGACCTCGCAGTGAGAAGCCAATCGTAAGATGCCGTAGACATTTGCAAATCTTGTAACTGTAAAAGGGAAATCTCCGTGTCAATAAGGAATAACGTTTTACTAAGGATTCTTTTTATTTAAACAAAATGTTAGTATTATTTCCGTATTGGTCTTACCTTATCTATAAATTTTACTAAGCTTTCTGAAGTGTTGCGGCGTAAATCTGGAGTTATTATTATGATACCGAGTTTTTTGAGTATAAGAGGGCTGTTAAAAGAATTCTCAGAAACTGCAATGCCATTTAAATTTAAGCATTTTACAAGCCGGGTCACACTCCACATACAATCTGCAAATACGTAGATCCTATTTAATAATATTGCAATGTAGGCATATTATACATACTACACCAGGAGTACAAATAAAAAATGAGTAACTCCCAAAAATCGGATTTGCAATACTTAAGCATTTTAGAAAGTATCAACCAAAGGTGAATCACGATGAACACGAATTCCAATATCAGATCGACAACAATAATACGTGATGAATTTACGGACTTTCATCAACATCACATGTACTCAAGATAAACATACGTGCCCTCTCGCACTCCGCATAACTGCGCTACAGGCATATTCAACACATTCGTTAAATGTAAAACACGAACTCTGGGATGTGAAGTTATTGTGCAATTTATTTAAGTGCTGTTTTATAACAAAATATTAAGGTAAGTGACTATATTTTCCGTAGAATATGGAAAATGTTTCCTTCGGTTTGATTAAAAAAATAAACTTTTTTAGAACTAATGGGTGAAGACTGGAGACTGCTGTTTTAAATTTAATATAAAATTTAAACGACTAATTATTATATTCGCCACGATATTTTTAGAATAGTTAGTTACCTACTGTCCACTGCTGCAGAAATATGTTACCTCAGTAGATGGTAGATAAAATATTATTAATTGCAGCTTTATAACATTTACCAGCTATAGAACTTTAATGAAAATATCCTGTGGTATATATAATTAAACGTGTCAAAAAATCGAAATAGTTAAATAAGCATTAAATAATATCTAAAATAATAACATGTTATTTGATTGGTCTGTTCAAAGGTGTATAATATACATACATCGATGCTTACATAGCATTTTATGTAGGACTAAGTGCAATGTAGAGTTTTTAATCGTAGTTGTTGATAAATATTTTTATTGAAATTTAAAATAACTTTACCTTGTTCGAGTTGGGGTGTGTAGACAATCGCTTGGTGCCATCCGCGCCATATAGCATATTCCAATGTAAAAGGTAGAGTCGCTTTCATAGATGCCGGACACTCGGCATAAATCAAACCGGGCATTAAGAAAAACGCGTATAAGGTGATAATCATGCTTGGTGTCTTCTTTAATTTTTATATTTATTTGCACCCTGTGTGCTTTAATTAAGTATTATAATTATTAGTTTCGACTTAAAATGAACGTATGAACTTAAACTATGTAAAATGTTTTCAAGTATAGAAAGACTATCGCTTTTCTCCTGCGCCCATGTTTGCTTTTATAAATCCTACTAAAACGGCAAAACTAAATCTGACACAAATATTGAATTTTTTTTGTAATGTCCATTGGTCTAGTAGAGACAGGGCATTAGTGTGCTAAAATTATCTTTAATCGGTATTATTTTTTCCTCTGGCTTAACTGTCTAAACCTAGATAGACACATAAAACTGTAGGCTAACCGAGCTAAACCGCTTTGAATTAAGTAAAACTTACTATTTAATTCACCGCTTCATGCTTCATCTAGGAGAGTTATGCCTGATTGAGCCGGAATTTATCGTCCAGGTCTTTTGTTCTCCATGCGATGCGGTAAACTGTGACTGATAATATGTGGCGCCTACATTGATATATACATAATATATATATCAATGGACGCCTATTAATTTGGAGAGTCAGTTGCTTCGACTATGAGTGATTGTGATTGAGACGTCATGTGTTATTAATCAAATATCGTGTAGGGCAATAATTAATAAGCGATTCTAACTTATTCACAAAATTTTCTGAATTACGATGTGACATGTGTACCTTATTAATAACATTGAGACAATGAACGACCTGCTTAACCAATATAAGAGTTCTGAGGCATTCATTAACATATATTATAGATATAAAGAAATTTACTTTGTAGGTGCCTATATGTTTATAGAACAATATTAAAAGTCGTCATTAATACCTATAATATGTGTGAACTCTTTAGCAGTATACAGGGTTATTTTTACATTGTGATAGTAAATGAAATTACATATGCGTCTTTACCTCTGCTAACATCTTGCCAAAAATCATCCATGAGTAACGAATATTTTCACTAAACATCCCGGTTGTAGTTTTCCGATTTTTTATCAATTTAGAGTTTAGTGCGAATATGGTATGTGCGTAAGTATATTTCTGGATGAAAGTGTAACGTTGCAACGAATTCTCTTAGAACAGTAGTAGTAGCATTAGGTCGTGTAACTTAAAGTTACTTTTTATTGATATTTATTTTGTTCGAAACTTCCACTTTTTTATTTTACACTAGGTGTTGCTCGCGGCTACGCCCGCGTGAAAAGCCTTTCCCGCTACAAAAACGTATTAAACACTGTACCACATGAGCGCCATCTATTTAAAACATCCATTATTTCTCATGGGAGCCAATTACTGGGATAATAAGTTGCCTATGTGCCAAATTTCATCCAAATCCGATCCGTTGTTTCTGCGTTTACTTCTAACAAACATCTAAACATCCAAACATTTTCACAAACTTTTGCATTTATAATATTAGTTAAATTAGATTAGATCTATGGTTAAAATAAATTAATGGCAAGCATTATTCTCAATGAGATAATAGTTTCGTTTATTAACGCAATGTCAAAATGACCCTGTGTAACTCATAGCTGTAATTTTAAACTTTACGAATATTTCACCTCGCGTGTTTACGAAATTTATTGTGAGATGTCGATATAGGCATCGTTCAATTTTATGATGCTATAAAATTTCAAGCCACATTCAAAAGATTCAATAGATAAATATGTTGTAGTTAGAAACTAACGTGTAATTACTTAATTTTTTGGCTGCTCAAATTTAACAATAAGTTTCTTGTCATTTGTAATACTGCAACAATATTTTGATGTAGGTATATTAACAACATTGCTATATTGGCACAATATACTTATTTCTTAATTACGTTTTTATATACCATAACCGTTTTAAAATAGCGACAAAATATTTTAGTTCCCCTTATTTGACAGAGCAAAAACATATAAAAATATAGCATATTCAATATCTATCAATAAACATAAATACATAATTCAATATACTTAAAATTCTGTTTTAGTTACATTTTTTTCACGCTTGCTGTAATTGTAGGCACGTGTGTTTAATTTACCTATATCAACACGTGATAATTTTTGTTTACAGTAAAAAAATATGATTCCAATCAGTGTAACAAACACAGTGAAACCAACACATTCAGGGGATCACGTGCAGTACAAGCTGGTGAAGAGTGAAGAAAACACGTACAAAGACAACAAAAAAATATATAGTCAAGATCCTTATGATGAAGTATTATACGATGATTCAAGATTTCTCGTGCCTATTCGTAAATGGGAGAAAAGAATGGGATTCGTCACGCCAATACTATGGACAAACACAATTTTTATCCTGGCATTTCACGTAGTAACTGTATTGTGGACGCTTTATGTGTTTCGTTTCGGGTTCAGAACACTGAGATGGCAGACTTTACTCTTTGGTGAGACATACTTTTCTGTTACATTAAATTATACCCACTTATACTTACATGATGAAAATAAAAAGAGCCGCGGGCTACACCTGGTAGAAAATAGTATATGTTTCTATAAATAATAATTTCTACTGATATTCCGAATATATATTTATGTATAATTTTAGGAATACTGACGGGACAACTCGCAGGATTCGGTGTTACCGCTGGAGCCCATCGATATTGGTGTCATCGTTCCTACAAAGCCAAATTACCTTTGCAGTTAATATTAGCCTTCTGTTACTCGATCGCAGGACAGGTGAAATACTAGTATTTAATAATTAATATAAATATTTCTAATGTACAAATAAGTCTAAATAGAAATTTGAGTAGGCCAGCTTAGCCAGACAAAGCGCACATTTGAATGCAAGGCGATCTTTCTGTGAACGTAGTTTTACCCACTTCTCGTGTCTCGCTTTGATTAAGAATCAAATATTTTTACATTTAATTTTGTGCGTGTAATATTATTAATGGAATTACTCTATGCTCATGTGTATTCTTAGTACTATTTGTTTCGGCGTACAGAATAAAATATATGAATGGGTGCGCGACCACAGAGTGCACCATAAGTATTCAGAGACATCGGCAGACCCGCACAATGCTAATCGCGGGTTCTTCTTTTCCCACATCGGCTGGCTTATGATGAAGAAACATCCAGATGTTCTAAGAGAAGGTGTTAAAATAGACATGACTGATATCACCAATGACCCCATTGTTAAGATCCATACCAAGTAGGTAATATGTTCATTAAAATTATTATGAATGTCTTTAAAAAATATCAGGTATCAACGTCCATTAAGTTACCGCACTACATTAAGATTAAGTACTTACTTATCCTAGGTCCAAAACAATTTTATACACGATAGACCAAGAAACGCGATAATCGAAACGGAGTGCGTTTAGGTAAGTAGTAGGTACTTATATGGCGGTTATATTTGGATGAATGAGCTCCATTTTTGATAAATTTAGTGATGATGATATCACAGTCTCTTTAAGATGAAACAAATCAGGGATCAGAATCAGACATTTTAGTAGGTAGTCGGTCCATTTGGAATATTCATAGAGCTGCAGCTCTACTCCCGCATCTAAGCAAAAAAAGCATTTTTTCCGGATTCTAAATATAAATTTTAATATTCAATTTCAGATATTTTATTTTGCTGAAAGTTATATTGTGTTGGGTTTTGCCGTCATTAATCCCCATATACATGTGGAATGAACGGTGGGACATAGCGGTCGTTTCACAAGCCTTCTTACGCTACATGCTGAGCCTCAACTTCACGTGGTCTGTCAACAGCTTCGCGCATCTGTGGGGCAACAAACCTTACGATAGGTACCTATATATTTATTTAATAATAATCGTTGCAGAAACTGTTAAAATTTTAAAAGTTCTTCAGCTTAATGTAAATGTCACTTACATTACAAAACACTCATCGAATACTACAAACTATTTAATCCTGAAAAGCTTGCTTATTCTCTTTACATTGTTCTTGGGTGACAGCACCTGGAATTAGTTTTGCCTTTACATTCCAATCCCGACCCATTATGTCTCAAGATAATTTAACAAAGCCAAAGCAAGAGCCCACGACTAAAATGACTGTCCCTTAAAACCATAATATTATTCTATTTTCATGATCACTTTTAAAATAATACTATAATATTTCTAATTTTGTTTTGGTGCTAATTTCAGGTATATAATGCCATCGGAAAATAAGGGTGTATCAATAGTGGCAATGGGTGAAGGTTGGCATAACTACCACCACACGTTCCCATGGGACTATAAGGCGGCCGAGTTGGGGATGTCCCACAACTCCACCACTTTCATCTTAGACCTCTTTGCTCAAATAGGATGGGCGTACGATATGAAGGAAGCTTCGCCTGCTTTGGTCAGAGCAGTCGCAAAAAATAGAGGCGAACCGCGGAAATAGCAGTGCTATTTACAGTTCATTAAAATTAAATGTTAGAAAAATAAAATAAAAAGGAGAAATAGATTTAAGCATTAAATACTTCTTTACTTTATTCTTTTCCTTTTTTAATTTAAATTTAAATTAAATTTCTGAATTAAATTTTCTTGTTATTTATAATTATGATTGTGTTATAAAACCAAATAATGGTGATCTAGTAGATTTTCTCCTCCTATACTATTTACATGATTACGAAATACGCATATTTGTATTATGTAATTATAGTTATATAAAAATCCTTAAAATCTTTTAGTACCTACTTATTTAATTTGTATCTCTCATGCACCAGCGTGAGTTTGCCAACGCTAATGTGCGGTGTCAGTTCCAAAAGGTCGCATCCCATTATGATCGCGCGCGAGTTATACGATGGGTACTTTCTCACAAATGAATATTTAAAAAAAAATTACCGACTTCAAATGGCATGCAGGTGCCACAGCCCACAAGTTACTATTTAAGAATAGGTATGCTTTTAAACACTCAAAATTTTATTGTGTAAGAGTTGTTGATACCTGCTTTTAAAATGATAATTATATTTTGAAGTCCAAAACGCATTTTTAGTGATACGAAATAAAATTTCAAAATCGACCCGGCCCTATTGAAAAACCCTTTACTTGTAACACAATCAAATTTTGATCATGATATTTTTGTGATGCAGAGCTAAAAACTAGAAAAAAAGGCAAATATTATGCTCTCATTGATAAGAAAGCTCAATTATTTTATTGCACAAGTAACATGAATTCAACTGATTAGTGGAAACACCATTAAAACGTTCTACAGATATTTTCAAGCAGCCATTTACACATTTTATACAGCAATATACATAAATAAATATATAATCAAAACAATTTTTTTTCTGTATATTATGAAAATACAATTCTTTAGAATTAATAAGGTTGCGTACATATTATCGAATGCGTTTCTTTGTTAAAGGCACGTCGCTTTCTAGAAACAACGCAATAACCTTTACAAAACAACGCGCGTTTTCACTTAAAAAATTAAATAACGCCGTGAATACCCATGACCTCGACGGGTTCTTACTTCTCACCGAAGTTTACACCTTTCTATAGAAGTTTGGCATTAAGGAGCCTCGTAGAAAAGACCTTACAAAAACGCCCTATGTATAATGGTGGTTACGGTGCATTCTGATCAGACACCACTCGCATGCCGCGCGTGTATTTTCTGTGTTTGGGATTTCCTACGGTCGCCGTCTCCTATTCACAATTGAAAGGCAATTAGCAGAGTCGTAGATACCTAATGGTCTCATGTGCCAGACTCCAATACTGCAAGGCATGTACTTAGGTACCGCTTCACGTTAAGAATAAGTATGTAATTCCTCCAGGTGTATTTAATTAAAATATATACGGTTTTTTTACATAAAAGATATAGGTAAGATGTATATCTACTTACTACAGTTCTGCAGCATATCGCCCATGTTTTCCTTTTAACATTAAACAAAATTAAATTTCTGATTTTGCACCAAGCATAGCCTAATAAAATAGTTTAAATTACTACATCACATTTGCAGCACCCAAAATTCTACATCTAAACAACTAATATCATACAATCAATGTAAACATTTTACTTTTTTTAGAATCTTGGTAGGTATATAGCTAACAAAATAATTTCCAAGCTTCAGGTTAGGCGACGTTTTTTTAATAGCCCCAATTCTTATCATAAGCTATTTACAAGAAACTTTCATTTTATGTAGCCCTCATGGTAATCTTTGCTTTTTTGTAATCAAGTCAAAAATCCATAACCTTTCATAGAATTAACTTTTTTCATGCGAGTTTTCCCTTCTAGATTTGCGATGCATAGCATAATTTACGGCAAGACTGTTAACGGCAAAAATATAGAGCGTTTAACACCTAGGCTTCGCCCCCCGAGGCAATTCTTGTGCGCTGGGTCTTCACACCCAATGCACGCCCATGCGCGGGGGGACATTAGTCGCGGGCCGAAGCAGTCAGTGTGTATACTTCTTGGTTGTAAATCACATTGAAGCCTAAAAGGGCCCGCGAACATTTTCTGGCACCCTTTTCCTTTCCACCCATCCTGAGAACCTTCCTCCCTTCCCCCACCTTCCCTTCCATATTCCTCTCCCACGTCCCCCCCAGGACCTAGTAGGTAGTGCACCCACACTAGTTGAACCTCTGCCTACCCCTACGGGGATAACGGGCGTGAGTGTGTGTGTGTGATCTAATTTTCTTAAACCTACCTACTAGTTGCTGGGAAGTGAAAAGCTTGTAAAAACCTACTGCCGACTCTGGTAGGAATCGTAGGCGTGCCGGTGAAACCTTTGGGGCTACTTGACTGTCACTGTAAATCAGTATTGTGCTAATTTCCTTATTGGTCATTTGCTTAGTGTGATCAGCGCATTCCAGAATGGCCATTGCTTCCGCCTGGAATACGCTCGCATATTTGCCTAGTTTTATAGTGGTTTCTTCTGTGTTGGATAGCATGGTTATAAATAGTCCTGCCCCCGACAATCCTGTTGATTCCTTCCTGGAGCCATCTGAAACATGCCACCGACTTATTATGGGCATGTGGAAGTTCCCAGTTTCCTCTAGGTGCTATATGTATTCTGTATTTTTTGTCGAAGATCTTTTGTTTCTGAATTAAATCATTGTTACCCCAGATCATCGTCATTTTTTCTTGAATCATGGTTATTGCTTTTGTGTGTCCTTTGTTTGTGGAAGTAGTTTTCCATAGTACTTTAGTCTAGCATTATTCTAATGCTCTCTTTTTTGCCAACAAATCCAGCGGAATAAAGTCTAGAATTATATCCGGTGCTGCTGGTGGGGTAGTTCTTAATGCACCTGTAGTACCTAATCAGCCCAGCGAGTCTCTGTACCTGGGCTAGCTTCTTATAATTTGTCTTAATGGTCGCCCTGTGCCACCATACCGTATGTTTCATGACTTAAAAAGGACTGTTCCATTGGCTCCCACAGATGTGGTTACAGTCAGGAATATTATAAAGTAGCAGCATTCAAATATAAATACTGAGGATATGTGTAGATATGTTGACAGTTTGCACGTCTACTGTAATCATACCTAAATGTAAAGCAAAAATAGGCCACCTGCAAAATAGCAAGTTTTTAATAGAGTTCTTTGAATAAATAAACGGCAATTTTTAGTTTTACTATTCGATTGAAGTTGTAGAGCAGGTCATTGGGCAGTACACAGGTAGCACAGGACTGGTATATGGTATATGGTATGGTTTTCTATTTAGAAAAAACATTACAAAGGTAATATTTACAATTATTGTACTGTATGCCTACATGAACTTATAGAGACGTATTTTATACTAAAAAAACCTGCGCGAGCTTGAAGCGAGCAATAGCTACAAGTATCACTTGATCGATAAAGGATGCGATCTTTGACCTCGGAAGCCAGGATTCACTCGAGTCACTATGCTCATGTACAAAGTAATTAATCAGAGCTGTTTGGGTTTTTAATACTAAATAACTGTGTGACTAAGAAGGTTTATATACCTAGGTATAATGTAATGTAGAATTTTACGACCTTATTCATAAACAGTTTATAAACCTATTTGAGATATATAATGTTCTGTCTTCTTCCTTCAAACTCATTGCAAAATTCGTTCGAAGAAGAACATTCGATAACTAAAATAAGATAAGGCCGTTAGGCGCTTTATTCACGTTCCATCTTGACTTGCACGATCCAGCGAGTGCGTCCATCACCAGTGTTGCCAACTGTCATGTCTACTGTTGATCTAAATGCATCATAGAAAGTTGCTAAATCCCTCATTTCTTCTGCTAAAAAAAGTTACTAAAATAATAATAATAATAAAAAGGCTTGTTAGGCCAATGTTAGGCTAGATTTGGCATTACCATGGCATTAGAGTGACCTCGTCACTCTGAGTATCGTGCCGATAGACATTAAATAATCTTTTAGTCCGTAACCGAAAAATACATCTAAATCTTTATAAATTACAAATTTTTGCCCGCGACTCCGCCCGCGTGAATCAGTTTTCTCGGGATAAAAGTCCCGTTTTATATTTTCCCGGGATAAAAAGTAGCCTATGTGTTAATCCAGGACATAATCTACCCGTGTGCCAAATTTCATCGAAATCCGTTCAGTAGTTTTTTGCGTGAAAGAGTAACAAACATTCATACATCCAGACATCCAGACATCCATACTTACAAACTTTCGCGTTTATAATATTAGTAGGATTCACGAATTGTAAATTCTGTATAAATATCAGCATTCATTTCATATCTGTATCATGTGTTAAAAATCTGTATAAATACCAATGACCAGAGAGTAAAGATAAATATTTGTTTTGGTTTTGAATTTTTTGGGTAGACGTTCTACCCAAACCAGCTTAGTTTGTCCGAACTTTTTTTTATACAGTGATAGATGACTTATTGGTTATACGCAAATGATTTCTAGAAACACCGCGTACGTGATTTAATATTAGTTGACCTTGGTTACTTCGCAAATTTTGTATGAACTATTTTTACAAAAAATCATGTACCCATATAAAAAATTAAATCACCTATTGAAAAATTACCCAATTTAGCTTGTTCCATGTTACGAGTTTTATGTGTACTATTCATTTAGCCATGTTTTATTTTGTGATAGTTTTTTATTGTGGTCTTCTGTAAATAAAGGGGCACCCAAACACAACAATAATAATAATCTAACAAGTATTTACAAGAATATTAGTTAACTAAAGATCCAAATAAATACAAATAATATATCACTAAACTCAATAAAAATCTGCAAAATATGAAAATTGCTATTTAAAAACAACATGTTCATAAAACCTATAAATTTAGTTGCATACCCTTTATCAACCTGCTGACACCATTTTTTATCTATTTTGTATATAAGGCAAGTTCAATGTAAACAAACTAGTTAGAACAATATTTTCTCATGCAAATACTAATTTGTTTAACCATCTCAAAGATGTACATAAATGAAATATTTTATGATTATTTATGGTTTTAGAGCTACAGACACTACTGTGGGTTAAAATGAATCAGTCTAATACAAAATTGTGACTAACAATATCAGTCTTCAATAATAGAAAAAAGATCTTTCTTGACTTTCACATTATTGCTTAATATTTCATTCCCAGTTGTTATCTTCGCTTCCTTCACTGGTCTTGCATTCTCATCCCTAGAGGTTTTCCTTTTGAGACTCACAATCTTATTTGAATAAACTCCTTCAGTGACATTCTGTTCACTATTTGACACCTTTCTCTTTTTTGTCTTTGTGATAACAAAATCTAAGTCTGAAGAATCATCGTCAAAATCTGCATAAATAGGAACAGATCTTCCACTCCTTGTTGATCTAATGGGGTGCAGTCTTGTAGATTCTTCTAATATCTGAATGGGGGGTGGCCAGGAGGCAAAATTGATTGACTGCCTAGCCTGGAGGTAATTGTTCATAGACATAAGTTTGATGTATACTGCCAGTGTGCGTGCTTTTTCAGCTTGGGTTATTGTGCCAGGCAGGAGACTCCAAGGCATCCTTCTGTCTCTCACATTCAGGTACCTCCTCTTCATAGACTTTTTAGAGGGACTACTGGGGATATTCTCTTCAACCTGAAACATAAAAGATATTATAATATTACATATGGCTCCCCAATGAGCAAGCATAATAATTTTCTATTAAATGGGAATTGGTCCTATACATGTGTTTTTTTATATTTTTAATATTTATTTATCGTAACAAAACATGTAAAGTATACATTATAAATTAAAAATTCTGTATATTATGGAGTACAAAAATTATTCATATCACATTGCAACTAGACAATTTAAACCATACACCATTTTGACCAACTGATGTGACGTCAGGATACATGCCATCCAGAGTTACCAGATGCCTGCTTAGCAACACCCCATACTGAATTAAGAAACCCTCAAGAACTACCTGTAATAAATATTAAAAGCAGATCACCTGCTGCATCATGGATGCCATTCTTTTACTCATTATTGCCATAAAACCATCCACACATGCTTCATAAATATTAGAAGAGCACTGCAGTAGCGCAGCAGTCCCATCAGAGCCTAGAATGCATTATTGTATTAAATGCAATAATGTTTTAAATTTTTAAAAAATTGCTTACTTTTGATGCCTGCCTGGCGTCTTCTTCATCCTTCATACTGCATTTAGAATTATCGAGTGCTCTTAATAAATCAAACATTTCTTCTTTGCTCAAGTGATCTTCCTCGAATCCATATTCTGTAATTTATTACAGTAAATATTTAATGTAATTACTCGATCTAATTACAATTAATGAACTGTATGGGTGCTTATTACTATACTGTATTAGAATAATAATACAATTATTTATATAAGAAGTTAACACTGCACTATTTAAAATACTTACGAATGTAATTAATATACTTTCATTTAAAGTGACGACATTCAATTATAAAATTATCAAAATAAAGTACCAGTTAGCTGCTTTTTCATGTTCTTCATTTCTGAATCGCAGCTATCGTCCGAGGAAAGAGCGGTATCCATTTTTAAGTAAAATTACCTATTTTAAACAATAAAATTCCACTATACAATGGACACTAGATGTAAAGGTATGATTACAGTGGCAAATATATTTTTGAATTTATGATCAGATCAAACTCTGTATCATAGTTTTAAAATCAACAAAAGTCAATAAACTCAAATAAAATTATCTTTATTTACCTACAAACTGAGTATACAAATTACAATTTTTTTTCATTGATGCGATTTATTTGATTTGACATATTATGGTTTGACATTTCTTTCAACAATTGGGCTGGGCCTAAACATCCGGAGGGCGGAGGGCAGGATTCAATATCTGAATTCAGAATCTGAATCTAGAACGCTCCGGATCCCTCATTACACAACGGAGTTATAAGTAGGCGTGAGTCATAACAGGCAAAATTAGATACTTGTTACATCTGTTCCAGTTACATTGAAATAGCAGTTCCAAAATCCTGTTACAAAATAACAGGTTGTTACTTATTACTATATAGTGACTATTAGAACTTGTTACCGTTTGTGTTGTGATTGTACCAAAAAAGTAGTTAACAGGTTATTAATGGAAACTGGTTATCTCTTTCTTACTCATAGGAATATCGCATGTCAGACTAGACAGAAGCTTCAAAACTGTAAATCAAAATCCGTCTGCCGAGCCGCGGTCGCAGCTCAACTCGAAAATTAAACAAAATGAACGCAGCACCAGTGGTTTCACCTTGTCATTTGAGTTTACCCTAGATATTAGTAGAGATATCCTGAAATTCCTCAGATTTAAAAAAAACCTATATGAGCGAAAATTATTATAAAAATGGCGTTTCACGAATTTAATAACGGAAAATAGGTACTTAAGTACGAATAAAACTTGTTCTATAGGGTCTCTTAACCTGGATCAACTTTTATATCGTCTAAAAACGATCCTTGCAACTGGCAATAGAAAAATTAACATGATAAATTTGATTTAATAGATAACATTTACAACAAATCAATTCAATTTCCTTCAAAACATATAAATAGGGTGGTGTCTATAAGTCATTTTTTTTGAAACCTTTAGCTTGATTTTCCCCCAAATTTCCCTAAATCCCTTACTATGGCAAAAAATCCCTTACAAAATTAGGCCATTTCCCCTCAAAAAGAGATAAATCCCTCAAAGTGGAAACACTGACAACTACGCAAAAATGCTCGCCACACTGTTGCGGTCCAATCCGCCTATATCGATGCTGAGCATA
The DNA here is from genome assembly GCA_947568825.1 of Sphinx pinastri. Taxonomy (NCBI): domain Eukaryota; kingdom Metazoa; phylum Arthropoda; class Insecta; order Lepidoptera; family Sphingidae; genus Sphinx; species Sphinx pinastri. The sequence goes on from OX387620.1 coordinate 8,526,137, forward strand.
ACTGGCTGTCACTTTAACATATGTTATCTCTTTCTTACTAAGACGAATGTCGCAAGTAAGACTAGAGAGAAGCTTGTGACAAAAGGTATAGAACGTTTTGTTATCATAACAAACTGGAACATATGGAACTGTCTATAACAGATTGTCACTAGTAACAGATGTTATCCCTTTCTTATTAATGAAAATATCATAAGCAAGAATAAAGAGAAGCTTGTTATTTTGTGTAAAGGAACTTTTGGACCGAAAGTTTTGGTCACTTTGCAAGGTGTGGAACTGGAACTGCTTTTTTCAATTTGTTCAAAACAGTTATCGATTGCTATTTGTTTATACCTGTTATAAAAAACTGTTACGATAAATATGCCTCACTCCTAGTTATAAGAATACTTCCGTGAGTGACTGATAATTTAATGATTCTAATTTTCTCAGATTGATTTGAACAGGTTACAGGACCCGATCTAGAAACGTGGGCACGCGGGCAAATGCCCAGAATGGCAAAAATGAGGTTGCCATAACGGGCGCGGCGGTTGCATGAAGTCCTCAATTTTCCCTCCTGGATAGAAAAATCTTATAATTCACTAAGTTCATATTTTGAGTTTAACGTAATATAATATTTTTGTTTTTATTTATGTATCTAGTGCAATCTCCCTTCCATATTTTAATTATTTCCAAATAATGAGTGGAATTTTCGCGAGGGAAAAGTCTCTTTTTAATTAGTTACTTTTTTAAATTAACTTTTAAAATAATTTAGGATATTTTCATTTTAGCTTTTCAAAGATGATCGAGCTCTCTTTATAACGTCGAGTTGGAAAGTAACAGGATTTCTGATTTTAAGAGAGGTGTACCATAATTCATAAAGATAGCAAGGGGGGGCGGTCTGCACCAAGTGTCACCCTTATTGGGGTGACACCCGGTCAGCGGCTTAGCGTAGTTGGGGTGGGGGGCACCAAAATGCGTAAAGTAAAACCATTAAAGACATATAATTATTCGCTATGAACATACACATGGGAGCTAAAAACAAGGTCGTCTGAAAATGGGGCGCGCGACATTGGGTCCGCCCTGGGTACGGTGGCAGAAAACCGCGCTACGCCACTGTACGGAGTTGATCGCAAACGACATAGCATAGTAAGAAACTTCGTTCCAAAAATCATTGACCACTGGTGCGTATTAGACACAAAAGAGCTGGCAACACTGATCATCGCAGTTTGCATCAGGCCTATGACACTGTAGTTCCATCAATGTATATAATACTCTCTGGTTCCATAGGTCCCATATGTAGCGCAGAGCGCTAGTGTCGTTCGCCATCTTGGATCACGAAGAACTTGTCTGTTGTCACTTGTCACTGTCAGTCTATCAGTTAATGCACAAAAATAAAACTTCCTTTGGAAACGTCGGTGTTTACGGGGGAATGCTACGGTATTCTTAAATCTTTAGAGTATGTGCTTATATCCAGAGTTAAAAACGCATTAATTATTTCCGATAGCATGAGTGCTCTTCAAGCCTTAGCTAAAAACCCCTTTCAAATCAAAAAGTAATCCAGTTATTAATGACTGTAGGAATATGCTTTGTAAGTGTATCAATAATTTTACTTTATTTTATTTTATTTTATTTGGGTGGCTCACAGCTAACTATAACAATAATCAAAAATAAGAAATAAATACAATAAGCCAATCACGAGCCACCACAGATAGAGATAATAAAGTAAATATAATTTTTGTATGGATTCCTAGCCATACCGGCATTTCCGGTAATGAAAAAGCTGACCAACTCGCTAAAGAAGCTATTTCATGTGGTGATATCTACCCATATCAAAATTTTCACCACGATCTATCATCATTGCCTAGAATTTATCTTTTGGAGACCTGGAATAATGTTTGGTTTTCCAATAGTCAGTTTAAGGGTAAATTTTATCATTTTATTCAAGCAAATATTCCCAGCAAACCTTGGTTTTCTAACGTAGATTTTTGTAAAAGAACGACGACTACACTAATACGTATGCGATTGGGTCATGTATGTTCCCCACAACATCTGGCTAGGCTTGGCATTGTCCAGTCCGAGTTGTGTGAGTGCGGTGATGATGTCGGAGATGTGAATCACATATTTCTTTCGTGCGCTAAAAATAATACATCATTTCTTTACCATCGGCTCATTTTGCTTGACATTCCTCTTCCTACATCCATCCCTGTCCTTTTAAGCTCTTGTAACCACCATATATATAAAATATTATGTACGTTTATTATACAAAATAATATAAAAAATTTATTATTTATTTATTTCCTTTCCATATAGTCATTACTGATCCTTTTCTTTCCAAATTCCTAATAATTCCTTTTCTATCTTTTATCCAGTTTCTCTAACTTGAAATTGGCAAAATGTTCATACAATTGCCACAAAAAAAAAAGTTAATGCACGTGGTTGTTTGAGTGAAAGTGCTGCTATGAATTTGATTATTCCTCGCTATCTAGCTTGAGTGGAGTTGCAAATCATACCAAATCGTTCCTCAATTAATCAGCTACCAATGGACTGACTTGATTGTATATCTTAACTAGCACCAAACTAATTAATAGGGATAAAACAAATGCAGATGCCCTTGAACTATGTAGGTACCTACAATCTATCGGTTTAGGTACTTAACTATTATTTAACTACTAGCTTTTGCCCGCGGCTCCGCCCGCGTGAATGAGTTTTCCCGGTATAAAAGTCCCGCTTAAAATGTAGCTTATATGACACGTTCGTAGATTTACCATAGCAGCGCCATCTATTGATTACTTACTCAACCCAGTCGAAAGGTATCGACATCTGTTAGAATCATTTTACCATAGCAGCGCCATCTATTGATTACTTACTCAACCCAGTCGAAAGGTATCGACATCTGTTAGAATCATTTGGAGTTAACAGATAAATTATGGATGGAATATACCTACCTATCGTTAGATCTGCGACACTAGCGCTTTGCGCATGCATAAGCAACTTATTGCTCAATCACAGCTGCTTATCTGTCTTCGACTAGGGGTCGCAAACCGGGATCCCGGATACCGAAAATACCGGAATACCGGACTAAATAAAGGACTTATAAATACCGGTATTGATTTTACAACAACCGGGATTTTCGGTATTTTCGAAATTTGTTAAATTAAATTATGAATACATATATTATTGCCTCTGAATGCGGTAGGCAGAGACTAAGGATTGCTACTGTGCACGATTCTCGCACATATCTTTGTTTTCACCTATATTTACTAATCTCCTCATGTATAATCGCCACTTTAGGGTACCATACATACTAGCCTTATGTAAGTACTCCGCCTACCATAATCCATCCTCTTCAAATGGCCAGACCACGACAACATACTTGTTTTTTTCTTTAGTCATTACAGCCTCTTTGATTCCACACAGATCCAACACTACTTTACCTATTCCGTACTCTATCATTCACTGTCACCTACACGTGCTTCTTAACGCTCTAATTTTCAGTGCTTTAACTTTGATGCTCCTTCTCCTAACAAGAGTCAACAATAACTCTGTCAGTCACTTGTGCATTTTTGGACACCTTCCGCCTGTCCATAAAGGTGTGTAATGCCCCATTCACCTGCACTCACTTGGCAATCAATGTCACTTTCATATACCATCAATTGTGTTGAAAATACATCCCAGATATACAAAATCTCTTACTCAATGTAACTCTGTCATACTTTCGTCCCCTTTAAACGCCTCAATTTTGGTTGATTTTCTAGTCCCAAAATAACAATCAATTATCCAGAATCCAGTCTTCGATTCAGATTACCGGTCATCTCAAAAATAAGCGAAGCTGGCCACCTTCACCCCTTATCATTCTATCATAGCCTTTTCTAAAGGCTTCGCCATACAGGAAGCGGAGCTGGACGTGGCATTCACGTCGCATTGTCTTGGCGTGCCAATTACTATGACAACGTATGAGAGACGCCACATAGAAACTGTCATACTTAACTCGGCGCTATAGTTCCCCCCAATATGCACGCGGCTGGGTTGAACACGCCAAGCTGTTCGCTTCCTTCCGCAAGATAACGCACTCACAGAAGGATGCCATCGCACGGCATGACCTCTAGCAGCCGACCATGGCAAACATCACGGCCAGCAGCACCTGTTCTAAGAGCGCTGCGTTGTAGATCCCAGGCTGGGCACTCCTCGAAATTGTGTTGGACTTCGCGACCATTATCATAATAATAGCATACGGCGGACTCTTCCTTTCCGATCCACCACAGGATCGAGCCGTCGTGGCCCGTCAGCATCTGTGTCAGACGTAATTTCGGTGTACCGTGGCGCCAGTCAAGCCGACATAAGAAGACAGGTCGCACTGTCGTGACGATCCATAAGCCAGCACTCGTGCTCTACAGCCTGATATGCCACTCCTCCACGCCGGCACTGCCGATGGACGCCAATTGGACTGTCACCTCCCTCGGGGCCAGTCGCCGCCTGAGACGGGATGCCTCTTCACGCCAAAAGAATACTGAAGAGAGATGTTTGGCATCCAATTCAAATGGCAGAGTAGGTACGCATTTGGAGAATTCCACCACGGTATCCCCTGCCTGTCGTAAAAGGCGACTAATAGGGGCCACCGGGGGTTGCAGGCGGGCGGCAGGGGGCTGTCCGTCTTTAATTTTTGTGTTTTATTAGCACATTGTAGCGATCCCTGTGATAGACGGCAGCGTGGCTGGTAGGCCTCACGCTGCCGTTGACGCCGAGGGCGTCCTTCGGTGCCCGGGGGCTCCTGAGCCCTCCCACAACAGGAGACGGGCCGTACTAGGCGGCACCGCGCAGGGGCGGCTGCGGACGACAACTTAGACACTTCCGTCAGAGGAAGCCCGCAGCCGTCCCTAATGCGCCGAAGATGGCCACCGCGGAGTTTTGGTTGGTATGCCGTGCGTTGTACATAGGTTAGGGACTCGCTCCCGGCGGTCGCCCGATGGTTACATCTCCCCGGGCGGCTCAACGCCGGGTCGTAAGGCACGGTGAACCCAACATAACCGCTCAGTCGCCCCCCTTGAAGGCTGGGCGGTAGTAATAAGTCATTTTCTCCGCGAAAAAAAAAAAGAGTAGGTACCAGCAAAGACACTGACCGCCTCGTTGGAGACCGTGTGATAACCACAGATGAGCCGCTGCGCTACCAAACGCTGCGTCTTACGCAGAAGAGCGTCGCATCGAGCAGTTAGGGACTCGGCCTAGACCGGACAACCGTATAAAGCCATGGACCGCGCAACTCCAGCGTATACTTAAACCTCGGCAAGGGTTACCGGGAACCAATGTAACCATGCGTTCTCTCCTGAATAAGTTTTGAACAAGCTTGTCGCTACTGAATTACTAATTTGTATGTATAGTACCTACAGTTTCTTCAAATCCCGGAAATACCGAAAATACCGGTATACCGGGATTCATCTGAGGTCAGTACCGAAAATACCGGTATTGAAAAAGCAGTCCGGTATTGCGACCCCTATCTTCGACTAATATATAGTTTACCTATATACAAAAGTACTCTGTGATATAGTTGTCTGTGGACTGTGGTTTGTAATTGTATCAGTGTCAGATACGGATTCTCCGTGAGCAGAATTACTTTTTCTTGTCAGATTGAGACTTCAAATAGTTTTATTTTCAGTACAAAGAGATTAAAATAAATAAGTAAACAGTGAAGAAAATGAATGAAACTTGTAGTAAATTCATGAAATATTAGTTGAGATAGTATTATTATATACATAGGCACTCTTTAAAATGGAAGAAGAGATAAGGTGCTTTGTTTGTAAAGAGTTTTATAAAGAGCCAGTTCTACTTCCATGTGGACATGCATTATGTCGAGCTTGTGCGGTAAATTTACAAATTCATGTACACGAAAGCGACAACGTCGCAGGTGCGAACGACTATCAAGAAGCAGACAAAGCTTCGGTATCGAGCGAGACGGACAGCGGTGTAGTATGTGGATCAAGGCCTAACAGTTACGCGGGAACTCCGGCCGCGCCTGCCTATCCGGCTGCCGTGTTCAGTATAACGTGTCCGTTGTGTAGCAAGTTGGTTTACTTGGACGACAATGGAGCCGAAGGCTTGCCCCCGTTCCGTGTTATGCGCACGATCGTTGAGCGTTTCGGCGGCGTGAGCGGAGCCCCACCGGCCGAGGAGGCATGCCAGATGTGCGAGGGCGAGCGCCGAGCAGCGGTGGTGCGCTGTGAGCAGTGTTCGGTGCGGTACTGCGCGGGCTGTCGCGACGCCTGGCACCCCACTCGTGGACCCCTTGCGCAGCACGAGCTCAGGGCCTTGGGGACCACATGCGCCGATCATGGCTGCCCGCCAGTGCTCTACTGCAACACTTGCTTGATACCCATTTGCCAACGTTGCCTTGCTGAAAGGCATTCCCAACATGAAACACAGCCCTTGAACACTGCAGCTAGAGCACATAAGGTGCCTACAATTTTAATTACCATTGTTTACGATTTGTATTCAGTCTTGTATTTGTATCAAGTTGACAATATATTTAAGTTCGATTTGAATTCCTATAATAATTATTTTTTTTAGATCTTAAGGGATTCATAATATTATGTAAAACTATTTTGTTTTCCTTGTTAAATTTTGAAATATTTTCTTAAGACATTCCTTTATTATGTTTTTCAAACAGTTTATGTTATATCTATATTTTGTAGAAAGTAAATTATGCCCAATCCAAAAAATTACATAGTATTTATTATTTGTTCTATGATTCAAAATGCATGGGCGTATATAGAGGGGGCAGGGGGGGTTGGAGGCGATTGGTTCCTGACACCTATTATATTCTACACATTGGATCTTTAAGAAATTAGAATCAGACTGTACATAACTCAATATAACCATAAAAAATGCTAAACTTATTTAGCCTTTCCATCAATAGTATAGTAAATGACAAAAGATTTGCTATTTGTCTAATCTGTACCGAGATTAAGGAGAGCACAATTTTAGTGCTTTTTCACCCGATAAAAAATTTTGCCACTCCATTCTTTGAATTAAATTGTACTCTTTGAGCTAAAGCATAGTTAGATGTTTATTAGGTAAAGCTTTAGCTTTTAATTTTATTTAAAGATACAAAAAAATATTATTTCAGACTGAACTATCACAATCACTCCATCAATTGTCAGAACAAGCCAAAGCCATGACTGAGTATATACAACGAGTTAAAGGATCAGGAGACAAGATTAATGTAAGTTGATTTTAGATACTCTTATTCAATATCAATTCAAATATCTCATAGACTTTTTAACACTATATACACCCTACACCGGCATACCAACCAAAACCCGCGGTGGCCTTCTTCGGCGCCTACGGGACGGCCCCGGGGTATCTTGTTGCACGAAGATAGCTGCATGGAACCGCCCCTGCGCGATATATGAGAGGGCTACGATGCCCCCGAGCTCTACAGGACGCCTTTGACGTCTACGACTGCAGGAGACCGATCACCCGCATTGTCGTCCACCTCCGAGATCTCATAGACATGAATGTATTAATCAGTCCACTGCTAAATAGGCCTCCCCAAGTGAGTTCGACCGCCAACCATGCCAGTCTTGACTCTTAAGCAATGTATTCACGTATATATCATTGCTTTTTTTACAATAGTGAAAAGAATAATGAGATGAGCATGTTGCTTGCCTGATAGTGCTAAAGCCTCAGTTAGGCGAAGCAATTTTCTGCACAGATGTACATGAATTACAGTAACAACACCAATTTTAAATTACAAAGAACAGTGTCATGTGTGGCACACCACCGTGCTTGTTATCCAGTAATTACACTGTCTACAATATATCTTTCAAACTGGAACAATAATATTGCTTAGTGTCAGAAAAAACATTATGGGTATACCAACCCAGACTCCTACCTACAACCTACTTGACTGCCTAAAATCACTAAACATATCATAAAATTATCAACATATAAATACATTCTTGGCAATTGTGGGAAAGAAATTACGTACCAAATTATCATTAAAATACTCTGATAGAGATTTAAAAAAAAAGAAAACTTAATAATATAATATTCACTTGTGTTATTTAGCGTGTGTTTACAGTTATTATTGTAACATAAACACATCTGTGAATCATACATAGTCAATCAATTAAAACTAGGTGTGGAACGTGATAATCTTAACAATGTTGTGGTTGAAGTTATCAATGTGACTTGTAAAGATTAGATTCGATATTTATTTAATAATAATAATACCAGCCCTGTATTAAATACTGCCCACTGCTGAGCACGGGCCTCCTCTACTACTGAGAGGGTTTAGGCCTTAGTCCACCACGCTGGCCTAGTGCGGATTGGCAGACTTCACATACCCTCGAAATTCTTATCGAGAATTCTCAGGTATGTAGGTTTCCTCACGATGTTTTTCTTCACCGTTAAAGCGAACGATAATTGATAAACAATACACACGTAACTTCGAAAAATCAGAGGTGTGTGCCTTGGGTTTGAACCTCCGGACATTGTCTCGGCAGACCGTTCCATTCCCAACTAGGCTATCGTCCACTGATATTTATTTAAACAAAGTAAATTGCCAGTCATAAAATGATGATTTTTAACAACATGGATAAAGTACTTTCTGAGATAACAAGAATGTTCTCAGAATTCAAGGCTCAGCAAGAGGATAAATTTAAATCACTTGTTAATGTTATTGAGGAGATAAAAAACCAAAACCAGGAAGTTCAAAAATGCATAAAATTCATATCCGATAAGTACGATGAAGTTCTATCCAACATTAAAAATCTCCAAAGCTCCTGCAATACAAATAAGGAACGTATTAAAAGCCTGGAACATAAAATCGAAATGTTGGAGAAAAACCAAAAATTAACATCTATAGAAATAAGAAACATTCCTAAATTTCAAAATGAAACACGAGATATACTTTATGAAACAGTCGAAAAAATTGGATTGGCCGTTAATCAACGCATAGAACCAAATAGTATAAAACATATTTACCGCCTTAAGCAGAATACAGAAAAATCCGGAGCCATAATAGTAGAATTTTCAACTATTCAAGCGAGAGAAAATATTCTAAAAGCAACAAAGATACACAACAGAACTGCCGAATCAAAAAAACTAACTACTTCCAACCTTAATTTAAGAGGTCCAAATAAAACTATTTATTTATCTGAGTATCTCACACAAAATGCCAATCAACTATATTTTAAAGCCCGTCAATTTGCTAAGGAGTATAAGTACCAGTTTTGCTGGACGGCGTTTGGTAAAATATATCTAAGACAATCTGACGGTCAACCACGTCACCTCATAAATAGTTCAGAAGACCTGGAAAAATTAAGCAAGACTAAATGACTAGTCGATATAATATTATCATACATTCATTTGTCAATACCGTTGCTTTTAAATATTCTTCACAAACTTGCAACTGATTACTTGAATTCTTGTAAATTCAGAATTTATTATAATTTTTCTATGTTAAACTACCCCACCCCTAATACAACTAACTGCTCTAAACGATATCCATGTAACAATTTCTTTATTACCTTAAGAAACTCCTCATTCACACACCACTATCAACACATAATGGTCAATATTTACAGAACACACAAACAAGACACCACAATTCACACACTGATTCATACAAATGTAACGAAAATACTTAGAATATTAATGTTGGCGACACTATTGATAATTAGCATTAGTGTCCACATTATTTTTATTCCTATTGGTAAAAACTCATACAAGATTCGCCGAAACGTTATGTAATGATTTGGATAGCTTTTCTATATCTCGATCCTCTACTTGTAGCGTGGAAGACTGCCCCACGCTAATCGCGAGCATGCCATCCCGTAGTAAGCTTAAACTAATATCGCAGAATATTAGGAGCATATCCCGCAACATATCCAACTTTTTAACTTTAATGCAGAGAAGCGACACAGTGTGGGACATTGTAATATTGACTGAATGTTGGCTGCCTGGTACTCAGTGCATCCCTACAATAAATGGATACCAAGTATTTCAATCTAGTAAAAACCTAACTCAAAACGAAGGGGTAGTTGCCTACGTTGCCGAAGAGTGGCCAATAGATATTTTGGTTTCCGATTTGAATGATGCCAATACTCTCATTCTTAAAATTAATACAGATACAATCGTTGTTGCCATCTATCGAGCTCCTGGACAGAAGGATGTTACCAATTTTATAATCTCTCTCGACAGTCTGCTTAAAAAATATGCATGTTACAATAATATAATTCTAGTGGGAGATATTAACATCGATATTACTACTAATAATTCGGATCCAAAGAGTAATGATTATCTAAACTTATTAGCTATGCATGGTATTTTACCAGCTCATGTTTTCCCTACTCACGGACGCACTTGCTTGGATCACTTAATGTTAAAAACAAGCTTATCCTCGTTCTGTTTCGTCGCTGACTCCTCTGTAACGGATCATGATTGTGTACTCTTTTTCATGAATTTTACAAAATCAACTCAAAGTAATTGTAACAAAGCTAAGCAAATCAATTATGTAAAACTTGACAATGATATTCATAAAATTAACTTTTCCAAAATTTGTTCTATAAATGATGTGGATTCTGCCGCAAATCTTCTAGTTAATTCTTTATCAAATGCTATAAATACTAATTCTATAACAAAACCAATATCTAAACGTAAAAAGATAAGGAAACCTTGGATTACACCAGGACTACTTCGATGTATGAAACATAGGGATAACTTGCATAAAAAAATAAAAAAAGATTCAAACAATGAAAATTTAAAAATATCATATAAGAGATATAGAAACTATTGTAACGCTCTATTGAGAAAATTGAAAAGAGAATTTGAAAAAAGAGAAATAGACTTGGCGACCAAAAATAAAAATAAAAAGAAGCTTTGGGAAATAATAAGAAATATTACATATAGGTACCACTAAACAAAAAAATTCTGCTACGGAACTAATAGTAAATGAAAAGCCTGAAGAAAGTGTCAATGAGGTCAATGCTTACTTCGCGGAAATCGGTAAACGTCTGGCAGAAAAACATGATGCAGCACTGTCTCAATCTTATCCGGTTAGTTCGAATACTTTAATCTGTAAGTCTTTTGTACTTCTGCCAACTGATGAACGTGAAATTGAATCTATTATCCTTAGTCTTGAAACAAATTGTTCGGTAGGGATTGATAATATTCCAACCGCTATTATCAAGCATTATAAAGATCTACTAATTACCCCGGTGACTCATATTTGCAATTTAGCATTATCAAGTGGAATATTCCCACAAGTATTCAAAATCTCACGTATAACACCCATATTCAAGAGTGGAGACAGAAGCTGCCCAAATAATTATAGACCAATTTCAATTTTGCCCACTTTATCGAAGATTCTCGAACGCATAATGTATATTAGGCTAATTAATTATCTAGAACATAATAGTTTACTCTCAGCCAATCAGTATGGTTTTCGTAAGAAACATTCGACTGCAGATGCAGTTCATACCCTAATTAATTACGTTGTTACAAATTGCGATAAAAAACAGAAGGTATTAGGAATATTCTTAGATCTTGCTAAGGCATTTGACACAGTCTCTGTATCCACCCTTATTACTAAGATGGAAAGACTGGGCATCCGGGGTACGCAACTTGCTCTTTTTAACAGTTACTTAACTAACCGAACACAAAAAGTCAAAATCGATGGATGGATTAGTGAGGAGCTCCCATTAACCTATGGAGTGCCGCAGGGAAGCATACTAGGCCCAACGCTCTTTCTTATTTATATAAATGATTTGACCAATCTTAGTTTAGGATATGGTAAAATTTTGAGTTTTGCAGACGATACAGTGATTCTTTTTAGTGCGGACACGTGGGAAGAAACATTATCGGTTGCACAAATTGGTTTTAATACCGTAATAAGATGGCTTTCTCAAAATACTCTCACTATAAATGCAGAAAAAACAAAATACGTCGCCTTCTCCATTAGACAAAATGACCAACCCTCCCCGACACTCAGTATAACGGCACATCTATGTAACCTATGCTGTAATAACTGTAAATGTCCTGTAATTGAAAAAGCAAACTCTGTTAAGTACCTAGGTATTCAAATTGACGAAAACCTAAATTTTAAGGAACATATTAGTCTGCTAACTACTAGACTCCGTAAAATTATGTACATTTTTAAACTTATCCGACACGTAACTGACTTTTCAACTAAATTATCAATTTATTATGCACTTTGTCAATCTATCCTGGGGTACTGTGTGTCAACTTGGGGAGGAACACACAAAACCACACTTATTAAATTAGAACGCGCACAGAGATCTGTATTAAAGGTTGGTTTGTGCCTGCCGTATAGATACCACACAACAGACCTATATAACGAGTGGAAAGTGTTAACAGTACGCCAACTGTACATTTTGTATACGATTCTAAGAATGCATTGCCAAAATGCATATGATTCTTCAGTCGCCACACTGCATAGACGTCAAAAAGCCGTCGTCGGTCATACACAGCGTTTCAATACCGCCTTTTCACATAGATTTTTCTGTTTCCAAGGACCCCATTTGTATAATGGAATCAACAAGAAATTATTCGTTTACTCCCTAACAAAATTTTCCTGCAAAAAAGCAGTGACCAATTTTTTGCTAACATTAAACTATCAGGATACCGAAGACTTACTGTGTCCCTTAATTTAGATGACATAATATCATATACTTACTCATGAACACATACCCACACTCATACACACACACACACACACACACACACACACACACACTCACACATTCACAAACATCGAAATAAATTTATTGTCAGGAACATTACAAAACAACACTTTTACCTATAAGTATCATTGTCTGAAATTAACTGAATATCGGTCCAGGATGATTATAATGCAAATGTAACTTAAACTTATAATTGAGAGCCTGGTGTTCTGTGTCCACAGGCTCTGCCTAGTACAGACACCAGTCTCACACAATGGAGTATAATATGTATTTTCATTCATGTAATCGATGTATAGTTGTATTCTTCGATTGTGTACTGTTGTGTTGAGAAATAAACTTATTATTATTATTTTGTTATGTTTTTGTAACCGTTTTTGACTATCTGGGTAAAGTGTGACTGAATATATTTGAAGCTTTATATACTAGCAACACAAGCTGTCATTTCTAATGACTCCAGTTTACATTACCGTATACAAGGCCGTCTAAATAGGGTAATTTCCTATGTTTGATTTTGTACATTATTTTATATGTCATAGAAAATAACACAAAAAAGAAATTCTACTGTGAAATAAACATCAAAATTGGTTGAAAAACAAAGCAGCTATTCATATTTGAAATATTGTTGTGAGCAAAAGTGGGGGCGTGGTGGGGCTATCGCACTATCTCTTTCGCTCGCACCCAGCGTTATGGCTGGTGACAGCCGGTGACGTCACAGTCTGATGTTACTGTAATTTGACAACTATCCCTTCCATCAAATTTCAAAGCTTTATAACTTACTTATTATTGCGCCTATTTTGAAAATTCTTTTTCCGCTACATTTAGAATGACATACATTATTGAAAAATGTATTTTAAAGAAGTTGTCTACTACCCTATTGAGTGCATAATTGCGGTGTTTATGCAGAACGACACGACGGCTGAGGTTGACCGTTGACACCAACAAACCAAAAATGAAAAAACCTCATGAACGACAGATGACAAAACTACTGAACACATTTTCAGGAATCGTGCGAAGAGTTGGAAAAGCAAATTAATCAATCATGCGCAGAAGTGACCCGTGCGATAGAGCGTCGTCGCGACGAGCTGATCCGCGCGGCTCGCAACACACGCTCACAAGCTGTTGCCAACATGCGCTCGCTGACATCGCATGCTGCACAGAAACTGAGAGAGGCAACCGCGCTTCTACACTTCTCTATTGAGGCGTTAAAAGAATCTGACAATGCAGCTTTTCTTCAAGTAAGTTAAATAAAGTTGCATTCCATTAACAGACGTTGTGGTTTGTGATTCCATAATTGTTGATCTGTGATCCAGGTGGGACACATCCTATCGACGCGGGCACAAGAGACGGCTACGAACTTATGCTCGTCGCTGGAGCCTCCGCCCTCGCCGCCAGCACTTACGCTGGATACTGAGCCAGTAATTAGGACTGTCAAAACTATGAACTTCATCGAATGCATACGTAAGCTATTTTCTATTTTGTAACAAAATGAAATTGTTTTCGATATAAAAATAAAATAATCTTAATTCCTTTTGGAATGCAGCCATAGAAAACGAAATGAAATTATCAGGTAACAATACATTAAATTATCATTACATATCTATTTGTACTATATAAATGGTGACATAATATTATTACATATTATACCATTATGTGATTCACATACGCGGAAAACCACTTGCTCATAATTCCATTGCATAACTACCTACAAGTAAGATTATAGTCCCGCTATAAGTAAGATTTCTTTGGCGCCCAAACATTTCCCTTCCATTTCTTCACGGCCTGAAGAGATGGAATGGAGTTTTTTTTTATATGTATTTATATGTTGAGGCACTGCCGTATTGTACTTATACTAACTGATTATTACACAGGGATTAACACTATGTATCGGCTGATATAAACGCAACATTCATTACAGTACTCACTAAACATAATTTTTCTGTTGGTGTACATGGGCGGTGGAGATAATTTGATGTTAGATGACCCATTTGCTTGTTGGCTGACCTGTGATATAAATATAAATGCAATTCATAAATGCAAGACGTATGCAACGGACTGTCTGTGTAGGTACCACCGTAAACTGTATTCTTACCGCCAAGCGGCAGTGTGCATACTCTGTTGTTTTCCAGTTTGAAGGACATTGTAGCCAGTGCAATCACTGGGCATTTTATGAGACTTAACATCTTATGTCCCTGTGGTGGTCCACAGTGGAGTTCCACACACTTTGTCATTCAAAAGTACTTAGTAAATCAAAGTTCTGTATGGCGTGCTGGTTGTTACTGTTTATGGGCGGCCGCACCGTTTACCATCAGGCGAGCGCGGTACTCATCTCGTCCATTAAATTCAATAAAAAAAACGTAGATCAGTAAGTAAAATGAGTATTGAGTTGTGTTTACTGGTGGTAGGTCTCTCATATGTAAGAGTCCGTCGGGATGGGTACCACCGCTATGTCTATTTTTACCACCAAGCAGCAGTGTGCATGCACTGTTGTGTTTCGGTTTGAAAGGCATTGTAGCCAGTGTAACTACTGGACATAATGAGACTTAACATCTTATGTCTCAAGATGACGAGCGCAGTGGAAATACCACACAGTACTTTGTAAGTCAAGGTGCTGGATGATGTTGCTACTGTTTATGGGTGGTCGCATCGCTTACCATCAGGCGAACGGCATGCTCGTCTCGTCATTCAATGCTATAAAAAAAATATGTTGTGCGTGTGCGTGTGGCAGCGCCGGGCGCGCCGTGCATGGCGCTGGAGGCGTGCGCGGCGCGCGGCTGCTCGTGCACGCTCGCGTGGCGCGCGCCCGCCGCGCCGCACGCCGTGCGCGGGTACGTGCTCGAGCTCGACGACGGGCTCGGCGGACCGTTCCGGGTGAGCCATTCCCTTCTCTACTTCACTCTATAGTTTATGTAACCTATCAATTCGTCCCTCTTTTAACGCATACGAATTCTCACGCCTTTTAGCGCACTAGTGCACCCACTTTTCGCCGTGCGTATTCCGTCTCATGATGTGATAGGGGGCGAGCCTATCGCCATATCGGGCACTAATTCCAGACTCCGAGCTGATACTGATTGAACCATTCATATATAAGGCCTTTTTTAACCATGTTTACTGCCTGTAAGTGCCAAAATAAGAACTTTTTGTTAGGGTGCAGCCTACTGCACCACTTTAAAACCCTAGTTTAAGTCAAAAAAGCCCCCTATGATAAACGTTTGTTCTTAATCTCTACATTTATTTTGGGTTCAAAAGCTCCCGCGTACCGAAACACTCCCTAAGATTATACAATACGAGATCAACCATTCGTCAACTGTTGTTTATTCTTTCTATTAGGTTGGGGAAAAAGTTTCTTCGCATTTTATATGAAAACTCAAGATTTCTTTTTTCATAGTTTATTTACATTTAACTACAGTATATAGGTGTAATTTTTTTCGATTACTTTCTGCCATCTTGTAGGTAGTGCCATGATCCCGTTGCTGTAGAAATTTTGGGACTTCTGATCAAAAAAACGCAACAAGTAGTTTTGGCAGTCCTCTGTTGTTGTTAACCTGACACTGCCTAAATAACTCTGTAGAGACCGAAACAAGTGGAATCCTGAAGGTGCAAGGTTAGGGCCTTAGAATAATAACACATAGAAACCGCGTACATGCACGCTTAGTGAGGCAAGTAAAACTAAGCCATTTGGCTTAGTTTCCGAACAGCCCGCGTCAGTGCTCAAGGTCGAATCGTAGCGCTAGCAGCTCTCGATATTTTATTTTAATATGACGGTTTGTGCAATAAACGGATGTCACAGTACCTCGGATAATCATAAGAAAAGAACGTCACTACGTGTGGCTAACGCCTACATCAATGAGTTTTATGCTTCACACTCGACAGTTTTTTCATATGAAACTATCATTCTTGGCCTTATTATTCTATGGTTATGGCTATATGGTGGATGCATTAACACCTCCCAGCCAAACTCTCTTAATTTTTGATGAGTGCCTAAAGATGTGTGTGGTCTAGCATTATCGTGATGAGAGACCACACCCTTTCTATTGATCAATTCCGGCCGTTTTTCTCAACTTCTTGCTTTAATCTCGTTAGTTGTTGGCAGTAGAGATCCGAATCGATGGTTCTGCCCGGCGATAAAAGCTCATAATGAACAATGCGTTTACAATCCCACCATACACACAGCATTACGTTATTGGGAGTTAACCCAGGTTTTGCCACAGTCTGTGAAGCCTGACCGACCTTTGACCACGACCTTTTTCGTACGTTCTTGGCGTGCGTCATCCACTTTTCATCACGAGTTATCAAGCTCTTCAAAAACGATTCGGTTTCATTACGTGTCAATAAAGTATCACAAATGAGTACACGTTTGATTAGGTTTCTTCCAGTGAGCTCGTGTGGCACCCAAATATCGAGCTTTTTTGTGTACACAGCTTTTTTAAATGGGTCAAAACTGTTTTGTGGTCAATTCTCAGTTCTTCAGCTATGTCGTAGCTACTGATATGTCGATCATGCTCCACTTTTTCAAAAATGGCGTCCACTTTATCCGTAACAGGGCGACCAGAGCGAGGTGCATCTTTGACATCAAAATTCCCGTATTGAAAACTCTGAAACCCACTTTGTGCTACTCTTACTGACACTGCATTAGGTCCATACACGTCACAAAATTTTTCGCGGTTTCTAGTGCATTTTTTTCTTTTTTATAATAAAATTTTAATTTTTTTTGAATTTCTTCATTAGATTCACTAATTTTGACCAAAAGAAAAATAAATGAAAAATAGCTGTAAACAACATTTTACTAATTTCTTTATTTTTTTTTGAAATGTAACCTTTTTAATGTTACCAAAACCAGCCAGATATAAATAGTACAGCCAAATAGATTTTATTACAAGTTTATACATACTAAATGCGAAAAGACTTTTTCCCCGACATATACATAACTACTGGACATAATGAGACTTAACATCTTATGTCTCAGGATGACGAGCGCAGTGGAATGCCACACAGTACTTTGTAACTCAAGGTGCTGGATGGTGTTACTACTGTTTATGGGTGGTCGTATCGCTTACCATCAGGTGAACGGCATGCTCGTCTCGTCATTCAATGAAATAAAAAAAAAATAAAAAAATATTATTATGTAGGTATATACATAATATAGTGCAATCATAGTCAATTAATTACAATGTATACATTGATATAAAAAATAACAATAATTCAACTTGTCAAATTGACAACCACAACAATGACCAATGTATAGGGCTATTACGCTGTATATTATGATCGATTATTTGAAACCATTTTGCCGGTTCACCCAGGAAGTGTACTGCGGACGCGAGACAGTGTGCACGGTGGACGGACTCCACTACGCGTCGCTCTACAGCGCACGCGTCAAAGCGTTCAACGGCGCCGGCGAGGGCCCCTACAGCGAAGTGATCGGCTTGCAGACGTCACCTGGTATATTACGTTTACAATAATTATTGTTCCTGTGTAAAAGCATTTCCTTTTTTTATATCATTAAAAAACGCTTTTCACGCGAGCGAAGCCGCGAGCAACACGTAATTTTAAGTAAATTATAAAAAATAAAAACATAACAAATACTTTATTCATTACGTAGGCGAACATAGTTGCACTTATGATAAGTCAAGATACATTAAATTGGTTATATTAATAATTATTATTAATACCAATGGTCACTTATATAACTATCGTAATTTTTATTGGGAGTAAATCTATGATGAGAAATAGAGAAATAAACAAAAACAAAAAAGCCAGCTCGGGCTGGCAGGAAAGGGGATATAAAAAGAGATCATTTTATTAAAATAATGGGAGGAACGCGTCGCGATCCTCACCGGTGAGGACACTACAGGCCCTAGCTTAGCTAACCTACCAGCCTTTCACTAGCTACCTAAGCGATGACGACCCGAAGAAGAAAGACAGAAAGAAACTCCGGGCTTACTTTTTTTGTCATCAATTGTTAATTGTTTCTTTCTCTTTTTTTTCCAATACTTGCAAAAGCAAAAGCATGATACCGTCACATGTAATGTATGTGCAGTGGCGTGGTTCACGTGGGACGCGCGGTGCGGCGAGGACGGCGTGTCGGTGTCGGCGGACGGGCTGGGCGCGGCGGCGGCGGGCTGGCAGCCGCGCGTGCTGCTCGCCGACCAGCCGCTGGCGCGCGGGCTGCACTACTGGCGCCTGCGACTCGACCGCTACGACGCCGACGCTGATCCCGCGTTCGGCATCGCGCGCGCTGACGTCTCGCGCGACAAGATGCTCGGTCAGTACTCTGTACTGTGTACAGTAAGCAGCATAAGTAGCTGAACAAATTCAAAATTTCAAATTGCCTACATACTTTTGTGTTATTACTAATCGTTTTTTTCTCTACACAAAAATAGTATAAAAAAGATTTACTTTACTTCAAACGAAGAAAACAAATGTTTCAGTTTAACTTAACACATATATAGCGATATGAAATTTTGATTTTGTACAGATATTTATGCTGCTAGCTGTACATCCTGGCTCGCTACCCCGTAAATGAAAAACATTGCAATTATTCATATTTGTCACATGGTAATCAAGATCTAATTCACCGTTTATTATTGCTACTTTTTAAAATTGACTACTTCAGTGGCATAGTTGTATTACGTGTGCGGTACGACACCGCCCCGAGGACAAAGTGGCATTAAGCTTTTCTACTCAGCTTCAGCCCCGAGTCTGGAATTTGAGCCTGATAAAGCGACAGGCTCGCCACCTATCACATAATGGAACACACGTGGTGGAAAGCTGTGCGCGCACACACGCACACACAAACACAAATATTATATTTAATATTACTTGAAAGTTAATAAAAAATAATATGTATATAAATATAAATTCTCAATAATATAGTCTCCCTCTCTTGAGTTTTGCCGTGCTGGAGAGGGTCCACGATTATGTCACGTGTCTATTTAATTGTTTAATCTGCGTAGCCCTTCGGGGATAATGACATGATGTGTTTTGTATTTTTTTTATAATTCACTGATGGTGGAAGTATTTGATTATAATAATCGAGATGTAGTAGTGATCGGTGTACGGTTGTGTCGGTGCAGGCAGCGACGCGCTGGGCTGGGCGATGTACATCGACGGGTCGCGGTCGTGGTTCGTGCACGGCGGCGCGCACGGCGGGCGCACGGCGGGCGGCATCGCGCGCGGCGCCTGCGTGGGCGTGTTGCTCGACATGGCGCGCGGCACGCTGCGCTTCACCGTCGACGACCGTCCGCAGGTACCACACAACACAATACACACTACACGCTGCACGTGCACGTATCTTATACAAATGTTATTTATTCATAGAAAAACTATAATATACCTTGTATTTATTGAAAGACATAATAAATGAAATGTTAAGCGAGGTTTAGATTAACAAGAAAACTTTCAGAAGTTATCTTCCGCAAGCTATTTTTACCGTGTGAACAGCCTGCAAGGTGGACGGACGACTTGATAAGGGTAGCAGGAGCACGCTGGATGCGGGCCGCTTTTGACAGGTCCGTCTGGAAATCTTTGGGGGAGGCCTACGTTCAGCAGTGGACGTCAATTCATGTGGCTGATGATGATGATGATGATGATGAACAGTCACCGAAGCTGACTTCTGCAAAGGAAATGCCATTTTATTTTGCTTAAAAACTACACATAAAATGAACTTTATTAAAAAAGTTTGTTATAATATTGTATATCCATATTTTTGTTCCTCTAATATATTTTTTTTTTTACCTGGTTAGATTTTAGCTTGCAGGGCTTAAAGGCTAAAAATAATACCGCTAGTGTCGTACGCGTCTGAAATTCTTGCGCAATATATATATATATATACCCAAGACACAGGCTTTAAGCCTAGTTTGGGTACTACAAGCAAACTGTAAGGTAAATTGTATAATGAATAAAGATTTTTATTATTATTATTATTTATATTTGTGCGAGAATTCTGAACACGGTTTAATGTTTGTTATATTTCCAGGGCGACATAGCGTTCACGGGCCTCCGCGGCGCGTTCTACCCGGCGGTGTCGCTGAACCGCGGCGTCGCCATCACGCTGCAGCCCGGCCTGCCGCCGCCGCCCGACCTGCTCATGGCGCAGCTCACTATCGAGTAAATCCGCCGAACCACACAAATATCACGCCTTTACCCCCTGTGGGGTAGGCAGAGGTGCAATCAGGGCACCCACTTATCGCCTAAACAATTAGACAACATTTTAAGTACTTACGAACCCGCCCATTTCCGTTCGGAATCAAAATTAAACTAGTCGTAGAATTGAAAATCAATTAGCATGTTATACACATTTATTATATTATAATTTGCTTATATTGTATACGAATAGTTTCAATAAATGTAAAAGCAATCAAGTATGTTCGGTATGGTGATCTGGAAGTAGGTATTGCTGTTAGCAAATGAATTCGTAACAGGCGGTTGTTTTTTCTAGGTTAATAGTCCGAATTCAATGATAAATAATATTTAAGTTTATTGTAGTATTACGATATCAAACCATCCACTTAAATAGGCATGCGTTTAATCTCTGTGTATGATAACGTGTAATATTATGTCAAATTAAGCTTACATCAAAACCATTAATTGGAATGGCATTATGTACGTCAGTGCTCTGTCGTAAATAATGCAATAAAGTATCGAATTTATGTTATTGTCCGTTCAAAATATTTGTGGATCGTACTGGATAATTTACCCTTAAGGTACGATTTCGCAGGACGCGGCAGACGGCAGGCGGCCGACAGCAAATGCGGTCTCATACAATTTAATACTGCATAGTAGTGCCGTCTGCCGTCGCGGCACATGCTATTGTCGTCTGCCGCTGCCGTCTGCCGCATCTTGCGAAATCGCAGCTTTACAGTCACTATCGCGTTCACATATTAAGGCAGGTTTATACGGAGCTAAGTACCGCCGCCAGTACTTTTGACGTACCAGCACTGGTGCATGGGCTATAGTAATTTCGCAGGAAAAGCAGCCTTAAGCTTGCTTTCGTGTCGTCAACGAGTTTATTACCCACATCCTGGAATAAAGGATATAATCTGCCGGTCCAGGTATTTCTGATTGGGGCAGTGTGAAATATTATATTGATACGTTGTAACCGCTGTGTAGATTAATATTCATATAAATGGTAATAATATATTGATTTAGTATATAGAAGTAGAATAAAAATGTTTGGGGCACAACCTATACTGTAGCTGGAGTATTAAAAAAACAGCGGATCTTTCACTGAGATTAATTTCTATGCTAATATTATAAAGAGGACAGATTTTATTGTTTATTTGTTTGTTTGTAATGGATAAAATCAAAAACTACTGGACCGATTTTGAAAATTATTTCACTAATAGGAAGCTACATAACTTCTGAGTGCTATAGGCTACTTATTATACCGGGAAAATATTTTTATCCCGTAAAATCTTTCACGTGGGCGGAGCCGCGAGCAGAAGTCTAGTATTTAATAAAATGTCAAAAAAATATTTATCTATTAAGTATCTATTACTTCATCAGTAAAATAAATAATGAAATGTTGAGACTGCATCACTGACATAAGGACATTGTATAAATAATTACTAAGTTGAGTGAGGCACTTAAAAACACTTTCAGGAATTTAGCCTAACTTTAACGTCCAGATTTTTACATGAAATTTAATATTAGTATCGAAGAAAAGTTCGGTATGAAAACGATATGAAATAGATAGTTGATTTTGTTATTTGGTGACCATGGATTACTTCAGCTAGTTCATAAAGCCTTTCTCAAACAATGTTTAATAGAGTAATTAACTCTAACTTTATATTATTTTATTTCCATGAAAAAGTTACGGTTACACAGAAACGAAAATAGCACGAATTATAAAAATCGCAAAAAATTAGTTATCCGAGTCTAGTGAAAGAGATACCCAGGTCCGGCCCGTCCATAGTGTGAGTGGAACGGCCGCTCCAGGCCCAAAGGGTCAAAGAGCGCCACAGGCAGACAAATAAATAAATAAAACACTTGGGAAGTAGAAAAAAGAGGCGCCAAAAGAATGTTTCCTAGGGAGGACGCCAAAGGCTCTTAGGGACGCCACAGGCACACACCTGGGAACTAAACAAAGAGGCGCCAAAACATATTTCGCTCACGGCACTCGATTAGCTAAGACCGGCCCTGGGGATACATGTAAAAGAATAGTTAAAAATTGGAAGGCGGCCACTGCTATGGTGCCTGTGCGAGAGAAAGACAAGTGTTTCCACTACACATGCTTTCTCTTAAAAATATTTGAAATATTAATTGCTGCCTCATTTATTCAAGCAATATTGCGCTGCTGCCTAATAAAAAATATGTAAAATATTAAATATAAGGAACTAGTCTATTTCAATTCAACATGTGCTGCTAATGTATTTATTTAAACGACATAGGTAGGTTAAAAAATTGTACTTAAAATTTTAGGTATTGTAATAACAATAAATGTTACAATATAAATAATTAAATTCCAAATTGTTTCTGTTGCATTTCCATTATACAGGGTCATTTTGACATTGCGTTACTAAATGTAACCACATACGTATCTCCTTGAAAATAACACTTTCCATTAAGTTATTTTAACGCTAAATATAAAACAAGAAAGTGTAATTTTCGAACAAAATAAATATATAAAAAGCAACTTTAAGTTTACACGCCCTAATACTACTCCTACTCTAAGAGGATTTGTCGTAGGTGCAACATTACAATTTCAGTCAGATAAACACTCACGCACACGGCATGTACACACTAAATTACAAACTGATAAAAAAAATCAGGAAAGTAACATTGAGATTTTTGGTGAAAATATTATTTTTTCATGGATGAGTTTTAGTGATGCGAATTGAGTTCTGTTTTTACTCGAATGACTAATGAATTTGTCAAACTCATACTCGAGTGAAATAAATATTGACTCGAGTCCATTTGCACTCGAGTTGCCGAGTCAACTCGTCGCACTGAGTAGCCTCGGTGAGCGCTAGAATTCACTAGAAGTCGCTAATTCAGTAGTCCCTATCTACGACGTGGACGTTATTGCTACCATTTTAGAATTGTTATGGCTATTTGGTATTTTTCATGTGCTAGACTATGAAAAAAAACAATTAATTTTAAGTGAAAAATAACTATTATTTTGTATATTATTTCATCTTCCGACATATTAGTATAAATATTTAAACAAATCTTACTCGAGTTGCATAGTGTGTAAATAGTCAACTCAAGTGACTCGAAAACTCGAGTACAATTCAAGTGCCATGCCGTATTGAAATTACTCGAGTGACTTGAGTCATAAAATCCTACTCGAGTCGCATCACTAGTAAGTTTTGGCATAATGTTAGCACAGGCAGACGGGTGTGTGGTTTTATTTATTATCGCAATGTCAAAATAACCCTGTGTATAAGACGATCAAACAATTTTATCATCAATTGCCTATATTATTAATATGACTACTGATTACAGTCGCATTATTATAACCCGGAGGGGTAGTAAAATTAAACAAAAATCAAAGACGCCTGACGGCTTCAGGCAATTTAACTCGCGTTGTCGTCTGTCCTGCCGCTGCCATGTCGTCGAGAACAATACTTACATAATTATTATTACACACGAATTTTGAATACGAATGGGAAGTTATGAAATCTCATGACGCTCAGCTATAATTACATTTTATACTGCTGCTTGGCGGTTTTAAATACAGCGGTGTAGTGTGTTTTTATTTTGCCCTATTAGTTAATGTTAGATATTATGGATTGCAAAGGGGGCAACGGAATTTGAGGGTACCTGAATCAAACTAAATATTCCAGCATTGATGCTATGTATACCATATCATGATTTTATACAGATAATTTCTTAGTGAAAATATATTGAGCTTATTTTGAATGACGTGTTTATGAAATAGAATAATATGTAATGCCATAATGGAATACATTTTGACTTTATTACATATTTGGAAAAATATTATTTATATCCTTGTAAAGTTTGCTTGCGTGTTGATTTTTAATTATTATTGTATAATATGCTTAAATTATGACTGATTTTCATTATAAACTATTATATTACCTTTTGTATATTTTCATTTTTCTCACCAATATTTTTGAAACTGAATGACGTCAACCTGAGGGTAAGCCTAGCAAGTAAAGTTATACCCAGATATTGATTTTGAGGTCAATTGGCCCTAAAACAAGTAATTCATAATGGCGGCAACTTTTTGAATTCTCAGATTGGATCAATCTTTGGTAACTAAAGTTATACCCAGATATCGATTTTGAGGATTTGAGGCCGCCACTTTTTTCAACTCTGACATTGGATCGGTCTTTGGCAACCAAAGTTATATCCAGATATCGATTTTGACGTCAATTGGCCTTAAAACAAAGAAATTCACAATGGCGGCCATTTTTCTCAATTCTAACGGTGGATCAGTCTTTTGTAACCAAAGATATGCCCAGAAATCGATTTTGAGGCAAATTGGCCTTAAAACATAAAATTAAAAATGGCCATTTTACTCAATTTTAGCGTTGGATCCGTCTTTTGTAACCAAAGCCATCCCCAGATATCGATTTTGAGGTCGAATGGCCTTAAAACAAAGAAATTTAAAATGGTGGCCATTTTTCTCAATTGTAACATATGATCAAGATTTACGTCCAATGGAAAGCTAAAAAGAAACAACCTGTATATGTTCAGTTTTCATACATTTTGCAGAAATCGGCCCGAGCGTACAGTCACCCGCATAAGTAGCTGAACAAATTCAAAATTTCAAATCGCCTACATACTTTTGTGTTCTTACTAATCTTATTTTTCTCTTCACCAAAATAAAATAAAAGAGATTTACTTTACTTCAAACAAAGAAAAAAAAATTCAGTTTAACATAACGCGTATATCGCACCTTTAAGACGAAAACGACGCAATTTAAAAAAATTAGATTATTGTCATAAAATTACTTAAAACTGGTCCCTTTTTTATGAAAATATAATAATAAAGGGACCGATATAATAGTTTTGTCTTTTTCCCGCTTGAATATGGCGGTGTTTGAACTTTTGTTGTATTGAAAATTTCGTTTTAAGTAATTTTATGACGATAACTTAATTTTCGTTTTTTTTTAATTGTGTCGTTTTCATCCTAAAGGTGCGATATAGGCGATTTGAAACGTTGATTTTGTACAGATATTTATGCTTCTGACTGTACATATATGCTCTCGGCAGGGTTTGAACACTTTTTTTGAGCGTACATGTACGCTCCCGGCACGCGAGGGCTTAAGAGTAAGTAGTTTAGTGCGAATATGGTGTGTGCGAAAGTGTATTTCTGAATGAAAGTATAATGTTGCCGCTGCGACGAATTATCTAAGAGCAGTAGAGGTGGCATGAGGGCTTGTAAACTTAAAGTTACTTTTTATTGATATTTATTTTGTTCGAAACTTAACTTTTTTATTTTACGTCTATGGTTAAAATAACTTAATGGAAAGCGTTATTTTCGACGAGATAAGTATGTGATTTCATTTATTAACGCAATGTCAAAATGACCCTGTATATAAAAATTTCATCCTAAAGGACAGAGCCAGATAGGAAAAAAAAAAATTCGTGTCAGTGTTTGTTACCATACTCTTCCGAAACGGCTGAACCGATTTTGATGAAATTTTATATTCACACTTGGTAGGTCTGAGAATAGGTTATCTATTTTTCATCCCCCATGTGATAAGGGTGGCCCACACAAAATTTTTTTTGGACTGAATTTTCATTTTTTATGATGTGGCATTAAGAAATACATACATGCCTAAATTTTCTACCATCTTCCATCACCCCTATTTGAATAGAGATATTAGTAATTTAATAACTTTTAACCACGGTCGGTAACTGATCACTGATTATTCATTCTTTTAATTTATTTTTAATTCTCTTAAGAATTTATTTGGCAAAACAACGTTTGCCGGGTCAGCTAGTATTATGTCCCCTCCGCGTCCGTGTGTCTGAACGCGATAAACACAAACTACCAAACGGATTTCCATAAAATTTAAATAGTATTTGTTAGAAATGAGCTCCTTCCTCTAGTACTAGTTTGTCATGACATTATTTCCCTGGATTTGACCCTTATTAGAGACACTATCAAATGGAGTAATGATACATGTATTCTTTTTTTGTCAAAATCAGTGAGTTCGATTCCTGGCTACGAATGTTGATTTTTAAAAATCCAATGGTAGTTACTAGTTTTACTTTTCAGCAGAATCAGCCCCGAGACTCCTTTGAGCATATTGCGCTATTCCTCATAGTTCCGGATATCGCTATCCTAGCCCACTTGAAAAAAATATCTGTATAGAACACCATTACAGCTGTACTAAAGCGGTGTTGTACAGACAACTAACAAAGTAGCTATTGACTAATTGGCCTCAATACACATGTGGGGGGCCACTTCTGTGAATTCCTGCAGGTTGCCAACGAATATATTCAAGTTTCCGTTTCACCGTGACAAGTACCCACAGGAACTGAATAGTGCAATGATAACAATATTTCATGTTATTCATTTAAAAAATCTTCCAGCAACTGATTGATAAAGTAGAGACCAAAGAGCATTATAATACTACGGAAAGTAGAGACCATATAACACTTTTTTTTAAATAAATTGCTAGTGACCCATTCAACTCTTTTATCCAATCAGAAAAAACCTTTCGTTATCGAGATAATATTCTCTTCACTTAGGAATACCCAGAGACTACCCCCAGAATACCTAACAAAACCAACATAAATTCTTTCTTCTTCACTTTGATTTAAAAAAAAACGGGGTATGAAATAAAATATAAAATGGCGTGAAGAGTTTATTATCTTTTTTGGTCAATATTTTAACAACATGTTTAATAAGAAAATTATCATTGATTTAAATAAACCATGACACTGCAATTAATATCAATAAATGTATAATAATTTCGAGGGCATGATTTGTCTAATAATAAATACTGTTATAGAAAATCGACTTGATATGCTCTGTATTTTAGTTACAAATAATATCGTAGAACATTATTGCGTATTTGGGGAAAATATATCAAATTATACTTCTATTTTAACCACTTGTGTCAAATATTAACTTATTTTATAACATCGTACGACGCACAAGGCACCTGGTCGTTAAGTGAACATGATTACCTCGCAATTCGGACAATAGTAAATATTTATCCCATTACACAATTTTATCCTGTACTTTAAAACGAGTTCCTTCATACCCTCAAGGCCCTTTGTGGTTCTTTTTATCTTATTTGTATAAGCTGCATATTGTATTTTAAAACTTGTTTACCTCAAGGTGGAAGACAATATAAAATTAGGTACAACTCCAATCTCCATCTCAATACAAGTAAACATCAAGCAACCATCATGAAAATTTATATCACAGATATATTTGTAAGAATCTAACTTCACTGGATCCATTACAAGTTCATGTGTCGTAATTCTGTATGAAACAGACTAGTGCTGCATATGTAATGTAATTACAATGTGGAGTTATTCCTAACAAGTTATGTAATACAAAGTATTGAAATCACAGTCATCTTGATTGAACTAAAATACAGATGAAATGGATATTTCATGATAGCCAAAAAAAACAAAACCAAATAAAAGCAGTGCTATTCTGTGAGCTTACGATTCTTTAGTATGAATTTATAATCTAAATATCTGATTGTTTTTAAAATGACCAAATTCCACTCTTCACTTGAAATCCCGAAAGTTTTAATCCCCAGAGAGCAAAAACATGTTATTATAAGGAAAAACTAAAAGCTCTCTAAAATAATTTCCCCAGATAGAAGAATGTGCAATAACTTCAAGCCGCAAAAGAATAGTCCATTCTCCTATCTTGTTAAGTAGTCACAGTATCAAACCTGGAAGTTTCAAACAAAAAATAACTTTTCCAATAAGGCAAGGAAGGCAAATTTGTGCTGTTTTATTGTTGGCAATTTCTAGAAAATACTCATATGCAAATGAAAAATCAACTATAAAATATGTATTCTTTATACTTCACGAACTTTGCCCACCAAAACCTTATATCCAACAGGTAAAGCACACTTGCCTAAAACTGTGACTAACACTGCTTGCAAAATAAAGATAACGTTTATGATAACAAATACAGTTCAGCCAGGCCAATGTAACATTTCTCCAGTGATCAAAATATGATCATAGAACAACTAGCATACAAAGATATTTTTTTTACTGATTTCAATTTGTTCAATGTGAATTAATGTTGCTATGACCTTGCTGACAACGGCTTGATCTGACTAGACATTATTTCAAGCAGCCAGAAATAACGTCGCTGACGCTGATTTTTGAAATATTCCGAGACAATACTTGATATTTGAGCTAGTCTATTTACCTACCCATATCAGACGAAGTATTTTTTGGTATCAAAATAAAATCAGTGCTAGCTCAAATATAATTCTATGGGTAGGCATTCATAGTGATATCTGTAGACTCTACCACAATTTATGTAAGTTCAATGACAAATCTAGGTAGACTCATACAGTTAATATTCCGATAAATATTTTAGGTTTTAACAATGAAGTAACCCACGCACAGTATCCAATATGGACAAAGAGCGAGATGTACCTACTGTATGTCCTGATGTTCGTTTTTATATACACTTTAAAAAAAGTAACCCATCGCGGGTTAAAGTCTTTTCACGATAAACTATGTACACGCACATTTTGTTACAATAAATTCATTACACTTTTTACAAACAAGTTTTTTGTTTTTGTAGTTTTAAACTATTTCCATTCACAAGTCAGCAAGTCCAGATAGTAGTAGCGTGCGTAAAACGCGAGCGCGTGGTTGTCGCATGGCGTTACTTGTCGGCCGAGTCGTCGTCCTCGGGCCGCGACACGTACAGCGCCGGGTCGATCACCTTCGGGATCGGCTTGATCTCCGTACCCAACTCCTGCTCGATGCGGTGAAGGGCAAAGCGATCGTCGTAAGTGATTAGATTGATGGCGATACCCAAGTGACCGAACCGACCTGAGCGACCGATGCGGTGAAGATATGTCTCTGCCATGCGCGGGAAGTCGAAGTTGATGACAACATTAACGGCTTGCACGTCAATCCCCCTGGTGAACAGATCGGAACACACTAAGTTGCGACAGAGCCCCGCGCGGAAGTCGTGGAACACGCGGTTACGGTGAGCCTGCGCCATACGCGCGTGTATATAATAGCAGCAATAACCCAATTCTGTTATCTTCTTTGCTAGCAGTTCCACCCGCTGGGTGGAATTACAGAATATTATGGACTGGTTTATTTGCAACTGAAAACAAAGATAATATTAATTTCAGTAAAACAAACATACTGGTGGTAGTTCTCTCGTATGTGAGAGGGCCATATGAGTTGATACCACCGCAATGTCTATTTCTACCGCCAAGCAGTAGTATGCATGTACTGTTGTGTTCTGGTTTGAAAGACATTATAGCTAGCATAATTACTGGGCATTATGGCCATCAGTGTCTCAGAGTGACGAGCTCAGTGGAGTACCTTGCAATGCTTTGTAATTAAAAGTTCTGTATGGGCTATATGTGTTGCTACTGTTTATAGGCGGTTGTATCGTTTACTATCAGGTGAGCGGCATGCTCGTCTCGTTATACTGACGCAATAAATAAAATACACTATAAATGGGAAAATTTAAATACAGCTTTTACCTTTGAAAAAAGGGTATTTAAACAATGTACTTTTTGTCTTTCTTGTACAAATGCGTAATATTGTGTGACACCCTTTAGTGTAAGTTCTTCCATGAGATTTATTTCGTAGGGTTCCCTTAAGTGCTTCTCCATGAACTGTTTAACACTCAAAGGGAATGTGGCAGAAAAGAGCAAGATCTGGCGTTCTTTCGGTAATCTAAAAATAATACATAATGATTAATATTTAGTAATCAAAACATGTAATGCTTAGTCTTGATTAGGTCTCTGGCATCTCTATCATAAAAGGAAATGTTGATAGTAAATCTAGACCTTACGGAAATCAGGTAGTCTGCAGTCACACACAGCGTAGGAGGGAATAGGAAGACTACCAGCAAAAGCATACCCTATAGTAAGCGTCGAGAATACGTCAAACTTTACATGATATAAAAAGTAGGCGCGCACCGAAACCTTTAACTCGCAAACAATTCAATGAGGACGCATAGTACGCCCGAACAGTGTCGGCAATTGCATAGTTTTCTTTGGCCTTGTTCGGCTGTTGTTCTTCAGTCTAATATCCCATTGAAGTACTATATCTCAATATCATATAGGGTTTTCATCCCAAGAGTCTCGTTCTCGAAAATTTCGAGAGTTTCGACGATTTTTAAGTATTTTTGAGACTCGAGACTGCTGCCTCCAGTCTCGGGAAAAACGAGACTTTTGAAACTTAAGTCAAATAATAATTATTATCGAAAAGAATGAGGTCTAGGGTTCGATACCTAGGTCGGGCATAGTGATCTTTTTCAGGAATTCAGTATCCGCCCGGAGGCTGGAATTTGTGCCCGATATGGCGGTAGGCTTGCGGGGTATCACATCATAGGACGAAATACGCACGGCGAAAAGTGGGTGCACTTAGTTGCGCCTCTGCCTACCCCTTCGGGGATAAAAAGGCGTGAGTGTGTGTGTGTGTGCATTGAAAAAAATACTAAACCATCAGGATTTTCTTAATCCAGTTCAGTGGCGACACAATTATTGTTTTCAGATAATCTGTCGGAAATCGCAATGTAACCTTGTTGAAATAAACATGGGTCTTTGCAATTAAGTACATCGTTGTTATGAAAAATTGGGAATGATCTCTTTTTGAAAATGGTAGCGATAGGGGGAAATACTCAAACCATTGCTAGAACCATGCTAATTAGAGTTTGGAAAGCTACGAAAATCTCGAAAGTCCCAGCACATGAGACAACCCAAGATCAAAATCCTGGGAAGTCCCGGGACTTCAGACTTCTCACAATAACATTGGAATAGAATTTAATTTCGCGAGATACTTAATAATAAAAGGTGCTTGTTTTAGTTTGACTTAACATTAATCTTACTAATATTATAAATGGGAAAATGTGTACAAAAATTTGGATGTTAGAAGTAAACGCAGAAATAACTATACTCCATCGGTGTAGGTATTGTCTGTCAACTGTAAAAGAAATACGACAGGCAAGCTAAACTTTTTCCAATGGATCGTAAAATTTGAGAGTACGACTGTCACGTATCACGCCATTACAACTGACCGCCATTCAATTTAATCGGTTAACTAGACTCCAATTATAATCAATACATTTCCGCATTGTAGAAATTTGATTATTTACCATATTTTTTGCTTTGTTTCTGATAATTAGTTGTTTTGTTTCTAAAGTGAATTTAATAACTTTCAAGTGTTATTTGTACGCCGTAGCTTCATTGACACGACAGTCTTCATAAACACTTTCGTTACAAAATGTTGACTAACCCGGGAATCATAATTTATTTTTTGTTTACATTTAGTTAAATATCTAAACCGCTGGAGTATAAACAAATTTTGATGAAATTTGGCACACGAGTAGATTATATCCTAGATTAAGATACAAGCCACTTTTTGTCCTGATAATTTGCTCCCATGGGATATATTGGATATGATGGCACTAGCGCCGTACTGTGTTTTAGAGACTTTAGTAGCAGGAAAGGCTTTTAACGCGGGTGAAGCTGCGAGCAACATCTAGTTGAACCTAAAATAAAATCTTAGCATTTATAACCTTATAACTAAGCATAGCATGGTCACGGAGTGCACATCTGCAAGCTACCGCAACTCTCGTAGGAGTCTGCTCTTGAGTAGTCTCTCACTGTTTGAAGGATGAGAATCGAATAAAATGTCAAATAAGCATTAAACACTACGCGGCACCCTCATAGGCTTTATTTATACGGTAGCGGGTCGCCGATCGCCCAACCGCCGTTTGCAGACCCGTTTTAAGAGGCTGGAGATAAGACTTCTACGTCTATTGCGAGAAGGGAGTCGTCACTTACTATAGCGTGACATGTTTCGACCCTAAAAACCTGAGACGCGAGACAGTTAAAAATACAAAAAGTCCCAAGACTTTCGAGACACGAAGGGTCCCAAACACTAATGCTAATCTATACGTACTTCTAGCGTAGATTCATGGCGATTTTTTTCCAATGCTATTTACTTCCTTAAATATTACAAAACAAAATCCCCCGCTGAGTCTGTCTGTCTGTCTTAACGCCAAACAACGCAAATACTACATTTTCGATGAAATTTGGTATGGAGATAGTTTGAGACTCTGGAAAGGCTATAGGCTACTTTTATCCTGGTAAAACTGTTTCACGCGGTCGAAGCGATGAGCAAAAGCTAGTTTGTAATAAAATCAAATCCTCTCAGAAAGTATCCAGCGCTTTTTGTATTTTACGTGACAACTATAAAAATTGAAAAAGTCTTATAATTAATTGGTAATTTTACTTACGTATAGGTTTACAACAGTGTGATTTATAAAGTACATTATAGATATGCCTTGTATTGACTGCCTAAAAGGTCGTGGCCTGCGAGTATAATAACTATTTTTGAAATAGTCTCGAAGGTCTCGTTTTTCCCGGGACCGGACCAAGTCTCGATTTTTTTCCCGGCACTCGTAAATATAACGAAACTGAAAGCCCTAATATCAGACAACCGCAGCGCCCCTTTGCCTATGCCCTGTGAAGGCTGTCATGCCGAAAGCGGTGATACAAAGACTTATTACCATAGAAAACGTGCACGAACTATATGTGGCAGCACAAAATCGACATAAGAGCCACATGTGGACATAAAAAAAGAAACTTTTCAGACCTATAATTTATTTGTATACTCTTAATATGACAAAAATTATAAAATATGGGTTCCGGCCAATTATTATTGATACCCAGCGAGGCCAGCATATGCTTTTTTCATTTAGATGTGCAGGATTAATTCATTCAGGTTGAATTTAGAAATAACCAAATAAAATCGATGAATTCCTAAATTTACCCACCTTGATATAACCATGTCCAACATGCCTTTGAAGTCTTGAGAAAGAAGTTTGTCGGCCTCATCGAGAACCAGCATTC
Organism: Sphinx pinastri; assembly: GCA_947568825.1. NCBI lineage: Eukaryota > Metazoa > Arthropoda > Insecta > Lepidoptera > Sphingidae > Sphinx > Sphinx pinastri. The sequence goes on from OX387620.1 coordinate 8,559,824, forward strand.
GGCACTGATCCATTTTCGCCACTTGTTTATCCATGAGATCAATCATACGACCTGGCGTAGCAATTATCACTTGAACTGAAAAACCAATGTCTCTGTAATATATTGTTTGCAGTTATCATTCCATTATTTGTTAGGGTTACTACATTATCTGATTACCATTTTGATAAATACGCATTATGTCATCTCGAAGATTTGTTCCTCCAGTAGTTACCATAACCCGAATGTCTGTATGCTTCGCCAGTTCAATACATATTTGTGATGTTTGGAGTGCTAATTCCCTAGTTGGTACCACAATTAAAGCTTGAATAGCATCTTTTTTTGGATCCACCTAGAATAATTTCAGCAATATTTAACCACAAATCTTTGTTCTATATACACTAATCATTTTGCATCAATTTTCAGATTATGGTATTGTCACTTATGGAAAGTGAAGGGGAATCCAAATATCTCATCATAATAAAATAAATAATACAACATAATTATTATTTGTGATGATGTAAAAAAGGAACATACAAATTATCTTATGAGAGACTGTTTTGTATAATGCAGTGATAACTACTACAATAGTATTGGAAATAAAAAAAAAAGATTTACAATTTGTATAATTACATGTTCATCCAATTTCTAATTTGTAATGTCATACCTGTTCTAAAACTGGAATACAGTAAGCGCCAGTTTTTCCTGTTCCATTTTTAGCTCTCGCGAGAATATCTTTACCACTTAGTGCAATGGGAATAGAAGCCTCTTGAATGGGAGAAGGTTTTTCCCAACCTTTTTCAAATATACCCATTAACAACTCTCGTTTTAGACAAAACTCTTCAAACTCATTACCACGTGTGTCTGTCACATCCTACAAAAATATATAAAGTTACTGTTTACTTAATTATGTACCCAAACTAGGTAGGAACAATGAGATTAACAAAACTAACATTTGTGTAGACTTCAGAAGCAAATAAATGGCCACTAAGTCCATTCTTCTATGTCTTACTTTATCTTGTGGAATGTGGAATAAACAATACCTCATACAATATTCTAATAATTTTATTTATAAATTTATGTGTATTGATGACTGGGACTTTTAGGTTCAAAGACCTGTTTATATGGATCAGTTTAAAAAATCAAGATTTTTAATATTGTGCAAGAGACACTTGTTTACAATTACAAACATAAAAATATCTTCTGCACCTGCATAGTGTTGAATTACTCTAAAGCAGCGGTCGGCAACAGGGGGACGGCGGTCCGGATACGGACCGCGGAAGTTCGATCCTTGGACCGCCGAATATTTTTAAATATAACTTCCTACCTATTCAATTTAAATTACATTTTTATATAACAAGCTCTTCATTCATTTAGTATGAGTTTTTTTTGGCTCTCGACACAAATTTTCAACAGGATCCAGACCCAGTTATAAATTACTTGCTGACCCCTGCTCTAAAGGTTTTTACACTAAATAAAAGTGCATAAAGTATCAAAACTTAAATGTAAATAAAATTATTAACGGCCACTTATAAACTAGAGCTATGATTTGATTAGTATAGTACAAAATCATGACAAAAACTGCAACAGATTACATGTACAATTCAAGATAAGGAGAAATTTACCTTGTGTATTAATCAAAAAGTAAAACTTAAACAAATATTAGTAGCAGGGTATCCTGAACTCAAGAAATGTCTCATCTATACTATCTATACTATTATATAAAGCTGAAGAGTTTGTTTGTTTGAACGCGCTAATCTCAGGAACTACTAACCGATTTTGAAAATTCTTTCACAAATTGGAAGCTACATTACTCCTGAGTGCTATAGGCTACTTTTTATCCCGGGAAAAGATGTTTATCCCGGAAAAACTTTTTACGCGGGCGGAGCCGCGAGCGATACTAGTTATGGATAAGGTAATACAGAATAAAAAGATAAATGCCTTAGCAGAGGCCTGAGGCATACAAGTAGAATTCAGAAACCAAATGATTATCAATTTATTAATTTCCTCATTTCATAGCATTCAGAAATATATGAAGTTTGTCATATTAACAAACTAGACTTCTGCTCGCGGCTCTGCCCACATGAATAAGTTTTTCCGAGATAAAAGTCCCGCTTTATATTTCCCCGGGATAAAAAGTAGCCTATGTTACTTGCTCATAATGTAAATGTAATTTTTCTAATCGGTCCAGTAGATTCGGAGCCTATTCAATGCAAACAAACATTCAAATCTTTCCTCTTTATAATATTAGTATAGATTACTACCCAGGCTGGTTTTAACATTTACAGAGATTATTATATCCAATTTTAAACAGGCCGGCATGATTGTGTCAACTGGCAAAAAGGTAATCATCTCTCAACAGTTGACACTGTATCTTGACCCTACTCCCCTTACGATCAGGTGTAGTGGGATTATTTTGCCAAGCCTAAAAAAAAATAGCACTGTAATCCGAGATGAATACATTCAAGTCTAGTTATTGCATAACAATAAAAAAACAAAATTAGCTTATACCAGTCTATCGGCCATTAGCAGTTTAAAATCGATTAAATCGAAATTTTATTTATTCTTTTAATCATTATAAATTAATCTGTTTTACAAAGATATTCAGAAACAGATACATGTACAACTAAGGGCCTGTTCCCAAATTAATGGAAAACAAAATAGTAACTATAGTTTATTTATTTATTTAACACTTTATACAAGGTGTATAGGCGGACCTAATGCCGTAGGCATTCTCTACCAGTCAAGCTGACAGGGTAGTGCAGAGATATCAGTAAGTAGGTAGGTGTAAGGTAGTTCTGACAATCCCATCTGGCCAGTATGAAAATTAAATTTTTTCGCGACGCGATAACTTTGTGAGAACGACTACCCAAAAAGTACAAAATTCAACTATATAATTGCAAATATTTACCATGTTCTCCATAAATTATAACAATGAGTATAATATTTATGTACCAATCTTGAATTAATTTTTGGTTTGTGCTTATGTTTTGACTCGGCTAGGCTGTTACTTTTGAACTAATTCTGTTATTTTTGTTTATTTTGGCTTGTTTGTTCGTTGATGGTGTAAGTTCGGGGACTTTCGAGTACGCATTACGTGATTTCTAGGTATCTTGTGTTGTAATATTAGTATGTTGTAGTAGATGTAAGTTTAAATGAAGGATAAAGGTGAAATTTTGGCCCGAGATAAAAATGATATAAAATAGATAAAATCACTGACTACTGTAATATAAAGATTCATTATGTATTATTTAATAAAAAAATTACCCTGTTAACTATCGATTATAAACCCTCTGAACAAGAAATCGATATCACTTAAGAATTGATTATTTGGGGCAACCGATTTTTTGGTTTAGTTTGTGTTAGTGGGGTTAGAAAGGGGGAGATGCTTTGTAATGAAATTTGGTATGGGGATATTTTGAATGTTTAAAACAAATATGAGATATTTATTAACTCCTATTCAAGGGGGGTTAAGGGAAGAAGAAACTAAACGGCTGAACCAATTAAAGAAATTCTCAAAGGATATCTCAAATCTAGAAAACAAACAAGATATTATTAATTTTATTAACCCATAATTAAGGGAATGTTGAAATGAAATTAAGTTTGGTATGGGAATATCTTAAGCATGGAACATAAATATAGGATTTTCGTTATTTTTTTTTACTCCTGACTACGCATACTCACGCCTTTTATCCCCGAAGGGATAGCCAGAGGCGCAACTAATGCACCCACTTTTCGCCATTTTTATTCCGTCCCATGATGTGATAGGGGGCGAGCCTATCGCCATATCGGGCACAAATTCCAGACTCCGGGCTGATACTGAATAGAAAAACCCAATATCACTTTGCCCGACCCAGGGATCGAACCCGAGACCTCAGCATTGCAGTTGTACCGCAATACAACTACGCCACCGAGGCAGTCAGTCAGTTTAGTCTCCTGACTAAAGGGGATAAAAGGGGGAGAAACTACACTCCTGAACAGATTGTAATGAAATTTGGTAAGGGAATATCTATAACCTATGGGATATTATTTTTTTAACCCTTAACTAAGGGGGTTAAAAGAGGGGAGAAAATACTGGTGCTCCGAATGTATTGCACACTATGGGGATTGGGGATATCTTGAACCTTGAAAATTAATATGAAGTAAAATTTTTTCACTAACCCCAAAATGAGAGAGGTAAAAGGCGAGAGAAATTAAACCGCTGAACCAATTGTATTTAAATTTGGGGATCTCTTGACTCTTGAAGGTTAAAAGGGGACGAAAATTAAAATGGAAAATACTATTAGAACCTACTTTAAAGTAATAAATAACATATATAGTATTAAAAAATCACCCGAGCAAGGCTCGGTCACCCAGGTACTTGTTATAATATCTAATTGAATCAACACACAAAAATTTCAATCTATGTTTACTTTTACAACTAGTGCTTTTTTTAACTGTAAAGATAAAAGTAACAGCTAAAATAAAAGCCATAAAGCCGAGTTACTAAATTACTCACTACTCAACTAAATACTAGCATAGTCGAACCAGGCTTTAGAGTTACTCCAACACAAGTCATAATTTATGCAAAAGTAACAGTAATTTAGTGATAAGGATTGTTGTGTTTAAATAGCAGCCCATTCTTTTCAAGAGATCATAATACAAAAAAAAAATTACAACAGAAGTTGTATGTTGGACCTCAGTGACTTTGATGATGAAATTTGAAAACATTGAAACTAGCTGAAAAAAAGCTTAAAACTCAGGAAATGCATAGCTATAATTAAACAAACTATATACACATATAGCTACTTTGTTAGTGATATAAAAAAATCAAACTCATATCTACAAAATAAATACACATAAAAATACTTTATAATACCAAAACTTGTTATATTAATACCTCTATGGTATAAAAATAACAGTTGGGTACAATAATAATTTCCAGTAATTTATGATGGTGATATTTTTTCTTCTTGCTATTTTCAGTTATTGTCAATATTATTCAATCTTAGAATAACAATTATTGATTTTTGTAAAACACTCAACAAAGCAATTAGTTAAGGTTTAGTTATAAAATGGTAATGATAATATTCGAACTGTAACAGATTGTAATTAATTACATATTATACAGAATTCCCAAAAATACAAACACACAACATGTTACCCTATCAATTGCCATAATTAATTAGGATAGAAAAGTAGCCTAATATGCAAATTTTAACAATGGTTCTAATTACTTACACTAGTCTTTATTCTTCTGTCTTTTGGGGGTATCTTTAATTTTGATTTCCAACCGATGTCGTCGATGCTTTTATCATCTCTGCAAAAAGGCCGCAAGTACATTAGAACAAAGTAGTTACCTACTTTCCATTGCAAAAACCAAACAAAGCGACGTTTACGTACCCTTTATTTTGATTGCTCATACTATTTCCGACGTGATTACTTGAACTAATTCTATTTTCGGTCATCATTTTGCCAAATTATCCCAGAAGGGATGACTTAAATTAGAAACTTATAATCACAAATACTTGTCCAAGTCCAACACTAAACAAATTTCACGAAATGTCACTTTTAAATACATAAGCTATTTGAGTTTATCACGTTCACCAGATAAGTTCGGGAATATCTGCAACAAAAAAAGGAGTATTATTGTACTACACATTGTAGGTAGTCTTCAATAAATTGTAGTACCTAATACCTATATGTAAACCAGATTACTAGACGCGTCAACAAGCTAAGTGGTACAAATAAATATAACATTTTGGCGTTCTGTAGTCTCACATATATCTCAATTTACAACTAAACTTACAAAGATACAATTTGAACATCCCAAAATAGTTTTATATACAAAGTGAAAGCAAATAAGAAACGATCGGAGCGATTAGAACGGATAAGTAAACTCGTAGATCTTGAAATTCTAATATGGCCGCCATAGTAACACTGACAAGTCACAGCAAATCTAGCTCTTGAAGAATAACACCATTTTAGGAAGTTCCTTAGAAGAATCTGTGTGAAAATAAGCAATTACTTAAATTTTCTAAAATATATGAAACATACCTCGACAAAACTTTATAAAAGACGAAGACACTCGATACACGACGACGACATTACAATACTTTGCCAAATGCCAACCAAACAAAGAATAAAGACAAACTGTTATTCATGAAGTTGGCAATATGAAAAACAGAATGAAAAGTCGTAGACTGTAGTACGTTATACAAAACTTTTAAGTGTACTAGATGTCGCTAGAAATGTTATGGGCTGACATAATCTCAATGATATCTTAAAATTAGAATCTATCAATTTCACGTGCATTATTTTATAAGCAGGCCTTATTCACGGTCCATCTCGTAGACAGAAAAAAACATTATAGACTACTGTATAGCTCCTATTCAGTCCTACAGAAAGGAATGGTAATATAAAGGTATTGCTTATGAAAGAAAGGGATAGAATCGTTTTATTGCCGTCCCATAGTGCGTGCCGGTTTTTTAAGGTCGGAATTGAAATTCCACACTTTGCCTCTGTCGTAAAGTGGTTGTGCTTAGTATTGGGTGTTTCCAGAGTGCAATGAATAAAGAAAGTAAAGGAAGCAACGTAAATTGCAGATATAATTTATTCTTATACAAATATGAGGCAAACATGAAATTTAATGTCAAAAATATATCTATCTCATTTGTACACGGGTTAATCTACGGAAATAAAAAAAGATCAATATAGGTCCATAAACCACAATTTTCTGTTGTCAATGATTGTAATGTCAATTAGCCCCGCCTTGAAGCACTATTTTTGACATGTCGCCATTTTAGGGTAAAAATACCATGCACATTTGCATTAAATGCCTGATGGTCGGCATGTTGGTATCCACGTGGAGGTTGCGATAGCGAACGTACCACGGGGCACTAAGAGCGTGTCGAAGAAAAATGTTTTGCAATACCTGCATACGCTTAATAAGACGAGCAGGCGGTACACGGGCGACGCGTATGTCATGATCGGTCTAATGGATGGACATTTTGCTTTTCCTATTTAGTAGCCAATGCAGTAGGCTCATCGTGAATGCGGCTCGCGCGCGTACCGCATTTACTCCGCACTCCTAAATATTTGGCTTTGTCCGTCCAGGGGATAACCTGGTTGGACATGCGGACTGAGTTGTGAGGCACATGGACTCTCCTTTTCAAAGTGAACAGGATAGCCTGGCTCTTTGTGGGATTGACGATAATTCGCCATTTGCGGAACCACTCGCCGAGCTTGTCGGCGGCGGCCTGCAATGTGCGCACCACATTGTCGGGGTCTCTACGTGAGGCGTAGATTGTTGTGTCATCCGCAAAGAGCGCCAGATGGGCGTTCTTCGGTTTAGGGATATCGCTGGTGTACAGCGAGAAAAGAAAAGGGGAAAGAGCGGAACCTTGTGAAACTCCGGCCGTAATAGTGTGTCGGGAAGAGAGAGTTCCCTCCACGTGATATTAGAAGCCGCGATTCGACAAAAAGTCTCGTATGATGTGCACGAGCTGGGTGGGCACGTTGAGAGTGTACAGGTTGTAGAGCAAGCCGTTGTGCCACATCCTGTCGAATGCTTTTTCAATATCAAAGAAAAGAGCGCCAGTAGGCATACCGATTTTGAATTTATCGTAAACGTGCTCCGTGATGCGCAGCACCTGGTTTACGCAACTGTATCTAGAACGAAAACCAAACTGCTCCGGAGGGATCAGATGGTTGTTATGGGCGACTATTTTAAGGCGATAAATTAAATCAAAATCACACATTTCTCCTTATATTTAGCCATATAAACAACAAAAACAAATCAATAAACCCTTTTGCTTACCGGAAGTACGATATCCGATCCTTTTTAAGGTTCTAGAAGTGATATTTTTACATTTTGGCATTTTTGACGTCCGCAGAGTGACGCGCATTTTGTAAATTGTGCGCCTTTTTACCGCGGACGGTTTTGAGAAGCTGACTGTGCATCTTGGGTATTTTAATACATCATTTTTTTTTATGGCATTTGTGTTCACATTTTGCCAATGTCAAGTTAGGTTTGTCTATTTTATTATCTGTAGTATGTCGAAGTAAAGCAGTGGCTACCTTACCAAGACTTTATCGAGGAGTTTTGGCGGCAACAAAAAAACACTTGATTAGCACAATTATTTCAATTCACTTCATTTGAGCTCTTTAATAGAACTATATTGGATAATATACCACCATAATTATGCAATATAACACTAAGTATCACCAAAATAATGAATTAAAACAAGAGCACCTCATGACACTTCCAAGTTCCCGCCAAAACTCCTACATCAATGTTAAATACCTACAAAAAAACCGTAATCGTAACAGATGCCTGGAAATGACGCATAAGCATGACGATACTACCCCAACACTAGTTCATTGCGGTGAGAGCGGGGCAGGAGGAGACGTGCAGCGGCCCCCACCGCGCGCCTCTCCCGCCACCCGGCCAGCATACAGAATTTTGTTGATTATCTGTACTATATATATATATATATATTAATATTAAGGGCGCATTTACAAATTTCCGTAGTTTTGAGGTACCATTTATTGAATCAGGAGTTACGCTTATGAGGAGATCTTGGTATATAAATAAAGATTAAACATTCCTCTTTGCTTATAGCATATAGAAATTGTATGCTTCCATACAACATTATCACGTAAATACGTTTATTCTGGAGCAATAATCGCTGAAAATGACGAAAAATAGGGTCGGAATCGGAACCATTATACCTTAAACTAATGAATATTTTAATATAAAACCGAAACAATATGATGGCTTATATAGTCTTCTCGCTTTATGAGTAATTATTTTCAAGTCAAATTAAATACTTTTCCAGTAAAGAGAAAAAATGTAACCTGAATTGAATTTCTTCATACATTTTCCAATTTCGGGCTGTCATTCCGCGCTGAGACGCGGCCGACGAAGCACGGGTGTACAACTTTTTTTCAAAAAATAAATACGTAATAAATTGATCGCGATGTCATTATACTACGAATAAAATAGTTGATACTATTTCAAATTATTAGTTTTCAAAAAGCAAGTATGAAAATTTAATATTACAATAAGTCAATACAAATTTGATTTAATTAATGAAACATTCATTTATTTTAATGCAAATATTTAAATTTCATTATTAAAATGGCATAGTATTTTTATATTTACAAAATCGACAAGTTTTGCAGTATATGGTATTTACTATTTATCTATTTATAATTTTTAGTATCGGTGATTATTTATTTTTAAATTTTACTAGGTTAAGTTCGCGTTTTTGCCCGCGTTCAAAGCCTTTCCCGGTACAAAAATATCTAAACACCAATACTACAGTACTACAGTTCAGCCACAACTACTCACTAGGCATGGCTGCTTCGGTGAGTAGCTGTGTCGTATCGTAGGTACCGAGGTGTCGGCTGTGTGTGCCATTGTGACAGTTGCCCGCTGGATACGGCTTAATATACGTTTGAGTTTTGCCCAGCCTGGAATGAGGAGCACAGCGCTCTCAAAGCAGTCGTCAGAGGCGGCCTCTCGTTGCCGGCCGTGGTCGCTCCCATGGTCGGCAGTCAGGAGGTCTGGCGTGTGTTGGCTCACTTCTGCGAGATAGTCCTCTCGTAGAAGGAGAGTGCTGAGAGAGTTCTGGAAGGCGAGGATTCCTCCCGCCGTCAGAGGAGACGTAGGAGACGCCGGGTGGACGACTGACCGGCGTCTCCCACCCTGTGGATTGAAGGTGTTTGGAGAATTCCACCACGGTATCCCCTGCCTGTCGTAAAAGGCAACTAACAGTGGCCACCCGGGCATCGTGGGCGGGTGCTGTCTCTAGCTTTGTCTTTTTAGCACATTGTTGCGACCCCCCTGATGGACAGCAGTGTGGCAGGTAGGCCTCACGCTGCCGTTGACGCCGAGAGCGCCGAGATGCACGGGGGCTCCTGAGCCTATATCTCACTTGCTTTACATGGATGATCTCAAGTTGTTTGCATCAAAACAAATAGAATTGATTGAGTCGTTAAAAATTACGATAGATGTAGCAAATAACTCAACATGGAGTTTTGTGTAGATAAATGTGCGGCTATCCATATGAAGCGAGTAGAGGTCGTGGTCTCTGGTGACATACAAGTCTTAGAGACTGTAAGACTTAGATCCCTTTCTGAGACGGAAACTTACAAATATCTGGGTATGCCTGAGGCACTGGGGATTATGGGTGCCGACGTAAAACAATCGCTGAATGACCGTTTCTTCGGCCACCTGGCAAAAGTATTTAACAGTTTTTTGTCAGGTGGTAACAAGATTTGTGCTTTCAACGGTTGGGTTATGCCTGTACTCATGTACTCTTTTGGTATACTCAGAAAGAAAGACTCAGACTGAATTGGACGCCCTGGATCGAAACGACTGCATATCGTATGCATCACCCATGGTGGTCAGTGATGAGGTTGTACATCCCGCGAAGATGCGGGGCTGAGGCTTACTTAATGGACTTGCATAACCGCGAGGTATGCAATCTCAGGAATTATTTCCTCCACAGCGAAGTAGGCATGTATAAGATTTTAGTCATGGTGGATAAGGGATTTATCCCACTTTCCTTGGCGAATGAAAACTGGCGAAAACCTATGGCGATGGGCATTAGGGAACGCGATGTGATATGGAAGATCAAAGAACTATACGGTCGGTTCTATCGGGGCCTTGTCGTTTCTGCTCATGGGTTGATACCAGAGTCTCGACCAATACCTGCTGAAGCTCTCAATTGGTAGTTGGGTCAAGAGCCAGATGCAGAAAGTAGTACTTCTGGACACCGCAATGTCAATGTCTTTTTCTATCGCCAAGCAGCAGTGTGCATGCACTGTAGTATTTCGGTTTGAAGGACATTGTAACCAGTCTAACTACTGGACATAATGAGAGTTAACATCTTATGTATCAGGATGACGAGCGCAGTGAAATGCCACACAGTATTTTGTAACTCAACGTGCTGGATGGTGTTGCTACTGTTTATGGGTGGTCGTATCGCATACCACACGCATTGTGAGGAGATTCCTCACTTTGTATCCCTGACTATCAGTAGCTTGGGTCTTGAGCCTCGCCATCGGAGGGTGATACACTTTTTTATATTTTTATATGCATAACCTAATTTTTTTATATATATAAAAATGGTGGTAGGTCTCTCATTATGTAAGAGGCCGTCAGGGTGGGTACCACCGCAATGTCTATTTCTACCGCCAAGCAACAGTGTGCATGCACTGTTGTGTTTCGGTTTGAAGGACATTGTAGCCAGTATAACTACTGGACATAATGAGACTTAACATCTTATGTCTCAGGAAGACGAGCGCAGTGGAATTCAACACAGTACTTTGTAAGTCAAGGTGCTGGATGGTGTTGCTACTGTTTATGGGTGGTCGTATTGCTTACCATCAGGCGAACGGCATGCTCGTCTCGTCATTCAATGCAATAAAAAAAAATGTCTATTACATGATGAAATTATAATAATTATTATTATTAAACATAATTGTTTTTAATTGGTAAGACACTAATAATTTCAAACCACAAACCCAAATTATACTGTACAACGCACTAGTTCGCAGTCACCTAGAATACGCTGCCGTAGTTTGGAGCCCCTTCTACAGCGTACACTCGCAACGTGTAGAGAGTATACAGAGAATGTTCACTAGACATCTGGCTTTTCTCACCCCTGGTTTTTCCCATAGATGTCCATATAATCTTCGGTTAACTAAATTTAAAATGATTTCTCTCATTAATCGTCGCAAGCTCCAGAACATGTGCCAGCTTCATAAGATTTTAAACGGCAAAGCTAATTGTAACCATTTACTCGAACGTTTTCGCCTTTCAGTTCCACGAAATCATCCACGAACGCCAAACCGTAACATTCTGCATACTCCATTTTCTAGAACTAACCTAGGTCTACAATCACCCTGTACAAGAATTAGCAATCAGTATAATCAGTTGTTAAATGATTGTAAAGAATTAGACGTTTTCCATGACTCTTACCCCGTCTTCAAACACAAGATACGTAAATTGCTTTTATAAGCCTCACACACGGTACATTTAATCTTATTTTCTTTTTAATAGTCATAGAAGTTATGTTTTTGTTTATCAATATTTTATCTAGTTAAATCATATGTTTATAACTATTAACATTAAGTATAGCATTACTGTTTTGATGTTTAATTTTTATATATTAATTCGCTGAGTACTGTGGCGAAAGTTATGTACGCCGTACTTGTTGTACATATCAGTGACTATATTATTATAATCATTCCAATGTAATTACCTGTAACGTAATAATATGTACAACGTGGCAGTACTTATAAATAAATAAATAATTGTAAACATTCGACAATTCCAAAAAAATAAATATGGATGAGTAAAATAATAACTTCAAGTATTAAGATTAGCTCGTTCAAATGGAAAATCTAGTTTAAATCGGTTTCGATGTGTGCGCGTGTAGCAAAGCGCGTTCTTGTCATTCAAATATCTAAAATCGAAGTTGTCAAAAATGTAATAGCGTCCTTAATATTAATATTAAAAAGCTGAAGAGTTTGTTTGTTTGTTTGAAGGCGCTAATCTCAGGTACTACGAGACCGATTTTGAAAATTCTTTCACTAATAGGAAGCTACATTAGTAGCTTCCTAATAATTTTCATTGCTGAAAGAATTTGCTGAATGCTATAGGCTACTTTTTATCCCGGAAAAACTTTTCCACGTGGGCGGAGCCGCGCGCAATGCTAGTCGTTTATATAACTAAAAATACTTCTTTATAGTGAAAGGAAATATTGTTATTCTTTTTGTTTTGTTTCCTTGAATCATTTCTACAGCATAGCACCGCACATTTCCCCATTATTACAAAATATTTTATCAAATATCACTCTTCGAAACAACCACGGCACGCTTTGCAGTTTGCACTGCGTTAGAGATGGTGCGTATTTACGCCACCAGGTTTTTACATAGGGTATTTACTTGCAAGTACGCCGACCAGGTACTGACCCGAAATACTTGCAACACTTGAAAGTATTTTACTTGGCTACTCTCTCGCGACACGAACGAGTCACGTGACCTCACCTCGGCCCGCCGCACTGCGTCCGCGCTCAGGCGTCGTCGTCCGCAAAAGCAATTATGGTTCTTATTTCAATAAGCCCAGTGAAGAATTTCCTATGCAAGTAGTGAAGTGTTAAACGTATTTATTTGTTAACGCGATTATGCTCCTTATTTGTACAAAAACATGGGTCAATATCCTATGCAGTAAGATAATACTTGAAAGTATTACGATCGATACACGATCCAAGTGCTAAAAGTGCTTCATTTATAAACGCGATTGTGCTCTTTATGTATATTGGAACACGGATCAATTTCCTAAACAGAAATAAAATACTTAGCATTTATAGAATCGAAGTATTAGAAGTTTTTATTTGTGAACGCGATTGTGTTACTTATCCGTATCGAAACACAGATTAGTTTCCTATGCAGAAAGAAAATACTTAGAAGTATTTCAAACCCTAGTTTTTGGCGCTGGATTTTTTAGGCAGACGTTATTGTAAGCTACTACTACTACTACTACTACTACTACTACTACTCAACGCGTACTTCGTTTCTTTGGCCATGTGGCTAGGTAGGAGGACAGCCTAGAAAAACTTATAATGGTTGGCCACGTGGAGGGGAAGAGAGGTAGAGGAAGAGCGCCGTCCCGGTGGATAGACACAGTAAAGGCGTCTACAGGATCCAGTGCCCAGGCTTGCCTACGAATGGCACAGAATAGGAATGCCTGGAGGGAGGTGGTGCGAAGTGTACAGGAGAGCCACACGCATGGTGGTCACGACCCTCAGTAATGAGGAAACGACTAGGAAGAAGAAGATATTGTAAGCCCTGGTTCACGATTTTGCAAGTACGACCCATGCCGCCCACTGCGTTTAAATTGATGTAACTTTAAAATGTCCCACTGGCCACTATTCATACTTGTGCTTACCGTTCATACGGGGCTAGGCACGCTCTATACTTATATATACTCTAAGCTCTCAGCTCTTTGTATCAATGGCCCGTCATATGTAGTATCTCTAAAGTCTAAGTAGTCTGTGGGCCCGTCTGAAGGACTTGTATCCATGGACAAGAGAGTATTATAATTCTCTTTGGACAAGAGCAGTGGTGCCAGATTAGGCGACTTTTCGCTATTTAGGCTATCTCGGAGGGTGTCGGGGCGACCAAAAATTGCGAATGGCGACTGGTCGCCGTTTAGGCTATGCGAATGGCACTCAGTCGCCAATTTAGGCTACCTTGGAAAATTTGTGTCATAAACCTTGGTTTTGTCAGATTTGAGGGTAGTTTTAGCTTTGAGAGTACAAAACATGGCACAAATTGGAAAATTGGGGAGCTTTTTTTTAGCTCTTCGCGTCCCCACGCACACATACTATTGCTCCTTCGCCTCTCCGAATACGGTGCGGCGACTTGAGGCTACTTCATAATGATTTTTCGGCGACTTCAACCATCATACGTCTGGCAACACTGGACAAGAGTCAAGACAGTCAAGAAGTCCACTGCATTGTTGACTTGTATTTTATAATTTATTTGTCTCTGTTTGTAATATTTCTTTACTTTCTACTTTCTAGTTTCTACAATATTTATAAAGTAATAAGTTGTATTGTCGTCAAAACGATACGGCCAATCACAAGAAATTGGAATTGGATTAAAAAAAGTTGGGATAATAATTGTTTCATGTTTATTGTTTCGTGCGAATCCAATAAAGTATGATACTTACCTTCTGATAAGAAATCCACAAATACATAATATCTTACTGTGTGGAGCCACTATCATCATTAATTTTGCCTTAATCTAACATGTAAGTGTAATGTGGTTTCGATTTCATGAAATACTAGATGTTGCGCGCGGCTTTGCCGGCGCATTTAAACCTTTCCCGGTATAAAAGTTCCACTGCGTACTTTCCATGATGAAAGTTAAAAAGGAACTTATTCTAGCTCACTATATGACCATAGCTATATATAGCGCCGTCTCTGGACGCTACAGCCACCTATTAAGAATATCAGAATTAAAAAAATCCGAATGGAGCAAATTTGTGGGCTAAAAGTAGCTTATATGCTAATCTGGGACGTGGTCAATTTGTGTACAAAATTTTATTCAAATCTATTTGCCGGTTGCTGTGTTTACTTGTAACAAACAACTAAATTGCTATCTGAATAATAAACTTGACCTACCTAACTCAAAAATAGTTTTTTGGGAAATCACAAAATCATTTTGCCAGTCATGACTTGCCTTACAAAATGGCATATAACAAGTTAAAAAAAATAATACCAAAGAAACAATGTAACATTGTGAATGCATGGAGACTCGATTATCTAGACCTCAGGTATATGGATTTGCAGTTATCTGAATTGCCAACCGCAATTCACAAGGGTATGAAACTTGAAAATTACTTAACTGATTTTGCAAATTCTTCCACTTATAGGAAGCTACTATATCCTTAAGGGTTATAGCCTCCTTTGGATTCTGGGAATGGTAATTAACATAGATAGAGCCACAAACAAAAGCTAGTTATTAATAATTTGTAAGTATAATAAAACAACTAAAAAACACGCTTTATAGATTTTTTTTCTGTTGGATTATCTATAAAGTGTGTTTTTTAGTTGTTTTAATTGTACCTAAACCATGGATAGTTTTCTTCTAATCTTTTATTATCCCTGAAATCATAAGGCTGTGTGGTCGCTGTATTATCCACAATGATTTTCAACAACTGATTAAATTAGCCACATACAATAATATTCAATAAGTATACATTTGCCTTTAGTATACATCATCTGAAGACTCAGAATTGTCCCAAATGGACAAAGTAACCCCTATCTTTTTTGTCCATACTGGTTTAAATACATCATCTCTTTCACATGACATTTCAAGTGAACACTTTTTTTATTTGATTTATTAGTCATGAGGTTTAGAATGTCATTGCCCACATACATTATCAATATTTTGAACATATACATAATGTAAAATGTAGTTGAGAATATATCTTTTTTTCAGGACTGAATACTGGAAGTCACAAGCAAGAAAGTATTGTGAATTCTGTAAATGTTGGTTTGCTGACAATAAAGTTGTAAGTATTTTTTTATTACATAAACAGCATATTAACATTGTGGACACTGGATAGTGCAGGTCAATTACTTGTTAAAGAAGCCTGCATGGTGGAATATAGCTTAATTATAATGAAGACCAATTTGGACTTCTGTCTATAAAATAGGATAGTTTCCTATGTTTTGTTTTTGTAAATTATTTTATATGTAACAGAAAATAATAAGAAAAAGAAATTCTTCTGTAAAACCAGCATCAAAATTGGTTGAAAAATAAAGCAGTTATCCATATTTGAAATATTGTTGTAGCAAAAGTGGGGATGTGGAGGGGATACTTTTTTTTATTGGTTTGAATGACGAGACCAGCATGCCGTTCGCCTGATGGTAAGCGATACGACCGCCCATAAACAGTAGTAACACCATACAGCACCTTGAGTTACAAAGTATTGTGTGGCATTCCACTGCGCTCGTCATCCTGAGACATAAGATGTTAAGTCTCATTATGTCCAGTAGTTACACTGGCTACAATGTCCTTCAAACCAAAACACAACAGTGCATGCACACTGCTGCTTGGTGGTAGAAATAGACATTGCGGTGGGACCCACCCAGATGGACTCTTACATATGAGAGACCTACCACCAGTATGGCATGCATTTTTGATAAATGTATTAAAAAAAGTAGTCAACTAACCTATTTCTCCTCTGAAAATTAACAGTGCGTAAAACAATTATATTAACTACCTATGACCACTATGTCATTGATAACAATATAAAAACTATGTTAGATTATAGAGCTTTTTAGTTTTTTTTGTTAAAGTTGACTGTTTCTTATTACAGTCAATATCTTTCCATGAAAATGGGAAACGTCACAAGGAAAATGTTCAGAAACACATCTCACAGCTTAGCAAAAAGAGTGCAAAAGAATTTAAACAGAAAGCTAAAGTGGATGATGACATTAAAAAGATGGAAACTGCAGCCATGGCTGCTTACTTGAAAGATGTACAAAATAATGCTGATATTACTTCACAGGTATAGTTCATTTTAAGTGTATAATAATACAAAATGGACTACATTATACAGGGTGTCCCAGAATGTGACGTACAAAATAATGCTGATATTACTTCACAGGTATAGTTCATTTTAAGTGTATAATAATACAAAATGGACTACATTATACAGGGTGTCCCAGAATGTGACGATAAACAGGCATCACGAGGAAAACCTAACTATGACAGCATGAACAATAAAAAAAATTAATCCCTACCTGTCATAGTTCTAGAGTTATAGTCTTCTTAGAGAAAATTCAAAAATCTCTCCTCTGACCGACATTGAAGGGTAATGTGACTACTGGTTTCAATAGTTTATAATTGTAATTACGCTATCACAATCATAGAAGACTAACTTAATATTTTTTTTATTATTGGTGTCGTCTTAGTTAGGTGTTCCTCGTGATGAAATGAAATGAAATAATTTATTCGAACCCATAAAATGTTATACATTATTTAGATTCCGTCAATATTAACTCTACCACCAGTTCGGAAAGCAGTTCTCACCAGAGAAGAATGGGCAAAAATCTCTGGTGTTCCTCTTTTCAATATCGGTTCAAGGTAAAAAATACAATGCATGATACAGGAAAAATAATACAACTAAGTATTTGTTTATTTTGTTTAGAGCAGTTCATTTATATACTCGCAAAATAGGTTATATATTTTTAATTTCCGTACGAGTGTACAACCCTCTCAGGAATAATGCCTTTTTATCGTCACAATTTGGGACAGTTGTATACATATATTTGAGCAAATTACAGCCCATTATGTCCCACTACATTATAAATAAAGATATTGCTACAATGTAAAAATTAAATCATTAGTTCATTAGGTTTTGTTTTTATATTTCAGAGTATTCATGATATCATAGAAAAAGAAGGTGGTGCTGAAGCAACTATAATTGTCAAAAGTGGAAGTAGTAATTCACAACCAAAAAAAACTGATCCAATATGGCATGAAGTTAAGAATGAGGATGGGAGTCTATACTACTGGAATACTATTACTAATGGTATTTAAAAATATATATTTCATGATGGAAATGGTTAGAATTAGAAATCGGGCAGAGTTTCAATTCTAAATTGTAATTTTAATCACAACAGAATGCAAAAATGGCATTTCTTTATATTTTATTAACGCACTCCCCACTATTTGGCTAATAGGCTCTGCAGAAGGGGAGAGACAACGTCGCTGGTAGCTGACGTCACCATTGCCAGAGATATTGCCTTGAATGACGAGACGAGCATGCCGTTCGCCTGATGGTAAGCGATACGACCGCCCATAAACAGTAGCAACACCATTCAGCATATTGAGTTACAAAGTACTGTGTGGCATTCCACTGCGCTCGTCATCCTGAGACATAAGATGTTATGTCTCATTATGTCCAGTAGTTACACTGGCTACAATGTCCTTCAAACTGAAACACAACAGTGCATGCACACTGCTGCTTGGCGGTAGAAATAGACATTGCGGTGACACCCACCCAGATGGACTCACATATGAGAGACCTACCACCAGTAAAAGCAGTGAAACTAAGCCATTAACACTGGAAGCTTACTCTACTTACTTTTTTGTTCCAGAAACCACATGGGATACCCCGGATGAGTATGTATCAATAGCAGAACAAGAAAAGAAGAAACTAAAGGATGCGGAAAAGAAGAAAAAAATAGATAAACTGAAGTAAATATTACAACGCAACCCCACCGTGGTGTTCTTATTGTTGATGTTTTAAATAAAAGTGATGTCTAATCACTTTTATTTAAAACATCAACAATACGATGATACATATGCTCTCTCTTAGTATATTTATAAATATATTAGGTGTTGCTCGCAGCTTCGCCCGCGTGAAACCCTTTCCCGCTACAAAAGCCTCTATAACACAGTACGACGCCAGCGCCATCTACATGAAGAATGAGATAAAAATAATTTATTATTTCCCCTGGAAGCAAATTACCGGGTTAAATAGTAGCCTATGTTTTAATCTAAGAAATGATCTTCCCATGTGCTAAATGTCAACCAAATCCATTCATTAGTTTTTCTGCGTTTACTTCTAACAAACATCCAAATATTTCACAAACTTTCGCATTTGTAATATAAGATAAGATATTTCAGACTGAAAGTGTGATGATACCGCTGCGACGAATTCTCTTAGAATAGTTGTAGTGGCATTAGGGCGTGTAAAATTAAAATGTCATTTTATTAATATCTATTTTGTTCGAAACTTACTCTGTTTTATTTTATATCTGCGGGTTGAGTAACTTATTATTACGTGTTATTGCCATTTCCAAGTAGATAAGTATGTTGTTTAATATAGGAACGCAATATCAAAATGACCTGTATATTTTCAGACTGGAAAAGCAAAATGAAGCCATAAAAGAAGTTAACGCACACTTGGCACGTGAGAAAATGAAGGAGTTGGCGGTGAATAAAAATGATCCACCGCCGACCAAAAGCGGTGTGGACTACGGCCCTGCGCCCCGGGCGCCGAGGCCTTATGGCGCGTGGACACCTATTGTCAACAAGTATGTCACATTGTTAATTATTTACTACTTTTACCTGCATCATCATCATAATTTATGTGTAAAGCCAAAGCTCTAAATTATGAACATAATGAAGTCTCAAATCGTACTATGAGGGTAGTTTAATAAGTCAATATTTATTTAATAAGTTAGTAAAAAAAGGACATACTACCTATATTTTTTTAATAACTCCAATATAAAAAATGTACTTAGTGCTAAGTACACTTGGCTTTAAACACCTACAGTTCCGGAAGAATCCAGGATGCGCTGCTGGCCCTAAACGCAGAGAGTCAACAAATTAAGTCCTTAATAATATGATACCTTACTACTAAATTGGGTACTTGTTTTTTTTTCGTAAATATATTATGTCATCCAAATAATAGCGGAAAGAGAATTTTCAAAATCCGCTCAATAGTATATAATTTGTAAAGCTTTAAAAGTAGGTCCAAGGGATAGAAAGATAACCCCATTACGCCCCGATTTTTCTTCACAATAATATTTTGTTGATATATAATTTATTAATAGCCGCAATTTTGATTTCACAACAAACAAAAAAAATTATATTACTTTCTGTTACATACAAAATAATGTGCAATATCAAACATAGGAAAATAGCCATATTGGCGGAGTATATTTAAAAATAAAACCAATTCACTGCTGCTGGTAGGATATAGTTGGATCCGCCAGGACAGCGGCCATCGTAGATGTACAGTCAGCAGCATAAGTAGCTGAACAAATTCAAAATTTCAAATTGCCTACACACTGTGTTCTTACTAATCTTTTTTTTCTCTTCACAAAAATAAAATAAAAGAGATTTACTTTACTTCAAATCAAAAAAAAAGTGTTTCTGTTTAACTTAACGCGTATATAGGCGATTTGAAATTTTGGTTTTGTACAGATATTTATGCTGCTGACTGTACAAGATGTTACAAACCGCCATAGTGGCCCACGTAAGTGTGTCGCCTTCCGGAATCAGTCTATGTCTATCCGGTTCAAACAAGCCGGCATACCTGTGTCAGCCGGAAAGGAATTATCATTTCTAGTCAGTTCACACTATCCGGACCCTACTCCGCACCGTATCACACCGCTTATCTAGCGTGCACTGGAGTCACTATGCCATCCCTTTAAAAATATCTTGTATTGTTACAGACCAGAAGAAAACATTGATTTGCAGTTACCAAAATCTGATAAGGAAGTAGTGCCGCCGCCCGTGGTAGTGCAACCTGAGATAATTCAGTTTAAAGAAAAACAAGTGGGCTCGCTCGGAGATGGGCCCGTGGAGTTCAAGAAGCGCAAGTTTAACAACGCCAAACGAAATACTCGGCAAAAATTAGACGATGACTGATGTTATCACAAGCAAATAAAATATATTATTTATCATATAATTGGTTTTCTTTAATAAAAGTCCACAATTTTTGCTTTTATGCCATTCACTCGTAGAATATATGCAAGATGCTTGTTACAGTTTGTATTTATTAGTTTTTACAACTTGCCTGCCTAACGTCAACACTTTTGAAATACGCAACTACACACATAATATAAGGTACTAATTCAATTTGCGACGTCTTCCTTCGGTAGCACAATTATAATTGTGACAAAAAAGCTTAAATTTATGGCATACAGATAGACCATGTTCTGTTTAAACCCAGACATGGTATAAATGTATAATATACACATACACGCGCGCCTTTTATCCCCGAACGGGTAGGCAGAGGCGCTACTAGTGCACCCAAATTACGCCGTGCGTATTTCGTCCCATGATGTGATAGGGGTCGCCCCGATAGGCTCGCGCCTATCGCCATATTAGGCACAAATTCCAGATTTCGGGCTGATACGTATAGAAAAATCCAATATCACTTTGCCCGACCTGGGGATCGAATCCGAGACCTCAGCATTGCAGTCATAAAGTGATACAACTACGCCACTGAGGCAGAAATATTCACATGTACATCGTAGTCACACGTATATTATATGAATATAATATATGCCTTCGTTAAATACTCAAAGGCCTACGTAGACTACATCGTGGAAAGTACACAGACTTATTACGGAGGCTTTTCACCTCAAAAAGTCGCGAGCAAAAACTGTTTCAATAAGATCCATATAATTTTGGATGCTGGTTTGCCCAGTACCTACAATAGATTAGTCGAATACAGATGTAAAATAATAAAAAAAGTTTAAGTTTCGAACAAAATACATGGCAATAAAAAGTAATTTTAATTTTACACGCTCTAGTACTTTAGGGAGACTGAAGAATTCAATACAGCGGCAACATCAAATTTTCAGTCACAAAAATATTAATGCACTGCGCACACGCCGTTCGTACTGAATTACAAAATTATCAAAAGAGAAATAAAACCGAGATTTTTGGTGAAAATAATTGTTATTCATGGATGAGTTTGGCCAGCGGTTTTGGCACAATATTAGCAGAGATAAAGACGAGTGCCTAGACCCTTAGGTATATTAACTTGAGGTTTTGTTTTAAAGTTACCTATGGGCTTCTAAAGATTTAACGAAATTAATGAAAGGGTCTTTTCAAGGGGCTGTTTTTAAAACAACCAAATTTTCAATAAAGATTTAACAGCGGTCTTACATACTTAATAATTGTTTTATTTTTGTTTCCTGTTCTAAACCGGAAGTAAACATTTTAACCGAGAATTTTAACAACTTTAATCGTAGTGTTTTATTTATTTATTTATATATTTATTTATTTATGCATTTAGGTACACTAACAGCATAACACATCACATATTATCATAGTATAGGTTACATTGTGGAACATTATACAATTACAAATATGTATGCCTATTATAAGTGTACACAGCTTTGACTATAATGTGTTAACTAGAAGCTAAAACTATAAATTGGGTTAGAATAAATTAATAACAGACAACTTTACATAAACAAAGTGGCTTAGTATACAACAAAAAAAACTGCTATCGAAATTTATCATTTAAACTAAATAGAACTAAAACTACAAAGGAATTTACAAGTATAGTGTTGTGTAAATTACGTAGACACTAGACACCATAGAGAATCATAAAAAGTAACAAGTTATTTAGAAAAAGTGTTTCAGCATCCTATTTCTAAACGTATTTTTAGAATCCCATAAGATATCTAACTCGGGTATTTTAACATTAAAATCGTTATAAGTGTTGCACATTCTGGCTATCGGGTGATGTAGTCCGAGGTTGGTTCTGTGCCGTAAGATACAAAAAAAAATTGTTATTGGGCGACGGGGGTAATTGTAGGGAACACTTACGTTGATGCTCTCGAGTATAAATGGACATATGGAATTTCCGTTTGACTATTATCATAGTTATTTAATTAGGGAATAAATTAATTTAAGTAGGTACTATGTCATCTACGTGTCCTCACTAAGCATAACACAACGGCACGGGTCATGGTAGTTCGCCTTTAAGATATTGTATTTGGTATTGTTTTTATTTTGAAATACCTATTTTATAAATTTACCAGACTTGTTCATTGCATTATGCATAATATATAAAGCTTCTTCCACTGATGTATTTCTATATATCACAGTTACTTTGTAATGTTGCGTAAAACAGGTTTTTCAGGTGCCTAATATTTAGATATTACTAGTGACCCGTCCTAGCTTCGCCTCGGTAGCAGAACATAAATGCTTCATTTTTTTCTGCAGTAGTAGTATCTGTTTTAGCGCGCTTAATTTTCTATGATAAAAGTCCCACTATATTTTTCCCAGGATAAAAGGCCCGCTATATGTATATATTTTCCCGGAATAAAAAGTAGCTAATGCCCTTCCCTGTGTCTCAAACTATTTCCATACTTATTTGCTCGACCAAGTGGTATACACACTGAACTGTGTGCCTCGGCCCGCGACTAATGTCCCCCCGCGCATAGGCGTGCATTGGGTGTGAAGACCCAGCGCACAAGAATTGCCTCGGGGGGCGTTCGGGAAGAAGTTGCCTATGTACTTCCCTGGGTCTTAAACTATTTCCATACTTATTTCCTCGCGGTTCCACTCGCGTGAAACGATTGTCCGGGATAAACGTCCCAATTTTTTTTTTCGGGACAAAAGTAGCCATGTCCTTCCCAGGGTCTCGAACTATCTCTAAAACAAATTGCTGGCGGTTTCAACCGGGAAAAAAGTTTTTCCGGGATAAAAGTCCCGCTATATATATTTTCCCAGGATAAAAAGTAGCCTAAAACCTACCGGGGGCCCCAAACTATCTTCATACCAAATTTCATCAAAGTCCGTTCGGTAGTTTTTGAGTTTATCGCGTTCAGACACACAGATAGACGCGACTGGGGGACTTTGTTTTTTAATATGTAAAGGATTTGAACATTCTTTTCATAAGGGTTGATTTTCAATCATAGAAATAAAGTAGTTTGTAAGACAAATAATAATATATGATGAGAGCTCCTACACGCTGGTAACGGATTATCCACTCTTTACGCCACACCATGAATACCGCCCACTGCTGAGCATTTCTAAGTTACACAACTCCGATTGATTTAAAAATTGGTGTACTGTGACTTCGACAATGTTTTAAAGACATTTTAACCTTGAGCTGTTGCTGCAGCATCAAGATGTCTTCTGGATACCCAACTATATAACTCTGTGAGAGCGTCTACCCAAAAAATTCAAAACCGTGTCATGTCATACCGGCCATATTAGTTTGTCCCTACTATAGGTACTTAAACGAGAAACAAAGACTTTTATTTTTTAACTTTTTACATGCTTTTTGTGTCGGGGGTTATATTTTTTTATTACTATTTTAAACCATAAAACCCAAGATCACTGTCCCGATCGAATCCCAGACTTTGGCCCGCCATGCCAGTTGTACTACCGCTAAACAAGTACGCCACGGATGCAGTCTTAAAAAACAACATATAAATTAAATACATAATATATCTTTGTCAAAGCATACGTGGATTTACGCTGAATTATAATACGTGCTAAATCACGTCGTAATCCCGGAGATGACAAAAATAGGCTCGAGTTTTTGCAACCATCCATTGAAGAATCTTCCACGTTTCTATTGTTGAGCGCGTGATCCGGGTTCGATATGGAAATGACGTACAATTAACGTTAATGCGACATTGTGTTGGTGGTATAGGTATACATTATTTTTACGGACAACACGATTACGCGTTGAGGACGGTCCGCCAGGCATTATATCTTCTAGTCACGAATGGGACTCCCTATATAAAGACGCAGAAGGATCAGATGGCAGTAATACATTATCAGCGCATCATCTGGCATCGTCTTGTCTAGCGGCTACTAGACCAGGCTTATTGCTTGACTTTAAATCAAAAGACCAAAAAATATCAGCATGTTCAAATTGGTAAGTTACATATCACTTTAATTTATACTTATGATCATTTCACTGTAAAATATACCTTATTATCTTTATTTTGATTTTGTTACCTATGTATGTGATATAAACAGTTATTAAATGACTAGCTTATGCCCGCGGTTAATGTCCATTTCAAGAATAAAAGTCGCTATTTCCCTGTACATGGAATGATTTTCACAATTGAATCAGTCATTTCAGAGCCAAGCCAACTTTTACATCCAAACTTACAAACAAATTGTAACTCTTTTTAATATTTATGTGTATAATGATATGCTAACAATATTAATTAATTAATTCACATGTGATAGTGGAACGATATTCGCCTACGTGTCTAATTATTTTATTTATTTATTTTTTAACACTATTATTTTATAATAATGTTAAAAAATGATGTACTTACGTACATAGTGTGGTAAGAGCGCATTTTTGAATTGTTCAGCCTCTTGTTTCCCTATGCAAAATCCTTATGGATCTGGTGCAACAACTAGTATTTTAAATATGACCTATTACCTAAAGTTATGTTAGGTACGTAGATATATGTATATTCTTTGGAATCATCAAATACTAGCTATAAAAATATTACATATCAGGTATAAATAATTTCTTATTGTAGGTAATATTTATGTACAGTCAGCAGCATAAGTAGCTGAACAAATTCAAAATTTCAAAATGCCTACATACTTTTGTGTTCTTACTAACCTTTTTTTCTCTTCACAAAAATAAAAGAGATTTACATCAAACCAAGAAAAAAAATAAGTTTAAATTAACGTATATATAGGCGATTTGAATTTTTTATTTTGTACAGATATTTATGCTGCTGACTGTACATTTAAAAATATGTTAATATTTTATCCAAAATATTAGTTAAGCCATGGAAATCATACTTTAGCAAGATACATACTGCAAATGAATGTTTATTTTTATAGGTGGTGTTGCTCGCATTCGCTGCTCTCCTACTCATCGGCTCAGCGGTGGCCAAACCTCAAGTGTTGGTGGACTACGGGTACTACGCCCCGGCGTACTACAGCACACCGCTGGCGTACTCCTATCCATACGCCTATGCGTACTCCTACCCGCTAGCGTACTACTAATTATGTCTTTATTGATGTACTAACACCACCGACAACGCCACCTGAGTTTTAACATAAAAATGAAATTTAAAGGAAGCAACAGACAACTACTTTTCCTTATATTTTCAGTGCTAACTATAATAAAATTAGTTGTGATTGTATGCTAAATCGTTATGTAAAGATTTTTTTTTGTTAATTATTCAAAAAATATTTATTTATAACTGTATAATTGTGCTATATTTTGTAGCCATAGAAACTTCTGGTAGCGAGCTTTATCATTCAATAATACACCAGTTAGTACCTGCTGTGCATGTTTGAATACAATTAGATATATTACAATACACAAGTAACAATGTAATATGTGACAATGTATCAATCAAATATTATTAAATTAAAAATAAAATAAATAATAGTAAATATCTACTTTTTATTTGTTTTGTGGATATATACGTAAACGTCTATACTCTATACTTATTTTGAAAATTAACGTGGGTTTGGCGCATTTTTTACATATTGTTGTGGAACTCAGAATATAGAATAAACTCTATTCTGAGTTGTTCTATAAATTTGTCTTATTTATCATGCTCTAAGCGCCCAGTCGCCTGTCTAATGTCGATCCTCTCTAGACGATAGGGAACGTGCGTCGTAAGGTCTGCCATCTGGTACCACAGAAGTATAACAAGCAAGGTGGTACAATCTGAATCTTTCAGCCCATAGATACTTGGCATTGACGCAAAGACATTTAACAGTATAGTTAGTTATAGCCCGGAGCACAGGCCCAAATTTTTCGTCCAAAAGATATTACCAATTACTACATAGTATAAAACAAAGTCGCTTCCCACTGTCTGTCTATCTGTCGGTCCCTATGTATGCTTAGGATCTTTAAAATTACGCAATGGATTTTGATGCGGTTTTTTTAATAGATAGCACTAAGTATATCTAATGAATCACTATTCCAGAGGAAGGTTAATATGTATAATACATGCAATATGCATAATATAGTAGAGAATTATATATATATAATTCTTCTGTGCGTGATAGTTCACATCGTGCATGTGACTGCCTCGGTGGCGTAGTTGTATTACGGTACGACTGCAAGGTTGAGGTCTCGAGTTCGATTCCCGGGTCGGGCAAAGTGATATTGGATTTTTCTATTCAGTATTAGCCCGGAGTCTGGAATTTGTGCCCGATATGGCGATAGGCTCGCCCCCTATCACATCATGGGACGGAATACGCTTGGCAAAAAGTGGGTGCACTAGTTGCGCCTCTGCCTACCCCTTCGGGGATAAAAGGCGTGAGCATGCGTATGCGTATGATAGTTCGCATATACAAAGTGACTTTTATACAGGAAAATCTATAATGCGGGCAAAGCTGCAGGTAAAAGCTAGTTGGTAAAAAGTCGCTGTCTTATCTGACACATCCATGTGACAAGACATCTTGATATGGGCAAATTTTGTAAAGAAAGCATTATTTTGAAAGAAAGTACCTATGCCAATTTGCGCATTACAATCATGTCAAAGTATGTTCTAATGCATTTTACATAGGTGTTTCGTCATTTCACAGGAGATTAACCGCCCACCTAGAACTAACTATGGAAAAAGAAATTTGGAGTTTGAGGGCGTCAAAATTTACAATAAACTACCAACGGAAATAAAAAAAGAAAAAAGTTATGCCCGATTCAGAAAGCTACTTAAAATTTATACAATTAATACATACAAATAAGGAAATAAAAAGAATAATTTATGTAAAAAAAAAAAAAAAAAAAAAACAATTTCTTAAGTTACACCACAACACAAGTTTTTAGTTTACCTTTAAACTAAAATATGTATTAGTAATTTCTAAAATTAAACGCAAACTAATGAAAAAATAATAACAACAAAAAAAAAAAAGTGTTGATAAGAGACTATGCCATCAATGCCTCATCTAGTACAATCAATTCATGCACTCATGTCCTGCTCAGCTAGGAACAAGTTTCTTACTGTATGCTATATGTTTACCCACATTTTTGCTATTATTTCTGTTTACGTACCTACAATGATGTTTGAAAAAAGGTGTAGATGCGTTATAAACAGTCTCCAAATGGCACACTAAAATTGAACTAATTAGCACAATCGGCCTTAGTATCGTAACAGAATCTGTTAGAATTGTTAAAGTCTGTTAAAGTCTAAAGAATGTTCGATAAAATTTTCTATATGATAATAATGAGAATTATGATATGCCGTAATACTTTCACGTGTCATGATATTGTTTGTTATTGTAATATTAAATTAACTATATGTGGGATAATGTGCAGTTTTTGAGAGCCGACTACAGTATAGGTGCCGTATCTGCACATATTGTTAAAATATCACTGCGTACCTACCTTTGTGCGCTCTAGATATAAATTTTAGTTTTTAAACATTGTTTCTCAGTAAGTGAATTATGTATGCAATTCTTCATGAGAAATAAAGTTGTTCTTAAACCTAAACCTAAATTAAGTTACTGATGAACAGGCTCAAAATTTTTGTATGAAAATTTTCCCAATGTCCGCTCTATATACCTAATCTTAGAACTCTTTGTATTGACGTATAATACTCATATTAAAAGGATGAAAAATAACATTTAATTTGTTGATAATTTATTGCTGTGTACCTGGATGCTCCAAAACATAAAAATAACCAAATCAGAGTTGCAACTAGTGCACCCACATTTCGCCGTGCATATCCCGTCCCATTATGTGATAGGGGGCGAGCCTATCGCCATATTGGAAACAAATTCCAGACTCCGGGCTGATATTGAATAGAAAAACCCAATATCACTTTGCCTGACCCGGGAATCGAACCGAGACCTCAGCATTGCAGTCGTGCCGTAGTACAAGTACGCCACCAAGGGAGTCAATAAATTTGTTTGAAAAGTTTCTTTTTTTATCCACATGTAGCTCTCGTGTCGATTTTGTGCTTCTACATATAGTTCGTGCACGTTCCCTATCCAATGCCAAACAAATCGCGCTACGAAACCAACAGTGTAGCCGGACTTGGAAACTGAACCCTGAACCTCCTAGTTTATAATCGATATAGCGACACAACTACTATAACAAGGAGGTGAATACCAATATATATTATGTACATGTCCGCATCTATGCGAAAACGGCGATCGGTTTCATTATCTACTAGGTATGATTTATATCAGGGTTTCTTAACCTTTTTCAGCTCACGCACCCCTAGAAAATTAAGCATAATTTCAAGGACCCCATAATAAAAAAGCACAGGAATAAGTTTAGGACAATTTATTTTAGTACTACAAAAAATATTATTTATAAAAATAAAAAATACTGTATTAATATGAAGGTTGGTGCTGCTTTTTTGCAACTAAATTAGTAATATTTGGGTTGATGTTATTACTCAGTTGTAATCTCAAATCGGGTTCCAATTGTAATCTGCACCTGTATTTATTTTTGATATATACAAGAGCAGAGAATGCCTGTTCACAGAGGTATGTGGATGTGAAAAGCAGTAAATGTTTCATTGCTTCTTCTGATATTTCTTTATAAACTTTTTTTAGTACACCCAAAAACTTGATAAAGAAGATTCTTTGAAATTACATATGTTTCAAAGCTGATTAAAGCTTATTTATTAAATGAAGCTTATTTCTATTAATTGATTTTCCTGTACCGTTGCCAAGCTGATGATATCTGAAACATCTGTGTTGAAAAGGTCTACTATCCAGTTGTTATTTCTGTCGAGTTCTAGAAAATAATCCCCAAAAGATGATCTCAAACCACGGAGGGTTTTAATAATTTCGTCTTCTACTTGCGTTGCCAACATTTCCCCATCAGATTAATTAATTAATTCAAATGTAGATAGATAAGTTGGCGGACCCCCATACACATACTCGCGGACCCCCAGGGGTCCGCGGACCACAGGTTAAGAGACACTGATTTATGTAAATCGGAAGTGTAAGTATAAAGAGTATCCCGCATCACACGCCCGTCACTACATCTCCTGTAAACCAGCATCGGTAGTGACACGCATTTGATGAAACCGAGCCGTGAAGCTCGGCGAGTCTCAGGGAACACTAATCTGTCTTTAAATGTAAGTATAAGTTTAGTACCTAGTGTAACTACACAGCTTAATAAAACCCATGAAATAATAAATATTCACTGACTACGGAAATAAAACATAGAATTAGCCCGGATTAGCAACAGACGTTTCAGTTTTATTTATCCATACCTACGGGTAGAATATACTTTATATAATAATCTTATACCATACCTAAACTACCTACACTTAATTAAACTGTATAAAATTCGTGTTAAATAAGGCGATTGATCAGCTTGGTTAAATAAGATTATGACGGTTCAATAAGCTCAGCGAACTGTTGCTCTAGTTGCGTCTCTACCTTCTATGCTCTAAGGAGATAACGGGCATACATGCATTTCACTGTCACATAATATGATATTTCAAAAATAACATATTTTGTCTTAATTCGATACTAAGTTATACTTTATATATACACGATTATTTCTAGATGCATAATTCGATAGCTAATTGTTTTTAAATATTTACCTACTACATGTAGGTACTATGTTATTTATTTTGATGCAACAGATTGCACAATGTAGGTACATAGCAATACCGATTTTAAAAACTATAAATATAAATTTGATTTATAATATGTACTAGCTTTTGCCCGCGGCTCCGCCCGCGTGAATGAGTTTTCCCGGTATAAAAGTCCCGCTTAAAATGTAGCTTATATGACACGTTCGTAGATTTACCATAGCAGCGCCATCTATTGATTACTTACTCAACCCAGTCGAAAGGTATCGACATCTGTTAGAATCATTTGGAGTTAAGATAATTGTGACTGTCAAATAATAACAGACAAATAATTAGCAATAAATTAAAATTGCGACTATAATTTGAGATTTAAACTATCCTATCTCTCAAGTTGGATCGAACTGCACATGGTGTGCGAATTTTATTATAATCGGTTAAGTGGTTAAGGAGTCCATTGAGGACAAACATTGTGACACGAGATTTATATATATTAAGATTATATTATCACAATCTGCGAAACGTTCCAGACCTATTATAAAACCTTCATTGCGTATAATTATTTATAGTTTATACCAACCTACCGCTGCATAGGTACGCAGTTCCGCTCCTGATCTTTCAGCATGGTGCCAACTGAAACAGTAAACTAAAGACAGAACCAAATATGAACTTTCATATCGGATTCCCATTTATGTGAAAAACATAAAATTATATTTTTTTTTTAATCTAAAGACGCATATAATTACACCAATCACAATTAGGTACCTACAAGCACTGCTTGGTAATCTGTTCCTCTTATTATACAAACTAAAGGAAATTATGATAACTTATTCTAAGTAATTAATATTATACTAACCAGTAACGGTTAATGGTAATGGAAACAAACTCGTGTTTATATTTATTATGTTAAGCATCGATCTAATTACCATTCTAGAATAAAAAATGAAAATAGATCTTATTATGTCATCCCATCCTTAATACGATGTTGGCGTCATTTGAAAACCTGTATTGTTTTGCATTCAGTTGTTTAACAATAATGGAGGAGTCATCAGTTAGGTGGGTTGTATTTTTATACCTTATAGATACTTACGTGTTAATACGCACGTAGAAATTTTATCAGCCGCGCTGTCTAAAGATGTCACACCTACCTACTCAATGATACCATAATAATTATGGCATGTGCGAGGTCTTACTAACCTAATCACATTTGTATGCTGCATTGTGTCCCTGTTTTGACAACACAATGCTAATCCGCCTTGGGAATTCCACTTATCGATCGGTCACTATAATAAATATTCAATCTCGAGTCGCTACTTGTATAAAAAGTTGAAAGAAAATGCATCAGGTTAAATAAACATTATAATTATTGTAATTTTATTGATTAAATCATATCCACATACAATAAATAGGTAAGTATTAGTAACTGTTCATCGGCAGTGTTTTAGTTTATTTACAAACACTTCGACGACACAGTTATTTACACGATCAGTAGTTATTTATTAACAGTGTGCTATATTATGATTATATAAATAAAGGTATTTTTAATTGTTATTTCTTTACATTATAAGCATTAAAGTAGTACCGACGTCCTTATTTAAGTATTTCTCGAAGATAGAAGACTCGTTTTAATATTAATTGTGTTACTAACTCTTTTAAATAATTGTTGTTTGGTTTTCTCGGGTCTTTGAAACATCTACAATAATTATTTTAGCATACTTATTATGATAAACATCTATTTTTTTACATTTATGTTTGCCACATTCACCATAGTTTTAGAAGGGAATTAAAAATAGCTCACGTGTAGGATATTTTATTTCTACTTAACGGCCAAATTTTGTTTTTCATAACTGGTATAAGTATAGGTCAAGGCAGATACAGTTAAACTGATAATAAATTAACAAGTCTTATAAAAACGTAATTTAAAGGTTGGAAATATTACATGGTTATATACAAAGAATCTTCAAACAAATAGCTTTAATTTTTATGTCAAAAATATTACAGCTTGGTGAAATGTTAATTTACACTGAAGTCAGATCATGAAATACTAATTATAATATTCACTTATTGCATCAGAGTCTACATAAATACATAATCTCCAAAATTAACCGAACTAATAATATAATCTATATTTAAATATAGATTTTGTCTACATATTACATTTATGACTGAATGCTCATAAGGTATCATCATAATATTTATATTGTTGTTGTAGGTACTATTTAACTAATAATATAAGGTGCTATAAGTACCTACTATAAAATAAATATGTTTAAAAAGGATCTGTCGTTCCGAGTACCTATATGTTAGCACAAACTGTACAATCCTTTGATAGCACTACTTACACTGACTTCATTAATTTAATCCACAATATAATAAAATAATCCACTGGGACATGAATTGAAGCTACGATAAGTAGTTCTTGGTCTGATTAGTCCACACGATTAGTAATTTCACAAGTCACAGTTAAGTCTCACAGGAATTTCATTAGGCAACTTCTAAGTCTGAATCGGAGTCGTCGGTGTAGACCCTCTGTGTTGGCCCTGGCGGGGGCACGTGCGTGGGCGGGGAGTGCGCCGGGGAGAGCGCCTGGCGAGGCAGCAGGCCCGTGCGTCCGCACGACCTCTCCTCCTGCAGTTTCCGAAGTCGTTCCTGCTCCTCACGTTTCTGCTTACGCCATTTTGCACGGCGGTTCTTGAACCATACCTGCAGAATTATATACTGTTATTAAAGAGACCATTGTATATAAGTCATAGACCTGTATCTATGACCTATATACAATGAACCGGCACTCGTCCATTGCGCCACAGAGGAAGTCATAAATTATTGTGTACCTATTAAATCATTATCGTCATGGATCTTCCACCTACAGGAACAAACCTAAATGAATTGCGAATATAAAAGAAAATGGAAAATGTTGATACTTAATTTTATGCATGCCACTATGTCGCACGTATATGCTCTAGAAAAACGCTTTGCCTTATTAAAAGTATATAATACCTAATACCTATAGTTTTAAGAGTTCATCAATTATATATTCATAAAGCTTGTATTTCAACACACAAATCTATTATAATTAACTCTGGCGAATATAGGGTATTGTTAAGTATAAGGGTTTTCAGTCTAGCCCTTCGTTTGTAATTGCAAAAAGTTCCAATTTTATGCATACCGCTCTATATACAACAAGGTTGCTAAATTATGTCCATTCAAAGACTGTTCAATGTATGGGTGTTCCAAAAAACTCATGAATTGGTTAAAAAGTATTAACTGTGATGTTACTGAGTCTATCGTGTAAGCTTTTTCAATTATAGATTTATCTTTTAATCTGAAAAGTCTATCTACAGTTTTCATCATCATCATCATCATCATCAGCCCTGTATTATATATTGCCCACTGCTGAGCACAGGCCTCCTCTACTACTGAGAGGGTTTAGGCCTTAGTCCATCTACAGTTTTACTTATTATTATTTCTATATTTTATTTCAGCAGTTCCTTAGTATGTACACTAACTTAACAACTAAAGTTTCTCAATGTTATGTAACTCGAATGTTGGTTTCCCAAGATACAGGCCTCGCCTAGTTTGGGAGCCCCTGGTAATTTTTGTCTTTAATAACGATTCTTGTGATATTATTTATTTTTTGTGTAATTTTTAAGTTTTTGTAAGTATTTTTTTTAATAATCAATTTCAATTTGAATATACAACATTAATTTATTATTTCTCTATCGTGTCCCAAATGCATTAAATTCTTAAAGACTTTTTGGTTCAACTATTTCGGTAAAAATATCCTAAACGCAAACAGAAAATCAATTTTCCCTTTGTAATATCTCGTATTATGAAATGATTGTAAGAAAAAACCAAATATAGAATTATTCAGAAGCCGAATTTAAATCCGCCCACAGTCCACCTATTGTGATCTGTGAGTAGTATCAGCGCTCGTTTACGACTTGATATAACATGGGATTATTCGTCGACAATTTAGACGACCCAATTTCAATGTAAACATTGTCCGCGCACATGAACTACCTACGTGTTTGAATAAAAAAGCTATTGTACTGTCGGGCGGAGTAATCGTTGATGTTTCCCGGTAAGTACTGCAAGTTTGTCGGTTCTTTCCAGTCGAGTAGAGGCGCACAAACGCACAATATTCCCAGACTGCGGGTGGCCACGGTAGCAAGCCATTGTAGCACCTCGCGGACATAACACCAGGCGTCTCTATTTTGACTATTTCTATTACATTTTTCATTGATCCGAAGATTGCTACTTAAAGATTCATTCAAAATATTCACTTGAGTCGTTTCATATCTTCCACATGATTGTTATTACCTGCTAACCTAATTTGGTTGTATCTAAATGTGCACATTACCGTAAATCTTGAATTTTATTTGGTGTAACAATGTAAGAGTATTAGAATGGAAGATAGCTTAAAAAATAAAATCATATGTTAGTGGGAACAACCACGGACTTTTTGCACCAAGTATTAAATAGTGATGAAATCCATGACGTTCGTAAGCTTTTGGTGAACCTTTACTTTATTTCACTCTATGGCAGCTCAATCGAGCACGAAAACAGTGCTCTACAATAATAACATACCTGGGTACTACTGTTAAATTTTGATAAAAAAAAAAACAAGAAAACGCATGATTGTTGTAAATCATTATGATTGTATCATATTATATTAACAGTAAAAGTCTACTTCTTAGTTCTTGGATAGATTGCCTGGATTAATCAATTAAAGAAGATCTAGGTTGGAACCTACTTGGAGGTTAAATTTGATGTTATTTTTATTGGAACTGAATGTTGAGAGAAAAGACCCTGGTCTCCTGATAGTAGGTAACTACATTACTCTTAAGCGTTACGAATGCCCATGTATAATAGCAATACCACCTGAATAACAAAGCGCTGCATAAATGTCAATAAAGAGTAACTTTAAGTTTACACGCCCTAATACCACTACTACCGCTGTAAGAGAATTAATCGCAGCGGCAACATTACACTTTCAGTCAGAAACACACACGCACACACCATATGAATATGGTGTGTGCGAATTTGCACTAGATTACAAAATGATACAAAAATCGGAAAACTACAACCGGGATATCTGGCGAAAATATTCGTTATCCATGGATGATTTTTGACATGATGTTAGCAGAGGTAAAGACGATGTGGTTCAATTTAGTAACGCAATGTAAAAATGACCTTGTAATACAATTTTCGAAAAATAATAATTTCGGTAGCCTTTTCAGCAACGATTAGAAATGGTAAATTTGTTTAAAATCTCACTCTCTCAACTCTGCTACATAATATCTATGGTTGTCTTTAGACGAATAAATGATGATTAGTCGTCATCAGATATCTAGTGATTTTTAGCCCATTGCCGTGTAGGTATCTATTCATTTATGTTTTGCAGCGGTGTAAAAAGTAAACGTGAAACTAAACATGCATAAGACCATAGACCCCATCTCATCTAGTTAAAAAATAAAAAATACATTAAGTTACTCATAATGCTCGATTGTCTAATGTAGAAATAAATTAAATTCGTGTAAAGTAATTAATAAAGTTATTATTACCGTATAAATAAACAAACAAACATCCATAACATTACATAAGTGTCTAATATCATTCAATCGTTGCACCCCAAGGATAATTTGTAAAAAAGCTTTAAAATTAATCGTCAGCGATACGTCTATTGTTAAAGTTAATTGCATTACAAGAGTCGGTTGGTAGCCGACAAAAGCCCCATTAACTTTCGGTAAAGATTGACTGGGTTCTCGGCGTTCGCCCGCGTCGCCCATTTGATGCCACTCAAGCGGCAAATATGGCCGCTGCCACTAGCAGACTGTAGGGCGACTTCTTACACCGACCATTCTCACCCACTCGCCCAAACTCTTTTGTTGGCCTCGCACACAATAAGATTAGCACTGCGCTCTGTTGTATGCGCTACTGATTGTGTTTTGTTAATTATATTCGCAATCAGTTTATATTCGCACTTATTCTGTCATAAACAAAAATGTGATCCACATTTTATTAGTGAGAAATTAATACGAGTTATAAGGCATTGGTGTATTTTAATAGAATATTAAGACAGGGCTAGTATATGAGTTAAAGATGTAGACAATTTGATGACCACGTCACAGTAAATTAAAAGAACTCTCATAAGTATTTAATATAAACATCTAATATAAATATGTACTAGTCACTGCCTCGGTGGCGTAATTGTATTACGATAATACTGCAATGCTGAGGTCTTGGGTTCGATCCCCGGGTCGGGCAAAGTGATATTGGGTTTTCCAGTCAGTATCAGCCCGGAGTCTGGAATATGTGCCCCATATGGCGATAGGCTGGCCCCCTATCACATCATGGGACGGAATACGCATGGCGAAAAGTGGATGCACTAGTTACGCCTCTGCCTACCCCTTCGGGGATAAAAGATGAGAGTATGCGTATGCATATGTACTACTCAGTAAGCTATGGAGAGGGCTATGCTGGGTGTTTCTCTACGCGAATTAGAAATGAGGAGATCGGTATAAGAACGGAAGTCACTGACATAGCCCAGCGGATTAGCAAGCTGAAGTAGCAGTGGGCAGGGCATATAGTTCGAAGAACTGACGGCAGATGGGGCAAAAAAGTTCACGAGTGGAGGTACACGGTTCACGTACTGGCAAGTGCAGCGTCCACCTGCAAGTTGGACAGACGACTTGAACACACAGGAACACGCTGGATGCAGACCGCTTTTGATAGGTCCGTCTGGCAATCTTTAGGGGAGGCCTATTTTCAGCAGTGGACTTCATGTGGCTGATGATGATGATGATAATGTAATACAAATGTTTATGTTTTCATTAAAAACAATGTCTGGAGAAAATAATGTATCAAACATCCAACGACGTCAAGTTGTTGAAAATAAATATCTAATACTATGAATTTAATACATACCTAGATATAATTGCTAAAATTCAAATTAAGCATTGGGAGCCAAAAATCTCCACGTCACAGTATTTAACAAGTAAAGATACATTTGGTTTTACCAACAGTTACCCGATTATATCGTAAGTACTTGCTGCTTATAGTTCGATGAAATTGTAAGAGGCTTAATAAATATCAAAATTGGCATTCAAAACTTATGTTAATCACAGCATAAAGAGCTTTTCAACTCCCCGGGCTCGAAGTTAACAGAATGGCACACAGGCGCATAGCGACGTACCACGTACGTGCATAATACTCAGCCCCTGAAATCTTCATGCGCTCTGTGCAATATCCCCTATTGTTTTAATGGCAAGCGACCGTACAGAATTCCCAAATTCCATTGTATGTTGAAACCACAGTGTTCCTGCATTTATTATTTCAACGTATGTTCTGGCAATGCAAACAAGGAATTCAAAAGTGAAAACCAATTGCAGCCAAATCATTTTACCAGAGTAACCCGAAAGAAATTTTAAATATAGGCAACTAGATTATGCTCAATTGTCATTGCATTTTTCAGAATAAAGATCCCACAGTACCCGGATTTTTTTCTGGTTATAATTCATTTTATAAGATTCTGACTTCAGTAGGTATTTATCGAGCACATAGCGCACCGTTTCACTCACCCCCCAGTGGTGGTAGCGACAACGAGTTTTTTCCCCGCGAAAAAAAACGTTGTAGATCTCGACGTTAAAAAAGTAGGAAATGCATTTGTGATATACCAAATGTATGTTTTATCACCTAAATAAGGGATCACTTAAGGTGGCGCCTCAAATAAAAAAAATTTACAGTAGGCATTTTGCATAAATTATTTGCTAAAACGGGCTTGTAGGGCGAACGACGCGCCCGCCGGCTATGCCTGCCACGGCCCGACGCTTCCATTCACGGGGCTTCAGACGCATCTTAATTACACACTATCAAGTACTATTACTCTATATGACTCTTAGGGCCGAATCCACCGTTTGCTGATAAACGCTATTTGTCACATAAATGTATTGGACGACTAAATACAAAAGTCACACTCTAATCTATGCTCTTAGAGTGCGCGTAATTAGCACTGGTAGAGTGAAGTATCAAATACATTTTTTTTCATGGGAGAGATATTATTGAATGTATCGATATTTATTTTATGTAAAAAAAAAATCTACTTTCGTTTTAGCTTTGAAACTTGGTGAAATGGGTAGATGTCAAATACCAGAAATAGCAAACTGTGACGTCACCAAGTGCCATCAGCCGTAAGCGTGTTATTTTTTATATGTAAAAAATAACACGTAATATTTAAAAGTATATATTATAGACCAGGTGGACAGACGACTTGATAAAGATCGCAGGAACACGCTGGATGCGGGCCGCTTTTGACAGATCCGTCTGGAAATCTTTAGGGGAGGCTGATGATTATGGATGTTACTGTTTACTGAGCTGGTCTAGTAGCGGACTGCTGCGGCGCATGGCGACTGTATGAATAATGCTGGCACAGTGGCAATAGACAAATTAAAATATGTATATGTATTAAAAAAATATATAGACAATTTTAAAAATATAGAGTACATTTTATTCTTATCTTTCATCTACCTATATGTAACTTTGGCATAGTCGCTATGGCAGGTATACAAGTATGATAAGTATATTATACAAAAAATACATTAAGGTATTTAAAATTCCAAATTCAATAGATTATAATCAATCCAAAAATGCTATGCTGTAAAAGGGGTGATATTTCTATAGAGTCGAGGCAAGATAGTTTATTATACAATAAAGCAGATCACGATGGGGTATTATGACTAATAGTGATGATCAATGCCCAAAATATGTTGGCTATTGATCCATAACATTAAAGTACTAAAATAACACTTATAGCAAAGTGATCATTTTCATATTCGTATTGAGTAACTACTATAACTATACGAAAGAATTATTTACGGCTCTACCAAGGGTCTCTACTCTCTACCCTCTGAAAAAGCACTGTGACAGACATCGAAATATTATAATCTTTGTTCCATCGTTTAGTACGAAACGCTTAAACACCGAAGAAGCCTTATATTATTGAATTTAAATGTCCGTTGAAGGTAGCTATAAAGTCCGTAACCGTATACCGCTTAAATCGTGTGAACGGCGCCGGTGGGGGCTCGTGAGGCAACGACGGCGGCGGCCGCGGCGAACCGAACCCAAACTTATTGTAATAATGTTGTTAGAACAAACACTGCGCTCCCTCCGCCTTGTTTGAGATTACAATTACGGTTTTAGCGAACTGATTTATTAATGGACGCCTGATCCGCCCTTGATACTTTAATGTCGATTTAATTTGCATGCGCTAGCCACTCATTTCTAAAGTCAGAGCAACTAGGTACCTACTACATTATTATTAAGTTGAATTAACGAGAGTCGACTGTACCTATTAGTATCAATTAATATCAACAACATAACTTTTGTGAGTCTTAGCAAACTGTACCTTCGTTATTGTATTCGTACCTGCATGGCAAGCGATAATGTAGTTACTATTTCTAATATAGTGCGTACACTTTTTTTCACCAACATATACCCATTTAATGCTTTGAATCATGATTAAGATATCAGTAATTTAAATATTTGTAATATGTTTGGACTTAATCTTTTTCTCAGAAATTTCTGATACTAAATTCTTCCATTTTCAGGAATGGAAATTGGAAAAATGACTTCCGTATTCCTAGTCCGGGATTTTTTAAATGCCGTAAGTAAATAAAGTTATAAAAGATCAGAAGACAACGATTTATGATGTAGAACATTATAGTTATAAAACATTTACCTCCAATGCTGGGAATCTCATCAACCAGGTAGCTACAACTGTGAGCAAAGAGCAGGTAAAAACAATTTGCAATGCAACGATTGATTTATAAGAAAAGCCTTTTTATAAATCAATGAATGCAACTGAATATTTTGTTATCTCTAAAAATACTATAATAAAAAATAGTTAAAACTACGCGCTGAAAAATACCGTACCTATAGTAAATGCCGAAGTCCTTTTTACTTACCTATCTGCTGTGTAAATAAATGGATATTAGAATATCCATTTATTTACACAGCAGTAAGCAAGCAGTGAACAGGGTTTCAAAAGTACCAGGTTAAGTTTGAGTAGTTCTAAATGGCGGCTACTTACAATAGTCAAGCTTAAATTCTTATTAGGGAGTCAGGGATTCTAAATTCCTATTCTTCAAAACATCTTCAGTGCTTATAACACTGTTGCCTGGCGTAAAGTGGCAACTACACAAATGGACTCGCGAATAAGTACGCTCTACCTACGACCTAATAAATTTTATAAACTCACTTTTATTTTATAATCCCAAATACAGTCAAGTAAATCTTTTACACCTGTCGTATTCCATTTCTCCATTAGGAACGAAATGCATTAGTCAATATTACAAACGCCATCCGCGAGTATAATTCCACAAAGGGCACTTCAAATCACACCCATCTCTTTTCGGTTGATGTCAAAACATTACTCCTCTCCATAGCCGGAGGCTGGAAAAGTATCCCCTCGTGTCTGTCACTTCGTATCAATTACCGCACGCAAACACCCATGCGGCGAGCCCGACGCGCCGCGGTACCCAAACGTCGTATGAGCGCACAATGCGCCAAACGAATCGAAATTCAATTGTTAAAAGATCGCCATAACAGCACCGTACATATTGTGCCGTTCAAATGAAATAGCATTTTAACGCGACGTTTTACCGACAATATAACTCGTAAAACATTAAGCGTAAGTATTAAATTCGTCGAGCCGCTCTACCCAAGGGGCTCCCGCAGGGTCGTTCTGCAAACAACGCGCTCCCCTAAACGTTATACTTTGAAAACAATAATTTGTATTGCGTATCGAACGCGTCTATAAATAATAGAGTGATACTTCACCCGACTACGTGACCGCGATAACAATTTTGATTCAATTAAAATAATAAATTC
Source organism: Sphinx pinastri (assembly GCA_947568825.1). Taxonomy (NCBI): domain Eukaryota; kingdom Metazoa; phylum Arthropoda; class Insecta; order Lepidoptera; family Sphingidae; genus Sphinx; species Sphinx pinastri. The sequence goes on from OX387620.1 coordinate 8,601,241, forward strand.
AAACTAAGCAGAAACCCCTAAGAAAAAAGCATTGCTAAAAATTATCGTAAGTCGCTAAATTAAAAACTAGGTACTTATAATTTGCATCAATCGCCTCCATCAGAATTGCCATGAATGACAATTGGCATGATGGCATCACTATCATCATCATTATTTCTTAATTTCTAAGAAGTAGGTAAAGCATGCTATTTTTGCCTTTCGTAGTAACACTGAGATTTCCGAAGATCCGATATATTTACTTATAGTCCTATACCCTCTTCCGAGTCGGCAATGCATCTACAATTCTTCTGGCAGAGTGGGCGTTGATGGAGAGAATGAATCACATGCCATTAGTTAAGACTTTTCTAGCGAACTAACTTCTACAATGAAAAAATTACGTAAACGTTTTACTTATAAGTGTATAATTATGCTATCTTCCTGTAACAACCCAAGTCTCACGGTTCGACATTTTGTCGCATTCTATTTACTACTCAGAAGTCCATTTATCAAACAGTAGTAAATAATGTTGGTGCACGCGGAAGAGAATTGAAAGATTGAGTTATCAACGTTTCGTTAAACAATGAAAGAAGAGTAACAAGCGTGAAACGAAACAAAGCGGGGCTCTTTGATCACTTCATGCCAGCTCGGCGCTCAATTCATAAAGGCGTTATTGCTTTCAGCCGGCACGGAAGCACAGACAAAATGGCGCCGCTTTATTACTTAGTAACACATTATGAACGTATCTATTTTATTATAGCTTCCTATTAGGAGATAAGTCCTGCGGGTGGGAGGCTGCAGGATGACAAGAAAGCGAGACCGAACCGTCAGTGTGGAGGGCGGAGCGACACGCCCACTTTTTCTTGTTCCTCACTGCGCGAAAGTGTGCTTTTGTTAATGTCATCTCCTCGCGAGAAGTCTGCGTTTCATCCGATGAGCTTGGCTTCATGAAATAGATTATCATTTTATTTCACTCATTTTTATTTTATCAAACATACCTGACTTTTTTTACAGGTTGTTAGTGAATGATAACGGAAGCCCAATTTACATATGTAAATTTCTAATACAGCTTGGTACCTGGAATACTTTTTTTATAATAAATTATAAAGATTTTCATGAACAGATTTTTAAGAACGATAATTACTAGGGTGGGCAATTTTATAATTTAGTCGACTGTAATTATAATGATTATGAAGTTTTGTAACTACATTATAATAGTAGCACCGCGCCGCGCTGTACAGAGATTCGTTTTGTTCACTCCATTTTATTTACACCTTTTAAAACAGATGGATTGATCCTCTATATAACGTTGATAACCATTTATTTAAATAATATAGCAAAAAGGGAAAATATAACGATGTCGGTGCCAATTCAGGTAAAAAATAGGAGAGACAAGTGTAAAGAATTTTAGTGAAAAGATAAGAAAGCTGGATTGGTTATTGCATTAGGTAATCAGAGTACTTAATCCGGTAGGAAGCTGCCAGTTCACTTTACAGCTACTGATAGTTTATATACTGAGGCACTTATCACCAGCTATAAATGTGTCTCAACGCGGCCACCACAGACGTCAGACGTTTCAACATTTAAAAAGTCAAACAATGTATTTTGAAAACTGATTACTTAAGAATTGCAAAGGTATCTAATATGTCCACAAGTATCATAAAATCCTTAAAAAGTTAAATACAAAATTTATAAAACATACCTAATTATGTCCGGAAGGCGAAACGATTTAAAAATATGCTTCTCTTTTTTTGTAGACTGTTGTGACTTGTGAATGATGCTTCACACATCCTTAAATACATATTTATAAATGCGTTTGAATGAATGTAAGTCATTCGAGATAGTTGTCGGAATAAGATCAACATTGAGACAGAGTCGGTGCGGCACAGATCCGACGCCCGCGGGCAGAGGAGGCGCGGCGCGGCGCGCTCCGCTTACTTTCTTGCGAACGGCGAGCGTCGCTAGTCTAGATTACCACTCTGTTTCATAATTAATTTGTGCAAAGAGTTGAACATCTAAGAATACAATAGAAGATTGCCATCCACCCTTCTTGTCTCTTCGTTTGCACAAGCGTACCTACTCCACGTAAAATATTTACTTAATTTATTTTTAACGAATTGGTACCTTATGCGGCGTAATTCAAGGGAGTAGACAGGGGTTATAGTAATAACGTTCCGAATCTATCTCGGTGGTAAAACGTAATGCATTTACAAAATATTTATTTATAAGCAATCATAATTCGAGGCCCCACTATAAATATTATATTTAGTCTCTTTAAAAGAGATTAAGGATTACAAGTGTTGTACCTATAAAAGGAAATAATACAACATTATCTACCGGCAAATACATACCTTTATTCATTAAAAAAAACCTTATACATATCTACATATCTACTAGGTCACGATTCGCAAATTAAGTTACTTTTTAGCACGGCAAAGGGACCTCCGGATTTTACAAGTTCTTCCTGTTCCTTTCCTTCCGTTATATAATATCTATCAACGAGGAACATTGCGTTTCCCGACCGTCGCTGAAATATCTGTTTTCCGGAATGTACGTTTCCTGATGGCAGTACATGATTGCTTGAAACGTGCTATGATTGATTTTAAAAAAAGGCATCACACTTAGAAATGTTCAATAGCTAAAAGATACGAGCGATCCGGCTTTGTCAAATTCCGGGAAGTGGTATCCGTATCATGAGATCGGCCTAGCCCACACGTGTTGAGTATTCTCTAGTTTGTGACCTAAATGAAGACAACTCCTCCTCCTCCTTTGTGTTTCGCAGAATAGAAGAGTGACTTCTCAGGAACTTTTAAAATACCTAAGTATACTTATCCGCAATGTCAACCAAGTGACATTTCGGGACGATGTAACCAAGAATCAAAGAAACAACTTCTAGAACATAGAAATAAACCCTATTTTTTTAGGGTTCGAACTCCAAAAGGAAAGATAGTACTCTTATAGGATTACTTTGTTCTCCGTCTGTCTGTCTGTCAAGACCATTTTCTTCAGGAACACGTAAACATATCAAGTTGAAATCTATATATATAAAAGAAAGTTGTGTTAGTTACACCATTTATATCTCGAGAACGGACGAACCGATTATCATGTTCATTGTTTTTTGGATTTGTATCCATTTCGTATAGCAGAATAACTATAACAATATGGAAAAAGTTCACGATCAAAGAAATTATGAAGAAAATCATTTTCCCATACAATTTATTGTAATTTTAAATTTAAATAACCCCCGACACAAAAAATCTCTAAAAAGTAAAATAATAAAAGTGTCTTTGCCGTTTAAGTACCTAGTAATATTTTGACCCTAGCATCGACGCGTTGGGGGACCGCTAAAGAAGTATTTTCATCTCCCTGATCCGAAGTTCGGTCCCCCGACGTGAGGACGCTTGGGTCAAAATATTACTAGGTACTTAACGACAAAGACACTTTTATTATTTTACTTTTTAGAGATTTTTTGTGTGGGGGTTATTTAAATTTATATTTCAAACTTTTTAAATTACTTTATTCTCCATCATGGGGTCTTGATAAATCAACTGTCTAACACCTACTCGCTGAGACCACCCTTAAGAGCCCAAACACGCTATATCTGCTATAAGTTGCTAAGGAGTTGGGTATCCCTCAGACTACTTGATGCTGGAGCATCAGCTCATGTTTAAAAATATTGCCGAAGTCACACTACATCAAATTTAAAATCAATCGGACTTTTTAAGTTGGAAATAAGCTGATAATCTTAAAACTTCTGAACGGATGTTCATAAATTATAGCTAAGAACCATCTCGATCACATCAGCTTTCAAACAAAAAAAAACCGCGTTACAATTGGTCCATTCGTTTGAGAGCTACAATGCCACAGACAGACATACAGATACACAGATACACACCCTAAACTTATAACACCTCTCTTTTTCTGTCGGGGGTTAAAAATGAACATGTTTGTTATTTTATCCCGTGGCAGCTGCTTCAGATGCGTAGTCCCTGTGACGGTCGCAAAGAGTATATTATAATGTCACATTACCTCCTTTCATTGCATACCGTTGGAGTCGATTAATTAGCATCATTTTTGAGTTTTCACCAATTTTTGTTCAGTTTTCGACAGTATTTGTATTTGAATTCGATTTAATTAATTAATTCCCTTTATACGATTTTTTTCTGAAATTCATCAGCGAAAAGTGATTTCAAAGAGGTGAGATCCAACTTTTAATGATTGTGAGCAAGTGGACCAAGAGAATGAGTTTGTGTACTAGGCGATGTTTGAAAAGGCAAGAATGGCTATTCACAACGGTGTGCTGTTGGTGATCTGAAGCGCCAAAGTCGAGTAACTACGGTGGAAATGTACTCTTTACGGAGTATAATATGTGGATGCACTAATGCTGATCGCATAGGGAATATTATGACAAGATATTATTGTAAGTTGGAGGATGATCTGATGACTAAGATTAAAAGAAGTATGCTGAGATAGTTTGGGCACGTGGAGAGGATGGATGAAAGGCGAGTCATAAAAGGTATTTATTGAATGTGGATGGTAGTACGTATGGAGGGAGGCGCCAAAAGTGAACAAATAGATGATCTTCTCTGAAAAAGCCAGGTTAGGTGTCCCCTTAACCGGCGACAATGTATGAGTAGAACTATTAATGTGGAAAAGGGGAAAGAGGTCTTTACCCACCCCTATGGGATAAGGGCGTGAGTGTGCATTAATGTATTTTTCAACATTAATTGAGCTTAATTCATTTTGAGTATTCATTTTATCTTAATAAACAACTCAATTCAGATTAGCTAATAAGTTACCACAAAATTTATTGATTCTAAGGCGGTACGAAGTTTGCCGGGTCTGCTAGTTTATATTAAATACTTGGCTCTACGGTCATATTCTATGAAAAAATCTAACTTGTAAGCCAACGCGATCACAAGATTTGACCGTTAATGTCGCATCTTTTCACATATTTTGCGATTTCAAGGGAATCTATATATATAGATTATAGGGTACTTCCCGTTGATCTAGAATCATGAAATTTGGCACGAAGCAAGGTCTTACAGCACATAGTATTAAGGAAGAATCCAAAAACCGTAAATATGTAATCTAATAAAAAAAGAATTGTGTGTGTACTTATGTATACGCATTAGAAGTTATACTTCTTTGGCGTTACAAGATAAAAATCTTTTTAAATAACGCGCCAAAAGAAGTATAACTTCAATATCTTTCGCTTTATTCTACGTTCAAAATTCAAAACTAAAATGTTGACTATAGCTAACTTCAGGGTGTCGGTTTTTCGTAACGGTGTGCGCGCATCGTAAAAATTTACTCTCATAATTTTTTCCTAACGCGCCAAAAGAAGTATAACTTCAAAAAGCGCATGCACAAACTTATTAAATTTTATTAATTAATTTTGGCGAACTATTGAACTTATATGTATACTTAGATACCTTACCTACAAGTTTGTCGGTACCCTCGGTACGCGAGTCCAACTCGCACTTGTCCGGTTTTATTTATTCTATTTTGTTCTTTATTGATGTCTAGATACTTCCTACTAATACACTAAATATACCTAATATTGGACATGTTTAGATGTCTGGAAGTAAATTCATAAACAGCTAATAAATCAATTTGATTGAAATATGGGATACAAACACAATAAGGTCTAGAATCTAGATTATCCTATCCTACTAATATTATAAACGCGAAAGTTTGTAATTATGGATGCTTGTTACTCTTTCACGCAAAAACTACTGCACGGATTTCGATGAAATTTGGCCCTCGGGTAGATCATATCCTGGATTAACACATTGGCTACTTTTTATCCCGGGAAAATATAAAGTGGGACTTTCATCCCGGAAAAACTTTTTGACGTGGGCGGAGCCGCGGGCCAAAGCTAGTCATAATATACATTTCAACCCGCAAAAGTGAACTGTGGGGCTTTTATTCCGGGAAGAATTTTCATGCGTACAGAAACGCGCACAAAACCCACTTATTGGAATAAATATAAATTAAAATAATAAAAAGTATAATAATTATCAACTGTTATAAAACATGTTTTAGGGATCCATGTTTTAAATATTATGAAATAACTGGTCACAGCATATTAATACAACGGATATATTGTCATCGTCCATCAATGCAATGCAATCAGCCCTGTACTATATACTGTCCACTACTGAGCACGGGCCTCCTGTACTACTGAGAGGGGTTAGGCCTTAATCCACCGTGGTGCAGGTTGGCAGACTTCACACACCCTCGAATTCCTTCTTTTTATTTGTAGATTAATCATGTACATACATATCTACCAGCATTTTTAATAACATTGCACGAAAAACCTACATTAGAATCGTATAGAGAAACAAAACACTGCGCCCAACCGAGTACGATTTTGGCAAGTGTTGTGATACTAAACAAAGGGTTTTTAATAATGCAATTTCCAATTGGCGCTGCGCAAATACTAGGGGCAACAACGAAACCGAGTGTACTGTGTATCGCTACGAAAAATACACTTAAATACCGTCCTTGTTCGCTATTAAGTTGCTCTAGAAATATGAATTTAGAAGTGTTGTTTAAATCTTTGCCATGGTACACGACCACGGTGTAAAATAATAATGACGATACCAATGATTACTACCATTACCAGAAATAAATAGAGAAGGCACGCGCCTGAATGATCGTTATAATTATAATTTTGAAGGCATATTACGTTATGTTTTATATAAAATCCGCTAATCCCTACTACGCTAGTCAATTGTCGTAGGACGTAGTAGCGCATAACTCTTGAACGACTGCACCAAATTGGATAATTCTTTTTTCTTGTTTTCGTTATTGCCAGGACAAGGTTTGTATAAAAGAAAATTTAAAAGAATCTAACATTATTTTTTAATCTCATACTTTGAAAAGTGAGTGAGTGAATGAGACAGAAGACAGTTTTTATTTTTTTGACGTGGGCTAATCTGCCAGTAGCCTCGGGTCAGCTTTTCTGGCCACACCGGACTTTTGGGTGAACACTTTAGGCGCTGACAACCCTTTAATTTAACTGACCACTGACCATGCTGAGGGCAACCCTCTAACGGGTTACGAACCTCGGCTCAGGACGGTCACTGGGAAAGGAAGAGACATCAACGATTAGTGAGGAATATTGGTGTTTAACCTAATCCTATCCATTTATTTCGTCAGCACGCGGGCCGGAACTGTTAGGGTGGTCGGGGGGCGACAGGGAACGCGACGGGGACGGAACTGCGGTCATGTGGCGTGTAAGAGTTTTAAGAACTCGTTCTTACGACGGATGGCTAGAGTGATGTCGTTCACTGGATCGGTTAGGACTGAGCGTGGCCGTCTCCATTTGGCGCGATCGAATGGACTGTATATTGACGCTTTACGGACTAGCGTATTTGGATGATTTACCGCCCCATCGAAGTAACGTCTGCTGGCCATATGCATAAAATGCCTAATGCTTGGCATTTTGGTGTCCACGTAGAGGTTGCGACTGCGAACGTACCACGGGACACCAAGAGCATATCGGAGAAATTTATTTTGTAAGACCTGCATACGCTTCAGATGAGCAGGCGGTAAATGGGCGAACACGGGCGACGCTTATATCATTATCGGCCTAATACACGTAGTAAAGATCCTAATCTTGTTGCGGATGAACATTTTACTGTTTTTGTTTATGAGTCAGTGCAATTTTCTCATCGCGATTGCGGCTTGTCCGCGTACTTCCTTTAGATGTGGCATGAAGGTCAACCTCTGATCAAGGTTCACTCTTAATACTTGGCTTTGTCCGTCCAAGGGATGACCTGGTTGGACATGCGGACTGAGGTGTGGGCACATGGGCTTTCCTTTTCCGAGTGAAGAGGATAGCCTGGCTCTTTGTGGGGTTGAGGGTGATTCGCCATTTGCAGAACCACTCACCGAGCTTATCGGCGGCCTATAAGGGGACGGTTCTGATGCGGGTTTTCCCGGCTTATGAATCCTATCACTAATGCGTACTTCCAGGCCTCTGGATAGAGGCAGTTTTGAAATGCTGCGTTATAAATCGCAGTGAGCGTTTGGACAAGATGCTCCGGAACAAAGAGTTATAAGATTATATAGAGCGGACATTCGGAAAATTTTCATACAAAAATTTTGAGCCTGTTCATCAGTAACTAAATCTACCGTGAAATAACAAAACACCTATGAAAATGCATTAGATGTTCTAACACAGCACTTTGTCATGATCGTAATGCGGAAATTGACATATTTCCTTCCAAGATATTGCTTTCTTTACAAAATTTGCGCATACCGAGACGTCTTGTCACATGGATGTGTCAGATAAGACAGCGACTTATATTATCAATTAGTAATAACTTTCGGACGAAAAATTTGAGCCTGATGTCCGGTCTATAACTAACTATACTGTTGTAGGTCTTTGCTCCGGAAGCATCTTAAGCATACGGGTAGGGATCCCGTCGCCCCCGGGGGCTTTGTGTCTCTTGAGTGCCTTGATCAGAGCGATGACTTCTTCGATCGTTACCGGTGCAAGGGGATCGAGCGGCACAGAAGACTGTGAAAGATCATTATATTGACAAAAATTGACAGATTAAAGTTTGAAAGATTGACGTTCAGTTGTTCCGTTTACATTAATTCATATAGGTACAATTCAAAGACATTAAACAGTATAGTTATAGACCGGACATCAGGCCCAAATTTTTCGTCCAAAAGTTGTTACTCGTGGGTCGTGGGTAATACGTCGCTGTCTTATCTGACACACCCATGTGACAAGACGTGTCAATATAGAGAATTATTGATAATCCAATTGATTTGAATTTACCGGAAATGCTACATTTCCTTAGTCCGCGACTGGAAAAAAAATGACGGTACGAAGTTCACCGGGTCAGCTAGTAAAAGATAATAATATTAGGTTAACGTCACGTGACGTTTCTCCTATGGACGAGTCAAAATGTTTTAGCGAAATTATTTTTAATAATTATTCTACACAAACGACCGTGGGATTTCAAAAAAGTTGTTTTAAAATTCTGATTGTTAAATTAAAGTCTAATGCTGACAAACAGAACAAGGGCTTCGCACAAAGAGTAACTTTGGTTGATTACCCAAACAGTAAGTTACACAAATCGGAAAAACTCCGTTATCCGGGAGAAAGCCGTAAAAGTGACCCTCATTAGCCGCATTGTTGTGCTTTTATCGTTCCCTCGCCCGCGAAACGGCCCAACATAAATAAATCAAATTTAATTAACTCAGATTAATTTTCGCGGCGCTCGCGCCCGTCTCTACGGCGCCGGGCGTCCCTTTTTATTTGCCCTTAGGTAAAATTCTGTTCTGTTGAAATTTACCCTGATTTACTATGGATTCCTTAATAAAAAGTTTACACTAAATCAAATTTTATATATCGACCAGTGCTCGCTGTGGTGTACGTAAGCCGTACAAGTTGATTAAATTAACTTTATTACATTTATCTCTTAACTCATCTAAAACGGCTTCGTTCGTATTGTACGCTTAAATTTAATTTTGTTTGTGAAGAACTAGATTAGATTGTATACTTATAGTACAGATGTTAAATACTGGAGGTACGTTTCTCGTATGCGAAGGGCCTTCTGGGTAGGTAGGTACCAGTGTCAATTTCTACCACCAAGCAGCTGTTGTGTTTCGGTTTATTATTTCGGTAGCCAGCATTATTACTGGGCGTTGGGAGAAATGACATCTTATGTTTCAGGAAATCAGGGTGATGAGCGCAGTTGAGTGCCAGGTGATACTTTGTATTTCAAAGTTCTATATGGTGTTGCTATTGTTTATATATGGGTCGTATTGCTTACAACGGTAAATAAAGCGAAGAGTACCTACCTCTTGTACTTTTCTTACTTTTACATCTTACTTCTTACTAATATTACCTATAAATGTTTGGATGTTTGTTAGAAGTAAACGCATAAACTGCTGAACGGATTTGAATGAAATTTGGCGCACGGATAGCTCATTTTCTGGATTAACACATATGGTACTTTTTATCCCGGTAATTTTGCTTCACATCTCACCGGACTATGAGAGTGATGGAATAGCAAGTGCTCTTGTGTATTGCGCACACACTTGTGCACTATAATATCTCCTGCGTACCTGGCTGATCTTCGTTGAGATTGGCCGTCGTGACCGAAATCGGCTAGGAAGGAACAGACAGAATTTTGCAAATTTTGTGGAATAATGGATACATTATTTATTAATAATGGATATACGATACCCGATTTTAATCAAACAAAGCCTATATTCTGCTCTCAATTTTACTGTATCCATCTGTAGAAACTAAATCAAAATCGGTTAAGTAGTTTCGGAGGTGTGCAGTAGTAAACAAACAGAAAAACAGCCAGGCAAAAAAGGATTATAAAAATCGCTGATTTGTGTTCACTTACTCTTCTTTAGTCACCTCCATTATTTTTTATGACATTTCTTTCAATGTATAGACACACCGGGTTCTAATGCTTTATTACATGTACAATACATGTATAAAATATTATAGGTTATGGTTTCGACGATCACTAAATTACACGACTAAATATGGAATTATGCGAAATGAAATAAATAGATGTAATACATAACAGTGTGGATGTTTTACCGATGTATATTTTTTTTGAACTTGTTAATTAATAGATTGCATAATTAGGCACAGCGGTAACAGTCCATAAAAAAATTGAATAGATTGCCCACGTCCTAATTCAATAAGGAGTGAAGCACAATTAAAAATAGTGTCTGATGGGGAAAATCGGGGGAGTACGCTTTGCTGTGGGTGAAGGATCACAAACGCCGACGATTTCATTCTTGTTTCTTTGAGTTCAAAATATCTACAGACGACATATTCATACCTTACGTTATTCAAGTCTTAAGGTCTTACCTTAAGGCCATTTAACAGCTTTACCTAGTAAGCAACGTAACATTCAATTTCAAGCGCAAAGTAAAAAGGAACACACTTTTCGATTTTAAAACCTTATGTTTACCATAGTCATACCGATTTGCGCAGTCCGATGGCGGATAAGTATGTGTGTAAACAAGGTTTGAGCCAGTGACCACCTTCCGCGCTCGTCTGGGTGGCGCACCGTCAAGTGGTCGGCACACACTCCAACTTCCAACACCGGTAGCCCACAAACATATCTCGAATCACTTTCAACATCCCAAATTCTATCAAGAGTGTCCACGTCTTATTTTCTTTTGGTGCAAAGTTGCCTTTACTGGCAGTTCTGGCCCCAAGATGAGTTCTGGTATTTCAGTAGAAGCGTACATACAATTTGATATTGAAAAATCTGTATTGCGCTATAATAATGTTTATACGGTGGTACTTTATTGCATCAAGTTAGACATCATAGTTTAATAGCGCAAACACCGGTTAATGGTATCTGTAGCTTTTAAGTTACGGCTTAAGCTAATGACGATTGAACCTCTGGACCTTCTCGTAGAGGATTGCTGTGGGAAATGTCAGTTTTAATCCTGTAGTGTTTGTCGCCGACAAGTTGACTGTATCTAAGCGGCACCTAACGTAGCTGTTGATTTGTATTTTACTTTGTGTTGCTCGCGGCTTCATTCGCGTGAAAAGCCTTTCAAGCTACAAAAGTCCCTAAAACACAGTACGACTCCACCGCCAGTTACATAAATAATCAGATAAAAAAACATCCATTACTTCTCTTGAGAGCAAATTACCGGAATAAAAAGTAGCCTATATATTTATCTAGGACAGAGCCCCGACCTGTGTGACAAATTTCATCCAAATCCGTTTAGTCGTTTCTGCGTTTACTTCAAACAAACATACAAACATTTTCACAAACTTTCACATTTATAATATTAGTAAGAAGTAAGATTTGTAACAAACATCCATTCATACAAATATGTACACAAATATAACATTTATCATTTTAGTCGGATGAACGAATAATTAGTAACATCAGTGAATTATTACTAATTGCTCATTTCGAATTACAGAGTCTAGGCACCGCGTGGATCCCGAGCCGACGTATGTGGCCAGTCGCGTTGGCGCCGTTGGAAATATAACAATAATATCAATCAACCAAATCAAAAATGTCCTCGGCGGCGCAGTTGTATTGCGTGCGCGGTACGGCTTACACTCTGATGTCTCGGGTTCGGGCAAAGTGATATTGAATTTTCATATTCAGTATCAGCCCGGAGTCTGGAATTTGTGCCCGATATGGCGATAGGCTCGCCCCCTATCACATCATGGGACGGAATACGCACGGTGAAAAGTGGGTGATCTAGCCAACTGCCAGTCGAATAAACTTTTTAGTATCACTTGTACATTATTATTTGCGATTGGTTTTAATTTCATTACACACACACACACACACACACACTCATGCCTCTTATCCCCGAAGGGGTAGGCAGAGGCGCAACTAGTGCACTCACTTTTCGCCGTGGGTATTCCGTCCCATGATGTAATAGGGGGCGAGCCTATCGCCATATCGGGCACAAATTCCAGACTCCGGGCTGATACTGAATTTAAAACCCAATATCACTTTGCCCGACCCGGGAATCGAACCCAAGACCTCAGCATTGCATTTATACCGTAATACAACTACGCCACCGAGGCAGTCCAGTCAACAGTTTAATTTCGTTATCAAGCATTATATTATTATCTTAATTTAATAAAATTAAAATATAGCACACAAATAATAAAATTCGGACACGTGGCGTAGCTTCTGTGGCGGCCACCCACATAGCTAACTTCTAGTCAAATAGACAAATAAGTCGCGTCATCGTTGTTGACACGTTGGCCCTCGCTACTTTAAACGTTATACCTTGTTAATCTACACGCGAACACATATAATATTCTTATTAATATTATAATAATATAGTCAATGCATGACTACCGTCGTGCACTAATCTATTATATTATTTTGCAAGATATAATCATATTATATCAAATAGCAAATAGGTGATATTTTAATTAAGAATACAAATATTTTTATTGTACCCATTTTAAAATAGAAAACCAATAAAAATAAATTACAAAATCCTTAAATTTATGGTGTACAATGGGCGGCCTTATCGCTACAAGCGATCTCTTCCAGGCAACCTTTGTATGGAAAGAATCTAAAATCACACATAGATAGCGGTGTATTACAAGAAAAAGAAACAAACAAAAATATAATACTAAATGAATGCTAATGCATATATAATAATATTAAAATATACTAATATATATAGTCATTAATTAATAAATACAGTGATATTTTGCACTATGTCATGGAGAGATAGTGGTTTCGCTTGTCTTATCTCTAGTGGCAAGGCATTCCAAAGTCGGACAGCTTTTACAGTAAAAGATCCGTCATAAAACTTAGAGGTATGAGTAGGTATTTTCCTAAGAAGAGTGTTTGAAAGAAAGAAAGAAGAAGAAGATATTTAAAAATTTCTATCGTAAGGAATGACAATACTACTGGAACTTTAAATACTTTGCTGACCTTTGAAGAAGGTATTTAGGGAGATGTAGGAAGTTAGAAGGATCTTTAGCTGTCTTCTGTTATCCTGCTGGGGTTAAGTGACTACGCTATTTACCTGAGGATGAATACAATGTAATCCAAATCTATACTTAATATATAAAGCTGAAGAGTTTGTTTGTTTGTTTGTTTGTTTGAACGCGCTAATCTCAGGAACTACTGGACCGATTTTGAAAGTTCCTTCACTAATAGGAAGCTACATTACTCCTGAGTGCTATAAGCTACTTTTTATCCCGGAAAAACTTTTCCACGCGGGCGGAGCCGCGCGCAAATGCTAGTATATTATAAAGAGAGTAACTATTATCTTTCATAACATATTTTTTGCATGATTGCCTGGAAGATATTGCTTAAAACGATAAGACTGCCATTTGTATTAAGCATTGATGTATTAGGTTTTTAAATATATCAATGGCATTAAGTATTTTTTTTGTTTCTACTTTTTTTCATTGTTATATTCGCGTGCAATAAAGAGTGTATAAATAAATAAATTCTTATCAGCATATAACCGTCAAGACAATTATGAAAGAATTATACTGACATGTCTTACTGGATCTACACTTATTGATCCTGGTGAGCATCTTTTCAAAAACAGCTAATAAGGGCAATGGAGAGTATTTTACCAGAAGTACATAAGCTATTTAACCACACCCTGATATTTTCTTACGAGCAATTTAACCGCACGAAGAGAAGCATAAAAGTTGGGCATATTTCACTTCAAATACTCAATTGTACCATCCTGGTCGAACATATTCGATTTGTTGATAAAACAGACTTATGAATGTCATAACATTTTATGGCTCTACATTTCTCCACAGTTTCTACACCCATTTTTATAAAGAAACAAAGAAACCTTACGCAACAAAGGAAAAGCGTTGTATTTTCTTTACTGCGCGTATTAAGTATTAAGTAGATTTGTTATGTACCGTTTGAAAGATTTTTCGTGTTAATGCTAAAATATGCCGACCTACATAAACAATTCAAAATTACAGCAATCAAGTAACAAAAATAAAAGCTTAATCTGTTCGTAAAGTAGATTCATTAAAAGCTATATGGTTTTATGATTGGAAAATGATTGTCTTGTAGAGACTGCCACAAAAGATGAGTTATATAATATTTTAACGCAGGTAAGAAATCTTATTAGGTTCAAATTTTCATTTACTTTTATAATTTTGTTGAATTATTCTAGGTTCTATTCTATCTTTGGTTTAACAAAGTCTAACAACCACTTAGTCAAACTTTACAGTGTGTTTTAGGTATATAAATCTTTTTTTTAAGTAATGTTTCTATGATCATTATTTTATACAACCTAATTATTTTATTGGTCTGCCGAGATGGATGTCCGTAGGTTCGAAACCCAAGGCATACATACACCTCTGATATTTCGAAGTTATGTGTGTAATGTTTATCAATTATCGTGCACTTTACGGTGAAGGAAAACATTGTGAGGAACCCTACAAACCTGAGAATTATCAAATAAAATATATTTCAAAGGTATGTGAAGTCTGCCAACCCGTACTAGGCCAGTGTGGTGGACTAAGGCTTAAAATCTTCTCAATAGTAGTGGAGGCCCGTACTCAGAAGTGGGCAGTATATAATACAAGACTGGTATTATTTTATTTGTCATTAAAATTGTTTTTAGCCCGGTATATTTTTGTTAGTTACAAACGTTAAAATAAAATACACCAAATAGTAAAATATGGCATTACAAATAAGATGTAGCTTTGGGTCACGGAATTCAGAATTACAGTAGATTTTCGATCCAACTGGTCACATAACTTTATATCAAAACTAAATATTTGCCGTACGTCATTATTTCCCAGAATTTAAACCTAATTAGCGACACTATCGAATGGTTTAATGATACAGTGTTTATTTTTTTGTCAAACTCAACAGGCTCGATTCTTGACTATGTATATTTCAAACTTTTAAAACTGGTAAATCCAATTTGCAGTTTTAGTTTTATTCAAAATCGGCCCCGAGACTGCTTTGAGCATTTTTCGCTATTCCTCATAGTTTCGGATTACCTACACCCTACACACCCACGTGGAAAATTCAACCTGTATATGACTTAGGTCTATTACAGTGGGTTCATAACCGCTACATCAAAAAAGTTAATTAACTATAACAGATAGATAGGTATACCCACCTAGCAATAGTCTACATACCTCTACTCGTTCTTCCTTCAAGTCGACTCTCAGTGCTAGTTGTTCCCTCAACACGACGTCAGGGTAGTGCGTCTTATCGAAGGTGCTTTCTAATTGCTCGAGCTGTTCTTCGGTGAATATCGTCCGATGCCGACGCTTACGCTTGGGCGGGGGTCCGGCGAGACCAGCCAGCGCTGCTGCTGCGTACCCGCCGTATAAGCCCGCGTAACCGCCGACCCCCCCTACTCCGCCACCGACTCCCGTCACACCTGTAAAAAATAGTCTATGGGTCTCTTGTACTAACTTCTGAAGCTCTGGTACAGAATGTCGTCAATACTCGATACTTTTCATCCGGTTTTGGATAGTATAAAAAGACTACCCGAATTGACAAAATAACATTACCACATCAAAGTATTATCACAAGATTTATATACAAAGCAAAAGCTTAAAAATTTTACCTACAAATTATGTGAAGATTAACGTAAGATCTTTAATAAAATATAATTAACAGTAACATAGCGTAACTTCATTAAATAGCCTCATATTTTGACCTGTGTTAGAACAGGAATATATGAAGTAGTGCACCCGCGTCACGGTACAGACAGCTTATTTCTCCCCACGGCACATGATCTAATAGAAGACGACTCTATCGCAATGTCGAATACAAACGGTACGAGTCATTTCTAAATGATGGGTATAGTAATTTATATTAGTTCCTCTCGAGGCAATTCTTGTGCGCTTTCTCTTCACACCAAATGCATGCTCATTCATGGGGTTTGTTGCCGAACGAGGCACAGTCATCACATTGAGGCTTAAACGGACCCGCGATCATTTCTCCTCTCTTTTACCCTCTTCTCTTTCTGGGAACCTTCCTTTCTTCCCAAACTTCCCATCCCCATTCCCTTTCCGTTCCCCGGTCCGTTGCAGCATCTTTTAATTGATATCTGTTAGCACATATTTAAACATAAAATCTAGTTTTTGGGTGCATGTTCAAAATTGAAACAAACAAGCAAAATAAATATTCTCATAAAATGTTTAGCTTTTCTAAAAAGAAACAATACACAAACCAGGGACCCGCAAAAGTCCATATGCGTATTCTGGATAAAGCACCTGAGAATGCGTAAATATTGTTGCAAACGTATAAGATACAGCACAGCCTAAAATAGTTAAATAAAACCTTTGTAAAATTGTGTAAAGTAGCCATATTTTTTTTGTTTTACGGAATTAGATTATTAGTCAATTAACCCTAAATTATGTTAATGCTATTTGTTTCGATAAGAAATATAATATGAATAATTCAATATAAACAGTAAAAATCGAAACATGTCAACATGTATAAGTATTAATATGCAGCAAAGCAACCGGTGCGTAAATATCCAAGCTTAAAACCCCTGAGCTCCCTAGGCGCTGCAACCGAACCGTTAAAAATATTAACGCTACAAATAAAAATTGAATATTTTTGCATACTTCCGAGAAAGCCGGAGAGGTATTACAATGTATTATTTCTTAAAGGAATATAAAAGCTTTTGAAGCCCGAGGCACGTTGCTAAGAAGACGCTATCAACGGCTTTCCACACGCCACTCTCTGCATCGCGACCTCTCGTCTAAGCTTTATCGATTTTGAATTGAACATACACTTACCCTGTTAAGCAGTTGTAGCAATTTTTTTGTAATAGAAATTGTGGAGACAATGTTTTATAAATATGTTGAGCATAAAACGAAAGTGCTAAAGTTTACTTTGCTATGTACTGAAATATAAAGAGACGGAAGATATTAAGCCGAATCGACGACAAGTGAGAGTCATCTTAACTTTTTTAAGATGCAAGAAATTCGTGTAGTCTTGTTTAAAAGAGAACCACACTAGTTATATTTTTGTTTTTTTTTTTACGTAAAACAGGGGTATCATATAATATCTCTGTCTGCTACTTATATTATTCATTTAAATGTTTGTGAAAATGTTTATATATTGTATAGACTATAAATTATTGTTAGAAATAGTCATATTAAACTGTTGATTTGGATGAAATTTACCTTAATAATAGACGAAGTCAGGATTGGACACCTGTGAACTGGCGCTTAGTCGTAGAGCGCCACCGGTAAATTTTATTTCACAGTTATCGTATGTAGATAGTACTCACTACTCATTTTAGATATTGAACATAGATTATAGTATAACTTTTGTATTTGGTCAGCTTTTACATTTATGTGGCGAGTAGAATTTATCAGTAAGCGATGCAATCGGCTCCAGGATAGACAAAGCTAAACAAAAACAAAGAAAAAGATGAAATTGCTGATACCTACTATGTGATCGAGCGCACCACGGACTAAAGGTATTATTGTCTGTGAGGCGCATTATGCATCCTCATTATATTGTGTGTGAATACGTGTGTTAGCTAAGTAACGTTTGTGCCTAAGCTTTTTATCTTGGAAAAGTGAACAATAAGACTTTTATTCCGAATAAGACTTTTATTACGTAATATACCACGAGCACAAGCTAGCAATTTTTATAATAATTAACTGATTAATCTTGTTCACATAAAAGCTGGTTACATCAGCATAGTTATAATGTCCGTCCGTTGATCGGGAAGAATAAATAATTAAGTTACCTTTTATTTTAATCTTTTTATAGTTTGTTTATCAACTATATACGTATCAAAATGAATTTATAGATCAATCCAATGAATCCTTACACAATAGCGCTGTATTCATAGTTCTCAGGATAAATTGGTTTGTGTAAATTATACATATCGCTACTAAAACTAATGTCTTCTCCAAAGGAATAGACGCAAAATGTAGAGCGTTCACACTTCGCAGAGCTTATATCCGCCCCATGATTTGGTGACGGTCGAAGATTGTCGAAAACCTTATGGGGAATACAATGATAAGACTGAGCAACTCAGATATGTTTTTTCCAAAGACATGAAATAGTATAATTATAGACCGGATATCAGGACCAAATTTTTCGTCCAAAAGTTATTACCAATTGGTAATAATTCGCTGTCTTATCTGACATGTCCATGTAACAAGACGTCTCGGTATGATTAAATTTTGTAAAGAAAACAATATTTAGGAAGGAAATATTCCAATTTACGCATTAAGATTATGTCAAAGTATGTTCTAATGAATTTTAGATAGGTATTTTGTTATTTCACGGTAGATTGAGTTACTGTCAAACAGACTCAAAATGTTTGTCAATGTCCGCTCTATACTAACACTCACATAAGTATTAGTAGCCTGAACTAAGCTATAACCTAACGATTCACAGCCCATATCAGCTACCAAATATCATTTTAATATAATTTTTGAATGAGTCATGAAACCCAAGCCATAACGTGTGTCATATTCGTAAAGAGTTTCTGATTTATGTATTGATTTTATGTTCAAAAATAAAATAAGCAGAGAAAAAATATAATATTAATACTTACCACGTAAGTTTAGCAATCCCGTTGAAATCTTATCTACTAAAAGCTCTCTACTAATAAACATCTACGCAAACCGTAGATGTATTAGCGTAGCGTATATGTACATAAGTTGTATTTTGACTAGGTACGGTCACAAAACTTAATTTAATGGATATCGTACAATCCAGTCTAACTCCTAAGTCAAATATCTCAACATGTAACCTAACCTAACGAATGTTATTGTAAAGTTGTGATTAAAACGTAGTTATATATTTGCTTGAGGTAAAGTAATAGTGTTTTGTAATGCTTATTTTTGTGAGCCTCTTTATGGAATGTTCAGATCGGACAATCCAAATTTTACACAAATAGTTTTTGATTTTAAAAATGTAAAAGGATTGACGATAAGTCGATGATAGCCGAGTCGGTAATGGAACTGTCTGCCGATACAATTTCCGCAGCTTCAAAACCCAACGCACACACCTCTGACTTTTCGAAGTTATGAGGGAATTGTTTATCAATTATCGTTCGCTTTAACGGTGAATGGGAAAATCATGAGAAAACCTACATACCTGAGAATTCTCCATAAGAATTTCGAGGGTATGTGAAGTCTGCCAACCCTAACCCCTCTCAGTAGGCCCGTGATCAGCACTGGGCAGTATACAATACAGGGTTGATTGCATTGCATTGCAAAAGGATTGAGCATTCCCAAAAACATTAATTATCGATCTAAAAATTTTAAATATCTTCAATTACAAGAAACTAGTGATATTCATACGTGCAACTTTTAAAAGGTTAACTCGTTGATTTGAGTCCCTTTGATCAACAATAAATCGTTCCATTTTACATATTGTACTCCAAAAATCTTAAAATTAGGACGGTTATTAATTATGAAGCCGTAATTTTAAGGCAAGTGGAGGTTGTAGAACGAAAATAAAATTTATTCAACATTCTCAAATGTAGAGTCTTGTAAATTCGAAAAATATATAAAGTGATATTGGGTTTGCTATTCAGTATCAGCCGGGAGTCTGGAAATGAGCCCGATAGATAAATGGCAATAGGCCGTCCCTATTACATGGACCTAACATAGCTGGCGAAATGTGGTTGTGATACACCTCTCCCTGAAAAGTCAAAAGCCCTGTTTTATATACTGCCCACTGCTGAGCACGGGCCTCCTCTACAACTGAGAGGGTTTTAGGTCTTAGTCCACCAAACTGACCTAGTGAGGCTTGGCAGACTTCACATACCTTCGAAATTCTTATAGAGCACACAAGTTTATCCGATAATGCCCGAAATACCAATAAAGAAGATCCTTATTGATATTTCATTACGCAATTATCAGTAATATTGAAAGCAATCAAGTTACCTTCTCTTGTTATTAAGATGGAACAGCAGCGATTTTAGTCCGAAAACTCATTGGTAAACAAACAGAAGGTAGGAATTAGGACCTACCAAACTCCGAAGATGTGACGGGGTGACCAGTTCCTGAATTATAAAGAAGTAAAAATAATCCTTTTTCTATGCTACGGAAATATTCCATGTGAGTTCAGTTTTGTATTTGTGTGGATGACTGACAGGCGCAACTTGAGTTATATGTTTTATCTCTTACGATAATAATCTCCTGCTCTGATGACGCCACAAAATTGGCATCTATTGGAACGCTACATTTAGGATTATGAATTTTTCTTCCAGACTCCACTTTATCATCATCATCATCAGCCACATGACGTCCACTGCTGAACAAAGGCCTCCTCTAAAGATTTCCAGACGGACCAGTCAAAAGCGGCCTGCATCCAGCGCGTTCCTGCGACCTTTATCAAGTCATCTGTCCACCTTACTCTAATATAAATTTCGCACGCATGCTCACGCCTTTTATCCCCGAAGGGGTAGGCAGAGGCGCAACTAGTGCACCCACTTTTCGCCAAACGTATTCCGTCCCATGATGTGATAGGGGGCTAGCCTATCGCCATACCGGGCACAAATTCCAGACTGCGGGCTGATACTGATTAGAAAAACCCAATATAACTTTGCCCGATTCGGGGATCGAACCCGCGACCTCAGCATTGCAGTCGTACAGTAATACAACTACGCCACCGAGGCAGGCGATATTTGCTAGTTGAAATTTATATTGGACTGTGAATTTGTGGCCGATAAAACGAAATAACGTCACCAAAATCGCTAAACAAATTGTCGTAACGCTCAAAATTTTCCCGCGTGGGATTTACTGCACAAGTGCGGGAATGCGGAGTTGCAAACCCTACTCGTCCCCTATCACATTATGGGACGGAATACGCACGGCGAAAAGTGAGTGGACTAGTTGCGGCTCTGTCTACCCCTTCGGGGATAAAGGCGTGAGCATGGATACATACGTATAGATCATCTTAACTAGCAAGTAAATAAATAAATAAATAAATAAAAAATCATTTTATTTCTTACATTTAAAAAAACAAAATTGAATTAAGTAAAAATGCATGCAATTATTATTTATATTATATGGTACAGTATACGAAACATGTCATTTAATTTTTTAATTTAGTAATAAATAACATTCTTTTAGTTTAATTCAACAATAATACATAAATATATATCATAATTTGTACACATACTAGTTTGTTTTGCCGTTTTTTACGTGTGTAAGGGTTTGCAAGAACCCCTCATGTGAGGGTGAAGGCCTCCTCCAGACTTTTCCAACCATCTCTATCTTTGGCTTTTAACATCCACTTCTTTCCTGCCAGTTTAGTGATATCATCTTCCCATCGATATATTGGTCTTCCTCTTTTACGTGTAACTAGCAAGTATGAAAAATAAAATCTTTGTATTTGAGATAGGAGGGAGTTAAAGAACAAAGGCGTTATTTAATTTTAATATCTTGGGCACTTTGTCTATACTAATATTATAAAGAGGAAAGATTTGATTGTTTGTTTGCATTGAATACGCTCCGAAACTACTGGACCGATTTGAAAAATTCTTTCACCAATATAAAGCTAAATTATCAGTGTGTAACATAGGCTACTTTTTGTCCCGGGGAAATATAAAGCGGGACTTTTATCCCGGAAAACGTCATTCACGCGGGCGGAGCCGCGAGCAGAAGTCTAGTAATAAATACTTTATAATCCCAATTCTGACAATCGTCGTAATGAAATATGATGAGTATATTTGAACACACACTTAACATTATTAAAGTTATTTGCAAAACAAAATTTATATATTCCACAAAAAAAAAATATTATTGAAATCTTATTATTTTAATAGGATTGCGGAGGAACAATTTATATAGGTTATTAATTTGGCAGCGTGAAGGATACTTATATCGAATTTGAAAACGTATCAGGTATCTAAGAAATTAATGTATGGCGTATTTAATTTTTAATACGCCATATATTAATTTCATTTTTAATTTGTAATTAATTGATGGAAATTGGAACGAGTATAGACTTCTATGAACCTGTGGTGGTGAAGTGCATGAATTAGTTTGGTAAGGAGCGATGACTAGCAAGTAGCAAGTCACTACTAGTAATTAACATAATTTTGAAGAAATGACGGATTAAACTTTCCAAGAGTTGAGACGACAAAATATAAATATATTATAGATACCTACATAAATTCCATTAACTCCGTTTTCTAATGTTCTCTCGATAAGAATCAATGAGATAGGAATCTATAATTCATTGTTTTATTTATTTAATTCCCAACCAATAATAATACTAGGATTCAGGATTTATAAAGAACTTCATTCCTACGACGCGACGGACAAAATATTTTCTCGGATTACATGTAGCTAATGTTTAGGTACCATGTAATCCGAGTTAATGTCCTCAACATTTAAATTTCAATGTGGAGTTCGAAACTGTGTCATCTGGTTTCACGCAGGCGACTTCTTGATCGGTATGGCACCGAGCCTACTAACAATTGCTGTATCTGATGGTTCACACATTTTTGAGAGAATTATGTGTAAAAGGCAAAAGGCAAAATAGTTATTCGAGAGCTTATATTATATGTCTACATAATATTACCGAACTGTGTGGTACTGACCGTGGAAATATTTTCTGTGAGTGACAAACGTACCAAAAAGGTCGTGAGCTCTGTGAAAAGGGGTATTCGCCAGATGATGTAACTGCAAAGGCGGGAGCGGCGGCTGTGGGCGCGGCGCCAGGATGCTGTCGATGGTGAAGAGCGGCGCTGGCGGACGCTCTGGCAGCGACCCGCCCAGCAGCAGCGCCGTGCTGAGCAGCGCGGGCGCCTCGCGACCCCACGCGCCGCCGGCGCCCGTGCCCGCGCCGGTGCCTCCCATGCCGCCGCCGCTGCACCCGTGTGCGCCCTGCGGTGTCGCCACTCTGGCTGCTGTGCTTGCACCACGCGCCCTCACCGCGACACCGACGGACAATAGCGTGTTACTATGTCGTCCACCGGTACGCCGAACATCATAACGCACTGTCTTTCTTTTTAACCATCGGTTATCACTTCAAACTCGTCATATAATCATGTAGTTTTTTTATTTCTGTTTTAAACGTACGTATATCAATAATAACTATGCACAGACACAATCAATTATTGTTAGTGAAACTGAAACGAGATAATAATGTAAGGCGCGTGATGCGATTAGAAGCAAATCGTTTTAGTGTGTCGGCGCGTAGTATGTGTGAGCCGGCAGACGTGAGCCGGGTGAGCGGGTATCGCGGGTGCCGCGCGTCCGCTGTGCGCCGACCGGAGCGCGGTCCGCAGCGCGTGTGTGGGGTAAAGAAGGCGTGAGCCAGGGGCGTGGCACCTCAGGCCCCGCCTTTCGCATGGCTTAATGGTTGTGACAATGTGATGCTCCCAAACAGTTAATATAATAGTAATATGTGTATCCCCCTCCAAAAGTAATCTCCTATTATCAAATCCATAGGTTGTTATATACCACGCCATAAATTGAATGCTCTATATTCCTGAGAATTAGTTATGATTCGTATACCAAATTAAATAGATTAACAAACATATGACAAGAACACAAATCAATTATTATTTATTACGTAAATAATATAGAATTTTTTATTGCTTTTAGTCAATTTATACATCATTAAAAGCATAATTTGACTTGTTGTATTTTTTCCTTATTAAATTATTTTTAACCCCCGACAGAAAAAGAGGGGTGTTGTAAGTTTAGGGTGTGTATCCGTGTATCTGTATGTCTGTCTGTGGCATCGTAGCTCTCAAACGAATGGACCTATTTTGACGCGGTTTTTTTGTTTGAAAGCTGATGTGATCGAGATGGTTCTTATCTATAATTTATGAAGATCTGTTCAGGCGTTTGAAGATTATCAGCTCATTTCCAACTTTCATAAGTCCGATTGATTTTAAATTTGGTGCACTGTGACTTCGACAAGATTTTCAAGACGTGTTAACCTTGAGCTGATGCTGCAGCATCAAGTAGTCTGCGGGATACCCAACTCTTTAGCAACTTATAGCAGACTAGACTTCTGCTCGCGGCTTCGACCCCGTGAAAATGTTTTTCCGGGATAAAAATATTTTCCCGGTATAAAAAGTAGCCTATGTGTTAATCCAGGACATATCTACATATCTATCACATCTACCCGTGTGCCAAATTTCATCGAAATCCGTTCAGTAGCTTTTGAGTTTATTCGTTACAAACATACTTACATACAAATCTTTCCTCTATATAATATTAGTATAGATATAGCGTGTTTGGGCTCATAAGAATGGTCTCAACGAGTAGGTGTTAGATAGTTGATTATCAAGGCCACATGATGGAGAATATACTAATTTAAAAAGTTTGAATTTAAAAAATAAAAAAACCCCGACACAAAAAGCCTCCAAAAAGTAAAATAATAAAAGTGTCTTTGTCGTTTAAGTACCTAGTAATATTTTGACCCAAGCGTCCTCGCGTCGGGAGGCCGAACTTCGGACCAGGGATATGAAAATACTTCTTTAGTGGTTAAATATTTTTTTTATCATCCAGTCTATTCGCAAGTTTAACACACAATGGACTACACACGTAAACACTATACCTATTTATACCACTTTATATAAAATATTGTGGTCTTATGATTTTCAGAAGAAAATACCGATTATTTATTATACATAGTAATATAAACAAATAAATTATGACTTCAGCCATTGGTTTACAAGTTACGAGTTACGACACTCGCCTAGGTGATGTAACGACTCTATTGAATCGTACGAGCTACGGCTTCCGTATTTGTTCTCGGGTAAGCTTACCGAAAACTTCATTTCAAAACTCAGGAAAAGAAGTAGATTCTGAATAAGACGAGCTGGGATGACAATAAATTTATTGTTTAAGAAATTCGTAAAATAAATATTACATTTTACACAGTTTGTTAACACATCGTACAGTGAAACGGGATCATACATTATAATACTTATTTCCTCTATCAAGCATGGTTGAGGCATTGTCTTCTTGTAATTAAAGATTAAAAATGGTGTTACTAAATGCTACTATATAATTACGGTATGTGCAACCCATCATTATGGAAGCGACTTGCTCGTCTCTTCATTCAATTGTATAAAAAAGATACGTGTGCCTACTCGCTTGATATTATCGCGAGAGCCTTTTTGTGACAATTGTGGAGACGCGAAGGATTAGTGATAACTAATCTAACAACGAGCAAATGGAGTCGGAGCTTGTTTTGTCAATTGTTGCGCCCACGGCGTTACACTACGTCTTTGCCTTTTTGCGGCTTATGAGCATCGTACAACAATACGAATCTCCCGCACACGAATAACACACACGCATTGACAAAAAAAAACATTTTTGTAATGTGAGGACGATTAGAATCTAATAGAAAAAGGAAGAACTGATTTTAAAATGGCTCTATCAGAATTCCAGAATATTAACCTTAATCTAATTTTTATTCTAACCAAGATATTGTCTTCCGTAAAAAATGCTTCTGTGACCTAATAAAACAACACTTATAGCAATTTTATGACACAATGTTTGACCTCTACGCTTCCTCTAAACTTGAAGATTTACTTATAAATGATATATATATTGATATTATATTGCTATTGATTTGTGTTCTGCAACTATGCCTATTTAAATAAATATATCAAATTATGTATTACAACAAAATAAACTTGTCAATTCGGTAAATAGTAAACAGATTTTGACAATGCAGGGGCAGTATAAATTATGATCAATTGGAATGCGTGTACGGGGGTGGAGAGCGGCCGCTGCGCCGTGCGCGTCGCCCGTCCGTGGCTCTTCGCAAATATTGACAAAGGTGGGAACTGGGAGCACCGCGCAACGAAACCCGAGCCTACTTCTGTTTACCTGTAATTGATGTAATTAGTCGTGTCGACCAGCTGGCCCGATAAAATCTCCTAGTCAATGTTTGAACAGTTAATATAATACTTTCATGGGCCGGAAACGTCTTAACGGTGTTCTATTCCGGCAAATATTGGTCACTCAACGATGCGTGGCACTAACTTCATAATAACCACCGTATTACCTGTTGGCATTTATTTTATTTACGTACCCAGATTAAGTATATTTTTTATACGATTAATTAAGACATATTAATAAATGCAGGTACCTACACGAGCGATTTTATGAGACGCTCGTTTGAGCTGCATAATAAACTTATCGCTCAACTAGTAGTAGGTCAGTGATTCGCCCGTTGTGATGTGTTAACTTGTTGTATTTTGTTCTTTTATTTGCGAACTAACATAGTTATAAGTATTGTAACTTACTTACACTATGGATGAATATCCTAAAATAAATTTAATTTAATTTAAAAAATATATAACAATAATTATTCTCTTTTTACACGCTTTATATTAGCTTCACTTGTATGTTTGTATGTTTGTAACTCTCCGACTCCGACTCCTTTGGGCGCGATTTTTACCCACTTTAAACGGTCAGATTTTATTCAAACTTTGTAGGTTTGTCGAGGACCGATAACAATACACTAATTTGATAAGATTATGCCATTATTCAATTTGCAAAATGAGATTTTTGACAATTTATATATTTTTTAGTGACATTTGTTGGACAATAGTATAACAGAACAAAAAAATTAAAAATAAATAATAGTTTAAAAAACTAAAAAACGCTTTATAGAAAATCCAACTAAAAAATAGAAAATAAATTTGAATTAAGACTAGTGTAAATAAGAAAAAAATGTATTTTATTGTAAAAAAAGCGATTATTTATTAAAAAAATTACGCATAAACGATTTCTACGTTAGTGACCATCAAATGAAACTTATAGGTAACGATTTTTTTACTTTACCCAACTCCGCAAAAATCTAATCGTATACAGTGATTATTGTTCGTGAGATCCTATTACCCGTTCCTATAGCCATCATAAGACTTCCTTGTCTTTACTGTGTCCGACTCAAGCCGAATCTACAGGTTGATGATATTAATTTACGGCCGGTCTCAATAACGTACTAACATTTAACTGGAGTTTGATATCTAACTCGACATTAAAGGTTACGTTAACTGGTACTACTGTTTCAATATAAATTTGTATCTATCTTAATTTGTAGAAACACAGACAACTACCAAAAGTAAGCATTTTAACCGTTTGTTATCTGTTAGTAAGTTCTTGAGACCGGCCGGTAATGGTCTCTACGCTCTCTATTCTGTTACACACTGTGTATTAGGGGTAACAGTCACCAATATTTATTTCTGTGTGATATTGTAAATTTCATACATTTTATAATATTATGAATTCGGTGCCGAAAAAATTGTAGCCGGCAGTAAAACACACAACTCTTAAAAGTATTGATTTTTAAAATTGTATATCAATATCATAGGGGGAATTTAAGTTGCATTATATTGTATCATAAAGTTAAAATTTTTAATATAGGAAAAATATTATTTGGGAATGGATAGGTAAACTAAGTATAAATTATTTATTTCCAAAATATTTAATTACCATATGATTTTATTAACTTCATTACCAATTTGTCTTCATTATTATAATTTATTTATTATAAATCAATAATCGTGTGATTTAAGGTAAGAAATGTTACATTAGAATTTATCAGAATGTTATTACCTATTTATGACTATATTTCTACAATTTAAATAGCATACAAATCAATAAGAGAAAAATGTCACGAATTTGTTTGTATGCGACAGTAAGCAGCTGCAATCCCTCGGTACCTACAAGCTAATGGAAAATTAACTCTACATAATACGACGATTATCCGCGTATGACTTAATACAGGCCGGTCGCACAAAGGGCATAAGCATTAAAATAGCTAACAATGGCCGGGATTATCCGGGCCAACCTGAGCTTCGACAATATGTTGTTTAAACCGCTCCACGCCTTGCTTGTTATTTATGTGGGTAACTGAAATCAATCGAGCGCCATGGTACCTACGAGCTCTCTATGGGTATAATGTGCAGTCTACATCATTTGATTAGCAAGTTTGTTTTAAAACTTATTTCATAAAAAGTTACAAGTACATACATGTATTATATATGTGTGGGACGCCGATACTATCCCAAGCCAGCTGGCTAGTTAATACTGTTTCAAAGAATAGAGAAGTAAAATTTGACACTACGATATTTTAGATAATGAGGTACGAAATAACTAAGAATATAATATTGTTTTTTTGTACTTCAAAAGCCTGCGTAGCATATAATTGTTTATGTATCTGGACGTGGCGACCAAACTATCAAGCGACATAATTTTCACGTCAAATTCTGAAATAAAAAGAACTATGGAGGTGATGAAGATTATAAACTTCAAGATAATACAAATACAACTAATTCAGTTCATCATACATTTTATGCAAGTATACATACAATATCATACCTAGAAAAATATTGATAAATTTACATAGTTAGGTACCTACACGTTTTGACCTACTGACTTATTCCCATACCCTGTAGGAAGTCGGGATATATAGGTATAATTTACAAGAATATTGATAGTTAT
The DNA here is from genome assembly GCA_947568825.1 of Sphinx pinastri. Lineage (NCBI taxonomy): Eukaryota > Metazoa > Arthropoda > Insecta > Lepidoptera > Sphingidae > Sphinx > Sphinx pinastri. The sequence continues at coordinate 8,630,141 of OX387620.1, forward strand.
TAAGAGCAGAAATAATAGCATTATCGTCGGTAAGACAGTAACAAGATTGTGTGATGTAGGGCTAGGCTACTTAACATCTTTAATCCTCTAAGCACGACGCCCTGGTTGCATAAGAGCATTAGTGTTTTACTGGAACTGGAACTCCATATTGCGGTAAATCTAACTTCATGTATTATTGAATTGCTCTGCCTTATGCTTGCAAAATAGTCTATTAAAATTATGGTATTATGTTTCACAGTATTTACAAGTCGAATTTTACTCTCAATACAAATAGTCATTAGTACCTATATATTTTATAAATAAATGTTTAGTTTTGGTATTATAGACAATTTCTAATATAATACTAAAATGTATGTGAATTTTCATACAATACTGGAAAAAATTACGAATCGTATTCGTCGTAACTATAGTGAGAATAAAAATAGGATCCTGCTTGACGTAGTGAGTCTAAGGCAGGGTTGTTTCATCCGTGGTCAGTTAAAGTTAATGCTCTTATCACATTGGAGAATTCACAGCGAGGCGAGGGCGTTGCGCGCTCATCCAGTGTAATAGGAATAATATGCTTTACGTGACCACGGATGAAACACGGGCTATGAAATAGATATCAATAGAGTATTGGCAAATCAGATCACAATCAAACAGACAACATATTATTTTAAGGCGTTCCCATAGCTTTTAGCAATAGAAATATTGTTAGCTATGATTCCTCAGTCCAATATTCTAATATGTCGAACCAAATAATGGGAGAATTGTTTTGCCGGTTTACAAGCGAAGGTATAACTATTGTGTTTAACGGTTTATACATTTAATTCACTTGGCATACACATATACAGATTTTTGATGCGCCAAGTTTAATTATATGCACATTGCACACACACACACACACTCATGCCTTTTATCCACGAAGGGGTAGGCAGAGGCGCAACAAGTGCACCCGCTTTTCGCCGTGCGTATTCCGTCCCATGATGTGATAGGGGGCCGAGCCTATCGCCATATGGGGCACAAATTCCAGACTCCGGGCTGATACTGAGTAGAAAAACTCAATATCACTTTGCCCGACCCGGGGATCGAACCCGAGACCTCAGCATTGCAGTCGTACCGCAATACAAGTACGCCACCGAGGCAGTCATAATAATATTAGATATTTATAATATTGAATATTACATATTTTAAGAAATAAATACTTAATATTACAATAAACGTAGAAGAATGTGTTACATAAGAATTTGAAACCTAACATAACGGCGAGCGAGAGTGCATTGGAAGGCCACATTGGCCTTGAAATCTGTAATATTATGAAAGCAATAGAAAAGTGTTCGGTAGACCGTATCGGTCATGAACTTATCTGTAGATACTTGCTTACGTAGAACTAACTACGTGTTAATTGTAACCATGTTACTAATTTTCGTATGTGCTACTTACTGACGCCGTATTTGTATATACTTAGTGTAGTATTCAAATAATTCATACGAATATAATAATAACTAGCTTTTGCTCGCGGCTACGCCCGCGTGAATGAGTTTTCCCGGGATAAAAGTCCCGCTTTATATTTTCCCGGGATAAAAAGTAGCCTAAGTGTTAATCCAGGACATAATCTACCTGCGTGCCAAATTTCATCGAAATCCGTTCAGTAGTTTTTGCGTGCGTACATACAGACATGGATGTATGGATGTCTGTATGTACTTACAAACTTTCGCGCTTATAATATTAGTAGGATAATATACCGTCAACCCCAAAAAGAGCCAGGCTATCCTGTTCACTTTGAAAAGGAGAGTCCATGTGCGCACCTCACACACACCTCAGTCCACATGTCCAACCAGGTTATCCACTGGACGGCTAAGCCAAATATTTAGGAGTGACCCTTGATCAGAGGTTGACCTTCATCGCACATGTAAATACGGTACGCGCGCGAGCCGCATTCGCAATGAGCCAACTGCATTAGCTCATAAATAAAATCAGTAGAATGTCCATCCCCAACAAGATTAGGATCTTTACTAATTTCTTCGAAACGCTCTTGGTGCCCCGTGGTACGCCTAAAGCGTTCTCCCGAAAGTCCGGTGTGGCCAGAAAAGCCGACACGGGTCAGGCTACTGGCCGAATTAATGAGATCAAAAAAAAAATATATATAATAATACTGTAATTTTTTTCCAATTGTGTACGATAACCTAGTTGGGAATGGAACGGTCTGCTGAGACAATGTCCGGAGGTTCAAAACCCAAGGCACACACCTCTGAGTTTTCGAAGTTACGTGTGTATTGTTTATCAATTATCGTTTGATATAACAGTGAAGGAAAACATCGTGAGGGAACCTACATACCTGAGAATTCTCCATAAGAATTTCGAGGGTATGTGAAGTCTGCCAACTCGCACTAGGCCAGTGTGGTGGACTAAGGCCTAAACCCTCTCAGTAGTAGAGGAGGCCCGTGCTCAGCAGTGGGCAGTATATAATACAGGGCTAGTATGATGGTATGATGAAAACTTTTCCATAAGGTTCCTGAATTTTATCTATTCAATAGTATTTTACAGATCCAAATCGTATATTCTCTTCTTATAACTCTACCAGTAATTTAGAATGTAGTTTCCACCAGGACAGATTTTTTTACCAAGTAACTCTGAACTGTTTTCAGACATTATATACCCATTCTGAACACAGTTAGAAACTATTATCAAATTATATCCACTGATCGATTGGATATATACTAAATAAATTTATATTTTTTACCTGACTACGATTACTTACTTATATAATTATAATTTTTATTATTACAGTATTGATTTATAAGGTTTTTTTTTATAAATCAATGTATTACACCCAAAAAAATGAACCACAATTATATAAAGTGTAGATGAACTACGATAACATGGCTCGCCGATAATTTGATATTAGTGACACTGCTAATCGAGCAACAAACCCTTGGATTTATTTTTCTTATTGATGGGCCACTCGGCACGCACTGTATGCGTTGTGAGTCTTGGAGGGGCTTTTTATCCCGGAAAAACTTTTCCACGCGGGCGAAGCCGCGCGCAATGCTAGTAATATTATAAAGCTGAAGAGTTTGTTTGTTTGTTTGAACGCGCTAATCTCAGGAACTACTGGACCGATTTTGAAAATTCTTTCACTAATAGGAAGCTACATTACTTCTGAGTGCTATAGGCTACTTTTTATCCCGGAAAAACTTTTCCACGCGGGCGGAACCGCGCGCAATGTTAGTAATGAATATAATGTGACATATTAAATCATCAAGTTATAATTATTTATTCGATGACTTTGTATCAATAATACAGATAAACATAAATACATTTTAAATGCTCAAATTATATATATTAAGAATCTTTGTTGATATTCTTCTTCAACTGCGTTTTATCCGTGTCAGTAGTTCCTCGTGTGATAGTTCTTATTCGTTGTCACGGCATTCTGTTCGAATAAATACACACATAACAATATTAAGTAAATAAATCAATACGTAGACAAAAGTAACATGTACTTGTGTAGCCATTGGGCTATGTTACTTTTGTACCAGACCACATTTTTGTTAAAACATGAAAGATACACTTAAAATGGAACGTGCTAGACAAAAACGAATTAAATCACTGTGTAATCAATCTAATCAAGAATTAATATGCAACTATTCAGATTGGTAACATCCTTTTAAGACTACGAAAACATTAAATAAGAAAACGTCAAAAAACTTACTTTGATTTGTGAAATCACATATAGTCCTCTCATACAACCTAAGAGCGCGGCCCCCCGAGGCAATTCTTGTGCTTTGGGTCTTCACACCCAATGCACGCCCATGCGCGGGGGGACATTAGTCGCGGGCCGAGGCACACAGTCAGTGTGTGTACCTCTTGGTTGTATAACACATTGAGGCCTAAAAGGGCCCGCGAACATTTCCTGGCACCCTTTTCCTTTCCACCCATCCTGAGAACCTTTCTCCATTCCCCACCTTTCCCTCCATCATCCTATTCTACTTTCTTCCCAGGCCCCAGCAGTCGTCAAGCCGGGGTACTCCAGTATCCCATTCGCAGGTTTCCCCCGGTGTAGACTGCAGGATCGCCTATCCAAAAAAAAAAACCTAAGAGCGCGTGGCACGCGTGGCGACTGGATGCAAGTGAGGGGGGCGCCACCGGCTATCACCTTACGGCAGCTAAGCGGTCTTTGGCTATTGGATAAACCTACAGAGCCGATGTTAGTTTCTACCCGCCGTTACTTTTGTACCCGATCTCCCCTACCTATTTACTGCTTAAGAACTATGTTGCGTCTAACTACATTAACATTTCTGGTCAGTACTGTATTTTGGACCGGATACTTCATTTACGAAAGCGAGCTGTCACTTCACACCAGATTTTAGTTCCGGTAAGTCCGTACGAGCAGGCCATTCATACTATAGATTGATAATTAAATGTGATTAGTATGTCTACCGCGTGACTCTACCTCTTTATAAAAGAACAGGCTTTGTGAAACAAAATTGATGTATGCGTAATTAGATATGTTTACGATAAATGCTTATTATCGTATACAGCTTTAGTGGAATATAGGATATTCTTTACTAGAAAAGAAGAAATGCAAGTATATAGTATAGACTATGGACTATTAACAAATCGTGATGAACTCCAAAATATACCATATAGTTCATGATCAATCAGTAGGTATGCTCAAACAGATATGGGTCGCACAAAAAATCCACACATAAACCAGAAAGGAGAGAGGATTAAAGGTGGTTAGTCATTCGGAAGAATTGTTTAACGCTGTCCAAATAACGGCGCTCGTTGTCGAAAAGAGCCGCTAAGCAGATAATTTTCGATTCGCACTTATAACCTGTCAATCAAATGTGTACGTGAATGAAGAATCTCTGTGAGGTTACAAAAAAGGTATTCATGGCGGCTAAGATACATCCTCTAGACTGTTACCAGCTTGAAATATTATTACACGGAATGGAATCATGCATGTGCGTTATGCATTAGGCCATAGCATTAACATGTTCACTTGTACATAAAAGAAATACCTGCTATCTAATTGATCTACTAATAGCATATTTAAGTTGTTAAGCTGATGACGTCCTGGGTTCGACTCAAAAATAATACTAAGGCAATTAATAAATAGCGAAAATACAACTAATTAAACTAGTCGTACATCGATATTGGTTTTTTAAACCTGAATAACAATCTTGTGCCTACAAAAAACAAGTCTGAACTGAAGCTATTTCTAGACGGGTGCACCTGAAAGGTTACACAATTTACGTAGAAACATATTTATGCTTTCGGATGTATAAAATTAGTTAGCTGAGGTATCTGAAATTTATCAATACTTATTATATACACTAACATATATAAATAAAATACAATATGACAATTACTAGACTATCATCGGACGCGCGCGCCGGAGCGACACCAACGTTGTTTTTTAGAGTTCGTCCATGAACTAGTGCAGCGGGACTCTTGCGGAATAATTTCTCCACCGCTTTACTGTGCTATACAAGTCGATAATATAAATAGGCAATCAACGTATCAGAGGTCAGTTACAACCGGACTTCCTTCCAATAGTTACCTCTTGGGAAGTGCTCCAATAATTATAAATATGAGAGCACTTTTAGTGGTAGGCGTTTTGTGCCTGGCAGCTATTTGCGCCGCTGATGAGGCCGATGACCTCGCAGTGGCTGCAAGTGGGCACCACCACGAGAGCGGTGGCGGCCATGATCACCATGCACATCATCATCATGACCATGGCGGCAAGGGCGGCAAGGGGCACAAGGGACATCACCATCACCACAAAGGCGACCACGGACACTATGGCAAGCATCATCATGATGGACATCATCACGAGCATGGAGGCGGCCACAAGAAACACTGGGATGAACACGATGACCACGGTGAACACCACGAGCACGGCCATCACCACAAAGGCGGCAAGCACGGCCACCACGAGCATCATGACAAGGGTGAACATACCGACGGCTACCACAAGAAGTACCACAAAGATCACTTCCACAAGGACCATCACTTCCATGACGGCCATCACGATGAGGGCAAACATCACAAGCACGATCATCACCACAAGCACCACGAGGAACACGGCGGCGGCCACAAAAAGGGAGGCCACGGTCACCACGGACATCATGAAGATCATTATGGCAAGCACGGACACCATGACAAGCACCACTACGATGAGGGCCACCACGATCACAAAGGACACCACGGACACGAGGGCCATCATCATCATCATGGCGGTCACGGCAAGAAGGGCGGTCATGAGGACCATAAGGACTGGGGTTTCCACCACGGCAAACATTAAAATATATTGTACCAATTATTTTTACCACTTCTTACCATTAAGGATGGAAATTGTTATTGTTGTTTTTCATATTTTTATACAAATTAAATAATTGTCTTTGATTTTCTTTTTTATTAATTTTTAAAGTGGAAAAAAGTTAATTTGACCTGTTTAATTCATACACCTACTCACACTATTTCTCGAATCCACAACAATAGATAAAAATATATATAAACATAATATTTTTTTTATATATAGATCCCCTCTTATTAAAATAGAGCGTGAAACATACCATCAGTAAGTATAAGTAATTATTAGTAATAATTACTTATACTTACTATAGTACGATCCACGATTGGGAATGTAAATAAACTAATTTCATCAACAAAAAAGTTTTTCTTAAGTCACTGGCTCGTAATAAAGCCTACGAAGAAAAATTACCAAATGTGCCTCTTCCTCCCGAACCACTTGTAACTCAATGGGGAACGTGGATAGAAGCAGTGCTGTTTTACAATTAACATTTTGAGGCCATTGAAGGAGTAATAAATGACTTTGACAGTGCTGAGTTTTTTTTTTTTCTATTCTTATTTTAAGGAGTTTTGTCGAATATTACGACCAAGTCGCTCCATACGTCCACTTATGGTCGCTGGTCCACTTAAATATATTTCTACAGACTAAACATTCATCATAGTACACTTAAAATATTTTTTTACCAAAACCCTAGCCCCTTCTGACATAGGAGCCGACAACATACTATTAAAATCCCCTATATTACTAACTAAAATATGAGGTCCAAATGGCAGTTTATGAATGAAAAAAAAACATGGCCATGATTTGCACACATTTTTTCCACATACCTGAAAGTATTAAAAAGCTTAAAACTCACGGTTTGGCTTTGACTGAATCCATCCAAACAATGAATAAAATCCTCCAAATAAACTCAACGTTCCCAAGGGCATTGCCGGAAAAACTTCAAGAAAAGTTTGAAAACATTTTGAACAATAACCCAGGCTTTGAAAGTTTGTGTCGAATTGATAATTTTATTAATGGGACGGCAGAAATTTTGCCAGAAACTATAACTGACAACATAGCACCCAAGTTCAAATTCTGCCCAGTTACCTCAGTGGATGTGGAGCGATCGTTTTCCACTTATAAAAATATTTTGAATGATAGATGACAATCTTACTACTGAACATTTGGAACAATACTTGATTGTTTACGTTTACAAAAATATCAAATAATGTTACTGTACCTATTATCATATATCAATGGATACTTTACTAATTAATTATAGTGTGCTGATTTTAGTCTAAAAAATTAAAACTTAGTTTTTTTTTGTCTAAAACTTATCATTGATTGTTGCATATTCTGCCAGATGCATATATGCATGCATATTTAACTTTTTGTGTCATATAATCCGGTCCCTAATTATTACATAGAGAATTTTTCTCTATACAATACCCATTTTATTGCTTTATCCTATTAAAATTGATTACATACGTAAAGTAAATAGGTACAATGCATACTTACATAATTCAAACATTTAGTACGTATACATTAGCCTTTTAAAGCATATGTCCACAAATAAGGAAGTGGATCATCTGTAATTACACCTAAATAATTTCAGAGAAGATCTTCACCGCCTATAAACACCTGAGAGTACATACCTAACCGCCGCTTAGTTAGCTAATTACTGGGGCTGAACTCCTAGCGACAGACTTGTCGATCGGATATGTCATTCCCATACATTTTTTGTTGACGATTGTAGAAAGGCGTCTTGGCTACAGCCCCTGAAGTGGTAGTCAATGGCGTGGCGTATCACCAAAGAGCATTATAATAAGTACTGCGTAACTTGCTCCCCGCGGTTCGCCCGGGCGAACCCTTCACTAACGGCCGGTCTCAATAACTTACTAACATTTAACTGCAGTAAGATATCCAATTCGATAGTAAAAGTTACGCTGACTGTTAATGCTGTTTCAATATCAATTCTTATGTATCTTAGTTTTTAGAAACACAAATAACCACCAAAAGTAAGCATTTGAACTGTTCGTTGCCTGTTAGTAAATTATTGAGACCGACCGTATGTATATCGGACACAAATATACAATCGAGTAAATCGAACGTGACATTTTGAGATAGAAAATATTGTAGTAAGAAATCAAATCATATAAAGGCGCATATTTTGGAATACAATCTAGTTTTAATGTAAGTCTGTATGTTATATAATATTGTCATGATTATACTCTGTTTTGCGTTTAATTAAATAAATAAATAAAGCCCGGGAATCTAACCCACCATTCAAATTCTAAGCTTGCTGACATGTGATCAATTATCGTGCTACCGATTCGTTCAACATAAGCAATAAATAAAATTACCTATGTGTATTTTGCTGGTGACACTTACTTGTATGCCGATCTTCTGCCATAAAAAGATGTGTAAATGATTTCCTCAAATTGTTTCATATTATCATTGATGAATATATCATTATTATCAGTCTTTAGGGAGGCCTATGTTTAGCAGTGGACATCATATGGCTGATGATGATGATGATAATTGATTACACGAGACATATAGCTCTGACTTTACGCTTGCTTTAGGGCTCGTTAATTAATAATTAGGTACCTGGATGACTGAGCTTTGCTTGGTATTTTTTTTTTTGTGGAAAATTGTGTTTTTTTATAAATTATATTTAAATACGAATAATATTTTTATAAGTAAACAATTGATTTTCTTGGTCCAACCTCAAAGCAAACACTCATTGGATTATGCCCGGTTTCTGAAGTACTATTGACGGCAGTTTATCTATCCGTTAGCGCTATTGGTTCGATAACCCATGAAATTGCGTTTCTGAACCACGCACTGCAAGATAAACTCAGCTAAAACTTACTTTAACTTAACTGGCCAATTTTTGCCGTTTATCTATTCCATAATTATTTGACGTGTCATTTTGTGACAAAAGACGGCAACTTGTTAGATATTATTTACAATATAGAGGAACATAATTGATACGGCCAATCACAACAATTTCAGTAGTGTTATAAATTCTCAAATTCAAAAAAAAAACGGCATAAAACACAAATTAGCAAACTAGTGCTAGCATGACATAAGACATTTTGTTGAACTGTTTGACTTTATTTTGTAATTCGGCAATGATGTCATTCATCAGCCAAAGACAAATAACAAATTATCACAAAATAAAATTAAAATAATGTTAAGGCGTTGATCTATGTTAAAATAAGTTATTTTTGTATATAAAATAATTATTAGTTACGAATTTTAGTAATAAAATCCATTTTAAAGTCGACTGTTAAAAAAGAGCCATCTAGTAGCAAAATAAGGAACTGATTGTTGGCTTCATAGTTATCGAATGCTTCAATATATGTTCAGAAACACAGTGAAAGTCAATCGACGTTTATCTTAAGTTTAACTTTAATGGATCAATAGTTATTAAAAGTTTAACTGGGAGATTCAGAAATCGGGCATTAGTGTTGCTTAACAACGCCATCTACTGGAGTAGTTTTAGTGTTGTTGTGTTGTTAAAGCAGTTAGTTGCTCCCAATTAAAAAAAAAGTATTATTGTCAGGAACACAGAACAAAGAAAACAGTAGAACTAGTAAGTGGGCGTAACCTTTTATCCCCTAGTTAGTACTGCATTACTAACTCACCGTTGGAGCGGTCTCAATCGTTATTGCGCACTGTCAAAGCGTAAATAATTTGAAAAAATATTTAATAATATTAAAATGCCCTATTGTGCAATTCTGGATCGCAAAAATCATAGCCATAGTAAGAATATGTCCCACTGATGTATTTCCTACCATCGGTAAGCAATATTTTCTGGTTTATTGCAATTTAATTGAATAATATCTATTGATTTTCTATGTCAAATATGGCACAAAAATTTCAATTTAAAGTGTTCCTTATTGTTATCGACATATGATTAATTTTCGTAAACGCAAATCAGTTGTTCTAGAATGATTTGTTACACATTTATAATGTCACCGCTACTCAATTAGTGCATACATGGTCGATAAAATATTATCGATAATTATTATTCACTGATACGCTATGTTTTAATACGAAAAATAAAAAACAGTTGTCTGATGCATGATCCACTTGTGATGCAAAGCTATGGTCGCTATAATTCATTTATGCAACAGTACAAGATTTTTTATTTACATTTTCCCCAAAAGATCCATTTATAGGTAAACGATTTTTTTTAATGTCATTGAATGACGAGACGAGCATGCCGTTCGACTGATGGTAAGCGATACGAACCGCCCATAAACAGTAGTAACACCATACAGCACCTTGAGTTACAAAGTACTGTGTGGCATTCCACTGCGCTCGTCATCCTGAGACATAAGATGTCTCATTATGTCCAGTAGTTACACTGGCTACAATGTCCTTCAAACCGAAACACAACAGTGCATGCACACTGCTGCTTGGCGGTAGAAATAGACATTGCGGTGGTACCCACCCAGACGGACTCTTACATATGAGAGACCTACCACCAGTGAATGATCAACACTACGAGAAGGCTAAATAGGTTTCCTTCAAAAATACTATATATTGTGCCATGTGTTTCCCTCAGTGGGACTCCCAGTATATTAGCTATATTAGCTGTGTAGCTGATATTGTAATCTAACATATCTACAGTATTGAAAGCCTAAATTATGAATTTGAAATCTGTACTTAAAATTTTAATAAATTAATTACTGAATTATATTTTTTTTCAAAATAGTACCAACAACTTTTCCAGCGCTTATAAAATTTATATAATTTTGGGATAAGTCCATTTCTTTTATAAATGTTATTAAAGTTTTATAGTTATAAAACAAGCACCATCGATACGTATACAAGAATGTATCGTATGGGTGCAACACTATTACCGACATGCTAGCGCACTGTGTGTCATTCAATAACATCTCTTATTTCAAAGACTATAAGAGCTTTTATGATAAACGCCATCTAGCGTGGAATAACGGTATTAAAACAAATTAAAATCAAAATTTCACACAGAAGAAAAAATGTCCTATGAACTCGTGTTGATTTTTATAATATGAATTTTATGCAATGGGAATAACGTTTAATTTAATGCAAATTATTTTGTGTTATAAGTTTTATTGCGATTGCTCATTTCGGCCAATCATAATGAAGAGATGATAGTATGTGAATAATATGCATGTGTGAGTTTGGCGACACTGGTTTTCTTAGCAAATTGATGCTATTGTCTCTCCATCTTATATCTATCCTCCATGGTCAGGAAGACCCATATTTTTCAGTTTATGTGCTTAACAACGCCATCTACTGGAGTAGTTTTATTACTCGCCAATAGATGTGAGGAAGATCATATTTTTCAGCTAATGTATAAGTTGAATTACTGAAACAACATTTCCTAAAAATGAATCCTAGCTAGATCAATTTATCGCTCCCGAAACCCCTTGCATACAAATTTCACGAAAATCGTTGGAGCCGTTTACGAGATTCAGATTATATATAGTTAGAAACAGAAGCCATTTTGATTTAAATAAAAACGATTTATTTCTGTTTTTACATTAACACATTTATCACTGGTTTTACATAAACACATTTAACAGAAATACTTTTACAAAGATATCAGCAACTAGCCGACCAGCATGAAAGTCAATGATCAACTTACTGAACTGCTACTAAGACTCAGCACGAATGAGCAGAATGAGCCGGAATGAGCCACAATGAGAGTGCACATCGATACGGCAGCCTTTTTATACACCCAACTGCCACTTCCACTTTTAGTTTGACATTTCGACTGATTTTCATAACTTGTCAGTACGCTACAAATACCCTCACAAAACTTTTATCCTAACTCGGCCTCTCCTGACGGGAGTCCGTCCTCGGGCTCCATCTTCTAGCTCTGAAGATCAGTCTCCAGAATTGGCAATGAAGTCGCCGAAATTTCTTCACTCCCCACGACGCTGGATGGTGCAGCAGGCTCTTCACTCTGCGTTCCGGACGTGCTTGGTTGATGCTCGCAGACGCCACCAGGTGTTTAGTTTTCAGAAGACTGCGTCGCTAGGAGCGCCAGTCTCCTCAAGCTCATCATTTGCATCTGCGTACAAAAAGAACCAAAGCACAGAAACATATCCAAAAAGATAACAAAATAAAGTAAGACAGCTCGTATGACATGAGAAAAATTACTCAATAGTTCAACGTAATAAAATCTAAGCACAACGGATATAAAACATCTTGATATCTGTACCAACCACCTGAGGCAGGACCCGTCGGGGGAGTGCCTCTCACGACTCGTTAGAGGTCTACGTGTACTTACGTGAGACATAGCTTTGCGTGTGTGTATCGGTCCCACATAAAAACATGCTTCAACCCAACCTCTCAATATAAGACAAACGATGTTTGCCAAACAAACACGTCACACATCAGCGGCCTGTTCGTGACATGTACTACGGCGTATCACACGGCTCCAGGACCACATGTCCGAGCAATTCTCGACAGTGTCCGAGCACACAAATAAAACACAACCACCCAAAGTACGTCCCATGTACTAGGATCACATGCCCGATCACACTCCAAAGCAGTATCCAATAACATGAAACCATACCTCACTTGAAGTGTATCCGTCGATCAGGATAGCATGTCTGACATAAAACAAAAACTATACTGACCGCAAGACAAAACTTCCCTTAAACGTGTTTACCCCTCAAGAAACTTTAAAAACATTTCCATAAAAACTTTAGTCATACAAAATTAGACAGCAACCAAATAAGTTTTTCCGCAATCACCTGATATCCGTGCCACTCTAAGCATAGTGGAGCGTGTCGTTTCGTATTCGCGCAGCCTGCAGCGCCAAGAGCGCGCAGTTCAGCAGCGCCAGGGGCGCGCAGTTCAGCGGCGCCAGGAGCACGATGTTCAGCAGCGCCAAGAGCGCGCAGTTCAGCAGCGCCAAGAGCGCGCAGTTCAGCAGCGCCAAGAGCGCGCAGTTCAGCAGCGCCAAGAGCGCGCAGTTCAGCAGCGCCAAGAGCGCGCAGTTCAGCAGCGCCAAGAGCGCGCAGTTCAGCAGCGCCAAGAGCGCGCAGTTCAGCAGCGCCAAGAGCGCGCAGTTCAGCAGCGCCAAGAGCGCGCAGTTCAGCAGCGCCAGGAGCGCGCAGTTCAGCAGCGCCAGGAGCGCGCAGTTCAGCAGCGCCAGGAGCGCGCAGTTCAGCAGCGCACCACATCGCCAAGAGCGCGCAGTTCTGCACCGCAGCCACAGGCGCGCAGTTCGGCAGCACTAGGAGCACGCAGTTCAGCAACGCACCGCATCGCCAAGAGCGCGCAGTTTTAAGCGAGCTCGAGCGCGCAGTTCCGCGCCGCTCCGCATTGCGAAGACAGTGCACACACACTGCATGGATCTCCAATTCCTGCAAAAATAAAAATCACAACAGCAACATACCGTTCGGCCTATTCTGACCTTAACTAAAATCTGGCGTTAAACTTTCTGAACAGCCATCTCATTGCTAAGACAAGTGAATCTACATGCGAAGCGGTTTGGGCAGAATCTCTAGTCACCACCACGTGGTAAAACGAGATCCCAACATTTGCGGAGATTACGAAGAAATAAAGGAAACCATAACCCTCAAGCGAGGATTACGGGTCATACGATACCACACTTCTTCTACAGTCACCGATGAATATTCTATGCCACGCAGCAGTAAGCATTTAACCGCTAGTTGACAGCCCGCTCAATTTGTCCAGAACACCAGCTGCGACACACCATAGGCAGCACATCTACCGGAACGCTTGAGCACCAATAGGAACGTTTGAACACCAACAGGAACGTTTGCACACCGACAGGAACGTTTGAACACCAACAGGAATGTTTGAACACCAACAGTTTGATCGCAGTACACCAACAGTTTGATCGCGGTACAACAACAGTTTGATCACGGTACACACGCAGATCCTTGTTCATTTGAAGCCGTAAGCACATGACGTCAGAAATGAAAATGCAATGGCTATGATTCACACGTGTCCACTTTTATTCACGTTGTAGTCTAATCCTTATTCCGATATTACTCAGCGCAATTTCTTTTTTCACGTAAATTGCGGGTAGTCAAATATCTCCATCGTACGATGTATTCCACATAGCGTACATATGTAGTGAGCACAATCTATTTCCTCGGGCATTGATTGTTTATCCCACTTCTGAAGTTAGAAACAGAAGCCATTTTGATTTAAATAAAAACGATTTATTTCTGTTTTTACATTAACACATTTATCACTGGTTTTACATAAACACATTTAACAGAAATACTTTTACAAAGATATCAGCAACTAGCCGACCAGCATGAAAGTCAATGATCAACTTACTGAACTGCTACTAAGACTCAGCACGAATGAGCAGAATGAGCCGGAATGAGCCACAATGAGAGTGCACATCGATACGGCAGCCTTTTTATACACCCAACTGCCACTTCCACTTTTAGTTTGACATTTCGACTGATTTTCATAACTTGTCAGTACGCTACAAATACCCTCACAAAACTTTTATCCTAACTATATATACAAGAATTACTCGTTTAAAGATAGGTATAAGGTTATAATTGATCTCTTTAAGCCGAAGGAAAACACCGTGGGAAACTGCAAACTTCATGTGGAATTACTAAGGTAAGTACCTACCTACGTTCACGTACACGTAGGTATGTAGACTTCAGTCTACCATACTACATTAATACATCATGTAGTGCCCAAACCTTCTCAATCATGGAGTAGAACCGCGCCAGAGGAATTATTTAATAAAAGGCTGATATGATATTGTAAGTATGTATTATGATTTATTCATAAGTAGATTCGTGTAATTTTACCACGTTCATGGAAACACATATTTAATCATATTAATGCTTATCTACAAACATTATTTTAACTAAAATAGCTAACTTATATTAATAAGTCGCCGTGACAAGATAAATATACATATGATAGGTACTTTATTTTATTTATGATTTGCATATTTCTAGCTTCGTAGATAATGGCCAATACTTCATTTAGGTAACGCTACTAAAGTACCTACCTACTTAAAACTCATGAAGCAATGTGACATAATATTATCATTGTCGGTACAGTTTTTATAAAATATATAACAAAAACCCTGTAATAAAATGTATTTTTGATTCAATAATGGGTACTAATGATGCATTGAAGACTGACAATATTGATAATCGATTTTATTAGTTACCTAGGTACTTGTACATTTCAAATTGCATTCAAAAGGCCGCGGATTCTATTCACGACAAATCAGGTATTTATTGATTATTTGGGCTTTAAATCCATTTTTTTCTTTTGTCAAATATTCAATTGTTGAACTAAACGATTATTTGCCATAGATTCAAGAGAGTTAATAATATATTGAATATACCTAGGTACGGTTAACTAACTTGTCTATTACTACCTAGATATGTACCTACTAACAAATATTTTGATAAATCATCACAACAACCACAGTTCATACACACTCCCGACTTTTATCCCCGAAGGACTAAACAGAGGCGCAACTAATCACCCCCTTTTCGACGTGTGTATTTCGTCCCATGATGTGACGGGGGCGAGCCTATCGCCATATTGCGCACAATATTCAGACTCCGGGTCACGGACTGATAGGGACCCTTTGCACATTAAGATTGGCAAAGGGTATACAAGCTTAGGGCACACCTATTTTAAGTACATCCCCCCTCGCCTTTACCCGGCGAGGAGGGCCACGCACTACACTCACCCCCGGGCACACCCACCCGGGGACTTAGTCACCGCGTTATTCCGCGTTCCGCGACCCGCGACCGATATTTAGTGTGAGAGCCGCCTGGTTTCTTGTGTGTTCTTTCCCAGGCGGAACACACCCGGGGTAGTGAACACACACGCGGCCCCCAAATTAATTAACCAACCATGGACGTGGTCCCAGCCTCTAATGTGGCCGGTTCCGCGTCCATTGTACCCCAACATGACCCCATAGTCGCACCCGGCCTCACGCTTTCGCAAATGAAGTCGGCGCTGCGCAGTCTTGTAGTCCTAGACAAGGACTTTAGAGACTACATGTCCGGTTTGCTCCACAATGTGCGGGAGCAACTCTCCGAGTCGTGGAACCCGCTGGAGTCGGCAGGGGCCTCGGCCGCTAGCCAAGCGACCGAGACCGCTGTCGGTTCTGGCGTGTCCGATTCCGACAATGAGATGGAGACCACCATCTCGGGCTCCCTCAAACGCACCGTCTCTTCTTCCTCCTGCGAATCACAGGCGGAAGCCTCGTCGTCGGAACGCGACGACGAAGGCTTTACGACGGTGAAGCGTGGGAGGAAAAAGAAGAAGGCCGCATCCCAGCCTTCGGATGATCTCGTCCCTGCCCCCGCGCCTTCTGCGCCCATCGACACTAGTTCGGGTCCCGCGAATCCCGCGTGTTACAGTGACGCTATAGTAACTCTAAGTGTGTGTGTGTAAAAGTGCAAGCGTTGGCAGCTTACGCACAGTACAGTTGTCTTAGTCATTATCTGGCGGACCTTAGTTTAAGCTAGACTATAAACATCAATGTATTTTTTCATTAAACATTTATTTTAAAAAATACATCGAGTCATCATTTATAACTGGCGCAGTCTAGAAGGATCAAGAAACTGAAACTTTTCGAAAATCAAAAGTTTCCCGCACTCGACCTCGCTTCAAGATGCTGATGCTGTGGATGCTACTCCTGTGAGTCTCATTTCCTTATCTCATCCGTTGTGGTTTTGTGCATTATTGTGAACTTCCGTTGCGTAGGTAATAACGTAAGAGAGACTAATTCTATAGTCATACATCGATTTGAATTTTAGGTACTCTTACTAATATTATTACTTGACATTAACTGATATCAAGTCATATTTTTTGATTTCGTATACAGTTTTTGATAACGTTGGGTCCGATTTTTATGAATAAAGAAGAAATATTGTTTTAAACTCAATTAAGAATAATTTTCTTCTTAATATAATTTTGTTAAGTATATATTTGTATTAATTTCATTAAATAATGGAACCTACTAATAATGAAAGTGATAATAATCTGCGTATGATAAAAGCAGCTGTAGAGATTATACCCTCATATGATGGAAATCATAATCAGCTTTATAGGTTCATATCGACGGCAGAAACGGTACTTACTAAGTTCTATAATCCGACAGTGCCTAATAGTTTTATTAATGAGTTTCTTCTGCATAGCGTTCTTAACAAACTTAAAGGCAAAGCCGAAGAAGTGGTAAATATACATGGGGTCAGTTCTTGGGACGTTATAAAAAACGTCCTCTTAAGAAATTTTGGTGATCAACGCGATGAAAATTGTTTATGTCGAGACTTGGTGTCAATGCGTCAGGAAAATGAATCCGCTTTTGATTTTTATAACCGATGCGTACACCTTCTTAGCATAATAATTAATTATGTAAATCTTCATGAATCTGTTTCGAACGTTATTGAATGTAAAAGAGATTTTTTCACTGCTCAAACACTTAAAACTTTCTTAGGTGGACTAAAAGAACCATTGGGGACCACAATCAGGTCCATGAAACCAGTAGACTTACCTACTGCTTTGCAGTACATAAAAGAGGAACAAAATATACAGTATGTCCAGAGAAAAAATACCCCACAACAAAACAAGCCGATTCAATTTCCTAGACCAACACTTAATTCTTTTAGAAACCCACAAAATTTCGGATATAGTAGTAGACAGTTCCCATCTCCAATGCAAAACAATAATTACGCTGGTAAACCAAATTTCAATAGGTTCCAATATCAGCCGAGGGCCCAACTACAAAATTTCCCGCGTCCACAGGTATTACCCCGTTACGAGTCATTTTCAAAACCAGCTCCTGAACCAATGAGCGGTATTTCATATCGATCAGCTCAAATGCCACCACGTCCCCATGCGTCTAATTTTAACTATCATACTGTAGACGATATGTACCAGACAGATGATAATATTTACGACGCGTTCCCCGAACAAGCTTATCAGACCACTCATGCTGACTATGTTAGCATAGAGAACACTATAGAGCCAATAACAGAGGATGTTTCTTGTGACAATAATCAAAATTTTCATCAGGATGTGGACAAAGAACCCCAATCCTGATGGAAATTAATGTTCACGCCAAAAGACAACTTCCATACATAGAAATTAAAGAACCACCCCTCAAATTGCTCATTGACACGGGGGCTAACCAATCTTTTCTTTCGCCTGAAATAATAGATTCTTATTATGAACACGTCGCTTTAAATTACGAACCATTTTCAGTTACTAATGTAAGCTGTACTACACAAAATAACTACTCTATAGAGATACCCATGTTCCGAGAGCTGAATGAAAAAACTTTATCGAAGTTTTATATCTATAAATTTCACGATGTTTTCGATGGATTATTAGGCTACGAAATGTTAAAATCCTTGAAAGCTAAAATCGATCTCGAAAATAAACTTTTAATTACACCAAATGCCAAAATAAGTATAAAAATAATGAATTCCGGAATACAAAATCTTTTCGAAGCTCTTATTAGAGCCAATTCATCAAAATATGTCAAAATTCCTGTATCAATTAATAATGACGAAATTTTTGTACCACACACTATAATAAACGAAGGCTACATCCCGACAACGGTAACACGATCCAAGGCGGGCTATGCACACCTGCAGATTATCAATCCAACAAACTATGACATCATTATAAGCTTGATGTCGCCTGTTAAGGCCCATACACTCCACAAAAATTTTAATTTATATAACGTTGAAATATTTAGTGACAGAATAATCGATATAGAATCATTGATTAGAACAGCACATTTAAATGAAGAGGAAAAACACAATCTTTTACATTTATGCAAGTCATATAGTGACGTTTTTTATAATGAGGACTCTCCTCTAACTTTTACCAATGAAATAAAACATGAAATTAACACCACTGACGAGATACCAATTTATGCGCGCTCTTACAGATATCCATACGTACACAAAAAAGAAGTAGGGAAGCAAATAAACTCAATGTTACGACAAAATATAATTCGTCCATCTAACAGTCCGTGGTCGTCACCGATATGGATAGTACCAAAGAAAACAGATGCATCGGGCGAAACCAAATGGCGACTCGTAGTCGATTACCGCAAATTAAACGAGAAGACCATAACTGATAGATATCCAATTCCAAATATTAATGAAATTTTAGATAAATTAGGTAGGTGTCAATACTATTCGGTTCTCGACCTTGCATCAGGATTTTTCCAAATTGAAACACATCCCAAAGACATACAAAAAACTGCTTTTAGTGTTGACGACGGTGATGGTTGTAGAGGGCACTACGAATATTTAAGAATGCCATTCGGTCTAAAAAATGCTCCTTCAACATTTCAACGCGTCATGGATAGGGTACTCCTTGGCCTTAAGAATGTTATGGTTTATATGGATGATATAATTGTCTTTTCTACGTCGCTATCTGAACACATGCAAAATTTACAGGACACATTCCAACGATTACGCGAAGCAAATCTAAAAATACAACTTAACAAATCGGAATTTATGAAGAAAGAAACACCATTTTTAGGTCATATAGTAACTTCCGAAGGCGTCAAGCCTGACCCCAACAAGATTAAAGCTATCCAAGAATTTCCCATACCTCGCACAACTAGGGAAATAAAATCTTTTCTCGGACTTTTGGGGTACTATAGGAAATTTATTCCTAATTTCGCCAAGGTTACTAAGCCTATGACACTTTGTTTAAAAAAGGGTGCAAAAATAGTACTTACACCAGAATACATAGATTGCTTTAAACATTGTCAAAATTTACTTGTTAACGATCCAATTTTACAATACCCTGATTTCGAAAAAGATTTTAATCTGCGGACCGATGCTTCGAATTTTGCCCTAGGAGCTGTCTTATCTCAAGGGTCTGTAGGCTCCGATAAGCCAGTTGCATATGCCTCGCGAACGCTTAACGATAGTGAGAGTAAATACAGCACAATAGAAAAGGAACTTCTCGCCATCGTATGGGCCACTAAATATTTTCGTCCCTACCTATTCGGTCGTCGATTCAATATTATAACGGATCATAAACCGCTTCAGTATTTGATGAACATTAAAGAGCCAAATAGTAGATTAACAAGGTGGAGATTAAAACTTGAAGAATATGACTATAAAATAATGTACAAAAAGGGAAATACCAATTTAATTGCTGATGCATTGTCAAGAATTGAACTACACAATAATGATGTCGATTCAGTCTCAAGCGAAAGTTCTGAGGATAACGTACCTCTTTCTCGACTTTTAGGCAGTCCTGGACCACGCGAATTTAGTGACATGGACGAGGAGGATTTACCAATCTCTATGTTAGTGAATCGTAGCAAACCACAACATGCAGATAAAAGTTCCGACGATGACGACATACCACTGTCTATGTTCAGAGACAAACCTAATTTACCTACTTACCCTTTAGCCGATAATGAATCTATGATTGTCAATCAATCTGAAATCCCAAGTTCTGCTGATATTGTACTTAATCGATATCAAAGTACAGTGCACTCCGGAATTGAAAATCCCATTTTAGATATACCAATATCTGAAAAGCAAATAAACGTATTTGATAATCAGATACTGATTGACCCAGTATATCATTCTTCTGTTGAAACAAAAACAGTTGATCTCTTCCCAGGCAAAAAAAGAATCTTAGCGCAAATTGATTTAAATAATATAGAAAATAGTATGCTAAAGCTATTCAGAGAATTTGTAAGACCCAATATTAAATACGGTATTTATGTTACAGATAATACACTAATGCCTAAAATCACCACCTGTCTACAAAGTTTATTTAATAGTTCAGCCTATTCGTTAACGTTTTGTAAGAATAAAGTAGAAGATGTAGTTGACAGAGATAAGCAATTCCAAATTGTGAAGAAATTCCACGAAGATAATACTAACCATAGAGGAATTTCAGAATTAGAGCAAAGGATTAAATTATACTATTATTGGCCTAATATAAAAAACTCAGTTACTAAATTTGTTAATAATTGCGAAATATGTCAAACTAACAAATATGAAAGGAATCCAACTAACCAGTCGCTTAAAATAACTCCGATTCCCGATAAACCGTTTGATACTCTTCATATCGATACGTTATCTGTGAATCGTCAAAAATTCTTAACTATTATTGATATATTTTCTAAATATGCCCAAGCATACCCGTTAGAGTCTTTAACTGGAATTAGTGTAGTAAACGCGCTATCTCAGTTTATGTCCTATCATGGAGTTCCCTTAAGCATAACTGCTGACCAAGGAACAGAGTTTAAAAACATGCCAATCAAGGAATATTTGGAATTACATAAAATCAAATTGCATTTCACTAGCGTAAATAATCCGCAATCCAACGGAGCCATCGAAAGACTTCACTCCACTCTATTAGAACACATCAGAATATTAAATTCCACCAGCCCGGATTTATCTACCAGCAGTATGATGTTGTACGCTATAATAGGGTACAATAATAGTATACACTCTGCTACCGGTATGAAACCCATGGATATTATCAATGGGCATTTATGTACCCGTAGTCCCTTAGATATAAACACAGAAGCTTTATGCCTGCAACATTATATAAGTAGACATAAAGCCACTACCCAGAAAATGTATTCATATGTCAATCAGAAACTTATGGATAATCAAGTTAAGACCATGGGTCGAGCAAATCGTGATAGATCAGAACCGATAGAATACCAACAATACAATGCCTTATACGTTAAGAACCCCTTAGCTGTTCGTCATAAGACGAAACCTAGATATGTAGGACGTAGAATTAAGAAAAATTTAAGTATTAAAGTTATAGATAATAGAGATGTTAGCCACCACAAAAGAATTGTCAGGAGACCGCTTAAGATGCAAAACCCTTTGTTACAGAATGCTCCATCTGAAAGTGAGCCAGGGCCATCAAGTGGTGCTGAGCGAACTCAAAGATAATCCAGGTGTCCTACCCTTTAAATTAGGATTTGCTAAAATTCAAAGTACTGAGCACATTTTCATGCACTATTTTGAATTAGATAAAATTAGAGATAGTATTTATAATATTGAGAATTATTTAGGTACATATATCGAATACATAAGTTCTGCCGATCAACAGTACTTTAGTGATACCCTTATAAGTACTAAACAAGAACTAACTGGTATGCTTCAAACTATATATGACAAATTTAATTCGCTTACTGTTTCGCCTCCTAAGCGTAAACGTGGACTAATTGACGGCTTGGGATCCATGATTAAATTCGTTACTGGTAACCTGGATCATGACGATGCAATATACTATAACAAAATTATTAATGAATTACATAAAAAACAAGAGATTATTATACATAAATATAATTCAGGCATAAGTTTAAATAAACAGATTTTAGAAACCGTTAATATTACTTTGATAAAAATTAGATCCAACGAGAATAAAATACATTTAAGATTAAATGAAGTAATACACACAGTTAATATGACGAACTATCGACTGATAGATTACATTAAAATAAATAGTTTATATAACTTAATGAACGTAAATTTAAGATACATATTGGATTACGTAGTAATGTTAGAAAATGCTATATCCTTCTCAAAATTAGGGGTCGTGCATCATAGTGTCATTAATCAGCAAAATATAAAATATATTACTGATACTCTATTAGAAATATATAATAAACAAGAATTACTTGTAGACGAATATTCCGCAGTAAGAGATTATTACGACATTATCAGTTGCGGTTCCTATTACGCAAACAATAACATTGTGTTTATTCTGAAGTTCCCAATAATGTATAAAGACACATACTCCTATTACCACTTGTTTCCAACACCAACTACCAATAATACCCTCCTGATTCCACCCAAACCTTACCTGGCTATGAACGAGGAAAAGCATCTGTATATGGAGAATAAATGCCAAATATTTAGAGAAACATACTACTGTAAACAAGCTGACTATGTATCCACCTCCGACTCCAAAGATTGTATCTATCAATTGATCCTGAAACAAGATATTACAAGTACTTGCGAATTCGTATATTATCAAACTACTGAAGAGTTATTGCAGAAATTAGACGACAATCACTACATTCTCACCTGTTCACAGCGAACCAAAATTAAGATACATTGCAAACAAGAAATGTACCAATCCATTAAAGGTACTTACTTACTGGAAATTCCTAGCGGATGCAGCCTAACCACAAGGACCAACACTATAAGGAATTACAAAAATGAAATTGAAGGCCAGCCTGTAAAATTATTGTCGTTCCAACTATCCAATATTACAGTCGAAAACTCTGGACAACCGCTGAAACTGGATAATATACCCTTGGATCATCTTTATAAACTTCGAACCTTTCTTGAAAGAGAAAAGCTGATCAACACAGAAGATCTCCAAGATCACTCTTATCACTATTGGACAACTCCGATATATGTGTTATTGTTGGTAATTAGTCTCTTCTACTTCACCAAATTCATTCGCAACTTACGGCGACCACCACCAGCCGAGGACCGAACTGAACCAGCCACGACCAATCAGCCCTTCTTCTCTGGTCGAGAACATCGGGCTTCTAACTAGTGCGGGGGGTGTTACAGTGACGCTATAGTAACTCTAAGTGTGTGTGTGTAAAAGTGCAAGCGTTGGCAGCTTACGCACAGTACAGTTGTCTTAGTCATTATCTGGCGGACCTTAGTTTAAGCTAGACTATAAACATCAATGTATTTTTTCATTAAACATTTATTTTAAAAAATACATCGAGTCATCATTTATAACTCGCGGGTTCGTCGCCACCTTCCGACTCCCAATCCCAGCCGCAACCCAAAGGGCCTAAAAAACCGCCACGGGTTAACATGCAGCTTCCCCCCGGCAAGACCATAGAGGTCCTATTTAAAGAGCTGGAAAACCAGCATATTTCCATTCCCACGAACTCGTGGAACGGGAGCCAGCAGCTCCTATCACTTCAGCCCGGCTCGATCTCCGACCATAGGGCTCTAACCAAGTTCCTCGATTCGAGGAACTACTATTACTATACCTTCTCCCTCCCGGATGAGCGTCGCTTCCGCTACGTCATCCGAGGTATCCCCGTCCAAATGTCTGCCCAAGAGGTAAAGGAAGGCCTCCAGGCCAAAGGCATTTCAGCCATTGAGGTGCACCGAATGCACCGCCAGTCCCGTGTTTCCCAACCGGGCTTAGAGTACGAGATGGTTCTAGCCATTCTCGAAACCCCCGCGGACGTGAAACATCTTTACGAGATCCGCGACATTTCCGGGTTAGGCGGCTTCACCGTCGAAACCCCACACAAGAAAGGCCAAATAGGGCAGTGTCATAACTGCCAAAAATACGGCCACAGCTCTCGTGGCTGCCGCCTCCCCGCCAGGTGCGTTAAGTGCCTCGGCGAGCACGGCACTTCGGCGTGCCCACGCCCAAAGGATAGGTCCCTGTGCACGGAGCCGCCTTCGTGCACCAACTGCCGGCAATCGGGTCACCCCGCAAATTACCGCGGATGCCCCAGAGCACCCAAAAAGACCTTCAGAGCTCCTAAAGCTCCAAAGGCACCAGCCCCTCAGGCCAATTTCAGACTGGCACCTGCGCCAGTGCGTAACCCGTGGTTCCCAACTACGGCACGCGCCGACCCACGCCTCCGGGCCCGCGGCGGAGTCACTCCCGCCACCCCGGCCTCACACACCACTCAACCTACTCCTGCGCCCATTCCTTCGGCTTCCATGGCTCCTTCCAAGGCAGCCAAGGCGAAAACCTCTCCACAGGTGGCGGCGGCCTCGCACTCTACATCATCTTCTGCGCAAGGCGCAAAAGTCGAGTTCCTTCTGAACTCGCCGGAGTTAATGAATCTCCAAGCCCAAATGGCCGACCGCGTGGCCCAAATCTCCGCCCTAGGGCGTCCCGATAGCAATCTCGTCTCGGAAATTGTCCACATCCAGACGAGGATGTACCAGATCACCGTAGGTGCACTTTTTCCGTCATCTTAAATGGCGACGTCACCATTAAATCCCTCTAAGCGGACCAAACCTCGCTCCCTCAGAGTGGGGTTTTTCAACATTAACGGCATTAGCGGCCAACGAGCCGAACTTTCTGATTTTGTCCGCGAAAATAAATTAGACGTTTTCCTCATCCAGGAAACGTTTCTGAAACCAGCTCACCGCAATCCCAACATCCCTAACTTCACTCTGGTACGTAACGATCGCACTAGTGGCCCTTTAGGAGGCACTCTCATATATTTCAAAAGGTCCCTGCATTGCATACCCTTAGACCCACCTGCTACTTTGAGGAACATTGAGGCTTCAGTCTGCAGGCTAGCTATGACAGGACACCCGCCGATCACCATCATATCGGCCTATCTCTCGCCCTCAAAGGAGCTTCACTCCAATGAGCTAACTACATTATTTGAAATGGGGGATTCCGTCATTCTGGCGGGCGACCTCAATGCCAAGAACACTCTCTGGGGCTGCAACTCGACCAACGGGAGAGGTACCGCTCTGGAGCGTTGTCTTGACATAGTAGATATGTGTATCCTGGTTCCTTCTGAACCAACTCACTATAGTTCTACTGTCGACCACCGACCCGACATACTCGACATAGCGCTAGTAAGGAACGTAAGCCTTCGCGTGCGTTCCTTGCAGGTGCTACAAGAGTTAGACTCTGACCACAGACCTGTGATCCTAGATCTAGTTCCCCAAAACGGCCCATCAAACACAGGTCCTAACGTTCCGATGAAGGTGAAAACGAATTGGCGCCTCCTAGGCACCAAGCTCGCGGACACCTCATCTACAGATCTTTCCGCGATTCCGACCAACATCGTGACTCCTGAAGAAACGACTGGCGCGATACGCTCCTTCACCAACCACCTTCAAAACGTCTTGAGCGAAAGCTCCGAGAAGGTGCCAGAGACTGTTCACAGTCAATGGCAAATTCCCGACGACGTGCGGTGGGTGGTGAGGAGGCGTAACGCTACGCTCAGAGCTTGCGCGACGAGCCCCACCCCGGAACGACGACGTCTTGCGCGCTTCCTTCAACGTGAGGTTAGACGTCGCATAAAAGAGGTCGTCGATTCGAGATGGGAAACTCGCTTAGCCGAACTCGACCCGACACACCAGGCCTTCTGGCAGCTGTGTCGTTCCTTCAGGAGAAACGATGTGACCTCTATGCCTCCGCTCAATCGTCCGAATCAACGCCCGGCGTTTGACGACGACGAGAAAGCGGAACTGTTGGCCGACAGTCTGGAGTCTCAATGTTCCCTCTCAACAATACCTATAGACCACGACCATCTTGTTGCGGTTAATTCACTCGTCGAAAGTAGGAACGCGGTCCGGCCTCCACCGAACTCGATTTCGCGACCGATAAACGATACCGATACCGCCAACGTCGTCGACCCGGACGTCGACCCGCCGCCGCCCGATCCCCTTGCACCGGTGACGATCGAAGAAGTCATCGCTCTGATCAAGGCGCTCAAAAGACGAAAAGCCCCCGGGGGCGACAGGATCCCTACCCGTATGATTAAGATGCTTCCGGAGCATCTGGTCGTAACGCTCACCGCGATATTCAATGCTGCTTTTCAAAACTGCCTCTTCCCAGAGGTCTGGAAAGAGGCAGTTGTGATAGGTATACATAAGCCGGGAAAACCCGCATCCGAACCGTCCTCTTATAGGCCAATCAGTCTGCTCAGTACTCTGGGCAAAATTTACGAGCGGATCGTCCTCGACCGCCTCAAAATAGTCGCTCACAACAACAATCTGATCCCTCCCGAACAGTTTGGTTTTCGTGCTAGGCACAGTTGCGTAAATCAGGTGCTCCGCATCACGGAGCACGTTTACGACAAATTCAAGATAGGCATGCCCACCGGTGCTCTCTTCTTCGATATTGAAAAAGCATTCGACAGGGTGTGGCACAACGGCTTGCTTTACAAGCTGTACACTCTCAACGTGCCCACTCAACTCGTGCACATCATACGAGATTTTTTGTCGAATCGCGGTTTCAAATATCGCGTGGAGGGTACTCTCTCTTCCCGTCACGCCATCACGGCTGGAGTCCCGCAAGGCTCCGCCCTCTCACCTTTTCTTTTCTCGCTGTACACCAGCGATATCCCTAAACCGAAAAACGCCCATCTGGCGCTCTTTGCCGATGACACCGCAATCTACGCCTCACGTAGAGACCCCGACAATGTGGTGCGCACTTTGCAGGCCGCCGCCGATAAGCTCAGTGAGTGGTTCCGCAAATGGCGAATCACCGTCAATCCCACAAAGAGCCAGGCTATCCTGTTCACTTTGAAAAGGAGAGTCCATGTGCCTCACAACTCAGTCCGCATGTCCAACCAGGTAATCCCCTGGACGGACAAAGCCAAATATTTAGGAGTGACCCTTGATCAGAAGTTGACCTTCATCCCACACGTAAATGCGGTACGCGCGCGAGCCGCATTCGCGATGAGCCAACTGCATTGGCTCATAAATAGGAAAAGCAAAATGTCCATCCGCAACAAGATTAGGATCTTTACCACGTGTATTAGACCGATCATGACATACGCATCGCCCGTGTTCGCCCATATACCGCCTGCTCGTCTTAAGCGTATGCAGGTATTGCAAAACATTTTTCTTCGACACGCTCTTGGTGCCCCGTGGTACGTTCGCAATCGCAACCTCCACGTGGATACTAACATGCCGACCATCAGGCATTTCATGCAAATGACCAGCAAACGCTACTTCGACCGAGCGGTTAAACACCCAAATACGTTAGTCCGCAAAGCGTCAATATACACTCCATTCGACCGCGCCAAATGGAGACGGCCGCGTTCAGTCCTAACCGATCCAGAGGACGATATCACTCTGGCCATTCGCAGTAAGAACGAGTTCCTAAAACTCCTACACTCCACACGACCGCAGTTCCGTCCTCGCCGCCGAGGACCTCGCCGCGTTCCCCGTCGCCCTCCCGACCCTCCTAACAGTACCGGCCCGCGTGCCGACGAAATAAATGGATAGGATTAGGTTAAACACCAACCTTCCCCACTAATCGTTGATGTCTCATCCTCTCCCAGTGACCGTCCTGAGCCGAGGTTCGTAACCCGTTAGTGGGTTGCCCTCAGCATGGTTACTTAAATCAAGGGTTGCGAGCGCCTAAAGCGTTCACCCGAAAGTCCGGTGTGGCCAGAAAAGCCGACTCGCGTCAGGCTACTGGCCGGTAGGGCCAAAACAAAAAAAAAAAAAAAAAACAGACTCCGGGCTGATGTTTAGAAACCAAACCGAATATTATTATGCCTGACCCAGAATTCAAACCCCAGACCTCAGAGCGGAAGATGCACCGAGCATGCAATACAACTACGCCACCGACAGAGATGTTCAAGATACTTCATAAAAGTATCTGAAATACAAGTTACAAGATACTTGTAAATAAAGGATTTGAGATACCAGATACAAGATACTTTTGAAAATGGTATCTAAATACTAGATACAAAATACGTATCTTCTAAATACTTTTTTCAAATAAGATACCTTTTGAAATTATTTTTTTTATAGCCTTGAATGACCAGACGAGCGTGCCGTCCGCCTGATGGTAAGCGATACGACCACCCATAAACCGTAGCAACACCATCCAGCACCTTGAGTTACAAAGTACTGTGTGGCATTCCACTGCACTCGTCATTCTGAGACATAAGATGTTAAGTCTCATTATGTCCCGTAGTTACACTGGCTACAATGTCCTTCAAACCGAAACACACACACAAACTGCTGCTTGGCGGTAGAAATAGACATTGCGGTGGTGGTCTCTCATATGTAAAAGTCCGTCTGAACTCTGGGTGGTCCGTCATACAATGCCATAAAAAAATTCAAATGTTGAACGTTTTAGATTTTAGAAGCTACTATACTGTGTTTATTAAAAAATATGAGTAAAAAGCATTAAAATTAGGTTCTGCTGATTTATGGCCGGTTTCTGAAGTACTATTGACGGCAGTTTATCTATCCGTTAGCGCTATTGGTTCGATAACCCATGAAATTGCGTTTCTGAACCACGCACTGCAAGATAAACTCAGCTTAAACTTACTTTAACTTAACTGGACAATTTTTGCCGTTTATCTGTTCCATAACTATTTGACATGTCATTTTGTCACAAACGACGGCAACTTGTTAGATATTATTTACAATACAGAGGAACATAATTGATACGGCCAATCACAACGGTTTCAGTAGTGTTATAAATTCTCAAATTCTAAATAAAACAACATAAAACACAAATTAGCAAACTAGTGCTAGCATGACATAAGACATTTTGTTGAACTGTTTGACGTTTTTTTTTAATTCGGCAATGATGTCATTCATCAGCCAGAGACAAATGACAAATTACCACAAAATAAAATTAAAATAATGTTTAGGCGTTGATCTATGTTAAAATAAGTTATTATTGTATATAAAACAATTATTAGTTACGAATTTTTGTAATAGAATCCATTTTAAAGTCAACTGCTAAAAAAAGAGCCATCTAGTAGCAAAATAAGGAACTGGTTGTTGGCTTCATAGTTATCGAATGGTTCATTATATGTTCAGAAACACAGTGAAAGTCTACCGACGTTTATCTTAAGTTTAACTTTAATGGACCAATAGTTGTTGAAAGTTTAACTGGGAGATTCAGAAATTGGGCATTAATAAAGTTCATTGAGATTTATCGGAATCAGGAGACACACTGAAAATCAAAATTATAAGACTCAATGCCCTCATGTTTTCAAAAGAAGACAGAAATCGGTTGAATACAATGTTTGGTTAACCAATTATAGCATGTGCTTTTTACACAAACAAATCAAGAATGTTACGTGTTGATTATTGAAACCATGCAAGTCATATATTGCTTCAATTTAATTGTATGCAACAGTCAAGAATCTTGCAACGTGTATATGGGCCTTAAATGAGCCGTTAATGTAAAAAATGCATAGATAATTAGTAAAAGTATCTTAGCAAATTAAGTATTTATAAAATACTAAGATACTAAAAAATTGTATCTAAATACAAGATACAAAATAAAAATTGAAAAAGTATCTTAGATACAAGATACTAAATACGTATTTTGTATCTTGTATCTGTATTTCAGATACTTGTATCTAGATAAATCACATCTCTGGCCACCGAGACAGTCTTATGAATTTATACTACAATTTTAAAGGTGTGGATGGATAGTGGAAAGATCAAAGAGTTCTAATATTGTATACAGAGGACATTGGGAAAATTGACATACAAAAATTTTGAGCCAGTTCGTCAGTAACTCAATGTACCGTGAAATGGCAAAACACCTATGTAAAATGCATTAGATTCTAATGCTGTTCTAATGATTAGAACATACTTTGACACGATCTTAATGCGCAAATTGGCACATTTCCGTCCAAAATATTGTTTTCTTTACAAAATTTAAGCATACCGAGACGTCTTGTCACTTATACAAATACAATAATTACCTATACGTAAATTGAATGTTATTTTGATGTTTGCTGAGCAATGAAAATTAACATGAATACCTAGATCAGACCTAAATGTACTCTCTCTTCAGTCGGCCTCTCATTACTGAGGATCGTGATCCCGTACAAAGTCATTCAGCAGTCTTCTCCACGAGGCGCGATTTTCGGCTTGGTGCATCGCTACGCTCATTGGCATATTTAGGGAGTTGGCGACGTGGTCTGACCAGCGCGTCGGTCTACGCCCTCTTGGTCGCTTGCCTTCGAGTTTACCGGTTAGCACCAACTTCTCCAAGTTGTCTGGTTTCCTTCGCGCTACGTGTCCAAAATATTTTAGAACACGACTCAGACAGACGGAGGATAGCCTCTGTTGACGTTCCAGCTTGAGCTCATGGATGCATTTTTGCGATGAGCTATCCATGAGATGCCGAGCATGCGACGCCAGCACCACATTTCTAACGCTTCGACTCTCTTACGATCGGCAGCTTTTAAGGTCCAGGTCTCAGAAGCGTACAGAAATACAGAAAAAGCTAAATGTACAATCTCCCATAATTTCAGCAAATTACTCCAGTTATAAACCGGCAACACCGGGCAGTCTTTGCCTCCCGGGAGGGTTTTGGCGGGAACTTGGAAGCGTCATGAGGTGCTCTTGTTTTAATTCATTATTTTGGTGATACTTAGTGTTATATTGCATAATTATGGTGGTATATTATCCAATATAGTTCTATTAAAGGGCTCAAATGAAGTGAATTGAAATAACTGTGCTTATCATTTATCAAGTGTTTTTTTGTTGCCGCCAAAACTCCTCGATAAAGTCTTGGTTAGGTAGCCACTGCTTTACTAGGACGTACTACTAAGGATATAAAAAAACAACACAATATGCGTCTGAAGGACTTGTATCCATGGACAAGAATAAACTAATATAAAAAAAATGTGCCTCCTCGAATCTATGAAATAAGTAATAATATCCTATTTACTCTTAAAATAGTGATTAAACAACAAAACTTATCGGTGGACGGTGATTATGGTGTTACTATGATACTTTCCTACTTAATTGCGACACAATTTTATACTTAGTATAAGTAAACCAGCATATTTTTATTGTTTTCGTGAGCTTGTAACGGCTTAGTAATTGAATTGATACTGACGTACGTGACGAGCAAGTCTACCAATATTGGTAGACTTTTGTGACACGTTCGCTGCCGCCAACAGGTAATCTAATCGTTATTAATCTAAGTAGCAGCCTAGCCAGCGCGGTACGAGTGGAGTGCGGTCGCGTGAACGCTGGAATGGGGATTGTGCGAGCAAATAATATTATGTAGGTACCCTACCTCCTTCTAACCAACAAACTAAGAAAGAGGTTTTATCCTCTCTAAAAGGGACAGCAAGATTTGTACTAGAGGTGTATTTTTTTGTTTTAAAGTGCCAATATTAGAATTCATCCTTCATAATTAACAGAGATGGCTCCATTACATATTATTTACCACTTAGAATAATTCCTAAGAAACCTTGTAAAATTTCAAAACATATCCTATGTTTCTGGCACTTGATGCCAAAATTCTCGTTTACCTAGTTGCATTTCTCTTCCATGTATTCGAGAGATTTAAAGTAACGCCATCTATACTTAATACACCAATACCATCTAAAAAAACTGTTACAATCATTTATTATGTACAAAGGAATCGTTCTGCAAGAACGACATGCGATGAATTAAAAGCCTAGCAAAATCTGAATAGGTAGGTCACACAGACATTTCTGATAACAGACCATTACCCATATTGGTTTCACCGGTCTTACGGCCCAATGTCGACACTCGGGAGTATAGCATCATCCGAGCGAGCATTAGACCGAGTCCCTAACCCTATATACAACCTACACCGGCATACCAACCAAATCCCGCGGTGGCCTTTTTCGGCGCATACGGGACGGCCCCGGGGTATCTTGTTTTAACTCCTAGATTAACATATAAACTAATATTCCCCAAGGACACTCCACTTCATATCAATGGATTACAAGGTAAAATAACTGGGCAATTAAACTGTTAAGTTTAGGGTCTGTGTTTAGGAAGCCTTAAATAAACCAGAATGGTTTGGTAACCAACGGGGGACTCAAACTCGATAGGGTAGCCCATGGATAAGGGAGAGCTGATTTAGTCTAGTGAAAGAGGAAATATGGAAGACGAATAAATAAGGTGCATTAAAGGCGATCTGGTGGGAAATCCAGTGGATTCGGGTTGAATATTTATTTATTTATACATATATACAAAACTATTACAGATCTACTAAAGCGGTGTTGTACAAAGTTATTTGCTATTGACCTCAATACACCTGTAGGGTCATTCGGCCTAAAAGTACGCACTTTTTTTTCTATCGTCTACACAGTCAAAAATATAGTGTCTTGAAAAACGTTTTAACACTCTATGTAAAGCAAATTTATTCTACTTTCATTATTTAATGAGTTTTCTTACATTGCTTCATTGGTTTTTTTGCAATACATGTTTAAGTGCATCGGGAGAAATTCGTACTATTGACCCGTTATGTGGGTAAAACTACGCAGAGTGTTTAATGCGAATATTTTTTTTTTGTATAAGGTCTAAAAATCTTTACAAATAATATTCGGCTTAATTGCATCTTAAAGAAGAAAAAACCGTGCGATCATTGTAATGAAGTTATAACAGGGTGCGTACTTGTAACCTCGTACTCTTACTCAAACAGGGAATATTTTAAACAATCACATGTTAGTTGAGACGCAATTATTTTCTAGGACAGAATTAATAACTAAAATAAATACTATAATAATCATGTAAACTCAACATAATTAACGGACTTTTGTAAACTGATGCACCGTCTAGCCATACACTTTTTTCCCAGCACAAAATATTGGTAACTAATCCACAAAATCACGTTGATCGCCGTTTTTCGCTAAACAAGTTAGACTTGGTAAAATAGCTTGTGGCTCTGACATCGTCCCTGACGCGCCCCTGATCTAGCCGAATAAGTGTCTGAGCCCCCTCAATAGGTTCCGAGATATTGACCATGCGAACTTTTACCCACTGCGTGCTGTTGCCCCGAATGACCCTAGGCCACTTCTGTGAATTCCTGCAGGTTGCAGTTAAATATATCCACGTTCTCGGAAATAGTATTGAGCAATCGTATGGCCCGCGACAAAGGCGCAAACCTAAGCATATTTGTTCGTGGTGTTCGGAGGTGGAACAGCGGCGAGAGACGCCGAGTGGTGACGCGGCCGCTGGGCACGCACAGCTGCAGCACGGACAGCACCTCCGGCTGGTGTAGCCATCCGCGCCACACTCTGAACACCAACTTGACGAGCGCAACATCCCTCCTCACTTCCAACCTGCAGTACCCAACCATGCCCATCACGAACAGACTGGGGTACATCAGAGGGTAGTAAGGGTACACACCATATTGTTTATAATATAGAAAGCGGGTGAATTTATTTAAAAAAAAATCTACCATTCATTTATATTTTGTCTCATGAGGACTCCAAATTATAGCGTTCGTTTCGACTACGAATATAGAATATTACTTTTAGAGTAACATGACTTCTCTTTAATAAATTTTGAACAGACACAAATTTACGTAACTTGATTCTAGTTTGTTAAGTTCCGATACGAAAATACCTTCACCTATTTATCGTTTTTAAATGTTTTCATCAGTGACTGTAGTCTGTAAGTTATCAGACCATTGTTAACAGAATTGTAGTATCTGGTCCATTTAAATTACAATTAACAATAACAAATTACCCATACAAAAAAACAACCATGGGCAAAAAATGTTTAACAAAGAGTAGGTAATAGTACTTTATTATATAAAAAATGCGGAAGTAACTCTGTTTGTAGGTAAAGTTTTCACAGCTTAACCACCGATTTCGATAAAATTTGGTATGCAGTTAGTTTGAGAACCTACACAGGACACAGGCAACTTTTTTATCCCGGGAAAATATAAAGCGGGACTTTTATCCGGGAAAATCTTTTACACGCGGGCCGAGCCGCGAAAAAAGGTAGTACCTATTCTTTAATATATAACTTGAGCTGTGAACAAGTCAGGGAACATAAATGTAGGTATACAGAAGCGGCGCAAGGCGTGGGCGACGTGTGCCACCGCCCGGCTCTCAGCCTCACGGTCCGAGGGGCCTCAGTATGCGTCTCAGTTTTAATCAGCTTACCTATCTTTAAAAATATTAATCATGTATGATGTTCAGTTAGGAGCTTGAATGACCGCGAGATTGACACATCATAAAATAATAAATCCATTGGAATGTATGACGTACGTGTTTGATAATAAGTTAATAACTACTTTAAATAGGTAGTACCTGGGTGACCGAGCCTTGCTCGGGTGATTTTTTGAGACTATACATGGTATTACTTTAAAGTAAGTCCTAATATTTTCCATTTCAAGAAAATATTCACGACTGAAATCAAATGTCAAGTTACCTTACTAATTAATAAAAAAACGGTTCTTCAGTGGTTCAGATTTTATATTAAATCTCAGGTTTCATAATTTTTCCATAATGAATTACATCACGAGCAGCCACATGGTTCAGCTCTCATCCCTTGTCTCACTTAGCTACGAATTCATAAAAGACGAATGTCCTATATTTATTATCATAATAATAATATATTAATAATACC
Source organism: Sphinx pinastri (assembly GCA_947568825.1). Classification (NCBI taxonomy): domain Eukaryota; kingdom Metazoa; phylum Arthropoda; class Insecta; order Lepidoptera; family Sphingidae; genus Sphinx; species Sphinx pinastri. The sequence goes on from OX387620.1 coordinate 8,665,511, forward strand.
AGCCCTGTATTATATACTGCCCACTGCTGAGCACGGGCCTCCTCTACTACCGAGAGGGGTTAGGCCTTAGTCCACCACGCTGGCCTAGTGCGGATTGGCAGACTTCCAGAGATGTTCAAGATACTTCATAAAAGTATCTGAAATACAAGTTACAAGATACTTGTAAATAAAGGATTTGAGATACCAGATACAAGATACTTTTGAAAATGGTATCTAAATACTAGATACAAAATACGATCTTCTAAATACTTTTTTCAAATAAGATACCTTTTGAAATTATTTATTTATAGCCTTGAATGACGAGACGAGCGTGCCGTCCGCCTGATGGTAAGCGATACGACCACCCATAAACAGTAGCAACAACATCCAGCACCTTGAGTTACAAAGTATTGTGTGGCATTCCACTGCGCTCGTCATCCTGAGACATAAGATGTTAAGTCTCATTATGTCCCGTAGTTACACTGGTTACAATGTCCTTTAAACCGAAACACAGCATTGCATGCAAACTGCTGCTTGGCGGTAGAAATAGACATTGCGGTGGTGGTCTCTCATAGGTAAGAGTCCGTCTGGGTGGTCCGTCATACAATGCCATAAAAAAAAATACGTGTGGCACTCGGAGACTGCCGCGGTAAAGCTATTGCATAGCATTTTTTATCACAAATTTTGATTGACTAAACACAAATTCGATCTTACGCTTACCACATAAAGTAGATTTTTAAACGCGAGCAACGCACGTTTAGTCTTGTTATTGATAAATGTCAGAAATGCAATGGTCATCACAACCAAAGTAGAATAAATCAAAATTTGAAAAAAGAATGTTACGTTCGATTCTTTTGTACTCGTGCCGTGCCAACGCTGGGGAAATAGCTTCTACGCAATGTATTTAAGGTTCATATTAGATTAGTAGGAAATGGTTTTAATGACTTTAATAAATAAAATAAATAAAAATATACTCGTTTCAAGAATTATAGCTTCTACGCATTGTATTTAAGGTTCATATTAGTAAGATAAAAAAGATGTCAGGTTATTTTCGTTACGGAATTTCTGGATGCGGTCTCCACGCTCAAGGCCCGCGATAGAAGCTATGCAATAGCTTAAAAATCCAAATGTTGAACGTTTTAGAATTTAGAAGCTACTGTGTTTTTAAAAAATATGAGTAAAAAGTATTAAAATTAGGTTCTACTGATTTAATAAAGTTCATTGAGATTTATCGGAATCAGGAGACACACTGAAAATCAAAATTATAAGACTCAATGCCCTCATGTTTTCAAAAGAAGACAGAAACCAGTTGAATACAATGTTTGGTTAACCAATTATAGCATGTGCTTTTTACACAAACAAATCAAGAATGTTACGTGTTGATTATTTAAACCATGCAAGTCATATATTGCTTCAATTTAATTGTATGCAACAGGCAAGAAACTTGCAACGTGTATATGGGCCGTTAATGTAAAAAATGCATAGATAATTAGTAAAAGTATCTTAGCAAATTAAGTATTTATAAAATACTAAGATACTAAAAAATTGTATCTAAATACAAGATACAAAATAAAAATTGAAAAAGTATCTTAGATACAAGATACTAAATACGTATTTGGTATCTTGTATCTGTATTTCAGATACTTGTATCTAGATAAATCACATCTCTGCAGACTTCACATACCCTCGAAATTCCTATCGAGAATTCTCAGGTATGTAGGTTTCCTCACGATGTTTTCCTTCACCGTTAAAGCGAACGATAATTGATACACAATACACACATAACTTCGAAAAGTCGGAGGTGTGTGCCTTGGGTTTCGAACCTCCGGACATTGTCTCGGCAGACCGTTCCATTCCCAACTAGGCTATCGTCCACTTACTTTATTATCATGGTTTGAGATAATTATATCCGCACCAAATTTGGTCTTAATATGTTACGCAGTTTAGTTTCTCCCCCCTTTAGCTGCCCTAAGTTAGCGGTTAATAAATATGAATATCCCATATTTATACTCAAGGTACAGTCAGCAGCATAAGTATCTGAAAAAAATCAAAATTTCAAATCGACTATATACGCGTTAAGTTAAACTGAAACATTTTTTTTATCCATTTGAAGTAAAGTAAATCTTTTTTATTTTATTTTTATGAAGAGAGAAAAAACATTAGTAAGAACAAAAAAATATGTAGGCAGTTTGAAATTATGAATTTGTTAAGCTACTTGTGCTGCTTGCTGACTGTACATCTATATTAAATTTCACCATAATCGGTTCAACGGTTCATTTTCTTTCCCCATTTAACCTTCGTATTTAGTGGCTAATAAAAAACTAAATGTCATATTTATTTTCAAGTTTCAAGAGATCCCCAAACCAAATTTAAATAGAATTGGTTCAGCGGTTTAATTACCCTCCCCTTTTACCCTCTCATTTTGGGGTTAGTGAAAAAATAATATCTCATACTATTCCCAATCCCCATACTGTGCAATACAATCGGAGCAACAGTATTTTCTCCCCTCTTGTAACCCCCTTAGTTAAGGGTTAAAAAAATATATCCCACAGTTATCTTTAAGGTTATAGATATCCCCATACCAAATTAAATTATAATCGGTTCAGGAGTTTAGTTTCTAAAGGGGATAAAAGGAGGGCTTTTATCCCCTTCAGTCAGGAGTAAAAGAAAAGAATTAAAATCACATATTTATTTTCCGGGCATCTAAGCCCCCCTTGTATAGAGAGGGGCCGCAACGGCATCGCGCAGGGACGGTCCCGTGCAGCTATCTTAGTGCAACAAGATACCCCGGGGCCGTCTCGTATGCACCGAAGAAGGCCACCGCGGGTTTTGGTTGGTATGCCGGTGTAGGGTGTACATAATGTTAGGGACTCGGTCCAATGCTCGCTCGGATGATGCTATACTCCCGAGTGTAGACATTGGGCCGTAAGACCGTGTGAAACCAACATAACCGTTCCAATCACCCCCCAGTGGTGGTAGCGATAACGCGTTTTTTCCCCGCGAAAAAAAAAAAAAAAAAAAAAAAAGGCTTAAGATATTCCCATACCAAATTCAATTACAATCGGTTCAATGGTTTAATTTCTCCCCCTTTTAACCCCTTAGTTATGGGTTAATAAAATAAATAATATCTTATGTTTGTTTTATAGGTTTGAGATATACTCATACTAAATTTCTTTACAAAGGGTTCAGCGGTTTAGTTTCTCCCTCTTTTTACCCCCCTTAAATGGGAGATAATAAAAATAATAATATCCCATATCTGTTTTAAACGTTCAAGATATCCCCATACCAAATTTCATTACAATCGGATCAACGGTTTAATTTCTCCCTCTTTTACCCCTTAATTATGGGTTAATAAAATAAATAATAACATATTATGTTTGTTTTTTAGGTTTGAGATATCCTCATACCAAATTTCTTTACAGTCGGTTCAGCGGTTTAGTTTCGCCTTTCTTTTACCCCCCTCAAATAGGAGTTAATAAAAAAATGAATATCCCATATTTGTTTTAAACGTTCAAGATATCCCCGTACCAAATTTCATTACAATTGGTTCAACGGTTTAATTTCTCCCCCTTTTACCCCCTTAATTTTGGGTTAATAAAATAAATGATAACATATGTTTGTTTTCTAGGTTTGAGATATCCCCATATCAAATTTCATTACAATTGGTTCAGCGGTTTAGTTTCTCCCTCCTTTTACCCTCCCTTAAATAGGAGTTCATAAAAAAAATAATATCCCATATTTGTTTTAAACGTTCATGATATCCCCATAGCAAATTTCATTACAATCGGTTCAGCGGTTTTGTTTCTCCCTTCTTTTACCCCCCTTAAATAGGAGTAAATAAAAAATTAACATCCCATATTTGTTTTCAACGTTTAAGATATCCCCATAACGAATTTCAATACAATCGCTTCAACGGTTTAGCATCTCCCCACTTCTAACCCTACAAGTTTAGGAGTTGATAAAAAAACTGAATATCCCAGTTTTATTTTTAGAGCTCATACTGTCCAAATCCGAAATTTCATCCAAATCGGACAAGCCGTTGCCGAGAAACCAATTACATATATATATGTACAAGTTTAGCGCGTTTAAATAAGACAGTGATAAATAAAATTTAAAAACAATCCACATGCAATTTTTGTCTTGCCCAGCCTCTGAATTCGTGCAGAACACATCTGAGATCAGGATTGGATTTTGTACCTGATAAGTAAGTAGGTATGCAGGCCGCTTCTAACAAGTTGGTCTGGCACTCTTTGGAGGAGGCCTGTGTTTAGCAATGGACTTCCAAAGGCTGAAGAAGAAGAAGTATTATGATACTCGAAAGAGACTCATACTCATCTCATCATGAGACTTATAGTCGGCGAAATAAACTAAGACATTTTTGTCGTTACTAGCTCGTGGCTACAACCGCATGAAGACCTTTCCGGGCTTAAAAGTCCCATTGGAATCGTAAATATTCTTAGAATAAAAACATTTAAGTATACTGTTTTATGGTATTTATAAATAATAGGTACCTACACAGGATTGGTTCTCATGTCCATTCTTAAACTTACTAATTATCTCGATAGAAATTTCCATTAATAGGTATTAGATAAATGTTTAGGTTTCAGTGGCGAAGGGTGAAATTTTTCAAAAGGGAACCCGAGGCAACCTATTTTTGCCTCATTTAACATATCGCACGGTATTCGCGGTATAGGTCAATTTAACGGAAAACTAAAACTTCGACAGTGGATTAGTCTTAATTCTAATTCAACAATCTAAATTGTTACAAGAACAGCATAAGTAAGTATTAGAAATATAATCACGATATCTAATACCTACATTTGTTTATTAATTTGTTATAACTTTCTAAGTAAATGTAATTTCTACTAACAAAATATATGTTATTCGTCAAACAGACCAGCAGTTAATGTGTTCATAAATACCTCATATTATCTATATAAATAATCAACGTTATTCGCAAAGTTTTACTTGGTATCGGCGTGCCCTTTAAATTCATAAAATATCACTATTATTTACTTCTAACAAACATTTCATGTCTCAAATTAAAAACTAATCAGATTTACAAACAAATAATATACTTACGTGAAAGGAGACGCTACACTAATCACAAACAGTAATTTCCATAACAATGCACTACATTAATTTGTATTTACTAATTAAAAAACAACTTCTAAACAACACATAACTGTCAATAAATAAATAGAATTTGACAATTCACAGACATCGTAAATCGGTATCATAATAAATTATGACGTAAAAAGTGACAACAATACATAGTCGGTTAACGTGAAGCCGAGCAGGCTCGGGTTCCCTTTGCCCATATCTTTGGCGCGATTCCGACGAACAGAGAGAGATAGCAAGTCATAGAAAGTCTTAGAAAGTGCTGCCACCTATGTCCAATAACATACTACGACATGAACCCGGTGGCCAGCGGGTTACCTCGCGCCCGTGGCTCCACAATTTCATACTGGTAACGGAATTTCTAGGAAAAAAAATACAAGGCGCGCCATCTAACGTTACTTAAACATTGTTTATTAATATAACACATCGATATCGATTATGTTAACAAACAACAGGCAGATGGCCGATAGATGTCATTATTAAGTGATCATTAATGTTAGTTGTAACTATTATTATTGTTCCTAGCTTAGTATTTTCTAAATTTATAATTTACTAACTAATATATTGTGAAGTACCCAAAACTTAAAAGGGAAGCCGGTAGGAATCGGGTTATATGGACGCTTCGCCACTGTTAGGTTTGAGCTCTTCTTTTACACCATTAATTAAAGGTGTCAATAACATTAAAAATTCTTTGTCGACGCTTCGAGCTATTCACATACACATAGAATTTTAGAATTATCAATTCAGCGGATTAATTGTAAAAAGGTAATAAGTAGACGAACGTTTATTTTAATAGTGAATATATAATTGTATTATTATGGACCACAGTTGTTAATTAATTTAAGAAATACATAATATTTTGGTTTAGAAATTGTGATTCTTATTTTGCCAGATTAATAACCCTACATGTCTTCGCTCTAAATAATATTAAATTAGTGATGTTTAAAATGACTTATAAATCATTGTTCGTTGATATGCCTTAGACATAGTAACCTATGCGTTTATGGCCCCTGTTTAGGCCTAAAAAAATGTCGTAATGGTCACAAATTGTAATTAAGCGTAACGCGCACCGAGCCCGCCACCCGTAGCGTCCTTGCCCGATGGTTTCACTAACTGCAACCAACTATTATAGTAGTGATATAAAATGCTGTCTCTGGCAGCAGTAAAGTCAGTTCCGTGGAAGTATTCAAATATTCAACAAGCAGTTTACCATTAATAACCCACAATGCGGACGTTAGCCGCCCTTGTCCTGTTTGGATGTGTTACAGTTATTTGTTCCGGTCGCGAAATCGACCGGAAAGAAACTGACCTGGTTGCCGCGGCGAGCAACCACAAAGGTCACCACCACGAGGAGGGTGGCGGCAAGGAGCACCACGCTCATCATCACCACGAACACGGTGAAAAAGGACATAAGGGACACAAGGGACATCACCATCACCACAAGGGCGAGCACGGTGATCATCACAAACACCACCACGAAGGACATCATCACGAACACGGAGGCGGTCACAAAAAGCACTGGGATGAACACGACCACCACGGTAAACATCATGAACATGGCCACCATCACAAGGGCGGGAAACATCACCACAAGAAACACCATGACAAGGGAGAAGAAACAGAAGGTTATCACAAGAAATACCACAAGGACGAGTATCACAAGGACCATCACTTCTACGACGACCACCACAAGGAAGGCAAACATCACAAACATGGCCATCACCACGGACACCACGAGAAACACGGAGGAGACCACAAGAAAGGTGGCCATCACCACTCCGGCCATCATGAACACCACCACGGCAAGAAAGGACACCATGACAAACATCATTATGATGAAGATCATAAGGGGCACAAAGGCCATGGCGGACACGAGGAACATCACCACCATCATCACGACCACGGCAAGAAAGGTGGTCACGAAGACCATAAACATTGGGGATTCCATCACGGCAAACACTGATAACCTTTACGTTAAGATATTTTGTTATGTTTACTTTGTTATTTTATTCAGCATTTCTGTAAATAAATGAACCTTTTTTAATTTTACGGTTATAAATGTTTTTATTTAACCAACTTATGGATCTAACTTAAAATGTAATAAAGAAACTAGTAAACTCCAACGGTACAAAGCAAGTGGTAAAACAAATTAGTTACACTTATTATTTGCGGGAATTGTCGATCTAACGTAACTAATTCTGTTTGACCATAGCCCCAGACCGATGTCGTCACAACTATCGTCACAAAATCACTCGCCCAGAAATCGCAGCAATGATTGCCAAATGTTTCTGTAATCGACAAGAGATGAAAGCGTTCTTATATATAAAATCTAAGTGAGGAAAACGTTTGTGACACTGCGGCCGGAGCTTTACTAGCAAATACAAGTAGGTCTCTAGCTGAGATAAATCGAGTGAGCCCGTCTTAGGTATCTTACGAAGTATTTTTATTAATATCAATATTTGTTTTCAGGGATGAGGCTCCTATTCATATTAACATGTGCACTTGTCACAACACAAGCCCGTAATGTCGGTGAAACTAAAAACGAAGCATTGGCCCAACCTAAAACGGAAAATAGTGCTCCCTCAGGCTTGGACCTATCCGCGGCGGGCAGTGAGCCGGCGGATCAGGCGCTTGCTGGCACAGAACAAAAAAAATCTAAGGATAGCCACCAAGAACAGGGTGGAGGTCACGAGCACCATGCAAAGCACCACGAAGACCATGGGGAAAAGGGGGACAAGGGATACAAATCTCATCACCATCACGACAAGGGCGAGCACGGCCAGCACGAAAAACATCATCATGAAGGGCACCACGACGAACACGGAGGGCACAAGAAGAAGCATCACGATGAACACGATCACCACGGTGAACACCACGAAGCCGCGCATGGCCATAAAGGGGGCAAATTCGGTCACAAAAAAGGACATAAAAAGGGATCAAAAACAACTGGCTTCCATCACAAATCACATAAGGATGAATACCATAAGGAACATAAGTTCTATGACGACTTCCATAAAGGCGGCCACCATCACAAGCATGGCGATTTCCACGGCCACCACGACAAAAAAGGAGGACATCATAAAAAGGGTGGACACAACGAAAAAGGACACCACGAAAAACATCATGGCAAGAAGGGCCACCATGACAAGGGTCACTACGACGAAGACCACAAGGGCCACAAAGGACATCACGGACATGAAGAACATCACGCCCACCACCACGACCACGGAAAGAAAGGCGGTCATGCAGGAGGCAAGGAATTCGGCTACAGTCATGGAAAAAAGGCCTAATCAGCTTGACACAAGCACCCTACTGTTATTGTTATTTGTTGCTTGTTATGATTTTAAGCGAATCCGATATGTGGGTTAGTACCGAAATACGAAGAATATGTTGCCTCATGTATAATCCTTCTCTTATACAATTACTTATTAGTTCAACTTACTAGTTGTCATATGAAAATGATTGCGAATTTATAGTTTTTAAAAAAAATTGCTAGTCTCAGGTTGTAATAAGACTAGTCAAAATCAATAAAATATGTGAACTCATGCAAATATATTTTTATTTTCCGTATTAAAGAATTAAAAACAATTAAAAGTGTTACAAAACATTTAATTTTGTGAAGTAGTGTCTACAAAAGTGCCATTAAAGGAGCAAGATGATCAAACTCAATTTTTTCAGTGATGTTCTTAGTTTTGATATTCTCGTCTTGATTGGCGATAAATATAAGATTACCTTCGTCTCTCCATCCATATTTCTTAACCCAATGCTTTAAGGTAACATCTGCAAAACAAAAAATAATTTCAATAACCTTGCCAACAGCGTAAACAAATATAACACAGTAATATTTCACTCTGAGTTTTCTTATTTCAGTTTCTTTTTAAATCTCGTAAATACTTCTTCAATTTTATTTTATACTAGCTTTTGCCCGCAGCTACGCCCGCGTCAATGAGTTTTCCCGGGATAAAAGTCCCGCTTTATATTTCCCGGGATAAAGAGTAGCCTATGTGTTAATCCAGGACATAATCTACACTTGTGCCAAATTTCATCGAAATCCGTTCAGTAGTTTTTGCGTGAAAGAGTAACAAACATCCATACAACCAGACATCCATACTTACAAACATTCGCGTTTATAATATTAGTAAGATTAGTAAGAAGTAAGATTGTCTCATAAAATGTAATGCAAAAACTTGTAACAGTACGAAAACTAATTTTATGACGAAACCTCGGTATATTCATTCTGAGGTTTCGGTTTGATTGACCAAAGACCAATATTCCCACTTTCGTAAATCGTCTAGAAAAAGCCTGCCTCGGTGGCGTAGTTGTATAACGGTACGACTGCAATGCTGAGGTCTCGGGTTCGATTCCCGTGTCGGGCAGTGTTATTTGATTTTTCTAATCAGTACCAGCTCGGAGTCTGGAATTTGTGCCCGATATGGCGATAGGCTCGCCCCCTATCACATCATGGGACAGGATACGCGCGGCGAAAAGTGGGTGCACTAGTTGCGCCTCTGCCTAACCCTTCCGGGATTAAAGGGGTGAGTATGCGCGTCTAGAAAAAAATTCTCGCACAGTAGACACCGAATTCGAAAAAAAAACTTAGCATGCACTTTCTTTCCGCATGCTTTTATCAGTATTGAGTTTTTAAAAGAATAAGAGTGGTTTATAATATAATATATACCTTTCGCTTTATGTAACATCGCAACTCATTTCGCGCGACCACAGCATCAAATTGTTTGCTTATAAACGATTTAAGCAAGAAAAAATTATATCATTACACAAATCTTCCAGTTCTATTTTATTTACCAACTATGAATGTAACAGTAAATGCTTTTCACAATCACGCAATAATTGATCATATCTTTGTGGTGTACTCATCCCAACTTATTATTTTTAATTTATTATTTTATGTTTTTCTATAGATAATGGCAAAAAGAGCAAACATGGTCTTTAACCCTCTCTATTTAAACATTGTATAATAGAACAACCTATATAATTTTATACCCACCTAGTTGTTTTTATCTATAATATATAAAAATGAATCGCAAAATGTGTTGGTAAGCGCATAACTCAACAACGCCTGGACCAATTTGGCCAATTCTTTTTTTTGAATGTTCGTTGAAGTCCAAGGATGGAAAATTCGAATAATTGCCGGGAAAACCCTAAAAACAGCCCTTTTCTTTTTTCCATACAAACGTTTTCTAACTAAAATGTAGAGTCAATTTGAACTTTAATGCCATACCATAAAGTTTAAGTCTTAGTGGAGAGGTTCCGGGAAGGCAAAACAATTGAGTGACGTTAGTAAATCTAAAATAAAATTAAATTAAATCTGAAATTATAATTTTCATTGTGGTTTTTCGTGACTATTAAAAGAATTTTAGGTGTTTTATAATTTTTATTATTTGACATTTTTTGACATAATGTAATTGTTGACTTATTAACTTTCTTTTTTCTTTTTTATCTTACTAGCTGACCCGGCGTCCCGAATAGCAGAATAAGTACAAAAAAAAAAAAATATTAAAGAATCGACTGTTAGGCGGTACGAAGTTCGCCGTGTCAGCTAGATACAGCATTCAAAATTACATACAACCCTAAATTTTTACCTTTCTATGATCAACCCCTATCTTTTAATAACTTTTAACCCCGGTCGGTAATTGATGGCAAAACAATGTTTGCGGGGTCAGCTAGTATGTTAATAAATTTGTGCCTGAAAACTCATAATACAGTGGAGACTTGTTTATCCGGATTATCAACAATGGATGAAACTGTACATGAAACTCAAAAACTACTTTGAAATTTTTTGAAAAACCAATTTTGAAAATTCTTTTACTAATAGGAAGCTACATTGCTCCTGAGTGCTATAGGATACTTTTTATCCTGGAAGTGGTCATTAACACGAGTGGAAGCTTGTTAATAATAATTCATAGGTACAAAATTGCTTTTCTTCAAACATTCAATTATCTGGATTATCCGAACGCCTTATGACAAGAATGAGTCCAGTCAATCGAGTGTCCACTATAGTTCAATTTCATTGTAATTTTTCCTTAGTTTTTAATTGCGTGTTGTATTTATTATTATGTATCTGTTAATTTCATTGTAATTTTTCTTTAGTTTTTAATTGCGTGTTGTATTTATTATTATGTATCTGTTAATTTCATTGTAATTTTTCTTTAGTTTTTAATTGCGTGTTGTATTTATTATTATGTATCTGTTAATATCATCAGGGAGGAAAAAACCAGGTATATTTTTTTTCTCCAAAAATATTATTAAGATTATGATAGTCATCTTGCAACAAAAATAAATTTAACTTACCATCAATACCACCCAATAAATTAGCCAGGTTATTCTTATCAATTGTTTGGAATGTGATGCCCACAACATGACACACAAATTTTCTAATAGAATCATGGAAGCCGCTAATTCTGCTGCACAACTCTGGCATTTGATGAACTCTGTTCCAAAACTGAGCAAAGTCACATTGCTCTAAAATATCGGCTAGATATTTTATCTGAGAGATAGTCTCATTCTCCACCTAAAAATGTAACCAATTAAAAAAATATTTAATATAGATAATATAATGCACATTGTGGCTAAATTCATGTGATTGTGCATATTTTAGCTATATTAGGTGCTATTATATTACAACTTTTTATTACAACAACTAAAAATACATTGAAAATAAAATACATTGGCATTTGATGCAACAAGAACAAATTTTGATTTTCAGTCTTAATTAATTCATATACAATTTCAAACATGTTATGCCAGTACTACCCTAATGAGATTTAGAAGATTAATTATACATGAAAACAGGTGATTTTTTAAAATATTATGTTGTAGCAAAGAAAACAGTGAAATTTTTAAATCAAAGCCATTTAAAGCTTAGAAAAAATTATGGAGTTCATCTATCTTCATATATGCTATTGTTTATTTCTAAATAAAACATTAATTCCCACTGTTACAATCATTCAATAAGCCAACTATTACTTTAAGTTACAAATAATTACAATAATCTTAGAAATAGTTTAGCTTTAAAATTACGAAGGTTAAATCAATGCACAAGGAGATACTCTATCAACCTGCTTCAGTTGGAGAGTCTATTGTGTTACATCCTGTAGTGGGTAAACACGGGGGTAAAATGGATTATTTGAGTTAAAACATTGACTGTGGCACCAAAACATTGAATCATCCACAATTGCAGCACAGCACACACAGAGTGTGATGTCCCACATTCGCATTTGGCTGTGCAACTCAAGTGAGTGAGAAAGTCTAGGTTATTTTTCAACACTCCTTTTGCGCTAAATGCATATGCATTATGACTAAAAAAACAACTGTTATATGATCCAATATCTCCATTAAGTGCAATAACTCCATTAGCACTATAAAATGATTATGGTTTCACATTACTTATAACAATAATTATTGTTAACATCCTTTTCCTACATAAAGTGGATATTGATTAGTTAACTTACCACAGATTCAAGAAGTAAACACTTGCATAAAGTAAAGTCCGTGTGCGGAAAATTGGTCAGAGCTTTCAATAGGATCTGGCATGTAATGTCAGGATTAAACTTTTCTGGGTTAAACTGGTACAGTTTTAGGACAGCCAAATTAGCCTCCAAATCATAAGTATTTTCTCGGGATTGCATATCGACGTATCTTTCTAGCGTTTCCAGATTGGCTGGATTATACCTACAACAACACCAAAATCATCCAGATACACGTTAGATCTTAACTCTACTTCTCACTAGTCCAGACTCACCTCTCTATACTCTTTAGTATAGTGGCCACGGTTTGTTTCATTGTTTCGGCCATGATGTTGAAACAAAATTAATCAGCTATTTGTTTTTATGGTTTTTTGTCGCACCTAGCTTGAAAACTTAAGCACGTAACCTAAAAATTAATCATGCACAAAGATTACGCATAGATATTAGGTACGTCAGTACCATAGATTAGTCAATACCAGAGACAAATAAACTGTCAATACTCTAGTCTATTTGTCTCTGCCACTCTGGTCAGTACGTGCAAGTCACAGAACAAGTGCTTTAGTTATTGTTCTGTGGTGCAAGTTGCGAGCAAGCCACAGAGTACAGAGTACAGACCAGGGATACCAACTCCTAAAAAAACTACCCCTAAAGTCAAGATGAAATATCCTCAAATAACCCTGAATGCAAAAATCAAAAACCCAAAAAAAGCCCTGTACTATCAATGATATTTTGTACGGTGTAGTGTATACCCAATGTGCATATCTATCGAAGAATATGATTAAAATAAGTTCCCAGTTTGAAGGTAAATAAAACACAACTTAGTTTAATTTGAAAACGTGTATTATTAAAGATCTACATTGTCAATGATTGTAAAGATCTACATTGTTAATGATTGTAAATAAATCATGTTGTGCTTGCCGCCGTAGGATGGCGTGTCTGATGGCGTGCTCATAGATTATTATGCCAGATTCACACTCTCGGATTTGTGATGACTCGTGCAGGTTCGGCAGTAGTGTGTATTTAGCATTGTAGCATTATACTTTGTGTAAGAACTTGAACGTTTTGCCTTTTTAATTTTTTTCTGGTCAGTGAAACAGTAATACATGAAAACATTTTTATGGCCCTAAAAATAGCCTACTGCACATTTCTGCCCTAACTTTAGGACTAAAAGCCCTAAGTTGGGAAGCCTAGTACAGACTACTATAGATCAACCCGCAGCGAGTAGTGGCGCAGCGGGCGATCAGGGCGTACCGCACGGTCTCTTTCGAGGCGGCTTGCTTGTTGGCCGGATTCCTGCCCTGGGATCTGGACGCCAAATCCCTGTCCGATGCTTTTCATTGGCGGGAGGAGGCGTTCAGTCGCGGGCAGCATCCGGCCCTAAAGGAGGTGGAGACCATGAGGCCCTCCTTACGGCGAGCCGCCGTGGAGGAGTGGCGTCTCAGGCTGGAGACCCCCGTCAGCGGGGCTCAGGGTCGTAGCGGCAGTGCGCCCGATCTTTACCGAGTGACTGGACATGCGCAACGGCCCGGCTACGTTTCGATTGACACAAGTACTCACTGGGCATGGCTGCTTCGGTGAGTATCTGTGTCGTATTGTAGGCACAGAGGTGTCGGCTGTGTGTCACCACTGTGACAACTGCCCGCTGGATACGGCCCAGCACACGTTGGAGTTTTGCCCAGCCTGGGACGAGGAATGCAGCACTCTCAGAGCAGTCGTCAGAGGAGACCTCTCGCTGCCGGCCGTGATCGCTTTTATGGTCGGCAGTCGGGAGGCCTGGCGTGCGGTGGCCCACTTCTGCGAGGTGGTCGTCTCGCAGAAGGAGAGCGCCGAGAGGGATCGGAAGCGCGAAGATCCCTCCCGCCGGCAGAGGAGACGAAGGAGGCGCCGGGTGGACGACTGACCGGCGTCTCCCACCCTGTGGATTGAGGGCGTTTGGAGAATTCCACCACGGTATCCCCTGCCTGTCGTAAAAAGCGACTATTAGGGGCCACTGGGGGTCGCGGGCGGGTGGCAGGGGGCTGTCCGTCTTTAGTTTTGTGTTTATTTAGCACATTGTTGCGACCCCCGTGATGGACGGCAGCGTGGCAGGTAGGCCTCACGCTGCCGTTGACGCCGAGAACGTCCTTCGGTGCGCGGGGGCTTTTGAGCCCCTGATGCTACGCATACGTACGTGCCAACGTTACCAACGCATGCTCACGCCTTTTCTCCCCGAAGGGGTAGGCAGAGGCGCAACTAGTGCACCCACTTTTCACCAAGCGTATTCCGTCCCATGATGTGATAGGGGGCGAGCCTATCGCCATACCGGGCACAAATTCCAGACTCCGGGCTGATACTGAATAGAAAAATCCAATATCACTTTGCCCGGCCCGGGGATCAAACCCGAGACCTCAACCTTGCAGTCGTACCGTAATACAACTACGCCACCGAGGCAGTCAGATTTACCAAATGACTGCTTTATAATACCCGTAGACAGAGCTGCCATCCCCAAAAAAATGGGTTGTCGAGGAAAATATCACAAAATATATTCACATAGAAAAATAGTCCTTTAAAAAAGTAACACAGTTTCTTACGCTCTAGATATGTTTTCTTCCTCCCAAATATTTCATCCCCCCTAATTTCCCGTCGCGTTTAAAGCCCCCAATTTCTGGGAAAACTTCCAATCCGGCATCAATAGCCAACTGAGTGCCAAACATAGACTTATACCTCTATAATATATGGTGCCAAGCCAAGATTAAGGGCCTTACGCACGGTCCATCTTGACGTACACCCTGTGCGTACAGTCAACCAAGGTCATGCACGATTAGGGCATTTCACATGACTTTCATTTCACATTTATGGATATTAGGGCATTTCACACAAGCCTAATGCCAAATCTAGCCTTACATTGGCCTAACAAGGCTTTTTATTATTATTTTTATTTTAGTAGATTTTTTTAACAGAAGAAATGGTGAATTTAGAACATGGTGAATTTATAGTAACATTTTATGATGTATTTAGATAAATAGTACACGTGCCAGTTGGCAGCACTGGTGATGGATGCACTCGCTGGCATGGCAAAACCCACACTACGCCACGAACATTTTAGTTTCCTAGGACTGGGGTCCTATGTGAAAGCTATAGCTGCGCCCGTGAATGTGACAATTTTTACTGGGGCCCCATCCAATGAATTTGACACGGGCCTCAGATGATATAGATACGCCACTGATTGCGGTGGTACCTACCCTTGACCTACTCAGATGGCGCGGCACGGCCCCTCGCATACGAGATCTACCACCAATAAATATGGATATACCACTAGTAATATGATTTGGCTATAACCGATAGCATTGTCGCCATAAGACTCCCTTGTTGATCTGAAATTACTGTTATGTGTAGAATATATTACTAAACTTTTGCTCGCGGCTCTGCCTGCGTAAAAGTTTTTCCAGGATAAAAGCACTTGTTAATGGCCCGGAATTCCCACATCGCCAAGTGTGAAGTGCGATCAATTTGCGCTAGTACTAGGCTACTATTTTTATTTTGGTTGCCTAACATCAAGAATTGAAATTAAATTAATGAAAAACTGATTACAATGCATTTTTTAAAACATTAACAATAATGATTCCTTACGTTTACGCGAATGTTAGACATTGAAATTAAACTATTATAACGGATTTTATCGCGGTTTTTTATTTTATTTTCTTAATAATTTCTTTTATTTTATACTTTTAACCTGAATTGTGTACTTCAATAAAATACCCGATTTCAGATATTCTGGTAAAGGTTGGCGGGAAAAAACGGGTATTTTGAGGTAATTGGTCGAGTAAATCGACTATACTACCATCTATCTGGCAGCACTGACTACGGAGTGTCAGTGTCATTTATTCGAAAATATCGTTTGATTTCACTTGGTTACCTTTCATGAAATCCGCCAATTTACTTTGAATACGCATTAAAGAGGACATATTGTCTCAAGAACTTGATAAACTAATAACTATACAATGGAACTTAACTTTGAAATATAATAGTATTTGGATTTATAAAATGAGACGAGAATAATGATTTCCTATGTAGCCCAAGTGCTGAATTTATTTGCGAGGACTGTTTTATACACAGTATATGCCGCCTCATTCATTGGAAAACTAATTATAATATCTGTATCATGGATCTCATCATCTGTACTCAAAGTATTGGGCGGTATTATGTCTTTTCTTCAAATTGTTTACGAGGACAATGTGTCGATATTTACCGAAGAAGTTCCGAATTCGGTTAATATAATTGTTGAAACAGTTCTCGACCAAATACATGGTATAAGGACAATTGTAACGACCCTATGTGATAATGTGTACAATCACCTCAGTGCCATTGTTACAACTGTTTTACTATTGTTGGATACAACATATACAGTAGGCCATGATCTACTGCTGATGTTAATAAAGTTTATACTGTTCTTAGGGGACACTATATGGTTAATCATAACATTTATACCTGTGCACCTGCCTCAGCTGCTAAAGTCAACGATCAAGTATATCACTGACTCTATGGTGCAGGTGATCATAGATTCATATATGGCCCTCTTGAAACTTACAAACTTTCTGACAGAAGTGCCTTTGGAGTCATTTTTGGGACTTACATTTGCTATTATTATTGTGCGCTTATGTATACATTTTAGGATGAACATACATACACAAATGGTATTGTTGTACTGGTTGTTGATAAGAACGTTTTTATATGTGTACCATGCATTTTACAATTATGTAACCAATTCTGAAATAAGAGTGATATCTCGAGTAGCCAGTGGAGAAGAGTTAAGAACAAGAGACATAAATTTTGAGTCTGAAGATATTGATAATGCAGAGGGAAATCAGACAGATTCTCTGTGTGTGATATGTCAAGAGCGGGTAAAATGTGTTCTCACACTACCCTGTCGCCACATCTGCTTGTGTACAGAGTGCTGCAGAAGATTATATGGGTACCAGCGCACATGCCCAATATGTCGGACATTCATTTACCATTCTGTCACTGTATACTTGTGACATTGCATTTGCATCACATTTCAAACATTCCCATAGAAGGCATTGATTATTGGATCTCCAGTAAATATTTGTTTTACTGTATCACAATATAGTATTTTCAGTTCTATATAAAATAATTATAATGGTCATACAATGGTGCAACAGGGTAAAAAAGAAACGGGAAAGTTTTAGTTTTTATTACTGATTATACATTACATAAAATGTGCGTAATGTAGGTGACATTACAGTTTTAAGTTACCAATAATTTGTTTTCACACAAAATAATTTATGATCACGGTCAAAATAATATATGGTGTTTATAAAAATAGCATTTATTGTGTATGTTTGGAAATAACTATTATAATTATATTTGTAAAGAAATTAAACATGTTTATTATTCAATTTTCGCCTGTCAATATAATGTTTTTGATAAAATAGAATAAATAAACTATTACAGCAGGATTCATATTAAAAAATAAAATAAAATATTTTTTAAATACAATATTAATACTTTACAAGACCTTATCAATGAAAATGGCAATGTTTGGACTAGAAGTAATTTCATTTACAGTACTATTATTTTATACCAATAGACAGGAAATCAAGTAATCAAGGAAACCCACAATGATTACCTACACTGCTTTAGGAATTACGTTATCCATAAGTCTGGTAGATAAATACATTACATACAATTAAATACTATTTTGACAGAACATAATGATCTTATCAGTAACCTGCTAACTTATTAGCAGATCACTCAAACAAGCCAGTATAGTTTTATTTGCATTATATAGACTTTGCAAGACATTATGTTAACTGACCTCAAAGAATTTTAGCCTTATTGTAATTGGTATGGAATGCTTAGTTTAAGATGGTCCAATATTTTTTTTTTTTATCGCGGGAAAAACGAAATATCGCTACCACCACTGTGGGGTGAGTGGAATGGTTAAGATCAGTGAAACCAACATAGCCATTCCACTCGCTCCACTGTAGCTGTAGTGATAACGCATTCTTCCCTGCGATAAAAGAAAAATGTTCCAATATATCACAAAAATAGCATAAGATCTTTGGCACACCACACTTGAATAATGCACACATAGGGTAGGGTTTACATAAAATGTAAATAGTATAGATTTCAGGATGCTACAATGTCCATTGGTAATATGGCAATAATATGGATAAGCTGCATTTATAAACCGTATTATGAGATAAATAATACATTACGTAACAGTGTGAGCAATACCTTAGACAAACTTCTGGATAGTAATGTTAGACAATAAAATTATTTTAAATTTAATATTATATACAACCAGATTCCTAGCTTTTGAATGCAAAGCAAAGACTCCAGTCTGTATACTTGAATGTTATAAATTATAACTATTAGTCACATACTGCATCATGTGCGAGAGACAACAAGCATATCAGTTGTTGCAGACACCATTGACTAATCAGTAATCACATATAAAATTTGCCACTTTCACACACTGTAGGTCATTAGTAGTTGTGTGCTGGCAAAAACTATAATCACTTTGTTTCATGTTAGAATAATACTTTTCAAACATGTTGCAGAGTGCCTACTGACAATATACTCGATAATAAACTAATTGCCTTAAATTATAAGTAAAGCCCTAAATGTAGAACTGATTTTCAAATGGGGACTCACTCAAGCTTCTTTTTCTACACTTCAAACTGATTTTATATAATTTACAATTGACACTTTACAAGTGTATACAATATAGAATATAAAAAATTATCACAACTACTTGTCAACTAATACTGTCATAACTGTGTATTTCTTGTTGTTCCAAAGACATAACTATCAGCTATAGTATCTTCTATATTGTGCATGTTTTTCCTTTGTCTTGAATTTAGATTTAGATCTTTAAATGATATTTGTAAATCCTTAAATGCATTTAACAAAAAAACTGCAGTTGTCACTACTAAGAAACCGCAAATACAACCTAGAATGTTTTCAGTTTTCATATGTTCCCACTCTTGGAACAAAATTCCTGAAGCAATAATAACTAACACAGTAAACATAACATAGTACACTGGAGTTACTACGCTTGTGTTGAAAATATCTAAAGATTTGTTTAAATAATTCATTTGTATTGTGATGCACACAACAGCACTAATAAGAAGCAACCAGAAAACATAGTTTGAAAAATTATTAACTTTTCCACTGATTGTTTCTTTCACACCCAAAGCCACACCCTTGCAAAACACAACAGTCAAACTTCCTATTGCTGAACACAATAATAAATATACAGTGATGTTGGTATTTCCAAACCGTGGTACAAATATTATTTTAATGATCAAGCTCATAAAAATAATTGATCCTACATATGTAATAAATAAATGATCACTCAATTTGAATACCAATTCTTTGAAGTTTTGTATTTCTTCCGTTTTTGGAGAATGGATTACGAATATGATAGATCCAACTATGCATAGAAAACATCCAATCTGAAAAGGCAATTGGTTGTTAATATTAAGTAATATAATGGTGTGATAAAAACAAGTAATAGTTACCTTTCCAATAAAGTTGAGTTTTTCATTAATACATTTTGATGACAGTACTGCAGCTACCAGTACACTTAGTGCACCAAGAGGAGTGACTAATGCAGCAGGGGCAAAAGCATATGCTAATAGATTTGCAGCTTCACCAACACCCACTGTGTATAAAATTATACAATATTAAAAATATCCATTTCTTTTATAAATCATCCAACAAAGGCGTCAATAGTGTCAGAAAGATCTTTGCCAATGGAACTTTATCAAAAGAGATAAATATTTATAAATCCATTATAATATACTGACTCAATTTGTCTGAAGTGCGGGCACACAAGTGGAATTTTGAATCGCTTGTTGCGTCATTACAAACTACGGCATTTTTCGTCTCAATTTTGTCTTAAATTTGAATTTTATTTTCACAGCCTTAATTTAGAAAGAAAGAAAGAAAAACATATTTATTGGTCACAGCTTATGACGACGTACAAATGACTTAAAAAATATATATATATAAAATGCTACAAAAAAAAGTAAATAAAGATTGTACGTCGCATCGTGGCTGTGACAAGTAGGTGACCACTCAGCATAATGTTGTACTGCGGCGTGAGCCACAGCACAACGCTGGTTTCAATTTCATCTTTCTTACTTGTTATTAAGCCGAGCCACCACATCCATTGTTTTAAATAAGCGAAACCTCCAGCTGATGCTCGTAAACCTCCATTTGAAGAAACTTTTCTTAAAGCTAGTTTCTTTACAATAAAACTAGATCCAATAAATATACTGGAACTTATAGCGAGACCCAACCCTAGCGCAAATGTCGTAGCGTCATAGTCTTTCGCACCTTCAGTTACTTTTGCGGCCTTCATTGCGCACTATAAAAAAATAGTCATAGATAAACATGAATTAAACAAATTTCGAATTAAATTGTGTATGTTTGCCAACAAAATTGTCATTCTGTTTTTAGCATGTTTTTGCATTGACGAGAGCCACGGATGACGGATCTGTCACTTGTCAGATACTGAGTCACAGTCAAGAGACACAGTACTGAGTAGGGATGGTGCGTATTTCCGCGATCAGGTTTTTACACCAGGTATTTACTTGCAAGTACGCGGACCAGTTCTGACCCGAAATACTTGCAAGACTTGAAAGTATTTTACTTGGGTACTCTCTCGCGACACGAACGAGTCACGTGACCTCGCCTCTGCCCACCGCGCTGCGTCTGCGCTCAGGCGTCGTCATCCGCAAATGCAATTGTGGTTCTTAATCAGTGCCGGATTAACTACGTAGCAAGAGTAGCAATTGCTACGGGCCCCGCGCGAAAGAGGCCCCCGCATGTTTAAACCCACTCATCTCTGCCTGAGCGTAATTTTTTGAGTGAAACTTGTTAAGATGTGGTACGTTGAATTTTTTTGATGTCACAAAACAAGACACTCGGTACCCGATTATTTCCTTGGCGTAAATAATTTAAATAATATCATACAGTAAACGCACAAGTTCTACAAAAAGTTGCTTGTATAAACGTGAAGAATTTCAGTCGGCCTGATAATCAGCTCTACAAAAAGTCTGCCGCATATGCAAGCACTCTTACCCGACACTTAGTGTGGATGTGTAGCAGAATTGAAATGGCTCGATTTAAATTGTTAAAATTATCTATTGATTTGTAAAGTTAACAGTCTACATTATTTTTAGTATAATTTAGTAACCATATACCAAAAATCTATTTTCTAGAATATAAATATATTGAGTTATAGAAGTTATGACTAAAAAAAATTTTTTATTACTTCAAGAGAGATTTCCTCCAATTTAATTTTTCATAAACATTTCGTAATCCTGATATAGTAGGATTATTACCAAATGCATAAAAAGCAATGCATTCAATAAACTATTTCCAGAACAAAAGAAGTTTAAATTCTAGACGCGAGAGTCTCACGCGTGTTTTTTTTAAGCTAATGATAGGTATCGAAATTATTCTAAATTGCCAGGCTTTTTGTAACTGTCCGAGCCTAACAGCGCCTATAGTAATTTACTACACTATTCATTACCCACAAAATTGTAACCTATAGATAGTAAATAAATGTATTGAGTATGGAATTGTATTTTTACCACTCTATACTTAAGAACCCATAGCAGATCAAGGGCTTTTTGAAAGAATTTGCTACGGGCCCCGCGCTTGCTTAATCCGGCACTGTTCTTAATTCAACAAACCAAGTGAACAATTTCCTATGCAAGTATTGAAGTGTTAAAAGTATTTTTTTTGTTAACGCGATTATAATCCTTATTCGTATGCGAACATGGATCAATATCCTATGCAGTAAGAAAATATTTGAAAGTATTTCGATTTTCAACTACCAACTGTTATAAGTACTTAATTTATAAACGCGATTAATTTACTGGTGGTAGGTCTCTCATTATGTAAGAGGCCGTCTGGGTGGGTACCACCGCAATGTCTATTTCTACCGCCAAGCAACAGTGTGTATGCACTGTTGTGTTTCGGTTTGAAAGACATTGTAGCCAGTATAACTACTGGACATAATGAAACGTAACATCTTATGTCTCAGGATGACAAGCGCAGTGGAATGCCACACAGTACTTTGTAAGTCAAGGTGCTGGATGGTGTTGCTTCTGTTTATGGGTAGTCGTATCGCTTACCATCAGGCGAACGGCATGCTCGTCTCGTCATTCAATGCAATTAAAAAAAAAGCGCGATTGTACTCTTTGTGTCTATTGAAACACGGATCAATTTCCTATACAGAAAGAAAATACTTCGTATTTATAGAATCTAAGTATTAGAAGTTTTTATTTGTCAACGCGATTGTGTTCCTTAATTGTATCGATACACGGATTAATATCCTATGCAGAAATAAAATACTTGGAATAATTTCGAACCCTGGTATTTGGCGCTGGTTTTTACAGGCACGGACGTACTTGGTTCACGATTTTGCAAGTACGACCCATGCCTAGTACTGAGTAGTGAGAGCGCAGACTACTTCAGGGTTACCAACTCCTAAAAAAAATACACCTAAAGTCAAAATGAAATATCCCCAAATAACCTTAATGCACAGAATTTCATATCTGAATACTACTTATGACGAGGCTGTATGGGCTTGAACCCTTTGCCTTCCAAACATAAAGGGAAAATTAAAAAAAAAAATGTCTCTGGTGTCCAAGATTTGTCTCTGATGGTTAATGGTTTGCCTTTATTGATTTTAATTTTTATACAAAGTACTCTCTGTAAAGTAAAGTAAAAATAAAAAGTATATGTAGAAAAAATATATTAAGAGAAAATGCTTAAATTGAGATAAGGGAATTCTGATCTGTACACAAATAACCCGATAAACTAATTACTGACGTTCTAAATGATGGTTTGTTAATTTGTTTATGTTTTATATTAGATTAGATTTTAGTAACCTAAAACATGATTCGCCTAATTTCGGTTTCACTTTTTCAATATTAAACCTTTTTATTTACACCTTTATTTTTAATCAAACTTGAAGTTTTACTTACATAAATAACCATTTTTAAAAAACGTTGGAAGACACATATAATGACCTATTACCTATATTTCGCTAGTGTTCAACAACTATATTGATGTTGCTTGTTATTTAACTTACATTTCGCAGGAGCCGCCAAATACAAGAACTAGCTCCCCAGGTATCATAGGCTCAGCACCTCTTCTTCCTCCTCCAATGCTGGGCGGAATACCTGCACCAATGCCTCCTACAGTGGCAATGCCGCCTGTGCCTGGGATGCCACCAAACATGGCTGGACTGCCACCACCTATGGGATATCCTCCAATGATACCTCCATTTTCCATGCCACCACCAGGATTTCCTTCTTTTAAACCAGTGAGTTTATTAAAGATATGAAATGTTATGCATAGTAATTCATTTATAGTCCAATAAATCAAATGGCAGCTGCTAATAAGTTTTGAAAGTTTTTGTTCAAATTACTGAACCCAGTTTTACAGTAATCTCAAAAGAAATAAGTCGTAGTACTTCACAATCAGATTCTCTAAGAGAATTGCATCTTAAATTGTAATCTGTCAGTCTATTTTTCAAGAAAGCAAGGTTAGAGTTAAAAAGTCAATTTCGAATACAAATGTATTTATATCATTTTATAGGAATTAACTGCTCCTGCTCCGGACATAGCCCCATTAGCAAACCAGAGCAGTCCATGGTCAGAGCACAGAGCTCCCGATGGGCGCACATATTATTATAATTCTGTTACAAAACAGAGCCTCTGGGAAAAGCCAGATGATTTAAAAACTCCTGCAGAGGTATTGGTGCTTTTTAAATAACTATTACTATTTACAAATGATAAATGTAACATAGAGTAGAATCCGCTTATAATGACAATGACATCAAAGGGAAGAGACAAACACATCATACTAAGCAGATGTCATATAAACAATAATCATAGAAAATAAACAACTTTTAATTTTTCTTAAGTATTTAGTTTAATAGAGAGAAAAATTACAATTTGATATCCCATTTTCGAGTCTGTATATTTTAATTACATCATTCTCCTCAATGCTAAAAACTTTGTGACATTGCAATATCATTGCCAATTGGGTGCACTTGATTCAATAATAATTCTTAACCTTGAACAATTGATTTATCTCTGAGGATCAAACCAAAAACGAGCCATGTGCCATGCACAGAACGAACCTCATCACCAGGAAAAGGGAGATGGGGCCTTGATAATGCACAAATGTGTTTCTTTAAAAAAGGTCTTACTGAGCGATAAGGCATTATAAATTACGAGCTTTTGCCTGCAGCTCCGCCTGCATGAATGAGTTTTCCAGGGATAAAAGTCCCGCTTTATATTTTCCCGTGATAAAAAGTAGCCTATGTGTTTATCCAGGACATAATCTACCGGTGTGCCAAATTTCATTGAAATCCGTTCAGTAGTTTTGCTTGAAAAAGTAACAAACAATATTAGTAGGATTTTTATTTAATTTTAAAATTACGTCATATCACGTGGTTGGTTAATATATAGATACCAGAAGTATCAATTAATGTAAGAGACAAACCACAGTAAGGTGGGTTTCAGGTGAGCAAAAAAATGATTTTAGTTTTTTTTAAATCTGTCTATAACTTTTTGCTGTCTGCTCCAATTTTAATTGTGTCTATTGCAAAGTTTCTTAGAATTTTCTTTTCTTTCATGCTATATACGAAAGATTTAGGAATACCCAGTGGTTTAAAATGTAGCATGTCCAGTACATTAAAAAAGATGATTAGGTTGTGCCTTACATTACCAATATATTTTGTGTAAGCCATTGAGCATAGTGTAAGCAACAAGAGAAATAGAAATGTAAAACTATTGTAAAGGACTTCTACCATGTCGCAATTTGATGTAACTATAGATAATTATCTACTAAAATTGATGGTATTTTAACACCATGGAAATAAGATAAACCAACATTAACCTCCATTCGACCGCGCCAAATGGAGACGGCCGCGTTCAGTCCTAACCGATCCAGAGGACGATATCACTCTGGCCATTCGCAGTAAGAACGAGTTCCTAAAACTCCTACACTTCACACGACCGCAGTTCCGTCCTCGCCGCCGAGGACCTCGCCGCGTTCCCCGTCGCCCCCCCGACCCTCCTAACAGTTCCGGCCCGCGTGCCGACGAAATAAATGGATAGGATTAGGTTAAACACCAACCTTCCCCACAAATCGTTGATGTCTCATCCTCTCCCAGTGACCGTCCTGAGCCGAGGTTCGCAACCCGTTAGTGGGTTGCCCTCAGCATGGTTACTTAAATCAAGGGTTGCGAGCGCCTAAAGCGTTCACCCGAAAGTCCGGTGTGGCCAGAAAAGCCGACTCGCGTCAGGCTACTGGCCGGTAGGACCATTAAAAAAAAAAAACCAACATTAAGCATTAAAAACAAATCTATATGTTAGTTTCAGGTTTTACAGCTAAGCTATCACAGATTTTAATGGAAATTACGAATAGAAAAATAAAACAATTTGTTATTATAATTTTCTTATTTTTGACTTTTTTAATCTGCATAATTATTAAAAATTCAACACACCAAACTATCTATAATACTTTGTGTTATTAGTTTAAATGTTCTAAAAAGTAAGTGTTCTAATTAACAGTCTCACAAATCTTGCAGTTATGTAAAAAAAATGTGTTAAATTGACAATATGATCTATTTTAATTAGTAGCCTTACAAACTCTGTACTTTTAATAATTATGTTTAATTGGATTTATTATTATAATCACCAATTGAATAAAAAAGAATGTTTTCTCAGGCTTAATCAACAGTCTTATTTATTAAGTAATGAATGAATGTACTGGAACAAAATAACGATGAGAAAATGGAATATGAATTGTGTGATAGATGATTAGTATAATGGCAGTGAACATTGAAATTACGAATAAAAGGGACGAATGGATGTAAGGGAATAAGATCAAATAAGAGGCATGAATTGTGTGAAAGATGAATTAATTTATACATAATAGATTGTTGCGCCGATACAATACTAATTAATTGGGAATAGGCAGACAGATTATAATGATAACTATTAGTAAATTAATCTAATTTAATTGTGAAATTGATATAGTTGAAACAACTTTTTCAATTTGGTATTTTATCTAGTCATCATCATTAGCTGTAATCACATATTCATCGTCATCGGTTTCATGAAGGGTATCTTTAACTGGCGATTTATTCGGAAGGTTCAAATATTCAGCATGAAATCTATTTGGTATTATACCGGTGTCGCACAATTTTTTGAGGTCATTGTAATGGAAATTGGCAGCCTCATAAATTATTCAATTGGTGATTATCATTATAAAGCCAATTAATCATAATTATTTAAAGTACAGAGTTTGTAAGGCTGTTAATTAAAAGGAGCGACTATATAACTTCTAGACGTCGAATTACAGGCGATCGGTTTTGGGAAACACAACTGACTAATAGATCAGATGTAGCTTGTCGCGCAACAAATATTATGTTTGTAAATGTAGGCGTATGCACGCTGTACACCATTTAATTATATTTATTTAATTTTTTTTCCTTTGTTATATTTGCGATTAGCCACTAAGCTATAAGCAAATATGTTGATAAAATTGACGTGTTATGTGCAGAGCTCCCGCGAGCATAGCACATTTAGTAATACTAACAATTATTTATAAATTCCGATCTAATATATGTTGCCTTTTTAAACGCCTGATAGTTTGTGGTTTCAGCAGATTAACAGCTACCTGATTTGAGTGATTGGCAAGTCGCGTTTTGTAGGTTTTTTCTGCAGACTATATTTCTTGTTTAACTGTGCTTATTTTTAGATACTCATGTAGTTCTGCATTTGTAATAAACCATGGGGCATTGTTCTTTAATTTTATTATGAATTTTGTTTAGTGTTTTTGAAAAATTCCTTCAATTGGATTTTATCCCAATTTAACGGTGATGTGTGTGCATTAGCTTCTTTAAATAATCTGACTTTGTATGCCAAAGACTTGGAAAAAAATATATAAGATTTCAATGGACAAAGGATGACAAAAAAGTAAGCCCGGAGTTTCTTCTTCGGGTACTCATAGCTTAGGTAGCTAGTGAAAGGCTTATAATATTATTAAAAAACCTAAATAATTATGAATTATTTATAATAAAAACATCCTAATCAAGTAACAACAAGTACATAGGATAGTACACAACTATTAACAAAACTTAAGCAGTCATAAACTATAAACAATGACGAAATCTGAAGCCTAAATAACTGAACTGGACTCAGAAATACTCAAACCTAGAACCTACAACAAAAATCCTCAAACTACTTAACAAAATCGTAGGTACTCATATATTTACAAACTAGAATCTAAAACGAAAAACTAGAATCTACAACAAAATATATTTTTTACCTGAACCTTGAACCTCCTTTTTTTGAAGTCAGTTAAAAATGATTCATCGTTTTTTTTATCTCCTCTTTCCTGCCAGCCCGATTTGACTTCTTTATTTATTTTTCATTGATTTTGCTCCCTATAAAAATGTCTGTAGTTATATAAATGACTTTTTGTAATAATAATAATTATTAATTAAATGTATCTTGACTTATCATAAGTGTAGCTATGTTCGCCTATGTGATGAATAAAGTATTTTATTTTTAATATCTTCAAGTCAGTTGCGACCACAGCTGTGAGCCGTAAACATTTCACATTATCGATTTAATAAATATTATAATCGCCCCTTGCACAAAACAGTGGTGTTATAAAAAAAAAAACGACTTCGGAATTTCAGAAAACGTTTAATATTTATGTCAATCATTTGGCTTAATCAATTCATATTTAAAAGTATCGAAATTCATCTTATGCCGACCATTATGTGTTTAAAATTTTAGCGTTGACAACATAATAGAATTTCACACCATTTGATTTATTTATTTATATGTTTTGGAGCATCTAGATACACAGCAATACATTATCAACAAATTAAATGTTATTTTTCAGCCTTTTAATATGAATATTTTACGTCAATGCCAAGTATCGATGGGCTGAAAAATAGTCAGATGGCGGAACTTAACACATGCACGTTCCCTATAGATTTTCTTTAAATGATTTATGTTGGTTCATACCAACATTAATTAACAGTAAGAAGCATATTATAACAAAGATAGTTTTGTGAAAATGTCTAAATATTTAGATTTGACTCATGAGGTTACCGACATGTGGACTCCACAATTATTGTTCCGATTGTCGTTTCTGCTCATGGGTTGATACCAAAGAGTCTCGACCAACACCTGCAGAGGCTCTCAATTGGTCGTTGGGCCAAGAGCCATATGCAGAAAGCAGTACTTCTAGACACGGCACGCATTGTGAGGAGATTCCTCACTTTGAATCCCTGACCACCGGTGGCTTGGGTCTTGAGCCTCGCCATCGGAGGGTGATTCACTTTTTAATATTTTTATAATATGCATTATTTTTTTTTGTATATACATATATAAAAATGTAAAAAAAGGAAAATTGAAAATAAAGTGAAATAATAGTTTTGTGAGATGGTAAAGTTAGAGAATAATTCTTAAAAATCTGTATTCATGAATGTAAGGAACATTTTTTTTAAATTGACTGATTTGAGGTTTAAGGTAAGGGCTTTAAATTATTTAATATAATGAGTTGCTTTATTTTTATGAAAAGCAAAAAATGTTAATGACACATCATTTTTTTTGTCATAAATCGTTTTATGCAGTACATTTTTTTTTACTGTAAGGCAAATTTTTTAACGATAGACAAATTTAATAATACCAATCGATAGAGCGTGAAATTCCGAATCCAATGATATATGTATATAACTCATTTTCGCTAAAATGTCCCTTATGTTAATTGATACTTGTGGTATCGATATGTGGAGTCAAATTATATGTATTCCACTGTATGCATAAAGTTATTTTAAAACCTTATGAAATCTTAACATGTAATGAAAATGTTCTTGAGTATTACACAAAAAATTGTTTTAGAAATTGTTATCTGCATGTGTATGGAAGGAATATACAACTGATGCTGGCCGGTTGTATTATCACAACATTGAAACAAAAGAATCAAGCTGGGTAATTCCAAAAGAACTACAAGAAATCAAAGACAAAATCGCTGCAGAGGAAGCAACACAGTAAAACCATTTTTATTTTTACTTTTAATATCATATAACTAATATTAGCTAATAGATGTTCTAATTTAGCATGATTGTCATGCAAGTTTATGCAGGTGGTTTATCAGGGCGGGCCCTGCTTTAGTTTCGGCTGCAGGTGCCGATACCCATCCCATTTGTAACCCTTTTGAGCCTTAGCTAGCTATATGAAATAGGGTATTTTTCTATATTAATTTATTTGTAACGGCTAATAATACGAAAATAAATCCTTTCTGTGAAAACTGCATTAAATCTGTTAGGAAATGAAGCAGTCATTCATATTCCAATTTCGTAATTCGCGATGACGTCATATCGCGATTGTGAGATACACTCTTCTCGTTTCTTGACACTTGCACCTTCTACCGAAATTCAAAGGCTTAGAACTTGTTGATTTTTACCGGATTTTAATAATTTTTGTGTCTTAGAATTTAAAGGACGTTATAATTTTGAAAAAGTAAAGAACAAAATGAGTCGAATACCCTATTGTATCTCATATATTATATAAAAATTTGTTCGGTCAGTCATCTCAGTGGAGGGTAACAACCACAATTAATAAAAAATAGATAATATTATAAAATATAAAACCATCATGATGCTTTAATGCACTTCCATACACCTTTGTAGAGCTATTGTCTATATACCATGTTCATGAATAAATGATCAACAATTCCCACAAGCAGTGAGCACTCAGTTCCTAAGAAATTATTGGTATATTATTGGTGTATGAGAACAGTGTAGGGTCTCAATGACGTAACTAGGGTGCCAGCGGTGCCCCGACACAGGGCGCAGAAATGATCAGACCCGAGGCCATAGACAAGATCCCTTTATACAATCGTAAACGCTATTAGAAAACAAACAAAAATATGGGAACCAAATATCCTAGTAACAAAGGACATGTCCAAAACGGGCCTTATATTCTAACCAAGATAGTTTATCTTTATTTGAATAGAACTCCGAGAAAATAGCATTTTACAATAAATCGTATAATTTTAAAGTTCTTCCATTTTGAGATTAATGTAATTTTATTTTAACTACACTTATAGTGAACGTTATTAAAAAAGTTATTTACAAATGGAGGGGTCTAAAAATATTTTTTAATAGATCCAAGATCCATATTTTTGCGTCTCTAATTTATTTATTTATTTTTTCCATTATTATCCATTTGCGTTAACAACTGTAGAATGGCATTTTGTGTGCATTGTGTGCATTGGGTGTGTGATGTGTGGTATGTGCTGTGCACCAGGGCGGCGCTGAGCGCGGAGCTGCCGCCGGGCGAGGTGCCGCTGCCGTGCTCGCCCGCCGCGCCCGCCGCGACCGCACACGCCTCGGCGCTGGACGAGGCGATGGCCAAGACGCTCGCGGCCATCGACCCCTCGCTCACAACCTCTATACCCATACCCGATGATAGTAAGTCATCCTATTCACCAAATAATCTTGTCTTATATTTTTACTGCAAAAGGTTAATTGGTTAAAGGTTACTGCTTACGGTTTTATACGACCCTAAAGCCTAGCTCTTTTTAGTTGACCCTGTGTGCAATTATTATATACAGTTCTTGCTTTGATTAATGAATGTCTAGATAGACACTGAACGTTTCAAACGCGTCGAAAAAAATAGAGGCGAAGTGTTCACCTAAATCAATTCCCCACGTTCAGTACGCTTCGAGCTGTCATGGCGTTCGCTCACTTGTTAGTTGTTACGCGGATTTATACTTTATAAAAATGACGGTTTGTGTACTTTAAAGTGTGCAGAAACTACTAGGGTCGATCTAAAACAACATATAATATCACCTATCACCGGTAAGTTACATTATTTATAGTCACTTCTTGCAAAATAAGCCCATTCGGCGTTGACATATTTAAATAAATGAATAAGAGTATGTGATTTTCTTGGGATGCTATTTTATTAGTCAGTAATCAGCATTTTCTAAAAAAATTGGAAAGGATCCAAAGTAAATGTTTTTTGACTACATGGTCAATATATTATTTTCGACGGTAATTACATATTAAAACATAACAATACACACGTAACTTCGAAAAGTCAGAGGTGTGTGCCTTGGGTTTTGAACCTCCGGACATTGTCTTATCAATTATCGTTCGCTTTAACGGTGAAGGAAAACATCGTGAGGAAACCTGCATACCTGAGAAGTTCTCTGAATTTCGAAGGTATGTGAAGTCCGCCAACCCGCACTAAGCCAGCGTGGTAGACTAAGGCCTTAACACCTCTCAGTAGTAGAGGAGGCCCGTGCTCAGCAGTGGGCAGTATATAATACAGGGCTGATTGCATTGCAATTACATATTAAATATTTATTTTGATTGGACAAAAAAATTAGTTACTTATACATACCATAATATTGTACGGTTTTACCAAAACCAAAAAAATCTGATGGCTTGAGTCAATTCAGAGATTTAAAAAAAAAATATTTTTATTTACACATAGGTATAGTTAATGAATATATTTTTAAAATAAAATAAATTTAATAAAATCTTTGTTTTTATTATTAAAATAATTTCAATATTATATTTAGAGAAATGAATGACTTTGTTTGAGTGAATATTTTTTTTGTATTTTATGAATATAATTTTCTCCCTGTTTTAATAGCAACCTTGCAATAACTGGTATCATTATGCGCGCACACAAGGATACGAAGAATGATGCAGCGATAGCGTATACGTACACAGCTGTCACGCACACTAGCTTATTAGAGTCGGCTTGTTTGTTTTAGTTTCATTGCAGCGCGACATTCGATCTAGATATATAATTAATCAAAGTGTTCTTGCTAGTAACTCATTTACGAGTCATAACCTCTGTTGCTTCAGCGAATTATTACGATCAAGTAATCACTGGTTATTTATACCTTTAATTATTTTTATACATATTTATATACCTACACATTTTTAACTATTATTCAAATAAATCGATTCGCCCTTTTTCTACACCAGGCCACGGCCATTAAATGTAATGTGTAGCATTTTTTTATCCTTAATTTTTTTTTTTTTTTTTTTTTTTTTTTTTATTGCATTTAATGACGAGACGAGCATGCCGTTCGCCTGATGGTAAGCGATACGACCACCCATAAACAGTAGCAACACCATCCAGCACCTTGACTAACAAAGTACTGTGTGGCATTCCACTGCGCTCGTCACCCTGAGACATAAGATGTTAAGTCTCATTATGTCCAGTAGTTATACTGGCTACAATGTCCTTCAAACCGAAACACAACAGTGCATGCACACTGTTGCTTGGCGGTAGAAATAGACATTGCGGTGGTACCCACCCAGACGGCCTCTTACATAATGAGAGACCTACCACCAGTATGATTATTTTGATTATTTAACACAGTATGATTATTTTCTAGTAAAGCCCGAAGAAATTGTTGCGCCGCCTACGAATAATGTTTCGGATAATGGCGAACAACCACCAGAATTGCAATACAAAGATAAAAAGGAAGCCATTGAAGCCTTTAAAGAACTTTTAAGGGACAAGGTGAGTTTTCATTGCACTTTTTTATATGAAACTTATAACAAACTAGCATTGCGCGCGGCTCCGCCCTCGTGGAAAAGTTTTACCGGGATAAAAAGTATATCAGCCTATAGCACTCAGGAGTAGGTAATGTAGCTTCCTATTAGTGAAAGAATTTTCAAAATCGGTCCAGTAGTTTCTGAGATTAGCGCGTTCAAGCAAACAAACTCTTCAGCTTTATAATATTAGTATAGATATGAATTAGTTAGATATATTATGCAAAATCGATAAATATATTGTAATACTCAATACTAAATTGCACCTGTTTATCAATTACAGTTTAGCATATTTATTACAACTAATGAACGATTGTTTTAGAATGTAACATCCAATGCAACATGGGAACAATGTGTGAAAATAATATCGAAAGACCCACGCTACGCCACATTCAAGAAACTTAATGAAAAGAAACAAGCTTTCAATGCCTACAAGACGCAAAAACTCAAGGACGAAAGAGAGGAACAAAGGTATAATATACATAATACATGTGACGTACAGGACACCAGACGCTTTTTCATTGTGGTGTGGAACTTTTGAGTGTGTTGTATGTATGTCACGATGGGCGTCGTCAAGGAAGGACCAAAAAAAAGAAGGCTATGTTCATAACAGATCTCAAAAATCTCTGTTTTGTCTTGCTAAAAAAATCCTCTCGCGGTAACTTTGGACGATAGATACGTTTTATAAAAACAATATTTCATGTTTAAAGTCTATTTCCCTAGCAGTTCTCTGTCAAACCCAGCTCAATACGATGTCCGCTGTGTTGCGTATTAGGGGTAGATTTCTTTAATTATCGACCTATAAGACTATCTTGCAACTTGCCAGACCGTATGCCTCATGCCCTGCACATCTCTTAGCCAGTGTTGTTTCAACCGTGGTCTAGTAAAGTTCACAATCTTATTACACTGGGCGAGCGCGCGACGCCGTCGTCTCGCTGAGAATTCGCTTGCAATTCGCCAGTGTGATAAGAGCCTTAAGTTTACCTGACTACGGATGAAACAACCCGGCCTTACTCACTCGTTGCACTAAGGCTCAGTTTAGTGTTGGTCACCGACTATGTCTGATGATCATAGAACACAAGTACACACAAATTAAACCCATCAGTTCATAACTGCGGTCCTATAGAATCATTCGTAGCCACGTTTGAATGATATCAGCGCTAGTTGTCAGTGGAGCACGTATTTAAGTCTAAATGTAGGTACTCGTTATAAGCAGACATTTTTTATCAGGTTGAAGACTAAAAAGAACCGCGAAAACTTGGAAGAGTTTTTGCTGAGCTGTGATCGTGTCACATCGCTCACCAAGTTCTACAAATGCGAAGAAATGTTCAATAATCTAGAGGTTGGTTCATTGCATTGTATTTAGATTTCTTACATATTGACACCGCTTTTAAGATAACAATCCCCTTTTTGCGTTGACGGTAAACAAATATGAAGCTTCTTAATTTAGGGCCTTTCTGATAAACGCTGTATGCGCCTGTCATAGTTATATAATACTTAACTCGCGTATTATTACGTTCAACATGGTATGACAAAACACTGAATGACTATTACAGACGTAGGCAACGATTTATTAGTAATCCGGTTAGTATACTTATAAGGATATTATATCACTGTCCGATATGGCGATAGGCTCGCCCCCTATCACATTGTGGGACGGAATACGTTCGGCGAAAAGTGGGCGCACTAGTTGCATCTTCGGTGATAAAAGGCGTGTGTGTGTATTCACTACAAATCTAAATCAGAGGGAGAATTAAGATTGTGTTAATGTTGTAGATATGGCGATGCGTTCCTGAATCAGATCGCAGAGATATATTCGAGGACTGCATATTCACAATCACTAAACGTGAAAAAGAAGAAGCCAAAACTTTAAAGAAACGTAATATGAAAATGCTAGCTCAAGTAAGTAACCAATAACGGCCATATTTGGCATTTTGGAATCGAATTTACGAATGATCTACCAGACTTTATCAAGGGAAAACACTAGTGGAGCTTTAAAAATTTACATCTGTTTCAATCCATATTTACTATTGTGGACAACGAAGTTACTCTGCGCGTGTACCATCAAATGTATCTTCTTCTTCTTCGCTTCGCTCTTGACAGAACGGTCGTGGTCACTATTATTTGTGTTCAAACGATGATGTAGCTCGCCGCACGATATCTCTCCATCTGTCTCTGTTAGACGACAATCGGGTACATTCGTGTACAGGGCCTCCTACTGCTGATTTTATTTGGTCGGTCCACCTCATTGGTGACCTACCACGAGGTCTATTTCCTTCCACTCTGCCCTGAACGACTAGACGCTCTATGGAGTCATTATTCCGCCGCGAGATATGACCGAAAAATGTTAGTATACGGGACTGTACTAACTCGGATAAACGCTGCTTGATGCCGAGTTCTTGGAGAATGGAAATGTTTGTGCGGAATTCAGTCCATGATATCCCAAGCATTCTTCTCCAGCACCACATCTCTAGAGCATCCACCTTTTTCTTTTCCAGTTCGCGTAACGTCCATGTTTCAGCTGCGTACAGAAATATGGGGAATATAAGTGCCCTAACGAGCCTGATCTTAGTGGCCTTTGTTATGTTACGATTCCTCCATATTTTCTTTAGTTTGTCCATTGCCCCTCTAGCCATCGCCATGCGTCGTTTCACTTCGTCCACGCTACCACCATTGTTTGATATCAAAGCACCCAAGTAAACATACGACTGAACTACGTCGCAATTCGCAATTTGTGTTACTCCTGGTGCATTGACATTAGCGCGGTCCACAATCATAACCTTGGTCTTACTCCGATTAATCTTCAATCCAAATGTAAGACTTACGCGTTCCATCTTGAGCAGTAGTTCTTCCATGTGGCTTTTGCTAGTCGCAAACAAGGTTGTATCATCGGCGTAGCGAAGATTTGCGATTTTGTAACCACCAATCGCAACGCCATCGGTCCAGTCTTCGAGAGTAATACGCATCGCAAGTTCTGTGTAGATGTTGAATAAGAGCGGCGATATGATACATCCTTGGCGGACGCCCGCGCTGGGATGAAAGCTATGTGAAAGAAGGTCATCCGTTCGTACCGAAGCAGTTCCTTCTTCGTAGAGACCCCTGAGAAGGTGCACAAGATGTTTTGGTGTGCCCATTTCTAGAAGCGTCTTCCACAATATTGGCCATTTCACAGAGTCAAACGCCTTTGAGAAGTCAACAAAGCATATGTAAGTTGGCTTATTGAATTCTCGAGCCTTCTCGATGATTTGACGAACTAGTAGAATCTGTTCCCGGGTTCCCTTTCCCTTCACAAACCCAGCTTGCTCTTGCGCGATTTCTCGTGTCAGGTAAGCTTTCAGCCGTTCATTTAGGATGTGCAGCAGAATTTTGCTGGCATGACTGATTAGAGCAATGAGGCGGTAGTTGCTACACTTCTTGGTTGAACCTTTTTTGTGTAGAGGAATGAAGACCGTATGGGCCCATTCTTTTGGCCATTTTCCTGACACCCATATCTTGTTGCAGATGGTATGAAAGATATGAACGCCGTGTTCTCCCATAGCTCTGATTGTTTCTACAGGAATTGCATCAGAGCCGGTAGCTTTCCCATTCTTCAGATGTTTGATGGCAGTTCTGATCTCTGACTCAAGGATGTCAGGTTCTAAACTATCTTCTCCAGGTTCCGTTGACTCGAAGGCTTGTGACAGTGGATCTTCAAACAGTGACTGGCAGTAGCATCTCCAACCTTCTGCTATTTTCTCCAATTCGCTGATCACTTCACCATTACAGTCTTCAATGGCCCAGGTTTTGGATGGCAACGTTTTTGTAATGAGACGAATTTTGTGATGCAGGTCTCTGGGTTCATGTCTTCCTGCATGAGCTTCAATCTCCTCACAAATATGACGCAAGTAGGCGTTATGATCTTTTCTGCACATTTTCTGGATTTGGGCAGACATTTCGTTGAGAACCCTAACATTTGCACCGGTTGCTTTCATCCTGCGGCGTTCTTGGACAAGTGCAAAAGTGTTTTCAGTCATCCAATGCTTCAGTTTTTGCGCTGCAGTTGGTGGTCTGGATCCTGCGACTGCGAGTTCTATGATGTCCTTGGCTCTGCCCCATAGCGACTCAGGGGTCTCGTTGTTGAAATCTGCATCTGCCCATTTGGTCCAGTTGTGTTCTACAAGAGACTTGAACTTGGAAACATCTTCCACGTCCAGCTTTATTTGCTTTCGGTTGGGTCTGGCTGCTGTCAGTTTGAGCTTCAATTTGGATATCAAAAGTTGATGATCTGACCCGCAGTCAGCCCCAGGTAGCGTATGAGCGTTTGTTATGGATGATCTCCATCGCGCTCGAATTAGGATGTAGTCTATCTGGTTGCGATGTTTCCCGTCGGGTGATGTCCATGTGTATAGCCGTCGAGGGTGATGTTGGTAAAGACTATTTGCAATCACCAGATCATTTTCGGACGCAAATTGTATGAGCCGTTCGCCTCTCTCGTTACGTGTCCCAAGTCCAAACTGTCCAACGCCTGTGCTGAGCTGATGGGCATTTACTCCAATTTTGGCGTTAAAGTCACCCAAGATTATAAGTAACTCTCTGTTGGGTATTTTAGCGATGGTAATTTCCAGATCAGAGTAAAATCTCTCTATGACCTCGTCGCTTGCTGTACTTGTGGGGGCGTATATTTGTATGAGGTTTATATTAACAGGCGACGCCTTCAGTTTAATGCTGATTATCCTGTCGCTAATTGGCTCATAACCCATCACACAGTTCCTTTGATGTGCAGGAATCAAAAAGGCTACCCCATTTTGGCTTTTGTGTTCATTGCCTGAAAAGTAAACAGCGTGGTTGTCACTTAAAAAGTGCCCATTGTTTTTCCAATGCGTCTCACTAAGTCCACAGATGTTGATACTGGTTCTTCTGAGTTCTTTCTCCAGTATGGTCAATTTTCCGGGACTGAGCAAGCCACGTACATTCCATGTTCCTATCTTCTGAATTTGTCGCAGCTTGATTGTGTTTCCAGTAGCAGAGTTTCCATGGAGGGCCTGGTCTCCCACTGCTCCATGGCCGGTAGCCAACTTTCCACCGTGCGCCCCGGACGCAGCACGGCGCCGGTTGCTAAGCGGTTCGCATGGCGATCGTCTTCTCTTTACAAGTTCTTTCATAGTGACTATCTTGGGAAAGATAATGCAGTGGTTTCCCCTTGCCTTCTGCATCAGTTCTTTTTGGAGTTATTTAGACACCAAGGCTACTGATACCTCTTCTACCTGGTTTACCAGGTAGGTGGGTGGATATCCCGCCACCGGCTCGGTCGCCATTGCCTCGTCGGTTATCTAGCAGGGAGTGCCGCGTGCAGGTGAGGTTGACAGTTGGGACTGACTGGATGTTATTGTCATTCTTCCCCTTACATCCCCATCATCCAAATGTATCTACGATGTCTAAATTTATGTTCAATAGTTAGTGTATGTTTCACAGGTTTTAGAAAATATGAGTGAAATTACGTACAGCAGCACGTGGAGCGAGGCGCAGGTGTTGCTTCTCGAAAACTCAGCTTTCAAAAATGATGTCAGTTTATTGGGCATGGATAAGGAGGATGCCCTTATTGGTAACAATACATACATACATAATACATATATAAATACACACTACGCCTTTTATCCCCGTAAGGGTAGACAGAGGCGCAATTAGTGCACCCACTTTTCGCCGTGCGTATTCCGTCCCATGATGTGATAGGGGGCGAGCCTATTGCCATATCGGGCACATATTCCAGACTCCGGGCTGATACTGAATAGAAAAATCCAATATCACTTTGCCTGACCCGGGGATCAAACCCGAGACCTCAGCATTGCAGTCGTACCGTAATACAACTACGCCACCGAGGCACTCATAAACTCCGATGATAAACTCCTTGAATAAAAAATCGATAGCATTCAGGAATTAGTTCTTTGGAGCAACCGATTTTTTGTTCTCTGCCCTACACATAGCATTCCGTGAAGTGTCAATAAATTGTCATACCGGCCAGCTTAGTTTGTCTCAACTATAGGTGTTCCTCGCAGCTTCGTACTTCTCCGAAATAAAACTTCAGCCGTGTATTTATCTCTGATATAAATGAGCCTATATATTAATCCAAGAGACTATATATCGTGGTGCCAAACATCCTATTCCGTTCAGCGGTTTTGGCGATTACGTAGAACTAGATAGATGAGGAAACCTGTACAGTCAGCAGCATAAGTAACTGTATTAATTCAAAATTTCAAATTTCCTACATACTTTTGTGTTCTTACTAATCTTTTTTTTTCTCTTCACAAAAATAAAATAAAAGAGATTTACTTTACTTCAAATGAATAAAAAAAATGTTTCAGTTTAACTTAACGCCTATATAGGCGGTTTGTAATTTTGATTTTGTTCAGCTACTTATGCTGCTGACTGTATATTGCTCGCTATATTGAAAACCCGTGTGAGGCTGATCCCTTATCGCAGTGCCTTATCTTACACTCACTTCTCTCACAGTAAATTCGGCTAATTGCAATAGTAACGCTCTTTTGGAGTCCTTCCAAAACACAGTCGTAAGGTTATGTAATTTTTTGAATGTTTTTTTTGCAGTATTTGAACAACACATTAGAAATTTGGAGGCTGAATATCAACAGGAAAGAGAACAAGTGAAAAAAAGAAACAAAAGACAGCAAAGGAAGAACAGAGACAATTTCTTGGCAAGTATTTTGTTTTAATATTTTCCTGGGATAAAAAGTAGCCTATAGCACTCAGGTATATTGTAGCTTCCTATTAATTACTGAAAGAATTTTCAAAATCGTTTCAGTAGTTCTTGAGATTAGCGCGTTCAACCAAACAAACAATCAAACAAGCAAACTCTTCAGCTTTATAATATTAGTATAGATTGTCGTTTTTCGCAGTACAAATATGATTTTAATACGGTCTAAATAATTCAGTTAAACCATAATGACGCATATACAACCTGTAGACGTCGCATTAAAGATCGAATGTAGCTTATTGTTCTATATCTTCGTCACTTGCGTTCTCAACTGTGATAGTAAGCAGTCTCACATTATCGGTTTAATAAATATTATAATCACAAAAACAGACTGCCTTTGGATTTTTCAGAAAAATGGCATTACATTTCATAGTTGTATTAATAATTTGACTTAGTCCGGGTTTTTTCAACCGTGGTTAGGGTAGTCTTCGGTGTTATTAAACTGGACGCGCTCGCAGAGCCTCGAGTGCGCCAGGCGTGACGCGTGACGAGTGAGGTGTGCCGCGTGACGCGTGACGAGTGAGGTCTGACGCGTGAGGCGCTGCGACCGCGTTCAGCTTAATAAGACCCGGACAAAAAGATAACCACGGTTGAAAAAGCGGGTCCTAAATCAATTTATAGGTCAATATCGCACCTTTAGAACGAAAACAACCCAATTCGAAAAAATCGACAATTCAGTTATCGTCATAAAAATACTTAAAACGAATTTCTGAATACAACAATCGTTCAAACCATATTGAACCGTGAACAGGACAAAACTATTATATCGGTCACTTTTTATTATAGTTTTGTAAAAAAGAACAGTTTTAAGTCATTTTATGACGATAACTCAATTTTCTATTTTTTTTGAAATTGTATCGTTTTCGTTCTAAAGGTGCGATATATTGAAATTCATATTATACCGGCCTTTATGTGTTTAAAATTTTAACATTGAGGCATTTTACTGACATCTAGCTAAAATAATTAATTTGAAGGGAAATATTGGAGATTATATATGTGCCGTAGACTAGTTAGTTACCAGTGCTTAAATTCATATATTTTTTTTTACATTGCAATTTTGTTGTACAATTATTTATTTTAATTAATATTAAGATAAAATGTATATTTATTTTACATACATCATATTAAGTTAATGATTTAGGCATTATGAGCAATATTGTATTAATTAAACTTAAAATTACAGGCATCAGGTAATGTACATTTTTGTAAGAAAACATTGTGTTGTTACGTATTTTGAAATGATTGTGTTTATTGACTTGCATTGTCTGTGCAGGCATTGTTAGACAGTCTACATGAAGAAGGAAAACTCACCTCTATGTCACTGTGGGTTGAGCTGTATCCGGTTATTTCTGCAGACATGCGTTTTTCGGCCATGTTAGGTAAAGGTTTTTTTTTAATGTAAATGACAGATTTTTCTACTGTGCAGTCACTGTAAGATAGCTTATTATCCAAAGCCCTATCATCATTCCTCAACAACAGTAGTATTTTCCTACCATTTTGCTTACTGTATGAAATTTAGACCTTCTCCAGTTTTACAAGGAAGCAGGAAGGTTTCCGACCACATTAAGTATCTATCCCGTAATAAAAGTCAAACTAAGTATATACTTTTCCGGGATGAACAGAAACCTATAAATATTTATCCAGAACTAGTTATCTGTGAACCAAATTAGATCCAATCCAGTACAGCGGTTTCTGCGTCAACTAAAAAATAAATATCCAATCCATTTTATAAAATTTTCGCATTTAGATTTAAGATATAATTTAGAAGTAAGATATGATAGTCAATCTTACAAATTACATTTGTTATAGGACAGAGTGGTTCCACGCCACTGGATTTATTTAAGTTC
Source organism: Sphinx pinastri (assembly GCA_947568825.1). Classification (NCBI taxonomy): domain Eukaryota; kingdom Metazoa; phylum Arthropoda; class Insecta; order Lepidoptera; family Sphingidae; genus Sphinx; species Sphinx pinastri. Next base: position 8,707,331 of record OX387620.1, read on the forward strand.
TACGTTGAGAATTTGAAAGCTCGATTCCATGACGAGAAAAAAATTATCAAGGAGATATTAAAGGAAAAGAATTTCGAAGTGAAATGTGACACTTCGTTTGAGGAATTTGCGACGGTGGTGTGCGAAGATAGCAAGTCGGCCTCATTGGATGCAGGCAACGTCAAGCTCACGTACAACTCGCTTCTGGAAAAGGTATAAAAGCGGGGTTTAGATTAACAAAAAAACTTGCCAAGTTATATTCCGCAAGCGATCTTGACCGAGTAAACAGTCACGGCAAGCGAAATTTTGAAAAGCTTGCACGACTTGCGGCGAGTCGCGTGTGTATAGAATTATTGGAATATTGCACCTTGTATTTACTCATCTGGAAGTTCTTGCTAAATATATTGTTGCGAGAAGTTGCTAGTCTAAACTTGGCTTAACATTGATGATTACTGACAGGAATTGTGCTATAAGTGTTCAAATACAATGGGAGCGGCGCGGGCAACGGAATCCGCAAGCGGGTGTCGTCAACGCACGGCTTCTTTTGCGTGTGAACAGAGAACAGGGGCGCGGGGTGAGCGTGCCGCGCAGGGCGAGCGGGCACCGCGGGACGAGCGAGCCGCGCAGGGCGAGCGGGACGAGCGGGCCCCGCGGGACGAGCGAGCCGTGCAGGGCGAGCGGGACGAGCGGGCACCGCGGGACGAGCGAGCCGCGCAGGGCGAGCGGGACGAGCGGGACCCGCGGGACGAGCGAGCCGTGCAGGGCGAGCGGGACGAGCGGGCACCGCGGGACGAGCGAGCCGCGCAGGGCGAGCGGGACGAGCGGGCCCCGCGGGACGAGCGAGCCGTGCAGGGCGAGCGGGACGAGCGGGCACCGCGGGACGAGTGAGCCGCGCAGGGCGAGCGGGACGAGCGGGCCCCGCGGGACGAGCGGTTTCAATTCAGACATTATAATACCCAAGCGTTTACGCTGAGGCGCCTAGGCTTTAGGCTGAGGGGGTACTGTGGTTACGAGTAGGAATATGCGCTTTTCGCCCTTGCCGCTCCCTATGTGTTTGTTTGGCGGTATTAAGAAATCAATCTCACGTTTGAGTAAAATCTCAAGTAGGCATTTAATCAATAAAGATCATTTTAATACATTAGCATTCATTTTAATCAGTACATAACTCTCAAAATGGCCGCAATTTTTTACTAAATGTTCTCTTCTGTAAAATTGCCATTTTGTAGATGTCTTCTTCTACTTTGCAGCCATCGATATAGTATTTACTTATTTTTGTAGGCGGAGGCAAGGAAGAAGGAAAGACAAAAAGAAGAATCTAAGGTGCAGAAAAAAATTGAAAGTGCGTTTAAATGGGCGTTGAGCGAAGCCAACATTGACCATTTACTGTCTTGGAACGAAGTCAAAGAAAAAATAGATATAAACGCGCCAGAGTTTATGGCCGTGCCGCATGAGGAAGACCGTATCAGAATATATAAAGTGAGTACTGTAATACTTCGCGGCTATTTTAAATACTATAGTCTATCCATATTTTGATTTGGCTAGTCAGTGATTATTTTGTTTGAGCATTTCTTTTGACATGCTGTATAAAAATTGTGATGATGTGTGTACTGTGAATGTGCCTATTGTGTAATGACATTCAGGTTCAGTTGACAACTGATTTACTTATAAATTACACTAAAACCTCTAAAATTAACTCTGATGGTGACCTAGCGTGTTCCATTATATTGTGTGCCGATATATCGTTAAAACATTACACCAATATTCATTATAAATAAATTTTATCCCACCGCTGTCACCATGTTGTGTAATGACATTCAGGTTCAGTTGACATCTGATTTATTTATGAATTATTCTAAAACCATAAACGAAGTACTACAGTGCCAGCTTTAGTTAACTGGTTGATGATTTGTATTAACATTTGCGACGTTTTAAAGGATTTCCAACATGAACAAGAAGAAAGTTGTCTCCATTATCACCACACAAAGTCACGCAAGGCAAAACGGTCGAAAAAGAAGAAGCGCTCACACTCCGCCTCGTTGGTAAGTCGTGCCTGTCATTATTACTACTTATCAATCTTTAATGAAATATTTCTACGTGTTGTGACTTTAGGTGCGTCCAAAAATGGCAAATGCCAACAAGGGCCGTAGCCAAGATGTTTTTCTACAATCGTTAACGCCAACAGAGTAGAAAATAATGTATGCGAATGACATATCTTATCGACAAGTCTATCGCAAGTATACGTCATTCCCATAGATTTTTTCTATTCTATTGGCGTTAACGCTTGCAGAAAAGCATCTTGGCTACTGGCGCAGATCTGCACGCAAATACGTGCCTTCACTGCGCATTCCTCAGATATAGTCCTGGCCTTTAATAGTCTTTATGATCACTATATTATGAAAGGGTGTCGGGCTATGAGCCGGTGGAGCGGTACAGCGATGGTGAAACGAGTGGTTGAGGATTATAATAGCGTTGCTGGTGGTAAGATGTTATATCCCTCCGGATACTCGGATAAACCCGAATAAAACCCGCCCTAGTACTTACGTGCCGCGGTTTTGGATCAGCCTGTGTATATCCGGTTTCGAACAGGCCAGCATGATTATATCTAAAAGCAAGTAATCGTCGCTCCTCAGTAGACAGTATATTATATGGACCCTACTTCACTTACTATCAGGAGCAGGCGGGTAATTGTCGCGCTATATAAAAATAAAAAAAATCTGTCGGTGTTGTGTATTCTCCGTGGGCGTGGTCGCTATGTGGTCAGGGTGCAGTCGCCACAGTAAAACTATCTATACAGTATAGTGACTCGACCCTGTCCTTGAAATAATTACTTACAGCCGTGCGGTACTTATACACGCAATAGGGCTGCCCGCCTTCAGTATTTTAATTTCATCTATCTACTTGACTTTCTTTCTAGTTTTGTGATTTTAAATATTCTATTCGTTACTTAAAAAATAAAAATTCGTTGAGGAAGTTTTTTCACCTTAGCCACTTATTTATTTATTAAACCATTTATTTGCTGTGGAAAAAGCAAAACACCTACCTATTAAAAATTACTTTTTAGAGTTTCAAGTTAATTTAAAAAATGTTATCTCTGGGTGCATTATTCATAAATTCAAGCAACCAATAACAGTACACTAGTCTATAATTGCTATTTGCAATATTATGTAAATACTTGTACTTATTTCAATCAAATATTCACAAATTGCACACTTATTGGTTACAAAACCATCACACCGTTCGTTCGTAACTGCGACGCATTCGCGACTCAGTGTGTACCGAGTGTATACCGAACTCAAGGCGCGTAGGTATAACTCACGTTCCCATCGTTTGTATGAAGATAGAATTCTGTATAGATATTATTATAGACCAGAAGTAAAATTAATTAAAAATAATTATACAACTGAACACAAAGATTATAATTTGTAATACCTAATAACGTTTACAACAAAAATCAAACTAAAGTCTAGCTACTGTGATCGCACGCTCCGACCGTCCAAGCAAAGTTAGTCCGCGCTGCGTCGGTGACCGGCTGACTGGCTGGCTCCCCACTCATCCCCTTCTCCGTCAGAGTGGCGTGATTGCTGGCCACGCCCATTGCACCGTTGTAGTTATGTTACAATATATTTACTGTACAGTCGCGGTCGCGGTCGCGCTCGCCGTCGCCGCCGCCCGCCGCGCGCTCGCCGTCGCCGGTGCCGAGCCACGCCTCCTGGACATCCGATGAAGGCCGCAAACACAAGAAATCCAAGAAGAAACATCGCAAGCACTCGCCGATACCGGTACACTTTTTTAAGTCTTGTATGTTTTGTGGGGACGTATGCTGTCGCACAGACGGGTGATCAGTTCACCTTGTTGAACTATTTCACCCTTAATCCCAGTTACGGTGGCACTGCCCCTTTCACTTTGGGTCGGCCCGCTTTGCCGGTATCATTCCCACAGGCCGTCTTTGCTATAGGTAGTTTCGGCTGCGAGTCAGATAGGCCTCAGAGGCATCCTGGCTCCCTTCCAGGTGTACACCTTTCAGGTTGCCGAATAGGGCGAGCTGCACTCAGCCTGTGCGTAATGCACAAGCTGCCAGGCCTTGTCTGTCCATATACTCTCCCACTCCCAGGTGACGTCCCCTAGTTGGATACAGCATCGCTTGCTTTACCTCGGATATCCGTGGCAGTTTCCAACCTAGAGCACGGGTTTCACTGGTGCTCCTGCAGTATGCTCCGTTCTGCCCTATTATTTTTAAGTGCCTATCCAGCGTGCCGTGTCCAGTCATGACTCCTATAAATGTTCTTATGCCCCCTTCCTGAATTGAAGTAGGCTTTTGGCTTTCTTCTGGTCAAGCGTCTTGATGAAAATCTTAGATTGGCGACAGCACTTCATATCTCTCCATCTGACACTTGTTTCTATGACTATTAGAAATCACCGACGCCGGAGGAAGGCGGTATATCTGAGCCAGATGAGCCGCTGCGGCAAAAGAACAAGAAATGGAAGCGCAGCGCACCGAGCAGCCCCGATGACGACCACCACGATCACCACGACCTCTCGCACAAGCCCAAGAAGAAAAAGGACAAGAAAGATAAAAAAGACAGGTAACGCGTACCTCATGTACAGTCAGAAGCAGAAATATCTGTACAAAATCAACATTTCAAATCGCCTATATACGCGTTAAGTTAAACCTAAACCTTTTTTTCTTTGTTTGAAGTAAAGTAAATCTCTTTTATTTTATTTTTGTGAAGAGAGAAGAAGATTAGTAAGAACAAAAAAGTATGTAGGCAATTTGAAAATTTGAATTTGTTCAGCTACTTATGCTGCTGACTGTACACTGCGCCGTACGCCGTACGCGGATTGCAGTAAGGGTAACTATTAACATGTTCCCACGTGGTGTGTCAGGTTCGGCGGGTCGGCGGCGTGGAGCGACGCGGAGCTGGAGTCGCGGCGCGCGGCGCTACTGGCGCAGCTGCACGAGCACGAGGCCGACTGACGCCGCGTCACGCACATACACATCTTCAACGACTACCCGCGCAGCACCACCGCCACCACCACCACCGTCACCCGCCCCACTCACGCCGCCGCCACTCACACGACACCCACCACCAACCAAACACTCACCAGCCCCGCTTCATCCTCTGCCCATGACGATTATCACCTCCAACTTGTACAACATACAGATTCTGATCAATCGTAACATGTACCTTTCACATACCTATATAATATCATATATGTAACCGCATACTTTTATTTTTACTTGTTCATAGATTACATGGGTGTTTCATTTACACTGATGAATTAACACTTAGTGTTGTAGTAATGTAACTCTGTAGAAAGTAATTTATTGACGGCTTCCATGAGCTCGATAGAGGTTAGTCCGGCTAAGGAATCAGTGGCTGCAGATTCGATCTACGCACCGAGGTAAAATCTGTTTACATAATTCCTCAGCTATTCGTTGTGCGTCTGGGAATTTGAGATCAATAGCCGTTTGTAGTTTTTGAGACTCACGACAGAAAGTTATGATATTCACGGAAGGTCAGAATTTTATGTGTAGTATTTTTGTCTTGAACCAGATTGTTAACATATTGTACATTCAAACACTAAATATTCGATTAAATTAGTCATTGTTTGTATTAGTTAAATTTACGGTATTTCTGTAAAGTGCTGTCCAAACATTATGGAGATTAATAAGATGGCACTCATAAAACAAAACTTAATTATGTAATAATCTGCAATCTCTCTGATTTTATATTTCTGGTCTATTAAAATGTGTGCTATGTGGGCACACAAAAGTATGTTTCAGGCTCCTTATCACATTAATTTAATATTAATTGAGATCTTACGTAAACTGTAAAAGCAAAATGTGTATATTATAATAAGTAATGTGTACTAGTATTTACTTGAAACCAATAATATCTTTATAATGATCAACTTTATAAATGACTCTTATTACGCGTATTATACGCTCTTTGTAAATCGTTATGCTAAGCATGAGTACTTTAAAAATATTTTATGTAATACAAGTATACAGACGCGGATCCAGAGTTCGCTTAGAAAGGTGGAAGAGGAGGAGTCACTTGTTAGATACGGCCAAAGTTGATTTTCGCGATCACTTTTTGTGCCCATAGAGTTGACGATGGCCACTAGACTTTTGCCATTAATGCGGCGCGGCGCCATGATAATATTGGATAGCCACTTCTATTATAGCGCCTGAAATGGAGTAGGGCCCACTGTATACTTTTCCGGGTGTTATCCAGAATATGTCCAAATGCGGTCAGTGGTTTTGCATTATTGCAATTAAAATTTAAAACGTCCAAACATCCTATCATGTTCACATAATTTCGCATATTTAACGTTACTAAGATAGTAGTGACTAGTGAAGCTGACAGATTGTGACCCATCCAACCTACTACTCTGTGAAGATCTGGTGCTCTTAAAATTACTTTCCTTCATTTTTGACTGTTGTAAAAAAATGGAAACAAAAATCGCATGACACGCTCTCACAAACGAAAATTTTCTGAATCAGTCTCTGATATACGAGAAACTTACTAGTTAGTCGAATAATTGTTAGAAAAGCCGTTATTTTATTTATATTTCAAAATAAAGTATCTGAGAGAGGAGTATATTGCACATCTCGGATCCGCACTGTATATTATAATAAGTAAATGTCGTATGTATATTTCAGAATATACCCTTGGTTGTATATTTTATTCGCGGGTTTAGTGTGATTATACTGTGATTTGGAGATACCAAGAATTTCTCATAGCTGTCAATATATTACAATTTCATAATTCTGTGCATACGTACCATAATAACGGTACCTACACAAAACAATAACACTAAGCCTTTTTATTCCTAAATCAATTTATAGTGAAATAGTCTGTGTAAATTCAAAATAATAATGACTGTGGTATAAAGTGTGGATTTCTATACCCAACCTTACCTAATACACTTACCGCCTTACCTAATACACTTACCGCCTTACTAATAAACATTATATATTTCCATATATGTCTGTGATAGTTATTCAGTGTTTTGTCTTGCTATGCTGACTGTTGTGTGGCGTTTACTGTCAGAGAAAGTGAGACAAACATTGTATAAAGTAACTATATTTGTTGGCAGTAGAGATCCGAATCGATGGTTCTGCCCGACGGCAAAAGTTCATAATGAACAATGCCCTTCCAATCCCACCATACACAGTATCACCTTATTGCGAGGTTTTACCAGTCTGTGAAGCCTGACCGATCTTTGACCACGACCTTTTTCGTACGTTCTAGTCGTAGGTAATCAACTTTTCATCACCAGTTATCAATCTCTTCAAAAACGATTCGTTGTTATTACAGTGTTCCCAGATTAGGCGATTTCTCGCCATTTAGGCTATCTCGGAGGGTGTCGCATGTCAGGGCGACCAAAAATTGTGCAATGCGAGCCGTCGCCATTTAGGATAAACCGAGCTATTTGTGATTAATTACCCGACTGCGAAAGAAGGAGGGTTATGTTTTTCGAGTGTATGTATGTTCGTATATTTCTTTGGCACGCCCTACAGCCTAAACGGCTGGTCGTATTTTTATGTGAGTGGTATCAATAGATTCGTCTTAGTTGTGAGAGTGTTTATTTTTTATTTTGATGTACCCAGTACAAAATAAAAAAAAAACAAAATTAAGGATTTTTGGCGGCAAAAAGTGATATCGAAAAAAAAATGTTTTCAAAATACATCGAGTGTGATATTATCAAAATAAAGATCTTTTTCGGTGATTGCGGATATATATATATAACTTATATTTTTTATTGAAGTTTGGAATAGGAAATGCTAATAAAGGTGCTTGAGAACTAAAAAGTTGGAAATAAAAAAAAAATATTTAAGAAAAACAAAAAACCCGACTGCGGTTATATCTGCCATCTTTATTAAATTCATTGAAGAACTGAAAAGATAGAAACAAGATTTTAATTTGAATATTTTGTTTTGGTTTTGAATAATCTTAGTTGACAGTGTTCACAAACGCTGTCGGAGGCATCTGCTCACTCCGAGATTTTGTTGTTCTACCTATATCACCTAAATGTTAAGTGGTGGAAGGTGTGGGAAGTACTATTGACAATGGGTGTACCACAACATCTAGTCTATCTCATACGGAGACTTTATGAAGAAGGTACAGTTTCCGTGCGCGTGGACGGAATTGATTCGGGGAATTTCAAAACACAGGCTGGTGTTCGTCAGGGATGCATTCTCTCTCCTCTCTTATTTAATATCTATACCGAATACATAATGCGAATAGTTTTAGAAAACTGGGACAAAGGTGTATCCATTGGAGGTCGGTTGATATCAAACCTGAGATATGCAGACGATACTACTCTTCTTGCAACGTCACAAGAAGACCTACAACAACTCCTTTCGCTTCTGGAAACGACCAGCTCCAACTTTGGCCTTACCATAAATCGCGATAAAACTAAAATGCTGATAGTGGATCGTAAGAATAATAATCGACCTGACTTAGGCGTAATAGCCAATTGCGAAGTTGTCCAGAGGTACATCTATCTGGGATCCACAATCACAAATACTGGTAGTTGCGAGGAAGACATCAGAAGACGGTGTACCATGACACGATCAGCCATGGAAAGACTCACGAAGATATGGAAAGATCGCCGCATAACTAAAAACACCAAGATCCGCTTAATGAGATGCCTAGTATTTCCTATTTTCTTGTATGGAGCTGAAACATGGACGATCAAACAGAAATGTCGCAAAAGGATTGACGCCCTTGAAATGTGGTGCTGGAGGCGCATGCTAAGAATTAAATGGACTGCTCACCGCACTAACAAATCTATCCTGAACGAGCTTCGCATCAAACAAAGACTTTCGTCTATTGTGCACATGCGAATCTTCACAATGTTTGGGCATGTCATCCGAAATGAAAGCTCTTTGGAGCGATTACTGGTGCTAGGAAGAGTAGAAGGTCGACGTTCTCGTGGCAGGATACCCACAAGATGGACAGACGTCATTAAATCATCTATGAACTGTTCCCTTACTGAATGCACACGCAGAGCCATAAGTAGAGAGAGATGGAGAAGTCTCGCTAGAGCTGCAACCAAATTTTCAGACGATCCATAACCACGACCACTCCGCCAGGAGTGTACGACTGAGAAGAAGAAGAAGACCTATATCACCAACTAAATTATGAGAAGTGAGCGTGTTATGCCCACAGAACAATAACTAAAGCACTTAGTTATTGTCAAAAAGAGGAGGTTCTGTATATGACCCGTATGTAGGTATGTAAGTTTGTATGTCCGCAATTCTCAAATACTACTGATCCGATTTGGATGGGGTTTTCGTTATTCAAATGTATATTTTCATATTATCACATGTATATTTTTAGGCAAAGCTCGATGTTTCTCTACGCGATCAAATCAGAAATGAGGAGAATTAGCAAGCTAAAGTGGTCGTGGGCAGGGCACATATCTCGTAGAACTGACAACAGATGGGGTACAAAAGTTCTAGAGTCGATACCACTTAATGGCAAGCGCAACATGGGATGTCCTCCTACAAGGTGGACAGACGACCTTGTAAGGAACCCGCTGGACGCAGGCTGCTTCTGACAGGTTGGTCTGGAAATATTTGGGAAGGCCTATGTTCAGCAATGGACTTCTAAAGTGTGCTAAGCTGAAGAAGAATAAGGGCGGTATTAATAAATCAATCTCAAGTTTGAGTTACATCTCAAGTAGACATAGGTAATGTATGAATAGTTCAATACATTATGTCCACTTGAGATGTAACTCACACTTGAGATTGATTTATAAATACCGCCCGAAGTAAAATATGGCCAAATCTTAAATAATAATATTCATCGTGTTTTTTTTTTACAATAAATTCAACGCATTTGCACTAGAACACACATATTTTGGAACATTTTTCGTGAGGATAGGGTGGAAATCGCAAAAAATGCCCCACGTATTTAATGGATGTCTCCTCAGCAATGTTTAGTTTTTATTTCTTCTGAATGAAGAGACCAGGGCCGAGCCGTCCCTGTGTGCGAAGTTTGCGGCACACAGGCGCCAAGGTAATAAGGGCGCCGAAATCAGGATGAAATGCCAGCGGTACCTAATTATTGAAATTATATTTGTCACAAGTAAGAAAGTACGTAGGTACAAGTCTCCAGTACGTCCGGGTATAGACTACTTGATGCCCTAAGCGAACCACTCGTGTGCACCTGTGTTTTGGCCCTACCGGCCAGTAGCCTGACGCGAGTCGGCTTTTCTGGCCACACCGGACTTTCGGGTGAACGCTTTAGGCGCTCGCAACCCTTGATTTAAGTAACCATGCTGAGGGCAACCCACTAACGGGTTACGAACCTCGGCTCAGGACGGTCACTGGGAGAGGATGAGACATCAACGATTAGTGGGGAAGGTTGGTGTTTAACCTAATCCTATCCATTTATTTCGTCGGCACGCGGGCCGGAACTGTTAGGAGGGTCGGGAGGGCGACGGGGAACGCGGCGAGGTCCTCGGCGGCGAGGACGGAACTGCGGTCGTGTGGAGTGTAGGAGTTTTAGGAACTCGTTCTTACTGCGAATGGCCAGAGTGATATCGTCCTCTGGATCGGTTAGGACTGAACGCGGCCGTCTCCATTTGGCGCGGTCGAATGGAGTGTATATTGACGCTTTGCGGACTAACGTATTTGGGTGTTTAACCGCCCGGTCGAAGTAGCGTTTGCTGGTCATTTGCATGAAATGCCTGATGGTCGGCATGTTAGTATCCACGTGGAGGTTGCGATTGCGAACGTACCACGGGGCACCAAGAGCGTGTCGAAGAAAAATGTTTTGCAATACCTGCATACGCTTAAGACGAGCAGGCGGTATATGGGCGAACACGGGCGACGCGTATGTCATGATCGGTCTAATACACGTGGTAAAGATCCTAATCTTGTTGCGGATGGACATTTTGCTTTTCCTATTTATGAGCCAATGCAGTTGGCTCATCGCGAATGCGGCTCGCGCGCGTACCGCATTTACGTGTGGGATGAAGGTCAACTTCTGATCAAGGGTCACTCCTAAATATTTGGCTTTGTCCGTCCAGGGGATTACCTGGTTGGACATGCGGACTGAGTTGTGAGGCACATGGACTCTCCTTTTCAAAGTGAACAGGATAGCCTGGCTCTTTGTGGGATTGACGGTGATTCGCCATTTGCGGAACCACTCACTGAGCTTGTCGGCGGCGGCCTGCAAAGTGCGCACCACATTGTCGGGGTCTCTACGTGAGGCGTAGATTGCGGTGTCATCGGCAAAGAGCGCCAGATGGGCGTTTTTCGGTTTAGGGATATCGCTGGTGTACAGCGAGAAAAGAAAAGGTGAGAGGGCGGAGCCTTGCGGGACTCCAGCCGTGATGGCGTGACGGGAAGAGAGAGTACCCTCCACGCGATATTTGAAACCGCGATTCGACAAAAAATCTCGTATGATGTGCACGAGTTGAGTGGGCACGTTGAGAGTGTACAGCTTGTAAAGCAAGCCGTTGTGCCACACCCTGTCGAATGCTTTTTCAATATCGAAGAAGAGAGCACCGGTGGGCATGCCTATCTTGAATTTGTCGTAAACGTGCTCCGTGATGCGGAGCACCTGATTTACGCAACTGTGCCTAGCACGAAAACCAAACTGTTCGGGAGGGATCAGATTGTTGTTGTGAGCGACTATTTTGAGGCGGTCGAGGACGATCCGCTCGTAAATTTTGCCCAGAGTACTGAGCAGACTGATTGGCCTATAAGAGGATGGTTCCGATGCGGGTTTTCCCGGCTTATGTATACCTATCACAACTGCCTCCTTCCAGACCTCTGGGAAGAGGCAGTTTTGAAAAGCAGCATTGAATATCGCGGTGAGCGTTAGGACCAGATGCTCCGGAAGCATCTTAATCATACGGGTAGGGATCCTGTCGCCCCCGGGGGCTTTTCGTCTTTTGAGCGCCTTGATCAGAGCGATGACTTCTTCGATCGTCACCGGTGCAAGGGGATCGGGCGGCGGCGGGTCGACGTCCGGGTCGACGACGTTGGCGGTATCGGTATCGTTTATCGGTCGTGAAATCGAGTTCGGCGGTGGCCGGACCGCGTTCCTACTTTCGACGAGTGAATTAATCGCAACAAGATGGTCGTGGTCTATAGGTATTGTTGAGAGGGAACATTGAGACTCCAGACTGTCGGCCAACAGTTCCGCTTTCTCGTCGTCGTCAAACGCCGGGCGTTGATTCGGACGATTGAGCGGAGGCATAGAGGTCACATCGTTTCTCCTGAAGGAACGACACAGCTGCCAGAAGGCCTGGTGTGTCGGGTCGAGTTCGGCTAAGCGAGTTTCCCATCTCGAATCGACGACCTCTTTTATGCGACGTCTAACCTCACGTTGAAGGAAGCGCGCAAGACGTCGTCGTTCCGGGGTGGGGCTCGTCGCGCAAGCTCTGAGCGTAGCGTTACGCCTCCTCACCACCCACCGCACGTCGTCGGGAATTTGCCATTGACTGTGAACAGTCTCCGGCACCTTCTCGGAGCTTTCGCTCAAGACGTTTTGAAGGTGGTTGGTGAAGGAGCGTATCGCGCCAGTCGTTTCTTCAGGAGTCACGATGTTGGTCGGAATCGCGGAAAGATCTGTAGATGAGGTGTCCGCGAGCTTGGTGCCTAGGAGGCGCCAATTCGTTTTCACCTTCATCGGAACGTTAGGACCTGTGTTTGATGGGCCGTTTTGGGGAACTAGATCTAGGATCACAGGTCTGTGGTCAGAGTCTAACTCTTGTAGCACCTGCAAGGAACGCACGCGAAGGCTTACGTTCCTTACTAGCGCTATGTCGAGTATGTCGGGTCGGTGGTCAACAGTAGAACTATAGTGAGTTGGTTCAGAAGGAACCAGGATACTCATATCTACTATGTCAAGACAACGCTCCAGAGCGGTACCTCTCCCGTTGGTCGAGTTGCAGCCCCAGAGAGTGTTCTTGGCATTGAGGTCGCCCGCCAGAATGACGGAATCCCCCATTTCAAATAATGTAGTTAGCTCATTGGAGTGAAGCTCCTTTGAGGGCGAGAGATATGCCGATATGATGGTGATCGGCGGGTGTCCTGTCATAGCTAGCCTGCAGACTGAAGCCTCAATGTTCCTCAAAGTAGCAGGTGGGTCTAAGGGTATGCAATGCAGGGACCTTTTGAAATATATGAGAGTGCCTCCTAAAGGGCCACTGGTGCGATCGTTACGTACCAGATTGAAGTTAGGGATGTTGGGATTGCGGTGAGCTGGTTTCAGAAACGTTTCCTGGATGAGGAAAACGTCTAATTTATTTTCGCGGACAAAATCAGAAAGTTCGGCTCGTTGGCCGCTAATGCCGTTAATGTTGAAAAACCCCACTCTGAGGGAGCGAGGTTTGGTCCGCTTAGAGGGATTTAATGGTGACGTCGCCATTTAAGATGACGGAAAAAGTGCACCTACGGTGATCTGGTACATCCTCGTCTGGATGTGGACAATTTCCGAGACGAGATTGCTATCGGGACGCCCTAGGGCGGAGATTTGGGCCACGCGGTCGGCCATTTGGGCTTGGAGATTCATTAACTCCGGCGAGTTCAGAAGGAACTCGACTTTTGCGCCTTGCGCAGAAGATGATGTAGGGTGCGAGGCCGCCGCCACCTGTGGAGAGGTTTTCGCCTTGGCTGCCTTGGAAGGAGCCATGGAAGCCGAAGGAATGGGCGCAGGAGTAGGTTGAGTGGTGTGTGAGGCCGGGGTGGCGGGAGTGACTCCGCCGCGGGCCTGGAGGCGTGGGTCGGTTGCAGCGCATCGTTGTACTTTTACGTACGTCGAAACAGGACGACAAAAATCAGAGGCGCTTATAGATTTCGCAAACAGGTGCGGACCTGGAAGAGACGAGGATGCCGCTCGCCAAATGGTAAGCGTAAAGCGACACTACCGTCTAAACATTAGCAACACCATACAGAAGTTTTAATTACAACATAATGCGTTGCAATCCGCTGCGCTCGTCACCCTGAGACACGGAAACCCGAATACAACAGTGCATGTACACTGCTGTTTGCAATGCAATCAGCCCATTATTATACTGCCCACTGCTGAGCACGGGCCTCCTCTACTACTGAGAGGGGTTAGGCCTTAGTCCACCACGCTGCCATCACGCTGGCCTAGTGCGGGTTGGCAGACTTCACACACACTCTAAATTCTTATAGAGAATTCTCAGGTATGTAGGTTGGTGGTTGGTTGGTGGTTCCTCACGATGTTTTCCTTCACCGTTAAAGCGAACGATAATTGATAAACAATACACACGTAACTTCAAAAAGTCAGAGATGTGTGCCTTGGGTTTTGAACCTCCGGACATTGCCTCGACAGACCGTTCCATTCCCAACTGGGCTATCGTTCGCTCTGCTGTTTAGCGGTACCTATAATTAGACATTGCGGTGGTACCTACTCAGACGGCCCCTAACATACGAGAGACCTACCACCAGTAACGAGTTACGACCGAGCGAGCTCGCTCGGTCGTAACTCGCTGATAGCTATCAGCTATGTTACTAAATTCTGCCGACGGATATAGTCCAGTCAAAATAAAGGTATTAAAAATGGGCTGAGTTTGCATTAATTCCTTACAAGCTGGATTTTTGTACAGACCTTAAATACGTCATTACACACAGAATTACAAATGCTATGTCAAAAGTCCCCATCGATCCCGCTTGTGCGTTGTTTTTTATCCGAGCATAAAGGGCATAACATTTCGTTTTATTCGTATATCTCTGAAATGGTGCGAGCCACAGAAATATAACAAGCAGTAGAAACCGGGCTAAAATAACAGTTGCGAAACATCAATCTTATTCATCTCTGATAATACAGCTTTTACACGAGAGTGAGTGAACCAGTGAATACTCAATGGTTTTTATTTATTTCTAAAAAGTCAGAAAAGTAATGTCAATTTGGATACATTGGTTGAAATAATGCGTCTAAATAAAAAATATGCGTTCTTTATATGTCATTTTTCGAAATGTCATGTCACATGAATTTAGTTGGATTGCTAATGTGTCTGATGCATTGTGGACGGTAAACGTAAAATTGATTTAAATATTTATTTACATTAATAATTTAACAAAAATATTATATAATTTATGTGTCGATACTATGTCGAAATTAGTTTTAAGCATGGCGTGTGTGGTAGTTGGTTGTAAATCACATACAAGGCGAAAAGAAAATACGAAGGAGCTGGTGACTTTTCATAGGTGAGTTTTCTTGCAAAAATTTGTATTTTTCATTCTTTCAGAATATGCTTTTAAATTGTATCAACTACAGTTTCCGCGTAAAATTCGGTTTCTTTTATTGTATTTTTATTAAATATTTACAAACAAATATAATTATCATAGAGATGTGACAAGTGGGAGTTATCGATAATGTTGAGGACTATACGTTTTATTTTAGATTCCCGAAAGATGAAGTTACAAAAATTATATGGACACACCGCATCGCAAGGTGCAATTGGACACCAAAAACGTATAGTCTTATCTACTCTTAGCATTTTACCAAAGACTCATTTGTTCTCCATGATACCATAAAATACGGGCGATTGAAATTAAACGCTACTCCTACATTAAATACCACTGAAGTAACAGTACACCAAACTTACAAAATAATCGGCCCTGTGAAAGTAGAAAATGAGCTGATTATCCTTAAACGCCTGAATAGATCTTTCCAAATTTTAGTTAAGAACTAGTTGTATATTACGGATATCCGCATTCGCATCTTTTTTAATATTCGCATTCGCAATTAATTATGCGAATATTTTTTCTATGACATGTGCCAATAGTTTATAAAATAACATTACAACAGATTATGTTTACAATGTATAAATAATAATTTTGTTAGTATTTATAATACTCATACAAAATAAAAATTATATATTTTGATAACGATAAACTTCAAACTTTCTAAACGCACCTAAGTACTTTATACATATATTTTTTTTACCGAGATCACAACGTGATAGGATTTATGTTGTTACTTATTTATACGAGATTTCTCTATGCTTAATCTATTATTAGTTTATAAAATTATTGGATAATATTATAAGAATATAACTAACACATTAAAATCTTTTAAGATATTATAAATTATTGATGTTTTTCCTTTAATGTCAGTATACCTTTTAAATCCTTCAGTTGCACTGATAACTCACTATTTGTTTATCCTGAATGGACTAGTTATATATTATTTTACAGCAATTAGTGTTTTTTTCTTAAATTGAAATAATAACGTCGATATATGGCGTTGCAGTCTTCGTAGGACGCTGAAGCATATCGGAAGCTCGGGAAGTCCTCCTGACACGACGTCCGTGTTTGCAATGTTGAAAGCATCAAGAAGACGTCCGAGTGGAACAAAGGCTCCAAAGTGTTGAGGGCCACATTGACTATTGGTACATTAAAGGACTGAGGTGTTTGTACAACAACGCCAACATGTCGGTCCAAGTACAAGAGCAGAGCACGAAAGATATTCCACTACAAAGAGGCGTGAGACAGGGAGATGTTATTTCTTAGAAATTGGTCAATGCCGCGTTGGACGACATCTTCAACCTTTTTGATTAGAACGGATTTGGAATTAGCTTCAATGACATTACTCACCTTTGATTTGCCGCAATATTGTCGTCTTGTCAGAATCATTTGAGGACCATAGCATTATGCTCATTTGCTCAAAGACCTCAACCGAGTTTCCCACCTGGTAGGCCTTAAAATAAACAAGACCAAAGTCTTGCTCATTTTGTGCATAGGTATGCCAATTAGTGCTGAGAACACAACTCTCGAAGTTGTCGACGAATCTGTCTATTCTAAGAAAAGTGGTCCAGTTAGGCAAGTCTAACTTCAAGATAGACGTCAAAACCAGCTCGGTTGAGCAGCGTTCGGGAAACTAGGCAAGGTCTTGTCATCTAAAATACCTCAGAGCTTAAAGACAAAAATCTTCAATCAACGACTATGGGACACCCGAGACTGATCACAGTCCTGAAGCGAGCCATGAAGATGCTCGGTGTTTCTCTGCGCAATCAAATTGGAAATGAGGAGATTCGTAAGAGAACGAGTATCGCTGACATATTTCAAACAGGCCACTCTATCTTAGTCCAGAGACTTCACGACGCTTACTATCAGCTGCAGTGGGGTCACTTTGCAACTATTATAATTTCACGTAACTTACGATAAAATCTTTTGGTGCCAAACAAAAATCCCATATTCGCATTCGCGAATATTGAAAATTAGACATTCGTTACATCACTATTAAGAACTGTCTTGTTAATTATTGTTGTTTAATTCTTAATTATTGTTGAAAATCGTCATTTAAATACTCAGACAGACATGGCTACGGCCTTTGAAGTCCTTAGAATATGTGGAAAAAAAACAACAGACTAGGCTGCATGGCTAAGCGCCTTTGCCTTCTCCTTTTATGAAAGAGAAAACAAAACCAAAAAATATAAAACTATGAAGTGTCACTTCACACTTCACAGTCGTCAGTGTCACTTTGGTGTCATTAAACATTAGGAAATTCGTAAATTTTTACTTGTAATCTAGAATATACAAACTGTTTTAGTATATATAAGCAAAGAAATGATGTTTATTTATTGTGAATAGGATAAAAAATATTATAATTGCGGGCTTATTAGCATTCCATTGCTAGACATTAGTCTTACCACGGGCGCGCCACACACGGTACAAATATTATTTATAGCAGACTTAATGAAATCACATTACAACGAATTGTAATATTAAACAAATTACAATAAAGTGAAATATTATGTCGTTCTGCAAATCCGGTCGGGATGTGGCGCAAGATAATTCTCAATTCATACAAGATTATCCCAGGAAAGGATATAACAAAATTGATCCTCTGGAGAAACTTCAAATCATTAATGCTTTAGACAACGGCCAGTGCAAAGCGGATGTTGCAAAAAAATTTGGTGTCCACATTCCAACCATTTCATACATTTATAAACAAAAAGAGTCTATTTTAAGGAAATATACGCAAAAATATAACATATTAGAAAAACATGCTCGCTGTGCGAACCTTGATCATGTACTTGTTGAATGGTTGAAACATGAAACAAAAAACGGAAATGTTGTAACTGAAGACCAACTACGTGATAAGGCTCATGAATGTATGAAAACTACAAGAGATGATTGTCCGTCTATCTGTACTGATGATTGGTTGCTAGACTTCAGAATACGACACAATATAGCAAAATATGTTTCAGATATTGAGTGCAATTCACAGGATAAGGGTGAATGGCAAATTTTTTTGCAAGATTTAGATGTTGAAGATGTATATTTTGGAATGACATGTGCTTTAAACTATAACTTTGATTTTAACAAATATGTGAATGATTTAAATTCCAACAGTTATATTTCTGTTTTAATGGTCACCAATGGTGCAGGAACAGACAAACGTGAGTTGGCTGTAGTTGGAAAAGACTTGTTGACAGATATGCATTTGGGCAGCTTGCCTGTTAATTATTACTATAGCGACTGTCCACAAATAAACTATGCATTAATGTTCAATTATTTAAAAAAATGGGACATTGAATTGAAAATTAAGAATTCCACAGTCTCTTTATTATTAGATCTACCTGAAAAAAATTTAGAACAATTTCAACTTGAGAACATAAAGCTGATAAATGCATCTAAATTAAATTATGCTTTGAAAGTTATTGAAAAAATAGTTCAATCTTTCAAATACCATTATAGAAAACTACAAATCACTAGAACAGTAATGCATAACAAAGATGCTGAGCAATCTACTTTATTAGATTACATCTATATGATAAACTCTGCATGGTACAATGTTTCAAGCAGATACATCAAGCACCTTGCTCTACCACTCAGTGAAGGCAGTTTATATTTCAAAGCCAATGATGGAATTGATCATGACCATACTTTGTCTAAGTGGTGCGAAGTTCACAATATAAAGTTGAATCCCGGTGTAAGTCCACAAACATTGGATAATTTTTTATCGTGTGATAATAAAGTGCAGAGCACCAGTTTACGTCAATCTCAAGATACACAATTATACACTAGAGAATTATCATTTGAAAGTAACTCACAACCTACATCAGGTGTAGATGCTTACCAAGCTATTAAAAGGCTTGTGTCTTACTTACAAGGTGAAGGTGCTGATAAATCAGTCGTACAACATGCAAGATTATTAGAAGATCATCTTGAATATGGGGCTCTTGTGGAAATCCACCAAATTATCAATAGTACAAATGATGAAATATAACATTTTAATGAGACATTTCTTTTTATTTAACACTAGCGACCCGCTCTGGCTTCACACAGTTAGCAAAGCATAATATTTTATTATTGCTTTCAGACCAACAGATGCGATGGGGGGGGACTTTGTTTTATAATATGTAGTGATGTAAGGACATATCCTTAAAAATAAAAAGATAAAAGTAGGCTGTCCTTCCCTGGGTCACAAACTATCTCCATTCTTATTTTCTCTCAGTTTCCGGAATAAAAGGTAGAACATTTTCTTTCCAGGGTCTCAAACTATCTCGATACTTGTTTGATCGCGAGTCGCGGTTGCACTGGCAAGAAAAGTTTTCCGGGATAAAAGTCCCGGTTTATTTTTTCCCAGGATAAGAAATAGCCTAGGTCCTTTCCTGGGTCTCAAACTATGTTCATACTAATTTGTTTGTGGTTCCATCCACAAGAAAATATTTTTTCTGGGATAAAAGTCTCTGTTTATGTTATCCCGGGTTAACAAGTAGCCTAGGTCCTTCCCAAGGTCTTAAACTATCTCCCGACCAAGTTTAATCGAAATCGGTTTGACTTTTGACATTCGGGAGAAAATAAAATCCGGGATAAATGGGATAAAATTCCCGGTTTATGTTTTTCTGGGATAAAAGTAGCCTATATCCTCCTCTGGATCTCAAACTATCTCCACACTTATTTTCTTGCAGTTTCACTCACAGAAAACGATTTTCCGCGATAAAAGCGCCGGTTTATATTTTCCCGGGATAAAAAGTAGCCCGAGATGAAGACGTTTTCCCGGGATAAAGAATTATTAAAATAGGTCCAGTAGCTTGTGAGTTTATTTGTTGCAAACACACAAAAATATAATCTTTCTTCTTTATAATATTCGTATAGATATAACAAAGCCAGTGACTGGATAAAAGCTTAATAATTATTAATTTCTTATTTAGCTGAGTATAATTGCGCCCTGCACATGTATTTTAAGGGAGTGGTTGTTTTATAATCATCATTCATCACTCTCTTATTTAAACGCGCTAAACCTGTATATACATATCTATTTATATAAAAATTTCGTGTCACAGTGTTTGTTACCATACTCTTACGAAACGGCTGAACCGACTTTGATGAAATTTTATATTCACACTTGGTAGGTCTGAGAATAGGTTGTTATCTATTTTTCGTCCCCCTAAGTGATAAGGGTGGCCCACCCCAAAACGTTTTTTTATTTTTCGGACAGGATTCTTTTTTGTTTTATAATGTGGTATTAAAAAGTACATACAACCTTAAATGAAATTTACTACCTTCTTCCCTCATCTCCTATTTTTAATAGCGATATTAGTAATTTAATAACTTTTAACCCCGGTCGGTAACTGATCAATTTTTAATTTTTTTCTTATCTCTAAAAATAATTTATGTGGCAAAACAACGTTTGCCGGGTCAGCTAGTATATATATATATATATATATATATATATATATATATATATATATATATATATACTAGCTGTTGCCCGCGGCTCCGCCCGCGTGAATGAGTTTTCCCGGTATAAAAGTCCCGCTTTATGTTAATCCAGGACATAATCTATCCGTATGCCAAATTTTATATATAAGACATGGACCTATAAAAAAAGGCGGACGGACTCTCGCTAAACAAAAAACTGAAGCACCCAAAGTATGTCGGCTTGCCTGTACGTACGAGTATCGCGCACACATTCACACCAAAGTATGTCGATCGGCCGCCATTACGCAACAAACCTCAATTGAATGAAGTCGTTGTAAGAATAAAAATAAATAATTAAAATATACCGTCTTGTGTGGTCAAATGCTGTCGAAATCACAGTAGTTCCAAGAACAAATGTCACGGGATCACATTTCATAGGTAAATTAGTAATGTATCACTAACTTGATCAACATTCATTGATATTTAAAATTATATATTTTTGTAACACAAAACCTCAGCCTATAATCCCAGTGTTGTCAACTATTTGACGGGTAAATTACCTCGATGTATAGGAGTCGTGATTTTTTTTGTTTTAAATACGATTTCGTTTTTTAAACTAAATAGGTATAGGTTGTTATTAGGTTTATGTTTTTTTTAGGTTTCCTACAGGAAATGAAGTATGGAGGAGTGATTTAATTAATATAATAAGAGAGTGTAGATCATAAAATAAATCTTATTAAATATATTGCAGAAAAACATTTAACAATTAGATTTCATCACATATCAAAATAAGAGGGCATCTCAAAGACCTGCACAAGTAAGAGGCAGTTATACAAAAAGTTAACGCAACATAGAGAATTAAAAAAAAAGAAATGCAAATTAAAGAAAATTTAATTATTTACGTTGTTTGATTTAAACAAGTACATACACTGCCTCGATGGCGTTGTTGTATTACGGTATGACTGCAATGCTGAGGTCTTGGGTTCGATTCCCGGGTCGGCTAAAGTGATATTGGGTTTTAAATTCAGTATCAGCCCGGAGTATGGACTTCGTGTCCGATATGGCGATAGGCTCGCCCCCTATCATAACACGGGCCGGAATACGCACGGCGAAAAGTGGGTGCACTAGTTGCGCCTCTGCCTACCCGTTCGGGGATAAAAGGCGTGAGTGAGTGTGTGTGTGTGTGATTAAGCATTAGTTAGGAAACATAATTTTAGTGTTTCGGTAAGACTCATTAATTTCTACACACCTACTAATCATATATGTTTGGCTATTATTTATCACAGTCATTTCAAATAAAGCTAAATAATATATAAATTAATTAACTATAATTACACCCTGCAAACAATAAAATTATTAATACGACTTTCAATAAAATTAACCTAAAATTGGAAAAATATTGTAGTGTAAACTAGTGTTAAAAATTGGGGAAATTTTGTTTTTATGGCAATCATTCATTTACGCACACATAGTTACGCCGCCGCCATTGCTGTGCTTCAGTTTTTGTTTAGCGAGAGTCCGTCCGCCTTTTTTATAGGTCCATGATATAAGATATATATATTGTAATTGGTTTCTCGGAAACTGCTCGTCTGATTTGGATGAAATTTTGGATTTGTATAGTATGAGCTCTAAAAATGAAATTGGGGTATTCAGTTTTTTATCAACACCAAACTTGTGGGGCTAGAAGGGGGGAGATGCTAAACCGTTGAACCGATTGTAATGAAATTCGGTATGGGAATATCTTTTTTTTTTTATGAAACTGAATGACGAGACGAGCATGCCGTTCGCCTGATGGTAAGCGATGCGACCACCCATAAACAGTAGCAACACCATCCAGCACCTTGAGTAACAAAGTACTGTGTGGCATTCCACTGCGCTCGACATCCTGAGACATAAGATGTTAAGTCTCACTATGTCCTGTAGTTACACTGCCTACAATGTCCTTCACACCGAAACACAACAGTGCATGCACACTGCTGCTTGGCGGTAGAAATAGACATTGCGGTGGTACCCACCCAGACGGTCTCTTACATATGAGAGACCTACCACCAGTAAAGACCTTGAGACCTACCTCAAGCCTAGAAAAGAAACATATGATATTATATCTTTTATTAACCCATAACTGAGGGGGTAAAATGGGGAGAAATAAACCGTTGAACCGATTGTAATTGAATTTGGTATGGGAATATCTGCCTGAAAAATAAATTAAGTTAATTATTTTCTTTTGCTCCTGACTAAAGGGGATAAAAGGGGAGAACCTAAACTCCTGAACCGATTTTAATGAAATTTGGTATGAGGATATCTATAACCTTAAAGATAACTATGGGATATTTTTTTACCCTTAACGAAAAGGGTTAATAGAGGGGAGAAAATACTGTTGCTCCGATTGTATTGCACAGTAGGTATGGGAATTGGGGACATCTTAAACCTTGAAAATTAATTAGAGATATCATTTTTTCACTAAACCCAAAATGAGAGGGGTAAAAGGGGAGAGAAATTAAACCGCTGAACCAAATCTATTTAAATTTGGCTTGGGGACCTCTTGAAACTTGAAAGTAAATATGACATATTCAATTTTATATTAACCACAAAATAAGAAGGTTAAATGGGGACAGAAAATAAACCGTTGAACTGATTATGGGAAAACTTTATATAGATGTACCTTGAGTTTAAATATGGGATGTACATATTTATTAACCATTCATTTAGGGCAGCTAAAGGGGGGAAAAACTAAACCGCGAAACATATTATTGAGACGAAATTTGGTAGGATATAATTATCTCAAACCATGATAATAAATATAGGACAGTCGTCATTTATGAACTCGTAAGTACCTAAGTGAGACAAGGGGTGTGAACTGAACCATGTATCTAGTGGTGATGTAATTCAATATGGAAAAATTATGAAACCTGAGATTTAATATAAAATCTGAATCACTGAAGAACCGATTTTTTTTAAATTAGTAAGATAACTGAAGGTACTGACTCATTTGACTTCAGTCGTAAATATTTTCTTGAAATGGAAAATATTATTAGGACCTACTTTTAAACTAATAAATACTCAAAAACCGCTGATCTGATTTGGATGGGGTTTTCGTTATTCAAATGTATATTTTTTAGGGAAGATTTTAGTATATAGGTAATTTATTGGGATCTGATGGTCTTCCGAGATAGACAATGGAACCCTTCAATAATTAACAGCAGATGACCCACGAATGCTGCAATCGTATATAATCTGTGATGTATTGCTTACACCTGCATTCCATAATTAACTAACAACAAAGCAATAAGCGAATAAAAACGTTTTAACAAAAAATAAAACCGACTTCAAATCACTACAGACAAAAAAATAATTAAACTTTATATACGTGTACTTGGAGTCGGTGCCTAATTTACGTTATTTTGCTTAAAAACTACACTTTTAAAATAGTTAGTTATAAATGAAGGGGGCTAAAAATATTTTTTGAAGTAAAACTTCTTTACGCACGCTTGACTTGGGGAGTAAACTGGTGAATGCGTGACGAGAGCGTTGCACACTTTTCGTAACGCTTATTGCTTTGTTGTTAGTTAATTATGGAATGCAGGTGTAAGCAATACATCACAGGTTGCAAAGAGAATTATAATACTACTGAAAAAGAGAATTATAATACTACTGAAAAAGAGAATTATAATACTACAGACGGACAAAGCCAAATATTTAGGAGTGACCCTTGATCAGAAGTTGACCTTCATCCCACACGTAAATGCGGTACGCGCGCGAGCCGCATTCGCGATGAGCCAACTGCATTGGCTCATAAATAGGAAAAGCAAAATGTCCATCCGCAACAAGATTAGTTTGTCCCTAATCTGGCCGGTATGACATGACACGGATTTGAATTTTTTGGGTAGACGGTCTCACAGAGTTATCGCGTCGGGAAAAAAATGAAGTTATTTATTCTGTGGTTTGTCCCTAATCTGGCCGGTATGACATGACACGGATTTGAATTTTTTGGGTAGACGGTCTCACAGAGTTATCGCGTCGAGAAAGAAATTTAACTGTCATACCGGCCAGCTTAGTTTGTCCGAACTATAATCGGTGGAAGCCGTAACAAGAAGAAAATTCGTTTATTATAATAAATAACAAAGAATATAGGACCAAAGAGAATTATAATACTACTGAAATAGAGAACCTACTTGTACCCTTTTTCTGCCAATCAACAACTGTCAAATTATGGCATGTCTTCAAAAATTACCAACAGAGGCCACTGATGATGTTTTATTACTGCTAAAATCCTGCAGGTGGCACCACAATCTCTTGCTTAATATTTTTGTTTACAGTTATTGTTAAATACACTGCAAAATAACTACTGGACATAATGAGACTTAACATCTTATGTCTCAGGATGACGAGCGCAGTGGAATGCCACACAGTACTTTGTAAGTCAAGTTGCTGGATGGTGTTGCTACTGTTTATGGGTGGTCGTATCGCTTACCATCAGGCGAACGGCATGCTCGTTTCGTCATTCTATGCTATAAAAAAATAAATAAAAAAAATAAGGGTTCTAAAAGTAGATTACATGACAGCGAGCCAAAGAAAATTATATTTCCAGTTAACATTAACTTAAGCAATCTGTATCTGCCGCGCCATCGTAATGAAATCTCTTAGATCCCTTATTTACAGTATATCACTATCACTAACCATACATACACTTTTGAGAGTAATAGGGTGGTGAGTCAAACAAAGCTTGATTACTATAAAAATGTTTTTACGCGACTGCGTTTAATTGCGTGTTTTTATAAAGTAATAATAAATTATGAACAAAATGTAACTCAAAGAAGCAATATCAGCATGATATTGCTATATATATGTTTTATTTATTTATACGATGAATACAAACGTGTTAACCACAAACTTACTGTATTTTAATATTATTATCGGCTAATGCGTAGATTGCCATATGTTGTCAAAAAAGAAACCTATTAGGTCGGGAGAGGAGCCGCCCTGGAGAGTTGTCTTGACATAATAGATATGAGTGTCCTGGTTCCTTCTGAACCAACCCACTATAGCGCAATTGACGACGAGTACCGACCCGACATACTCGACATAGCGCTTGTAAGGAACGTAAGCCTTCGCGTGCGTTCCTTACAAGTGCTACAAGAGTTAGACTCTGACCACAGACCTGTGATCCTAGATCTAGTCCCTCAACACGGCCCAACAGACACAGGTCCTAACATACCAATGAAGGTGAAAACGAATTGGCGCCTCCTAGGCACCAAGCTCGCGGACACCTCATCCACAGATCTTTCCGCGATCCCGACCAACATCGAGACTCCTGAGGAAACGACCGGCGCGATTCGCTCCTTCACCAACCACCTTCAAAACGTCTTGAGCGAAAGCTCCGAGAATGTGCCGGAGACTGTTCACAGTCATTGGCAAATTCCCGACGACGTGCGGTGGGTGGTGAGGAAGCGTAACGCTACGCTAAGAGCCTGCGCGACGAGCCCCACCCCGGAACGACGACGTCTTGCGCGCTTCCTCCAACGTGAGGTTAGACGTCGCATAAAAGAGGTCGTCGATTCGAGATGGGAAACTCGCTTAGCCGAACTCGACCCGACACACCAGGCCTTCTGGCAGCTGTGTCGTTCTTTCAGGAGAAACGATGTGACCTCCATGCCTCCGCTGAATCGTCCGAATCAACGCCCGGCGTTTGATGACGACGAGAAAGCGGAACTGCTGGCCGACAGTCTGGAGTCTCAATGTTCCCTCACAGCCATACCCGTAGACGACGGCCATCTTGTTGCGGTTAATTCGTTAGTCGAAAGTAGGAACGCGGTCCGGCTACCGCCGATCCCTTCTAATTCGCAATCGATCAATGTCGACCCGGACGTCGACCCGCCACCACCCGATCCCCTTGCACCGGTGACTATCGAAGAAGTCAGCGCTCTGATCAAGGCACTCAAACGACGTAAAGCCCCCGGGGGCGATAGGATCCCTACCCGCATGATAAAGATGCTTCCTGAGCATCTAGTTCAAATCCTTACCGCGATATACGATGCAGCTTTTCGAAACTGCCTCTTCCCAGAGGTCTGGAAGGAGGCAGTTGTGATAGGTATCCATAAGCCGGGGAAACCCGCATCCGAACCGTCCTCTTATAGGCCAATCAGTCTGCTCAGTACTCTGGGCAAAATTTACGAGCGGATCGTCCTCGACCGCCTCAAAATAGTCGCTCACAACAACAATCTGATCCCTCCGGAACAGTTTGGTTTTCGTGCTAGGCACAGTTGCGTAAATCAGGTGCTCCGCATCACGGAGCACGTTTACGACAAATTCAAGATGGGCATGCCCACCGGTGCTCTCTTTTTCGATATTGAAAAAGCATTCGACAGGGTGTGGCACAACGGCTTGCTTTACAAGCTGTACACTCTTAACGTGCCCACTCAACTCGTGCACATCATACGAGATTTTTTGTCGAATCGCGGATTCAAATATCGCGTGGAGGGTACTCTTTCTTCCCGACATACTATTACGGCCGGAGTCCCGCAAGGCTCCGCTCTTTCCCCTTTTCTATTCTCGCTATACACCAGCGATATCCCTAAACCGAAGAACGCCCATCTGGCGCTCTTTGCGGATGACACTGCAATCTACGCCTCACGTAGAAACCCCGACAATGTGGTGCGCACTTTGCAGGCCGCCGCCGACAAGCTCGGCGAGTGGTTCCGCAAATGGCGAATCATCGTCAATCCCACAAAGAGCCAGGCTATCCTGTTCACTTTGAAACGGAGAGTCCATGTGCCTCACAACTCAGTCCACATGTCCAACCAGGTTATCCCCTGGACGGACAAAGCCAAATATTTAGGAGTGACCCTTGATCGGAGGTTGACCTTCATACCACACGTAAATGCGGTACGCGCGCGAGCCGCATTCGCGATGAGCCAACTGCATTGGCTCATAAATAGGAAAAGCAAAATGTCCATCCGCAACAAGATTAGGATCTTTACCACGTGTATTAGACCGATCATGACATACGCGTCGCCCGTGTTCGCCCATATACCGCCTGCTCGTCTTAAGCGTATGCAGGTATTGCAAAACATTTTTCTTCGACACGCTCTTGGTGCCCCGTGGTACGTTCGCAATCGCAACCTCCACGTGGATACCAATATGCCGACCATCAGGCATTTCATGCAAATGACCAGCAAACGCTACTTCGATCGGGCGGTAAATCACCCAAATACGTTAGTCCGCAAAGCGTCAATATACACTCCATTCGACCGCGCCAAATGGAGACGGCCGCGTTCAGTCCTAACCGATCCAGAGGACGATATCACTCTGGCCATTCGCAGTAAGAACGAGTTCCTAAAACTCCTACACTCCACACGACCGCAGTTCCGTCCTCGCCGCCGAGGACCTCGCCGCGTTCCCCGTCGCCCCCCCGACCCTCCTAACAGTTCCGGCCCGCGTGCCGACGAAATAAATGGATAGGATTAGGTTTAACCCCAATCTTCCCCACTAAACGCTGATGTCTCATCCTCTCCCAGTGACCGTCCTGAGCCGAGGTCCGTAACCCGTTAGTGGGTTGCCCTCAGCACGGTCACTTAAATTAAAGGGTTGCGAGTGCCTAAAGCGCTCACCCTAAAGTCCGGTTTGTTTGTATAAGCCGACCCTCGTCAGGCTAACAAACGATAGTCAGGTTAAAAAACAACATATTAGGTATAAAATTCCGATGAACGAAATAAATGAATGGCATAAATTGGCATTGATTTAAGTTACTTCTTACAACTAAAAATGTTTATTATGAGTTTTATAATATAAAAACATAACTTATAAAATTCCTAAACGATAATTCAAAAATAAATTAAATTTTAGCTTAATTTTAATATGTTTATCTAGCACCTCCGCCTGGCGCCGATATATTACCTAATATATATACTTAAAAGGGTTGTTTTTATTATACATCAATGACTTACAACCATAAGACATGATATTATATCTTTTTAATCCTTTGGTTGGAAGAATGTTCGTCAATATGTTATTCAATGTTTGATATGCTTTATTTGGCACAAAAAATCGGATTCCCACACAGTCTAAAGATTTATTCTAGTTTTATCCACAACGAAGTTACAGGGGGCCGAAAATGCCCTGAACTGCTTCGAGAAAAGGATGGTACGGCCGTGCCGCTTTTTTGCTCGACTTGGTGGGGGCACTGCCATGCCCCCAGATTCAAACTAAACTAACTAAAGTGCAGGATAAACTCATAACCATATATTCTGGTGCACTCGTGGTGGTTTTTTACTGTATCCAACACTTTTTCTGTATTATTATCCACAATATATTTGCGCCAAAATTCTATTTTATTTTAGGGTTAAGAGAATGGATGGGCATCTGTGCCTGTAATAAAATGAAACAAATTTGTTAAAATTTTAAAATAAATGCAATTTAAAACAATGAAACTTACATGTAAAGAAATATATCAATAATAATTAAGGTATTGCAAATAAAATGTAATCGTATTTTTCGACATATTTACTTAGAATAATAACACAATTATATTTAGCGATAGCGTGAAAATCAAATGCATGAAAAGAAAACAGGAGTTTATTTTAACTGACATAATATTATACCTATTAAATTTAAGCAAAAAATAATTTACTTACCGTAATAATTCATACACGCAAAATATGTTTGTAATTTCCATTTCAAATAATATTATTATTTTTTATTACAACAAAATATGTAAAATAAATTAATTGATTGACGGTGTCAATTTGGCGCACACAAACAAAAGAAAAGAATTTTAAAAATGTCAAAACCGGAAAACTAAACAAGGTTGCAACCACAGAACACATATACCCTACGGGGTTGCAACAAAAGAGATTTTACTGTTTTGAACTATTTTGAAATTGAGATAAAACTATTTTGCGGATTTTATCGTGGTTTTTTAATTAATATTTTCTCCCGACGTTTCGAAGGCTTTGCAGCACTTCGTGGTCACGGTCACATTTTGAAATGTAAGTTTAGTGCTATCTTCAGGTAATTTAAAGAAACTATATTAATTAAATATGACAAGCATCTGGCAGACAGAGACAAATAAACTAGCTGGCAGATCACTTTGACTGACATGAATTACGTAAGACCAGGCAGTATGGTCGAAAGACTATGTCCCTGTCCTCTGGACGAACAAAAAAAAAAAAAAAATTTGACTGACATGCCCCTGATATAGTACTCTTTAACCATCTTTAACGAGGAAATATCATTATAAACAACGTTAATTATGTGTTAGGATTACAGTATAATATTTGCCTAATGATTTATTTGAAGAAACGTTTTTTATTTTTCTAATAATGAAAACAGATCATGAGAAAGAAGCTAGCACACAAGTGCTACAGAAGTATGGACGCTTTTTTAAAACTCAATATCAAGAGCTATTATCGATCGACAATGATGAAACCTGGCACGAAAACAAAACTTTTTTGCCCATCCAACTGGTTATGACACCTACCGAGCTGATATCGATCACAGAACTGGTTGCCTCTGATAATACATTGATGACCAAAGTTCTAAGTGTGCTAACATCACTCTGTGCTGAAGTAACCAAACTCAAGGAGGAAGCATTTCTAAGGTATTTACACACACACACACACACACACACGGTTTTTATCCCGGAGGGGTTAGGTAGAGGCGCAACTAGTGCACCCACTTTTCGCCGTGCATACTTAGAAGCAAAACTCAATAACATTTTGCCTGACCCCTGGGTCAGGTTCGATCCCTGGATCGAACCCGAGACCTCAGCACTGCAGTCATACTGTAATGCAACTACGCCACTGAGGCAGTTGAGTCATTTAGTTGTTTACACATTCTAGTGAATAAAATAAGGATTAGTAATAAGTTAAACAATAAATAAAGTTAAATTGTATTTTTGTTTATATTGTTATAATAAAAAGCGCAGAAAAGAGATGAAAGGAAATAGGTAATTTGGGAGTGGAACACAATTTTAATCCCACTAATTTGTATCTCAAATTAGATAAGTAACTGTTACTTATTTGTAATATTAATCTGGAAAAGTCAACTACTTGAACTACTAACACCTCATCTGTTGTAATAAAGTGTTCAGTAATGAGATACTGAAATAGCTTAGCCGGGAAAGGAATGGTTTGCCAAGATTAATGTCAGTAGGTTCCAAACACAAAGTATACATCTTTAACTTTACAATTGCTATTAGTTTTAATCCTTAACTAAAGGGGTTAAAAGAGGGGAGAAAATACTGTTGCTCCGGTTGTATTGCACAGTATGGGGATTGGGGATATCTTGAAACTTGAAAATTTATATGAGATATTATTTTTTACCTAATTCAAAAATGAGAGGGGTAAAGGGAGAGAGAAATTAAACCGCTGAACCAATTCTATTTAAATTTGGTTTGGGGATCTCTTGAAACTTGGAAATAAATATGACATATTCAGTTTTTTATTAACCCCTAATTAAGAAGGTTAAAAGGGGAAAGAAAATAAACTGTTGAAACGATTATGGTGAAATTTGATATAGATGTACCTAGAGCAGTGTTCCTTAACCTGTGGTCCGCAGACCCCAGGGGAACGGCAAGTATGTGTATGGGGGTCCGCCAACTTATCTATGGATATTTGAATTAATAAATAAATCTGGTGGGGAAATGTTGCCAACGCATGTAGAAGACGAAATGATTAAACATGGGATTATTTTCCGGAACCCAACAGGAATAAAAACTGGTTAGTAGACCCTTTCAATGCAGATGTTTCAGATATCATCAGCTAGACAACGGTACAGGAAAATCAAAAGTCAAAGGTGTATGCCCTTGGGTTTTGAACCTGCGGACATTCATATATATATATATCAAAAACAAATACAGGATTAGATTACAATTGAAATCTGATTTGAGATTACAACTGAGTAATAACATCAACCCAAATATTACTAATTTAGTTGCAAAAAAGGAGCACCAACCTTCACATTAATACAGTATTTTTATTTTTATATATATTTTTTTTGTAGTACTAAAATAAATTTTCTTATTTGTTTGTACTTATTCTTGTGTTTTTTATTAAGGGGGTCCTTGAAATTGTGCTTAATTTTCTAGGGGTCCGCGGACTGAAAAAAGTTAAGAAACGCCCCCTGGTATTGCAGATGTTCATGGGCGGCGGATCACTTACCATCAGGTGAACCGTATGCTCGTTTGCCCCCTATATCATAAAAAAAAACGCTGACCTAGAGTATAAATATGGGACTTTCATATTTATTAACCACTAACTTAGGACAGCTAAAGGGGGGAGAAACTAATGCGCGAAACATATTAAATTAAGACCAAATTTGTTGCGGATATAATTATCTTAAACCATGATAATAAACATGACATTTTCGTCTTTTATCAATACGTAACTAAGTGAGACAAGGAATGAGACCTGAGCCATGTATCTGCTTCTGATGTAATTCAATATAGAAAAATTATGAAACTTGACATTTAATATAAAATCTGAACCCCTGAAAAAACGTTTTTTTTTTAAATTTTAACGTAACTGTAGGTATCGACTCGTTTGACTTCAGTCGTGAACGTTTTCTTAAAATGGAAAATATTATTAGGACCTACTTTAAAGTAATAAATACCATGTATAGTATTAAAAAATGACCCGAGCAAGGCTCGGTCACCCAGGTACTTAACATTTTACTGTCACATTTTGTTCCCACAATACGCAATGGAAAAATGGGTCCACCCTCACAGAGCCCCGCATGTGAAGATAAGGTATAATCAGTGTCTAGGATCACCCCGCCCACACAGCTGACTAGCTAACGACTAGATTCGCCTCTAGCCAGGCATCCGTCGGCGCTGCTGACCTTGGATTGGCGGGAAGGGAGAATACGGGATACGAAGTACAGATGGGAATCAGGAGGGTATTAGCAAGGAATGAGGATATAACGACTATCAGTACAGAAAAATAAGGGAACGTGACGCTAGAAACTTAGGGAGGCCGGGGTCGCGTGGCGTGGCGGGGATACCGCGTAGTGCTTTTCGCACGCACGCAGAGTTATGGCTGGTGACACTTGACGTCACAATCTGATATTACTGTTTGATATTCGATTTTGGATTATTGCGCAATTTTGAAAATTCTTTTTAACACGCTTTTATTCGCTTCATACGTATGTATGTAACGGAAACTTTGAACATGATTTTGAACCCCTTCAAAACGTCGGAGTAAATCGAAATTTGGCATACTTATCAAAGACCGATGACAATTCAATATTTTAAACTAAAAATACACTTATAGAAAATCCAACTAAAAAAATTAACATTTTCGTAATAAATACATGGGGGTCTTGTCACTACGGTATAGCCATGGTTTACAATTTTCAGAGCACGGTCATAGTGCGCTCTCTCTCGCACATATCTATATATATAAAAGAAAGTCGTGTTAGTTACACTATTTATAACGCAAGAACGGCTGAACCGATTTGGCTGAAAATTGGTGGGGAGGTGACCTTAGAAACGGGAGACGGACATATGATACTTTTTACCCCGGGAAAATATAAACCGGGACTATTATCCCGAAAAATCGTTTTATTTGAGTATTGTGTTTTATGATGTCCTGGTACTTCATATCTGAAAATTGGTGGGGAGGTAGCTAGTCGTTTGTAGCGTCTTTCGATTGTTGGTTTTCGAGAATTGTTACTAGCCCATATTAAAGCCCTAGCCCACATTTAGTTATTCTCCTCTAAGCATGGAACATAAGTTTTTTTTTCCGCATTATTACCTGCAATGTTGATTTCGTAATTCCTAATATCGATGAACGGCCCCCCGAGGCAATTCTTGTGTGCTGGGTCTTCACACCCAATGCACGCCCATGCAAGGGGGGACATTAGTCGCGGGCCGAGGCACACAGTCAGTGTGTATACCTCTTGGTTGTTAATCACATTGAGGCCTAAAAGGGCCCGCGAACATTTCCTGGCACCCCTTTCCTTTCCACCCATCCTGAGAACCTTTCTCCATTCTCCCACTTTTCCTTCCATCATCCTTTTCCACTTCCTTCCCAGGCCTCTGCAGTCGTCAAGCCGGGGGACTCCAGCATCCCATTCGCAGGTTTCCCCCGGTGTTGACTGCAGAATCGCCTACCGAAAAAAAAAAATATCGATGAACGAGCTCCCCGAGGCAATTCTTGTGCCCTGGGTCTTCACACCCAATGCGCGGGGGGCATTGGTCGCGGGCCGAGGCACACAGTTCAGTGTGTATACCTCTTGGTTGAATAACACATTGAGGCCTAAAAGGGCCCGCGAACATTTCCTGGCACCCTTTTCCTTTCCACCCATCCTAAGAACC
Source organism: Sphinx pinastri (assembly GCA_947568825.1). NCBI lineage: Eukaryota > Metazoa > Arthropoda > Insecta > Lepidoptera > Sphingidae > Sphinx > Sphinx pinastri. The sequence continues at coordinate 8,741,275 of OX387620.1, forward strand.
TTTTTCCATTCCCCCACTTTTCCCTCCATCTTCCTCTTCCACCTCCTTCCCAGGCCCCTGCAGTTGTCAAGCCGGGGGACTCCAGTTTCCCCCGGTGTTGACTGCAGGATCGCCTACCTAAAAAAACAAATATCGATGAACGTGCACAAATTGATAAACGGGGATTTTCAGTGACAGAAACCATAACACGTTCAACATTTTCGTTCGTGGCTACCATTGGTATAGGTCCTGGTCTGGGTCTATTTAATGTTGATCCTGTAGCTCTGAATTTTGCTACCCACGACTGAATAAGATTGATCGATGGTCCATTACGTAATCGACGATAACCGTAACGATTATTAAATCGACGGCGTGCTTTAGACAGCGAAAATCCACTCGAAATGTACGCCTCAAGAGCAAAAGTGCGGTGGTCACCACTCCACTGTTCCATGGCTAAAAAATCCGCAGCGCTTGCGCTTTCAACGACGCCCCCCGCACCCCTCTCACGCGTTGCGTTCGGAAACTACATTTGTTAAAACTTTGAAATCTGCTAGGTACTGGACACCCTGTACTTTAAAATGTAACTTTAGGTATGATATTTCTTTTTATTGTAGGCATTTTTCTTACTTAACACTGTACAATGAATACAGTGACAGTGAAGTAAGTTCCCAAATGAAGATGATATGTGCAATGAGTGCTTTTGCTACAAGATGTGATGATACACTGAAGAATCTTTGCAGCCAAGTGTTTGCTATTTTCACTGAGGGAGCAATTAATTTGAGTAAGACATTTTTTTTTTCTATTTTTGGAATATGACTAAAGTTTAGACTTTAAACACACATTACACAGACTAGACTTACAAGTCACAGTAAAGCATTGGAAGTGAGCTTTGTGTTGTAGTATTTATGGTGGAGTTTCCAACATTTCATTGACTTAAGTGGCCACGGGCAAGCAATTGCTGTCGATTTAACGAAGAGCAAATGATTCGTCAAACGCCGGCGTGTTGGCTGCCTACCCTTTCTGCTGTTTATTTAATTTAAGTTGTCAAGTATAGGTATAATATTAGTTCACGAAATACAATTTTTCTAAATTAAGTTTTTCAAAGAACGCTGGCAGATCAGTTACCTCCTTTTTTGTCCATCGGGAAAATCTCGTCGTCCTCCGACTCAAAACTTCATTTTAGTATTAATCACGACTTTAGAAGAACTAATCGTTCTATGTAAATTGCACACGCACCAGAGTTCTTCCATATACAGTCTGTTTGATAAGAACGTAACCGGCATTTAATTTGTGGATTCCATATTTATTATTGGATTTGGATGTATTTTTCTTCCATCGAATTGAATGATTCCTTATCATGAATGCATCGTAACCTTCGAGGCGCGAGATCAAATTTCCCGCCATGAGTGCAACGTACATGCTGCTCTACGAAGTGGTATTTTTGAGTTTGCACTACAATGTCCCCAATTGAAACAGTAAAGTTTATAAAAAGGTCAACAGTATTTGTGACAAAATCGGTAAAGTATTATTCACATAATAAAAATGTTGATGACCTACCATTACTACTACGGGGTACTACGAGAGACTACGGGGTAAATTAAGAATGACTTCGTCAGTCGAAGGTAACATGGATAGTTCAACTAATAAAAATACAAAATTTAGGTCGCGCAAGAGGACAAGGACTCCAAACACCGAAGTCACGTGTGCACCGCGTGAAAGACCGAGAACAATATTAAGGTCTTGGACTAGCTCAAACAGTCACCAGACGCAAACCCTATTGAAAACGCTTGGGGTTTATGAAAGTTAAATTTGCATGGATGCAACGCCCAAATCGTTGCTGAGCTTAGCCGCAATATAAAGCAGAACTAGAGGGTTATATCCTGAGACTTCCCAGAAAATTTATAAATTTATTTCACTTCATAATTTAATTTAATTAGGCCGGTCATGCTCTTGTCATACGTAGTGTAGGTAAATACTACTTTTTTTAAGACCACCTGGGTAGATATTACCTACTAGGCCTCTGACCAATACTCCTTGTTTGTCATTCGTTCAGTCGAGCCTTGACGACAGGTATCCTGTCTCACACACACACATGCAGATGTCATCCAAGTCACTAAGACGATTCTAAGTGAATTTGTCTCTTAGCCCGGGTTTTTTCAACCTTGGTTAGCGTAATGTTCGGTGTTAATTAGCTGGACGCGCTCGCAGAGCTTCGAGTGCGCCAGGCTTGACGTGTGACGTGTGACGCGTGAGGCGTGAGGCGCTGTGAGCGCGTCCAGCTATAAGACCCGGACAAAAAGATAACCACGGTTGAAAAAACTGGGCCGTAGTGTCAGCTCCAAATTGAATGTACCTACTCATATATAACATTCCATTTTCAGATGGCATACAATTACATTATATTATTAACCATATTGGAGAGATATTCACATTACTCGTTCTTCTGGAAACCTTGATATCTAGCACTTCATTACCTACAAATTGGAATAAATACTGTAAATCACTGAATTCATTGAAACACAATCTAAAGAAAATTGATTTGTCTGAGAAGCAATTTAATTCTTTAATGTGCGCCATCGATAACATAACATCGAAGATAATGCAAGATGATATTGTGCACAAATCACTGCAAAATTTATCCACATTACGAAAAAGTTTAATAGACAAAAATTGCTCTCTGATAGCCAATGAATTTTCTCAATACCTTAAGCAAGCAATAACACAACTTGACAAATTAGTGCAGGAGCAGCCAAACGTAAATAATATGTACAAATGTATCAAAATTAATGCGTTATTTGTGTTGTCTTCACATATATTTGGAAATATGGACAAGAAATTTTTTAAATCTTTAAATGAATTGAATACAAAGGTTAGTTTCCAATATTTGAGATACATAGTATTTTATGCAGGTAAATGCATAGTTTATTTTAAATGGTTAATGGTATATTTTATTTTCAGGCACATAGTATTTATGTTATTGGAACGACAATTTGGTATCCGGAACAGTTTCTTCAAAGACACGCAACATCGCTATGCGCTAGAAATGAAAAACTATCGCAAGTTATGTTAAAAGCTCGTCAAGCATATATTAGCACTAAGAAAACGAATTTACTTCGTGATGTTGCTGCCGTTCAAACTATATGCACAAAATGGGTTTTAAATGTAGAAACAATATTTTCTGCTAACCATCATAAGCTCAATGCCGCAGAAATGAATTCCCATGCTCGAACACTTTTAGACGGACTTGCTATTGCCTCTAAAACGAATCACGAGGTTCTAACATTAATTAATTTACATCTGTCTTTGGGCATTCCATTACCAAAAAGTATGCTGATGTCGCTTTTTGAAGTTATGGACGTGTTAAAATCTGTACACAATGTTATTTCTCGTAACCGAAACCAAATTATTTCGTCCATAAACATGGTAATTCAACACCTGCTATTTCAAGCTACGTCATCAATACTAGACGTGAAAAAAGCTTTGGTTTCGGACAAAAATTTTGCCAACAAGAGACTGGATGAGCTGACATGTATAGTAATCGCTGAACGTGCACTTAAAGGCGCTCCAACAATTGAACGTAACATTTCTGCGAATATTGCTCTTAGTTTCATACCGGATGCTACATACCAAGAAGATAGTTATGCTAAGCTTGCAACATTACTTGATAAAGTGCAAATGTTAACAAATTTCATAAAGTCTATGGATAATTTTTATGACTGTTCCTGGTTGCTGTGGCATAAAAATGTAATTCCAATATATTTTCAACAAAACTTCAATATACAGCCAAACGCATTAAAATTAAAATACTTTTTTATGGTTTTAGAAGATTGTGTGGCACTTTTGCAAAAAACTGATAAACAGTATGGGATCAATAAGTCTGAAGAGTTCATAAACTTGACAAAATGTATAATAGGTAGTAATATAATCAAAAGTGCTAGTCAAAATATAGAAACCAATCTGCGTTTGCACATCCATTCTCATTTACAACTTGATGTTGTGAATCCATTTACCTTTGAAATGACTAACAAGTTGTTACTTGTGGCCGATAACTTCAAAATTCAGCAGATTTATATGTCTGTGGTACCTTCCGTGGAACATTATCTATCCACAATGTATTATAATTTAACAACGGTTGTGTTGTCAGATTGGAAAACATACGGGGAAATGCGCCAAATGGCGAAATTTAAATTTAATCTTAAAACTGTTCAAGATAATCTACCTACGCAAACTTTAGAACAAGGATTAGACGTATTAGAAATCATGCGAAATATCCATATTTTTGTATCTAAATATCAATACAATCTAAACAACCAAATATTTATCGAAAGAAGCAGCAACAACAAACATCTGAATTCTATAAACATTAGACATATTGCTAATTCTATAAGAACTCACGGCACGGGAATAATGAATACAACGGTAAATTTTACTTACCAATTTCTAAAGAAGAAATTTTTTACGTTTTCTCAATTTATGTATGACGAGCATATTAAATCAAGATTAATAAAGGATTTAAGATACTTCAAAGAAACTGCTGAAAGCAATGGAAATATGTATCCTTATAAAAATGCAGAGAAATTCAACAAAGCTATAAAAGTCCTCGGTTTAAATGAAGATGGACAAAGCTACCTCGATCTATTCCGAGATCTCATTAGTCAAATTGGTAATGCTATGGGATATGTTAGAATGGTTAGATCAGGTGGTCGCCATTGTTGCTCAGACGCAACTATATTTTTGCCATCTCTAGAGGATGTTGAATCATTTAAACAACTTTGTGAAGAAGATTGTCTTGGTCTAAAAACAGTTCAGTCGGCCGAGAACTTGGATCATAACATTAATAACCTGATTTCTAATTTTATTCAAGGCACAGAGTATTTCAAATTACTTGTTGATGTATTTGCGCCTGTATTTCGTAACCCAAAAAATGTACATCTAAAAAACTTTTTTATCATTGTGCCTCCTCTGACGCTGAATTTCGTAGAACACATGATATTGTCAAAAGACAAGATGTCGAAGAAGAACAAAATAGGAGCATCTTTTACTGATGATGGTTTTGCTATGGGTGTGGCTTACATATTGAAATTATTAGATCAGGTACCTATTATTTTAATTGTTAAAACGGTCTTTTGATAAACAGTATACCAAACTTGCTGTTAATGTTTGGTGGGCCTTCATTTGGTACAAACCGTTTACCGTAAATAAATTAAAAATGTTTTCATATCTTGTCATATAATTTACTAAATATTGAAATTGGTAATGCAATCGCAGTGCTGCTGCCCAGATGATGACCTTTGTAATTGGCTTTCGTAATCACATCTACATTTACCGTATACATTTTTTATCCTTGTTATTTTGCCCTTTCGCTCTTGAATACATTTTAATTAGCTATCAAACTGTTTCAGGATACGAACTTTGAATCACTGCATTGGTTTGATTCCATTTGGAAGCATATTAAACATGAGAGGGAAATGCTTGAAGAGCAGAAAAGCAAGGGATCTTTCCAATTACAGCAAGCTTTAGCACTGACTGCGAAGAAATTAAAGACATTAGAAGAAGAATATAAGCTTCTTTATTATAGTCTCACGAGTGCAAGAATATTTTTCAGGTAGATATGTAAAACACATGCGCATGCTAGTAATCACTGTTCAGAACCGACTGGACGTATAATCTTCTTACTCTAAGCTACCGATTTCCTAACACAAGTTCGTTAAATAGGCCTACAATAAAATGTCCTCCACGAATCGACTCCAAATATACCTACCCTTAAAAAATCTAGAATTAACAACAAGGACAAGCCGCTACTATTTCTTATTTTTTATTTACATAATATCAAAGAAAAAAGGACTTATAAAATGTATATTATAAAAAATAAATAATAACATCGAATTTCATTGTGTTTATTTATCCCGCAAATATAAGAACAAATATTGACTGCCTCGGTGACGTAGTTGTATTACGGTACGACTGCAATGCTGAGGTATCGGGTTCGATCCCGGGTCGGGCAGTGATATTGGGTTTTCCTACTACTATCAGCCCGGAGGCTGGAATTTGTGCCCGATATGTCGATTGGCTCGCTTCCTATCACATTATGGGACGGAATATGCACGGCGATAAGTGGATGTATTAGTTGCGCCTCTGCCTACCCCTTCGGGGATAAAAGGCGTTAGTGTATGTATTAGCGATGTAACCAATGTTCGATTTCCAATATTCGCGCCTGCGAATTTTTCAATCCAATATATGCAGTCGAAAGCAACAAATGAAACTCGTATAGGATATCTCAGAAATACAAACACCGTATAGCGTTCCAAAGCATATAATTTCAACTTCCAAGTTCAACGTCCATTTAACCATAAACCCATACAATTATCCTTTAACCAATAACCGTTTAGCCAGTAACAAAACATGTACACATTATAATGCCTATGAGCACATCTAACAAACATGTGACGGGGGGGGGGGGGGGTGTGTGTATATGTGCGGAGGACTATGGATTACACACTATGGAGTACATTTAGGTATCCTCGGACCCCCCTTATATGGAAGCTATACGTCCGTGCCAGTAACTACAACTATCCAGGTCGTCCACTCGAGGCTCCAATGTCCAAAGTGAGCTGCCATTTTTTTCAATAGGGTAGTTTCCTATGTTCTGTTTTGTACATCACTGTATATGTAACAGAAAATAATGCGAAAAAGAATTTTTAGTAAAATCAGCATCAAAATTGGTTGAGAATTAAAGCAGTTGGGTAAGGCTCATATTTTTAGCGCACTTTGTAAAAACTTGCTGTCCGAAAAGTTAGATTACAAAAAAAAAATATAACAATAAAAAATCTACTTTCTATAAAAACTAAATAAAAAGTACATATAACTTTTTATTATGTCTAATTTTTTCATAAATATATTTTTATTGTTTATTTTTATACATTAAAAAGAAAAAAGGTCTACTTTTTCTTTTCATACATTTTGTTGATGTCTGCATACGGCCACTCCACAAAAATAATTAAATATATAATTATTTTATCACTATAACTTTTTATTTTCATATATATCTTGTTCTATTGTATCTTAACTACGAAATTAAACGAAAATAGCTGCAATTTATCACACCATATTGTTTGTATTAACAACTTAAGAGGTGTCCCAAATTTTATTCTCTTGTAACACTTCAGTTGTGTAACGCAATATTTCCGGTACTTGTTTATAATCTACCATAAATAATTAATTTATTTGAAGTGGCAATACTGCCTCATCGTACTTGACACATTTTTGAACGATTCCGCCATCTTTTTCTCGTGTCAGTTGGAAGAATGTGTTGGAGCAGACTGCGTGTCGTTAAGAAAAGGTAAGATTTATTCTTATGAATTGTCATAAATTAAATAGCTGTCTTGATTTTTAGTTTTAAATTATATAGAATATACATTCCTTTGTTGAAATATGACAGTGTTTGAAGGCTATATCTATTAATTTATATGTTATGATTTTTTATAGGTTAGGTCGTGTTGAAAAGTCCATCCGTTGTGCGACAGAGTGACACAAATTGTGCGACGTATCACAACGGAAATTATAAAGGTAAGTGTATATTGTTATATTTTAGAACAGTTCAATTCATTATCACTACACAAACAGTATTTATTTTTCCACAACATTTAAAAAAAAAAAGTGAGTTCCATAACAAATCCGACTGCTGAAACTGAAAATAAACAACTTATTCGTAATATATTTTTATGTATTATATATATTATAGTATTTGTATTCTTGTTTTATTCTTTTAAGAGCGTGATTTTTTAGTAGCCAGGTTTTTGTTTTTGAACCTATTTAATGTTTACTTTTTATTGTTTATAAGAGCCTATAATGTAATGTGTATTTTTTTAAATTGAACTTTACAGATGCCTTTGTCTGCGGCCGAGAGTGCCAGCAACATAACGGTCATCATTTGGATAACATCATCTTTTCCAAATAATTCTCCAATTCATATCCTAATAATAAATAATAAACTTTTTTATTGGATACAAATAATTTTTGTTTCATTGAACTTACAAATACCCGATACCCTTTCTGGACACCTTGTATTTCTCCGTCATTAAAACACGACCCTCAGGCAATATGGGGTCACTTAGGACCTGTTATTAAGTTCGTTAAAGAAAATTTCCCTGATATCAATTGCGTTCATTATTTTTCCGATGGCCCGACAACTCAATACAGGCAAAAGAAAAACTTTTGGCTTTTTTCTGAAAAAACTAAGGAAGCCGGTTTTGTTCAAGCCACATGGTCGTTTTTCGAGGCTTCGCACGGCAAAGGAGCAGCGGATGGCGTTGGTGGAACTATTAAGAGGACCTTAGATAGGAAAGTCGCCTATGGAGAAAATATAGTTGACGCAATTTCCGCGTTTGAAACTTTGTTTAAGACAGAGACAACTGTAAAACTTTTTTACGTTCCTGAAAATATTCAGGAGATTCGAGTTCCAGGAGATATACAACCAGTACCCAACACAATGAAGGTCCATCAAATTGTCGCTACAGAAGATAAGCATATTATCAAGTACAGACCATTAAGTTGTTTTTGCGCAAGAGGCGACTGTCAATGTTTTTCTCTTAAATCGCATGATTTTAATTTGAAATATAAGAAAACGAAAAATAATGTAAGCGGAAACAATATAGACAATACCAAAAATATCAAAATGAGTAAAAATAAAAAGACAAAAGGAAAAAGTTACATGAAAAAAATAATGAAGGTATCAACCTCGACATCTGAAGATACTGACTCTAATGACATACAGTATGACGATGATAGCGCCGATGACTGTTCATACACAAGTGATGTCGTAGAAGCCTTAAAAGAAATGGATAACACACAAAGCAAAGTGTCAGTTTTATCTGAAATACGGAATACAGAAGAAAATGTAGCATATTTCGACCTAACAAAATACGGGCCAGTATCTCTCAAACCAATCCCTAGTGATTTTGACTTGTTTTCTCAAAATTTTAAAGAAAATATACATCAAAACGTTAACCCCTTCCCATGTACTTCAAAGGATGAACATCAATCATCTAAAGATGAGCAGGTAGCGATATCTGAATTATCAGAATGTGAAGAGGCATTTGAGTTACATGACTCTATATTAGTAAGATATTTTCAAAGAAAAAATTGGAAATATTATATAGGTTTTATTGATAAGTTTGAAAGGAAAGATGATAATACATTTTACACAGTGCGTTTCTTAAAATCTAAACAAATAAATAATAACATAAAATTAATTATTCCTAAAAAAAAGGATATTGATACTATTACCAATATTTCAATTGTTAAAAAGATTAAAATTCATCTTGAGCAAGGAGGGGAGTACTCGTTAACTGATAATGGAGACGAGATATATTTTTAATAATATTTTATTGATGTTGGAACATTGATTGTTGACGCTTACGTAATGACAAGAATTACCTTTATTTTTGTATTCTTATTAAGACTGATCTGTGTAAGTCACTATAATAAATAACATAACGTGCCATTATATGCTGTGATCAAAGTATTTACATTAAAAATACCATTATTTTAGTTAAGTATTAAGATAACGTAACAAAAAATAAACATTATTGTATTATTTTATTTAGAGGTTTTGTTGATTTTTATCTAAGCTGTGTAGCTTGAGACTAAATGTTTGTTGGTCTTTTATAAGGATATTTTATTGATATTACGTATGATGGGGTCACTACAAATATGATATAATGTTTTGTTGTTTTGGTAATGTCTATCTTTTAAGTATCTTGACTGTCTTGACTGTTAGTTGATTGTGATATTCGCTAAGAGCCAAAAATATGTAAGCCTTTTAGAAGTTTAAATTATGGATTAATAAAAAAAAATATAATACCAAAATAATGTTTTGAATTTAATAATATTATTTATTTGATCAGTTTATTACACACAAAATAATTAGAAAACTAAATACACACATACAAACAAAATTATACCACTTATTGAAAATGCAAAAAAGCTCTCTGCCAGAGCTTTGTGTACAAAGGTTTACAAATTCTTTTGTAACACATTATTTCAGTTGTGACACATTCCGTTGTGATCTCTATTGTGCGATAGCGCGAAAAATATGAGCCTTACCCAGTTATTCATATTTGAAATATTCTTGTGAGCAAAAGTGGGGGCGTGGTGAGGATATCCCGCTCTCTTTCGCACGCACGCAGCGTTATGGCCTGCGACTCTCAGTTACGTCACAGTGTTCTTTTTCCGTTACATTTTGGATAGCATTTATTTTTGATAAACGTATTAAAAAATAATAGTCAACTACCCTATTCTCATATTACCTTCGTCCAGATCTTGCGTACAATGCCAAGCCAAAAATAGCGAAACAAGAACTTACGCTCCCGGCACGCGACCAATGACCTTTAGTGTGAAAAGCATTGAATATAAATTAAACGAGGTTTAATTTTAGATTTTCTATTTATAATAAAATGTACATAACATTTTATAATTATTAGTACATATATATACACATTCTAGATAATAATATGACGTCGACATTAGTGGGTGAAAACGCCTGGCTGCGCGTTAGAGCAAATGTTCCTATTACGATAAACTGTTGTTTGAGTAGATGTTTTGAGAAATATCGCACGAGAAATCACAAGACCAAAGGGTATATCCCATATTTCATGAATATATTTGCGAAGAATGCTCTGGTTACCTTATTTGAAATATTCAGTGGGCATAAAATCGAGTTTTACGTAACTTAAGCCCTTAATTTAGTTATATTTAAGTAGGTACCTATGTACTACATTTTACTTTCGGTACTACAGAACTTATCTTACTTCCTTACTCTTACTAATATTATAAATGCGAAATTTTGTGTAAATGGTTGGATGTTTGTTAGAAGTAAACGCAGGAACAACTAAACGGATTTGGATGAAATTTGGCACACGGGTAGATCATGTCATAGATTAACACATAGGCTTTTTATCCCGGTAAGTTGGGTTGATTATAATGTGTTGCTGTGTATCTGGATGCTCCAAAACATAAAAATAAAACATCAAATGGTGTAAACTTCTAAAGTTCCCAAGAATAGTACCCAAGTACTTACATTCCATGGTTATGTTAAAATAGACAAAAATAATAAAAGCTGTATAAAACACGAGCTGTTGCCCGCGGCTCCGCCCCCGTGAATAAACTTTCCCGGGATAAAAGCCCCACTTTATATTTTCCTGGGATAAAAAGTAGCCTATGTGTTAATCCAGGACATAATCTACCCGTGTGCCAAATTTCATCGAAATCCGTTTAGTAGTTTTTAAGTGAAAAGAGTAACAAACATCCATACATCCATATATCCATACTTACAAAGTTTCGCATTTATAATATTAGTAGGATACATAAGTATGAGTTCCAAAAGCATTTAGAAATATCTCATTACATTTTTTTTTATTGCATTGAATGACGCGACGAGCATGCCGTTCGCCTGATGGTAAGCGATACGACCACCCATAAACAGTAGCTTTTTTCTTTTTGTTAGTGACATTACGGTCAGTAGCCTGACGCGAGTCGGCTTTTCTGACCACACCGGACTTTCGGGCGAACGCTTTAGGCGCTCCAACCCTTTACATTTAAACGACCACGCTGAGGGCACCCCCTAGGTGAGGTACGAGCCTCGGCTCAGGGCAGTCGTTGGAAGATGATTGAGACATCAGCGATTAGGAGATTTTAGCGGTGTAATACACCAATCTATCCATTGTTTACATCGGCACGTGGGCCGGAACTGCTAACTGCGTCGGGACATCGGGGGACGCGGCGAGGTCCTCGACGGCGAGGACGGTACAGCGGTCTTGAGGAAAGTGCGAGTTTCAATAACTCGTGCTTTCTTTGGATGGCCAGAGTGAGACTGAACGGGGACGTCTCCATTTCGCGCGATCAAATGGAGTATAAATGGATGAGTTTCGGATGAGCGGATTATGATGATTAACCGCGCGGTCAAAGTAGCGCCTGCTAAGCGTCTGAATAAAGTGCCTGATGGTCGGCATGTCGGTGTCCACGTGGAGGTTGCGATTACGCACGTACCACGGGGCATCGAGTACCTATTTGTCGTAGAAATTTAACATAACATTTTCCGTAAAACCACAGAATTATGAAGGTATTTTTATTTTATCACAAGATATACAATTCTTAATCACTAAATTTAAATTAAAATCCTTTAAATAAAGCAAAATAACCATTACATACAACAGAGTTTTTTTCTAGACGTCATTACAAAGTCACCTAGTTATAGTTCGGACAAACTAAGCTGGCCGGTATGACAATTCAATTTTTTTTCCGACGCGATAACTCTGTGAGAACGTCTACCCAAAAAATTCAAAACCGTGTCATGTCATACCGGCCATATTTTTTTTTTTTTTTTGGGTAGGCGATCCTGCAGTCAACACCGGGGGAAACCTGCGAATGGGATACTGGAGTCCCCCGGCTTGACGACTGCAGGGGCCTGGGAAGGAAGCGGAAAAGGATGATGGAAGGAAAGGTGGGGAGTGGAGAAAGGTTCTCAGGATAGGCGGAAAGGAAAAGGGTGCCAGGAAATGTTCGCGGGCCCTTTTAGGCCTCAATGTGTTATGCAACCAAGAGGTATACACACTGACTGTGTGCCTCGGCCCGCGACTAATGTTCCCCCGCGCATGGGCGTGCATTGGGTGTGAAGACCCAAAGCACAAGAATTGCCTCGGGGGGCGTACCGGCCATATTAGTTTGTCCCTACTATAGGTCCTTTACCGTAGTGTTGCGACTATTGAAACTCACTTGTATACGAATAATCGGTAAAAATGTGTGAATAATCGACCCGTTTTCAATCTAGTTGTTGTTTAATAATACTCAACTTTCAGCTAATAATATACCTACTGTCAACGAAAACACAATATCATTAAAATTAAAAATAATGTAAGTTAATGTCATTTTAAATAAACCTTTGTAGACAAAATCTCTTGTATCTTCTTTGAAAATAGGTATAAATATATATTTTTTTAATTTGCTTTAGGTTTAATAATAAGCTTACCTTTGCAATAGTGGGTATCTCATTGGAATAAAAATATTCGTGAAAAAATCCGTAAACTGTAATCAATTAGGAAATACAAAGAAATGGTATCGATATCTCTTAATAATCGGATATTTTAGTAACCGATTTATTTGACACATCCCTATTTTTCAATTTGTCACAACTGTCAAACGGTACTTCTTAGATTAGATGGACTTTTTTTATAAGGTAACATAACTTCCTAATTTTGCTTAAATAACTAGCTCCCATCTAAAAAAGGATATTCTAGCCACGCTGGGTATAAATAATATTCGGCCGGAACCCATATTTTATCATTTTTGTCATATTAAAAGAATATAATTAAATGAATTATTGTTCTAAAAAGTTTTTTTGTCCATGTGGTCCTTGTGTCGATTTTGTGCTGCCACCTATAGTTCGTGCACGTTCCCTATCACTTTGTGATCCCAGTAAAAATTGAACTTAAAAAAGTGTGTTTGGACAGGTGGAAAATTTATTTTTATTATATATTATAATTAGTTACTTTATGAATATTTTTTAATGGTAAGTAAATGAATAAAAAAGACATTTTGCATATTTCATTTGCAAAAACATTCGTAAAATATTCGCATCATATATATGCGAGTGCAAGTGCGAATATTAAAAAAGACGCGAATATTCGCAAATGCGAATGCGAATACGAATATTCATAATTAGGTACATCACTAGTATGTTTGTACTTATCCTGTGTCCCCAAACTCGTTGCAAGAGGCATCTAATGAATATATTCAGACAACTTAAGGACAACATCGTTTATAATTTATGACACAATCACCACACACAATCATCACACCTTCATTCAAAAATAAAAAAATGGATCGGACCAAGAAGCTTATATATCTAAGATAGGTCCGACTTAGGTATATTGGGTAAGTACCTATCATAATTTTATAGAATTGTTTATGAATAATTACATTCTACAACAAAAAATAGCAAATAGATCAAGGTTTCAGGTCAACCAGACTACTTACGTCGTGTTCTGAGTAAAAAAAAGGTGGCGTATACAGTAGTATTAGTATAGTGTTTCAAGGTATACCTACATAATACATACCTGCTGCCCCCCGAGGCAATTCTTGTGCGCTGGGTCATCACACCCAATGTACGCCCATGCGCGGGCGGACATTTGGTCGCGGGCCGAGGCTCACAGTTCAGTGTGTATAACTCTTGGTTGAAAAACACATTGAGGCCTAAAAGGGTCCACTTACATTTCCTGGCACCCTCTCTTTCCGCCCATCCTGGGAACCTTCCCTCCACCTTCCCTTCCATCGACTGCCATTTCACAGGTGCTAAAGGTACACAAAAACTTTGGTGACTTTTCTTAAAGTCCGAGTGCTGATATTTTACATACATATTTTACACCATACTAATAAAAAATCATAATCAATATTGACATATAATTTCTGCCAGGCGCTTTCAATTTCGCGAGAAAATGATTAAACTACTTACATTCTAAGTGTTGATTTTTACATATTATGATGCATAGGGAACTATTTCGAAACTATTTAACACAAATGTTCATTTATTCAAATTATTAAAGGCCCTAAATGAAGTAATTTTAAGAGACATAAAACTATGTTATTATTTTATGAAAAAAGACTGCAAGCTTTCTTAACTGAAACTTAAGTTGGTAATAACTTTTGGACGAAAAATTTGGTCATTTGGGCGTCATGTCCAATAACTAACTATACAGTTGAATGTCTTTGCATTTTAATTATTTTCCGAGGATTTTTTCTTATTTTTTTTTTATTATTGCGCGTATTAGGTAATTATTAACACTACAGCATAAAAACGCCAACTAAAAATGACGTAGGTACACATATAATATACAAAACTGTATGACGATTGATGATAATTTATTTCAAAAATTATTGACTGCCCTTAATTAGATGTCTACCACTGTATGTTACGGTAAAAGTGATTAATTTAAAATCAATAATAATTACACCATATCTTTGGTAAATATAATAAATGTTAAAAAATAATGTACGCTATATAAGCGTCAGAGACAAATAAACTAATAAGCGTATTAACGACATAGCTGTTAGTTGTGTCAATTTAAGCTTGCCGGTATGACAATTTATTGACACTTCACTTCATACTATGTGTAGTGAAGAGAACAAAAAATCGATTGCCCGAAATAATCGATTCTTAAGTGATATCGATTTCTTATTCAGAGAATTTATAATCGATAGTCAAAAGGGTAATTTTTATATAAATCATTGTTTTTATATAATTATTATATTCCATTCATCTTCATCAACCCGTTACAGTCCACTGCTGGACATAAGCATCTCCCAAGACACGAATTCCCAAGAATTATTGTGACACGTTCGCTGCGTCCAACGGGTAATCTAGTCATTATTAATGTAAGATGCAGATAGGTATTGCTAAATAATTTTCTTTAACAATTTGGTATTTGTTAACTATTTTTTAAGAATAATTCAACTAAAATCCTATCATGTTTTATTCATTTTCGTCACTGGATAACTCTAAATGATCATCAGAACTGTTTTCGTCTAAATTAATAATAATTTCTTGCACCAATAAATTATCTAAATGTACGTCTCTCAAAATCTGCTATTATAATTATTTTTTTTCGATAACTCTACACCAATCTTGCTTCGTCACTTTTTTACACGCTTCATTGAGGAGACCCATCATTTTTTTTGTAGAAAATGGTGGCTTTGTATTATGTCGTGCAGCGTATCCTGTAAAAGAGGTTTTTTTTATGGTATTGAATGACGAGACGAGCATGCCGTTCATCTGATGGTAAGCGATACGACCACCCCTAAACAGTAGCCACACCATCCAGCACCTTGAGTTACAAAGTACTGTGTGGCATTCCACTGCGCTCGTCATCCTGAGACATAAGATGTTAAGTCTTACTATGTCCTGTAGTTACACTGGCTATAATGTCCTTCAAACCGAAACACAATAGTGCATGCACAATATATCCTACTAATATTAGTAGGATATATTGTACTTTTATCTATTACATTGTACTAGACTGTTTTAAAAATGCTCTTGAAACATATTTTAATAAATATATGTACCTAAACAACAACTATTGACCTGCTTCAGTTGAAAACTCTATCGTGATACATCCTGCATATAATTTCCAAATTTCGATTTTTCTCAGTAATCGTTTATATTTCGTTTCCAAACGATTAAAAACTTTCCCACCGCTACGCCCGTGAACTGAAGGATACAACATTGTAAAGGCGTCGCGTTGATTTAAAAGTCAAGATTAAATTCTTTATTTTGGTATATTTTTACAATATTATTTCAAGGTTAGCACATAAATATTATACTCATTGCTATAATTTATGGAGAACGAGGTTAATATTTGCAATTATATAGTTGAATTTTTAACTAGTCTTTCTTTTTTTAACATGTTTGCGTTACGCAATCGACGGAAACAACACGACCTTATGTTTTTATACAGATGTGTTACTGGGTTTTCTCAGTGCAAGCATTTGCTAGAGCGCTTTGGGTTGTCGATACCATACCGGCTGCCTAGACAGCCGCGAACTGAACTCTGGAAGAGTTCAGTTCGCGGCCTACCACAAAGCCGAACAAATGTTGGGTATAACTCGCCCATACGTAGAATATCCACTAACTACAATGAAATCTGTGCCAAAGTGCCAAATATTGACATATTTTTTGATTCCCTAAATATTTTCAATAACAAATGTAGACGTTCCTTTAGATCAAAAGTTATAATACTAGACTATTTACCCGTACCTCCTGCGGTTAAGCTCGGTACCGCACCCCAATTTTGTGACGTGTCCGAGATTGCTAAATATCCCCCGCACAAACACAAATTACTGCAAGAATGCCTTCCTCAAAAGAGCCAGCTATCAGTTTAACAATATAATGTATGATATGGACTTAGATCTTTTTTGCACAAGTATTCCAAAACTTAAAAGAATCATGAGCGATGCATTCTTCCTCTGAGTTCGGTTCTATGCGTTGTTTAACTTAGATAAATATATTTTAACGGTTGAATTTTATATAATATATAACAAATTCTTAATATTTTGCTTCTAGAACACTCTAGAAGCAAGATATTAAGAAATTGTATGTGTAGGTACACACCTAACCTATAAGTGAAAACTTTTAACTGGCCTTTTGTCGCTATTATAATCTTATATACTATCATTTGTATTAGCTGTAACTTTTCTACAACCAATAAAATAAAATACTATGATAATTTATATATTTTTTAAGTAATGTTGTATACATCTGTAATTGGACATGTATTAGTTTTAAGCCTAAGTAAAGTGTATTAGAGTATTAAATATACGTGTACTGTTGATGTACCTTTTTAAATAAATAAATAAATACTTTTTGGGTAGACGTTCTCACAAAGTTATCGCGTCGCGAAAAAATTGAATTGTCATACCGGCAAGCTTAAATTGACACAACTATAGTCACCAAACGTCCCTCAATGTCATCCAATATCACATAATCATATAATGTCACCTAATGTCCGATGTTTGAACAGATATCCTCAAGTTGGTAAGGTTAGAACTGCATACTGATAATTCTAATTTCCGTTTAAAAACTATCATTTAATATTATTATGCTATTTTTTTTTATGGAATTGTATGACGAGACGAGCATGCCGTTCGACTGATGGTAAGCGATACGACCACCCATAAACAATAGCAATACCATTCAGCACCTTCAGTTACAAAGTACCTACTGTTTGGCATTCCACTGCGCACGCGTCATCCTGAGACATTAGACGTTAAGTCTCACTATGTCCTGTAGTTATACTGGCTACAATGTCCTTCAAACCGAAACACAACAGTGCATACCTGCACACTGCTGCTTGGCGGTAGAAATAGACATTGCGGTGGTACCCACCAAGACAGACTCTTACATTTGAGAGACCTACCACCAGTTAGACATGGGCGCCGCCTGGAAAAATCGCAGCGGCGACGTGCTGATAATTTTGGGTCGGCGGCGGCGGCGCGCCGGTGTGGAATCAGTTTGCGAACATATTTGTCAGGCATTAGAAAAAATTATGCATATAAACTACTGTCATATAGATGTAAACAAGTGGGAGCTGCAAACAATCGGCCCACCAACGAAATTTTCCTTTCGAAACCCATGCTTTGTGACACACGCGAAATACCTATTTATTTCTATAGAGATGGTATCAGTGTCGCGCTGAGCCGAGTCATTTACTCTATTTAAACCCTACCGTAAAACGTATAACCAACCAAAGCCCGACGTTGCGCTTTTTTGTTGCATTAGGAGCGAATTTATGTTCTCGTAGTAATGTATATGTAATCGTCCTCATTCCAAAGGCGGGAGATTACCATGTCATCCAGCTGTCGCCTCTTTTGCTGGCGGGAGAGGTCAGAAATTTCAGGTTCCCATACCATCTCCTTCGCTCTCGATCCAAAAGTCAAATGAAAAATGACAGGCAAATGTCCAATATGTGTTATTTATGTCGGACTCCGAGTAACTTTAAATTGAATTGAATTGAGTAACTTAAACCGTCGCGTCGTGTAGTTCGAAATAATAATCATGCAAAAACCAGTCGAGACTCGAGGTGTCAAATAGTTGCTCAACACTATGTTGGTTCTGGGTTAGCTCTCAACGTAGTAAGTGAAGAGTGTGTTGAATGAGCCCTCAAGAGTCGTTTAGACGACTATGTTGGGTTCGAAAGGGGAAGGGGGCGTAGTTAGAAATTATACAAAGTTCCATAGTGGATAGCCCCTCACCATCCGCAATCGCTTGATAACCCCTATTAGTCGCTTCTTCCACAGGCATGGGATACCACAAGACAGGAGACGCCGGTCATTCGTACGCCTGGCGTCTCCTTTGACATATTGGTACGTTTCTGTTTTTTCTTAGCATTCTCTTTCTGTGCTATGACTACTTCCCAAGAGTGAGCTAGTAGCTCAATGTCAACAATGGCGGAAGTCATGGAATGCCACTGTTTTCCATGACTTCCATCACCCTGTAAACTATGGATACCAACACAGCCGACAGCAAGAGCTCTACTCCGATGATATAGACGATCGCGCTGGGTTGAGCCCTGGCTCAACTCAGAAGAAGTTCTGCCGACACAATGGTGATACATGGCCGGCTCATTTTTGCCGACGATCGGACACAGATACACCCCGAAACAAAAATACCCAATGAGCACCTACGTCGCGTCAATCGAAAGTTGGGAAGTCGCTGCCTCGCTCCGTGGCGCGAGTCCAGCTATTTTTCGAAGTTAGCGTGTGCTATAGCAATGACTCTGAGCCCCCTCCAGCTTGACACGCCAGTCTTGCATGACGGCTCAACGGAAGAAAGCTTGCTTGGCCTCCACTTCTGTCGGAACTGGATGCTGTTCGAATCTGGATGTTAGCTCCTGCCAGTAGAACGTGGCGGAAAGGACTTTAGCGTCCAGATATTCTCATGGCATTCTATAACTCATGGCAGGTATTCGGCCCACACCCAAAGCTGCCTTGAACGAGACCATGCGTAAGGCCCTGATCGGGCTGTGTCACTACTCGCTGCGGCTTCCGCAAGAGAGCGACGCAGCAATTCGACCCAAACAGGGGTGCTGTAAAGGGATATGGAACGCATGATTCATGATATAAAATTCGGTAAGGGATTCCAGAACCCACCCGCTTGGACAGCAGCCTTTAAATAGTACCCGCTGCCCGATGGCGTGTGAGCACCTGTATCATCCGAAACATTGTGTGCCAGTACAGCCATTGCTTCTATCAGGGGGTTGGTGTGTTGGCTTTTCTTCTCTGCTGCATAGCCTCCCGTTCTTCAAACAAATCCTGGCATGTATATCTTCTTTATTTTTGCCTGGCACCCCAAACAAATACTTAGCACGTATGTGACGGGGGAGTAGATCGCGAGCTCTTTTTAAAAAGGTGACATCAGGGTTGTTGCCGTGACAGGGGTCCACTACATCATAGTCTTCCATGACGTGCGAGTAAAATTCCATCTTGTCCTACATTTTTTATTACAGGATGCTTCAAACTTGTTTGCGAAGCTCCGCACAGTTCAACAATTCGCCAGAGACTGACTTCCCAGTATATTTTATGATCTATGAGACTAACTAAAGAGACATTGGTTGTCCACCGAATGTAATACTGGCTAACTCCATGCTCACAGAATATTGGATCATATTTGTTTCCGATAGATCCGTCGTTTTTAGTGTTACATCGAACTATACATGAGATTTGTGACCCAATCTTTATTAAAATTTGACATTAAAATTAAAAGTATTCACAAAATCCACGCCGTTTAAGTTTGGCGGCGGCGGCGCGCGGGTCCTGCGCGGCGCCCATGTCTACCACCAGTAGATAGCACGCACGCCGCAGCCCCGCCTGTTATAGGCCCTCGCGTCTCTAAGCGACGCGATGTGGTAAGTAGATACGTCTCGAATAGGAAAAGGTGAGTGATATATGCCTGTTGTAATACTCTCTATAATAAAATCACAATAACTTATAGAGCAAATTTTTTAAATTACGAAAATAAACATTGAAATTCAAAGTCAATATTCCTGCAGGGAAAACAACAGTCTAAATAACCAAATGATAGAAACATTGAAATTTATCACTATAATTGTTGAAAAAAAAACAACTTTTTGGAAAATCTCCATTAAATATATTGCAGTTCCGAACATAATCATTCGGGATTTAATTATGTAAGTTCAACCAAAACGTTAAATACCATTTCCTTTTTTTAAGCAAACAGAGTGGCGGTAAAATGTATTCTTGTTTTATGTTGTTATGTATTGTATGTGTATGTGTTTTTGTATGTGGTGTTTTTTGTTTGTATGATTTCTTTTAGCTCAAAGAAGTTACCATATTTTACTTCTTCAGCGAGGGAATTAATCGTGGCTTTGATGCGGGAACGGCCTATTATTGAAGATACCGTACGCATGCTCAAAATATAGAGCCAAAGAAGAAGGCTTGGGATAAACTGACAATAGCTTATAATGCACAGTCGTATGTTACACCCAGGGACAATGTACAGTTGAAAAGATGTTGGGAAAATATAAAACTTATAGAAAGAAGGAGCTCTCTCAAGAGTCAATGAGTATGATGCGTATAGAAAAAATATTAGATTATAAAAACAGCTCCATGCTTTACAATTAAAAAAAAATTGGAAATAGAACGATAAAAAATACATCTTGAAAATTTAAATATATTTGTTTTATTTTATCCGACCAAATTAACTAAAAATGCTGTGTTATAAATAATCTCCTGTATCGGAGCGCCTCGATATGTAGGTATTATATAATTTATATTATTATCATTTATATCTTCGATAATGATGCCATTGGATGTACTAATCTAAACTATCTTTCACTAATAGGAAGCTACATTACTCCTGAGTGCTATAGGCTAATTTTTATCCCGGGAAAATATTTTTATCCCGGAACAACTTATTCATGCGGGTGAAGCCTCGAGCAATACTAGTATTGTATAAAATCGAAGTTGCTACAATCACATGGCACGTTGTTATGAGACTCGTAGCCAACTTTTTGGTCAAACAAGGATCAAATCCTCTTCGACTCCCCTATTGTACGTTCTACTGTGTTTCTAGTTTTTATGTTAGCTTTATTGTAATTTTCTTTGGAAATATTGCCTGGTTGTGATACTGTGAGATTTGAAAATCTCGATCACTTTTCTAGTGTTATTCGTTCTCTGTAGGTCTCTTTCAAGGATATAATCATCAAATTCTTTTTCGCTACTGCAGTCCATCGCAAGTTAACGGATCAAATCAAGAAAATCACACGAATTTACAAACCTAACTTACGTGGTCTGTAAAACCCGGTGCTAGATTGACGTTTGTGTTGATTTGTCACACTATGCGTTGCGTAAAATAGCTCGCGAGCTCCTTTTGCTGTGCGTTCATTTTCTTAAATGCATACTGTCATTCTTCCCTTAAGTATTGTTTAAGAATAAGTTTGACGGACCCTGTGCGTTCGAGAATACTATGCGTCCTCGGGTTGAGTTTTTGGGCATGACAGCCTACGCACTGCGTAGGCCAAGGGGTGCTGTGATTGGCTAATATTGAGATACAACTTTACATCAGTTGGCTGTCAGATAAACAAAGCTGAACAAGGCCAAAGAAAACGATAAAACAACCGACACTATGCGTTCGGGAGCACTATGCGTCCTCTAAGTATTGTTTGTGAATACGGGTGTAACTGTCGGAAATTTAAACATTGCAAGACTCTGGCGTTGAATTTATATTTTGTTGCTACAAAAGAAACGCTTTGAATTTAATATTTGATGGTAATAAGTCCTGATATATATATAATTAGGAGAATAGTGATAATTTTCATATTACTACATATTTGGCCTTTTTGTATGATATTTTCTATAAGGTTCTTAATATATAAACATAAAACCAACACTTATTATTACTGTTTCTTAAAGCTTTTCAAAATAGGATAAATATTGTCAAATGCTTCATATATCTCTTCCCGCACTTTAGCACCAGTCAGCACAACTTTTCCAGACACAAAAATTAAAAGCACTATTCTTGGTTTAACCATTCGGTAAATAAGTCCCGGAAACAGTTCGGGTTCATAAGAACTAAATTGTCCATGTGTAAGTACTAAACCTTCAAGGCGGATAGGGAATTTCACATCACAACTGCCAACCATATTCTGAATTTTGAAGTCCAAAAATTTTGCCTGTAAAAAAAACATTGCATGAACCCATCTTACTAATATATTATAAATGCGAAAGTTTGTAAAAATATTTGGAATTGCCTTCATAAATCATAGGAAATATTCGAATGTTTGTGCACGCGTGACTTATTTGTTGAAATGACCTTTTTTTGGCCTGTGCCCTGGGGCGGCAAGAACAAACGCTACGCCACTGCGCCACAGTACACAGAACTGCGCGGCGTCGCTCATTTTCTTTAGCGATTCTATTAGCGCTAGAGTTTGCAGAAAATCATTCTTGCTATGGGCCCTGATTCGTTAAAGTCTCGTTAGGGTCCGGTTTTCATCTAAAATAAGCAGGTAAGTCGCAATTTCCTCGTGTGTTCAAAAGTTTTGAGATGAAATTTAATACTCATTTTATGAATACAAATGGTCCGTTGCTGATAAGTGATAACTAATAAATATGTAGATAATGTTTTTTCTTAAATCTTTTTGTTTATTCTTTGTGAAAACGGAGTCAATTAAACATTAGCGTGCGACCGTAAACCCGATGTTCGACAATAGGAAATGGGAAAAACCAATGGTGATTTTTAACCAAATTTGGTTTATTGCACCTCAAAGAAGTATAGGGATACCAACTCGATGGAAAACCGTGCAAGATATGACCACCCGAGGTCCGTTAGGACTCGTGCCAATATCTTATTGGTTAGACTTTAGAGAGCGAATTCGTCGAAACTACGGTTTTTGATTTCTCGACATTTTTATTTCTCGAGGCAAAGGAATTCTCAACCAGGATTTCTTGAGGCCTCGAGAATTTTTAATCTATAGGTACTAATACTATAAAGCTGAAGAGTTTGTTTGAACGCGCTAATCTCAGGAACTACTGGACCGATTATGAAAATTCTTTCACTAATAGGAAGCTACATTACTCCTCAGTGCTATAGGCTACTTTTTATCCCGGAAAAACTTTTCCACGCGGGCGGAGCCGCGCGCAATGCTAGTATATAATATAAACTGTCTCGGTGAGAATTTTAGGCCCGTTTTTGGATATCTCCAAAAACGGGCCTGCCTCGGTGGCGTAGTTGTATTACGGTACGACTGCAATGCTGGGGTCTCGGGTTCGATCCCCGGGTCGAGCAAAGTGATATTGGATTTTTCTATTCAGTATCAGCCCGGAGTCTGGAATTTGTGCCCGATATGGCGATAGGCTCGCCCCCTATCACATCATGGGACGGAATACGCACGGCGAAAAGCATTAGTTGCGCTTCTGCCTACCTCTTCGGGGCTAAAAGGCGTGAGTGTGTATATATTAGTTAAATACCTAAACCGATAGAGTATAGTAATTTATTGCCATAGGCTTTAAGGCACTTCTGGGTATTTCATATAGCATTATTATTCATTTTGAGTTGCGTAATTTTAGGCTCATATAGAAGAGTATCATGAGTAATGTCTTAGGTTCTAAAGATCATCATGAATTTAATTTCACCCTTTATATTGTTGATTTTTAACGGTATTTTAATTGCGCTTTCGATATTAGATAATAATGACGATTTTTTTAATAAACTTATAAAAAAAAATGAGTAAAATAGTCTATCGCATCCACATAAGATATAATGTCTTTCTTTACTTCTAGCGTCTTTCGCATGTATTTCCAAAATGATTATGAATAATCCAAAAGCTTCGAGAATATTGTTTTTTACCTGTCTTGACTCAAGCAATATTACTCGAGAATTCCCGCCTACAGAATTCTGGAGCAACAACCCTAGGCGAAACCCTTCGGATTTAAAATAAATTGACTCATCTGACCAACAAATCAGGAATATCGATGAACAGAATACTTAAATTAGATTGAAAATTGAAGCCTTACAGACGAAAAACTAGTTAAACGAGCGTCTACGTAAATTACGATTGGTATGATATCACAATCTTTTGAACAGACACGATCCAAAAATATCCTGTTGACCGATGAGAAATATTCACGGTGGCACAAAAATATTACAGTTAGAACAGTAAAGTTTACGTCAGAAGTTTGAATGATCTCCAGCCTTTTGCACTGAACACTGAACATTGTTGTTCAGCGAACTCATTACACGGCAAGTGTGGTGGTTTGGTACGTATTTCTTATGCGGGGCTACGTCGCTTTATTTTCAGTTTTCACCAACAAGGGGTCAAAGTCAAGTTACAAAATTGTCTCCACGATATCTTGCTGGCAACAAAACAAAGATTGGATTTTTAAGCAGGGCTCGGTGCCATCTCATAAGGCTACGTTTACACAACGTTCACTGGAGAAAAAGTAAAGATCGTCGTGAAGTCTCGACTTAAATTGTTTGGATTATTCTTTTTGTACTGAATTAGAGCCAGGAGCGTGTATAAGGTCTCACGCAAATCTGGATTCCGTCAGGCGAGCCCTCATCCAGCAATGGAAGCGGATCCTAATAGAAGAGATTCTTGCCGCAATAGATGAGTGGCCCATACGTTTAATTGCGTGTAATCAAAACGTGGTCATTTCGGATGAGCATTATTAAGCATATTTAATCATAGTCGTATGCACCTATAATATAATTTACCCATTGAAATAAAACTATTTTGCGGATTTTATCGCGATTTTTTAATTTGTATTTTCTCCCGACGTTTCGAAGGCTTTGCAGCCTTTGAATCTTCAAACATAACACAAATTAATACAAATTAAAAACCGCGATAAAATCCGCAAAATAGTTTTATTTCAATGTCTAATATTCGCGTAAATATAAGAAATTATTGTAATTTACACATACAAAATAAAAAAAATACATAAATATTTGGGTTTTACTGTGTCTTAAAACTTATGAACACACAGGATACTTAAATTTTTTTGAAAATCAGTTTTCATTTATCTTAAAAGACTTTATATTTCAAAATATAACAACGATAAACAATGAAATTAAAACTCACCGTAAAGCCTAGTTTCTGAATAATCCTAGCATATTTTCTCGCTGCGAGACGGGAGTCCTCTTCACTTTTGGCTCCAGTACACACCATTTTTCCAGATGAAAATATCAAAGCTGTAGTTCTGGGTTCTCTTATCCTCATAATAACGGCAGCAAAACGCTTGGGGTTATATTCAGCATTTCGGGCATGTAATGCAATTTTTTTCAGGTCCAATTTACAGTTTAAATTTACTGTAGAAACAATATTCCTAAAAATGGATTAATTTGAATATGTTAAAACCACAACACTGGAAATAATTTATTTAGGGCGGATTATTCAGTCATCTTATAAAATCTATTCTTCATCAAATTAATTATTTTATTAATTATTCCTAGTGCCTTACTAATAAACTCTTGATATGTCGGCCATAGTAATACAATGTTTTGACTTGCTTCCTCTGACGGTAAAGGTACAAGATATTGAACCATGTTTCGGTACGAATAAGGAGCACAATCGCGTTAACAAATAAAATACTTTTAACACTTTAATACTTGCATAGGAAATTGTTCACTTGCTACGTTAAAATAAGAACCATAATTGCATTTGCGGACGACGACGTCTGAGCGCGGACGCAAGTAAAATACTTTCAAGTCTTGCAAGTATTTCGGGTCGGCACCTGGTCGGCGTACTTGCAAGTAAATACCTGGTATAAAAACCTGGTCGCGTAAATACGCACCATCCAAGTGCACGGACGACAAAAATGCGAAAACCTTATAATTATTATTGGCGTTATTATTCTATGGCGAAAACGTTATTTTTAAAATTCTACCTCAAGCAAATTAAAGAAGGATAAGATATCGTACCTCCGGTCACTAAAAGGATCTATTGATTTATTTTGTTATTTATTTGACTAAATATAAGAAGAAACGTGTGATTTTGATTTAATTTGTTTTAAAATTTCACTCAACGGTCATTTCACTCAAATGACCCTGTTCCTATCAAATGGGGCCGTTTTTTTTTAATATATTTATTTTTTAAATTGATAAGTTGCTAAACTCATTCATTTTTTGTTTTATTTAAATTTATTACCTACAACTTTGCCATTTAACTTTTTTCCATAAGACTTGTACTTAGTTTTGCCGGAAATCGAGATAAACCGTTTTTATTTCTTTATCTCTGATTTTTTCTGTATTTATTTTCTTATATTTGGGCCTATGGTATTTACATTTATACTATCGCTATTTACATTATTTTATGGATTTTATACAGGGTGTTTTAGACTATTTTGTATTGCTATTGTTTTATTCACCGCTCAACAGTCACAGACAATATTAGACCTATGATTAGACCTATCAAAACTAGGTCTTTTCCTACCTTAACATTGGCAAAATCATCGTCAGACAGCGATGGAGCCATAACCTAAAAATTGAATTGATTGAATCCTTTCGATAAAGTATTTTATAATTAATGCTCTTTGATTAATCCAATCGATAATTTTCGTGTACAGAGAAAAGTACCCTGGACAGTGTGTTTGATTTACCAATGTTATTTACAATGCCCCGATTTAGAAGAACAAGAAGATCCGGATTTTTCCATAAGGTAGGTACATGGCGGAGAAACATTTGGCCAAATCAAAAAAGTCTTGCCTTCGTAAACTTGGAAAAGGCTTATTATCGTGTGCTGAGGAATAAGCTGCAGTCAACGTTGTCATTAATGTATGGGACTGGGGACCGCCTGGTGAGGGCATTGAAGTCTCTGTAATGACAACTCCAAAGCCTGTATCAGGGTAAAGGGAGCAAAATAGGGATTCGCAATACCGGGCTGTTGCCGACGCTTATGTGTGGAAGTGAATGTTGGTTTGGCAGAAGAAGCACGATTAAGTCGATTAAATGCGGTGGAAATGCACTCCTTACAGAGCATATTATGTGGAGTCATTATTTCTTATCACATGGGGATAGTATGATAAGAGAACGTTATAAATTGGAGGATGATGTGGTGACTAAAATTAAAAGAAGTAAGCTGAGATAATTTGGGCACGTGCAGAGGATGGTTGAAAGACGAGTCACGAAAGGTATTTATCGAGAAAATGTGGATGGTACGGATGGAGAGGAGGAGAGGTATGTCATTATTGTGGCATGTCGCGCTCAATAATCTCTGCTTCTCTCTTTCTCGGTGTATGAATATATGGCTTTCTCATTTTGATTTTCATACAGTTGTTGAGGTTAATTCATTTTGATAAGTCATTTAATCTTAATAAAAATCTAATAAGTTAACACAACATTCATTGATTCTAAAGCGATACGAAGTTCGCCGGGCCAGCTAGTGGTAGATAAAAATTCGCTTGACAATATTCAATGTAGGATTAAGAAATGTAAAACGTAGTAATATGGAGATCTAGAGAAGTCGCCAGAGAAATCTATATAGATTTATCATGATAGAAATACAGGCACGTCTCAGGTCTCAGCGACCTGGCAATACAGCGGCAAAGCAATCAAGTATAATTCCTATTTTTTCTGTCGTTATTTAATGGTTTCTAATAAATACAGCATGACTTCCTTCATTGGATCGGCAGTTAAATAAGATATCAATTGGCTTTTCTTTTTAGCATATAGGAATAATAAATTGTCATCATCTTCCTCTTTTATGTTAATATATTATCAAGGAAAGGTATATGAAAGAAATGTTCATTTATTCATTCAATACACCATCAATTTTCATATAAATGTGGACTACCGCCTGGCTATGACTATCAAAAAAATTTCGTTTGGACAAAAAAATATTTATGTAGTAATTTAAAGAGTTTACAAGGTAACACGGTAAATCATTGCCGTAGACCGGGTTTTAGCCAAAAAATACTGTGCATCCAGGTAATAACTGTGTACATAGTAACACCACAACCGCGGCATGTTCGCTTTGAAGTCCATCTCGGAATAGAAACGGCCGCGACCGCAGTCACAGGCTGCAATGCGGCCTGCGGCTCGTCTCGGACCTCTACCTTAAATGCATTTTTAATAACAAGACAAAACACTGAATAAGTATTGAGACGCATACAACGTTTATTAGTAAGCCGGCAACGAATATAGGTCGATTAAGTAAAGTTGGCAAGTTTAGAGCACTAACACCAATACAATTTTAAACAATTGTCAAAAAATGTCTCTTATCATTATACTTAATTGAAGGTATAGATCATGGAAATAATAAGTACCTAAGTACTTACGTTTATATTAACTTCATGGGACAGATACATAGCCGCAAATAAAAACTCACACTCATTTTTTTTTACTATGGAGTGTAGAAGGTAACGAGGGTCGAGAACTATCCTATATGGGGAACAAGTTAAAAACGCGTACACTTTAAATAGCAGTTCAAAATCCATCCAGAATGGCGCTGGCGTAGCTGCATAGCAACATGAATGTAGCAATTGTAGGCGGATTAAAGTGTGCCAAGTATACAGTTGAAATTACTTATATTTGAAATTACTTATATTTATTAATGTTTTTAGTTAAAACCTTGAGGATCATAAGTCCTATGTCACAGTATTAATACAATACGAAGGATACAAATACACTCCATAAATTTACGTAGTCCAAAGTAATTTTGTAAATATAACCCAAAATAACTGCTGTAAGAAAAGGATGAAGAGTAATTTAAATTTTGTGAACTTTAAATACTTATGCGTTTAGTAATTTCTTAGTGTTAACTGTTATAAAAAATTATACCTACAAGAGAAAAAATATGGGCAAATGTTGTATTGTGAAAAGTTGTCCAAGTGGACGAAGTTGAAAAATAGAAAAAATGAATCCCCTTTGTCTCTTTCTTATTTCCAACCAGCAGTATGTAAAATATTATTTATTAAATATTTACTATATTAATTATATTGAAATTAACATACATGTAACATTTTTTATTTTTGGAATTGTTAAATGTCTGCTGATTTCAGTAAGTATCGTCTATATTAACGATTGTTTATTTGAATATTTAAAAAATTTTTTTTTTGGCAATTATTTAAAATTTTGCCTAGTGGCTATTGTAGCGCCCTCTAATTAACGCATTTCGACGGACACTTTCTCACACAGTGATAGTTCTCCTTACCTTCTAATTTCTACACTCCATATTTTTTACTTTACCGTGCTCAATGCGTCGACATGAGCACTATGTACTAACGTATGTTTATTGACACTATAGACACTACACGTACCCACGCAACATGCGAATGTGTTGTACGCGCCAGCTTTAGATTATCGACCTATATCGACGGGTATAGTACAATACCGCGTAACTGAGTAAAATACCCAAATTGAGATCACTTTCAGTTTTAATTATCCCATGAATTATTATTTTCACACTTTTCTCGCGATTTGTACTATTCCCGAAGATATATTATAAACTTAAGAATTTTTATTACCTGCCCAAGTATAAAAGTGAGGTGATTTTAAAGTTACAATGGTCGTAATATTTAATTTGATTCTGTTATATTTTATTGTGAATAATTTTATCTGTCTAAAAAGCAGGCCTCAGTCAATTCAATATGGGTGTCAGTGCCGTAACTAGGGCGGTGCCAGTGGTGCCCAGGCACAGAACGCAGGCCCTGGAGAGGTGCAGAATGACCAGACCAGGAGCAAGTTTTGGGTCATGCATGGTTATAGAAGCTCGCATCAGGCCAATAAAAAGATAGTTATGGTACTGATGGGTGCACCCAAGAGGTGGGGAAGAGTATTTCAGCTGACACTCTTGGATTTTTATGCTTACGTAGTCAGTGCCGGCTTTAGAGTGCAGTTGCAGTGCAGTTATTTGGACTAACTAATAAGAAATACTTGAATTGGACCTTGAGGCCAAAAGCAGGAATTAACGCCACCTGGACTGCAAATTGGGTATGATAATGGACATGGGCAATATTTTTTAAAATATAATAACTAGAGACCGCATTATATGCATATACATAAATATTTTGACCATTTTCATCTATATAATTCAGTTTCTAATAACTAATAATTTATAAGTAAAGCTTACTGTAACTGAGGGAGTATCCCAGGATCTGCTGAATGAGGTGTCATAGGCGTCATCGGAGCTGGACTGGCTTGGCTCAGCATTTGTTGACTGGCAAGACTTCCACTAGTTATCAAGGGTGACATCATGTTTTGCTGTAATAATATAAAAGTGGTATAGGAGTACAATAGGGTATCTACTCATTTTTGTCTTTTACCTTTATAAAAAATTGCTTTTGCTCACGGCTTCACCAGCTTGAAAAGGATTTTATGTGATTAAAGTTCCTATAATAATTTTTCCAGCTAAAAAATCTATGTCCTTAGGTGTCTAATTATCTCCATACTCAATTAACAGACAGACAGAGTTACTTATGGAGTTATGCTATAAGTATGGGGGTATTTACACTATATAATAAAATAACAGAATCAAGTGTCTATACAATGAATGGAAAGTAATAAAAAGGGGAGTGACTACAGAAGAGTAATAGTACCCAAATCACCAATTCTTAGCATTATTTTTGGTCTGTTTTACTTTTGTTTGTTAGTGTACATTTACAATGCTACTAAATGGATGTTCCTATAGTTTATACAGGTGTACATAGTGATATGTGGAGCACAGTATAGGTGTTTCATTAAAATAGGATATATGATAAAAAGTAGTACTTATCTAAATCCACATATACAAAGTTACAAGCACAGCTAGTACAGCAATATCTATATATATATATACATTATACATACTAATACTCATAACAAACACTGATAAATTAATTTTATTCATTTATCAAAATGTATTTATATAAAGTATTTCATCCAAAATACTATAAGTTTTATTGGAATAAAGCTTCGAAACAAAATTTAACAACATGTATAAAATACTTGCAATAATTATATTTGGGCAAGTTACTTATTATGAGATAATGAAAAAACAATATATAAAATAGTTACTTATATAGGTACTTACTGGTGTTTGTGGCTGCATCATCTGTTGTGGTGTGGCATAGCTTGATGTTGGTGCATAAGTGTACATGTTCCTTTGTGGAGTCCCGATGATTAATGTGCCAAATCCAACTAGTGGTGAGGAACCCAGCGGTGCCATTGAATGTTGTTGGGACTGTTGTTGAGACTGCTGCTGGGATTGTTGGGACTGCTGCTGCTGCTGTTGTTGCGATTGTTGTTGCTGCTGTTGCTGCTGTTGCTGCTGCTGCTGCTGCTGTTGTTGTTGCTGTTGCATAGCATTTGGCAAAATCTGTTGGTCCTCCTCGGGTTGATGTAACGGTGTACCTATTCCAGGTATATTGTATGGACTGGGTAGCATTTGATCCATTTTGTTTAACTCTCGTACAAGCAAATATTACTTTGTATTTATAATTAGCTAACTAAAGCAAACTCGCGGTAGTTTTATGTAAACTGAGTAGTGATTACTGGATTATTGACACAGTACACACTTTACAGATACAGAATGCATGTAGGTATTACAAAAAAAATAAATTTATGAAGACATTTCTGAGATAATGAATAATTAATAACGAATTTCGACTTAATTTGCCAAGTGCGGCGTATTTTTGTATCAATATATAAGTTAGTTATCAAAATATAGTATTATCAGCTACACTCCGTCCAGAGACAAATAAACTAACTCCGTCCAACCATTTATTAAACTTTTGACAGTTCTCATAGACTGAGTAGGTTTTGTTCAGTGCTGCCAACAAGATTTTTGAAAATCCGCTGATTTCATTGTGTATTCCCGTCAAAAATCCGTTAAAATTTTTATTCGTCCCAAAGTTCTATGTACACGGGCGTAGATACAGCTTCCACATGGGGGGGGGGGGGGGTTGGTGCGTAGTGTGGGTTCTTGCCGCCTAAAAAACCTCCCTTTCAACAAATAAGCCACGCATAGCATTAGATTTTTTTCCCAAATATACTAGTTATCTTTAATAATTATCAATTTATTACATAGTTTTCTTTAATTAACGTTAAATTTATTCAAGATAATTGTAAAAATGGTTTTTAAAAATATTGCATTTTATCATTTTTTCGACCCGTATAACTCGAGAAGTGGCAGGTCGATGCAGTCGTTCGAAGTGCACAAGTATACTAGAACAGACCTAGATTAAGAAAACAAAGGTTTCAAACCAAGACCTTTCAGGATTTCGCAGAAATTTAGGATTTTATAATGCGTTCCATACATCACAAACAAGAAATATTTTTTTAGCCGAAACTATAAGGTTGAACAAAAAAATGACTAAGAATGAATTTTATAAGGGTTAATAGTATCGAACGATCAGCGTCAAAAAAGATGAAAAAATCCAAATTATTTCCTAAGTCACTAAAATCGCCTTTTCGACCCACTGTGTGCTAGTGTTGGGTTAGGACACGACATGAAAAAGAGTTTGTAAGAGTAGCCTCTTTTTTGCGCTAAGCCAGTACAATGTCCTACTTCGAATGAGGCGAGGCGTACTAAAGCTCGGCGATAAGTTTGAAGGTACGAGTACAAATATGACATATGTTCATTGAAGAATGACGTACTATTATAATTTGTAGCTTGCGTCTTCCTCTCTCTCTCTGTCCTCGTACTAATGTTTTACTGAGACGGAGAGTGAATAACGCGACTTCGCGACTGCCGCGACATAAAATTTGAAGTAGTACAATATAAAATGTTGAGCCGCTCTTACATTTTGACGTCATGTACGGGACAAATGTACCGCCTCTTGTACGTCCTACCCAACCCTACTGTGTGCCGTTGAAACGGTAAAACATGTTGCACATTATGTATAATACCTATATATTACGTTTAACACCTTTGTAACATGCCATGTTTATAGCAAAATAAATTGATTTGATTTGACTGTGGTAAAATTGACAGCAAAACGTACTGTCTAATGGGCGCGTAATGTAGCAACCCTGGTCTCGGCAGTTCCCGCTTTTTTTACCGTCAAATGTCAATTTCGTGAATCGTGATTAAGTTTCTGATTGAGAATTGTTACCGGGTTGACCAGGTTGAGGTTTCCAAGAGAAAATTAGTTCTGTATTTGTCATCATATTGGTGTTACATTACTGAGCTTGTTTATTGTCTTATTTTAGTCAAAATAACACCTCCAAAATGGTTGGAAAAACGAACAAACTCTACGTCTATAAGAGAGGTAAATTCATTGTTGTATTTTAATAGAATGTTCAGGAGGTTGATTACTACTTGCTTTTTGATAAACTTTCTTCTTTTTCTTCTTTTAATTCAGGGCTTCCACCGATTATTTATCGGTGATTTTGCCAATGTCAAGTAATTATAGCAGGTACAAAGCAAGTAATATTTTTCTGTTGTAAATTCTTCCGCAATAGTCACTAAGACATTTCGGGAGCTTTTAAAAGCATTTTTAGATAACGCAATAACGCATTTTGTACTCACAATAAAAATAAATGTAGAAGAAATCAGTTTCATATTTGGACTCTGTTAAGCAAAAAAGGTCCAATCAACGTTTTTTTATAAAATTGAGCCCTAATCAAGTTTTATATGTGCAGAAAAGATCCAAGTAGTTTGATGATATTTTGATTTATTTCATTCTAGTAAAAACAAAAATATTTAAGAAAAACAAAAAACCCGACTGCGGCTATAATTGCCATCTTTATTAAATTCATTGTAGAACTGAAAAGATAGAAACAAGATTTTAATTTGAATATTTTGTTTTGGTTTTGAATAATCTTAGTTGACAGTGTTCACAAACGCTGTCGGAGGCATAACACGCTCACTTCTCATAATTTAGTTGGTAAAATAGGTAGAACAACAAAATCTCGGAGTGAGCAGATACCTCCGACTGCGTTTGTGAACACTGTCAACTAAGATTATTCAAAACCAAAACAAAATATTCAAATTAAAATCTTGTTTCTATCTTTTCAGTTCTACAATGAATTTAATAAAGATGGCAATTATAGACGCCGAATATATATTTTTGTTTTATTTCCATCTTTTTAGTTCTCTAGCACTTTTATTAGCATTTCCTATTCCAAACTCCAATGAAACATTTAAGTTATATATATATTCGTAATTACCGTTAATAAAAATCTTTATTTTGATACCACACTCAATGTATTTTGAAAATTGTTTTTTTCGAGGTCACTTTTTGCCGCCAAAAAACCTTAATTTTGTTTATTTTTTATTTTGATGTACCAGTGTCACTCTCACGACTAGGACGAATCTATTGATACCACTCACATAAAAATACGATTAGCCGTTTAGTCTGTAGGGCGTGCCAAAGAAATATACAAACATACATACATACACTCGAACAACATAACCCTCCTTCTTTCGCAGTCGAGTAAAAAGATACCACTCATCAACCTAATATTTTAGTATTTTGCATAAAAGATACACAGTATATTTTCATTCATTACAGAAATCCTTCCTATGAAAATGCATTATATTTTATGTTCAAAATAATGTACATGTCATGTTTTAATACTCAACTAATTTTTTTTCAGTAAAAAAAAAAAAAAAAGTTTATTCATCACGTAGGCGAACATAGTTGCACTTGAAATTAAACTATTATAACGGATTTTATCGCGGTTTTTTATTTAATTTTTCTCCCGACGTTTCGAAGGCTTTGCAGCACTTCGTGGTCACGGGGCGGACTGAGGTGTTGGTGGTCCGAAAAGTTAGTGTTACAAATCTACCTTCAATTTACAATTATACAATTTAAAGATGTTAGTCATTGTTTGCGGTCCGGTCTACGCAGTAAGAGCTCACAATGTCTTGAGGTCTGGCAGCAGGTCTTTTGGGGCCCGATTTAATTAGATGTATGACCGGGGTCCCAGGCTTGTGCAAGTTTCCAACCATCTTCTCTATTGAAATTAGGATGTTTTTTGATCTCAATAGCCTCGCGGATCATCCTAGGCAGGAATCGGTGTTCTTTGGCAAGGATTTGTGGCTTGTCGAATCTAAGGTAATGGTTGGAGCCTTCTTCTGAGTGTTCAGCTACTGCAGACTTCGTAGAGCGTCGGTGTTTAACATCAGCTATATGTTCTTTTACGCGGGTCCCTATATGTCTTTTTGTTTGTCCAATATAAGAGAGGCCACAGTCGCAATCTATCTTGTATACGCCCGGTTCTTGTAGAGGTATATGGCACTTGACAGGTGGTAAAAATTGACTAATCTTCTTAGGCGGCTTAAAATAAGTTTTTATGGAAGCGCGCTTCAGGATGTAGCCAATCTTGTCAGTGACTCCTCTTACATAAGGTAATACAACTGGGACACGATCAACTGTGGCTGGTTTCACTCGGTCTCTGTGACGGCGGCGTGGAATTTGGAGCTTGTTGTCTCGCAGTACTTGCTTGACATGTTGCAGCTCAGCAGCCAGGTGTTTCTCGTCACAGATTCCTTGTGCTCTCTGAAACAAAGATTTGCCCACGGTAGCTAACTGTTTTGGATGGTGATGAGATTCACCGTTCAGGTATTTATCTGTATGGGTCGGTTTCCTATACACAGTGTGGCTTAGGGACTGATCAGGATTACGGATGACTAAAACATCTAAGAAAGCAAGAGAGTTATCCTGTTCCAACTCCATGGTAAATTGAATTTTATCATTAATGGAGTTGAGATGATTTAAAAATGCAGTTACTTTGTCAGATGGTAATATTGTGAAAGTATCATCTACGTACCGTTTGTAAAACCTTGGTGAGACCGGGGCTGTGTTCAGGGCTGTCTCCTCGAAGTCCTCCATGAAGATATCGGCAACTACTGGAGATACAGGTGAGCCCATCGCTACCCCCTCAACTTGTACATAGAACTGATCATTCCACAACATATAGCCAGATGTGAGGCAATGTTGGAGTAGTTCTGCATATTCAACAGGGATGTTATTTTCTGCTAACCTCTTAGAAACAATTTTAATGCAGTCTTGTACTGG
Organism: Sphinx pinastri; assembly: GCA_947568825.1. Classification (NCBI taxonomy): domain Eukaryota; kingdom Metazoa; phylum Arthropoda; class Insecta; order Lepidoptera; family Sphingidae; genus Sphinx; species Sphinx pinastri. The sequence continues at coordinate 8,777,752 of OX387620.1, forward strand.
TAAACTTGTGAAAAGTGACTGGACATCAAAACTGACCATTGTTTCATTGTCAGCTAATTTAAGGTGTTCAATGTCGCTGACAAATTGGTATGAATCCTTCACAGATGCTCTAGTGTTTCCTCTGAGCGGTGAAAGCACTTTAGCTACGTGCTGAGCCAGTCTGTAGGTTGGTGTGTCGATTTGACTCACAATGGGACGCAGCGGAGCATTAGCCTTGTGAATCTTAGGTAACCCATACAGTTTAGGCGGTTTTGCACACGATGGAACGAGTAAGTCTACGTCTAGATTTAACTTATCGGAGTGATTCTTGATTAAAGAGCTAGTTGCCTTTAATATTTTGTTAGTCGGGTCTGTTTTGACTATTTTATAAGTACTTACATCCGATAAAAGTTGTTCGATTTTGTTGTTATAATCCAACGTATCCATTACTACTGTCGCATTCCCTTTATCTGCACGGAGAATTATAATGTCCTTCATTGATCGCAAGTTCTTTAAAGCGATGTATTGATGTTTTGGGAGATTTGGTTTCGGCACTTTGTTTTGACGCAATACTGACGAAATGTCTTGGCGTATGGCCTCCGAATCTTCCTTTTTTAAATTATTTTTGAAGAGATTATTCTCAACGTTGCAGATAATATCTTCATACGGCATCCTTCGTGGTGTTACAGCAAAATTTAAGCCTCTCGATAAAACCTGAATTGTGTTTTCATCCAATGTTTGTTTTGACAGATTTATGACCGCGCGTTGTTCATGGTTTACGCAAGAGTGTGTATGATCTATGGTCGCGCGCGTTCCATTCCTACACTCGGTGTTATTTAGTTTTTTGGTATTTGATTTTGATCGTAAACTTGCACAAGCCTGGGACCCGGTCATACATCTAATTAAATCGGGCCCCAAAAGACCTGCTGCCAGACCTCAAGACATTGTGAGCTCTTACTGCGTAGACCGGACCGCAAACAATGACTAACATCTTTAAATTGTATAATTGTAAATTGAAGGTAGATTTGTAACACTAACTTTTCGGACCACCAACACCTCAGTCCGCCCCGTGACCACGAAGTGCTGCAAAGCCTTCGAAACGTCGGGAGAAAAATTAAATAAAAAACCGCGATAAAATCCGTTATAATAGTTTAATTTCAATGTCTAACATTCGCGTAAACATAAGGAATCATTATAGTTGCACTTATGATAAGTCAAGATACATTAAATTAACCCGTCAACGCCCGCTTATATATAGCTATAAGCTAATTTCCTTATATAAATGGACACCGGTGTCCCCAGCGGGCGTCTAAGGATTAATAATAATAATTATTACAAAAAGTCACTTTATAACTACAGACATTTTTATAGGGAGTAAAATCAATGAAAAATAAATTAAGAAGCCAAGCTCGGGCTGGCAGGAAAGAGAAGATAAAAATAAAATAAAAAAAAACCTATGAATCATTTTTATAATAATAAAATAATGGAAGGAACGCGTCGCGATCCTCACCGGTGAGGACACTACAGGCCCTAACCTAGATAACCTACCAGCCTTTCACTAGCTACCTAAGCGATGACTACCCGAAGAAAGGCAGAAAGAAACTCCGGGCTTACTTTTTTGTCATCATTTGTCCATTGAATTTTTATTTTTTAATTTTTTTTATCCAAGTCTTTTGCATACAAAGTCAGATTAGTTATATAAGCTAATGCACACACATCACCGTTAAATTGACATTTAATCCAATTGAAGGAATTTAAAAAACACTAAACTGTACACCTAAAAAAAAAACGATAGATAAGAGAACACAAATAAATAATTATAATTAAACGGTGTACAGAGTGCATACGCCTACATTTACAAACATAATTTTTATTTTTTTTTTGGTTTTCGAGCAATGCGCACAATTTAAATAATTTATAAATTTAAAGGCAAGCGCAACACAATGATCGGTCGGTCGTCATTAACATTAAATGATTATATATTAACGCGAGGATCATTATAATTGAGGTATATATATGAATGTCAAATAAAGATTTAATATTAATTATAATGTCAATATTGTAGATGAGTACACATGACATTTAATGCAATTATCTTCTAATATGTGTTAACATGGTTGGCCATAGTGTGCAGGACCAATTTTCCAAACTGTCTGATCATTAAGGTAATCCGATACATTATAATACCCCTTAGACATTAACTTGCGCTTAATGTAACACTTGAATTTGTGTCCGGGTAGATTGGTTATTTCGGAGGGAAGTTTATTATAAAATCTAATTCCATTTGCTAAATATGGTTTACTTGTTTTACAGAGCCTAAAATTTGGAACAACTAGTTTATTCTTATTTCTAGTGTTCAGACAGTGCAAGTTATTGTTTTTCATAAAAGTACTAAGGTGTTTGCGAACATACATAATATTCTGAAAAATGTATTCGGCCGGCAAAGTCAGTATATTGACCTCTAAACAGTTGTCTAAAGCGTAGGTTATAAATAGCACGAATCGCTCGCTTCTGTAAGATAAAAATGGTCTGCAGATCTGCAGCAGAACCCCACAGAAGAATGCAATATGACATAATGCCGTGGAAGTAAGCAAAATATACCAACCTCGCCGTAGCCACGTCAGTTAGATGTCTAATTTTCCTAATAGCAAAGGCGGTAGAACTCAATTTGCTTGTAATTCTTTGAATATGGGGTCCCCATTGCAATTTATTATCGACTGAAACCCCTAGGAAGACCGTTGAGGGAACTAATTCTAGTTTATTCCTGTCTAAATCAATGTTTACTTCATTTTTATTGTTAAGTAACGAGAATCGGACACATTTAGTTTTTGCCGCATTTAGAAGTAAATTATTAGCAGAAAACCAGTATCAGTAACTGATTATAGTTCGGACAAACTAAGCTGGCCGGTATGATAATTCAATTTTTTTCCTGACGCGATGAATCTGTGAGAACGTCTACCCAAAAAATTCAAAACCGTGTCATGTCATACCGGCCAGATTAGTTTTTCCCTACTATAGTACTATTTTAAAATTTGCTGTCAAACTTTAAACTACTTTTACTCAGTTTACTAAGTATGGAAACGTCATATTATGGAACTTTTCTGCTTAACAGGTCCTTTTGATACATATTTGTCTATGTAGGGGTGAATCTTCAGAACTCAATTTTCAATGTCGGAATGTAATATACACATATTTTTTTAATTTATTAATCTGCACTAATAGTAGTATTTTAGAAATGAAATTCAAACAATGTTTTTTATGTTACTTTAGTGTGTGATATAACTGGGGCACAATTGCTATTGTATCCATTTTGCTTATTAATAGTAAAAAAAATCAATAGCATAAAATTGATATCCCTGGTATGTTGCAAACTTTTAAAAATACTCCATCTTATGTCATTTATTGGGTAGAATTATAAAACAGAAGATTTATTGAATATATGAGTTGTTACTGGAACGTCGGATTAAATTGAAATTTGGCATACTTATCAAGGACTTATGACAATTCAGTATTTTAAACTAAAAAATAAAAAATAAATAATTGTTTAAAAAAACTAAAAAAACGCTGTTGCGTCTACTACCTTTTTGGGCATCACACTAGACGCGAAACTCCAGTGGGGACCGCATATAGCAAAGTTAGCAGGTAGACTAAGTTCAGCGGCTTATGCAGTCAGAAAAATAAGGCGTCTGACTGATGTAGAAACGGCAAGAATTGTTTATTTCAGTTATTTTCATAGCATTTTGTCGTATGGGATTCTTCTTTGGGGAAATGCAGCAGATATTAATTCAGTATTTGTGTTACAAAAGAGAGCTATTAGAGCTATTTATTGTCTTGGACCCTGTGTTTCTCTTAGAGAAAAGTTTAAAGAGATAAACATTCTTACCGTAATATCGCAATACATTTATGAAAATCTATTGTATATGAGGAAAAATATCGCACATTTTGATCAAATATGCGATATTCATAATATAAATACTAGGAATAAACATAAATATGTGATACATGCTACTCGTCTCCATAAAATTAGTAATACTTTTGTTGGTCAATGTGTACGCTTCTTCAATAAACTTCCTAAGCATATTGTAAAACTACCAATAAAAAAAATTAAAATCACTATAAAAGACCGCCTCTGTAAAAAAGCTTACTATCGTATTTGCGATTGCACTAAGAACTACTCCAACAGCGGCACTGGACACAATTTTAGGATTCATACCGCTGGATCTGGAGGCTAAAAAGAGAGCATTAGAACAATGCTACAGATTAAAGTCCTATGGACTGTGGAAAACTACTTCCACAAACAAAGGACACAAAGAAGTAATCAACACACTCCAAGGAAAAATGTCGATGATCTGGAGCAACAACGATTTAATTCAGAAACAAAAGATCTTCGACAAAAAATACAGAATACATATAGGACCTAGAGAAAACTGGGAACTTCCACATGACCATAAGTCGGTGGCATGTTTCACAGATGGCTCAAGGAAGGAATCAACAGGATTGTCGGGGGCTGGAATATTCATAACCACGCCACCCAACACAAAAGAAACCACAATAAAGCTAGGCAGATATGCGAGCGTATTCCAGGCGGAAATAATGGCCATTCTGGAATGCGCTGATCGCACTAAGCAAATAACCAATAAGGAAATCAGCACAATACTGATTTATAGTGATAGTCAAGCAGCCTTAAAGGCACTTGACAAACCAGAGACAACGTCGGCCCTAGTGAAAGAATGCAAAAGCAAACTGAACACACTAGCAGCCGACAAAGAGGTCATCGTCGCCTGGGTACCTGGCCATCAAGGAACCACAGGAAATGAGAAGGCCGATGAGCTAGCTAGAGAGGGAGCTGATGAAACATTCATAGGACCGGAGCCGTACTTACCTATACCGGCAAAAGTCACGAAGGGAGTAATCAGCAGGAAGATAGCTGCAGAAACAAACGTCAGATGGAGAGACATGAAGGGCTGTCGCCAATCTAAAATCTTCATCAAGACGCTAGACAAGAAGAAAACAAGAAGCCTACTCCAATTCAGAAAGGAGGACATAAGAACCATTATAGGAATCATGACTGGACACGGTACGCTGAACAGGCACTTAAAAATAATAGGTAAGACCGAAGACGCCTCGTGTCCAGAATGCGGAGAAGAGGAGACCAGCATCCACTTTCTGGCAGAGTGCTCAATGTACTCTCTGCCAAGATGGGAGATACTTGGAACAGACAGACTGGAAATAGCACAACTACAGGAGGTAAAGCTAGGAGACATAATAAGGTTCAGTAAGGCAACAAAAAGGTTTGTAAGAGTAGAAGGGGGCATACTGCAGGAGCACCAGTAAAACCAGTGCTTCAGGATGGAGACTGTCACGAATAGCCAAGGAAAGGGGAGCGACGCTATGTCGGACTGGGGGACGCCGCCTGGGGGGTGGGAGAGTATGTGGGCAGACTGGGCCTGGCAGCCTGTGTGGCCCTCACCGCATAGGCTGAGCGCTGCCCCCCTGATGGCTCCTGCTGCAATGATCATTCAAGGTCAAAGTGGCGGGACCCTCAGTGGAAGGCGGTGCTGGGCAGAGATCGGTAACCTGGAAGGTTCACACCTGGAAGGGAGCCACGATGCCTCTAAGGTCTAGCTGTGCCACAGCCGAAACTCCCTATGGTGAATGCGGCCCCTGGGAATGATACCTGCGAAGCGAACCGAACCAAAGCGAAAGTGGCACCTCCACCCAAACTGGGACTAAGGGTGAAATAGTTCCCAAGGAAGTGAACTGATCACCCGTCTGTGCGACTGCATACGTCCCCATTAGACATACATACAGACATACATCGTATTTGCGATTATCTGGAGGATACAAATGCTTGGGATTAAGTTGCTCGGATTCACTCATGTTTTATAATTTGATTGTTTATATGTTATATATTGTTTTGTTTTGTTTTTTTTTTGACATAAGTAATAATTGAATTTATATTGTTACTTGCAATTTGTAAAATATATATATATATATATATATATATATATATATATATAAAAAATATAACAATAAAAGACCTACGCTGAGTTTCTTGGTGCTTCTTCTCAGGTGTTGATGGAATTTTGGAATAACTTAGGCACCAATGGGCCAAAAGATATGCTTTTTTGATAAAATATTTATAATTGGATTATATTTCGTATTTCATTATTAATTTTGAGAAATCTATAAAAATAAAATACACCAAGGGCATCAATTAAATATATCCATTTCCAAGATTCATCCTCATTCATTTTTCATTTTCATATAAGGGCCTGTTACATATTTTTGAAGTAGGTATATGTTATCTGCCAGATAGCATATAAGATAATAGTACTCTTTTGTTTACTATTGAGCTTGACTTTTGTAATTGGTATATTATATCAGGCAATAGGGAATATGCAAGTGATTTAAATTAACTTGATTATTTTATCCTCGATACTTTGTGGTCCTGATGTTACTCCTAAACCATTATTTTCTTGTTTAGTTTGCATTTAATGGCATAAAAATGGCATAACAGACTTTGTTATGTGGTTCCGAGAGCAGTGATGAGGCGTGCTGTGCGCGGATATCATTTTTTTGCGGTTTCATCCTGCCGAACTAATGCTGGATTACGCGCACCGCTACGTCGTATTGCTGCAAACTTCAACAAACACTGTACAAACCTAGATATATTTGCTATGTCCACTGGGCAATATCGAAAAACGTTGATACAGATAATTATTGACTCCAATTTGTAGTTGTTTAAATCTTGATATTTTATAGCCAATTTCTTTTTTTTTTTTAGCTTATTCTTGTCATACTGTCTACACTCGTAATTTTGAGCAAGTATACTATAATATATAATCCGTGGACAACGTTGTGAGTTGCGCATTTGTATTATTGTAAATACCTTATACTTAGTTTTACCATTCTCAATGTGTAACTGTTTGTTTGTTCCTTAAAAATAAATAAATAAATAAAACTTTTTTCAAAAAGCGTAAATTATGCGCGGGAAATATAAATTCACGAAACGCATCACCATTGGTCGAAACGTAAAGTGACGTCACAGAGCACGTTATGGGATTTATATTCATACTTTGCTAGTCGTATTTGAGAGAAAAATTGTTTTAATTTATATTCCTGTAGTGTTTTCTATTACCTAGTGCGATTTTGATACATAATGATACTAGGGATTATTAAGAACAGTGACAGAAAGTGGTTTTGTCCAAGCACAACCGGATCATCTACCAAAATAAGTATATCATTTTATGATGACAACATATTTTGCATCAAATCATGATTTTACGTCCACCTCGGTCAAATGAGTAAAAGTGGAAAAGTACTTATTGTAATATATGATATTTTTTTATCTATTAAATCGGTTATTATGCATATGTGCACACAGCAATACTTACCTAAACATAACTTTGAATGTTGTTAACATACACCTAACTTTATTACATTTTAATCGATTTTAATGAATGTTGTGTGTGTGAAGTGTTAAAGTATTTGATGGAGAAATAGATACCTAACAAAATAGATGACAAATCAAATATTTTTTATGTGTTATGCTCTACTGAGTTTTCTTCCAACTTTTATTTTTACTTCTAACCAATTCACACCATTTTAACTGTCAAAATATAATATACTTACATTAAAATGATCTGCACAACAGCGTAAACGCGATATTGAAGATACTTTATCGCTTCTCATAAAATAACACCATTGTTTACATATTTTCGTATCTCTTAGAACAGAAAAAACACTTTATCTGGTGTACTTCTAATAGTTTTTTGGCACATCGGTACCATGCAATATCTATAAAATGGTTTTTTAGCTTCTTCCATAACTGAACAGCGATTTAAACTGAAAAACCTTCAATCATAACTCTCTATGCATACAGTAAATAACACTGAACGTGCTCTGTGACGTCATCCGAAGCGCGCGAAAAATGGGGGCGTTTAAGAGTCCATATACGGTATTGCCGCGCATGAAAATAGGTATTTATCGAGCGGCGGGAGCAGTGAGCATCACGTGTTTCACGAGTCACAACACGGACAGCCGATGCGTCCGCGTATAACGGTGTTGATACTTGCCTTATTATATTTATAAGTTCGTCGACTATAACACTAACTTGTAAACCTTAATTAGCTGTAATAGTTTTCCTTTTAAGTACGTTCAGTGTACACTTGATTTTAACAAAAATTGGCCTTTAAAAGTTAATATTTCACAAACGAATCTATAATAGAAAAATAATGTTAACACACCCACAAGTTTTGAAAGACCTATCCAACGACAACCCACACTATGGGATAGACGAGAGAAAAAAATCTAGATTTCTGTAGTTCAGTATAATTTTTTTTTTAACGTTTGGCGGCGAAATGGTGTCGCCGCAGTAGAGGAACAGATGGTTACGTTCCTCTATGGAAGGGGAAGATTCCCAATCAGGCAGATGTTGCGCCTCACCGGCCGCGGCCCCTCCGATGGATCCTACTCGGAGGTGGTATATATACCGCGCTTCGCGCGAATATTGCTATCGCAATTCTGGATCGTTCAATGCCATCTGTTGTAGATTTTGGGCGTCATCTGCTAATCATCGATACCCGGTCATCTAGTTGACAATTTACTGAGGTAGTTCCCAGCCATGTTGATAGGTGGCGGTGTTGCTAATTATGCCGCCACAAACGCGTAGTTATTTAATATCTCTGAAATACAAAATAGCAACGAAAATCTGAAATAACATACAAATACCCACTTTATACAGTATTCATCAATATTTAGTAGTCAATTTTAAAGCGTCAAAACTCCTTGATCGTCGTATACCGTTCGCTTGGTTTGCCGCACCTTGGGTCCATTCAGCAAAAACAAAAACGGACAAAAAAATTAAATTTCATGTGAATAAAAAAAATCAAATTTCTTTTATGGAAAGCTACACATACAGAAAAACTACGTATGAATATCTCGTCATTTCCCTTCTGTCATTTTTATGGCATAATCTTATTACTATTTGCCTCAGAACAATAAATAGTCATAGAAGCCATACTAAAACAGACACTAAATATACATATATATGTATATTAATACTATTTTATCTTATAGCTTTGATAAGGTGTCAGAAAGAGATGCATACTCATTCATGTATTTGAATTTTACTTGGTTGTGACAAGTTTTAACGTAACTTTTTTATGCTAGTTATGTGTCTAGAGTCGAATTTAAAAATATCGATAAATAAAAACGTTTTTCACGTACAGTACGTAATTCATATAATTGCGACTTATATAATTGCTTTTTTAACAAAGATGATTAACAAAATGCTTTAATGGCGGGTTCAAAATAAAACGTCACTTTTAATGACAAAATATTTTATTAGTTTAAGACTAAATCAGAAAATTATAATTTTGTAGTCCCCTGAATGAATTTAGATAAAAATGGTGTAGGTTTCAGATTTTGATGGAACACAAATTAATAATAATAATGTATTAAACACTGCCCGCTGAGCACGGACCTCCTCTAATACTGAAAGGGGTTAGGCCTTCGTCCATCACGGTGGCCTATTGCGGATTGGCAGACTTCACATACCCTCGAAACTCTTATGGAGAATTCTCAGGTATGCAGGTTTCCTCACGATGTTTTCCTTCGTTGTTAAAGCGGACGATAATTGATAAACAACACACACGTAACTTCACGCTTTTTTGTACAATAAACTACAATTTTTTTTCTTATTTACACTATTCTTAATTCAAATTTATTTTCTATTTTTTAGTTGGATTTTCTATAAAGCGTGTTTTTAGTTGTATTAAACTATTATTTATATAAGGTATCATCTTTCCAGAATCTCAAATGAAAACTTTAATGTTAGCGACATATACAGTTAATGTAATTTGAAAGCATATTTTAAATATCTAGTCATTTTATAATAAGAAAAAATACAAGTCCTGCAGGCAGTCTCACTCTCTCTTCTTTCCAGTTATTTGTGATTTGCGAAATTTAACCCTTTTCTTGGCAAAAATAAAAAAATGATATTTTTAAATAATTTTTAAATATGATGTTAATTATGTACCTAGGATTTAGGGAAAAATATATAAAAAAATCGCACATAGCCAGATAATGAGATTCTATATGTATCTTTGAAGATACATTGCCAGCTTAGCAAAAAAACTTGACCTTATGTGTAAGTGTCTTTGAGGATACGTTGCCAGGTTTGAAGAAATAAAATACACCAAATTTTCTTTAAAATATATTTGAAAAATTTCCATGTACAAACAATTATAGTTATAAAACCAAAATCAACTTACGGATTAATTAAAATAAAAAGAATAAAATTAAGTATCGAAGCATTTGAGGTGAACTATTAGCTTTAATAATTACTTATCAGTATGGAATTTCACAAAACAATTTCTTTCTGGCTTAAAACACAAGCGTAACGAGGACTTGGCACACATTACCGTAGTTTGGCCCTTGGTACAAAATTTACATCGCCCTTTCGAACCGAACATTGGAAGTGGCCGACCCTATCGTACATTACATCCGGTGGAGGTCGTGGTGCCACAGATGCCTGTATTATTTTCGATGAAGTTGGTCCAGAAACTTCACAGTTGTCGACGGTATCTCCTCGGTCCTTTTTCAGGAGGCTCTGTGCTACTTGGTACCTGAACATTTTTAGAGGCATTGTCTTTCTCGCACTATGTCGTCTCACGTCTGTATAAAACCCAGCTATTATTTATGCAAATATCCAAGACTTGCAACACTAATGGCAAATACCATCGAAGGCCTCTGAATACTGTTCTATACAGGGCGATAACATGTCTGCTAAGTCTACGCCTCCCATATGAGCGTTATAATGTTTGATAATGTCCGGGCAGGGTACCGCTATTCTTCTTTTCGCAACTTTGTCATAACGTAGTATGGTACTGACAGGCTCAGCTGCGATATAACTGCTAGCTGTAGTTACACATTTTTGTCGGTCCATTTGACGACACATAGTTTATTTTTGTTACAGACAACTTGAGAATGAGAGCCTCTAGGTCTTTTTTTCAGGGCTTTGTCTGTAAGTAAACTTATTTCCACTCCTCGCAGTCTGTTACACCTAATGGTACCTAAAGAAAATATGCCCATTTCTGCTCGTAAATAGTTTACCAACTCTAAACTTGTAAAAAAATTATCGAAATATACAACAAGCACGGTCTGGTATACTTTTACATAGAGCCAGAACTACCTTAACACCAAGACCAAAGCTGGACTCCTGAGTCCTGAATGACTCATCTGATTTTTTACGCGGTTTTGGTATTAGAGCACAAATTATTTTTGCTCTGGAAAAAGATGGTTGCGTCCCTCTCTGAAAAAAGCAGACTCTCATACTCATGCAAAGCATACAATGCCCTTTCCCCAAAACACAAATAAAAAATTAATACTTATAAAATCGTAGTGCACTTGGCAATGTATCCCATAAGATACATTAACCTAGTACAAAGAATCTTAGTACACCTAGCAACGTATCCTGTAGGATACATTCACTTTATTTGTTAGTTTGCAAAGCCAAGCGTAATTATTTCTACTGTTTTATTACTTTCCAGCATAAGTATAAACATTATGTAATATTATAACAGCAATTCCTCATGCAATTTTAAAAGAAAACCAATTAAAAATAATAAGTTTTCACCTTCTTCCGCGGAATTGCATTCAACCGGTCCGCTATTTTGATAAGTTTTGAAAAAACAGTTGACGTAAACTGTCATTGTTTCACTAACGTGCGTTCAGAAACGTATACTTTAAAGAAAAATAAGTGATTGTTCCGTTTTACATGCATTATAAAAGACATAGATTTTTTTTAAAAATGATGTGTCTTACAAGAGACAATGTCAAGAAAAGGGCCACACACGCCATGGTAAATACAAATTCCGAGACACATTTGACACATACATTTTGTAATATTTGAGTTTAATAGTTCATGAAAATCAATATTTTAAACTAAATAAACGTTTGTCGTTCACAATACGTCAGACACATTTGCAATTTTACTAAATTTAGGTGATTCCGTCATTTCGAAACATGACATTAACGATCACATATTTTTAATTTAGGTGCATAATTTTGAATGTATCCAAACCAATGTATCCAAATTGAAGTGGACGATAGCCTAGTTGGGAATGGAACGGTCTGCCGAGACAATGTCCGCAGGTTCAAAACTCAAGGCACAAACCTCTGACTTTTCGAAGTTACGTGTGTATTGTTTATCAATTATCGTTCGTTTTAACGGTGAAGGAAAACATCGTGAGGAAACCTACATACCTGAGAATTCTCCATAAGAATTTCGAGGGTATGTGAAGTCTGCCAACCCACACTAGGCCATCGTGATGGACTAAGGCCAAAACCCTCTCAGTTGTATAGGAGGTCCGTGCTCAGCAGTGGGCAGTATATAATACAGGGCTGACTGCATTGTATCCAAATTGATGTTTCATCTCATGACTTAAAATAAATAAAATCGATGAAGTATTAATTGTTTCACTAACTCTCGTACAGAAGATGTATTATCCGCGATGCACAATGTGATGTTTTGCAACTTTTATTTTAGTTCGATATAGTTATTATAATTAACTTGAGCTATTTGCCAAATTTTCTCCAAAGATACCCGGTACCTACAAATTTTTTGCACTTTTTGAGATATGAAAAGTAGTGAAACACACTACGTGTGTACACAATACGTGGCAAGTAGTAATCTTATGCCATAAAAATGTTAGAACGGAAATGGACAAAAATTACAAGATATTCTTATGCATTATATGTAGCTTTCCAAACAAGAAAAAAGGTTGTAGTCTATTTAGTCTTAAATCAATCTTAAAATACCTAAAGATAATTTTAGTTTACTAGGTAAATAATGAAAATATATAATAGAATGGCGTATTTAGTTTTATGAACTTCGACATTGATTTTTTTAACTTCCTTTGTCCGAATTTTTTGTCGCATGATACAACGTGCGCCGTCGGATCGTCGGTCGTCGCCGCGGTGACGCTAAAACAAAAAGCGATACGTCCTCCCTCTGGCAGCGCGTGGCGCGGTCTGGCTAGCGCGCGAAGTGCATCTCCTAATATACCGCAAGATTTGCGTATTTTTACGACTCTGTTTAGTTATTTATTTGCTAATATATTAATTAAATTTTATGCACACCAATAGTATAAGATGTATAGTTTATAGTGCTATTTTTATTTTTAGAAAAAAACACTGATTTTACTTATATTCGGCGTTACTTTTGGACGTATATTCTCGAAAATTTCACGACGTTAACACTTTAATTTTGTATGATTTTACATTGAAAATTAAGAAATTGTCTCGTTTATTTTTTAGGCGACTTTTATAACAATAAACAGTAATTTTCGTTAGTTACTTTAAAGCACGATTTTGGTTGAAAACGGCAACAAGTTTGAGTCTCCGAACAACAAAATTTCTGAAACAGTCGTTGGAACTTAGTGGATAGATTGAAATTAAAGAAAGATATGAAAAATGTGGCTCGTTTATTTTATTAGTGTTGAAATAGTCTTTCCGATGATGTATTAGAAATTAATCAGATCAGTTTATTTTTTGAATAATCACGATGAAAAGTTGACTGAAATAGTTGAAATTTCGTATACGGCCTCTTAAACACGTCAAATTTAATCGATATTTTTAAAAATAATTAGTACACTTTCAACAATATTTATATTTTTTACTTTATTATTACGAAGTAAAGACCGGATTAAACAAATAAAAAAAATATATGCATATTCCCTATTAGCATTCACTGAGATACTGTGAAAGAGGTGTTTAGTGATATGAAACTAAATATTATTAAGATACAGATTCTAAATAATTTGGATTTTTATATTATATTGATTCTTTTTATTTTAAGGTGGAAGAATGGAAGAAGTTCATATTGACAAAATCACCTCAAGAATCAAGAAATTATGTTATGGACTTAACATGGATTTTGTGGATCCTGTGAGTAAAACCTTTTTTTATGACTCTAGTATTAGTTGTTCCTTATTACACAAGAAACACCCAGCTATCATTAAAGTGTCATGCTTATTAATATTATGTCATGCTTTGTGGTAGCGCCCAAAGAGAATATAAACACTACGTCAGAGTAGCGCCACTTAGGTGGTATTAATAGATCAAACTTAAGTTTGTGTAAAATCTCGAGTAGACATTTAATATATTGAACTATTGAATAAACCAAGATTAAGCTGTAATTTAAGAGCTGTTACATAAACAAAACTAAGGGCGGTATTAATAAATCAATCTCAAGTTTGAGCTACATCTCAAGTAGGCATAATGAATGAATAGTTCAATACACTATATCTACTTGAGATGTAACTCAAACTTGAGATTGATTCATTAATACCGCCCTTAGATATATGTCAAAACTCGTCTTATATTCTATCTTAAGATATCATTTGTGCTAATGTTCATCATCATCATCATCAGCCTATATTTTGGTCCACTGCTGGACATAGGCCTCCTCCAATACGCGCCATTTTACCCGGTCTAATGTTAATATGGGTTTATTAAGTAGCTACTATCCTAAGATGCTGATCTTAACTTTACAGCGTCTCAGCTGATATCGCACTTCTGATTGAAATTGAGTTGCATCTATTAATACGGCCCTTAGTGACTAGAACCATTGTTCTCTACTCATTAGTAATAACTTGTAATTTAATCTTACATAGATATAACTTTTGATATACATACACTATAGAATCCGGTTATAACAATATTATTTATAGTGGCATATCACTTGTAATAACTAAATTACAAGGGCCTGGCTGAAGCTCTATTTAAGGGTCCGTATGCGATATTGCGCCGCAAGACAATAGGTATGTATCGGGCGACGGGAGCAGTGAGCATCACGCGATTCGTGAGCCACTGTACGGACAGCGATTGAGTCGGCGTTTATAACAGTGTTGATCCATTCCATATATTTATAAGTTGGTCGACTATAACTCTTTAGCATGTAAACCCTACTTATTTGTGATAGTTTTCCTTTTTACTTCGTGAAGTCTATACTACATCCGCGAATTTTTCACGTATCTATAAACAACCGTTTAGCTGGCAGAGGAAGGAGGGGGACGGGGGTGACACTTGACTAACAAAATTTTGCAATTTAAAACTTAATATTTCCTAAACGAATCTCTAATAGAAAAATAGAGTTCGCACACACCTAAATTATTTTTGAAAGACCTATCCAACGACAACCCACACCATGGGAAAGAGGAGAAAAAAAACTAGATTTCTAAAGTTCTGTTCTTTTTTTTTAAGCTCAGTTATTTAATATCTGAAATACGAAATAACAACGAAAATGTGAAATGACAACCAAATACCCACTTTATACAGTATTCATCAATGTTTAGTAGTCAACACAAACATATAGTAAGTATTGAAAAGCGTTCAAAGCGCCTTGATCGCGCTATACAGATCGCTTGGTTGGCTGCACGTTGGTCCATTAATTCCCTAATTGTCCGAAATTTATTTCAAATTAACCAACCTTTGATTAATTATATACCTAGATAGACACAGAACGTTTCAAACGCGTCGAAAAAAAGAGGCGACCTGTTCCCCACTAAAGGAGTTCGAGTGAATTAATTTTTGTTGTTTTTCATGGATTTAATTTTCTCCCCGATTTAACAGAAACCATGTAATAACTGGTATCATTATGAGCGCACACAAGGTTACGCAGAATGATGCAGCGGTAGCGTATGCTTAGAAAAGTTGGCCTGTTTGTTTTAGTTTCATTGCAGCGCGTCACTCTATCTAGGTATATAATTAATCAAAGGTACCAACGTACGCCGTCCGATAGTCGATCGTCCCCGCGCTGACGCCTAAACAAAAGCGACACGTCCTCTCTAGCAACGCTTGGCGCGAACTTGCCGGCAGTGTTGAAAAATGTGATTTTAAAAATCGGGAAAAATTGCGGACCCAAAATTTGCCGCCCCAAGGCAGCAACAAAACGGTAATTTCAACAAATAAAAGTCAAGCGTGTGTTAGAGTATATAAAATATATATCAATATATATATGTTAAACAGCAATCGCTTATGTAAGCAAACTACATTTAAAAGAACATATTATGTATTAATACATCGAATCACTTTATACCATCAGGATACTAGCAATATTATGTAGTTAAGGATGGAAGTGCGGAGGAGTTTTCTAAGATACAAGAACCATTATATTCTTTACATAATATATTTATTAGATATTTATATATTATAATCCAATAAGCATAGCTCTATCATCAATATAACATCAATATGTATAAAAGCAATGAGAGGTGTCAAGGGACACCCGGATGGAACGAAGTTCCTTTCGATTAATTAGTGAAGGAATTGTAATAAAATTTTATTTATATAACAGAGTGTGTATATATATAAATATTTTCCTATTTCCGTTCCAATACATAAGTTTCTAGAGAAAAAAAACAAATAAATACGTGTGGCACTCGGAGACTGCCGCGGTAAAGCTATTGCATAGCATTTTTATCACAAATTTTGATTGACTAAACACAAATTCGATCTTACGCTTACCACATAAAGTAGATTTTTAAACGCGAGCAAAGCACGTTTAGTCTTGTTATTGATAAATGTCAGTAACCAAAGTAGAATAAATCAACAAAATTTGAAAAAAGAATGTTACGTTCGATTGTTTTGTACTCGTGCCGTGCCAACGCTGGGGAAATAGCTTCTACGCAATGTATTTAAGGTTCATATTAGTAAGATAATAGCAAAAAGTGTCGTGACAACTTTTCATGAGAATTTTTTATAATCTATGATATTACGTGCACCCATTTCTTAAAGCTTTTATTTTACACATTTTGCCGCCTATCTAAAACTGCCAAATTCCCTGTCCCAATCACGCTACGCCACTGAATTTATTATAGAATAGTAACAATCGTTTATTCATTTACAATCCCTAAGGTAAACAAAAGAGTGTTATAAGATTAAAAGACAGTTTGATTGATAAATATCTCAACTATGAGATTTTACTTAAAAAATCTGTTCATACTATTGAAATAGGGTAGTTGAGTCCTTTTTTTTAAATAGAATTATGAAAAATGTATGCTATCCAAAATCAAACGGAAAAAGAATTTTCAATTTGGTGCAATAGTAAGTAAGTTATAAAGATTTGAAATTTGGTGGAAGGGGTACCTGTCAAATAACAGCAATACTAGGTTGTGACGTCACCAAGCACCGTCGGTCATAACGCTGTCTGCTTACGAAAGAGATAGCGCGATATCCCCGCCACGCCCCCATTTTTCCTCACAAGAATAATTCGAAATTGAATAACTGCTTTATTTTTCAACCAATTTTATACTGACTTCGTATTATTTTCCGTTACATGTAATATACGTATGTATATCTCTACATTTTCGTCGATTTGCGTTCTGACATTTTTATGGCATAAGATTACTATTTGCCACATTTTCCTAAAGATACGCTAGACTACTTTTCGTCATATTTCAAAAAGTGCAAAAAAGTCGTACCAGCTCATGGTATGACTTGTAAGCTTTTAATTTTGGTTATTTAACTATGATATGCTTTTAAGTAAAAATATAAAAAAATGCGAAGTTGGAAAAAAATGATTTTTAATATTACTTCCGGTTTACTATACGAAAAAATAATCAAATTTTAAATTTTAATCAATCTCTAAAAGAAACAATTAATCTTCTCTAATAAACACTGTTTACTTATTGTTTAATCCATTTCGTTGACTAAATTAATAGCTATCGAAAAATCCGTTCCTCAAAATTTTTTACAATTTGAAGTTGCATTAATTCGTAACTAAGCTAAAAAACAACGGGTTGCACTCCGGGAGTGCCATGCCGGCAGAAGTTAAAAATTGAACATTAACGTTGTGTATTTTTGAATATTTTGGAATGGTCTAAACACAAATTCGATCTTACGCCTACCACATAAGGTAGATTTTTAAACGCGAGCAACGCACTTTTATTCTGGCTTTTGATAAATGTCAGAAATGCAATGGTCATCACAACCAAAGTAGAATAAATCAAAATTTGAAAAAAGAATGTCACGTTCTTTTGTACTCGTGCCGTGCCAACGCTGGGGAAATAGCTTCTACGCAATGTATTTAAGGTTCATATTAGTAAAGGATGGTTTTAATGACGTTAATAAATAAAAATGCATCATCACAACCAAAGTAGAATAAATCAAAATTTGAAAAAAGAATGTCACGTTCTTTTGTACTCGTGCCGTGCCAACGCTGGGGAAATAGCTTCTACGCAATGTACTTAAGGTTCATATTAGTAAAAGATGGTTTTAATGACGTTAATAAATAAAAATGCACTCGTTTCAAGAATTATAGCTTCTACGCATTGTATTTAAGGTTCATATTAGTAAAGGATAATTTTAATGACGTTAATAAATAAAAATGCATTCGTTTCAAGAATTATAGCTTCTACGCATTGTATTTAAGGTTCATATTAGTAAGGGATGGTTTTAATGAAGTAAATAAATAAAAATGTAAACGTTTAAGAATTATAGCTTCTACGTATTGTATTTAAGGTTCATATTAGTAAGGGATGGTAAAACCTCCTACGCATTTTCGGTCAGGGTCACGTGATCCTAACGCGAGTTTAACATTTTATACCCATCCCAAAAGTGCTCAAGGCCGCTAAAGAAGTTTTCACTTCAAAAAATAAAAATAATGATGGACATTATTTCAGGTCCCATAGAAGTCCAATTGACCCAATTATGAACAAAATCCAAAACCCGACATTTTTTACGTTGTCCGCTTCATGTGAAATGCCCCATACATTAAATATGATTTAGAAAGAAAAAAAATCACACTGGTTCATAACTTTTACAATACGAATTAAAATAAAATATGAATTCAAAAATAATAAAAAAACGTAAAAAATAACAACCATTTGGTAGATGGCTTTCTTTTATAAATTTCATCTGATGTTTCTCGATTTATTTCCAGCAAAAATCAGCTCTCATTGCTAGGGTCCACTTGCCATTGTATCTTTTTCTATGCGCAATGTCTGTTAGTTAGTGCTAAACTATATAGTCGCTGGGCGTTAACAAAGACATTAAACAGTATAATAATAGATGGCAGATATTGACGCAGTCGGGTTTTTGTTTTTCTTAAATATATTCTTAAATATTGATTTTTTAAATTCCATGTGTCCGAAATTTCTTCTTAATGGACCATCGTGCGGCCAACCAAGTGAACTGTAAAGCGCGGTCAAGACGTTTTGAACGCTTTTCCATACTTACTATATTTTTGTATTGACTACTAAACATTGATGAATACTGTATAAAACATATCATTTCAGATTTTCGTTATTTTGTATTTCAGAGATATTAAATAACTACGCATTAAAGAAAAAAATAGAACAGAACTTTAGAAATCTAGATTTTTTTCTCGTTTATCCCATGGTGTAGGTTGTCTTTGGATAGGCCTTTCAAAAATAATGTGGGTGTGTGTGAACACCTTTTTTTCTATTAGAGGTTCGTTTAGGAAATATTAAGTTTTAAAGAACAAATTTTTGTTAGTCAAGTGTCGTCACCCCCGTCCCCTTCCCTCCTCTGCCAGCTAAACGGTTGTTTATGGATACGTGAAAAATTCGCGGCTGTAGTATATACTTAACGAAGTTAAAAGGAAAACTATCACAAATAAGTACGGTTTACAAGTTGATAGAGTTATAGTGACCCCCGCTATGGACGGCAGCTTGGCAGGTAGGCCTGACGCTGCCGTTGACGCTGAGAGCGTCCTTCGGTGCGCGGGGGCTTCTGAGCCCCCCCACAACAGGAGACAGGCCGCACCAGGCGGCGCCGCACGACAAATACCTATTGTCGTGCGGCGCAATATCGCATATGAACTCTTAAAACTATATATTAAATCTACATACATTTTTTGCTAGGTATGCATAACACTGAAGGTAATAAGTGGCATATACTCGGGAGTTACAACAGTTGAACTTGATAACTTGGCCGCCGAAACTGCAGCTACAATGACTACAGACCATCCTGATTATGCTGTGCTAGCGGCTAGGTTAGCGATATCCAACTTGCATAAAGAAACAAAAAAACATTTCTCAGGTAGGTCTTTCAAGTTCATATTGATGAGTGAAACTTAACTACTTACATAGTTTATGGCAAAATACCAATGCCGGTCTTGGCCGGCGCGAGGCCACGGGCGCACAGTTATTTCATTAGAACAAGCTAGCTAGACAAAAGTCACTGTTGAATTTCCTGGAATTTATCACCTGAACCCCTAGCCACATCCCCGCGTGTCCCAATTCTAAGAATTGTTTTGCAGTAGTGTCAACTACTGAGAAGGTAATGAGGGCAGTATACAAAGAAACGGTTAAAAAATTACTTATTAATTGCATTTTTGCGCTTACCGAATAGTGGTGTAACGAATATTCGCATTCGCAATAAATAATGCGAATATTTTTGGCTATGACATGTGACAATAATTTATATTTTATAAAATAACACTGCAGCAGATTATGTTTACAATGTATAAATAATAATTTTGTTAGTATTTATAGTACTCATACAAAATAAAAATTATATATTTTGATAACAATAAACTTCCAACTTTCTAAACGCAGTTAAGTACTTTAAATTATTTTTTACCGAGATCACAACGTGATAGGATTTATGTTGTTATTTATACGAGATTCCTCTATATTTAATCTCTTATTAGTTTATAAAATTATTATAAAATATTATAAGAATATAACGAACACATTAAAATATTACTTAACCCGAATGGACTAGTTATATTTTTATTACCACAATTAATGTTCTTTTCTTAAATTGAAATGATTAGGTTACGTACGTCGATATATGGCGTTGCAGTCTTCGTCGGACGCTGAAGCATATCGGAAGCTCGGGAAATCCTCCTGACACGACGTCCGTGCTTACAATGTTGAAAGCATCAAGAAGACGATCGAGCGGAACAGAGGCTCCAAAGTGTTGAGGTCCACATTGATTATTGGTACATTAAAGGGCTGAGGTGCTTGTACAACAACGCCACCATGTCAGTCCAAGTAAAGAGCAGAGCACGAAGGCTATTCCACTACACAGAGGCGTGAGACAGGGAGATGTTATTGCTCCGATATTAGACAATGCCGGGTTGGAGGACATCTTCAACCTTTTTGTTTAGAAAGGATTTGGAATTAGCTTCAATGACCAGTACATTACTCACCTTTGATTTGCCGCAATATTGTCGTCTTGTCAGAATCATTTGAGGACCATAGTATTATGCTCATTTGCTCAAAGACCTCAACCGAGTTTCCCACCTGGTAGGTCTTAAAATGAACAAGACCAAAATCTTGTCCAATGCTCATTTTGTGCATATGCCAATTAGTGTTGAGAACACAACTCTCAAAGTTGTCAACGAATCTGTCTAGCTAAGCAAAGTAGTCCAGTTAGGCAATTCTAACTTCAAGATAGAGCTGGGTCATCACACCCAATGCACGCCCATGCGCGGGCGGACATTGGTCGCGGGCCGAGGCACACAGTTCAGTGTGTATACCTCTTGGTTGAAAAACACATTGAAGCCTAAAAGGGCCCGAGAACATTTCCTCGCACCCTCTCTTTTCGCCCATCCTGGGAACCTTCCTCCCACCTTCCCTTCCATACTCCTCCTGCACTCCCCTCCCAGGTCCATGCAGTCGTTAAGCCGGGGGACTCCAGTATCCCATTCGCTGGTTTCCCCCGGTGTTGACTGCAGGATCGCCTACCTAAAGAAAAAGAAAAAAAACTTCAAGATAGAGGTCAAAACCAGCTCGGTTGAGCAGCGTTTGGGAAACTAGGCAAGGTCCTCTCATCTAAAATACCTCAGTGCATGAAGACAAAAACCTTCAATCAATGTGAATCAATCAATCAAAAAATCTTCAATCAATCTTCAACCAGTGATGACGTACGGCTTTGAGACGTGGCCTCTCGACTATGGGGCACCCAAGACGGATCATAGTCCCTCAGCGAGCTATGAAGATGCTCGGTGTTTCTCTGCGCAATCAAATTAGAAATGAGGAGATTCGTAAGAGAACGAATATCGCTGACATATTTGAAACAGGCCAATCTATCTGGACTTCACGACGCTTAGGTGCAGGTGCGGTATCAGGTGCAGTGGGGTCACTTTGCAGCTATTATAATTTCACGTAACGTACGATAACATCTTTTGGTGCCAAATAAAAATCCCATATTCGCATTCGCGAATATTGGAGTCAAACATTCGCATTCGCGGATATTGGAAATTGGACATTCGTTACATCACTATTACCGAAGTAGCATCAAATGTCAGTGAGTTATAGTTTTTTAAAAATGTTAGTGATGGATCTTCAATTTAAAGGTATGTACTTTTTAATTCTAATAAGATAATTGATATACTTTAACCGTAGTTATTTTTAATACAACGAGTTTAAAAAAAATCGTTTTTGACGATTTTCTGAGGTCATTGGATTAGAAAGTACTTGTATCCTCATGTACCCGGTCTAGAAATGATATATATCATAGCCATATCTGTTAGCGTTGAAATTTTAGTCATTTTAGCCCTCGCATTTGAGTGCAACTTTGTCATTTTGTCTGTTTTTTCAGAATACGAATTCTCAGTCACAAAAATCGAGTTTTTTTATGAATGGCAAAAACATCCCAAAGAAAACCGTAATATTAGACTATATATATGATTTTCTATCATTGAAGGATAATCTTGCAAATATTACGAAAGTATCTGCGAGGGAAATCAAAATGATAATTGGAATATTTTCATCCAAATGCGCAGAAAAATGGGAAAGTTCTGGGAAGCGCCGCGGTCGATTCTTGACTAAGAATTCTGAGTGGTTGTTTGGGGATTTTACGTTCAGAGTATCCATCCACCACTTAGCACGATCTTCATCAAGTAAGTCTTCGATTCCTGGGCGTCAATCAGTGGATTTTACTGAAGCTAGTGAAAAAACGAAAAGCTGGCGCGTGGACGTTGTGCACAGCATGAAGGTTTAAAATCTGTAACTCCTGGCTCATTACTCTCCCTTATGAGCAAGTAGGGGGGCGATGGAAGTTCTAGTCATAGCACTTACAAACGAATATTCACAAGCAATGAAGACACAGGTGAGTTTTTGTATGTGTTCTCGTTTTTACCGCTTCAATTACGTGACAATGGTGGTAACGTTGTTTGGCAGAATACTAGACCATCTTCTACTATGTATTGTCGACCGATAAAGTTTATTTTCTCCAAAGAAACTTCAGATTTTACTGTACCTAATAGAAACCAATAAGATTTTGTAGGAAATAAACTAATTGGTACCAACAATAGGTAATGTAGATGGGAAAGAGGTATCTGTCAAATACGAATTACTGTTCACGATGATTGACGGTAAAGTGTGCAACGCTATGACTGAAACTTCATCAGCACAAAAATGTTACATTTGTGGAGCTACTCCTAAATTTATGAATGATGAGTCTAGGAAATTTCTGGTAAATAAGGAAAATTTTGGTTTTGATATATCTCCCTTTCACGCTTGGATACGTTCTTTTGTATGTTTGCTTCACATAAGCTATCGTCCTGAAGTTAAAAAATGGCAAATTCGAGACGAAATTGACAAAGAAAATATAAAGAAACGTTCAGATCGTATCCAAGAAAGGTTTAAGATTGAAATTGGTTTAATTGTAGATAACCAAAACCAGGATTTGGTAATACGAATGATGGGAATACTGCTTGTCGGTTTTTTGAGAATCCTGAAAAGGCTTCAGATATTACAGGTTTACATGTGACACTAATTAAGAACTTTGGAACTTTCCTTAGAACATTAGCTTCGGGTTTCGATATTGATGTTGATACATTTAATTCTTTTACACAGGCCACGAAAATTTTTATCTTAGTCTTTATTCGTGGTATTACATGCCTGTTACTGTGCACAGTGTAGATATTGTAAAATCGGCTCTTCTACCTATCGGGCAGCTCTCTGAGGAAGCTCAGGAAGCGCTCAATAAGGATTATAGAAGATTTCGGGAGCTAAATACTCGAAAACATTCATGTATTGCCAGGAATAGGGATTTACTTAATATGTTGTTTAATCATATGTGATCCTGTAATAAATGGTTTTAGAGAAGTTCCCGAAAACCGACAAGTAAACTTCCTTCTGAGGTTTTAATAATAACTCCTTCTGTAGATGTAAGTTCTAGTGTAAGCTAGTGTAAGTCATAGTTTACGTCAAAATATTAATATGTCAGACATTGAGGTATTAAAATACATCAATGATGTCAGATTATAATGTAGAAGATTCTTCAAAGAAGAATTTAGTAATGTAGAATAAATAATAGTTGTAAATAATATTATACTAATGAATTTCTAAGCTGTGTATCTTATTTAACTTTATTATTAACCAGACTTCTCATCGCGGCTTCGCCCGCGAGAAAAAAAATTCGGGATAAAAAGTAGCCTATGTGTTAATCCAGGACATGATCTACCCGTGTGCCAAATTTCATCGAAATCCGTTCAGTAGTTTTTGAGTTTATTCGTTACAAACATACTTACATACAAATCTTTCCTCTTTATAATATTAGTATAGATTAAAAACATATTGTTTTTTTATCTGAAATTTTTTAAGTAAGAAACTATTGTTAAATGCGTAGTAATAATGTCCCATCATGTAATTAGTAGCTAGGTTTTTAGTAGTTGACTATTTTATGACTTGTTAATTTTATTTATTGTTGTATTTTTTCCTGTCTGTCAATATACGAACTATCTATTGTAATTTTTTGTTTTTTTGGTACATGTGACCCTACATTCTTTTATTTGGGTGTTTTGTGCTAAAAGATATTCAACAGTATAGTATAAGAGTATAGTTAAGAACCTTTTGGCTAGTTATGATATAAGTATATAAAAGTCAAAACCACATTCGTCATGCATAGGTCCTTTTAGCTGTTACGTATTTAGTGCGTATATTCATCTATAGTTTTCATAGCATAGTAGGCTAAAATCTAATTATAATTAGAACGATTTGCAGACCACATTTATACATAACTGCTAAGTATTAATACATTTTGTGTCGGGACCCCTTTCGGAAAACTTCAAGTCTCGTGTACAAAGTCAAAATAGTTATATAAGCTATAGCGTTTTCCCGCGGCTTCATCCGCATTAAAGAGCTTTTCCTGTATAAAAGTCACTTTATATACAAACTACGCATTTTTAACAGTATCCGTTATAATTGCAAGTACCAGGCGACAATAAACTGATACAGATCGAGAGATCTTGCAATATGGTCCGTGAGCGACAAAACTTCTTTCCGTCTAGTATAAGTAAACCCCCGACTTTTGTCAGGCAGGCACTCGTAGTCACAATAGAACATATAAATTATTTCTCTACTATATTATGCGCGTATTATACATATAAACCTTCCTCTTGAATCACTCTATGTATTAAAAAAACCGCATCAAAATCCGTTGCGTAGTTTTAAAGATCTAAGTATACATAGGGACAGACACCGGGAAGCGACTTTATTGAATGCAAAGATATACTATGTTACGATATAAAGAACTTTTACCTTAGACTGCCACAGAACAAAGTTCTGGCCAAAAAAGTAAAGACGGAATGAATAATGATATACGGCGTACAGCTTGCATTCGCCTACATTTAAAATTATATTTTTCGGTCATATAAAGTAAACGCAACAAAATGATCGGTCATCCGTCTACCAAATAATTGTTTACTTAATATAAAAGGAACATTGGACGGGGAGATATATAGTACATATATAACATTTTTGTTTTCAGATGTAATTGCAGATTTGTACAATATTATCAATCCACATACTAAAAAGCAAAGTCCAATGATATCTAAATTTCACTACGATATAATCATGAAAAATAAAGAACGATTGGATTCTGCTATTGTCTATGACAGAGATTTTAAATACAACTATTTTGGCTTTAAAACTTTGGAGCGATCATACTTATTGAAGATTAACAATAAGGTTCGTATTTTATTATACATTGTTGTATAAAAGTGAATGTACTATCGTTAGCTCAATTATTTATGATACAGTATTTGTACCAATATATAATATGTATGTATATGTATAGATCTCCTTATGTATGTATTAGTGGTGTAACGAATATTCGCATCTTTTTTAATATTCGCATTCGCAATAAATCATGCTAATATTTAGGCTATGACATGTGATTTTTTTTATAAAATGACACTGCAACAGATTATGTTTACAATGTATAAATAATAATTTTGTTAGTTAGTATTTATAGTACATATATATATACTAGCTTTTGCCCGCGGCTCCGCCCGCGTGAATGAGTTTTCCCGGTATAAAAGTCCCGCTTTATATTTTCCCGGTATAAAAAGTATACATAATCTACCCGTAGCTTATATGACACGTTCGTAGATTTACCATAGCAGCGCCATCTATTGATTACTTACTCAACCCAGTCGAAAGGTATCGACATCTGTTAGAATCATTTGGAGTTAACAGATAATTGTGACTGTCAAATAATAACAGACAAATAATTAGCAATAAATTAAAATTGCGACTATAATTTGAGATTTAAACTATCCTATCTCTCAAGTTGGATCGAACTGCACATGGTGTGCGAATTTTATTATAATCGGTTAAGTGGTTTAGGAGTCCATTGAGGACAAACATTGTGACACGAGATTTATATATATTAAGATATATATATATATATATATTGTTATTAAAATATATTATATTTATTTTTTTAAATACCTACTATAAATATATATATATATATACATATATATATTCGCGAATATTGGAAATTCGTTACATCACTAGTATGTATGTATATAATATATTTATAACCTATGGCTAAAAATAAAGGAAATGCATAAATATTTTCACAGTTTTAAAAGTATTAGGAAATAATGCGATTAATGCAAGAAAAACATTAACTTGATGAAAAGGTTCCAAAATCCCTCAGGGTCTGCTCATCTACGGCACAGTGTTACTTCGTCTAGATTTAAGCATAATTTTTTTATGTTATTGCAGGTTGCTGAACGTCCACAACATATGCTGATGCGAGTATCTATAGGAATACACGGCGAAGATATTGATGCTGCGATTGATACATATAATTTATTGTCGGAAAAATATTTTACCCATGCCAGCCCAACATTATTTTCAGCAGCAACGCCACGACCACAGCTATCTTCATGCTTCTTAGTTGCAATGAAAGATGATAGCATTGAAGGAATATACGACACATTAAAGCAATGTGCTTTAATATCCAAATCTGCTGGAGGTATTGGAGTCCATGTTCACTGTATAAGAGCTAAAGGCACTTATATTGCTGGAACAAATGGAGTCTCCAATGGCCTTGTCCCTATGTTGCGAGTGTATAACAATACTGCCAGGTATGTAGATCAAGGGGGCAATAAACGTCCTGGAGCTTTTGCAGTATACGTAGAACCGTGGCATGCGGATATTTTTGAGTTCTTAGACCTGAAAAAAAACACTGGCAAAGAAGAAGTTCGTGCTAGGGAACTCTTTTATGCTTTATGGATACCTGATTTATTCATGAAGAGAGTTGAGAGCAATGAAATTTGGAGTATCATGTGTCCTCATGATTGTCCAGGTCTATCGGATTGTTGGGGAGAAGAGTTTGAGGCACTATATGAGAAATATGAAAAAGAAAATCGATATGTTAAGCAAGTTAAAGCTCAGGCACTGTGGAAAGCTATTATAGAAGCACAAGTAGAAACGGGAACACCATATATGTTGTATAAAGACTCATGCAACCGCAAAAGTAACCAAAAAAATCTAGGAACTATTAAGTGTAGCAATCTGTGTACTGAAATAGTGGAATACACTTCAGCTGATGAGGTTGCTGTTTGCAATTTGGCCTCTATTGCACTTAACATGTTTGTTAATGAAGATAAAACATACAATTTTGATAAACTTAAAGAAGTTACAAAAATCATAACACAAAATCTTAATAAGATTATTGATGTTAATTATTACCCAGTTCCTGAAGCTAAAACATCTAATATGAGACATAGACCGATTGGCATAGGAGTGCAAGGATTAGCAGACACATTCATTGTCATGCGTATTCCATACGACAGTGAATCGGCCATAAAGCTAAATCAACAAATATTTGAAACAATTTATTATGGAGCGCTTGAAGCCAGCTGTCACTTAGCCGAAAAATATGGAGTCTATGAAACTTATGAAGGAAGTCCGGCAAGCCAAGGAATATTACAATACGACATGTGGAATAAGACTCCAACTAACTTATGGGATTGGGCAGCGTTGAAAGAAAAAATTGCAACACATGGCCTTAGAAACTCACTTTTAATAGCCCCCATGCCCACAGCTTCTACAGCTCAAATTCTTGGTAATAATGAGTCATTTGAACCCATAACATCTAATATATATCAGCGACGCGTTCTATCAGGAGAATTTCAAGTAGTTAATCACCATCTGTTACATGATCTAACAGAAGCTGAATTGTGGGATGAAGATATGAAGAACCTTATCATCCACAACAATGGCTCCATACAAAGCATTGAGGTAATTCCTAAAGAAATTAGGGACTTGTACAAAACTGTCTGGGAAATTTCTGTTAAGACCACTATTCAAATGGCAGCAGACAGAGGCGCATTTATTGATCAAAGCCAATCATTCAATATTCATGTTGCAGAACCTAACTATGGGAAGCTTACTTCTATTCACTTTTATTCCTGGAAAATGGGTTTGAAAACTGGAATGTATTATCTACGTACTAAACCTGCAGCAAACGCTATACAATTTACTGTAGACAAATCTAAAGTTAAAAGCAAGGCAGCAAATAGTAAGGCCGAAGCTGATGAAGCCAATATGGCTGCTATAACTTGCTCTTTACAAAATAAAGATGAATGTTTAAGCTGTGGATCATAAATTAATGACAAATCATTTTAAGCATTGTGTATTTTTTAAATGTCAATAAAATATGTATTTGTTGAATGTCAATTTAGTTAGTCATAAGTGTCATGAGGTATTATCATAATGTACGTTTTGGTTGAACGCTCTAAGTGTTCGTTACACATCTGTCGAATGCGTTGCACGCTTGTCGCTCGCGTGCTTTAAAAGCTTACGACGTTTTTTAAGTAAGTGATAACGTTTTTAAACGCAACTAAGACCCGATGCAGTCAGTATGTTTATTTTTAGAAATAAATATTTGCGCTGAAACCCACAGAGTGCGTGCGAATCGGAAATACAAAGCATGAAGCTCAGTTGACGTACGGAACTGCTACAGGAACAGCACGCGTCGCGCTCAAGAATAGCACGCGAAGAAATAGCACTAATGAGTCCAGAAGCGGTAATGACACGAGCAGTTCTCGAACCTTAAACAGATTGGCGCATTCGCCACATGTGGGTACTGCCTTTCGTAGCTTATAATTTTCTTTTTCTAAATACTACGGTGCAATATAAAAACCCAAGATGCACAGTTCCTTGCAAATGTGACATCATTAAGAGTCGTCGGTAAATCAAACTAAAAAATGAAACAAAAACTCACAAGTTTTGATTGACTAAACACAAATTCGATCTTACGCCTACCACATAAAGTTGATTCTTAAACGCGAGCAACGCACGTTTTGTCTCATTTTTGATAAATGTCAGAAGTTCAATGGCCGTCACAACCAAAGTAGAACAAGAGTTTCATGGAGTCGAATCGTTATTCTATTTATTTTATTTATGTTGTTGTTTTATTTATTTAAGCCGGTTAACGGCTTAAAAAAATCTTCAAATCCTCTCTGGGTGACGATTGATGTCCATTCTTCACATCGAATTGGGTCACGATATAATAAAAAAAATCAACTCCACTAAATAGGATAGGGTCATTTGAATACGACCGTTGAGTGAAATTTTAAAACAATTTAAATTAAAATCACACTCTTTTTCTTATATTTAGCCATATAAAGAACAAAACCAAATCAACAAACTCTTTTATTTACCGGAGGTACAATATCCCACCCTTTTATAATGTTCTTGAGTTAGTTTTTCACAATTTTAAAAAGAACACTGGTATTTTTGACGACCGTGCAGTAACACGAGCAGCGCGATCCTAATTAAAATGAGCGCACATTCTATAAATTGTTGCGGACGTTTTTAAGAAGCTGATTGTGTATCTTGGGATTTTGGTGGCTCTTATTTGTTGAAATTACCTTTTTTGTCTGTCCTGGGCGGCAAGAACCCACGCTACGCCACTGCGTCAGGCATAATAGCTATACTCGTAAGTAAGACTGACTAAAGCGTAATTTGTGTATTAAGGAGTAATGTATGTATTGTATTTTTTTTATTAAAATCTTGTCCTTATAGTGAAATCAACTGAAATGCTATTAGCTTTGTAAGTACACATTTCCAGTGAATATAATATTATGTATTAACATAAATATTTCTGTGTTTATTGTCTTTTTTTAAATCCAGTAGGTACCTAGTGTAGTGTTTGTATCTATTTATTAGATACTATACACTGTCTCACGTACACCAGACTCCATTCGACCGCGCTAAATGGAGACGGCCGCGTTCAGTCCTAACCGATCCAGAGGACGATATCACTCAGGCCATTCGCAGTAAGAACGAGTTCCTAAAACTCCTACACTCCACACGACCGCAGTTCCGTCCTCGCCGCGTGCCCCGTCGCGCCCCCCCGCCCCTCCTAACAGTTCCGGCCCGCGTGCCGACGAAATAAATGGATAGGATTAGGTTAAACACCTACCTTCCCCACTAATCGTTGATGTCTCATCCTCTCCCAGTGACCGTCCTGAGCGGAGGTTCGTAACCCGTTAGTGAGTTGCCCTCAGCATGGTTACTTAAATCAAGGGTTGCGAGTGCCTAAAGCGTTCACCCGAAAGTCCGGTGTGGCCAGAAAAGCCGAGTCGCGTCAGGCTACTGGCTGGTAGGGCCAATAAAAAAAAAAACGTACACCTGTAGAGGGGGTTGCCGTCAATCTGTCAATCGTGGCTGTCAGTCTGGGAACCCGATAGGTACCTAGAGTATTTATATGGGACAGCGTGACCGCCCGCTATATATCTATTGCTGGATTGTGTGAGGGGAATGGCTATGCCAAGTTAAACACACAATAAGGAAACAAACGTGTATTTTACACATAGTATATATCGTCGGTTTACTGCAAGAACTCACTAATGGCAAAAAATCATCAAGTACAGTTTATAACGCCTTGAACATCGTCTTGACGAGCTCTATAAAATGCAAGTCAATAACTCACTTATTTTTAGCTGTTCAAAGTTATTACTTCATCTTAAAGTTGATAATTAAAATTTTGGGACTGTTGGTTTCATTCAAATAAGTAACATCGTGAATTCGCGCGCGAGCAACCCCGTCTTGCGCGCGCGGGGACGACATCGATGCGCATGTGCGCGGCTCAACCATGCATGCGCGCGGCTCCACTACGCAGGCGCACGGGCGGACACCGTGCGCGCTCCGCTGCATCGGGCCACGCGCGCACTCATTGGCCGAGCGCTGCGACGACAGCGGGGCTCCGATCTGCGAGTGCGGCTGAACCGATTTTGATAAAATTTTATATTCACACTTGGTAGGTCTGAGAATAGGTTGTTATCTATTTTTCATCCCCCTAAGTGATAAGGGTGACCCACCGCAAAGTTTTTTTTTTTCGAACAGTTTTTTTTTATGATGTGGCATTAAAAAGTACACAGAACCCTAATCTACCTTCTTCCATCATCCCCTATTTTTTTAATAGCGATATTAGTAATTTAATAACATTTAACCCCGGTCGGTAACTGATCAATTATTCATTTTTTTCAACTAAAATAATCTAAAAAGAATTTATATGGCATACCAACGTTTGCCGGGTCAGCTAGTATATATATATATATACATATATCGACGGTAGAAAGCGGAAGTGTCGTATCTCGGAAAATGGCCTAAATATTTAATAATAATATTTTAATAATATTTTAATAATATTTAATAATAAATCTTTATTGTCAAAAAATTTAGATACAAAATGGTTGGTGGCGCTGGCTCCTGTGCTAGTATAAACTGTATTACAGGAGCCAGTGTCTTCTTAAAAGTAGTACATTCATATAAAAATTTTGTCAACCGAGTAGCTAAATTACATGCTTTCCAAACAAATTAAAATAAACAAAAACTATTACAATTTAATATGTGTGTGTGTGTGTGTAGGTTTGTGAGTGTGTGTGTGTGTGTGTAGATGTGTGCGGATGCGTGGGTGTGGGTGTGTGTGTGTGTGTGTGTGAATGTGAGTGTGCAATGGTTTTACTTTAATAGGTCCTCTGTATCCTGATTAAGATAGATTCTGAAGCCAAGTTTTGAGTAATTTTTTACATTGATTTCGTGTCTGTGAGTAGATAAACTTTAATTTATTTACTTTATTATAAACTCGAGAAGCATTAATAAAATATTGTCGCCGTGCTATTGTAGTGCGATGTATGTCGATGTTACAAACGGCGGCAGCCCTTCTGTTCGAGGTAAGTTTTTTAAAGTGTAGAGATGAATGTTTCTTTAGTATAATCTGTAGGATATAAATTTGTCTAACTGTCAATACCTTGCATTCCTGATACAGTGGAGCCGTAGAATATCTTGGAGGCTTTTTGAGCATAACTTTTAATACCGCTCTTTGCGCTCGTTCTAAACGAATCATGGACGATGTACCGAATGACTTATTACTATATTATTGATCAGAAAAAAAAGCCGCGTCGAATGGTCTAGGTCTCGTCTTCTTACGACGAAAAAAAATTAAGATACGCCATCGATTTTTTTCTAGTTTTTGTACAGTTTATACAAAAATTTGCTGTAAATAGAGAAAAAAACGTTACTTTTGAAAATAAAAGAGATACAACAATACGCCCAGTGTAAGTAATTGTTACAACATTATTTTTCAATTATGGAGATTGATTTTCGGAGATACAGCATTTCTGTCGGCCCAAAATTTTACGTTGCCAGAGATGTGCGTATAATTATTGAATAGTTACTACATTTCAAACATTGAATCGGATAGTGAAAATCACACTTACGTCATAGGAACAGAGTATTGTTTTTTTTTCAGTGATTAATACTTTGTCAATACGTCACTCTAGCCAGACCCGCTCCCATCACTTCGCTCCTACCCCAGCGTGTACCTTACCTACGCCATTCCGAACCAGCTTCTCGACTTCCAAAGCACTTCTTGAGCAACCGCGGCATAGCTCTCTTGCTAAACCCATAGTTTTGGCGTAGCGGGTGATCAGGGCGTACCCCACAGTTTCATTCGAGGCGGCTTGCTTGTTGACCGGTTTCTTGCTTTGGGATCTGGTCTTCGATGCTTTTCATTGGTGGGAGGAGGCATCCGGACATGAAGGCTTCCCCACCTCGAGCTGACGTGGAGGAGTGGCGTATCAAGCGGGAGGCCCCGACAGCGGGGTTCAGGGTTGTCGCGGTAGTGCGCCATGGCCCAGCTACGTTTCACTTGATACAGATACTTACCGGGCATAGCTGTTTCGGTGGGTAACTGTGTCGAATAGTAGGCGCAGAGGTTTCGGCTGTTTGTCATCATTGTGACAACTGCCCGCTGGATACGGATCAGCACACATTGGAGTTTTGGTCAGCCTGGGACGAGGAGCGCAGAGCTCTCAGAGCAGTCGTCGGAGGAGACCTCTCACTGCCGGCCGTGGCCGGTTCCATGGTCGGCCGCCAGAGGTCATGGCGTGCGATGGCCCACTTCTGCGAGGTGGTCCTCTAGCAGAAGGAGAGTGCCGAGAGGGATCAGGAGCGCGAAGATACCTCCCGCCACCAGAGGAGACGTAGAAGACGCTAGGTGGAGGACTGACCGGCGTCTCCCACCGTATGGATTGGGGGCGTTTGGAGAAGTCCCCCACGGTACGGTACGGTACAGTACGGTGCCTGTCGTAAAAGACGACTAATAGGGGCTACCAGGGGTGGCGGGCGGGCGGCAGAGGGTACTATACCATACCATATCAGCCCTGTATTATATACTGCCCGCTGCTGAGCACGGGCCTCCTCTACAACTGAGAGGGTTTAGGCCTTAGTCCACCACGCTGACCTAATGGGGGTTGGCGGACTTCACATACCTTCGAAATTCAGAGAACTTCTCAGGTATGCAGGTTTCCTCGCGATGTTTTCCTTCACCGTTAAAGCGAGCCATAATTTACAACGAAAACACACATAACTTTTTTAGAAAAGTCAGAGGTGTGCGCCCATGGGTTTGGAACCTGCGGACATTTGTCTCGACAGTCCGTTCAACTCCCAACTAGGCTATCGCCGCTTCAAGCAGGGTAGTTCGTCTTTAATTTTGTATTATCTTTTAGTACAATGTTGCGATCTCAGTGATGGAAGATAGCGTGGAAAGTAGGCCTCACGCTGCCCTTGACGCCTATTTTTTCCAACTCCTCCCTATGTTTCTATTTGAATGTTTTAATTGCGGGTTAAAGACAGATTAGTGTACCCTGAGATTCGCCGAACTTCACCGCTCGGTATAATAAAATGCGTGCCACTGCTGATCCTGGCTTACAAGAGTTGCAGTGGTGGGTGTGAAGGCGGGATAGTCACTGCCATTGATGCCGAAAGCGTAGTTCGATGCTTGGGGGATTCTGAGCCCCCCTCCCCCAACAACAGGAGACGAATATAGTTAGAGTTGAATAGAAAAGTTACTGTTTATTTTGTTTATTTATTTTTTTGTCCTTACATTCTTAAAAAGAAAATAAAAGCGTTTAGTAAAAGATACAGCATTTTATTTTTATAACTTTTATGATACTGCTTGTATGTAAGACGTGTTTTTTTCATAAACTAGTTCAATTAAATCATATACAGCAAAATAAACATGATTCGCATGGTTTTTATTTGAGATACAGCAGATCCGTCGCATCGAAATCTTTATGTATCTTAGTTGCTCATACATTTCACCTCACAGATAAAACATTTCTGCTGCTCGACATTAAAACATCGACTGCTGTAACTAGTACAAAATCAATGAAGTAGTAACTTTAGGATATTTCGGTTAACCGTGAAAAGTAAGGTTTAGATTTTTGGAAATATGTTCCAAATCTCAACTTTCTATCTTCATAAATTTACGAGTTATGAATTTTTTAAATCGTTTTTTGGCTCTGGTGTAAAGTTGGATATTTCGAGATACGACAAAATCGCTTTTTACCGTCGATATACAAGTTTAGCGCGTTTAAATAAGAGAGTGATTTAATCATGGACGTATAAAAAAAGGCGGACGGAGTCTCGCTAAACAATAACTGAAGCACAGCAATGGCGGCGGCGTAACTATGTGTGCGTAAATTAATGATAGCCACCAAAAACAAAATATCCCCAATTTTTTACACTAGTTTACACTACACGATTTATCCAATTTTAGTGAATTTTACAGAGTCATTTTAAAAGTTTGCAGGATGTAATTATAATTATTTTATACCTTATTTAGCTTTACCTTATATCTATATATATAAAAGAAAGTCGTGTTAGTTACACCACTTATAACTCAAGAACGGCTGAACCGATTTGGCTGAAAATTGGTAGGGAGGTACCTCAGAACCGGGAGAAGGACATAGGATACTTTTTATCCCGGGAATTTTATCCCGAAAATCCTTTTCTGTGAGTTGTTGTGTTTTATGATGTCCTGGTACTTAATATATTTAAAATCTTCGATTCTTCTTTTTTTTTATGGTATAGGGGGCAAACGAGCATACGGTTCACCTGATGGTAAGTGATCACCGCCGCCCATGAACATCTGCAATACCAGGGGGCACAGAGATGCGTTGCCGGCCTTTTAGGTGGGAATACGCTCTTTTATCTATCTATTTTATCCCGGGAAAATATAAACCGGGACTTTTCTCCCGAAAAATAGTTTTCTGTGATTTGTTGCGTTTTATGATGTCCTGGTACTTATATTTAAAATCATCTATCTAATATAAGAGATTTTAAAATATATTAAGTACCAGGACATCATAAAACACAATACTCACCTGTAGGTGGCGCTGTACTCGGATTCCAAGATTTTTTTTCCATTTTAGGGCAGGACAACATTTTTTGTGTGTCTTCAGGTGGATTCGAGAATGGTTTAGATTAACAATTGGATTCGGTAGGTGGCTCTGTACTCGGGTTCTAGGATTTTATTTCTTTTTTAGGGCAGGACAACGTCTGTTGGGTCCGCTAAATAAATAAATAAATTGGTGGGGAGGTAGCTTAGAACCAGGAGACGGACATAGGATACTTTTTATCGCGGGAAAATATAAACCGTGACTTTTGTGCGGATAAATCGTTTTCTGCGAGTATTGTGTTTTATGATGTCCTGGTACTTAATATCTGAAAATTGGTGGCAAGCTAGCTTAGAACCAGGAGACGGACATAGGATACTTTTTATCCCGGGAAATATAAATCGGGACTTTTATCCCGAAAAATCTTTTTCTGTGAGTATTGTGTTTTATGATGTCCTGGTACCTAATATCTGAAAATCGGTGGGGAGGTAGCTTGGAACCAGGAGACGGTCATAGGATACTTTTTATCCCGGGAAAATATAAACCGGGACTTTTAGCCTGAAAAATAGTTTTCTTTGAGTATTGTGTTTTATGATGTCCTGGTACTTAATTATATTTAAAAAAAATAAAGAATCATTAAAATACTCATTTTTTTATTTGTATTTATTTCCTAATAAAAAATTGAACTTAATAAAATCCAAAATCTGCTTATTTATTGCCTCTAAGGCGGAACAGGGTTCGCCGGGTCAGCTAGTAATACATAGATACGCACGGGTCGAATACAGAACCTCCTTTTTTTGAAGTCTGTTTTTTTTTTTTTTTTTTTTTTTTCTCTTTGGCAAGGCGCGGTTTGCGCATCTGCCAGTGTCAAAGTTTTTGGAAGTTACATATATAATATTGTTTCTTTGTTAACCTCAGTAGTAGTAGTACTATGTCGAGGTAAAGCAGTGGCTACCTTACCAAGACTTTATCGAGGAGTTTTGGCGGCAACAAAACAAACACTTGACTAGCACAGTTATTTCAATTCACTTCATTTGAGCCCTTTAATAGAACTATATTGGATAATATACCACCATAATTATGCAATATAACACTAAGTATCACCAAAATAATGAATTAAAACAAGAGCACCTCATGACACTACCAAGTTCCCGCCAAAACTCTTGAAGTCTGTTAAAAACAGCTTAGCAAATGTTTTTTTTTTAAATATTTAAGTTGAATAAAGGAATTCCTTTGAATATGTAGTTTTACTTATTCTTCTTTTTTTTTTTTTATGAAACTGAATGACGAGACGGGCATGCCGTTCGCCTGATGTTAAGCGATACGACGACCCATAAACAGTAGCAACACCATCCAGCACCTTGAGTCACAAAGGACTGTGTGGCATTCCACTTATTTTTTTTTTTTTTCGCGGAGAAAGTGACTTATTACTACTTAGCCTTCAAGGAGGGCGACTGAGCGGTTATGTTGGGTTCACCGTGCCTTACGACCCGGTGTTACGCTGCCCGGAGAGATGTAACCTTCGGGTGACCTCCGGGCCGAGTCCCTAACCTATGTACAACGCACGGCATACCAACCAAAACTCCGCGGTGGCCATCTTCGACGCATTAGGGACGGCTGCGGGCTTCCTATGACGGAAGTGTCTAAGTTGTCATCCGCAGCCGACCCTGCGCGGTGCCGCCTAGTGCGGCCCGTCTCCTGTTGTGGGGGGGGGGCTCAGAAGCCGACACCTCCTTCCCCACCACCCACCACAAGTACTCACCGAAGCAGCCATGCCCGGCGAGCACCTGCTTCAGGCGAAACGTTGCCGCACCGTGGCGCCTGTCCAGCCATTCTGAAACATAAGCTGTTAAGTCTCACTATGTCGTGTAGTTACACTGGCTACAATGTCCTTCAAACAGTGCCGGATTAACTACGTAGCAAGAGTAGCAATTGCTACGGGCCCCGCGCGAAAGGGGGCCCCGCATGTTTAAATCCACTCATCTCTGCCTGAGCGTAATTTTTTGAGTGAAACTTGTTAAGATGTGGTACGTTGAATTTTTTTGATGTCACAAAACAAGACACTCGGTACCAGATTGTTTCCTTGGCGTAAATAATTTAAATAATATCATACAGTAAACGCACTAGTTCTACAAAAAGTTGCTTGTATAAACGTGAAGAATTTCAGTCGGCCTGATAATCAGCTCTACAAAAAGTCTGCCGCATATGCAAGCACTCTTACCCGACACTTAGTGTGGATGTGTAGCAGAATTGAAATGGCTCGATTTAAATTGTTAAAATTATCTATTGATTTGTAAAGTTAACAGTCTACATTATTTTCAGTATAATTTAGTAATCATATACCAAAAATCTATTTTCTAGAATATAAGTATATTGAGTTATAGAATTTATGACTAAAAAAAAAAAAATTTGCTACGGGCCCCGCGCTTGCTTAATCCGGCACTGCCTTCAAACCGAAACACAACAGTGCATGCACACTGCTGCTTGGCGGTAGAAATAGACATTGCGGTGGTACCCACCCAGATGGTCTCTTACATATGAGAGAGCTACCACCAGTAATATACCATTCATACCCATTTCCATGGATGCTATAGTTGATGGCATATTTTAGGCATACTCCGGAGTCAGGTTTGGCAGATTATGGCAGACTTTTCCAGTGTAGGGCAAATTCGCCATTTTTGAGATGGTCACCCTGGTTGCGGATCAACTTGGACATCTTCTATCAGCGGATGCCCATAGCTTTCCTTAATGCACCGAAGAGGGCCACCGCGGAGTTTTAGATATTATAATCATGTGCATAGTAATAATGTCTATTACAATATGATGAAATTATAATTATTATTATTTCTCTTTATTCTTATTTTTCCTTTTTTTACATTTTTATACATATACTAAAAAACATTAATACAATATTATAAAAAAGTGAATCATCCTCCGATGGCGAGGCTCAAGACCCAAGCCACCGGTGGTCAGGGATTCAAAGTGAGGAATCTCCTCACAATGCGTGCCGTGTCCAGAAATACTGCTTTCTGCATCTGGCTCTTGGGGAAAGGTTGTCACTAGTTTTCACGTTACTTTTTTATGCTAGAGATGAGATAGAGTCGATTTAAGTAATATCGAAAAATGAAGATGATTTTCAGAAACAACTCATAGTTTATTAAATGACTATTAACAACAATTCGCTCCAGCTGGGTAGGTACCACCACTATGTCTATTTTTGCCGCCAAGCAATATTGTGCAATCATTGTTGTTTGGCTTTGAACATCGTAGCCAGTTGAATAATTTAACTGGACTTTATGACATTAAGGGCTAGTTTCACCGGTTCCTGATAAACGATATTTTTCACATAAATGTAAATAATCTATGCTCGTAGAATAGAATGTGACATTTGTGTTTGGTTGGCTTATATATTTATGAGACGAATAGCATTTATCAGCATGCGACCCTTAACATCTACTATCACAGGGTATCAATGTTGTTGTTACTGTTTATAGACAGGCGAACAATTTGCTGGTCTTGTTGGAACGAAGTTCCTTTTCATTCATTTTTAACCCTCCATGGAAAAAGAGGGGTGTATTAAGTTTAAGGTGTATATCTGTGGCATCGTAGCTCCGAAACGTATGGACCGATTTCAATGCGGTTTTTTTGTTTGAAATTTGATGTGATCGAGATAGTTCTTAATAGTAATGTAACGAATGTCCAATTTCCAATATTCGTGAATGCGAATGCGACTATGGGATTTTTATTTGGCACCAAAAGATTTTATCGTACGTTACGTGAAATTATAATAGCTGCAAAGTGACTCCACTGTACCTGATAGTAAGCGTCGTAAAGTCTAGATAGAGTGGCCTGTTTGAAATATGTCAGCGATATTCGTTCTCTTACGAATCTCCTCATTTCCAATTTGATTTCGCAGAGAAACACCGAGCATCTTCACGGCCCGGTTTGGGGACTGTGATCCGTCTTGGGTGCCCCATAGTCAGAGGCCACGTCTCAAAGCCGTAAGTCTTTACTGGTAACACTCATTGATTGAAGATTTCTGGCTTTAAGCACTG
This sequence comes from Sphinx pinastri, assembly GCA_947568825.1. Taxonomy (NCBI): domain Eukaryota; kingdom Metazoa; phylum Arthropoda; class Insecta; order Lepidoptera; family Sphingidae; genus Sphinx; species Sphinx pinastri. The sequence continues at coordinate 8,817,760 of OX387620.1, forward strand.
AGGTATTTTAGATGAGAAGACCTTGCCTAGTTTCCCGAACGCTGCTCAACCGAGCTGGTTTTGACCTCTATCTTGAAGTTTTTTTTTTTCGGTAGGCGATCCTGCAGTCAACACCGGGGGAAACCTGCGAATGGGATACTGGAGTCCCCCGGCTTGACGACTGCAGGGGCCTGGGAAGGAAGCGGAAAAGGATGATGGAAGGAAAGGTGGGGAGTGGAGAAAGGTTCTCAGGATGGGTGGAAAAGAAAAGGGTGCCAGGAAATGTTCGCGGGCCCTTTTAGGCCTCAATGTGTTATACAACCAAGAGGTATACACACTGACTGTGTGCCTCGGCCCGCGACTAATGTTCCCCCGCGCATGGGCGTGCATTGGGTGTGAAGACCCAAAGCACAAGAATTGCCTCGGGGGGCTCTATCTTGAAGTTAGACTTGCCTAACTGGACCACTTTTCTTAGATAGACAGATTCGTCGACAACTCCGAGAGTTGTGTTCTCAACACTAATTGGCATATGCACAAAATGAGCATTGGACAAAATTTTGGTCTTTTTAATTTTAAGGCCTACCAGGTGGGAAACTCACGAGGAGGCCCGTGCTCAGTAGTGGGCAGTATATAATACAGGGCTGATTGCATTGCAGTGCAGGTGGGAAACTCCGTTGAGGTCTTTGAGCAAATGAGTATAATGCCATGGTCCTCAAATGATTCTGACAAGACGACAATATTGCGGCAAATCCAAAGTGAGTAATGTCATTGAAGTTAATTCCAAATCCTTTATAATCAAAAAGGTTGAAGATGTCGTCCAACGCCGCATTGACTAATTTTGGTGACATAACATCCTCAGCCCTCAGCACCTCAGCCCTTTAATGTACCAATAGTTTATATGGCCCTCAACACTTTGAAACCTTTGTTCCGCTCGATCGTCTTCTTGATGCTTTCAACATTGTAAGCACGGACGTCGTGTCAGGAGGACTTCCGAACTTCCGATATGCTTCAGCGTCATCCGAAGACTGCAACGCCATATATCGATCTGGTAACCTAATCATTACAATTTAAAAAAAAACACTAATTATGTTAAAAAAAAAAAATATAACTATAGTAGGGACAAACTAATCTGGCCGGTATAACATGACACTTATGACACACATGACATTTATTTTGTATGAGTATTATATATACTAACAAAATTATTATTTACACATTGTAAACATAATCTGTTAACACTATAACAGATAATATATAATTTTATAAACTATTGTCACATGTCATAGCCAAAAATATTCGCGAATTCCAATGCGAATATCAAATTGTGGAATTATGGACGTTATATCCGTTTGGCGGAACAAAATTATAGCTCTTGACACCTGTCTGTCAAAATCGGTCGGTCATCAATATTAAGATTATATAAAGTTACGATCACAATTCACAAAAATAATGCTTTCACATGATAGAAAAAAACATGTTCTTATAAATTTAAAGCTTCACTGGTCGCCTTTTACACAATAACACAGCAAAAACCACAATTTCTGTGGAGCAACGCTTAATGTCACTATCGTATAATGTAATGACAACGATCGCAAGTCACATAGGTTTAAATAAAAGTTTATGACCAACGAAGCGTTCGCCTAGTCATGCCGTCTCCTGTTAAATGCTAAATGCTCTTAGCTATTTCGTGAGTCGATTTATTGCCATTTCAAAGAAATTCTATGCTTGCATTCACCTTTTTTAAATCAAATCAATGGCTAAGAAACCCAAAAATGCACTGTTTAAGATTTTAATCTAATGTACTTGCTTTTACCTTTCTGTAAGCTTAAGAAGTACGAGCGCTACCCTTACGGTTTCAAGTAACATAATATGCACGTCACCTAAAGTCACCAAAATGTTGGTACTTGATTTTTTAGGTAGTTTAAGGAATTAAGACTTTGTACCAATGTATCAATGTAATGTAATGTAACCAAGAGATCTCAATGCAAAGGTCGGATCAACACTTAATGATGATCAGCTAAGGGATACAGTGGGAAAGTATGGGTTGGGAGTAAGGAATGAGAGAGAAGTGTGGCTACAATTTTGTTAGGAGAACTCACTCACCATAACGAATACCTGCTTCCAAAACCATCCAAGACGTCTTTATACGTGGGTAATGCCAGGTGATCGCGCTAGGAACCAAATTGACTATATTACTATTGCAAAGCGATGGAGATCCTGCATTAGCAATATGAAAACGTACCCTGGTGCTGACTGCGGAAGTGATCACAAGATCTTGGTGGCAGAGATGTCGATTAGACTCAAAAGGTGTTTGAGAAACACAATTGAGCGTCAAGTTCGACCATCACAAGAAAACATTTCTGCTTTCAGGGATTGTTTCATTAGTAATTCCGAGAAGTTCACCGTGGATAAAAATGCGGATATAGACACAAACTGGAATAGAGTCAAAGAACTGATACTCAAATCACGAAATGATTCCCATAACCAAATACTGGTCACTGATGCTCCAAAGAAAGCATGGATTACTAGTGAAACATGGCAGGCAATTAGGGAAAGAAAAGACCTAGTGGCAGCTAGAAGTGACTCGGAACGAGCTCAATATAAAGCACTGGCAAAAGTGCAGCGGCTGTGTCGCAGGGATTACAACCAATATCTTAATTCTATATGCCAGGATATTGAGGATTACGCGCACACTCTGCACACAAGAGATCTTTTCCTAAAAGTGAAGGGTATTACTCGAGAGTTCAAGCCAAAAACCTGGGCGATTGAGGATAGTCAGGGAAAACTATTAACAGAAATAGACTGTGTTGCGGAGAGCTGGCGACTGTACTGCGAAAACCTGTACAAAGACCCTAAAAGATCAACTGGGTCTTCAATTCAGACGGAGGAGCAATATTTAGAGCCTGAAATTATTGAATCCGAAGTTAGGGACGCTCTGAAAAAGCTAAAAACAAACAAGTCACGGACGATACACTATATTTGCTGAGGAGCTAAGAAATTTAGGAGACACAGGTGTTAAACTCTTACTGCATCTTTGCAACCAGATTTGGAAGACTAGTAGATAGCCTAAGGACTGGAAAGAGTCGCTTCTAATACCGCTGCACAAGAAGGGTTCCACAAATTCATGTGGTAACTATCGGACGGTGGCGCTTATTTCCCATGCCAGCAAGATAATGCTCTACATCATCAATGGACGGTTGAAATCATACCTGCACCGGCAAATACCAGATGGGCAGGCTGGTTTCGTCAAAAGGCCGCGGTACTAGGGAGCGTTAGATGGGAGTACCTGCGCACTTAGTGAGACTGATCGCGAGTTTATAAGACGATGGAGAATCTATGGTCAGAGTGAATAATCTGGTGTCAGGATCTTTCAAGCCGGAGAAAGGAGTACGCCAGGGATGCATTATGTTCCCCCTTCTTTTTAATATCTGTGGCGAGTTTATAATGAGGAAAGCCTTGTAAGGGTGGGAAGGAGGCATCGCGGTCGATGGAATCAAGATCAGTAATCTGCGATATGCAGATGACACCACTTTGTTTGCATCCTCCGAGCGCGAACTTGCAGAACTATTTTCCAGGGTAGAGCGAGAAAGCGAGGTGGTGGGACTTTCGGTCAGTAAAGCCAAAACAAAAGTTATGGTCGTTGACCGAACTGGACATATTCTACCCACGGGCAAACTGGCAGACCTGGAATTCGTGAGCGAGTTCGTGTACCTGGGCTCAATGATAAGCAACCAGGGAAGCTGCGAAAAAGAAATTCGGAGGCGCACGCCAATGGGCAAAGTGGCTATGAGCAAGATGTCGATCTGGCACGACAGAAATGTCTCCAATACAACCAAAGTGAGACTCGTGAGAACACTGGTATTCTCGATATTCCTATACGGCTCCGAATCATGGTCAATTCGCGCAGCAGACCGGAAAAAGATTGAGGCTTTTGAAATGAGGTGTTGGAGGAAAATGTTACGCATACTATGGACAGCAAGACGCACCAACAACTAACTGCTTTAACGACACAACAGTAGATGGCGTTGTTAAGCAACATTAAAGTCTAAACCAATGAGTATTTGGTTTGAGGTTAGACCAAGAAAATCAATTGTTTACTTATAAAAATATTATTCATATTTCATCAGTATGTAATTCGTATTTAAATATAATTTCCAAAAAACACAATTTACAAAATAAAAAATTACCTAGGAAATCTCGGTCATCCAGGTACTTACTAGCTAAAAAAAGAGGTCCCACTCTTTGGGAGTGGTTCATATTATATAATAGAATTATAAGATAAAATTTGTTTATTTTGTTACAAACTTCAGTAGGTACGTACTTAATAGAAAAATACATAAAAAAGAATATACTTATACATAATTGCTTAATTATTATTATAGTATCATTATTTATTTACATATCATATTGTCAGTGGAAATATGAATTAACGTAACCGCCAAAATAACTAAAATGGAGTCATAAAATTATCACACCCGTTGTTTCAGCCCAGCAACTATATATAACCCCTAGCCAATATTTTTCTTCAAATAAATTTTGTCAACTACCTGAGGTTTGAGGAAGCGGGGTACTGCATTACGATAGGGCCTGCCAACATAATTACGTTTTACGCAGCCATAGAAACACTATTTTTATTGGGTGCCACACTTATGCAATGCTAAACAACTAAGCATTAGAGACCAGAGAGGTAGAGACACACAGAACAATAACTAATGCTTGTTATATTTCTGTGTAGAGACAGCATAAAATGCACTTAAGTCAGAAAGAAATGCAAATATAATTTGACAATAACATACCATAATGCTAAAATTTTAAATACGTAATGGCCGGTATACGATGTATTTCAATATTTTTTTAATAATTGATTAAGCTTTGATTAAGTCAAATTATTGACATAAATATGAAAAGTTATGGTATTTTTCTGAAAACCCGAAGTCTGTTTATTTTTGTAACACCACTATTTTGTGCAAGGGGCAATTATAACATTTATTTAATCGATAATATGGCAGTGTCTACGGCTCACAGTTGTGGTCGCAACTGAGTTGAAGATATTGAATGACAAGTACATCTGATCTATTAGTCAGATGTGTTTCCCGAAACCTATCGCCTGTTATTCGACGTCTAGAGGCTATATGGACGCTGTTACAGCCATTACCTTTAATATTAAAGTAAAAAACCATTTACTTCCTACATTAAACCTAACATACGTGAACACCTTAATATCTATGCAATAAGGCACAAAATATTAAAATTTTCGTGACATTCTTGACTGCTTAGAATAATCCTATTCTATGCTTGAATGTATGTTTTATGAGTTTTTTAGAGTTACTGCATAACATGGTATAATTGTTTTCAAAAGATGTAAATTTGGGATGAAGTAATACAATATTTCTTCAAAAAAATTAAAGTAACCACCATGCTATTTTCGAAATTATGATAGCATGCTCAATATGCAATCTTTCATCTAATGGATAAAAACATTGAGTAGTACTGAAACAACATAAATGTGTAAGGACTAACGGCTTTATTCATAAACAGTTTATAAACTTATTTTAGTTAAGTATCAATTGTTTTGACTTTTACGAATTTTGAATTGAGTTTGAAGGAAGAATATGTCTTCTTTTCTTGTTTTGTGCTTTATTGTTTTGTTCTGAGAATGTTCTCAGAACAAAACATTCTCTACAACGAAAATAGGTTTATATGCTGTTTATGATATGAATAAGGTTGTAAGGAGTTACAACTCTTTTTGTAAATTGGAATTCAGTTTTTTGGCTGTCCTGATAACTCTGCTCTTTGTGATTACGGCAATTCATATTTTCACTGAAAATATATTTGGTATCAAATTGATAAAAAGTAACATTGTTATTACAAAAACTCATCACACCAATCTTTTAGACATTGGTAACAATCTCCAGACTGCTTGGAACTTGCACTGCATACATCTTTCATCCATTCTTGGAAAAGCTCCCTGTCTTTTTTAAGTACTAGATATTGGCCAAGAACAATATATGCCTGAAAAAAAGGAAAATAATATATTTTTATCTTGATCACTAATATGGGATGTTTCATTTCACCACCATTTGAACTTTGAAAAAAAAAACTTATGTGAATCCTAATCATCACTTTTGCAACTGAGAACTATATTTAATATAGTGTTAAAAGCTGATTTTTCAGCTTATTTGAAACATTTTTTTTTATTAATTGTTTTTACCTTATCAATGTAAAAATAGCAAAAACATATTTATGAATTAAATTTTCTTAAAAAATGTGAATTTGTAATCTTTTATTTTGACTCTATTCATTTTGAATCAGAGCCATAATCATATTAAGATCTGGGGGCCCTGTTCTCTCTATGGAGGCATATGCGTCTTTTTGCAATTACAGGTGTTCTAATAGAATGACAGCTTTCAAAATCCATTTAGGTAAAAATGTAAAAATCCCCTATTTACCTATAGCTTATAATCCCCTTTTAACTCTTAAATATGCTTCTGCTATTTTACATTGATAAGGTAAAAAATTGATAAAAAAAATATCTAAAATAGGCTAAAAATGCAGCATTTGCATATGTAAATGTAAACATGCGAACGCTATTGTTATAGCATAATTGAATAATGTTTAATTGATAGTATGTGTATTGGTACTTATTAGACTTATATGTATCATAAAAAAATATTGAACAGACTTAGAGAACTTCTCAGTTCACTATGGGAAAAAGTCTATGGCAAAATAAATACTGTTTGATACAAAAATGTGGATCTTAAAGTAATAAATATGTTACACATTCCCAAATTATAAGGCTTGTCCAGTCAATTGACATAAAGAGGTCGTTTTCAACCGACAAATTAATATTACATGACAAACTTCACCAATTTGATCTACAAACTCTAAGAAAATATATAAATTATTAAGGTGCAGTGGGGTCACTTTGCTATGCTCGTATAAAATAAATATATTTAGGGCCTACTCTAAACTCATTTAGTTCTAGCCGTTTTGGACCCCAAAATTAAGAAGAACTCTAGGCTTATACTTCTTGAATATTTTCGTTTTGTGTCTAATACAAGTTCAATAACTTATCAATAATATTTGATATTATCAACATTATTCATTATTGAAGATTTAAGAAATGTTTCTAAATTAATCATAGTTTCCTGTTGGTATAATGCTACAGTGAACTAACCTTATCAAACCCTGCGGTTTCCAGTCTTTTCCCTAAAACTGGTCCAATGCCCGCTAATTCAGTAACAGGCTTTTCGCCCATTGGTTCAGCAACAAAATTTCTATGCTTCTGTGAGGTACTCGACATCTTTCTTTGATGTGTCAATAAATGAAAATGAGAAAACGCAAGAGTTAAAAGTTTTCAACTTTTCATATACGACAGAGACAAATCTCTAATTGGTTCCAAAGTAACTATAACAGTTCTAACTTTTTTTTTTTTTTTTTTTTTTTAATTTATTCATGTCCATGGATACAAGTCCTTCAGACGCATACATAGATTAAATTGTTAACACTTATTGCACTACACAAAGAAACACAGTTCTATATAGGTCTAACGTATGGGATACAAACACTGACCTCTATTATACTAGTACGCTGGACTGGACATTCGAATCATCAAAGTGTGCCTATTTGATTTTCGCCATATTGGCGGTGATAGCAGTAGTGAGCGTCCATGGAACTAACGATAGAGCTGAGACATGGAACGGCTGATATATCGATAATGATACGAAACAGTCGATGGTTTATAAATTTTAAAAAATAACAAGAAATTCGGTAATGTTAATAATTGAAAATATAACTCAAACATTTCATCGGAACAATTATTATAAAGGCAATTGGATGTACAGTCAGCAGCATAAGTAGCTGAACAAATTCAAAATTTCAAATTGCCTACATACTTTGTGTTCTTACTAATGTTTATTTTCTCTTGACAAAAATAGTATAAAAGAGATTTACTTTACTTCAAACGAAGAAAAAAAAATGTTTCAGTTTAACTTAACGCATATATAGCGATATGAAATTTTGATTTTGTACAGATATTTATGCTGCTGACTGTACAGTGTAGTGAATATTCAGACAAATCCGTCGTTACTTATTTATTGTAAAAATAATAGCGGTTTAACCCGCATTACCACGGAATAAAAAGTAGTCATGTCTTATTCAAAGTTATAAGCTATCTTCGTACCATATATTATGCAATCGTGAAAAAAGTAGTGTCTTATTTCAGTTTGTAAGTTACCACCACACCAAATTCAAAATCGTTCAGCAATTAGAACAGAAAGCGGTAACAAATATACGTACGAACACATTGTATTAATGGAAGGGATAACAAAAAAAGACAGTTTGACGGTTGACCAAGTTACATTTTATTACGTCACTGACATGCCCAAGTTATATTACGCGACGAATAATTCCGTATATTGACACCTGTAATATTAGTTTATGCCATCAACTTGGTTTTCTATGCATTCATAATTCATTAAATCAGCTTCTCTCTCTCTATTTTCCTCGAGCATAATACCTAAATCTGCAATAAAAAAAAATATCACCTTTGCAAAACATGTTACAATGTAATAATAATAATTAAGTAATTATATAGTAAAATTGTATTATGCACGTTGTGGTTGCCTGTAGCCGTAAGTTGCAATTAGTTTTATTTTCTGATTGTTATCATAATGTTTGTGATATTGTAAACTTTGTTGGCAATCCTCAAATAATAAAATAAAATATACTATATGTATAAAATGCTCAATAGAATAATATAAAGTATTATACCCACCAGAAAATATTGTGGGCACACTGTCCTTTTTTAACTGGGTTCGTGCATGGCTTATAAAACAATCTTCCGTAGAATGTTAAAAACATAGATGCCTATTTATATTCGGAAACCAATTTCCAAATTTCATGTTTCTCAGCCATAGTTTTTGTGTAGTTGAGTCAGATGGAAACCTGTAACAATACAACATTTATAATGTCATTTTTATGATTTTAAATAAATTGATCCTTCCTCTCCTGGAGTAGACAGAGTAAATTCTTTATAGAATAATACATTTCTAACCTTATTTTATTATCAATCCTAACTAATGAGTTTATGTGTTTAAAGGCACAGTATAAAAGAATAAATGCTAATAGAGCCAAAGTCCAATCTAAAAATTTATCGATATGCATTGTCGATATGAAACTTGGACAACCCTATTAAGATATACATACTTTATAAATTTTCTATTTGAAAACAAATTATCGTATAAATACGTTTAATTTGAGTTATTATTTACTTTTAAATGATAATTTGATCTTTACAATAACTAAATTTAATATAAATAGCTAAAAGATGATGTAAATGTACTCACTTGTGAAATGTTACTCCACTACCCGTTTGGTAACGGGTTTTACAATAGACACAAACTCTCATTGTGGATTACTAAAAACCACACACAAATAACACTTTAAGAACACGTTTCAACGTAACATTTCGTTAAAATGCACTGACAAAACAGAGACACTCCAAACAATACGACGGCCATATGCATTATATGTCAAATTTAGTTCCGTAGACGCTCGAGAGGGGCGTTTCAAATCGGCACAAAATTTAGCTGTCATTTTGTATGGTAAACCCTGTCCAGCGTACTAGTATAATAGAGGTCAGTGGATACAAAGTACAATTAAATTTTCTTAATAGTACGACTAATATAGTTATATAAAGCTACATACGTATGAAAATTAGATAACAAGTCTTCTAATCGGCGGGGCATACTTTCAATATCTATATTTACACATGTACCACTATCATATAAATCATTCACTAATAATAAACGGTCAATTCCAAACGCAGGGCACCGAAGAACGATATGGTCCAAATCAGCGTTGGTTTCATTACAGTACGAACACTTGTCATTATTCAATATACGAAGTCTATACAGATGTGCTGGAGTCAAACAGTGGCCCAATCTCATGCGTGTGATGCAGGTAATAAATTTTCTATTAATATATTTGTGTTGATCATACCAAGGTTTCGTTGGTAATTCTTTTTGTATTTTACGGTACCATTTTCCTTTAGTCTGCAGAGTAAAGTCCCAGTACTCTTTCCATAATAGTTTCTTTCTACTCCTGCACAAGCTGTAATAATCAGTAAAAGGGACCTTCATCGAATCCGTGTGATCTTCATCAGGGTTCTCATGGGTTGCCTTATCCGCTATTTCATTTCCGTGTATGCCACTGTGTGAAGGTACCCACAAAAATTCTATGTTAATTAGTTTTTCATTTTCAAGTTGAATTAACTTATCTCTAATAGCGTATACTAAATAGTTCGTTTTATACGAAATATTGAAATTATTTAATGAATACAAAACACTCTTAGAGTCTGAAATTATCAAAATATTATTTACATTTGTATTTACATTGAGCAATGCATAGTAAATTGCATAAACTTCTGCTGTAAATATACTACAATTGGTACTTATCTTAATACATTTAGTATAATTGAGTTGAGGGTCATAAAATGCTGCTGTACAATAATCATCAGTCTTTGAACCATCTGTATATAATAAATAATAATTATTTTTGCTATTCTTAAATTCTAAAAAATCTGTATTGTTATGTACATTATTTAAATGTACTATTACTCTAGAATCAACAAGAACTTTAAATGAATTAGTGTACAGTGGCCAGTTATCATATGTTTTAATATGATTAGAATTATCTTTTACAAAGTTGTAAATTGTTTGGATTTCAGGTATTGCCCCATGTACAAGTGAAGGAGCAGTTACAACATTAGTTAAGACTGATTGTGTTGCTAGAGGGTTCAATTCAAGTTGGTTGTGAAGAATGCTGCTATTTAAGGATACAATTTTCAAATAAAATCTTTGGGCCAACTGTAATCTACGTAAACTCTGCCGCCATCGCTCTCCAAAGCACCACCACACTGGAGAGCCATGGATGCCGGTCCCAAGCCCGGGCAAAAGAGGAGGGAACAGGCTCGCAATACAACTCCTCTCAAGAAGAATTGTATTGCGAACCACAAATATAAAATACTATAAGTATATACATATATATAATACATACAAAATATATTTATATAACCCCCCCCCCCCCCCTTATCATGCAAGACAAAGATGACTTTTTATTACCCCAGGAGGGTACCAGCGCCCAAGGCGTTGGAGAATCCCTCCCTGGCGTCGCCGAGTCCCTTCGGGACGAGGCGATGCCAGGCTGCTCCTCGTATTCTGGGGGGAGCAATCTTGCGCAACAGAACCTCGAAGAGGTTATAAAAGGTGTGAAAGAATTGCTGGAGTCGCCTTCGAAACCGAAGGGTGTCGAAGGCGACAACACGGGAAGAAGTACGCCACAACCGAAAGGAAGTGGAGGAAACTGCCCGTTACTAGCAACGCCACAACCAGATGGAAGTGGCGAAGCTGGTTTCAGCAAAGTCCTTTCTAAAGGCCAAAAGAGAAGGCAAAAAAGAAAGACGAAGGTCTTGGCTGCGCCAGCCGAGAAGTCGAATCCTGAAAAGGAAACGACTACGGCAAGACGGGCCAAGACAAAGAGACAAAGTACAGACCCTGAGGAGCAGACGCAGCAATGTCCCTCAAAGCGCCCCTACCTGGGATCGACGGAAGGGCCGCGGAGTTCCGCCAAGGAACAAAGCGACCTGGCCCTGATGATCCACAGGATGGATGGCGCCCAGATGGGCGAGGCATGCGCTGCCGCCATCAGGAAAAAGATCTCCGAGTTCGTGGGCGTTGGAGTGAAGAACAGAATCGGTGGAAGGAAGATGTCCTTCGCCACGTCGGGGTTGGTGTCAGAAGGATTCTTCCTGGTGACGCCGATGACGATCGAGGCGAGGGACTGGCTCCTGGAACACGATTTTGGGTTTCACGACGACGTCCCACTAGGAATCAGAAAACTGGATAGGACCAGAGCCTCCATTTGGTTGCCCGGGAAAAGAGAGGAACATCCCGACGACCCTATGGAATACGTAAGAGCTCAAAACGATCACAGAGAGGACCTGAAGGTGGACAGCTGGACTCTCATCACCAGGGACTCTCTCCCCGCAGGAGAGAGACTGACGGTGGGAGTCCCGCAGGACATCTTCGATGAGCACAGGGACCATGCGTGGATCAATTTTGAAGCCACGCAGGTCCAGGTGAGAGTCATTAGGCCCACACACACAAAGGTACAAGACACCAGGCGTACGGTGGCGGAATGCGCTATCCAGAACGCGCCAGGCAAACCCGCTCAGAGGGTGCCGGCTGCGGGGAGCGCGCAGACTACCACCCGAGCCAACCAGACTGCACAAGACACCAGGCGTACGGTGGAGGAATGCGCCATCCGGAACGCGCCAGGCAAACCCGACCAGAGGGTGCCGGCTGCGGGGAGCGCGCGGACTACCACCCGAGCCAAGAACACACCGGCTACCGAACGGCCCCAATCGGACGCCCCGACGGGATTCAAGGCAAGAGATTGCATGGATCTCGAGGGGTGAAAGAGTCGGGGACAGTAAGGTTGCTGCAGGCACAAACACAAACACACATACACACACAACGCAATGGACACACACGACACACAAACAAATACACAAAACAAAAACACACAAACACTAAGGATAATACAGCTAAATATGCACCACTGCAAAGTGGCTACGGCCGAATTTTGCGAATATGTGGTGTCAAAGAACATAGATCTGGCTCTTCTGCAGGAGCCATACGTGCACAACAAACGTGTGGCGGGGCTAGGATGCCTGGGAGGAGACCTAATATACTACCACGGTGAGGAGAATCCCAGAACATGCATCTTCGCCAGCAGAAGAATCAGATCTCTAGGTATTATAACGTGCGAATGTTTCAGAGATTTAGTGGTAGTACAACTTGTACTACCTATGAAAGACAACTTAAAGAAAAGGCTCGTGCTGATGTCAGCTTATATACCAAGCGAATCAGGTTTCGAGCCACCTACTACAGAACTTGAGGAAGCAACAAGTAAGTACACAAGCGGGGGCATCCCCTTCATAGTAGGCTGTGATGCAAACTCTCACCACGAGGTGTGGGGCAGCACAGACTGCAATGTGAAGGGGGAGCTCCTGCTAGAATATATAGTAAGCTATAATTTAGACATTCTAAATATAGGCGACACACCGACCTTCGTGACCAGAGCCAGACAGGAGGTCCTGGACATCACTCTGGCCTCAAAGGAGATAAGCACATACGTAAAGAACTGGAAGGTTGACACAAATGACTCTTTCTCGGATCATCGTAGAATCACCTTCCAGATAGAAAGCAACATAGAAAACCACAAGGTACGAAATGCCCGGAAAACGGACTGGGTGCTATTCCACAATGAAATTGGAAAATACACTCAAATGCCGGTTGAGGGCAATATTAGTACAGAAGATATAGAGAGCAGAGCAGTAAAGCTGGAAACAGCACTGCAAGAAGCGTACCACAAAGCATGCCCCCTCCGAGAGGTGACAAACGGTAAGGGACAGGCATGGTGGACAAAAGCATTAAGCAAGGACAGGAAGAAAACAAGACGTGCCCTCAGAGTGGCGCTAAAAAAGAACGACGACGCCACCTGGGATCTATACAGGGCACAAAGAAACAAAATGCGCAATAAGTGCAGGAAGGAAAGCAAGCAAAGCTGGAACACCTACTGCGCTGCCATTACGGAGTATCCGGAAGCAGCAAGGTTGGTAAAAGCCTTAGCCAGCGACAAGACATGCAAACTGGGGAGTTTGAAAATAGACAACGAACTGATAACGGATCCCCACGTGGTGCTGAGAACAATGATGAGCACCCACTTCCCTGAGAGCACGGAACCCACAAGGAGTGAAGTGACGGGGGGGCCCAGTATTGTTCTCGGTGATGCCACGAAATCTGTTGTTAGTGAAGAGCTAATAAGATGGAGCATCTCGTCGTTCGCGCCATACAAGGCAGCAGGACCGGATGGGATCTTTCCCAAGATGCTACAACATGCACTCAAGTATATCAAGGAGGACCTTCTAGCAATCTACATGGGATGTCTAATAATTGGATATATACCAGAAAGCTGGAGGAAAGTAAGAGCTGTCTTTCTACCCAAGCCAGGTAAGAAGACATATCAAGATCCTAAATCATTTAGATGCATTAGTCTCTCGTCGTTCTTATTAAAGGCGCTAGAGAAACTAATAGATAGACACATACGAGAAGAAATAGGAAGAGGTAGCAAGCCACTGCATGCAAATCAGCATGCATACATGGAGAACAAGTCCACGGAGACAGCTCTCCACAACCTGGTGGCTACAATCGAGAACACATTGGAGAGGAAAGAATCAGCAATTGGGTGTTTCTTTGACGTAGAGGGCGCCTTTGACAAAGCGACATCATACGCGATAGAATCCTCACTAAATAGAGAAGGCATCAATCCTCTAATAAAAAAATGGATTATGAATATGCTGAATCAAAGATTAATAACAGCCGAACTAGGTGACATAACGTACACGGTTAGGGCAAACAGGGGCTTTCCGCAAGGGGGCTGCCTGTCTCCCCTGATGTGGTGCCTGCTGCTGGATGACCTCATCAAGGAAATAAATCGCAGGCACATATACATGCAAGCGTATTCCGATGATGGGGTTATCCTAGTAGTGGGACAGGACCTCAATATGTTGTGCAGTAGACTAAATATGGCAATTAGAATAGCCTTACAGTGGTGTAGGGAGCGAGGCCTAAACCTCAATCCAGACAAGACTAAGGTGGTTCTGTTTACCAAAAAGAGGAAGAACAAAGATCTGTTACCAATTGTAATAGATGGCAGAAATTTAGAAATAGTTAAAGAAATCAAATATTTAGGAGTAGTGCTGGATGACAAACTACTGTTCAATTCGCACATAAGCCAGCAATGCACTAAAGCTAAAATAGCGATGATGCAATGCAATAGAGCGATAGGCAAGACTTGGGGTATGAAGCCGAATATAACCTACTGGATATACAAGGCCATCATACTCCCAAGACTGCTGTACGGAGCCTTGGTATGGTGGCATAGGGCGACCATAAAGGCAAATTACAAGAAACTAGCCCAGGTACAGAGACTCGCTGGGCTTATGACTACAGGTGCACTAAGAACTACTCCAACCGCGGCACTAGACATCATTCTAGGATTTATACCGCTGGATCTGGAGGCTAAAAAGAGAGCATTAGAACAATGTTACAGGTTAAAGTCCTATGGACTATGGAAAACTACTTCCACAAACAAAGGACACAAAGATGTAATCAATACAATTCAAGGAAAAATGTCGATGATCTTGGGAAACAATGATCTAATTCAGAAACAAAAGATCTTCGACAAAAAATACAGAATACATATAGGACAAAGAGAAAACTGGGAACTTCCACACGACCATGATAAGTCGGTGGAATGTTTCACAGATGGATCTAGGAAGGAATCAACAGGATTGTCGGGGGCAGGAATATTTATAACCACGCCACCCAACACAGAAGAAACCACAATAAAGCTAGGCAGATATGCGAGCGTATTCCAGGCGGAAATAATGGCCATTCTGGAATGAGCTGATCGCACTAAGCAAATAACCAATAAGGAAATCAGCACAATACTGATTTATAGTGATAGTCAAGCAGCCTTAAAGGCACTTGACAAACCAGAGACAACGTCGGCCCTAGTGAAAGAATGCAAAAGCAAACTGAACACACTAGCAGCCGACAAAGAGGTCATCGTCGCCTGGGTACCTGGCCATCAAGGAACCACAGGAAATGAGAAGGCCGATGAGCTAGCGAGAGAGGGAGCTGATGAAACATTCATAGGACCGGAGCCGTACTTACCTATACCGGCAAAAGTCACGAAGGGAGTAATCAGCAGGAAGATAGCTACAGAAACAAACGTCAGATGGAGAGACATGAAGGGCTGTCGCCAATCTAAAATCTTCATCAAGACGCTAGACAAGAAGAAAACAAGAAGCCTACTCCAATTCAGGAAGGAGGACATAAGAACCATTATAGGAATCATGACTGGACACGGAACGCTGAACAGGCACTTAAAAATAATAGGTAAGACCGAAGACGCCTCGTGTCCAGAATGCGGAGAAGAGGAGACCAGCATCCACTTTCTGGCAGAGTGCTCAATGTACTCTCTGCCAAGATGGGAGATACTGGGAACAGACAGACTGGAAATAGCACAACTACAGGAGGTAAAGCTAGGAGACATAATAAGGTTCAGTAAGGCAACACAAAGGTTTGTAAGAGTAGAAGGGGGCATACTGCAGGAGCACCAGTAAAACCAGTGCTTCAGGATGGAGACTGTCACGAATAGCCTAGGAAAGGGGAGCGACGCTATGTCGGACTGGGGGACGCCGCCTGGGGGGTGGGAGAGTATGTGGGCAGACTGGGCCTGGCAGCCTGTGTGGCCCTCACCGCATAGGCTGAGCGCTGCCCCCTGTTGGCTCCTGCTACAATGATCAAGGTCAAAGTGGCGGGACCCTCAGTGGAAGGCGGTGCTGGGCAGAGATCGGTAACCTGGAAGGTTCACACCTGGAAGGAAGCCACGATGCCTCCAAGGTCTAGCTGTGCCACAGCCGAAACTCCCTATGGTGAATGCGGCCCCTGGGAATGATACCTGCGAAGCGAACCGAACCAAAGCGAAAGTGGCAGCTCCACCCAAACTGGGACTAAGGGTGAAATAGTTCCCAAGGAAGTGAACTGATCACCCGTCTGTGCGACTGCATACGTCCCCATTAGACATACATACAATCTACGTAAAATCAGAGGAGGAATACAAGTTTCTATTTCCAGTGAATTAATAGGTGTAGATCTCATAGCCCCACAAATGAGCCTCAAGCCAATGTTTTGTATCACATCTAATTTCTTTAAATGTGTGCTGCTAGCATTCATGTATGCTAAAGTGCTGTAGTCAAAGTGACTTCTAACTATACTTTTATATAGCATAGCCATTGTTCTTGGGTCAGACCCCCAAAAAGTGCCTGCTAAGTGTCTTAGTAAATTGATACCCTGCATTGCTTTATTACAAATATGTTTGACATGCTTATCAAATTTGAGCTTGTCATCAATAATAACTCCTAAAAATTTATGTTGTTTTACTAGTGGAATCTGAGTTGTATTGTAAAAAATATTAACATCATTTATGTTTAACTGTTTACTAAAAATTAAAACTGAACTTTTGGAAGGACTAATATCAAGTTTAAGTTTATTATGATAGAGGTTGTATAGTTGTTTCAATGCATTGTTAATGTTGTTTTGAGCAACTTGAAAATTTTGGTTTATGCTATACAAAAGCAAGTCATCTGCAAATTGTAAGATTTTTACATTTGTTGTGTCAACATATTTTGATATTTCTGAGGTATACAGATTATATAACAGTGGGGACAGTGTCGCCCCTTGCATTACGCCTCTATTTGTAGTTCTAGGCCCATGTAATTTATTATTATGTCTTACAAATACAGTCCTATCACACATAAAGTGATATAGCCACATTAACACATGGGAAGGTATACCTGAGTCATATAAAACTTGGATGAGTTCTTCAATATTAACATTATCAAATGCACCTTTAACATCCAGAAACACACATATCATATTAGAGTGACTTAATTTTACTTGTTTTATGTCAAATATAAATGAGACAAAGCTTTCAGAGCAACTTCTGCCTTTTCTGAAGCCAAACTGTACAGAAGGAATTATATTAGTAAACTCAACGAAATAATCCAATCTTAATTTTAACATATTCTCGAAAAGTTTTCCCAAGCATGAAGATAATGAAATTGGTCTATAAGAAGATGCACTATTTATGGGCTTATCTGGTTTTAAAACAGCAATGACACATTGAGTCTTCCATGAATCTGGTATTATTAATTCCTTCCACATTCTATTGTAAACTGCAAGTAAAATGATTTGTGCATTTAAATGTAACTTTTTAATCAATAAATATGGAATGTCATCTAGACCTGGTGTACTATCTCTTCTAGTTTTCAAAGAAATATTTAATTCGTTTAAGCTAAAGCAATTATTAAGAAATGAGTTCATATCATTTTCATTAGCATTTTCAAAAAGATATGTTAGCCTATCTTGACTGATTTGTGTTGCATCTGTTAAATTATTTAAAAAATCGGGAACCCAGTCATCATTAAAATTTCTGTGTCTATCACTAGTTCCTATCCTCTTAAATTTTCTAACATAAGACCATATACGAGAAATTGGTGTTAATCTGTTGAAACTACCACATAAATTTTGCCAAGAATTAATGCTCTCCTCTTTTAATATTCTTTTCTTAGCAGCATCTAACTTTTTATATTTTATCCAATTTTCTATTGTAGGCAGTGAAAAATAATCTTTTAGAGCATTTTTAGAATTATTTACAGCATCAGTACACTTCTGATTCCACCATGGGACAGGTTTTCTAGAAAGTGAGTTAACTGATCTTTTTTTTACTTTAGGAATAGTTTTATCTCTCAAGTTTTTTAATGTTTGAACAAAATTATTATACAATGTAATTGGACTATCATTGACAAGATCCAAATGTGAAAATCCATTCTCACTTAGAGAACAGTATTTAGACCAATTTGCCTTAGTATAAATATATTTTCCTTCGTTTACAGGAGAGGCACAGTATGACGATGGTTGCACATTGATCTCAAGGAAAGTTGGAAGGTGATAACTACCCATTGGGTCATCATGAACAGACCAATTACAAAGATTAGCAATAGATGAACTGACAAGAGCCAAGTCTAACGCAGCAGCCAGTCTACCGGGATAAGGAACAGTTGTTGAGGAGCCATCATTTAGAATGCACAAATCACAATCATCTATAATGTTAAACAGACATTTACCTCTGTTGTTGTCATAATTAGATCCAAAAGCCATGTGATGAGCATTGAGATCACCCATTATGACACAAGGCCTGGGAAGAGAATTAATAATTCTCTTCAATTTTAAGCCATCAAATTGATTAGTGGGTGGACAATAAATACAAAGTAAATATATACAACTAGTGTCAGTTTTTAAAGAAATGCAAATATTTTGTATAGACTCATGGTACAGTGTGTCTATGATACTGTACTGCAAACCATGTTTGATAAGAATACCTACTCCATGGTGAGGGCTTTCGGATACTTTATATATAAAATTATATGATGGAAAATTAGGAATTCTAGTGTTGGGTTTAATCCAAGTCTCATTAAGTAAACAGATGTCAATGGACTTTTCGAGTAATAAATTTTGTAATAAGGCTTTTTTACTCTGTAAACTTTGTATATTATACTGTAATATTTGTAGGTAATTATCCATTAGATTAAGTTTGATAAGAATATCTCTTTAATTTTCTTAGAGGTCAGTGGAGTATTGTCTGAATTATTACCTAGAGTCACAATGGATTTCACTATTGCCTTAAGAATAATGTCATTATTAGCTATTTCCTGTATGTTAAGTTCACTAAGTCTAGAATTGTTTATATTTGTTTTAGTGGGCAGCATGGGAAAAGATTTGTCATTATATGTAAGTGGTGTACTCACAACAGTGGCATACGAATTCTGTAAATATCTGTTCTTCTTTTCTTCTATTTTCTTCTTTTTTACTGGGCAATCTCTGGACACTGCTAAGTGATTACCTCCACAATTAATGCAGACTATCTCTTCCACATCACATTCTTTATAAGAATGTTTTCCAGCACACGACGAGCAGCTTTGGTCTCCACGGCATACCTTAGCTGAATGGTTAAATTTAAGACATTTAAAACATTGTAACAGTGGTGGTATGTATTGATTAACTTGGTATCTGAACAGTTTGATGTAAGCATATTGAGGCAAAAAAGTTGAGGCAAATGTTACTATCACTGTGCCCATAGGTGTCAATATGCCATCCACTTTCCTCATCATTCTTTTGATAGAAATAACTTCAGCATCACAACTAATATTCTTATATATATCCTCATTGCTCATTTCTTTGGGTACATATCTTAATACGCCTACTTTTTCAGTTAAGTAGGAGGGAATGAAGGCTTTTAATTTGTTTTTAATTAAAAAATCTTCCATTTTCAGGAAACTGTTAGCAGCTGCTGCTGTCTTGAAGGATACACCAATTTTAAGTGCATTGATTCTGTGTACTCCAATTATGCTTTTAACATTGTCGCTGAACATATTTGTAAGAGTAATAGGGTTTTTATTCCCTACTTTTTCACTTTCCGATGACTCAACATAAACTATATATTCAGTAGTACAATTTTCTAGGAATAGTCTCTTGTAATTAGGTTTAATAAAAAATTTGTATTTTTCCAAATTGCCGCCCTTAGCACCATCATTTGAAATTTTGGCATATTTCCTCTTCTTTGTGTCGCCAGGGTCCTCGCCACCATTGGGAGGACCCATTGTGGAATAATTTATTTACAAAACTATATTGCAAAGTATTTACACTATATTAAGTAGCAAAAAATTAAATTAAAGTTTTAAGCGAAACAAAAAATTGCCGCCCTATTTGACTTCCCGCCAAAAAGTCAACAGTTCTAACTTCTAACCAGTGTTGCCAGATGTATGACGGCTGAACTCTGAAGTCGCCGAAAAATCATTATGAAGCAGCCTCAAGTCGCCGCATCGCATATGGAGAGGCGAAGGAGCAAAAAAAAAAAACCTCCCAGCACCCGATGCGAAGAGCTAAAAAAAAACAAAAAAGTCCCGAGTTTTGGCGGGAACTTGGAAGTGTCATGAGGTGCTCTTGTTTTAATTCATTATTTTGGTGATATTTTGTGTTATATTGCATAATTATGGTGGTATATTATCCAGTATAGTTCTATTAAAGAGCTCAAATGAAGTGAATTGAAATAATTGTGCTAATCAAGTGTTTTTTTTGTTGCCGCCAAAACTCGTCGATAAAGTCTTGGTAAGGTAGCCACCTTAGAATAATAACACATAGAAACCGTGAACATACACGCTTAGTGAGGCAAGTAAAACTAGGCTAAATTAGCCTAGTAACCAAACATCCCGCGTCAGTGCTCAAGGCCGAATCGTATCGCTAGCAGCTCTCGATATTTTATTTTAAAATGATGGTTTGTGCAATAAACTGATGTCACAGTATCTCGGATAATTTTAAGAAACATTGTAACATAACATTTCACATGCAATTATTACGATTAATCTAATATTTTGACATAAAATAATAGCTAAAGCAAAAACAATAATTCAAAAATTTTATAGACG
Source organism: Sphinx pinastri (assembly GCA_947568825.1). NCBI lineage: Eukaryota > Metazoa > Arthropoda > Insecta > Lepidoptera > Sphingidae > Sphinx > Sphinx pinastri. The sequence continues at coordinate 8,838,917 of OX387620.1, forward strand.
CCATTATATCAAAATGTTGCCAAAAAAAAAAGAAAATTGATACCCCAAATGTGGATGTTCATATTCTAAAATTAATATATTTCTAAAATTAACTTATTTAATTGGTACCTTTGCATGCTTTGGAATTGTGTTGCCAGTATTATGAAAATAATATTTTTCTGTTGAGTTGATTTTAATTGACATTTCAAATTTTAACAAGCTTATATTATTATTTTAAATGAAAATAGTTCTAAAATAAGGACACCTGTATCTTTTCTTTTTTAGAAATTATGAAGTTATCATTTATAATTTTAACTTTTTTTTTTCTTTTTTTCAGCAGACGTAAGCACTAAGCTTCAAATGACGTCAATTATACGGTTGAATGGTGAATGGTGATGCTGCCTTTTTTACTATGCACTGCCTCGGTGGCGTAGTTGTATTGCGTACGCGTTACGACTTACGAGTACAATTTGTGCGCTGAGGTCCTGGGTTCGAATCCTGGGTCGGGCCAAAAAAACATTGTGACTGGGTTTTTCCATCTTTAAAATTACTCAGTCGCAGCTCGGAGTCAGGAAGTTGGCGGTGTGATACCCCCGTGCCTCGGAAAGCACGTAAAGCCGTTGGTCCAGCGCCTGATCTCTCTCCGGTCATGTCGGATTGCCGTCTCACCGGACTATGAGAGTAAAGGAATAGCGAGTGCACCTGTGTATTGCGCACACACTTGTGCACTATAATATCTCCTGCGTATCTGGCTGATCTCTGTTGAGATTGGCCGCCGTGGCCGAAATCGGCTAGAAAGGGTATATTTTATTTTATTTTACTATGATTCGCAAAAAAACCGCAATAAAATAGAACCAGATACATTTGATATTGTTGACATAAATAAAGGCATTCATTCATATCATCATCATAAAACTAGAAAGGAGGCAAAGGTAAATACCGCATTCAACCGTTTAATTCACGTCATCAACGTAATTTGTTTTTAATTTGGTACTGTTTTGGTCATTCTAAGGGATTTATTTTATTATTCTTTATTTCAGATTTTTATCATTATAATTAAGGATAAAGTAATCACTTACTGTGAACAATAATAATAATTCCATAATTAAATAATCCTAATTAAATAATGACTTAAGGTTTTGGGGAACATCCGATACCACTAGCAACATTATTTGCACCCTTGTGTGCGTGTGGCAGAACGTCAATACGTGTGGCCTACGCCTACATCAATGAGTTTTATGCTTCACACTTGACAGTTTTTTGTGGTTTTTTGATATGAAACTATCATTCTTGGCGTTATTATTCTATGGTAGCCACTGCTTTACTTTTTTTTTTTTTTTTTCTTTTTGGCAAGGCGCGGTTTGCGCATCTGCCAGTGTCAAAGTTTTTGGAAGTTACATATATAATATTGTTTCTTTGTTATCCGCAGTAGTAGTAGTACTATGTCGAAGTAAAGCAGTGGCTACCTTACCAAGACTTTATCGAGGAGTTTTGGCGGCAACAAAACAAACACTTGACTAGCACAGTTATTTCAATTCACTTCATTTGAGCCCTTTAATAGAACTATATTGGATAATATACCACCATAATTATGCAATATAACACTAAGTATCACCAAAATAATGAATTAAAACAAGAGCACCTCATGACACTTCCAAGTTCCCGCCAAAACTCCCACTGCTTTACTTCGACATACTACAGATTAAAAAATAGACAAACCAAACTTGACATTGAGAAAATGTGAACACAAATGCCATTACAAAAAAAAAAAGGTCCCCGATTTTCCAATTTCTGTCATGTTTTGTACTGTCAAAGCTAAAAATATCCTCAAATCCGACATAAACAAGGTTGGGAACACAAATTTTCCAAGGTAGCCTAAATTGGCGACTGAGTGCCATTCGCATAGCTTAAACGGCGACCAGTTGCCATTCACAATTTTTGGTCGCCCCGACACCCTCCGAGATAGCCTAAATGGCGAAAAGTCGCCTAATCTGGCACCACTGCTTCTAACTAACACGGCTGGTAATCTTCATACAAAAAAAATTGCCTTATAGCTACGGTTTGTCTATAGTTGGATTATAGAAAATGACAGTTACCCTCAGTGTTGCCAACTCCAAGAAACAAAGAAACAGCAGTTGACTAATAAAAAAACCGGAGAAAACAGTAATATAGGGGATTTTGAGGGAGGAGTAAAAAAAAAATGAGAGGTGTCAAGGGACACCCGGATGGAACGAAGTTCCTTTCGATTAATTAGTGAAGGAATTGTAATAAAATTTTATTTATATAACAGAGTGTGTATATATATAAATATATAAATATTTTCCTATTTCCGTTCCAATACATAAGTTTCTAGAGAAAAAAACAAATAAATACGTGTGGCACTCGGAGACTACCGCGGTAAAGCTATTGCATAGCATTTTTATCACAAATTTTGATTGACTAAACACAAATTCGATCTTACGCTTACCACATAAAGTAGATTTTTAAACGCGAGCAAAGCACGTTTAGTCTTGTTATTGATAAATGTCAGTAACCAAAGTAGAATAAATCAACAAAATTTGAAAAAAGAATGTCACGTTCTTTTGTACTCGTGCTGTGCCAACACTGGGGAAATAGCTTCTACGCAATGTATTTCAGGTTCATATTAGATTAGTAAGAAATGGTTTTAATGACTTTAATAAATAAAATAAATAAAAATATACTCGTTTCAAGAATTATAGCTTCTACGCATTGTATTTAAGGTTGATATTAGTAAGATAATAGAAAAAAGTGTCGTGACAACTTTCCGTCCAGCCCCCTTTCACAACGCGCGATAAGGAACTTCGTTCCAAAAAGGTCCTCGATTTCGATATTTTCTTTGGTAGATAGGGTCGCCACCTAAAAAAAGAAGCGCCCTCAGCATAGTAATTAACTAAACTGTGCACAGAATCCGTGAGAATGCATGTAAAAATCAATAAAAAAAAAAGAAACAGTAAAATTCCGACTCTAAACAGAAAACAGGGATGACATAGCAAAAACAGTAAATTTACTGTTAAAGCAGTAGAGTTGGTAACACTTGTTACCCTACGTCCCCAGGGATGCCAGAGAGTCAGGCTTCCCAACTTAGGGCTTTTAGCCCTAAATTTAGGGCTGAAATATGTGCATTGGGCTTTTTTCAGGGCCCAAAAAAATTTAGGGCTATTTTTAGGGCCATAAAAATGTTTTCTTGTATTACTGTTTGACTGACCAAAAAAAATAAAAAAGGCAAAACGTTCAAGTTCTTACACAAAGTATAATGCTATAATGCCAAATGCACACTGCTGCCGAACCTGCACTAGTCATCTCAAATCCGAATCATAACACTATTGGCAGTGGGCACGCCATCAAAGATACGCCATCCTACGGCGGCAAACACAACACGATTTGTTTACAATCATTGACAATGTAAATCTTTAATACACGTTTTAAAATAAAACTAAGTTGTGTTTTATTTACCTTAATAAAACAGGGAACTTATTTAAATAATATTCTTCGATAGTTATACACATTGGGTATACACTACACCGTACAAATTATCATTGACAGTACAGGGCTTTTTTTGGGGTTTTTTATTTTTGTATTTAGGGTTATTTGGGGATATTTCATCTTGACTTTAGGGCATTTTTTTTTAGGAGTTGGTAACCCTGCAGAGAGTGTCTCACTAATACTGGTACAGATGTCACTGAAAGTTGGTATTTGACCAACAAAAATGGTACACACACAATAATATAAATTAATTGCAACTGTAATGTAAAGAATCTGTATAAAAAATCCGGTGACCGTTTTTTATCTTTTTTTAGGTCCCCGTATAAATATTTTCGTTTTCAAAGTATGAAATCATGCAACGAGAATTTATATATTCTTAAATACAATAAAAGAAAACAATTGAGTGATTGATGTTGAAAGTTGGTATTATTGCGTACCAACACAACTTTTACTTGGTACATGGTACAAGACCCTGAAAAAACACGACTCGAGTAGCATTACTAACTTGAGTTAATATTTTTTACACTCGAGTACGAGTTTGACTTATTCACTCGAGAAAAAACACGACTCGAGTCGCATCACTAAATGTTATTAACTTGTTGACGGTTGACGTTAGTAACAACTTAGAAAAAAATATATCTTTAAGTTCATTTACTTGTTTTCAGTTATAAACTCATCAAAGAAAGATGTCGAGTACGTCACAGAAGCATAGAAATTTTGTTGCTGAACCCATGGGCGAAAAGCCGGTTACTGAATTAGCGGGCATTGGTCCAGTTTTAGGGAAAAGACTGGAAACCGCAGGGTTTGACAAGGTTAGTTCACTGTAGCATTATGCCAACAGGAAACCATGATTAATTTAGTAACGTTTGTAAAATCTTCCATAATGAATAGCGGTTGATAATATCAAATATTATTGATAATGAGGTGTTGCTCGCCGCTTCGCTCGCGTTAAAAGCTGTTCTCGCTACAAAAGCAGGGCCGCGCCGACCCAAGACAGCGCCTGTGTGCGAAATCTATGAAGCGCCTCTGAATTTTTGACGTCCTGTTTCTACATTATAATTTAGAAAATGACCTTTTGTAAGACGTTTGTAATAAGATAATATGTAGTTGGCTATTGTATCGACTGCGGTGGTTCTATTGATTTTAACACAAAGCTCATAAACATTCGGTCAAAATTCAAGTAATGTAAAGTTAAATCACAGGCATGAGTATTATCTTCGGAGACTTGTACCTACTTTCTTACCTACTACCTATAAAGAATATGTTGGTACTTGGTAATATAGCAAATTAAAACATTAAAATATTTTTATCAACTTAAAAAATATTCCACATTCAAGCCGTTAAAATGTACCTATATCACAATATGACAGCTATTGCTGTGTAGATGTTGAATAAGAGTGTTGATATGATACATCCCTGGCGGACGCCCGCAGTGGGGTGAAAGCTATGGTACCGAAGCAGTTCCTTCTTCGTAGAGACCCCTGAGAAGGTCCACAAGCTGTTTTGGTGTCCCATTTCAAGAAGCGTCTTCCACAATATTGGCCGTTTCACAGAGTCAAACGCCTTTGAAAAGTCAACAAAGCATACATGTAAGTTGGCCTATTGAATTCTCGAGCCTTCTCGATGATTTGAGGAACTAATAGAATCTGTTCTCGGGTTCCCTTTCCCTTCACAAACCCAGTTTGCTCTTGCGCGATTTCTCGTGTCAGGTAAGCTTTCAGCCGTTCATTAAAAATGTGTAGCAGAATTTTGCTGGCATGACTGATTAGAGCAATGAGGTGGTAGTTGCAACTCTTCTTGGGTGAACCTTTTTTATGTAGAGGAATTAAGATCGTGTGGGGTTTCAGCCGAAATCCACTTAAATGTATATATTTGTTTTTGGTTCACGTTACATGATATTACAGTTAATTATTAATAACTATGTTACGTCATTAAACACATAATTACAGAATATAACAATGTTTGTTGTATGGGGGCCATGGCGGAAGAGAGAGCTGTGTGTGTGATTTGTTATGGCTACCGCTGTCGGGGTTCACACGCTAACCGGCTCGAGCCTACGGCGAGCGCCAATGTGCGCGCTGCGTAGGCTGGGGCGCGTAATTCAAATGCGTGGCTAAACGCCACAACCGTATGGGCCCATTCTTTGGGCCAAATCCTGAAACCCATATCTTATTGCAGATGGTATGAAAGATATGAACGCCGTGTTCTCCCATAGCTCTGATTGTTTCTATAGGACTTGCTTCAGACCCGGTAGCTTTCCCATTCTTCAGATGTTTGATGGCAGCTCTGATTTCTGACTCAAAGATGTCAGGTTCTAAACTATCTTCTCCAGGTTCCATTGACTCGAAGGTCTGTGACAGTGGATCTTCAAACAATGACTGCCAGTAGCATCTCCAATATTCTGCTATTGTCTACAATTCGCCGATCACTTCACCATTACAGTCTTCAATGGCCCAGATGTCTTCCTGCATGAGCTTCAATCTCCTCACAAATATGACGCAAGTAGGCGTTACGATCTTTTCTGCACATTTTCTGGATTTGGGCAAACATTTCGTTGAGAGCCCTAATATTTGCGCCGGTTGCTTTCATCCTGCGGTGTTCTTGGATAAGTGCAAAGGTGTTTTCAGTCATCCAATGCTTCAATTTTTGCGCTGCAGTTGGTGGTCTGGATCCTGAGACGGCGAGTTTTATGATGTCCTTGGCTCTGCCCCATAGCGACTCAGGGGTTTCGTTGTTGAAATCTCCATCTGCCCATTTTGTCCAGTTGTGTTCTACAAAAGACTTGAACTTTGAAACATCTTCCACGTCCAGCTTTATTTGCTTTCGGCTGGGTCTGGCTGCTGTCAGTTTGAGCTTCAGTTTTGATATCAAAAGTTGATGATCTGACCCGCAATCGGCCCCAGGTAGCATATGAGCGTTTGTTATGGATGATCTCCATCGCACTCGAATTAGGACGTGGTTGCGATGTTGCCCGTCGGTTGATGTCCTTGTGTATAGCCGTCGAGGGTGATCTTGGTAAAGGCTATTTGCGATCACCAGATCATTTTCGGAAGCAAATTGTATGAGCCGTTCGCCTCTCTCGTTACGTGTCCCAAGTCCAAACAGTCCAACGCCTGTGCTGAGCTAATAGGCATTTCCTCCAATTATGGCGTTGAAGTCACCCAAGATTATAAGTAGCTTTCTGTTGGATATTTTAGCTATAGTAATTTCCAGATCAGAGTAAAATTTCTCTATGACCTCGTCGCTTGCTGTACTTGCGGGGGTGTATGTTTGTATTAGGTTTAGATTAACAGTCGACGCCTTCAGTTTAATGATGATTATCCTGTCGCTAATTGGCTAATAACCCATCACACAATTTCTTTGATGTGCAGGAATCAAAAAGGCTACCCCATTTTGGCTTTTGTGTTCATTACTGGTGGTAGGTCTCTCATATGTAAGAGACCGTCTGGGTGGGTACCACCGCAATGTCTTTTTCTACCGCCAAGCAGCAGTGTGCATGCACTGTTGTGTTTCGGTTTGAAGGACATTGTAGCCAGTGTAACTACTGGACATAATGAGACTTAACATCTTATAGTACGAGATCCGGCTGCAAAATCTATACGTTCATCACGTAGATACTCAAACTCAAATTTCTACATTCATTTTTGAATAGGACAATACATTGATAACAGGTTGCCAGTCAAAAAGTGCCCGCAAATATTTTTAATTAAAAAAATGGTAATTAATTTTCCAAAAAAAATTTCGTTCATGTTGTTTGCGGCGTGAGGCGCCGCAGGTAGATAGAGAAAGAAGAGAGAAGAGAAACTCAGGGTTTTAGGTTCGTGGTACGAGCTTTATTTTGCACCTCCGCGTTACACTCGGTACGGTTTGCTGGTGGTATGCAAACGAGTCACTGGCCTGCGGAGACTCCGATTCAGGCGAACGGCACGGCGCTGATGCACGTGGCTAGCTCCGGCGGCAGCTCGCCGGGCAGATGGTAGCACGTGGTCTGCGCAGCGGTGGTGAGGTGGTCGGGGTTAGCACACCCGACTGCGATGGTGGTGGTGAGCACGTGGTCGGGGCCAGCACCCGCGACGATGGTGCACACGTGGCCGGGGTCAGCACCCGCGACGACGATGGTGGTGTGCACGTGGCGGAGTCAGCACTCCGCACCGTGGAGAAGGCGGTCAGCACGTGGCTGGGATCGGGGGTCAGCACTCCCGACGCCAGCGGAGCATGGAGTCAGCACTCCACGCCGTACCATAGAAAAGAAACACGGCGGTCAACGCCGCACCGCAGAAAAAAAACCTGGAATCAGAATCCCAGCGGGTCGGAATGCAAGCTAGGCTTACATTCCGCGCCAGCGACTCGTGATAGCTCACGAGCCCAGATGCACAGAATACCTGGAAGCGGTTAGTAGTCGTTGGCACACTCACCCCAGCGGGAACAACGGTATGCGTGGCAACACGCAGTTAGTTGGTAGTGTTGCTACGGCGAAGAAGATTATAGAAAAAGGGCGCGCGTGACATTGCACGCTTATTTATACGAGCGCCGTTCAGACGTACGTCAAAACTAGTGACAGTTTAACCAGCCAATACGATACATTAACAGTTTCTATTGGTAGTTAAACTGACTTAAACGATAACGTTTACAAAGAGTGTTAACGTTCCTAGCAACGTTACATGTTGTTAAATAAAATATCGTTCCTATTACAGCAATGTATGTAGGAAATTTGAAAAGCCATGGGTGCTGTTGCCTACTCGGCCGCAACTACTCATCAGCCAGGTGTAAGCAGGTAATACTTTGTTGTATTTATACGTTCATGACGTATAGTCATGTTTTATACATCAAATTAAAGCTTAATTTTTTTGAATTATGATGATATACCGCTGCCTGTGAAAAAATCGCCGCAAATTAGGGTTGCTAGCCGTTCAAAATGCTAGGTATCAAAGATAAAATGAAAGAGACTTATCGCGCAACGCTATTCGTTAGACGAGGATGGCGAGTGTCAGCACGTTTGTGTGCGTGTTATATTCTAACCACTGTTTGGAGCTCGTTTTACACAACGTTGTTGATATTATTATTTATTTATTCGACTATTACGTTGATAAAAGTAAAGTTGCATTTTGAAAAAATGAAAAAGTGTTTTCTGTGTAGTAAAACTAAAAATGTGCTACATTTTGATAATATATCTTTTAAGAAGTGTCTTTCTATGTTAATGTTTCGGCGCAAAAAAAAATATAAATACCATGATATTATTTTAACTGTGGAATCTACTGATGATTTTGGATACCATACAGAATGTTTGAAGAAAATAACTGTTTTAAAAATAAAAGATAAACAAGAATTTGAGGATTTTTGTAAAACTCTGACCGTAAGTGAATTTTTCACAGCTGACACTCGCCATCCTCGTCTAACGAATAGCGTTGCGCGATAAGTCTCTTTCATTTTATCTTTGATACCTAGCATTTTGAACGGCTAGCAACCCTAATTTGCGGCGATTTTTTCACAGGCAGCGGTATATCATCATAATTCAAAAAAATTAAGCTTTAATTTGATGTATAAAACATGACTATACGTCATGAACGTATAAATACAACAAAGTATTACCTGCTTACACCTGGCTGATGAGTAGTTGCGGCCGAGTAGGCAACAGCACCCATGGCTTTTCAAATTTCCTACATACATTGCTGTAATAGGAACGATATTTTATTTAACAACAAAATGAACGAAATTTTTTTTGGAAAATTAATTACCATTTTTTTAATTAAAAATATTTGCGGGCACTTTTTGACTGGCAACCTGTTATCAATGTATTGTCCTATTCAAAAATGAATGTAGAAATTTGAGTTTGAGTATCTACGTGATGAACGTATAGATTTTGCAGCCGGATCTTAGACTATTATGTCTCAGGATGACGAGCGCAGTGGAATGCCACACAGTACTTTGTAACTCAAGGTGCTGTATGGTGCTACTACTGTTTATGGGCGGTCGTATCGCTTACCATCAGGCGAACGGCATGCTCGTCTCGTCATCCTATGCCATAAAAAAAAAAAAAAAAAAAATTGCCTGAAAAGTAAAAGTAAAGTACCCATTGTTTTTCCAATGCGTCTCACTAAGTCCACAGATGTTGATACTGGTTCTTCTGAGTTCTCTCTCCAGTATGGTCACTTTTCCGGGGCTGAGCAAGCCGCGTACGTTCCATGTTGCTATCTTCTGGATTTGTCGCAGCTTGATCGTGTTTCCAGTAGCAGAGTTTCCATGGAGGGCCTAGTCTCTCACTGCTCCATGGCAGGTAGCCAACTTTCCACCGTGCGCCCCGGACGCAGCACGGCGCCGGTTGCTAAGCGGTTCGCATGGCGATCGTCTTCTCTTTATACGTTCTTTCATAGTGACTGTCTTGGGAAAGATAATGCAGTGGTTTCCCTTTGCCTTCTGCATCAGTTCTTTTTGGAGTTATTTAGACACCAAGGCTGCTGACACCTCTTCTACCTGGTCATCAAGGTAGGTGGGTGGATATCCCGCCGGCTCGGTCGCCATTGCCTCGTCGGTTATCTAGCAGGGAGTGCCGCGTGCAGGTGAGGTTGACAGTTGGGACTGACTAGATGTTATTGTAATTCTTCCCCTTACATCCCCGATGATCAATTTAAATCATACACCGACTCTAAATATAAAGTTAATATGTATAGAAGGTATAAAGACAAATATTTTTTTGGTTTGGGGTGGTTTTTCAAGTTTTCAAGACTGCCTTGGTAGCGCAGTTGTATTACGGTACGACTGCAAAGCTGAGGTCTCCAGTTCGATCCCCGGGTCGGGCAAAGTGATATTGGGTTTTTTATTCAGTATCAGCCCGGAGTCTGGAATTTGTGCCCGATATGGCGATAGGCTCGCCCCCTATCACATCATGGGACGGAATACACACGGCGAAAAGTGGGTGCACTAGTTGCGCCTCTGCCTACTCCTTCGGGGATAAAGGGCGTGAGTGTATGTGTGTGTGTAATCATGGCCGTCATAGGTAGGTGGCCACTCAGCATAATGCTGCGCTGTGGCATGAGTCACAGGCCACAGCACAACGCTGATTTTCGGTGGCCACCTCAACTGACGTTGGAACGCTAGCAAACGATTACACGAAGTATACATATAAAACTGGATTTTAATACGGCCGGTGCACAGGCCGCGCACGGTCGCGTGCCTCATTACCGTGCCTCAGGCTTACGCAGAAGTTTTATTTACAATAATAAAATATATTATGAACATCTGTTTAGTCTCTAAAACAGCACAGGAGTTACATTATATTATGGAATGGTATAAAATTAAACAATATATAGGTATACGATCGCAGGTCATTGGCTGTTAGTTACTAACAGAGATGTTCAAGATACTTCATAAAAGTATCTGAAATACAAGTTACAAGATACTTGTAAATAAAGGATTTGAGATACCAGATACAAGATACTTTTGAAAATGGTATCTAAATACTAGATACAAAATACGTATTTTCTAAATACTTTTTTCAAATAAGATACCTTTTGAATTATTTTTTTTATAGCCTTGAATGACCAGACGAGCGTGCCGTCCGCCTGATGGTAAGCGATACGACCACCCATAAACCGTAGCAACACCATCCAGCACCTTGAGTTACAAAGTACTGTGTGGCATTCCACTGCACTCTTCATCCTGAGACATAAGATGTTAAGTCTCATTATGTCCCGTAGTTACACTGGCTACAATGTCCTTCAAACCGAAACACACACACAAACTGCTACTTGGCGGTAGAAAAAGACATTGCGGTGGTGGTCTCTCATATGTAAAAGTGCGTCTGGACTCTGGGTGGTCCGTCATACAATGCCATAAAAAAATTCAAATGTTGAACGTTTTAGATTTTAGAAGCTACTGTGTTTATTAAAAAATATGAGTAAAAAGTATTAAAATTAGGTTCTGCTGATTTAATAAAGTTCATTGAGATTTATCGGAATCAGGAGACACACTGAAAATCAAAATTATAAGACTCAATGCCCTCATGTTTTCAAAAGAAGACAGAAACCAGTTGAATACAATGTTTGGTTAACCAATTATAGCATGTGCTTTATACACAAACAAATCAAGAATGTTACGTGTTGATTATTGAAACCATGCAAGTCATATATTGCTTCAATTTAATTGTATGCAACAGGCAAGAAACTTGCAACGTGTTTTAGCCTTAAATGAGCCGTTATTGTAAAAAAATGCATAGATAATTAGTAAAAGTATCTTGGCAAATTAAGTATTTATAAAATACTAAGATACTAAAAAATTGTATCTAAATACAAGATACAAAATAAAAATTTAAAAAGTATCTTAGATACAAGATACTAAATACGTATTTTGTATCTTGTATCTGTATTTCAGATACTTGTATATAGATAAATCACATCTCTGGTTACTAAAGAGTTCTATGGTCTATCTCCGAAGATCTTTATCAGATCCCAATATACAGGGTGGACCAAAAGTCTTTTTATATTACAAACGATTATTTAAAAGTCTTAGTAATATGGGATAAAAGCAAAAAGGGTTTTTTTTTAAATTACAACATTCATCAACATCATATATTGTGATCTTTCATTATTTTGACAATGCTGTAACCTGGAGCGGAAATTTTCATTGACGGCCCGACCAGTGTTTCATGAAATGTTTTGCATTTCCTCGCGTATATTTTCCATTAATTCCTCAAGAGACACTGGGTTAAGGTTAAAAACTTTACTTTTAAGGTATCTCCAAAGAAAAACATCCATTGGGGATAAGTCCGGGCTACGAAGTGGCCAGTTAGTGGCACCTATTTTGGATATTACTCTTTGCCCAAAAATTTCGCTAACTGACATAATGAGTCGTTGGAGGTGTGACTTGTTGCCCCATCATGCTGAAACCATGATCATTTATTCTCAATCTACTCATTAGATCAATTTATTCATTTATCCTGCAATGCTGGAAGAAAAAAGGTTTGTAGCATGGCAATATATCTCTCTGTATTCACTGTAACAGCTTTGCCTCTTTGATCTTCATAAAAGTGGATCAATAATGCCTCTTGCTGACAAAGCTGCCCATATAGTAACTTAGGGTGAATGCAGGGGTTTTCGATACTTCGATTTCGGATTAGTGTTACTCCAATACCTGCAATTTTGTTTGTTTACATGCCCGTGTAGGTGAAAGTGTGCCTCGTCGAAGAAAAAATGATATTAAAGCTGGTTAACCTCTCTAGCATTTCGTCAGCAATCTGTAGACTGTGAGCATGATATGGAGGCTTTAATTCCTGTACAATTTGATTTTTTTACGGATGTAAACATAAATCTTTGTGAAGAATACGGTTTAAACATGTTCTGGGTACATTTAACACGCTAGACCGCTTTCGTGTAGAGTCTAAGCTTTTCACAAACGGACGCTCTAACACGCTCTACGTTTTCGGGAGCCCGTGATGTTCTAGGTCGGCCGGATCGTGGTTGATTTATTGTTGAACCTATTTCTTCGAACTTCTGAACCCATTTTTTAATCAATTGAATCGATGGAGCTTCAATTTTGTGCCGTATGTTGTAATGAGAGCAAAATTTTCGTTGCGCGAGAGTCTACGAATCGTTGTTGTGATGGTACTCGCATACGCAGAATGCACGTTGTCTCCCGCTGAATGACGCCATGGCACTAAATTTCTATTGACCGTTCTTGCATTGCGTAAACCCTCTGTCCTACCTCACCGTTGCTACACGACGCAGCTACCGATTCAAATGTAAACGGACTTTTGGTCCACCCGGTTTTTACCGCCAAGCAACAGTGTGCATGCGCCCCCCGAAGCAATTCTTGTGCGCTGGGTCTTCACACCCAATGCACGCCCATGCGCGGGGGGACATTGGTCGCGGGCCGAGGCACACAGTTCAGTGTGTATACCTCTTGGTTGGATAACACATTGAGGCCTAAAAGGGCCGGCGAACATTTCCTGGCACGCTTTTCCTTTCCACCCATCCTGAGAACCCTTCTCCATTCCCCCACTTTTCCTTCCGCCTTCCTCCTCCACTTTCTTCCCTGGCCCCTGCAGTCGTCAAGCCGGGGGACTCCAGTATCCCATTCGCAGGTTTCCCCCGGTGTTGACTGCAGGATCGCCTTCCTAAAAAAAAAAAAACTGTGCATGCACTGTTGTGGAGGACATTGTAGCCAGTATAACTACTGGACATAATCAGACTTAACATCTTATGTCTCACGATGACGAGCGCAGTGGAATGCCACACAGTACTTTGTAAGTCAAGGTGCTGGATGGTTTTGCTACTGTTTATGGGTGGTTGTATCGCTTACCATCAGGCGAACGGCATGCTCGCCTCGTCATTGAATTCTATAAAAAAAAACCCTTTATTGTCTATACTAAAATCTTCCCTGCAAAATATACATCTAAGTGACGAAAACTGCATCTAAATAGGATCAGTAGTTTTTGAGCAAACCCCGGACTTACAAACATACATGTATAAACCCGTTTAGTTGTTTCTGCGTTTGCTTCTATCAATCAACCAAACATACAATATTCATTAAAATAAAATGAATATTTTTTTTCGTTGATTCGGGTTGGGTCAAAGGCGGGCGGTCAGCCACGTGATCTAGAGGTCAATGTACTGCTGGCGATTGGATAGATACTAATCACTATCTCGGTATTGGTTACAGGTATAAGTTTGAAACTATTTTAATTATTTTTTATGAAATCAATATTATGCCCAGTTTCAGTTATTCTACTTATTAAATCAGCTTCCTGTATAATCTTAGAACTCTTTTCCTAAAACACAGTACGACGCCAGCCTCATCTACTTAAAGAATCAGATAAAAAAAAAAACCATTATTTCCCATGGAAGCAAATTACCGGGATAAAAGTATATGATATGATCTACCCGTGCACGAAATTTCTTCCAAATCCGGTTAGTTGTTACTGCGTTTACTCCTAACAAACATACAAATATCCAAACATTTTCACAAACTTTTCCATTTATAATATTAGTAATAAGTAAGATATGATTAATTGAACACAAAATCAAAATATTCAATTAGTAAGTATAAGCCTAGAGTTTTATGCTCCTTAATTTTGGGGCCCAAAAAAGCTACAAGCGTGTTATCAATAGCGGTTTCGACAGAGATGTTCAAGATACCTAATAAAAGTATCTGAAATACAAGTTACAAGATACTTATACTTTTGGAAATGGTATTTACATACTAGATACATAATAATTACGTATTTTCTAAATACTTTTTTCAAAATAAGATACCTTTGAAAGGAAACATATTTTTATAAATTTTACGACACCTTTTCATTTTTCAAGCCGTTTTACAGTTGCACAATGAATACTTAAAACAGTATTTTTTTAGTAGGAAGTTTACACACTAGCAATGTTCGTACACACACACACACACACACACACACACACACACACACTTACGCAAATAGTGCACCCACTTTTCGCCGTGCGTATTCCATCCCATGATGTGACAGGGGACGAGCCTATCGCCATATCGGGCATAAATTCCAGACTCCAGGATGATACTGAATGGAAAAACCCATTATCACTTTGCCTGACCCGGGAATCGAACCCGGCCGTACCATCCTTTTCTCGAAGCAGTTCAGGCCATTTTCAACCCCCTTTAACTTCTTTGTGGATAAAATTAGAAACCTGAATTTTCAGTAAACATGCAGGCATTGTATAAACACGGTATATTTCAAATTCCATTCAATTTGAATCTTTAGTTTGAGAATTATAACTAGTCAAAGTTTCTTAATTTTGTCACTCACTGACTGACTGTTTAGTGATTTAACAAATATACTTTGACATACTAATTAAACTTTAAAAAGGTAATAATTGATAATCAACTTGTAAAAAGCTGATAATTAAGCAAATTGTGTCAATAAATCGCCTCAACTGCCCTTTCTTTTCCTTTTCCTGTCTTCATGCTACGGTTTTCTTTAAGAAATTGCCTCGCGTGATAAGACCGCCAGTTTTACTTTATTTCTAAGTGAATATACTGTGATTTTTTTTCTAATGTACAGTCAGCAGCATAAGTAGATGAACAAGTTCAAAATTTCAAATTGCTTACATACTTTTGTGTTCTTACTAATCTTGTTTTTCTCTTCACAAAAATAAAATAAAAGGTATTTACTTTACTTCAAACGAAGAAAAAAATATTTCAGTTTCACTTAATGCGTAAATAGGCGATTTGAAATTTTGATTTTGTACAGATATTTATGCTGCTGACTGTACAATAAATTATTATCAATAAAAAAAACATTGTCATAGTTTTAATGGCTTTGATTTAATAGTAATTGACGTGGGTGACCTTTCTCTTTTAAATATATAGGTAGACTTGAAGAAGGATCTTATAAAACTTTAATAAAAACACACTAGTGAAAATTAATAAAAAAAATCGCTTTCTTCGTCTGTTTACACGTCCATAATGTAAAACTGCAACGGCAGTACTGTGTTTGTTCGGGAGTGCCGCCTGCCGCTACGCGTCAAAAGAAGTCACGAGCTGTCGCACGTCATTTGCAGTCGTATGTCCGAATCGGTCTCATATAATTTAATACTGCATAGGTGTGCCGTCTACCGTCGCGGCCGCGGCACCTGCTATTGCCGTCTGCCGCGTTCTTCGGAATTGCAGCTTAAAAATGGTAGCCTAAAATGCAAAATCCCATATTAGTGATCAAGATAAAAATACTTAATATATTTTTTTTCAGGCTTATATTGTTCTTGGGCAATATCTGGTACTTAAAAAAGACAGGGAGCTTTTCCAAGAATGGATGAAAGATGTATGCAGTGCAAGTTCAAAACAGTCCGGTGATTGTTACCAATGTTTAAAAGATTGGTGTGATGAGTTTCTGTAATTACAATGTTACTCTTTTTTATTAATTTGATACCAAACATACATACGATATGTAAATAAATAATGATATCATAATAATAATTAAGCAATAACATGTAAGTATATATATTTTTCATATACTAAAGATTGTATCTAAATAAACAAATTTTATCTAATTATTCTTTCAGTACCTGGGTGACCGAGCCTTCCTCGGGTGATTTTTTTATACCTACTATACATGGTATTTATTACTTTAAAGTAGGTCCTAATAATATTTTCCATTTAAAGAAAATATTCAAATGCGTCGATACCTACAGTTACCTTACTAATTTAAAAATAAAACTTTTCTTTAGCGGTTCAGATTTTAAATTAAATCTCAGGATTCACAAGATTCTCATCCGTTGTCTCACTTAGTTACGAATTGATAAAAGACGAATATCCTATATTTATTATGATGGTTTAAGATATTTATATCGGCATAAAATTTTGTCTTAATAATATGTTCCGCGGTTAAGTTTCTCCCCCTTTATTATTATTATTATTTATTATGAATAGGTTTGGTATGTTTAGCTGCCCTAAGTTAGTGATTAATAAATATGAATATCCTATATTTATATTCAAGGTACATCTATATCAAATTTCACCATAATCAGTTCAACGGTTTATTTTCGTCCCCTTTTAACCTTCTTATTTAAGGATTCATAAAAAACGGAATATTGACATATTCAGTTTATTTTCAAGTTTCAAGAGATCCCCAAACCAAGATTAAATACAATTGGTTAAGCGGTTTAATTCCAAATTTCATTACAATTAGTTCAGCGGTTTAGTTTCTCCCTCCTTTTACCCCCTTAAATAGGAGTTAATAAAAAAAAATATCCCATATTTGTTTTCAACGTTCAAGATATCTCCATGACAAATTTCATTACAATTACATTTACATTACTGGTGGTAGGTCTCTCATTATGTAAGAGGCCGTCTGGGTGGGTACCACCGCAATGTCTATTTCTACCGCCAAGCAACAGTGTGCATGCACTGTTGTGTTTCGGTTTGAAGGACATTGTAGCCAGTATAACTACTGGACATAATAAGACTTAACATCTTATGTCTCAGGATGACGAGCGCAGTGGAATGCCACTCAGTACTTTGTAAGTCAAGGTGCTGGATGGTGTTGCTACTGTTTATGGGTGGTCGTATTGCTTACCATCAGGCGAACGGCATGCTCGTCTCGTCATTCAATGCAATAAAAAAAAAATACAATCGGTTCAGCGGCTTAGTTTCTCCCTCCTTTACCCCCTCAAATAGGAGTTAACAAAAAAAGGAATATCCCATATTTGTTTTCAACGTTCAAGATATCTCCATGCCAAATTTCATTACAATCGGTTCAGCGGCTTAGTTTCTCCCTCCTTTTACCCCCCTTAAATAGGAGATAATAAAAAAATGTATATCCCGTATTTGTTTTCAACATTCAAGATATCCCCATACCAAATTTCATTACAATCGGTTCAGAGGTGTAGCATCTCCCCCTTCTAAACCCACAAGTTGCCCCCCGAGGCAATTCTTGTGCGCTGGGTCTTCATACCCAATGCACGCCCATGCGCGAGGGGACATTAGTCGCGGGCCGAGGCACACAGTCAGTGTGTATACCTCTTGGTTGTAAATCACATTGAGGCCTAAAAGGGCCCGCGAACATTTCCTGGCACCCTCCCTTCCCCCCACCTTCCCTTCCATATTCCTCATCCACTCCCCTCCCAAGCCCCTGCAGTCGTCAAGCCGGGGAACTCCAGTATCCCATTCGCAGATTTCCCCCGGTGTTGACTGCAGGATCGCCTACCTAAAAAACCCCACAAGTTTGGGGTTGATAAAAAACTGAATACATCAATTTCATTTTTAATACTTTATGGGACATCCTGTATATACACAAGAATTGTTCGTTTAAATAAATGAGATATTTGAATCACTCCCAAAACCGTAATATCGTCGTTGCAGATCAAGGAAGTGTAAGGAAGTTTAATAATTAGGTACCTTTGTACCTAATTATTAAAAGTAAGTATTTTAGCATACAAAATAAAATATAATCCTCCTAGCCAGTTTAGGCCACGGCGGCCAATCTTAACGGAGATCAGCCACGTACGCAGGAGATATTATAGTGCACAAGTGTTTGCGCAATACACAGGTGCACTCGCTATTCCTTCACTCTCATTACAATGTTTTTGGCTTGACCCGGGTTTCGAACTCAGGACCTCAGCGCGCTTTAATCGTACTTGTAACGCGTACGCCACCAAGGCAGTCAAGTTCCGTAATTCCGTATAAATACTTTACAACTAATAATGGTATATAGTATTAGTAATAATTTAAATCAAGGTTAATCAGTAATTTCTCACTAAACTCGTATGTGAAGGTGGTTTATTAGCAAATTATGCAATTTTATTTTAGCCTCTGTCACTGAGCTGAAGTCACACAATTTAACGATGTTGTTATAAATGTATGGAACTGCGAATAGTTAGAAAAGTGTTGCAACGTCGGTACCTGCAGTAGGTTGTGTTACTCTGAAAAGTCTTCTGCTGACCATGTCATTGTATTCCGGAGAGTATAATCCTACTTTAATCTATATCTATACTAATATATAAAGCTGAAGAGTTTGTTTGTTTGTTTGTTTGAACGCGCTAATCTCAGAAACTACTGGACCGATTTTGAAAATTCTTTCACTAATAGGAAGCTACATTACTCCTGAGTGCTATAGGCTACTTTTTATCCCGGAAAAACTTTTCCACGCGGGCGGAGCCGCGCGCAATACTAATATATAAAGCTGAAGAGTTTGTTTGTTTGAACGCGCTAATCTCAGGAACTACTGGACCGATTTTGAAAATTATTTCACTAATAGGAAGCTACATTACTCCTGAGTGCTATAGGCTACTTGTTATCCCGGAAAAACTTTTCCACGCGGGCGAAGCCGCGCGCAAAAGCTAGTTAATATATAAAGCTCAAGAGTTTGTTTGTTTGAACGCGCTAATCTCAGGAACTACTGGACCGATTTAGAAAATTCTTTCACTAATAGGAAGCTACATTACTCCCGAGTGCTATAGGCTACTTTTTATCCCGGAAAAACTTTTTCACGCGGGCGGAGCCGCGCGCAATGCTAGTCTATACTAATATATAAAGCTGAAGAGTTTGTCTGTTTGTTGGAACGCGCTAATCTCAGGAACTACTGGACCGATTTTGAAAATTCTTTCACTAATAGGAAGCTACATTACTCCTGAGTGCTATCGGCTACTTTTTATTCCGGAAAAGTTCAAACCGGGACTTTTACTCCGGATTTTTTTTTCTCACGAGTGGAGCTTTCACGACTAGACCACTGTACCGATTTCGATGAAATTTAGTAGAGAGATAGTTTAAGACCCTGGGAAGGACCTAGGGTACTTTATATTCCGGGAAAATATAAACCGGGACTTTTATCCCGGAAAATCGTTTTCTGCGAGTGGAACCGCAAGAAAATAAGTATGGAGACAGTTTGAGATCCAGAGGAGGACATAGGCTACTTATATCCCGAAAACACATAAACCGGGAATTTTATCCCGGTTTTTATTTCTCGGAAGTGGAGCCGTCACGGCCAAACCACTGAACCGATTTCAATCAAACTTGGAAGGGGCATAGATTAAGACCCTGGGAAGGACCTAGGCTACATCTTATTCCAGGAAAAATTAAACCGCTACTTTTATCTCGGAAAATATTTTCTAGCGGGTGGAACCACAAACAAATAAGTATGGAGATAGTTTGAGACCCAGGGAAGGAGACAGGCTACTGCTTATCCCGGAAAAATATAACCCGGGACTTTTATCCCGGTTTTATTTCTCGCGAGTGGAGTCGTCACGGCCAAACCACTGAACCGATTTCGATGAAATTTGGTAGCGAGATGTTTAAGACCCTGAGAAAGACCTAGGCTACTTCTTATCCCGGGAAAAAATAAACCGGGACTTTTATCCCGGAAAATATTTTCTTGCGGGTGGAACCGCAAACAAGTAAGTATGAAGATAGTTTGAGACCCAGGAAAGGATAGGCTATTTTTTATCTTTGATATTTTAGGATATGTCCTTACATCATTACATATTATAGAAGTCGGTTAAAAACGAAGTCTGCTATCGCATCTGATTGTCTGAACACGATAAACTCAAAAACTACAGAAACTGATTTTCATACATGTTTCACCAATTGACGGAGTGATACAAGAGGAAGGTTTTTGTGTATAATTCATAAATAATTTGTACGACAGAAAAATAAATGTCTGCTTATAATATTATGATTTGCTACCTGTGCGAAGCCAGGGCGGGCCGCTAGTTTAATATAAGGTACAAAAACATACGGTAAGTGAGAGTAGCGATATTTTCTTTTTAGTTTTTAATTGTAATAAATTCATATTATCGGATAACGCCCAAGTTAAGTCCATTTCTGGGATAATAACAATTCTAACATTGCTTCCTATAGTTGAAAGAATTATTAAAATTGGTGCAATAGTTTATTGGATATAGGAGATGATCGATTAAAAACAAAAAATTGTTCCTCTTTATAAGTAATTTTATATATTATCAGTACCTAAATGTGTTCTTTTAAGTTACATTTTGTACATTATTTTTTATTCCGTAACAAAAACGTAATAAAATACTTTGATTAATAATTTGGTCTGATTTAACATGCTATAACTAACACAACCATATTTATTGTAAGTGGCAAAGATATACTGTAAATAAGGCAATAAAGGCATTGTATTACGACGGCGCGGCGGATATAATCTATCCTGCTTATAATAAAATAATTGTAAATAGCATTTTACTAGAATTGCACTTTCGTCATGCAATGCTTTGCTTTTAAAACCGTTTAATGTTTACAGTATTAATAACCACTACAGTATACCTGAATTTAAACAGAAACACTGCCATCTATAGGACTTTATAGGCAACAGAGATCGTGAACGCCTTCTATGCAAGTATTCTTCTTCTTCTTCTTTTAAAAATGGCTCCACTGCAGCGTGTCATCGGTGATTTTGCCAATGTCAAATAGGTAGATGATAAAATAATATAACTTTTTTAGAATAACTCGACCCGAGGTAAACCAAGAAACGATGGCAGCAAAGAGCAATACAACTAAAATATTTGACATTAGTTATGGCAAAGAGAATGTAACCGACTTCCGCTGTGTTACGTGCATGGACAGCATCTGTCCAGTCAGAATCCCACCACGGAGGAGAAGTGGAGTTTACCTGAGGCAGAGTTTTTAACAAGAATACATGGCGGCAGATCTGATAGCCAGTAGAAAATCATCATAAACGGAGAAAAGGTTACTATTACATGCGGATTGAATGGATCTAATTTTTAAAT
The DNA here is from genome assembly GCA_947568825.1 of Sphinx pinastri. Classification (NCBI taxonomy): domain Eukaryota; kingdom Metazoa; phylum Arthropoda; class Insecta; order Lepidoptera; family Sphingidae; genus Sphinx; species Sphinx pinastri. Next base: position 8,860,600 of record OX387620.1, read on the forward strand.
CTAAATTAAAACTATATTTTTCCCAGTCTGCTTTCGACAATCTGTATTTCAAAAGGGGGAAAGTAGCTCGGGCTAGGAGGAAGCAGCGCCATTAAGGTTTACTGATGGTAGGTCTCTCATATGTAAGAGTCCGTCTGGGTAGGTACCACCGCAATGTCTATTTCTACCGCCAAGCAGCAGTGTGCATGCACTGTTGTGTTTCGGTTTGAAGGACATTGTAGCCAGTGTAACTACAGGACATAGTGAGACTTAACATCTTATGTCTCAGGATGACGAGCGCAGTGGAATGTCTCACAGTACTTTGTAACTCAAGGTGCTTGATGGTATTGCTACTGTTTATGGGTGGGCGTATCGCTTACCATCACGCGAACGGCATGGTCGTCTCGTCATTCAATGCCATAAAAAAAAATAAAGAATAAGGAAAGCACGGGGAAATGTTCACTACTATACGAAAGCGATAAAGGCGACCATGATAAGGAAGCGCATAAATTGGTAGATGCAAGTGTGAGGTCAACTGGGCTTACATTTTGAAAGAAAGAAAAACAATTTATTTTGAGAGGGTGAAACCCGCCTAGTTGATGAACCGTCACTAAGTATGCACACATTAATAAAAATACAATAAAAGAAACCGAATTTTACGCGGAAACTGTAGTTGATACAATTTAAAAGCATATTCTGAACATCTACTTATTTTATGTTTAAGGAAAAATACAAATTCTGCAAGAAAACTCACCTATGAAAAGTCACCAGCTCCTTCGTATTTTCTTTTCGCCCTGTACCTATGTGATTTACAACCAACACACGCCATGCTTTAAACTAATTTCGACATAGTATCGACACATAAATTATGTAATATTTTTGTTAAATTATAAATAATAATATAAATTGTAAATAAATATTTAAATCAATTTTACGTTTACCGTCCACAATGAATCAGACACATTAGCAATCCAACTAAATTTATGTGACATGACATTTCGAAAAATGACATATAAAGAACGCATATTTTTTATTTAGGCGCATAATTTTAACCAATGTATCCAAATTGACATTTCTTTTCTGACTTTTTAGAAATAAATAAAAACCATGGAGTATTCACTGGTTCACTCACTCTCGTGTAAAAGCTGTATTATCAGAGATGAATAAGATTGATGTTTCGCAACTGTTATTTTAGCCCGGTTTCTATGGCTTGTTATATTTCTGTGGCTTCAATTATACCTACATAGAGGGCCAGTTTATAATGGGGCATTTCGACTGCCATCACATTCTGGGGGGTTCGAATTATAATGGTCCTTGTTCTGCTCTACTACTTGCCTTATTTGACGACCTTAAATATTTACAAACAAATATAATTATCATAGAGATGTGACAAATGGGAGTTATCGATAATGTTGAGAACATTATACGTTTTATTTTAGATTCCCGAAAGATGAAGTCACAAAAAATATATGGACACACCGCATCGCAAGGTGCAATTGGACACCAAAAACGTACAGTCTTATCTGCTCTTAGCATTTCACCAAAGACTCATTTGTTCTCCATGATACCATAAAATACGGACGATTGAAATTAATCGCTACTCCTACATTAAATACCAATGAAGTAACAGTACAACAAACTTACAAAATAATCGGCCCTGTGAAAGTAGGAAATGAGCTGATTATCCTTAAACGCCTGAATAGATCTTTCCAAATTATAGTTAAGAACTAGTGGGATATTACGAATATCCGCATTCGCATCTTTTTTAATATTCGCATTCGCAATTAATTATGCGAATATTTTTTCTATGACATGTGCCAATAGTTTATAAAATAACATTACAACAGATTATGTTTACAATGTATAAATAATAATTTTGTTAGTATTTATAATACTCATACAAAATAAAAATTATATATTTTGATAACGATAAACTTCCAACTTTCTAAATGCACCTAAGTACTTTATACATATTTTTTTTTTTACCGAGATCACAACGTGATAGGATTTATGTTGTTACTTATTTATTCAAGATTTCTCTATGCTTAATCTATTATTAGTTTATAAAGTTATTGGAAAATATTATAAGAATATAACTAACACATTAAAATCTTTTAAAATATTATAAATTATTGATGTTTTTCCTTTGTCGGTATGTCAGAATACCTTTAAAATCCTTCAGTTGCACTGATAAATCACTATTTGCTTATCCTGAATGGGCTAGTTATATTTTTTTTACCACAATTAGTGTTTTTTCTTAAATTGAAATAATTAGGTCACCAACGTCGATATATGGCGTTGCAGTCTTCGGAGAACGCTGAAGCATATCGGAAGCTCGGGAAGTCCTGACACGACGTCCGTGTTTGCAATGTTGAAAGCATCAAGAAGACGTCCGAGTGGAACAAAGGCTCCAAAGTGTTGAGGGCCACATTGACTATTGGTACATTAAAGGGCTGAGGTGTTTGTACAACACCGCCAACATGTCAGTCCAAGTACAAGAGCAGATTACGAAAGATATTCCACTACAAAGAGGCGTGAGACAGGGAGATGTTATTTCTTCGAAATTGGTCAATGCCGCGTTGGACGACATCTTCAACCTTTTTGATTAGAAAGGATTTGGAATTAGCTTCAATGACACTTGTACATAAATCACCTTCGATTTGCCGCAATAATGTCGTCTTGTCAGAATCATTTGAGGAGCATAGCATTATGCTCATTTGCTCAGAGACCTCAACCAAGTTTCCCACCTGGTAGGCCTTAAAATAAACAAGATCAAAGTCTTGCTCCTTTTGTGCATATGCCAATTAGTGTTGAGAACACAACTCTCGAAGTTGTCGACGAATTTGTATAGGGTCATTCGGCCTAAAAGTACGCATTTTTTTTCTATCGTCTACACAGTCAAAAATATAGTGTCTTGAAAAACGTTTTAACACTCTATGTAAAGTAAATTTATTCTACTTTCATTATTTAATGAGTTTTTGTAAATTGCTTCATTGCTTTTTTTGCAATACATGTTTAAGTGCAGCGGGAGAAATTCGTACTATTGACCCGTTATGTGGGTAAAACTACGCAGAGTGTTTAATGAGAATATTTTTTTTCTGTATAAGGTCTAAAAATATTTACAAGTAATATTCGACTTAATTGCAGCTTATAGAAGAAAAAACCGTGCGGTCATTGTAATGAAGTTATAACAGGGTGCGTACTATTAACCTCGTACTTTTACCTAAATAGGGAATATTTTAAACAATCACACGTTAGTTGATACGCATTTATTTTCTAGGACAGAATAATAACTAAAATAAATACTATAATAATCATGTAAACTTAACATAATTAACGGACTTTTGTAAACTGATTCACCGTCTAGCCATACCCTTTTTTCCCAGCACAAAATATTGGTAACTAATCAACAAAATCACGTTGATCACCGTTTTTCGCTAAACAAATGAGGCTTGGTAAAATAGCTTGTGGCTCTGACATCGTCCCTGACGCGCCCCTGATTTAGCCGAAAAAGTGTCTGAGCCCCCTCAATAGGTTCCAAGATATTGACCATGCGAACTTTTACCCACTGCGTGCTGTTGCCCCGAATGACCCTATCTAAGAAGAGTGGTCCAGTTAGGCAAGTCTAACTTCAAGATAGAGGTCAAAACCAGCTCGGTTGAGCAGCGTTCGGGAAACTTGGTCTTCTCATCTAAAATACCTCAGTGCTTAAAGACAAAAATCTTCAATCAATGAGTGTTACTAGTGATGACGTACAGCTTTGAGACGTGGCCTCTGACTATGGGGCACCCAAGACGGATCACAGTCTAGTCACCTAAGCGAGCCGTGAAGATGCTCGATGTTTCTCTGCGAAATCAAATTGGAAATGAGGAGATTCGTAAGAGAACGAATATCGCTGCACATATTTCAAACAGGCCACTCTATCTGGACTTTACGACGCTTACTATCAGGTGCAGTGGAGTCACTTTGCAGCTATTATAATTTCACTTAAAGTACGATAAAATCTTTTGATGCCAAATAAAAATCCCATAGTCGCATTCGCATTCACGAATATTGGAAATTGGACATTCGTTACATCACTATTAAGAGCTATCTCGATCACATCAAATTTCAACCAAAAAATCCGCATTGAAATCGGTCCATACGTTTCGGAGCTACGATGCCACAGATATACAGATACACAGATATACACCTTTAACTTTATACACCCCTTTTTTGTCATGGAGGGTTAAAAATGAATGACAAGCCCAGCAAGTTGGTCGCCTATCCATAAACAGTAACAACAATATTGCACTCCACTTGGTCACCCTGTGATATAAGATGTTAAGGGTCGCATGGTGATAAATGCTTTTCGTCTCATAAATATATAAGCCAACCTAACACAAATGTCACATTCTAGTCTAGGAGCATAGATTTATATTTATGCGAAAAATAGCGTTTATCAGGAACCGGTGAAACTGGCCCTTAATGTCATAAAGTCCAGTTAAATTATTCAACTGGCTACGATGTTCAAAGCCAAACACAACAATGATTGCACAATACTGCTTGGCGGCAAAAATAGACATAGCGGTGTTACCTACCCAGCTGAAGTTAATTGTTGTTGTTTAATTCTTAATTATTGTTGTCCTTTGCTATCCAATCTATTCTTCTATGGAATTCACTCCCCCTCGAAATCAGATCGGCCACCTCTCGGTTTGCCTTTAAAAGAAGAGTACGAGAGCTACTGTTGAACGAAGCAGAAGAGTCACCACATTAATAATAATATTATATTATATACCTACATATGTATTTATGTAAATGTAATTTGTATGTTATGTATTTACAATTTTACTTATATTATGTATATATTCAAGATAGGCTTTTTTTATTAATTGCTATATTTACTTTTATGTACGTTTATATATGTATGTTTCATTTATATCAAGGGACCTTGTTGCACCCACCTTATTTATCTCTGCACCACCCACAGGTTGACTGGGAGAGAATGCCTTTGGCATTAAGTCCGCCTATATACTTTTGTATATAAAGTGCAAAATAAATAAATAAATCGTCATTTAATAAACTATGAGTTGTTTCTGAACATCATCGTCATTTTTCGATATTACTTAAATCGACTCTATCTCATCTCTAGCATTAAAAAAGTTACGTGAAAACTAGTGACAACCTTGCAAATTTCGAATGCATGAATGAGTATGCATCTCTTTCTGTCACCTTATCCAAGCCATAAGATAAAATAGTATCAATATATATATTAAGTAGCTATTTTGGCCCTACGTCTATTGCTTTAGTTATTGGTCTGAGATCAAGACATCTTTATTCTGTGTTTAAATATGACAAGCATCTGACAGATGACTTTGACTGTGTAACGTTGCTAGGAACGTTAACTCTCTTCGTAAACGAGCTATCGTTTACGTCAGTTTAACTACCAATAGAAACCGTTAATGTTTCGTATTGTCTGGTTAAACTGTCACTAGTTTTGACGTACGTCTGAACGGCGCTCGTATAAATAAGCGTGCAATGTCACGCGCGCCCTTTTTCTTATAATCTTCTTCGCCGTAGCAACACTACTACTAACTGCGTGTTGCCACGCATACCGTTGTTCCCGCTGGGGTGAGTGTGCCAACTAATACTAACCGCTTCCAGGTATTCTGTGCATCTGGGCTCGTGAGCTATCACGAGTCGCTGGCGCGGAATGTAAGCCTAGCTTGCATTCCGACCCGCTGGGATTCTGATTCCAGGTTCTACGGTGCGGCGTTGACCGCCGTATTTTTCTACGGTACGGCGTCCTGACCGCCGTGCTCCACGCACGGAGTGCTGACTCCGTGCTGACCGCCTTCTCTACGGTGCGGAGTGCTGACTCCGCCACGTGCACACCACCATCGTCGTCGCGGGTGCTGACCCCGGCCACGTGTGCACCGTCGTCGCGGGTGCTGGCCCCGACCACGTGCTCACCACTACCATCGCAGTCGGGTGTGCTAACCCCGACCACCTCACCACCGCTGCGCAGACCACGTGGCGCTACCATCTGCCCGGCGAGCTGCCGCCGGAGCTAGCCACGTGCATCAGCGTCGTGCCGTTCGCCTGAATCGGAGTCTCCGCAGGCCAGTGACTCGTTTGCATACCACCAGCAAACCGTACCGAGTGTAACGCGGAGGTGCAAAATAAAGCTCGTACCACGAACCTAAAACCCTGAGTTTCTCTTCTCTTCTATCTATCACTATCTACCTGCGGCGCTTCACGCCGCAACTGACATACCCCTAATAAAGTGTAGACCATAAATCTCATCCTCTTCTAACTCTTCTGCGCTCTCTATCAGAACTAATACTTTCTTCTTCGTATTGGTCCCACAAGGATTCCCCTCTTCTGATTAATAGCCTTAATCAATTTCTGAATTTGTATACTCCTATTGTGCAATCTAATATTAATCCTCTTTTTGAAACTCATGAAGTTTTAATTTTCCAACCTAATATCTATCTTAATTTCAATATTCATAAAAATGATCCTGGTGCTGATGCTAAACTTAATTATATTTTAGATAGGGATTGGCCTGACTGGCTAACTATTTATACGGATGCATCTAAACTTTCTGAAGATGGTTATGTTGGTGCTGCAGTTTGGATACCCAAATTCAAAATTATATTAAATTTTCGCTGTTCTCCATTTAGCTCAGTTTTTACTGGGGAACCCATAGCGCTTTTTGAAGCTATTGCATATATCTTCTCGCATAAATTAAACAAAACCATTATACTTACTGATTCCCTAAGTTGCCTAATGGATTTATCTAAGTCCCATTTTCGTTCCCGAAGTAATTTCCTCCTTACCCTCCAAATTAAAGAACTTTTGTATAAATGTCATACTTTGGACATTGAAGTGGCTTTGGCGTGGATTCCCAGCCACTTTGGTATTTCGGGAAATGTAACTGTTGATTCAATTGCTAGGGCGGCCTCTCATTGGGGCGATGAGTCTCACAATGCCTGTTTTCCTCGTGATCTTCGTTGTCTAGCTAAGCCAAATATGATTACAAAATGGGATGTCCTGTGGCAAAGAACTTGTCAGTCTAAAGGAAAATACTTTGGTCTCATTCAGCCTTCAATATCTCCTAAATGTTGGTTTAGAAACAAAAAAATTGCAGATAAGTTGATCACATCAGTGATAATCCGACTGCGACTTGGTTTTGTCTGCACTCCGGTGTTTTTAGCTAAAATTCGAGTAAGAGATCACTCCTTGTGTGAGTGTGGTTTGGACGAGGGTTCCTTGGAGCATATTTTTTTTTTCTGTCCTAAGTTATTAGTCCCCCTTTATGACCTTCTTCCTGCAGATATACCCCGCCCAATTAATATTCCTTTTATCTTAACTTTAGTTCATTGTCCTTTAATAAAAGTACTTTATAAATTTTTAAAAATTAATAATATTCGGTTATAACGGTATTTGTTTTTATGTTTTCTTCAGTTTATTTCTTTGTCTCTGATTTTTTTTGTATTTGGGTGTAGTATGGTATTATACATTCTAATTTTTTGTTATTTACATTATTTTGTGGGTTTTATGCGTGGTGTTTTTAGACATTTTTTATTGCCAGTGCTTTATTCACCGCTCAATAGTCACAGACAATATAAGACATATGATTAGACCTATCAAAATTTGTCCGTGTCTTTAATCTTTTCCTACTTTGACATTGGCAAAATCATCGCCTGACAGCGATGGAGCCATAACTTAAAAATTGAATTGAATTGAAGTGTAGACCACAGAGGATATTTAACACTACATACGTTATGTGTTGACATTCTTTCAAAGAGAATTATAATACTACTGAAACATTCTTTATTCAGCGTGCAGACTGCTAAAACTCAACTTGTAATTTTAAAAATCAATAACTACAACCAAATACTATTCATTTTATCTAAAGTGGGAGGAACAATATTATTAGGATGGAGATTGACGAGAATGAAATGGTAGGAACATCAAATACCATTTTCTCAACACCAAGCAGCAGTGATATGAACAATTATGTTACTAAGAAAAATGACACTGAACAACAATGTAAACAAAATGTGCCGATGAACTCCCAAATTAGTGGTGATGTAGCGCTGACACCAACACACAGCTCATTTACACCACAACCAGTCAACCCTCATAGTTCTATGGTTGCCGTTACACCAGTCACTAGTGGCACAAACCAAGCCAAAAATAGCATAAAGTTACAGTAAGTATCATTAGTATATAATTGTTACTAAATTAAGTGCTATGTTTCCAAATAACCTACAACAATTTCCAGAAATAACCACAATAGAGTGTGTACTTTTTATTATAATCTTTCCTATAACTTTAAAATACCATAGAAATCTATATTATTTTATATGTGTAGAAAATACTTTGTACCCCATTTTATGCACTGTGCATGGACAAGTGAGATGTGGCATAATTAATGTTCAAATAGAGCAGGGATGCAGAAAAATAAAATTCAGCGGTGGACACTGGTGTCCATTTATATAAGGAAATTAGCTTATAGCTATATATAAGCGGGCATTGACGGGTTAAACAGTAAAACAGTGGCATAGCGTGGTTGGGCTGGTTGTTGAACTTACGTTTTATTTCGCCCTATAATTTGTGGTGGCTTATTTTGGGTCTGCTGTGAGCGGCAAGAACCCACGCTAAGTATGCCACCAATTGTCACTAGACTGTTGCGCTACATTTATTATGAAGAAATAATTATATTTGTGTATATATTTTATTATTAGGTTTTTTTATAGAATAATCTTAACACCTGAGGTGGTAAATCTCACCATGCTATTTTTATCATGAACTAGTATTTCTTGCAGCTCCTCCGCCTGCGTGAATAAGTTTTTCTGGGATAAAAATTATTTTCCTGAGATAAAAAGTAGCCTATAGCATTCAGGAGTAATGTAGCTCCCTATCAATGAAAGAATTTTCATAATCGGTTCAGAAGCTCTTGAGATTAGCATGTTCAACCAAACAAACAAACTCTTCAGCTTTATAGTATTAGAAGAGATTTCTTGTTTTATACTTACTGTTACTGTGTTTTGAAATTTTGATCCTAGTTACTACTTAATGCCTAATTGTTAACTTGGCCAATAAAGATACAAATTGAGAATTATGGCTAGTACTTCCATTGAGAGTAAGAAATGTTTATAAATAAAATAACTAATTTGATTCTTAAAATTAATATTGAAATTTTAAAGTTTGTCCACACAAATATTTTCTGAGCATGATACTGAAACGTCTCATGCTGACCCTCAGTGATACAAACTATGCACTGAGATATCAGTGCCAATAGACATTGTGACTCTAAAACCGGCCTTACTGGTAGTAGGTCTCTCATATGTGATAGGCTGCCTGGGTAGGTACCACCACAATGTGTATTTCTACTGCCAAGCAGCAGTGTGCAGGCACTGTTGTTGTGTTCTGGTTTGAAGGCTATTGTGCCCAGCATAATTACTGGGCATTATCAGACTTAACAACTTATGTCTCAGGGTGCCAAGCGCAGTGGAGTACCACACAGTACTTTATAATTCAAAGTTATGTGTGGCATTGCTGATCACATTATGTCGCTGCATTAAAAAAAATCCCATGCCTAGTCTATTTCTACTAAAATGATTTTTGTTTCAGAAATTGTGTTTCAACAGTAAACTTAGGTTGTGAATTGAAATTGCTTGATATTTATTGTAGAACAAGATACTCAGAATATAACCCTGCAAGATTCAATGGTGTAGTGATGAAAATTCTTGATCCTCGTGCCACAGCATTGGTTTTTAGGTTTGTTCCTTTTCTATTATGCAGTGAAACTACTTGTACTGTCAGCCACATAAGTAGCTGAACAAATTCAAAACTTCCAAATCACCTATACACTTTTGTGTTCTTACTAATTTTTGTTTTCTCTTAACAAAAATAAAATAAATGGATTTACTTTACTTCACACTAAGAAAAACAATGTTTAAATAAAACTTCATATAATAGCAAGAATGACGCTCTGGAAGTCCTACAAAATAAGAGCAAGTTGAGTGATCCTTCGTCTATTACCGCAGACCTGACTCCAATGCAGAAAGAGTATATAAAATATCTACGAGAGGAACTTAAACAGCGCCTCGATAAAGGCGAGACGGACCTCACCATAAAATATGTTCGAAGACAGCCCACTATCTTGAAGAATACTCAAAAAAACTAACTTCACATAACTACATTAAAACCACACACATACAATTAGCAACTAACAACAGCCCCCCGAATAGAAAGCCTCTGTCAAGAACCCTTATCACAATTACCATACTTTATACCAATATCCAATCAGTAACTTCTAAATTCGATATTTTCATTGCTAGAGTGGACTCATTAAAACCTACTCTAATTATAGTCACTGAAACATGGCTTAAACCTAACATACCAGATTCAATGATAAAAATACCTGGCTACGACATATACCGAGATAATCAGATTGGAAGACGTAGTGGTGGAGTAGCAATCTATGCTCCAAATAAAACAGGATTTATGACAACCAAGTTAAATACTACCTACAACAAGAAACATGAAGCTACCGAATGCCTTTGGCTTGACATTAAAATTAGAGATTGTACATTTTTATTATGTGGACTATACAGGGGACAGGACTCCACACTAGAACAAGACAATTATTTGCTTGAACAACTGAACTTGGCTTCAAAGAATAATACGGTGGCTGTAATGGGTGATTTCAACTATGGTGGAGTTAGATGGCCTCTTAAGGATTGTTCATATGTCACGCCAAGAGAAGAATCCCGAAAATACCGGGATACCGAACCAAGTAAATGACTCATAAATACCGGTATTGATTTTATAACAACCGGGATTTTCGGTAATTGTCACTGGTGGTAGGTCTCTCATATGTAAGTGGCCGTCTGGGTGGGTACCACCGCAATGTCTATTTCTACCGCCAAGCAGCAGTGTGCATGCACTGTTGTGTTTCGGTTTGAAGGACATTGTAGCCAGTGTAACTACTGGACATAATGAGACTTAACATCTTATGTCTCAGGATGACGAGCGCAGTGGAATGCCACACAGTACTTTGTAAGTCAAGGTGCTGGATGGTGTTACTACTGTTTATGGGCGGTCGTATCGCTTACCATCAGGCGAACGACATGCTCGTCTCGTCATTCAATGCCACAAAAAAAAAATATAAAAACATATATTCATACATAATATTTCCTCTGAATGCGTTTGGCAGAGACTAAGGATTGCTACTTTGCACGATTCTGGCGCAATTCTTTGTTTTCATCTATATTTATTAATCTCATGTATTCTCGCCTCTTTAGAGTACCATCCATATTCGCCTTATATAGGTAGGTACTATGTAATACGTCAAGCTTCGATCATCAATCTTCTCCAAATGGCCAAACCATGACAAATAATATTAATAAATAAAAAACATTTATTTTTATTTTAGTTATTACATCCCCTTTAACTTCACACAGATCCATCACTACAGTACGTATTCCACACTTATCATTCACAGTCACCCACACATGCTTCTTAACGCTCTCATTTTCACTGCTTTGACTTTTATGCTTCTTCTCTCCCATATAAAAGTCCACCATAACTCTCCCAGTCAATTGTGCATTTTTGGACACCATCCAACTGTCCATAAAGGTGTGATGCCCCATTCACCTGCACTCACTTAGCAATCTATGTCACTTTCATATTATTATCTACCATCAATTGTGATGAAAATACATCCCAGATAGACAAAATATCTTACTCACTGTAACTCATTACCTATCATGATATTGCACTCTGTCATATTTTGGTTCCTTTTAAATATCTTGATTTTGGTTTATTTTCTTGTCCTTTGTCTCAAAATAATAATCCATTATCCAGAATCCAGTCTTCGATTCAGGTTACTGGTCATCTTAAAAATGAGTGAGGCTGACCACAGTTCACCTCTTATTATTCTATCATAGCCTTTTCTTAAGGCTTCGCCACACAGGGATCGGAGCTGAACGTGGCATTCACGTCGCGTTGTCTTGGCGTGCCAATTACTATGACTATGTCTGGAAGACATCACATAGAAACTGCCACGTTTAGATGGGCTGGGTTGAACACGCCAAGCTGTGTACATCGCTTCCTTCCGCGACATAACGCACTCACAGAAGGATGCCATCGCTCGCCATGACCTCCAGCGGCTGACCATGGCAAACATCACGGCGGGCAGCAACTGTTCTAAGAGGGCTGCGTTGTAGATCCCAGCCTGGGCACCTCGAAAGTCTGTGGACCTGGCAACCATTACCACAATGATAGTATACGGCGGACTCTTCCTTTCTGATCCACCACAGGAACAAGCCGAAACACCCGTGGCCCGTCAGCATCTGCGTCAGACGAAATGTTGATGTACCGTGGCGCATGTCATGCCAGCTTAAGAAGACAGGTCGCACTGTCGCGACGGTCCTTAAGCCCGCACTCGTGCTCTCCAGCCTGGTAGGCCACTCCTCCACGCTGGCACTGCTGATGAAGATCAATTGGGCTGTCATCTCCCTCGGGGCCAGGCTCCACCCGAGATGGGATGCCTCTTCACACCAGAAGAATACAAGACGTTTGGCATCCAATTCTCATAGCAGAGTACCGGCAAAGACACAAACCGCCTCGTGGGCTGACTAGGCCCAAACGGGATAACCGTATAAGGCCATGAACCGCACGACTCCAGCGTATAAACCTCGGCAAGGGTTACCTGGAATCAGTCTAACCATGCATTATCCGCCCCCCGAGGTAATTCTTGTGCGCTGGGTCTTCACACCCAATGCACGCCCATGCGCGGGGGGACATTAGTCGCGGGCCGAGGCACACAGTTCAGTGTGTATACCTCTTGGTTGGATAACACATTGAGGCCTAAAAGGGCCCGCGAACATTTCCTGGCACCCTCTCTTTCCGCACATCCTGAGAACCTTCCTCCCTTCCCCCCACCTTCCCTTCCATATTCCTCCTCCACTCCCCTCCCAGGCCCCTGCAGTCGTTCAGCCGGGGGACTCCAGTATCCCATTCGCAGGTTTCCCCCGGTGTTGACTGCAGGATCGCCTACTTAAAAAAAAAACCATGCATTATCTCCTGAAAACGTTTTGAACAAGCTTGTCGCTATTTAATTACTAATTGAAATGTATAGTACCCGGAAATACCGACAATACTGGTATACCGGTTTCTAAAAAGTGGTCCGGTATTGCGACCCCTACTACTTATGTGGCTCACAGTAGGTACTTTAAATTATAAAAAAAAATTGGTACATTATTGGCCCAATTTTAACAGTTCAATTTTCCTAGTCAATGTAAATGTTATACTGCAGAAAAGTCAAATTCTACAAGTACATGCAGGCTCTTTTCTTTAGACCACATCATACTATGTTTCAGTTTTGTACTTCTATGATTAGAATTTGTTTGCAGCCATGTGGTTATTTATTTATTTATTAAATACTCATCATCACATCACTTAAAGTGTTACTAAAATATTAAATTACACAGGTTGTATTAGATAATGGTGCCCGATGTAGGCAAAGCCTTATAATGATTTGGTATAACAGAAGGGCAATTAATGTATCATATAATAAAAAAGAATGTTCTTAATTTTACTTATTTCCTTTTTTGATTTTATTGGTTTAGTAATTTAATTCTAAGCCTATTTAACTCCCATTAAGGGTTTAATTATATGATACGTAATATTATGTTATTTAAAGTTACATTTTATTTATTTAACATGTCAGTACCTGGGTGACCGAGCCTTGCTCGGATGATTTTTCAATACTATACATGGTATTTATTACTTTAAAGTAGGTCCTAATAATATTTTCCATTTAATGAAAATATTCACGACTGAAGTCAAATGCGTCGATACCTACAGTTACCTTACTAATTTAAAAAAAACTGTTCTTTAGCGGTTCAGATTTTAAATTAAATCTCAGGTTTCACAAAATTCTCATCCGTTGTCTCTCTTAGTTACGAATTGATAAAAGACGAATGTCCTATATTTATACTCAAGGTATATCTATATCCATCATAATCGGCTCAACGGTTTATTTTCTTACCCCTTTTAACCTTATTAAGGGGTTAATAAAAAACTGAATACGTTATATTTATTTTCAAGTTTCAAGAGATCCCCAAACCAAATTTAAATAGAATTAGTTCAGCGGTTTAATTTCTCTCCCCCTTTACCCCTCTCATTTTGGGGTTAGTGAAAAAATATATCTCATTAATTTTCAAGGTTCAAGATATCCACTGAAATAGAATTTGAATAGAATTGAAAATATTTATAAACACAGCACAGCATCTATAAAATTGGAAACAGTCGGCACAAAATTTTGTATAAAGAAGGGCGTGAAGCAGGGAGACCCGCTATCTCCCAAATTATTCACTAGTACCCTCGAAGGTGTTTTCAGGAAGCTGGCGGCTAGCTGGGATGGGCTGGGCATTGATGTCGGCGGAACCAGATTAACAAATCTGCGCTTTGCTGACGACATCGTTCTGTTCTCATCTTCAGCTTCTGGGCTACAGACCATGCTAGAAGATCTCAGCGATGCAAGTATTGAGGTTGGACTTCAAATGAACATGACAAAAACCAAAGTCATGACGAACTACCGCAATGGTAAAATCACCGTGTATGGAGAAGAAATGCAATATGTCAGCGAGTACGTCTATCTGGGCCAAATTGTCTCATTCGATGCGAGACAAGACCGCGAAATAGAGCGACGGACAAACAATGCCTGGCGAAGTTTTTGGTCCATGAAAGAGTTGCTTAAAGGTAATCTTCCAATGTACATCAAACGGAAGCTCCTGGATACTTGCATTCTTCCCATCATGACCTACGGTGCTCAAACCTGGTCTCTCACCAAACAGCAAAAGTCCAGGCTCAAGGTTTGGCAATGGAGCGCAGCATTCTAGGTGTTAAGTTAACCGATCGCGTTCGAAACACCGATTTGCGCTCCAAAACTCAAATTACCGATGTAGCTCAGAAAGCCGCTAAGCTTAAATGGAACTGGGCTGGCCACATCAGTCGTATGCCTGACGAGCTATGGGCCAGGACTACCACTTTGTGGAGCCCTGACACTGGTCGTAGACGTAGACCAAAGAAGAGATGGCGGGATGAACTGGACTCATTTGACAGAAATTGGTTTAATGTAGCACAGCATCGCGATTCATGGAAGGATCTTGGGGAGGCCTTTGCCCAACATTGGGACATTATAGGGTAATACAATACAATACAAACAAGATATCCCTAATCCCTATACTGTGCAATACAATCGGAGCAACAGTATTTTCTCCCCTCTTTATCCTCTTTGGTTAAGAGTTAAAAAATAAACCCATAGCTATCTTTAAGGTTATAGATATCACTATACCAAATTTCATTACAATCGGTTCAGGAGTTAGTTTCTCCCCCCTTTTGACGTGACATTTTGGTTTCCTAGGACGGAGGTCCTATGTGAAAGCTATAGCTACGCCCGTGAACGTGACAATTTTTACTGGGCCCCATCCAATGAATTTGCCACAGGCCTCAGATGATATAGTTACGCCACTGCCTTTTACCCCCTTAAATAGGAGTTAATAAAAAATGTATATACCATATTTGTTTTAAACGTTCAAGATATCCCCATACCAAATTTCACTACTTTCGGTTCAGCTGTTTAGATTCTCCGTCCTTTTACCCCCTAAAATAGGAGTTAACAAAAAAATTAACATCCCATATTTGTTTTCACCGTTCAAGATATCCCAGTACCGAATTTCATTACAATCGGTTCAACGGTTTAGCATTTCCCCCCTTCTAACCCTACAAGTTTGGGGTTGATAAAAAAACTGAATACCCCAATTTTATTTTTAGAGCTCACTATCCAAATACAAAATTTCATCCAAATAGGATGAGTCGTTTCAGAGATCCCAAATACATACCTATATATACATAATATATATATATTATATACAAGTTTAGCGCGTTTAAATAAGAGAGTGATTAGTCATGTTGTATGTTTATAGATCTGGAAAAGTTGTTTGCACTGGTACCAGGAATGAACATGACTCTTACCTAGCTGCCAGAAAATTTGCTAGAATCATTCAGAAGCTTGGATTTCCTGTATGTTTTTTATATACTTTTTTTACATTCTGTATTTAATACAAATATAGTATATACCCATTGCTTGTAAATTGAAATCTGATGTTGTTTTAGGTAAGATTTTTGGAGTTTAAAATTCAAAATCTTATAGCAACTGCAGATCTAAGGTTTCCAATTAGATTAGAAGCTCTTCAGCAAGCACATGGCCAGTTTACTAATTATGAGCCAGAGTTGTTTACGGGACTTGTTTACAGGATGGTACGACCTAGAGTGGTTCTATTGATTTTCGTAAATGGAAAACTAGTAATTACAGGTATAATACAAATTTATAGAATAAAATAGAATTGCACTGTGTATTTTTATGAATACAAAATATTTTATATTATTTTCACAGGTGGTAAATCCAGGACTGAAATTAAAGAGGCTGTTGATGTAATTTACCCTGTTTTAAGAAGTTATAGAATAAGTTAAAATCCTAGATGTATTTTAAGTGAGTATTTAATAAATGTTTATATTACTATTATTGTTATTGTTTATTGTTATTAAAACCTAAAAAGATTTTTTTATTAAAGTTCAAGTCTTACTCTAAAGGCTGACTGAATGTTTAAAGTTATTTTTATCTTTAACTAGGTGATGCTCGCGGCTCCGCCTAGAGCACTCAGGAGTATTGTAGCTTCCTATTAGTGAATGATTTTTTATAATCGTTTCAGTAGCTACTGGGATTAGCGCGTTCAACCAAACAAACTATCAAATAAACTCTTCAGCTTTATAATAGTATAGATATAACGATCATTCTCACAAAATTTCGAATTTTCATTTTGATTTTATGTAAAAAAAATTTGGTGCTGAAATATTATTGTTTGAGCATAAATCAGTAGTTTTTATTAAAGGAAGCCTATCTATATATGTAGTCCCCAAATTTCTTTATAACGTGTTAAATCTTATTTATTACTAGGTGTTGCCCGCGGCTTCGCCCGCGTGAGTAGCCTTCCCCGCTACAAAAGTCCCTAAAACAATGTACGTCACCAGCGCCATCTATTTAAAAAAGCAGATTAAAAAGTTTTTATTTCCCATGGGAGCAAATTATCCGGGAAAAAAGGAGCCTATGTGTTAAGCCAGGACATGGCCTACTCATCTGCCAAATTTTATTCAAATCCGTTCAGTTGTTTCTGCATTTACCTCAAACATATTTAATACTAGACTTCTGCTCGCGGCTTCGCACGTGTGAAAAAGTATTTCCGGGGTAAAAATATTTTCCCGGGATAAAAAGTAGCCTATGTGTTAATCCAAGACATGATATACCCGTGTGCCAAATTTCATCGAAATCTGTTCAGTAGTTTGAGTTTATTCGTTACAAACATACTTACATACAAATCTTTCCTCTTTATAATATCGATTGCGAGTCTTTCGTCTCGCTCTTCAGAATTTTTTGTCTCGCTCTTGCAGTTTCAGGCTTCAGGTTTCTTCTAGTGTTTTCCTTCTCTTTCTTCGGTAGAAGTTAGAACCCATATAACATGTCAACACGCCGTTGTGCGTTAGTTCAAGTACATCGAGGCTATACATTAAAGAGAACCTCGACCTATTGACCCAATCTCTGATCGATTTTACATTATGGCGATTGGCAATTTATTAAATAAATAAAAACCACACGTGAACAAATAGGATATCAAATGAAAGCTCTCAACATGCACTATCTAATTAAACAATAATCAACATTACATATAATAAAAAAAACATAAAAAAGGTATAGACAAAATACCTACAAAAAAACAACCTTAATTTATAACAAATGTCACTTTCACTATTCACTTGTTTGTAACGTCTATATCGTCTGTATAATGTTCCTTACGCCACTGAAGGGTCGGCACATCACTTCAATCACTTTGTTCTTAATATATTATCACGACACTACCGTTTAGTGGTGTAACGAATATTCGTATCTTTTCTACAGACTTCAGAAAAAGGAGGAGGTACTCAATTCGTCTGTATTCTTTTTTTTATGGTTGTTACGTCAGAACTCCGTCATTTATTGACCGATTTGAAAAAATATTTTTTTCATTACAAAGAATATACTTCCCAACTGGTCCCATATAATTTTTGTCAAAATCGGATGAGTAGTTTGCTTTTAAAACTAAAATAATTTGAAATTACGAATTATGCTTTTCTGTGACTTTTTCTTTAGTGTTTAGTGTTTTTCATCGGCGGTATATTTCTTACTAACACAAAAAAGCAAAAAATAAAAACTTTTTAACAAAAAATTAAACCACCTTCAAAAAAGACAAAAAAAACTAAAACCCAAAAAATAATTTAACATTATCAATATATACTGGTAACCAATTTTAGAGTCGGTGCCTAATTAAAGTTACTAGCTAAGCTAGATAGATACATTAATAAATATGCGAAAACAATGTTTAATTTTAACTAGGCACTGACTCCAAAATTGGTTACCATTATATAAAAAAAAAAAAAATCTTTCTTTATTCATAATACAATTAACCTTACAGTTTGCTTGTAGTACCCAAACTAGGCTTAAAGCCTGTATATAGATAATGTTAAATTATTTTTTGGTTTTTAGTATTTTTAGTCGTTTTTGAAGGCGGTTTAATTTGTTGTTATTTAATATTCGCATTCGCAAGACATCATGCGAATATTTTGGCTATGACATGTGAAAATAATTTATAAAATAACACTGCAAAAGATTATGTTTACAATGTATTAATAATCATTTTCATAGTATTTATAGTACTCATACAAAATAAAAATTATATATTTTGATAACAATAAACTTCCAACTTTCTAAACGCACTTAAGTACTTTAATTTTTTTTTTTTTACCGAGATCACAATGAGGATTTATGTTGTTATTTATACGAGATTTCTCTATACTTACTCTATTACTATTTTATAAAATTACTGGAAAATATCATACGAACTCATTAAAATCTCTTAAAATATTATAAATTATTGATGATTTTCCTTCAATATACCTTGAAGGAGAAACATCAATAATCTCCTTCAATGTGTATACCTTTTAAATCCTTCAGTTGCACTGATGACTCACTATTTACTTAACCCGAATGGACTATACCCCATCGGTTTAGGTATTTAACTAAATGTTGCCGCCGTCACAACGGACTGCGCAGGCGCAGGCGGGTCGCGGGGCGCGGTACCAACCGCTCGCCCAGCACCCGCGCGCCACCGACACTCAGCTCTCGAACGCGGTCGCATTCGGGCACTTCCTTCGTTCATACGTCTTAATATTATAACGGCATTATAACCTATGTACAGTCCACATATCGTTTTATTTGCAAGTCCGATCAATGGCCTAAACATTGGTCCTTCGTTCGCGTAAATATAAAAACCAGTTTCGCCGAAATAATAATTGCATCCACGTCAACGGTCGTCTTAAGTCGTCGTATGGACTTTGACCGTATGGGAAGAAGTTGGAAGAAAGAAGTCGTTCTCGAAGCAGCCTACATATTCGACGTAGCTGAAGTCATTCATGGGAGTACGCTTATTGTATTTGAGTGAGTTTGTTCCAATTAGTTATTTCCCAATTACTATTATTTTTTGCCGAAAATCGTTAAGTTTATAATACAGTTGCCTTCATTGCACAGTGCTTTATATAGCTTATTTGGGTCGCAAGTTTGCTATTTTCATCCCCTATTCTTTTCTTTGCAAAACGCCTACGCATAATAGTGTTTTTATATACATTTGTTAGAAAGGCGCGTTGACCGTCGTTGACCTTGACGTGATACCGTTATTTGCTTTCGCTTTGTCTGCGCACATATGTTACACGTCTATTTTGTATTTTTAATTACTATTGCTCATTAATTTAAATATTATCTCCAGAATGGCAGATTTAAAAACGCTTATCAAAAAACGTAGCTCAACAAAATCAAAGCTTACTATTTACAATAATTATATTAATTTATTAAAAAGTAGTACAAGCATATCAGAGTTGCAGCGTTTAGATTTGGAGGAGCGCTTCAATAGATTCACTTCCATACATTCGGAATTTGATAATTTACAGACGCAAATCGATGTGCTCACCGACGATGACGCGGCTGCTGTAGCTGAGCGTGAGGAGTTCGACCGCCAGTTCTACAATCTCATAGCAATCACACGGAGCCTGCTCGGCACTACGTCCGATAGTGCTGGATCTGAGACGGACTCCAAAGATGTTGAGCCAGGTGCACACATTTCTAAAGCCAATGGTTTTGTTCGTTTGCCTAAAATTGATTTACCTCACTTTGATGGAAGTGACCAGTGCTGGCTAGAGTTTAGGGACACTTATATATCATTGATTCACGACAATCCTTCCGTTAATAATATAAACAAGTTCCACTACCTGCGGGCTTCATTGCAAGGAAGCTCTGCCTCAATTATTAAAAATATCGATTTTAAAGCAGAGCATTATAATGTTGCATGGAATTTGCTTTGTGAGCGTTATAATAATAACCGTAATCTTGTAGATAGTCACCTGCAAGCTATATTCGATATTGAACCTATACTAAATGAGTCAAGTGTTTCAATCAGAAATTTTGTTGATGCCATTAACAAAAACATGAGAGCACTGGCAAAGCTAGAAGAGCCCACTCAACATTGGGACACATTTATTATTTTTATAATCAATAAAAAATTAGACTTAGTTACCAGTCGTGACTGGGAGCAGCATAGGAATAATATTTTAAAGGAGAAACCTACCATCTCACAATTTTGTTCGTTTTTAAACAGTAAAGCAGATTGGTTGAAATCAGTTGAATCAAATCACAACACTACACATCTGACTTCACAAATCATTCAAACTTCAAGAAATAATTTCTCAGACAGTAGTTTAAATAAACATAACCATAAAGTTACTGAAGGAAATAATCATAAAACAAATATGAACACTAAATATATTAATAAATTTAATAAATGTCCGCATTGCTCTCAAGCGCATACATTATTTAAATGCGATTCGTTTAGAAACTTATCAATAGAGAACCGTATAAAAAAGGCTAACGATTATAATGTCTGTATGAATTGCTTGCGTTTCGGTCATTCTCCTAAGCAATGTAAACTTACACATTGCAAATATTGCAAAGTAAAGCACAATACTCTTTTGCACTTAGAGTCTAATGAACCTAATCCATTACCTTCCACTTCTAAGTCCAACATAGCGTTATCAGCCAATTCTTCACAACTTGCTACCGCTACGCATGTTTTACTGTCCACAGCTTTGGTTAACGTGATTGGCGCAAAGGGTAAGAAGTACACTGCGCGCATACTTCTGGACAATGGTAGCACAGCAAACTTTGTAACGCAGAGCTTATCAGAAAAACTGGGTTTATCGCTTCGCGGTACAAGGACTAAGGTAACAGGTATAAATAATCACATGTCAACTAGTACACAGTCTTGTCACCTCGTGCTAGAGTCTTTATGCTGTGCCTACACTGTTGACATCGAATGTCACATTTTGCCTGAGATTACAAAAGTCTTACCATCCTCATTTGTGCACGTCAAACATGTCCCTATTCCGTCAGGTCTAAAACTAGCAGACCCGAACTTTAACGTTCCGTCGGTCGTAGATATCCTCGTAGGAGCTGAAACATTTTGGAATGTCTTAGGCAGTAATACGATAGATTTAGGAAAAAATCTACCTAGATTATTTGAAACTAAATTCGGATGGCTTGTATCAGGTAGTATTGTAAATAAGTCTACTATTTCTTCCACACTTTTTTGCCATCATTCCAATGTCACTCCCGATCTTGCACAGTTTTGGGAGCTTGACAACGTATCCTCAAAGCATTCTCTCTCTCTTGAGGAAAGAATTTGTGAAAATCTGTTCTATCAAAACACAGTTCGCAACAGTGATGGCAGATATGTCGTCACGATGCCTTTAAAAGAGGATCCTATTAGTTTAGGACATTCTTATGAATACGCTAAAAATCGCTTTCTCTCCCTTGAGCGACGATTTCAGCGTGATCCTGTATTTAAAGAAAAGTACAACGAGTTTATACGAGAATATGAGCGCCTTGGCCATATGACGTTAGATTCACATTTTGCCACTTCACCTGACAGCTCCATGACAAAATATTTCATTCCACATCATGGAGTCATTCGTAACTCTAGTACCACTACACAACTACGCGTAGTATTCGATGCATCAGCCCCTACTAGCTCGGGTGTGTCTCTTAATGACATCCAGATGGTCGGTCCCGTAGTGCAAGACGATCTGTTTTCCATTATAACACGTTTTCGTCAGCATAGGTATGTGGTATCAGGTGATGTTGAAAAAATGTACAGAGCCATCGAATTAAGTCCAGTTCAACGACCTCTTCAAAAAATTATTTTCCGGTTTGAACCTACTAAACCTCTTAACACCTATACATTAAACACAGTCACCTACGGGACCGCTTCTGCCCCATATTTAGCCACTAAATGCTTAGTGTCTCTAGCCGACAATATTGAGGATACTCGTGTGCAACGCGCGATTCGGCGTGATTTTTATGTCGACGACTACTTAAGTGGTGCGGATACGATAGCCGAAACCGTGGAAATTACAAAGGTAGTCCAGTCGGTTTTATCATCAGCCAAATTTAATTTACGCAAATGGCGATCAAATAATTCCATAATTCATAGCCAAATTGCTGATAATAATGATTTTCATGATACATTAAATTTTTCGGAGCAAGGTCTAGACACTAACCAAACTAAAACATTAGGTCTCAACTGGATTTGTAATTCTGATTCGTTAACATTTACTATTAATATTACACCCATACATAAAATCACTAAACGTCACATTCTCTCGGTAATTAGTCAAATATTCGACCCACTAGGACTCGTAGGTCCGTGCGTTGTTGAAGCAAAGATGGTAATGCAGCGTCTATGGCTTGATAAATATGACTGGGATGACGAAGTGTCGCACGAAATAAAAGGCCTTTGGTCTACATTTGAGAACACAGTAACATCACTAAATAAGCTACGAATTCCTCGTTGGGTTTTGTGTGAAAATTCTATTACACGTGAAATACACGTATTTACTGACGCGTCCGAAAAGGCATACGGCGCATGTGTATACATTCGGTCATGTAATGGCATCGAATCCACGAACGTTCAGCTTCTGGTATCCAAAAACCGTATCGCACCAATTAAACCTACAACAATACCAAGGCTTGAACTGTGTGGGGCTTTACTGGGTGCAAGACTGTGTACTAAGGTTCAGGAATCACTTACTATAGACATTCACAAATGTAGATTCTGGTGCGATTCCACTATAGTGTTGGGTTGGCTCTCTACTCCTTCTAACCAATTGAAACCTTTTGTTAGAAACAGAGTTAATGAAATACAAGAAACCACATGCGATTATACCTGGAGCTACGTACCGTCAAGTGAAAACCCGGCGGATCTTGTATCCCGCGGTCTTCGGGCCGACGTTATCAAGGACACACCTTTGTGGTGGTCTGGGCCTTCGTTTCTATTGCAAAATGAAAGCGAATGGCCTAAAATGCCTAACACAGAGAATCATAACTTACCGGAAGCAGTACCACATATTTATAATAGTCGTATTAATAATAACTCATACAGCATGCATCATTCACACATAACCAACCAACCATCATTCACACATACCTTATTGGAAAAACATTCTAATTTAACAAAAATACAAAAAATAATTGCCTATGTACAAAGATTTATTTACAATTTAAAAAACAAAAACAAATTGAGAGACAATTTTTCCGCGGCTGAATTAGAAAAATCCCTCATTTTAATTACACATTTTTCTCAACAAGAAATGTTTCCAGAGGAGTATAACATTTTAAAAAAGGGGCAAAAATTGCCTCGTAAAAGTAGATTACTTCACACATTCGACTCACTTATTGGCCTTTAGGCGGTAGAAACTTGTCGAGGTCTGTCGTGAATAAATGTCTTAAATGTTTTAGACATAAAGCCCAAAACGTTCAGCCAATAATGGGTCAGCTACCATATTCTAGAACTCACCTTGAATATCCATTTTTACATTGTTGTGTAGATTACGCAGGGCCAATATTGGTGGCCAATCGTAAAGGTCGTGGTTGCAAACTAACAAAATCATATGTTTGCATCTTTGTTTGCTCAGCAATAAAGGCTGTACATTTGGAGCTCGTCACAGATCTCACCACGGAAGCATACATGGCCGCTCTAAATCGCTTTGTATCGCGCCGCGGTAAACCTCGTAGCATAACGTCCGATAACGGAACAAATTTCGTAGGCGCGTCTAATGAAATGTCTAAGTTTTTAATTTCATCAAATGTTAAATCTGAAGTAATGCAGGAGGGCATCGAATTCATTTTTACCCCTGCCTACAGTCCTCACTTTAATTCATTAGCTGAAGCTGCAGTAAAATCTTGTAAGCATCATTTAAAAAGATTATTGGGTCTCTCAAATTTTACTTTTGAGGAGATGGTCACCTGTCTTACTCACATAGAAGCTGTCTTGAATTCCCGTCCATTAACACCTCTATCTTCAGACCCAAACGATTTTTCGGCTTTAACTCCATCTCATTTCCTAATTGGACGACCACTCTTATCTGTACCATGCTCTCAGGTGACTGATGCGAGCATCACGCAGCTGGATCGTTGGAAGCGTATTCAGTTGATCCGACAACACTTTTGGAACAGATTTCATAATGAATATACTTCTCAGATGCAGGAAAAATTGAAATGGAATCAATCTAGAGGTGTAGTTGAACCTGGTTCCCTAGTTCTGATAAAGGACAAAACGACACCACCGCTGCTCTGGTCATTGGGCCGAGTGGTCAAAATTTACCCTGGCGTAGACGGGATCACAAGGGTGGCTGAACTGAAGACAAGAAGAGGTACTATTCGACGCGCCTTCAACAACATCTGTCCTCTTCCTACACTGGAAAATTGAAGACGTCCCTTCAACCCGGGGAGTATGTTGCCGCCGTCACAACGGACTGCGCAGGCGCAGGCGGGTCGCGGGGCGCGGTACCAACCGCTCGCCCAGCACCCGCGCGCCACCGACACTCAGCTCTCGAACGCGGTCGCATTCGGGCACTTCCTTCGTTCATACGTCTTAATATTATAACGGCATTATAACCTATGTACAGTCCACATATCGTTTTATTTGCAAGTCCGATCAATGGCCTAAACACTAAATGTAAACAAACCATAAAAATGTATTTTACCGGTCCATTTCTCTTTACAAAATACTTCATTCCAAAATAATCGTCTTCATAACCTACACCACACTTAGCACTGTTATTCCCGTTGTTGTTTGGTTATTATAAAGTTAGTTATTCATTAATAAGCGCAAAAACAATTAATTATCATAAATTACACTACTTTTATAAAAGATCTCAACCTGACAACTGTAAAAGAGCTAATACGACAGGCATGCTACACATTTTCCCAATAAATCGTAATAGATAACCCTACAAAATTTAAGAGTACGACTGACACGTAGCGCGCCATTAAAACTGACCGCCATTCAATTTAATCGGTTAATTAGACATTAATTATCGATACACTTCCGAATTGAAGAAATTTGTTTATTTACCATATTTTTTGCTTTGTTTCTGATAATTAGTTGTTGTTAGTTATTTGTTTTGTTTCTAAAGTGAATTTAATAATTTTAAGTGTTTGTTGTACGCCGTAGTTTCATTGGCACAACAGTCTTCGTAAATACTTTCGTAAGAAAATGTTGATTACCCGGGAATCATGTCATTTTTTGTTTACATTTAGTTAAATACCTAAACCGATGGAGTATAGTTATATTTTTTTTACCACAATTAGTGTTTTTTTCTTAAATTGAAATGAATAAGTTACCAACGTCGATATATGTCGATAAACATATCGGAAGCTCGATTGACAGACAGGGAAATCCTCCTGACACGACTTCCGTGCTTACAATGTTGAAAGCATCAAGGAGACGATCGAGCGGAAAAAAGGCTCCAAAGTGTTAGCAAAAGAACTGTCTATCGGGTAAAGCCAAATGGCCAAGCTGAAGACGGAAGATGGTAATGTAATGTCGACGAAGGCAATGATATTGAGAGAGCTTGAGAGGTTCTACAACAAAGCAGCAAGAAAGGAAAAATCACTACAGAACTTCTGTAAGCGGGCGGTGCGCCGATACTAAAAGTCCTTCAGAGGCTTTTTCATTCCGCGCTGTTCGAGGGTGTAACGCCTGGAACAAGAGTATGGTGCTGTTCTTCAAGAAAGGTCATAAAGAATTATAGGCCCATCAAACTTCTGAGCCATGTTTATAAACTGCTCTCGAGGGTTATCACGAATCGTCTCAAGTTCAGGCTAGATAACTTCAAGCCTCCCGAGCAAGCCGGATTCCGAAAAGGCTATAGTACCATAGATCACATTAAGTTGCCACTTTACTTAGCGTTTGTGGACTATGAGAAGGACTTTAATTCGATCGAGACCTGGGCTGTATTGCATTTCCTCCAGAGAGCCACATTGATTATCGGTACATTAAAGGGTTAAGGTGCTTGTACAGCAACACCATCATGTCAGTCCAAGTACAAGAGCAGAGCACGAAGGCTATTCTACTCCACAGAGGCGTGAGACAGGGAGATGTTATTTCTCTGAAATTAGTCACTGCCGCGTTGGACGACTTCAAGCTTCAAGCTTTTTGATTAGAAAGGATTTGAAATTAGCTTCAATGACACTTGTACATAAAATACCTTCGATTTGCCGCAATATTGTTGTCTTATCAGAATCATTTGAGGACCATAGCATTATGCTCATTTGCTCAAAGACCTCAACCGAGTTTCCCACCTGGTGGGCCTTAAAATGAACAAGACCAAAATCTTGTCCAATGCTCATTTTATCCATATGACAATTAGTGTTGAGAACGTAACTCACGAAGTTGTCGACGGATCTGTCTATCTAAGAAAAATGGTCCAGTTAGGCAAGTCCAACTTCAAGATAGAGGTCAAAACCAGCTCGGTTGAGCAGCTTTCGGGACTATGCAAGGCCTTCTCATCTAAAATACCTCAGAGCTTAAAGACAAAAATCTTCAATCAATGAGTGTTACCAGTGATGACGTACGGCTTTGAGACGTGGCCTCTGACTATGGGCCACACAAGACGGCTCACAGTCACTCAGCGAGCTATGAAGATGCTCGGTGTTTCTCTGCGCAATCAAATTGGAAATGAAGATATTCGTAAGAGAACGAATGTCGCTAATATATTTCAAAGAGGCCACTCTATCTGGACTTCACGACGCTTACTATCAGGTGCAGTGGGGTCACTTTGCATCTAATTTCATGTAACGTACGATAAAATCTTTTGGTGCCAAATAAAAATACCATATTTGCATTCGCGAATATTGAAGTCAAATATTCGCATTCGCAAATGTTAGAAATTGGATATTCGTTACATCACTACTCCATAACATAAAAATGATCAAATCAAATGGTGTAAAATTCTATTACGTTCCCAAGAATAGTAGGTACCTAAGTACTTACATTCCATGGTTATGTGAAAATCGACAAAAATAATAAAAGCTGTATAAAACATACACAATTATGAGTTCTAAAAGCAAGAGATGTTTCATTACGTAATTTATAAAAATAGAGATGTTTCGAAGATATATTCAATACAAACAAATCTGTAATTAAGGGAACATAACCTCCTAATATTGCTTCAATAACTCAAAATAACTAGCTCCCATCTATAAAAAAAACTTATTGTGGCCACGGTAGGTATCAATAATATGCAGCCGGAACCCATATTATATCATTTTTGACATAATAAAAATTAATTATAGCTTTGAAAAGTTCCTTTTTTATCCACATGTGGCTCTTGTGTCGATTTCGTGCTGCCCCCTATAATTCGTGCACGTTCCATATATTATAGCTATTCAACAGATGCCGTTTTTAACAATTTTACAATTCTAGACTCATCGCAGACGTATTGTCACACGCACTTCTCAAATATGACAGCGACTTATTACCAATGGGTAATAACTTTTAGACGAAAAATTTGGGTCTGATGTCCGGTATATACCTCGTGTATGTATATATAAATCATTGGGTATATAACTATACTATTTAATGTCTTTGTATACATATAATATCAAAGGTTTTATTTTTCCCGGTAATCGTTTACATTTCGTTGTCAAGCGATGAAAAACTTTCCCAAGCAACGCTACGCTCGTGAACTGAAAGACACAACATTGTAAAGGCGTTGCGTTGATTCAAAAGTCAAGAATATTTTTCTACTAAATTTTTCTCATTTAAAAAGAAACAGGGTTGGAAAAAGTTCTGTGAAAGTCTTTCACCCCGAACTCATGCTTCAGTGGTTTGGAGAAGCATTAAAAGCTTTCGTAGAGCTTCCTCTGTTAATTGTAATATTTCCTCTAACGATTCTTCGTGGATTAGCGCATTTGCCGATAATTTGGCTCCTCCATTTGTTCCCTGTTTCAATTGTTTCCCACCTCCAATTTCTCATATAACCTCGGCACACAAAATGGATCAAATATTTTCATTTGAAGAATTGTCTTGTGTTTTAAACAATCTTAATGACTCTGCTCCTGGAGCAGACGGTATTCCATATTCTTTTATTTGTAAGGCTTCATCCGCAACAAAACAATTGTTCCTAAATATTATTAACCAAATATTTCTTTCCGGTAATTTTCCAAAATCTTGGAAAAGTCAAATAATAATCCCAATTCTAAAGCCAGGAAAGGACCCTAAAGATCCCTCCGCCTATAGGCCTATTGCACTATCTTCAGCTTTACTAAAAGTTTTTGAACATATGTTAAAAAATCGTTTGGAATATATTGTGGAGAGCAAAGGTATTCTATCTAGAACACAGTTTGGGTTTAGACGAGGCATGGGTACAATTGACAGTCTTGCCGTATTAACCACAGATATTAGACTTGCTTTCTCAAGAAACGAGCATGCTGTGGGTGTGTTTTTGGACATTACCTCTGCATATGACAGTGTTATTCTCCCTCTACTCAGGCAGAAAATGCTACAGCTGAGTATTC
The DNA here is from genome assembly GCA_947568825.1 of Sphinx pinastri. NCBI lineage: Eukaryota > Metazoa > Arthropoda > Insecta > Lepidoptera > Sphingidae > Sphinx > Sphinx pinastri. The sequence goes on from OX387620.1 coordinate 8,889,638, forward strand.
CTGAGAGGTTAACTAATGTCATTTGTAATCTTCACATGGCTCGTGTTATTTCCATTCGTCATCATGTATCTATTTCACCGCGTGCAATTTGGAAGGGCTTACCACAAGGTTCTGTCTTAAGCCCTATCCTTTACTGCCTCTATACATACGACCTTGATGAAACTGTGGAGTCATTTTGTAATATACTTCAATACGCAGATGACCTTGCATTGTACTCTATTTCGCCTTCGTTTTCGGATGCAGCCAATCGATTAAATACGGCTCTATCCTACCTTAATGTTTGGTTATTGAAGCACAACCTTATTTTATCAGCTGCAAAGAGTAATGTAGTAGTATTTTCTAGAAAGAGACTGATTCCAAATTTAGATATTTCCGTTAATGGATTTCCAATATTGAATAAAAATCAGACAAAATTCCTGGGTGTTATTCTCGACTCTAAGCTGACAGGAGTTCCTCATCTGAACTTCATCGCCAATAAGTGTGAAAAGAATGTTAATGTGCTAAGGTCTCTTTCTGGCGTATGGTGGGGCTCTCATCCTTATTGTCAGAAACTGCTATATAACGCTATTATCAGAAGCCACTTTGATTACGGCTCTTTCTTGTTGGAACCTTGTAACAAAGCTGCTCTAAATAAATTAGACAAAATTCAAGCAAAATGTCTTCGCATTGTCACTGGAGCAATGAAATCTTCAGCAACTAATGCTTTGCAAGTGGAGTGTGTCGATCCGCCTCTTAAATTGCGTAGGCAATATCTCTCTGACCGTTTTCTTAGCAGGTCCATGCTTCTTTCCCAACACCCTCTTTCCTCCAGACTAAGTTCTCTTTCTCAACTGGTTCTTACTTCCAACTATTGGTTGCATAAAGACCCACCTTGCCTCATTATTAGCTATAAATCCTTCATCAACATCCCCTGTCCTCTAATCCAATTTCCAATCAATCCTGTTTTTTCCATTGAGTATGATGCCCTATCTTTTAGTCCTAACGTAATTTACAACTTTGGCATAGAGAAAAATAATCCCTGTGCTAATGATCTTTTTAACTGTATTGTCAATAACGAATGGAATGGTTGGCTCAATATATTCACTGACGGTTCCAAACTCTCCCCTACTGACTGTTTAGGCGCAGCTGTTTGGATCCCTAAATATAGGGTGATTTAAAATTTTAAAGCTCCTCCTTTGTCCACGGTTTTTTCCGCTGAAGCAATTGCTCTTTATGAAGCGGTATCCTACGTTGAATCCCACAAACTTAACAAATCTATCATATTTTCTGATTCATTTAGTTGCCTTCAGGATATCTCTAAATTCCCCCTCCGATCTAAAACTATTTTCCCTTTAAACTTAAAAACTAAAGATTTGCTCTATAAATGTCACTGTCTTGGAATTGAAGTAGTATTAGCTTGGATCCCAAGTCACAACGGCATTAGAGGTAACGAAGATGTAGATTATTATGCAAAAGAAGCTTCCAGGTCAGGATGTCCCACTCATTTTAAAGTTTTCCCTTCAGATCTTTTCACACTTGCTAAACCCCGTCTTTTTGAAAAATGGAACAATATATGGCTCAGGTCTAAAACTGTTAAAGGTAAACATTATGGGAGTATACAAACAGAAGTCCCAGTTAGACCGTGGTTTTTTAAATATCGCAATGCCAGCAGGTGGGTTACTTCCACCATTATTCGTCTCCGTTTGGGTCATGTTTGTTCGCCTGTTTTTCTGGCAAAAATAAGGATTAGGGACCATTCGTTGTGTGAATGTGGGTTGGAGGATGGTACTATTGACCATATTTTCTTTAATTGCCCAAATTTATCTGTTTCCCTGTATGATTTAATCCCCCCTTATATTCCACGCCCTACAAACTCTATCTGTTTGCTTTCTCGAGTTCACTCCCCATTTATTCAAATTTTATCAAAATTCATCCTTATTAATAACATAAAATTATAGCATTTTATACTTTTATTTCTTAAGCTCCACCCCCTTTCCCTTTTTCTCTCTGTCTCTCTTTTTCTTATTCTCTTGACCTTTTTGTAATTTTAGATCTTCGTCTACAAAGTCACAGTTTTAGTTTTAGAACTCTTTGTTCATCTTTCTGTATCTTGTTTGAATGTTGTTGTTTCTCAGTGTTTTTGTTTCTGTTTCGTCTGGTCATCTGGCGTAGTAATTTTTTTATTTCTTCTGTGTATGTATCCGCCTCACTTGACATTGGCAAAATTGTCCTAAAGGACAGAGCCAGATAGGGAAAAAAAAAAAAAAAAAAGAATATTTTTTTTATTTCAGTATATTTTTACAATTCAAGGTTGGTAGATAAATATAATACTCATTGTTATAATTTATCTTGAGAATGATAAATAAGTATTAGTAATTTTGTAGTTGAGTTTTGTACTTTTTGGATAGACTTTCTCACAAAGTTATCGCGCCGCGAGAAATGTGAATTGTTTCTTTTAAATTGGTTGTCACTTTTAAAATTGTACGCAGCAACATTTACCCGCAGTATTTATCGCTGATAGGGATGTATCTGATTGGCTGCTTTAATGTTAGTTTTTATAGCAGAAGGAGGTTTAGGCAAAGATGGTGCTGCAGGTCCCAGTTGAGGAGTAGGTCCTCTTGAGGGACCCATCCCCGGTGCACCTACACCTTGAGGCACAATTGGGGGCATACCAGGCCTTAAACCCTTTCCTGTCCCAACTGCTGTTACTAAGGCATGTGTATCGGCAATGTTATGAGTTGGTTGCATTCCTACAACAAAAAAAATACTTAAAACAATTGTAACATTGAAAAATGTAAAAGGCAATACTAATATGTATTAATTTCTTGTAAGACTTACCAGCAGATCGCATCGATTCTCCCTCCCAGTCTTCACGTCCTTTTGATATAATTTCCCACACATGGCTTACTACTTTTGTGAACTGAGCCACTTGTTTCTGAAAGCATTCAAAACTTTATAACAATAAATTTACCGCCTTCAAAAACCACTAAACCGAAAAATTATAATCAAGCATAATAACCTATATATTCATATTTTCAATTTGGAAGTAGATGCCTAATTTAAATTGAAAATTGTTTTTGTTAGACATGTCCAAAAACGGGCTTAAAATTCTAACATAGATACTATATATATATATATATTTGGATAGTACTCCCAAGAACTAGGCCTTTACAATAAATCGTATAATTTTAAAGTCTTTCTATTTTGAGATTTATGTAATTTTATTTTGCTTGATAACTACACTTTAAGTGAACGTTAGGAAAGTCAACGTTATTAAAAAATTAAGTTCTAAATGGAGAGGTCTAAATAATTTTTTTTATTGGTTTAAGATATTTTTGCCCCTTAAATATCCCATAAAGTTGAGCAAGGTTAGATTTTGAGGCCTAGCACCCATAAAACAAGCGGACATCTCCTTTACTTAGGTTTGCTAGAAATTTGAATTAGGCGCCAACTCCAACATAAGTAACCCGTATATTAAACCAGTTGACCCGATTAACTTTGTATCGCCTGCAATCCAAATTCATTGAGATTAATAATACTGGCTGCATCGTTTATGATTTGAATTTCGTTAGGTTATTAAATTAAAATTGCTTGTAAATAACCGTAAAGCCTACCTAAATTCACTTGTACAAAATATGTTAAAACCCACCATAGTGGCCCAAGTAAGTGTACCGCGTTTTGGGATCAGCCTGTGTTCCTGTGTATATCCGGTTCAATCAGGCCGGCATAATTGTTTCGACTGACGAAGGATACTCATCGCTCGTCAGTCGTCACTCTATCTGAACGCATGGCATATCCGCTTACCATCAGGTGCAGTGGGGTCACTTTGCCGAGCCCGTATAAAAATATAAAACTTTTGGGAAATCTTTTCTTAAATTTTGACTGCCTCCGTGGTGTATTTGTATTGCATTCGCGGTAGGTACAACAAAGCTCTGAGGTCCTGGGTTAGTATCCCAGGTCGGGCAAAGTGATATTGGGTTTTTCTGTTCAGTATCAGCCCAGAATCTGGAACTTGTGCCCGACATGGCGATAGGCATCATGCAACGGAACATGGCGAGAATTGGGTACCCAGGTTGCACCTCTGCCTATAAAATTGCCTATGATAATGGTGTGTGTGTGTGTTTACATTGTAGATTTTGAAGTCAGTTTTATTTTTTATTAAAAAGTATTTATTTTACTAACAAAAAAGCAAATATAATTCAATACCAAAAGAATCATTTGCACCCTATTTGATTTTAAGGAGTTCCCTACTTTATTTTTGAAGTTCACGTTTAAGCGATATTTTTTTTTTATTATGGTAGATTGTTGAAGCTATACTTACAGAACCCAGCACAAAAATAATTATTAAAAATCCTATTTGAATTTGACGAGTTCCCTTGTGCATCTTTTAATTCTAAGCTCCCATATCAATGCAATTAAAATGGTACCAATTGGAAGCTATTAGAAATCTAACGCATAAAAATAATTCAAAATCGGTCCATAAAATTTGACGGAGAAAGACCGTTAAAAAGTAATATGAAGTGGCTGTTAATAAATCAACCCCTGACTATAGCGAACATATGAAAAAAAGAATTGTTCAAATTGGTCCAGCCTTTATAGAAAATAAAAGTAATATATTTATATAAATATTTTTCGCAAATCGCAAAATTCGCGTCTCTGCCCTGTGAATAAGTTTTTCCGGGCTAAAAGTCCCGCTTTAGGTATATTTTCCGGGGATAAAAGCCTATGTTACTCGCTGATAATGTAGCTTTATATTGGTGAAAGAATTTTTAAAATAGGTCGTATATTTTTTGAGTTTATTCGTTACAAACATACAAAAATACCAATCCTTCCTCTTTATAGTATTAGTACAGACTATAGACTAGTTTGGGAATGCAAGCACTGCTGTGTTCCAATTTGAGTATTGTAGCTACTTAATCAAAAAAACCTTCCTAATCTAATTTCGGCCACGGCGGCCAATCTCAACGGAGATCAGACAACGCAGGAGATATTGTAGTGCGCAAGTGTGTGCAATTCACAGGGTCACTCTCTATTCCTTCACTATTATAGTCCGGTGAGACGGCAGACATGACCGGAGAGAGGTCAGGCGCAGGATCAACGGCTATAGGCGAGGCTATAGTATAAAACTGACAACTTTCTTCGAGCTGTGACTAAGTAATTTTCAAGACGGAAAATCCCAGCCACAAAGTTTTTGACTCAACCTGGGATCCAAACCCGGGACATCAGCGCGGTACTGTACTGAGCCTGTCTAATGTAGCTAATATAATAGAATTATAGGACTCAGCAGTTTAATATGGCCCCATCAAAAAGCGGACGATAGCCTAGCTGGGAATGGAACGGTCTGCCGAGGCAATGTCCGGCGGTTCAAAACCCAAGGCACACACCTCTGACTTTTCGAAGTTACGTGTGTATTGTTTATCAATTATCGTTCGCTTTAACGATGAAGGAAAACATGGTGAGGAAACCAACATACCTGAGAATTCTCCATAAGAATCTCGAGGGTATGTGAAGTCTGCCAACCCGCACTAGGCCAGCGTGGTGGACTAAGGCCTAACCCCTCTCAGTAGAGGAGGCCCGTGCTCAGCAGTGGGCAGTATATAATACAGGGCTGATTGCAATGCATTGCATCATCATGGGAGATGGGATGGAACATACACGACGAAAAATGTATGCTCTGGTTGCATTTCTGCCCAGGTACCCCGCAATAAAGGCGTGATGTAAGGGAATTACAGTGGAAATCGAAAAGAAACAATTAGGGATATAGTCCAAGATCCCAGCGCGATAAGACATAACTTTTTTTCAGAAAGATGAAACCTTAGGCTTTCAGTAGTGTCTTATGTGCTTTGAATTCCTGCGTACTTATGGGGTTCGCCCTGTGACACCTGGGCTGGTACCAAGTGAGAAAGGTAACTAAAAATTAGGGTTACTTAACTTCAATTTGGATGGCTGATTTTTAGATATATGACAGAAGAGAAGACTTAGAACTCTTTTAAAAAGGGCGAAGTCAGCTCTGCCGACGTCACAGTGTTCCACCTCATCATCTTCCATGATGTGAGAGTAAAACTCCAACTTATCCTTCACGTTTTATTTCTGGATGCTCCAAACTTACTTCCGGAGCACAGCTAAAAGGTTCGCAAGAGATTTCCTACTTCAAATGCGAGGCGCCCTATTCATACCAACGAATTGACATCTTGACTGGTTTTTGCTCGATTATTATTTCAAGATACCCGCCGCTCCGACATATATTTTGTAGAATATTACTCTGAAGTACTACCAACAATATCAGACACTTTCCATGGAACAGAACTTTTACCAGACGCTTTAAAGCTCCACAAAAAATAAATGAGCTTTACTTTTTTTAGATGTCTGATTTTTAAATGTGTTATTAAGACAACTATTATGAAGTTATATTTAATCAGTCAGACAAATTGTAATGACCAAACATCCCCTAATCACAAAAACTATTCAACCGTGAGTATGAGCGCGAGAACACAATGCGCATGCGTTTCCGAATAAAGTATTTAAATATTTTAAAAATACTTACTGTTTTCGATTTAATATTTTTGCATCTCTGTTTAAATTACGATGAACTTTTTTACTAACATTATAATAAATAATTATTAAAGTAAAATAATTTACTAAATATATTTGGGGACATTATTTTTCGAAACAATTGTTCTTTATTATTTAATAATTTTTGGCATTTTTGAATGCCTTTGCAAATACCAAATTGTTAGGTATCTGTAAACTTTTCCATACCTGACAACATTTTACAGTTTTAATGCGTATTTGTATATTAGTCGACCTTGAATACAAAGTTTTGTAAAATTTAAAAGTGAATGGGCGTCGTTTTTCCAAATACATTCAACAGTACAGTCGTATTTCTTACAAAATATATGGAAAAAAATATATGTAATTTCTGACCTCAAAAGTACTTAAACCTCTAATGGTACCATAAGGTCTTTTGATCCTTATAAGCCACTGCCACAGGAGTGATTGGCAACAAAAAAGTACATAAATTGCTAATTTTCTTGCTAACTACCTTTTTTTTAAAACCTATGAATGCCGATTTCAATGTCGTAAAAAGTGATGGAAAATGTGTGTGCTTGTGTGTGTGCGAGTATGTGTGTATGTATGTATAATATAATGCAGGTCACAACCTTAATGCTAAGGGAATTTTTGGGTGAAGCAGACACAAGTACATTTTTTTTTTTTTTCGGTAGGCGATCCTGCAGTCAACACCGGGGGAAACCTGCGAATGGGATACTGGAGTCCCCCGGCTTGACGACTGCAGGGGCCTGGGAAGGAAGTGGAAAAGGATGATGGAAGGAAAGGTGGGGAATGGAGAAAGGTTCTCAGGATGGGTGGAAAGGAAAGGGTGCCAGGAAATGTTCGCGGGCCCTTTTAGGCCTCAATGTGTTATACAACCAAGAGGTATACACACTGACTGTGTGCCTCGGCCCGCGACTAATGTTCCCCCGCGCATGGGCGTGCATTGGGTGTGAAGACCCAAAGCACAAGAATTGCCTCGGGGGGCGACACAAGTACATTAGGTACCTATACAAAACTTACAGTTCATTTGCTTGGAACTATTAGATAGGTACACCTTGAAATATGGTTGGCTCGGTCAGTCGTACTAGTTTTAGGGGTACATATTACTCACTAGCTTCCGCCTGTGCCCACATTCTAGTCAGTTGAAAAAGGTAAAGCATATTATAGGTACCTGGGCTGTATCATAACTAAGAGTGCTGGCCTTATGATTAAATTGTTGTAGACGTTGTTCTGCCTGTGGTTCAGGTTTAGTTCGCAGCAAATCAGGCACTAGATCATGGGTGCATGCCGGAACTCGTCCCTCTGTCAAACGTGCTAATGCTTCATCCCTCTCACAACTCAATTGTAAAGGTAAAACTATTCTTGACCGTAATGACGCTGCCAATTCAGCTTGAAGTATTTTACTTAGTCCGGTTAGCTGCAAAACACATTATTCTTCATCAATCTCAACCAGTGTTTTCTAATTTAGTACAGGAGCATCCGATAAAAGTCTTTTGAAAATCCCTTGTTAAGGAAATCAGATCCAAATATTTAAATTATTATTTTTAATATTAATCCAATGTTTTTATTTTATTTATAATTAATTGCATTGTATCAAGTTGAAAACTTTGATTAATTATATACCTAGATAGACACTGAACGTTTCAAACACGTCGAAAAATAGAGGCGAACTGTTCCCCACTAAATGAGTTCGAGTGAATTATTTTTTGTTGTTTTTCATGGATATAATTTTCTTCCCCTTTTAATAGAAATCATGTAATAACTGGTATAATTATGCGCGCACACAATGATACGCAGAATGATGCAGCGATAGCGTATGAGACAGCTGTCACGCATACTAGCTTAATAAAAGTTGGCCTGTTTGTTTGTTTCATTGCAGCGCGTCACTTTATCTAGGTATATAATTAATCAAAGGTTGAAAACAAAATAAGTTACATGAATTTGTAAAAAAATACATTGTAAGTACTAGGACATCCAAAAATTAAAATACTGCTTTCTTTTTACAACATAGTATAGGTACTCAGCACTTCACCACACAATTTCCCAACATAGGTTGGCCAAGCAAAATACCTAGATGTGGCCTTGTTGTATTATTAAGTAGGTATAATAATTCATCTCAATGGTGTGAATGGCTCCACCGATTCATCAGAGCTTTTGCCAATGTCTGTCTGTCAAATGAATTGTATCCAGTACAAATTACCTATATACATACTTAATTTTATTTCTTGAAATAAAAAATTTAGGCCCGAAATTACCAACTATATCTACATTGGGCACCTAAAATGCATGTAGAGAATCTTAGGAACAACGTGGGAAAGAACAATAACACTGAGTGAAATTTGCTTTTTTCTTTCTAAAATTGATCCCAATAGCTGTTTCTTAATAAATTATGTGTGCTGAACTCGAAAATGTCCACAAAACACAAACCACTTTAAAGTTATGAATCATAACTTATGATCCATGGATGTTTTGCAAATCTATCAAAATAGTGAATTTCGACGCTTGAAAGGCGAATCATATGTAAGCGACATTTAGTAAATTGTTCAGTAGAGCGATTTAAAGTTTTGATTTTGACAAATATAATAATAACGAAATAACTATTTGCTGCACAAAAATAATTGTAACTGTTTTAGGAATCTCTTAATTTTGAAAGTTTTTTGTCTTAAATTTACAGCCTTGACGATTATAGATTAAAAAGTTAGCGTCGCTTAGTTAAAAGTTACCTAAATTTACAAACAGGTAAAATCATCTAAATGGATAGAGTAATAAGTAAATTTAAGGAAACACAAATATTTTAAAGTACGCAGTTGGTAATAATCATATAAGGATACCTAAACATATTAATAAACTCGAAGTAAAAATATCTATACTCTATAGGTAAATTATTGGTTCACACTTCACATGATCGTGGAAAAACATAAATAAGTACGTGCACAATATTGTAAACCTTGTTATTCCTAACAACATTGAACTATTTAATAAACAGCAAATTTTAATGATAATCAATATTTTATGGTTAGATAAACATACTGACATCCAAAATATATTATATAGCATAGTGATATAAAATCTGTTAGTAGTTAAGACCTATTTCGTTCGAGAGAGGAGAAAGAATGCTACAGCACGGAACTAGATGAGAATCTTTCTCGTGAATTCAAAGAGAACTTTAAACTCCTCGGTAATCAAATACAGTTGACCGGGGGAGAATCGGGGCTTGAAAGATAGGAGCTATCAAAAATAAAAATGCAAGGGTGTTTAGGGATAAAAGGGAAGTATTGCATCGGTGAAAGTCCTACTTCAAAGGGCTTTCTGAATGTGGCGATGGGGATATAGCAGGCGGTAAAGAGGCTATAGACGTGACTAACTCGCAAAACAAGGCTAATAATGAAATTACGGAAAATGGAATAGTGAATGCGATGAAACTTATAAAGTTAGGTAAGGCTCCTGGGTGTAACCGTTGAAATGCTGAGATACGACAGAGGCGTAGTTGTGGCTACTTTTTATTATGTACGGCAAAGCCATCATTATACCCATTTTCAAGGCCAAAGGGTCGCAACAAGAACGCAAAAACTAACTCGGAATAAACCTTCCCAGTGCTGTCAGTCATTTGAATGCAAAGGTTCTGATTAAAAGAGTAATGAGACTAAAAAAAGTGTTGGATGTGCAAGCAAGAAGTATAGGTTACACAAATCAAGTCTTTTCCATAAGGTGCATAGCGAAAAACACTTGGCTAAGTCCAAAAAAGTCTTTTATACCTTCGTAGACTTGGAAAAGGTTTATGATCATGTGCTGAGGAATTAACTGTGGTCAACATTGTCTTTAACAAATGGGATTGAGAGTCGCCTGGTGGGGACCTTGAAGTCTCTGTACGAAAATTCAAAAGCCTGTATCAGAGTAAATAGAGTGTACCAGAGTAGTTTAATATCTCAAAAAATAGTGTGTGGAGTCGCCATGACTCTTCAATTACTAAATGGATAGCCGTGTGACACTTTTGAAAGAGATGGAATGTGGAGTGAGAATAGCCGAGTAGTGTTTCAAGTGTCCAGTTTATGCCAATGATGGTCAATTTTTACTTGCACATTGTCAGGGGAGCTATAAGACATGCCAAATTTTGTGAATAGTCCAGTCTCTAGTAGTAGAGGAGGCCCGTGCCCAGCAGTGGAATAGTTTAAAAAAACTAAAAAAACACGCTTTATAGAAAATCCAACTAAAAAATAGAAAATAAATTTGAATTAAGAATAGTGTAAATAAGAAAAAAAAGTTTTTTATTGTACAAAAAAAGCGTGGGGTGCATGGTGTCAATAGTTATAAATATTTTATTGACAGATAATATGAGTAGAAGTATTATATATCATAGTGATAATATCTTAAAAAGCACCCCACGCTTTTTTATAATAATATATTTTTTTTTTTATTTACACTATTCTTAACTCAAATTTATTTTCTATTTTTTAGTTGGATTTTCCATAAAGCGTGTTTTTTTAAACTATTATTTATTAAGATTGGTTTTCTTAAGTTTTAAAAATAGATGCATACAGTAATTATTATTGAAAATAATTAAGAAACCTGATAATCAAGAGAAAGCTTATTTTTTCAAACAGATAAAAGATAATAGATATGTATGAAATATTATATACTTAGGCGGACTAGTAAATTGTTGCTTGTATTTTTATTCTTACAAGTATTAGAGTTAGGTACTGTAATTGTTTGTGTTGCATTTTAAGAATAATGGTTAAAATTTAGAATCTTTTAACACGATTTTGAGGTCAAAGATGGTTGCATTCAGTGAAATTATGCTTTCTGATTATAAATCCACCACTCTCTAGTTTGACTGACATACTTTATTTTTACAATACTAAACCAAAATATTATACCCTCAAATTATATGAAGAGGAGTTTTATGCTGGTGTTGAACTTTAATTCCTTGCGCTTGCTGGCCGCTCCTGCAGCTTGCTCGGCTTGCGCTTAGTGTATGCAGTTGGTTGGGTTATGCATGTGTTAGAAACAGATAATCGTACATATAAAAATATATACTTTTATAGAATTGAAGTATTTATTATTTTATTTGTTCATGATAATTTTATATATTTATGTATCCATATATAATATTCCATTTAAAGTTAAATGTATTGTATCGATATAAATTAACAAGAATACATATCTAATAAGGAATGGTACTTAAAGCCAGATAATACCGACAGGGGGCAGAGTACCTTTCTCCTCAACAACTCGGACACAACTGACTCACTACATTTTTTTTTTTTTAACGCGGACCTGACTCACTACAGACAACGCTAGCCTTTTTATACTGAGTAGTAAACAACCCTACCCTGCCCCACTTCTGACTACCTGCACAACATTATTTTATTAAAATGGTAAACTTATCAAGTGAAATCATGTTTACAATATTTACGTAATGTGTAATCTATGTATATTATATATCTATTAATCAGCAACATCTCACACATGCAACATAACCTAACCAACTCGAGGATTTCTATGATAAATTGATTATACATAGTCATATTCATATTCACCGAATTGGAAAAATGGCATGAGTGAATGATATTGAGATTCCGTTACTGCAGTATTTTGTTAATATAATTTTCATAAAGTAATTTTTAGGCAGTATGATAGATAAATTTTCAACAAAACATTACTTTTTCACATAATATTTACATATTTTAATCACTTAAAAATGAAATAAATTTACCTCTTTTTTAAAAAATTTGGTAAAGTCTCAGCTCAGAAATGGTTCTGTTATAAGTGAAGACAAAAACAAAACCAATAACTGCTGAAATCCTGTTACAAGCTTCTAAATCGCAGCCAGAATAACTTTTATCTTACGACAGAAAAAGTGAGACCACAAAGCTTAACTTACATGTCCAGATAGAATAGCATAATTATCCAAAAACGATGGCCAATTAATAGTTTCATATTCAGTTTCCAATTTTGTTATTAGTGATTGGATAGCAGTTTTTAAGTCATTTACACGACTCAAAATTGCTAATATTGTTGCCTCCAGTTGCTTCTCTTCACGCTGTTGCATATTCATTTTGCTTGAATGCAACGGGTATCTTAATACCTATATGTAGGGCAATGGATAAATTTAATTAGTTATGAAAAGCTCAAGGGGCCTAGCAAATTTTTTATAATATAAGGCAAATGTTATACTTAGTATAAAATATCTAAGAAAGCTTTCCTATAGGTCGACAAGGATATTATCCAGTATTATCTTCCCAATGTATATAATACTCTTTGATATTATCTATTATAATGCTGAAGGATATCACAAACTACTTCGTATCAGAGACAAATAAACTAGACTTGCTTCTATGCTCAGACCAATAACTAAAGCAATAGACGTAGGGCTAAAATAGCTACTTAATATATATATTGATACTATTTTATCTTATGGCTTGGATAATGTGACAGACAAAGATGCATGCTCATTCTTGCATTCGAAATTTGCAAGGTTGTCACTAGTTTTCACGTAACTTTTTTATGCTAGAGATGAGATAGAGTCGATTAAGTAATATCGAAAAAGACGATGATGTTCAGAAACAACTCATAGTTTATTAAATGACGATTTACAACAATAATTAAGAATTAAACAACAATAATTAACAAGACAGTCCTTAATAGTGATGTAACAAATGTCTAACTTCCAATATTCGCGAATGCGAATATGGGATTTTTGTTTGGCACCAAAAGATTTTATCGTAAGTTACGTGAAATTATAATAGTTGCAAAGTGACCCCACTGCAGCTGATAGTAAGCGTCGTGAAGTCTCTGGACTAAGATAGAGTGGCCTGTTTGAAATATGTCAGCGATACTCCTTCTCTTACGAATCTCCTCATTTCCAGTTTGATTGCGCAGAGAAACACCGAGCATCTTCATGGCTCGCTTAAGGACTGTGATCAGTCTCGGGTGTCCCATAGTCGTTGATTAAAGATTTTTGTCTTTAAGCTCTGATGTATTTTAGATGACAAGACCTTGCCTAGTTTCCCGAACGCTGCTCAACCGAGCTGGTTTTGACGTCTATCTTGAAGTTAGACTTGCCTAACTGGACCACTTTTCTAAGATAGACAGATTCGTCGACAACTTCGAGAGTTGTGTTCTCAACACTAATTGGCATATGCACAAAATGAGCATTGGACAAGATTTTGGTCTTGTTCATTTTAAGACCTACCAGGTGGAAAACTCGGTTGAGGTCTTTGAGCAAATGAGCATAATACTATGGTCCTCAAATGATTCTGACAAGACGACAATATTGCGGCAAATCGAAGGTAAGTAATGTACTGGTCATTGAAGCTAATTCCAAATCCTTTCTAACCAAAAAGGTTGAAGATGTCCTCCAACGCGGCATTGTCTAATATCGGAGCAATAACATCTCCCTGTCTCACGCCTCTGTGTAGTGGAATAGCTTTCGTGCTCTGCTCTTGTACTTGGACTGATATGTTGGCGGTGTTGTACAAGCACCTCAGCCCTTTGATGTACCAATAGTCAATGTGGTCCTCAACACTTTGGAGCCTTTGTTCCACTCGAACGTCTTCTTGATGCTTTCAACATTGTAAACACGAACGTCGTGTCAAGAGGACTTCCCGAGCTTCCGAATATGCTTCAGCGTCCTCCGAAGACTGCAACGCCATATATCGACGTTGGTAACCTAATTATTTCAATTTAAGAAAAAAACACTAATTGTGGTAAAAAAAAAATATAACTAGTCCATTCAGGATAAGCAAATAGTGAGTTATCAGTGCAACTGAAGGATTTAAAAGGTATACTGACATTAAAGGAAAAACATCAATAATTTATTATATTTTAAAAGATTTTAATGTGTTAGTTATATTCTTATAATATTTTCCAATAATTTTATAAACTAATAATAGATTAAGCATAGAGAAATCTCGTATAAATTAGTAACAACATAAATCCTATCACGTTGTGATCTCGGTAAAAAAAAAATGTATAAAGTACTTCAGTGCGTTTAGAAAGTTGGAAGTTTATCGTTATCAAAATATATAATTTTTTGTATGAGTATTATAAATACTAACAAAATTATTATTTATACATTGTAAAAATAATCTGTTGTAATGTTATTTTATAACCTATTGGCACATGTCATAGAAAAAATATTCGCACAATTAATTGCGAATGCGAATATTAAAAAAGATGCGAACGCGGATATTCGTAATATACAACTAGTTCTTAACTATAATTTGGAAAGATCTATTCAGGCATTTAAGGATAATAAGCTCATTTTCTACTTTCACAGGGCCGATTATTTTGTAAGTTTGGTGTACTGTTACTTCAGTGGTATTTTATGTAGGAGTAGCGTTGAATTTCAATCGCCCGTATTTTATGGTATCATGGAGAACAAATGAGTCTTTGGTGAAATGCTAAGAGTAGATAAGACTATACGTTTTTGGTGTCCAATTGCACCTTGCGATGCGGTGTGTCCATATATTTTTTGTAACTTCATCTTTCGGGAATCTAAAATAAAACGTATAAAGTCCTCAACATTATCGATAACTCCCACTTGTCACATCTCTATGATAATTATATTTGTTTGTAAATATTTCATAAAAATACAATAAAAGAAACTGAATTTTACGCGGAAACTGTAGTTGATACAATTTAAAAGCATATTCTGAACATCTACTTATTTTATATTTAAAGAAAAATACAAATTTTGCAAGAAAACTCACCTATGAAAAGTCACCAGCTCCTTCGTATTTTCTTTTCGCCTTGTATGTGATTTACAACCAACTACCACACACGCCATGCTTAAAACTAATTTCGACATAGTATCGACACATAAATTATATAATATTTTTGTTAAATTATTAATGTAAATAAATATTTAAATCAATTTTACGTTTACCGTCCACAATGCATCGGACACATTAGAAATCCAACTAAATTCATGTGACATGACATTTCGAAAAATGACATATAAAGAACGCATATTTTTTATTTAGACGCATCATTTTAGCCAATGTATCCAAATTGACATTTCGTTTCTGACTTTTTAGAAATAAATAATAACCATGGAGTATTCACTGGTTCACTCACTCTCGTGTAAAAGCTGTATTATCAGAGATGAATAAGATTGATGTTTCCCAACTGTTATTTTAGCCCGGTTTCTACTGCTTGTTATATTTCTGTGCTTCTATGCTTGCTTCGTATAACAATCACACTCAAAGAGTATTATATCACTGATCTGTACTATTTAGTATTATATACATTGGGAAATCACACTGACATATAAATAAACTATCATACAGTGCTGCCGTTCTACAAAATGCAGTGTCGCCAACATTTCAAATTTGAACTTACTAAAGGCAACTCGAAAATCCCTAAAACCCCCCATCCATAAAGAAAATACGCGGAAGCAAAAAATAAATGTATTCGCGGTATTGTCAACTTTTTCTTTGCCAGTCAGCTTGCTTCAACGTTCGTTAGGTGTCTCGTTGATTTAGTTTTTACCGACGAAACCCTACAGGACCTACCAATTATATACTTCTTTAAAGGACATGTCCCAAAACGGGCTTAAAATTCTAACCAAGATTCTTCTTATATATAAAATTCTCGTGTCACAATGTTCGTTCCCGTACTCCTCCGAAACGGCTTGACCGATTCTCATGAAATTTTGTGAACATATTGAATACGTCTGAAAATCGGCCAACATCTATTTTTCATCCCCCTAACTGTTAAGGGTAGTCCAACCTAATTTTTTGTTTTTAATTTTTTTATGTAGATTTTTTTGTTTTTTTTTTTTTATGATACAGCATTAAAAAATACATACAACCCTATATTTTCAACCCTCTACGATCAACCCCTATTTTTTAATAGCCATTTTAGTAATTTAATAACTTTTCGATTTCGATGAAATTTGGCACACGGGTAGATTATGTCCTGGATTAACACATAGACTACTTTTTATCCCGGGAAAAAATAAAGCGGGACTTTTGTCCCAGGAAAACTCATTCACGCGGACGGAGCCGCGGGCAAAAGCTAGTTATATATATTTATGTATGTTTATTTGTGAGTTTATATTTTGAGGTACCTCTATTGCACCTACGTTGTTAATCTCTTTTTTTTTTGATTCGCGGAGAAAGTGCGTTACCTCTACCGCCCGGCCTTCGTGGGGGGCGACTGAGAGATTATGTTGGGTTCACCGTGCCTTACGACCCGGCGTTGAGCCGCCCGGAGAGATGGAAAATGTCGGGCGACCACCGGGTCGCGTCCCTAACCTATGTACAACGCACGGCGTACCAACTAAAACTCCGCGGTGGCCATCTTCGGCGCATTAGGGACGGCTGCGGGCTTCCTCAGACGAAAAGTATCTAAGTTGTCGTCCGTAACCTCCCCTGCGCGGTGCCGCCTAGTGCGGCCCGTCTCCTGTTGTGGGGGGGCTCAGAAGCCCCCGCGCACCGAAGGACGCTCTCAGCGTCAACAGTAGCGTAAGGCCTACCTGCCACACTGCCGTCCATCACGGGGGTCACAATTGCTAAAACACACACAAAACTAAAGATGGACAGCCCCTGCCGCCTGCCCGCGACCCCCGGTGGGAGTGATGCGACTCGAGTGGGATTTTATGATTCGAGTCATACGAGTAATTTCAGTAAGTCACTCAAGTTGAAAATTTACACATCTGTAACTCGAGTAAGATTTGATTCCTCCTTGCGTCGATTCCCCAATGCTGGGGGTCGTGAGTCATCAAGGAATTAACTTTTCGCGTACGAGGTTATGCCAACTACTCCGGCTTTCAGCGACATGTATAGCTGCAGCGGCATTTATGTTGAGTGTGTTGCGGATTTGATCAGTCCAGCGCGTTGGGTTCCTGCCTCTCGGTCTTTTGCCATCCATTTTCCTGATGATTATTATTTTTTGGAGATTATCACCGGGTTTGCGGGCGATATGACCAAAGAACTCAAGCATTCTCCGAAGGCATATGTTGGAAAGCCTTGGCTTTGCATCAAGCTGGAGCTCTTCGAGGATAGACCGGTTGGTCCTAAAGGCCGTCCACGGGATTCGCAGCATCTTCCTCCAGCACCACATTTCAAAGGCGGCATTCATTTCAGGCATTCTCTAGCCTTTAAAGTCTACGTCTCTGCCCCATAAAGGAAAATGGAGAAGACTAAAGTATTGACTTGGAAACTCGAGTGTAATTGTACTCGAGTCAATATTTTTTTCACTCGAGTGACGAGTACGAGTTTGACAAATTCACTCGAGTCACTCGAGTAAAAACACGACTCGAGTCGCTTCACTACCTGGTGGACCCTATTAGTCGCCTTTATGACAGGTAGGGTATACCGTGATGGAATTCTCCAAACGCCGCCAATCCACAAGGCAGACGCTGTTAATCTCTTTTTTTTTTTTTTTTTTTTTTCGCGGAGAAAGTGCTTTACCACTACCGCCCGGCCTTCGTGGGGGGCGACCGAGCGGTTATGTTGGGTTCACCGTGCCTTACGACCCGGCGTTGAGCCGCCCGGAGAGATGGAAAACGTCGGGCGACCGCCGGGCCGAGTCCCTAACCTATGTACACCGCACGGCATACCAACTAAAACTCCGCGGTGGCCATCTTCGGCGCATTAGGGACGACTGCGGGCTTCCTCGGACTAATGTCTAAGTTTTCGTCCGCAACCGCCCCTGCGCGGTGCCGCCTGGTGCGGCCCGTCTCCTGTTGTGGGGGGGCTCAGAAGCCCCCGCGCACCGAAGGACGCTCTCAGCGTCAACGGCAGCGTGAGGCCTACCTGCCACGCTGCCGTCCATCACGGGGGTCGCAACAATGTGCTAAAACACACAAAACTAAGGACGGACAGCCCCCTGCCGCCCGCCCGCGACCCCCGGTGGCCCCTATTAGTCGCCTTTTACGACAGGCAGGGGATACCGTGGTGGAATTCTCCAAACGCCCCCAATCCACAGGGCGGGAGACGCCGGTCAGTAGACGCTGTTAATCTCTGCACCAACCTAAGGTTGACTAGGAGAGAATGCCTACGGCATTAAGTCCTATATATTATACATTAGTATATGAAGTGCATATAAATAAAAATTAACATTTAGTTAGTACTCCCAAAAACTATGCCTTTGGAACAAATCGTATAATTTTAAAGTCCTCCTCTTTTGACATTTGTGTTATTTTATTTTGCTTAAAAACTACACTTAAAATGAAAGTTTTTAAAAAGTTAGTCATAAATGAAGGAGTCTTAAAATATTTTTTTGATGGATCTAAGATCCATATTTTTGCTCTTTTTAATCAAGATTTTATAGAGTTTTGGCGGGAACTTGGAAGTGTCATGAGGTGCTCTTGTTTTAATTCATTATTTTGGTGTTATTTAGTGTTATATTGCATAATTATGGTAGTATACTATCCAATATAGTTCTATTAAAGAGCTCAAATGAAGTGAATTGAAATAATTGTGCTAATCAAGTTTTTTTTTTTTTTTTTTTTAACACGGACCTAACGGCCAGTAGCCTGACGAGAGTCGGCTTTTCTGGCCACACCGGACTTTAGGGTGAGCGCTTTTGGCACTCGCAACCCTTTAATTTAGGTGACCATGCTGAGGGCAACCCACTAACGGGTTACGGACCTCGGCTCAGGACGGTCACTGGGAGAGGATGAGACATCAGCGATTAATGGGGAAGATTGGTTTTTAACCTAATCCTATCCGTTGCTTACGTCGGCACGCGGGCCGGAACTGTTAGGGGGGTCGGGGGGGCGACGGGGAACGCGGCGAGGTCCTCGACGGCGAGGACGGAACTGCGGTCTTGTGGAGTGTATGAGTTTCAAGAACTCGTTCTTACGGCGGACTAATCAAGTGTTTTTTTTTGTTGCCGCCAAAATTCCTCGATAAAGTCTTGGTAAGGTAGCCACTGCTTTACTTCGACATACTACAGATAATAAAATAGAAAAACCAAACTTGACATTGGCAAAATGTGAACACAAATGCCATAATATAAAAAAAAAAAAAAAAGATTTGATAGTTATATTACATCATTGCCATTGCTAAAATATTACCCGTGCAAGTTTTTATATGGTATATATGTATGGTAATTACTACCGTGGTGCAACAGACGAAATGTCAATTTCAGTAGTCTCATGTGGCCACGGCATGTGTTCCTCTGTGTTTCCTTTCTCTATGGAGTGGCCCCATCATCAGTGCTATATACCAACTGGTACGTCTACTATGTATCAAAATGCATCATAAAAAGTTGCTAGATTCTCCGGTTTTTTCTGCTAAAAAAGCAATTCTTATAGAATGAAGGACCAATGTTAGGCTAGATTTGGTATTAGGCTTGCGTGAAATGACTTAATAAACCAACACAATTGTTATAATAATACATTTTAAATTTAATAATATATCCAGCGAGTGACCCGCCACTCTGAGCATTGCATCGTTTGGATAGACAAATACAATAAATAATTTTCTAGTCCGTAGCTGACAAATACACCTAAATTGGCAATAACTAATAAAGCATTAAATAAAAAAATAACTACCTACTTCTGGTGGGGGTGGGGGCTCTCCTTCCCCATTGCCCACCTCAATTCAGTTTGTTTGATTTAACACCTTTGAAATGTCAGAACAAGTAGTTATTTTTTTAGAGGCGTTTTGATGCCAACGTCAGGGGTAAATATTTTTGGAAGTTGGTAACACTGGTATTTGCTGGTATTTACCTGGCAACACTGTTTGTGACTGTCGTGTTGTGAGCTGGAAGTTTTTCTTCGAAGTTACTGTAACTTCCATAATTAAAGAATTGGTATTATAATGCGATGCTACCTCGGAGGCGAAATATTGGAGGTGTGACTGAAAGACCTTTAGAAAGTGAATTGAACTCATACAGTAAGCTAGACAAAAAAGGGCTTGCGCATACGGAACCAAAATTTCACCAAACTGTACCAACACCGTCAACTACTACTCAATACTTTCAATCAGAAGGTCAAGAAGACGATATCGTATTTAAAATACTTGAGGATTTTGTATTTGAACCTGTGATGGCTGCAAGAGACAGGACTAATGAGTTTATATCCACTGTGCGAAGTCTTCAGGGCCGAACGCTTGCCAGACCCACAGTCAGAGATGAACGAAAAGCGGTGATACTTGAAACATATTCTCAGTTCATGAGTAGTGCAAAAGTTATCAGCAAAAACATCACCAGCACATATGCAAAATTAGAAAAGTTAGCCTTGTGTAAGTATGTAATGTATCACTTCGTTGATACAAGCAGTCTTTAGGAACATGTTTTATTTATAATTTAACCGAAAGTAACGGATGACAATTTCAGAACAATTTCTTTATAGAATATCCAAGGAAGAATAATACATATTTTTTTATGATTCCTTTTTATGCAGGCTAAGCTCTGGGGCAAAGATTTTAAGATAAATGTTTATTTTTACTCTCATACTAGTTTCTCCTGGGTGAAAGAGTTTTTCCAGATAAAAGTCATGCTTTATATTTTCCTAGGATAAAAAGTAGCCTAAAACCTTCCCAGGGTCTCAAACTATCTCCGTACCAAATTCTAGTAAATATGTTTGGCAGTTTTTGTGTTTATCGCATACAGACGCGGCAGGTGATTTTGTTTTATGCTATGTATGGATTAATCACTACAGTGTCATTTTTTAGTTCTTGGTTTTTGTTAAGAATGTCATATTAATTTTGCAACTGCCCATGTTATTATTATTTTTCAAATTACTCCAAAAGCATAGCACTTATGGTTTCTACTTTCAGTGATGCTTTCTCAAATTTTAACAGTATTCATCAATGAAAATATATTAATAGGCATGTGGGACTATTTTACTAATTATAATTACAAAGCTGGATTACACCCTGCATTATGGGACTGTCCTACAGTATGTGGTACAGTTGGCTGCCTTAGTCATAAAGCCTGCCAGGGCTACTACTTGATGTATATAATATGCAAAAAAAACAATTCTGTTTACTTAATTGAATGTTGTTAAACTTGTGGGTAGCACATTTATGTGTTACTTGGAAAAAATATGGTAAAGCATAATGTTATAATTTAGGAACAGTATTAACTTTTTGTGGAATATCTTTTTGATTTTAGTGAATTTTTAAATGACAAAACTATTACGTGAACTTTTATGTAATATCTTTGTCTTTTTTGTTCTATAATTTATGTATATGTTTATTTTTCTTTTTCACAGTGGCAAAAAAGAAATCTTTGTTTGATGACCGACCAACAGAAATACAAGAATTGACATATATAATAAAAGGTGATCTCAATTCTCTAAACCAACAAATTGCTAGGTTGGGTGAGATGCCTAGAGGACGGCGGAGTATGCACAGTCATTCCTCAAGTGTAGTGCTTGCTTTACAGTCAAGACTTGCCTCTATGAGCAATCAATTTAAACAGGTAATCTTATCTTATCTTACTACTATTATGAATGTGAAAGTTTGTGGAGATGTTTTTAAAAAGTAAATGGAGATAGGCAATTTGCACGAAATCTCCAAATTTTTTTGTTCTCAAATCGGGGTATATATTTTTACACCTTTGGCATTTCATGCCAATTATCTTTAAGAGTGATTCCTATCGCACGCGGTAAACTGCAATTTTTGAGAAAATCAAACTAAATTTACCAACTATTACATAAAAAGCAGAATTATATTACTTCATTAAAACAAAGAGGAAGGACACACAGAAGAGTATTACAATAACTTATAAATTTAAGTGAAAATTAAGAAAAAAGTACCATGGAATTCATTCCCGAACCCTGTTCCACAGTGTTTGGTCATCTCGCAGGCATCCTATTTTCATCTTTATGTTGAATATTTAGTAACTCACATTAACATCGGATGTAAAAAATAGTGTAGATTTATGACCTAAAGTACAATAATTTTGTATAAATTATAATAATTATAAAGACGGTATAAAGTTTTACCACGCTACATTGATCATTCGCCTCTTGGATGATAGAAATATTTTATTTTAATATGTCCGCGTGTTGCTAGTTTTTTTTAGACCCGAGCCCTGACGAATTCCATAACACCTAAGTTACCTAGAGCCGTTATAGTGAGAAGATGTGTTATTTGAGGAGTGGTGAAATTTTTTCTTTGGTCTTGAGAAATGTACCACGGTAAACAATCATTCGCCTCTGTCCAAGAAAATTGACAAAGTATACAACTAAAATTATTTACAATATTTATTATTATACTAAATTCAACCCGTGTTGACATCTACCTTCCCCTGCTATGATTTCTAGAATATTCTAATAGAAATATCTCCGAAATCGAAATATTTCATTCCCCTAGAAGCCATTCTCCTATTTTCATGAAATATGGGAATGAAAACATCCGAGGGGAATGATATCTTTAGCAGTATTTATTTAGAGTGCAATAAAAAACGCTTACTTAGTTCATATTACGAGTATGCTTAGTTAAATATAACATTTTAGCTGTCGATTTAATTATGTAAATTATCATCAAACATTATATTCTTTAAAATAGTTTGTAACTCTACAACCTAACTAACCTAACTCGCCGACTCGTGGTCTCCACTCAAGAACTTGTTAACTTGGATCGTATACCCCAGCGGCTAAGTTCTTCGACAGACATAACCAGCCAAATGCCACTTCAGCTTACTAATCCATTGTGCTATGTCGGTCACTTTGCTTCTCTGTTCGATAACCCGTTACGAATTTTATCCTTCAGAGGAATTCCGAGCATAGCACGTTCCATAGCTCCATAAGCGACTTTAAATTGGATGACCAGCCGCACTATGAGTGTTCACGTCTCATAGTCATGACAGGCAGGACGCACTGGTTGAAAACTTTAATTTTAAAACATTGTGGGTAGAAGTGTCGAGAAGACTCGACGTAGTTTGCCGAATGTTGCCCAGTCCAGCAGGATCATCTTAACTTCTCCTCAATGTTGTTTCTTCCTAACAGCAAAATCTGTCCAAGGTAATTATGTTCGAAGACAACGTCGAGCATGTAGTCATTGACAACGACAGGTCTTGGATCTAGGTGGTCGTTGATCATGACTTTGGTTTTATCCAACTTCATTTATTCGTTGTGAGGCTGATGCTAGGCTGTTCAGCATCTGTTGCAGCTCTTTCAGCGATTCCGTCATTAAGACTTTAATATTGTCGGCGAATCGTAAGTGAGAAAGGTAATCTCCATTTATAAGTATGTCCATACCTTTCCAGTCCAGCGTCTCGAACATATATCCTTCGGTGCGCTTGTGAACGATTGTGGGGATATGACATCCCTCTGTCTGACCCCTTTGCGTAGCTGGATTGGCCCCGACTGCTGGCTCTTGGGCACGCATAGTGGCAAATTCGTATAGATATTCAACACTTCGATATAGCGATAGTTTACTAGGGAACACTGTAATGATTCGAGGATAACCCAGGTTTTGTCGGGGTTAAAGTATAATCTGTTTTACTAGGTAAATGTGATCTACAATGCTATAGCCCGAGCCTATTCTGGGGGCTGAAACTCGTTCAGTCTTCTGGCTAGGCGATTCGTGCTAACCTTAGAGAACCATTTATAGATACGATTCAGACTTCAAATGGATCTATAATTTTAAAGAAGAGTATATCTCCTTTATTGTGTTTATCAGTTATTGTTCGCTTTAAAGGTAAAGGAAAACATCGTGAGGAAACCTACATACCTGAGAATTCCCCAAAAATAATTTCAAAAGAATGTGAAGTCTGCCTACCCGCATTAGGCCAGCGTGGTGGACTAAGGCCTAAACCCTCTCAGCTGTTAGAAGAGGCCCGTGCTCAGCAGTGGGCAGTATATAATACAGGGCTGGTATGGTAGGGTATATCTCCTTTCTAAATCAATAAAACCACCGAATGCCTTCTCACTCTAACTCCTTTTCTTCTCACTTAGTGAAGAACGGTGTAAAAAGCTTCTGTAGTTCCTGTATGACAGTAGGTCCTCCTACCTTCAGGAGTTCTCCAGTCACTCAGTCTTAACCAGAAGCTTTTTCGTTTTTAAGTTATCTAAGATCCAGCTCAATGGCACATTGGTCGATGTCTGACCGTTCATCGCTGTAGTGGCGTGGTAGGCTGTCTCTTGAATCGTAGTCATCACACTGGGAACAAACAGTATGAGCATCTCATAAGCAGCCATAGAAGTCCTCGATCTCATTAAAAATCTCCGGCCTTGACAAAACGGTTTTGCCCTCGTGTTTCGTTAACTTCGTTCTTCTAAGCTGCTGAGTGAATACCTTAGACCGTCGGTTTTGCTCTATCGCTTCTTTAATGACAAGAATATTGGAACTCTGAAGATCTCAGTGTATTATCTTCGCTATGGGCTTATTTAGGTCTGACCTCTCCGATGAAGCAAACTGAGCAGCTTCCCGTCTTTTATCCATAATCCATAGTTTCATCCGAGAGTTTGGACTTTTTGCTTCTGGGTTTGGCGGAATTTATTACCTTTGCCCTATCTACACCTTCACTGGGTTTCAAATTCCAATGTAGCGAGTCCGAGCATTCCAAGAATCCTCAGGAACGTTTCAGAGCCAGCCACGATTTGGATTGGATTAGGTCGGAGCATGGACTTCATTATACAGTTTCTTATTCATAGAGTTTCGTACAAGTCGGTGATCGAATGCAGTTTACTTTACAATTAAACTTTTTGATCACAGACATTTCTGAATATGTGCCTATTGTCTGTTAGGATGGAGTCGATCTCGTTTTTCCATTACCTTTGGGGTTTCTTCTTGAAGAATTAATTCATCATAAACCCCTCTTTCTCAAGGAAGTTGACGAGCATTTTTCACCTGTGATAGCGACATCAAAAACCATGAGGTCTTACTCTGAATCCCCTGTGGCTTTGAATTTCCACTTTAGCATTGAAGTCCCCCAAGACAACGCTGAAGTGGGCTTTAGTGGTATAATGCAAAGCTTTTGATATGCTTTTGTATTTGTTATTCATGGTAGACCGCTTGGATAACCGAAAAATCGAATCCGTTACCTGATCGACACGCTAGAAAATTCTTCAACGTTTTTAGTGACAGACCTATTGATGAAAAAGACTACCACCTTGAGATTTCTGATCGATTATAATTTGTTATTATGTTGTTAGTTATTGGGAAGTTAATTGGAAGCAAAAGTATTAATAAACAAATGTGATAAGATTACCTTTCAAATTTGATTTTTCATTCCCCTAGAATAACTTCGTTGCAAAAATTAGAATTTGTATGTTGTTAATAAATAATGTTATCATACCCCAAAAAACTCAATATATAAATGTGAATATCTTTTTAGTTATTTGGCAGATTTAAGTGTCCTTAACACCAAAACATTTGGCTTTTAATTCAATTTTTTTTAATATACTTAGATGGAAAAAATCGATTGAAAAAATTGAATTCGCAAAA
The DNA here is from genome assembly GCA_947568825.1 of Sphinx pinastri. Taxonomy (NCBI): domain Eukaryota; kingdom Metazoa; phylum Arthropoda; class Insecta; order Lepidoptera; family Sphingidae; genus Sphinx; species Sphinx pinastri. Next base: position 8,915,524 of record OX387620.1, read on the forward strand.
TCACCCAATATTTCGTGTGCGATGCGAATCACTCTTAACTCAAATAAACACCACATCTATCGTGCCACAGATATAGCACACACAAAAGTAACATAAACAATATAGCTTGGATTTTATTTCTATTACTATGGGTATTTTTGCCCCCAGACATCGAAAATAAGAGTTTCCTTTTATTTTGGTTTTAAAAAATTCACATTAAGTTTACAATAAATCATGGTGAAATTACATTTAGGAAAAAAACTTATTACACTTTTCCCGATTGCAATAAAATTATTTGGCGCGCGGCCGGTTATCGATGATTGTCGTTCCGTCATGTCACTAGCCCCAACGTCTCTGGGCGACGTACTGTGTGGGAGAAAAACCAGAGTGCCTACTTCGTAAAACGAAATCCGTAGTTTCGGTTGACGGATCGCACGTTTTCTTACTACGAAGTGTTACGGATCCGATGACGGATTCGACGACGGATTCGATGTTCGGATTTTGACACTAATGACATTTTTACTTTCGTTGACCCTACTTTGAAAACCAATTTGACGTAAAATACATCGTTTCTTCGTTCGGATCTTAGCCTCAATTTCACGAAAGCTCTAAACCTTTCGTTTTATATTCGTTTGGTCTTCAGAGGTTTTAAAATCGTTCGATTCCTTCTGTATGAAGAGTTGTTGCGAGAGGAAAGTGCTAAGCGAATTCGGAAGCGTCTCCAACTGCGTGAAACCTTCGTTCAATGCAATATTCCAAACATGGAATTTTTTTGAATTTATACGGATTCGCCATCCCTTTTTGAAATCATGTACGAGGATATAGTTCCACTGCTTCCTCCAAAAAATTATTGATCCCACCATAAGTTTATTCTGTAGCTTAGGTACTACAAAATAAATTCATTTCTATTTTATTTTATGTTACTTTCTACCATTCTCAAGTACCTAGCTGGTAGTAGAAGTCTTAACGCCTATATAATATTATCTTGTTTTGTTATTAGATGCATTGTATACTAAAAGGACCTATATTGGTTTGATAATTTTAGATTTTGACTGCGCAAAATTTTTATGCCAGGGGTAGTTATCAGGAAGCAGTAGGACTAAGTATAGATAAGTCTATGGCCCAGCAAACTGTTTCAAAGCGCCTCAGGCAAGACACTGAGGCGTTCAATCAGCCTTATATAAAAGAAGGTTTGCTCTCAGTGGACTCTTATAAAAGAACAATGATCAAAACATTAATCATTCATCTAGCATAAGCCTTTACTATAAAATAAATTCAAACACTTTATTTACTCAGGTTAAAAACACGCCATTGACTGCCTCGGTGGTATAGTTGTATTACGGTACGACTGCAGTACTGGGGTCTCGGGTTCGATTCCCGGATTGGGAAAAGTGATAATGGGTTACTCAGCATCAGCCCGAAGTCTGAAAATGTGCACGGTAAATGGCAATAGGCTCGCCTCCTATTATATGGGACCTAACATAGATGGCGAAATGTGGGTGTGATACACCTCTGCCTAACCCTGAAAAGGTAAAGGCGTGATGCTATGTGAAACAAGCCATTAATAATTTTAGATTCTTTAAAAAAATGGGATCCCAGGCATATGTGGGTGCATTGACTGCAGCCATATAGCCATAATAAAACACACGTTAAATGAATACCGACTTTTTTAATCAAATGTATTTTTACTCCATTCATTGCCAACTCTCTCTCTCTCTTACTCTCTTCTAGCTTCTTCCATTGCTGCACCGTTTTCATTGCACCCCCCATACTATTAAGGTGGTATGTCAAGGTCTCCCACAAGCGTTTAGTTTTAGCCCACCCGGCCCCTCCAGTCTATACACTAGCCCGTGAGCAAGATTGGGATTTTCTGTCATGAATTCTAAAAGCGCCTCGATCTGCACGCTTGTGGCAATCACCTTGAACTGAAATGTTTTGAAAAATAGTCAAAAACATTATACGTAAATTTGAAGTAATGATGATTTTTGTAATACTTAGTTCAAATCACAGAAATTTCATTTTGTTACACAATAACTGCCTTTGCAATGCAAAAGATCATTAGTTTAAACTTAAAAGCGAGTAAATAACATTTCAATAATAATCTTCAATAAAGTTTTTCTCGAGTCAACTTGTCAACGTCTGTCAAAAATGCTAATATTCCACAGATTAAACACAATGCAATAAAACCGTAAAATGTAAAATCAGCAAAAATATTTGTTATTTTGTAACTATTAATTAATTAGAGTTATAAAAGAATAGATATATTACAGAAAACCTAATTAGACATCCAAAATATACGTTTTTTTCACAAGAATGTACTAATAGGAAAAAATTTACGGTTTTTGAAGATATACATCTCTAATCCGACACAATATGTTCATTCGAACGATTGTTTATGGGTCCGAAAGTAACGGTGACGGATCCGAAGTAATTTGGTAGTAAGGTTAAATCCGAAGTTCGTCGTTTCTTCGTTTCGGACCGACGTTTCGGCGTTCGTTTTTGGAAGTAGAGCTTCAGGCTCCCATATACAGGAAGTTAAATATTTTTTTAGCCACTTTCATATATCGTTAAAATCGTTGAACATTAATTTTAATCACAATCGTAATGTTTTATAAACTAAAAATAAAATTTAAAATTTAAATAACCCCTAACACAAAAAGTTGGTATGAGTACTTACTTGGTTATAATTTGACCAAGGCGTCCCCGCGTCGGGGACCACTAAAGAAGTATTTTCATCTCCCCGGTTTGGGGTTCTTTGGGTAGGATATGCCTTTGGCCATAAAAGACTGATCTAATGTTAGAATGGAGAAAAGAAGCATTTTGAATTTCTTTGTTTTAGAGTTAAATGATTTCAAAATCGTTATGTATGTTAATATTGTTTTCAATATCTATCCCTTGTGGCCAAATACTTGCCCACGTATCAATTTTAAAGCGTATTTACGGCTTTACAACCAGGAAAATTAAAAATTGCAACCAGGTTTTCAATAATAGCATTACATGTAAGTTTCGTGATCAAAGGCAGGGCCGCGCCGACCCAAGACAGCGCCTGTGTGCGAAATCTATGAAGCGCCTCTGATTTTTGTCGGCCGGTTTCGATATTAATATTTGTTTTAATATTCAACATTAACCTATCTTGGCTCCTACCTATATAGATATTTGGGCATTTATTTGGCCAGAAAATTGGCTTCATAATAGTAAAAGAATAGTATGAATCCAATTGAATTACGAAGTGTTGTGCCGCTTGATACATTTTGCTTCCGGAAAATAGAATGAGGAATGTCGGTAAAAGCTTTTTTCCGCAACTGTTTTCTTGTTGCTGTGATTCTTTAACCACACTATAATTCAAAATACTAATTACTGAATATTTGGTGTACTATGGGCGTGATACATCTCTGCTTAACTCCAAAAGAGAAAAAGGCGTGATACTATGTATATGAGTTTGTAATGATTTCATTGCACCAATTTATTCCTCAATTGTTATTATTACGCTGCAAAAAATATACTACAAAATCCGTCTTAATTTTTTCTAAGCATGCCTCTTTTCTATACAATTTTTACTATCAACCTGAATGAATAATTCCAAGAAACGAAAGAACAAAAATTTCATTTTTAATGTTCAACTTCAAACTTTACTGGTGGTAGGTCTCTCATATGTAAGAGACCATCTGGGTTGGTACCACCGCAATGTCTATTTCTACCGCCAAGCAGCAGTGTGCATGCACTGTTGTGTTTCGGTTTGGAGGACATTGTAGCCAGTGTAACTACTGGACATAATGAGACTTAACATCTTATGTCTCAGGATGACGAGCGCAGTGGAATGCCACACAGTACTTTGTAACTCAAGGTGCTGTATGGTGTTACTACTGTTTATGGGCGGTCGTATCGCTTACCATCAGGCGAACGGCGTGCTCGTCTGGTAATTCTATGCCATAAAAAAAAAACTTTTACACGCTGGCGGAGCCGGGAGCAATACTAGTTTATAATATAACAACTATAAGAAATGTAGAACTATCTTGTATCGTATTGTTTTTATACAGGTACTGGAAGTAAGATCCGAAAATTTGAAACATCAAAATAATAGACGTGAGCAATTCTCTAGAGTGACACCTGTAGTAAAGGAGGTGCCTAGTTTGTTACAAGACGAAGTGAGCATAGATATGGGTGAAACATCTAGCTTGCAAGCCCAACAGGTAGCACTGAGAGATGACAGTGATATGTATGTACAGCAGAGAGCAGAAACAATGCACAACATTGAGAGTACTATTGTAGAATTGGGAGGTATATTCCAACAGCTTGCACACATGGTAAAAGAACAAGATGAGGCAATTGGCAGGATTGATGCTAATATACAAGAAACTGAAATGAATGTCGAGGCAGGTCACAGAGAAATAATGAAATATTTCCAGAATGTAACTGGTAACAGAGCCCTTATGTTTAAAGTGTTTGGGGTCTTGATATTCTTTTTTATTTTTTTTGTTGTTGTTATGGCTTGAAAATATGCAATTATTATATTATTATATGATAAACTAGTCACAATTTATTTATTTTGACCCTGATATTACAATTTGCTTACTGAATATTTATGAGTATGCGAGAGGCCGGCTGAAAAGGTACCAACTACCAACGCAATGTCTATTGCTACCGCCAAGCAGCACTATGCATTAGTGTTGGATGAATTAGCATTAATTGTTAGCATGCAAAATCTCATTTAGCATTTCACAAATTAAATACAGTTGCTAAATTTCGTGAATTGTCAATTAATTCGTGCGTTAGCGAGCTTCGCAATAGCAGTGCAATTACCACAGGCAATTACAATATGACAATTTTGGCCTTTACGATTTAGACCATACCTCGGGACCATACTTAAACTAAGGGTCGCCGAGGTTTAGCTTTAGACAAGAAGCCAAAAAGAATTATAATACATATGGAAACAAGAAGCTTATAACGCTTAAGACCATTGAATAGCCTATGGTTATTCGCCAAACCACTTTTTGTAATATCAATTTTGTATAAAATAGTGTAGATGTTAAGTATCCAAAGTCCGTACTGCCTCGGTGGCGTAGTTGTATTACAGCACGACTGCAATGCTGAGGTCTCAGGTTCGAACCCCGGGTCGGGCAGTTATATTGGATTTTTCTACTCAGTATCAGCCCGGAGTCTGGAATTTGTGCCCGATTTGGCGATAGGCTCGCCCCCTATCACATCATGGGACGGAATGCGCATGGCGAAAAGTGGGTGCACTAGTTGCCCTCTGCCTACCCCTTCGGGGATAACGGGCGTGAGTGTGTGTGTGTGTGCAATCACAATATGACAATTTTGACATTTACGATTTAGACCATACCTCAGGACCATACTTAAACTAAGGGTCGCCGAGGTTTAGCTTTAGACAAGAAGCCAAAAAGAATTAATACATATGGAAACAACAAGCTTATAACGATTTAGACCATTGAATAGCCTATGGTTTATCGCCAAACCACTTTGTGTAATATCAATTTTGTATAAGAGTGTAGATGTTAAGTATCCAAAGTCCGTACTGCACGAGTAGGTATATAACTGCAGTACGGTCCTCTAATATTTAGCTTGACCTCAAGAATTATGTGTATTTGGCTACAGCGGAGTGCCGATGGGACTTCTAGATCGCATCTATGAGAGCATTATAGGGGTTGTGAACTTGTCCCTTAAATGGCGTTTCACATCACTGATAGGAAGTTGTGGTGTGAAACTTCACGCGATTAGATCGTATGCGTACAGTCAGCAGCATAAGTATCTGTACAAAATCAAAATTTTATATCGCCTATATAATATGCGTTAAGTTAAACTGTTTTTTTTTCTTCGTTTGAAGTAAAGTAAATCTGATTTATTTTATTTTTGTGAAGAGAAAAAAACGCTTAGTAAGAACACAAAAGTATGTAGGCAATTTGAAAATTTGAATTTGTTCAGCTACTTATGCTGCTGACTGTACATCAAACATCCGCGCTGTCTTGGCGTCCGTAGGTTGTCCCTAGTATGGCCCCAACAAAAGAAAACTACTGTCTCCAGGGTGGATGGCAAATGTATTAGACCATATTTAAATTTAACAAAAAGCAAATAATTATGTACTTCTAAATATATGGGTACAGGCGACATCAAACTTAGTATCATAATAACTTATAAGTATTGACATTACATAAGGGCCAGTTTCACCGGTTCCTGATAAAGATCTAGATAAATCTCTAACACATAACGCTATCTAACAAATAAATCTGACAAATTACTCGTGACTTTTTCTGTCAGATATTTCGATTCAAGACCTTTGTTGTAGTTTATATGGTGGATAAGTTCCGAATAGACTATCAGGAACTTTATGAGCATGTACTAATAAAGTCCCGGCGAAACTGGCCCTTAACAAGTTAACTAAAGTGAACAATTTAAGATATTGTGACTAAAAATATTTTAGGTTGTTACAAGTTTATTATTTATTAAACAATAATGCCGTAATAATACTAACAAAGTCAAATGCGCTATTGTCTACATTTAAATATTATATAGAACTGAAATTCACTGGTAATAAATCCAACAAAGAATATTTTTTGGTATTGTAATACATATTTTAATCGAAGGTAAGATGTGTACACATTACACATATCTTTCTTGAGATGTAAAGACATAAAATTAGTAAAGCATAAAATTGTAATTAGTTCAATGCTGCATTGAATTTTATCTTTAATTCATTGTGTTTACCTGTGAAAAGAAAAAAACATTAATACATACACTTTATAAATGTAGTACTTTGGTTAGTGTACAGGGGTTAATAAAACTGAATACAGTGACTAGGCTTCGACTCAACCCTGGATATTAATGGAAATATAGTTACCAAGCTTAATGTTTCTATGATTGTTAATGTTCTTTGCACTCCTTGTGTACATTTTACATGTTATTGGTGAGACACATATTTTAAGTGCACATTATATTGACAAGGGCAGTTAAAATAATAAGGAACCTCTATATCTGTGTATCTTTCGTCATTCGGCACTCTATCTGGACTTTACTCCAGCTACTATCAGGTGCATTGGGGTCATTAAGACGTGCAAGTATAAAAAAAAAATTGTTTCATTGTTACTCCTGACGTTTCGAAAACTTTACAGCCTTCAGAGTCACGGGGCACATGGGTTCGTTTAGTACGCTTATTTCAATATCGATTATTAGCGCCAACATAAGAAACCATGTACTCACAATGTCATCAATTTTAAGTATCGCGCGCACGGTCTCGGTGGAGAGCGCCAACGCGGAGGCGGTGACGTGCAGCGGCTGCAGCACGTGCTCGGCGCGCATGTCGGTGACGCGCCCGCGGCGCACGTTCACGCCCGCGCTCGACCCCTCGCCCGACTCCGCGCCGCGCGCATGCGCCGCACGCAGCTCCGTCACCGTCTCAATCGGGTTCAGACCTAACCAATACCAACAAAACCTCATCACTAAATACTACCATTATTACCAGTGTGACAAAGTAATTAGACAGGCGGCTGTAATAGTGCCCACCGTCAATGGGATGTTCTTATCTCTTGCCAGAAGATATTTTGGGTATTCATTCAATTTAATACCAAATGCAGTGAATATGTTTGTGTAAAAAGCACATGCTATAATTGGTTAACCAAACATTGTATTCAACTGGTTTCTCTCTTCATTTGAAAACATGAGGGCAGTGAGTCTTATAATTTTGAATTTCAGTGATTCTCCTGATTGCGATAAATCTCAATGAACTCTATTAAGCCAGCAGAACCTAATTTTTATACTTTTTACTCATATTTTTTAATAAACACAGTAGCTTCTAAAATCTAAAATTTTCAACATTTGAATTTCTTTTATGGCATTGAATGAAGAGACGAGCATGCCGTTCGCCTGATGGTAAGCGATACGAACATCCATAAACAGTGTGAGTGAGGGTGAGTCTATCGCCATTTTAGACACACATTCCAAACTCCAGGCTGATACTGAATAGAAAAACCCAATATCATTTTACCCGACCCGCGAAACGAACCCGACACCTCAGCACTGCAGTTTAAGTAACTTTTTGGAACTAAAATATGGTAGTATGAACATTGCCCGAAAAGTAATAAAACACTGACCGCTATATTTATTCATTGCCGCAATTTTAAAACCGCTTGAAAAGTTGTCAAAATTAATAAAAATATGTTTCATTTCAAAAGGTATCTTATTTGAAAAAAGTATTTAGAAAATACGTATTTTGTATCTAGTATTTAGATACCTTTTTCAAAAGTATCTTGTATCTGGTATCTCAAATCCTTTATTTACAAGTATCTTGTAACTTGTATTTCAGATACTTTTATGAGGTATCTTGAACATCTCTGCTGGTACTGTACAAACATTCCAATTTTTGGGATACGACCATAAGGAACTTTTTAATGACTTTTTTGCTGTGTACCGTTGCGATCGAGACTATGAGTCTAGAAGCGACTCTAGGGGCGGCGGGGTTTTAATAGCTGTAAGGAAGGAATTATTAGTTACAAATGTAATAACTATATCCTCGAATTTTGTACACTCTGCGGATATTATTTCTATAAGTATATCTGTGAAAAAACGTAATACAACTCAGCGTTGTCATATTTATTGTTCTTATTTTCCACAATGTTCTTCACAAATTGTTGATTTGCTTAGCTTTTTTGAAATGATATCCGAATGCGTTGTGCTTAATCCTGATGATAATTTCTTTATAGTGGGGGATTTTAACATAAAAAATTCTTCCTGGTTCTATGATACGGACAAACACTCTGTTAAACTATTAACCGATAATATTAACGACTCTCTGGTAACAGCATTATCAAATTTCCTTGTGTTTAATTCTTTTAAACAATTCAATCTAATAAGTAATGTCAACGATAGATGCTTAGACCTAGTCATAAGTAACTGTGACTGCAGAGTGACCCGATCTGCATTGCCTTTGGTGATTGAAGATGGACATCATCCATCTTTAGATATTATCATTATATTTGATATATGTCCAAAATCACTTCGCTCACCACCGCGCCTGGTTAGATTATTTACAAAATGTGATTTTGACCTTATTAAAGATTCACTTAGTACGATTGATTGGGATAAATGTCTTTCCGGCATGAATATTGATTCGGCTGTTACTACTTTTTATAGTATCCTGGAAAATATAATTAATGACCATGTTCCTTCAAGGGTCGTACATAACCATTGTAACTATCCGGTCTGGTATTCTTCTGCATTAATTAAGGTTGTAAGGGAGAAACTCAAATACCATAGAAAGTGGAAGCGTTATAAACGTTCTGAGACTACTGCTGCTTTTCTACTCTACGTGACAGACAGAAATATCTTGAGACTTCTTGCTACGATTTTTATATTGAGCATTGTGAAAATAATATTTTAAATTGTAGTAAGCAGTTTTGGGCCTTCATTAAGTCTAAGAAGAAAAGTGGTGACTTACCAGACCGTCTATTTTTAGATGAGAATTCATCATCAGATGGCAGAATTATTTGTAATCTATTTAATAGTAATTTTAATTCCTCATATTGTAGTGTATCGAATAGTAATAATAGACCAAATTCTATTTTTAATTCTAATGACACGTGTGCAGACATCGGTTCTTTGTCAATATCCCAGGATATTGTTAGTAAATACCTAAAGTCACTTGATGTTACCAAGGGTGTTGGACCGGATTCTATTCCACCAATATTTCTTCGGAAATGTTACGTAGAGCTTAGTTACATTTTATGTTATCTCTTTAATCTTTCTTTGAGATCCTCAACTATGCCTGAAGTCTGGAAGAGATCGTACGTTGTTCCAGTTCTCAAGGGTGGGGATAGGCATAACATTGCCAATTATAGGCCTATTTCTAAATTAAGTGTTATTCCTAAATTGTTTGAAAAAATTGTTTACGACCATATTTTCCCCTTGATAAGACCTCACATAATAGACCAACAGCATGGTTTCCTTAGCAAAAAATCAACGGAAACTAATCTTTGTGAGTTTGTGGATTTTATTATCAAAGCTTTTGAAAATCGATGCCAAGTTGATGTAATTTATACAGATTACTCTAAAGCATTTGACCGTATTAATCACGGCTTATTAGTGTCAAAATTACTCAGCTTTGGCATTCATGGTGATCTGTTGCGCTGGCTGGACTCCTATTTAAGGGACCGTAGTCAGGCCGTTACGGTAAAAGGTTTCTGTTCCACATTCACACCGGTTCCGTCCGGTGTTCCACAAGGATCCCATCTAGGGCCTCTGCTATTTAACATCTTTATAAACGACGTATCAGCAGTATTTAAAAATTCTACTTTTATTCTTTATGCGGACAATATGAAAATTTATATGCCCATAAATACCACCGTTGATTGCATCTTGCTGCAGGAAGACTTGGACAATTTATCTACATATTGTCAAATGAATCAACTATTTCGTAATATTAATAAATGCAATGTTATTACCTTCTCCCGTAAACATAATAATGTACATTATGATTATATTATAAATAATAGGTCACTAAAAAGAGTTTCAGTTGTGAGGGATCTGGGTGTTTATATGGATTCCAAACTCATTTTTGATCATCATATTGATGAAATCGTCAAGAAGGCTTACCGCATGCTAGGCTTTGTTCTTCAAGTAAGTTGAGATTTTAAAAAAATAGCCACACTTGTACTTTTGTATAATAACTTTGTCCACTCTATTTTAGAATATGCTTCCACCGTTTGGAATCCGCAATATAAATGTTATATCGATCAAGTTGAACGGATTCAAAATATATTTAATAAACACCTTAATTATCGTTTTGATTTTACTCCATCCGACTCGTTAAATTTAATCTCCCTTGCAGATCGCAGGCTTATGAGAGACCAACTGTTTTTATTTAAAATAATTAATTATTATATCGATTCTCCTTACTTACTAAGAAACATACTATTTAGTTGTCCACGTATTAACTCCCGTAACAACACCCTTTTTCATCGCTCTTTTACACGAACAAATTATGGAGATAATGCTTTTATTCGTAGAGTAAGTGAAAACTACAATAACAACATGTGCTACTTTATTGTGGGAAATTTGCTGGATTATGATTTATTTTAGAGTTAATCTACTTTAAGGAAATATTGTTCTGTTTGTTTCCCGAATATTAATAAATAAATAAATAAATAATTGGATTCTAATGTCTTAAAGATTAGAGGACTGTGCTAGTCTCAAAAGAGTGACTTATAGTCCGGTTACTATACGAAGAGCTCTGACAGCTGCGAAACAATCCATTCTTCGCAAAAACTGTTTAATTCGTCAATATGCAATAAATTATATTCTATGAGGCAACCAACTTAAAAAAAACAATAGTCATCGTCTTTGTTAATGAGAATACTATACACTTGAAATTAAAAAGTCCATTTTGGTTTAGAGTAATGAAATAATATTGTTAAATATATTGAAAAACTATGGGTGATATGAGAACGGAACGTAAATGTCTTAGAGCTGGATAATTATTAAGGAAATATTTACGATTAATCGTTTTGATTATGAAGATACCATATTAATATAGTGTGTTCATTATAAATTATGTTATTTGAAATATAAAATAAATTATGGATAAATGTAACATGGTTAAATCAATATTTTGAGCGTATAACACCCACTTTTAAAACATCAAATAGATTTAATTATAGACATATTTTCTATCGATTCTGCATAAAAATCGGTTTAATTTGAGATCGATTATAATTTCCCATGTCTATTAATATTTGAATTGTCACCTGTCAGAGCTCTTCGTATAGTAACCGGACTATAGTATCTAAATCAGCCAAAAACAGTTTGGACTCAGAAATAATAGATCCAATCTTAATACCATAGATGAATCTATTATAATATTCATAGCAACTTTTGCTCGCGGTTTCACCCGCGTGAAAGTTTTTCCGGGAGAAAAATCTTGCTATATATTTTCCCGGGATAAAAAGTAGCTTAAAACCTTCCCAGGGTCTCAAACCATCTCCATACCAAATTTCATTGAAAACCGTAAGGTAGATTTGAGCTTATCGCGTACAGAGGCGGCGGGCGACTTGGTTAATACTATGTGGGAAGTACAAATACTAGGATTTTGGATTTACTAATATCTTATACTATACAGCTAGGAGACATGATTAGGTTCAGTAGGGCAACAAAGAGGTTTGTAAGATCAGACTGCATAATGCAAGAGTACCAGTGAAACTAGTGCTCTAGGGTGGAAGCTGTCATGAATAGCTGAAAAGTGTACACCTGTAAGGGAGCCACGATCCCTCTAAGGTCTAGCTGAGCCACAGCCGAAACTCCATATGGTGAACGCGGCCTTTGGGCGTGATACCGGCCAAGCGGGCCAACCTAAAGTGAAAGTGGCAGCGCCACCCAAACTGGGATTTAGGGTGAAATAGTTCCAATAAGGCGAAATGATCACCCGTCTGTGCGGCTGCATACATCCCCACTAAACATACGATATTGTATGTTTAATGGGAACGTATGCAAAACGCTAAATGGCGCGGATGCGTTAGAGAGCGGTGCGAATTTTAATAAATCCAAGCATATTAAGTAAATCCTTAAAACTTAAATATTACATCGACCTTGTAAACAAACTCGATTAGAATTGAATAATGCGCGGAAACACACCTGCGTTTTCAGCCAATGTGGAGGGCACCACTTCCAGTGCGTCTGCGTAGGCCCTCAAGCAGTAGTGGTCGGCGCCGGGCGCGGCGATGGAGGCGCGCGCCAGCGCGGCCGCGGCCGCCGCCTCGGGCGCGCCGCCGCCCGCCACCAGCGCCGGCCGCCGCGCCACGCACCGCACCGCGCACAGCGCGTCGTGCAGCGAGCGCGCCGCCTCCGCCACCACCGCGCCGCTCGACCCGCGCACCAGCACCGACACCGTGCGCCCGCCGCCGGGGATCCCAGTCAACTGTACACACACACACACCTTACACAGTACACACCCAGCGGACCCCTGCACAGTGCACTAATTGACAGACCAACACCAAGTTTTGGTTCATGTCCTGCATGGGCTAAGTGAAAGCGCGCAGCGTCCGCATAACAGGCTAGTTACGGCACTACACACACGCTCTTTATAATATTACAATGCTCTAACATTCACAATAATAATTCAAACTCACTAAACGTCAGTGGCGTGCCTAGTGTTTTGGATGAGGGCAAGCCAAAGCAGACCTAAAAAAAATTCGCACCTCCGATACATATAAAATGTGCAACTATAAGAAAGAAAAGCAATATCTAAAAATAAAAATGACTACCCGTACCGGGATTCGAACCAGGGCCTCAAAACAATGTTCGAACCGTGTACGCAATACAACAACGCCATCGAGTGAACTAATTATCTCTCGAAATTAGGTACCTTTATTTAAAAACAATTTTGACCCATCGCGACTTCTAAACGAAGTTCTTGTAAAGATAAACTATTTACATAGATTTTACCTGTATCAAGTAATTTTAAAAAAGTAAAAGACTACAATCATCAGTATTACTGTTGACGCACAAGTTTTGTTTAGAAATTTTCAAATTTCGTCACAGCTACTGTACCTATTTAATTGGACGAGATAATCAGGTTACAATTCGCTGTTTACCGAAATTATGAAATGAAATGAATGCATTTAACATATGTTTTTGTGAATTGGAATTACTTTTGATAACACTGATTAATTAAATCATTTTACTAGCCAGATGTATGTACCTACCTATTCCAAACACTTGTTTTGTCCGAGAATAATATGAAACACCAACAATACAACTTAATACGTCGTATAACGTATTAGAGCATCCAATAAGACAATAAGTTTTGTTGTATACTGATCTAAATACCTTTTATGATTCTTCAGACACATTTCGCGCCATTCGCCAGCTCGTTAAAAGTTGTTTTTTCCATCATAACCTAACAAATTTAACTTATTCTCGCCGATAAAAACTTTCACACACTTTAAACTATTAAAAGAAATATATTCACTCATCTTTATTGTGCTTAAAAGTTTAAAATAACTCAAAAACCACTTAATAAACACAAATACTTCACAATGTAGATCGCCGGCTCAATCAAAACAAATAACTGATGTTGCCTAGTTGGAATCAAAATTACTCCACAAAATGAATGCTAAAATTGTGAAAAAACTTATTGATAAATAAAATTATAGTACAATACCTTAAATAATTATAATCAGATATGTAATTTTAATTATATTATCACTAAAATCTTTACATATTCATGATAAATAAAAAATACACATTAAAGTAAGCAAAATAATGCAACCATATTAGAGGTAATTCTTTTAATTGGCAACCCTGTATTTTATACAGTATCTATGGATGCATTAAGCCTGGATTATTTTCTAGTACTGATTGCTATAGAAACTTACTATAGCTATACGTATGTGGTATCAGTTTATCCATTAGTGCGAATGAGAAAAATATGTCGGCGAAAAGCCAGGTAAAACCCAACGAGAGAGAGAGTGATGAGTATATTTTGTGCGCATCTAGCTGTTTTGTATTAAATATGAAATGAGTGTACGGCGTGGATGTGGTTGTGTGTGTGTAGGTGTAGTGGTGTGTCTTTAGGTGCGCTCGAGGCGAACCGGTTCAGCGAAACTTAGCGCGGGAATTTTAAAACTTTAAAGAAAATTATTTCGAAGCGTTTTGTTACCGTAAAATGTTGGTCATTGTTTCATATTCGATTTTGAGTACTTAGGTAAATAATTTTAGGGCAAGCCAGGCTTTTCGGCTTCTATGAAAGGACCGCCACTGCTAAACGTCAGCATAATTTTTTTTTTTTTTTATAATGGCATTTGTGTTCACATTTTGCCAATGTCAAGTTTGGTTTGTATATTTTATTATCTGTAGTATGTCGAAGTAAAGCAGTGGCTACCTTACCTAGACTTTATCGAGGAGTTTTGGCGGCAACAGAAAAAACACTTGATTAGCACAATTATTTCAATTCACTTCATTTGAGCTCTTTAATAGAACTATATTGGATAATATACCACCATAATTATGCAATATAACACTAAATATCACCAAAATAATGAATTAAAACAAGAGCACCTCATGACACTTCCAAGTTCCCGCCAAAACTCGTCAGCAACATTTAATTAGCTAGACAGATGCGACAGGAAGTGTAGTGGCAAAAAAAACATAACAAACCTTCACATATTTTCCGCCAGGTTCGTTAACTTCTTCGACGAGGTCGACATTGACTAAATTCTCAGCAGTGAAATGATCCAAAGATGCTATTGGGCGGCATCCCAGCGTTTTGCACACGAATTCTATGTCTTCACGTTCAATATCTTTGATGACCATACACTTGATTTTATCAAGGAAATGTACAGCCAAGTCACTAAGGGCATCTCTGTAAATGAAAATATTATCGTTATTACAAAATAGGTGTTGTTCACGGCTTTGTTAGACATTTTCAGGTGTAAAAGTAACATTGTGTTCTTTCTGGGGATAAAAAACATAATATGTAATTTTTCGAATCTCGAATTTTGTACGACGCCAGGGCCATCTATTTAAAGAATGTGATTTTAAAATCCCTTCATTTCTTAAACAAGTAAATTATTGGATAAAAAATTATGTGTTAATCCAGGGCATAATTTATCTTGGTGCCAAATATTACAAATACATTCATCAACCGATGTGTGACAAACTTTCGCGTTTGCAATATTTGTAAGACTGGATCCTTCAAAGTCTCCGAAAAGATTGACATTACTTCAAGCAGGTGGCAGTAAAACTAAGCTAATTCCATTCTACAAGATTACGAAAAGACGATGACTCGTTATTTAACTCAAATTAATAAAGAATTTCATTTTTCATCAAATTTCTTCATTGAGGCAAAATAGTGTATTTACCTTAAAATAGACTTCTGAACTAGTAGAACATTGCATCCAGCTTTCTTAATTTGTTTGACAATATTTAGTATATACTGTCGTTCTTCTTTCAACACACGATCCATAGCAGCATAGTCAGATACAATAACATTGTGATCCATCTGCAATTATATGAATTAATCATAATATTCTTTTAAAATACAAAGATAAAACATGTTCATGGTATTTAAAAAAAATATCTCAGATAGATTACAAAGGATATTGCTGAATAAAAGTAAAAGAAAAAGTAATGTTTATCTAAGTCGGATATTATAATAAAACAGAAATAGGAAAATATAATAGTACAATAGCCTATTGTCAGTGGTGGCCTTATTGGGGGACGAACAGGGCAACCACCCAGGGATGCATGCTTACAGGGGCCTCGAACAGTGCCTTGTCTGACCTTTTTTTATTTCTGTATCCCTAACCTGATTACCTACAACAATGCATCTTTCTACGATTTTTTTAACAATCGCTGACATATATTTTTTTCTATTGTATTAAACACAACATAAATTCAAACCAAATTCTTTCTGCAGCATATGTAACAAAACATGTTTTGCTGATCCTATATAGGACAGTGTGATGAAAACGTAAAGTCGATATTGTTTACTTACATCAGTTTTAGGAGGTGAAATGCAGAACTGGATAAGGCCTACTTTCGCCTTTTCAACTCGGTGGGGGCCATTGACGTTGGCAGCGCGGTGTGGGATAACCAGACCCTGCACAAGCTCAGTGTCCTCTACTGTGCCACCAATCCTTTCTATCACCTTCACGTCACGGAGATCAACTCGCGCGCCAACTCCTCCCACAATTGGCTCCATTACTGAAATATATAATTCAAACATATTGAATAGATACCACCAGGCATTCACCCCACGGCCCATAGGCAACATACTACAACCATTACTTTTACTAATACCACAGCTCACAACAAGTCAAATTGTTGCCCATGTGACTGTAAACACTGGTGGTAGGTCTCGTATGCGAAGGGCCGTTTGGGTAGGTACCACAGTGTCTTGCTCGTCTCGTCATTCCGAAGCAATAAAAAAAAAGAAGATTGACTCACATTGCGGCTTAGCTGAGTAAAACATGTTCACACATGTGACTCAAGCTTAACAATGTTTAAATAATAAATAAGTACTCACCAGCACGGATAGCTTGAACAGCAATGGGGGCTAAAATAGTCGAGTGCTGTGAGACTACTTTTGAATTCAACGATGTTGCTGCTGCTTTTAACAGTACATCTTCATTAGATAAATCTACTGGAGTTGACATGTTTTCCACAACCTGAAAATGAAAGACATTTAAACTAGACATTTCTTAAAATTGTATATTTCTAAATAATAAGGGAAGATTGCGCCGCTTGCTGATAAACCTTATCGGTCACATAAATCTATAAGCCGACCAAACAAAATTCACACTCTAATCTAGGAGCATAGATAGAAAAAACGTCTCAGCTCCCAGAACTCTATCTCCATTATTTATAGTTTTTAATTATCGCCTAAAATAGGGTTCTGCGTGGCTGTTACGGCACAGGAGCTCCAACACTGGAGACATGAAATAATTTATTTATAGTATTGGTTATTACATATCAATTCAAAAATTGCGCTGTCATATGAACACTTATTTTTCAAGTGGGCGTGGATGGCGATATCCAAAACTATGGGGATTAGCGAAAAATGCTCAAAGGAGTCTCAGGGCCGATTTTGAGAAAAACCAAAACTGCCTCATAGGATTTAATAAAATGTCTTCTTCACTATCCTCATTGTCTGGGGAGCAATATAGTGTCAATCAGGGTAATCAAGAGAAATTAAACGCTTTCGAAAAATACAATGATGATGAATTTAAAAGAAGATTCCGACTCAGCAAGGAAACAGTTCTTCATTTATGTTCCTTAATTCAGGAAAATATCCAGCCGGTCACAAAAAGAAACCTGGCAATCCAACCAATAGACCCAAGTCATCAGGGATATTTTTCACGGAAACAACCAACGGTACATACTATGGCGGTTGAGTTAGCACAACTAAAAATAAGATTTATAAATATTACTACTTCTGGTGATAAAAACGAAATAATAAATATGAATAGTATTGTTGTTGAGTTGTTTAGTTTTTTTCAAACTGGCTAATGTCAATACTGAACATACTGCCAAGTGGCAAATATAAATAAGTTATAGTTGTGACAATCTTAGCTGGCCAGTATGACAATTTATTGACACTTCACAGAATACTATGTGTAGGGAAGAGAACTAAAAATCGGTTGCCCCAAATAACCGATTCTTAAGTGATATTGATTTCTTGTTTAGAGAGTTTATAATTGATAGTCAACAGGGTAATTTTTTTATTAAATCATACATAATGAATCTTTCTATTACGGTAGTCAGTGATTTTATTCGTAATTTCTTTATCTCCGCCCAAAATTTCACCTTTATCCTTCATTTAAACTTACATCTATACTAATATTACAACACAATAAAAACAAGATACCTGAAAATCACGTAATGCGTACTCAAAGTCCGGTACAAACAAGCCAAAGTAAACAAAAATAGTTCAAAAGTAACAGACACCAAAAAATTCTGAGAGATTATGCGACTAATACACGGAGCATTGACGAATCAATGACGATGGACGTGGATAAACATCTGAAGTTAAAATAACATTGACATAATTTATTTTTCATTGATTTTATCAACAAGCACTTTTAGGTCAATTAGTATCTAATAAATCCTAGTAGAGTTCGGTGCGAGTCTTAATGCGTATTCAGTAGCATTAGGTACTTATATTTACTAAAATTACATTAGAAAATGTAATGCAATCAGCCCTGTATCATATACAGCCCACTGCTGAGCATGGGCCTCCTCTACTACTGAGAGGGCTTAGGCCTTAGTCCACCACCCTGGCCTAGTGCGGGTTGGCAGACTTCACATACCCTCGAAATTCTTATGGAAAATTCTCAGGTATGCCGGTTTCCTCACCATGTTTTACATTAGAAATGCTATATGAAATTAGCTACGCTCAGAAACATTGAAAAAAATGAAGACATTAATTATAATTATTGTCGAAATAAATTATAATGTATCGAATACATTGTAATAGACTGTTTTAAAAATGATCTTGAAACATTTTTTAATAAATATATGTACATAAACAGGGTCCTTTGACCTGCTTCAGTTCAACACTCTATCGTGATACACCCTGTAAATAATTTCCAAGTTTCGATTTTTCTCAGTAATCGTTTATATTTCGTTACCAAACGATTAAAAACTTTCCCAACGCTACGCCCGTGAACTGAAGGATACAACATCGTAAAGGCGTCGCGTTGATTTAAAAGTCAAGATTAAATTCAGTATATTTTTACAATATTAATTCAAGGTTGCTACATTAATATTATACTCATTGTTATAATTACTGGAGAACATGGTAAATATTTGCAATTATATAGTTGAATTTTGTACTTTTTGGGTTGACGTTTTCACAAAATTATCGCGTCGCGAAAAAATATAATTGTCATATCGGCCAGATAGGATTGTCAGAACTATAGAATGTGCTCATCACATCAATGTTAAGAAGATAATAATTTATATACTATTTCTAATAATGAATATGCCATAGCCCCTACAGATATAGGTATTAAAGACCATTACACATACTATTTTTAATATATAGCATCTACACATAATACATAAAATTCACACGAAAATTAAATATAATAGTTATATAACATCAAAAATCATTTTTATACTGTGCAGTTACTTATTTTTAAAGTTTCAAAAATTATACTGCATGAAACGACACATTAATATCAACTTAATAAAATTATGTAATTGAAAAATAACTTTTTATAATCTATAGCTAAATAACTGCTCCTCAATTGATTTTTCCGTCGGATCTTTTAAAGTATGTTTCAGAATGCCATTTAAAATAAGAAGCCTGTTAAAATTAAGTAGTCCTCAGATAACTTGGTTTGTTGAGTAGCGTATTCGGGCGTTGGCGGGGTTGTGTCGTAACTAATACCAATCAACCTATACCCCAGGCAAATTCTAGCGGTGGTGAAAAAATTATAAATTATGCAAAATAAGATGGTCACCATACCAATTTAAAAGTCATAGCTTGGCATAAGTTAAGGATAGTTTGGTGGTGCTCAAACAATTATTGTTGGGACCCACAAGGGTATCAACTGTTGGATAATAATAATTGTATTTTCAACTCAAGTAAATCTAGTGACACACTTTTATCTCTACATAGTATAAAACAAAGTTTGATTCAATTTAAAGTTTCTTTTTTTTTAGAGCATTTAAATAAGAGCTTGTTTATGAAATTTTTATTCCATAATCTTGAATTAAATAGTGTTAACCAACCTGTAAAGCCATTTGCAATGCTTTTTGGAACCCATCTGAAATCACAGTAGGGTGTATACCCTTTTGCAAAAGTTTTTCAGCAGCATCAAGTAGTGCACCAGCAATGACTACCACCGAGGTAGTGCCATCTCCAGCTTCAATATCTTGAGCTCGAGACAGTTCTACTAACTGAAATTTAAGAAGTAAATTAAATGAATAGGTACATTAAAACAAACTTTGTTATTTGTTAACAATCATAAAGCTTAACTTTCATTTTATATGATTTTACATTGAAAATACAGAAATTGTCTCTTTCATAATTAATGCGACGAGTTTAAAGCATGAATTTAATTGAAAATGTGTTTGAGTCTCCGTACAACAAAATTTCTGAAACGACGGTGGAACTAGCTGGATAGATTGAAATTAAAGAAAGATATGAGAAATATGGCTCGTTTATTTTATTAGTGTTGAAATAGTCTTTCCGATGATGTATTAGAAATTAATCAGATGTTTATTTTTTAAAAAATCACGATGAGAAGTTGACTGAATTAGTTGAAATTTTAGATATGGCCTCTTATGTATCGAGTTCTAGAAATAAATCCTTGTAATTTCCAAATATATAATACTGTAGAGTGTAGATCCACAGTAATCTGACAAACATTTTCCAAGATGGTGTTAGATGTTGAATTTGAGGGTGTATAGGGTAATTGCCTTGGTAATTGATAAAGCAGTAATTCAGAAATATGGCCACCTTTGACTTACTGCCCTCTCGATCACTACGGCAGCATACCAGTGTAGTATCCCTAATTAGTTGGCCATCACTGTAAGTGTACTAGATATTCAGGTATTTCACTTTCTTATGACAAATATCTTTTATTTACTGGTGGTAGGTCTCTCATTATGTAAGAGGCCGTCTGGGTGGGTACCACCGCAATGTCTATTTCTACCGCCAAGCAACAGCGTGCATGCACTGTTGTGTTTCGGTTTGAAGGACATTGTAGCCAGTATAACTACCGGACATAATGAGACTTAACATCTTATGTCTCAGGATAACGAGCGCAGTGGAATGCCACTCAGTACTTTGTAAGTCAAGGTGCTGGATGGTGTTGCTACTGTTTATGGGTGGTCGTATCGCTTACCATCAGGCGAACGGCATGCTCGTCTCGTCATTCAATGCAATAAAAAAAAAAAAATATATCGTTAATATACAACTAGAAATTACAAACAAAAAATAAATTAGTAAGTGATATGTTTAATCTACTATCAAATAGATTAACCTTGGTACATTTTCGCTTTCTTTGCTAACAAATCCATTTTCTGGGTCAGTGGCTTATTACCAATAAGGTCTTAATTTGCTTACCATTTTAGCCGCTGGATGGATAACACTCATTTGCTTCAAAATAGTAGCACCATCATTTGTTATTGTAACTTCTCCATTTGCTGCTTGAATCTAAATATAAAATAGGATCTAGTATAACAGTTTATCTGTAGTAAAAGTAGTTTTTATTTATGTAATTGAAATAGATGTGTTACCATTTTATCCATTCCTCGTGGTCCTAAGCTAGTACGAATAGCATCTGATACAGCTGAAAAAGCAATAATCATAATTTAAAAAATATATAAATTACATTTGTATTCTTATTTCTATAGTTGTTCACTAGTATATGGTTGATAATTATATTTTCATTTGTATAATTCATTATCATCATCAGCCACATGACGTCCACTGCTGAACATAGGCCTCCCCTAAAGATTTCCAGATGGACCTGACAAAAGCGGCCCGCATACAGTGTGTTCCTGCGACCCTTATGCCTTATTTACTTGTGAACTTTTTGCCCCATCTGCCATCAGTTATTCGGACTACGTGCCCTGCCCACTGCCACTTCAGCTTGCTAATCCGCTGGCTGGGCTATGTCAGTGACTTTCGTTCTTATACGGATCTCCTCATTTCTGATTTGATCGTGTAGAGAAATACCTAGCATAGCCCTCTACATAGCTTGCTGATTGACTGTGAGCCGTTTTAAGCGGCCCATAGTCAGAGGCCACGTCTCAGTGTCATATGTCATCACTGGTAACACACATTGATTGAAGAGTTTTGTCTTCAGGCACTGAGGTATTTTGGATGAGAAGACCTTGCTTAGTTTCCCTTAATATTTAAATTCATTGTAATATACTTTATATAAATATTTCATATAAATATGCGAAAATAAATCATGAACTAATTTATGTTTTTCAACAACAATTATAGAGGTAAATACACTTGATATTGAGTTTGTTTTCATTCTTTACAGACATTAAATAACTAAATTCCTGGGTAACGAAAACAAAATTCTAAGCTCAAGTAGTTTCAGCGATATTTGGTTCTAAGTTCAGGATAAATTAATCTAAGCAGTAACCTGAAATTTGATTATTTGACCTTAGGAGCAAATCTAGATACAACTACATACTTCATAATTATTGTGGTGATAATTCAAAACATCTAATGGTCACCCTCCAACTATCACAAAAATATTCTTCTTCTCAAACCATTAGCTGTACTGATATTAGTTAGGAATGTTCAGTTACGTATATAAAATTTATTACACATATTTATTGTGTACAATATTTGCCGACATGTATTTTTTTAGAAAATATAATGTTTTTACGAAAAAAAAATACATACATCGATATTTCTTGTCGTAATTCGTCGACTAAGCAGGAATAAAAAATTGTATATAATGAAAATATCATCAGAATATTCATTTGAAAATTCAGATGTTTTTACCTTTTGCGGCATTTATATTGCTGAGACGAATATCCGTAGGTTTACTTTTATCTTTGTAAACTCCAGAAATAACTTTAGCCGAATCACCACCAGCTTTAGGTGCCATCGTAAATTTATTCGCTATAATGGAATATGAATGGACTTCTCTGATTAACACAGATATTTCTTCTCGTATAAACTTTGAACCAGCTTTGAACACCTGACTCAAGTTGTGTCTTTCAGTAGTATTCAGCAGAGACAAATAAACTATTCAGTGTTGCCAGATGTATGACGGTTGAAGTCGCCGAAAAATCATTATGAAGTCGCCTCAAGTCGCCGCACCGTATATGGAGAGGCAAAGGAGCAAAAAAAAACCTCCAAGCCCCCGACGCGAAGAGCTAAAAAAAAAAAAAAAGGGTCCGATTCCAATTTCTGTCATGTTTTGTACTCTCAAAAATATCCTCAAATCCCGACAAAAACAAGGTTTGTAACACGTAGCCCAGTATAACGTAGTGGTTATATTCTTTTTGGCGTAGCCTAAACGGCGACCAGTCGCCATTCACAATTTTTGGTCGCCCCGACACCCTCCAAGTTAGCCTAAATGGCAATAAGTCGCCTAATCTGGCAACACTGGGAGTATTATAATTCTCTTTGGTTGTTTCCGCACTTCTGTGATTTGTCTTTTGTCAATTTTGTCATTGGTGCAGTGTCGCCAACATTTGAAATTTAAACCCCCTAAAGGCGACTCAAAAAAACCCTAAAACCCCCTAAACAAAGAAAATACGCGGAACCAAAAAAAACAAAGTTATTATCGGAATTGTCAACTTTTTCTTTGCCAGTTCACTTGCTTCAACGTTCGTTACGTGTCTGGTTGATTTATTTTTACCGATGAAACCCTACGAGATCTACCAATTACATACTTACAATCGGGTGGCCCAATTGGGCCATGACGTCTCCAGTCAAAAACGCGAAAATAGTTTTTACTACCTACCAATAAGGTTCTAGTTAAAAAAATTGCAGTGTTGCCTGAAATTCGACAACTGAAAGATTAAAGGACATATCCAAAAACGGGCTTAATAAATAATAGTTTAAAACAACTAAAAAACACGCTTTATAGAAAATCAAACTAAAAAATAGAAAATAAATTTGAATTAAGAATAGTATAAATAAGAAAAAGTGTATTTTATTGTAAAAAAAAAGCGTGGGGTGCTTTTTAAAATATTATCAAAATGATATATAATACTTCTACTCATATTATCTGTCAATAAAATATTTATAACTATTGACACCATGCACCCCACGTTTTTTTGTAAAAATCGGACTATCCAGAAAACATCCTCCAAAAACAACAAACTACATAGGCCATAGCCAAAAAATTACCCTTTTTTCATATAACGAATAGTTGTTTCTTAATACAAACTAGAAAACGTTTCAATAAATAGTTCCTACGGTATAAATTATGATATCGGCTCCCGTCTGTCCATATGGTAGATATTATGACGACTACTATGCAGTTTTTTTTTTTTTTGGTTTTCGTGTTAGAATCATTCCCGAATCATTAAAAAGTGGTGAAAGCCGGACGGCGTAGAAAGTAAAGAAACTCCACTTCTACATTTAAAATGAGTTCAGCTTCGTATTGCCGCCGTTTCAGTTTAGATAAATTGGTTCACCAGAGGATTAATGTTTTTCCTTGAATGAAATTTAAACCATATCAAAACTAATAAACAATAATAGTATAACATCGACAATAACAGTAAATAAATAGCCAATGTAATGATAGTATGTGTTGTGTGCTAATGGATATGCTTTGTATTTTTTGTGCTGGCTTGTCAAATTTGAAAAGTGGGTTCATAATTATTTCTTATAAATTTGACTTGAAAATATTAATGTTTTGTTACTAAGCAAATCATGTTCACATTACAAAAAAGAAACCATTATTTCAAGGTAACAAATATTGTGTGATATAGCAACACTGATATCCATTGCTGCCAACATTATGCCATTGGAACTATGTATTGAAATTCTTGGTTGAAACCGCAGAATCCTTTACTAGGCATGGGTCGTACTTGCAAAATCGTGAACCACAGTGTTACAAGTACGTCCGCCTAAAAAAACCAGCGCCAAAAACCAGGGTTCGAAATACTTCGAAGTATTTCTTTCTGCATAAGAAATTAATCCTGTATCGATACAAATTTATTTATTTCATTTATTTATTTATTTAACACATAACAGGTTACAATCATAAATACTCGGTTATTGATTACAAAATATGGTTATAACTAATCGTAACCCAAAACATGTGTATAAAGAAAAGTTAAAAATAGCGGACGAGTTTACAATATCACAAAGTAGATAAAAATGTTACGTTATTATTATGTATATTAAAGTAATTTTAAGTGAAGCAACTGAATTTAAGTAGTTATAAATAGTTTACGGACTAAATCATAAGTAAGTAAGATGAGATTAATCACTAAGACGTGTGACAAAACACAAAAATAAAAATATATAAATCCCGAGTAAATGATTAATTGAAGATATTAAGGATCTCTCTTTTATAAGTAGTGATAGTGTTATGATATATATCTAGAGAAGGTTTCTTAATACTAAGTTCATTAAACTGTCGACACATGCGAACAATAGGATTGTAGTAAGATGTATTGTTGCGAAATATTAAAAGAGAAAATACGTTTGGCTTCCGACATCTATAATTAATATTTAAATTAAGACAAGATAACAACGAAGGAGAGTCCATAAGTGAATGAATAATTTTGTATAAACAAATAAAGTCGCTAATGAAACGTCTTGATTCAAGTGAGTGTGTGTGAAAATATGCCAATTTGGCATTATATGAATTCAAAATAAGGAAAACAATCACGTTCACAAACAAAAACTATAGCATAATATATAACAATAGTGTTCTGTGCTCTGCTCGCTAAGCAAGACTGAATGCCCGGCGGCGGCCGCGCGCCGCCTTTTATACTCGGTCAATGGCCTTGGTCACAAGGCCGCGGCCGCCGGCTCAGTGTTGCCAGATAAAATCTGGTATAAGTCGCCGAAAATATCGTCCCAAGTAGCCTAATGTCGCCCAATCTATGACGCAGGCCGGAGAGCAAAAAAAAAAAGGTCTTTTCCATTATTTCCAATGAAATTGAGTGTTGTGGACAGTGCTGCCAGATGTTTGAGGGATGAAGTCGCCGAAAACTCATGTATATGGCGAGGCAAAGGAGCAAAAAAAAAAAAAAAACCTCCCAGCCGCCGACACGAAGAGCTAAAAAAAAAAAAAAAAAGCTCCGCAATTCCAATTTCTGTCATGTTTTGTACTCTCAAAGCTAAAAATATCCTCAAATCCGCCCAAAAAGAAGGTTTATAACCCAAATTTTCCAAAGTAGCCCAAATTGGCGCCTGAGTGCCATTCGCGTAGCCTAAACGGCGACCAGTCGCCATTCACAATTTTTGGTCGCCCCGACACCCTCCGAGGTAGCCTAAATGGCGAAAAGTCGCCTAATCTGGCAACACTGCGCCGGCTACAAGTACTATCGTAGTCTGTGGAACATTCTCGAAAGATCCGGAATAGTCGGGAATTCTCTCGCAAATATAGGTCAGTTATCGCGTTTCCACGACATTCTGGAGACATCGAGATCTTTGGAGAATGTTCCTTCGCCGAACTTTCCACATTCGGATAGTACCACTTTTAGCCAATAGATGGTGCTACTATCCGCGAGTATTAGCGCGCGTAACAGTATTATAACCGAGCGAATATTGAAAGGTTAAACATAATATAGGTATATTATACATATGTGCAACATGTTTTACCGTTTCAACGGCATGCAAAAATTTAATAGGTATCTACTGTCTGCTTACAATTAACATAAATTATTTTATATAATTATTATTTGTATAGAGGGATGGTCTAGGTAATGCGCACTTTACAATTATACTTTACAGTTATTTATCTTTATGCCGGCTCTACACTCACGCGCAACCCGCGGCGCGAATTCACGGCGTGATTAACGCCAAGAGTTTCGCGTTTAACACTGTGAAAAAGGATTGTCTCTACACTCGCAAAGCTTCGCAAGGTCTTCGCAGTTTCATTCGCGCGCTCATCGAGAATGGACGTCGACGTGGCTGCCACTGCTTCTGTGACGCTTTTGCTTTAGCGCTATATAATTATAATTTAATTAATAATCACCTATAAATACCTGGTGTAAAATCTTGGTCGCGGAAATACGCACCATCCCTACTCTTTACTCCGTGGTTGAAAGCAGAGTTGAAAGTTTCAACGACGGATTCAACTTGAAACCGTAGACAGAGTTGAAATCAATGAATAAAGAAAGTTTTTTTTTTTATGGCATTGAATGACGAGACGAGCATGCCGTTCGCCTGATGGTAAGCGGTACGACCACCCATAAACAGTAGCAACACCATCCAGCACCTTGAGTTACAAAGTACTGTGTGGCATTCCACTGCGCTCGTCATCCTGAGACATAAGATGTTAAGTCTCACTATGTCCTGTAGTTACACTGGCTACAATGTCCTTCAAACCGAAACACAACAGTGCATGCACACTGCTGCTTGGCGGTAGAAATAGACATTGCGGTGGTACCCACCCAGACGGTCTCTTACATATGAGAGACCTACCACCAGTATAGTTAGTTAGGGGCGTAATATTTTCAAATCAAATCAAATCAATTTATTTTGCCATAAACATGGTATGTAACAAAGGTATTGTTACGTGCTGGGGTTCGGTATAAACAATTAAAACGCCGGTATTGCGATAAAAGCACCAATTAGGCTTTTATTAGCACAACACCACAAGTAAACTAACGAAAACACTACACTAGATACTACAATATTCTTATACACTCATTATAGTCACTCACTATACGTTCACACAAATCACAATTCGCTTCGAAGTCGCTCGGAGTTATCGCTCGTAGTGGTGGTATCGCCAGCACTGGGATGAAAGTTGCTGGACAAGGTGTTATCTGTCCGTACTGACGAAGTTCCTTCTTCGTACAGGCGCCTCAGAAGGTGTACAAGATGTTTTGGTGTGCCCATTTCTAGTAGTGTTCCCCATAGAATTGGCCATTTCACCGAGTCAAAGGCTTTTGAGAAATCTACAAAGCAGATGTATGTTGGCTTGTTGAATTCTGGGGCCTTCTCGATGATTTGGCGAACAATGAGAATCTGTTCTCGGGTGCCCTTACCTTTCACAAATCCGGCCTGTTCTGGTGCAATTTCTTTGGATAGATATGCCTTCAGTCTTTCATTCAGAATAGGTAACAAAATTTTGCTAGCGTGTGATATTAGAGCAATAAGGCGATAGTTGCCACATTTCTTCGTGGAACCTTTTTTATGTAGGGATGTAAAAACTGTGTGAGTCCACTCCGTCGGCCATATTCCTGTACTCCAAACTTTATTGCAAATGGCATGAAAAATGTGGTCACCGCGTCCTCCTAAAGCCTTTATAGTTTCAATGGGGATTCGATCTCTACCCGTGGCTTTTCTTGTTTTTAGATGCTTTATAGCGGCTCTCACTTCAGACAGAAGAATATCTGATTCCAGTTCATCATTGCTCGGATCTGTCTTTGGAAAACAACATGACTGCGAATCCTGAAACAGCGACTGACAGTATCTCTTCCACGTTTCTGAGATTTGATCTAGTTCCGTTATCACTTCGTCATTCTCGTCCTCAATGGCCCAGGTGTTAGAGGGTATAGTTTTTGTGATAACACGAATTTTACGATACAGATCTCTGGATTCATGCTTTCCTGCTTGTTTTTCGACCTCGTCACATATTTTATGAAGGTATGAATTGCGATCTCATCTACAGTTAGCCTGTATTTGGGCAGACAAATTGTTGAGTTCTCTAATGTCTACTCCCTTGGCTTTTTTCTGCCGTCGGTCCTCAACTAAAGCAAGAGTACCATCTGTCATCCAGTGTTGTCGTTTATGCGATTCAGTCGGCGGCTTAGACTCCGCGATTGATTTTTCGATAAGCTGTTTCGCCTGTGAGAAGCTATAGCTTCACCTTTATATAATAACTAGCTTTTGCGCGCGGCTCCGCCCGCGTGGAAACGTTTTCCGGGATAAAAAGTATAGCCTATAGCACTCACGAGTAATGTAGCTTCCTATTAGTGAAAGAATTTTCAAAATCGGTCCAGTAGTTCCTGAGATTAGCGCGTTCAAACAAACAAACAAACTCTTCAGCTTTATAATATTAGTATAGATTATTATAGCTATTACAAACCCAATATCAGTTTGGCCGACCGGGGGATCGAACAAGAGACCTCAGCACTTCAGTCGTACCGTAATACAGTTACTACGCCGTCGAGGCGCCGACATACCTAATATTTCGTAGAATATATATAAGAATAATATAAACGCACAACGCCGTGTAGCCTACTGCCATCTAGTGAGCGTTATAATAAAACTGTACGCCCTCAACCATTTGTCTCTGCCCTCAACGCTCAAGGGCATTCGCACAGAGCAGAGTTGCCAGATTAGGCGACTTTTCGCCATTTAGGCTACCTCGGAGGGTGTCGGGGCGACCAAAAATTGTGAATGGCGACTGGTCGCCGTTTAGGCTACGCGAATGGCACTCAGGCGCCAATTTGGGCTACTTTGGAAAATTTGCGTTATAAACCATGTTTTTGTCGGATTTGAGGATGTTTTTAGCTTTGAGAGTACAAAATATGACAGAAATTGGAATTGGGGACCTTTTTTTTTTTTTTTTAGCTCTTCGCGTCGGCGGCTGGGAGGTTTTTTTTTTTTTGCTCCTTCGCCTCTCCATATACAGTGCGGCGACTTCATAATGATTTTTCGGCGACTTCATCCGTCAAACATCTGGCAACACTGGCACAGAGTACTTTTGTATATTCATTCATTTCGGTTCTGTGCCTACGGCCTGACCTCTGAGATTACCTCCTCTATTTACGCTCACGAAGTGGGTGTGTGTACCTATTACCTATCCCTTTCCTTCCCTAACCTACGTAGTTATCGCTATCTCCTTCTTATGCTGTGCTTGGCGGCTAGGTTCGGGCCGCTCCGAGGCGGAAGGCCCGCCATATTTCGTCAGTACGCTTTTGTTTACGCAAGCGAGTGGTGTGTGTTCATCTATATAGATATTTATGTAATAAAAATCCTAATTAAACGTTGTGTGACGTTCGTAACAATATTAATAGTAATAAAAATACTATTGATAAGTATGATAAAGTGTATTAATTCATTTTCTTTCTCAGATACGACGATCGTAACAAGAATGTATTAAATATCCACTCATCTCGGCTTGCGACCAGATGTAGTTGGTAATGTGAACTACGAATGAGACTCCGCTCTCGGGTCAATCCCAGACGGTTATTATAGTCTCAATTTACGTATAACATATACGTACGGCCGAGTGGAATGGCCCGACCGGACCCGAATTCTGGGCCGACCGGGCCCGAGTTCTGGGCCGACCGGGCCCGAATTCTGGGCCGACCGTCGGATCAAGTGGGCCGACCGACGGATCAAGTGGACCGACCGTCGGATCAAGTGGGCCGACCGTCGGATCGAGTGGGCCGACCGTCGGATCGAGTGGGCCCACCGACGGATCAAGTGAGCCGACCGTCGGATCAAGTGGGCCGACCGTCGGATCAAGTGGGCCGACCGTCGGATCAAGTGGGCCGACCGTCGGATCAAGTGGGCCGACCGTCGGATCAAGTGGGCCGACCGTCGGATCAAGTGGGCCGACCGTCGGATCAAGTGGGCCGACCGTCGGATCAAGTGGGCCGACCGTCGGATCAAGAGTTTGGGCCGACCGTCGGATCAAGAGTTTGGGCCGACCATGTCCGGAGTCTGGCCCGACTGGCTCCGTAATCTGGCACGCACGTGTCCGGTGTCTGGGCCGACCCTGCCCGGAGTTTGGCCCGACCGTGTCCGGAGTTTGGCCCGACCATGCCCGGAGTTTGGCCCGACCATGCCTGGAGTCTGGCCCGACCGGGTCCGGAGTTTAGTCCGACCGGGTTAGTGGGAGTCTGGTCCGACCGGCTCCGAAGTCTGGCCCGACCGGGTCTTAATCCTGGCCCGACCTGCTCCGGATTCTGGCCCGACCGGCTCCGGAGTCTAACTCAACCGAGTCTGTAACGTGGCCTGACAGGGCCCGTAGTTGGGCTAGACCGTGTCCCTAGTATGGCTGGACCGGACCTATAGTGTGAGCCGAGGGCCATCCGGAGCGTAGCCCGACGGAAAATTGTACACGACTTACTCTTTTGGCTTAACTAGCCAACCGAAGATAGCTAAATACTTTAAAAGTTCCCTTTTCCCAAATGACAGCTGGTGGTGACCTGGGAAATGTAACCACACATGATGATAATCGCGTCGTAATTGTGAGGAGGATGACGACTAATAAACACTGGAAAGTTGTCTATTATACCTAAAAAGCTAAAACATCAGTTATGCTAATTTGCATATGTTTCCATAACACATATGGACTTTTGATACGAGGTTTGCCCTAAAAAAGTAGCAGAACACCCAGAAGTCCCTGAAAGCCTGAAAAAGATATTAATTGCACTTGTGGATACACTTATAGCAAATGCGTTAAAATTAATGAATTTCTGCCAAACAAATTATAAAACCGAAATATTAATTATTACCGGTTCTAATTAAGATCCCAACGTTCACCGTCGGGAACCCATCTACGGGACGAAGAGAAACAGTAAGAGACTATGAAATTACACAGAATCTCGAAAATTGTTAAGCCTCCTCATCATCGTATAATCCAAAATTAGAGGTACAGTAAAAAAGAAAAGGCAGTTTCGACACCTCGTCTCCCACAGTGAATTGCATCCCCCATAAGCCTTAACATCAAGTAACCTTAAACTAAAAGTTTACTAACTAAAGGTTAAAGAAAAGGGGGGGGGGGGGTGAGTTGGGTTATCCTTGACTACAAAGGCTTCCGGAAGGAAAAACTAACCGACCACCTATTAGGCGTTAAAAGTTGGGTGCTACGAAATACGTCATAAATATCCCTAAAAGCTACGTAATTCGGCTCTCGGGAAAACTACTAATCACAGCCTTAAATCACCAAACACTCACTAGTTACATGTAGAAATTTTAAAAATGATCCATACGAGAATTAGATTGCAAGATATCTGCTAATTCAAAAAACAAGATGGTATCAAATTTATAACACTCCTAAAACTTGCAGGAGATATCTTGAACCTCGCAAAACATAGAAGCATAGAAATACAAATAGAACATATCCAAGGTCAATACAATGTTATATGCGAATTTAGCCCCACAAGGGGTGAGAGCCTACCGGGCTGGCATCTATCGAATGCAATACTAAAAGAGGTCTTCAAGAAATCGGGCACGCCATTCATCGACTTATTCCTAATTAAAGATGATCCTGCAACTATTACTGATGTAGTACTCGCAGAATACGTCAAACGCTTTCCCAATTATGTTAGTACAAGGATGGAAATCTCCAGCTCCACCGTAATACCCAGAATGCTACAGCGCGTTAGTCAAAGTACATTCATAGTAATAGTCCCTAAATGGGAAAATGTGTCTTGGCATCCGATCCCCAAGAAGAGAGCCCTATACAGTAGGGTCCAATTAAGGTATCTTAATTATAATCTGCTAGACCTTGAAATCAATCGGCCAAGATACAAGATTTTTATTTGGAATCATAAAAGTACAATGGGTTAATTTGGTGAAAAACTTTTGTATTCACTCAACAATATTGATGAGCCAGTATAGAATAAGGGAGAAATCCAAAACGATCCGCACCCATGGAAATGGCACAATAACTTTGTTACTTCTATTGGTATAAGAATTGTATTTTGAAATAACTATCTTAAAACCTGGCAACTAAACTAATGGTTAGTGACTTTGTAAATAGCAATATTCACTAGCAAAATTATGATTACCACGGGCGAAATGACCTTTTCTTTACTTATCTTCATTCGTGAGGGCTCCAGAAATTAACAAATTTCGATTATACACCTTTGTAACCACCTACTGTCAATGATGGGTAAATTTTATTTAAAATGCTTGGTAAAATTACCATATATTAATAGCAATATATGATGTTTTAATATTGCCATGATTTTTGTTTGCTTTTGTAATTTTTTGGGGTGTCATTTCCCTCAAGACTGCACAAAAAGGTGTCTTATAATAAGAATCTACTTACAAGTAGGATGGAATTGTTACAAATGGTTTAAATTTTCCTTTGTAAAATAAATCATTTGCCTAAGATGTCATAGAGAAGAAGTAATTTTAATTTTCATGCATACATAAAAGAAAATTCAAACATGGATTCATTGTAATTCAGTTAAAGCAAAATTACTTCAGATTGATTTTATTTTAGACCTTTTTGATGATTTTATCTTCTGCTAAAGTCGTTAAAACTTTTTATTTTAAAAATAAATTCATTGTGTTATTTTTAATAACCCTAAAACAGATTTATAATTTGTACAGTTGCCTGTTACATAATACACTAAATCCATACATGCTTTCTGTTAGACGGGTTATGAATTGAGAATTTGTACTATCATCTACGGATTTATGTCTTCTGCTCCTGTAAGACTTTTTGGTAATTTTGCCATATTTGTTGTTTAATTTCACCATAAACTATCTTGAAGTATTGTCTTAAATTGTGCCCACGTATTATACAGATGAATAGGCAATACTCGGAAAGCAATAGAAAATAGTCCCAATAGACTTTTTCTAGAAAAATTGTCAACACTTTGGAAACTGCTAAAAAAATTGCAAAGATGCCAAATTTTAAGGTATCTGTAGAGTAAGTTAACGATAGCAATATTTTAAAACTATCTTAATGCTGAGAAAATCTTAACAATATTATAAGAGACCTCAAAATCAAACACTGATTATAAATTATAATTAGACGAAAATCTGGCACATAGATATGTTATTGGGCGTGTCGCAATCCTCGAGATACAAACAATGTTTTACAAGAGTTGTCCTGTAATCTTAAACTTCTTATAAACTTGTCTCTTCTCAAATGCATCTCAGTAGTCAGTAATTATCTCCAATCCAATTCCAATTTGTTTTGGTTGGAGTAATTATCTCACTTGTCAGTGTCATTTGTCATAGTGACAGATATAGCAGAATAGGCCCGTTTGGAATTCTTTACGCAAAAGATAAACATAAACGTTGAGACGATAAGTTTATCTATACTTTGATTTTCTAGTAAAAAGGTGAATTGAACGTTTCATGAATAGATACAGAGTACCTATATAGTAGGCACAAACCAAAGAGTTCTAAGTATATATAGAGGACATTTGAAATTTTTTCATACAAAAATTTTGACCCTGTTCGTTAGGCGCATATTGGCATATTTCCTTTCACAATATTGTTTACTGTACAACATTTGCGCATTTGGGTATCAGATAGACGGCGACTTATTACCCACGAGTAATAACTTTTGGATGAAACATTAGGGCCTGATGTCCGGTGTATGACTATACTGTTTTACAGTGTTGCCAGATGTATGACGGTTGAAGCCGCCGAAAAATCATTATGAAGTCGCCTCAAGTCGCCGCACCGTATATAGAGGCGAAGTAAAAAAAAAAAAAAAAAAAAAAAAAAAAAAAAAAAAAAAAAAAAAATCCTCAAGTCCGAAGAAAACAAGGTTTGTAACACAAATTTTCCAAAGTAGCCCAAATTGGCGACTGGGTGCCATTCGCATAGCCTAAACGGCGACCAGTCGCCATTCACAATTTTTGGTCGCTCCGACACCCTCCGGGGTAGCCTAAATGGCGAAAAGTCGCCTAATCTGGCACCACTAATGTTTTAATGTCTTTGGTACAAACAGTGTTGCCAACTTAACGGATTTCCCGTCATATCTTACGGATTTGTATAAGTTTTCTAAACTTATCTTTCGAACGGTTTACGGGATATTTAACGAAAAACTAGCTTCAGGTAGCTAGGTAAAATTTATTCGACAGGCAGTCGGGGGGGTGTATACCTGATTATTATTTCTTGTCATGTGGCAGCAAGAACACTTGCAACGCACTTTCCACAAAAATGTAATTTTTCAGGCCATAATATGACTAAAAGACAAGCAATTATTAAAACATTGGCAACCTCAAAAATCAAAATGAGATAAACTATTAAATGGGGTTGAAAAATACACTGACATCAAAGTTAAGAAAGACATATCAATGGTCAAGTAAACCCATTTTTATTCGTCATGAGTCATGACACGAGAAATAATAGAATCGATGGGGCCTTTCGTTCAGTAGCTTTGCAGGATGGGTACGAGCAGTTTTAGTGTCAACAAGAATTAAAGTAGCAGCAGGTAGCACCCGGTCGTCAATCACCTTCTTAAAACATAACCTATCATTAATCGATTGGTACATCTCTAAGGAGTGGAAATGAGAATATCACTAAGAATATTGACACGAAATTTTGCGTAACTTTGTTGTATTTAAAAATGTGATTTATTTCCTTCTTGCTTCGAGTTTTATAATTATGTTTTATTAGAGATTTAATGTAAGGTTATTTACATTATGACATAAGAAATTAAGAAGTCTGTTAATCAAATCATCAGAAACAGATTGTCTAGTGAAACAATTGCGGGTTTACTTATATGAAAATAAATCCTATGTTTATTTAGAAGATTTATTAATTTTGTTATCTGAACTGTGACATAAATGAGAAGACCGGCTCCATCCTTATTTCATTAGAACTTACCTGATTTTTACACAAGTCTAACAGAAATAGATAGTTCAAGTACTTACTTAGCTATTCTTATTTTTTTAACATTAAGAGATTCTAAAGTATCATACTTAGGTATGTTATAATAATAATAATTTACATAAAAATGATGATAATACTTATGAAGAAACTTTATAATTTTAATCTTAATTTAGATCTGTTTCCCTTTTGGGTTGCAACCTAAGTTCTTAAACCTATCCAGTTCCACTAAGTGATTAATTTATTAGTTATCACAGTACGCCGCTGTGCCGCTAACTAGCAGGCCGGCAGATTGAAGACATATCTCAGAGGTCAGGCCGTAGGCACAGAACCGAAATAGACCAATTTTCCCCCCAAGGGGAAGAAAATTGATATTTCGGGTCTTGCCGTAGGCCTGACCAAGGCAATTACTTGCCGCCTGATGGTACTAACGAAATATGGCGGGCCTTCCGCCTCGGAGCGGCCCGAACCTAGCCGCCAAGCACAGCATAAGAAGGAGATAGCGATAACTACGTAGGTTAGGGAAGGAAAGGGATAGGTAATAGGTACACACACCCACTTCGTGAGCGTAAATAGAGGAGGTAATCTCAGAGGTCAGGCCTACGGCAAGACCCGAAATATCAATTTTCTTCCCCTTGGGGGGAAAATTGGTCTACTTTTGCATTCGCGGCATTACTGAGGATAAAAAAAGAAACAAGTATGCGTCTGAGGGACTTGTGTCCATGGACAAGAATAAATTTACAAAAAAAAAACACATATGTGTAACACATAATGACAATTACATTTGTCAATACTCAATTTCAATGTGAAAAGAAAAAGGGTAGAAAAAGGTTTATTATAGCCTATAGGCTTTCCATATATACATTTTCCGTAGTATTATAATGCTCTTTGATATACATTCTCGAAGTCATCTCAGGTGCATGTGTATTAAAATTGATTATAATTCTCTTTGAGGTAGGCTGTAGGCATAGAGTAAGCTTTTTTCTGTAGTATATAACATTATACTCTTTGAAGCTTATATTTAATTATAAACCACAGAACAACAAAGAGAATTATAATACTACTGAAACTTGTTATATTTCTGTGTTATAAACGTAGTGGTTATATTCTCTTTGTTTAAATATTCTTTGCCGTGAATGAAGGATATGAGAGTATTATAATCAAAGAGAATTATAATACTACTGAAAATATCTAGTCCAAAGAGAATTATAATTGATCTAGTCTTTCCAGAGAATATATCACAGAAGTTCTTCTCTAAGTAATCTGTGCAGAAGTTGAAAAACTTTGATTGTTGTATACTATTTGTGGTCATAAATTATAAAACTGGGGCAAAATGTCTTGCCAAGTTGAACAGATTGCAGATTGTGGTGACATATCAAGTCTAGGAAGGTCGCTTTTTATTCCCGACAAAGAAGGTAAGGGCTAAAGTAAATATTCTGGTGCCTGGCGTCGATATGAGAAGATAGATACACTATATTATATAGAATATACAGGTGAAGTTTTCAGGTAGGCATGGATGTCGAAATCCGAAACTGTTATACAGATAATGATACAGTTTTAGTTTTCTTCTAAATGGGCCCTGAGACTCCTTTGACAATTTTTCGCTATTCCTCAAAGTTTTAGATTTTGCCATCCTCGCCCACTAAAAAAATTCACCTGTATAGTGAATACTGGGCAATGCTGTTACACGAGGGCTGAAATAGTCATTCAGGGCCAATATGCAACCAATTTTAGCTATCATTTTTGTTCCTAAAATTATGTAATTTTATTCTTAAAATTTTCTACATAGTTTATAATATCTGACGATAGGCTCCCCCATCACATCATGAGATGGAATACGTACGGCGAAAAGTGGGTGCAATAATTACGCTTCTACCTAACCCCTTCGGGGATAAAAGGTATGGGTGTGTAATGTGTATGTGTGTTATATCTGAAGAAATTTTATTGAGCTCTATTCTTATTTAATTGCAATAAATATTTATTGAGTTTAAAATGTTGAAATAGGTTTTTCATTGGATCAAATGAAAAATTAAACTATTTTAATCTAGTATCTATCTGAGAAGCCCTTAATATTTTGGTGTTATATAAAAAATTTGTATGTCATATTTGGTGCTTATAATATTTTATGCACTAACCAGTGCTGTGTTTTAATACTCCAGCATTCTTATATGAGATCAACTTTTCAGATAAAAATTGGCTATCTCAATGTTGTGTGTCACTTTCCTCATGTGGAAACTTGCTGGCAGTGGCCTACAGGGATCGTCTTTGTCTGTTGACTTCACAATGGATAAGTTCTAATGAGAGCAACACATTTTTGATATCATGGAGTGGTACTTTGCCTTATGATGTTACTGTTGTTTTGACTCTACCAATTTGTCCTTCGCAGCAATCATCTCAGGTACATACACATGCACCTAAAAAAGTTTTACTGTAAAATGTTATTTATGTTTTTAACCACAACTCTTAGACAGACTACTCAAATAGGAATGTTTCCAGTGTTAGACTTATTTGCAAACATTAGTTAGCTAAGTATGGCGCACTGCTATGATAATAAGTCTATTTCTGAGTGCTTTTGGCATGACAACCTTCACAGTGCATAGGCAAAGTGGCGCTGTGATTGGTTATATTGAGATACGACTTTTCTTCAGTTTACTGTCAGATAAACAAAGCTGAACAAAACCAGAGAAAACTATGAAATTGCCGCCACTATGCGTTCAAGCGCACTGTGCGCCTTCATAGTATTGTTTTGTATACGGGTGTTAGATTAAGTAAGAAAAATATTTACTGATCACCCCATTGCTCGTTGTTCTGTTGGTTCAACAAGGTCTGCATGCTCAATATAAGTGGGTCCATGTATAATAATGTTTTATACAGATTACAGATGTATAATTATTATTTTACAGAATGGCCCAGACTGGTTTTGTGTAATAGTTGGATTTCAAAATGGAAATGTTGGGTTTTATACAAATACTGGTCATTTGTTGTTGTTGGAGAAATTTGATGAAAAGCCTGTGATGAAAATATCCTGTCATACTGGAACTTATGGAACTTTGCCTGATGATATCCATATTCTTTTCCAAACCTGTGAATGCATCATCAGTGGCACAACATTGTTTCAAACTTTACGTTCAGCTAAGGCACAACTAGCCAAAGGTGAGATACACTGTACTAAGTTGAAAATGAAAAATGTTTATTTCGTTCCACAATAGGCAAAAAACATTAGGATAAGGTTGGGGCCTCCCAGTAGGCATAAAAAATGCCTGTATCAGGAGATCCCGCTCTCTCATAACAAAAAATACGATACATTGTGTTACCAAAATAAACTAAAACTTAATATAAACTAGTTACATAAACAGAGGTCGTGTGTGTGTGTGTGTGTGTGTGTGTGTGTGTGCGCGCGTGTGTATGGGCGTGTTTGTGTATGTGCATTCGTGATACAATATAATATATTATGCTTGTGAATTTGGGTTATTCTAGCATTTATTACATTAGTTATAAGATGACTGAATAAATACTAATAATAAAAGAATAAATACTAATACTAATACTAAAAGCTAGATAAACGCAATTAGAACCCAAAAATGACTTTAAGTACTCTTATACTATATCTTCTTTCTTTAACTTTTATACACTATACATTACTCACAAAAGCAAGTACATTTCATACTGCATATTTAGAAATGAGTGCTTCGGCTTCATCATGTGTAATTGTTTTTAACCACTCTGTCAAAGGTTTTTTACAATTAGAAAATTGAAGGGGGTAAATTTTTATGATATTGTTTATTTCATTATATAAACGTGCCGAGAGCGGGACAAATTGACGATTAGCAAATACAGATTTACATAGTGTTGAGGCGCTACATAATAGTTTCTTCTACGGATTAATAGAGATGGATCAAACGTTGTGATTTTATGTAATTTTAATATGGCGACCAAAATATAAAGTTTTCTAACTGAGAGTAAATTACAGCATTTATATAATTCATTAGTGGGGAATCTAAATGGTTTAAAATACATTCAATTACAAGTTCTAGGGTTACCTTCTTTTTTTTCTGGTTGTGCAAGGTGAGTACCTATAAGTTAACGATCTTTCAGTACTAGTGATGTTTTAAGTGTTAATAGATGTGATTCATAATATGATTGGATTCAGAGAAATGGGTTTCAAACCGTTAAACATATTTTAACTATGTCAATTCCCATATATACAATTTAAAAAATAATGAGACAAAGAAGCTGATCGGTGCTAAGAGTCAAATAATTACAGTAGCAATACTACCAGAAATTCGAATTTTTGATGGCATTTGCCATCATATTAGACAATTCTTTTACAATTACATTTACTTTTTAGTCAGAGCGGGCATTGAAGATGACTATTTGATTGACAGTCGTAATATAAATGTACGAAAATGGATGTTTTGTGATCAGGAAACTATAAATGATGCTGCAGTTGTGGGTCTAGAGTTAAAGAATGCATATGATCACCTCCTTGCAGCTTCAACTTATGGAGGATATGATATATGGTGAGAATGTAATTAGTTACTATTTATATACTTATAAATTACCACTTAAAAGTGATAATTTATAAGTTTATTATTACGTAACATTACAATCATTTATACGTCCATGATTACAATAGTTACCGCTCATATACGGTAACGTCTAGTGGTCCATTGTCCGTGCTAATTGACGACCCCTCACGCTGCCGTACATCCCTAGGATTAGGTACATAACGTACAAAAGGTTAACTAAGTCCATCCAAGGGTTGTCTGGAAGAAATCGCCGATTGCGATAAGACCGCCATTTGTACTTCTTGTTTAAGTGTAGTCTCTTTTGTATATGTAAATGTTTCTTTTCTGCTGTGATGTACAATAAAGAGTTAAATAAATAAATAAAAGGGAGATCAAGTACTGAGAACGCTGCTACAAACCCCACTGGATCGTCCGCGACCCTTGTCCTTAGCGCAGAAAAGTTGTAACAGCTGCATAATCATTACAGGTACCGTTCTGTTCCACCTGTAAATTCTTTGATACTCGGAGCAGGCCAGAAACCATTTGTAGGATTTCATTATGCTCTCGAAGGAGGTACAACACCTCCTTTACAAGACGTGGCTAGAGCAGTCGCCAATAAAATCAAGTCGGCTTTGCCGTAAGTAATAAATAATGAGTTTTAATAGACCTCTAAGGCCTCATTTACGGAGACGCGGGGCATCGCGCGTTGCGTTGGGTGGGGCGGTCCGCGCTGAATTCAAACGTATGGCGTTTATATGAGTGCGTTCACGGAGAAGCGATTTTACACGCGTTTGCTTGAAATGCAGCGATATTTGTAGCGGAGCCCGCGTATGGCAATGACGCGTTCCACGCAGCGTTTAACGCGGCGGCGCACGCAGCGGCCATTCTCCGTCCTAGTAACACCCGCGGCTTCGCACGTCCCGCCACTGCGCCCACATCAGTGCCCGCCGCGTGCTACACTACACGCCAGAGGAAACGCTGCGGGCGCAGCGGTGGGCACCGCCACTCATCTCGCCTCGCATCGTTATTCGTTATAAACAACATCGTACAGTGCTATATGTTTGTGTTTACCCTCTATAAACGGATAAATCGCCAGACGCGCCGCGAGATTCCACGTCACACACGACGTGCGATGCCCCGCGTCTTCGAAAACGAGGCCTAAGACAGTAACGACCGAAATTAATAAAAATCTTCATTGAGTATATCTTCGTGTTCTCGCGGAAGTAGACCAATCAGAATTAAGTTTCTTTGCTGGATGACATATTACTTTATGTTGATAAGTGTGACAGTTTGAAGTAAGGCCAGGGGGCCCTATTCCTTTGTACTGTATTAGCAACTAGTATTGCTCGCGGTTCCGCCCGCGTGAAAAAGTTTTTCCGGGATTATAATATTTTCCCAGGATAAAAAGTAGCCTATAGCACTCCGAAGTAATGTAGCTTTTAAATAGTGAAAAAAATATCTAAATCTGTTTAGTAGTTCCTGAGATTAACGTGTTCAACCAACCAAACAAACAAACTCTTCAGCTTTATAATATTAGTATAGATTAATTATTGACTGCTTCGTTGGTGTAGCTGTATTAAGGTATGACTGCGGTGCTGAGGTCTCGGGTGTGATCCCCAGGTCGGGCGAAGGAATATTGGGTTTTTGTACTCAGTATTAGCCTGGAGTCTGGTATTTGTGCCCGATATGGCGAATGGCTCGCCCCCTATCTCATCATAGGGACGGGATACCAACGGCGAAAAGTGAGTGTACTAGTTGCGCCTCTGCCTACACCTTCGGGGATAAAAGGAGTGATTGTGTATAAATTATTGTTTAAGGGCTTGAGTTACGTAAAATTCGATTTTATGTCCACTTTGAAAACTTCAAATAAAATAACCAGAGCATTGTTCTCAAAGATACAGGGAACGTGCACGTCGTAAGCTATGCCATCTCATGGCGCAATCTGAATCTTTTTCAGCCCATCGATACTTGGCATTGACGTAAAATATTCATATTAAAAAAATGAAAAATAACATCCACATTCGCTCGATAAATACGTCTCTTAACTCATCTTTGAGCCATCCTCTCCACGTGCCCAAATTATCTCAGCACAATTCTTTTAATTCTTGATATAGAATAAAAGACTTAATGTTCTTGTTCTTCTAAATCGCGGCATTGTATATAACACAAATTTTAGAAAAAAAGAATATGTAGAGAATTAATTAAAACAAATTGCAATACAAATACGGTAGAAAACTGAATAAAATTTGGTGAAACCTCAAAAAAGATCATCATCATCAGCCTATATTTTAGTCCACTGCTGGACATAGGCCTCCTTCAATACAAGCCATTTTACTCGGTCTTCGGCCTGTCGCATCCAGTTTCTACCAGCGACATTTCGCAAATCGTCACTCCACCTAGCTGGAGGGCGTCCTACACTACGCTTACCGACTCGCGGTCTCCACTTAAGAACTCGTTTACCCCACCGGTTATCGGTTCTTCGACAGATATGACCAGCAAACTGCCACTTCAGGTTACTAATCCTGTGTGCTATATCGGTGACATTGGTTCTCTGTCGGATAACCTCGTTACGAAATTTATCCTTCAGAGAGAAACTCCGAGCATAGCACGTTCCATAGCGCGCTGAGCAACCTTGAACTGGTGAATCAGTCGTACTGTGAGTCTCCACGTCTCAGCACCGTAGGTCATGACAGGTAGGACGCACTGGTTGAAAACTTTAGTTATCAGACATTGTGGTATTAGTGACGAGAAGACCCGACGCAGCTTACCAAATGCTGCCCAGCCCAGCTGGATCCTCTTCTTAACCTTCTTCTTGATGTTGTAATATAATTGCAACATCTGGCCAAGGTAAGTATATTCGGAGACAACTTCGAGAAGGTGGCCATTGACAACAATAAGCCTTGGATCTAGGTGGTCATTGATCATTACTTTCGTTTTACTCAGGTTCATTGCAAGACCTATTCGTTGGGAGGCTAATGCCAAGCCGTTCAGCATCTGGTGAAGCTCCTCCACCGTTTCCGCCATTATAACTATATCGTCCGCGAATCGCAAGTGCGTGATGTAATCGCCATTTATGTTTATGCCCATACCGTTCCAGTCCAGCATCTTGAACAAATCCTCCAGTGCGCTTGTGAACAGTTTCGGGGATATTACATCCCCCTGTCTCACCCCTCTGCGTAGCTGGATGGGTCCTGACTGCTGGTTCTGTACTTGGATACACATAGTGGCAGATTTATACAGACATCTCAGCACTTCGATATAACGATAATCTACTTGGCAGCGCTGTAAGGATTCCAGAACAGCCCAGATATCGACGGAGTCGATGGCCTTCTCATAGTCCACAAATGCTAGACACAGAGGCCGATTATACTCTTCCGATTTTAAAGAAAAGAACCACCAAACCCCTGCTCCACGCCTTTGGATTTCTCCAACAGTGAAGGACGGTGCTAAATAACTTCTGTTGCTCCTGTATGACAGGAGGTCCTCCTGCTTTCAAGAGCTCCAAAGTAACTCCGTCCTCACCGGGGGCTTTTCCATTTTTAAGTTGTGTCAGAGCCAACACGATCTCGCTTTGGTCAATGTCTGGCAGTTCGTCGCTGTGGTGGCGTGCCAGGGTGGCTCTGGGATCATGGTCGTCACGCTGGGGATAAGGAGCATGTGCCGTGTATAACCGGCCATAAAAGTCCTCGATCTCGGCAAAAATCCCCGGCCTTGACAAAACGGTTTTACCCTCGTGTGTGGTTAATTTCGTCAGGTGGCTCCTTCCAAGCTGCTGAGTGAATACCTTAGACCCTGGCTTTCGCTCTATCGCTTCTTCGATGAGGCGTGTATTGAAGCTCCGAAGGTACCGGCGTATCATCTTCGCTATACGCTTGTTTAGGTCTGACCTCTCTGACGAAGTAACCTGAGTGGTTTCCCGTCTTTTTGCCATAACCCGTAGAGTTTCGTCCGAGAATTTGGACTTTTTGCCTCTACGCTGCGTTTTGCAGAACTCGATACCCTCTTCCTTAACCTTCCAGTATTCGTATTTCTGGCAACACTGCACACATCATTTTTTGTCTATAACCTTAATGGTAGGGACGACAGGGATGACAGGTGACGTCATGGTCGATTTCGACCAAGCCGATACTTAAGGTTAAGCGAGTCTACCAGACTAAGTATGATCTCGTCTACATCTTCAGTGGGTGCCAGTGCAGCGAATCTATTTCCGAGCATCCTTTGGAACTTATCGGAACCCCCCATGATTTGGAGTGGATTAGGTCGGAGCGCGGACTTCATTAGACGGCTTTTTTCAAGCTTAATATCTATATTCAGAGAGCCTCGTACAAGTCGGTGATCGGATCCGGTATTAAACCTGTTGATCACTGAGACATTTCTGAAGACCTGCTTCTTATCCGTCATAATGAAGTCGATCTCGTTTTTTGTCACAG
The DNA here is from genome assembly GCA_947568825.1 of Sphinx pinastri. Taxonomy (NCBI): domain Eukaryota; kingdom Metazoa; phylum Arthropoda; class Insecta; order Lepidoptera; family Sphingidae; genus Sphinx; species Sphinx pinastri. Next base: position 8,960,103 of record OX387620.1, read on the forward strand.
TGTCCGGACTTCGCCACGTCCACTTCCTTTGGGGTTTCTTCTTAAAGAACGAGTTCATCAAAAAGAGTCCCTCTTTATCAAGGAAGTTGACGAGCATTTGTCCCCTGTGATTCCGACATCCATAACCATGCGGCCCCACTCTGGAATCGTTGTGGCTTTGAATTCCCACTTTAGTGTTGAACTCACCCATGACAACGCTGAATTGGGTCTTTGTGGTTTTCTGCAAGGCTTGGCTTTTGATATGTCCTCGTACATATCGTCCACCTCATCGTCTGAGTGTGCCGAGGTCGGTGCGTAGACCTGAATGAGCTGCATGGTATATCGCTTGGATAACCGAAGAATCATATACGCCACCCTGGTCGACACACTGGAGATTTCTTCAACGCTGTTCATGAGGGTCTTATTGACGAGAAAGCCTACGCCACCCTGGGATGTATGATCACCCTCGCGATAATACATAAGGTGGCCTGAGTCTACGGTGATAGTGTCCTCTCCCTCACTCCGGACTTCCAACAGACCTAGGATATGCCACCTTATATTCTCCAGCTCTGTCTCTAACTATGCAAGATGCTTATCAAGCCGATGACTTCTGCCGTTATAGGTTGCCAGGGTCAGTTGGAATGGGCGGCCTACCGTAGCCCGGGGATTCTTCGCACCCCCTGCCCTGCCGTTACCGTGATCGCCGCCTTAGCCAGGACTAGCAGGGCGACCGGGAACTGTGGGCCATTTATTCTGTATTGCTCTCATTGGAGGGTTTAATACCCATAATCGCTACGCTGGGCCAGCGGGTTGGCGAACGCAGGGGCACAGCTCTACGCACCGTTAATACTGCTGCCTATCAATGGTCTGAGTAGGGATTTAGCCAAGCCTGTTTGAGCTGGGTTATGCCGCCTTCAGCCGGTTGGGGAAGGGAAGGGAATGTATAGAGAGAAGGAAAAATTTGAAAGGAAAAGGGATAGGAAGGATACTACTGTCACGGGAGATAGGATTTGTGACACAAGTAGCTCGAGCAGTCCGGGGTCGCATACTCATAGCAGATCCAGCAACCTATCGGACAGATAACTTATGGATCCACCCTCTGAAACAAAAAAGATGCTAATTATAAATAAATAAATCCCTTCTTAGCTGATTTCGGTCATGGCGGCCAATCTCAACGGAGATCAGCCAGGTACGTAGGAGATATTATAGTGCACAAGTGTGTGCGCAATACACAGGTGCAGTCGCTATACCTTCACTCTCATAGTCCGGTGAGACGACAATTCGACATGAGAGATATTAGGCGCAGGACCAATGGCTTTACGTGCTTTCCGAGGCACGGGGGTATCACACCGCCAACTTCTTGACTCCGAGCTGCGACTGAGTAATTTTTAAGAAGGAAAAACCCAGCCACATTGTAGTTGGCCCGTCCTAGGATTCGAATCCAGGACCTCAGCACGAAAAATCGTACTCGTAACGCGTACGCATACGCGAATTAATTTTCATAGTTATTCTGCTATTCGGAACGGATACAAATCCAAAAAATCAAAGAACATTATAATCGGTTCGGCCGTTCTTGAGTTATAAATGGTGTAACTAACACAACTCTCTTTTATATATCTATACTAACATATAAAGCTGAAGAGTTTGTTTGTTTGTTTGAACGCGCTAATCTCGGGAACTACTGGACCGATTTTGAATTTTTTTTCACTATTAGGAAGCTACATTACTCCTGAGTGCTATAGGCTACTTTACTTTATAAGTAGTATCACGTACCATCAGGCGATAAAAAAAAAACGATGTTTTTATCCTGGAAAAACTTTTCCACGCGGGCAGAGCCGCGCGCAATGCTAGTATAGAATATAGATAGATGTGTAAAAAAAATGTCATTCAGTGCTTTTTATGTTTTCAATATTTGACATTCGATTTTGTGTGAAGCATACTAGATTATTTAGCGCTATGTTCATCTTTGGCAAAAACGAAACGCACTAATGATAGTAATCATATTCGACCCTCAGATAGATGGGATAACGTAAGGATAAGATATTTTTATCTATCTTAGTTTATAGAAACACAGATAACCGCCAAAAGTAAGCATTTTAACTGTTTGTTATCTGTTAGTAAGTTATTAAGACCGGCCGTTAGTTGCACTGTCGACTTAGTATTTTCTTGACGCGAATGCACCATATTATATACCTGCATGCATAAACCAGATTTTGTGTATTGTTTAGCAAATATAAATATGTATATTTTAGAGGTTGGCTCGGTGGAGGTTCGACAGAGAGTGCTACATCTGGCAGCGAGCCACACGTAAGATCAGAGCCTCTAACTATGCGCTCCGGTTTGTATGACACGCAACGAGTTGGCACAATGGCCGCTGTTTCTCCTGATCGACGCCTTGCAGCTTTCGTCGACAGTTTTGGGCGCGTGGCACTTCTTGATGTTAATAGAGGCCATCTGGTTCGACTGTTTAAAGGCTGCAGAGATGCTCAATGTGCCTTTATCCAGGTATGGCATTAAAATTTACTAATAGTTGGTATAAGTACTTAAATAGTAAAGCTTCACACTCTATTGTAAATTATATATACTGGGGTTTATAATTTCTATGTTGAGTATGTCAAACTTGCATGATGTAATATACGAAACATCACCAGAAAATATTTTGAAAAATAGTTATCTCTATCTTAATTTATATTATTGATCATGGTCCTGACTGCCTGGGTGGCGTAGTTGTATTGCGTGCGCGGTATGACAGCCCTGTTAGATTCCAGGTTCGAATAATAGATCGAGCCAAGTGATATTGGGTTTTTCTACCCAGTATCATCTCAGAGTCTGGAATTTGTTCCCGATAAAGCGATAAACTCGCCTCCTATCTCATAATGGGCGGAACACACTTGCGAAAAGTGGATGCCCTGGTTGTAACTCTGCCTACTCCTTCAGGAATAAAAGCGTGATGTGTGTTTGTATGTTTTTAACAGCGACTATATAGCCCCTAGACCGAGACCATTCTTATGAGCCCAAACACGCTATTTCTGCTGTAGGAAGTTATTGAGGGGCTGGGTGCCCGCCGACTACTTGATGCTGCAGCAGTAACTCAAGGTTGCCATGTCCTTAAAATTCCACCGGAGTAATAGTACCTATACCAAATTTAAAATCAATTGGACATGTGAAATCAGGAAATAACCTCATCGTTTTAAAACGCTTGAACACATCTTCACAAATTATAGCTAAGAACTATCTCTATCACATCAGCTTTCAAACAAAAATACCCGTACTAAAATCGGTCATACATTTAGGAGCTGCAATGCCACAGACAGGCAGACAAACTTATAACACCCCTCTTTTGTCGTCGCGGGAAAAATATGATTATCAACATGAAATCTTGTGAGCTCATAATGGAAACTGGAAACACCTAGTGAAATCCCCCTCACATACTTTACTCACAGATATGTCCATAAATTATTTTAATATTTTTTCAGTTATTCGAGGTTGACGACAAAAAACCACAATTGTCTGTAATCAAAGAAATCAAGAGGGCTATATTTTTGGTTATATACAATCCAAAGAAAGGGCTCATTGACATTCGAGTAATGCAAACTGGTAACAGAGTGGCTGTTTTCACTGCTACTAAGAATGGTTTACTGATTTATAATACCTGTGGACTAGTCGGCGCAGACAAAAACTATACCTACAAAAAACTTAATTTGCCGGAGTTTCAATGTATTTTATTAGACCCAGATGGAAAATTAAAAAAGTTTAATATTCCATTTTTCTTTGCATTAGATGGAGAACATTCCGAAAGATCGAAGGATCTACATACACTGAGAGAATTGCGAGATTATGTAAAAAAGTCTGATGTTTCGACTGATGATTATGAAAACGAATTATTAGCAAAAGTTTCTCAATTAAAAACGTTGGAACTGAGAAAACACTTTCTGGAATTAATGATAAATAATTATAACGCGTCCCCTAGAGTTGCTATGTCTTGCCTGAATGTCTTTTGGGATTGTTTTGCTGACGATAATCTGAATATCCAGGAACAAGCTATAAAAAAATATTTTGCAAAACTGGGCTTAATAACACTTTTTTACCGTCTTATTAACGATGAACACTCCAATGATATGAAGGAGCTACAAATAAAATTACAAACATTTTTAAAATTACCAGTAAAAGAAAATGAAGATTTTAATAATATGCATTTGGAACAAAATGAAGAACAGACAACCTCCGCTTTTCATTTACTAGAAGACGATAGCTGTATTTTAGAAAGGATGTTAGCTTTGGCACAAGAAAAGGGTTACAAAGAACAACAACAAATTAGGGTAACTTTTGCTGATACTAAAGTCAGTACATATAAAGAATTCGTATCGTGTTTCGTGCTAGACGAAAAATCTCGATATATTTGTTTAAAACCTGATGCTACACCTGAAAAACTTATTAATTTAGCGTGTATCACTTTTAAATCTATATTCAAATTAAAAGACTTTAAATTGCTTACTAATTATATCAATGCATGTAATATTGACCCAAAAGAAATTGTTAAACTTCTAATTATGCAGTTAATGAACATGTCTATAGAAGAAATTAACATTGAATTAATTGAGAAAATCATAGTTGCTTTGTATTACATTTGTAAATGTACAACGGAAGCAACCAATATAATCTACAATGAAATATCGCCTTGGTGGGAAAACATTAGGAACATGTTAGTAGATATGCCTTGTCCCCTGAGAAGTATGATCGTTGCTATGACATGCAAAGCAGTCGGTAGAATATTCGAAATAAAACATTTAGAAGGCGAAGAAGGAGTTTGGGAATCAGTTACGAAAGAGAATGCTAAATGGGGCATTCTGATTGGAAAACTTGAGGACATTTCTATCCTTAGTATAATTCTAATGTTTAAAGATGCGTTTAAAGGAGAATCGTTGCCAAAATTACACATTTCCGAGTACGATGTAAACCTTAAGTATATATACACAAGAGGTAAAGGTTCTGTGACGGAACTAATTGCGAAATGGCTTTGTGGTATGGGTGTTACTCCAGAAGCCATAATTACCAATGAATTGATGGAAGTACAAGCATCCAAAGCGGGGCAAGAAGTTTCTGCAGTTTATGATGAGACTGATCCCGCTTTTGATTTTATTGAAAATAATCGTGCTTCTATTGACGAAAATCCAAAAATTTTCAAATGTCTATCACTCTTACGGCGTCAATTTCCACTCAGTACGATGGCTGATTATATAATTGCTAACATGTGTTGGGAATACGCTATGGCTTGGCAAAAATGTATGCAAAATACTGCGTTTTTAGAAGCTGTGATTCATTGTTTGACTGCTTTATCAGATTACTTTATTCGTCTAGGCCTATTTTCGATCATATGGTCGACTTACATAAAACACATTTTTGAACTTACTTGTCGCTTAGTTAACAAAACTGGCAAACTACCGAAAGATCCCTTGTCCTTGCAGGAAGTGGGATTTGATAACCAAATAATGATACAATTTCTATCTCTAACAACAAAATATCTTAGTAACTTCCAGAAATACTCGTCTAATACAGCTAATCAGAAAAAGAATATAATACAGTTTGAGAGAATTTGGGATGAAAGCATGCCTTCACTGGTGGAAGTTGCCCAACACACCAAATATGTGGATGATAATATATTGAGCCTAAATTATCAAATTTCTTCCACGATGCATTTACAGTGTCATTTTAATATAAAGTTTTTAAAACCACTTGATACACTTTATGATATTGACTATCAATACATATTAGAAGCTCTTACAGGAAATGTTCTCAGTCGAGATATTAATATGAAGGCATCTGAAAAAGTTAGGAATCATAGGATGAAATTTTTAACTAAGCTTATTCGAGCTGCTGTTGAAACAATAAGTACTTTAGATTCTAATGAACCTTATAAAAGTTACGACTGTGGAGAATGTGTCACTTGGATGGGAAAGATCTCTTCATTAGCAGAATTGTGGAGCATTGATGAAGATTTTATAATACGCCAACAGGTAAGCGGTGACTGTTTTTCACAATTTAAATGAATTTTCGTTGATAAGGTTATGCCAAAGTGTTTTATCGAAAATTTATTCGATCTATAAAAATATTAATGGCATTTTTTTATTTACGCAGGCTATTGCGCTGTATCACCTGGGATTTGATGTATTGGCAGAAAACATAATAACTTCAGCTCAGAAACCAGAGTTACTATTGGTGCCTATATTAGCAATAACGACTCAGAGATTAAAACGTAGCCTAGAGCGATCTAGTAATCAGCCTGAATGGATCGTGACAGTACCGCCACATCTGTACAAACGTTTACAAAACACAGTGAGTACAATTCTAGAAATAACCTATGGGGTCTATAGTCACTGAAAGTGTCGACGTCACCTAAAACAGCCAAAATTCCGGATATTTTCGAAGAATGTTTTCTCCGGGTGGCGGGCCTTAGCTACTGCGACGATTTTTTTTAGATGAACTTTATTTTTACTGACTAACGCTTTGTCTATTACAAAGTTTAAACCCGGATTAAATCCTTCTATAGTAGGGACAAACTAATATGGCAGGTATGACATGGTTATATTACTGGTGGTAGGTCTCTCATTATGTAAGAGGCCGTCTGGGTGGGTACCACCGCAATGTCTATTTCTACCGCCAAGCAACAGTGTGCATGCACTGTTGTGTTTCGGTTTGAAGGATATTGTAGCCAGTATAACTACTGGACATAATGAGACTTAACATCTTATGTCTCAGGATGACGAGCGCAGTGGAATGCCACTCAGTATTTTGTCAGTCAAGGTGCTGGATGGTGTTGCTACTGTTTATGGGTGGTCGTATCGCTTACCATCAGGCGAACGGCATACTCGTCTCGTCATACAAAGCAATAAAAAAAAAAAAAAAAAACATGACACGGTTTTGAATTTTTTGGGTAGACGTTCTTACAGAGTTATCACTTCGGGAAAAAAATTGAATTGTCATACCGGCCAGCTTAGTTTGTCCGAACTATAATATGATGCGTCCCCAGAGGCGACCGCTAGGCTCGACCTCAAAAGTCGATACTGCAGCGCGAACATCTACATATATACATGTAATAATAGAAACAAAATTATATCGGATGCAATATTTATTACTTAAGAAAAAAAAGAAAACAGGGCAGATGTCAGTTTGAACATTTTACTTATTTAAGTATCATACAATTTTGTGGACGGTTCCGTCTGCATAAAGGTTTTCCCAGTGCCTATATGAGTCATTCTATGCACTTTCCTTCTCGAGAATACCAAGTACAGTCAACCACATGAGTAGCTGAACAAATACAAAACTTTAAATCGCCTCTAGACTTTTGTGTTCTTACGTTTCGTTTTTTCTTCACAGAAATAAAATAAAAGGGATTAACGTTACCTCACTCAAAGAAAAAAATGTTTCAATTAAACTTAACGCTTATGGACGATTTGAAATTTTGAATTTGTTCAGCTATGTGGCTGACTGTACATACCATATACAATTATAATAATTCGAGGTGAATCTGTGTAACAAACTTTATTTAAATCCATTCAACAGATTATGCCCTAACTTCTAAAGTTCAACACCTTCTTGAGCAGTATCGGTGTGCGGCGAATCGAATCACATATTTTTGTATGTCCGTTAATTCCGCCTGGCACAGCCCGCGCATGGCTCGTCCCAACTCCCACATTGCCATTATTTTTTTAATCTTAGGGGCTCAGGGCTCCCTTTATAAAATAATTAGCTAGGCATGTACATCTTAAGTAACAGATATTTAATTTGTCTCTGACGTATTTTTAGATAATATCACACAATAATTATATTTTTTTCGATGTATTTCAGGTACTTGATACGTCTATCCCAGCTAATCCTTCGTTATCTACTACAATACTGGTACTGCAAAGCTTACTGGTTCAAATGGATAAGAAGACATCTGAAAACGTATCAGCATCAAATTCTTCAAACATTAAATTAGCTGAACTAATTGTAGAAAATTGTGAAGTTCTCATAAGGCGGAAGCTGTAAATGGCGCTGGTACTAGGCAATTATAGTCGTGACTTGTGACTGTGAATAGGGATGTGATTCTATTATTATATAATCTAATAAGATCTCATTTTATGTACATGATTTCGTTATCCAATTCAACTGATTCCAAATCTAGTATGTTTCGCTAGTGCGTGCGCATTTTCGCTAAGAGTGGCGATTCCCGCCGCTGCGCCCGCGACGGGCACAGATTCGGGCGCAGTCGCGGGACGTGCGACGCCGCGGATGTCACTAGAACGGAGAAATGCCTCTATGTGCGCCGCAAATGGCGCCGCCGTGCTAAACGCCGCGTGGGACGTGTCGTTGCCAACCGCGGGCTCGGCCGCAAATAAAGCTGCATTTCAAGCAAACGCTTGTAAAATCGCTTCTCCGTAAACGCACTTATACAACGCCATATCGCACCTTTAGGACGAAAACGACACAATTCAAAAAAATGGAAAAATGAGTTATCGTCATAAAATTACTTAAAACGAAATTTTCAATACAACAATAGTTCAGACACCGCCATATTGAAGCGGGAAAAGGACAAAACTATTATATCGGTCCCTTTTTTATTACATTTTCATAAAAAAGGGACCAGTTTTAAGAAATTTTTGTCGATAACCCAATTTTTGACTTTTTTGAATTGCGTCGTTTCGTGCTAAAGGTGCGATATGTTTGAATTCAGCGCAGACCGCGTCGCACAACGCAAGGCGCGACGCCCCGCGTCTTCGTAAATGAGTCCTAAAGACCCGCGCATACTACAGCCGCAAATTGCGCCAAAGCACATAGGAGTCGCGTCGGGGCGCGCTGCAACGCAATAATGGAATCAGTCAGGCGTGGGCAGTCCAAAGCAGCAGATGTATGAAATGAACATTATTGTGTTCAAGACCGTTTCGCTTTAAATATTTAATTGGAATGTGGAGTGTCCACTGCTGAACATAGGCTTCCCACAAAGATTTTCAGACCAACCTGTCAAAAGCGGCCTGTATCCAGCTGGTTCCTGCGACCTTTATAAGGTCGTCTGTCCACCTTGTAGGAGGACGTACCACGCTGCGCTTACCAGTACGTGGACTTCACTCGAGAACTTTTTACTTCATCTATTGTCAGTTCTACGAGCTATGTGCCCTGCTCACTGCCACTTTAGCTACACTTTATCGCATAGAGAAACACCGAAACTTTTATTTTAAATATAATTTAATAATTGTTAACTTTTTCTGACGATCTAAATATCAGCCCTTAAATAGCGTAACAAAGTGATGTGAACGAACTTTGTACATATAATATTAAATACACATACGATATTATTACTTACTATAAGCATTTTGGTTAATGGTTTATTATTTCATCCTTATTTAACATAAGGTATAAAAACATACGGTAACAGTGTGAGGAGCGATATTTTATTTTTAGTTTTTAATTGTAATACACTCGCGAGCAAGTGAATCGACTCGCCCCCTACGATCGCATAAAAAGTACTTTAAAAAAATAACGGTTGAATTAACGTACGCATAACATCAATATTTTTCGAAGCTTGATATTTTAACTCTACAATGAGATCATTAGTATGAAAATCGGTTCAAAACTTTTTTGAATAATTTCATTTGAATGAAATGTAAGAAAAATGCTCTTTTGCGTATGCACGAGATGCGGATCGCATTCGCCTATAAAAACCCCCGCAACCGGTTTAATCTTTTCAGTCGCTTATCTGAAGTTGACTTGAACACATATCTACACATGCACTCAATTGTTAACACAAAATATGGATACCTCGCAAGAAGACGACGCTCAAGTCTTTGCCCTATTACAACAGGGCCTGAGTCAACGAGAATCACTCGTCAGCTAAACTTGAGTCAGTCTGCTGTCTCAAGAGTATACCCAAGGTTTCAAGAGACCGGTGCCTTCACTCGCAGACCAGATATCAGTCGGCGCAGGTGCACCTTCTGAGACGGATGACCGCTTTATCGTCTCTACGTCGCTGCGAAATCGCCACCTCACCGGTGTCGACGTGCAGCAGGAGCTGAGACATGTTCGAAGGGTGGCTGTTAGTGAATGGACAGTCGGAAGACGTCTAAAAGAAGCTAACTTAACACCAAGACGGCCTACCACCGGTCCGAAATTGACCACACAGTACCGGCAAGTCCGACTTCAATTTGCTCGAGATCACCTGAATTGGACTATCGAGTAATGGCGGTCAGTCCTGTTCACTGACGAGTGCAGGGTTTGTCTGCATGGTAGTCACAGGAGATGGCAGGTATACAGGCGTCCAGGCGAGTGGTTTTCACAGTGCTGATTCGCTGAAACAGTCTCGTACGGCGGTGATTCTTGTATGATGTGGGCTGGTATTTCTTTGGAAGGAAAAACCGAGCTCGTTTTCGTGCCTGGGGGTGGCCGGGGAGGAGGCCTGACTGCCGAAAGGTACATCAGAGTTATTCTCTTGGATCACGTGGTCGTAAACAAAGAATTTATTGGGGAGAGGTTCTTCCTCATGCACGATAAGGCTCGGTGTCACACTGCGCGTACCACTCGCCAATTTTAGAAGAAGTTTGTATTCGGTCTATGGACTGGCCCGCGCTCAGTCCAGACATAAATCCCATTGTGCATTTATGGGACAAGCTCAAAAGAAGCATTAGAGCCAGAAATCCAGCACCTTCGAACATCGAGAAGCTCAGAACTGCATTATTAGAGGAGTGGGACGGGATTCCTCAGGACTTAATAAAAAAATGATCAGATCCACGAGGAACCGTATGCAAGCGGTTATTAAAGCTAGGGGGAGTAATACGAAATATTAATTTAATATTGTTTTTTTGCTTTGATTGTAATTTTCGTTTTTGTTTAAGTTTAAGTTTCTTAAATTTTTCAATTTCATACATGCAATTTTGGCACTTTTTTTCAAATCATATTATTTAAAAAAGTACTGAACCGATTTTCATGATTCTGACGTATTCTTAGTGCTAAAAGATCACGCTTTAAAAAACTATATGTATTCCATTCACTACATTACCTACTCATATTTAAAAAAAACTACTGTAAACGCAAACTTAGGGGGTGAGTCGATTCAGTTGCTCGCGAGTATAGATTCATATTATCGGATACGCCCAAGCTAAGTCCATGTCTGGGATAATAACAAGTCTAACATGGCTTCCTATTGTTGAAAGAAGTATTGAAATTGGTGCAGTAGTTTATTGGATATCGAAGATTATCAATTAAAGACAAACAAATTGTTCCTCTTTATAAGTAATTTTATATATTACTAGACTTCTGCTCGCGGCTTTGCCCTTGTGAATGAGTTTTTCCGGGATAAAAGTCCCGCTTTATATTTCCCCGGGATAAAAAGTAGCCTATGGGGCATTTCACGAAGTACAATTGACCCGATTATGAACAAAATCCAGAACCTGACATTTTTTTCGTTGCCCGCTTCACGTGAAATGCCGCCTATGTTACTCGCTAATAATGTAGCTTTGTATTGGTGAAAGAATTTTTCAAATCGGTCCCGTAGTTTCAGAGCCTATTCAATACAAACAAACACTCAAATTTTTCCTCTTTAAGTATAGATCAGTACCTAAATATGTTCTTTTAAGTTACATTTTGTATATTAATTATTATGCCGTAACAAAAACGTAATAAAATATGTTGATTAATAAGTTTGTCTGATTTAATATGTTATAACTAACACAACCATATTTATTGTAAGTGGCAAAGATATACTGTAAATAAGGCATTAAACGCATTGTATTATGACGGCGCGGCGGATATAATCTATCCTGCTTATAAATAAAATAATATAACTGTAAATAGCATTTTACTAGAATTGCACTCTTCATGCAATGCTTTGCTTTTAAAACCGTTTAAAATTAACATTATTAATTACCACTACAGTAAACCTGAATTTAAATAGAAACACTGCCATCTATAGGATTTTAATGGCAACAGCGATCGTGAACGCGTTATAACGTGCCCGAATTTCCGAACGCGCCGAGCGGTTTGCGCCAATATGCGAACCGTTTTGTCTATGGCCTCGCGTTCCCGCTCGGCCAACAACGACCCACGTATAACGACTCGGGGACGCGTCGCCAGTCCGCAGCCGGCCCCCGCCACACGCGTACACGCATCGTTCACGCTCCTTCGCGCTACCGCTCTTAGTGCCTAACTGTATGTATTTTAGACTATTGATGGAGCTGTATAATTATTAGACTTTATGTGCAGAGTGATTAAAGTGTCTTCAATCACGTACGTTGTTTGCATTAACTCGCCCCCGAACCACAAGAACTGTTATAGCGTAATTTTGACACTTGTCAATTTGCACGAAAACTCGTCGAGTAGTCTCTATTCTCAATGTATATATCGCTGCTTTAATTCGATGGTGGCACATCACAAAATGTGTAATTTTTTGGATAATGCTACTATTCGATGCAAACTAAAGTATAGCATAGTGTGAATAAAACTCATATACCTATGTCGCACTGCTATTACAAGACTGTATCAACTCAAAAAATGGTAAATTTGAGATAAGTCATTTTTCATATGTAAAATTCAATTACCTACGCGTCAATAAAATCGTCGTTCAAATAGTCCAAGAAACAATTAAGAGATTGCGTTACAAGTCACTCTTCATGATTGACTGAATGTTGTTACCCCCCGCGCAATATTGCATCATCTTTAGTTATTTTTCAAATTCGAGTGGTGAGGACCGGACGTGTCGCTTTTCATTATTTTGGATTGTAACGCTGTTGCTGAATCAGGTATGTAAAAATTCAAGTATTATTTAAACTTAATACATTATTGTTGATTTAAACCTAAATATGAACTTGGTGTATTTCGAGTTTTTACACTATTGTCTATTAACGAAAAATCGATTTTAGGTGATATTTTGACTAACGACGTTCTTATTGTTTTAGTAAGTAATTTTAGACTTAATATAGTATTGTTGAAGAATTTTTGTTTACTAGTGTTTTGTGGTAATTTATTAGAATTTCAAAAATGTATTGTTACTAATAATATTTAAAATCTTACGTTCAAACAATTATATTGAAGTCAAAATAAAAATAGATCTCTATGATTTAAAAAATAATTTTGAGTTACTACATTCTAGGTGACGAAAAAAAGGGTTCTTTTACTTCATAAGTACATACTTTTTGTTTATTTGTAGCATGAACCATGGGCGGATTTAAGTTGATGTGGCGACCAAAACTGCGTCCATCGATGAGAATGACAAAGAACACACCAAAATGAAGAAAAAACTTTCTTCCAACCAAATAAAAGAATACATTTCACCCTTGCACAGTGATCAGTCTGATTTTGACGATTCGGACTGCGCCCTCATTACATTCCTGGGTCAACAGGTAATGTTCCCAGTTAGCCACGAGACAGTAAAGTAGTTCTTCGTCAAGTAGCTCTTCTGCAAGTAGTTCCAGCTCATCTTCATCAAGTAGCTTAGTCGATGAAGCATAAAATAATTTAAATCCCGTTGCTTCTACTAGTGAATCAGCAGGTCATATAACTCTAACATATAAGTCATAGACTATAGAGGCAAATACTTCAAAAGTGCAGGAACTTGTAAAAGGGTGAGCAATGAAGCGAATTGGAATGGTAAAATTGCAAAAATACTTCGAAACACAGGTAAGGACTACATATCATGGTTAAAAACAAGTTCCTGCAAAGAACATGGGTCCTCTGTGTGGAGATAAATGGTGATTGACTTATTTAAAAATAAATGGGAACTCAAGACAGGACATTTTCAAAAGTTACTGGAGTTCGGGAGACGCAATAAGAAAGATAATTTATAATAGCTCACACTACTATTTACTGGTGGTAGGCCTCTCATTATGTAAGAGGCCGTCTGGGTGGGTACCACCGCAATGTCTATTTCTACCGCCAAGCAACAGTGTGCATGCACTGTTGTGTTTCGGTTTGAAGGACATTGTAGCCAGTATAACTACTGGACATAATGAGACTTAACATCTTATGTCTCAGGATGAGGAGCGCAGTGGAATGCCACACAGTACTTTGTACGTCAAGGTGCTGGATGGTGTTGCTACTGTTTATGAGTGGTCGTATCGCGTACCATCAGGCGAACGGCATGCTCGTCTCGTCATTCAATGCAATAAAAAAAAAACTCAAATTTATTGGCTATTACTGGACGATAGCCTAGTTGGAAATGGAACGGTCTGCCAAGAAAATGTCCGGAGGTTCAAATCCCAAGGCACACACCTCTAACTCGACTTTTCGAAATTACGTGTGTATTGTTTACCAACTATCGTTAGCTTTAACGGCGAAGGAAAACATCGTGAGGAAACCTACATACCTGAGAATTCTCCATAAGAATTTCGAGGGTATGTGAAGTCTGCCAACCCGCAAAGTAGGAAATGAGCTGATTATCCTTAAACGCCTGAATATTTTTTTCCAAATTATAGTTAAGAACTAGTGGTATATTACGAATATCCGCATTCGCATCTTTTTTGATATTCGCATTCGCAATTAATTATGCGAACATTTTTGTCTATGACATGTGCCAATAGTTTATAAAATAACATTACAACAGATTGTCTTCACAATGTATAAATAATGTTTTTGTTAGTATTTATAATACTCATACAGAATAAAAATTATATATTTTGATAACGATAAACTTCCAACTTTCTAAACGCACCTAAGTACTTTATACACATTTTTTTTTACCGAGATCACAACGTGATAGGATTTATGTTGTTACTTATTTATTCGAGATTTCTCTATGCTCTATTATTAGTTTATAAAATTATTGGAAAATATTATGAGAATATAACTAACACATTAACACCAGTGATGACGTACGGCTTTGAGACGTGGCCTCCGACTATGGGACACCCGAGACTGATTACAGTCCTTAAGCGAGCCATGAAGATGCTCGGTGTTTCTCTGCGCAATCAAATTGGAAATGAGGAGATTCGTAAGAGAACGAGTATCGCTGACATATTTCAAACAGGCCACTATCTTAGTCCAGAGACTTCACGACGCTTACTATCAGGTGCAGTGGGGTCACTTTGCAACTATTATAATTTCACGTAACTTACGATAAAATCTTTTGGTGCCAAACAAAAATCCCATATTCGCATTCGCGAATATTGGAAATTAGACATTCGTTATTAGTTAGCTTTATTTTTCTACCAATTTTGATGTTGATTTCACAGAAGAACTTCTTTTTCGTATTATTTTCTGTTACATGTAAAATAATTTACAAAATCAAACATAGGAAACTACCCTACTGGCGACATCTAGTAATTTTTAGCGGTCACCGAGGCTATATAGTGCGCCGAATTGACTCAGCAATACTCGGCAACTCGAGTACAAGTGGACTTGAGTCAATATATTTTACACTCGAGTACGAGTTTGATAAATTCACTCGAGTCCCTCGAGTAAAAACACGACACGAGTCGCATCACTAGTAACACCGACAAAATTCTAGTTTATTTGTCTCTGGATTATGGATAAAATCTTACGTAGTATTACTTACTCTATGGATAAAATGTCTTTGAGCATTGAGCAGCTGTTGTCTATCATTTTTCTAATTTTACCAATTTGTTTTTATTACATCTAAATATCAAAGAACATTATAATACTACTGAAATCTTAACATCCCTAAATCATAACGTCTTTGAAACACCCAGAGACTTACAATTTGCATTTTGCCATTAGACTTATAATAAAATTGCTCCGGAGCGCTTTGCAATAATATGTACCTCCTATCTATACAATATTATATGTTTTCTACGTTTATGTTTTGTGTACCTACATATCATCGTGCATATAGGCTTGCGAATGTTATGATTTATGAACTACGTAACAGTGATGATAACCCAAAGAAAATATAAGTTTAGATTGTTAAAGTCTATGTTCTGTGATACGTGATTATTTTGAACACTGAACAATTTCACGAATGTCATCGGATTTGAGCTATCAGTATAAATAGGCACTTATTATCACGGCCATGTAATGGGGTGCCTACATAGTAAAAAGGAGTCTACAGACGTTTTGCATCCTAATGTGTTTCGTGTGGTGAACATAGACGAAAATGGGTCAGATTTATGTTCTGGCCAACTAGAGATCACCGAGTCTGATATAATACTGTACAGAGAGGGGAGAGACTCCACAGTGTGGCCCTTGCATTCACTAAGGAGATACGGATTTGAAGGGGAAATATTCAGTTTTGAATCAGGTAAGACAAATCATGCTTGTAAAATGTATTTGTAGAATCAAAATAGATGAAATGGTATGACACCTACATGATACCTACTCCAAAAAAAGAATCCTCTTACAGGCTAGAAATGTTGAATGATATCCAAAATGTTGTAGCATAAATTGTTGCTTTCATGATATTGCAAGCTTCTAAACCAAATTGACTACCTCGGTAGTGTAGTTGTGTTTCATGTACCTCATCATGATAATCATAGTATGATTATCATGATGAGGTCTCATGTTCAAATCCAGAGTTGGGCAAAGTAATATTGGGTTTTTCAGTTCAGTATCAGCCCCCCTGTAAATGTAAATGGACTACATGGTATAAGGAGCCTAAAATCTGTCAGAAGAGAAAAGAGGTACCGGCGGCCCGGTTTAATATAAAGAGAGACCTCAAGAAAAGCCAATTACCAAATGTGACAACCCGGTATAGATTAACCTGGCACAAACTAGTGTGGAGCATGGACCTCAAATAATGGGAACAGGGTTGGACAAAGAAGAGATGCATGTTATAGTTTGTGTATTATTGTCAATGTAAAAATATTTTTCATCAATACATTATACACAAACAAACTCACACCCTTTATCCCCGAAGGGGTAGGCAGAGGTGCAACTAGTGCACCCACTTTTCGCTGTGCATATTCCATCGCATGATATGATAGGGGAAGAGCCTATCGTCATATCGGGCACAAATTCCAGACTCCAGGCTGAAACTGAATAGAAAAACCCAATATCACTTTACCCAACCCGGAGATCGAACCCAAGACCTCAGCTTTGCAGTTGTACTGTAATACAACTATGCCAACAAAGCAGACATTCATTATAAATATATGGTGTTATTAGACCAGTTTAAGGTTAAAATTAAGTATTTGTTCTTTATTTTTTATATTTTGATTCCTCTGTTTTAGGAAGGAGATGTGAAACAGGAGAAGGTATTTATGCATTTAAATGTAGAAGAGCCTCATTGCTGTTTCGTACATTGCAACAACAAATACAATTAAGAAATGTTGTGCATGACTCAGTGTCATATCCCATGTCAAGACTGACTCCATCGCCCCAAGGCAGACAAACTGTACAAGCTAGTGTTGTTCACCGATCCTCCATAGATAACAGCCAAGCAGACAGTGTCAGAGCAGCCAATATAGCATCACAGACAAATGTTTTGAGAAATACTATACAGTCCCCAAGATCTCCTTCAAGTGCAGACATCTTGGAAGTTATGCCTTTAAATCCCAGGACTAATAACAGTTCCAATCATGTCACTAACATATATCAATTTCGTGACTTTAAAAGAGAGCACAATAATAACCAAAGTGAAACTGTCACCAATACAGGACATGAGTATTGTAATGATCTGAGTCGAGATTTGGCAGTTCTAAGACATTCGCTGAGACAAGAAACAGCATTGAATACATTAAAAGATATTGAAGATGAAACTCGTTATCTCGAGAGCAAAAAAAGAAATAAAAAACTGTCTTCAGGTCAAATAATGAACCCTTTGTCGCCAACCCTGAGTATTGAACACTATGCACAACTTAGTATAGAACAACAAGAAGCAGCAAGATTGTACATGAACATTGCACCAAATGAAATAAATCTGTCACAAATAAGCAAGAATGATACAATTCCCACCACTCCTCTTACACCGAAACAAGTGGAATATTGCAATTTATCATTAGGAATCAAACCAGAACTTAATACATATGCTAATTTATCGCTGGGTGAGTTAGGCGATAGTGTAAAAAATATTAAACAAGCACTGAGCTTGTCTACTCACTCTGATTATAATCCCAAATTCTCAGAGTCTGATACATTTACTTCTATGTCACCTGTAGAGGAATTGGAAGTAAATTATGCTGTTTTAGATATTGATTCTAATAAAGAACTGGCTGCTATGACCAAAGATGTGATTTCATCAGAGAATAATAATTCCTACTGTAGTAACAAAAACGAAAGTGTAGCCTCAGGCAGCACACAACCCAGAACAAGGCTAGTATCACTGAATGGTGTAGACAAGACTTCTGCAGTAAATATCCCTGTAGCAACACCTTTAGCTACTATAGGATATACTACTATAGACTTCGACAAAACTGTTGCCCTGACATCTGTCGCATCAGGAACTGATGTTGATGTAGATGGGCCAAGGAAAACAAGACACAACTCCTGCAACTTGCCATGTGGCAGTCCAGCTTCAGAAAAAAACAAAGCCAATTATGCTTAAATGGTAAAGATAATAATATTATGTATGTAACTCATAAGCCAAAAATGACCAATGTAAGTCTGAATGTCATCCATTAAAAAATAGGATAAAATCCAGTAAGAAATCCTCAGAACAATAATTTAGTTATTAATCTGAGAAGAAAACCTAAACAATATCTATATCTGTAATAATAGCTGTTTATTTTTTATGTAACTAATATAATTGTGAAACAAAAAATCACAAAATATGTTATAACATTTTGAACTATTGTCAAAATATGTAAGTTATCTCTAATTATGTAAAATGTCAACATACCTTTTAAAACAAATGGATATATTGCTGCGAGAAATTGCTAGACAGACTAAACTTAGCTCTAGTTTAGCATGAAAGCAAGAAGTCGACTTTCATGCCCATAGCGTTGCCAGGCGTCCGGATAAAGCCGGACATATTTAGGCTTTTTAAATGCATGTCTGGCCAAAATAATCGGTGTCTGGTTTGTCCGGCTTCTGTTAGGCTTTTTTTACATTTGTCCAGACACGTGGTCGTTCGAGCGAGTGGCGCGTCGTCGTTTCTGCCCCGCACGCGTCACCTCCATCAAAAATGCTAGGTTTTACTTAAAAATTTTTTGACGTATCTATAGTAAGTTAAAAAAAAAAATCATATTCATGCCCGGCTTTTTTACTCAAATGTCCGGCCAAACTGGCTGGTCTGTCCGGCTATTAGGTTTAGCGACTTAGCAACCCTACATGTCCATATAACCAATATTGGTAAAGTAAACTATGTCAGCGCATCTTTGTATTTTTTGGCAATAGTCTATACCCGTGGTTATGTTCACCCACCGAAAATGCACTGTCCATTACAAAATACACTTGCAAACAAACTTGTTTACAGATTATCATGTAATTTTAAGCTTATGGTGAGGTAGACTGTATATATCAGATTTTCGTTTTTAATATTTTTTATGCGGTGAAAAAGTTACAAATTTTACTTCTTTTCATTAATTATTATCTTAAAATGTTGCGAGTGTAGTAGTGCTAATTACTCTTATAAAACGTCTTAATATTTTGATCACATAAGACCGATTCCAATAAACTATCTTAACCACTAGATACGCGTTAATGATAATACCTAAGCCAATCAAAATAAATCATTGGTAAGCATGTCAAAGAAACTATTTGGATTTCGCTATAAATCCGACTCCAACATCAGTGACTGTGCTCATTTCGCCAGCGGGTTACGGAGATGTTCTTTTATATATTAAGTTCACTATAGTATAAGCATAGTTTTAAAGTAATTTTGAAATACGAATATCTCAGAATAAAGGTAGGAAAATATAAAAAAACGATAATCACTTAGTCGCATTTTTTGGGAACTGGCGGATCCGTTTTCCCGGGATTCAAAACTATGAACAGGATTTTAATGAAACTTAATAAGTGGGTGCACGGGGTTCCATCCTTGTGTTTGTCTCAAATTAATATTTTAAATTCAGCCATAAAATTAGGACGTCGACAAATCGGGCCGAAAAAATTCTGTGAATCGGTAGCGGTTAAGATCGTTTACAGGAATCTGCCATAATGTCAATATCTAACAATTATTTAGTGCCAAAGTAAAGAATCACCAAATAATTTAAAATTCATACTTTTAGGTTTCTACTTCTACTATCTATTTATTGTTGAAGTATACGAAACTAGAAAATGCCAAAGTTTAGAGTTTATTCGATACCATTATTTTAGGGCCTATGTCCATTGAATGATGACATTAAATTTAATTTATAAGCTTTAAATAGAATTGCACTTGCATGCTCAATGTCAGATTATTGTGACAAATCTTACGAATATTTGAACAAAGTCCGCTGTCGCGTACATTCCCAAATTGTAATCTTGATCTAACTATATGTGATTAGTGTTATGTAGGTAATATCTAGGTTTTTAGTATTTATGTATAACGTAATTCAGTTTAAGGTTACTTGTTAAGTAATGTTATTTTAGTCTAATTCCAATGTACCAAAGATATTATTGATATGCCTATCGGGCGTACAA
This sequence comes from Sphinx pinastri, assembly GCA_947568825.1. NCBI lineage: Eukaryota > Metazoa > Arthropoda > Insecta > Lepidoptera > Sphingidae > Sphinx > Sphinx pinastri. The sequence goes on from OX387620.1 coordinate 8,980,560, forward strand.
CGTGTACACCCATTGGTAGAACGGGCGTCGTTGTCAGTGCCTGTGCAAAGCAGCTGCCAGAGGATTGAAAAATAACATCAATGCCAGTTCTCTCATTGAATGGTTGTCCAACTATGAGTGACCAAAACTAGACTGAGCTAAAAAAGGATGTTAATATAATATTTTTATTTTATACTACTTACTGCCAAGCCAACGATCAAAAAGACGAATGAGCGGAACAAGTGCTCCAAAGTGTTCAAAAAGGACCTGTCCTGTGATGGCTCTGGGACAGCTCAGAAATAACGAGGAGCCGAGCGAGGATGGAATTACTGCAGAGCTTCTGAAGACGGGCGGTGTGCCGATACTTAAAGTCCTTCAGAAGCTATTCAACTTCGTTCTGCTCTAGGGTATAACGCCCGAGGCATGGAACAGGAGCGTGGTGGTACTGTTCTTCAAAAAAGGTGATAACGCCTTATTGAAGAATTACAGGCTCATCTCATTCTTGAGTCATGTTTACAAGCTGTTCTCAAGAGTTATCACGAATCGTCTCGAGCGCAGGCTAGATGACTTCCAGCCTACCGAACAAGCCGAATTCCGAAAAGTTTATAGTACCATAGACTACATCCATACGCTGCGGCAAGTTATACAAAAAACTGAGGAGTATAACTTTCCACTTTGCTTAGCGTTCGTGGACTATGAGAAAGCCTTCGATTCGATCGAGACCTGGGCTGTGCTGTAGTCTCTCCAGCGTTGCCACATTGATTATCGGGATATCGAAGTGTTGAGCTTGTATAACAACGCCACCATGTCGGTCCGAGTAAAAGAACAGAGCTCGAAGGCACTTCCACTACACACGTGAGACAGGGAGATGTTATCTCTCCGAAACTGTTCACTGCCGCGTTGGAAAATACCTACAAGCTCTTGGATTTGAAAGGACTCTGCATCAACATCAATGGTGGATACATCACTCACCTTCGTTTTGCCGATGACATCGTTGTATTGGCAGAATCGCTGGAAGATCTTAGCACAATGCTCAATGACCTCAACCGAGTTTCTCAAGATGAACATGGACAAAATCAAGATCCTGTCGAATGTTCTTGTTGTGCCTACCCCGACTACCGTTGGGAGCTCAACTCTCGAAGTTATGGACTATTACGTCTATTTAGGTCAAGTAGTCCAACATTGAGAAAGAGGTCCATCGTCGAATCCAGCTCGGTTGGGCAGCATTCGGGAAACCAAGCAGTCTTCTCGTCCAAAATACCTCTGCCTGAAGACAAAAGTCTTTAATCATTGTGTGCTGCCAGTGTTGACATACGGCACTGAGACGTGTTTAGCAGTAGACGTCATGTGACGACGATGATGAAGACTGCCAAGCCGCGCAAGTGGTTTACCTGACTGCTGATATCACCGCCACCCATAAATAAAAATAAAATAAAATACTTTATTCATCACGTAGGCGAACATAGTTGCACTTATGATAAGTCAAGATACATTAAATTGATTATATTAATAATTATTATAAATACCAATGGTCACTTATATAACTACCGACATTTTTATTGGGAGTAAATCTATGATAAGAAATAAACAAAAACAAAAAAAAAAAACAGCTCGGGCTGGCAGGAAAGGGGATATAAAAAGGACATCATTTTATTAAAATAATGGGAGGAACGCGTCGCGATCCTCACCGGTGAGGACACTACAGGCCCTAGCCTAGCTAACCTACCAGCCTTTCACTAGCTACCTAAGCGATGACGACCCGAAGAAGAAAGGCAGAAAGAAACTCCGGGCTTACTTTTTTTGTCATCAATTGTTCATTGTTTCTTTCTCTTTTTTTTTTTTTTCAATTCTTTTGTGCTGTGTACAAAGTCAGATTAGTTATATAAGCTAATGCACGCACATCACCGTTGAAATAAGATAAAATCCAAATGAAGGGATTTAGGGAATACCTGGACAGGCATGTACAAATACGTAAAACTGGACATAACACAAAAAAATAATAAAATAACGGTGTACAATGTGCATTCGCCTACATTTACAAAATTGACATACACAGTGACAATACTCTCATGAATTTTAACTTATACCACACTGCATGTTAGGTAGGTTAATACTGCGCTGGCAGTGCCAAGCATGTCATGAGTCATGGCTACATTATGGATGGATATTAGCCACTATGGAAAACATTGTTTATATTAGTCATATAATACAGATCACTGAAGTTTTAAGTTTGTTATATTGACGATAGGTATGGGTTTATTTTTGCATCAGTGTGCATGTGGGTATTGAGATGGTTTAGATTGGCAATGATGTTATATCTCTGTGGCACCTATTGTATCATTTTACACAGTATATTTCTTACCAAGAATTACTATACACCTAGGTATACAATACGCTAAAGAACGTTTCTTTCTTGCGATTTCAGTATTTTTGTTTCGTGGGCCATTCTGTAAAATTAATTTGTTGAACTTATTGGATACCTAATGTTTTTGTGCCGAAAAATAAATATTTTTGAAATAAGAACAAAATCTTGTCTTTCATTGAAACCTTGCGCGCCAACTTGAATTTAATCGAGTCGCATTTATTAATTCGCCTTTACTTTGAAATTGCGCCGATTAGATAAACCGCGAATATTAAATGCAATAATTCTATGTTGCCCAAATCTGCGGGCTTTAAGTCTTATATTAATTAATGGCATCAGGATTTTAGTGCTACCGAGATGAGGCTGCCAGACGTGACGTTGCACGATCTAGCTTCACTATACCTATATAAAACTAATAAATCTTTATTCATTTTTGAGACCTAACAGTAAATTCTAGTTTCAACTGGGATTGTAACGGAACCTCGCCCCCGCTTCCGCAAATGGGGAACTTCAGCAACAAATGATATTTCCGGTCAATTTTTTTACTGATTTATGTCGGTGGCTGATTTACCGTAAGGCCCAGTAGGTCCGGCCTTAGGGCGGCCAATATGGCATAAAAATACACTAATGGTAACAAGACACGTAGGTATGATTGTGCGTATGACCCAAAGTAAATACGTGTAGGTATAGGTACCCTATGTGGAGATAAGGTCAGGGGGGCTAATTCCGGAATAGTTTTTGGATACCTCACATTGATTGGCCCATATTTCAATAACATTTTGTCTTTTTACTTGTGTGAAGTTTTAACGTGCTTAAGAATTTATTAATCTTTTTTAAGCACTTAAAATATTTAATGTAGCTCTCTTTAGAATCAAGATACCAAACTTTTTTTAAATCTTGGCTACTAGACGGATTTTCCCTTCAAAAACGGGGAAATCCGTCATATGGGTAGATTACATGGAAATCGCTCGTTATTTGAAAGATACGCGTTATAAGCTTACGCATAGGTGGGTGACACTCAATGAAGAGCATAAAAATCTTAAAAAATAAGGACTCGTTCCCGTTTTATGTGCAAATTAACTTTTTCGGGGGCTATTCCGGCACATTAAAGAAGGCAGGGGTTGTAACCATAATATTATTTGGTGCAATACAAAATGAGAAGACACCATTCCAGGGTTTTTTTACCTCCTGAAGACAATGTGGTTCTCCTGTCACATATTTTTAAATACCTGATACATTATAGAACCTTAACGTACTCTTTTTTAAATATCACAAGTGCTAACATTAGATGCGTTTCCGAAAAAGGTTTACGACGCCTGAAATGGGGGCTAGATCGTCATATGCCGATTTAACCCCATCCAAAATAGATGGAATATGGCACTTGTCCATTTTGAGGTCATACATTTATCATGTTAAATCATTTACTATTTACACCATTTTCTAGCAAAACAACGACAAGCTAGGTTTAAACGGACATTGAACTTTATATATTACAGTCTTTTGACACTATAAGTTGCATAACTTTCTATTGATCTGCAATATAATGGCTTTAGACGTCACTCATGTTTCACTTTTAAAATGCAAATGAACTTTAATGTTAATTTTATCCTTTCCTATAAAGACTTATGACATTTAGGTGATTTTATTCGGACTGAGAAATTATGCTCTTTTATCTATACGGCCATCAAAGCTATCCGTCGATTAGAAAGCCCGTAATTGCAAAAAGACGGATTCACCCCTTCTTGACCTTACATAAGAAAGTAATTTCATATTATGTAGTACCAAACTCACCTAGGGCGGTACTAATAAATCAATCTCACGTTTGAGTAAAATCCCAAATAAACATTGAATGTATTAAACTATTTTATAAACCAAGTAAGCGCTGTTAAGTGTTAACTAACTAAACAAAACTTATTGTCAAAATCCGTCACATATTGCAACTTTCACTATCATTTGAGCTGATGTTTATATGGGTTTATTAAATAGCGACTATCTTAAGATGCTGACCTTAATTTGAGAGTATCTCAGCTGATATCGCACTCATATATTCCAAATACTGGCAAATTAAATAAGTTAATTTTAGAACATGGACATCAAATTTGGGGTTACAATTTTCCTTTTGTTGGCAACATTTTGATATAATGTCGTCTGTAAAAATTATGAATTATTGTTTTTGCTTTGTCGACTATTTTGTGTCAAAATATTAGATTAAACGTAATTAATACTTACGAGAAAGCGGAACTGTTGGCCGACAGTCTGGAGTCTCAATGTTCCCTCTCAACATTACCTATAGACCACGACCATCTTGTTGCGGTTAATTCACTCGTCGAAAGTAGGAACGCGGTCCGGCCACCGCCGAACTCGATTTCGCGACCGATAAACGATACCGATACCGCCAACGTCGTCGACCCGGTCGTCGACCCGCCGCCGCCCGATCCCCTTGCACCGGTGACGATCGAAGAAGTCATCGCTCTGATCAAGGCGCTCAAAAGACGAAAAGCCCCCGGGGGCGACAGGATCCCTACCCGTATGATTAAGATGCTTCCGGAGCATCTGGTCCTAACGCTCACCGCGATATTCAATGCTGCTTTTCAAAACTGCCTCTTCCCAGAGGTCTGGAAGGAGGCAGTTGTGATAGGTATACATAAGCCGGGAAAACCCGCATCCGAACCGTCCTCTTATAGGCCAATCAGTCTGCTCAGTACTCTGGGCAAAATTTACGAGCGGATCGTCCTCGACCGCCTCAAAATAGTCGCTCACAACAACAATCTGATCCCTCCCGAACAGTTTGGTTTTCGTGCTAGGCACAGTTGCGTAAATCAGGTGCTCCGCATCACGGAGCACGTTTACGACAAATTCAAGATAGGCATGCCCACCGGATAGGATTGATAGATGGATAGGATCAAATGGATAGGACCAAATGGATAGGATTAGGTTAAACACCAACCTTCCCCACTAATCGTTGATGTCTCATCCTCTCCCAGTGACCGTCCTGAGCCGAGGTTCGTAACCCGTTAGTGGGTTGCCCTCAGCATGGTTACTTAAATCAAGGGTTGCGAGCGCCTAAAGCGTTCACCCGAAAGTCCGGTGTGGCCAGAAAAGCCGACTCGCGTCAGGCTACTGGCCGGTAGGGCCAAAACAAAAAAAAAAAAAAAAAAAAAAGAGAGCTGCTAGCGCTACGATTCGACCTTGAGCACTGACGCGGGCTGTTCGCAAACTAAGCCAAATGGCTTAGTTTTACTTGCCTCACTAAGCGTGCATGTACGCGGGTTCTATGTGTTATTATTCTAAGGTTATGCCAATGCCTATAGATGTTTACCCTTACCTACTATTACTTAATTAGCTATAAATTAGTCAAAATATAAAAAATAACTTTTCAATTTTAATATAGAAGAGACACTAAAAGTGACAGATTTTTTGATCGCCTTAATAGGGCACGTGGCGCATTCATTCTAGATGGTAGAAGATTCAAATATATGTACATATATAGTTGTTGGGGTGCTCGTGAGACCGGCTGGTATTCACGAGCTTGCTGGGCGTGATCCCGAGTTTGAAAACTCAGTCGCCGGTACCCAGCCCGTTGTTCTTCCCACGTACCAAGACGCCTCGAGAGAGGCGGTTGTATATCTGCGCGTTGTATGTATCGGTGAGTGTATACGACGTACCCGAACAGCGGCGGGTACGAAGTGTGTGAGGTAGAGTATAGGGGATGGCAAGTAAGAAACAATTTTTAAACGACGTGCCGATGTGCCGATTTGCCAACCCTACGTCCCTAAGCACCCCCGGGCCCCGAGTACCGAATCGAAGCCACCGTACGTCGTGGGCCTTCGATTGTTGCGAGTCTTCCGTCTCGCTCTTCTGTCTTCAGAATTTTCTTTCTTCTGTCTCGCTCTTCCAGTTTTCTTGCAGTTTTCAGGCTTCAGGTTTCTTCAGATTTCTTCGAGTATTTTCTTCGGTAGGACCCATGTCGGTACGCCGGCGCGCGTTAGCTTAGGTACCGCGCGGCTATCCCGTAACGAGAGCCTCGACCCATTAACCCAATTTCTCGATCGATTTTCACTATGGCAATCGGCTATTTCGGCGTTTTATTTATTAAATAAAAACCACACATATACATACATTTTAGGTATTAAATTGTAGCTCTTAATTAGCTCTATATAAATAAACAAAAATGAACACTACACATTAAAACTATAAAATGTTATTAGCAAAATACAGACAAAAATTTACATTAAACTCTAACACATATCACTTTTGCTATTCACATGGTATACTGTCTATATTATTCGTATAATGTTCCTAACGTCACTGAGGGGTCGGCACATCACTTAAACACTTTGTTTGTAATATTATCACGGCACTTATTGTTCGTGTGAGGGGGTCGGCACGCGGCTAATGGGAGCCGGCGCGTCGCCAACAATAGTATATATATACCTTTAAAGTACGGGTGAGTTGAGGTAAAACCAGATGACAGCATAAGACCGTTGACTCAAAATTACTATCAATAATTATATTAAAAATAAAAAGAAATTATAGATTTAATAAGTAATGATACAAAGCAAAATTTAACAACATTTAATACTTATAAATTATAATAGATATATATTTATGTTCAACATTTGTCACATTGAAAAGATCGATATAGAAGGTGAAACGAAAAGTTGAGTCAGCATAGGTACTGCTAGAAGTAAGACGCACGTACTTCGGACTCGGTAACTGCAATCCGCTGAAATGCAAATAAAATATAAATAAATAACCACAATCAGTTTTTAAAAATATTGGTGGAACTATCTTTAAAACTTCCCACAACTACCATTAGGTATATTGGTGAACTTATTTCTAAAAAATATGTTATTCTCATAGAGGTTTAAAGCGGCGTCGAGCTCAAGTCTGTGACGCTCCCTAGGATCCGACCCTAATGAGTTAGGACCTGGTTGATTGTAAGCCACCTGTTTTATAGGTAACACGTAAATCTTCATTATTTAAGTAAAACGTCACACAGGTTATCGCTCAGCTAAATGGTGTTTTGTCATGGGTTTTTAGTGATTCATTTAAGAATGCAACATAATTTTGCAACTTTTATCGTGAAATAGTGAAAAAAAAAAACTATACCTAAGTAGGTACTAGTGATGTAACGAATATCCAATTTCCAACATTATTTCCAATATTTGATTCCAATATTCGCGAATGCGAATGCGAATATGGGATTTTTATTTGGCACCAAAAGATTTTATCGTACTTTACGTTAAATTAGCTGCAAAGTGACCCCACTATGGTCTTCAAATGATTCTGACAAGACAACAATATTGCGGCAAATCAAATGTGAATAATGTACTCGTCATTAAAGCTTATTCCAAATCCTTTCTAATCAAAAAGCTTGAAGATGTCGTCCAACGCGGCAGTGACTAAGTTCGGATAAATAACATCTCCCTGTCTCACGCCGCTGTGTAGTGGAATAGCCTTCGTGCTCTGCTCTTGTACTTAAACTGACATGATGGCGTTGTTGTACAAGAACTTCAGCCATTTAATGAACCGATAGTCAATGTGGCTCTCTGGAGGAACTGCAATACAGCCCAGGTGTCGATCGAATCAAAGTCCTTCTCAAAACGCTAAGTAAAGTGGCAAGTTATATTTCTCAGTTTTCCTATATAACTTTGTATGAATGTGATTTATGGTACTATAGCCTAATCCGGCTTGCTCGGGAGGCTGGAAGTTATCTAGCCTGAACTATAGACGATTCGTGATAATCCTCGAGAATAGTTTATAAACATAGTTCAGAAGTGCAAATGGGCCTATAATTCTTTATGATCTTTCTTGAAGAACAGCACCATACTCTTGTTCCAAGCATTACGCAGCGCGGAATGAAAAAGCTTCTGAAAGACTTTTAGTATCGGCGCACCGCCCGCTTATAGAAGTTCTTTAGTGATTCTTCCTTGCTTGTTGCCTTGTTGTAGAACATCTCAAGTTCTCTTAATATCACTGCCTTCGTTGTCATTACATTACCGTCTTCCGTCTTCAGTTTGGCCATTTGGCTTTACCCGATAGACAGTTCTTTTGCGAACACTTTGGAGTCTTTGTTCCGCTCTATCGTCTCCTTGATGCTTTCAACATTGTAAGCATGGAAGTCGTTTCAGGAGGATTTCCCTGTCTGTCAATCGAGTTTCCGATATGCTTCAGCGTCCTCCGAAGACTGCAACGCCATATATCTACGTTGGTAACTTAATCATTTCAATTTAAGAAAAAAACACTAATAGTGGTAAAAAAAATATAACTAGCCCATTCGGGTTAAGTAAATAGTAAGTCATCAGTGCAACTGAAGGATTTAAAAGATATGCACATTGAAGGAGATTATTGATGATTTTCCTTCAAGGTATATTGATCCTATCACGTTGTGATCTCGATAAAAAAATAATTTAAAATACGTAAGTGCGTTTAGAAAGTTGGAAGTTTATTGTTACCAAAATATATAATTTTTATTTTGTATGAGTACTATAAATACTAACAAAATTATTATTAACTAGCTTTTTCCCGCGGCTCCGCCCGCATTAAAAAGTTTTTCCGGGATAAAAGTCCCGGTTTATATTTTCCCGGGATAAAAAGTAGCCTATGTGTTAATCCTGGACATGATCTACCCGTGTGCCAAATTTCATAGGAATCCGTTAAGTAGTTTTGCGTGAAAGAGTAAGCAGTGTTATATTGCATAATTATAGTGGTATATTATCCAATATATATTGCCAATTGCTATCCAAGTCAGACAACCGCAGAATTATTATTGACAGTGTTGCCACCACAAAAATTCAAAAACACTATATCACCAGTGTTGCCAAATCTATAATTATAAATAACTCAGAAAAATTACTATAGTAGGGACAAACTAATATGGCCGGTATGACATGACACGGTTTTGAATTTTTTGGGTACACGTTCTCACAGAGTTATCGCGTCGGGAAAAAAATTGAATTGTCATACCGGCCAGCTTAGTTTGTCCGAACCATAAAACGCTCTAAAAATAAAAATTCAAGACTTCTTACTGAAAAATGGATACACAAATGTTACTACTACTTGAAAAAAATCAAGAACAAATGAGTCAACAGACCATAAGTGTAACGCAATCAGTAACTAAAAATGTAGTACAACAAATTGACGAACGATTTAAATGGTTGGCCGAAGAAAACAAAAAGATTAAAAATGAAGTTAAAGAACTGAAGGAGAAGGTGAAAGGATTAGAAATGGCTAAAAAGAAAAGTAAAAGTACGCCACGACCTATCCTAATTTCACTCGTATCGTACTGGAGGAAAATACAAATAATGAGATCCAAAAATAGACTACCTAAAGGCATATATGTCAAGGAGGATTACACAAAGGAAATATTGGATACACGCAAAGCATTACAACCAAAGCTTGAAGAGGAACGAAAGAAGGGTAACGGTAAAATAGATTATTTAAAAGTAGATAAGCTGATAGTCATAAATCAAACAGATGCAAACTGAGAAAAACGGAAGAGAGATCCACCTTCTTCAGAAAAACCATCGTACGCAACGCCGAAGAAAGCCAACACAACCAATGCACTCGAATACATGGCACGGGCGACACCAAACTCACTACAAAAGAAAACCAATGCATAGCAATCACCGTACCCGAAGAACGACCACAACAACACAACACCTGCAACAAACAACCAAGGAAAATACTCCCCCAAGCCGGCTGGTCCCCGTGGGGGAAAACGACCAAAACCCTCCAGTAAAAAATAGAGAACTAACTCAAAAACCACTTCTTATCGGAACATTGAATGTAAGATCTTTAGCATCTACAGAAAGATATATAGAACTCATATACTCGCAAGAAAAAATAAAAATCGATATACCTACTAGGCCTAGCTGAAGTTAGGCGAATGGGCAGTAAAATAGAAGAGCATGCACATTTCATACTGTGTTATAAAGGAGAACCAGGCTTACACGGAGTAGGTTTTCTGATAAAAAAAGAATATAAGAACAACATATTAAATTTTCAGGCTTGTCTGAAAGAGTTGCGCTACTTTAATTGGAGTTCAAGAACAAAATGCTAACAATAATTCAAGTGTATGTACCAACTGAAAAAGCCTCTAAGGAAGAAATCGAGAAATTCTACGAGACCTTACAAGAAGCGCAAACAAAGGCGGGAGATAACGTATGAGCAATTGGAGATTTTAACGTCAAAGTGGGCCTAGCTAAAACAAATGAAAATACTATCCTAGGAAAATGTGGTTATGGGAAAAGGAACGAACGAGGAGAAAAGCTAATAGAATTTGCTTCCGAACACAAACTATCGGTTATGAATACACATTTCAAAATGAGATATAATCGCAAATGGACATGGATTTCACCAAATGGAAAAACAAAGAACGAAGTGGATTACATCTTGTCTAACCAGCCTAAAAAAATAAGGAAGGTAGATATATTGAACGGTTTAGAATTCTGCTCCGATCACAGACTAGTTAGAGCCACATATCTCCTATAAAATAGCAAGAAATGCAGACAGGCATTTAAATCATCTACAAATACATTACGAACAGAAGAAGAAATAACACTATACAATAGAAGCTTAAAAAACAACATAAAATAATTGAAAGCTTTAGACACCAAAAATGATGTCCAGACTCTATATAACAGAATAGAGCACGTAATTAAAAAAAGTATTTCAAAGAAACAAAAAGAAGAACATTTTTAACAAAATACTAACAAAACCTACACTGGAACTAATGTCAAGACGCTTAGAACTTTTGAAAACAAAACAAAAAACGAAGGAAATAAAAGAAGATTTAAAGAAGCTCTTAAAAAAAACTAACAAGGCCATCAAACAAGACTACTTGGGCTATAGAAAAGAGATAATATAAACAAACCTAAAACAATTTAAGAGCACAAAAAGAGCGTATAAACAGCTTGTCACACATAAAAGTTCGATACAAAACCTAAAAACAACTACAGGAACAAACACAAGGGAAGCTATTATAGACTGTGCTACAGAATTTTACAAAGAACTATATAAAAAAAAACGCTGAAACCGGTCCCAATAAAAACAAACATTTAAGAAACTATAGCGACATAGAAGATGTACCGGCAGAAGTAGACGCGATGGAGGTAGCAAGACATATCAAGAAACTTAAATTAGAAAAAAGCCCAGGACCAGACTGTATACCGAACGAGGCTTTAAAAATTGGAATTGCTCCGATAGCATATGCACTAGCCTACTTATTCAATAAAGTCATAAACACGGGACAAGCACCCGAACAATGGAAGAAATCAGATATAATACTCCTTTATAAAAAGGGTGATCTTCAAGATATTGGTAATTATCGTCCAATTACCCTTCTCCCTAGCACTTACAAACTTTTTACCTCCATAATAGTAAACAGAATCAGTGCCAAGATCGAACACCTCCAACCTATAGAACAAGCAGGGTTCCGGTCGGGTTTCTCAACAATGGACCATATTCATGCAATGCAGCAAACAATGGAAAAATACAAAGAATTTAACAAACCATTATATTTAGCGTTCGTCGACTACGCTAAAGCATTTGATACGATATCACACGATGCAATATGGGAAGCACTGAATGTCACATTCACGAAAAGTATTGCAACATTTTGAAAAACATATACGAAAATAGCACAAGTTGCGTGAAACTAGAGAAACGAGGACCGGAAATACCAATTCAACGAGGAGTGAGACAAGGAGACCCTCTGTCCCCCAAGATCTTCATAGCAGTGTCGCAAAACATCTTTGAGGATCTGAAATGGGAAAACGAAGGAGTCAAAATCGGCAACCGATATCTAAGTCATCTCCGGTTTGCAGATGACATAGTCCTTTTCGCAGAATGCAGCAAACAACTAGAAAAAATGATAAACCAATTAAATAAACAAAGTAAAAAGGTAGGTTTATTAATGAATAAAGATAAAACAAAACTGACAAACAGCTACACACATGCAATAAAACTCGAAGGAAATTCACTCGAATACGTAAATAAATATGTATATCTCGGAAAAGAAATATCGTTTGAAGACAGAAACGAAGAAGAAGAGGCACAACGCCGAATAAACATGAGCTGGAAGAAATACTGGTCACTAAAAGAAATTTTGAAAGGAGACTATCCGTTCCACCTAAAAAAAACAGTGATGGATACATGCATTCTACCGACTCTCACATGTGGTTGCCAGACGAGGACCTAAAACGCTAAAATAAAAACAAAACTAGTTAGTTGCCAAAAAGCAATGGAAAGAAGCATTTTAAAAATAAGGAAATTACAAAATTAAGAAGCAACTCCATAAGAAAGAAAACAACACTGATTGACGTCCTACACTATAGTCTAAGTTTAAAGTGGCGATGGGCTGGCCATGTAGCACGTTGCAATGATAAGCGATGGACAGCAGAAGTGACAAGATGGAAAGGACCTAGTGGAAAAAGGAGAAAAGGACGACCTACTAAGCGATGGCTCAGTAGGTCGTCCTAATTACATAATTAACGAAGTTACCTTTTTGATTAACGCTGCCTAGCTATCGATGTTGGCATGTTGCATGTAATCTTAGCTAAGATTAATTGTTTGAAATATATATTCATCTAATTCATAATTTGCTTTTAATTTGGTATCGCTTCTAAGGGTTTCCCCACTTCAAACCATTTGTTTCTTAAGAAGGGATTTATTTTATTAGTTCAGATCTTAATCATTAATATTTAAAAAAAGTTATTCCTTATTGTGGGCAATAATAATAATTCCATAATTAAATAATCCTTATTAAATAATGACGAAGCAATTCCATTTACCCTAATTTTGGGGAAAATTTGATACCACTAGCAATATTATTTTCACGCTTGTCTGCGTGTGGCAGAACGTCACTACGTGTGGCTAACGCACAGAAATAGGCTAACGCCTACATCAATGAGTTTTATGCTTCACACTCGACAGTTTTTTGATATTAAGCTATCATTCTTGGCGTTATTATTCTAAAGTGGACGCCATTTTTAAAAAGTGGAGCAAGATCGACATATCAGTAGTTACGACATAGCCGAAGAACTGAGAATTGACCACAAAGCAGTTTTGACCCATTTGAAAAAAGCTGGTACACAAAAAAGCTCGATATTTGGGTGCCACACGAGCTCACTGTTTTTGAAGAGATTGATAACTGGTGATAAAAAGTGGATCATTTACGACAAGAAAGTACGAAAATGGTCGTGGTCAAAGGTCGGTCAGGCTTCACAGAATGTGGCAAAACCGGGGTTAACTCGCAATAAGGTGATGCTGTGTGTTTGGTGGGATTGGAAGGGCATTGTTCATTATGAGCTTTTACCGCCGGGCAGAACCATCGATTCGGATCTCTACTGCCAACAACTAATCACTCTCTTATTTAAACGCGCTAAACTTGTATATAAACTTGTGTAATTGGTTTCTCGGAAAAGGCTTGTCCGATTTGGATGAATCTTTGGATTTGGATAGTATGAGCTTTAAAAATAAAATTGGGGTATTCAGTTTTTTTATCAACCCCAAACTTGTGGGGTTAGAAGGGGAGAGATGCTAAACCGTTGAAGCGATTGTAATGAAATTTGGTATTGGGATATCTTGAATGGTGAAAACAAATATGGAATGTTCAGTTTTTTATTAACTCCTATTTATGGGGGGTAAAAGGAGGGAGAAACTAAACCGCTGTACCGATTGTATTGAAATTTGGAATGGGAATATCTTGAACGTTTAAAATAAATATGGGATACTCTAAAATCTGAATTTCTCTCCGATTTACGGTTAAAGCGCGTATTCCGGCTACCAATTCTCACCACTAAATCGAACTTTGCGAAAAGATTCCCCCGAATTAGTCACTACACAATTTATAACTCTATGGTTAAAATCTGCGATATTAAAGAGTGTACCCTTAAAGAAGCAAAGAATAAAATTAGGAATGTGCTCCTTAATCTCGACTATGAAGAGACTGAAAATATTATCGGCTCTCACTGCTATGCTGTAAAATCTCGTGTTCATCGCAAATGAAGAATTAGATAACTCCGTGAGATAACTCAATATTATGTATATTAACCGTTACCACAAGCACACACTTGGACTCCTCATCTCCTTCACTCACACATACACATACACACACACACACACACACAACTTCCAAACATAGACGCTCTCTAACTCGCGCTTAACAAATTATAGCACATTATATTAACTGGTTTCTCAAGACACAGGCTCAGTCTAATTTGAGAACCTCTGGCAATGATTTTTTTGTACCTTTCTTTTATTACAATAAAGATTTTTTCATTTTTTTCATATTCATTTTTTTTAATAACTCCTTTTTAAGGGGGGTAAAAGGAGGGAGAAACTAAACCGATGAACCGATTGTAATGAAATTTGGTATGGGATTATCTTGAACGTTTAAAATAAATATAGGATATTCATTTTTTTAATAACTCCTATTTAAGGGGGGTAAAAGAAGGGAGAAACTAAACCGCTGAACCGATTGTAATGAAATTTGGTATGGGAATATCTTGAACGTTTAAAACAAATATGGGACATTTTTTTATTAACTCCTTTTTAGGGGGGGGGGGGGTAAAAGGAGGGAGAAACTAAACCGCTGAACCGATGGTAAACAAATTTTTTATGGGGATATCTCAAACCTTGAAAACAAACATAAGATATTATTTATTTTACTAACCCATAATTAAGGGGGTAAAAGGGGGAGAAATTAAACCGTTGAACCGATTATAATTAAATTTGGTATGGGAATATCTTAAGCCTGGAAAATATATGAATATAGGATGCTAATTCTTTTCTTTTACTCTTGACTGAAAGGAATACCTACAAGGGGGGAGAAACTAAACTCCTGAACCGATTGTTATGAAAATTGGCATGGAGATATTTTGAAGGTTGAAAACAAATATGGGATATTTTTTTTTATTAACTCCTATTGAAGGGGGGGTAAACGGAGGGAGAAACGAAACCGCTTAACCGATTGTAAAGAAATTTGGTATGGGGATATCTCAAACCTTGAAAACAAACATAAGATATTATTTATTTTACTAACCCATAATTAAGAGAGAGAAATTAAACCGTTGAACCGATTATAATTAAATTTGGTATGGGAATATCTTAAGCCTGGAAAATATATACGGCATGCTAATTCTTTTGTTTTACTCCTGACTAGGGGATAAAAGGAGGGAAAAACTAAATTCCTGGACCGATTGTAATGAAATTTGGTATGGATATATGTATAACCTTAAAGATAACTATGGGATATTATTTTTTTGGACCCTTAAGTAAGGGGGTTAAAAGTGGGGAGAAAATACTGTTGCTCCGACTATATTGCACAGTATGGGGATTGGGGATATCTTGAACCTTGAAAATGAATATGAGATATATTTTTTTCACTAACACCATAATGAGAGGGGTAACAGGGGAGAGAAATTAAACCGCTAAACCAATTCTATTCAAAGGACAATGGCAGGTCTCCATACATGATTTTAGTTGATGTAAATGTGTAGCGTTTAGAAGTAAAAAAAATATTTAACAATTCAGCAGCAATTCCTAAACAATTATGTATCAAGATTATTAGTGAAAAAAGTCTAAATCTAAAGATTTTTCATTTTAAAGATTTTGAGGTTATGATTAGGGGTCGCAATACCGGACCATGTTTTCAATACCGGTATTTTCGGCATTGACCTCAGATGAATCCCGGTATACCGGTATTTTCGGTATTTCCGGGATTTGAAGAAATTGTAGCTAATATACATTTAAATTACTAATTAAATAGCGAAAAGCTTGTTTAAAACGTATTCAGGAAAGAACGCATGGTTAGACTGGTTCCCGGGAACCCTTGCCGAGGTTTATACGCTGAAGTTGTGCAGTCCATGGCCTTATACGGTTGTCCCGTCTGGGCCGAATCACTAACTGCTCGATGCGACGCTATTCTGCGCAAGACGCAGCGTTTGGTAGCGCAGCGACTCATCAGTGATTATCGCACAGTCTCCCACGAGGCGGTCTGTGTCTTTGCCGGTACTCTGCCATGAGAATTGGATGCCAAACATCTCTCGTTAGTATTCTTCTCGGGCGGAGACTGGCCCCGAGGGAGGTTACAGCCCAATTGGTCTCCATCTGTAGTACCTGGGTGGAGGAGTGGCATACCAGGCTGGAGAGCAAGAGTGCAGACTTAAGGACTGTCGCGTCAGTGTGAGTTGCAATCTGCCTTCTTAAGCTGGCTTGACGGGGGCCACGGTACACCGACATTCCGTCTGACACAGATGCTGACGGGCCACGGCGGCTCGTTCCTGTGGTGGGTCAGAAAGGAAGAGTCCGCCGTATGCTATCATTGTGGTAATGGTCGCGAGGTCCAACACACTTTCGAGGAGTGCCCAGCATGGGATCTATAACTCAGCGCTCTCAGAACAAATGCTGCCGGCCGTGGTGTTTACCATGGTCGGCCGCTGGAAGTCATGCCGAGCGATAGCATCCTTAATTTTTTTTTGTTTTCGCAAAGAAAGTCACTTATTACTACCGCCCAGCCTTCAAGGATGGCGACTGAGCGGCTATGTTGGGTTCACCGGGCCTTAAGACCCGACGTTGAGCCGCCCGGAGAGATGGAACCATCGGGCGACCGCCAGACCGAGTTCCTAACCTATGTACAACTCACGGCATATCAATCAAAACTCTGTGGTGGCCATCTTCGGCGCATTAGGGAAGGCTGCGGGCTTCCTCTGACGGAAGTGTCTAAGTTGTCATCCGCAACCGCCCCTGCGCGGTGCCGCCTAGTGCGGCTGCCACGCTGCCGCCCATCACAGGGATCGCAACAATGTGCTGAAAAACACAAAACTAAAGATGGACAGACCCTTGCCGCCTGCCTGTGACCCCCGGTGGCCTATATTAGTCGCCTTTTACGATAGGCAGGGGATGCGTGGGGAACCATCACGCCCAGCTGAGCATGGCAGTTACTATGTGGCGTCTCTCATACATGGTCATAGTAATTGGCACGGCAAGACAACGCGACGTGAATGCTACGTCCAGCTCCGTTCCCTGTGTGGTGAAGCATTTAGAAAAGGCTATGATAGAATGACAAGGCGTGAACTGTGGTCAGCTTAACTCATTTTTAAGATGACCGGAAACCTGAATCGAAGACTGGATTCTGGATAATGGATTGTTATTTTGGGACAAAGTACGAGAAAATAAACCAAAATGAAGGTGTTTAAAAGGGACCAAAGTATTTTTTTTCCTATCTGGCTCTATCCTTTAGGACAATGGACCAATGTATGACAGAGTGCCATGTCATGTTAGATTACAGGAAGTAAGATTTATGGTATAATATGAAAGTGACATTGATTGCCAAGTGAGTGCAGGTTAATGGGGCATTACACACCTTTATGGACAGTCAGAAGGTGCCCAAAAATGTACTAGTGACAGATAGATTTATTGTCGATTCTTGAATGTGGGAGAAGAAGCATGAAAGTTACAGCACTGCAAATACGAGCGTTAAGAGGCATGTGTGGGTGATGGAGTGCGGAATAGGTACTGTAGTGTCTGTATGCAGTCATAGGGGATGTAATGACTAAAATAAAAACAAGTGTGTTGTCGTGGGTTGGTAATTTGGAGAGAATGGATGATGGAAGGCTGACGAATTAGATAGTACTTATATAAGGCGAGTATGGATAGTATCCTAAAGTGGCAAGAATACATGAGGAGATTCATAAATATAGATGAAAACAAAGAAGTCTGCCAAAATCGTGCAAAGTAGCAATCCTTAGTCTCTGTCTAACGCATTCAGAGGCAATATTATGTATGAATATATGTATTCATAATTTAATTTAACAAATTTCGAAAATACCGAAAATCCCGGTTATTGTAAAATCAATACCGGTATTTATAAGGCCTTTTTTTGGTCCGGTATCCCGGTATTTTCGGTATCCGGGATCCCGGTTTGCGACCCCTAGTTATGATTTAGTTGACATTTATGAATTGATTCTTACATAATAATATGAATAATGAAACTCATAAAATGTTTGGTAATCTGTCTAATGTCACGCGAGACCCTCCCTCATCACATTCGAACCTAACATTTCACTAAACATGGAGAAGGGTGATCTGCCACACGGCATACTAGCGCGCGGCATGCACCTTCCTCAGCTATACAAGCTTATATATCAAATCATTTTTTATTTATAGATACTACTATAGTAAATAGTAAAGGTTTCTTTGTTTTTTTTTTTTTGTAATAAACTCTGAAACTATTGGGAAAGATACGTTCAGACCCTAAGTCCTAGGCTTTGGGAAATAACAATTAAATAAAAACGAGTTCTGAAAAAAAAATAAAACACATTTGTTTTTTTTTTAATGTTTATTCATCTTCTTCATAATAATTCTCTCTGATAAATATCTCATCTAAAAATTCTCCCGGGGCAGATACATTGCCTTGTCTGGCGGCCCAACCCAAATACCAGACAACTGTCATGGTATGAGCGCAGCAACCTACAGTACGGTTGCTCGACCAGGTACATTATTTTCAATCAAAACATATTATCACACATTTTACAAAAATACTACATGCCAGAAACGAAATGTCGGAAATAGCTTTTTCTTTTAAAATGATATAAGCAATGACCGTAACTATACAGCCAACAGGCAGCTGGTAAGAATGTATAGAATAGAATATACATAGTAAAAAAAATGTGGTAAGAAAGCTGAAATCTTTGTTGTTATTCCTAATGAACATTTTATAGTCAGATATATTTTTTGCAATTTTTAGAGACCTGATGAAAATGATGTTTTGGTAGCCTAAATAATCTTATGTCATTCATAAAAAATGGCCGTGACACATTGCTAAAAAGTCAATTAAGTTTTTTTAATAATTTATGCAACTTATACACACTTGTACAACTAAAGTTAGTATGCTGAAAAATCATACAAAATAATTATATTGAGATTACCATGTATGGAATTTCTAAACGCATAATTTATTTATAAATACGATTTCGCCATTGTCCTTTGGTTTGGGGATTTCTTGAAACTTGAAAATAAATGACATATACCTACAGTTTTTTATTAACCCCTAAGAAGGTTAAAAGGGGAAAGAAAATAAACCGTTGAACCGATTATGGTGAAATTTGATATAGATGTACCTTGAGTATAAATATGGGATATTCATATTTGTTAACCACTAACTTCGGCAGCTACAGGGGGGAGAAACTAAACCGGGAAACATATTATTCAGACTAAATTTGGTGCGGATATAATTATCTTAAACCATGATAATAAATATAGGACATTCGTCTTTTATCAATTCGTAACTAAGTGAGACATGGGATGAGAACTGAATCATGTATCTGCTCGTGAAGTAATTCAATATGGAAAAATTATGAAACCTGAGATTTAATTTAAAATCTGAACCGCTGAAGAAGCGATTTTTTCTAAATTAGTGAGGTGAGGTATCGACTCATTTGACTTCAGTCGTGAATGTTTTCTTGAAATGTAAAATATTATTAGGGCCTACTTTGAAGTAATAAATACCATGTATAGTACTAAAAAATCACCCGAGCAAGGCTCGGTCACCTAGGTACTGAGATTAAAGCAAGAAGTTGAGAGAAAGCGGCCGGAATTGATCAATAGAAAGGGTGTGGTCTTTCAACACGATAATGCTAGACCACACACATCTTTAGCCACTCAGCAAAAATTAAGAGAGTTTGGTTGGGTGGTGTTAATGCATCCACCATATAGCCCTGACCTTGCAAGTTCCGATTTCCACCTGTTTCGGTCTCTTCAGAATACTTTAGGTAGTGTCAAGATAACATCAAGAGAGGACTGTCAAAACTACTTGTCGCGTTTTTTTTATAAGAAGTCTCAAAATTTCTACAGCAACGGGATCATGGCACTACCTTCAAGATGGCAGAAAGTCATCGAACAACATGTCGCATATAATTATACTGTAATTAAATGTAAATAAACGTTTAAAAAAAGAAGTCTTGAGTTTTCATATAAAAGGCGAAGAAACCTTTTCCCCAACCTAATATGTTAGATGTATAGTACTTAACCTACTTAGGTTAGATGTATAGCATACTATAGACATTTAATCAGGCATCAGTTTAATCCGTAACCCTGATCCACATGTTTCCAAATATTTTCTGAATTTACGATATAATAAATCCACACATTACACATTTAATCTGACTTCATTTCATTCATAACTAAGACGATAGTTTGTCAGGATGTCAGATTGAGTATGTATTATGACTCAATGTCTTTTTTTGCTTCTATCTGATTTAGTCGATAATTAACTTACGGGAATGTTGCAAAGAATCGAGCGAAGCTTCCATTTCGGTAGTTTCCTCGGGCATCTCCGTCGATGTCAAAGCGCCTGCATCCCGCCACAACCGACAACCAACGCCAAGTTAGTGCACATACACAGCTAAGCTTTAACGTAAAGAGGCTTAAAAAGCGTAAATTTTGTGTCGAATCAATTTTAGTATGCAACAACTTTTATAGTAGGTACAGCTAAGTATTATGTGTGGAGGAAATTATATAATGTGAACTAACACAAAAAGCAAATCGAGCAAATCATCCGTGCTCAACAATCAAATACAATGCCTTGTATAGTTAAAGATTAGTTAGAGCTTTTACCAAAAAATACCTACTATTTGTAAAAACCCAAAAACTATCTCATCGAAATACTTCAAGAACAAAAAAAGCTACGCCTTTTTTCATTCTTTAATTTATTTTTATCTACATAGCCATAGCTTTATATTAGGCTCATAAAAAATGAGTATTTGTTCCACACGTGTCTTACATATCCCCAGGTTATGACAGGAAATTAATAAAACGTTTCCCAGCGCTCTCCATAATTTCTAGTCTTTATTATGGACGCATAAGGGGCTCTTCATTAATCACGTGATGCTTTTTTAGCAACTTTTTATCCCCCTCCCCACATAGTGATATTATGTGGCGAGATTATAGACCAATTCCCCCCCCCCCCTCCCTACCCAAGGCCATGTGTATTTTTTTGGATAAACTATGTTCAAAATTTTAGTGTATCTTCTTCTAGTATCTTTAAATACAGGTAAGTACCTATAATATAATTTTATTTGAATCGCGCGTTCAACGAAAAAATAAATTATCGTGATATGTATATCACGGTCGGTAAAAATCACGATATATCACAAAGGGGATATATTACTACACCCCCACCTTGTGACATTTTGTGATGTTTGACGACCTCCCCCCCTTTTTCGAGCCTCGCGTGATTAATGGACGACCCCTAATACAGAACCAATACTTACGGAAATAAAGAATCGCAACAACCTAAAAAAAACTTTCTACTTTAAGAATAAAATTATCGGTGCTAAAGAAAATTAAACTAAGCATGAGATAGGTACTATACAAAAATACCGGGTGCACACTAATCTTCTTAGAAATACACATTCTTAGCAATTCAAAGTTGGTAAATCATTCAGTTTTAGATTTAATATTACCTATTGGTTTAATGATAGCAATCTTATAACTAAGCTTTGACGTAGTGACGTAAAATATCAGTCTATCCTGTCAGTTCGTTTTACACTATTTCTATACTTAAAAGTTAAGTTGTTAATTGATACCTACTTGCTGCTTGTTAGTTCAATGACCGTCTAACTCAATAATTTATTACACAAATTAAATAAACCAAGTTGTAGAATAGAAAAAATGCGAAAGATATCCGGTCAACGTGCAACGTGCATTACCTGTTGAATCATAAAGCTCCGCTGCAATGAATTCCGCATGCGTGATGTTCGGGTTGGTGTAGAAGAGTTCGCAACGTATTTCAAAACCGTCCACATCAGATTTGCTGATGGTAGCATTAGATGTTACACTGTAAAAACCTTCGTCATCAGGTCCCTCCAATGTTTCTGTCGTATTTATTTTTTTCCTGAAATACAAACAAAAATAATATGTACCTACTTAAGTATAAGGTTAGCTCACGCCTGTAATATCCTTGGAGCAGAGGTGCAACTCGTGCACTCGAGGTTACTTAAGACTTTTCATGATGAATGTTATCCTATCATTATACTATAGACTCCTATTCAGTTATCATCATCAGCCACATGACGTCGACTGCTAAACATAGGGCTCCCCTAGAGATTTCCAGACGGACCTGTCAAAAGCGGCCTGCATCCCGCGTGTTCCTGCGACCCTTATCAAGTCGTCTGTCCACCTTGTAGTGGTTTCCATTCGAGAACTTTTTTGTCCCATCTGCCGTCAGTTCTTCGAACTATGTGCCCTGCCCACTGCCACTTCAGCTTGCTAATCCGTTGAGCTATGTCAGTGACTTTCGTTCTTGTACGGATCTCATTTCTCCTAGATTCAATATAAATTCTAAATTCTGAGACCCACCTATGCCTCATAGGCACCGGACAACTAGATGGCATTGCGCAGGGATTAGGTAAGTATAATATTAATATTACAAGGTAGAAAGCTTACAAAAAAGAATAGTAATTTTATTTTCTACTTTTTAATCTTTTGAAACCTCGCAATAATATTTAAATCAATATTTTAATACATAAAACCAGTAAACAGTTTGGAGCCATGGCCACATCCCAGCTAGATCATCAGATCAGCTCCATCCATCCATCTCCATCTGTCATAATAATATAGCATTATCATATTAGACGTCCGCCATATTGGATTTTGATTGACGTCACTTTACGACACATTTGATTGGCTCTTCTTTCTTTAAGTTTGATACCCTTCACACAGAGGCATTTAGTATTTTTTATTGCAGTTAAATAATGAGACGAGCATGCCGTTCGCCTGATGGTTAGCAATACGACCACCTATAAACAGTAGCAACGCCGCACATAATTTTGAATTACAAAGTACTGCGTGGCACTCCACTGCGCTCCTCACCCTTTGACATAAGATATTAAATCTCATAATGCCCAGTATTACGCTGGCTACATTGTTCTTCAAAACCGGAAGGCAACAGTGCTGCTTGGCAGTAGAAATAGTCATTGCAGAAAGACCTACCATCAGCACAATCACTACCTAATCGTGCGTTGCCACAAGAACCAAACGTGCGTGCCAAATTTCAAACCGAAAGCTTCAGTGGGAGTGGTTGAAATATTGATTGCAAAATTCCAGGACATACTTACATAGAATTGAAGTTAGATAAACGCTTTTAATAAGCTAGGCGCCTGCCGCAGTATCTCGGTGTCGTCCCTAATACGCCGAAGATGGCCGTATTACTTCCGTGTTATTGCTAAAAGAGACTAGCTTGGCAGACTGGCTACTCGAGGCTATTAACCCCAAACCCGGTTATTATTATCGCTCCCTTCGTCTAGTACCAGCGTATACCGGCTATGGTCTAGTGGCCGGTCGCACTAACTTACTAACTCTAGTAATATATAAGTGGTACTAACCCATTGACAGAAACAGTAAGATCCGGCAGAGGCGCAACACCCGCAGCTTCGCATTCTATTCGAACATCTTCTTGGTCGTCCTCGTCAGGGCCATCGGCTTCGAGCGATATATTTAGTTGTGGACCGGTTCCCTGGGCTTGGGAATAATAAAAAATAAATTTAGATTCTAGGCAAAGGTGAAATTTTCAACAAAACGTCAGAATAAAATATAAACAATAATATAATCAAAGGCTACGTTTAATGAAGGTATTAGTTCCCATGAAAAAAAATACTGTTGACGGGGAGCCCACCGGTTATAAAAACTAAACCAAATTGTTCTAGCTACATAAAAAAATGTGTTAGACGGAAGAACTCAGAGTGGAGAGGCATAGAGGTAGTAAAAAATCAAATGAATTTAGATTTATTTTCAAACAAATCGACGCGTTCCTCTACAAAGGGCGTAAATCCAAAATACGGCTATGAGCACTAAACGCAACAAAAAATCGTGTTGTTTTCTAGGAAGAATGTTGTTATATTTTAGCAGTCTTTTGTCTCATTTAATAATTGTAACGTGGGAGCGGTATTTAAGAAGTTAGTATGGAGGTACACCTTAAGTTCCACAAAAATATGTATTTACTATCCATAAAATTATCTATTAACTGCTTTATCATCTCATCACTTTGAAAGAGACTTTCGGCAAGCTAAGATTCATGAGCCAGTTTGAAGTACCTACTCAGCATGAAAATCTTTTAGGGATAATCCACGGTCACGTAGACGTTTTAGTTCATTAAAAATCTATACCTACATATTTAATTAGTTGCAGGGTGTAGGTAAATCACAAATTATTGTTTTGTTATTGTGTTCGCCCCGTTTTATTCGCAAAAAAGGGATTTAGATATAAGACTGGTTTTGTAGAGGTTTAAAACTTACAAAAATATTGGATAGTGAGTTTTTTTTCTCCGTAGCTCCATTTTTAATACACAGATCCATAGAGCGCGAAAAATTAAATACGACCACATAAATTATTTTTTTTGGTGTTTATGGGATTCGTCGATTATTATAAAAATAATATTATGTGACAGTCTTCTTACTTCATGATTAGGTATGTTAATATTAGATATACATACTTATGTGGTGGTAGGTCTCTCATATGTAAGAGTCCGTGTGGGTGAGTACCACCGCAATGTCTATTTCTACCGCCAAGCAGCAGTGTGCATGCACTGTTGTGTTTCGGTTTGAAGGACATTGTAGCCAGTGTAACTACTGGACATAATGAGACTTAACATCTTATGTCACAGGATGACGAGCGCAGTGGAATGCCACACATCCCTGTGATGGACGGCAGCGTGGCAGGTAGGCCTCTCACTGCCGTTGACGCCGAGGGCGTCCTTCGGTGCGCGGGGGCTTCGGAGCCCCCCCACAACAGGAGACGGGCCGCACTAGGCGGCACCGCACAGGGGCGGTTGCGGACGACAACTTAGACACCTCCGTCAAAGGAAGCCCGCAGCCGTCCCTAATGCGCCGAAGATGGCCACCGCGGAGTTTTGGTTGGTATGCCGTGCGTTGTACATAGGTTAGGGACTCGGTCCGGCGGTCGCCCGATGGTTTCATCTCTCCGGGCGGCTCAACGCCGGGTCGTAAGGCACGGTGAACCCAACATAACCGCTCAGTCACCCCCCTTGAAGGCTGGGCGGTAGTAATAAGGGACTTTCTCCGCGGAAAAAAAATGGAATGCCACACAGTACTTTGTAACTCAAGGTGCTGGACGGTGTTCCTACTGTTTATGGGTGGTCGTATCGCTTTCCACCAGGCGAACGGCATGCTCGTCTCGTCATTAATAGCAATAATAATAATAAAAAAAATTAAGTTTATAGTATTAGGGGGATAGGTACAACTGATTTCTATGGTGACATGCCTTATGAAACTGTTGTAAGTTTATTGATAAGTTTTGCGCAAGGTTCTATGAAACTCATAAACACGATTTAATATGAACGTCGCGACGGACTAGCCGAATCAGCTATGAAAGAGAGCGTTGACATGTACTTATCTAACTATTTAACTCAGTGAGATCATATACAGAATATAAAGCAACTATACGTAGGTTAATAATGGCCAATAAGGCGTGGTTTACAACTTGTATGGATCTTTTTACCCGACTACTTTTAATTAGGAGTAATACAATCACCAAACCATGGTGGTCAAGGAGTCAAACGTTTATAAAGTAATAATAAAACTTTTAAACAAACAATGCAATCAGCCCTGTATTATATACTGCCCACTGCTAAGCACAGGCCTCCTCTACTACTGAGAGGGGTTAGGCCTTAGTCCACCACGCTGGCCTAGTGCGGGTTGGCAGACTTCACATACCCTCGAAATTCTTATGGAGAATTCTCAGGTATGTAGGTTTCCTCACGATACTAGTGCACTCAACTCTAAATACGATATTATAAACCTCTTTTGGAGTCGGTTAAAAACAGTTTGTGACGTTAGATTTTATTGTTACATCATTTTTGTTTATTGTATTGAAATACTTACAATACACAATGAGATCCTGATGTTTTCTGGTTTCATTACTAGTAATTATAGAGACATCGCACTCATAGGTCCCTGTAGCATTAGGTTGTAATTCTTGTAACACAATGGTATCATTTTCTTTTATTTCCACGTCTGAAATCAACATAAATTAAGTTTAGTCCTTTAAAAATATAAGATCCAAATATTAAAATTAGATATGTACTAAGTCATTATTAACCAGCATATGCCGTGAAAAATGGCGTGAGAGACGAAGTTCTTCTTTCATCATTCATTCGTTCATTCTTCGTAAATGTGTATTTCAGTAGGTATTATTTTGATATTTGAGTGAATATCTTTGAAACTTTCGAAGATTTTTGGAAAACTCATGTATTGTGCACGAGCATAGGTACTAAGACCCTAGGCGTGGTTGGTGAGTGCTTAGGGCATAGGGTCATTCGGCCTAAAAGTACCTACGCACGTTTTTTTCTATCGTCTATACAGTAAAAAATATAGTGTCTTGAAAAACGTTTTAACACTCTATGTAAAGTAAATTTATTCTACTTTCATTATTTAATGAGTTTTTGTACATTGATTTATTGTTTTTTTTTGCAATACATGTTTAAGTGCATCGGGAGAAATTCGTACTATTGACCCGTTATGTGGGTAAAACTACGCGAAGTGTTTAATGAGAACATTTTTTTTCTGCATAAGGTCCAAAAATCTTTACAGATAATATTCGATTTAATTGCAGCTTAAAGAAGAAAAACCCGTGCGATCATTGTAATGAAGTTATAACAGGATGCGTACTTTTAACCTCGTACTCTTACCCAAACAGGGAATATTTTAAACTATCACACGTTAGTTGAGACGCATTTATTTTCTAGGACAGAATTAATAACTAAAATAAATACTATAATAATCATGTAAACTTAACATAACTAACGAACTTTTGTAAAGTGATGCACCGTCTAACCATATACTTTTTTCCCAGCACAAAATATTGGTAACTAATCAACAAAATTACGTTGATCACAGTTTTTCGCTAAACAAGTGAGGCTTGGTAAAATAGGTTGTGGCTCTGACATCGTCCCTGACGCGCCCTTGATCTAGCCAAAAAAGTGTCTGAGCCCCCTCAATAGGTTTCGAGATATTGACCATGCGAACTTTTAACCACTGCGTGCTGTTGCCCCGAATGACCCTACCCCTATAATGTGATGCTTCTTACTAATGTTATAAACGCGAAAGATTGTGAAAACCATTCCATGTTTGATAATGTCAGTTCAAAAACCGTTGGTAGGTAAGTACTTCAAAGTGAAACCGAAATATATTTACGAAGGTTGTACTACAACAAATCATGAATTACTTAATTCGACAAACATCTAAACTTTGTAGGTATATTAAAGGACATATCCCAAAGCGGGCTTAAAATTCTAACCAAGGTACTTTATACAGCGTGTAAAAGACAGCCTACCGAAAATTTTAAAGTAAAATAGCATTATATGCCTATATTAAAATAAAGATGTCCGCGGGTACCGGACATGTGTGCATAACAATTTCGTAATTCTTGGGCCAGAAATGTATGTGATCCATTGCGTAGTTATCGAAATCTACCTACACTCTACAGTAGCCGGCGCGGGGCACCGCGCGAATACGTTCTTAGGTTAAAGCACCGCGGCGTGATACGAGGATTATAAAATAAAATAAAATAAAATAAGCCTTTATTGCTGTTCGCTTTCTCTGAATTAAAGTTACAGTTGATTGATTTTTATATTCTAATGAAGCTATATAATTATACCTACTTAATCTAAGTTTTAATTTTAACTATCTATAATATTATCACCATATTATGTACCTACAATATCGGCAATCGGTGTATCTGCTTGTGAAACAGCTTGTCTTTCGACAAAGGCCTCCTCTAAATTTTTCCAATATGTTCTATCCCGTGCTATGCGGGGCCATATAGGGCCTGCTACTTTTTTAATATCATCCTCCCAACGTCTGAATTGCCTTCCTTTACATCTTTTGCTGTCTCTTGGGTACCACTCTGTGACCTTATTTGTCCATTTTTCTTGCTTCTCCCTCAACATATGTCCCGTCCATCGCCATTTTAATCTTTTATATGTTTTAAGAGAGTTTTTAAATTTTGTTTTGTTTTTTATTTCTATTAATGTTATTCTGTCTCTTCTTTTAATGCCAACCACGCTTCGCTCTATACCATTTTGACATACCATTACTTTATTTTTTAGTTGTTCTGTTAGTGACCATGTTTGACAGCCATAAGTTAAACATGGTAGAATACATATATTAAATATTTTCCTTTTTTCTGTAATGGGCATATCCTTATTTTTCATAATTTCGCTGAGTGACCAAAATCTTTTCCAGGTATTAGCAACTCTCCGATCTATTTCTTTCTGCATTAAGTTTTCATTTGATATCATCTGGCCTAAATATATATAATCGTTTACGTTTTCAATTTCTTCGTTGTTTACTTTAATAGCATATTTTTCTGGAGAATTACTCATCACCTTAGTTTTTGTTGGGTTCATTGATAAACCTGCTT
This sequence comes from Sphinx pinastri, assembly GCA_947568825.1. Lineage (NCBI taxonomy): Eukaryota > Metazoa > Arthropoda > Insecta > Lepidoptera > Sphingidae > Sphinx > Sphinx pinastri. The sequence goes on from OX387620.1 coordinate 9,009,343, forward strand.
TTGCGCTCTCCTCAGATAGTTGTTGTAACATTTTTTCTAAGGTGTTTGGACATTCCGAGAATAATATTATGTCGTCTGCAAAGCGTAAATGATTTAGGTTCTCTCCATTTATATTTATTCCATATTTGGACCAGTCTAGATTTCTGAATATCATTTCTAATACCGCTGAGAACAATTTAGGCGAAATTGGATCGCCCTGCCGAACTCCTCTTTCTATATGAAATTCTTCACCCACAGATTCCGTTTTCACTTGTGCTGTGCTTTTTGCGTAGATATTCTTGAGGATTCTGATATATTTTGCAGAAACTCCCTGACTTTCTAGTGCTTCCCATATACAATGATGTTCTAGAGAATCGAATGCCTTCTTAAAATCCACAAACCCTAAGAAATATACTTTGTTATATTCCTTGTATTTTTGTAGAATCTGTCTTAGTACATGGATGTGATCAATGGTGGAGAAGTGACTGCGAAATCCAGCTTGTTCTTTCGGTTGGTTTTCGTCAAGTACTGTAGTTATTCGAGACAGCAATATTTTTGAAAAGATTTTATAAATGTTGGACATTAAGCTTATCGGTCTATAGTTTCCGATGTCCCCTTTATCTCCTTTCTTGTGTATAAGTGTGATAGTTGACTTAGTCCAATCTTTGGGTATTGTTTCTGTGATCATAATTTCATTAAAAATATCTGTTAATTTATCAACAATTGCTGGCATCGTAGCTTTCAGAATTTCATTTGTTATTTGATCCAATCCAGGTGCTTTTTCTACTTTTTGTGTTTTAATTGCTCTGATTGTTTCTTCTTTTAGTATGATGGGTATTGGCTCTACATCTTCTCTTATCATGTTGCTTTCCGTTACTGTTGATACGAGGATTAACACAACTCAACTCGACAAAATAATATCGACGGCACTGTCCACTCTACGATTAAAATAGCACAATTTCATTGGGCTTACCTACATCAAGTCCTCTCGCTTCTAATGAGATAAGGTTCGAAGTGGCCCCCACCAACTTGTTCGCAGAGACGAGCCCGTCGTAGTGTCTCGGCATGAAGCCGGCACATAAAGCTAGGGTCACGAACACACTACTCAAAAACTCCTAAAATACGTTCTCGCATTTCTTCTGCGGTATTGCACTCACTAGTAAATACACTTTCTTTTATGTAAATACTGGCCCACACATTTACACTCCACCGAGTCTGAATCCTCTTTCTTGGATGGCAAAAGGATTTTCGTGTGCCCGTATGTGGGAATTACGTCTGTTCCACATCCCATATCTTGTGAATGTGGACTCATCAGTCCATATCACGTTCGCAGCGAAGTTGGGAATTGCGCGCCGCTGGTCTTGGAACCAACGGCAGTACGACACACGTAGACTTCTGTTAGCGAAGAGCAGTGCTTGTACCTTGCGAATGTAATACGCTCGCTGCTGGTCTTTCCGTAACACTTTATGCATATTCGTATGCGACAATCTACATTCATAACCGATACGTATCACACGAGCAGCCGTGCGTGTTCCCAACCGTGGGGTTGCGCGTATTACAGCCAGAATGTGGTTTTCCGTACGACTTCACAAGGGTCTTCCAGACCCTTCTTGTCTGGGTACTACCGGCTGGTTATCCAAAGTACGTTGATACGCCCGAGTTATTACACGCTTATCAATTGGGTGCCGATTATAAGGATACTTTTTTTCATAAAGTCGAAGAGTTTGTTGCTCTTTGCCTCGAGCTTCACCGTAACACATTATCATTTGTCCATATTCACGTGCACTGAAACTGTTAAGGTATTTCACTAATCCGCTCGCGAGACATTAAAAAAACACTTGTTCTTACTGGAAATCCCGAGAAAAAAACAAACCCAAAAACCACAAATCCTCATTAATAAGAACGTCAGGAAAAAATACGATCCGCACAAGACGAAAGGTGCGTCGGAACTAACAAACAAACCGCCGGGCGCCGCGCCACCCGCCAGGGGCCAAAAGTAGGTACTTGCGAGTCGCACGCGTCGCTCAAAGAAATTACCTAGACCTATAACATTTGGATCGGTCATTTCCATTAAATTTATTTGCGTCTTGAAGTACCTAATAACGAATAATTTGCTGGATCCATATTTGGGCATTTACTAAAGAGGATTCCCTGTTTCGTCACAAATGAAAAGATTTTATTGCTTAGTGCACCCAAGTTTTGTGTGGTGATGTGGTAAGTATGGTAGTTCATCACATTTAAGAGTTTTGGAAAATTGTGATATTCCTTCACAGTTAATACTAGCTAAAAAAGCTATTTTTTTTAAACTCCTACAACTGATATTGTAAATACTTTAAATGTTTAATAAAAAATGATTAAAAGAAGGCTTACTTTAGTACTCATAAAAATCGTTATTTCATTATTCTTTCGTAAAAACACAACTTCGCGTTCATAGTTAATGAATTGAGGAGTGAAATTAAATAAGTCCAATCCACATTTTCTATAATCCGAAATTCGCAACGCTCGTCGCTCGTAGTCAAAGGACGCCGCGCGCGTCGGCGCGCCTTTGGGCCGGCGCGGCGGCCGGCCGCCCGACGCGGCGCAGCGAGGCCATTGCACGCGGCGCGCGTGGCGCTGTATACCTATTTCAAAACAGCTGACTGGGGGCGCGTGCGTACATTTTATCTTTTCTACATACATTTCTGTTATTATGAAAATAATGTACTTCTTGTTATTTTAATGAAAGTGGGGTTGTGTTAGTGAATAGTATCGATTTTATTGCGTTATCATTGAAAAAAAATTACATAAATTCATGAAAAGACCGACGAAAAATTCAAACGCAGGGGGTATCAGAATCATGTACTGAACACCTGGTATCAGTTTTCGGTAGGCTGTCTTTTACACATATATTATTATTATTTTTTTATTTATTATTACACTAAGTTATAACATCAATTACAGTCTACAACCAATACGATGCTATAAATAATACATTATATTATAAATATATCCTTAATATTATTAGTAAATTTCATTTTTATCTTTGTTCTACACATTTATATGCTGCTTCAATGAATTTCGGTAGGCTACAATTAAATATATCAATATCCTGTGAAATAACGTTTAAAAATCGAATAGCCCGTGTTAAGGGAGCGTAGTGAGATAGGTTAGTCCTACCGGTGGGCAGGAGGAACAACGGCGGACGGTGACGGGAAAAGACGTAACCATTGGGTGCACACAGTTTAAGTGCTGCTAATATATCAGGTTGGTGGATCCACCCACGCAGAACCTTCCACAGGTATTTAATTAGAGAGACTTCTCTTCTTACCTCCAGCTTACTAAATCCAACCATACCCATTACAAATAAGCTCGGATACATGAGTGGATAGTAGGGGTAGACTCCAAACTGTTTCAGATATAAAAAACGTGTAAATTTATTTTGAATTTTTTCTACCAAGAGAATGTATTTACTTTCATTAGGACTCCAAATTATGGAGTTCGTTTCAAGGCAACTACGTACGAGAGCATTAAAATTTTTTAATTACAGTTATATTTTTAAAATCGCTGCACTGTCTAATAACGAAACCGAGATTACTAAAAGCTTTTTTACAGATTCCCACTATATGTTTACGAAAGTTCAGTTCAGGTACCAATTCTATACCTAAATCTCTAATCTGTGTAACACGTGGGACTGGTGTAGCTTCAATATCGTAAGTGTAGTGCAGTGGAGCGCGCGACCGACTGTAACTCATAACACAACATTTATTCACGTTGAAAAATAGTCGATTCACTTTACTCCACTGCACCACCCCATCAATATCTTTTTGCAGTTTCTGACAGTCTGAGACGTCATCCACCGATAAAAACAGTTTGAGGTCATCGGCAAACAACAAGCATTCCGCGTCCTCTACAACTGCAGGAAGATCGTTAATAAACAAAATGAAAATTATATATATTTGGATAGTACTCCCAAACACTACGCCTATGCAATAAATCGTATAATTTTAAAGTCCTCCAATTTTGAGATTTAAGTAATTATATTTTGATTAAAAACTACACTTAAAATGATCGTTATAAAAAATAGTTTGTTATAAATGGAGGGGTCTAAAAATATGTTTTTAATGGATCCAAGATCCATATTTTTGCCCCTTTAATATCCATATAGTTTGAGCCTGATTAGATTTTAAGGTCTAGCACCCATGCAAAAAGCGGACATCTCCTTTGTATATTTTCTGTCATAAATCTTAAAACACTTTACCTAATTTATGTTGAGTTGACTGTGCTGGCAGTCCTACCATCCTTTGATATAATTGTTTTCTTTCACCTTTGGCGGGAGTCCACCACCACTTGACGAATAATCCTTCTTCCGTCTCTCCTGGTAAAATTTCATAACGACATCGCAACTCGGCGTTTTGCCCGACTTCTATAGAGCTTGGAACTACAAATTCTGTTATAGATAATTGACTACTGCCTGAAAAAAAACATAGCGTGTTAAATTTCTAATGAGGTAATGATGATACCAGTAGGTGTAAACAGAGGTACCTACATACCTATCTAGGTATCTAGTATTAACACTCAATATACAACTTAAGCGCTCTATCAATACCATAAAGTGGAAAGAATAAGTAGCTAGTTTCCTTGCGCACGGTTTTATAAATTGTGTAATAATACTAGACTGATTTGCCGTAGGTAGAGCTGGTACCGGTCATTATCAGCTTATCAATCACGGCATTATTAAAATTTAACAATCGTAGTTAATGCAACTTTTTTGGCGTAAGGTAAAGGGTCCTTAGTTCGTGCTAGTGCGTTATTTCGTTAGTTTTGTTTTTGGCGCAAAAAATAAGAATTTTAAACAATATTTACATAATTTATATATTGGTACAAAGTTTTAAATCCTTAAACTATCTAAAAAACAAGTACCAATATTTTGGTGACTAAAATGAGAGCAATGCTATGCTCGAAACTCTCAATCGGCCACGGTCCACGAACATCGGTGCGACGTGCATATGTTACTTGAAACCGTAAAGTTAGCGCTCGTACTTAAGCTTACAGAAAGGTAAAGGCAAGTCCATTTGAGTAAAACCTTTAACAGTGCATTTTTGTGTTCCTTAGCAATTGATTTGATTTAAAAAAAGGTGAGTGCAAGCATAGAATTTCATTGAAATGGTAATAAATCGACTCACGAAATAGTGATCATTTTATTTTTGTGTGTCCCCTAGTTGGTGTCACTACCGAATCAAATAATAAATAATAAATCAATTATTTTTGTTGCTTGTGTATTTATATAATAATTAAGTTTCTTAAATGTAAATTAAAAAGACAAATAATGTATTTAATTATGTTTTGTATGAGCGAAATTCGGTATATGTTTTATTCACTAGAATTGATATAATACGAGTTTGAAGGTGACCTAATTTTAATTTTTTGAATAAATTCGCATGGTTACTACCAACATCATTTTGTTTGTTATTCGATTTCTTTTATTTGTTTTTGTATATTTTTTTATACAGGGTAGATTTTTGAGATGGGCCGGCAAGGGCCGTTACCTTAACCGCTGTAGCTACAAGGAAACTTTCCAAGGAGACTGTCGGAGTTTTGGCGGGAACTTGGAAGTATCATGAGGTGCTCTTGTTTTAATTCATTATTTTGGTGATGCTTAGCGTTATATTGCATAATTATGGTGGTATATTATCATATAGTTCTATCAAAGGGCTCAAATGAAGTGAATTAAAATAACTGTGCTAATCAAGTGATTTTTTTGTTGCCGCCAAAACTCTTGGTCTTGGTAAGGTAGACACTGCTTTAGTGCGACATACTACAGATAATAAAAAAGACAACCCAAACTTGAAATTGGCAAAGGGTTCACACAAATGCCATTAAAAAAAAGGAGACTGTCCATCATTTTAAAAAGTGATAAGTTCTGCATTTCTTTATTGCATTGAATGACGAGACGAGCATGCCGTTCGCTTGATGGTAAGCGATACGACCACCCATAAATAGTAGCAACACCATGCAGCACCTTGAGTTACAAAGTAAGTACTGTTTGGCATTCCAGTGCGCTCGTCATCCTGAGACATAAGATGTTAGTCTCATTATGGCCAGTTACACTGGCTACAATGTCCTTCAAACTGAAACACAACAGTGCATGCACACTGCTGCTTGGCGGTAGAAATAGACATTGCGGTGGTACCCACCCAGACGGACTCTTACATATAAAACCTAACACCAGTAAAACCACTAGTACCACGCTTTTGTATACAATAAAATATTTTTTTTTCCTATTTACACTATTCTTAATACAAATTTATTAAAAATTATTTTCTATTTTTTAGTTGGATTTTCTATAAAGCGTGTTTTTTAGTTATTTTAAACTATTATTTTTTAAAGGTTTATTTTAGATATTTTCCTCCCTCCTAAAAGTGCCGCCTAGGGCAGACCGCCCCTGCCGCTCTAAGTAAGTACGTTACGCCACTGAAAAATTATAGCGGTAATTTTGACTCTGACTAAAACTAAATTTTGTAACTTCTAATAAATTTGATTTATGCAAAGCTGGCCTTGTGGTAGCGTGTGACCAGTTTTGACAGATCGTGTTGCTGAGCGAGTTTCTTGCGCCTCTTCTTCTTCACAGCGATAACTTTCCTTGGCGGTGGTAGATTCATGACGATTCAAAAGATCTTGTGAAAGACTATTTGAATAAAGAAAATTTTGAGTTTGACCAGTAGTGTAACTATACCGTAAAGGCCCGTGGCAAATTCGTCGACTGTGTATCCTCTCAACATAAAAAATATAGATTTTCTCCCTGTATAGATTCTCCTGAACTCTTTCTCTCGGGTCAGGGGTCTCCTCAATCCGGGGGGCATGGCATTTTGCGTGTCATGCTACCCTATTGTTACCCCACTGTATGCACGTTTTTTTGCCTATAATAATGTCACTGCTCGACCCCAAATGGCGTTTCGGGTCTCATTGCATAAAAAGCCAGCACAAATGAAGTTTGTCGTAGGTCACAAATATAATAGTAGATCCCCATATATCCCCAATGTATTAGGTGTTATAAATTTGAAACGATTTTTATCTTCGACATTGTAAATATTGTTATCTCAGTTAGTCTATGAATCTCGTAGCCTATTTGATAACCTAGCTTTAATTTCTATTATATACTCGAAAACAAATAACAAACGGAGATTGATCGTTATCTACACTGTCCGGTGAGCACTTCAGTCGCATACATAGATAGGTGCCCTGGGATCTATCATTAAATTAAAAGTTAAATGAAGTTCAATAGGTATGATTTGTTTTCTTAAAACACGTTAAGGTTTTATTTATGGATAAAATTAAGGATATACTTACAAAAGAACTGATAAAATATGAATTTTAACCAGTGTGCCTATGCCGGTTAAAATTCATCTGCTCTTTGGGGTATGTGGTCATGAACATTTTATATTTTATTTTTGTTCCTAATAACTCTATAAATAATTTATATTGGAAAATTAGGTCATATTCGAGTGAATAAGCGTCTATCTTGGCTAACCTTGAGGCGGTCCGGGAATGTTAAAAATACCACCGCGGCCGAAGCGGCGCACTGTAAGTCGGATTCGCCGATGATGCTATTTGAACTATTCGTTTAGACATTTCTTAACAATAGAGCCCACGTGAGGGCGAGATGTTTTATGCAATAACGGATGCAAAGAGTTGCTAGCAACTTCTATTTTGTGTACCTACTTAGATTTTACTATATTCAAATATGAGAACATATAATTTCTTATGATCTGAAACGTACAAACTTGTTACACAATTTAAGTAAAACCGTGGCATTTATATACCTAAATAAATGAATTTAGGAACGTATATTTGATGTTTTATTTTAAAGGTTTAGAGTAAGTACATGATATTTAAAAAAATATATTAGACAAAATTATTAAAACGCCGGCCTACATAAAACGAAAGAAATAGAACACTTGTGCAGATAAAATTACATCTCGTACCTACGTACCTATATCAATAAACATTAAGAAATCTCACACAAAACTAATTAATTACCATAACACTAACAGAAGATTAAGTGGCTAACGAATTGAGAAATATTCTTTTTCTTACACAACTCACGAAAACATTTAGTAAACAGGTATATATTAGGTAAATAAAATGTTATTTTGTTTATTTACCATTCGTTGTCGTTGTTTTTAGTAGTTATTACCATTTGCAACTTTTAGTAAAATAACACTATAGTGAAATATGCACGATTCACAGACACTTGTTTCTTTGGGTTTGTTGTTTTGTAAACACAAGATAAACGCTCACCTGCCACAAGGCACAGGATCATGCAACACATCCATATCATAGCGAAATTTGTGCCGCACATCCAGTACAGCAGAGTGTGTCGTGAGCGAGGCGCGAGAGATGCGACTGACTGCTGCGAATCGCCGCCCGCCCTTCGGATTGCTATAAATTGGCCTTGAGTCAACGCGAGGTGGCCGCATTAAATTGTACCAAATCATTACAAACCGTCTTACAAAAACAAACAGCGAGATTTTCAACGACCGTTTGCTCCATAGTCCATAGTACTCACTTTTATGCCCGAGACTCGGACAACGTGTGGGGTGAGTGGTGGCCGTATTTTTTTCAAAGAAGGCCCATATATACGAAACAGAGGTTGGATTTATACAGAAACTTTTTCTTTAATTAATATCCTAATTAATGGGATTACGATGTCGCCTCTTGACATAAAAAAGACTTCTTCGAATACATGATTTAATAAAAAAATATTTACATATTTTCATATATTATATGGCTAATACCGTACAAAGAATAAATAAGATAATCGATTATACAATACTTTAATGCCAGTATCAAACTAAGGTAAGTCATACTTCCATGTACCGACAGTAGCACGTAGCTGATAGCCCGCACCAGTGCAGTGGCGTAGCGTGGGTTTTTTGCCGTCCGGGTAAAATATCACTTCTTATTACAATGCAAATTTACATGAATTCGCAATTATAATCATGTTACATAAGAAATTCTAATATACGATTTTTACATACATTGAATTCGTAGCATTATACACTTTTAGAGCAAACTGCGCGAGTGTCGCAAAGTGTACCTACCGATGGTAATGTAAAGTATGTATGTGGTCGGCTAGGGCGCCTAGAGCGCCTAGAGCGCGAAGTGCGAGAGCAGCCTGTCGTTGAAGGTGATGTGCCTGAAGAGGTCGGGGTGCGCGGGGTGCAGCGGCGCGGGGCGGGCGGGGCGCGCGGACGCGAGCGCGATGGCGAGCGTGTCGCGCAGGCGCGCGCGCGGCACGTCCCCGCGCAGCGACACCAGCCGCGCCAGCTGCTCCTCCGAGATGTCGGGGCACTTCGCCACCACGCTGTGCAGGTCCAGAGACAACATCTCGATGTCTTGGCACCGCAGCACCTGCCAATGCCAATGTTCATACGTTTCCGTTTGGCAACTAGTTTCATTTGTTATAAATTATTGTCACTCGCTGTCTTTACGTATTATGAAACAGTGATTGGTGGCTGAGTGGTGTTATTTGTTTAAATTGTAATTGCACCGGTTTCGATGTAAACGACGAGTAATATAAAGGTAATATCGTCTTCTTAGTCCAGCATATAATTGTGAAACGAGTATTCCTGGGTTCGACTACTAGATGGGCCTAAAATTTATAAGTTTTTACAGCATCGTTTATTATTATCGGTTAGAAAACTAGGCTTAGGTAATAGTTACTACAAAAAGCGCGACAAGTGTGTTGCGGCAGCAGCCAAGTCCACATCGAAGTAGGATATGGGCAGGAGGATGATGATTATGGCAAATATACAAGGCATTTTTAAACATCCTAGTGGGTGTTCATTAATGGTTGTAGAATAAAATACATGCCGAAGTATCTTATTCAGGCATCTGTGACAATTTTTTATCTTACTTAATATTAAAAATGCGAAAGGTTATGAAATTTTTTGGGTGCTTGTATGTTTGTTAGAAGTAAATTCAGAAACAGCTGAACGGATTTTGATAAAATTCGGTACACGAATAGATGTACTACATTACTTTTTATTCCGGTAATTTGCTTCCATATAATTTTTTTTTTTATATATTGTGCTGGCGCCGCACCGCGCCGTGCGTTCGGTTGGCGCTATGGATCGATACAATGATTTAAGACCTTTTGTAGAGGAAAAGGTTTTAACCGCGGGCGAAGTAAATAAAAATAGAATTAAATAAGAAAATTGGCGACACATGCACTTACCTCAGCCAACATGCTCATGACCTCGAAGGGCCAGTCCACATTGACGCCCTCCGGTGCTATTTTTCTAAAGAACGATCTTATCTGATTTGCCTCCTTCACTATTTTATTGGCTGCTTGTTGGGCTTCCTCAACTGTTTTGAAGGTAACTTTCTTTGACAGCATTGCCGTAATATATTTTTTATAAACTAAGTTTTGTGCCTGGTTAATAACATATTCAAAATTTTTGTCCCTCAGATGGTTATAATCTTGAAAATAATCGTCAAGTGTAATGCAAATTGTATCGACTGGAATACTTGAGGGCAGCCATTTTGAAGTAAATAAGTCATCGAAATGAACTTCTAGATCTAAGAATGCCTCCTCTAGAAGAAATTGCGCAGCTTCATCTCTTAAGTTCTGAAAAGAATATTCTATTTTACTAAAGCCAGATGAAACTAGATGGAGCAATTTGGACATAAAGAAGTTGCCCCGTCTGAACATACGCAATGGAGAGGCAATTCTCGACCGCGTCGAGAGGCAATACTCGCTTGGCCTAAACAATAATAGTATACGAGTTTTTACAAGATATATTTTATATAAAAATACGATACTCTCACGTTGGAGAAAAAATGACATCGAGTAAACAGTCCGACTTAGTGGGCGAGGAAGTTACTCGGGCGATTCTTATATGGCAAAATCGCATGCGAGTTTTCAGCTCTCGCCTGCGTCTGAACAATAACATGCAATAATCACCTGACGATTATTGCTAGCAATCATTTCTCCATCCAAGTGAGGTTTAGCTATGGCCACTGTGGAGGCTAGGTATTGTGTTTATTTTGATGTTGAAAATGTATACTAATACCGCTCATGGAATAACGTAAGTTCGTTCGATAATGTAGAGATCCATAAAGAGTCCACTATAGTGACATCTGAGAACCTTGTAGATAGACACATTTGTTCTAACGCACCATGGCGATGCGCTTAGAGTTAAGATTGCATTAAAAGATTTACCATAAATTCGGAAACCGCATGAGAGCCGAGTTTAGTCATTTTGCCTAATGCTTTAAACTTTTAAAGGATATTTCCACGCTTATGATTCATGATTCAGAATTCAGAATTCGTTGTGATTACGCTTATATTTCGGCAGTGTGATAAGAGCGTTAACTTTAACTGAACATGGATGAAATAACCCGCCCTTAGTCGCACGTCCGCCATTTTTCACAATAACGTTTTGCATGTCTGAGGTTTTTTTTTATGGTATTGAATGACGAGACGAGCATGCCATTCGCCTGATGGTAAGCGATACGACCACCCATAAACAGTAGCAACACCATCCAGCACCTTGAGTTACAAAGTACTGTGTGGCATTCCACTGCGCTCGTCATCCTGAGACATAAGATGTTAAGTCTCACTATGTCCTGTAGTTACACTGGCTACAATGTCCTACAAAACCGAAACACAACAGTGCATGCACACTGCTGCTTGGCGGTAGAAATAGACATTGCGGTGGTACCCACCCAGACGGACTCTTACATATGAGAGACCTACCACCAGTAAAGTAAGTAAGGTAACCTATAATACCTATAAAATATTTGAATTTAGAACACAAGCACGTCCGTATTATAATAAGTACAACATAGGCCTACCTGGAACACGTTGAGCATCTTGTCGAACTTGGCCTCGGCGGGCGGGTCGTGCCGGCCCGGCGGCCAGTGGCGCGCCTGCGTCGCCTGCGCCAGCCGCGCCATCTGCTCGCTGTTGTTCACGATCGTGATCATGTGGTGCGTGAAGTACACCACGCGGGACCGGTCCGCAAAATGACTGTTCTAATAAACACACGCTAAATGTAATACTAGTTTCTTCTAGACGGCATGTTATTAGTAAAAAAAATCGTTAATTAGTATCTCATATCTCCTGTTCGTTACTATCTTACAAATTTACAATCAGCATTGAAACATTACCATAAGTGAATCAAATATTATAACATACCCTAAAGTCGTAACAACGAACGCTAAAGAATCTCCATTACATAAATAACAAGGACTCCCTACTTGATTGTATCAACGACATTTAGACGTCATAAGTATAACGCTCTTTTATATTAAGTTTTCAATACACAGCATTCGATATAAGTCACTTCTCACGTTTGACATAAATTGATGAGCTGTTGTCAAACAATTCCCAACATAGTTGCATACAGGCCTCGTTCACTACACAGGTAGTAGTAATAATGTAAGTTTATCAAGTACCGAAATTGTATTAGTATTTAGTATACAACTTACTTTGAACTGAATAACACCTTCTCTGTACATGTTTCCATATCGTGTCACTTGTTCTATACTCAACAGGAGTGCTTTAAACGTAACTTCTTTGCTAATAGTTTCAGTAACCTGTACAGACAAAAATGAAATGAATATAAATAAGGGGTCATCATTAATCACGCGAGGTTCGAAAGCAGGGGCGGTGGGAGCAGGGGGTTCGGCAAAAGTCACGAAATATCACAAGGGGGGTGTAGTGATATGTCACATGTATTTATTTAATCATTGAACGCGCGATACTAATTAAATTAGATTATTGTTACCTATGTTTGAAGATAATACACTAACAATTTTAAGATACGTTGTACTAAAAAAATACACGTGATCTTGGCTAGGGACGGGGGACGTAGTCTAAAACTTCACCACATATCACCAGGGGGTTAAAAAGTTGCTAAAAAACATCACGTGACTAATGGATGACCCCTAACCTTTTTTAAAGATTACTTAATAGGTCGGGGAAAAGTTTTTTCTTTTTTTTGACAGCCTCGGTGGCGTGGTTGTATTACGGTACGACTGCAATGCTGAGGTTTCGAGTTCGATCCCCGGGTCGGGCAAAGTGATATTGGGTTTTTCTACTCAGTATCATCCCGAAGTCTGGAATTTGTGCCTGATATGATGATAGGCTTGCCCCCTATCACATCATGCGACGGAATACGCACGGCGAAAAGTGGGTGCACTAATTGCACCTCTGCCTACCCTTCGGGGATAACGGGCGAGAGTGTGTGTGTGTGGAAAATTCTTTTCGCATTTAGTATATATAAACTTGTAATAAAATCTCTTGGGCTGTACTATTTATATCTGGCTGGTTTTGATGGCGTTAAAAAGATTACATTTCAAATAAGAAAGAAATTAGTAAAATGTTGTTTTCAGATATTTTTCATTTATTTAACTTTTTGTCAAAATTAGTGAATATAATGAAGAAATTCGATACATTTTAAGTTTTTATTATAATAAAAAAGGAAAATATTCACTGCAAACCGCAAAAAAATATTGTGACGTTTATGGACCTAATGCAGTGTCAGTAAGAGTAGGACAAAGTGGGTTTGAGCGTTTTCAATCCGGAAATTTTGACCGACATATCAGTAGTTACGACATAGCTGTTGAACTGAGAATTGACCACTAACAGTTTTGGCCCATTTGAAAAATGCTGGGTACACAAAAACGCTCTATATTTGGGTGCCACACGACCTCACTGAAAGAAACCTAATGAACCGTGTACTCATTTGCGACTCTTTATTGAGAGGTAATGAAACCGAATCGTTTTTGAAGAGATTGATAACTGGTGATGAAAAGTGGATCACGTACGACAAGAACGTACGAAAAAGGTCAAAGGTCGGTCAGGCTTCACAGACTGTGGCAAAAGCTGGGTCTATGGTGGGATTGAAAGGGCACTGTTCATTATAAGCTTTTACCGTCGGGCAGAACCATGCAGGATAGATATAAGAGGCAGAACCATCGATTCCGAGAAAAATTAAGAGAGATTGGCTGGGAGGTGTTAATGCATCCACCGTATAGCCCTGACCTTACACCTTCAGATTTCCACCGGTTTCGGTCTCTTGAGAACTCTTTAGGCAGTGGCAGGTTAACATCAAGAGAGGACTGCCAAAACTACTTGTTGCGTTTTTTTGGCCAGAAGTCCCAAATCACTACAGCAACGAGATTATGGCACTACCTACAAGATGGCAGAAAGTCATCGAACAAAATGCCACCTACATACTGCAATTAAATGTAAATTAATTTTGAAAAAAGAAATCTTGAGTTTTCATATAAAATACGAAGAAACTTTTTCCGCAGTCCAGTAATATATTGTAATTAGCGCCACGTGTTTATTTTCTGTTAGTTTGGTGCCCATGTCCGAAGCTACTGAACGGATTTTCATGTATCTAGTTTTCACAGGTCGGCAGAGTATAATTACGAGCAGAATTATTTAAAGGTTTTGTTTCATTAACATCGGATATCGGAAAGAGTTACATAATATTATGATACAGGGAGAAATTTATCTAAGTCCACGTATAGGAAGTTGCGAGCACAGTTAATTATCCACACGTAATTTTAAAGTTATATCTCAGTCCTCCTGACGTTAGTTAATTTAGGTTGGAACTGTAGAGACGGTGACTATGATAATAAACTGTAGCATTTTTTTTAAATAGTTTTTTAGGGTCAAAAATAAAACAAGTTCACTTTTGTCCTAATTCGTAGTGGTCCATTTAATTAAATATCCTTATCTTTGGCAGTTATACTGGATATGTTGAGGAGAAATTATATGTTTACAAAAAGTTTCCATATTAGGGGTGGACAGATATATCGTATTTTGACAGCCATCTTGAAAAGTACCTATAGAAGAGTCCCAAATTAGTATTTAATCTCTTCGCAACAAATATTGAGCAATCTGTTATAAAAAGATCTAAACCACTCGGTATTGTGGTTGAAAATACATTTTAAGGCTGCCTTGCACAACGACTTACTAAATATTATGTTTAGCGCTAAGCACATGTAAAATTTCAACGGTTATTTTCGGGCATTAGCTTATACCTATATAACTAATCAGACTTTGTATACAACACAAAAGTAATGGAAAAAAAGTTCAATGAGCAACTGACAACAAAAATAAGCCCAGAGTGTCTTTCTGCCTTTCTTCTTCGGGTTGTCATCGCTTAGGTAGCTAGTGAAAGGCTGGTAAGTTAGCTAGGCTAGAGCCTGTAGTGACGTCACTGATAAGGGTCGCGACGTGTTCGCGCGTAAAGAGGTATGTTATTGCTGAAGTTTAATCTGTTCATCATCATCAATCTTCTTTCCCAGGTTAATTTGTGACAAACAAACGCACAACGTGCTTTATGCGTAGACATATTTCGATTAGAACTCCTATCCTATTTATTTACGGACAGGGACTAAATTGTCAATCAATAATAGACATACTATTCAATCACGCACAAAAAGTAATATGAATTAATTAAAAACTACTCCAATGGAATGCTCGGTCCCGGTATGCTAACACACGACATAAGTATTGTTTTACATCGTTACAGAAAATTGTAAAAGCGATTGGGTAAATAAGTTTTAAAATAATCCTTCAAGTTATTTCTGTAGTACTCGCGAATGAAGACGCGGGCAACAGCTTGTATACAATATATGGATTATTTCCACAAACCTGCAGGTTCTGATCGATCATTTGGAATATGATGACTGGCGCGTGGGTGTGGTACGCGTTGGAGTGCGGCTCCACGTCGGGCGCGCGGTTGCCGCTCCACTCCGCTCGCTCAGATTCCAAAGTTTTCTCCATCCATTCCATATAGTTTGATTCCATTTTCTATAACAAAAAACGTTTTTATGACTTTTACGAAGCGATGAAAATGGTAAAATTATTTAAGTATTAAAGAAATATCGCTTCTTCGTTCAGCTGTGACCACATATTTTATATCTTGCGACACTTGCGCTTTGAGAAAGGCATAGCTTTCATGTCCTTAGCCCAGTAGGCTCAATATAACTGTTCGACTACCCTGGGAATGGGTGCTAGTAATAATCTGCTTAATAATCTGTAGCTATCATAAGCTACATTTGTAGATCTCATCTATATTATAAGCCTCAAAAGCAGCAATGAAAAAAATTTACTTACTTGTAAATATTCATCTTGTAGTCTTTGCATTATTTCATTGCTGAGTAATGGTGGTAATGTTGAGACGTCGATGTTTAGTTCCGAGCTGCCCATCAGCTCATTTCCGGGATAAGTGTTAAGTATCCACGATAGCAGAGTTACATACTCATTGCCCTCTATTCCACTTAAAACCACATCTTTTAGCTACAAAATAATTCATTAATATCACACACAACAAGGCAACATATTAACCAAAAATATAATCTAAAGTCTAAACTTACACTGGCTGATAAACATGTGTGATACATGTTAACATATTTGTGTACTATGTCATAATGTGGTGGGAAACAAGGTACACATAATGTTTTCACTACTCTTAAGTCTTCCAAAATGAGTTGCCTGGTCAGCTCCAAGTAGCGGACGAGCCACAGTTTGTTGTCTTCACGTTCGTCCACTCTCGTACCCTCAATTCGCTGAGCGACAGCACATTCTAGCACTTCAAATGCTTTGTTTCGCCAATTCTTTGGTCGTCCAGGTGGCATAAAGCCAGACTGATTTTGTTGCTGGAAAATATTATTGTTTAAGTACATATTATGTACTATCCAATTCTTTAAGCAAGGGTTTTAAATAATTTAAAACCCTTGCAAATTTATTTGTAGTCAGTAATCATACATTTTTGGAACAATGATTAACTTAAGAAAAAACTTTTAACAGTAGTTACGTCTGGGTCTTATGGCTATCTGGGGGCTATGTTGTAATTTTTTTTAAAATATCAACACATTTTGTAGGTGCACAATTCTTTTTTTTTGTTTTATGTATAAAGTAATTAAATATACAAACAGCCCAGTATTATTTGAAAAAAAATAATAATTTACCTGCAAGGCCATTTGGTCTCTTTTCTCTTCTCTTTCTATGATTCTCAGGGCAGTGACAATCACAGTGGGTTCTTTACGAACTGTATTTAAAGTCCTCGCAATTATCAGTTTGATTTGTTTTTCCAGCAAATTTGAAACCATTTCAACATCTTCAAAATATGCTTTTAACATAACTTTATCATGTGATGATTGGTTGGGCAGTCTGTGAAGCTCATACAGTAAGTCATCTCTTGAATTTTCTAAATCATTAAGACACTGCCAATAACATAATAAATTGAATTAGGCACATAAATTAAAAGTATGTAGAAAAAAGGAAGCAAATACTGACACTTTAATATTATCAATTCAGATTTAAGTTGCTGAGAAAATAAGGTAAAAAAGAGCATTTTTATGGACCTGATGAGCATGTAGCAATTTTCCTTCACCAATCCATTGTTGAGTTTTAGCTACACTTTCAGGGACAGTGAAAATATGTTTGAGACTGTCCATGGCAGTGACATACTGGGAGTGTCGTGAGTCCTCCTCCCTTACAGCCTGCAGTGTCCCCACTAGTGGTGGAACTCCTTTGAGAAGCTCCTCTAATGTATCCATTCTGCAAAAAAATTTATTATGGAGTTGTAAGACTTGTAAGATAGTTTGTAGATAAAATTTCCTTTTATTTATCCCTCCAAATAGATATTCAATATACATTTATGTCATACTGGGGTTGCTCGCAGCTTTAGTGAAAATCTTAACATGGGACACTTATCCAAGGCATGGTCCATCCATGTGCTAAACTTCATCCAAATCCGTTCAGCATTTTCTGATTTTATATTGCATATTAATTATTTAACATTTATAAGGTAAGGAAGATGCTGGTATGTAGTTTGACAACATATTTCTTTGGTCAACATTGCTACCATTTACTTACTTCAAACTGATTTGATGGACGTCATCAAGGCACTCCTGGAGTTGTTTGAGCCCTACACTTACTCCATCTAATTTACCCTGGACTGCAGATTTCAATTGAGCCTCAATAGAAGCCTTCTTGTGGGTTATACGTTTCTTGTAATGCTCCACCTGAATAACATTGCAATGCAATGCAATCAGCCCTGTATTATATACTGCACACTGCTGAGCACGGGCCTCCTCTACTACTGAGAGGGGTTAAGGCCTTAGTCCACCACGCTGGCCTAGTGCGGGTTGGCGGACTTTACATACCTTTGAAATTCAGAGAACTTCTCAGGTATGCAGGTTTCCTCACGATGTTTTCCTTCACCGTTAAAGCGAACGATAATTGATAACAATACACACGTAACTTCGAAAAGTCATATGTGTGTGCCTTGGGTTTTGAACCTCCGGACATTGTCTCGGCAGACCGTTCCATTCCCAACTAGGCTATCGTCGCTTCTATTAATTAATCGCTATTAATTATGTGTAATTATTGGTATTATAATTTAAAGGCATTACATCGATGGCTTAATATTTAAAAGCTTATATTTAGGTACTATGCATTTGTATTAAAAAACTACTTACTTTTTCAAGTTGTCCAGGTCTCTGCATCATATTCATTACCATTTTTTCTGCAGCAGCCTTAGCTTCTTCTTCAATTTCATCCATGGTACTCATTTTAACTTGATATTATAAATTATTTTCTTATTCACGCCCCTCTTACAAGTAGTAATTAATATACCTAAGTACAAAAAGTTCTTTCTTCACTTCCACTTCTATGCTACTGTCAATTTCAAAGAGTATAATATATACTACGGAAATTATAAAAAGATGGTATATTCATACATGAAAATAATAATTTCTATATAATATAATCATAAATCATGTGTAGGAAATCTCTGTAGGAAACCATTAGTTTATTAATTATTATTACTAAAATAAAAATATTCAGAAAAATTTTTTTTTTCTGAATATTTTTTTTTTTT
Source organism: Sphinx pinastri (assembly GCA_947568825.1). NCBI lineage: Eukaryota > Metazoa > Arthropoda > Insecta > Lepidoptera > Sphingidae > Sphinx > Sphinx pinastri. The sequence continues at coordinate 9,028,215 of OX387620.1, forward strand.
TTTTGTCTTTGGCAAGGCGCGGGTTGCGCATCTGCCAGTGTCAACGTTTTTGGAAGTTGCATTATATTTATTTTTTCCTTGTTTATCCTCAGTAGTAGTAGTACTATGTCGAAGTAAAGCAGTGGCTACCTTACCAAGACTTTATCGAGGAGTTTTGGCGGCAACAAAACAAACACTTGACTAGCACAGTTATTTCAATTCACTTCATTTGAGCCCTTTAATAGAACTATATTGGATAATATACCACAATAATTATGCAATATAACAATAAGTATCACCAAAATAATGAATTAAAACAAGAGCACCTCATGACACTTCCAAGTTCCCGCCAAAACTCCAAAATATTTTCTTAATTCTAATTATCTATTTTGACCAGGGATGTGAAAAGTTAATCGATTTTCATGTAAATCGATTATTTTATTCTTATAATATGGTTGATTTTAAGAATGACTTCGTTCGTAATAAGTGTCGTTTTTAAGCAAAATAAAATTACTTACATAAATCTCAATATCGGAGGTCTTTTAAATTAAACGATTTATTGTAAAAGGCTAGTTTTTAGAAGTTCTATCCAAATATATATTATAAACCGTCTTGGTTAGAATTTTAGGCCCGTATTTGGACATGTCCTTTTGTAGTAGGTAACCCTACTCCTAAAAAAAATACCCCTAAAGTCAAGATAAAATATCCCCATATAACCCTAAATACAAAAATCAAAAACTCCAAAAAAGCCCTGTACTGTCCATGATAATTTGTACGGTGTAGTGTATACCCAATGTGTATAACTATCGAAGATTATTTATAATTTATATTTTATTATTTATTTTATTTTAAAACGGGTATTAATTAAAGGTCTACATTGTCAATGATGGTAAAGCCACCGAGGTAGGGTGGAGCCAAGAAGCTTATACCCAAATGGAGATTGCATTCCGTTTAACAAACTGAAGAATAAAATATGACGTCACAGTTATCTGGTGTCTCTTTCTTTAGAGTGACCATGGTTTCTTTTGAAAACCAGGACGTAATATATTTAACTGTTTATAATATTATATTATGATATCGAATCATAATATTTATCTTTATCCATTGTATTTATCAATACAAACCAAGCAACGTGGTTTAAATTCAAAATGAAAACCAAATACAGTGGCTAGAAATAAGTTGACATTTAGAAAATATAATATTAGCTAGAAAGTTTATACCCAACAGAGCTAGCTTTGCTAAATTGACACACCTATATACTTTTTGTAAGTTTGTTTAGCTGCACTTACAACCACTACCCGGGGCCTCGCGCTTATAAGGGCCTCTTGCGGTGCCTTAGAGGACCTTGTTTAGCATCTTACCTACGAAGCTGTTAAAATCGGATGGCTTTTTTGGCTCCGCTCGGCGCCTTGCGTCAGTTTTTTTGCTCTGCACAGAGCCTTGCACCAGATTTATTTTGCTTTCGCCCGGGGCTTCGCGTTTATTAAGGTCGCTACTGGATGTGTTCAAGTTGTTTGCCGGCTTTTATAACCAAATAGCTTTTGCGCGCTGCTCCGCCCGCGTGGAACAGTTTTACCCGGGATAAAAATCTTTTCCCGGGATAAAAAATAGCCTATAGTACTCAGGAGTAATGTAGCGTCCTATTAGTGAAATAATTTTCAAAATCGGCCCAATAGTTCCTGAGATTAGCGCGTTCAAACAAACAAACAAACTCTTCAGCTTTATAATATTAGTATAGATATCGAGACTGTAAGGTTAGACACAGGAAAACATTGGGATATATGAAAATGAAAACTGCAGCTATTGTTAAGTTTAAATATAATTATGAGAAAACAAATAATACTTATCAATAAAAATAAATAACTACATGACAAAACACATTTATGTTTATTGTCAATTAATTTCATCTGCCTGAGAGGTTTATAAGCAATTATACATGAGAAAATAATACACATTTATGAAGTTTTTGTCTTTTTGTTCTTATGTGTCCTAATATTTTCTGGGAATAATTTTTTAAATATGATGAAATTCTAATCTGTAGGAATTGATTTGCGATATATTTAATAATCTCAGTCTCGTGTGCTAAAGATCACCATAGTGAGAGCACTCATGCGGCAAATAGATATTTTTTTGTAAAGAAATTATATGCTTTTGGCAAATAAACTATATACTGTTTATCTTTTTTTTTTATTATTGGAACTAACTTTTTGGAATTTTTCACAAATGTTAGCAAAATTTCCCTTTAAAATATTTTCAATGTCAGACTGTAGTATAATCCTGAACAACTTTAATAAGAGACTTCGATCATTATTTTTTTTCTCTTCTCTCTTCACGTTCTGCTGCAATACTTTATTTTCTTTCTCTAAATTTATTTCACGGGATGTCTTCAGATTTACTTGTATATTCAAATATTATGAGGCTTGGCGTTTCAATGCTGATTCATTTTTATTTTCCTGTCATCAAATGTAAAAAGTAAATATCAAACAATAATTATTTTGTTTGACACACATACACTCATGCCTATTATCTCCGACAGAAGTAGGCATAGGCGCAACTACTACATACACGGGCGTAGCTATAGCTTTCATATGGCGTGGATTCTTGCCTTGCATGACACCGTCCCCGTCCCCGTCACGTAATATATTAGAGTGTGGACATTTTTGGTAGCCCGTTTATTTTAGAAGCTAAGGGGGGAGGGGTCCGGTTACCCAAAATGTCAGCGGTCAGTGGCGTAGCGTAGTTTATTGTAAGCTAAGGGGGGGCCCGCACCCCCTGACCCCCCCCCCCTTATATACGCCCAAGACTACTTAATTCCGTACCAAAATGTGGTAGTTGGTAAGCTTAATGCCCCATGAATAATAAAGCCCAAGTAGATTACAATTACACCAATGAAATAATGATGAATAAAAAATATTATACTTACAGCTTGAGTTTTTGGTAATAAATAATTATTTTTGACATCTTCTGCCATATTCCGGGAAGTTGAAGGTACATTATCACATACCTAAAAAAACATATTTGAGAGATATAATATGTATATTTTACATAGATGTAACAGAATCATAAAAGCACATAATATCTATTGCTTACTGTTGTATTGCAACATAAACATAATTCGTATGCATAAAATAGTACAGCATCTTTAAGCAGACGTCCTGGCCTCTCAGGGTCATAATCTTCTATCTTAAAATGTTGAGTACAAATTCTTGCAGAATTATAAAAAGTTATTTTTAATGGTAATACATTTAACCACGTTTTCCGCTTATCTGGGTCTTTAGGTAAACTGTAAAAAGAAATACAAACTCATTTTTATTTTAAATTAAAGCTATTAATCACAGAACTCAATAGTCACTGTTGATCCTCAATTTGTATTTACGATCATTATTTAAGATAATGTTTAAAAATACTTATTAATTAGACGGCTAGTGTTAACACTATTCTAGCACCATCGTTAAACCAGATCACCAAACCTTGCACCATGGTCACCCTAGTATCTTGTTTACATAAACTATTTGAAATACAAATAATCACATTTAACATTACGTTAGTATGAAAAAAGTAGTCATATATATTGCATATCACATAAATTGAGATGTTTTTATGGATCAATCATAAAATATCCACGTATTTTATTATTTTTATAATAATATTTGTAAAATTTTAATATTTGCACATTATTGATTACAATAAACTTACCTGTGGAATTTCACACTAAATGATGGATGCCAAATATTTCTACAATCATGAATTACACAACTCACATTAGAATATCACTAAAACACACTTATTATTGTAGATAATTACACAAAAAAATTTGAAGTGAACATTTTTCTGACAACCATATTGAATTCGAACTTAACGTTTTATAACAGTGTTGCCGAAGTATGTATTCGCAATTACCAATTAAACGAGGAAATTGTGTTAAACTAAAATATTAATAAGGATAAAAAAACCTTAAGATTACATTACTTAACAAGAATAATTCTTGAATGAATAAATAATTATAGAAGATATATTTGAAATATTCGATTAGATAATATGATTTAGACGACAATAACTGTATTTATTTTGTATTGTTGAGGAAATTATCCGTAAAGTTTGGCAACATAGGTTAAAGAATGAGTGAGATAGAAGATAACACAAAAGGTAATTATTTGTCTTCAAAAAAATGTGTGTACCTCAATCTCCATTTGGGTATAAGCTTCTTGGGTGGAGCAGTTCTAGTTTATTTGTCTCTGGGGGGAGTATCTTTGATGGCGTGCCCATAGAGCATTATGTCAGATTCACACTCTCGGATTTGTGATGACTCGTGCAGGTTCAGCAGCAGTGTGCATTTGGCATTATAGCATTATATGTACTTTGTGTAAGAACTTGAACTTTTAAATATCCTGGTTCCTTCTGAACCAACTCACTATAGTTCTACTGTCGACCACCGACCCGACATACTCGACATAGCGCTAGTAAGGAACGTAAGGAAAAAAAGCGCGGGAAACTTGGTCGTGGCGGGAGCGTTTTTTCTTTTTGGAAATATTTTAATTAATAATTTAGTTTAAAAGTGATCAGTCTTGATAGAGTTTGTATATATTAATTATATTTAGTTTCATAGAGTAGTTTGTAAATATTTTCTTCATTGTTAGGTAAGTTTAAAATCTTTTTATTACAAAATGAATGAGCCCCCGGATCCCGGGGGTGGTTCTTCACCTCAAGTAGCTGCATATGTTACCGTGGAGCAATCAGAATCTGGTATGGATACTGACTGTTCCACCAGTAACAAAATTTCAAGAAAACGTAGCCTGAGAGCCAATAAAAAAATTTGCAGACAATGTAATAAAAAAAAAAGAATTAATAAAATGGCTATTGACTCAACTAGAGATTCGTGCAAATGCTCAGAAAGTGATTGCAATGTACCGACATCGTCTCCGACTACTTCTGAGACTTTAAAGGGAAATGATAACACTTCCCATAAAGTCCTAGAATCAACGCAGATTGGCAGGAAAGCTTATACCTCCACTGACATGGCCCCATATATAGTTCATGTTCAAAAAATTCAGGAATGTCCCGACGATAATGTGATATTTCACCCCCTAAGTTTTGGCATTTTTTTAAAAAAAAACAGCTTTAAAAATATTATCAACGGTAGCGTTAAGCGAATTGGTCGCAACAGAGTTACCTTATCATTTAGCAATTATATTGATGCAAATTCTTTCCTTATATATGACGGCTTAAAAGCCAATAACCTGAAAGCATTTATACCTACTTTCACGGTCACCAGAATGGGTATAGTAAAAGGTATTCCTACAGAATGGTCCGAGGAGGACATACTTGAAAATATTTCCGTTCCAACTGGGTGTGGACCAATACTGAAAGTTAGACGTTTAAATTTTAAGGTTTTTATTGAGGGTAGTCCTACCTGGAAACCATCTCAGACAGTAGTTTTAACGTTTGACGGTCAGATACTACCAAAACGTATATTTATTTGTTACAATGCCCTATTAGTAGAATTATATCATTTCCCGACTGTCCAATGCTTCAACTGTTGCCGATATGGGCATACAAAAGTCCAGTGTCGGGGGAAACCCCGTTGCTTTAAATGTGGTCAGGCGCACAGTGGAGAGTCTTGCAATGTTGAGGATGACTGTGCTGTATGTTGTATGTGCTCAGGGTCGCACTTTGCCACCAACAAGTCTTGCCCGGAGTTCCTGCGGCAAAAGAACATAAAAATATCTATGGCTGAGGATTGCATATCCTACTCTGAAGCTGCTAAGTTACACAAACCAATCTCGAAACCATACTCTGATGTTGTATCAATCCCAAAAAGTTCAATTCCTACGAGTGTACCAAATAAAAATGTATCTTATAAAAAAACTATTTATTCTAAAGGTAAAACCCCTTCACATCATACAGCTGGTTTTGACCAAGTAAAACATACTAAATCAATAAATGAATATAACAATATATCAGTATCAGGAAATGGATGTGCCTTTCCAACTGAATTTAATATCAACAATAAAACTCATGAATTCTCTATTACAGAAATTATAACAACTTTACTAAATGTTCTATCACATAATAACATCTTTATACCGTCCAACGTTGCACCAATTCTTGAAACTACAATAAATAATCTAAATAATGGCTTATACAAACATAATGCAATGGAACTGTCGAAGTATAAATAATAAAAAAAATGATTTAATATATCTTATAAATAAATATAGTCCAATCATAATTACTCTTTCAGAGACATGGTTGAAACCTCATTATAATTTTAAAATCCCTAAATACTCTTGTATAAGAGAGGATAGACATGATGGCTATGGCGGTGTAGCCATCTTAGTTGCAAGAAATTTACCCTTCAAAAATGTATCAATTCCTTCTCATTCTAGTGATTTTTCTATAATCTGTGTTGAAGTTAATAATATTACATTTGTTTCAATATATATTCCACACCCGTCTTTAGCAATTTCTAATGAAATTAACAATATTTTAAACAATATTCCTAAACCCTTTATGTTGTTGGGAGACTTCAACTCTCATCACAGAACATGGGGAAGTTCTTTATCAAATTCCTATGGTGAAGATATACTGAATATAATAGATTCTCATAATTTGTGCATATTAAATACTGGTTCTCCTACTCGTCTCACACCACCAAATGAAAGTAAAAGTGTTGTAGATCTATCAATTTGCACTCCTGATCTGGCTTCTGTTGTAAATTGGCAAACTTTGTCATCTACATATGGCAGTGATCATTACCCTATTATGATTTCACTTCTTGCTAGCAAATATTCTATTGATGCCCCACAACCTAAATCTCCCCGTTTAAAATATAGAGTAGATCCTAAAAAATGGGTATTGTTTAAGGCTTTAGTTGAACAAAAAATTAATTATCTATCTCAGTCTTCTGGGACTCTTGTAAATGTTGAAGCTTTCACTAAAACTTTGTTAGATGCTGCTGATGAGGTATTTCCTTCTAGAAATAGCACTAACAGACTCCCTTCTCCCCCATGGTGGGATAAAGAATGTACTGAAGCTGTTAAAAACAGAAAAGAGGCTGAATTTAGGTATCAAAATGACATGTCTGAAAATAATTTTAATATCCTGGTCAGAACTTTAAATGATACTCGGGATTTATTAAAGAATAAAAAATTTGAAGGATGGAGAAAGTTTTGTGCTTCTATTTCCCCCAACATTCACTTTTCTGAAGTTTGGAATAATATAAAAAGATTTCGATCATCCTTTGTCCCTAGCTCTTCCTTAATGCCTTCTTCTTTGTCCGAAACTTTCTTAGATCATTTAGCACCTCCAACAGTTCTACAACAAGAAATAATGATACCTTTTCCTGAGAATATCCCAAACACAAAATCAGAGTGTGGTTTAGATCATATGTTTACAATTACCGAGTTAAAGTATGTCTTATCGAGTGTTAAAGATTCATCTCCGGGAGAAGACGGCATCCCTTATTCTTTTTTTGCTAATTTGGGAGATGAAGCTTTAAACTATTATTTAAGAATAATAAATGAAGTAATTGAGACAGGTTATATCCCTCCTTGCTGGAAACGCCAATTAGTGTTGCCAATTTTAAAACCTCATAAAGATCCCACTAATTTTTTGTCATATCGTCCCATAGCCCTTTCTCCGGTTATTGTTAAAGTTGTCGAACACTTAGTTAAGAATAAATTAGAATGGTTTCTTGAACATAATAATATTTTAGCAAATAGTCAATATGGTTTCCGAAAAGGTAGGAGTACAATGGACAGTCTGAGCATATTTACAACTGACATTCGTATAGCCTTATCCCGAAATCATTCCACAATAGCAGCATTCCTAGATATCTCATCAGCCTATGACAATGTGGTTATTTCAATTCTTAAAGCTAAATTAGCTAATTTAAATTTTCCTGTTTTATTAACCCGATTCATAATAAATTTGTTATCAGAAAGAACTATAGTATTAGATACTGCCTCCAAGCCTACTAGATCTATTTGGAAGGGACTTCCTCAGGGATCTGTGCTAAGTCCTATATTATATAATGTATATACCTACGATTTAGATTCGAGTCTAGATAATTCAATTTCTATTCTACAGTATGCAGATGACTTACTTTTATATTGTTCTGGTGGATCTATTGATAGCTTAGTTCAAAATTTATCATATTCGCTCACTCTTCTGAAAACATGGTTGAATAATCATGGTTTGAAACTATCCACGTCTAAAAGTAATATAATGTTATTAACTAGACAGAAAAACCCTTCACCTATCACTATAACGTTTGAAGACGAAATAATACCGTTTAAAAATTCTGTCAAGTTTTTAGGGCTTGTATTAGATTCCAAAATGTCTGGATCGGCTCATTTTGATCATATTTCGGATAAATGTGAACAGATTATTAATATGATTAGATGCCTCTCTGGTGTATGGTGGGGAGCGCATCCTTCTTCTTTGAGATTGATATACAATGGGCTGATTAGATCAATATTGGACTATGGAACTTTTTTGTTGGAACCGTGCAACGTAGCTGGTCTTAAAAAAATCGAGAAAATTCAGTCAAAAGCTTTACGCCTAATTACTGGTACAATGAAATCTACTCCCTTAAATGCGTTAGGTGTGGAATGTGTTGAGCCTCCGCTGCATTTACGGCGCCAATATTTATCTGACAGATTTTTATTTAGAGTTATGCAGTTTTCAAACCATCCTTTGCAATTCAAACTTCCTATATTGATAAACGAATTAGCTTCTTCACCTTACTGGCGCCATAAAATTAGTCCGTGTCTTGTCCATAGTTATAATAAATTTAAAGCATTAAGTGCCCCTGCATATGGATCGCATATACTCCCTTTATTTAACCATGATTATTGTACTCTCATAACGGCTCCAAATATATTGTTTAATATCGGCATTAATAAGAATGAACCTGGTGCGAATTTCAAATTTAATGACATAGTAAATACTAATTGGCCTGACTGGCACCATATTTACAGTGATGCTTCAAAGAATAGTTCGTCAACTGTGGGTATAGGCGTATATCACCCGCAGTATAATATTGTGCAAAAAATAAAACTTCCTCTGGAAACGTCGGTGTTTACGGGGGAATGCTACGGTATTCTTAAATCTTTAGAGTATGTGCTTATATCCAGAGTTAAAAATGCATTAATTATTTCCGATAGCATGAGTGCTCTTCAAGCCTTAGCTAAAAACCCTTTCAAATCAAAAAGTAATCCAGTTATTAGTGACTGTAGGAATATGCTTTGTAAGTGTATCAATAATAAAGTAAATATAATTTTTGTACGGATTCCTAGCCACACCGGCATTTCTGGTAATGAAAAAGCTGACCAACTCGCTAAAGAAGCTATTTCATGTGGTGATATCTACCCATATAAAAATTTCCACCACGATCTATCATCATTGCCTAGAATTTATCTTTTGGAGACCTGGAATAATGTTTGGTTTTCCAATAGTCAGTTTAAGGGTAAATTTTATCATTTTATTCAAGCAAATATTCCCAGCAAACCTTGGTTTTCTAACGTAGATTTTTGTAAAAGAACGACGACTACACTAATACGCATGCGATTGGGTCATGTATGTTCCCCACAACATCTGGCTAGGCTTGGCATTGTCCAGTCCGAGTTGTGTGAGTGCGGTGATGATGTCGGAGATGTGAATCACATATTTCTTTCGTGCGCTAAAAATAATACATCATTTCTTTACCATCGGCTCATTTTGCTTGACATTCCTCTTCCTACATCCATCCCTGTCCTTTTAAGCTCTTGTAACCACCATATATATAAAATATTATGTACGTTTATTATACAAAATAATATAAAAATTTGATTATTTGTTTATTTCCTTTCCATATAGTCATTACTGATCCTTTTCTTTCCAAATTCCTAATAATTCCTTTTCTATCTTTTATCCAGTTTCCCTAACTTGAAATTGGCAAAATGTTCATACAATTGCCACAAAAAAAAAAAAAAAAAAAAAAAAAAAAAAAAAAAAAAAAAGGAACGTAAGCCTTCGCGTGCGTTCCTTGCAGGTGCTACAAGAGTTAGACTCTGACCACAGACCTGTGATCCTAGATCTAGTTCCCCAAAACGGCCCATCAAACACAGGTCCTAACGTTCCGATGAAGGTGAAAACGAATTGGCGCCTCCTAGGCACCAAGCTCGCGGACACCTCATCTACAGATCTTTCCGCGATTCCGACCAACATCGTGACTCCTGAAGAAACGACTGGCGCGATACGCTCCTTCACCAACCACCTTCAAAACGTCTTGAGCGAAAGCTCCGAGAAGGTGCCAGAGACTGTTCACAGTCAATGGCAAATTCCCGACGACGTGCGGTGGGTGGTGAGGAGGCGTAACGCTACGCTCAGAGCTTGCGCGACGAGCCCCACCCCGGAACGACGACGTCTTGCGCGCTTCCTTCAACGTGAGGTTAGACGTCGCATAAAAGAGGTCGTCGATTCGAGATGGGAAACTCGCTTAGCCGAACTCGACCCGACACACCAGGCCTTCTGGCAGCTGTGTCGTTCCTTCAGGAGAAACGATGTGACCTCTATGCCTCCGCTCAATCGTCCGAATCAACGCCCGGCGTTTGACGACGACGAGAAAGCGGAACTGTTGGCCGACAGTCTGGAGTCTCAATGTTCCCTCTCAACAATACCTATAGACCACGACCATCTTGTTGCGGTTAATTCACTCGTCGAAAGTAGGAACGCGGTCCGGCCACCGCCGAACTCGATTTCGCGACCGATAAACGATACTGATACCGCCAACGTCGTCGACCCGGTCGTCGACCCGCCGCCGCCCGATCCCCTTGCACCGGTGACGATCGAAGAAGTCATCGCTCTGATCAAGGCGCTCAAAAGACGAAAAGCCCCCGGGGGCGACAGGATCCCTACCCGTATGATTAAGATGCTTCCGGAGCATCTGGTCCTAACGCTCACCGCGATATTCAATGCTGCTTTTCAAAACTGCCTCTTCCCAGAGGTCTGGAAGGAGGCAGTTGTGATAGGTATACATAAGCCGGGAAAACCCGCATCCGAACCGTCCTCTTATAGGCCAATCAGTCTGCTCAGTACTCTGGGCAAAATTTACGAGCGGATCGTCCTCGACCGCCTCAAAATAGTCGCTCACAACAACAATCTGATCCCTCCCGAACAGTTTGGTTTTCGTGCTAGGCACAGTTGCGTAAATCAGGTGCTCCGCATTACGGAGCACGTTTACGACAAATTCAAGATAGGCATGCCCACCGGTGCTCTCTTCTTCGATATTGAAAAAGCATTCGACAGGGTGTGGCACAACGGCTTGCTTTACAAGCTGTACACTCTCAACGTGCCCACTCAACTCGTGCACATCATACGAGATTTTTTGTCGAATCGCGGTTTCAAATATCGCGTGGAGGGTACTCTCTCTTCCCGTCACGCCATCACGGCTGGAGTCCCGCAAGGCTCCGCCCTCTCACCTTTTCTTTTCTCGCTGTACACCAGCGATATCCCTAAACCGAAAAACGCCCATTTGGCGCTCTTTGCCGATGACACCGCAATCTACGCCTCACGTAGAGACCCCGACAATGTGGTGCGCACTTTGCAGGCCGCCGCCGACAAGCTCAGTGAGTGGTTCCGCAAATGGCGAATCACCGTCAATCCCACAAAGAGCCAGGCTATCCTGTTCACTTTGAAAAGGAGAGTCCATGTGCCTCACAACTCAGTCCGCATGTCCAACCAGGTAATCCCCTGGACGGACAAAGCCAAATATTTAGGAGTGACCCTTGATCAGAAGTTGACCTTCATCCCACACGTAAATGCGGTACGCGCGCGAGCCGCATTCGCGATGAGCCAACTGCATTGGCTCATAAATAGGAAAAGCAAAATGTCCATCCGCAACAAGATTAGGATCTTTACCACGTGTATTAGACCGATCATGACATACGCGTCGCCCGTGTTCGCCCATATACCGCCTGCTCGTCTTAAGCGTATGCAGGTATTGCAAAACATTTTTCTTCGACACGCTCTTGGTGCCCCGTGGTACGTTCGCAATCGCAACCTCCACGTGGATACTAACATGCCGACCATCAGGCATTTCATGCAAATGACCAGCAAACGCTACTTCGACCGGGCGGTTAAACACCCAAATACGTTAGTCCGCAAAGCGTCAATATACACTCCATTCGACCGCGCCAAATGGAGACGGCCGCGTTCAGTCCTAACCGATCCAGAGGACGATATCACTCTGGCCATTCGCAGTAAGAACGAGTTCCTAAAACTCCTACACTCCACACGACCGCAGTTCCGTCCTCGCCGCCGAGGACCTCGCCGCGTTCCCCGTCGCCCTCCCGACCCTCCTAACAGTTCCGGCCCGCGTGCCGACGAAATAAATGGATAGGATTAGGTTAAACACCAACCTTCCCCACTAATCGTTGATGTCTCATCCTCTCCCAGTGACCGTCCTGAGCCGAGGTTCGTAACCCGTTAGTGGGTTGCCCTCAGCATGGTTACTTAAATCAAGGGTTGCGAGCGCCTAAAGCGTTCATCCGAAAGTCCGGTGTGGCCAGAAAAGCCGACTCGCGTCAGGCTACTGGCCGGTAGGGCCAAAACAAAAAAAAAAAAAAAAAAAAAAGAACTTTTAAATACCTTTTAATTTTTTTTGGTCAGTCAAACAGTAATACATAAAATAATTTTTATGGCCCTAAAAATAGACCTAATTTTTTTAGGGCCCTGAAATAAGCCCACTACATATATTTCTGCCCTAAATCTAGGGCTAAAAGCCCTAAGTTGGGAAGCCTGTTTTGTACAACTGGGTATGCAAGTGTCAATTGTTTGAATTGGGCATAACGATCGTATTTGGTTTCCTAAAAACAATGTTTTGTTAATTTTCATAATGGCAAATAAGTGTTTTTTTCAAATTTTGGGTTTAATTTCTATAAATTGCAATGTTACAAATATGCTACATTGTGTTCAGAATGTGCTTAAGTAATTCTATATTTCGCAGGGCAGCAAATTTGCAACATATAGTATTTACTTACATGTGTATAGCAGATTTTATATGATTTTTTGGGCATTTATGAAGCCCTAATTATAATATAAAAGAGAAAGAAGTATCAAAAATCATATTTTTTTTGGGCTTTATAGGGTTAATTACATTTCGTGAAATTCCATAAAACAATTGCGTTTACTGTTGTAACATAAATAAATATTACATTTTTCACATTTAGTGTAAGATCGATAATATTTTGAACAATACTGACATAACATATGTCGGGTATTTTGTTCCAAATGGGAAAATTATTGATTCTATCAGAGTGTAGTGGTACCAAAGGAAGGTTTTGATGTCTGGTAGGAGTCATTCGAGGCTTTTTGCAGGTACTGGAGATTTAGGAAAGTCGATGGGAGTGCCGCCTCGGCTTGATGTCGGTGTCCCAAAAATACGTCACCCAAAATAATGCAGAATAATACTAGACGTAAGTTTACTGCTTTCGTTTAAATAGTCTACGTTTTTTCACACGGCTTTTAGCCACGGTAAATTTGTTACTTAGATACTATTTTTTTTGTTGTTGAATTTTAGAAATATAAGACTACTTTTACGCCTTAAAAATAAAGACGATGTGAGTACATTTATAAAATAATTGTCCCCCCTGCCAATTGGCTATTTGGCTAATACCTATTGGCTCGCGTTGCAACTTGCAAATGATCGTCTATTCCGATCGAACATTGTCGCGTGCGGCTGCCGCGCATAGTTTATACGCACCATAAGTCTAAGATTGGCAGCATTGAAGCACGCGACGTTGACAACGACTAGTGAATTAGCGACATCTAGTGTTTTCCATCTCCATTCGATGGCGCTAAATGGAGACGATCGCATTCAGTCCTGACTGATCCAGAGGATGATATCACTCTGGCCATTCGCAGTAAGAACGAGTTCCTAAAACTCCTACACTCCACACGATAGCAGTTCCATCCTCACCGTCGAGGACCTCGCCGCGTCCCCCGTCGCCCCCCCGACCTCCCTAACAGTTACGGCCCGCGTGCCGACGAAATAAATGGATAGGATTAGGTTAAACACCAATCTTCCCCACTAATCGCTGATGTCTCATCCTCTCCCAGTGGCCGTCCTGAGCCGAGGTTCGTAACCCGTTAGGGGGTTGCCCTCAGCATGGTCACTTAAATTAAAAGGGTTGCGAGCGCCTAAAGCGCTCACCCTTAAAATTTATTTCCGGTGTGGCTTAAAAAGCCGACTCTCGTCAGGCTCCTGGTCGTTTGGGCCATGAAAAAAAAAAGTGTTTTCCAGTGTTCACCGAGGCTACTCGTATAATTCTATACCTATGCTACTCGGTGTGCCACTCACGAATGCAGAGTTGACTCGGCATTCGGCAACTCGAGTGCTAATGGACTCAAGTTAATATTTTTTTCACTCTAGTACGATTGTGATAAATTCACTCGATACACTCAGTAAAAATGGGATTCTATTCGCATCACTAACATAACCCCAAAAATAAACATCACAAGTCACAACAAAACAAACATTGACAACGTAATGTAGTGGTTATATTCTCATTGACGATAACTTTTATTAGTAACAACACACAGAGCTCTTTACTAAGTTTTATAGTTTTATCAGCAGAAAGTAAAGAACAGGATGTTTTGATGACAATTACATTTATGAATAATACATGAAAAGAGAATATAAAGTTGTAAATACATGTATAACCTCGAATACTGTAACAATAAAATAAATTCAAGCATAGTTCATAAGAATACAAGGGAAAATGTGGTATTTACTACTGTTAGTAATATTGTCATTAATAGCCTATTTCATTACGGATGAACTTATAGTAAAACTTGTGGATTTATTCGTCAAAGCCGGTTTATACGGCATTGACCTATGCAAAACTGAAAAAAAGAAAATGTAAGTTTTATTTTATGCTCAACTACATAAATTATCTTGTTGATTTGTTAAGCTTATCTCCTACATATCGATCTAAAGTTATAATTATTTGTATTCTCTCCCACTGACCAACCTAGATTGCTATGTTGTTTTGTATCTCAATATACAGCAAAGGGTTTAGCGGGATAAGGACCGGAGGGTCGGCGGCCCCAGAAAGGTACCTTGAAAATGACTTGTGTGGTAACATTGGGGAGGGTGACCCAACAGGAGGGTGACAAACAAGACATAAAAGTGGCGGGACCCTAGGCGGAGGGCAGTGCTGGGCAGAGACCGGCAAACTGAAAGGTGCAATCTTGGAAGGAAGCCTCGATGCCTCATAAGGCCCAGCTGAGCCACTGCCGAAACTCCCCATTGAATGTGGCCCTTGGGTATGATACCGACGAAGCGGGCCGACCCAAAGTGAAACTGGCAGCGCCACCCAAACTGGGACTAAGGGTAAAATAGTTCCAAGGAGGTGAACTGATCATCCGTCTGTGTGACTGCATACGTCCCCAATAGACATACATACATACAACATTGGGGAGATATAAAACTATCATTGATACAAATTCAGCTTATTATCTCGATGCATTCTGGAGATAATTGATCAAATAGACGCTTGAGAGAGTATTTTTTAAAATTGTTTTTTTTTTAAAACTATTACTGCTGCACTAATGAAACAAAAACCGTTTGTTAGACAAAAAATTAGTCTAAATTATATATTTTTTGGAGATTTTTACTATTATATTTAGTATTAAAAAAAAAATTTTTTTTTTTCACAACTTTATTCATAGTTCCCGCAGAGGTATAATCACAGAAAAAATATATGGCTAGCCTGGCACTAAAGTGGTCTATGTTACATAATACAAATTTTGAGTTATCAAACAAAACGCATTTATGAATGTATATTATATTAATGATAAACATATTTGGTAGCTAACTAGATAACTTAGCTATCCATATGTAATTTTAGTAACTAGTAGGTTAATAATCAACAAAAAAAAAGTGAAAATAAGTAAAATGTTACATAACCACTTTAGTTCCAGGCATTTTACATATATCACTTTAGTTCCAGGCTAGCTATATAATGTATCTAACTATGTCTATTATTATTACCTAAAAGTGCATAAAATATATATAATGGGTGCAACACTTCCAAAAAAACAATACTTATTCTGACTATCTTATGGTAGCTAGGAGCTACTAATGACTACATTTGCCATTAATGTTTGTTACCACAGAACTCAGTCATTTTTTTTCCAATTTGGAAAATTCTTTTTTTATTTGAAAGAATATACTTCTAGTTTGGTTCCATAGAAATTGTTTCAAAATCGGTTTGATTGTTTGGATTTTAAATCAAAATAACTGGAATAAGTATGTCTTCCAAGTAAAGGAAATTGCGAATTTTCCTTTCTTGTGACTATTTCAATGGTGTTTTTGCATTGGGTTTTGTTGGGTCTATTCCATATTGAATATATGCATACATCGCATTTTTTTTTATTTCATTGAATGGCGAGATGAGCATGCCGTTCGCCTGATGGTAAGCGATACGACCACCCATAAACAGTAGCAACACCATTCAGCACCTTGACTTACAAAGCACTGTGTGGCATTCCACCGCGCTCGTCATCCTGAGACATTAGACATAAGATGTTAAGCCTCATTATGTCCAGTAGTTATAGTTATACTGGCTATAATGTCCTTGTCCTAGCATCACACTTTTTATCTATTTCGGGGGTAGGCAGAGGTGTAATACCTCAGCGCGATAGTCATATCGCGTGCGCATTACGTAAAACAACTACATCATCGAGGGCAGTCTATTTCTTACTAACATAAAAAGTAACAAATAAAAATATTTTAACAAAAACCATTAAAATTGATAAATAATTTAACATTACCTATACTTATACTAACTTTTTGATCAATTATCTCCAGAACGCATCGAGATGAGAGGCTGAATTTGTGTCAATGGTAGTTTTATATCTGCCCAATGTTACCACACAAATCAGTTTCAAGAAACATTTCTGGGGCCACCGACCCACCTTATCCTGCTAGACCCTTTCTGCACCGTGAACATTGTAGTATTTTAGCAAACATGTAGTACTGCTATATTTAAAAGTGATTTAATTTATTCTTTTTATACAGCCCAGAGGCCACAGGAGTTGTATCAGGATGTGTGTTTTTAGTAGTAAGCTTTTTATTTATTCCAATAATTTTTGGGAACAGTTTAATGGACACTCAGAGTTTTCCCCACAATGAGGTATGTATTTAGATTAAAAACAGTGTTTTATTACAAAACCATTCAGTTTTGTTATAAAAAAAAATTTATACATTTAGTTTGCAGAGTTCTTAGCTGCCTTATTGTCAATATGCTGCATGTTATTATTGGGCTTTGCTGATGATGTCTTGGACTTGCGGTGGAGGTACAAATTGCTACTTCCCACTGTGGCGTCATTGCCACTCCTAGTAGTGTACTATGTGAACTTTAATTCTACAACATTTATTGTACCCATACCATTAAGGCAATGGCTCGGCATATCTATCAATATTGGTATGTTATTTTATAACATTTTTAAAAAACTAGAATTTTTCACTAGGCTATTATAATACAAAAATTAAATAAAAAGTATTGATATACGAGCATGCAGCGATCACAAATTGTGTGTATGTTGGCTGTACAAAACATAAAATATGTGTATTGCTACACTCCTGTAGCGCTCACTTTAACAGGCTAGTTACACAACTAGTACATATAATCTTATACCCTTGTTGAGATTTTTTTATAAATTGCCTAACCTGTGGTGCTGCGCTAGCACAATGCACTTAAAAACACAAGAAGAGTGTGGGGTGCAGTCAACTAACATACAAATGATTGAAATAAATAAAAGCTTTTGGCAGGTATTTCAAACTTCCGTTTTGCAGTGGAAATATTTCTATGAATTAAATCCATGATATATTTCATCTGTTAAGTACATTTAATAAAGAAATTAAAAACGGTCTCTTGAAGTGGTTTGGAGCTCTAAAGCTCTAGTGAAATGCATCCTGTGCTAATTGGTAAAAGTCTAATCAAATATGAGCTATTTAAATTTTCTACCACACAGTTGAGTACAGTTTAAATTAAATATTAGTTGATAAATTCATATATTAGTTGATAATTTTGGTTCCAGGATTGCTCTACTATATATACATGGGAATGTTAGCAGTTTTTTGCACAAATGCAATAAATATTTTAGCTGGTATAAATGGCCTTGAAGTTGGCCAATCTATTATAATTGCACTATCTATCATAGTGTTTGACATTATTGAATTGAGAGGAGATCAATACAAAGCACATGCTTTTTCAATGCAGATTATGATACCATATCTTGCTACTACTTTGGCACTTATGAAGCATAATTGGTAAGTGTATTATGTAGAATTTTTCAGATTATGTCTAACTGGGAACATGAGATATTAGTGTATATTATATACAGGGTATCCCATAAGCAGCGATTATATAGCCCCTAGACACGTAATGCGCAATATTTTTCTTCAAATGAATTCTGTCAACTACCTGAGGAGTGAGGTTTGAGAAACCGGGGCACTGCATCACGATTGGCCGTGGCAACATCATTACGTTTTACCTTTGATTAATTATATACCTACATAGAGTGACGCGCTGTTATGAAACTAAAACAAACAGGACAACTTTTCTTAAGCTAGTATGCGTGACGGCTGTGTCATACGCTATCGCTGCATCATTTTGCGTATCCTGTGTTTTGTGTATCCATTATGCGCGCACACAGGATTTCTGTGTGCGCGCATAATGATACCAGTTATTACATGGTTTCTATTAAAACGGGGAGAAAATTATATCCATGAAATACAAAAAAAAGTTTTTCACGCGCGCGTAAATTTCAACTTGACACCTCTAGGTACGCGTCTCTGAGAAAAAGGGTCTTGACAGAAAGACAGACAAACGGACAGCAAAGATATCCTATCATGGTTCCTTTCGAGGTTCGGATTCCTAAAAACTATAAAATACTTAGTCACTAAAGAATCCTTAGGCCTAGGGCAATAAAAAATTGTATTTCTATTAGGTAATAACCCAGCCTATCACCGACTTTCCTTTGGATCATAAATTACTGGACACCCGTATACCTATGTATTTAAGGTAGCTTATAAAAATATAATAAAAAAGTGAAAGTTTAGAGCGTTTTGAAAAATAGAGCATTTGATAACAATGATAATTTTTCTTACAGGTATCCCTCCAAGGTATTTGTTGGAGACACATTTTGCTACGTATCAGGGATGACCTTCGCGGTTGTTGGTATTCTAAGTCATTTTAGCAAAACTGTCCTGCTTTTCTTTTTGCCCCAAATTATTAATTTTCTTTATTCTGTACCCCAGCTATTCCATTTTGTACCCTGTCCACGACACAGGCTACCCAAGTATAGTGGGGAAACTGATTTGCTCGAAGCAAGTAGAACCATCCTTATTAAAAAGGACATGAATACTTTAACCAAAATCATAGTGCAAGTTTGTACATTATTACGCGTTATTGATAAGAAAGAAGATAATGAAAGTATAGTTATGAATAATATGACATTGATAAACTTGTTTCTGATTAAATTTGGGCCAATGTCAGAGTTATCACTTACAATTAGACTCTTGATGTTTCAAGTCATATGTAGTGGTATAGCTTTTATTATAAGGTACCCTTTGGCTTCATATTTTTATGATGGATAGAACTTTCCTTTATGCGTATACAAAAATAAATCATGTTACCAAAGTATAATTATTTTTTTTCCTGATGATGACAAATAACCCTCGATCATCGAGTGGATAATAGAATGGTCTATAAGAATTTGAAATACTTACTCGGTGGTCGTGAACCTTTTGGGCGACATCTTGACTAACCGAAAAAAAATATCTACCTGTGTGACATCTAGGATAGTGATTAGTGATAAAGGAAATAGGAATCCTTTTTTTTTATAGTCCTGCCGGCCAGTAGCCCGACGTGAGTCTGCTTTTCTGGCCACACCGGACTTTCGGGTGAACGCTTTAGGCGCTCGCAACCCTTGATTTAAGTAACCTGCTGAGGGCAACCCACTAACGGGTTACGAACCTCGGCTCAGGACGGTCACTGGGAGAGGATGAGACATCAACGATTAGTGGGGAAGGTTGGTGTCAAATCTAATCCTATCCATTTATTTCGTCGGCACGCGGGCCGGAACTGTTAGGAGGGTCGGGGGGGCGACGGGAAACGCGGCGAGGACGGAACTGCGGTCGTGTTGAGTGTAGGAGTTTTAGGAACTCGTTCTTACTGCGAATGGCCAGAGTGATATCGTCCTCTGGATCGGTTAGGACTTAACGCGGCCGTCTCCATTTGGCGCGGTCGAATAGAGTGTATATTGACGCTTTGCGGACTAACGTATTTGGGTGATTTACCGCCCGATCGAAGTAGCGTTTGCTGGTCATTTGCATGAAATGCCTGATGGTCGGCATGTTGGTATCCACGTGGAGGTTGCGATTGCGAACGTACCACGGGGCACCAAGAGCGTGTCGAAGAAAAATGTTTTGCAATACCTGCATACGCTTAAGACGAGCAGGCGGTATATGGGCGAACAAGGGCGACGCGTATGTCATGATCGGTCTAATAAACGTGGTAAAGATCCTAATCTTGTTGCGGATGGACATTTTACTTTTCCTATTTATGAGCCAATGCAGTTGGCTCATCGCGAATGCGGCTCGCGCGCGTACCGCATTTACGTGTGGGATGAATCATCCCAGGGATGAATCATGAAGGTCAACCTCTGATCAAGGGTAACTCCTAAATATTTGGCTTTGTCCGTCCAGGGGATAACCTGGTTGGACATGCGGACTGAGTTGTGAGGCACATGGACTCTCCTTTTCAAAGTGAACAGGATAGCCTGGCTCTTTGTTAGATTGACGGTGATTCGCCATTTGCGGAACCACTCGTCGAGCTTGTCGGCGGCGGCGTGCAAAGTGCGCACCACATTGTTGGGGTCTCTACGTGCGGTGCAGATTGCGGTGTCGTCCGCAAAGAGCGCCAGATGGGCGTTTTTCGGTTTAGGGATATCACTGGTGAGTGGTGTACAGCGAGAAAAGAAAAGGGGAGAGAGCGGAGCCTTGCGGGACTCCGGCCGTAATAGTGTGTCGGGAAGAGAGAGTTCCCTCCACGCGATATATGAAGCCGCGATTCGACAAAATGTCTCGTGCACGAGCTGGGTGGGCATGTGGGAGTGTACAGCTTGTAGAGCAAGCCGTTGTGCCACACCCTGTCGAATGCTTTTTCAATATCAAAGAACAGACCTCCAGTAGGCATACCGATTTTGAATTTATCGTAAACGTGCTCCGTGATGCGGAGGACCTGGTTTACGCAACTGTGTCTAGAACGAAAACCAAACTGCTCCGGAGGGATCAGATGGTTGTTATGGGCGACTATTTTGAGGCGGTTGAGGACGATCCGCTCGTAAATTTTGTCTATCGTACTAAGCAGGCTGATTGGCCTATATGAAGAAGGTTCGGATGCGGGTTTTCCCGGCTTGTGGTTACCTATCACAACTGCCTCCTTCCAAACCTTTGGATAGAGGCAGTTTTGAAAAGCAGCATGTATATCGCGGTGAGCGTTTGGACCAGATGCTCCGGAAGCATCTTAATCATACAGGTAGGGAGGAATCCATAATGAGAAATAGCTTACGGGCTAAGAGTTCAGTGCTATAAGCAACTCTATTTTTTTTTATGTTCATGTCCTTTATATTCAGCCTATCACGGAACAGTAGGGCAGGGAAGGTAACATTCGTATAACGGGAGCATTCGTACAGTAGTCATATCTAAAATACTAAACACGTCAAACCGTTCGTATCTATGTGCGTGAGTCCCGCCCATACGCATGGCCTAACCCCGGGGTGGTCCCCCCCGAGGCAATTCTTGTGCTTTGGGCCTTCACAACCAATGCACGCCCATGCGCGGGGGAACATTAGTCGCGGGCCGAGGCACACAGTCAGTGTGTATACCTCTTGGTTGCATAACACATTGAGGCCTAAAAGGGCCCGCGAACATTTCCTGGCACCCTTTTCCTTTCCACCCATCCTGAGAACCTTTCTCCATTCCCCACCTTTCCTTCCATCATCCTATTCCACTTCCTTCCCAGGCCCCTGCAGTCGTCAAGCCGGGGGACTCCAGTATCCCATTCGCAGGTTTCTCCCGGTGGTGACTGCAGGATCGCCTATCCAAAAAAAAAAAAAAAACTCGGGGTGGTACTTGGTGGGGCAGTGCGGCTGCTGCCTTAGCTGAAACGAGTTGTTACGTGTTTTCGCTCGGTGTAAGTAATTTTTGGATGCATATTATAATGTTTTTATACTAGCAAGTTTTATCAAAAAAAAATTAATGTAGGTATATTAGGTATTTTTGTATCTGTACGACGTTTGAGTTTATCATGTAGGTAAACATCAGCTTTGGGTTAATTATAACAGGTATTATTTTTAAATGAATTTATTGATTTTATGCGTTGAGGTCTTTGAGTATGTACTTTGGGTCTAATGGAGAAGTTATAGCAATAATGTGCCAGCAAATTTTTCTGTCAATCCTGACGGGGGGCGAGGTAAACAAGGATAGCACACATTTAACAAAAAAATCCACTCATGCAAGGCTGAATATAGTGCATACGAACGCACACTATGACATTCCCCGCAACACCAACTCATAGCACACATACCTACATCTATTAAATTTAGCGTGACTACAGTCTACACATCTTGAGACGTATGTACACTAAAACAAAAGTTCTATTGATGACCATTTGTGACGAATCCTCCTTACTAGTTATCTGAACTATAGTTAGTGTGAATGATTCATATCTGTAAATTCCATTTCGAATAACGCTCGGTTAGCTATTCACCAAGGAGTCTTGGCGCCAACACTGATGTATGAAAGTGAGTCGTGGGTGTGGCAAAACAAGCATGTAAGTAAGGTAAATGCAGTGGAGATGAGAGCTTTGAGAAGTATGTGTGGGCTGAAAGTAAGTGATAGAGTAAGGATTAGCGTGATAAGAGAAAAATGTGGATTGAAAGAGGATGTAGTGACTAGGATTGAGAAAGGAATGCTTCGGTGGTTTGGCCACATTGAAAGGATGGATGAAAGAAGAGGAACGAAAGAAATCTATGTCGCGAAAGTGAGTGCTAGCGTCGGACGGGCACGTCCTAGACGTACCTTCATGGACCAAATTGACGACCTCCTAAGGAAGGGCCAAATAAAGAGTTCTCGTAACCGACGAGCATGTATGAAGAGACTGATGACTGTAGAAGAAGCGAAAGAGGTATGCTTGGATCGTGGCACTTGGCGCTCCATAGTCTCTGCCTACCCCAATGGGAGAAAGGCGTGAGTTTATGTATGTATGTATGTAAAACCAATCTATTTGCACCCATCGATAGGCTTTTTAGATTTATTTCTGCACAATATCGCTTGACTGCAGAAATAGCCGTTGCGCGAGTACTTACTAAGCCAGATTCTAGCCGACGAAATACCTACTCACCTAGTAATATATATAGGATCCTTTCCAAATTATTTATTACTAGCAGTTTGTTAGGAGATAACAAGCTGTACTTAATTAGATGTAGGTGTAGATTCGTAAATCTCGAAGAAGCAAATCAAATAACCACAAGGGATCTGGCCTTGGCACATAAGTGACTAGACTTTTGCTCGCGTCTCCGCCTACGTTAAAACGTTTTTTCCGGGATAAAAATCCCACTTTATATTTTCCCGGGATAAAAAGTAGCCTATGTGTTAATCCAGGACATGATCTACCCGTGTGCCAAATTTCATCGAAATCTGTTCAATAATTTTTGCGAACGTTTTTTTTTTCATTGCATTGAATGACGTGACGAGCATGCCGTTTGCCATAAACAGTAGCAACACCATCCAGCACCTTGAGTTACAAAGTACTATGTGGCACTGCTCTTGTCATCCTGAGACATAAGATGTTAAGTATCATTATGTCCAGTAGTTTCTTATACTGGCTACAATGGAATATAACAATACAAGAGAAACACACATGCCCACATCCATACATTCTTACAAACTATCACGTTTATAATATTATCAGAGACAAATAAACTAGAGAGACGGTTAACTTCATACATATTTTTTAACACGATAAGGAAACCCTCACATGCATGCATTTTAAGTCTATAGTCTGTTATACAATTAATTCATGAATAGTTGGGTCTCTCTTTCTTTCCCGCGTCAATTGCCTTATGTGCTGTTTTTTCTCTTTCGCACGAAGGTTATGTTTAAAAATAAATATGGCCGTAACACTAGAGATGTAACCGTATTAAAAATCGACTCTGCGGAAAATAGTAAACTTTAAATAATTAGGGATGTCCTTAAGGCCAGGTTCATACTATCACCTAAAATTAAATTTTCTCTATAATGAGTATATGGCTTAATCGTGGTTCCGACACATGTAATATTGACTCAAATAAAACAAAATATTTTTCTTGAATTATAAATATTTATTTTTATTATACTATTTATGTAAATTTTGTTTTCACGCCCAATTTATAATTATTTCCGAACCTACCAATAACCCGCGAAATTCAATTATTATAATTGCAGCTTTATAATAGGCATCTTGAAAAATTGCATTTTCTGTACGATAAAATATACCTGAACAAAGCTACAAAAATACGTAAATACGTAAAAAAAATAGATAATTTTATTATTACTATTACAATTAAATCACTACATACATTTAAAATTGCGAATAAAATTTATATATAAAAATATAAAAGCCAGCTCGGGCTGGCCAATAACAATGCTTTTATTTAAATAGGCCCTAACCTAGCTAACCCACCAGCCTTTCCCTAGCTACCTAAGTGATGACTACCCGAAGAAGAAAGGCAGAAAGAAACTCCGGGCTTATTTTTTTGTCATCAATTACTGTTCTTTTTTTTAAGCATATTGTGTACATAGTAGTCAGATAGCTTACATAAGCTGGTGCACGCACAGCACCGATAAAATCGGATGAATTCAAGGATTGCAGGATCAATACAGGGATTAAAAACCTGGACATGCATAAGCAAATACCAAAAAAGAGGAAATGAATAAATAAATGGTGTACAGCGTGCAGTCGCCTACATTTACAAACGTTATTTTAATTTTCATCTTTACAATTCGGTATTATAAAGGCAAAATGCAATGAAATGATCTTTTACTAGTCTTCCGCTAAATGATATTATGTCATATAAATCAAGACCAACATACAAAACCCAACACTGGATTGTGAATATTTTGCAATACCCGATTAATTACATGCGATGTGACATGATTCAATGAATGATTTAAAAGCGGAGCTATCAAAGAGGTGCAATTTTATTTTTCCCGAACTTATCGACACTATGCAACACTGCGGCGTGTTTGATGTTTTATTCAATTGTATTGTACGGTATTAGAAATAATTTAAATCTAAAATCTATTCCCAAGAGCGTAATAACAAATTTTACATCTGTACTGGCGCCAAATAGGGAGCACAAAAACGGGAGCCCCCATTAAAGTTAAATATGCATTTACAAATTAACTAGTGCTTCACAAAAAGCATTCCATGCATAATGTTATATTTTGCAATATCATGTTAATGGCACACTTGCAAGTAAAAATGCTACAAAAAATTGTTGCGATCCACTATAATGAAAATATAATATTAAACAAAAAGGTAAAATTAAGAATTTCTGCACATTGTAAATCAATAAAAATATGAACAATTGTGGAAACACACAAAAAATACTACTTTTGTAGAAAGGTGATTATTCGACAATAATATAGATTCTAGTAGGCTAATTTTGATAATTACTTATTTATTTAACGGCATGCAAACTTATAGGTAACAAATAATATTTATAGTCCTACACACACACACTCACGCCTTTTATCCCAGAAGGCGTAGGCAGAGGCGCAACTAGCACACCCAATTTTCGCCGTGCGTATTCTGTCCTATGATGTGATAGGTGGCGAGCCTATCGTCATATTGGGCACAAATTCTAAACTCCGAGCTGATACTGATTAACAAAACCCAATATCACTTCCCTCAACCCAGGGATCCGACACCTCATCATTGTCGTCGAGCCTTAATACACTAGTGCTTAAATAACATTGCAATGTTACTATTATTTTTAATAAATAATCTTATTTTTCCAGTAAGTAGTCTTAATATTATGTCTTACTCATCTAATAGTAATTACAAGTAACAATTTTATAGTTATTGTCTACCTCTTTTTTATCTATAATAATATAATGTTATCTATACATATAATAAATCAGTAGTACCGGTGTCTGTACATTTAAAGAAATGTGATATAAAGAATGGGGGCGACTAAAGAAGAGTAATGAAAACAAATCAGCGATTTTTATAATTCTTTTCTGTCCGTCTGTTTTTGTTTGTTTGTTACAGGACATCTCCGAAACTACTGAACGGATTTCTATAAAATTTGGCATACGGGTAGATCATATCCTGGATTAACACATAGGCTACTTTTATCCCGGAAAAACTTTGTCGAACGGGCGGAGCCGCGAGCAAAAGCTAGTAATATAATACAGTAATAGTAAAAGGTAAGATTCTAATTTTAACATCTTTTTCTATACAATAACGTTTAAGGTAATGTTAATTACTTTTTAGTTGAAAAAGTCATCTAATACGTAAAATGAATTAGGGTGTAGGAGCATAATAATGCATATAGGATTTAAAAAAATGAATGCTCAACACTCAGCGAAAGGTTAATTAATAATTTTAAAGACTACCACAATGATTTTATACAATACAAGTGGTCACACTTAGCCTACTATACAGTATGCACATAAACTAATTTAAACACACAAAAAAACATAACATGCTTAATTATACTTAAATATACATTTACAAATTATTCCCTCACGAAAAGCATTCCATGCATAATGTTATATTTCGCAATATCATATAATGGCACATTTGCAAGTAAAAATGCTATAAAAATTAAAAAAAAATGTTGGATACACTATAATGAATATATAATTCTAATAAAAAGGTAAATTTACTGTTTATAAATGAATAGAAATATAAACAATTTCAGATACACTCAAATATACAACTTTATACATACAATTATCTGGTAGGTGCATTTTAAGGTGTAAGAGCATAACTATGCACATAGGATTTAAAAAAAAACAAATCCTTAACAGTCAGCAAAATAATAATAAATTTGAAGACTACCACTATGACTTTACACAATACAAGGAGCCACCCTTAACCTACTATACTATACACTATAGACATTAACTAATTTAAAACCATAAAAATGTGGCTAATACACTTTCAAGAAAGAACAATTTAATTTGCAATAATTGTAATAATCGTAGACAAAATACTATGAAGAAAAAACATACTACAATTAAGTGTGATTAGGTACTACGCCTTCTTACTGATCTATAACTCAATCCTTTTGTGACTTTTTCACGGATTAGAGTTTCCATTTCTACATCTTTAGGCCTAGAATCAACATTATTCATTCTATTATTAAAATTAATACACCATTGCTTAACTTGCATTCTAATCATGTATACCCAAAAAGCTTTAATAAGAGCTGTTTTATGTGAATTACAATTGTACCACGCAGTGTCAATTTTTTTTTTTAAAGTACCTATTAAATCAGAATAAACATAAACACTGCAAATAGATGGCATCATTTTGTCAATAATATAAATACTCTGCCAGACTATTTGACTAAAATTATCAGAAGGATAATATAACCTGTCTATATTAGAGCTATACTCTCTTAAATGAATTAGTTCGTGAAATGACTCTCTCTGAGTTAATAGTGCTTTTGTACAATTATCACAATCTTTGCAGTTCAAATTGGACATCAAAAAACGACAAACTGCACCAGCAATATATGGTACAGCCTTATGTTGGAATATATTCTCGTTAGGTATAGTATTTGCTATAAAGTTAGATTCATCACAATGAATATTTTCAGTGTATGAACCATATTTTTGGTGGCTGACTAAATGTTTTAATGTACCCAACATTTTGTCATCATCATTAGAACAATTAGTATATAAAGATTTACCAGTAGTAATGTTGTTAATTAGCAAGGTTTTAAAAGCCGATACAAAGTGAGTACAATTAGGATTTGTACTGAAATTACCATGTGCCCTTATTTGACCGAAAAAGTTTTCTATTGGATCTTGATTAAGACGTCTAAGACTTAAAAATTTTACACCATCAATTCTCAGTAGATCTGACCATAAATGTCTTATTGTTTTAATATTATGCAAAAAATGCTTTAGTGATAAAGGCTTCCCTTCCCTTTCATTGGAAGCGTCAAAACGCATTGAAGATAGCTTTTTCACAGCATCATTCCAGAATGCAATGTGATCAGAATTACATGAAAGAGCATGTTTTAACTTATTCCCATAATGGCCAAAACCATTTAAACTATCAAACAAATTATTTATGAATAGAACCATTTCTGCTGTGAATAAACCATTTTCAATGTCTGCATTTAAACTTATGTAATCATGATCCTGGAGAAATAGCAGAGACTTCATGTGGATTTCTAGTGATGAAGCCACTTGCCTGCTAAAAACTTGGGCTGCAAATTTGACCTGAAATGTTTATAATATACATATTAGTTCATAAATAAATAGACAATTTTAATTAATGGTATGATTATTTTATCTGTCATGATATTTTATTAAATGGCATAAAGAAATCTATATAAAACACACAGCACTTTCACAAGAATATGGTAATTAAACATATACTGAGTGTACTATTATTTACAAGCGGCGCTAGCCTAGTTGAGAGTGGAACGGACTGTCTAGACGAATGTCCGCAGGCTCAAAACCTAAGGGCACGCACCTCTGACTTTTCTAAAAAACTATGTGTGTATTCTTTGTGAATTATCGCTCGCTTTAACGGTGAAGGAAAACATCGCGAGGAAACCTGCATATCTGAGAAGTTCTCTATAGGAATTTCGAAGGTATGTGAAGTCTGCCAACCCGCACTAGGCCAGCGTGGTGGACTAAGGCCTAAACCCTCTCAGTTGTAGAGGAGGCCCGTGCTCAGCAGCGGACAGTATATAATACAGGGCTGGTATGGTATATGCTGAGTTTAGTAAATCGTATTATTTTCTATTCCATATAAAGTAATTTACAAAATCAAATACAGGAAACTACCCTATTCTCTTTGCATTGGATTCAAGAAGATGTCTTTTATAACTAACAAAAAAGCAAAAAATAAAAAAAAACAGAACCTTTTAACAAAAGAAAAACTGACTCCAAAAGCCACCACAATCCAAAAAAACAATAATGTACAGACATTGGCCTGTTACAATTTTATTATGTACTAGCATTGCGCGCGGCTCCGCCCGCATGGAAAAGTTTTCCGGGATAAAAAGTAGCCTATAGCACTCAGGAGTAATGTAGCTTCCTATTAGTGAAAGAATTTTCAAAATCGGTTCAGCAGTTCCTGAGATAAGCGCGTTCAAACAAACAAACAAACTGTTCAGCTTTATATATTAGTATAACGCATACTCACGCCTTTCATCCCCGAAGGGGTAGGCAGAGGCGCAACTAAGGCACCCACTTTTCGCCTCGTGTATTCCGTCCCATGATGTGATAGGGGGCGAGCCTATCGCCATATCGGGCACAAATTCCAGACTCCGGGCTGATATACTGAATAGAAAAATCCATAATACTTTGCCCGACCCGGGGATCGAACCCAAGACCTCAGCATTGCAGCCGTACCGTAATACAACAACGCCACTGAGGCAGTCGCACCGATATATTAGTATAGATAATACATATATGTAGAGATTAATGAAATCTGTTTCAACGTAGAATCCAACATGTTCCTATTGCACACCTTCTGTCAATCAGTCAAGACTTATAAACAGAACTGTAATAGAATAATGTATATTTAATTACCTTCATTTTGTCATATGAAGTTGGATTTATGTGTTTCTCAGTAAGTTTGGTGCTTCTTGCTCTGCCACCAAAACCATCCACTTTATAAAGGGTCTCAATATATTCCCACTTTGCCCTTTGGTTGCCAATGAGAAGATGTTTTTTCTGAAAATTATTTCGAAAACATTTCAATAAATGAGGTACGTCATAGATATGGTATAATTGGTTGGGGCCTATTTTATAACAGTTATCATTTGTACATTTGTTACTACGTAAGAGTTCAGCATTAGAATCTGATATTAATGACTTAATAGCAGCAACATTGGCAGAACCTTGATCACTGATTGTAGCTCTTACTACAAATCCTGATTTAAAAACTGCAAATACTTAAATATAAAGTCATTAATACCAGGCCTCAAAGGAATATTGCTGAGGAGAGAATTTATTCGAGATTTACATGGTAATGCTAAATGTTTTCGTAAAAATCCATAGCACTTAGGGCTTAACTTATATAATGACAAAGCAAAGACTTTTTCTGCATCTGTATAACGGCGACCTTTTAATGAATTACCAGACAAACGTAATTGTGAATCTACTAATAACTTCCCATATGTACTTAAAATGTTATATTTTTTCAAAAACATCTTTGTTTTTGGTGCATGAAGGTCAAATCTAGTCTTTAATTTTTTATACCTTGATTGCAAGAGACGTAATTTATTTTTTAAAATGTTAATTGAAGTGCGTAAAATTTGTTTACGAGGGGTAGCTTCACCAGGATTTAATCTAATACGATTAACTAATCTACGTTTTACTCGGCTGTGAGTTTTTAGTTTTTGTTCATTACATACAGCAGTGGTGGTTGATGTGGATGGGGTTATACATATTGGAAGATGTTCCGTATTGTGAGGTATAATAGGAGTGAGTTGAGATGGAGTACTACTATTTGCTTCATTCAATGAGGCATGAATTGATTTTTCATTACACACAGCAGTGGTGGTTGATGTGGATGGGGTTATACATATTGGAAAATATTCCGTACTCTGAGGTAAATTAGCGGTGAGTTGAGGGGGAGTACTACTATTTGCTTCATTCAATGAAGCATGAATTGATTTTACCGCGCTAGATAGCTCAGAATCTATTTGTACACTAGTACAATTTTGTTCTATAGTAGGTCGAGTAACTTCAGAAGGATAAACGACTTTAAAAATAAAGGGTTCAGTAACGCTACTAGTGGGTGAAATTTCTAATATCAAACCTGGGTTTATTTGTTTATCAGAAGGTTCTAAGTTTAATAAGGGAATCGCATTGGGTGTTAATTTTAGATTCTGGTTAATATGTTCGGCAAGAAAATGCTTATGACAAAAACGGATCCCTTCACGTTTAGTGGGAGGATACTTTTGTAAAAAGGGACATAACCTCAACCACACTTCCCACCTTGTTTTATTTGTGAAAGGCACACAAAAATATTTAAAACACCGGCCTCGAGTACTGCACCCGGGAACACAGCACTTATAACCCATTATATTATCAAAATAAATCGAACTATACGAAGAAAACAATTACACGTTTGAACTGGTAAACACTAAGATTGCTTTTATAAAGTACTGTTTACAAAAACATTCGCACACAATAAACGAGATTAATAAGATAACGAATAAATGAAAACCGCCTTTAAATCGAAATTGCGAATTGCAACACAAATTTGCACGCCACGGACAGCGACTCAGAGCAGCGGTTAACCACAATATAAAATGGCGGTGTACGCATTGTTTCAAAACTATCTGACGTTTATTTCTTATCGAATGACAGCTTTTACTATAACACACACACTAATAAAGGTCAGAGTGTAGAAAGAGATGCACGAGTTTACTATTTATAAAATGTATGGAAAAATTGTGAAAAGTGCGATAGTTGCGTAACGCTATTGTGTTACTTTTTTTCGCTGAGTTAAACGGGCCTGAATATTATAGTTGTGTCAATTTAAGCTTGCCGGTATGACAATTCAATTTTTTCGCGACGCGGTAACTTTGTGAGAACGTCTACCCAAAAAGTATTTATTTATTTATTTAAATAGGTACATCAACAGTACACGTATATTTAATACTCTATTTTTTTTTTTTTTTTTTTAACCTGACTATCGTTTGTTAGCCTGACGAGGGTCGGCTTATACAAACAAACCGGACTTTAGGGTGAGCGCTTTAGGCACTCGCAACCCTTTAATTTAAGTGACCATGCTGAGGGCAACCCACTAACGGGTTACGGACCTCGGCTCAGGACGGTCACTGGGAGAGGATGAGACATCAGCGTTTAGTGGGGAAGATTGGGGTTTAACTTAATCCTATCCATTTATTTCGTCGGCACGCGGGCCGGAACTGTTAGGAGGGTCGGGAGGGCGACGGGGAACGCGGCGAGGTCCTCGGCGGCGAGGACGGAACTGCGGTCGTGTGGAGTGTAGGAGTTTTAGGAACTCGTTCTTACTGCGAATGGCCAGAGTGATATCGTCCTCTGGATCGGTTAGGACTGAACGCGGCCGTCTCCATTTGGCGCGGTCGAATGGAGTGTATATTGACGCTTTGCGGACTAACGTATTTGGGTGATTTACCGCCCGATCGAAGTAGCGTTTGCTGGTCATTTGCATGAAATGCCTGATGGTCGGCATATTGGTATCCACGTGGAGGTTGCGATTGCGAACGTACCACGGGGCACCAAGAGCGTGTCGAAGAAAAATGTTTTGCAATACCTGCATACGCTTAAGACGAGCAGGCGGTATATGGGCGAACACGGGCGACGCGTATGTCATGATCGGTCTAATACACGTGGTAAAGATCCTAATCTTGTTGCGGATGGACATTTTGCTTTTCCTATTTATGAGCCAATGCAGTTGGCTCATCGCGAATGCGGCTCGCGCGCGTACCGCATTTACGTGTGGTATGAAGGTCAACCTCCGATCAAGGGTCACTCCTAAATATTTGGCTTTGTCCGTCCAGGGGATAACCTGGTTGGACATGTGGACTGAGTTGTGAGGCACATGGACTCTCCGTTTCAAAGTGAACAGGATAGCCTGGCTCTTTGTGGGATTGACGGTGATTCGCCATTTGCGGAACCACTCGCCGAGCTTGTCGGCGGTGGCCTGCAAAGTGCGCACCACATTGTCGGGGTTTCTACGTGAGGCGTAGATTGCAGTGTCATCCGCAAAGAGCGCCAGATGGGCGTTCTTCGGTTTAGGGATATCGCTGGTGTATAGCGAGAATAGAAAAGGGGAAAGAGCGGAGCCTTGCGGGACTCCGGCCGTAATAGTATGTCGGGAAGAAAGAGTACCCTCCACGCGATATTTGAATCCGCGATTCGACAAAAAATCTCGTATGATGTGCACGAGTTGAGTGGGCACGTTAATACTCTAATACACTTTACTTAGGCTTAAAACTAATACATGTCCAATTACAGATGTACACAACATTACTTAAAAAAAATATAAATTATCATAGTATTTTATTTTATTGGTTGTAGAAAACTTGCAGCTAATACAAATGATAGTATATAAGATTAAAATAGCGACAAAAGGCCAGTTAAAAGTTTTCACTTATAGGTTAGGTGTGTACCTACACATACAATTTCTTAATATCTATATAGAGTGTTCTAGAAGCAAGATATTAAGAATTTGTTATATATTATATAAAATTCAACCGTTAAAAATATATTTATCTAAGTTAAACAACGCATAGAACCGAACTCAGAGGAAGAATGCATCGCTCATGATTCTTTTAAGTTTTGGAATACTTGTGCAAAAAAGATCTAAGTCCATATCATACATTATATTGTTAAACTGATAGCTGGCTCTTTTGAGGAAGGCATTTTTGCAGTAATTTGTGTTTGTGCGGGGGATATTTAGCAATCTCGGACACGTCACAAAATTGGGGTGCGGAGCAAGCTTAACCGCAGGAGGTACGGGTAAATAGTCTAATATTATAACTTTTGATCTAAAGGAACGTCTACATTTGTTATTGAAAATATTTAGGGAATCAAAAAATATGTCAATATTTGGCAATTTGGCACAGATTTCATTGTAGGTAGTGGATATTCTACGTATAGGCGAGTTATACCCAACATTTGTTCGACTTTGTGGTAGGTGGAAGAGTTCAGTTCGCGGCTGTCTAGGCAGCCGGTATGGTATCGACAACCCAAAGCGCTCTAGCAAATGCTTGCACTAAGAAAACCCAGTAACACATCAGTATAAAAACATAAGGTCGTGTTGTTTCCGTCGATTGCGTAACGCAAACATGTTAACAAAAGAAAGACTAGTTAAAAATTCAACTATATAATTGCAAATATTAACCACGTTCTCCATAAATTATAGCAATGAGTATAATATTTATGTGCTAACCTTGAAATAATATTGTAAAAATATACCGAAATAAAGAATTTAATCTTGACTTTTAAATCAACGCGACGCCTTTACAATGTTGTATTCTTCAGTTCACGGGCGTAGCGGTGGGAAAGTTTTTAATCGTTTGGAAACGAAATATAAACGATTACTGAGAAACATCGAAATTTGGAAATTATATGCAGGATGTATCACGATAGATTTTTCAACTGAAGCAGGTCAATAGTTGTTGTTTAGGTACATATATTTATTGAAATATGTTTCAAGAGCAGTTTTAAAACAGTCTAGTACAATGTATTAAATAAAAGTACAATATATCCTACTAATATTATAAACGCGAAAGTTTGTAAGAATGTATGGATGTATGTTTGTTACTCTTTCACTCAAAAACTACTGAACGGATTTCTATGAAATTAGGCACACAAGTAGATTATGTCCTGGATTAACACATAGGCTAGTTTTTATCCCGGGAAAATATAAAGCGGGAATTTTATCCCGGAAAAACCTTTAACACGGGCGGAGCCCCGGGCAAAAGCTAATTCGATATATAATTTATTTCGACAATAATTATAATTAATGTTTTAATTTTTTATAATGCACCTGAGCGTACCAAAATTCATATAGCATTTCTAATGTAATTTTAGTAAATATGAGTACCTTATGCTACTGAATACGCATTAAGAGTGTCGCACCGAACTCTACTAGGATTTATTAAATACTAATTGGTCTAAAAGAGCTGGTTGATAAAATCAATGGAAAATAAATTATGTCAATGTAATTTGAACTTCAGATATTTATCCACGTCCATCGTCATTGATTCGTCAATGCTCCGTGTGTAAGTAACATAATCTCTCAGAAATTTTTGGTTTGTGCTTATATTTTTGACTCGGCTAGGCTGTTACTTTTGAACTGATTCTGTTATTTTTGTTTACTTTGGCTTGTTTGTACCGGGCTTTGAGTACGCATTACGTGATTTTTAGGTATCTTGTTTTTATTGTGTTGTAAATATGTCAAAAAGAGGACGCATCCATTTAAATAGCCAATCTCGTGAAATGGTTATGAAGTTGTACAACTACTTTGAACAAGAATCAGCAAAAGGTGGACCTCTATTAGAAGTGTCCAAAATACAAGAACGCGTCGCACATGCCCTTGGAATTGGCGTAAGAACAGTTCGAAATATTCTCCAGGAGAAGTACGGACCTTCCGGAACTGAAGAATATGTGCTACACTCGCCGAAAAAGCGAAACAGAAAGAAATCAAAAAATGAATAAAACATGATAGAATTTTAGTTGAATTATTCTTATAAAATAGTTAACAAATACCAAATTGTTAAAGAAAATTATTTAGCAATACCTATCTGCATCTTACATTAATAATGACTAGATTACCCGTTGGACGCAGCGAACGTGTCACAATAATTCTTGGGAATTTGTGTCTTGGGAGATGCCTATGTCCAGCAGTGGACTGTAACGGATTGATGATGATGAATGGAATATAATAATTATATAAAAACAGTGATTTATATAAAAATTACCCTTTTGACTATCGATTATAAACTCTCTGAACAAGAAATCGATATCACTTAAGAATCGATTATTTCGGGCAACCGATTTTTTGTTCCCTTCACTACACATAGTATGAAGTGAAGTGTCAATAAATTGTCATACCGGCAAGCTTAAATTGACACCATAGAGTAAGTAATACTACGTAAGAATAGCCTAGTTGGGAATGGAACGGTCTGCGGTCTGCAGAGACAATGTCTGCAGCTTTAAAACCCAAGGCACATACCTCTGACTTTTCGAAGTTAGGTGTGTATTATTTATCAATTATCGTTCGCTTTAACGGTGATGGAAAACATCGTGAGAAAACGTATATACCTGAGAATACTCCATAAGAATTTCGAGGGTATGTGAAGTCTGCCAACCCGCACTACGCCAGTGTGGTGGACTAAGGCCTAAACCCTCTCAGTAATAAAGGAGGCCCGTGCTCAGCAGTGCAGTATATAATACGTGGCGGGTATTATTATATTATTTATTGCGCATTATGAGACTTAACAACGTAGGTACATTGCTCAAGGTGACAAGCGCGGCAGAGTGCCATGCAGTACTTTGTAATTCAAGGTCCTATATGGTGTTGCTATACTTCCTCTATTTACGTGTTGCTAGTTGCTACTGTTTATGGGCGGTCGTATCACTTACCATCAAGCGAGCGGCAAGCTCGTCTCGTTATTTAATTGCATTTTAAAAAAATAGGTACTTGTTACCCTTATGGTATTTTTACACGCTTTATATTAGCTTCACTTGTATGTTTGTAACTCTGCGACTCCGACTCCGACCCCTTTGGGCGCGATTTTGACCCACTTTAAACGGTCAGATTTTATTCAAACTTTGTAGGTTTGTCGAGGACCGATAACAATACATTAATTTGATAACATTATGCCATTATTCAATTTGCAAAATGAGATTTTTGTCAATTTATATATTTTTTAGTCACATTTGCTGGACAATAGTAGACTTTTCGAAGTTACGTGTGTATTGTTATCAATTATCGTTCGCTTTAACGGTGAAGGAATACATCGTGAGGAAACCTGCATACCTGAGAAGTTCTCTGAATTTCGAAGGTATGTGAAGTCCGCCAACCCGCACTAGGCCAGCGTGGTGGACTAAGGCCTTAACCCCTCTCAGTAGTAGAGGAGGCCCGTGCTCAGCAGTGGGCAGTGTATACAGGGCTGATTGCATTGCATTGCATTCGAGTTAACGTAACGCGGCCGCGTTACGAGTTAACGCTGTTGTAGAGAATAAGCGGGCTAGTTGTGTATAAATTAGTGGTGTAACGAATATTCGCATCTTTTTTAATATTCGCATTCGCAATAAATCATGCGAATATTTTGACTATGACATGTGAAAATAATTTATAAAATAACACTGCAACAGATTATGTTTACAATGTAACAATGCATACCGTATGTATGGCTTTGTGATGAGGTCTACCATTGATTTTAAGCAAATAAGTACATATATTCATCTTTATAAATCACTTGTTCGACCCCAGTTAGAGTACGCGGTGACAGCGTGGAACCCGTACTATCATAAATACACGGAAAACTTGGAGCGAATTCAACGAAAGTTTCTTAGATCCATGAACTATCGGTGTTTTCGGAACTTCCCATCATATAACGAGTTGCTCAAACACTATAACATTATGAGTTTAAAAGCTAGAAGATTGTACCTTGAAATGATGTTTCTCTTTGATATGTGCAATCATAGATATAATTGTATTGAAATTAGTAATAAGCTATGTTATGTCGTACCTAGAACTATTGTAAGACGAGAGGTGCGTGCACGCCCGTTATTTGCCGTATCATCTTGTCGTACTAACGCTGGACTGCGCGCACCACTGCGTCGACTCAGTGCAAATTACGATAAATTTTTCACGGAATTAGATTTATTTGCTATGTCTACTAGTAAATATAAAAAAACACTTGTTCGAATAATTAATTCTTCTAATTTTTAATTGATTAGTAAATAGTTTAATTGTCATTGTCAATCGTTCGCACTCGCAATCACTCATCACTAACTAATATTAGTCGTGGACAACGCTGTGAGTTGCTCATTTGTATAACTGTAAGAAATACTAATTTGTAATGCCCAATGTGTAACTGTTTGTTGGTTCCTTAAATAAATAAAATAAAAAATAAAATAAAATAAATAAAATGTATTAATAATAATTTTGTTAGTA
Source organism: Sphinx pinastri (assembly GCA_947568825.1). Classification (NCBI taxonomy): domain Eukaryota; kingdom Metazoa; phylum Arthropoda; class Insecta; order Lepidoptera; family Sphingidae; genus Sphinx; species Sphinx pinastri. The sequence goes on from OX387620.1 coordinate 9,066,173, forward strand.
TCTATAGTACTCATACAAAATAAACATTATGTATTTTGATAACAATAAATTTTCAACTTTCTAAACGCACTTAAGTACTTTAAATTATTTTTTTACCGAGATCATAACGTTATAGAATTTATATTGTTATTTATACGAGATTTATCTATATTTAATCTTTTATTAGTTTATACAATTATTGGAAAATATTATGAGAATATAACGAACCCATAAAAATCTTTTAAAATATTATAAATTATTGATGTTTTTCCTTCAATGTCAATATACCTTTTAATTCCTTTAGTTGCACTGATGACTCACTATTTACTTAACCCGAATGGACTAGTTATATTTTTTTTAACACAATTAGTGTTTTTTTCTTAAATTGAAATGATTAAGTTACCAACGTCGATATATGGCGTTGCAGTCTTTGGAGGACGCTGAAGCATAGCGGAAGCTTGATTGACAGGCAGGGAAATCCTCCTGACACGACATCCGTGCTTACAATGTTGAAAGCATCAAGAAGACGATGGAGCGGAACAAAGCCTCCAAAGTGTTGAGGGCCACATTGACTATTGGTAAGAAAGGATTTGGAATTAGCTTCAATGACGAGTACATCACTCACCTTTGATTTGCCGCAATATTGTCGTCTTGTCAGAATCATTTGAGAATCATAACATATGCTCATTTGCTCAAAGACCTCAACCGAGTTTCCCACATGGTAGGCCTTAAAATGAACAAGACCAAAATCTTGTCCAATGCTCATTTTGTGCATATGCCAATTAGTGTTCAGAACGCAACAATCAAAGTTGTCGACAAATCTGTCTATCTAAGAAAAGTGGTCCAGTTAGACAAGACCAACTTCAAGATAGAGGTCAAAACCAGCTCGGTTGAGCAGCGTTCGGGAAACTAGGCAAGGTCCTCTGGTCTAAAATACCGCAGTGCTTAAAGAAAAAAATCTTCAATCAATGAGTGTTACCAGTGATGACGTACGGCTTTGAGACGTGGCCTCTGACTATGGGCCACCCAAGACAGATCACAGTCTCTCAGCGAGCTATGAAGATGCTCGGTGTTTCTCTGCGCAATCAAATTGGAATTGAGGAGACTCATAAGAGAACGAATATTGCTGACATATTTCAAACAGGCCACTCTATCTGGGCTTCACGACGCTTACTATCAGGTTCAGTGGGGTCACTTTGCACGATAAAATATTTTGGTGCCAAACAAAAATACAATATTCGCATTCGCGAATATTGGAGTCAAATATTCGCATTCGCATTCGCGAATATTGGAAATTCGTTACATCACTAGTATAAATAATTTGGCGCTAAAACAAACTAGTAGTGGTAATGGAACTTATTTTAATCAGTATAATAATCATTTATTTATTAAAAGCAACATTTGGTATACTGATGAGAGGATACACTGTAAATTGCTACTTTGTAGATACAACATTTTTTTACATTCATATAATAACTTCAAAGGATGAGCAGAAACTATGCCTAACAAAAAAGATATTTTATTACATTTTAATTGCACAATAAGTAATGTATATACACTGGTTAGCAATCAATAGCTCTAGAATAGAAATAAATAGGTAATTAAGTCCTTATTATAAGTGAAATGTGAAAGCAAGAATAGTTAATGATGTCAATGCAATATGAATTAGGTTTGGTTTAACCAAATATCATACAGAATGTTGTCTTCTGTATCATTTTCATTTATAACTCTGAGGGTTTTCAGTGTTTGCAAATAGAAAGTTAATTCTGAAGTTACTACCCCATGTTGAGGGCTACCATTTGCTACAATATTCATTTTGGTTAATTGTTCTCTTAATTTATCTTTGAAATTATCATGTACTTTTTTATAAATAGTCCTTATTTGTTCTGCAGGCAGTATATCAATAAGGGCTTCATGTAATTTAACTAGATGCTTAGATATATTACGGAATGTTTGGGAGGGTACAGGAGGTTTGGCATCCCATCCAGTTAATTGAGAACATATCATGTTGCTTACTATGACACAAATCTTATTTTCTATTTCCTGCTTATGACTAATTATATCACATTCTATACTACCAAAACCATTAAGTGATAATTCTTTAGAATGATTTTTATCCAGCAATTTTGTTATCAATGGTAGGAACCACAAGATAACTTGCAGAGATCTGGATACTAGTGCAAGATTTGATGTTGAAATAGTCTTTAATCCAGCACTTTGGATGGCGCCAGCACCCAATACTAGTTGGCAGCACCGAGAATTAAATAATCTAATTAGTTCTAACATACAGTGTACTAAATATTGAACTATGACAGGTGATTGCTTTGTTGCATCACAATATTCAAGTAAGATTTTTATTAGAAGTTGTACTGTAGATACTACAGCATAGCTTTCCTTGTTAAGGATTAAAAATTTTCCATCTGGTTTTCCTGCATCATAATGAAGTACATTTGGTATTTCACCCTCTTCACATATCTTAGATATTACACTTTGTAGTTCGTATGGGACATCAACTGTCTTCCACCTTTCAGTATTCAGAGATGCTGTAAGTTGTGATCTTCGTTGTGTATGTAAATTTTGTATATATTTCATTGCAAAGCTTCTTAATGCCAGCTTCATTGCATTACTGTAGTGTCCTGTAATGCTTTCACATTGATTACAGAAATCTTCGATTAAATTAGATAATGCAGATAAATGGGACATGTCAGAAAGTATAAAATCTTTATCAGTTTTAGCTACTATAAGGTTAGCACACCGTTCATTACAATAATCTGAAAGTGAAACTATCATTTTCTTCATCTTTTCCTCTGTAGATATAAGTTCCTCTTGTGACCACATCTCTTCACTATCACTTCCTGTTACATCTTCCATTTGACAAATTTCTGTTATTAAATTTGTCAATGATAATATCCTTTTAAATAAATTAATCACATTTGGGGTGACTTTTTGAAGAAATGTTATACCCTCATAATGTAATAACATAGTATTATCTGCACTTGAGCCTCTTAAAACTATTTCAGTACTACCATCTCTTTCTGAAATTACTTCTATGACAGACTGCTTAATAGCAGCTTGAATTGAAGTCATTGATTCTATTTTTAATGTATCAATAAAATCGAATTCTTTGAGGCGAAGTATTCCAGACACAATGCATACAATTTTATCTTTCTCTGGTATTTCTGTCTGATCATGCAGTGGTCTATTTAAATCTGATACTACAAATCTAACAAATTCATTACTTAACATTTTGTGAATCAATCTTTTCATTTCGGTTAGTTGTGGTGAAAGATGACGAAATGCTTGAATTCCGGAAAGGCGAGTTGACAATACTTTTTGAGTTGAGCTAATTAGATCAAGTGCTGCTACATAATCAGATGTACTCAGTAACAATTGTATCATTGGTTGTGTTTGCTGCACAGTACTTATTAATTTTAACAGCTCATGTACATGACCAAGGTTGCGGTTAATCCTGGTTAGACTTACTAGTTTCAATGGGCTTTCTGTTAAATTATCCTTCACATTCTTTATATTGTTTCTAGTTTTCCTAACCATGTTCACTGCACGGGCCATTTGCTCCATGATGGTATCATGTGATAGCATGGCATGGAAAAATGCATCTGACTTTTGAGCTACTTGCTTTGATATTTTCATCTCAATAACATCAAGGTATGTGCTTAAGGTCTCCTGCAATGATCTTATATCAGTACTTGTATTTTCAGAATTAGACAGCCCAGGGAATACTTTACTAAATACATTTGGATCTTTTAAGGGTAATGCCTGGTCATAAAATATATCTGGTATTTCACACTCATTCTCAACTGGTGTGGTTTTTGTTTTCACAGGCACATTTTCTTTAAGTCTACAATGCTTTCTATATTTCTTATTATATTTTTTACAGTATGTTTCAAAGTGAGCTAAATTTATATCTGGCAAATACGGGCTAGGATATATTTCTACTTTTTCAATAAAACTGTCACCCCATGTCTTTGTAAAAAAATTACTCTGCTTACCTCTATTGGGATCATTTAATACTGCTGGGAGGTTTTGTGAGGAAGAATAAAAAGTCCAATCATCTGTGGGGCTCTTTGCATAAGTGTGATATTCTCTGATATGATATTTAAAACCAGCTTTACGTAGATCTCCAAATTGCAAGGATGAACACATTCCATTTTGTCCATATTGGCACAAGATTAAAGAGCCTTCTCTGATACTGTGCTTTTCTAGGATATGTCTGTAACAATATAGAACAAGTAAAGTAAGGGTATGTATGTTTTGTGGGAATATATGCAGTTGCACAGACAGGTGACCAGTTCACCTTGTGAACTATTTTACCCTAAAATAAGGGTACTATAATTAATATGAAATATAATTCAATTTTATTTCTAACCTTTCAAATTCCGTTGCACTAGTGAATACCAGTCTTGGACAGTGGATACAATTTTGCCAAACTGGCTTGATACATTCTGTGGAATTGTTCTCCATAACATTTTTGTCTTTCTCTAGTACAAAAACAGAAGTAAATGTTTTGATTTTCACTTCCACCTCTCCGACAACTCGTACAATGTACACAAATTAAATTTATCACTTGATCCGATTTTTGTCAAGTAGATGTCAAATTGACAAATATATATTTTTTTCTTTATGGCTTCGCACTTCTAATGGACCAAACCAATGATACATAATATTTTGAACCAAAATCCGAAGCTTTCCGTGTGATAAAAAAGTGGAAACGATTTTTCGTTGACGTGCCCTGTCGTGGCCCTGTCCGTACAATATTCTTAAATAATTCCTAAAGAACCGGCTAAGGTCAAAGACCACACTGCCAAATCATAATTGGCTACCAATACCAATTTATCAAATTCCCCAAAAATCTGTCATATTCCAATTTGGCAATAAAAACTACTGATTCCTCACAAATTCTCCTCAAAATTACTTTAAGAAATAAGACAAATATTATCGTTATTACGCGACAGAATACAAAATCAACTAATCAAACGCAAAGCTGGCGTATAACATGTGTATAATAAGGTATTTTTTTTTAAGTTTAAAGAATTCCCCTTCATTAATATACTATAACGCAAATATACTATATTAAGGACGATATATTGATGAATAAATAAATAAAATAAAGAAATTCCCTGTAATTCTGAAACTTATCCTGCGAACGTTCGAGTTTTAAAGGACATTTCCAAAAACAGGCCACCAATTCTAACCAAGATAGTCTATATATATTTAGATAGAATTTCTAAAAAATAGCCGTCCACAAGTAAGATGCGTTGGGGTAAGATCGTAGGAGGGATAACATCGGCTAAATCGAATAACTTGCTATTATGTTATGATTTTTGTTTTCTGGCAACATTGCCTGCAGCGCCATCTTGTTCTTCACGTCCTGCCAGCTTGCAAGTTTGTGCGAGTGATTCCGACAAGTAGAACGTGTTTTAAGTGCCAATAAGAAGTACAACTATAATTCGCCGTTCCCGTGAAGATCCGAACTATCCCCATGCAAGAATTTGTTTAATTTTAAATGAGTATTTACGGTTTTTAATAGATTTTCGAACTATGTGGTACTATACAGTAAATAAACTTGGGGTTTATTTGAAATTAAACTATTATAACGGATTTTATCGCAGTTTTTTATTTAATTTTTCTCCCGACGTTTCGAAGGCTTTGCAGCACTTCGTGGTCACGGGGCGGACTAAGGTGTTGGTGGTCCGAAAAGTTAGTGAATGAAACTGATTTTTATTGAAAAAAGTATCCCTCCGTTATCACTTTCATTTTGTATGACTTTACATTGAAAATACAGAACTTGTCTCTTTCATAATTAAGGCGACTTTCATACCAATAAACAGTAACTTTCGAATCGTTAGTTAGTTTAAAGCACGAATTTGATTGAAAACGGCAACATGTTTGAGTCTCCGTACAACAAAATTTCTGAAACAGACGTTGGAACTTGTTGGATAGATTGAAATTAAAGAAAGATATGAAAAATGTGGCTCGTTTATTTTATTAGTGTGGAAATAGTCTTTCCGATGATGTATTAGAAATTAATCAGATCAGTTTATTTTTTGAATAATCACAATGAAAAGTTGACTGAAATAGTCGAAATTTGTATACGGCCTCTTAAGGTTCATATACTAAGTTTAGACTGGCAAGTTCTTTCAGCAATATGTTGCGCAATAACTTTCAGATGCGTTTACACTAGCGGCAATATTTCTTTCGCAACACGCTTTTGCAAGTGGTCCACCAAGTTAACTTGCGCAACTTCTTGCAAAACTGTTTACATTACTCAAGGAATATTTATTGCTTGCCATGATTTTTTTTTCATAAAATTGAATGACAAGGCACGCAATCCTTTCGCCTAAATTTTATGAATCTAATATAATGTTGTTTGGATGATGATTATAAATAAAATAATCGTCTTAAAAGTACCAACATGAAACAGAATTATGAATTATAAAGCACTGCGTGGCATTCCACTGTGCTTATCATCCTGAGTCATAAGATGTTAAGTCTTATGATGCCCAGTAATTACGTTGGCTACAATGTCCTTCAAATAGGAAGACAATAGTGCATGTATACTACTGCTGGGCGGCAAAAATAGACACATCGGTCAAACTACAAACTTATAACTTGGCAGTATAGTCTTTGAGACATTAGCTGCTTCAGAATGGAACAAATAAAAAAGAGTTAGCTACTAGCTCAGCAAGTTGAAACTTTTATCTGCACGCAGAATAAACTGCAAGTTCTTGCGCAAGTTGCACAAATGGTGTTTACACATGTGACTTGCCAGAAGTCCTGCAAGCCTCAAAATGTTGCAGAAGTCAGCTTGCCATGACTTTTACACGGTAAAAATAGCTTGCGCAACATAACTTCTGCAAGTTTTCTTGCTAATGTAAAGCCCGCTATATTAGTAAGGGATGGTAAAACCTCCTACGCATTCGATCGGTGTCACGTGATCCTGATGCGAGTTTAACATTTTATACCCATCCCAAAAGTGCTCAATGCCGCTAAAGAAGCTTTCACTTTAAAAAAAACTGACTATACTAAAACTTATTTTTCACGTTGCTAGTTTTGGCGGGAACTTGGAAGTGTCATGAAGAAAAAGCGCGGGGAGCCTTCCAATTTGGCGGGTGCTTTTTTTAACTTAAATTGAAAATAATTACTTTTATTCAGAAATTAAGGCCCCGTTTTTTCAAATCTAACAATTTGTTAAATCTAATGTAATAACCGATTTTGACGTTTCCGCGTATTTTCAGCCCTAGTTAGCTTACAATTGTTGTAATAAATTGTCAATATTCACCCAAGAATTAGCAAGCATGAGCAATTAGCAAGATGGCGGCTGATTAACTCCCGTGCGATCAGCTGTTTTCGGTAATGACGGTTTTATATTTCTGTACTTTTATTTTATTTGTTGTACAAGGATCCGGCTATGGTCAAAGACCATGCTGCCAAGTCATAAGTTAATTATTTCTGTACATTTGAGCCACGGCATGACTTTTATTTTAAACAGGGCGATGGAATAATATAATTATTATTATTATAGCCTATATATTATTTATATTCAATAGAGAAGATGGTTGGAAGCTTGCACAAGCCTAGGATCCAGTTATACATCTTATTAAATCGGACCCCAAAAGACCAACTGCCAGACTTCAAGACACTGTGAGCTCTTTCTGCGTAGATCGGACCGTCATTCACAACTAATTTAAAAAAAAATGTATAATTAAAAAATGTAGGTAGATATTGAAACATTAACTTTTCGGACCACCAACACCTCAGTCCGCCCCGTGACCACGAAGTGCTGCAAAACCTTCGAAACGTCGGGAGAAAATATTTATTAAAAACCGCGATAAAATCGCAAAATAGCTTTATTTCAATGTCTAACGTTCGCGTAAATATAAGAAGTCATTATTGAGTTTTGGCGGGAACTTAGAAGTGTCATGAGGTGCTCTTGTTTTAATTCATTAAAGAGCTCAAATGAAGTGAATTGAAATAATCATAATCGTGCTAATCAAGTGTTTTTTTGTTGCCGCCAAAACTCCTCGATAAAGTCTTGGTAAGGTAGCCACTGCTTTACTTCGACATACTACAGATCTTAGAATAATAACACATAGAAACCGTGAACATGTACGCTTAGTGAGGCAAGTAAAACTAAGCTACAGAGACAAATAAACTAAGCTATTTGGCCTAGTAACCAAACATCCCGCGTCAGTGCTCAAGGCCGAATCCAGTGTTGCCAGATTAGGCGACTTTTCGCCATTTACGCTACCTCGGAGGGTGTCGGGGCGACCAAAAATTGTGAATGGCGACTGGTCGCCGTTTAGGCTACGCGAATGGCACTCAGTCGCCAATTTGGGCTACTTTGGAAAATTTGTGTTATAAACCTTGTTTTTGTCGGATTTGAGGATATTTTTAGCTTTGAGAGTATAAAACATGACAGAAATTGGAATTGGGGACCTTTTTTTTTTAGCTCTTCGCGTCGGGGTCTGGGAGGTTTTTTTTTTTTGGTCCTTCGTCTCTCCATATACAGTGCGGCGACTTGAGGCGACTTCATAATGATTTTTCGGCGACTTCAACCGTCATACATCTGGCAACACTGGCCGAATCGTAGCGCTAGCAGCTCTCGATATTTTATTTTAAAATGATGGTTAGTGCAATAAACTGATGTCACAGTATCTCGGATAATCTTAAGAAACATTGTAACATAACATTTCACATGCAATTATTACGATTTATCTAATATTTTGACATAAAATAATAGCTATAGCAAAAACAATAATTCAAAAATTTTATAGACGCCATTATATCAAAATGTTGCCAAAAAAAAAGAAAATTGATACCCCAAATGTTGATGTTCATATTCTAAAATTAATATATTTCTAAAATTAACTTATTTAATTGGTACCTTTGCATGCTTTGGCATTGTGTTGCCAGTATTATGAAAATAATATTTTTCTGTTGAGTTGATTTTAATTGACATTTCAAATTTTAACAAGCTTATGTTATTATTTTAAATGAAAATAGTTCTAAAATGAGGACACTTGTATCTTTTCTTTTTTAGAAATAATGAAGTTTTCATTTATAATTTTACCTTTTAATTTCGTCTTTTTTTATGTTTTTTTATGTGTAATCTACTTTATGTGGTAAGCGTAAGATCGAATTTGTGTTTAGTCAATCAAAATCATAAAATGTTAGAAAAAAACAAGTCTCGCAACGCAGTTCTTTCACTACAAAAGGTTGTGAGACCTCATTACTATATCAATAGTATAAGAAAACTTTATTTCTATAATTATTATAATGATTTGGCAATTGCACGGCAACATATTCTACTAATAAAAATACATTATTCCTGTTAGTTTTCGAAATAGTAGATTATTCTTTTATAATTATGGTGCCGTGCAAGCGCCATGAGGCCAGGTTCGAATCCCGGGTAGGGCAATATTATATTGGGTTGTTTTACTCAATATCACCCAGGAGTCTGGAATTTGCAGTTATAGCTTTACCTACAGATACCAAATCTTATAGCGATAGATCTCTCAAATTGGTTAAATAAAAATATTTAAGAAAAACAAAAAACCCGACAACAGATATAGATCTGCCATTTTTATTAAATTCATTGAAGAACTGAAAAGATAGAAACAAGATTTTAATTTATATATTTTGTTTTGGTTTTGAATAATCTTAGTTGACAGTGTTCACAAACGCTATCGGAGGCATAACACGATCACTTCTCATAATTTAGTTGGTGATATAGGTAGAACAACAAAATCGGAGTGAGCAGATGCCTCCAACTTTCCCTCCTTCTTTCGCAGTCGGGTATAAGAAAACAAACTCAGTAATTTTACAATATGTTTTATTTACCTGCACAGTATAATTTATGAAGAGTAATTTTGTGCATTAGGTAATTACAAGTTACACTTTTGTATCATCAGTTTGTTTGTATTATATAGTTAAGTAAATAATAAGTCTCGTTAATGATTTAATCAGTCTGTTGTGTGTTCATTGAAATGATTATCAAATAAATTATTCCTTTTGGCAATGATAGCAGGCGCATGACACTGCTGATTTAAATATTAAGTTTCTTTCACCGTCTAAGCATAACACTTTGACTGGTACCTGTGAAAAAACAAAAAAGTTCAATCAAATACCGGTCTTTAGTATTGTTTATCTTTGCAGTAATATCGTTTTGCTGGTTTCTAACAACAAGCACAGCGCTTGCATAAGGTATAACGGCGACCCCCCAGTAAAACGGCGCTAGATATATTTTAGAAGGTATCTAATCGCAATTTACAATACATAAATAAAAAAAAAAATCATATTCCTACAATATCTTTACTTTGTTTGTTTCAATTATTTTGTAATATGGATATTATTGGTTATTAATTTCATAATGAAAAGGCTACTAAAATTGTTGATTCCCTGCATGGCCTTCTAAAGTACATATCATTTGAATTTGCAACAAACTCTATTAGATAGACAATTTAATAGATTTAAATTTAATAAACTTAAGGGAAATTTGGTAGTTTATAATTTTCAATAAGACCTATTGTAATTGATTCTTTAAATAAATTATTCGTAAATCCGCATATTCCCTCTTGTAAATCGTGCGCCGAAATGTATTGAATGAATGCTCAAGGCCGTTTGCTCGGGGGAGGGCTTTAACTGTGCATCTTGCCGGTTAATTTTGTAAATATTTTTTTTCTAAATTTTTATATTTTGTTTTATTGCTATTGAATGACAAGACGATCATGTCGCCCGCATGTCGACCAATCGAAGCGGGAGAAGGGCGCATAATGCATTCCGGCGAAGTGCTCAGTTAGTCGCACGGGTTGTACCCATAGGAAGGCTATGGTTTAATACTAGAATTACGGCTAAATAGTGCAGTTATTACTTAGGTTAACCTACTAAATCACATTGGCCCATTGGAGCTTTCAGGGCAGCCGATAAAAAAGACTGGACTATAAGAAACTTACATCTTCAGCTTCCATGATGTTACAGCATTGTCCTAGGGAAGTGACCGGATGCCGTTTGAAGCCCAACATTATGCTGGGCAGGGACCACGACTCGCAATAACCGCGACACGCATTTGTAGTAACTTTAAATTCCACGCAATCTGGAATGCTGATATTCCTGGTATGTCCTGAAATTAATTCATGTCAAAAACGTTATTTAGTTGTGAAAACAAAAAGTCGTGATTACCCTTGTTATGCAGGCAATTCAAATTCCACATTTACTACAATTTGCCGATTTGAATAGTTATAAATAGAAAATTTATTTGATCCTATGTCTTTAAGTTGGACATTATGGCTTAACCTATGGATTTATTAATGACAAAAACGTGTAGGTATTTATTAGCCGCAACAAACCACGTAGCAGGGATCGTGCTGTGGCTTATTTGACAATACTAATTTTTTTTTTTATGGCATTGAATGACGAGACGAGCATGCCGTTCGCCTGATGGTAAGCGATACGACCACCCATAAACAGTAGCAACACCATCCAGCACCTTGAGCTACAAAGTACTGTGTGGCATTCCACTGCGCTCGTCATCCCGAGAAATAAGATGTTAAGTCTCACTATGTCCTGTAGTTCCACTGGCTACAATGTCCTTCAAACCGAAACACAACAGTGCATGCACACTGCTGCTTGGCGGTAGAAATAAACATTGCGGTGGTACCCACCCAGACGGTCTCTTACATATGAGAGACCTACCACCAGTGATTCTGTTCAATTAGCCCGGAGTTGACACATTCAGTCGTCATTTACGGAATGAATTTTCAAGTCGGTTGATATGCGACAGCTCGCTTTAGTGGATCCTAAATTCTTATCAAAATAGGTACTATTTTGTATTCTGTGATATTACTTGTAAGTGCGCTAGTTACGCATCTGCCTTCCTCTTCGGCGATAAATGGTGTGACTCGTGAGTGTGCATTATCTCGACTCCCGAAGAAAAACGATAAAAGCGAATTTTATAGCTACTTATCACAGCAAGCAAGCCGTGAATATAAGTTGAAGTACTGATTTAGGGTAACACAAAATTGAAAAAAAAATCTTAATTGAAAATACGAACCGATTCTGTGACATCCTGGTTTTCTCCATGCTTCTGAGGCAAAAGCATAGGTAATGATCAATATCAGAGTAATATACCTAAGAAACATGTTGGTCTGTTCAGTTGCCTGTTTAGATTGCGAATGATAAAACATCAGAAATATCGTGCTTTTATCCCCGCCAGATTTTACAGAGCTTCGGAACATTTGGGTAGGTACACGATATAATTATCTCTGTACCTATACTTAATACCTATGGAAGAATAGAACTATAAACTGTGAAAGTAAACGAAACCTACTTAGGCCCGTATTGAATACGCATTCACAAACGCGACTCCGCCTGCGTTTAAAAGTTTTTCCGGGATAAAAGTCCCGCTTTATATTTTCCCGGGATAAAAAGTAGCCTATGTGTTAATCCAGGATATGGTCTACCCGTGCACCAAATTTCATCGAAATCCGTTCAGTATTTTATGCTTCAAAAAGGAACAAACATCCCTACATCCATACTTACAAATTTTCGCGTTTATAATATTAGTAGGATTCTTTTAATATGACAAAAATGATAAAATATGTGTTCCGGCTGAATATTATTGATATCCAGCGTGGCTAGATATGCTTTTTGTAACAATAAAATACATTTTTTTCTTATTTACACTATTCTTAATTCAAATTTATTTTCTATTTTTTAGTTGGATTTTCTATAAAGCGTGTTTTTTAGTTGTTTTAAACTATTATTATTGAATTAGACGTCTGAAGAACGTCTGAGAACAGGCGATCAGTTTCGGGTAACACATCTGACTAATAGATCAAATGTAGCTTGTCGTTCAACATCTTCAAGTCAGCGGCGACCACAATTATTGTAAGCCGTAGTCACTTCCACATTATCGATTTAATAAATGTTATAATCGCCCCACGCATAACACAGTGGTGTTATTAAAACAAATAGACTTCGGGTTTTCACAAAATAGCATTACTTTCCATATTTATGTCAATAATTTGACTTACCAATTCATTTATAAAATGAAATTAATCTTTTACCGGCCATTACGTATTTAAAATTTTAGCGTTGTGGAACGTTACCGTCAAATTATATTTGCATTTCTTTCTGACTTAAGTGCATTTTACGGTTTTTAAAATAACTATGGAATGTAAGTACTTAGGTACTATTCTTGGGAACGTAATAGTATTTTACACAATTTGATGTGTTTATTTTTATGTTTTGGAGCATCCAGATACACAGCAATACATTATCAACCAATTAAATGTTATTTTTCATCCTTCTAATATGAATATTTGACGTCTTGATGCCAAGTATCGATATTCGATGATGGCAGAGCTTACGTAGCGACGACGTGCACGTTCCCTATATTGAGATTTGAGATACACCTTTACTTATCTGTCACACAAACAAAGATAAACGAAGCCAAGGAAAACTAAGAAATTGCCGACATTATGTGTTCGGGTGCACTGTGCGTCCTTATAGTAGGTATTGTCACGGTAATATTATCAATGGTATTGTTTATTTATACCTATGGGTGTTAGAACAAGAAGATAATGCGTAACCGTAATGGAACAAAAAATATTTTAATTTTTCACAGCTAAACAATTTTTTTACGGCCAACCCCGTAAATACGCAATACTGGCCATTTTCTCTTTCTGGTACGATTTTCTGTGTAATTTGTAGATATAAGTTCTTATTATTGGATTCAGAGGGTGGATCCATAAGTTATCTGTCCGATAGCTTGCTGGATCTGCTACGGGTATGCGACCCCGGACTGCTCGAGCTACTAGTGTCACAAATCCTATCTTCCGTGACGGTAGTATCCTCATCCCTTCCCTCTTCCTTTCTAATTTTCCTTCCTTCAATACATTCTCTTCCCTTCCCCAACCGGCGAAAAGGCGGTATAACCCAGCTCAAACAGGCATGGCTAACTCCCCACTCAGACCGTTGATAGGCAGCAGTATCAACGGTGCGTAGAGCTGTACCCCTGCGATCGCCAACCCGCTTGGCCAGCGTGGCGATTATGGGCATTAAACCCTCCAATGATAGCAACACAAAGTAAATGGCCCCCAGTTCCCGGTCGCCCTGCTAGTCCTGGCCAAGGCGGCGGCCACGGTAACGGTAGGGCAGGGGGTGCGAAGAATCCCCGGGCTACGGTAGGCCGCCCATCCCAACTGACCCTGGCAACCTACAACGGCAGAAGTCTTCGGCTTGATGAGCATCTTGCACAGTTAGAGACGGAGCTGGAGAATATAAGGTGGCATGTACTAGGTCTGTGTGAAGTCCGTAGAGAGGAAGAGGACACTATCACCCTGGACTCGGGCCACCTTATGTATTATCATGAGGGCGATCATACATCTCAGGGTGGCGTAGGCTTTCTCGTCAATAAGACCCTCATGAACAGCGTTGAAGAAATCTCCAGTGTGTCGCCCAGGGTGGCGTATATGATTCTTCGGTTGTCCAAGCGATATACCATGAAGATCATTCAGGTCTACGCACCGACCTCGGCACACTCGGACGATGAGGTGGAGGATATATACGAGGACATATCAAAAGCCTTGAACAAAACCACAAAGACCCAATTCAGCGTTGTCATGGGGGACTTCAACGCTAAAGTGGGAATCCAAAATCACAGCGAATCCAGAGTGGGACCGCATAGTTATGGATGTCGGAATCACAGGGGACAAATGCTCGTCAACTTCCTTGAGAAAGAGGGACTCTTTTTGATGAACTCGTTCTTTAAAAAGAAACCCCAAAGGAAGTGGACGTGGCGAAGTCCGGACACTGTGACCAAAAACGAGATCGACTTTATCATGACGGACAAGAAGCACATCTTCAGAGATGTCTCAGTGATCAACAGGTTTAATACCGGATCCGATCACCGACTTGTACGAGGCTCTCTGAATATAGATATAAAGCTTGAAAGAAACCGTCTAATGAAGTCCACCCTCCGACCTAATCCACTTCAAATCATGGCGGGTTCCGAGAAGTTCCAGAGGATGCTCGGAAATAGATTCGCTGCACTGGCACCAACTGAAGATGTAGACGAGACCCTAATTAATTTGGTCGACTCGCTTAAGGAAGAGGGCATCAAATTCTGCAAAACGCAGCGTAGAGGCAAAAAGTCAAAACTCTCGGATGAAACTCTACGGCTTATGGCAAAAAGACGGGAAACCACTCCAGTTACTTCGTCAGATAGGTCAAACCTAAGCAAGCGTATAGCGAAGATGATACGCCGGGACCTTCGGAGCTCCAATACACGCCTCATCGAAGAAGCGATAGAGCGAAACCGAGGGTCTAAGGTATTCACTCAGCAGCTTGGAAAGAGCCACCTGACGAAATTAACAACACACGTGGGTAAAACCGTTTTGTCAAGGCCGGGGATTTTTGCCAAGATCGAAGACTTTTATGGCCGATTATACGCTGCACATGCTCCTTATCCTCAGCGTGACGACCATGATCCCAGAGCCACCCTGGTACGCCACCACAGCGACGAACTGCCAGACATCGACCAAAGTGAGATCGTGTTGGCTCTGACACAACTTAAAAATGGAAAAGCCCCCGGTGAGGACGGAGTTACTTCAGAGCTCTTGAAAGCAGGAGGACCTCCACAGACCAGGAGGATACAGGAGCTACAGAAGCTGTTTAGCACCGTTCTTTACTGTGGGAGAACTCCAAAGGCGTGGAGCAGGGGTTTGGTGGTTCTTTTCTTCAAGAGGGGAGATAAAACCCTTCTTAAGAATTATAGACCCATCTCACTTCTGAGCCACATCTATAAGTTGTTCTCTAGGGTCATCACGAACCGCCTCGCTAGAAGACTCGACGAGTTTCAGCCCCCGGAACGGGCCGGCTTTCGCTCAGGATACAGCACCATAGACCACATACACACGTTGAGGCAGATTATACAAAAGATCGGAAGAGTATAATCGGCCTCTGTGTCTGGCATTTGTGGACTATGAGAAGGCCTTCGACTCCGTCGGAATCTGGGCTGTTCTGGAATCCTTACAGCGTTGCCAAGTGGACTATCGCTATATCGAAGTGCTGAGATGTCTATATAAATCTGCCACTATGTGTGTCCAAGTACAGAACCAGCAGTCGGGACCCATCCAGCTACGCAGAGGGGTGAGACAGGGGGATGTCATATCCCCGAAACTGTTCACAAGCGCACTGGAGGATTTGTTCAAGACGCTGGACTGGAACGGTATGGGCATCAACATAAATGGCGATTACATCTCGCACTTGCGATTCGCGGACGATATAGTCATAATGGCGGAAACGCTGGAGGAGCTGCAACAGATGCTGAACGGCTTGGCATCAGCCTCCCGACGAATAGGTCTTGCAATGAACTTCAGTAAAACGAAAGTAATGATCAATGACCACCTAGATCCAAGACCTATCGTTGTTAATGGCCACCTTCTCGAAGTTGTTTCCGAATATACTTACCTTGGGCAGATTTTGCAATTAGGAAGGAACCACTTTGAGAAGGAGGTTAAGAGGAGGATTCAGCTGGGCTGGGCAGCATTTGATAAACTACGTCGGGTCTTCTCGTCACTTCTACCACAATGTCTGAAAACTAAAGTTTTCAACCAGTGCGTCCTACCTGTCATGACCTACGGTGCTGAGACGTGGACACTCACGGTACGACTGGTGCACCAGTTCAAAGTTGCTCAGCGAGCTATGGAACGTGCTATGCTCGGAGTTTCACTGAAGGATAAATTTCGTAACGAGGTTATCCGACAGAGAACCAAAGTCACCGACATAGCACACAGGATTAGTAAGCTGAAGTGGCAGTGGGCTGGTGATATCTGTCGAAGAACCGATAACCGCTGGGGTAAACGAGTTCTTGAGTGGAGACCGCGAGTCGGCAAGAGTAGTGTGGGACGCCCTCCAGCCAGGTGGAGTGACGATTTGCGAAAGGTCGCTGGCAGAAACTGGATGCGACAGGCCGAAGACCGGGTAAAATGGCGCGTATTGGAGGAGGACTATGTCCAGCAGTGGACCAAAATATAGGCTGATGATGATGATGATGATTATTGGCTAACTAGCGAGAGTGCTCATGATATGAGATTTACCGCTTTATTTACTAATTAAAATTGTATAATATGTAAGTACCTACATATAAGTTACAGAATTTTGTCTGCTCTGTTGAGTAATACGATCAAGCAAGCGAAAAAAAGCAGTGGTACAAACAGATGTACAAACTTTTACATTATTATTATTTGTCTAAACTATTTTTGCAGAAAATTTTCTATAGTGTTGGTACTCGGTAGATACTTATTACGTAAAAATGGTTGGCAACAACAGACTCAAGGCTTAGTTGAGCTTTATAGGGGAGGAAGTTAAACTGAGTTGATAATGTGCATTAGAGTAATGGAGTGTGTAGGTAAGGATTAAACGATCTGTAAATTTGCAATGAATGTTTAGGTATGTAGTAATCTTGGGTTTTTACCTATATATGAATTATCAAAAAATGGAGTAGTATCTCTATTTTTAGTAATAACAAAACATGGGAAATTAAATAAAAATGCACATAGGTACTTACTAGTTACTACACATTAAAAAGTTAAGGTAGTTAAATATAACGCATCAACGATTGCGTCATCTCACCTAGACTACACACGACTTGTAGGTAGTAGGTACCTACAACACTGACTGACCGATAGCTAAAGGTATAACGCATTTTTTTTTACAAATATGTAATTTTGCATACGTGTAGCATGTATACACTTTTTCTCTCTAACAAAAACAAATATTAAAAAATGAAACACTTTTAACAAAAAATTAACAGCCCTCAAAAACAAGTAAAGAAATATATAATAATTTAACATTATACGGGTCACCAATTTTAGAGTTGGCGCCTAATTAAAATTGCTAGCTAAGCTAAACAAACAAACAATTAGGTATACGAAAACAATGTTCAATTTAAATTAGGTGCACACTCCAAATTTGGTTACCCGTATGATATAATATTAAATATTTTTTTGGTTTTTAATGGTTATTGAAGGCGGTTTAATTTTTTGCTTAGTTTTTGTTCCTAATAAATGTCTGTTAGACCAGCGTTTTGGAAAAATCATCAGGGAATAAGTTAAGTTGGCAGTTAGGTAAGTCTAACGCCGTAATAGGGTGTTGATATTGATTTGTATGAGTATGTGAACAGAGAAAGTGGTTGATCGGACGACAATAATCCTTACGTTCTCAATCTTGCTAAGTATCCATTACAAATCTGACTATATGACATAACCTAAGGATATACCTAAAATTAATTAGATCCAAATACTCGCAGGAACACGCTGGTTGCGGGCCGCTTTTGACAACTCCGTCTGGAAATCTTTAGGGGAGGCCTATGTTCAGCAGTGGACGTCATGTGGCTGATGGTGATGATGATGAAATAATCGTTAGGTATACCGCACTTTGAGTTTTTTGACGATTAGGTAAACTGGGTTTGTTTTGTAAGTGTTGCTAGGTAACTGTGCTATTGTAGTAAACTTCACACAATGCAATATTGCGAGGACAGAACAATCATTTACTACTTAGACCAGAACGCGTAAATAGACTATCATGGATATTGAATATAGAATATTGAATTTATATTCAAATAAACAATACGACGAATGTTTAAAGCTTTGTATTGTTGCCTTACAAGAGAAAGACGATCGTATGATTGAATTCGTTCAAATGAGAGTCATGACTATTCAAGCAAAAATAGCTGGAAATGGTTACGAAGAAGTTGAGTATTATCAACAACACGACGACTTGAATTCTGCTGGCATTGCTAAGACACCAAGAGTAGGAACTACATTTCAAAGGGAGATAAAAAGTAATCAACACGTTGGAACTGCGAAGGTAACAAAAGACTAGCAACACATTTAAATTAGTATGTAACTTACCATTTGTGCTTACACAGTGCGTACCTGCAATAAGTGGTATTAGACACGATGTAAGCGGATTTATACCTATAGGTACAGCATGAAAGGTTGGTTGGAGTGGTACCAATTGTGTTGCGTAGGTATTGGGTGGTAAACCGTCAGTAACATTACCGGAGTTAAAGACTCGTTTAGGTATAAAAAAATAATATACTAATACCTAAAGTATTCTTGCCCAACTTAAAGTTGAACAAAATATCATTTAAACCTAAAATATATAAAATTTCTATAGCCTAATATAACAGTAGCAACATTGACCAATATTTTGACTTGTTAAGTACCTACTACTAAATAGTTAAGTATCTAGTTATTTTGACCAAGTACTATATCTAATATTATACTGATTATAATGTACATACTTTAGGAATTTTGCATTACAGAAGCGTGCAGCTGTGACTGCCACTACGCGTCAACGTACAGGCCCAAACGTAGCAGTTTCTCGAAGTGCAAGAACTGCGCTACACACAGCCTCACGTATGTCCCGCGCAGCAACATCCATTGTAGGAGATACATCGTTCACCGTTGCCACACCCTTATCGCTTCGCCTGCTTAGCAAAGAAGACAATCTATTTGTACCGGCGGCCAAAACTTTTTTTGAATATGTCTTCTATTGCGAAGGAGATGTTCGAAAGGTATTATTACTCTTGTTTCTTTTCCAGTCCCCATTTTATTGCCACAATGTATAATCGCTTTTATAAATTATTTCACGATTAGTCGTTTTTTTTCTGCAATAGGCTATGGACGTGGCGTTCCAAGCGCTCAAAACTGGAGATTCTACGGACTGGTGGTGGAATTTTTCACTAGCCCGTTGTTATAATGCACTAGGAATGTATAGAAACACAGAAGAATCACTACGCCAAGCCCTCAAACAGAATAAACACATTTGTATATACCTACGTTTGGTTGCAATGTACGTCGGACTTAATCAACCTCTTTCTGCGTTGGAAATGTGTAAACAAGGGTTATCTGTTTTTCACGGATATACTCCACTTCTATTAGAAAAAGCCAGGATTCATGATGAGATGGGGAATACTGCTTTGGCAGTTAAAGAATATCGCTTGGTAGCTATTGAAGATCCTTCTAATGTAGAGGCTATAGCAAATATCGCCATGTATAATTTTTATAACGACCAGCCGGAAATAGCTTTACGTTATTACAGGTATGACGTCGTCAATTGGATTTTAAATTACAAATGATCACAATTACTTGAAAAATATTTTTGTTTTATAACACGTAATGTTTTTTTCTAGGAGGTTATTGGCGACAAATACGGCAGGTCCTGAAATTTATAACAATCTTGGTTTATGCTGCTTATATTGTAATCAATGGGATCTTATTATTCCATGTTTTAAACAGGCTTTGTATTTCTCTACTAACCCCGCAACTCGGGGAAACATTTGGTTTAACATCGCTCATGTTGCTTTGGTACGTTACTTTTTGGTCTTTTGATTTTATTAAGCATATGTTTACATTGTATCAATATTTTCCCTTTTGAGGCGTAGGCAGAGATGTATCACATTTCGCTAGCTTTGTTTGGTCATATTGTGTAGGTAATAGGGAACGTGCACGTCGTAAGCTCTGCCACCTGGTGGCATGAAAAACGCATGAAGTATGCACGAAAACTAGCAGAATATGCATCAGTAAATGATAATTTTAGGAACAAAAAAAAACTGAGTTTGATTATTTTTATTTCAAAAACAGCATAATATTATGTTATGAATATTATAGATTTAGAAGAATTATTGATATATTTTTACCATTTAAAGGAATATTTACTAAATAAAAAAAAAGATTATTTCAATACTTAATACATATTTCAATATCTTTTAAAGTATGTTAATTGACTGTGTGTTATCATAATTCTAAGAAAGTCAATTGACTATACCGGAAAGATTTAAGTTAAATTAAAAAGGAAGTGTTTTGACTCGAAATAAGTTATATATGTTGTAGACGGTTCAGTCGGGAGTCATTCGATGTTTGAGCCTCGAATGGAACAGTTGAACGGAATAATAAGTTACTTCAAGACGTTGCTGACTTTTATTTTTGGTTCCTTGCTTCTGAATTGCCGTTACAGTTCAGAAGTGGGATCGACAAAAAAAAACAGGGTACACAAATTTCCCACGTCTACAAATAGTAATCTGACGGAAAATATTCATCGGCAACAAAGTTTTGTAATGGACGCGGTGACTGAGAACCAAGGACGCAGTGTACGGCGAACTAAATCTCCTGCGGTTGAGCGGCGCAGTCGGTCAAGAACAAGAACTACTCCTGGCAGACATCGGGAGCGGAGCAAGAAGCGGAGCAGCCGGTCGCGTGAGAGAAACCGCAAGCGGAAGCACGGCAGCAGATCATCATCTAGACAACGGGGCCGGCGAAGTCGATCTACTCGCAGGCGCAAAAGATCTCGCAGCAGAAGTAATTCCCGCCGCTCATCCCGAGGTAATACCAAGATTAATTTTACGGCTGGTGAACTTTTAGAATTACTCAAGTCAATGCCTGCCTCGACGTCACAGAACCACTTTACCATGAATGCTAATGTAGTTCCTGAATTTGACCCGTCAAATAGAGAACAAACCGTAAATGTGTGGATGAATAAGGTTGAAGAGTGCGCTAAGCTTTATAACTGGAGTGATGCTCAAATTATTCATTATGCATTACCAAAATTGTCAGGAGTAGCAAAAGTGTGGTATCAGGGATTGCCCTCTGTTGACTTCGCGTGGGTAGAGTGGAAGGAAAAATTGGAACGAACATTCCCCTCCATTCAAAATTACGCCCAATTATTGCATGAAATGTTAGATAGAAAAGTAAGGTACAATGAAACATTAGAAACATATTTTTATCATAAAATGAATTTGTTGAATCGATGCGGAATTACTGGGAAAAAGGCTATTGATTGCATTATTTATGGGTTAGATGATAAAGGGATACGTTTAGGAGCACAGGCTGCGAATTATTCTCAGCCAGAACAACTTTTATCGTATTTAAAAACAGTAAAGTGTGACAACGTCAATGATAAAAAACCTTTTATCAGGAAACGAAGCGAAACCCAAAATGACTGCAATAAGTATGGGATTAATAATAATACTATTAAATGTTTTAATTGCGGAGAAACTGGACATCCTAGTTTTAAATGTAGTAAACCATTAATTACATGTAGTATATGTAAACGTTTAGGACATCAAGCCACTTCGTGTAGAAGATTAAATACTAATTCTAATACAAGGGGAAATGTTGAAACAGTATCTGAAGTAAAAATAGTTGGTCGTTTGGATAAGAAGTATGTATTACCTATAAACATTAATGGGATATCGAAAACCTGCTATGTCGATCTTGGCAGTCAGTGTAGTTTAATAAGGAAAGATGATTTTGATGAATTAGGTATAACTAGTATAGAAACAGATTTGCCATCGCTTAAGGGGTTTGGTGATTCTTTGATAAAACCGTT
The DNA here is from genome assembly GCA_947568825.1 of Sphinx pinastri. Taxonomy (NCBI): domain Eukaryota; kingdom Metazoa; phylum Arthropoda; class Insecta; order Lepidoptera; family Sphingidae; genus Sphinx; species Sphinx pinastri. The sequence goes on from OX387620.1 coordinate 9,088,568, forward strand.
AGGTAAATGTAATGTTAGTTTAGAGGTTCAGGGGGTTAACTTGGATACTGAAGTTCTGATAGTTGATGACAACTTACTTAAACATTCAATACTTCTGGGGCAAACTTTCACTGAACAAGCAGGAGTGATAATAATTAAGACAGATGAACATTTGCTATTGTATAAAGAACAAAAATTAAACCATAATAATAAAATTGAATTGTTTGTAAGTTGCGATTCAAATATAGAGTTTATGACCGCTGTCCCAGTTACAGCAGCCGAACGGGTGACAGGCAAAGTGTGTATAAAGGGTTCTGTTAGAAATATTAAAAATTGGGTGTACTATGTATTACCAGGAGTATATAATATAAATAAGGGTGTTGGTTGTATAATGTTAGTAAACTTAAGTAGTAACATTTGCCAAATAACTTTAAAGAGGGGAGAATTATTAACTAGAGCTAATTTTTTCAATGAATCACTAAATATAAACAAGTTAGAATTACTAGAACCGACACTGAAGGAAGAACAGTTAAACGTAGGCGATAATTTAAATATGGCAGATCAATATAACCTAGAAAGATTGTTAGGGGCATATCAAAAATGTTTTTCATCTAGTCTTGCAGATTTGGGGCTTACAAATTTGACTGAAATGACGATTACGTTAAAAGATAATACTCCTGTAGTATATCGCCCATATAGGTTGGCATATAGTGAACGAGAGAAGGTTAAAGAGATGATACAAGATATGTTAAACAATGGTATTATAGTAGAATCCACTTCTTCGTATGCTAGCCCAATAATCCTAGTGCAGAAGAAAACTGGAGACAAACGTCTCTGCGTTGATTATAGGGCATTAAACTCTAAAACGGTAAAGGAACACTACCCGATGCCAAGAGTGGAAGATCAGATTGATAAACTTAGGGGTTTTAAATATTACACCACTCTAGACTTGGCGTCCGGATATTACCAGATACCTATCGCTCCCTCCTCTCAAGATAAAACTTCTTTTGTAACGCCTGATGGCCAGTACGAATTCACAAGGATGCCTTTTGGCTTGGCAAACGCACCGTCAGTTTTCCAAAAAGCTATAAATAAAATGATAAGCGCATCACATAACACAGAAGCTTTCGCTTTTATGGATGACATAATTATACCTTCTGTAGATGTAAAACAAGGGATGGAGCGATTGGAACGGGTACTTAAACTGTTAAACGAAACCGGTTTTACATTAAAGACAGCCAAATGCAGGTTCTTTTATACTACTATTGATTATTTAGGTTTCGAAGTATCAGAGCAGGGAGTTCGTCCGGGAAGTCTGAAAACGGAAGCAGTGGTTAATTATAAAACTCCTTCCAATCAACATGAAGTTAGGCAGTTTATTGGATTAGTTAGTTTTTTTAGACGTTTCGTGAAAGATTTTGCAATTATAGCTGTCCCTATTACTAAATTGTTGAAAAAGGGCAATAAATGGGAATGGGGCGTTGAGCAAGATAAAGCATTTGCTACATTAAAATCAAATTTAGTGAATAGACCGATATTAGCAATTTATGATCCCAAAGCCAGGACACAAATTCATACAGATGCGTGTAAATCCGGTATCGCAGGTATGCTCCTTCAGGAGGATGCTGCTGGTAGACAATGCGCAATAGCTTATTATTCTCGTCAAACAAACTCACAAGAACAAAAATATCACTCTTTTGAACTTGAAACTTTAGCAGTTATCGCTTCGCTAAATAGGTTTCGAGTGTACGTTTTAGGAATTAAATTCACTATAGTTACTGACTGCAATGCATTACGCACAACTTTGTCAAAAAGGGATATAATACCTAGAATAAGTAGATGGTGGTTGCAACTCCAAGAATATGATTGTAGTATTGAATATAGGCCCGGAACGTGTATGAGCCACATTGATGCACTCAGTAGAAACGCTATAGAAAGAGTTGAGGAGCCTGAATCGGTGTTTGATGTATTGACTATTGAAACTGAGGATTGGCTAGTCACCATGCAAAAGGTAGATCCAGAAATTACTAGGATTAAACAAATTTTAGAAGATCCAGAAACAAAAAACGTTGTAGATATACATTTTAACTATAAAATTAAAAATGGCAAGGTTTACAGAGTTACTAATGATCAATTAAGATGGTTAGTACCAAGAGGAGTGAGATGGCAGTTATTAAAAAGAAATCACGACGAGATGGGACATTTTGGGGTAGAGAAGACACTAGACAAGTTAAAAGATTTATATTGGTTTCCAAAAATGAGAAAATTTGTTAAGAAATACGTGGAGTCTTGTCTAGAGTGTTCATACCACAAAGTACCTAGTGGCAAGAGACAAGGAATGCTCCATCCCATACCAAAAGTAGATGTTCCTTTTCATACAGTGCACGTAGATCACCTTGGTCCTTTTATAAAAAGCAAGAATAAAAACGCTTATATATTAGTTATGATAGATGCGTATACTAAATATATTACTTTGTATGGGGTGAAAAATACAAAAACTAAAACCACTTTAAAATCTATTAACAATTATTTTAGTCTATTCGGTATACCAAGTCGAATAATTAGTGATCGGGGAACGTCATTCACGAGTAAAGATTTCAAAGAATTTATGAATAAGTCGGGTATACGACATGTTTTAAACGCTGTTGCTACGCCGAGAGCCAATGGCCAGGTTGAACGATATAATCGGACAATATTGGCGTCTTTAGCGGCTAAAAATCATAATTGCCATGAAAAAGAATGGGATAAACACTTAGAGGAAATACAGCTGGGGCTAAACACAACAATTAATAAATCGACTGGTAAAACTCCATCAGAAGTATTGTTTGGGTTAAGGTTACGCACTAAAGGTGACAGTGTTGTATCATCTTTACTAGAATGTGGGGGTAATACTCCTAAACCTATTGAAGAAGTACGAGATGAAGTTAACAAAAAAATAAAGGAAACACAAAGCAAACAAAAATATAGGTTTGACCAAAAGCGTAAGACTGCAAAAAAGTATAAAGAAGGAGACCTCGTGAGGATAGAAAGAGAAATTACAACTAATGATGGAAATTCTAAAAAACTAAAGCCAAAACTTCAAGGTCCTTATAGAGTTGTGAAGGCGTTAGATCGTGATCGATATGTCATTGAAGATACTCCATTGACACGTAAGCAAAATCGAAAATATACAGCTGTTATCTCCATAGATAAAATTCATCCTTGGTTAACTTTCACGCATGATTATTTAAATGATACTGGGAGCGACGGGTCAAATGAGGAACATAATTCAGAAAGCGATTGTGAAAAACAGTCTGAACAGGATAGAGAGATAGATAGTGATGATGACTTTATGACTGCAGGGCTAAGCAATGCTGAAAATGTTTCCAATGGTGAAAGCCAATAGAAATATAAATTGATGTATTTGTGATTTGATATATTATATATTATTAAATATGATACTTTGATTATGATTTGTAACTTTTGAATATAGAATTGGTATTAAACATTAGCAATTATTGATGGTGTTTTGACCGGCGACTATCAGATACGCATGAGGCTAATTAGCCATTCTTGAGGAGTGTTTGATAGTTATTGTATCTGCATACACATGAGGCCGATAAGCCAACTGAGGAGTATGTAGGATACAAACTTGATAATATACGCGTCAGATACGCATGAGGCCGATAAGCCACCTTGGGAAGTATCTGACCGTTACCGTGATTGTATGGTTTGCATACACAGGAGGGCGATAGCCCAACTAAGGAGTATGCAATAACACAATGGATTATCAGATTTTGATAAGTGGATAATGAATATGAATTATAATACATATTAATATTATGACTAGGTTTACATTATTTGAATTTGATAAGGATAAGAAAATTGACGATCCTTAAGATTTTAATAATTTATGATGAAATTACATATTAACTAAATTACATACATAATAATGTATGGTGCGTTGTTGCGTAGATTTAACAATTATATTGTTATGTTGTTACTAAACTACGAAATTGATGGAACAATTTGAAATTAGCAGATGGCCGGAGCAGTGACTACAATCAACACAAAATATTTTTTCTTTTTACCATGATTAATTCGGAAATCAATTAAGCTTTTATTTTGTTTTGTTCGACTTTGTGCTGTTTACAGTTACGAGGGGACTCGCAAGACTCAGAATGGCCGACTGTTATGAATATTATAGATTTAGAAGAATTATTGATATATTTTTACCATTTAAAGGAATATTTACTAAATAAAAAAAAAGATTATTTCAATACTTAATACATATTTCAATATCTTTTAAAGTATGTTAATTGACTGTGTGTTATCATAATTCTAAGAAAGTCAATTGACTATACCGGAAAGATTTAAGTTAAATTAAAAAGGAAGTGTTTTGACTCGAAATAAGTTATATATGTTGTAGACGGTTCAGTCGGGAGTCATTCGATCAGGGGGAGGCAGCTCCTGAATCGACGAATGCCAGCAATGGCACGATTGTTAGAAAAGAGATAGTGCTCTACAAAAAAGCGAGAAGGTAATATTACCTCCTCATCTGTGTTACCATTTTACTCAAACTACCATATAAGAAGATTTTATTTATGGAGCAAAGAAGATGAAAATCGTTATGAACGGAAGATATGTCTATTTTAGGATGCGGCCATTTTTTTCTTTTCGTAATCTATTTGTAAATGTAAATAATTGTTAATTTAGCCCCCTAAGTCAGTTGTTTACAATTACTAAATACAATATAAATTAGAAATTACTTTTATAACTTGGCAACACCTAATAAAAAATGGCCGGGCGCTGTCAATTTCTGTTATTGTTGGTCTCTGTTGTTGGTTAACCGGTTACAAGATCGTTTGTAGTTTTTTGTGGTGAATTTAAGATATAATTATATGTTTTAAATTGCGAGACAGAGACTCCATTGCGTAACTGATGTTCTTGTGCTGTGAGATAGAGACTCTATTGCGAAATTGACGCTTTTGTGTTGTGATTTATGAGGTAGAGACTCCATTGCGATATAGACGCTCGTGTTATTTAATTTTAAACCATATTTGTGCGATACGGACGCTATTACAATGGTTGGTAAAGGGAATGTGTCGTGTGCTAAGTGCGGTGTATCCTCGAAGGAATATCCTTCTTTGACCTTCCATAGGTTTCCTCTGCCAACCGCACATAACTCTTTAAAGTAAGTAGATTATAGTCTAATTTTAAGTGCTTAAATCGTAACTTGTATATCTCACATAGCATGCTGTTGAATTACCTTTGTAAACAAATAAATGAACTTTAAATTAAAGCTTCTTTTTTTCTCAGGGCAAAAGTTTGGGCAAAGTTTTGCTTTCCCAATGAAGATTTGACCTCTGATCAATTGTGCAGCTTGTACAAACAACATAAAATGCTATGTGGTAAACATTTTGATGACACAGCATTTACCAGAAGTGACAGGAAAAGGTTAAACAAATTTGCCATTCCTATTGGAGCTCAAAATATATTGGCAGAGTTACGAGATGAGTTGTGGCATAATTCATCTGCAGAGACACCTGAAAGACAAGTAAGTATTTGGCAGCAGTGACACAATGTCTCTTAACATATTTAACTCTCTAATTCAAAGCTTGATTGAAATTAACAGTAAGCATTACTTTAGCTGTAGAATGCTGCAATTTTGACTGAAAAATCAGGGAGTATGTTTGTTAGTAATGTTTTTCCTTCTCATATCTGTGGAATTCCTAGTGAAAGAAGCAATGTTTCAACAATCGCTAAATGCAGATTTACTTTTAAAAATAACTTAATATCTACATTGCTTGAATTTAGCTAATTCCAATATGTCCTAGAGGGACACATAATACTTTCCACTTTAATAAGTAATAATTATGTTTTGTGCATTCCTATGTGAAGCTTGTGTTTTTTGGCATGATTTAGATATATATCAGAATATTAACATTACATACAACAAATTTGTTTCAGATGGACCTAGTTGTTGTTGCTGGTACATCGCAGAGTACAGCATCTTCGACCCCTTTCAATGAATACAGGCCTTCAAGCCCAAAATTGGCAAAGGTAGTACATCTTTTAAATTCCTAAGCCACCTTGTCTCTAAATGTTTTATTTTATAGGCTGGAAAATCAGATAAAGTTTTGAGAAAGAAGGGAGACTGCTTATATATTAAGGAGGAAAATATCACATAATTTTTTACTTGGTAGTGTTATATTTATCTTGTCTATCCTTTTTTCCTTAAAGATACAAGTTTGTATTTTTCAATATTATACCAGTATAATTTCTACTTTACAAAAACAAATAAAATTTACAATAAAATACAATATTCACATGCTAAACAATGTATGGTTTCAGATGGACCTAGATGTTCCTGCTAGCACAAGCCAAATAAGTCCAAGTCAAAAAATTACCAAGGTATTTTAATTTACTTTACTTACTCACTCACTCACAACACACTCACACTCACGCCCTTTATCCCCGAAGGTGTAGGCAGAGGCGCAACTAGTGCACCCACTTTTCGCCGTGCGTATTCCGTTCCATGATGTGATAGGGGGCGAGCCTATCGCCATATCGGGCACTAATTCCAGACTGATACTGACTGCCTCGGTGGCGTAGTACGGTACGACTGCAAAGCAGAGGTCTCGGGTTCGATCCCCGGGTCGGGCAAAGTGATATTGGATAAGTCCCAAATGTTACTATAAATAAGTTGAAATCCACTTTTCTTTACTTGTGAGTTTAATTCACTAGGACAATTCATTAATCACAATGTTATTTTTACAGGAATCTCATAAAAACAAGGGTTTGATGGAAGAAATGGGTATAAAAACTGTTGGAGAATTAACACCCCGAAAGCAGAAATTATATAAAAAGTGTAGAAAAAATTTAACAGAAATCTTGCGACTTAGAAGAAAGTTTAAAATAGTGAAAAAGCGTGACAGGGACATCATAAATTGTCTGCAATCTCATAGTGCAGTCAACAATATAATTAAAAGTAAATTGAGTAGCTCTTTTTACTTGTTACTGCAGAGCCAGCTCCAAAATACTTCAAGAAAATTAGCTGGACGGAGGTGGACACTGGATGACAAAGTATTGGCCTTGAGCATTTATAAAAAATCCAGCTCATGTTATAGGCTACTCAGAAGGCTATTTTGTTTGCCCAGCCCTAGTTCACTAAAAATATTATTGAATAAAATACCTTTGAAATGTGGGATAAATGAGCAAATTTTACAAACTGTCAAAGAAATAACGGAAAGAAGAACCATTGATGAATATTTATGCATATTGGCTTTTGATGAAATGTCAATCAGAAAAAATCTGAACTACAACAATAAACTTGACCAAATTGATGGTTACCAGGATCATGGGAGCCAAGGGCGAACAAATGATATAGCATGCAAAGCGTTAACTTTTATGGCTATGGGTATAAGAAAAAATTGGAAACAACCAATAGCATTTTATTTTTCTGGAGCCAATGTCACAGCAGACAGGCTTGCTGTCCTTATTAAAGAGGTGACTTTATTTTTCGTTTTATGCTTCCCTTTATAGTATGGAGTACAAAAAGCTGTTGTCTAAGAGTAGCACTGTGGCTAAAGCTAGTACTTAATTAATATAATTCTGAATTTCAGGTCTTGAGTGCTTGTTTTGTTGGTGGACTAAGAGTAATGGGCACTGTCTGCGATTGCGATGGTGTTAATTTACGCGCCCTCAATTTATTGGGGTCATCAACAAGTCGAGCATATTTTGAACATGAAAGAAACGAAATTGTTACGATACTGGACCCCCCCCATCTGTTAAAATGTTTCAGAAACAATTTCATGAAACACAATATCCAATTTACACAAGATATTGAAATAGATGGGCAAAAAAGAACAGGTTAGTTATCATATTTATCTATAAATTATTGTACATCATTACAAAGTATCAGTGATGCCACATAAAAAATAGCACACTATAATAATTACTTATTGATTGGGAAAGTATAAGTATAGGGTGTCTCGTAAACAATGACTAAATCATGGGGGGAAAATTATACACTTTATCTAAAACTAATTTGATTATTATTCCTAAAAACCTAGGATGTTCAAATAATCATTTTTTTTAAATCAAGGCCAACTTAAATTTTTCTGTGCTGATCCTATGAAATATGATTAATAAAATCCATTATAAAGATATATCTATTTTTTATGGTATATATTTTAATTTAAATAAATTATATTACAGGTGTTGCTAAATGGGCCCACATAGAACAGTTTTACAAATTGGAAAATGTAAATTCAAACTTTGTGTTCGCTCCAGCTTTAACCCAACAACACCTACAACCAAATGGCAAACAAAAAATGAAAGTTAGATTGGCTGCTCAAGTTTTAAGTCATTCGGTTGCAGCAGGATTATATGCCAAAGTAGCCCTAAGTAAGTTTGAAGACACTTGTTTTACTTTGTTTTATTTTTTTCATTTAAGCATCTCATGTTCCACTTCTCTAACTATTTTGGAAAAGGAATTATAATGACAAATTTGTCTACATCTCTGTTACAAAATATTACTGTGATCTTCCTAATCATGGAGTTTTAAGTAAAAAAAACAATAAAACGTTAAAATACAGGTTGCATTCAATCACCAAGGGTTCTATATTGTTACAATATTTATACATATTATAATAAATTGTAATTAGCTGATGTCTGTACATTAGAAATAATGACGAGAAAATAATATGAAAGCAATAGAAACCAAAACATTTATAATTTTAGAATTTTTGTTTGCCTGTATGTTTATAGGCACGTCACCATAATACAACTGCACAAATTTGGATACGATTTTCAGTTGTATTTCTAGAGGTGTAACTTAAAATCTAGTGCATGTTTCTTCTTGGTATAATACAATTTTGGTAGGTTTAGTTCAACTCTGTCTCGACTGCCTCGGTGACGTAATTGTATTACGGTACGCCTGCAGTGCCGAGGTCTCGGGTTCGATTCCCGGGTCGGGCAAAGTGATATTGTTTATCTACTCAATATCAGCATGGAGTCTGGAAATGTGTCCGGTAAATGGCAATAGACCCGCCCACTATTACATGGGACCTAACATATCTGGCGAAATGTGAGTGTGTTACACCTCCACCTACCCCTGAAAAGGGATAAAGGCATGATGCTATGTATGTATGTAGTTAAACTCTCTCTTAGGCAGTTTTTATATTAATAATATGTTTGTCTGCTATGATAGGCCTCAGTTCAGAACTTTTAAGGTATGGATCCCAAAACGTTTTTGTTTTTCCAGATGAATTACCGCAAGAGGCGATCGCTACGGCAACGGTAGTGTCCAAAATGGACAGACTATTTGATGCCATGAATGGAGACACTCCAGATAGAAAAAGAGGGAAACCATTATTAACGAATATGTCCTCAACAAGCCTTCATTTACAATTTTTCAAAGAAATGAAGTCGTTTTTCAATAACATTAAGTTTTTGGGGGTCAGAAGTAAACCCCCTTCACAAGAAGGCTGGTTGAGGACAATTAATGCAATTGAAAAATTATTTTATAATTTAAAGAAGATAGACATAAACACTGTCTCATTACGGAGGCTCAATCAAGATCCTCTCGAAAATTGTTTTGGGTGCATAAGGTCAAATTGTGGTTCGAACCCTAACCCCACTTCAGTACAGTTTGTTGCAGCATTAAAAACCAGTCTAATAACAAATTTAATTAATAATAATAAAAACAGAAACTGTTTAGACGACGACAATGACTTGCTTAATAATTTTAAAGTATTCCTTAACAAAGGTACAGTCAAAGTACAATCAGCCCAAAAAGATGATGGCAACTCTTCTATAACACCACTCAAAGTAGTGGAATGTGTAGAAGAGTTGGACATACCTCAGTGTTCTGGAGAAATTCAAGCATGTGCTTATGTTAGTGGTTATATAATAAAAAATATGGAACAAAATTGCCAAATATGCAAAAACATATTTCTTGCAGACCAGAATACTGAGGTGTGTCATTTGTTCACTTCATTTAAAGAGTATGAGGAAGAAAAGGCAAGTCTCAATTATGTCCAACCCAGTTTCTGCAAGCTGATTGAAAATGCTGCAACAGTTATAAATGATTATTTGAAAAAAGACTCACGCACAAGTAATTTAAAGAATAATTTAATAAAAATATGTGAAAATTTAAATTATGACTGTTTGATGGGGTGTGAAACTCACCGTGACACTAGTAAACACAAAATAGTTCAAAGCACAATCGCCATATGCCTAAAACGATTTTGTATTTTGAAAAATCGAGAGTTTGTTGAGGAAGCCTCAAAACAATCATTAGCAAAAAGAATAAAAATATTTAAAAACGCTTAAAATGTGGTTTTATCTGCACCTTGAATTCCAAATGAAAATGAGAACCTTGGCAATGTTATAATATGTTTTGTTTATTATCTGTGGTGGTTATACATGATAACTCCAAATCAAATATTTTTAACTATGTACATCAAAGAGCATTTCTAGTTTCTAAAAGTGCATTCTAAGTTTGAAAATGTGCTCAATCTATAATGTGATGACTATATAATATAGCGTACATTACACATATTTTAGAATAATATAAAACACGCAGTATGGGATCAGTTATCAAAATATAAACGATTTTGGAGTTCATTATAATAGCAAGTACCACGGATATGCACCTATGCATATTTCATATACTATATATACCTATAGGAGGTAGAAATCACAAATTTTGAATTTCCCGCGCTATTGAATAGTTCATCATGGTATACACTATAGCGCTAGTGTCTAACCGTGTAAGCACGTTGAATGTATGTAGTCGTTATTCTTCTCGTGAGAGTATTAGTGTTCTGTGCATTCGATGTTTGAGCCTCGAATGGAACAGTTGAACGGAATAATAAGTTACTTCAAGACGTTGCTGACTTTTATTTTTGGTTCCTTGCTTCTGAATTGCCGTTACAATTATATTAGTAAAGTATCCATTGATATATGATAATAGGTACAGTAACATTATTTGATATTTTTGTAACCGTAAACAATCAAGTATTCTTCCAAATGTTCAGTACTAGTAAGATCTCAGGCGCATGAAATATTTTTCTCACAAACTCGACAATAATTTCTGTCGTATGTAAATTTTCCAGGAAACTCAGTTATCCACGAACATATAATTTTTTTTCGGGAGGCATTGTCCACTATAAAATCTTGACAGGTCAATGAGCGCGCACGTCAACAATGAAAGCAATAACATGCGTGGGAGGAGTATGTACTGCCGCGGTAGGCGCGCGCGACGATCTTTTGCGTCTTTCATGTTATTATCGTAGGTAGGTGCCAAAACAAAAGACGCGCGGCTGGTGAATGCGCTGCGCTCGAAAATATTGAAAATGTATCGATAATATGCATCATACCTATATTTTAGGGAAAATATGCTAGTAGCGATGAGAATCGCTTAAATATGCAAATGCATATAATCCGGTCTCTATACATAAGTATAAGTTCCAAAAGCATTTAGAAATGCCTCATTACGTAATTTATAAAAATAAAGATATTTTGAAGATAATATTCAATACAAACAAATCTGTAATTAAGGGCACATAACCTCCTAATTTTGCTTCAATAACATCAAAATAACTAGCTCTCATCTAAAAAAAAACTTATTCTGGCCACGCTAGGTATCAATATTATTCAGCCGGAACCCGTATTTTATAATTTTTGACATAATAAAAGAATAATAAAAAAATACAGCTTTGTAAAGTTCCTTTTTTATCCACATGTGGCTCTTGTGTCGATTTTGTGATGCCCCCTGGCCCCTATAGTTCGTGCACGTTCCCTCAGGAATAAACAATCAGTTTATATTTTATTGAAATTAAACTATTATAACGGATTTTATCGTGGTTTTTTATTTAATTTTTCTCCCGCCGTTTCGAAGGCTTTGCAGCACTTCGTGGTCACGGGGCGGACTGAGGTGTTGGTGGTCCGAAAAGTTAGTGTTACAAATCTACCTTCAATTTACAATTATACAATTTAAAGATGTTAGTCATTGTTTGCGGTCCGGTCTACGCAGTAAGAGCTCACAATGTCTTGAGGTCTGGCAGCAGGTCTTTTGGGGCCCGATTTAATTAGATGTATGACCGGGTCCCAGGCTTGTGCAAGTTTCCAACCATCTTCTCTATTGAAATTAGGATGTTTTTTGATCTCAATAGCCTCGCGGATCATCCTAGGCAGGAATCGGTGTTCTTTGGCAAGGATTTGTGGCTTGTCGAATCTAAGGTAATGGTTGGAGCCTTCTTCTGAGTGTTCAGCTACTGCAGACTTCGTAGAGACTTTTCGGACCACCAACACCTCAGTCCGCCCCGTGACCAAGAAGTGCTGCAAAGCCTTCGAAACGTCGGGAGAAAAATTAAATAAAAAACCGCGATAAAATCCGTTATAGTAGTTTAATTTCAATGTCTAACATTCGCGTAAACATAAGGAATCATTAGTTTATATTTTAGTTAACCTTGTCTAGTCTTACTGCTTACTAATATTATAAATGCGAAAATTTATGAAAATGTTTGGATGTTTGTTAAAAGTAAACGCAGAAACATTTAGATGGATTTGAATGAAATTTAGCACACGGTGCGTATTCCGCCCCATGATGTGATAGGGGGCGAGCCTATCGCCATATCGGGAACAAACTCCTGACTCCGGGCTCATACTGAATAGAAAAATCCAATATCACTTCCCAACCCGGGGATCGAGACCTCAGCATTGCAGTCGTACCGTAATACAACTACGCCACCAGGCTTAGAAAGTGGTAAAAAAATGCAACTCGTAAGACGATGTCGAGTTAATTTTGATGTTTGTGATTGATCGTTAGTGTCTCAACTAATCCCAATAAAACGAAACGGATTCGTGTCGTGTTTTTTGCCACATTCTAAGCCCACAGATTCTTTAAGTAGATGGCGCTGGCATCGTTCTGTGTTGAGGGACTTTAGTAGCGGGAAAGGCATTCATGCGGGTGAAGCCGCGAGCAACATCTACCTAGTAAATAATTATAAACCTGCTTTAGGGGCTCTACTTTAGCTTTTTCTTTTTGAATTTAACGTTCTCAGTGCAAAAAATTATATAACTCCATATTTTACCACAATATTGCAAGGCTTTTTATTTTTCTAGCAAGGCTATATTATAATTGTACATTAATCGTTGGTTAATACCTCGTTTTTTATGTTGCAGTCCACGGGTGATATGACATTAGCTCGACGCTGCTTACAAGTGAGTCTTGCAGTGAATTCAGAAAATGAAGCCACATTAAACGCCTTAAATGCATTAGATTTTCGTTTACGAGCGCGGAGAGTAATTGTAACATGAACACAATAAAATTAAAATGTAATTAAAGACTATTATTTATTAAATAGTTTGTAAATAATCATTAATCGCTATGTCTAATGAATCTACATTACGTAACTCATCGTATTTTGATTTCGTGAGTGAGTCCACAGAAGTTTCTGGATGAGTCGATTTTTGAGATTTTACAGCAACTGATAATGTGGTAATCGCTGTGTCTGAAGTAATCTTCGATATGTAGCGAATTTTCACCTGTGGATTAAAGGGATGTTTTAATCAAATTATTCAGGATTCCTAACAATGAGCTAATAGGGTAGTTGACTACTTTTTTTAGTACATTTATCAAAAATGTATGCCATCCAAAATTTGATGGAAAAATAATTTTAAGAATTGGGGCAGTAATTAGTAAGTTATAAAGCTTTGAAATTTGGTGGAAAGTTTAGTTATCAAATAACAGTATTATTACACTGTGACGTCACCGAGAGTCGCCGACCATAACGCTGCGTGCGTGCGAAAGAGATAGCGCCATACCCCCTCCAAGTCCCCACTTTTGCTCAACAATGTTTAAAATATGAATAACTGCTTTATTTTTCAACCAATTTTGATGCTGATTTCACAGAAGTTTTTTTTTCGTATTATTTTCTGTTACATATAAAATAATTGAATAGTTTTACAAAATTAGTTGGTAGCGCTTCATTATTTATAGCTTTGCTCGTGGCTTCCCCCGCGTGAAATCGTTTTTAAGGAATAAAAGTCTTGCTATATAATTTCCTAGAAAAAAATAGCCTATATCCTTTGCAGGATCTCAAACTATCTCCATACCAAATTTCATCAAAATCGGTTCAGTAGTTCCAGTGATTACTTTCTACAAACAAACTCACAAACTTTTCCTCTTCATAATATTAGTACCTATAGATTAAATTTCATTTAGTCACCTACCTCGTCAAATGTACTCGAAGGAATTCCAATACTTTCCCAATTGTCAGAACTTTTTGGAACAAAAAGCGGCTTCATAAAATTTACATTTTTTTCCTTAAAAGGAATGCCATTACCGAAGCCTATATTATTTAGCATCTCTTTGGCGTATTTTAACAATATTACGTCTTTTGAAGAATAAAAAATCAAATGTGCGTTTTGAAGTAGTGCTACACTCCTGAGTGTTGTGCACACAATTTTTTTTACTTCAGTATCTGAAATCAAAATAAATAAACTTATAAATACACATAAGTGTAACTAGATGTTGCCGGTCTCTTCGCCAGCACGGCGTGAAGACGTTTCCCGCGATAAAAATCCAGCTGTTTACTCTCCCGGGATGAAAGGAAGGTTGTCTATATTTTGATGTGATAGACGATAGTCCTTCGATAAGTTCCTACTTAGTTCAGGGAAAGGAAGGAGACGCGTCTAGACGGGTCGCTTAATAAAAGTAATCGTACCAAATGGTAAATTAACAGAAAGCAATCAAAATTTAAGTACTTACCATAATTTTTAAATAGATCATATTTACCACCTATCATTATACATGTTGGCACTACATTTATTTTTGAACGCATTTCATATAATACTTCAACACATTTTTCTATAGTCTCCCATAAACGTTTTAGTTTATTTAAATCAAAAAATATACAGTAAAAAAATTGCCCTTTTACTGGTAATGTTAATAAAATATCATTCAGTGTTTCTAATTTTCCTCCATATTCCCAAATGTGGTACACAATTTTTTCAATGCGTTGTTTTGTATTAGATTTCCTACCGAAAGAATATTCTAAAACCAAAGTTTCTCGGGGTATTTCTGTTTTGTTCATAAACGCGTTGATTAGTGTTGATTTCCCCTGAAATGACAAGTTTAATGGCTATAATTATCTGTCTATGTACATACTTATAAGTATTTAGGTACTTACCACGTCTTTACTACCAACGAAAAAAATTGTCCGAGAGCTGTCGCCATCTGTTTGAGAAAGAATTTGTTCTACAATTTGTGTAGCTTTTTCGGGAATTGATAACATTTTAGGTTTCTGAAAAAGTTATAATATATGGGTAACGTTCAACATACGATGTAACTTTACATATATTAAGTTTGATAATATACTATGCGTATAGTGTATACCTACCTACTATGACTGCCTCGGTAGGCAAGTTGTATTGGTTACGTAGTACTATTTTTGCTCTGTGGTTTCGGGTTCAAATCCCGGGTCGGGTAAAGTGATATTGGGATCTTTTTAAAGTATCCCCCTTATTTGATCAATTAGTCAAATTTTGATGTATTTTTGCTTTATGCAATGATTTTGATCTTAGTATAATTACTAGTTTGGATGAAGCCTCAGGATTTTTCGCACCTACCTGGCTTATAGGTACTTATTAATGCTTTTTGCTCTTTTCGTAGTATTATGTTATAGTTGTACCTACTTTTGTCTCGTTCCTTCAAAGAGAATTCGATCTTTGATTTTATGTGTATTGGTTTCGGACTTCGGTAACCTAGCAACTAGCCTAGCAACATATTATTATTCTATTGCATAGAGATTTTTTTAAATTTTCCACTCATATTGGGAAGGCAAAGGGTTCAAGCCCAAACAGCCTCGTCATAAGTAATATTTTTGGTTGTTTAACCTATGGGGCATTCCACGCAAGATTCCACGTGAAGCGGAAAACAAAAAAAATTACAGGTTCTGGATTTTGTTCATAATTGGGCCAATTGGACTTCTGTGGGACCTGAATGAATATCTATCATTATTTTTATTTTTTTTAGCCTAGTGACGAATTAATGCGTCTTCAAAGAATTGTAAAAATTTGAGGTACGGATTTTTCTATAGCTATTAATTTAGTCAACGAAATGGATTAAACAATAAGTTAACCGTGTTTATTAGAGAAGATTAATTGTTTCTTTTATAAATTGACTATAATGAACCAAAATAATGAATTAAAAAAAAAGCACCTCATGACATTTCCAAGTTCCCGCCAAAACTCAGCTATTGACCGTTTTTGTTTTATTAATTTGTTCTTGTCCATGGATACAGGTACTTCAGACGCATACTTTTCTTTTAGTTAGCCTCAGTAGTAATATGTCGAAGTAAATAGCGCCTCCTAGGCACCAAGCTCGCGGACACCTCATCCACAGATCTTTCCGCGATCCCGACCAACATCGAGACTCCTGAGGAAACGACCGGCGCGATTCGCTCCTTCACCAAACCACCTTCAAAACGTCTTGAGCGAAAGCTCCGAGAATGTGCCGGAGACTGTTCACAGTCATTGGCAAATTCCCGACGACGTGCGGTGGGTGGTGAGGAAGCGTAACGCTACGCTAAGAGCCTGCGCGACGAGCCCCACCCCGGAACGACGACGTCTTGCGCGCTTCCTCCAACGTGAGGTTAGACGTCGCATTAAAGAGGTCGTCGATTCGAGATGGGAAACTCGCTTAGCCGAACTCGACCCGACACACCAGGCCTTCTGGCAGCTGTGTCGTTCTTTCAGGAGAAACGATGTGACCTCCATGCCTCCGCTCAATCGTCCGAATCAACGCCCGGCGTTTGATGACGACGAGAAAGCGGAACTGCTGGCCGACAGTCTGGAGTCTCAATGTTCCCTCACAGCCATACCCGTAGACGACGGCCATCTTGTTGCGGTTAATTCATTAGTCGAAAGTAGGAACGCGGTCCAGCTACCGCCGATCCCTCCTAATTCGCAATCGATCAATGTCGACCCGGACGTCGACCCGCCACCACCCGATCCCCTTGCACCGGTGACTATCGAAGAAGTCATCGCTCTGATCAAGGCACTCAAACGACGTAAAGCCCCCGGGGGCGATAGGATCCCTACCCGCATGATAAAGATGCTTCCTGAGCATCTAGTTCAAATCCTTACCACGATATACGATGCAGCTTTTCGAAACTGCCTCTTCCCAGAGGTCTGGAAGGAGGCAGTTGTGATAGGTATCCATAAGCCGGGGAAACCCGCATCCGAACCGTCCTCTTATAGGCCAATCAGTCTGCTCAGTACTCTGGGCAAAATTTACGAGCGGATCGTCCTCGACCGCCTCAAAATAGTCGCTCACAACAACAATCTGATCCCTCCGGAACAGTTTGGTTTTCGTGCTAGGCACAGTTGCGTAAATCAGGTGCTCCGCATCACGGAGCACGTTTACGACAAATTCAAGATAGGCATGCCCACCGGTGCTCTTTTTTTCGATATTGAAAAAGCATTCGACAGGGTGTGGCACAACGGCTTGCTTTACAAGCTGTACACTCTTAACGTGCCCACTCAACTCGTGCACATCATACGAGATTTTTTGTCGAATCGCGGATTCAAATATCGCGTGGAGGGTACTCTTTCTTCCCGACATACTATTACGGCCGGAGTCCCGCAAGGCTCTGCTCTTTCCCCTTTTCTATTCTCGCTATACACCAGCGATATCCCTAAACCGAAGAACGCCCATCTGGCGCTCTTTGCGGATGACACTGCAATCTACGCCTCACGTAGAAACCCCGACAATGTGGTGCGCACTTTGCAGGCCGCCGCCGACAAGCTCGGCGAGTGGTTCCGCAAATGGCGAATCACCGTCAATCCCACAAAGAGCCAGGCTATCCTGTTCACTTTGAAACGGAGAGTCCATGTGCCTCACAACTCAGTCCACATGTCCAACCTGGTTATCCCCTGGACGGACAAAGCCAAATATTTAGGAGTGACCCTTGATCGGAGGTTGACCTTCATACCACACGTAAATGCGGTACGCGCGCGAGCCGCATTCGCGATGAGCCAACTGCATTGGCTCATAAATAGGAAAAGCAAAATGTCCATCCGCAACAAGATTAGGATCTTTACCACGTGTATTAGACCGATCATGACATACGCGTCGCCTGTGTTCGCCCATATACCGCCTGCTCGTCTTAAGCGTATGCAGGTATTGCAAAACATTTTTCTTCGACACGCTCTTGGTGCCCCGTGGTACGTTCGCAATCGCAACCTCCACGTGGATACCAATATGCCGACCATCAGGCATTTCATGCAAATGACCAGCAAACGCTACTTCGATCGGGCGGTAAATCACCCAAATACGTTAGTCCGCAAAGCGTCAATATACACTCCATTCGACCGCGCCAAATGGAGACGGCCGCGTTCAGTCCTAACCGATCCAGAGGACGATATCACTCTGGCCATTCGCAGTAAGAACGAGTTCCTAAAACTCCTACACTCCACACGACCGCAGTTCCGTCCTCGCCGCCGAGGACCTCGCCGCGTTCCCCGTCGCCCCCCCCGACCCTCCTAACAGTTCCGGCCCGCGAGCCGACGAAATAAATGGATAGGATTAGGTTAAACCCCAATCTTCCCCACTAAACGCTGATGTCTCATCCTCTCCCAGTGACCGTCCTGAGCCGAGGTCCGTAACCCGTTAGTGGGTTGCCCTCAGCATGGTCACTTAAATTAAAGGGTTGCGAGTGCCTAAAGCGCTCACCCTAAAGTCCGGTTTGTTTGTATAAGCCGACCCTCGTCAGGCTAACAAACGATAGTCAGGTTAAAAAAAAAAAAAAAAAAAAAGAAGTAAATACAGCCATTTTTTGCCGTTGGACCAAAGACGCTGTATTAATGCCATTTGCTTATTAATAAACATTGCAAATAGTTCCATTGACTGTCCCGAGCTATTGTCAAAATTAACTATGCGAACAAACCGTATTAGACTTTGTCAGCGTCAGAGTGGCTAGATACTCACTCATCAATTATGTCAACAATTTTGTTTGATTTACTTCCGTAAATTACAGATTAATTCCATAGTGTACTTTCGTGACATAACTATTTGTAGTTCTGCACCATACATCTTAGAAAGAAAAAGAAAGCATTCATTGGAAACTACATAGCTAGTTAATTATTACGTACTTCCGGCAGTATTCAAAGATTTTAATAAGTAATTAGTTGAAAAGTGAGTACATAATTATTTATGCTTATATTATTTAAAATTTGGTTTGAAAATATTAGTGTTTTGTTACTAAACAAAACTTGTTCCCCCCCCCCCCCCCCCACACACACACATACACACACACACACACACACACACACACACACTCACTCACGTCTTGTATCTCCGAAGTGGTAGGCAGAGGCGCAACTAGTTGCACCAACTTTTCGCCGTGCGTAATCTGTCCCATGATGTGATAGGGGGCGAGCCTATTGCCATATCGGGCACCAATTTCAGACTTCAGGCTGATGTTGAATAGAAAAACCCGATATCACTTTGCTCGACCCGGGGATCGAACCCGAAACCTCAACATGGCAGTCGTACCATAATACAACTACGCCACCGAGGCAGTCAACATGTTCCCATTACAAAAAATAAATTTTCCTTTATTTCAAGGTAACATATTTTGCGTAATGTAGCAGCACTGCATATGCATTGCAGCCAACATCACGCCATCGGAACTACAAGTTGAAACGTACTCTACGACCGTCGCGTCGCAACGTGAATGTCCGTACTCCGTTTTCTTTGTCTCTGGCCGTTAGCTGAATGTGACGTGCAAAGCCACAGAAAAAAAAGAATGGCGATATTAACCATAGATTATTATTATTTAGAGCTGCGATATTGATGAATGGGTTTTTTTGGTGACAAGAATTTTGTCAAATAGAAATTGCTAAATTGCGTTTTATCTGAAAGAAGAGTTTTTGTGATTCAAGACGTTTTCTTTGGAGTTGGATGCAATATTGTGGATATCGATGATTAGAATAAATTGATTTCAAGTGGTAAGTTGTTAAATTCGTCACCTTCACCCATGTCCTCACTTATTTTATTTTGCTCATATTTCATCAGCATCTTGTTTATTTTTAATGTGGCTTTTCATTTAATGTAGTTCCTATGGCTGTCGTAATATACATAGTAACTTCTGTTTTAGTAGAACCTAACTGTGTTTCTGATAGATACAAAAGAGAAAGGTGCATTGTTCATATTACGACTTAGTACTAAGCTTTAACCTACATAGTACCAATATTATTATCCGTATTTATTTGCTTCCAGAATTCTTATACTTAAGAAAAGTAAAGCTTCCTGTAAATCCCAATAATTAATTTATTTGTTATGGTTGATTTTGTTTTCTAGAACACAATTATTTTGTTGTAACAATTGCATTTTATTTTGGCTATTTGTTTATATTCCTGTCATCGCATACCTACATGACCCTATTTCTTTCACATGGACTAGTAATGTACATTCTGTAGAATAAGTTTTTTTTACACTTATAGTTCAGTCAAATCCGAAAACATTCTAAAAGTATTTTTTTTGTGTGTAGGTACTGTTGGTATATCTATATTTATTGTGATAGCACTTTACCATACCATACCATACCAGCCCTGTCTTATATACTGCCCACTGCTGAGCACGGACCTCCTCTACAACTGAGAGGGTTAAGGCCTCAGTCCACCATGCTGGCCTAGTAGCTAGCACAGTAGTGCCATATAATTGGAGTAGAATACTTCATGAACAACTAATCAAATAAGTTACCTGTAGTGTATATTGTTATGTTAAGGATTTGAGAAAAATTTACATGCACATGTATTTTATTTAGGAAAATAGTACCCTTTGTTTAAATTTGGGTTTTGGTTGCTACCATATTATTGCCGTTGTATTAATTATGGGCCGTATTAATAGATGCATAGACTGCCTCGGTGGCGTAGTTGTATTACAGTACAACTGCAATCCCGAGGTCTTAGGTTCGATCCCGGGTCGGGCAAAGTGATATTGGATTTTTCTATTCAGTATCAGCTCGGAGTCTGGAATTTGTACCCGATATGGCGATAGGCTCGCCACCTATCACATCATGGGATGGAATACGAACGGCGAAAAGTGGGTGCACTTAGGTGCTCCCTGCCTACCGCTTCGGTGATAAAAAAAAGGCGTGAGTGTGTCTGTGTGTGTATTAATAGATGCAACTCAAATTCGCTCTGAAGTGTGACATCAGCTGAGACGCTCTCAAATTAAGATCATCATCTTAAGAGAGTCACTATTTAATAAACCATATGAACACCAGCACAAATGACATCTTAAGTTACAATATAGGACAGATTTTCACAGAAATGTTTTGTTTGTGTAATGGTGCTTACTCAGCTAAGTACAAGCTCTTAAATGACAGCTTAAGCTTGGTTTATTAAATAGTTTACAACATTTAATGTCTATATGAGATTTTACTCAAATACGAGATTGATTTATTAATACTGCCCTTAACCTAATATATTTCATTAAAACATAATGTTATAATGATTATGAATTCCGTGATGTCTGAAAAAGAACAATATAGAATCGTCTTTTGATCAGAAGGAAGTAAAAGTAATTTTATACTCATATTTATCATAATTTTTACAGGTATCTGGACCACTAACTCGGGAAGGTATGTAAAATAACTTAATTGGCTGATAGTAGAAATAGTTTTAAATCAGATAAATATAAAGATTTTGATCATATTACGATCTCATTTGAGTAATGTTGCTTTAATCCCAAGTAACCGGTGACAAAAGAGGAAAAGTAGCAAAACCAAATAAAACGGAAATATATATATATGCATGCAAATATTTATTATAGTAATTAATAGAATTTATATTTAATGATAAGGCATGATACAATGATAATTAATTAATAAATTTATACTGAATGATAATTAATTTAAAAACTTATATTGATTGTATTGCAATATGATAACTTGAAATTTTTGTAAATCTAATGTTTATGTCTGAATAAAAGGCTTCATTCATTCATTCATTCATTCTTTAATCCCATAATAAAAAGCATGATAGCCTAGTTAGAAATGGAATGTTCTGCCAGGATGAATGTCTGCAGGTACAAAACTAGAGGCACATACCTCTGATTATCAATTATTATCTGACTATCAATTATAATCATTCGCTTTAACAGTGAAGGAAAGCTAGAATCGAAACTTCCCTATGGATTCCGTGTCAAGTCTCCTAACCAGTGTAAGGTCATCATGATAGTTTATGACCTATGGCTTCTCAGTACTGTTACTTCAGTGGTAATTCTAAGAGTAAACATTTGGCGACTTTTTTCTGATGCAGCATCATGTCTGAGGAATACACAAACCATCTGCAACTTACAGCAGATATAGCATGTTTGGACTCATAAAAATGGCCTCAATGTAGGTGTTGAATAGATGATGATCGAGTTCCATTATGGAGAAGCTAGTAATTTAAATGTTGAAATAATAATTTAAATCACCCCTGACACCAAACCGAGCATCAGGGGGATAAAATATGCAAATGCATATAATAAGGTTTCTACTAATCACTTACATATAATAAAGTTAAAGGTCCATCAAACTCATTATATTTTTTACTTTTTGGTGATATTTTTTGTGTCGGTATTATTGATTTTTTTTATTTATTCTTTCAATACTGCATTAATGTGCGTTAGTTTTCTTTCAAGTATTTACATGTACTTTTGCCTACAATAGAAATATAAATGTCCTATACATACATATACAGCGCCATTTTGACATTGAAGACCCTGTATACACACTCGCGCCTTTTATTCCCGAAGGGGTAGGCAGAGGCGCAACTAGTGCACCCACTTTTCGCCTTGCGTATTCCGTCCCATGAGACACATCCTCTATCACAATAAAGGGCGGGCCCATCGCCATATTGGGCACAAATTCCAGACTCCGGGCTGTTCCTGAGTAGTAAAACCCAATATCCACCCAGGGATCAAACCCGACACCTCAGCACTGCAGTCGTACCGTAATACAACTCCGCCAAGGCTGTCAAAATTTCCTATAATTAAATAAAATGTTGCCTATAATGCCTGTTTGGAGTTATTACTAGGCAGGTGGAAGTAGAATAATGCCAATATAACTTAGAATCCAATGAGCAACCATAAATCCAATATGTTTGTATTAATATTCAGATGGCGGAAGTGGATCCAGAGACGCTGCTGGAGTGGCTGCTCACCGGTCAAGGCGATGAGCGCGACATGCAGCTCATTGCCCTTGAACAACTGTGCATGCTGCTGCTCATGTCTGACAATGTTGATAGGTGCTTTGAAAGGTATTCACAGGACTTGGATATTCATATTGGAAGTGTAGGAATCATTAAATATATTAACCATTAAAATAGATTTCTTGACGGTTTAATTGTGAATGATTTGTACATTTCCCCTTATTATTACAGTCAAAAAAAAATATTTATGTTTATCATTACAATGAAAACACGCTAGAATATATGTCGTGCCCTTGTTAAATATCAATCAAAAATAGTA
Organism: Sphinx pinastri; assembly: GCA_947568825.1. Classification (NCBI taxonomy): domain Eukaryota; kingdom Metazoa; phylum Arthropoda; class Insecta; order Lepidoptera; family Sphingidae; genus Sphinx; species Sphinx pinastri. The sequence goes on from OX387620.1 coordinate 9,112,062, forward strand.
TGTTTTATTTTGTTTCTTAGCTGCCCCCCAAGAACATTTTTACCAGCACTGTGCAAAATTTTTTTGGATGAAAGTGCACCTGATAATGTTCTGGAGGTTACAGCAAGAGCTATCACATATTACCTTGATGTTTCTGGTAAGTTTATTGATTATCCTGGATTAATGAAATACGTCAATATAAAGACTGGTTTTTGTAAATCACTATTTTGCAATGTAGAAATGATATTTTATTGAATTAATCCATCTAGAATGGCTAATGGCAGTATGCCTAATTGTGTTTGATTTCCAGCTGAGTGCACACGGCGTATAGTAGCCATTGAGGGAGCTGTCAAGGCCATATGTAGCAGGCTACTTACTGTAGATCCCAATAATCGTACCAGCAAAGATCTAGCAGAGCAATGTATAAAAGTAAGTAGTGTATATGAATATAACATTATCTTCTACATCTATACTAATATTATAAAGAGGAAATGTTTGTAAGTTTGTTTCAAGGTTTTTAGGGGCTAATTTCTGGAACTGAACCGATTTTCAAAATTCTTTCATTAATAGGAAGCTACATTACTCCTGACTGTTTTTATATAAAGCGGAACTTTTATCCCGGAAAAACATATATACATGGGTGGAGCCATGGACAAAAGCTAGTATATAATAAAAAAGAATTTGCGGTCATAATAATAATATATTAAACTATACTACACAGCAAATAAACCGGGCCACCCGCTACCTTGGAACTCTGATTCAATTTTCTCAAAAAGTATAAAACTGATAACTATCAAAGTTGTACCTACAGAAAGTGCGTTTCATGCAGATTAAAATCATTATAAATTAATCCTAAAGTGCCGCCAACCCACATTATATTCAAGCAACAAACACAATGATAACGATTTGCTCTGTTTTGACTAGAGTTCGCGATTAGCGTTTTTTTTTCTACAATGAGGGTAGTCTGGTATTTCTTATCATTTCTTTACTTTTTGTTCATCATTTGCTCAGACACGTGTATTTTTTGCTACTTTTTTGATCAATGATGGATACGACACCCCAGGAAGCAGCTCAAGGTGTAGCACTACTTCAAGCAGGCGTTGCGCATCGTGAGGTCGCTCAGACTTCGAATTAGCAGAGCTTCGGTGCAACGAGTTTACAGACGATACCTAGACTGGAGCATTCGATCGCCGTCCAGGTACGGGCAGACCTAGGGCTACATCAGCAGCAGATGATCGTTATATCCAACTTACTGTTTTGCGAAATCGCCGCCTCAACGCAGTTCAAGTCCAACAAAGTCTGCGTGACGAAAGCCAAGTGGTCATAAGTTCAGATATAGAAGAAGACTTGCTGAACGGAACCTGACTACAAAGAGAGCTGCAACAGGCACAGCATTAACGGTAGCCCACCGTCGAGCTCGACTTGTATTTGCTCAAGAGCATAGGGATTGGACGTTAGAGCAGTGGGGTAATATACTCTTCACTGATGAGACCAGGGTGAGTCTACATGGAAGTGATCGACGTCAGAGTGTATATCGTCGCCCTGGAGAACGGTATTCTCAGTGTCGCATTGAGGAAACTGTTGCTTATGGAGGAGGATCTGTAATGGTCTGAGGCGGCATCTCGTTAACTGCACACACAGCGTTAGTTTTCATCGAACCGACGGGCCGTACACGTGAGTTTACTTCTCATCGCTACATTACTGAAATCCTCGCAGACCATCTGGTACCTTACGCACGATATATCGGGCAGGATATGCAGTTGATGTATGATAATGCACGGCCTCATGTTGCTCATGTGGCGACCCAGTATCTACGCGACGTTGGCATTCGTACGATGGACTGGCCAGCTCGAAGCCCGGACTTGAATCCGATAGAACATTTATGGGATAAGATGAAACGTCGGGTTCGAGGTACCTGCTCCAACAAGGCTTCCAGAACTGCGAATCGCAATTGAAGAGGAGGGGAATGCAATTCCTCAAGCTTTCAAGGCTCGTGAAGTCGATGAATACGAGGATGCTGGCAGTTATCCGAGCTATGGGAGGGAATACCAAATACTGTCCAAAAACTTTTTTAATGTATTTTTTGTCCCTGGCTTTAATTTTTTATTTTATGTTTGTGATTAAGCGCTTATCACTACTCGTCGTCACGAGTCGTTTTCCGACTCTTCTATGGAAAATCCTTAATAAACACTTAATAAATTTGTTAATCCCAATGAGTTTCCCTTCATTTTAATCATCATGAAACGCACTTTTTTGAGGTATAACTTTGATAGTTGTAAGTTTTATACTCTTTGAGAAAATTGAATATGAGTTACAAGGTGGCCTGGTTTATTTGCTGTCTAGTGTATATTATCAATAACATGTAATTGACAATAGGGTAGTTGACTACTTTTTTTAAAATACATTTATCAAAAAAGTATGCCATCCAAAATCTAACGGAAAAACAATTTTCTAAATTGGGACAATAATTAGTAAGTTATAAAGCTTTGAAATTTGGTGGAAGGGTTAGTTGGCAAATAACAGTAATATTACACTGTGACGTCACCAATAGTCGCCGGCCATAACGCTGCGTGCTTGCGAAAGAGATAGCGCGATATCCCTTCTACGTCCCCACTATTGCTGTCAACAATATTTCAAATATGAATAACTGCTTCATTTTTCAACCAATTTTGATGCTGATTTCACAGGAGAATTTCTTTTTCGTATTATTTTCTGTTACATATCAAATAATTTACAAAATCAAACATCGGAAACTACCCTATTGTAATAAGACATTATTGACAATATGTAACATCATATACTAAAGTATGAGATGCTACATATTGTCATGTTACTTTTGTTGATAAGTAAATATTTTACCAAGTACATACAATTGACTCTACATTAAGATTCGAGTCTCATGACCTAGGCTTTAGTGTCATACGTTATACAAAATTGGAACAAGTACTAATCATTGATATTGGAAATTTATATGTGTTGGTGTAACACTAAACTCACTCAACTAGGAGGTCTGTCTTGTGCAAGATGCCCTCAAGGTAGGTACCACCGTAATGCCTATATTTGCTGAGAAGCAGTATGCTGTAGGCATTGTTGTGTTCCGAGGATGGACAGTGTGCCCGAACGCATAGTGTCGGCAATTTTATAATTTTGTTTATCTGACAGCCAACTGAAGCAAAATTTATTTCTATACTAGTATCGCTCGCGGCTCCGCCCGCGTTAAAAGGTTTTCCGGGAAAAAAATCTTTTCCGGGATAAAAAGTAGCCTATAGCACTCCTCGCTCGGATGATGCTATACTCCCGAGTGTCGGCATTAGACCGTAAGACTGTGTGAAACCAACATAACCGTTCCACTCACCCCCCAGTGGTGGCAGCGATAACGCGTTTTTTCCCCGCGAAAAAAAAAAAGCCTATAGCACTCAGGAGTAATGTAGCTTCCTATTAGTGAAAGAATTTTCAAAATCGGTCCAGTAGTTCCTGAGATTAGCGCGTTCAAACAAACAAACAAACAAACAAACTCTTCAGCGTTATTAGTATAGATTATTTAATGACTGCCTCGGTGGCTTAGTTGTATTACGGTACGACTGCAATGCTGAGGTCTTGGGTTCGATTCCCGGGTCGGGCAAAGTGATATTGGGTTTTAAATTCAGTATCAGCCTCCGGGTTGATACTGAATTCTGGAATTTGTGCCCGATATGGCGATAGGCTCGCCCCGTATCACATCATGGGACGGAATACGCACGGCGAAAAGTGGGTGCACTAGTTGCGCCTCTGCCTACCCCTTCGGGGATAAAAGGCGTGTGTGTGTGTGTGTGTATTTAATGACAGCGCCGCTTTGCCCACATACTTCGAAGTCTCATACCGACACACTGAGAACAGACTAATTATCATAGCATTGGATTGTCCTTAGTTAGCTACGTTTATGAATACGGATGTTAATTAATAACCCCTACCTAGCCGATTTCGGCTACGGCGGCCAATCTCAACGGAGATCAGCCAGGTGCGCAGGAGATATTATAGTGCACAAGTGTGTGCGCAATACACAGGTGCACTCACTATTCCTTCACTCTCATAGTCCGGTGAGACGGCAATCCGACATGACCGGAGAGAGATCAGGCGCAGGACCAACGGCTTTACGTGCTTTCCGAGGCACGGGGGTATCACACCGCCAACTTCCTGACTCCGAGCTGCGACTGAGTAATTTTTAAGATGGAAAAATCCAGTCACAATGTTTTTGGCCCGACCCAGGATTCGAACCCAGGACCTCAGCGCGCAAATCGTACTCGTAACGCGTAGGCAATACAACTACGCCACCGAGGCAGTCGAATGATGACGGATGTTAATTATGTTAGCTTTAACGTTCACAAGTGACATGTCTGTTTCGTCATTAAAATGTATTTATTAATGGGCCACTCTTTTAAAACGATTACTTGCTGAAATAGCTGCGTGATGGAGTAAATCAAAATATTTTTTTTAGGTGTTAGAGTTGGTATGCACGCGGGAAGCAGGTGCTGTGTGGGAAGGTGGCGGTCTTCCTGCTGTGCTACACTTCATCACCCAACATGGCACCTCAGTGCACAAGGATACACTTCACTCGGCGATGGCTGTCGTTTCCAGGTTTGTCCCCATATTAAACTAACCATGCTGCTAGTTCTGTTATGTTGTTATTTTCACACATTGGCAATAATGGTGGTATGTCTCTCTTATGGGGCCATCCATAAATTACGTCAGAAGTTAAGATGAGGGGAGGGGGTCAATGTAGTGTGACATTATATGTCTAGGAACAAGGGAGTTATAAGTTTCGTGACGTCACATGTCAAATCTAAAGTATTAAACCACAAAACATTAAAACTGTAAACAAAAATCTTAAGAAATCTTTCTCTGGCTATATAAGGTTTAATTTGTTTTGTTGTTGAATTCTTGCTTGCAGCTCGCTTTACCTCAGGGTGGCTCGACAGCCGCATTTGAGCCAAATTCCGCCGGCCACGTTTGATGTTGATTTCAGCAGTGTGCGTGCACTGTTGTGTTCCGGTTTGAAGGGCAACATAGCCAGCGTAATTACTGGGCAGTGTGAGATTGACAGCTTGTCTCAGGGTGACAAGCGAGTGTGTAGTGCCGTGCAGTACTTTGTTATTCCAAATTCTGTGTGGTGTTGTTACTGTTTATGGGCACTCGTATCGATTAATAACAGCGAGATGCCGGTCTCGTCATTCAATTGAAATACATTAAAATACATATATATATTTTTAAAATATTACGTAACATAGCTATGTTGTTTGTGTAATGAACAGAGTGTGTGGTAAAATGGAGCCGGGGGACGCGCGCGTGGGCGACGCGGTGTCGTCGCTGTCGTCGCTGCTGCGGCACGGCGACTCGCGCGTGGCGGACGCGGCGCTGCGGTGCTTCGCGTCGCTCGCGGACCGGTTCGCGCGCGCGCACGCCGACCCCGCGCCGCTCGCCGAACACGGTAACTGCACCTGCAGAGTGCAGCCTTCATTGTCTACAGACAAACATACATTTACTACATTCTCCGTTAAATAATAACACTGTGTTTATTGTAGCCACATTGATCTATTGTATTCATTATAATTTTTATTTATTTGTATAGACTACAATTTATTCTCCTCTTTTTATAAGGAAACGGTTATCAATTATTTCACGCGCCTATATGATGAATTTTAAAAATAAGAACTATATTTTTATAGCAGTAAACTATGAAGCCTTATCTAATCTCGCATATAATAAATACTTTACCTTGAATTAAATAATATCTGTGTTTATTTTTGTATTCTGCAGGTTTAATACAAGAATTAGTTCGAAGATTGGGAAACACGGAAGGCGGGGATGATAAATGTTTGGTGCTCTCAGTATCCACAACTGTTAGTCTCTTGTCTACTCTATGCCGTGGATCCGCACAAATAACACACGTAAGATTTTATTTCAATCAATATTGTCTCTACGTTACTACTAAAGGACACATTTACACAAACAATTTTGTATGTCTCCAAGTTTGGTTTTAGCTTTTGTAAAATACACATATTAATAATTGTTGAACAGGATCTAGTTCGACTGGACTTGTGTTCCGCAATTGAAACCGCAGTACAAGCTGACGAGCGCTGGTGCCTCGAGTGCATGCGGCTGGTAGATCTGCTGCTCGTGCTGCTGTGCGAGGGACGACACGCTATACAGTCGTAAGTATCACATACAATTGGTACTGGACTTTTGAAGACCAGAATTAGCTATTAGAGGTGTAGATTTATTTGGCTTCAGGCTATTTCAATTATTGTAAAAAGCGCAATGACGTTACGTTACTTCATTTTTTTATTGAATATTTATATCTATCGCTACGGTTATCAGATATGTATTGTCCCAAAAGTTTCTGAAATGAAATGAAACTTCGAAATTCCTCCAAATTCGAAGAATTAAAATCACCATAATATTTTTTGTTCGGCACAGTGGAACCAACCGGAACGGTGTCGGGTCGGGCCCCAGTAGCAGCGGCGCGGGCGCGGGCGCGGGAGCGGGCGCGGTAGCGGGAGCGGGAGCGGGAGCGGGAGCGGGAGCGGGAGCGGGCGGCGAGGGCTCCAGCGGCGGCGTGCGCGGCGACAAGTCGCACCGGCAGCTCATCGACTGCATCCGCGGCAAGGACACCGACGCGCTGCTCGCCGCCGTCACCAGCGGCGCCGTCGACGTCAACTTCACCGACGACGTCGGCCAGACGCTGCTCAACTGGGCCGCCGCCTTCGGCACTAGGGAGATGGTCGAGTTCTTGTGTGAGAAAGGTTCGTCCGTTGATTAGTTCTGTTAGTAGTTAACTGATATGGGATTGTTCAGCCAAACATTAAGCAGATTGATATCTTTTAACGTATAATAGCTATTCATTATTTAAAACATATTACTTACGGTATGAAGATAAACTTCAGGTTAATTTACCCTCTTCAGACCAATTCATTGGGACTGCTAAGTTTATGCGTATATTGGTCCCAGAGATTAATTTTCATGCATATGCTCGCTTCTCATTCTGTAAATCTGTTTGACTTTGTTTCCATTCTTATATGGAATCAATGGTTTTCACTGTGCTGGTGTGGTTCTTGCTTATACGTCTGCTTTGGATGTTATAGAGGCAGGGTGGATCGCGGATTTATCACAATGTTTTACATGAATCGGGATTCTGGTCCTGACTTTGACAACATAAGACTAAATAACTTTTCTGTGTGTAGGTGCGGATGTGAACCGTGGTCAACGTAGTTCGTCCCTTCACTACGCGGCGTGCTTCGGCCGGCCGGCGATCGCTAAGGTGCTCCTCCGGTACGGCGCCAACGCGGACCTACGCGATGAGGACGGGAAAACTCCGCTTGACAAAGCGAGAGAACGGCACGATCAAGGTATTTTTTTATTTTAGAGATAATTGTTAAAACCTAGTAATATTTATAGAATCCATTCTGAAGGCAATTCATTTTAAATAGTCCTTATATTATAATAATAGGTCCTTATATCGTAAACTACTTAACCACAGTACATTATTGGGAGTAATATGTTATATTAATAAATGAAAATGTTCTACTTATATTGTTCCACAGAATATGTTTTTGGATATTATTACAATATTTATTATCAAATAATAATTATAGGACACAGAGAAGTTGCTGCAATACTACAATGTCCTGGCGAATGGTTGGTAGTAGGCAACAATGATTCACCCTCGCCATCGAACGATGATGACTTCCCTGAGACAGGGGACAAGGAAATGGCTGCGATGTATCTAGAGTAAGTTGTGGAAGCAGTAATCCAGTTCCCATTTTTTTAAAGAAACATATATTGACTTATTATGAATTATAGTTGTTGTTAATGATGAATGATGTATATTTAATAAAAAAAAAAAGATTGAAGAATTGGCATTTGTTAGTAGATGATATTGCTATATATATGTAATTGTGTAGACGGCTGGTGCCGGTGTTCTGCGCGCGGTACCTGGGCGCGGGCGGCGCGGGCGTGCGGCGCGCGTGCCTGTCGCTCGTCCGCAAGATGGTGCACTACGCGCCCGCCGCGCTGCTGCGCCGCGTGTCGCGCGCCGCCTCGCCCGCCGCCGCCTCGCCCGCCGCCGCCTCCGCCTCGCCCTCCGCCTCGCCCGCCGCCTCGCCCGCCGCGCTCCTCACGCAGCTCGTTGCCGCCGTGCTCGACAACCTGGTCAGTACAGTACCTGTGTAGTGAGCTCTCTCTAGTCTACTGCACTACACCACTCCTACCACGATTAATAAACAATCGCGACAAGTATTCGTATCGAATAAGTTAACGTTCAAGTTCGTGTTTTTCTTCCGTGGTCTAGTAAAGTTAATATTCTTATTACACTGGACGAGTGCGCAGTGCCATCGCCTAGCTGTGAATTCGTCAGTGTGATAAGAGCCTTTACTTTACCCGACCACAGATGACGCAATCCGATCTAAGTATTTTTTCTCTATAGTCGTTTGACAATAATAAATGTCAAAAAAGAGTTTCGTTTTGTCGATTCCCATACATTTTAATTTACTGTTACTATGGCTAAATGATTTACTATTCAAAGTTTACACGTGCCTAATGTTCTTGCTGTACAATTTTAGTTCTAAATACGCTCACGGAGCACCGTTCAAATTCCCATACGAAAATGTACCTAAACAAAACTATAACTTCACGAATACTATTATGCAAATATTCGTACTAGGGGTATAAATAATATAGTAAACCAACACTACACGGTCGGCTGTAACGTAACGGGTCCGTGAATTAACGTAAGCCATGAATTGATACAATTGTATTCCATGTTACTATACTATATGAATTGATCCACTATACAATATCTGTTATGTGAATGGAAAGAAATGTACGTTGATCGTTCAACATTATGTAATACTGCGTGCGTATTACGAACCCGACGACTTTGAAGGTGGCTTACGCTATTAATAGTCACGTGCGAGTACCGACAGTGTACTGTATTAGTGTGCTTAATACCATAATGCAGGGATGGCAAACCAATGGCACAAATAATAAACAAAAATATAGTTGGAATCTAAAGAAAAATGTCGCCATAAAAGCGCTTCTGAATAGCTAAGGACGACTCTGGATGGTACGTAACTGTCACATAAACAATGGCAAGTAACCAATAAAGGTTCGCCATCCCTGCCATGTGTGAGTGATGTGGCATCAACACTAAGTGTGTAATCAGGGCGAGGTCGGGGCGTGCAGGCGCCCGCAGCCGCGGTACCAGCGCAGCCGCTATATCCGCCCGCCAGCGGTAACGTTCCGATGGTGTGATCATACCTCTCCTCGCGACTACTCTCACGCGCTGCTGCGGCTCTAAAAATATACAAACTGTAATTTATGATTTAAAAAATGTGTTCCTTAACTTACGATGACTTGTTATATCAATGCAAGTATTTTTTAGAGCCGCAAGGCCTTAATTTAACGGCAAGATCGAAAGTCTATGTATATAGTGTGAATAAGTGGTGAATGAATCACACGATAATGTCGTTAATAATGTTCAGCTTTCAGTATTTAAAAGTACATAATTTTTATATCCATCAACTAATAATGGTGTTGATAATATGACTACTTCTATCTTCATCACCTTATGCCCTTTCAGAAATGCATTTATGTAAAACATCACACCATCGAAACTTACTTGCATCTATCTATCCTGTTTTGTATTGTGTTTGGATTTTGGTTTGCAATTGCTAATTGTATTAGATATTGTTTTTAAATAAGTGTGTGCGACTCTCCTGTCGGATTCCATTGTCTGTAGTGTATAATGTTGCCTCGTCGCTTAAAACTTTGTAAATGGTAAATGCTGTGATGTGCCTACAGTCTTGCATCTTTATTTTGTCATTTACAGAATTTAACCAAAACATTACACCTCCCTGGACATATTGGGTTAGTGCAATGTTGCTGGCTGGGTCTAGTTATAATGAATTCGTTGATCTCTAAACAAAAGTCTCAAAAGAGACTTTTACAAAATGTGCTATGAAACATATTGTACCAAAAGGGTCCTATCAAGGTTCGGCTAAGTCTTCAACGCTCGGGGTTACATAGTTTTATTACTATTTACCAAATAATTACCTTAGCTGATCATCATTTGTAGAGATAAAATAAACAAGATTGAATCGAATTTATCCTAGCACAGGGTTGCCCTAGATCCTCTCATAATTATTGATGAATGAGTGCATTTCTGGAATAATACTAGCTAGATCAAATTCTTCATCAGTTAAAATTCAGACCTAAATACTCTGAATTTTAACTGATGTGACGCTTTCCGTGACCTTAACCTTTCTAACCCAGATGTTATGTTACTGTTACATAATTAAATTAAAGATTACAGAAGTTGTGTTAGTAATTTTAAAATACTGTAATGAGAAGTTTCTCATCATCACTTTGTAACCCATTATATTATGTTGTATGCAGGATGATGACGACGGTCATTTGATAGTGTTGGGCATCGCAGAGGAGCTCATGGTGAAAGCCTCTGACATATACTTGGAACAATTTGCACGCCTCGGTGTGTTCGGTAAAGTGGAAGCGTTGGCCGCCGCCTCAGTCCCTAATTTATCTACTGACGTCGAGAATGCAGCCACACCAGGTAAGCTAATTTATTGAACTTTTTTAATCTTATCTCATTTCTTACTAATATTATAAATCCGAAGGTTTGTTAAAGTGATTGGATGTCTGTTAAAAGAAAACCGCTGAACGGATTGAATGAAGTTTGTCACACTTATATACCATGTTCTGGAGAATCATATACGTTAATTTTTATCCCAATAATTCGCTCCCGTAGAATTATAAAAAACAAACGATATTTTATATACGAATTCGGAGTCATACAGAGTCCTCTATGGACTGTTATAATAATTTTATTTTGTATACCGAAAAAATAGATATTGGGACATTTATCCCGAAAAAGTTCCTTCATGCGAAATCGCGAACAACACATATTTAATAATAAAAATATATTAATCGAATTTTAAGTTTTGTCGCTATGAGGATGAGTAGTGTTGAATATTCTGTGCAGGTGGTGCGAGTGGTACGGGTGGTGCGGGTGGTGCGGGTGGTGCGGGCGGCGAGGACGCGTCGTGCCTGTCGAGCGGCGTGGCGTACGCGTGGGGCGAGTGGGCGGTGTGCCGCGGCCGCGACGCGCTGTACGTGTGGAGCGACGCGGCCGCGCTGGAGCTCAGCACCGGCAGCAACGGCTGGTTCCGCTTCCTGCTCGACGGCAAGCTCGCCACAATGTACTCCAGCGGCAGTCCCGAGCATCAAACCGACAACACAGGTTACTATTTTATTTTACTTCATTGTAGTTCTTGCCTCTATTTTTCTATATCCAACTGAAGATTTTCAAAGTAAATGTTACACAGTTTTGAAAACAATGGCTACTATTGAGCGTTTTTTTTACAGAAAATCGCGGAGAGTTCATCGATAAGCTCCAAAGAGCGAAGGCTTCAGTGAAAAATTCGGTCCCGCAATCGATATTGTCGAAACCCGGACCGACAAAGCTAATATTGGGCAACTGGTCACTATCTTGCAAGAAGTAAGAATATATATAAAGCAATGTTTACAATACTTTTTTTATGGTTCGTATATTAACTTTGTTAAATGTTTTAGGGAGAAAGAGCTTCACATTCACAATACTGATGGGCAACAACAAACCACGATATTGAGGGAAGACTTACCGGGCTTTATATTTGAATCAAACAGAGGTACTCGACATTCGTTTACTGCTGAAACATTTTTAGGTAATTGTATACTGAGCCTATAAATGAAATGTTAACTTGGTGTGATATTTTTTAACAAGGATTTTGTTTTACTATTATCAGGACCAGAGCTTGCGAGCGGTTGGGCAGACCGAAGACCCGTCACGACCAATACAACGACTTCAAATCAAAACAGATTGCGGGTTTCAGCAAAGACCGAAGCGCTTAAATCGCAGGTGAAATAAACTATTATTCGCATTAAAAACATTTTACTACGTGATTGTGAAAAGTTTAAGGCTGAAGGTTGAAGTTGTGGTTCATGATATTATATATTACCTATTGTTTCTTACACTACGCGAAAAAATCAAATCAATGCGTCAACTCTTTTCCATGACAAGTTAATGTCAAAAATGTGTATGTGAGCGTACGAAACACATTTCTTATGATTTGTTTGGGTATCCTATATCTATACTTTTTGAATAAATATTAATAAAATTGTAGCGTATGATAAAAATCGAACGAAAGGGTGACACTGTCCCTATTGTGCGTTGCGATAAATAACAGAAAGCGTCAATAATGTGTGTGTGTGTGTGTGTGTGTGACCCCGCAGGTGTGCGGACGCGCGCGTGCGCTGTACGCGCGGCACCTGGCGAGCGCGGCCACGCGTCAGCCGCGCGCGCCCGTGGCCCGCCTGCGCGCACTGCTCGCGCGGCTGCAGCGCCTCGCCACGCAGCCCTCCAGTACGTACCAACTACCCACTACCAACTACCAACACTACGAGCTCTTGTTTAAACCATACCACTCATTTTGAAACTCAGATACATTCTAATAAACAAATACCTTCGAAATTTTCACATTATGCGAACCTATCAATATCATTTGTCTGATCAAAATTAATTGACAATTGTAAAACCAATACTTATTTTCATAAAGTGCTGCTTAAAATTGTACGTTATTTCCACTACTATTGCAGAGGATTGGCAGCAGGATTTGAGCAAGTCGCTCGATCAACTCGCCGAGCTTCTGTGCGGCGACGAACACCTATCTGCATATGAATTACAGTCATCAGGTCTTGCGCCGGCCATGCTACAGGTCCTGTCACCACAAGCTAATGGTAAATAATAATAATTGATACCAACATCCTAACAGGATAATGTAATGTACACGCTGCGCCGTATCATTGCGGTTTAATAAATGAAATATTTAATGATAAAACTAGGACAATTATCCAGTCATCAGAGACTTATAATTCTGTCTGTGGTTCCTAAATTGATTCATAGTGTTGTGTTAGATTTGTCTGCAATGATCATGTGTGTTGTGTAGACGTGCCGGGCCAGGCGGCGGAACGCGAGCGCCTGGTGCGGGAGTGGGTGTCGCAGGAGGAGGGGCGCGCCGGCGCCGTGCTGGTGTCCAAGCTGGTGGCCGTGCTCGAGAGTGTGGAGCGGCTGCCGGTGCTGGCGCCCGCCGCCGACGCGCCGCCGCCCGCCGCCGGCTCGCTGCACCACCTCACTAAGAGAATCAGGTTAATAGTGTATTCATTATATTGTTATAGCTAAGTGATTCAAGAATGAACCCCTTATGATTCAGGCACAGATATAAGTTGTCATAGTGTTAGTTTCAATCTAGCTCTTATCAAGTTAGGCCAGAAAGTTATATCACATAGGTAACATTTGTATGTAAAGCTAGGACCCGTCATATATCTTAAGTGAGCCATAAAATGTTGTATATCAAAATAATTGACGAAAATGTACGCCACAAACATGTTTGGTTTATAACTTGTAGGCTACGAGTGGAGCGTGCGAGCGATGACGCAATAGATGAGAACACAAACAACAGCAACAACGCTGGGCGGAACCTCAAGGTGGAAGCGTTGACGACGGTGCGCCAGCTCGAGAGGTTCCTCGCAAGGTCCGTCGCCCGTCAGTGGTACGACATGGAGCGGTCCACGTTTAATTTCGTGCAGAAAATTAAGAACGAAGCGCCTGTCACATTCGCCTATGATGTGAGTTTTTCATTGATTCTTTATATTGTATAACGAATTAAAAACATATTATATTAATGCCTGCCTTGGTGGCGGAGTTGTATTACGGTACGACTGCAATGCTAAGGTCTCGGGCTCGATCCTCGGGTCGGGCGAAGTGATATTGAGTTTTTCTATTCAGTATCAGCCTGGAGTCTGGAATTTGTGCACGATATGGCGATAGGCTCACCACCTATCACATCATGGGACGGAATAAGGGCGAAAACTGGGTGCAGTAGTTGCGCCTCTGCCTACCCCTTTATACATTATATTATAGTTAATTTGTGTTAATTTATTTCAGCACGACTTCGACGAGAACGGCGTTCTGTATTTTATCGGCAGCAACGGGGGCACGTGTGAGTGGGTGAACCCCGGCGCGCACGGGCTCGTCAGCGTGTGGTCCTCGGACGGGCGCCAGCTGCCCTACGGCCGCGCCGAGGACGCCCTCTCGCGCTCCCCGGAGCCGCTCAACGTGCACACCAACGACGACAGGCGCGCATTCATAGCACTCGACCTCGGACTCGAAATCATACCCACGGCTTACACGTTACGCCATGCTCGAGGCTATGGACGATCTGCACTCAGAAACTGGCTCTTTCAAGTAAGATAATGTCTATATTGAAATACTACTAAAGGACGTGTTCAAAAACGGGCCTAAAATTCTAACCAAGACAGTTTATATATATTTGTATAGAACTCCTTTAAACTACCATTTTGCAATAAATCGTTTAAATTTTAAGACCTCCGATTTCGAGGTTTATGTAATTTTATTTTGCTTAAAAACCACACTTCCTATGAACGATTTAAAAAAAGTTAGTTTTAAATGGAGGGACCTAAAATTTTTTTTATGTGTCCTAGATCTATATTTTGCCCTTTTAATATCCCTAAAGTTTGAGACTGGTTAGATTTTGAGGCCGCAGCATCCATACAAAAAGCGGAAAAGCGGACATCTCCTTTAGTGCATTATAAGTAAAAGTTATTATATGCTAGATGTCGACTGATGGCGTGACGTGGAGCACGCTAGCAGCGCACACGGACGAGCAGGCTTTGCATGAGCCTGGCAGCACGGCCACGTGGCGTCTGCGTGCCGATGCGCCCTACAGATATCTACGTATACAGCAAAACGGCAAGAATGCCAGCGGCCAGAGTCACTATTTGTCGCTGTCAGGTCTCGAGTTGTATGGCAAGGTATGACTATTTTTTATCCGGCAAATTATTTGCAATATAAAATTTCAAATGGCCTAAAATGAATAATAATTTAAATTGTGTAGGTTGTGGGAGTATCGGAGACACCTCCGCGGCAGTGCGGAGCGACGGGCACAGGCGCGAGCGCGGTTATGGGCGCGGGCGCGGGGGCGGGGGCGGGGGCGGGCGCGGGCGCGAGCGGCGGCGCGGCGCGCGGGCGGCGCTGGTCGCGGGGCGCGCGCGGGCTGTGTGCGGGCGCGCGCGTGGTGCGCGGCCCCGACTGGAAGTGGCGCGACCAGGACGGGCCGCACCCGGCGCTCGGCACCGTCACCTCCGACCTGCACAACGGTTGGGTGGACGTCAGGTGCGGCCGACCACTTTTTTCAATAATTTCGATTTGATTTTATACCAACACACATTAGATTGGCTAAACTAAAATATGTTACTGCAGGTGGGATCACGGCGGTCGTAATTCATATCGAATGGGCGCTGAGGGCAAGTTCGATTTGAAAGTAGTAAGCGGTGCGGCGGGCGTGGGCTGCACAGGAGGTGCAACCGCCGTTGAGGGCGCGAAACACGGCCGTAAGAGTCACTCCACCCCCAGCCTGCCAGACGCGACTGCCATTGACCAGCAGGTATTTTTCATCGGATAAATTTTAATGAGGGATTTAAAGGTACTTTTAAACTCTGAAGCTGCGCAACGAAGTCTATACGGCTTTTGCTTATGAGGCGTTTCCCCCCCCCTTAAACCAGGGATTATAATATTCACTTATATTTACATTGTTTAGGTGTCTGTGGCATCCACGGAACAAGCTTCCTCGGCAGATAATATTTCAAGCGAAGAGATGTCGAGCAACATGTCACGACCGAGAACACACGCCACTGATCTCTCTGCTATAAATAATTCAACTCACCACATTAATTCAGGTATAGTCTTATTCAGTAATATATTGTATAGCTTCAATAAAATTACGCTAATGTACTGAAAAGAAAAAATATATATTTCGCTACAGACAATTATCTAATCTAATGCAAGAAAAATATTGTACTTTGTTTATCGTAGATCTGGCAACAATAGTAGAGTCATTGACTCTCGGTGC
Organism: Sphinx pinastri; assembly: GCA_947568825.1. Lineage (NCBI taxonomy): Eukaryota > Metazoa > Arthropoda > Insecta > Lepidoptera > Sphingidae > Sphinx > Sphinx pinastri. Next base: position 9,128,057 of record OX387620.1, read on the forward strand.
GGAGAGTAACAATTGTATGGCAGATCTGGGCAACACTTCATTCACTAACATGGAGATGGGCCCGACCAGTATTACAGATATCACCAAACCGTACCCAGCCAAAGAACCAGCACCAGAGACTAATGCACACGAGGTGAGATACTACGATACCGTACCATGGTATTATAAAGTATTTACGCATACTCACGCCTTATATGTAGGCAGAGGCGCAACTAGTGCACCCACTTTTCGCCGTGCGTATTCCGTCCCATGATGTGATGGGGCGAGGCTATCGCAATATCGGGCACAAATTCCAGACTCCGGGCTGATACTGAATAGAAAAAACCAATATGACTTTGCCCGACCCGGGGATTGAACCTGAGACCTCAGCATTGCAGTCGTACCGTAATACAACTACGCCACCGAGGCAGTCATGTAAAGTATTTGACATGGTTTACTATATTCTAAAGAAATATTTCTTAACGACTAGTCGCAAACGTAATAAAATTAAGGGCCACAGGGTAACAATAATAAATGGTAACAAAATGAGTGCTGTCTAATCAGTAAGTTGCGGGAATATTTTTTAATTATTTCGTAATAGTTGTTAAAATATTTTTGTTTCTCCGATAAAAACCGAATATAACTTCTGATTGTGCAGTGTGAAGACAACGATAGCGGTGAAGGTCAATACGGCGACCACAAGAAAGACGGCCAGTCTGGCGGCACCGGGACGATGAGTGCCAGTGAGCCAGACCTGACCCAACAGGTAACGTTATCTTACAGCTCGTTCCCAATTGTCGGATGTCGGATGTCGGGCGCCGTATTTTAATCAGGCATCGGAGCTTCTGTTTACATTAGTCTGTCGGACATGTTCGAAGCTGTAGCGTATTATTGTCAGTCGGTGTGCGCGCCGCGATGTGTGGTCGTGACGATCTGCGGCAGGCAAAGGCGACGGGCGGAGGAAGGGTTGGCGGGCCGGACATCCGACAAGTGTGAACAGCGCACACGTTTTGCTGTCGGACGTACGGGGCTGGCAAAACATTTGACATTTCTTGACAAAAACGATATCGTATAAGATTGAATATATTCATACAAAATGTTCTGCCACTAGAGCACCCGATATATTGTTTTTTTTTATGCCATTGAATGACGAGACGAGCGTGCCATTCGCCTGATGGTAAGCGATACGACCACCCATAAACAGTAGCAACACCATCCAGTACCTTGAGTTACAAAGTACTGTGTGGCATTCCACTGCGCTCGTCATCCTGAGACATAAGATGTTTATGTCCTGTAGTTACACTGGCTAAATCCGACAAGTGGGATCGGGCTCTTATAATCACCGTGTGAAAACTTGTCAACATAATATTATTACTGGCTACCGCTATGTCCAACATATTCAAACCAATAGAAACTTTTTGTTGACTACACTTAAAAGACATAGTAATATTTGCAAATATAAATCTGCATCTGCATCTGTCTCTGTTATTGTTATGAAATGGAAGCCTAATACAATTACTTCTGTTGTACAGGGTGCAGCACGTTTGTTAGAGTCGTTGGGAGTAGGACGGGGTGTTACGGCCGGTCGCGGTAACAACCAGCAGCGAGCGAATCGAGCAAATCATTCGACAAGTCTTTTCCCGAGGTAATATACCATTTTCATGAAAAGATTAGTGGCGTGGCGGTGGCGTAGTTGTATTACGGTAAGACTGCAAGGCTGAGGTGTCGGGTTCGATCCCCGGGTCGGGCAAAGCGATGGATTTTTCGATTCAGTATCAGCCCGGAGTCTGGAATTTGTGCCCGGTATGGCGATAGGCTCGCCCCCTATCACATCATGGGACGGAATACGCTTGGCGAAAAGTGGGTGCACTAGTTGCGCCTCTGCCTACCCCTTCGGGGATAAAAGGCGTGAGTATGCCTATGAGTATGCGTAGATTAGTCAGTTGGTGATATATTGCAAGAATGGCTGTCTGCCAATCTGCCCGCAGATTCACCATGAGCTTATTTTATATTATTTATAAGATTCACAGGATTTGCTGCTATAATTATATCTCAATATATGTTCATTCCAAATACCTAAATGATAAATAAAATATGAGATTGAAGTTTACTCAATGCCCTCTGTGAATCTCTACTGTGAATATTTTTACGACATTCCTCACGGCTCCGCCCCCGTAAAAAATCTCTAAATTACTGTACTTCACTATAACAATCCATAGCGCCATTTAAAGAACACCAACGCTATATAATTACAAAATCAAGTAAGAAATTTAAATATTCCAACTGGAGCAAATTACCATACATACATACACACTCACGCCTTTAATCCCCGAAGGGGTAGGCACAGGCGCAACTAGTGCACCTAATTTTCGCCGTAGGTATTCCGTCCCATGATGTGATAGGGGGCGAGGCTATCGCAATATCGGGCCCTAATTCCAAACTCCGGGCTATACTGAAAATTTCAATATCATTTTGCCCGACTCGGGGATCGAACCCGAGACCTTAGCATTGCACCTAGTCAAATTAGCGTGTTAAAAATAAACCTATAAATGTTAATCCAGTGGTCTATCAGTGTGCAGAATTTCATCCAAATCCGTTCAGTGGTTACTGCGATTAATTCGAACATACATCCAAACATTATCACAAACACGCATTTAAAATATGAATAGTAATAGCTTTGACTAATTATATACCTAGATAGACACTGAACGTTTCAAACGCGTCGAAAAAAATAGAGGCCAACTGTTGCCCGCTAAATGAGTTCGAGTGAATTATTTTTTGTTTTTCATGGATATAATTATCTCCCCGTTTTAATAGAAACCATGTAATAACCGGTATCAGTATGCGCGCACACAAGGGTAAGCAGAATGTCGCAGCGATAGCGTATGACACAGCTGTCACGCATACTAGCTTAAGAAAAGTTGGCCTGTTTGTTTTAGTTTCATTGTAGCGCGTCACTCTATCTTAATATATATATCTTAATATATATAATGCTCGTGTCACAATGTTTGTCCTCAATGGACTCCTAAACCTCTTAACCGATTATAATAAAATTCGCACACCATGTGCAGTTCGATCCAACCAGCGACTATATAACCCCTAGACTCCTAATGTTCAATATTTCTCTTCAAATTAATTCTGTCAACTACCTGAGGTATGAGGAAGCGGGGTACTGCATTACGATTGGTTGGAAACATAGCTTAGGGATGGAACAAGTTAAATTAAAACACGATGTTTTTATCGATATTACTTTTATTTAATAAGGTTTTATAGTAATATAATTATTTATTAAACGTCTTTTTACTCAAAGTAAGTAACATATTATAATCTAAAAATAATTCTGTTAAAGCACAAAAGAAATAAAAAATCTGTCAAGGAACCTATTCAATTAAAATAAATACTGATGGCATTCTTCTTCTTATTTTTTATTTATTCTATGATGTATGCCATTATCAAGTATAATAAAGTTAATCTAATATATAAAAATCTCGTGTCACGGTGTTTGTCGTACGCCTCCGACTCGATCGATATTTATGATGTTTTTTATATAAATTTTGTAGGTATGGGAATTGGTCGTTGGTCGCTAGGTGATTAGGGTATCCCTATCCAGTGTTTTTTTTTTAATATTTTAATACCTATTTCCCAAATTTTCACCCTCCTACCCTCACCATCCCATTTTTTTATCGCGATTTTAGTATTTTTATATGAACAATATCCAAATAATGTAACTGTCGTTCATATTTCAAAAGGTACGAAGTTATTTATGTTGTCGAATGACAGATGGCGCTAAGTAAGCCTCATCGATATTAACAAGAATATTTGGGCTGGCTTGTAGGAATAACACAAATAAAGTTATTAAAAACAATCGGTGAAATCAACAAACAATAAAATAAAAAATAATCCTAATAACATTAATTTTATCGATATAACTATCGACAAATCCTTTTGGTGCATCACTTACTTATAATGTTCAACAACAAAACGAAATAGAAAATTTAAAAGTACTTTCGTCGGAAAGAGATGCAAATATAATAAGATGGCGCGGGCCTCAATGCTTGGCCGGTATAAGATGAACTCCGTAAAATTTTAAATAAAATATGATTATGTGTCATTATTGACATACCTGTGAAATGTAATGCCATTTTTTTGAAAATTTGAATTATGGCTATTTTTACCACACCATCGTATTGTGCATGGGGCCATTGCAATATTTATTCATTCGCCAACACGGAAGTATTTACGGCTCACAGTTCTGGGCGCAACTGACTTGAAGATTTTGAACGGTAAGCTACATTGGATCTTTTTGTCAGATGTGTTGCCCGAAGCGGATCGTCTGTTATTAGGAGTCTAGGGGTTATATAGTCGCTGGATCCAACTTGAGAGATAGGATAGTTTAAATCTCAAATTATAGTCGCAATTTTAATTTATTGCTAATTATTTGTCTGTTATTATTTGACAGTCACAATTATCTTAACTCCAAATGATTCTAACAGATGTCGATACCTTTCGACTGGGTTGAGTAAGTAATCAATAGATGGCGCTGCTATGGTAAATCTACGAACGTGTCATATAAGCTACATTTTAAGCGGGACTTTTATACCGGGAAAACTCATTCACGCGGGCGGAGCCGCGGGCAAAAGCTAGTATAGGTATATAATTAATCAAATAGTAATAGTAAGAGTGAGATAAGATAAGTTTGTTGTGTATCTAGCCTGGTGCGCCTCGCCCTGTCGAGCAACTTCCCGGGCGGGCTGCTGTCCGCCGCGCAGAGCTACCCCTCGCTGGCGCCCAACGCACAGAACGCCTTGACCCTCTCCCTCACCTCCACATCCAGCGAGAGCGAGCAGGTACGATCACTTTCCTATATACCGATGTACGATATTTCAATACGTCCGTGTAAGACATTGAAATACAACCACGTGACAATGAAGTCTGCAATGTCTTCGAAACGTCGGTAGAAAATATAAATTTAAAAAGCGCGATAAATCCGTAAAATAGTTTTATTTCAATGTCTTAACATTCGCGTAAATACAAGAAATCAGTAGGTCCATGTAAGCTTTTAAAAATGAGTGTACTATCAATCACAGCAATCTTGCTGAACGCTTGTAACGAGTGAACTCAACTTTGTGCAATTTAATGTGCCCTTAATTGTTATTAGTAGCTTGCACTAACCAGGCATGCTAGTCGGAGCTGAAGGCATGCAGGTCACTGGCGTAATTTATGTGTATTATGGATATGGCTTCAGGTGTCGTTGGAAGATTTCTTGGAGTCATGTCGCGCCCCGGCGCTGCTCACTGAGTTAGAGGACGATGACGATGGCGACGACGCTCTCGACAGCGACAAAGAGAACGAGTCCACGTACCAGGAGGTAGTGAGTAAACTTTTGGTGATTATTGTTTTTTTGTTTTTAAGTAGTATTAGTGTAGTTAGATTTGCTAAGATTAAATAATAAAGTTCTAACAGCGCCTAAGTTATTTAAAGTATTTGGAATTATAGCCATTTGACGAACAATACTTCGCAAGTTTGGCATTTTACTTGTTTTTGATATTTGTAGATTTTTGTCTAGCTTCAATAGCGTATGAAATCGTTTATATACGTATTAGCACATTTTCGTCTGCAACAAGGCAAAAAATAGATGTTAATTTACGCATTGTTAGAACTTCACCGACAATAAGGATTAAACATATAAGCTGACATCGATGCCGTAAGAACAGGCACCACTGTCATTAGTGCACCTACGGTTTGCTCATTGTCGACTGGTTACGGGCGAGCAAGAAAAGTTATGGTATTATTCAGCGATTTGCATCTGGAAAATGACATTGTTTTGAAACAATTGATTTGTTTTTAAACCATAAAGCTTAAGCAAGAGGGTGGGGGCATATATACTATGGGGTGACCTGATTGATAGGTGACTACCACCCTTATGGATATCAATGGATGAAGATTCGTGGGTATTTTGCCGATGTTTAAGGAATGAGTAGAGATTTGTGTGTTTTGTCTCGCCGAATATTTCTGACCGCAGGTAACGTTACAACAGTATATTATTGCTATATCACGTTTTTTGTGACAACAGTCGGCACTCATTTCCAAGAAGCCTATTCGTGTTGCAGCTTAATTTAGCTATAGCAAGGCCTATCCAAGCTTATGTGCTTTGTACATAATGACATTTTAGGGAGCACTTTAAGATTGAGTCATTCAAATTATTTCCATTGGAAAACTATTTTGTTCTTGCTCTCATGGCTTCACATATTATGTGCAACGTGTCCCATCTTGTTGCTAATCATCACCATAGAAAAATATTAGATGATTTTGCGGCAAAATCAGTAGTGTTTGTATAACAATTTTATTTAAAAAATATATACTATAATCAAATTTAAAACAAGCTCAAAAGTTTTAAGAACTAACTTGTTCATGATATGTTGCTCAGTAGTTTACGCTAATTTCAGTGATTTGGGTAACACTACACAAAGTACTAAGTTGCGAATGCTGAGCTACGCAGTAGTTTCGCAATTTTCATTGATGTCAAAACTGTATAAAGTACCAACCTGACAATGAGTCCCATACTGTAGTTTGCACAACTTTTAATGATGTTAGCCAAACTGTGCAATTCCGTATGACACTCAAAGTTGTATTTAATTAATTTGTTTGCATCACTATGATGAAATATTATTTGATGTTTATTCTTCCATTATATGAAAATGTCATACAGTGAAGTTACATCCTATTACTTACTAGCATCTAGTAATGGTGGACAATTTATTACAGTCATATATTGGACTATTGTTGGCCAAAACATGTGGTTCTAATATACATAATGCTGTAGAACGACCTAAAGAGACAATGATTCATAGCTGATTGGTGTGGTAAAAAAAGGAATATGTAATATTTTTTGTTCATAATTTAGAATTGAATTGATCAGAAACTATTATTCCACCGCAATGTCTATTTCTACCGCCAAGCAGCAGTGTGTATGCACTCTTGTGTTTCAGTTTAAGGACACTGTAGTCAGTGTAACTACTGGACATAATGAGACTTAACATCTTATGTCTCAGGATGACGAGCGCAATGGAATGCCACACAGTACTTTGTAATTCAAGGTGCTGGATGGTGTTTGTACTGTTTATGGGTGGTCGTATCGATTACCATCAGGCGAACGGCATGCTCGTCTCGTCATTCAATGCAATAAAAAATGGTTCATGCGTTTTCCACCTTTAGTAATAAGGAACCAATAACACGCTTTCTGTAACACTTATATACATGACTTAAATAAAAGAATCATATTTTGAGCTATAATGTGGTGTGTCAGGTGTCGCGCAACCTATTGTCACTAATGGAAGAGGAAGCGCTGGAGGCGGTGCGCGGCGGCGCCGGGGGCGGCGGGGCGGGCGGGCGCGGCGCGGGGGGGGCGGGCGGTCGCGCGCGCCGCCCTTGGGACGAAGACTTCGTGCTCAAGCGACAGTTCTCTGCGCTTATACCCGCTTTCGACCCGCGCCCCGGCAGGACCAACCTCAACCAGACTGTCGGTGAGTACATATTGATATCATTTTAATATATAATCTGCAATACTTAAAATTATTTTCGTTAATTATTGTTTTTAAATAGATATTGTAAGTTGATGTAACAATAACGTAGTAAATTTCGTATCCGTACACAGATTTAGAAATACCATTAAACTATGACTCGGACGAAGACGACGAGAACCCGACCATACCGGGATATGGTGATTTGTCGAGCATCCATGGGAAACAGAACGCGCCGGCGCTGCGCTTGACGCTGTCTGCGGGCGGGGTGGGCGGGGCGGGCGGCGCGGGTGGCGCGGGTGGTGGGGGCGGCGGCGGTGGCGCGGGGGGCGTGGCGGGCGGCGCGGCGCTGGTGCTGGAGCGGCCGCACTGGACGCTGTACCGCGCCGTGCTCGCGCTGGCCGCCAAGCAGCCGCACCCCGCGCAGCCGCTCGACCTGCATCGCGACACCACATACACGTACGGGTTGATATTATTGAAATAAAACTTCTTTACGCACGCTTAAATTGGGGAGTAAGCTGGTGAATGCGTGACGAGAGCGTTACGAAAAATGTGATTGAGGCTATATGAAGCTATCTTCTATAAGATTGAATCTATCATAGTTTTATTTTTTTAGTCCCAAATAATATTTATGATATCTCAGCAATTTATATTTCTAATATATTTACAGATTAACTTATAAAGAAGTAGAAGGAATGGAAACCTTCGCGTCGTCGAGTGATAGCGAAGACGACGAACCCAGCGATCCAGGTAACGTGAATTAGTAATATAATATTATTTTTTTATTGAAATAGTTTTGCAAAGTACTGGAATTTATTGAATTAAAACTTAAGAATAGTTTCCTACGAACGTTCACACGTAGATAGTAGGTACTGTAGTTAGTATAGTTATGTTTATTGTCTCATCTTAAATATCTACCCTATATAACTGCGTTCGTTAAATAGGTACGTACACACTACAGTGTTTCCGATGATAACAGTGTAGACTAGAATGTAACAACAGGGTCGTTTGTTGTGTGTGTGTGTGTGTGTGTGACGTGTTGCGTGTGTGTTGCAGAGCGCGGCATCGTGGGTGCTATGGGCGCGGCGGGCGCGGCGGCGACGTGCTGCGTGCGCGTGCTGCGGCGGCTGCGCGCGGCCGTGCCCGCCCTGCCGCCGGACGCGTTCCTCTCCACCAAGCTCACCAACAAGCTGCATCTGCAGCTGCAGGACCCGCTCGCGCTCGCCGCCGGCGCCACGCCGCACTGGTAAACACTCTTAGTATTTTAACAACCTTTTTACAATCATGAAACACGTATATATTTCTTATAAATTATAATATATCGTACAAAATTTTATACGCTTTGCGTTGTGATACATAACAAATGCAGAATGAAATGTCAAAACGACGCCAAAAATTGGTAAACAAAATTTGGATAGGTACACCCTAATCACTTAGCGTTATGAAATATACTTTAGACCTATTCTCATACCTACCAAGTATGAGTACAAAATTTCATAAAAATCGGTCGAGCCGTTTCGGAGGAGTGCGACCACAAACACCGTGACACGGGATTTATATATATTAGATAGACTTTGTACACTTACAATTACAAAACTACTATACAATTATCTAGAAAGGAAATAAAAGAAAACCAACAGTACTTTCTTTTTAAAAAATACAGAATTTGTCTAGATCTGTCAAATATATATTAGAGATGATTAACTTTAATGTTCCCTATAAACATTACAGGTGTCAACAGTTAAATGACTGGTGTCCGTTCCTTTTCCCATTGGAAACGCGGCAGATGTTCTTTGCGTGTACCGCATTTGGCACATCGCGCACTATAGTGTGGCTGCAAGCGCAACGAGATCGAGCATTAGACAGGCAGAGGTATATAATTTTTACTACCCTGATTGTTCTATATATTTTTACCCGCAAATACTTAATATGATTTGATGTTTGATAATGGTATGCAGAGCCGGCAACACGGTGTCACCGCGGCGCGCCGACTTAGAAGCGACTGAGTTCCGCATGGGTCGCTTGAGGCACGAAAGAATTAGAATTCCACGGAATCCAGTTTTATTGCGGTCGGCTATGCAGGTAAGTTCTTATTCACGTAATAAGTTAAAAAAATATCGAATTGGGCAAAGAATTACACATGCTACATATATGTTGGTGTATATTTGTAAAGGTATATATTATATAGAACTAGACAGATAGTTGTATCAAAGTATAAATGCGTGTTCCACAAGTATGACATATAGTTGTGTGTGACTGGCAGGTGATGCGCGTGCACGCGACATGCAAGTCTGTGCTGGAGGTGGAGTTCGCGGGCGAGGAGGGCACCGGGCTCGGGCCCACGCTGGAGTTCTACGCGCTGGTGGCGGCCGAGCTGCAGCGCGCCGACCTCGGCATGTGGCTGCACGACGCGCCGCTGCACGACGACGACGCCGCGCCGCACCACCTCGTGCTGCCCAACGGTAACACTCGCCGCTTCATTCAACTAATGTACACCGCCTTTACAACTCGTCCTGTCAAAACTTTCAACACGACTCACTCATTTTACCATGGGGAATTTAGTTTATTCGTTAGAACTTAGATTTATTACCCGAATGTTATAATAATAAAATAATATCAGCCCTGTATTATATACTGTCCCACTGCTGGGCACGGGCCTCTTCCAGAGGGTTTAGGCTGCATTCCAACCTTACCCGAAAATGAATTTCCATAATATTATAGTTTTATGTAAAATCAAACCATTATGGTTTAACTTTTCAGAGAAACCTCCTGGCTATTATGTGACGCGTATAGGCGGGCTGTTCCCAGCGCCGCTACCGCAAGATTCCCCTGTCTGTGATAAAGTATGCAAATACTTCTGGTTCCTCGGAGTGTTTTTGGCGAAGGTGAGTGTACTGCTATTATTTAAACTAAGGGATTATTCACCACTAGTATTGCTCGCGGCTCCGCCCGCTTGAATTTTTTTTTCCGGGATATAAATATTTTCCCGAGATAAAAAGTAGCCTCTAGCACTCGGGAGTAATGTTGGTTCCTATTAGTGAAATAATTTTCCAAATCGGTTCAGTAGTCCTGAGATTAGCGCGTTCAACCCAACAAAGAAACAAACTTTCAGCTTTATAATATTAGGATAGATTATATATTCTTGTATGCGTGTTGTCGGAATATGAGGATTTATCGTTAGGTACTCATGTATGGCAAAAGATTCGAACTTTGTAACTTACGGCCTTATTAATAATAATAATAAATATTTTAGTTATCGAATGTTTTGTCTTCTTCGAACGAGTTTTGAATTGAGATTGAAGAAAGAAGACAAAACATTCTATATGAATGTTTATGAATAAGGTCGTTAGTTTGCAGAAACTTCATGTAAAACCTGCCAAGTACCCTTATACTTTTTATCTTTATTATAATGATTTACATAGGTATCTGTCATAATAAGAAGTTGTTTTATGTTATGTGCAGGTCTTACAAGACGGCCGGCTAGTTGACTTGCCGCTGTCCGACTCATTCTTACGCATCATGTGCGGAGAGGAGTTATCCAACGAATACTTGGAGGAGGTGGATCCTATCAGATATAGGTAATTGAACTCTGAATACTAAAATTAAGTGTTGGTAACGATTTATAATGTTGCAAATATTAATGTTACAGGAATCTGTATCAGTAAGATTATTGTATGGTTGATAATGAAAATATTGAAAAATTATTTATGTATGTTTTTTAGGTTCCTCCAAAATGTATTGAGTGCAGCGGAAACATACGATACTATCATGCGCGACACTTCTCTTGATGCGAAGGAACAGAAGAAGCGAGTGAGCGAGATAACCGTAGAAGGAGCCACTTTCGAACAACTTTCCCTCACTATGACTTATGTGTCGTCACACCATGAACCGTCTGTCGCCATACAACCATTATGCGAAGGAGGCGAGAATATAGAGGTACAGTTAAATCATAAAATATTTATAGAATTGTAGCTTTACTTTACTTGAGGTGTATGTTTTAGTTATTAATATATTTATCGTTGAAATATAACATAATAAAAAAATCATATATATAGACTTCTTTCCGCATTTATGTTAATATATTATGTATGCCATTAACTGGAGTATAATTAGGACAATGGACAAACGGACATTGTTACTAATGTGTGTGTACGTCCAGGTGAGCGCTCAGAACGCGCGCGCGTACGCGGAGGCGAGCGCGCGGTGGGTGGTGCGCGGCGGCGTGCGGCGCCAGGCGGCCGCCTTCCGGCGCGGGTTCGGGCGCGTGTTCCCCGTGCGGCGGCTGCGCGCCTTCTGCGCCGCCGAGCTGCGGCTGCTGCTGTGCGGCGAGCGCGGGCCCGTCTGGACGCGCGACCATCTGCTGCAGTACACGGAGCCCAAGCTCGGATACACGCGCGACAGGTACACGCACACACACGCACACGCACATACACACACACACACACACACACACACACACACACGCGCGTACATAATAACATATATAAAGAGTTTTGCCGGGAATTTGGAAGTGTCATGAGGTGCTCTTGTTTTAATTGATTATTTTGGTGATACTTAGTGTTATATTGCATAATTATGGTAGTATATTATCCAATATAGTTCTATTAAAGGGCTCCAATGAAGTGAATTGAAATAACTGTGCTAATCAAGTGATTTTTTTGCTGCCGCCTAAACTCCTCGATAAAGTCTTGGTAAGGTAGCCACTGCTTTACTTCGACATACTACAGAACAGATAATAAAAGACAAACCAGACTTGACATTGGCAAAATGTGAACACAAGTGCCAAAAAAAAAACCATATATAAAATAAAAATGTTTTAAACATCTGCGTTTAACAGTGACATAGAAGTTAGGATGCACTATATTAATATGCATTGTTTACCTGTAATAGCCCCGGTTTCCTGCGCCTAGTCGACGTGCTTGTCGAAATGTCTCTTCGCGAGCGTAAAGCTTTCCTGCAGTTCACCACTGGCTGCAGCAGCCTGCCGCCCGGCGGGCTCGCCAATCTGCACCCCAGACTGACTGTGGTGAGAAAGGTAATTAAAATTTATTAATACATTTGATTACATACCGAAGGCGGCGATAGCCTCGTTGGGAGTGGAACGGACTGCCGAGACGAATGTCCGCAGGTTCAAAACCCAGGGGCATGCACCTCTGACTTTTCTAAAAAGTTATGTGTGCATTCTTTGTGAATTATCGCTCGCTTTAACGGTGAATTCCTTCACATCGTGAAGAAACCCTGCGTGTTTGAGAAGTTCTCTATAGGAATTTCGAAAGTATGTGAAGTTGTTTAGAGGAGGCCCGTGCTCAGCAGTGGGCAGTATATAATACAGGGCTGGTATGGTATGGTATGGTAAATACCGAAATGTATCATTTATTTTTGCATTCGTGGTCAGCGATAATTACTTACAACAGAATATCCCACTTGCTATTTTGTCGACTCTCAGCTAAGAAATAAAATACTTTCCAGGTGGATGCCGGCGATGGATCGTACCCGTCGGTAAATACATGCGTGCATTATCTTAAATTACCCGAGTACTCCTGCAAGGAAGTGCTGCGCGAACGACTACTCGCGGCCACGAACGAGCGCGGTTTCCATCTGAACTAACTGTTCCACGATATTACAAAAATAATAATTAACATGTTGATAAATACATTTGCTTACACACTTATTGTTCTATCACTAATGGCCTCTATCCAGTGTTAGGATATAATGTTATTTTTAATTGTATTCTGATATTATTTCACGCTGAATGGTCGCTAAGAAAAAAATGCGTTTTTAAATTTTATCGGTATAAATAGTGTTTAAGAACATACGTTATAAATACTAATATTCACCGCGTTTTAAACAATATGTAATGGAGTGGTGTGGTGTGTCTAATCCTTATCTCTCCCTTTCATGGATGTCGAGAGCTGGGCCATAGACGCAAGAGGTATACACAGGTTGAGTACAAGCCTGTGCTTACGCGTCACTTCATAGTGTAGAGCAGGCAAGAGCAGAGTTTGTAACTTGTGACTATATATAACTGAGTATACTACGATGAGTGAGCGTTAGATAGGTTATAGTCAAAAACGATATTTAATATGTCTGTGCTTTACTGCACTGCGTTGCGTACGTGCGCTCGAGTTACCGATTAAGGCCTCGCCACATAACGCTACCGATCTTGCTGGTAATGTTAATGCTAAAAATACACAATGACGTTATAACTATTTTATTGTATTTCACGCGATGGGAGCTAAGTGATGTACGTCATGTTACAACGCCACTAGTTTTAGGCCACAGTAGACATATTATTATAACATTCTAAATGCAACCCAATTCAACAGAGCCAAAGCCAAAGTTATAATAAGCATAAAAAGAATGGGCTATCTATAGTTTTATAACATTCGGATAACCAATATTCCGGTATTACTTCACTATATTTTCACCTTTGCTGTTAAAGCTAGTGATGATCATAGACAATACACTCGTAGCACGGCAGCTTATGTTACTCCCCTCTAGTCTATGGCTGCTATTAGATATGATACTCTTGACGAGATGTCCTATAACTTTGTTATAATCTCCATCAAATTAATAGGCGTATGCTTAGAGATGAATAAGAATTAGAGCAGTAATATTATAGCTGCAGTTTTATTACGTCAAAACGCTCAAAATTATAATTTGTTTATTACAGGCTTATCTCGGGGTAGGCACAAGTATAGTTCAGGAACCTACTTTTTAGGGGTCAAATGAACATATATGTCTACTGTGCTTAGGCTGTGGATATCAATTGTATAAAACCTAATAAACGTACTCAATAGTGCCCTAAATATGTATAAACAATTGTTTTGACAATTTCACTATGAATATTACACATAATAAAAAACATTTTATACTTAATACATGTAACGTAAACATTTAAATTATTGTATCACAATAACCTAAAGTAATATTTCACTTGAATCAGTTTAGTTTATGGCGCTAAATAAAATACGTACTAATATTTTGTTAGCTAGCTGTCTTTTCCGTAAATAATAGATGTCAAAAAAGACATAATAATATTATGAATAATTGAAAAATAATTATATTTTCCATCAAGCAAATAAATAAATGTGTTTATAAACTATAAAGTATTTAAGGAGTAGTGATAGTTTGATCTGCTTTAATTGTGTGTGTCTTTTGTGTTTTTATTAAGTCCATTCATGTTATTGCGAATTTTTCGTTCCTGACATTAATCGGCTATTCATTACAATGAAACGTAAACAAATCTTGTTCTGACTGAAAGTAGGACTGATAATATGAGAACAATATTTGCTTAAAAGACTTAGTTGCTCAAAATATATCAAACTGCATAACTGGTTTATATAAAGAAGCCAAATCGTGCTTGAAGTTTTATCAAAGGATAACTGTGTATTATATATCTTAATGAAAAAAATATGTCGCCTGATATTGTGTGATCGAAATGTTGGTGGTGAAGTTAATGATTTAACTAGTAAGGATATCTCACGGCGCCACAAAGTGAAACTTAATTACCCAAGTACCTACCAAAATCGACCTTAATACGTACACATTACGTATGTTGTAAAATCTACAAAATACACGTTTTTGGCCCTATTATTACGCGACGCTCCACTCGTACTTGTGTGGTACTGTGAAGGTGCGCCTGTCTGAGATATCCGTAGTATTTAAGCACTGAAGAGTTGAAGTGATGTTTAGTTTGATCCAAAGTAAAAGATTGTAATTAACTTAGTCATTGGTGATGCGCTTAAATTCTTTTAGTATGGAGGGTTTTATTCATTAAACCGTAAATGTCTATGTCTCATTTATCATAAAGGAAGCGGGTTATTCGTCAAAATTATATTCGCAAGATTTTTTTATGGAAAACTGTAAAGTACTTTATAATTATGTTTTAGAGAAGCGATTATTACACCTGTACGGTATAAGAATTCGACGATTCAGGGTGTGTAACACTAATAACGCGTTTCTTCAAAAGATAATATTTAGCTGTGTTCCTTTAGTTAAATAATTTTGTCAACTGAAAGTTGGTATAATATTGTGATTTACTATATAAATACATACTTTACGAATTAAAATATATTTAGTTTAAATTTAACAGTTATTTAGATTAAAATTATTAACAATATTGCGTCTTGTAGCAGTACATCTGTAATTGTTGTTGAGGATTATATCAATAAATAAGTAAAAAATACTTTGCATTTTTATTTATTTTTGGGTAAGACCTTTTCTTTACGTGCTAAAGCCTCGCTCATACTACAGCCGCGATAGGCCGCAGCGCGTCGCATTGCAAAATTGCGTCAAAACACATAAGAAGTCTCGTCGGAGGGCGCCACAATGCAATATCCTGAGAGGGTTGTACACTCTGATTGGAATTGAACATGTATTATTATGCAAATATATTAACTGCTCTAAACTAAATAAAAATGTATACGTATTTTTTTTTATACACTGTACCTAATTTATACCTTTGAAGTGATTTTGAAAAGAGCAACCCTAGAGTTTCTTGCCCGTTCTTCTCGGATGGAAACTGCTTTCCGAACTGGTGGTAGAGTAAAAATTTACTGAATCTAAGTAATGTTTAACATTTTATAGCTTCGAATAAATTATTTCATTTCAATAATTGAATCAATCAGTCGTTGGCAGTCCAAAGCGATGGAAAATTCTGACGAAGAGTTGTATGTATCCAACTATCCAACACACCCGGTGCGGTGTGGCCCAGCCCTAATGTGCGCGGGCCTTTAGAAATGACTTGATTGGTTTAATAAGTTACCATGAACGTAGTTAGCGTTTGGCACAGTTTATCGGATTCGGCCTTTAGTCAGCATTATAATAGAATGTATTACCATCGACAAAACAGCCTATTGTCGATAGACATTAACAGCGAAACCGAGTTGCGATTATCTTGGCTTTGAGTCTAAAATGGATAATTATATTTTGAAGTGCAATATAATTCATCAGTACCTATACGTTGGAGAGTTTGTTTGTCCACCGCTGCTTTAGCCAAGAGGATTGCGGATATAGTATCACCACGTCTGGTATCTGAGTGTTAGTTTAAGAGACAGGGTTAATATATTATGATAATGTTAAATTATCATATTTAAAACTAATTTATCCATTGCCAACATGTATGTACATTAATAGTTTTGGAAATAAAATATTATTTCACACGTCACCTCTCTGGCTACCGTCGAAATAATGAGGCAAAGGCCGGGCTTATGAAAGATAATTAATGAATGATTCTTAATTTTCTCAGATTGATCTGGAAGAATGCCGTTTGTGAGCGTTCTAGATTCAGATCCCGAATTAATTTTGTGTCTATCGGTTTATATTAAATGTTGATGTAACTATACTTAACTTTTCTAGTATAAATAAATACATATTTTGTTATTTGTATTTATGTGTAATAGTATCTATCACTTCTATATTTTATTTATTTTCAAATAATGAGTAGACATTTCGTAACGGAAACGTTTCCTTTTAATTGCTTTTGTTTCAGTGAACTTTTTAAATAAATTAGCTCTTTTTCGTAAAAGTTTTTCCAAAGTGATCTAGCTTTCTATATAACGTCGAGTTGGAAAGTGGCAGCATGCCGTTCCGGGTGCATAAATCCATAAAGTTTGAGCCTGGTTAGATTTTGAGAACCATCACCCATACAAAAAGCGGATATGTCCTTTATAAAAAAATAACTCGCGTCGTTGTGTGTCAGTTACGTTCTGAACCGATTTTACCTCCCCCGCACGATGATGATGATGTCTTCCTAGCCGATTTCGGCCACGGCGACTGTTAATACACTGGACAGGCATTTTTTTTTTTTTTTTTTTTTTTTTTTTTTTTTTTTCACTCGGACTAAGGCTGGGTATCCAATAGTCGATCGTCTGCCCTTTGATGTGCTCTTACGTGACTTATATAGCCAATTTTATTTATGAAAGTGCGAGCGCATCTTGGGCACGACAATACACCACTGACGTAATTGTAGTTTATGGCCACAGGTGGACGGGCCTTTAGTTGCTCTCTTTTGTTATCAATTTCAACGCGACGCCCAAACTCAAAGGCGTCCACCTGATTTTGTATGAGACGTCTCCATTCTGGGCGCTGCCCTGCCTTAGCCTCCCATTCAGAGGGTTCTATATTGCATCTCTTCATATGTCTCTTCAGAACATCCTTATATCTTAAATACTGGCCACCACTTTTACGCTTGCCGTATTGGAGTTCTGAAAAGAAGATGCGCTTCGCCACTCTTCCCTCAGACATGCGCGACACATGTCCACACCACCGCAGCTGTCGCCTCATCAGATACACCTCAATGCCCCCGATGTTCGCACGTCTTAGGATACTTGCGTTCCTGACGCGGTCAGTCCACCGAATGTTCATAATATCTCGGAGACATTTAAGGTGAAATCTGTCAAGTGTGCGAATATGTTTGCGATAGAGGACCCATGTCTCTGAGGAGTACAGGAGGTTAGGCAACACTATTAGCCTATAGACATTAATTTTTGTAGAAAGTTTCAAATCGTGAGAGCGGAAAACTTTTGCCCGCAATTTACCGTAGGCCGAAGCAGCTGCTCCTATTCTACAGTTTATTTCGGCATCTAGGTCATATTTGGATGATATAGTGCTACCAAGGTATTTGAATTTTTCCACACGATTCAAAACATTTCCACCAATGCATACACCAGGCTGCGGGCTGCCTATAGCATTAACGACCATGACTTCGGTCTTCTTAACACTTATTTTAAGACCGAACCTGGTGCATACACTATCCAGTCTATCCATAAGTCTTTGAAGGCCCACAGGCGTATCTGTAACAAAGCATAAGTCATCAGCATACATAATCTCCGCTATAGTGGCGACGGAGACTTTGGTGTTAGACTTAAGTCTGGACAAGTTAAAAAGGCCACCATCCATGCGAAAGCGGATGCGGATTCCTTCGGATAGCTGCTGAAGGGCTTCATGAACCACAACGGCAAAGTATAGTGAGAACAGAGTAGGCGCCAGAACGCAGCCCTGCTTTACACCACAGGTGACTGAGAAAAACTCCGACTGTTCGCCATTAGCTGTCACACAGCAAGCCATATCATCGTGCAGTAGCCGCAACAATCTCACAAACTTATCCGGACAACCCAACTTGGCCATAACGATCCACAATGCTTCCCGAGGAACGCTATCGAAAGCCTTTTCAAGATCTACAAAACACAGGTACATTGGCCGATTTTGTTCTCTGCTTTTCTCTACAAGTTGACGTACTGAGAAGATAGCCTCACATGTCCCTCTCCCGGGCCGAAATCCCAACTGGGTTTCAGGTAATATGCTCTCTGAGACGGGCGTAAGGCGATTTAATAGTATTCTTGCGAACACTTTACCGGGTACTGAGAGGAGCGATATGCCTCTGTAAGAATTGCAGTCAGAACGATCACCTTTGTTCTTATACAGTGAGCAAATACGTGAAATTTTAAAGCACTTGGGTACCCGCTCTTCATCCCACATGCGTACGAATAGCTTCCATAGGGAGCTGTGCAGATTATCTCCTCCATACTTCAAGATTTCCCCGCATACATGATCCACACCTACTGCTCTTTTGTTCCGCTGCTGTTTAACTGATTTTGTAACCTCATCCAACGTAAGTGGGTCTACAAGCTCTGTTTTTAATGGTAAAGAAGAAAGTGATCTTATGTACTGCAAATCAGCTGAACGATCGACGTTAAGTAGATCGTTATAGTGTTGTGCCCATCGATTTAAAACTTCATTCTTCTCAGTAAGTGGGACGCCATTTGTTGATTTAATAGGAACTGAGCTGTGACTTGCTGCACGGGTTATCTTCCGAACTTCATCGTAAAAAGCGCCGAGTTGATGAGTATCAGAAAGCCATTGAAGATAATGTAACTTGTCTTGCCACCACTTATCCTTGGCATCTCTAGTGAGCTTTCTTAGATGAGAATTGCTATTCTTGATATCATTTGCAAGGCTGTTGTCAGCCGATCTTCTCATTAATAGTTCTCGGTGTTTCTTGCAGGCATCAGCAATGGTCTTGTCATTTTCGTCGAACCAGTCCTCGTATCTCTGGGCCGTAATTCCTAAAACTTGGGAGCTAGCTTCAATGAGCTTAGAAGACAGTGTATGCCAAGTAGTCTCGAAGTCACCATTCTTAACATCTAATGAGTTAAGAATATCATCCAGAGCTCGTATGTACGCCTCCCTCTTAGATGTAAGTTGGAGATCGTCCACATTTGTGCGCATGGGTTTAACTATATTCTTTCGGCGTGGATGGCCGAGACGCAGTCTTAGCTTAGTAATAACAAGCTGATGATCAGTCCAGCAGTTAGCACCACGCATTACACGTGTTACCATAACCTGGGCTAAGTCTCTACGTCGCACAATAACATAATCTATAAGATGCCAATGCTTAGAGCGCGGATGCATCCAAGTAGCTTTGTGCTTTGTCGGGAGTCGGAAAAAGGTGTTGGTAATAGACAGATCGAACTGAGCACAGAAGCTTAGCAATTGTTGCCCACTGCTATTTATATTTCCTATCCCGTGCCTGCCAAGAACGTTGGGCCAAGCCTCAAAATGGCGTCCTACTCTCGCATTAAAATCACCAAGCAACAAGATTCGTTCCTGTGGACGAATTTTGGCAATAGCCTGAGTGAGCTCATCATAAAATTGGTCTTTAATTTCATCGGCTTTATCTAAAGTGGGCGCATATATACTTAGAATATTTAAAAAGTTGTTATTTGCAAGATGTAACCTTAGTGTTATGATACGGTCTGATAAGTAGATTGGAAATTCTTCTAATCGATTCACAATTTCTGTCTTAATTACGAGACCAACTCCTGAGCGCCTAGGTTCACTTGCCGCAGTTCCCTTCCAAAAGAAAGTGTAACCACCACCATGTTCCGTGAGTTCTCCTTCTTCAGCGAGATGTGTTTCGCTGAGAGCAGCTATGTCTATATTGTAGCGACGCAGTTCTCTAGCTACAATAGCTGTCTTGCGCTCAGGACAGGAGCAACGATACACCGCACGATAACGATACGATAAGTAGAAATATTAGTTGTCTGGTGACCAAAAACTTCGTTCGGGATCAAATGCTCGTGAGTGAATTGTCCATAGGTTATTATTATTATATTTTAAAATTCACACTGCTTCGGTGGCGTAGTTGTATTACGGTACGACTGCAATGCTGAGATCTCCGGTTCGATTCCCGGGTCGGGCAAAGTGGTATTGGACTTTTCTATTCAGTATCAGCACGGAGTCTCGAATTTGTGCCCGACATGGCGATAGGCTCGCCCCCTATCACATCCCCCTATCCAATTTCCGTGGGCGTTCCGCTCTGACACAATAAGAAATAGTCACGTTATGTATATATGTATAATGTATGTACAGGTCCTCCCATACAGGCAGGACGCAGTTACTTTGTGTAATGAGTAACCATTCTATCAATCAGGAATAAAACTCTAAGCAGTGTGATCTAGGTGGGAAGTATTCTTCCCATGAATGTCGCATTTGTTGTCTTTCTTTGTATTGTTTGCTATATCTTCTTTATTCTTCTCTTTCTCTCTCCTGATTCAGACCTCTCTCTGAGTCGTATTATAGATTAGAATGGGAGAGAGGGAGAGGGGTTGGTAAGGAGGAAAACTTAGTTTTTACTTTAGTTTGTTAAAAATGTTGTGCACATCTGTCAAAAATGTAAGCACTAGTTAATAGGATGTTATTGTATAGTTAATTTATATGTTTGTGTTCACATTGTTGATGCGCCTTAATAAATAAATAAATAAATAAATAAAAAAAACCATTAGTTCTTATTGTAAGTGTACCTAATATAATAATTAATAAACTATTTGTTCGTGTACCAATATTGTAATTATATTCGGAGTGGTGGTCTAATAGTTAAATTGCTTATTTGATACATTAATCAAATGTTTCGAATTTTTGGTGATTTTGACGACCTACATTTTGTAAACCGCAGGTTCGACGATAATAGAGGGTTTGACGACGTAAACTCCTGGGAATATGATGTAATGATTGTATATAGGTACTAGCTTTTGCCCGCGGCTTCGCCCGCGCCTAAGAGTTTTTCCGGGCTTTTATATATACTTATAGATTTTAAGCAACCATTTTGGTAATGTGACTTGCTGGGAAGCCGTATCGATACTTGCGATCGGTTTTATTAAAGAATGAAATTATTCATATTGATGGTATGGATAGTGTTTCAGGCCAGGTCAAGTTTTACATAGCTTCGTTCATTGACTTGGAAACCTTGGAGTCGCTAATGTAGGGATGCTATTTGGAATTGATTACAATTAGAATGTCTTAGGTCCAAATATGAAGCGTGATTGGGTATAATAACATTAGGGTGGGTTGGAATATTACACCCTGAGATTACACCTTACTTATTGTTCTTGTTAAAGGCGTTGTTAAGTTATTTGCCATAGAAGCTTATGACAGTTTTTTTTTAGTAGGCGATCCTGCAGTCAACACCGGGGAAACCTGCGAATGGGATACTGGAGTCCCCCGGCTTGACGACTGCAGGGGCCTGGGAGGGGAGTGGAGGAGGAATATGGAAGGGAAGGTGGGGGGAAGGGAGGAAGATTCCCAGGATGGGCGGAAAGAGGGTGCTAGGAAATGTTCGCGGGTCCTTTTAGGCCTCAATGTGTTTTTCAACCAAGAGGTGTATTTATACACACGGAACTGTGTGCCTCGGCCCGCATCTAATGTCCCCCCGCGCATGGGCGTGCATTGGGTGTGATGACCCAGCGCACAAGAATTGCTTCGGGGGGCAGCTTATGACAGTTGGTGTTGCTGAGATTAGCAATGTAATGGTTTGTGGTACTGAGTATAGCAGTGGCGTAGCGTGGGTTCTTGCCGCCCGAGGCGGCCCTACTAGCCAATGCTACATGCGACAGAAGTTAACATTTTTAAAAGGTTTTATTTTACGCATTTTGTCGCCCCCCTAACAGAGCCGCCCGGGGCAGGCCGCCTCCCCGCCCCAACTAAGCTACGCCACTTGGGTACCTATGCTACTACCACCACTATTAGCAATTATCATGTCATATCTTATATTATGTGTCTTATTAAGCATCGTGTGGATGGTATGCCATGAAGTAATTATGACTTGCAATCAGCCCTGTATTATATACTGCCCACTGCTGAGCACGGGCCTCCTCTACTACTGAGAGGGGTTAGGCCTTAGTCTACCACGCTGGCCTACTGCGGGTTGGTCTTCACATACCCTCGAAATTCTTATGGAGAATTCTCAGGTAGGTGTGTAGGTTTCCTTACGATGTTTTCCTTCACTGTTAAAGCGAATGATAATTGATAAACAATACACACATAACTTTAGAAAAGTCAGAGCTGCGTGCCCTTGGGTTTTGAACCTGCGGACACAGTCTCGGCAGACCGTTCCATTCCCAACTAGGCTATCGTCCACTTCTGACTTACGGCACTATTAAAAAGACAAAAACGATAATCGTTCCCAGTTATTTGTTTTTAGCGCTAGATCAAACTCCGTATTGAGACATCGGCTTCCGCAACGCACTCTTTTCACGGCTTGGCTACCTGCAACCTTGGTGTTTTACACAATTTTCATACAATACAAAACTATTAGTATAAAAAGTCAGGCGTCATTTGTACCGGTATCAGTTAACTGCTTCACTTACTGGCATCATGAGAGCTTTATTATTATGCTGCGTCGCTTTTGCGGCGTTGGCAGTTGCCAGTTGTAGAACGACTCGCGAAAAACGCGATGCCGATCTTCAAGAGGCAGCTAGCCATCATGGTGGTAAGTGGGATAAAGGTGGTGGCCACGATCATCACGCTGATCATCACCATGACCACGGTGAAAAGGGCCACAAAGGATACAAGGGCCATCACCATCATGAGCATGGCAAAAAGGGCCACCACCACCACGAGGGTCACAAAGGCCATCACGACGACCATGGTGGTCATAAGAAACATCACCACCACGATGATGGCTACCATCATGAACATCACCATGGGGACAAAGGTCACAAAGGTCATGGGCACCATGAGGAGGGTCATTACCACAAGGGACACTCCACTAAGGGTCATCACGGTGTTCATAAGCATGATGAGTTCAAGAAAGAAAAACATTTCCACGATAAACATCATGAAGGTGGTCACCACGAGCACCACGGTGGACACCACGATGAGCATGGACATAAGAAGGGCGGCGGCTTCCATAAGGGACACAAGCATGGTGGTCATCATCATCATGAGCATGGCAAGAAGGGCCATCATGAGAAGGGCGGACACCACCACGATCATAAGGGTCACCATGAGGACGGTGGCCACCACGAGCACCACCACCACCACCATGATCACGGAGACAAGGGAGGTCATGAACACCACAAGCACTGGGGCCACAAGAAGGGTCATTAAAAACTTCAGTACCTGTTTAAATAAATACGCACTGATGGAATCACGTTTAAGTTCCTTTAGGTAAAGTAACGTTAAGTTTTGTTAACTGTGATGAATTGTTATATTAAATATTTCGTTAATAATATAGCGTTTTCTTGTTAGACGTGCAGCCCAGCTTAAAATCTATATAATAATACTATCTATAATCATTGTTAGCAGAAAAACGAACTTATCAATTTCACAGCACGTTTCGACAACAAAGTTACATAAAATTGTTGGCGGTGGACTGTTGGCAACGGCTCCCGGCGAGATAAGTAACTCAGCGTTGAGAAACTAGGGCGGTGCCCGAGATTGGCCCACATTTTGGCGAGTAACGAATTAGTTGTGGTTGCAATCAAGCGTTTCCTATAGAAAACATTTGCAGCTGCTGAAAGTGATAAGGTTTCTTAATAAGATGTTTGGCAACCGTGTTCTTGATAAGTCTAGAAAATCCTAATGAAAAGGAATGGCATGATTCCATTGTTAATATTTGAATAAAACAATTTCAACGTAGTTTACTTAATCTTAGGAATATGAGACATAAAAATATATTACGTTTTAAAGTGTTTCGTTCAGGATATTGATATTATCAAAATTTCACTGATAAGGCTTAAAAAAGTAGCATGATACAAATACTTTAAACTACCTCGGTAGCGTAGTTGTAATAAGCTTCGATCCCGTACCCGGTAATATAGGCCCCTTATCACATTATGGGACGGAATATGCATGTCGAAAAGTGGGTGCACTAGTTGCTCCTCTGCGTATCCTTCCGCCATAAAAGGCGTGTGTGTGTGTGTGTGTACGTAAATTCACTGGTACAGATTCTGTTTGATGTACTAAAATACGAATTGGGGCCATGATAAGCCTTTTTTTGAAGAGGGTTTTTAAAATAAGTGGAATATCAAACAACACAATTATTTTTTCCTTTTATTTGAGCGGAAATGGGTGAAAAGAATATGCATTATTTTAAAAAAAAAAAATTTAATATATAAGTATTGTAGAAAGAGACATTTATTGTAGTGATCGTTTATACTTATATATTAGGCACCGAGGCGGATTTGCTTGTACCTAGTTTTAGGTTTTTGGTTTGAACATCAAAAGTGAGGCAGGCGGCTGCACTGCAGGTAAAAACAATTAGCTCATTCATGGTGTCCTAATGATTTAAACTACTTTTTTTCTCTTCCAAAACGATTACAATATGAGCTTTATCTGTGATATCATAACATTGTAATTCGTTAGGTAATTTTACAACTAAGACATACTTGTTTTAGATTTATTTAATCGTAAAAATGATATTCGTTACAATTTTCTTTATAGATTTCTCTGGCAGCACCTGATAATGGCAGTCAGACGATGAAAGAGGTTGTTAACAGTTGGTTAGCCATGCTTTTTATATTCACTTATTATACGCGGCTAGTAGTCCTATAGTAAGAGCTTATGCAGATATTACTATTATAATATACAATGTAACATATACCTGAACAATGTGAGATATATGTACCTACTCCTATTATCGACTACCTTCGACAGATTTTCGATTTCTTGTTTGTTATATATTACAAAAAAGGAACTATAGGTCCATAATATAATATTTCTCACCGATGTAATCTAAATAAATAAAAACCATAGTGATAAATCTACAACAAATAATAATTGTTATTAGATCAACGAAATAATCCATTTCCTCAGACAAGTGATGATAGACGACTCAAAAAATGCGTATCTACCGTGTGGCCACTCCCTTACATTTAATCGAACTCAAGTTACGCGACCGAATTCTCAAATTACCTATGCTTGTATGGTATTCGTAATGTAAGGTTCCTCAACCTAAAGATCGCTTTAGATGTTATGTTGGGCTAGGGCTTCCCAAAAGAGAACCGTATTTCTTACATCTGAACAGGGCTGTATCGTACTTATTTGTGTAGCGGAATGTAAGTAGGTAAGTATCTACAAAAATGTAAGAATAATTTTGTAGGGTTTTTTGGCACGGCAAAGTGACCCACTGTAACTGTGCGTAAGGGGAGAGACGTCCAGATAGAGTGTCGATGGACGAGCGATTATTATACTTATTTCTTTATCAACCCCCGGCTTTAATGTTATTCTTTGATATGATCACTTTACACGTAATATTTTAACGAATAAATGCATTTTTTGTTTCTTTCTTTCAACACCAGGTGAAGTGAAGTAAAATTGCCGAGCTTTTAACAAAAAAAATGTTTATGATGAATGTTTGACATTGAAATAAAACTATTTTGCGGATTTTATCGCGCTTTTTTAATTAATATTTTCTGCCGACGTTTCGCAGGCTTTGCAACACTTCGTGGTCACGGGGCAGACTGAGGTGTTGGTGGTCCGAAAAGTTAATGTTACAATATCTACCTTCATTTTTTAATTATACATTTAAAAAAAAAAAATGTTTTTTGTTAATAACGGTCCGATCTACGCAGAAAGGGAAAAGGTTTTTATCTCGGAAAGACTTTTTCACGCGGGCGGAGCCGCGAGCATCACCTAGTCGTTCATATGCATGTTCAGATACTATGAAATATTATTGGCACGATATTAGGGGTCTTTATAATAAACACATAGGTAAGTAAATCTAGTCTTAAGGACTTTTTCCACATGGCAAAGAGCCAAAAGCGATAACGCACAAATGGAAAAGAATTAGCTTAAGAGTACCTACCCAACTTGTGCAGCGTTCCACAAACTGTCCCAAACGTAGACATCTTTATATATATAATTCTTCTGTGTATGTATGTCACTGAACTCCTCCTAAACAGCTGATCCGATTTTAATGTTTTTTTTGTGTGTCTTAAGGCGGATTCGAGAATGGTTTAGATTTACAATTCGGTCCGGGGAAATGTATAGTGGGACTTTTATCCAGAAAAAAACCTTTCGTGCGGGCGAAGCCGCGGGCAAAAGCTATATAATAATATAATATAATAATACCAGCCCTCTATATACTGTCCCACTACTGGGCACGGCCCTCCTTTACTACTGAGTGGGTTTAGGCCTTACTCCACTATGCTGGCCTAGTGAGGATTGGTAGACTTTATATGGATATATTTGAAATTTTATATGGAGAACTTCTCAGGTATGCAGGTTTTCTCACGATGTTTTCATTCACCGTTAAAGCAAGCGATAATTCACGGATAATACACATATAACTTTAGAAAAGTCAGAGCTGCGTGCTCTTGGGTTTTGAACCTGCGGACGTACGTCTCGGCAGTCCGTTTCGGTTCCAAAAAGGCTATCGCCGCATTAAAAGACAAATGTCATACAGTAACGAAATTATCAATATAAAAACTGATGTACTAATCAAGGACACACACACACTTACGCCCTTTATCCCCGACGGGGTAGGCAGAGGGGCAATTAGTGCACCCACTTTTCGCCGTGCGTATTCCGTCCCATCATGTGATAGGGGGCGAAGCTAGCGCCATATCGGGCACAAATACCTGACTCCGAGCTGATATTGAATTTAAAACCCAATATCACTTTGCCCGATACGGGAATCGAACCCGAGACCTCAGCATTGCAGTCATACCGTAATACAACTACGCCACCGAGGCAGTAGCAGGAGTAGTAGTAGCAGGACATTACATTTTACAAGTGAATAAAGTAGGTTGCTTCGAAGGTCGCGTAGACAATGTCAACTTGTTGCACCACACAAGCAACTGTCCAATTACTAACTATTAGTGACATCAGCTGTCAGTTTTATAGTAATTTCACCAATTAAATGAATTCATATAATTTGGCCGATACGTAAAAATAGATGATGCCATTGTACGGATGAACCCAAAGACCTATTATTTATTACGTACCAAGTAAATATTGTAAGATATTTTATTTATTTGAAAGAGCAATTTCCTACAATGTATTTAAATTTTAAACAGTCTATGTGGTTGGTATTCTTCTTGCTATTTTTCATTTTTCCAACACTAAATTGATAAAGAAAGTAGGTACTTGATAACTTGCTAATACGGATAATAAATAATATTTTTGCAAACAGATTTCACCATCGCTGGCACACTGCACATTTCGCATGTTCATTTTAATGACGACGTACCAACTCACAATGGTAGAAATTCTGCAAGACTTCCAGCCAAAGCCAAGCGTAGCTCTAGTGATTTTTCGGGCGTGTGGGCCTGATTCTATTGTCTAATTTGAATTACAGTATTCATTTCTGGAATGGTTTAGGATAAAACCAAGGATGTATCACAATGTCACTAGATTATAGATACACCTAAAGATAACCTTTATTGTATAAAATTAAGTGTTATTTTTATCTGAGTGCTCTGTTTGCATATTAGCATGGGTGTAGCCGGATTTCAAATAATTTATTAGGTATATAAAGTAATCAAACATTTCTTTGAATTTGTGTTTTCTAGTTTTAACGAGAATTAAAAGAAACGAAATTTACGAGGACTGCGGTGAACTAATTATACTATAAACTAAATATTAAAATGTAGTATTATGTTAATATACTAGTTAGTCTATCTGTATACTAAATTATATCCAAATCCATTCAGCGGGTTATGCGTTAACTTCTAAACATCTTAAGAAACTTTTATATATTTAATATTATTTTTGTAGGACGATACCTTATTTTATTATATTTATTTAGGTATATTCAAGATAAAGATTAATAAAAGATTTATTGGTTTTCGAAATGGCGCCTGCAGACGCTGCAGCGCTTGCCGCAACACAGTCGCGCGCGGGTTGACTCGCGACGCGTTGGTTACCACAGCTTACACAACTGTTTATATAAAACTGCTGCGCTCATAATCTTGTTGTCAATTTTAGGAATAGAGCATACTTATCGACATCAAGTGATAGAACTGTTAACAAAATATGAGGTTGTCTTTTGCCTTAGGATTTTTAATAGTCCTTGTAATAGTCGATGCACGTCGATTGCCTGCTAAAAATCATGAAGTTCAGAAAGAAAAAAATAATGTAGTCGATCAAGCCCCTGCTGAATCGGGGCACAAAAAGGAGGAACATCACGACCAAAATTTCAAAAAGGGAGGAGGCAAGGACCATCATGCTGAACATCATCATGACCATGAAGAAAAAGGTCATAAAGGCTATAAAGGTCATCACCACCATGAAAAGGCCGAAAAAGGGCACCACGATAAAGAGCATCATAAGGGAGAATACGACGACCATGGTGCTCATAAAAATGTGCATCATCACGAGGATGGGCATTATGATGAACACCACAAAGGTGAAAAGGGCGAAAAAGGTCATAAATATGAAGAAAAAGGACACTACAACAAAGGGCACTCTACTAAAGGACATCACGAGATACATAAACTGGATGAATTCAAAAAAGACAAACACTTCTTTGACGAAGAAGGCGATTCGGGTCACGAAGAAAAACATGGAGGCTTCCATGAAGAACATGGACACAAAAAAGGTGGACATTTCAAGAAGGGACACCACCATGGAGGCCACCATGAGCACGAGCACGGTAAAAAGGGTCACCACAGTAAGGGTGGACACCATCACGATCATAAAGGTCACAAAGAGAGCGGCGGCCATGACCAGCATTATAATCATCATGACGATCATGGCAAGAAGGATGATCACGCGCATCACAAGAAATGGGGATATAAGAAAGGACATTAAGGTACTCCCTATAAACGAAATTCGGCTGTGTCAATACCATTTGAATGTTGTTAAAAATGTTATTGTTACTTACATTGTTATTTATTTTATCAGTAATAAGCAGGTTTTATCTAAAATCTGTCTATAGAACATAGGGTAAAATGTGCCTAAATATTAAATTATTTTTTTATCTTTAAGTAGTTTGTAGACGATTTTTGTATATGAATGTACAAACAGGCTATAAAATTGTTTGAAAAGAATAAGAAGTTTTTGCACGTTTGATGTATCCAGAAAATTTAAACATGCATGGACCATAGGCATTGAAAATTAAATTATTATTAATATGCACTCTACATTCTATTATTCATTCTACATTAACATTATGTACTTTCTTTTATTGTTATTGTGTCTCTAGTCCCGAGGTGTTTTGGGTCTGTTTATTTTATGGACGAAGTTGTTTTGTATAGGAGAAAAGGAAACCTGTGGACATGAACGCTACCTGTCGTCGGTGACGGCGACTGACTTGGCGTGCTACGACAGTTTCGAGTCGTTCTGCTCGTGCCCACCAGCCATTTTTATTATAAATTTACTCCAGTGTTATTTGGAATACTGCTTCACCATATTAGTCGAAATATCAGTAGTGCTAAAAAATAAGTTGCGATTTCTGCCTTTCTGTTTCTCAGAAAATCTTTTGTTATTCGATTATGTTTACATAATTTATATTTTACAGTTTTACTTGTGTCTGTCAAATGTATAATATTGTATTTATAAAATTGTGCCAATTAATATTAAGTAACATTGGAATTTATTTATTCCTGTGTGCATAAAATAATCAGAGTTAGCTTGAGGATTTAAAGATATTTTTTTTACTATATCGAGTGTTTCAGACACCAGGGAGTAACAAAACAATAAGTTTGGTTTCGCACATTTTTACACGCGAATTAAAGGGCGATATAGTTAAGGTTTTTGCAGGATAATCGATTATAATAATAAGGACTTCCCAAAAATAGCGTGATAAAAATATCATAATTACTATCTTGATGCTTCATAACCCGCCATTTTCGGGTCCATTGGTCATTGGGTAAAAACTACAGTAAAACCGCAGTATTAAAGTATTTTTGGTAACAGCAAGTAGCTTTGCTATATTATAAATTCAGCTGGATGTTTAAGTAGGCACGCTTTTAAACTAATTAACGTTGATAACCACCACTCAGGATCTTGTGGCTTTTAGGCCGTGATAGCTACTCGCTTTACTTCTCCGTAACGTGAGTAGGCGTTTCTAGTTTCTACCAGCAGCTATTTTTTGTTTGCTACTTTACTACGATTTTTGAAAATAAAGAATTTAATATTGTGATTATCATTACACCTTATTCAAGAAAACGTAATCTTCGAAATAGGTACATAATAGTTTTGTAATACTTGTATACGAAGGACTATAATATTTGTAATGAATGACTGACGTAAGTATGCCGAGACTGCCTCGGTGGCGTAGTTGTATTACGGCACGACTGCAATCCTGAGGTCTCGGGTGCGATCCTCGGGTCGGGCAAAGTGATATTGGATTTTTATAGAATTCAGTATTCGCCCGGAGTCTGGAATTTGTGCCCGATATGGTGATAGGATCGCTCCCTATCATAATTCATTCAATCGTCATGGGACATCATCATTAAGTTGTGCCTCTGCCTACCCCTTCGGAGATACAAAGGCGTGAGTGTATGTGAATCTATACTTATATATTATAATATTATAAAGCTGAAGAGTTTGTTTGTTTGTTTGAACGCGCTAATCTCAGGTACTACTGGACTGATTTTGAAAATTCTTTCACTAATAGGAAGCTACATTACTCCTGAGAGCTATAGGCTACTTTTTATCCCGGAAAAACTTTTCCACGTGGGCGGAGCCACGCGCTATGCTAGTTAAGTATATAATCATTAATTTATTTAGAAGTAGGTACATTTGAAGACGTAGATACGAATGTGATATTATAGACAATATAGGAAGCAATAATAGTCATGCCGTTAGGAACGCATGCTATCTATATTTGACTTATCTCTGATGCTAGATTAGTTAATAGTCAATTTCCTATCTCTGCTAACTTGCTGTCTGTAAGCGTAGTGAATTTGGTCTTATACCTACCTACGCCCTTCTCTAAATTGACGGAAAATCGGAGGTCTGTGCGGGTAGTCTATATCTTCATCTTGAGAAAGTTACATTGTAAAATCACTATAGCTTAACTCCTTTGTATGAAGTTATGTGTCGGTTAATATATCCTTGTAGTTGAAATCAGTAACATAACATAATAAATAATAAAAATGCAATTGCATAGGAAAGCCTATGCAATTGCATTTTATTGGCTTAATCTCGTGGCAATCAATTGCGGTCTATGTCGTTATTTGTTAATTTCACACTGTTCAAGTTGATTAATTCTAGTTTATATTGCATTAGGGTTTATTAATTTTACTCAACAGTAAATTATTTGAATTTGTATAGAACATCTGACTCATTTTATTCAAGGTATAAGTTTGTCACTTCCTTTTTAAAAGAAGTAACGAAAGATCGTAGTCAAAGAGTTATGAACGTAAATAAAGTAAATGCTATTACTAAGCTGGGTTCTAAAGAAATATTATAAATTTTGTACCATGGAGAAATTAGTTCCAATGTATAAGCTCTCTGCAATACCTACCCAATCTGGCTCTGTTAAGTTAAATATTATCCAATATTGTAATGCCTTATTATCCGCCTACGGCAAAATAGAAGAGATATCGTTCTTATGAGCTGGGATGTAGAGATAGTTTACTACATTAGGTAGCTAAATTTACTGTAACTTTCTTCTAAAAATGAGGTCTCATTAGATTTATCTAGCCCATAGAATGTTTTAGGCCAAGAATTTTTATGATTATAAGGAACTGTTTCACGAATTATATTTAAATTTTATTTGTCAGTTATCGTATTAAACAGTTTATTGCGAAAGTATTCGGTTAAATATGAAATTTGTGAGCATGGATTAGAGAGTAACTTTTGTATTTGGTTGTCTTATACATTTATGGTACTAATAGCATTTAAGTACTCAAAAGTTGTGTAACAGCAAATAGTTCAAGATTATATAGAGCGGACATTGGGAAAATTGACATACAAAAATGTTGAGCCTGTTCGTCATAGCTCTACCGTGAAATAGCAAATCATTTATTTAAAATGCATTGAAATATACTTTGACATGATCGCAATGCGCAAATTGGCATATTTTCTTTCAAAACATTATTTTCTTTACAAAAATTCAGCATACCGAGCATTAATGTAAAAAAAAACCATCAATGATACCGAGACGTTCTGTGACTTGTCACACGGACGTGTTAGATAAGACAGGGACTTATTACCAAATGGTAATAACTTTTGGATGAAAAATTTGATCTTGATGTTCGGTCTATAACTAACTATACTGTTTAATGTCTTAGTGTAACAGGCTCACAGGTTTATTAAACAAAATAATTTCGATAAAAAATCATAGTAGCGAGGCAATCCTTCCTAGAGGTGTGTTTTGTGTGTTTGTTTTCTGTTGCTGCTGTTAATAATGTCCTTACCTAAGAAGGTAAACAGCTTTGAACACGCGGGATGTGACCAAGGCTATACCTGCTACTTTCATGATATCGTTAATTTGTTTTATCACCATGCTTACTTCAGATGTTATTATCCTGAGCTTCAGACTATTATTTCAGATAGGTTTTTTTTAAAATCATATTTTTGCTTTCGTCTTTATTAAAGTCGGCTTTTAGTTTTATGAATCAATTTTTTTTAAGTTTTAAATAGAAGAAATTGAAACTTTCCTCAATATTTCCTTGTAATCGTGTCAGCATATAAGGGTTGTGGACTGGGAAGTCTTGGGTTCGATTTAAGGTCGTCTAACACGGCATACGGATACTCACTTTGTACGATTTATCCTTGTTTGGATTTGCTCGGAGCTTACTTTATGCGACTTGCGTATACATATCAGGGTTCAAATTGATTTCGTTCCTTAATAATCGCAATTAATTTGAAAATAACACTTATATACATTACCCGTAAAAAGTAAATTGGGACGTACTACCTACTTCATTGATAAGGCTTTTACACTAATTAGCGAGTGAGTGTGGGGCTTAGTAATGTCGCACTTCGCGTTAGATTTATGGGTGCTGCCGGCTTTGGCGATAATCCTGGCCAGTGTGACGAGGACTTGACGTCTCTGTGGATCGAATCCGTTTACTCTAAAACACAGTGAGTTTTTATTTCTGTACCTGTATGTTGCGGGTGATGGATGACATGCATAGATGTCGCGTTAGCTTGAGACGGCGGGGTGTAACTCCTGTATGATTTTTTTGTGCAGCCTCAGTACTAACATTATTTTGTGAAGTATGTACCAAAATTTATAAATCACTCGTATATTTTAAACATCAATATTTTGATCTTGCTAAATCTATCACCTTATGGTTAGTAAATAGTAAGTATAAATAGTTTAATAGTTTCCTCTAACATATTTTCTAAGCAGCTCGTAATAATGCGCTTTGTAAATAGAAAACTACATAAGCTTGTATAGATATGTTAGCTAGCATAGCAGAGATATTTTTCATACTTGTGTTCGGAGCGCGAACTATGTAGATTAAGCTATGTTCTATGTGTAATTTTATCAGCTATGCCACATAAGCTACACCTATTTACCTTGTATGTATGTCTAATGGGGACGTATGCAGTCGCACAGACGGGTGATCAGTTCACTTCCTTGGGAACCATTTCACCCTTAGTCCCAGTTTGGGTGGAGCTGCCACTTTCGCTTTGGTTCGGTTCGCTTCGCAGGTATCATTCCCAGGGGCCGCATTCACCATAGGGAGTTTCGGCTGTGGCACAGCTAGACCTTGGAGGCATCGTGGCTCCCTTCCAGGTGTGAACCTTCCAGGGTGCCGATCTCTGCCCTGCACCGCCTTCCACTGAGGGTCCCGCCACTTTGACCTTGAACGATCATTGCAGCAGGAGCCAACAGGGGGGCAGCGCTCAGCCTATGCGGTGAGGGCCACACAGGCTGCCAGGTCCAGTCTGCCCACATACTCTCCCACCCCCCAGGCGGCGTCCCCCAGTCTGACATAGCGTCGCTCCCCTTTCCTTGGCTATTCGTGACAGTCTCCATCCTGAAGCACTGGTTTTACTGGTGCTCCTGCAGTATGCCCCCTTCTACTCTTACAAACCTTTTTGTTACCTTACTGAACTGATTATGTCTCCTAGCTTTACCTCCTGTAGTTGTGCTATTTCCAGTCTGTCTGTTCCCAGTATCTCCCATCTTGGCAGAGAGTACATTGAGCACTCTGCCAGAAAGTGGATGCTGGTCTCCTCTTCTCCGCATTCTGGACACGAGGCGTCTTCGGTCTTACCTATTATTTTTAAGTGCCTGTTCAGCGTACCGTGTCCAGTCATGATTCCTATAATGGTTCTTATGTCCTCCTTCCTGTATTGGAGTAGGCTTCTTGTTTTCTTCTGGTCTAGCGTCTTGATGAAGATTTTAGATTGGCGACAGCCCTTCATGTCTCTCCATTTACCATTTACCTATTTACCTTAGTTATTGGTCTGAACCGGCGCGGCGTAACTAGTACATCATATTTGTATAGGTTCCCAGTAAACATTCGTAGATATAATTTATAGTTAAAATTGTGTTGAATTATTATTTTACGTAGGTATGTAACAAATCGGTGTATCAAATCGCTTGGAGTTAGCTACAAAACCCAAGTAATAAAAATTAACGGCAATAAAGGCATTAAAATGTATTCACTTGGGAAACGTAAAATCAAACTTAAAATATCATTCATGTATACTGTAAGTCTATTTTTCTGCTTGACACAAGAGAGAGACGTCTCTAATTAAAATATGTAAATCTTCAGGTCTTCCCTGCGGCTTTCCAGGCTTTGAAATCAAATACTATCCTTTGTGAAACAGACTTCAATTTGAAATACGAATCCTTAATATTTCTACACGAGCTGTGATTCATACTCGTGATTGCCACTAGTGAAAACTGTATTATATTATGTCGATCCAATTTAATATCTAAAATGTTTCGCAATGGAAGCTGTAATTTTTACTATAAATACATTTTTAAAAGTATGCCCTAACGAATCTTAATAATAAACAGAACACAATTATTTTTGTTATTTTGGCTTATCATCGAAATGGCTGGACCAATTTATATGCAATTTTCGATAACAGGTAGCTGACTTTATAGGAAGCAACTTAGACTTTTATCATTTGAATTTTTTTCTGGTTCGAAATGAGTATAGAAATAATTTAGGATGGGAAAGTGACGAAAGCTTCGTTTTATTTGGATTTATTTTTATTTGGGTTCCAGGACATTCATTTGAGAAAAGGTATTGCGGGCAAATCCGCGGGTAAGAGTTTGAATCTAGTGATGCAGGGACTTTTATTGCATTTTTTTATTTACCTTAATGGTGAATGCTTTTGTGCAGAGACGACTGCAGTCGCAATATGATTTGGCGAGAGGTGGTCAATCGTGGTTGGCGCCTCGAGGCGAGTGGTATATTACTTTCTCAACTCTATGTATTTCATTGCCGGAAAGTATGGAGCCGGTAAT
The DNA here is from genome assembly GCA_947568825.1 of Sphinx pinastri. Lineage (NCBI taxonomy): Eukaryota > Metazoa > Arthropoda > Insecta > Lepidoptera > Sphingidae > Sphinx > Sphinx pinastri. The sequence goes on from OX387620.1 coordinate 9,164,171, forward strand.
ATATATATTGTTAGGCGTGATACTATAAATGGGTTAAGGGCAACAGCTCATTTCATTAATTACAATATGTCTACACGACATTTCATTTAATAATAAAATACTTGTTTTGGTTGTAATAACAGTGTTTATATACAAAGTGGTAAAATATAAAAGTATAACAACTATATCTATGTACAAATAGGCAGAGGGCTTAGTGTCCCTTCTTAAAGCCCCAGTGCTTGTGGTCTTCATGCCCTCCTTTCTTTCCATGACCGTGATGATGGTGGTGGTGCTCGTGGTGGCTGCCTTCGTCGTGATGGCCCTTGTGGTCGTGGTGGTGGCCACCCTTCTCGTGATGACCCTTCTTGCCGTGGTGATGTTCGTGGTGTCCATCGTGATGGTGTCCGTGGTGGAAGTGACCGCCCTTCTTGTGACCGTGTTCGTGGTGATGACCACCATGGCCTTCTTCGTATCCAGACTCTCCGTGCTTGTCGTGGAAGTGCTTGTCCTTCTTGAACTCATCTACTTTGTGTACGCCATGGTGACCCTTGGTGGAGTGACCTTTGTGATAATGCCCTTTCTCTTCGAACCCGTGACCTTTTTCGCCTTTTTCTCCGTGATGGTGTTCATGGTGGTGGCCATCGTCATGATGGTGGTGCTTTTTGTGGCCGCCATGATCATCGTGATGTCCTTTGTGCCCTTCATGATGGTGATGTCCCTTGTGGCCATGTTCATGATGATGGTGTCCCTTGTAGCCCTTGTGTCCCTTGTGGCCATGGTCGTGATGGTGGTGGGCGTGATGCTCCTTGCCACCGCCCTTCTCGTGTTTGGAGGCGGCTGCTTCGAGATCGGCAGCACGTTTTTCCCGCAAGTCGCGGGATTGTGCGAGCGCCACGAGAGCGATGAGGACGCCACAGCTAAGGAGTAGCGCCACCTTCATTGTTGTGTTTCGTACCGGTGTTTGTTGTGTTATGGCAGGTAACAAAGTTCAAGTCAACATTTTATAGAACATTGAGTTCGATTTTCTTGTCGGCGGCATTAGGCAATTATTGCACCGCGTCCCAGGCTCTTGCATCTCAACTGTCAAGGTCAAGCGCCCTCGTGGAACGAAAAAACAACAATATTCATTTATGTATTGTTTGCTAAATGATTTAATGGTTAGCTAATATTGATTTTTAGAAAGCGAATTAATGAATGCACTGTATAATGTTTATATTTTAAATAGTAAAATAATATTTTTAGACGTGTATTAAAAGATTTCTTCTACTTATACGTTTTGTGACTTTTTATATTTCAAGGAGTAAGTATTACAAAAAGTTAGTTTTGGTAATAAGCACAGTGCTCTTGCCATTCAAGGTACAATAAGGGTTTATTGTTATAACTTTTCCGAAAATTTATAAGTTCACGGTTTTCGTTAAAACAGTATCAATTGGAATGATTAATCTGTTACCTAGGATAAGGATATATATGTTTTATTTCGAGATACTGAGGTATTAGTATATATACTATTATAAGTATACAAATATATAATTTATTATTTGACCAGCCAACGATAAAGTGATCTCGACCGCCTATGAACGTCTACAAACAGTATCAGGGGAAATTTGATAGAGTTGCGCCGGTTCTAAAGGAAAAGTTTTTTTAAATGGCTCCAGATAGAGTGTCGACTGATGAGAGGTGATTACCCCTGGCCAACAAACACAATTATGCTGTCCTTTTTGAAAGTGGACAAACATAGGCTGATCCTGCAACGCGACACACTTGCTTTGGTCACTATGGCAGGTTTTAACACGTTATTTATGGTGATCGCTATCCGGGCGGATACAAAATATCCTACCATCAGGAACAAAATATGGATCAGAGGGGGTTTTTGGGTTATCAGAAATCTCACACTTTATACAAACTGCGTTTAATTATGCGTTCGTTTTCTGTGAAGCTGTGGTACTTCGGTCGAGCCGGCTCCTTAATTTTGTAGATAAATATGTCAATTGTCAACAACGTGGTTATACCACTTAAAAATAGCAAGATAGAGTGTTATTTTCTATTTTCCTTTTTTAACATTTTTATATACATACAAAAAAAATATATTAATACATATTATAAAAATATAAAAAAGTGAATGACCTCCCGATGGCGAGGCACAAGACCCAAGCCACCGGTGGTCAGGGATTCAAAGTGAGGAATTTCCTCATTATGCGTGCCGTGTCCAGAAGTACTGCTTTCTGCATCTGGTTCTTGGCCCAACCACCAATTGAGAGCCTCTGGAGGTGTTGGTCGAGACTCTTTGGTATCAACCCGTGAGCAGAAACGACAATCGGAACAATAATTGTGGAGTCCACCTCCCTCATGTCGGTAACCTCGTGAGCCAAATAGATAGTGTTATTTATTATTTGGAACAATATTTTCACACAATCACAATTAGATCTAATTGTGTGAATCATTTTATTTCTTCAGATAATTCCCAAGATACGACAGGATGCACGCACGAGCGCATCTCTACGTGCATAAGGGTACTAAATACGTGCTTTGGCGAAATCGTGTATTTTTGTTGGCGACATTGCCACAAATAGTGAATTTACGAATACCACATTATCGTATTGTAATGATTGATAATTATAACAGAATTACAGACGAACTTACTATTATTATTGATTAATTATAATTAATATTTACAACCAGTGTGTGTCTGTGGCGAGGAGACACTTGCGTGATTTCTTCGTTAACTAGGAAACAGGAGTATCCTTTTTTGTTTTGTTCGGTATAATTTTTAGCTAACATAATTTTGTATCTAAAATGTTACGATGATATTCAAATAACAAACACCTAAATTATTTCTATGAGAACTGGTTATTGGCTTTCTGAGTCCAACATTTTTTGATATTCCTTATTATTATTAGTGGTTTCTCCATGCTGTAAATATATAAATAAATATCTCAGCGATTATCGTCAACTTAAAAGCATGTTAAAATGTTGCGACGATTTTCCGCTGCATCTGTTTTGTCTTACAAGAATGCGTATATTTTTCCTACATTTTTCTGTAAACAGATTCATCATCATAATCATCATCAGCCACATGATGTCCACTGCTGAACATAGGCCTCCCCTAAAGATTTCCAGACGGGCCTGTCAAAAGCGGCCTGCATCCAGCGTTATCAAACAGATTATTAGAAGGAATTTTCTGATGCCCGCGATGCTCTCTAGACTAACATGTTTGGGCATAAAGGCCATATTATCATGCGCTAGTTGTACAAATATTATACACCTTCTATGAATATATGATAAAATTTAAAAATACGCGTACTTTTTGTTAGGTTTGTTGATTCCGTACTAAAATACCCTAGGAGAAAAATTCAAGCCTTCGGCAGATTCCGGCAAATGCGTGTATAGTAGTTACTTACAATCAATTTTGTTTTAGTAACTGGGTGAGAGGATTTTTACGTGCATGTGGAAATAAATATCCAAGAAAGTAAAAAAAATAACTGTTTTCTTATTATTAAATACACAGGAGCCTAGGGCGTTTGTGTCGATCCGAAGTAGATTATGTTGATAAATTCGAAGCGAGTGGGTATCGGGGAGCGATGCTCGGAAAAAATATTGGATGCGGTTGTATATCACATTACGATTGGTTAATTAGTGCCATGATCGGCTAATTAATCTGACGCTGTCCACTGCGGCAATTTACAAGTAATGATCGCTGTGAGTGGCGGATATAGGACATTTAGCTGCATTAAAATATCATTGTGGGTCCTTGATGTATAACATCAATGCTGTGGGTATAGTTTGATGCTGGAAAGGAAATAATTAGTATATTTCAAAGATGTTTTGAAATTTATCTGTAGAAAAGTATGTTGTGCTGAATTCATATTTGGGTACTGGTGATTGGGAACTGTTGTGAAATCATATTTCATCTTTTTTACCATAAAAAAATGAATACCGTATATATAAGGAGTATAATATTAAGACCGAAGTATAATAGATATTTCATATTAATTATCATACGAGGAAAATAGTCATTTCCTAGAATTATACTCATATACCTCGAATTTGCGTGTGTGTAGTATCTACCGTCACTGTATATCTGGCCGTCACTGTAGTAGAGCGTCCAAAATAATATTGTGGGCTGATACTAATTATACTACTTACTAGGAATGTTAAAGTAAAGATGATGTTCTAATATAAAATTCAGAATCTAACAAGGGAAATATGTCATAACTGAATAAAATAAAACTGACAAAAAACCGTAAAAAAAATAAAGGATCAACGATTATTTTTTATAAAATGTAATTAATTGGTATAAAAACATAACAAAAATACATGTCTGCAAAAATTCAACAAATAACAGTCGTAGACTAAATCCAGCTAGTCGCGGTTTAGTGACCCTTCTTGTGTCCCCAGCTCTTGTGGTCCTCATGTCCTCCTTTCTTGTCATGATCATGATGATGATGCCAGTGGTCGTGATGGCCACCCTCGCCGTGATGTCCCTTGTGGTCGTGGTGGTGTCCTCCTTTCTCATGGTGTCCCTTCTTGCCATGGTGGTGTTCGTGATGTCCGCCGTGTTTGTGTCCCTTGTGGAAGTGACCGCCTTTCTTGTAGCCGTCCTCGTGATGGTGCCCACCATGATGTTCATGGAAGCCTTTCTCACCATGATGATCGTGGAAGTGCTTGTCCTTCTTGAATTCATCATGTTTCTCGATGCCATGGTGTCCTTTCGTGTCATGTCCTTTGTGCCAGTGGCCGTGTTCATCATGACCGTGACCGTGATCTCCCTTCTCGCCGTGATGGTGATGATGATGGTAGCCCTCATCGTGGTGGTGGTGCTTCTTATGTCCGCCATGTTCGCCATGGTGTCCCTTGTGTCCCTCATGGTGGTGGTGGCCGTGCTTTCCGTGGTGGTCTTCGTGGTGACCCTTATGTCCTTTGTGGCCATGATCATCATGGTCGTGATGGTGGTGTCCGTGGTGCTCGTGGCCGCCACCCTTGTCCCAATGATGGCCGGAAGCGGCCGCTTCCAGATCCGCGGATCTCTTTTCGCGGATCTCCCGGGCGGACACTATGGCCGCGAGGGCCATAAGGCCGAAAGCCATTAGAAGGCTTGTCCTCATGGTTATGCTAGTTGCTGTTGTTGAATGATAAATTCCTAGAGGTGGCGATGATTTTATATACTAGTTGTGGCGGCGCTTAGGTAACAGAACTGCCGATAGTGTCAAGGTCGCGTAAACTATTTGCCGGTGATTTCTACTTCCTTCCACTGCACCGGTACGGTACCGAGACGTTACCAATGGTTCAAAGCTATATTTGAAGTCAGTTGATTTTGATAAAGTTTTTCCAAAACTGCATACTTAGGTACTGTACGTCTTATGTATCTGTTGTTATATGATCAACAGGCAAAGTTGTTTAGTTTTTATTGGGACTAATGTTAATTTATTGAGATTTTAGGGAACGAGAACAAAACATACCTATTTATGATATTAATCTTCCTTTGGATTTAGTCGCGAAAAGAAAAACACTTTCTAGAGTAAGAAAACGGGAGATGTAGGTATATTTATTATTTAAGACTTTCATGATAATAAATAGTCAATCAAAGCCAAGTAGGAATTGTGACCAGGGTGATTTCCAATGTATGTTGATAAATATTTTTTTGCATAATAAGTATAAAAGTGGTAAAATTTTATTATATAAGTAGTTCGCTCATATTGAAAATTAATGATTTTTGTTATGTATTTTTAATTTGAGTCAGCTGCCTTATCTTGTTACATTATAATTATTTTCGGTAATTATTATCGGACGTAAACATTAAGTCAAATCCTATCTGTTATATGCTTGCAAAAGTGTTTTTCGCCGACCCCACGTTGCAGTTTATAAGTAGAAGAAGGTGGTTAGGAGCTCACTTAGAACCAATCGTTGATTTTTCGGCTTCAATTTATTTTTGAGTCGATATATTACAACAATTTTTTCAAGCTACTCTTCACTACATAGTATAAAACAAAGTCGCTTCCCGCTGTCTGTCTGTCTGTCCCTATGTATGCTTAGATCTTTAAAACTACGCAACGGATTTTGATGCGGTTTTTAATAGATAGAGTGATTCAAGAGGAAGGTTTATATGTATATTTACGAAGCGATTATAAGCAATACAGCATTAAGCCTTATACAACTAAGTCTATGAGTATTTAACAATACTATTACTACGTGTGGTAGGTCTCTCATATGTAAGAGTCCGTCTGGATAGGTACCACCGCAATGTCTATTTCTACCGCCAAGCAGCAGTGTGCATGCACTGTTGTGTTTCGGTTTGAAGGACATTGTAGCCAGTGTAACTACTGGACATAATGAGACTTAACATCTTATGTTTCAGGATGACGAGCGCAGTGGAATGCCACACAGTACTTTGTAACTCAAGGTAATGGATGGCGTTGTTACTGTTTATGGGTGGTCGTATGCTTACCGTCAGGCGAACGGCATGCTTGTCTCGTCATTACATGAAATTAAAAAAAAAGTGTGTGTGTACTTATGTACACGCGTTAGAAGTTATACTTCTTTGGCGTAACAAGATAAAAATCTTTTTAAATAACGCGCCAAAAGAAGTATAACTTCAATATCTTTCGCCTTATTCTACGTTCAAAATTCAAAACTAAAATGTTGACTATAACTAATTTCAGGGTATCGGTTCTACGTTCAAAATTCAAAACTAAAATGTTGACTATAGCTAACTTCAGGGTGTCGGTTTTTAGTGACGGTGTGCGCGCGCATCGTATAAATTTACTCTCATCATTTTTCCCTAACGCGCCAAAAGAAGTATAACTTCAAAAAATAAAAAAATATGGAGATCGTAGAGTAATAATGAGCAAACAAATTTTTCTGTCAATCCTGACGGGGGGCGAGGTAAACGCATAACTGTAACTGTAACTGTGACATTGCCCGCAACGCCAACTGACAACACGCATATATCTATTAAATTTAGCGAAACTACACATTCTTTAGACGTACACTAAAGCAAAAGTACTAGTGATGACCATTTGTGACGAATCCTCATTACTAGTTATCTGAACTATAGTTAGTATGAATGATTCATATCTGTAAAATCACGCAAGATAGGCTATTTAGATTTATTTCTGCACAATATCGCTTGACTGCAGAAATAGCCGTTGCGCCAGTACTTACTAAGCCTCATTCTAGCCGACGAAATACCTACCCACCTAGTAATATACATAGGATCCTTTCCAAATTATTTATTACTAGCAGTTTGTTAGGAGATACCAAGATGTAATTAGATATAGGTGTAGATACGTAAATTTCGATGGAGCAAATCAAATAACCACAAAGAATCTGGCCTCGGCACATAAGTGACTAGAAGGCGAAGTCGCGGGCAAAAGCTAGTTTAAAATAATAATCTTTAACACAGCTGGGCTCTACTCGCTCACCGAAAGCGTTGTGCGAATATAGTTACGAGTATAATTCCTGGGCACTTCCGGTTTCCGGCGTTTTAACTCTGAACGTAGACTTGACATGTCTTTACGTAAATTAATTTGAGTATCTACAACTTTGTTCATTAATAGTATAAATCCATTTTATATAAGGTAAGCTTCTGGATAATAATATGTAGGTATAAGAATTTTGTTTGTTATTATAACTAGATTTTAAATAGATCTTTATAAAAGTTTGATAAATGGCTGAAAATGACATGGATTAAATCGCGTTTCGGGTAATTTTATTGGGTTTTTACTAATAACTAGCATATTATATAAAAATTATCTTTTCTTGAAACCTAAAAATAAAAAAGTAAGATAAGATTTTACGTAAGTACCATTGTTTATCAATTAAAAGACTTGTTGTTAATATATATTTTTAACCCCCGATGGAAAAAGAGGGTATACGTAGCAAAGAATGTAGTAATTTCCAGAACATAGAAATAGTTTCACTATAAATAGACTTTATAACATAAGTAATATCATTTGGCGTAAAAAAAGCGGCGATAGCCTAGTTGGGAGTGGAACGGACTGCCGAGGCGAATGTCCGCAGGTTCTAAACCCAAGGGCACACACCTTTGACTTTTCTAAAAAGTTATGTGTGTATTCTTTGTGAATTATCGCTCGCTTTAACGGTTAAGGAAAACATCGTGAAGAAACTTGCATAACTGTGAAGTTTTCTGAATTTCGAAGGTATGTGAAGGCCACCAACCCGCACTAGGCCAGCGTGGTGGACTAAGGCCTAAACCTTCTCAGTTGTAGAGGAGGCCCGAGCTCAGCAGTGGGCAGTATATAATACAGGGCTGTTATGGTATGGTATCATCTGGCGCTTAGCTCAAAAGCTGTTGTTTACTTTAGTGGTAAGCGCATCGTGACTCGTGACTAGTACAGTAATGACGTGCCGCTGTAACGAAGTACAGTGGGCTTAGAATGTGGCAAAAAATCCCGACACGACTCCGTTTCGTTTTATTGAGATTAGTTGCGAGACTAACACGTGACTGACGTATTGGTCTCTCGATCAATCGCAAACATCAAAATTAAACGACATCGACAAAAAAACGCAACTCGTAACAACGAGTTGCGTTTTTTTGCCACTTTCTAAGCCCACAGGTTAGCGAGTGATCGTTGGTCGTCAATACCACAAAATATATCTCGTTTCCTATGGGAGCCAGTACCGGTTTTAAAGGGGGGTCCGTGGTCCTCGATAGGGCACCAAGGGCTTAGGGGGCGCTAAGGCTCTGCATAGAAACGTCATCATTGATTAAAGCTATACCTAATAACAATATAGCTGAGACTTAAAAAAAGGTCGCATAAAAATGGAGCCCAATATTATTTTTGCCCGGTGCCTTGAATACTCGGTAACACCGCTGGTGGGAGTTGTGCCTCCAACAGCATATAAAACAATATCAGCTAAAATAATTATGGTTATTTAAAGCATTAAGCCCTTTTATTTTTTACCTCTGCCTGTCCGTTTGTCCTTCGTTTACAAATACAACTAAGTCGGAAATGATGGAATTTTCAACTACATGCGTTATAAAGAACGTCGGGATAGGGAAAAAATGAAAAAACCATTTCACGCATATAATTTTATTTCGTTTGTAGTGAGAGCTAAGGAACGCTACATAAAGAACAGTCAATCATGCTCTCGAAAGGTTATTTTGTTTATATAAAATAATGTAGAATATTGATAAGGTTCGTTATTGCTACAAGGGATTTAACGAAATTAATATACCTACGTGAAATAACAAGCGTAACCACAATAAACCAAACGACGATGACATGATTTAGTGGTAACCTTAGTATATACTATAGATTAGTATAGTTATTATATGCTTATATTCATTGTATTGTCTTATGTCGAGTAGGTATTAAATTATCATTTGAACGGTATGGTTGTATATCCATTATCCGCTATGCAAATCTTTCTTATATCATGGCTACCATGTAGCGCCAGAAAGCGCGAAAGTTCGGTCCATAATTTCAATTTTTTTAAATTAAAAATACGTTGTTCGTCATTACGTGTTTCCGCCGCCTTCCGCCCATTCCATGACTTATCCATACAGCGATGCCCATATCCCGCTTTCGTCCAAGCAGGTTTGCCCAAATGCTTCTGCCACCTCCCATCATTATACTATCATAGGTAGATAATCAACTGAGCTTATTGACACTGCAAAGATCCTATGGAATCCGACTTATTATTCTGCCCTGGTAATCGATATAGCAGTAAGTCAGAAATATGGCCACCTTTGACTTACTGCCTTTTTAAGTATAAATTCTAAAGGGAAAAGACAGTAGTGATGCAATTTTTTTTAGTGTATATAATGTGAATTCAAAATATGTAATGATAAATAAAAGCAAAAAAAATGAAAACGTACATGGATGGGTGTTATTTTATATTTTATTTATTTATACACCATTTCTTTATTACACTAATATTATAAAGAGGAAAGATTTGTATTTTTGTATGTTTGTAACGAATAAAGTCAAAAACTAATAGACCGATTCTAAAAACTCTTTCACCATTAGAATGCTACATTATATCTTAGTAACGTAGCCTTCCTACTTTTTATACCGGGAAAATATAAAGTCGGACTTTTATCCGGGATTTTTTTTTCAAGCGGACGAAGCTGCGAGCAAAAGCTAGTAATACAGATATATATAGCGAATTATTATTATTTGAAATGTTTTTAGCTTGAACATTAATGTCATTAGCCACTATAGATACCTAACGCTGATTTCTGGTGAAATTAGTTTTCTGAGCTGCGAGCGACATTATTATAAAGACACCTAGCAAAAAAGTAGCAGCTAAGATCGGTGTCAGGAGACCGAATTAGGTATTCTGAGGATATTTTAGCTGCGCCGACTTCATTTTGACTAAAACGTTTTTTATGACTTTCGTAACCGTGGAAGAAAAAACGTAGTTAAAATCACCACATAAAAATAAACGATGATTTTTTTTTCTTTTTCCTTCACAAATAAAAACATTTCTTGTCCAAGAACTACCGTACTTTAATAATTATCGATAAAACATCCTTTTAATATATTCAACATACATTTCATAAGCCTGGGCTTTAATACTGTAATTTTAAAGTAGTATTTAGCTTCGGGCTTGCTTTTTACTATTAAGAGGTGTGCATTAAAGCAAAATGAATGAGCGCTGAGCAGTAGGCTGATGGGTAATTTATTTGTTTTTTGTTTTACTTGGAAGGAAAACATCGTGTGGAAACCTAGATACCTGAGAATTCTCCATTAGAATTTCGAGGGTGTGAAGTCTGCCAACCAGCACTAGGCCAGCGTGGTGGACTAATGCTTAACCCCTCTCAGTAGTAGAGGAGGCCCATGCTCAGCAGTGGGCAGTATATAATACAAGGCTGATTGCATTGCATTGTTTTACTGGTGGTAAAACAAAAACTTGTATGCGAGGGACCCGGCCGTCGGGGTACATACTACCGCAATGTTTATTTCTAACGCCAAGCAACAGTGTGCATACACTGTTGTATTCAAGTTTGAAGCACATTGTAGCCGGCGTAATTACTGAGAATTATGAGACTTTATACCAAATGTCTCAGGGTGAAGAGCGCAGTGGAGTGCCAAGCAATCCAAGCAGTACTTTGACATACCAAGTTCTATTAATTTTTAAGACAATACTTGATGTAATTCATGGCAGCGTGCCCATAATGCAGATACATAAAAAAACTAGTTTCCAACACAGTCTGCTAAAAAAACAGTACCGGAATATTTTCGAACATTTTTGTACAAAAAACACAATGAAGCCAGTTCACTTCACTATCACCAATTATAAAAAAAAATGATACGTTAAGAAATAAAAGTTATGTACAGTTAATAATAATTTATTTTCATATCACAAAATATCAACAATAACAAAACGCATCATAGTTTACATGGAGGTATTCAAAAATATATTAATTGCGGCTCTACTCATTTGTGTCCTTTCTTCCAGCCCCAATCTTTATGGTCTTCATGTCCACCCTTGCTGCCGTGGTCGCTGTGGTGACCCCAGTGTTCGTCAAGGCCAGCTTCGTCGTGGTGACCCTTGTGGTCATGATGGTGGCCTCCCTTCTCGTGATGACCTTTTTCTCCATGTTCATGTTCATGGAATCCACCATCTTTATGACCCTTGTGGAAATGGCCTCCCTTCTTGTAGTCGGCTTCATGATGATGGCCGCCGTATCCTTCTTCGAAACCAGATTCTCCGTGCTTGTCATGGAAATGCTTGTCCTTCTTGAATTCATCTATTTTGTGAATGCCATGGTGTCCTTTGGTGTCGTGACCTTTGTGGTAGTGTCCCTTCTCTTCGAAACTATGGCCTTTTTCGCCTTTCTCGCCATGGTTGTGCTCGCCGTAGTATCCATCGTCATGGTGGTCGTATTTCTTATGACCACCCTGTTCGCCGAAATGTCCTTTATGTCCCTCGTGGTCGGAGTGGCCTTTTTTGCCATATTCGTGGCCATGGAATCCTTTGTAGCCTTTTTCTTCGTGGCCGCCACCTTCGCCGAAGTGGTCCCCATGGTGTTCGCCGCCACCACCTTTCTCCCAGTGATGAGACGCAGCTTCCTCGAGGTCTGCGTTTCTCTTGTACCGCGTGTCTCTAGCGTAGCCGACGGTCACTAGCGCCACTAGACAAACCACAATGATAGTCCTCATCCTGCGTTAGACTCCTGTTTCTATTGAGCAATGATTGCTAAATGATGCCTGTCGTAGCTGTAGCTCAGTTTTTATAGTATTGCCAATAATAAAATGAACTTGTAAGTTTTAATGTCAGGGTGACGAATGGCGGTCACAGGTACGACTGACCTGAATTATATTTTGAGTCATACTCGGCGGGTCATGCAAGATTTCTTTCATAGCTGATTGTGTTATAATTAAACTTGACGCTTTGTATAGTAAGTTATTAGAAAATAATGTTTTTTTAAGGTTCTTAACTCCGACGCAATTGTAGTTCAGATGTCATTTTTAGGTTACTAAAATTTTCATATGATCTAAGTAAAACAAAACTATATGCGGTGATGGAATGTAAACTAACAGTTGTAAGTAAAAATATAAAGATAAAAACACCACGTTCTGAAGGCATACGTTAGACCGACGCATTCTTATTAGTTGTTTAATAATTATTGTTACATATTAATAAGTATTACAATTGCTATAATATTCAATGCATTTTAAAAATATAACTTGGTTTTGAGACCATTTCATAATTTTATTCAGACTAAATTATACGATATAGGTATTTAAGTCTAATCTGTTAACTTTATTAGCCAGTTATTCTCGCTTTAATATGAGGCGAACAAAGCATACTAACGCTTTACCATGAAGTCCCTGTTGTACCAAATAATTTTGTTACATAGTGTTCATAATGGACGCCTGCCCGATGAGATTTGCAACATCTGTAGGTACCCCTTTAGGGGTTAAACTTACACAAACCCTTTCTTACGGCCCACCTAGGCTATCTAAGGATCTCGTCTGCATAAAAAGTAATTTCACGTTTCTAAAGCTTCTTTAAACATCGGTTTAAAGCCGTGCATCGTCAGTAAGACAGTGTTAAGAAGTTTATTAAGTAGAAGGAGATCTGTGAAATCCAAAACTTCATTAAAAACTCTAGAGGATTAGGCCATCGATCCCACTGTATTCAACAGTTCAAAGTTTGAAATACCTTTCCTCCTTTGAACTTTTCAATTACTTTTATATGCTTGAAGTATTTCTATTGACGGCTCCACACCCAATCGCTGAAAAGCATAAAGCGGAAAAAAATTTAACGCAATAATTTTTTAATTATGCTTTTTAATAAGATAACAAAGACATGAGTTTTTTAGAAGGGCCCTGTGTTGAGTGTTTAATAAATCCCCGCGTTAATAATTTGTTTCTGAGAGGTTTTCTTTAACACATAAAATCAAAACGAAATATCGGTTTGTTAATAATTGCATCTGTAGTTTTTCATTTATCTACTGTTTTCAACTGTTTTTTTAATAGTTTTGTTTAAAATAATATTTAAATATTATTTTACTAGCTTTTGCCTGTGGGCATTTTCGCAAAATATTATTTTTTAAATGGAAAACTGGCAAATTTTTTACGGCTTCCAGGCAGGTAAGCGTTCCCAAATAGTTCGCCTTTTTGCCAACAAAATCAGATTTCATCAAAGCGATTGATTTAATTTCCCATTTGAGCCCATACCGATTTCATCACCATCGGTTCAGCGCTGGAATTATATCCTGTACCTATTTCACGTTCTTAGAGGTTGGTTAAAAATTACCTACCTCATGAATTTGTTTTTCATTTTTACGCCCGGCTGCCAAAGTGTTTTTGAACCTCTTTGAAGATCTCATCCTGGGAAAATGTAATTATTTTCACGGGAATTAATTATAATTTATAACTACAATCCACACATAGTGCTGCCCGACCGGGCATTGAACCTAGTCATCTTATTCAACGCAAACGCACGCAACGCTGGCCTAGTGCGGGTTGGTAGATTTCATATTCCCTCGAGATTCTTATAGATAACTCTCAGGCTTCCTCACGATATTTTCCTTCACCGTTAAAGCTTACAATAATTGATAAACAATACACACGTAACTTCGTAAAGTCAGAGGTGTGTGCATTAAGTTTTGAACCTCCGGACATTGTCTCGGCAGACCGTTCCATTCCCAACTAGGCTATCGTCCACTTAAGAATAACAAAATAATGAAGAATAGAATAATAAACATTTTTCTCTTCTCGGTGAACAACTTTTAGTTGTACAGGCCATTACTGCAAATTCACTTCATCTATAATTAATTTTATGAATATTAAAGGAAAAAATGTTTTATTCGTATTTTGACTGAATGGAATTTGATTGTCATCGAAATCATTAAGTATACCTACGTATGTGAGATTAATATTGTATAAAAACGATTATAATGTTATACGAATTACGATTATAGTATTTTTTAGAACTGTATTGCTTTATTTGGACTATCGGCAAATATTGCGCCGAATGACTTGGCGATTAAATGTGACTATGAATTATGAGTAACAAATACACCCCTATAAGCTGTTTAGTGTTTACACACTCGTATTTGTGGCTATCCGTCTGAACTCGGCGAGTATCTATATCAGGGGTTACAGTTATCAACTGAATCAAAGTGTGATAATCAAATATCAATCATTGCTCGCATTTAATTATATTTTAAGTACAATATTCAAACGTGTGTAACATGTTTGATAGTATGTTGCCATAGCTTAAAACTTAATAAAGTCATGCAAATGCTATATATGCTTTGCTCGCCGCGCCGTTTGGATGAGACTTTGCAGACCGTTTTCACCGGAGTCAAGGCCGTCTGATGTCAAGGTGGTGTTGCGAAGCTGTCGTTCCCAATTCTTTTATTATAATAATTTTGTCTAGTTTTCTTCAGATCGATTTCTTTTGTCATAGTTTCCAGTCGATTGCGCACGCTCAACGTTCTCGTACCAATCGTAAATAGATACCGTATTGTAGCGGACAGGGCATTTGTACTGTGTAATTGGATTTTAATTTTGTTAAATTAATATCGAGTCATATCTATATTATGAAATTATGTAGAATGCTAGTTTACACTAGAATAAGTACCTACTTTGTGATTGGTATTGCGTATATTGTAGCATTTGTAAAAATAGTAGAAATTTTTGATTTTTTTTTAATGAAAGGTATCTTTATATGAATGTAATAATATTATGGTTTGTGTTACTATTACAGTGCATGTACTTTTACGTTTAAGGCTATTAATGTGTTATATGTTTTTTTTAATATAATTAGAAACGAACCACTTGGAAAATTAATAAAAATATTTAAAATATATGTGAGTACGTGAGTTCCATTCTTGGCGGCCGAGTCTGTCCGCTGTAGCTTTATAGAGTTCATTTATTTTAACTGATAAGATGTCATTAGTTTTTATAGACATTACATACGATAAATGATGCCATAAAAAATGTGTTTGAATTATCGTTCTTTTAATAAAGCGAAAGTGTGTTTGTTGGTTTGACTCTTTTTCCGGGGAAACGAACTGACATCATTTTTGCATAAAGACCTTTACAGTATTTTTAAACAACGAAAGAAAAATATTATCTTCAGTGACATGACAGCATATTATAATTAGCAACCAACATGATATTATATACACACACACACACTCACGCCTTTATCCCCGAAAGGGGTAGGCAGAGGCGCAACTAGTGCACCCACTTTTCGCCGAGCGTATTTCCGTCCCATGAGGTGATAGGGGGCGACATCATGTAATATCATGAATATCATGTACAGGAATTATAGGACAAATTTTGAGGAGGGTGGGCGTGTATTCTGCAATTTTTATCGTTTCATGCAGAGTTAACCGATAAGTTATTGTAATTTCATGCGACTAATATAGGTTAAAACTAGGCATAACCTGATGTGGGGCCTGAAAGCAATTTACTTAATTAAATCTGATCAGTAAAATGGGACATAATGAGATCATTGAAACCAGTTAACCGTATAAATCCATTACCGTCAAAATAGCAATTTAATTTTTTTCTATCGTAACGCTGCAACTGAACGTAAACAAATATCTAATTCCATAACGTTGCAGATACTTTTGCCTATATTAATTAATGAATGAGTCAGCCAGGATCCCAGGGACGGTACCAATGTTGTTGTGTTTCAAATTATCATGTCATCCAGATAACACACTCACATCTTCTGGTGGTGCAGTGGGCACTTTCAGAGGTTGCGATACCCCACACCGCTACTCAGACGCTTAAAAAGAATAGGTAAATTTGTATATTTCGTATTACGCAAGGAACAATATGGGTATAAAATATAAATAAAGGCTTTTAAGTGTTCATTTTATCATAGACTAGCATTGCGAGCGGCTCCGCCCGCGTGGAAAAGTTTTCCGGGATAAAAAGTAGCCTATAGCACTCAGGAGTAATGTAGCTTCCTATTAGTGAAAGAATTTTCAAAATCGGTCCAGTAGTTCCCGAGATTAGCGCGTTCAAACAAACAAAAAAACAAACTCTTCAGCTTTATAATATTAGTATAGATAGTATAGATTCCCTTGCTCGACTTTAATAATATTCTCTTCATTCGAATTATCTATTTAGTTAGAAGGTACATGTATAATATTCTCTTAATTCGAATTATCTAGTTAGAAGTGCATAAAGGTTCTATATCAGCAGTAACTTGAACAAACACCTGCAGAACTGAGCCGTTTACTGAGGTGTTACGTTTGCTTGTTTGCAACTGCAGCAAAGTGGGCGCAGTAATTGTTCCTGCGACTTAATTAACATCATCTAAGCACGCTTCGTCGCAGATACGGGGTACAAACGGCAATTATAAACGAATCATGCTCGTCTTTAATCTCAATTATAGGAGGTAAAGTTACTTTTGTGGATAATATTTTCACGTACGAGACAGTAGTAGTAGGTACAGTCAGCCACAAAAGTCGCTGAACAAAACAAACCCACGAAAATGGTTTAACACCTCAAAAATATAATGTCGTTGAACACTTTTCGCCACATATGTCACTGAACGCATTACAATCAAAAATATTGATGAACAACCTAGAATCCAAAATGGCTAAATACGCACATACTATTCGTATATTTCCGGCAACATCACGACTGGCATGTTTCTACATTCGTTAAATAGAAGAGCAGCAATGTTATTTCGTCTTTGTCATTTCGTGCGTGACGTAAGAGGGGTGTCATTTGTTTTAAGATTGCACAATGACAGTTGTAGAATCATATAAATAAAATTTCAAATTATTGATACTAAAGAAATCTATACAAATAAGTCAGACTGGCTCATCTGTCTGTAATTTGGAAATAACGAAATTTTTATGGTGTTTTATATTCTAAATTTTAATTGCAGTCTACATTAATTTCCTGCAATCTGGTAGTACCGAAACCAAACATACACAATGATGGGGGTTTCGTAAGCACGTAGTAAACTTTTCTAGCTGAAATACAAGCTATTATAGGGAAATAAAAGGTATCAGGTGACCGTAGCCACATAACATTAAAACATTCCATAGGTTTAAGTCGTCATACATTAGTGAAAAAATACATGGGCGTAGCCGCGGTGAAGAATATAGTTGATTAATCGAAATCATCGTGAATTTACTAAGGCCTATTTTACACGTCTTGTTAACAACCTCTGCAAGAAAACAAAAACCTATATTTGCAGCGTTCACTATATTTCGTTCGCAGGTTCGTTTGATAGAAATGAACGTTGAAGAATGAATTTGCTTGTTGTTTCTTCGCAAAATAAATATAATATATAAGTGGAAATATAAAATTGTATGTATTTATTAAATAGTTAATCTTATACTTCGTACACCTTATGCTGCCCCATATTATCTTTCCGTTTTCTCTCATGTCCATCCCATGGTTGTCTGTAAGAGGTTGCCTTGTGCGATAAGACCGCCATTTGTACTTTTTTTCTCTTCTTGTTTTTTATGATTTATGTCTCTGGTGTACAATTAAGAGTAAATAAATAAATAAATAAATAAATAAACTTCATAATTAATATTTTTTATAAAATATGTATGACCTAGATATTTTTCACGTAAATGAACACGGCAATGCCTAATTAACATCCAATTAGAGTAGATTTTTTTACGTGTTTGCGTTCGACTTGGCAAAAATCCCACGATTTTCGTATGGTATCGCGTCGCCAGTGAGTAATCGGCTTTATATTCAATAGCGTTTTTAGCGACATTTCTAATTTTTGACAGCATTGTGGTGCATTAGACTATGAGCTGGCTGTAGTACGAGATGCCACGGGTTCGATTCCCGCACTGAGAACTATTGTTTCATTTATTTATTTACTACATATTATGTATTGATTGACTGCCTCGGTGGCGTAGTTGTATTACGGTATGACTGCAATGCTGAGGTCTTGGGGTCGATTCCCGGGTCGGGCAAAGTGATATTGGGTTTTTTAAAGTCAGTATCGGCCCGGAGTCTGGTATTTGTGCCCAATATGGCGATAGGCTCGCCCCCTATCACATCATGGGACGGAATCCGCACGGCGAAAAAAGGGTGCACTAGTTGCACCTCTACCTACCCCTTCAGGGATAAAAGGCGTGTGTGTGTGTGTGTGTGTGTGTATTATGTATTGATCGCGGCACGAGATGTTAATCTAGGACATGGTCCAAATTTATTTTGTACTAGCTTTTGCCCGCGACTCTGCTCGCGTTAAAAAGTTTTTCCGGGATAAAAGTCCCGCTTTATATTTTCTCGAGATAAAAAGTAGCCTATGTGTTAATCCAGGACATAATCTACCCGTGTGCCAAATTGCATCGAAATCCGTTCCGTAGTTTTTGCGTGATGGAGTAACAAACATCCATACATCCATACTTACAAACTTTCGCGTTTATAATATTATTATATATATTAAACTAGGATTCTAACATCCACAGTATGCGTTTAAAACGAATTTTAAGAAAAATATTTTATGTGCGCAAAAAGAATTATAACGCTTTGATGTAGCACAATTTAACTTGTGAAAAAATGGTTTGTTGGATAAAACTCTCTATTTAAAAAAATCTACACTTGTAAGAAATGCATCAAAGAATCTTACAATAAAACTTTGTGAAGATAATAAAATCTAATTCAATTCGTATATTATAAAAGTTAATCGTTTTTTTTTGTTATAAGCGTGTTCAACGTTTTTATGTCCATGCTGGTCTCCGATATTTACACTATGAGTGTTTTCAGTCACTTTTATTTCCACGTTGTCCAACAATATTTTTGATTTTAATGTGTTCAGAGACTTATTAGGCGGTAGCTGATCAACGACATGGGTGTCTATTATTTCTGTGGTTTTGTTTTTGTTAAGTGACTTTAGTGGCTGACTGTACCTCAAGTAGGAATAGAGATTGGGGTCAGGCAACGAAAACAAATTGAGAAACGAATTTCTAATTGGATTCGGAATTCTTTTTCATATTATTGCGGTTTTCTGACACAAAATAAATTTAGAAATTATTAAATAACTTTTGGAACGAAGTTCCTTATTGCGCGTTGTGAAAGGGGGCTGGACGGAAAGTTGTCACGACACTTTTTTCTATTATCTTACTAATATGAACCTTAAATACAATGCGTAGAAGCTATAATTCTTGAAACGAGTATATTTGTATTTATTTTATTTATTAGTCATTAAAACCATTTCTTACTAATCTAAAATGAACCTTAAATACATTGCGTAGAAGCTATTTCCCCAGCGTTAGCACGGCACGAGTACAAAAGAATCGAACGTAACATTCTTTTTTCAAATTTTGTTGATTTATTCTACTTTGCTTACTGACATTTATCAATAACAAGACTAAACGTGCTTTGCTCGCGTTTAAAAATCTACTTTATGTGGCAAGCGTAAGATCGAATTTGTGTTTAGTCAATCAAAATTTGTGATAAAAATGCTATGCAAATAGCTTTACCGCGGTAGTCTCCGAGTGCCACACGTATTTATTTGTTTTTTTTCTCTAGAAACTTATGTATTGGAACGAAAATAGGAAAATATTTATATATTTATATATATACACACTCTGTTATATATATAAAATTTTATTACAATTCCTTCACTAATTAATCGAAAGGAACTTCGTTCCATCCGGGTGTCCCTTGACACCTCTCATTGCTTTTTTTATTAATATGTATATTAATGTATGAGATTTATAATGTAATGTTTATAATTTACTAAATTAGTCTTTTATGATCAGTCCTCAATTGTACAAGTATACTCTGCTCGGTAAATATATATTGAATTCATGATTTTTAGGGTTCCATACCTCAAAAGGAAAATAGCAATCCTTATAGTATCACGTTTTCGTCCGTGTGTCTATCGGTCTGTCTGTCTGTCGGTCTGTCTGTCAAGACCCTTTTTCTCAGGAACCCGTAGAGATATGAAGGTGAAATTTGTATCAAATACTCGGGTCTACGATCATTTTCAGTTGTGAAAAAATCAAACTTGCAAGTCAACGGGATCAAAAGATATGACAGTTAATGTCGCATGTTTTGCGATTTCGCAAGGGAATAATAACCTTTAGGTACTTCCCGTTGACTAAGAATCATTAAATTTGGCAAGACGCAAGTTCTTACAGCACTATAATAATATGGATTAAGTATTTTATTTCACGTATTTCGGCACTTGTGGACTGTGCAGTATGTAGGAAGGTGTGTTAAGTGAGTGCAAAATTTACATACTGAATATAGGGCAACAAAATTATTGGCATTAAAGTTACTGCTGTGCAGGAGCACAATACTGACGCAGGTGCTCGCCGGGCATGGCTGCTTCGGTGAGTAGTTGTGGCGGGTAGTGAGGAAGGAGGTGTCGGCCGTGTGTCACCACTGTGACAACTGCCCGCTGGATACGGCCCAGCATACCTTAGAGTTCTGCCCAGCCTGGGATGAGGAGCGCAGCGCTCTCAGAGCAGTCGTCGGAGGAGACCTCTCGCTGCCGGCCGTGGTCGCTTCCATGGTCGACAGCCGGAGGTCCTGGCGTGCGGTGGCACACTTCTGTGAGGTGGTCCTCTCGCGGAAGGAGAGTGCCGAGAGGGATCGGAGGCGCGGAGATCCCTCCCGCCGCCAGATAAGACGTAGGAGGCGCCGGGTGGACGACTGACCGGCGTCTTCCGCCCTGTGGATTGGGGGCGTTTGGAGAATTCCACCACGGTATCCCCTGCCTGTCGTAAAAGGCGACTAATAGGGGCCACCGGGAGTCACGGACGGGCGGCAGGGGGCTGTCCGTCCTTAGTTTCGTGTGTTTTAGCACATTGTTGTGACCCCCGTGATGGACGGCAGTGTGGCAGGTAGGCCTCACGCTGCCGTTGACGCTGAGAGCGTCCTTCGGTGCGCGGGGGCTTCTGAGCCCCCCCCACAATAGGAGACGGGCCGCACCAGGCGGCACCGCGCAGGGGCGGTTGTGGACAACAACTTAGACATTAGTCCGAGGAAGCCCGCAGCCGTCCCTAATGCGCCGAAGATGGCCACCGCGGAGTTTTAGTTGGTATGCCGTGCGTTGTACATAGGTTAGGGACTCGGCCCGGCGGTCGCCCGACGTTTTCCATCTCTCCGGGCGGCTCAACGCCGGGTCGTAAGGCACGGTGAACCCAACATAACCGCTCAGTCGCCCCCCTTGAAGGCTGGGCGGTAGTAATAAGTCACTTTCTCCGCGAAAAAAAAAAAAAAAAAAAGGAGCACAATATATATATATATATATATATATATATATATATAAGTATTCTCATTCACACGGGACAACGTAACGCATTTGCGTATAGGTAACCAAGGTTCAAATATTCATTGTATATGAATACATAAGTGCCTACAATAAAATACTTCATAATTATCTAGCCCCGGAGAGGTTGTCATCGGTATAATCGGAGTTTGAGGCTTCTGAATTCGAGGGCTTGGCGGCCGACCGACGGAATTCGTACGACGCCGCGCGACGGAAGCTATTAATGAAATTGGAATTGTCGGTAGCGTCGGAGCTTCTTGTTCTCCCCAATTGATTTTCATAGACGGGAATTGTCATTCCGCCAGAGAGCCGATGCCTCGAGGTTGGCAATTGTCGTGATATGAAAAGCAGGTGGATCAGCCTTACGTGACTTGAATACTAAGCGGCTTGTTATCGTCTCATTCTAGGCGTCGGCCAACGTTAAAACATCTCTTATCTACCTTTTGATATTCTTTTTGAACTGCGTTCGATCTCAGAGTTTTAATTTAGTTCGCTATCTCTCGGGATCGGAGCCGTAATTGCACGAAGCTGTGCCTGTACTCTCTCGCCTATTGATTATACTGTTTTTACTTCGGTGTTATGCAACTTTTATTTAGATTGGACGCGCTGAGCGCATCGTTAACCATACAAAGCGTAATGTAAACACAAATCGATTCAGTTGTGACAATTGAAAGTTAATTCCGTTTTTCTAAAGTTCTTTTTGACTTGACGCGTCACATGTTAAAATATAAAACTTTCCATAATTATGTAAATGTATTAGTATTAGAAACCTTTACCTATAGAGAATTCTCACATGTGCTCACGTACACTCAGAATGTTTCCCTTTAAAATTAAAGCGAGGGACAATAATCCTTTTAATATTATAAACACGAAAGTTGGTGAAGATGTTGAGATGTTTGTTAGAAGTAAACATAGCACTTGTACGGAAACTTCTCACTTCGCATTGTTTTTATAGCTTATAGCTATAACCATTCATTGCAGTAACTATATCCATTGTTATAACTCATAGCTGTTCAACATTTTATGAGCTACACACAATATTTTTAACGTTACCGATCGGCGACTGCATCGCATGTTGGCAACTTCCTGTTTTCGGTCGTTGCATGAAAATCCCGAATGTTTAGTTCGTTCGAAGTTCGTGTCAAAATAGGGAGTTGTATTTTATCAAATGTTAGTTTTTGTATGTTTCAGCACCGCAGATATCAGTACCATGGACAAATGCATATACATAAGTAGAATCCTTCATTTTCATAGAGTAAGGAGAGTGATATTTACTTAAATAGTACACGCACACTTCGTTGAGATTATACATATAAGTTCCATTAAATGCTGAGCCTGTCGCCATTTCGGGCACAAAATCTAAGGATGTTGGGGTGTTTGTGATTCGACCTGGCAATCGAATCCAAAACTTAACGTTTCACAGCCCAAATATCGAATATTTATTTATTACATACAAAACGAATAATGGTAGTTTTATCATGTAACCGCGTGGGAATAACGCTCATAAGGGTAAAGTCACGATCATAATACGGCGCGGCACGGGAGCCCACGAGAGACAAACGATCAATGTATGCTGTGTCGAACCTTCACCGTACTTACTGCAGTTGGGTAAATACAGCGTAAGGAGTACGGACAATTATTATTTTATAAAACTTCGTGACTATGGCGATTAGCGAAGGGAGGAAATCTTAATTATCACGTGAAACGCAATAAACAGTAACTAAGCTCATTTCAAGACGACCACGTCCTGGATTACTTGTTGTTATCTTCCTGGAAAAGCACACACTGAGTCTTAATTCCAAGAACGGATATATACGAGGGTGGAGCCGCGAGCAAACGCTAGTAATTAATATTTCGGGCGAATCACCCCTGCGAGCTAATAAGAGGAATGAGTAATCTCTTCCCCCAAGAACATTTTTATGGTTGCGAACGATGGGGAAGAGTCGTCGTAAACAAGTCACTCTTTCTTTTATTTGGGTTGGCGTTTTGCCCGGTGCCCTGTCGGAATGTGAAAATGGGTCGACGTCATTAGAGGAACATTAGACTTTTTTCATTTAAAAACTTTATCACGATATATTTTTTAAAATTTTTTTTAAGCATTTTAAATAAATAATATTACACTTAAAAGTGCTTGTCAGACTAATAAAGGCAATGTAGAATTAAGAATAAATTTTAAAATCTAAGTACGTAGATACCTCCTCACTGGCAAAGGGGGTGTATAATTCCCTTCCCTATTTCTGATCTCTTTTCGTTCTCTTTAATGATCAGCATTGTGTAGATTAACTTGCAGTGGTCGAGGTCCTTTCCCCCAGGTGACAATCGGATCATGAATCTAAAGAAAAAAATAGTATAACTCTTTACTTAACGTGGAAGATAAGCCTGTATCTTGATAAGGTAACTCAGGCGCCACGCAGATGCTCTCAGCTGTTGCACCAGACACAAGATACAAAATTGCGGAAATGAGCTCTATAAAAGCATATTATTGACAGCTCCTTTCCACTATTTACTGTAATTAGATAGTAATTTTGAATTTCGTGTGTTTGATGCGACAGAATGCATCTGCGAAGCGTTCTTTGCCTAGTTATAATGTACCTATAATGCGTATGTACTTAGTTATAACTTATAACAGTAATTAGTTGTTATTGTTAAATGCAAAGTACTTAGTTCCTTCAGAATGGAATTATAAAAATCAAGATTCGCAGAAATACCTGTTTCACGGTACAGAACATTAGAATATCGTTGCACTGATACAATTAAAAGAAAATATCCAACAAGAAATGGCAGTCATTACGGACGCGATGTGAATCGAACCGCTCAGGTATTTTACTATTCGTTTAGTCCTGCGAGCTCGTAGGATTAAATATCATTATTATTTTAAAATAATTTCCGATTTGTAGTATTAAGAGTTTCAATTCGTGAAAGTGATTTGCTTATAGCATAGTTCCTAGTATTATAATTTACTATTCATATCGGTAAATTTGACTTTGTTTGCGAAATCAATTAATGTATTATCACACAAAAAAACATTTATTTATGGGTTCATACTTAATAGTCATTACCATCATTATCATCAGCCACATGATGTCCACCGCTGAACATAGGCTTCCCTTAAAGATTTCCAGACGGACCTGTCAAAAGCGACCTGCATCCAACGTGTTCCTGCGACCTTTATCAAGTCGTCCTTCCACCTTACAGGTAAACGTCCAACGCTACGTTTGCTAGTAATGTTACTGAAACCTTAAAATTATAAACTACTGCATGAACCGCCAGTTTTAAGCAATAAATAAAAGATTTGAATCAGAGATTATATTATATACGTAGTATTTTTTTTCTTGATTCTTAACTTATTTTTCTGGTATACCATTGTCGGCCATGTATAGATATCATAGTGACTCCGACATTCGGTTCTGCCGTTTCTGAAGCTGGGCGGTAGAGGAAATCAATTGCCTCGCGAATTAAAAAAAAAACCAGTCGGACTCTCCTAAATCTACTTACCACCCATTAATTAAATTGATGTAAGACAATTAAATACCACTAATAAAATATAACATAATATACGGATCACATTACACTTGGTTATATCTATATATATAAAAATTTCGCGTCACAGTGTTTGTTACCATACTCCTCCGAAACGGCTAAACCGATATTGATGATGTTGATTCACACTTGGTAGGTCTGAGAATAGGTCGTTATCTATTTTTCATCCCCCTAAGTGATAAGGGTGGCCCAGCCCAAAAACTTTTTTTAAATTTCCAGACAGATTTTTTTTTTAAATTTCATGATGTGGCATTAAAAAATACATACAACCCTAAATTTTCCACCTTCTTCCGTCATCCCCTATTTTTTAATGGCGGTATTAGTAACGTGAAGTTCTCACGTATATGGCAAAACAACGCGCAACGTTTGCCGGGTCAGCTAGTAGTTATATATGACTGTAGATGCATTCTAAATGCAATCAATACACAGTATATTATACAAATTAGAAATAAACACGAAGCGAAACCACATCAGAAAATAAGATAAGGAACGCTTAGAGAGTGCAGATGTGGTCGTTGTGAGTGCGCACGCCAACCTTTGCGAATGCGAGCTATGCATTTCTCAGCCCGCTGACCCGGAATGTATATTTAATTGATTTTAGTATTGCGTCCCGAATGCTAACGAAGTCAGCAAAGCTTTGTATTTTTCGGCGAAATGATACGACGAGCTATGACACTTATAATAATTATAAGTGAATAGTGACGTATACCTAGTTACTTTGAATCGTGAGAATAATTTTCTGAGCACCTTTTTTTTTTTTTTTTTTTTTTTTTTTTTTTTTTTTTTTATGGTTCACAAAACTGGGTACATCTTACAAATAGCTTAAGCATTAGGTACATGAGTGACGAGGTGAGCAGTGATAAGATTGAACCCTACTAGATGCGAACACGACATGCGTAGTGGGTTTACATTTACAAGTCAGTTAATTTATATGACGTTAAAAAACAAGTTATGGTGTTCCCTACTTAAACTTTATAGTGCGTACATTAGATGTAGTTTTTTTTTAAAGGAGGCTATGGAATCAAGACGGAATATATCTAAGTCTCCACGAATATTGTTACACGCGGAGATCATACGGTAGATAGGAGAATGCTGGCCGAGGTTTGTTTTAGCATCAGGATGATAAAAACTTTTACGATTGCAAAGTCGACTGCTACAACGGGGTACAACAAATTGTAAACGTTCGAGAAAATCGGGTAGGTCCACGTGGTAATGTATAAGTTTATATAAAAACATAATATCTGCTATCTTACGACGAGTGAGTAAAGATTCCATTTTATAAAACGAAAGACGTTGGTCGTATGAGTCAAATTGTGAGCATCTGTTGTCACTATATGTGAGTTGATATAGGAAGCGTTTTTGTATGCGTTCAATCCTATCGATGTGCACTTGATAAACGGGATTCCACACATTGCTGCAGTATTCCAGAATTCCACGCACTATTGTGTTATAAATAAGGATTGTTACACTTGGTGCATTAAAAATTTTCATTTGGCGATTGATAAATCCAGATAGTCGAGAACATTTAGCTATTATGTTATTAATATGGAATCTAAAACTCATGGCACTGTCAAGGATAACCCCTAGGTCGCGTATAGTACTTACTTCAGTCAGAGGGATATTATTAATGTAATAAGTTGACAGATTTGGATGCTTTTTTCTTGTGAATTTGATGTGGTAACATTTACTAAAATTCAGAAACATATGATTATCGGAACACCACTTTTGAACATTATCTATATCGCGTTGAAGAGTAACTACATCCGATTGGCTGTGTATAGTTCGGTAAATTTTCAAGTCATCAGCGTACAATTTGAATTTAGATTGTATTACACTTTTTATATCATCTATATACACAAGAAAAATTTATTTATAGGGGTCGGTGGAAAATATTTAAATAAAGTTCACTAAAATGTGTTTACATAATTTTAATTAAGAAATGATTAGTCCTGCAAACATGTTAATTAAAGCTGTGAGGTGCTGATGACACACATACATTATAATAATAGTATGATTTTTTTTCCTGCTACTGTCCGACCTTATCAGTCGGCTGACCTCCAATTCATCTCTATACGGCGCATCCTACAATAAAGTCAAGCATTTGTAAGCAAACGCTCCGAAAATTGTTAAACTAATGGATAGCTCAACGATACTAGATTTTCAGATTCGGTGCCAACCTATACACGCACAAATTTATAATCTATGCCGTATTTGAAATTTCATTCAAATTTTTGTGTCATATCGGCAACCTATTTCAGATTTTATTGGACCCTGGTGTTTTTGATTCATAAATAATCGTGTTAATTATTGTTTAAAGGAAAATATTGCGACTGGTGCGTGTAACAATAGTAGAATGCAGTGTTTTCTGGTGTAAAAGCCGTAAATCACTGAATAGTTCTGTCTCACCTATGTGCACGCGATAAAGTCCTCTTACTCTATGTAAGCGACAGAGATTGTGTAAAATGTTCTTTATTCCGTTAGAAAGATCTCATTCTAACGAAGAAATTTCGGTATAACGGAGGATTTTTTTCTATGTTAAATCTGCCAACCCGCACTAGGCCAGAGTGGAGGACTAAGGCCTAAACCCTCTAGAAGAGGCCCGTGCCCAGCAGTGGGCAGTATATAATACAGGGCTGGTAGTAGTAGGTCAACGGGAAGTACACTAGGTATAGATTTTGATTCCCTTCAGAAATCGCAAAATATGCGAAAATTTGCGACATAAGCGGCAATCAATCAATTCTTGCTCGCATTGACAGACAAGATTGGCTTCGCTTAAACGAGTCTGCGTAGATAGAAACTGCGTCCTTCGGTGTGCCGGGGCTTCTGAGCCCCCCCCAAACAGGAGACGGGCCGCACTAGGCGGCACCGCGCAGGGGCGGCTGCGGACGACAACTTAGACACTTCCGTCAGAGGAAGCCCACAGCCGTCCCTAATGCGCCGAAGATGGCCACCGCGGAGTTTTGGTTGGTATGCCGTGCGTTGTACATAGGTTAGGGACTCGGCCCGGCGGTCGCCCGATGGTTACATCTCTCCGGGCGGCTCAACGCCGGGTCGTAAGGCACGGTGAACCCAACATAACCGCCCTTGAAGGCTGGGCGGTAGTAATAAGTCACTTTCTCCGCGAAAAAAAAAAAAAAAGGTATAACGTTGCTAGGAACGTTAACTCTCTTCGTAAACGGGCTATCGTTTACGTCAGTTTAACTACCAATCGAAACCGTTAATGTATCGTATTGGCTGGTTAAGCTGTCACTAGTTTTGACGTACGTCTGAACGGCGCCCGTATAAATAAGCGTGCAATGTCACGCGCGCCCTCTTTTTGCAATCTTCTTCGCCGTAGCAACACTACTAACTAACTGCGTGTTGCCACGCACATCGTTGTTCCCGCTGGGGTGAGTGTGCCAATTACTACTAACCGCTTCCAGGTATTCTGTGCATCTGGGCTCGTGAGCTATCACGAGTCGCTGGCGCGGAATGTAAGCCTAGCTTTCAATCCGACGTGATGGAATCTGATTCCAGGTTTTTCGGTACGGCGTCCTGACCGCCGTGCTCCACGCACGGAGTGCTGAGTCCGTGCTGACCGCCTTCTCCATGGTGCGGAGTGCTGACTCCGCCACGTGCACACCACCATCGTCGTCGCGGGTGCTGACCCCGGCCACGTGCTCACCACCACCATCGCAGTCGGGTGTGCTAACCCCGACCACCTCACCACCGCTGCGCAGACCACGTGGCGCTACCATCTGCCCGGCGAGCTGCCGCCGGAGCTAGCCACGTGCATCAGCGCCGTGCCGTTCGCCTGAATCGGAGTCCCCGCAGGCCAGTGACTTGTTTGCATACCATCAGCAAACCGTACCGAGTGTAACGCGGAGGTGCAAAATAAAGCTCGTACCACGAACCTAATACCCTGAGTTTCTTTTCTCTTCTCTAACTATCTACCTGCGGCGGCTGCACGCCGCATAGGTAATAATCATAAATGGTATTTTTAACAGATATTCTGGACTGCCTCGGTGGCGTAGTTGTATTACGGTACGACTGCAATACTGAGGTGTCAAAAGGGCAAAGTAATATTGGGTTTTTCTACTCAGTATTAGTCGGGAGTCTGGAATTTGTGCCCGATATGGCGATAGGCTCGCCCCCTACCACATCATGGGACGCAATACGCACGGCAGAAAGTGGGTGCACTTGTTGCACCTCTGCCTACCCCTTCGGGGACGACGGGCGTGAGTTTGTGTGTGTGTGTGTGTGTGTGTAATGGATATTCATAACGATTTTTTCAATACTCGCACAGTTAGGAAATATTTCACCGTGTAAAGTGTAAACTATCGCAGTGGGCGAGGTTACTTGCGATTCAGATAAGCAATAATCGCATGCACGTTTTTAATTCCAATTCTATTTTTTTAATTCTCGCGGGTGTCTAAATATTTTAATGCTATAATCAATTTACGATTATTGCTAACGATAATAGCAGACGATACCTGGCTCAAAACGGGCGAGAAATTCGATCCGTGTACATTAGGCCTAACGTAAGTTTAAATTTTCAATCTTGATTCAGTAAAATGATGACTTTATTTATGACAATATAATTTAAAACTAAGAAACGAAAATGTTGCAATACAACATTCTTCGTAGCACGAGTAGCGTCGTAGAGCTTGTAGCGATTGTAGAGTTTTGACAGTTGTAATTTCCTAGGACCACAAATCCTATATTCCTATATCCTATATTATTCCTATATCCTATATTACCACATAGCATGAGAAGGCCTCAAAAATCCATATTTATTTTGCGCCACCAGGACTTTTACCCAGCCAGCGGCCCAAAGAAGCACTAGTCGTTAATAATGAAATAAATTGTTTCTTTTTTCAAAATCTGTATTCATGATTTTGTATGTTTTATGATCTTTGTTTAATATATTGTAATTGATTATTACCTGATTAAATAAATAACATAAGGCATAATGTGGCTTCTCTAAAAATCTGAAGACGTCGGCGACGAAGCACCTTTTGATGACCGATTTCTTAATACGATTCTTAATTTAAATTAAAGTATTCATATCTATTTTAAGTTTAACCGACTTTTGCAGGAGCCATGGGCCATGCTCATTAGTGTTTTAAATTAGCACTGAATGATTTAACTAAGTGTTCAATAGCGGCGTTCATGGCAAGTGAAGTTCATAATGTATCAATAATATTCTCAAAACCATAAATAAGAAGAACCGTTCTGATTCTTATGATATTCCCAAGCGTAAACTCACGTAGAATTTCAGATTCTTCGGAAATAATTTATCAAGCGTAATACGTTACTCAAGGTCACAAATTTAAATTTCCAGTGGCTTGGTGTAGGCGGCAATTTTTAAAAAACGCCGAGTGTCACAAGCACCGGGGCAGGTATTAATGAAGTCTTAAATGGAGGTGAAACTTTAGCCAAGTCTCGTTACGGCGGCAATTTGTCAAACAAAAAATATGACTAAACTTTCCACCCAGAAGCGTTGTATGACACGACTTATATAAATAACCTGTGCCCGGTCCGCGACCGACGGACGGTTAGTTTCAGTTTTATTTTATGGGACTTTTTTATTTGATAGCACTGGAAATTTGTGTTAAGTTTTATGTACATAGGTACTTCATGTTATTTGTGTAGGAACTAGGTATAATTTTGGTTTTGAATTTATGTGACTAATAAACATTAAAATAATATGTTGATGACATTCAATTATAATTAAAGACATCTTCAATTAGCTGATTTTAGGTCAAAATAACTTAAGG
Source organism: Sphinx pinastri (assembly GCA_947568825.1). Classification (NCBI taxonomy): domain Eukaryota; kingdom Metazoa; phylum Arthropoda; class Insecta; order Lepidoptera; family Sphingidae; genus Sphinx; species Sphinx pinastri. The sequence continues at coordinate 9,195,151 of OX387620.1, forward strand.
TAAGGGAGTAATAAAAACTGGATCCTGTACATTTATAGATAATTATTTCAACGTTTTTGGAAGTAAGATTGAATAGAAAAGTTAAGCCTAGGGTGTGCTGTAGTCAGTTGGGATGGATAAGATTTACCCGAGGGGTCTAAATCTGTCTCAAAAATATGCTGTTACTTTTTGTATGTTTGATGAGATTACCTAAGATTTCGCATACTTGGCAAACACTTTCCCTTCGTTAAAGGGCTACATCTCATTTACAATATAGCTAGCATTGTATAACAACTCTCTTAAAAAATATGGATTCAATTTACAATGCCTTTAGTATCTTAAATTATTTGATTTACTATTCTTCTAAAAGTTTTAAACAATAACCTGTTACCTAACAATAAATCATAATAATGAATACGCGCTAAGACCTTTGTTGCATCGCCTCATAATAAATAGCTGGCAACTAAACTAAATCATTCTCGAGGAATCTATCCAAAATAACATTTTCCCAAAGTTCTTAATGAAATAAGTTAGTAATCCTCGAGTAATTCGTTAAATGTTTGTGCGATAGTTACTAGTTCGAAAGTTTTCCATGAGTGGCCATTACATTCCTTAAAGATTTCGGACTTGGCTCTATCCGTTGCAGCTCTACGTCGTATATCATATTACAATTCTATCGATAAATACGGGGTTCCTGTAGTAGGAGATAAAGTATGAGAATTGAAAATTTTGTTACCGCCTATTATTTTTTTTCAATTTCTTTTAGAGCCAATTTAAAATAAATAATGAGTTTGTATTCACTTAAATCTATGTACTTATCATTAAAAAGTAGCCCGGCGCGTAGCTGCGACACAATGGTGGAAATATCGTATATAAGTGAGGCTACATGCTCTTTCAAATTTACAAGTTAACTGTGCTATGCGGTATGCCTATAACCTATATGGCTTGAGTGTAAGTAATGAGTTGATAAAGTTATATCGCCATTAGATGAACGCTATGACAGCTCCTGAAACACGAATAACAAACATTAATATATAAGATAACTATTAACAAGTTATCAGTATTTTTTCAGATTGTCTTAAAATGTACTAAAATAATTAAACCATATTCCACAGCTGTCCGACCCGTAATTTTAACCTTCTCACAATAGATTAGACCATATTATTTTAATTTTAATTAGTCTCTGTGACTAATAAACAGCCTTAACCTAGGCTTAACTCTTCGATTTCTTGTTATTTCCAAAAACGTTGAAATAATTTTCTATAAATACACAGGATCCAGTATTTATTACTCCCTTACAAAGTTATTTTGATCTGAAATCAACTAATTGTAGATGGCCTTAATTTAAATTGAATATCATCAACTAAGAAATATTTTTTAAAGTAAGGCATAAAGGTCGTTTCACAGACGATATACATTCGTAAGTGTCAGTAACATAAAATGTATTAAAAGTTCTTCCCCTTATCGGATCGAGACGAAAAGTAAGGAAAGTGGAAAATAAAATAGATAATCAATGTCTTCGTACTTAATATTTTATTAAAATCAACTTCTCAAAAGAAACCGTAAAATAGCATTTGAATTTAAGTCGCATTAAAAGTTTGCGTGAGCAGAGTTCGGGGCACAATGGGGCTGTTGGAAAAATTCTAATTACTTTACCGAGTTGGTTTGGAATTTTAAAAAGTTACGCTTACTGTTCGCTCCCAGTCTTGACACACTATTTTATAAGCAGCAACAATTTTACATTTTTCTGATGGTGGACATAAATACACCTGGAAAATATGAATTTAGATACTTCTTAATAAGTAAGTCGATATTACATAAAATTAAAGTTTATTTAATATCTATTACTTTTCATATTGTTTATGGGTGACTGCTTCTATGTATTTAGCATCGAAAGCAATTATCTAGTGTTCCATAATTGAAAATTTATTGGCTGCCATTATATAACACTTTGAGTGCCTTGGTGCCTTGCGTACGCGTTATGAGCGCGATTTGCACGCTGAGGTCCTGGGTTAGAATCCCGCGTCGGGCAAAAAATAACATTGGGCTGGGTTTTTCTCTCTCTCTCTCACACACACACACACACACACACTCACGCCTTTTATCCCCGAAGGGATAGGCAGAGGCGCAACTAGTGCATCCACTTTTCGCCTTGCATATTCCGTCCCATGATGTGATAGGGGGAGAGTTTACTGGGTTTTTCTATCTTAAGAATTACTCAGTCGTAGCTCGGAGTCAGGAAGTTGGCGGTGTGGTACCCCCGTGCCTCGGAAAGCACGTAAAGCCGTTGGTCCTGCGTCTGATCTGTCTCCGGTCATGTCGTATTGCCGTCTTCCCGGACTATGCGAGTGAAGGAATGGCGAGTACACCTGTGTATTGCGCACACACTTGTGCACCATAATATCTCCTGCGTACCTGGCTGATCTCTGTTGAGATTGGCCGCCGTGGCCGAAATCGGCTAGTATGGGATTGATTGTTTTTGTGATTGTTATAAAACTTCCTTAGATCAGGGATCGATGCAATGCAACAAATAATGAACTAGAGCAAACTCCAGTAAACGCTTAAGGCTCAGAAGTGTCGGCAATTTAGAACAACCGGTGCCCTTAGTAGCCGCCGTTTTTCTGCCACTCTCTTAAATAAATGTTAGTCTCAAAAGCCTTTCTCAGAGCGTTGAGCCCATAATGCACGCTCATAATGGGGTAGTTGACTACGTTTTTTTATATACATTTATCAAAAATGTATGCCATCCAAAATGTTACGAAAAAATAACTTTCAAAATCGGCGCAATAATAAGTAACTTATAAAGCTTTGAAGTTTGGTGGAAAGGGAAGTTGTGAAATAAGAATAATATCTGAGTGTGACGTCATCGTGTCAAAGGCTATAACGCTGCGTACGTGCGAAAGAGATAGTGCGATATCCCCACCACGTCCCCACTTTTGCTCAGAGCAATATTTCAAATATCAATAACTGCTTTATTTTTCAAAACCAATCTTGATGCTGATTTCACAAAGGAATTTCTATTTCTTATTATTTTCTGATACATATAATATAATATTCAAAATCAAATATAGCCAACTACCCTATTATCTACACTATTTAATAATGTTCGTGACTATTGTGCAAACGTCTACCTCTGTCATTTTCGCCTTTTACAAAGGAGCCTTTTTACGATGTGATTTGTGCCTAGATTCTTTGATACTGTAATTTGTAGAATACTGCAGATTGTTGCTAATAATTTAAGTAGGTATTATTTAATTTCTATCTAATATCTGCAACCCTAAACTAGAGGTTTTTTTCCATAATTGTGAATACCGGCTTAGGGTTTAATAAATTGGATTATTACAAGTCTTTTCTGGGGCTAGGGTTTGCATAATTCAGTACGGTACGTCTGTAACAATTCTTGCTAAGAAATGCTAAGAAATCGGAGTTTTGAATACAGCTCACACTATTTGTTAGTCTGACAAGGTAATTTACATTTTTGTTACCCATTACGCCCACGTGCGTAGGTAACGAAATTATATTTATTTCTTTGCACGATGAAATTAGGATTTTAGTTATACGTTATTATGTAGAAGCTAATGTTAAGAAATATATACCGGTGGTAGGTCTCTTGTATGCAATTGTACGTTTGGATAGGTACCACGAACCATCGCAATGTGTTCTGCCACCAAAAAGCAGTGTACATGCACTGTTGCGTTCCGGTTTGAAGGAATTGCAACAAAAATAATTATTGGGCATAATGAGACTTAAAATCTTATGTTTCAGGTTGCCGAGGGCAGTGGAGTACTCTTCAGTGCTTCGTAAGTAATTCAAAGCTCTGTTTTGCCACTGCTTATGGGTGATCGTATCGGTTACTATCAGGCGGGCGGTATGCGTAACTCGCCATTCAATTGGATAAAAATAACTTTCTGTACCTATACTACTTGAGTTTTATTAAATTAGACTTACATTGTATTTACATTTTTATCACGCTGCTCTTGATGCACTTTTGTAATATATTCAAAACAGTTACGTATAGTAAGTAAGCTGTTGGATATCCGAAATAAATAAATAAAATAACGTTATACTAGTTTTAGTGTTAAGTGTCTTAGAGAACCTTAATAAATTATTCATTTACATTCGTAAACACAGTATTTATTATCTTTAAAAAATTATCCTGTATTGAGCATGTATTCCGTTGCAATAAAGTCCGAGGTCTTTGATAGTGCTGTGGTTTCCGCCGAAAAGACACGTCGAGGATTATTGGATAAGCGATATCCACTTTTCGCAGGTGCTATCTTTATGAATAATAGTCTGATACTTCTATTTCATACTTCGTGTGTATTCATACCTAGTATTTTGGCTACTAAAGAGCTTTAGATACTATATGTGTCTTTTTCTTATATTATCTACTAGCTATTCGCTTAGGTTCCGCCCGCGTGAAAGATTTTTTATTGAATAAAATTCCTATTGTACCTACTCTTTTAAGGGCTAATCTAGGACTTATTCTTTTTATGTGCCAAATACCCTTAAAATTTAGTTTATACTTCTAACCAAGATTCAAGCATCTAAATACTCTTAAAAAAGATGTAAGATGTTTATGACATATCAGCGAAATCGTTGTGATTAATTTTTAGGTATCGATGTTTATGGAGTAAAGAAGAAGCAAAATCCCTACAAAAACAAGTTAAGATAAAAGAGGATTATCAATAACAAGAGGTAGAGATTGCTTTTGTGATAAAAAATTTAGAACTTCAATTTTAAGCACAATTAAAATTCTATGAATTTCTGGAATCAAGTGTGGAAGAAAAATATTCGACTTATTAATACGATTTTTTAAGACACTCAAAAATTACACCATAAACAGGAACATCGAGTACCGGTATTACAATTTAGTTTATAAAATAAATGCGAAACGGAGTGTAATATAATACGTTCCGCATCGAAACTAAAATGGTGACATCAGAAAGCGAGCCAAGTGCTTTGAAATCCCAAAGCTCCAATGTAATATTGATAGTCAGAGGATCTACTAACATTTCCCTCACTGATTATTTTTCGCTCTTTTGCTTCTTTTCATAATGCTATAGATAGCGCATGGATCTTTAGAATTTATTGAAATTTCACTGGTGCAAAAGAAATTCATTCCGATGAAAGCTACATTTATTTTAAGCGAAAATAAGACGTTGTTCTACTGAAATTGTCGTTCTAAATGGTTATTGTCATGTCGTAATGATTTTGTGTAAGGAAAACCTTAATTTTTATGTGTGGTTTGTTGGTTAATATCCTTTGTAAGTTGCTAATAGAAAATAAAATTAGACCTAATGACTTCTTATATTTACGCGAATGTTAGACATTGAAATAAAACTATTTTGCGGATTTTATCGCGGTTTTTTAATTTCGTGGTCACCGTGACCACGAAGTGCTGCAAAGCCTTCGAAACGTCGGGAGAAAATATTAATTAAAAAACCGCGATAAAATCCGCAAAATAGTTTTATTTCAAAATTAGACCTCTTAATATGACTTCGTGCGTAGCTTTGGGAGCTCTAGTGTAATATGGTACAGCACAGTGTGACACTTTCATTAATTTTGACTAATTCAGTTGCCACAAGCTATTTTACATGTAAATTTGAATTGTCGTTTTTAGACAGTATATTTTGCTCTTGATATTCAAATAGAGATTACTCTCAGCAAGCGTCTAAATTTTAAATGTTTTGAATTGAAATTCCATATTTTTTTTGTTTATAAAAGGCATAACACAAAACACACAAATAATACATAGACATTTTACTAATTATAATATAGATTGATTTTCTTAATAATTGAGAGTACTGCTGAAAACAACAAAAACAAAACTAGTGACAATTAATTGTTTCTGTGCTTCATACAAGAAGTAAAATATATAGGTAACACAATCGAACCAGATACATAAAAGCAGACGTGGAGCGGTTTGAAATAAAGCCTACCGGGTCCCTTCGAATTAAAATCCCGACCATACCTTTGTATTGGGCAGGTGTTTTACGTGTGTTGTGTTTTATATCTATTATCCTGTAACATCCGACGTACCTACTTTCAGACCGTTTCATCTTGCGCCCGAGCGGGTCAGCGTAATTTATTACCTATTGTGCGGATATTTCATTTATCACGGTGAATTCAATTTACAGAACAATTAATCATTCCACAATACTTACTCGCCGACAGCGGACTGGTTGCCAGGCGTCGGAGACGGCGTTCAAGCGAAAAAAATTACTCTTAAAATACGCAGATACTGGCTAAATACAGATTTAACGCTTTACATTATTTGCCAAATCGATCCTATGTTTTCTAGACAAATTATTCTTAAAATAAATAATCTTGCAAGCAGATACGTTGTTCTTCTACAATCAACATTAAGATCTTTTTCGGTAAATTAAATAGGAAAAGGTACTATTTTGCATTTTCTAAATTTAAAATAAAAATACATAGTAAAGCCTTTAGTATATTAATAAGACATCATAAGCAAAATCAGTAAACAGTAAACTTGTTATTTCAACCATTAAAATACGCCGAGGGCTGCGAGATAATAATCCGATGTAAAAGCACACATGTGTTATTTGAAGATACGTGTTCATTTTAAGTCGGTAGTTAGCATTCAGTTCCCTTCGTCGGAATTGAATTACTCTGCCGGCGACCTGTGACCTCGCGTGCGAAGGGATGTTAAATATGAGTGACATGACTTGGTTACCCTAATTGCGATCTTTTCAAGATTAAATTTGCATGCACGTATGCATAATCCTTGTACGGTATTTAAACCCATATTGCTGCTAGTATGTTTATCCAGTACATAATTAATCAGTGAATAAGGTACCGGACTTATTTAGGTTCTTTACTTTTTTCAAATACGTTCGTCATATGAATTCTAACCTAGAAAGAATATTAAAATCCGTTAGAAGGGATAAGCGTCAAGAAACAGAAAAGACGCGCAATACCCACATATGACGTCATCGAGAATTACAACACGTGCGAAAGAAAGAGGAAGCGATATCCCCACTACGCACCCACTACTGCCGATGGCAATATTTGATATACGAATTACTGCCTCATTTCTTAATCAATTTTAATGCAGTTTTCGCAAAAAGGCTTCTTTTTCGTATCATTTACCGTTACGTATAGAATAATGTACAAAATCAAGCATAGGATAATCCCCTATTGAACTAGAAATAATATCTTCAGTTGTTTTTTGGTTTTATAAAGTACCTTATGTCTGCGACTTCACCCTCGTAAATGTTCACTCTGGGATATATCTGTTTTTATGGTGATTGGTCCAACACATGTTCAACGGCTATAAATAATTAAATAAGTATTACCTATACTAATATTACAAAGAGGAAAGATTTGTATGATTGCAATGGATAAACTCAAACACTACTGGACCGATTTTGAAAATTAGGAAGCCACTTTACTCCTGAGTGCTTTTTATCCCGGGAAAATATTTTTATCCCGGATAAACTTTTTCACGCGGGTAGAGCCGCGAGCAGAAGTCTAGTGTATTATAAAATGGTAAATGGTTCATAATAAGCAAATAATGTTTTGTGCGTGTTTATTAGTTACTTGTTATGCTCACAATGAAGAATATTGAATGCGTTTGAAGTGATAAAAAACACTATTATATTATATACTTATTCATATTACATAACATGGTTTTATTTATGTATATTCCAGATCGAGTATAATATATGGGTGAGTTTCACAATTTTTAATATTATCTACTATCAACCGGCAAGATAACTTGGAGTTATTGCTATGCAATATTTTTAGGAGCATTGTCTTAAATTAAATCAAAACTCCACGCTTAGCAAAATAAACATTTAATGAATAGCATGCGTGATGTTTCTAACAATATGTTGTATGCAGATGTTGTTGGCACTTAATGAAGAGTTATTGCAATAATTTATTTCGAAGTTCCAAATAACTTATTAATTAAGGAAAGTTGTTGTTTGTTTCTTTATAATGTCGTTTGTGTTTCGAAAGTAATGTGATTTAGTCTCTGTGTTTTAGTCTCTATTGAAATATTTTTACTTATTATTGGGATTAGCATTCAATCTCATAAGCTTCCAGCTTCATATGCTACACATGTGTCGCTAACAATACAGATAAGAAACTTATTAATAATTATATACGCCAGTCTAATTATATGTGCTATAATCTAGATATCCATATTATGTGATAAGGTATCAGTAATTTTATAAGTTCATTATTTGAAACCTAGTAAATTACACACACACACACGCACCTATCATAATTTTCTTTAAATCAAAACTATATTTGCTATTCGGGAGCATATTCAGTTCGCTAGCAAAGTAGAAAAATCTGAATAATAAAGACTTTTTACGAGTTCAATACAGACTTTAATTTAATTTTATGTTGCATATCATCAATAACATTTTAAGCGGACTGCATGCATAGTGTTCTACAGTTTGTTTTATACAATGACATTCGATTACAATCGTCTGTAGTCGGGAGTGAGCCTCCGTCAAGCAGAAGTGTCGTTAAGTGCTCGGGCCGCGCCGCCTCTGTCAATTACCGGTACGAGCCTGTAATGACCCAGAGAGACCCTTATTAAAACTTGCTTCACCTCAGCTCCAACATTTCCACTAAAATTTAAAGGAACGATGCATAATAATTATATATTGTTTAAGCGAGTATAACATTGAAATTGTTCCGCATTGAGGTCACGAAAGATTTTTTTATATTGCTTTGAATGACGAGACGAGCATGCCGTTCGCCTGATAGTAAGCGATACGACCACCCATAAACATTAGCAATACCATCCAGCACCTTGAGTTACAAAGTACTGTGTGGCATTCCACTGTGCTCGTCATCCTGAGCCGTAAGATGTTAAGTCTCATTATGTCCAGTAGTTACACTGGCTACAATGTCCTTCAAACCGAAACACAATGCATGCACACTGCTGCTCGGCGATAGAAATAGACATTGCGTTAGTACCCACCCAGATGGACTCTTACACATATGAGAGACCTACCAACAGTATTTTGGTGTATGTTAAAGATATTGGTAGAGTAAGGTATTTAAAAATGACATTCAAACAGGCTCTCAAAACAGGATATGACCTCGTTAGCATGTTTTCCAAATCGGATCAGTAGTTGTTGAAAAAATCGCGGCCATACAAATCTACATACATACGGGTCGAATACGGAACCTCCTTTTTTAAAGTCGGTTAATAAAATGAGTACGATCTATATCCCATCAAAAACATAAATGTGAATGTAGCCAATGCTAATATTAAGAATATACGTGGTTGTTAACTCTGCCGACAAAAGAATTGAGATCTAAATGGGCTCCAAGACTTTTAGATAATCCTGAAATTTGATATGGTGTGTCTTCTTATGAATAAATTAGCATTGGCTACCATATTTCACATTTATGTTTTTGATCAGATGTCATTACTTTTGTGAAGAATTTATTATTATACATCATTCAAAACTGATCTGTTAAATTAATCTTTTTGCCGGTAGACTTACTGTTTTCTAAAAATCTGGATTCCGACTAGCTTGCATAATTATTTATTAATAATATGCTGATGTATCTTTCCTTACGTATGAAAACAGATTTGTCCATTTTCAATTGATAATAATGTTTAACCATCGGCATCGTTTATAGACAAGAGAATTAAAAAGGCTCTCAACTCAAGTAAATCACAGACTTTTTATTATATTTTCAAGTATAAGTCTTGTATGTAGCAAGTTTGTTGATGTTCGCTGGCGCTGCCAGTTGCAATTTGTGTCATTTTTGGTTGTCTAAGTTTTATAATTTATAAATAATTGGGTTTACAACACGGTAATACATAGTAACCTTCCACCACGGAACCTTTTCTCTAGAAATGAAAATCTTTATGATGCTATTATAATTTCGAAAGGCGCCACTGGGTGTTAATAAAAATCGATTACTTAGAATGTGTTTAAAATCATAAAAATTTGCTGTTTTCAGATTTTTTACTTTAAACACACAAAATTACGCAGCTGGACACCAAATTTCAACTTTCTAGGGTTAGGTTTTTGATCCATATGTCAGCCAGTCAGTGATAGACATGACGATTATTAGTTGTTAATATCTCAATGACCATTTGAGATTTATTTTGAAATGTTGGATTCTAGTTAATGTAAAGAGACGTATAGTTAACCCAAATTTCATGTGTTTATATTAGATAGATTTTGAGTTCTTGCGTTCTTCGTCTCGTTTTTTTTTTGCTTGGCTGACCGCGCTGTAATCTGTCTAGATTTGCCATTGATGTATTGGGTTTTTTAATACATCAATGAGATTATCTGTTTAATACGATATCTGTCAAATTAAAGGACATGTCCAAAAACAGGCCTAAAATTCTAAACAAGACAATTTATATGTATTTGGATGGAACTCCAAAAACTAGCCTTTTACAATAAATCGTTTTATTTTAAAAACCTCTGATTTTGAGATTTATGTAATTTTATTTTGCTTAAAACTACACTTTAAAATGAACGTTTTTAAAAAAGTTAGTTATAAATGGAGGGCTCTAAAAATGGCAATTAATATGAGCCAGGTTAGATTTTGATGCCCAGTATTCATACATAAAACGGGCATCTCCTTTACTTGAAACCTGTGAAGCTGGCCCTTATAATTTAAAGCCAATGCCTATCTGTGTTATATGACTACTATGATAGTTAATAGGTTAATAGGTTGGTTGGCTTTCAAGTTCCAATATTACACAAATAAAAAAAACATTTATCTCCGTTGTATTTAAATGTTGACAACATTTCAACAAAAATTGTCCAATTTCTATCCACAGTTTCTTCTCAATTTTTATCTCTTATTTAACAAAAATAAACACGTTAAAAACAGAATTCATTTAACTAACTAACTAACTAACTAGCAAGTCTGTTAAACTATCTGATAGTGGAACAGACTTTTTGCATTGTTTTCCTGTGAGGCTGGTTCCACCGAACTAGTTACGTTTGTTTCTTACTTATCTGATAATACCAACAAAGGTGACCTAATTGTAGCATCTGCGTAAACGCGCCTATTGCTTTTAACACCGCGCAATTTTATTTTCCATATCACGGACTTGACGGATCTAAGAACCATCTTTGCAACTTTAAAAGAGGACCGATGACTGGTACACACGTCATAAGAAAACTTGTGGGCGCATGTAGAATTATCCATCTTTTAAATTATCATTTAAGAAATTCTAAATCAACTTGTGCAAAAATCATTCTTAGGTACAGTGAATAATATAATATTAGTCTTAAATAAAAGAGGTAGCGACGCATTATATAATATAATATGGCTGGGGCGGATGGACCGATGTAGTACCACTATATCACATGAAACCGACATGAAGAAGCAGCTATACTCTTCCTTTGAGGCTGACATGACGCATCAATTTTTTTGCGATTGTGGGTGTTATGGGCGGTCGAGATCACATACATTAGGGCTCCTACTTTGCAAGTTGCGGACCTCGTTTGCTGCAAAAAGTAGTCATAACGTCGTTAAACGTAATTCATTACTAATGCTTTCGAATAAAGTAAAGACATACATATGTATTTATTTTTGTAGGAAATATACAATTTTTATTTTATTTATTGCAAAAATTTCTCAATACGAATGCAAATTATGCGCTTCATATTCTGCATAGTCTGGCAACTTCACGTGGTGAGTATAGCTTTGCCAAAAATGTGGAGCGTCACGTGTTGCACCTCAATTGTGGTTTAGTGAATACATTGGTTTAAATTTGGCAACGATCAAGTTCACTGCTAATGAGAATTGGTGACATTTATCAGGATTTTAAAAATTACAGTACGTTATGAGTATGTGGCGACACCACACACTTGGAAACGAAAGAGTGGAGCATTCAACAATTAATATTTAATCACAAATAGTTAACCTTCCATATATCAGACGCACGACGATCAGAAACTCAAGAGCTCGCGAACAATATAGCATTTAACAATACAAGTGACCAAAGACGTTCGTGACTGGTTGGAGACAATGTCTGGCAGCCCCATCACAATTAAAAATCAACCTGTGTATTTAGATTATATATAAGCATTTTGTTTTATTCTCTCGCAAACTCTTCATATAACACTCACATACTGTATCCACTCGGTTACATATTTCGCGCTGTACTCGTAGCCCAATACATCACATTGAATCCGTCTCCGAGTTTCATTTATAAGTAGGACGCGGACGTACCTTACAAGTAAAATAATTTATAAATGTTGAATTACTCATCGTAATGTTAATTGAGATTTTATTTTGTAAATAAAAATATATTATTTACATTAGAAAGCGAGAGTGTGTAACGCTTTGTATTAAAATTTATTCACCATCTGTTAAACGTTGTAAAAACAAAATTAAAATATTACGAGGCGAGAAGGGCGGCCTTTTAAAAACAATTTTACTGGCCATTTCTTATACACCTTACCCTGTACAGTAGATGCATGTGTATACAAGATAAATACCGGCGATGCTGTAATCTTACTTATTACTAATATTATAAATGCGAAAGATTCTAAAGATGTTTGGATATTTGTTAGAAATACTGGTAGTAGAATACGTATAAATGTTTGGCACACAGATAGATAATGTCTTGGATTATCGTATACCATACCATACCAGCACTGTATTATATACTGCCCATTGCTGAGCACGGGCCTCCTCTACAACTTAGAGGGTTTAGGCCTTAGTCCACCACGTTGGCCTAGTGCGGGTTGGCAGACTGCACATACCTTCGAAATTCAGAGAACTTCTCAGGCTAATTTTACTCCCAGTAATTTAATAAGGTGGGAATGATTAGAATTTTTCAATATGTTTTTGTTTTCAATAGATGGCGCTGGCGTCGTATAGATTGCGCTAAGAATTGCTACAGTGTAAGGTATAATTCGCACCAGAGTTTAAAAAGCGTTGCGTTAAAACTCGGAGTTGGAGCTTTTAAAACGTTCTAGATGTGATTGTTCATACGAACGCTTTAAAATCACTCTTATCTCGTCTCTCGCGTTAGAAAGTCGTGGAAACGGTTTCTGCTAAATTACTAGTAATAACGATTTGTGTTACTAGAAAACGAAAGAGAAAGCGAAAGGCATTCTGGGTACATCTTCTGAATAAACAGACATACTATACAGATGAAGGGCAGTTTGTGGCAGTTCATAAATATATTTGATTAATCTGGCAATGTTTTTGCTTATAGAAATAAACGAGACTTCACCTCTATAATAAGCACTCCGGGATCTACAATCTATGGGCGGTATTAATAAATCAATCTCAAGTTTTAGTTATATCTCAAGTAGACTATGGGCGGTATTAATAAATGAATCTCAAGTTTGAGTTACATCTCAAGTAGACATAATGTATTGAACTATTCATACATTATGTCTACTTGAGATGTAACTCAAACTTGAGATTGATTTATTAATACCGCCCTATGACATCGTATCGATGTTCTGATGACGTAAACAGAAAACATACGTCATAAAGATTTTTATTTAGCTAAGTTTCATAATATGGTCGATTTAATTTAACGCCCAAGTATATAGCCATAGTCAATATCCATCGTATGAACATATATTTGGGAATGCATTTGTTCTATTTGAACGATTATTTAACGGACGCTAAAAAAGCTCTCGTGCGAAGTAGGCCTATCATTGATTTTAAGTTGGACTCATACTTATTACAAGTTGAAATTTGGCGCATAGATTATGTTCCAAATTAACGCAATGCAAATATTTCAGGCCGGCGGAGCCGTGGGCAACACCTATCCAATTGTATCTACTGATAATAATATTATAATGTGTGTGTAAATGTTTTGTTACCATCGATATATATGTACTACGCACTAGATTACGCGATCGGAACATTCACTCTGTTCAATTGAACTGTACTGCAATCCATACACCTACCTTAAGTGTGGCTTCAACATTGATTAAAGCGATCTAGCGCTGTATGTTTTAAGTTTGGTTAGACAACATGAATAATGTTTTAGTGCTGCAGCGAACTTTAGTTCTAACTCCAGTATTTTGAACTATTTGTTTTCATGGCCGTTCGTGTCTATCGATAGAATATACGGAAATGTTTGTTACTTTGATTAATTCGTGATTACCTTAGAGCTAAGAATAATCAAGGTAGAGTACGTTTCAACTTATAGTTCCGATGCCGTGATGTTGGCCCCTCTGTGTCAAGATGGTAGACATAATGAAGACAATTTAGATGGATTGTGCTGTACCAGATACCTTTAGTTAAAGATCACACTCCACAACTCTACACATTTATTTCCTACCAGATATAATATACTAAAATACGGAGAACAAGAAAAGTCTACACCTAAAACCCAACAAATCAAAATCAAACCAATATGCGTAGGTACACATTGTAGTACAACATTTTTATTTTTATTCCTTACTTCCATAATGCAATTTAATATATCGTATGCTATTGGTGTTTCAACACAACAGTGTATACACAGTGCTCCATGTAAGAAGAAATATACATCGGTAGTACCTACCTACGTAGGTATGTTCCCATACGAGAAAAGTCTCTACCTACCACGTTGTTAAAGCCACATCTTGAAGATTATCGAATATCTATAAAGGAGGTAAAATTATGCACTATTATAATAATGGTTTAATAGTACATCTCTTTTGCAATAAGTGAAAGATTAACCTGCAAAAAATTCAGATACCAACCAATTCGTACAAAGCCGTACTAGCAATAAAATAAAAACTCCTTAGGCATATAAATTTTGAGTGCCACATAAAATGAACGAATGTGTGATGCAGCCCAATTTTATTGGTGTCATCGAATTGTGACCGTAAGCGCCGTGTTTTATTGCATCCAGTGCTTATTACTAAACCGGGCTCAGTGCGATAGCGATATCAGTAAGCCCTTTCGATCTCACGCCTTTAGATAACTCACGCTAAAATAACGTTCGATTAAGGAGCCTTAAGCTGATCCTAATTGGGATTCGTGCTTCTGACTTATTGCTTCTATAATTATTGAAGTTAACGAGTGGTGTAGGGTTTATCTGATATACTCTACAAAATAGTATATTTAGACAAAAACTAATTAAACAATTGGAAGCCTATATATTTGGAGTTGTAATTAGGTTTGTATGGAACAAATTATAATAAGGTAATATTCAGGCAATTGCTAAAAATAAGACATCATTTGATAACTTGTAGGCTTAGTTCACTTTGTAACTAGTTGTAGTATATTTACAATATTTTTTATATCAAAGATATTTTTTTATTGCCATTGGATAACGAGACGAGCATGGTGCTTGCCTGGTGGTAAGCAATACGACCGTCCATAAATAGTGGCAATACCATACAGAACTGTGAATTTTAAGAGTTGCGTGGCATTTTACATT
Source organism: Sphinx pinastri (assembly GCA_947568825.1). Lineage (NCBI taxonomy): Eukaryota > Metazoa > Arthropoda > Insecta > Lepidoptera > Sphingidae > Sphinx > Sphinx pinastri. Next base: position 9,210,500 of record OX387620.1, read on the forward strand.
AACGTTTAGATTTAACTTTAACATTAACATTTAACTGCGCTTGTTACTCTCAGACATTAGATGTTAAGTATACGAGAGATTTACCACCAGTATCAATAATGAACACTTCTTGTTTTCCATAAATTTATTTGTTTAAGACCTCTTCCAACTTAGTGACGGGAGAGAGGATATACCTGGATTTCCGTCTATTCAATAAACAGCCGTAGAACAAGGAACTGCCTGACAGATCAGTCTGCCGTATAGACTAAATCCCTATGGCCTGATCATCTGCTGCATATAGTCATAAGTCAAGAGTCAAGACACATTGCCTAGACCCTCACACATCCTGTAGGCTTGTGCATTATATATTTTTTAAATAATTAAATCTGTTGAGTGTACACATAAATGCACAGAAATACTAAACATGCATTTACCATACTACAAAACTATTTACAAAACAATCAATCAAGTTTCGATATTAGTTTAGTCTCACGTGCGGCAGATCCGTTTAAAACTCCCCCATTCCTAATGAGGTGTTTAAAAAAGGCTATAGAACTGTTAATATTACTGCAGTTTCTTAGCTTTGATCTTCGTATGTTTTGATCCTATTCAAGAACGAAACATTTAGTAAATCCATTATTACCTATTTCTTAACAGCTGGAGAAAAATCATTTGGATGGAAAATCGTAGGTAATAGATAAGTAAGAAAAATGAATGAAAGCTGGTGGTGGTAGTGGTAGGTCTCTCATATGTAAGAGTCCGTCTGAGTGGGTACCACCGCAATGTCTATTTCTACCGCCAAGCAGCAGTGTGCATGCACTGTTGCGTTTCGATTTGAAGAACATTATAGCCAGTGTAAGTAATGGACATAATGAGACTTAACATTTTATGTCTCAGGATGACCAGCGCAGTGGAATGCCACACAGTACTTTGTAAGTCAAGCTGCTGGATGGTGGTGTTACTGTTTATGGGTGGTCGTATCGCTTACCATCAGGCGAACGGCATGCTCGTCTCGTCATTCAATACAATAAAAAAAACTTGGAGAGGATTGGAACGGAATATCAAATTTTTATTCTTAATTATTTTACGTCAAAGAAAAACTATTTCAAGAAATTCTCTATGATAATATATTATAAAGTTTTTATTTCTGATTTTTATGTATTGGGACAGCGTGGGAGATGGATAAATTGTTGCCGCTCCTTAGAACAATACTGGGCTAATATTTTTACTAACTTGTACTTAAAATCCAAAGTTTCAAACCACAGCTAGGTTGTTTACAACGCACGTGACATTTGCAGATAAAATATCGCCAGGGACAATCGCGCATGGGTGACAATAATTTTCAGTATTCTTTTTCTGTATCATGCATTGTATTTTGTACCTTGAACTTATTTTGAAAAGAGCAACACTAGAGGTTCTAGCCCGTTCTTCTCTGGTGAGAACTGTTTTCTGAACTGGTGGTAGAGTTAATATTGACGGAATCTAAATAATATAGAACATTTTATGGGTTCTAATAAATTATTTCATTTTATTTCATGTGACTAAAGTAACTTGTGGGTTTTTTAACCAAGACATAATTAATAAATAATATTGTGGTCATGATATGGATGCATGCAGGCCGCTTTTTGTAGGTCCGTGTAGAAATCTTTAGGGGCGACCAATGAATGAAGCTTTTTCTAATCTACGGGGGAGGCATATGTTCAGAGGTGGACTTCGTGTGGCTGATGATGATGATGATAATGATATAATTACAATAACCCTAAATTTAAAACTGTGACTGCAACGTACTTGTGCTGTGCGGTTTCCTCTGAGACAGGAAACACTTTACAATATTAACGCATTCGGCACCACAGTGATTTTACCCTTCTATTCACCCCAGGGTGTCAAAATTTTGATTTGCTACGTAACAGCGTAAGATAAAGTGAGTTATTAATGTATAAAAAGCGAGTTAGAGCCAACCAACGCTGGCATCACTCAATGATGGTAGTAATGTTAGACCGTAGTCTATGAAATATCCGCGCGAAATTAGTTTACGAAAGTTACGTAGTTACATGGCATCATTGACGGATATTCTACCGATTGAGACAAACGTCCATGAAAACAATTTGTTCAAAATATTGGAGTTAGAACTAAAGTTCGTTGCAGCGCTAAAACATTATTCATGTCGTTTAACCAAACTTAAAGTATACGGCTCTAGATCGCTTTAATCAATGTTGAAGCCACACTTAAGTCAGGTGTACAGATTGCAGTACAGTTCAGTTGAACAGAGTGAATGTTCCGATCGCGTAATCTAGTGCGTAGTACATATATATTGATGCATGGCACTATAATTTTATGGAAGGGAGCGCACTGAAAATAGACTACGCAGTTAAAAAATTTACTTCGCTTTTTTTTAAGCTCATAAACACCGTGGAGACCACGTACTGGCAAGCGCTGCGTCAGCCGTCCACCTGAAAGATGGACAGACGACTTAATAAAATTCGCAGGAACACGTACACCAATACGTATACCATAACATATTTTATAAAATGGCGCTAGAAATATCCCGCAGTTATTTTCACAGTGCGAGCTAGCCCTTATAGTCAATAAAAATAAATCCAAACCGTTTCTTTTTATGGGATTCAATTTAAATAGGTATACACTGAACATTTTATGTCTTTATTTGCTTTATAGTGACCTTAATTGCCGCTTTTGTAACAACATTTTAATGGTAGTAAGATAATAGTAGTATATTACCCGTTCCTGCGTATCGCGTCCAGCCGTCCACCCTTACGTCCACAGTATTGTTTGATGATTAATTGCTGTGAAAATTGAAACGCCTTGATAAATGAAACACCAACACAATATGTAACAAATCGGTGTGGTAAACGCCCCTCAATCGATGGACGGTCGCTCGATTGTTTCATCAAGGGCGATGCCGTCCGAAAGTAAAAACAACCAAATAATATACAATGGACGATGCAATAACGTTACAATATAATTTGACTTTAACAATTGGTTTATAATTAATACAAAATCTACATTGGCACATATAAAAATAAACAAGGAAAATCGACGAATTTTCCTTGTCTTAATTGGGTTTGCTTATGATACAGAGTCCGGTTCTTGCCACTCCCTGGAAATAGGCAATGAAGCGCTTTTATGGTTTTATGTTTGAAGTAAAAACAGTTTTATTTTTTTTATATTACCGAGGAAAATATCCTAAATATTTTGTCAAGAGCCTACATAACGTTTTCTAAATGATCTCATGGAATCTGTTTGTTTGCACAAACTGTATAAAATAATATTATATTGTTTAAGTTATGGACCGTTGAGTTTTTGTGATATAACAACATTTAATCAGGTCCATACCTTGCCTCTCCAACGTTTATTTACTTTTCAAAGTTGTTAACACAAACAAAATTGATATTATGGGTGGATCTGTGGTGATTCGTCTCTGCTGTAACATATCAAAATATTCTCACCGTGGCTCGAAAAGATTTTATACCATTGTTACTGATCAAAAACATCACAGAATATAGGTACATCGTTAGCGGTTAAAAAAATGAATTGTCAATACAAAAATTACTGGTTGTAGGTCTCTGCTAGGTTGCAAGCAGTGCCATGAAATTCTAATATTTCACTAGTCATGACATAGGTTGTTAATATGGACCATGGCTATTTAAGCGTGACGTATTTACCATTACCACTGGACCCAAATACTTACTACAGGCATCTACGCGGCGTGATCCAGCGAGCCAAACTCAGCTCCTGTTTGATGCATTTACTTCATCATCATCACCAGTCTCATGAAGTCCACTGCTGAACATGGCCTATTCTAAAGATTTCGAGACGATTATTTACTATAGCTATTTTATCCGACATAAAGTTTTGCGAGGTCGTTTGCGAGGGGCCGTCTGGGTAAGTACCATCGCAGTGTCCATTTCTACCACCAAGCAGCAGTGTGCATGCACTGTTATATTACGGTTTAAAAGACATTGTAGTCAGCGTATTTACTGGGCATTATGAGATTTAACATCTTATGTCTCAGGGTGACAAGTGCAGTGGAGTGCCACGCAGTACTTTGTAATTCAAAGTTATTGCGGCGTTTCTACTTTTTATCGCTTACTATCAGGGGAACGGCATGATCGTCTCGTCTTCTTCTTCTTCTCCGGGCTTTGGAAGTCCACTGCTGAACATAGGCCCCCCCCCCAAAGATTTCCAGGCCAACCTCTCAGAAGCGGCCTGCATCCATTCTCGCCTCGTCATTTAAATGCAATAAAAAAAAGATTGTAGCTTGGTTTATTCTTTGATTTTATACATGTTATAATTTATGGCGTTGCCGCAAGTTTCAGGTAACCGTGTTGGTTTAAAAAATAATTAACATATTGTGGTTTGTGCACTGAAGGTACCTATATAATATGCTGTACCACAATCCCCGGATCGCATTAATTAAATTGAATATAGTTTCAATAAAATCTTTCAGTGTCTATATAAAACAACGACATATTTTTGTCATTTATAACTATCTTGGTTTATCTAAGTATAACGCGTAATTAATAATACTTTCTTCACTATAGAATTATCACTAGACTTATATTGTAATTGGTATTTGTTGTGTAAATATTTGCCGTTTGATAAACCTGCCTTGAGAATATAATATGTTTAAATATAATACCTTTCATCTACCATTGACTCAGTCCGCTTTGATTGTTTAATTTAATTCTGTTAAATCAATTTTCTTCTAATTATGTTTCACGGTCACTTGACTTGATCATAATGTAAGCAAATCATAATTTAGTATCAAACAATCGTCCAATTCGCTTTCGCTTCGCTCCTGGTCGTAACCTCATTTTCCTTTTGCGAGAGAATAAGCTGAATATTAAATAATTTTCAACGGGCTCTGTTTATAAAGGAAAATAAATTAATTTTTGAAACCCAGAGTATACTTTATAATTTTATCGGAGATGAAGTTCGGTAGGTAAGCTGCGAGCTTATTGTGTGTTCTCGCTTTTATTTTCGCTCTCGAAACTTTTTTCCTGGTGAAATATTACAAAGAGAATCTTTGTTAGAAATTAGAGGTTCGTGTTTTAATAATGAATGGTTCGTGCGACGTACATTGAAGTTGTGACATTAAGTTACCTCGAGCCGGGTCGTCATAGCGCCCGCCGTCCGCCGCTGCCGCGCCGCCCGCCGCATCGCTCGACATCGGTCTCCACTCTCGACAACCGGACGCCTTGATTATGTCATAATTGAGTGCTTCCGGCGCCGTCGAATCCACGAGGCAGCGTTTCAAAATATTATACTTTTAATTATTATAATTGACCACGTGTTTAATGTTCTGCCACACTTTCTATGACATTGTTATTTTATTTCACTTTGTACAGTGATTACAGTGTTTACCTTCTGTTATAAAGGAGTAGGTATGTTAAAAAATATTATGGTTTGTTTTCGTCAAAACAACGGGCTATCCTCAATAGATTTGTTTTCCATTTGCCTCTATTTATTATTATATGGGATATGGGGCAACATGTTCTGTACAAGCATGTTAGAGATCTTTAATCAGTTACAATATTATGTTCAAAATTATACGACAAATAGAAGGTTGTACTTTGTGTAACTTAATAAACATTTCACAATAGTATTTTAACGCGGTGACGATAAGGATATAGTGATGATAAAATGTACAATGTACACGTAAGTAAGTTGTAGGTAGTAAGCCATCGGTTTGCACGTAATAGACAGGCCGTGCCGTGCTCTCGCGAGCGCGTGGCATTCGCAATATCCACCCCGCGCCGCGCCCTCGCAATTTTAGCTCTTTATGAAATCTTTTTGTTATTTGCCCGCGCAATCTGGATTATATGTTAAAAGTTAGGTCCTACAATATCACCTTCGAATTCTGTCAAATAATCTTTTAAATTCATAGTTTCTTGAGATTATAATACCTACATTTATGTCAAAGATGTCAATTTTGTAAATGTTACATATACCGTAGTTCTTTAGATAGAATATTTTATAAGCCCATATTCATTAGTACAACTCGTTATAAATTTTCGGAACGTTCGTTTATTCATATGTTCGTTTTTGGCAAGTTGTTTTTCACGCATGAAAAAGTTTCCTCTCACTTACAATATCAAGAGCCATAATATCTGCTCGGAAACTCTTTGCTTTAAACCGGAGCATATTTTTTGGACGGCAAAATTTGCGGCAATGAATCTTTTCAAAGTTTTGATTGTACACATTCGTTAGCTTGTGCACATTCGTCAACGTTAAAGAATTCCATTTCATCTAACTTTACGCTCCAAAGTGTTAAGATTCAAAGTACTTTTGAAACGAAATTTATCAGGAAGTAAAGTGAAATCGTATAACGTGATGTTTGTGGCTGATATGAATATAACTACAATATTCAAATGTGGAGATTATGCAATGTACTTTGATGATTGATGTTGTTTACAGAATACTGACCCAGAAAATATTGGCAGGAATTATAATGAATTCAAGCGAATATGCATGTAGTGAGATATGTATTATCGTAGCAGTATGTATGTAGTGAGATATGTATAATTGTAGCAGAGGATTGCTGAGCAAGTCGACAGGGTAAATGTTTGCCGTGTTTAGTATACATGTGTCTATCTTTCTATTCCACCGTATCTTATAGCGAAATTGTTACTAACAGAGAAAAGGAAAAAAAGTATGTCATACCGTAAATAAAATGTATGCCGCCTGTATGCATTTTTTGTATCGAGAGTTGGGTGAAACCAGTGGCGGTCCTTTCATAGAAGCCGAAAAGCCTGGCTTGCCCTAAACTTATTTACCTAAGTACTCAAAATCGAATATGAAACAATAACCAACATTTTACGGTAACAAAACGCTTCGAAATATTTTTCTTTAAAATTTAAAAATTCCCGCGCTACGGTTCGCTGAACCGGTTCGCCTCGAGCGCACCTAAAGACACACCACTACACCTACACACACACAACCACATCCGCACCGTACACTCATTTCATATTTAATACAAAACAGCTAGATGCGCACAAAATATACTCATCACTCTCTCTCTCGTTGGGTTTTACCTGGCTTTTCGCCGCCATATTTTTCTCATTCACACTAATGGATAAATTGCTACCACATACGTATAGCTATAGTAAGTTTCTATAGCAATCAGTACTAGAAAATAATCCAGGCTTAATGCATGGATAGATACTGTATAAAATACAGGGTTGCCAATTAAAAGAATTACCTCTAATATGGTTGCATTATTTTGCTTATTTTAATGTGTATTTTTTATTTATCATGAATATGTAAAGATTTTAGTGATAATATGATTAAAATTACATATCTGATTATAATTATTTAAAGTATTGTACTATAATTTTATTTAACAATAAGTTTTTCTCACAATTTTAGCATTATTTTTGTGGTGTAATTTTGATTCCAACTAGGCAACATCAGTTATTTGTTTTGATTGAGCCGGTGATCTACATTGTGAAGTATTTGTGTTTATCAAGTGGTTTTTGAGTTATTTTAAACTTTTAAGCACAATAAAGATGAGTGAATATATTTCTTGTAATAGTTTAAAGTGAGTGAAAGTTTTTATCGGCGAGAATAAGTTAATTTTGTTAGGTTATGATGGAAAAAAACAACTTTTAACAGGCTGGCGAATGGCGCGAAATGTGTCTGAAGAATCATAAAGGTATTTAGATCAGTATACAACAAAACTTATTGTCTTATTGGATGCCCTAATACGTTATACGACTACGTATTAAGTTGTATTGTTGGTGTTTCATATTTTTCTCGAACAAAACAAGTGTTTGGAATAGGTAGGTACATACATCTGGCTAGTAAAATGATTTAATTAATCAGTGTTATCAAAAGTAATTCCAATTCACAAAAACATATGTTAAATGCATTCATTTCATTTCATAATTTTGGTAAACAGTGAATTGTAACCTGATTATCTCGTCCAATTAAATAGGTACAGTAGCTGTGACGAAATTTGAAAATTTCTAAACAAAACTTGTGCGTCGACAGTAATAACGATGATTGTAGTGTTTTTACTTTTTTTAAAATTACTTGATACAGGTAAAATCTATGTAAATAGTTTATCTTTACAAGAACTTCATTTAGAAGTCGCGATGGGTCAAAATCGTTTTTAAATCAAGGTACCTAATTTTGAAAAGGTAACTAGTCGACTCGATGGCGTTGTTGTATTGCGTACAAGGTTCGAAAATTGTTTTGATGCCCTGGTTCGAATCCCGGTACGGGTAGTCATTTTTATTTTTAGATATTGCTTTTCTTTCTTATAGTTGCACATTTTATATGTATCGGAAGTACGAATTTTTTTAGGTCTGCTTTGGCTTGCCCTCATCCAAAACACTAGGCACGCCACTGGGTGAAACTACAATATTTTTTTTAAAGGACACGATAGAAGAGTTTTATTAAATAAATCTATATTATATATAAAAAATCGTGTCACAGTGTTTGTTACCATACTCCTCCGAAACGGCTGAACCGATTTTGATGAAATGTTGTATTCACACTTGGTAGGTTGTAGGTTGTTATCTATTTTTCATTCCCCTAAGTGATAAGGGTGGCCCACCCCAAAATTTATTTTTTTATTTTTCGGGCAGATTTATGATGTGGCATTAAAAAATACATACAACCCTAAATTTTCTACCTTCTTCCATCATTTTTTAATTGCGATATTAGTAATTTAATAACTTTTAACCCCGGTCGGCATAATTATCATATATGAATATAATTATCTATAAAGAATAAATTTTAATGAATGAGAAATTATAAATGTTTAGTGTTTCATTATTTTTTAATCCTATCATCGTTTACACCGCTCCATGCTTCTTCCACTCATACACTACATCCATAGTGTGCTACATCCTAACGTACTTACAATAATTTATTCATTTTTTACTAAAATAATCTCTAAAAAAATTAATATGGCAAAACAACGTTTGCCGGGTCAGCTAGTACTATTATAAACATTTGAAGACTATATGTATACAAACTATCTGGCAATATATCGAAACTAAAATATCAAAATATTAAATTGAATGAAAAAAGGACCGAATTGTTTATTACTTATTTAACGGTGTAAACTTCGAAGTAAAAAGACGAGAAAAAAAGTAGATTTGTTGGTGCTATAATTAGCAATGTCTACTGGAGCGCGAGAAATGAATGCTTTTGTGATTAGCGTAATAACCGTCGTCATTAAATACGCAGTCAAGTAGATGAGCCTTAATATTGTATAACTTAGGAAAAGTTAAATTCGCTCCACAATCATGATTTACATTTCTTTAAAGAGGTACCTATTAAAACTTTTTTTAGATTGCAACTCCTTTAACACTTTCAATTCCAAGTGCAATAAATCAGAGCTAACCGCGGCAGCTTTCACGTTATGACTTCCTCGTAAAATTTACATTTAAAAGTTAATTTTCTCGTTCCCCGGCTTAGGGCAATTGTTAATCTTGGATTCGCTCGTGTTGCCCTCGGTGTAAAAATTATGAACATTATTCTAAGTAGCCCGGGCTCGTTCTGACTCGCTTATGCTCTAGCTACATTCGCAGAATGCTACGGTTATTATCCCCGCTGGAAAAGAATGTGAGTTTATCTGATTTGTTTTTTTTTCCTTCTCCTCCCGAATCAACGGTAAAACGTTTACAATTATTGTTGTGTTGCATACATTTGAAACTTTCTCCCGATGATAACTTTGTTCATTTTACCCCCGGTAGTAATAACTCCTCATTGCGAAATAGTTAGGTACTATAATGGATACTATTAAATAATTTATAACTAAGGCGTAGATCCTCCTTAGTACTATTTTGTTCCATGTAGTTATTATTTTCTATAGTGTCATAATGTAATAAATTAGAAAATGTAATTAAATACCAAAACATAATACAGAAATGCAGAAAGTAATAATAATCCCTTCCTCGCCGATTTCGGCCATGGCGGCCAATCTCAACGGAGATCAGCCGGGTGCGCAGGAGATATTATAGTGCACAAGTGTGTGCGCAATACACAAGTGCACTCACTATTCCTTCACTCTCATAGTCCGGTGAGACGGCAATCCGACATGACCGGAGAGAGATCAGGCGCAGGACCAACGGCTTTACGTGCTTTCCGAGGCACGGGGGTATCACACCGCCAACTTCCTGACTCCGAGTTGCGACTGAGTATTTTTTTTTAAGATGGAAAAACCCAGTCACTATGCTTTTGGCCCGACCCAGGATTCGAACCCAGGACCTCAGTGCGCAAATCGTACTCGTAACGCGTACGCAATACAACTACGCCACCGAGGCAGTCAATGCAGAAAGTATAATAATTATTAATGTATAATTAATGTTCAAAAGGTACTTAAGAACGTACAGACAGGAGTTCTTAATAAATAAATTCTTTCCTCACTTTTTCCTCCTTCTGCGACCTTGGGGGCTCACCAGTATCGAATTAGCAGGGACTTCTGGGTGCTGCCTATTTCTGAGAATTACGACAGCTCACTAAATAATATCTAGGAACAAACTGTATCATGAGAAAATCAATGACCCTTTAACATGACCAATCTACATAAATAATAAATATGCAGAATCTGTATCCACTGAGAAATCTGGTAACACAGAGTCTTGGTGCGGAATATTTCGAAGTACGGAAACAAATTGCAAATGCGGCAGGTCCCTAGTTTACTCATCCAGTCGCCAAACAGGGCGCTATCGGGTCGGGAGCTCTCCGCCCGACATCGTGCCCACCTTTTGCCGCCACCCGAATGCCGATGAAACAACAACAAAAGCAACAGAACATAATTGCTTTGTTCAATCGATGGTGCAAATCGCTCGCTGTAAGTACTCGCTGCCAAGCGTCGCGGTAACACGGAGTGTTCATGTCATGGAAAGAAAAGTGTCTCTATTTTCGGTTTGAGGAAAATGAAATTCCTTTTGAGCGTTACAACGCATTACACTATCCGTTGGTCATAGAGGTAGGCGCTTGCATATTTAAAAAAAAAACTATTACCGATTTAAAAATTTCAAATAAGGTCACTGTATTGAAATATAGTCCAATATAGACAGAATATAATATAGACAGGTCCGTCTGGAAATCTTTGGGGGAGGCCTATGTTCAGCAGTGGACGTCATGTGGCTGATGATGATGATGATGATTGAAATATAAAGGAAATTCAAATATATATAAAAGAGAATATATTATTGAGAATAGATAAGTAATCAGTAGCATTAAAATATTAAACAACACATAATTATAATTTGCGGGCGAACCATCAGGTGTCCAACTGTAACGTCGGTAGAATAATAAACTTTAAGTAGGCAAGAGTAATATTTTATTATGATTAATGTTTTATGTATTTGACGCGAAGCCTGAGCCTTGCATTAAATGTGTGTGATATGCCTTTACATAGGCCGAACACGGAATTAATAATCATTACCCAAATTGATTGTGAAACTAATGAACCGAATATTTCTCTCAGCTACGAAGCGTAACAATTCACAGCTTATTAAGTTTTACGGTAAAATATTTTTTATTTAAATACGTTAGATGCCGAGAGATATATGAATTTAGATATATTAATAATCCAATTCAGTCACGTTAGAAATAGTAGCTTGGTTAAGAGGCGATGATAGATACATACATAACACTTTATTTTACACTGATAAACAAAGGAATTAAAAATCACTCAATATTTGTTAACTAGATATAGCTAGTGTAGCAATAGGCGGTCTTATCGCTAAGTGTGATCTCTTCCAAACAACCATAGGATAAAATCACTTCTACGGAGAAGTTGGAGTGTGGGTCTACTTATATTTAACCAATAAACTTCACTACATAGTATAAAACAAAGCCGCTTCCCGTCTGTCTGTCCCTATGTATGCTTAGATCTTTAAAACTACGCAACGGATTTTTATGCGTTTTTTTTAATAGATAGAGTGATTCAAGAGGAAGGTTTATATTATGTATAATACATGCATAATATGATATAAAATTAATAACGTAAAAACCCAATAAAAATCCTATTAGAACCATTTTCGTCTTCTACGCGGACGAAGTCGTGGGCAAAAGCTAGTACACAATTATTTTGATATGTTGATATTAATATAGATAAATACAAAAAAACATTTGTATAAAATTATTCAAAATATGAATAATACTTTATGCTGCGTTTAGATAGAGCGTGACCACTGGTCTCTTAAAGCTGTTCAGTTATGGAGCTCGTCGTATAGGCACCGGCATTGCGTTCCAGAGACGAACAGCTTGGACAGTGAAAGAACTATCAACGGAGCTACTACCATGCAGGGGAGTCTTGAATGCCAAGCTATCTGATAACCTTAGTGTTTGAGAGTGAAAGCTATGAAGAAAAGTAAAACGTTCGGAAAGATAGCGTAGAGAAGACAGATTGAAAAGAAAATTATAAAGTAAGGAGAGAATGTGAGCATTCCGGCGGAGCCACTTAAGTTTTTTTTTTTAAGTGAAAACTTCTTTAGCGGCGTTGACCATTTTTCTTGGGATGGGTATAAAATGTTAAACTCGCGTCAGGACACGTAACCTGATCGAAAATTCGTATGACGCTGGGAGCGCCGGCGCGGCGGTGCGACGTAGGAGAGGAAGTAATTTATGTAATATAAATTGTCATTTTTGTGTGCGATAGCGCAATAAATAAATATTGTATTTAACCACATAAATGCTAGTACTTTTATAGTGATAAATAAAGCAATTCGTGCGAAATTATTCCATAACCATTCCAAATTATTCAAGAATGCACAACGTTAATGTTCAAGTTTTCACTTCTGCCGGCACTCCCAGAGTGCAAACCGTTGTTTTTTTTAACACTGGGAAATCCATTTACGGATTTCTGTCGGACTCACCGGTCGAACCGTCCTACCGAATAAAACCCTGCCATTCTACTCTCTCTCCCTTATATCGAAGGTCGCGGGGTGCCCATGAGCATGCAACCGCAACCCTCGCAGGAGTGGGCTCTTGGTCAGAGCCTCTCGCAGTCTCAGGAACAAGACCTCGGTAATATCATAGGCGTGCATGTAATTCTGCACGCCAGCTTCTTGGGCATCATTTTCCCGGATGCCGGATGCCTGCCCGCCGCCTGCAGGCCCGCTTAGGGAGGTCGGAGGTCATCTCTCCGCTATCTGCTACGGGAGGGGAGTCCAATGGACCGCTGCCTCTCTCTCTCCGCTACCTCTTTTGCGGACATGACTTGTTCGCAAAACGATGCAACGGAGTTCCACCCATCTTCATTCTCGACCTTGGCTGCCACAACTGTCGCAAGGGGAGCCACTCTTGGAATGGAATTCAGAAACGTGGTCATATTTACGTAAGCCAAATACGAACCGAATACAGAAGAATTTGCCGAGGACTACCTATGATGATGGCTTGTGTTTTAACGGGATTGACCATCAGACCATAGCGAGCACTCCAATCAGTTATAAGGGCAAGGTCAGAGTTCATAGCCACAATCATCATACCAGCCCTGTATTATATACTGCCCACTGCTGAGCACGGACTTCCTCTACAACTGAGAGAGTTTAGGCCTCAGTCCACCACGGTGGCCTAGTGCGGCTTGGCCCTAGTGCGGGTTGGCCACAATAGCGCCTTTTAACTCGCTGACTGGGGCTTGACTGTACATTTGGAGATCGTCTGCATATACCTGTGGTAGGAAGAGAAAATATGTTGGGAGACTGAATTTATGAAAAAGAGAAAAGTAAAGGAGACAAGACGCCGCCTTGCGGTACGCTGGTTATTATGTTACACCAAAAGGAAAATCTATCCTCTAGGCGAACCCGTTGCCGACGACCGAACAGATAACTGTGAAACCAATCGATTACCGTCGGAGATATGTTAATAGAGCGGAGTAAAGCAAGGAGAATATCAAAAGCAATGGTGTTGAAGGCGTTGCTGAAGTCAAGTAAAGCTAGCATAGTGAGCTGCTCTTTTTCCACACTGTGACGGTGATCTGACGAGAGCATTCCCTGTACCTACTGTGACCCGGACGAAACCCAGATTGGAATGGATTTAGAAAAGAATATTTACTAAGGTAGGAACTTAATTGGGAATGGACGAGACGCTCAAGGACTTTGGAAAGGAAAGGGAGAATAGATATGGGACGATATTCGGAAAATTTATGGGAATTCGCTTTTTTTGGGAGAGGAATAATTTTGCGTCTTTTCAGCAGGAAGGAAAAACTCCATTTTGGATTGAATGTTTAAGTAATATCACAGATTGTAGGCAAAGAGAATATAAGATGGCGATGAGGCGATGGTATCAGTTCTGATGATATCAAAGAGAGAACAGTGGAGAAGGTCGTGTCTCTAAGAACGCAATGAACGATCAACAGATACAGATCACAGAGAATAGTGACAGTACACCTAGCACGAAATTACGAGGTATCATATCGTTGACGTAACAGTTTCGTTTAAGCTAATTTCTGTATGGAAACTTGAACAGCGCCACGGTGAGCGCATTTTCAACTAAAATACGACAGCGCTAATATTGCGCGCGTGTAAACTTCGAATAGGAAATCATGTAACCATAGACAAGCATGTGTCAAAATGTATAGAAAATGGCGGCACGTGTCTCTTTTTTGATGTATGGTGTCGTCTAACGAAAACTAAATACGTTAACTTACTCGATACGAATACCATATGAATACTATACGATAATGCGTAAATTCGTGCAAGGGGTACAGAAGACGTTTCTTTTTCATTGAATAGATAGAATAACGTCACTCACAAGCAGTAACAAATCTATTAACTTGACAGATAAGTGTCGTGGTTCGTTTTTTTTACGATTTTTCATTTGTTCACTGAAACGGGTTGATTTGGTGTGTACAGTCAGCAGCATAAATATCTGTACAAATCAAAATTTCATATCGCCTATATATGCGTTAAGTTTAACTGAAACATATTTTTCTTTGTCTGAAGTAAAGTAAATCTCTGTTATTTTATTTTTGTGAAGAGAAAAAAGTGATTAGTAAGGACACAAAAGTATGTAAGTAATTTGAAATTTTGAATTTGTTCAGCTACTTATGCTGCTGACTGTACGTGCGCTTGTGACTTGAGTTAGTAGTTTTCTGTTTATAATATTAAAACGTTATTGCATTACTGTATATTTCCGAGACATGCCCAATATCCTAAATTACCTGAGAAAAGGTTTATCTGAATAAAATTGAGCGGCTTAGCCGTTTATTTCTAACAAGCAGAAAAATAACTTCAAAATTCCTCAGTCCAATATGGAGTAAATTTGATCCATATTGCGAACTAGATATGGCCGAGTTTTTACTATCAGCTGTTTTTTGACGTTAGTTCCCCATAGAGCTTCAATTTTAGGGCAAATTGTGTTAGAATGAAGCACACGATGTGTGGTTCGCCTTGGGAAGAAAATCCGATACCTCCTTATCCACACTCCATATACGCTATCACCAAACCAAAGACTCGGTAACGATAAAATATAAAGAGGTTTTATGAAAATATACATAGCAAAGGACTTGTCCAAAAACGGGCCTGAAATTCTAAACAAGACAGTTTCTATATATTTGGATAGAACTCCTGAAAACTAGCCTTTTGCAATAAATCGTTTAATTTTAAAGACCTCCGATTTCGAGATTTATGTAATTTTGTTTGGCTTGAAAACTACACTTACTATGAACGTTTTAAAAAAAGTTAGTTATGAATGGAGGGGTCTAAAAATATTTTTTTAATGGATTCAAGCTCCATATTTTGCCCCTTTAATATCCCTAAAGTTTGAGCCTGTTTAGATTTTGAGGCCCAGCACCCATACAAAAAGCGGACATCTCCTTTACAAAGCATTAGTATTACGCTTAGAAAATGAGCAATGAGAATAATCCGTCAATTAGAGTTTCACCCCTTTTACGCTCCCCAGAACATAATACGTTCAAGGGAGATGATCCACATTTGATTATAAATATTAAATTAATGATACTGTTTTAACAAATAACTTAAACGTACATGTTAATATATATTCATGCTCCAGTGCAGTGCAGTTCTTATAATTATTACATTCAGTAAATAAAAAAAATATAAACCTGTCTAGCCATTCAGTAAATGGCAGATAGTTCCAATAAAAGCAAGCAAGCGTTTAGAGTTCAATCGTTACACGGACAATTATGGTGGCATAAAGCGAGATTGCTTACTGGAATCTCATTATCATTGTCCGGTCACCGATACCTTAAGTTTCCACACAGTCGAAGGGAGAACATTATTCTCTTCGAAGAATACGTCGGAGTGCTCAATTGTTGTCAAGTGGCGCAAAGAAATTTAATACCAATATCGAATTATATTAGGCTTAGAATAATAACACATAGAAACCGTGAACATACACGCTTAGTGAGGCAAGTAAAACTAGGCTAAATTAGCCTAGTAACCAAACATCCCGCGTCAGTGCTCAAGGCCAAATCGTAGCGCTATCAGCTCTCGATATTTTATTTTAAAATGATGGTTTGTGCAATAAACTGATGTCACAGTATCTCGGATAATTTTAAGAAACATTGTAACATAACATTTCACATGCAATTATTACGATTAATCTAATATTTTGACATAAAATAATAGCTAAAGCAAAAACAATAATTCAAAAATTTTATAGACGCCATTATATCAAAATGTTGCCAAAAAAAAAAGAAAATTGATACCCCAAATGTTGATGTTCATATTCTAAAATGAATATATTTCTAAAATTAACTTATTTAATTGGTACCTTTGAATGCTTTGGAATTGTGTTGCCAGTATTATGAAAATAATATTTTTCTGTTGAGTTGATTTTAATTGACATTTCAAATTTTAACAAGCTTATATTATTATTTTAAATGAAAATAGTTCTAAAATAAGGACACCTGTATCTTTTCTTTTTTAGAAATTATGAAGTTATCATTTATAATTTTAACTTTTAATTTCGTCTTTTTTTCAGCAGACGTAAGCACTAAGCTTCAAATGACGTCAATTATACGGTTGAATGGTGAATGGTTATGCTGCCTTTTTTACTATGATTCGCAAAAAAACCGTAATAAAATAGAACCAGATACATTTGATATTATTGACATAAATAAAGGCATTCATTCATATCATCATAATAAAACTAGAATGGAGGCAAAGGTAAATAACGCATTCAACCGTTTAATTCACGTCATCAACGTAATTTGTTTTTAATTTGGTACTGTTTTGGTCATTCTAAGGGATTTATTTTATTATTTTTTATTTCAGATTTTTATCATTATAATTAAGGATAAAGTAATCCCTTACTGTGAACAATAATAATAATTCCATAATTAAATAATCCTAATTAAATAATGACTTAAGGTTTTGGGGAACATCCGATACCACTAGCAACATTATTTGCACCCTTGTGTGCGTGTGGCAGAACGTCAATACGTGTGGCCTACGCCTACATCAATGAGTTTTATGCTTCACACTTGACAGTTTTTTGATATGAAACTATCATTCTTGGCGTTATTATTCTATGATATTAGGTATATTCTACATCGTCTTTCGTTTGACATATACCCATTATAATTTATCTTTATATTTTCTCCGCAAAAATCATTACCTAATAGGAATTTCTCATTTAAAGTGTAAAACGGTGTGTTTCATAATTAATATTGGGCTCAATTAGAGCGCGAGAGGCATGCGGTGGAGGCTGTCGCCATAACAGAGCCGAGTTAACCGCCACTCCGAGAGTAATTACACTGAACTTCATTTAACTTCCGCAGCTCACTCCAAATACCAGTACCACTAAGCACTGTACTTACTTTACTTAGTCCGTAACAAAACGATGCAATTTTAAGTAACGGTCCGACAGGATAAGTCAAAAGCTTAATGTGTACTTGTCTAACTAAACTTACCTATTATACGTATTTGTTAAATGGTATTTGAATCCTTAAATACAACTATAGACAATTCGTACCCTATTTCATGTCGAGTGAAATATTAAAATCAATTTAGTAAGACTTTGCGGAGGGTTTCTCGCCTCATGTACTTACTGTTAAGTCACATACAACGTTCGTCACATGTTTCACAATTCCCCTTCTCCAAAATTAGTCACATGGTGTTTGTGTCATTCATAGTAGAATTTCACGTATTTCATATTACAGTAAAATGAAATAAAACTTTTTGAGTGAATTAAATCTACATATTTTTTTTTTTTTTTTTTTTATAGCATAGAATGACGAGACGAGCATGCCGTTCGCCTGATGGTAAGCGATACGACCACCCATAAACAGTAGCAACACCATCCAGCAACTTGTCTTACAAAGTACTGTGTGGCATTCCACTGCGCTCGTCATCCTGAGACATAAGATGTTAAGTCTCATTATGTTCAGTAGTTATACTGGCTACAATGTCCTTCAAACCGAAACACAACAGTGCATGCACTGTTGCTTGGCGGTAGAAATAGACATTGCGGTGGTACCCACCCAGACGGCCTCTTACATAATGAGAGACCTACCACCAGTTATATAATAGTAGATGTCCCGTGCCTGTACGTTAAATATTGTTCGAATAATATTTGGAAGTCTCGAGGAATAGGTATTAGAACGTAAAAAATAACCACTTTTGTCATTTTTGGTTCTTTGTGTTTGCTCAAATGTTCGTTGGAATATTACGCCTAAACTGATGATTCGATTCAGAAAATACTAGGCTTACCTACGTTATTTAACACATAGGGTAAGTCCGGGATGGATGGACATACGGGGAAGACGGGCCACACACGACATACGTGTTCTGTGTTATCGGCAGGGTAATGATAGATCTATGTCCACGCATCACGATGTTGGGTGCATAACTAATATTATGTAATATTTATAATGACGAGCTGTTTAAAATCAATTATCTGTAAGCAGTAACCGTCCATGACTATACTATATAGACACTACGATATTATTCAGACAGAAATTATTGACATGAATTCAGACAGAAATAATTGATTTCCAAAAATACAATACGCAGATCAAAGTTACAAGGAAACAGATAACGATTCCCAAATAAATACATTGGCAACAGAATTTATAACTCCCCTTTGGCTTTGCTTTACTCGAGTAAAATAAGATGCACATTTTAAAACTTTGCCTCCAAAATGCTACGTTGTATTTGTACATCGTCAAGGCATTTTAGGCAGGTTTGTTACATCGATACATTTTCTAATACAAATTATGCCGTACCCTTACCCAGCAGATTTAGAATAACGCTGTACGAGCTCTTACAGCTCTGATGAATTGTCCCATAAATTGTAGCTTACGCTATCCTTCGTACGATGCTTCAGAACATTTGGTGCCACGAAAAGTGTTCTATTTTTCTTGTATAATATATATGAATCGTTGAGCACAAAAAAGATTTACGAATGACTTTACATATTTACGGGCCTGATAGAGAGGGTGCCATTCTTCATTGGCCTTTGAAACTCAACGACCTTGCTGATTTATTTGCAGAAATGTTATAGCCTCGCATACAAGTTTTATACATGGGATATTAATGCACTCATATATACATATATTTATTTATTTATTTAACTTTATATACAGACATGTACATAGGCGGACTTAATGCCTTAGGTATTATCTACCAGTCTACCTTTGGGTGATGTAGAGATGAGAAGAAGCAGGTGTATATAAAAATACGTAGATATAATTATATATTATAAGAAATAACAAAAAATATGATTATTAAATATGAATAAACTTTGACTACGTGAAATATTTACAATCTAAATTATATAAAACATAATAAATAATACAATAATACTATAATATATATGCAATTATATTATATATAAATACATACATATACATATTTATGCTTTGCAAGAGAAATTAGAGGAGGAAGATGCTAGTGTGGAGTTTCAGATACCTTTCGAAGAAACAGCTCGCGAACTTTCATTTTAAATGCGCAACGGTTCGTAGCCTTCCTAATTTCAGGAGGGAGCGAATTCCATAATAGGATCGATTGAACCGGGAAAGAAGAATGGACAAAATCAGAGCGGTGGGCGGGACATTGAAGAAGAAGATTATTTGAAGAGCGTAAGTTTTTGACGTGGTCCGAACCTAAAATTTGGAAGAAGGGAGTTAAATAGGAAGGTGGAGTGGGAGAATGAAGTAGAGCAGAACAGAACAGGGTAGTAAGTGCACGCAAATTACGACGTTCTCGTATGGGTAGCCACTTAAGTTGGGAACGATAGGAAGAAACATGGTCGTACTTACGAAGATTAAAAATAAATCGAATGCAGTTATTTAGAAGACGGTCAAGTTTGTTGAGGAGGTCTGCATTCAGGTCAAAATAGCACACATCACCATAGTCGATTACCGGAAACACTAGGGTTTGCACGAGCAACTTCTTGGTCTTAGTTGAAAGGAAGTTCTTTAACCGATAGAGAGCACGAAGCGTACCCGTGACCTTTCGACAAACATTAGTTACTTATACTATTTGTATTTATTATACATACGATTTTTACCCGACTACGGTGAAGAAAGGAAGGGTAATTTTCTTAATATGATATATGTAGTGGAAATGGAAGATATTTTTTGTAACCCTTTGTGGTTTTGGTGTGTTTCCAGAGAATAATAGAACATAAATTCTGTTAAAATGAAATGAAAGAAGAGGACCTAACTATTTCATATCTTCAGAACTGAGTATCTTCAGAATGAAGTACTCGAACAGAATAAAATTAACCTTATAACTTTTAGCTAACAAGAAAATATATTTTTATTTAATACCAGTAGTAAATTTTAAATAGTTCTTAGCAAATAGAATATAATTGAAACGTCTATGTAATGATGTATTTTAAAATCTATTCATAGTATAGTATACAAAGTTATTCGTTTCTAACAAATTACTCAGCGTCAACATGGAATATTTCCTGAGTATTTTTTATTTCTTTAACGTACATATGGTTAATTATATACTAAAACCTTCCCTGAAAAATATATATTTAAATAACGAAAACCTCATCCAAATCAGATCAAGTTTTTGAGAAAATCGCGGCCATACAAACTCACATAAATACATACTGGTCGAATACAGAACCTCCTTTTTTTGAAGTCGGTTAACAATTTCATGTAAAATGTTGCCAAGACGAGATCATATTTATGGTTCGCACTGTCAAAAAAGTTATCAGATCTCATGTAGAGCCAAGCATCTTCACAAACTCTACACCTTAGTCAAAATATGTGGCTTTGCCGTTTCGTCACTACAAGAACTATTGTATAACAGAAAAGTAATGAACAGTGAATAAATTTTTCACCTTCCGCCCATGGGTATTAGTACAATAAGCTTTTTAATATTCCACATAAATAAAAAAAAAATACGTGGACGATAGCCTAGTTGGGAATGAAACGGTCTGCCGATCCGCACTAGGCCAGCGTGGTGGACTAAGGCCTAACCCCTCTCAGTAGCAGAGGAAGCCAGTGCTCAGCAGTGGGCAGTATATAATACAGGGCTGATTGCATTGCCTTGCAAAAAAAAATATTCGTTTGCCACGCCTAAATACCCGAAAATTATGAGAATTGATTACTCCACGTGATTAAACATGAGTTCTTGCCTCGAAATAACTGAAGGCCGTGTAAAATATTTGTTTTGAAATACGCTCATCATTAGCACTAAATGTACGCACCTAATTATCTAGGGCGGCCGCCGTCAAGGATGTTTCGGTAATAAATTATGCGAGGAGACCCTTTGTACAGCCTGAGCAGTTTTCGGGATTTTGGCTTAAGAGTGATAATGGGACCCTCATATGGGTACCCTTAAAACTTATTACCTGTTGAGTGGCCTGTCCTTGCGTCTAATATTGTACTTTAATGCTGTCATCGGCGTGTACTAGACATAATGTTTTAAATTGATAAATGATATATAAATATTATACAAACAAATAATATTAAAGTGCGCCAGTGTTTTTGTACATTTTCTAATAAACTAGTATGATTATCTGGACGTTATCGATGTATATTATATTCAGTTGTAGATAGGCTTCGCACAAGCGCTCTCAAAATGTTTACCGAGTTTGTGCGGCGCCATAAAGGTCTCTTCAGAAAATAGTCTGAGATACGTTTCACGCAAAGAAAGACCCTTGACGTAGTTGCGGTCAATGACTTCTTTTAGGTATCACTTAACATACGAGTGGCATAGGAAGACAAAAATATTACAGGTATAATATACGTACGTTTTACGTCAACTTAGTTTATGGACGTGACACCGGTGACTGAGTTAAATATCATTACTTTGTTAACTCTAGGTGCATTCTTTTATCTCAGCCCTGAGGGACTAGGTACAGACTAAACTGCATACCGCTTACTCTACAGTAGCTCTAAGAGTACGGATAGAATTAACTAAAGTTCTTATTTTGGAAGGGACCGCGTTCCACAGAAGAATGGACTGAACGTGGAAAGAAGAGTGGATAAAGTCAGAGGTATGTGGAGGATATTTAAGAAGAAGATTATTTGAGGAGCGAAGATTGTTCAAGCCGTAGGGCCGTAGAGAAGTGGGGGGGCATTGTGGGGCAATGCCCTACCTTAAAATTCCAATGCCCTGCTCTAATAATTTATTAATAATAATATAGTGTAAACCAGATTAAGACGGAAAAAAATACGAGCGTAAAAAAAAAGTTCACAAGTCAAGTAAGCCAAAATTCGATTAACCAGAACATGACCAAAACAGATCAAGTAATCTTTTTACTTCCGCCCTACCTGTAACCATAGCTGCCTTAAATTCAAGTCTAGCTACGGCCCTGTATGGTTACCACCGAGGTACTGGAAGTGGGGAGATAGATAACTCGCATTCATTTACAGATAACCATCCTTTTAAATTTTACTTTTAAATGGATGCATTCGCTGTGATCTATTAAGTATGAAATAACTTTATTGCCATCTACAGTTGATTTTTGTGTTGTAAATTAATGCACAATTATTTTCACTCTGCTATATTGTAAAAACGCAATGTATGCCAGTAGTTCGTTGATTGTTCTTCTTTATTCTTTCTTTTAAAGGGATTTGTGATAAGAGCTAATTGACTGTGTATTTAATGAACGATTTGCATTTTACTTCTTGTGTAATGCGGTAAAATACGATGATGAACACAAAACGCTGCGATTTTGCGCATAGAAAACTTGCCTTACCAGTAGTACTGAGGTGTTATTTTTTTTGCATTTGGCTTTTAATAGTAGTTTTTTTAATATTGTTTTTATTATTAGTACCTACCGTGGGCTGTTTACTTTGCTATTTCTCCAATTCCTTTTCTTTAAAATTCTCGACCATTGAACTTTCAAGGCTGACAAAGTAGCCGCAAAGATTCTGATTGTCAGTAAGTCACTCATTTGCTATCTGCCATAAAAATATAAAAAAATGCTAACAAAAAACTATAACATGTTTTTGTGATAGTTTTTTTATTGCATTAAATGTCGAGACCAGCGTGCCGGTCGCCTGACGGTAAGCGATACGACTACCCAGAAACAGTAGCAATACCATTCAGCACCTTGAGTTACAAAGTACCAGGAGTTGTTACCACTTGAAATAAAAAAATGGGCCATGTTATGGAAATACTATACAATATATCATTAAAATAAGGAAACAGCAGTTGCAAAATAAATACTGACATCAGATGCTCGGAAGAAAAGACCCGACTATCAGGTTTTTAACCGAATACAAAAGAGTTGAAAAAGTAAAATCCGAAATCTTTTTCACATTCAAATTAAGATGCTTTACAAACAAAAACGTAAAAGGCACGCAGGATGCGTAGCGGATTTGGAAAGTTTGCGTTTTCCGTTTGACAGATAAATAATTATTTCATTAAAATATCTATGAAAGCATGGTTGAACTTCGTGGAGTAAACTTACGTCATACGTAAATAGCGTCAAGTATGGGCATATAATAGGGTTGGGTGCATCGACCCCCCCTTAGCTTACAACAAAAATAATTCGGGCCTCGAAACATATACACATTATAATGTGTATATGTTTTGAGGCCTATGTGCACTTTTAAGAAACATCCAAACATTTTCACAAACTTTCGTACTTATAATGAGATGAAATAGACCCAACAACACCCAATACAAAACACCATTGAAACTAAAAATGCGTAAAATATACCCTTTAAATGTTTGGTGAAGGGGGGGGGGGGGGGCTGAGGTGTATACGTCACTTATTTGTTGAAAGAAGGTTTTTTGTGTCATGGGGCCATTGATGTAAAAAACGTCCAATTTTAGATCCGCCAAGAAACCACGCTACGCCACTGACATTTTGGTATGCTCGGACCCCCCTATGTGAAAGCTATAGGTACGCCCGTGGCGTCAAGATGATCTGTACGTATCAAACAATTTCAAAATAATTATATAAATAATGGAATCCAGGAATGGTAAGGTGACATCTGGCAAAAATGTAGTGGGGATTTCTTTGAATTGTGTTGTTTTCATCCTAAAGGTGCGATATAACTTTATAGTTAAGTATATTTTTTGCACATCTAGGTGTTCGTTTCATTCTGAAACAAAAAATGAAATAAGCCATCACTTTGTTGTCTGTATTAAGATTCTTGTATCGAAAACGGTTGGTTAAATTAATATATAAAAACTGCGTACTTAAATAATTGATTAAATGGATCTGTACGGCACCTACTTCCCAGCAGCAAATTTATTCGAGAGAACAAATTAATTAATTTTAAATTTGATTTTTATGATTGATCGAGAGGCCAATACTTTAGTCACGTGTTAGTCTCTCAACAAATCCGAATAAAACAAAACGCAGTCGTGTCGTTTTTTTTGTCTCATTCTAAGCCCACTGTACGGTTGTACCACATAAATTATAATACACTAGGTACCTGTAATGTGCATATAGGCCGTTCTTTATCTGTGGTGCTTTTTAAATCCATGGAGCCCTTCAAAACAAAGGCTGGAGCATATGCGGCCTTGTTAAATTTACCTGATAGGATAAACTATGAGGTTTTCCTGTGCGAACAGAGATCGACAATGGACAATGAATTCTAAATGAACATTTCCTGTCGTACAGTTGTTATGTATGAGATCATTGCTATGGATATTTCTTTAGTAATTTTCCTTAAAAATTTAATATCAATGATACCTATAGAATTTCAATGGTTTAGATTCTTTAAAATTGCCCTCGATTGTAAAGACGAGTGTCAATGCCGTATTAGTGATCATAATAAAACTTAGAATCACAGAGCAAGGTTAATCGGTTATGTTGTAATGGACCGAATATTACCAATTTAGAAAGGCAAATTTATATAATATGTCGTATAACACCAGTCCCGGATAATCGGAACATCTAAATGTAGCAATGCAGTGCTGATACGTACAATGTTTATATCGTGAATATCTTCGTTTGGTGTGGGCCAACCCTTGTAATGAAGATTGAGCTCTATAGCAGTTCTAAGACGAGGATGTAACTTCAAGTTACTATGGATTTGTGCTAATTAGGAGTCTCCAAGCGGCAAGCAGCTACAAAATACAGTTGAAATTTAAACTTTGGAAAATTGTATGTTTTGAAATTGGCTTTAATATGTATTGTTAAAAGGGCATGTGCGAGAATACAAACCCTTAAATATTTAAGGTTAAATAATCGAGGCCCAAATAACATGTTTTCAGAACCAGGTATAGGTACATCAACCGCAAATTATGTTATATACACCTTTTTTTAATACATCAATGTATACACCATTATCTTATCTACGCACAATACATAGCAGTCATTAGGCTATGCTTCAAATTTAGTATCAAATTTAATGAACGGAATTATTTTAGACATGACAAAATGATTAATTTAATGAGTCTTGTAATAAAGGATATATAAAACGTAACCATATCGTTTGATAAACGTGTGTAGTTTGGTAAGTTTTATTACTTATGTACATAATAATTTATAAAAGTAATGGCTCGTGACCTACTTTGCTTGTTTGTGATTTCGAAAAACTGAGGTTTCACTTTATCTCAGAGAAAGTATTATAAATATAACACATTTTAGGGTATCTCCTTTTGTGTGTATTTTTAAAACCCAAATTACCTTCCATTTATACTAGTGATATAACAGAAATATTTTAGAAAGCAGTTGTATACTTTTATTTTCTCTTTTTGAGAATAAACGAAAATTCGTACAGAGAATGTTACACATTACAATGTATTCACTTTTTTTATAAATATAACAGCGAGATAGATTTGATAAAACTTTTTATGATTGGTTCAATTTATTTGCATGCCTCTGTACACTGACGATATAATACAGGGTGAAATTGAAGTCGTGAGCATTAAGTAAACCATATATTAACGTACTCAATGGAAATACTTAGAAGTCATTTAAAATATGAATAGAACCATATTATTTTTACGGACTGCTTTATTTCGTGCCACATGAAACAGCGTAGAGGGCTTTTAGATATTGATATTTGAAAATGTATTGGCAATTATTAAGTGTTTTGTTTTTATTTATTCTGCTATAATTGTTTGCAGTAATAAGTAATCGACTGCAACAGATTTAAGACACTTCTGGGTTTTCTTTATTGCATTAATAATAATTTAGATTTGCATAATTTTAGTCCCATTAAGAAGAGTATCACGAGTAATGTCTTAGGTTCAAAGGATGCTTATAATTTCAATTACACCCGGTATATTTGGTTTAATGTGAGGTTAGACGTAGAATTCGATTTGATAGTTGAGACCGTTGCCTCGCTCGCTCTTTAGCTTCACGTTGGCGTAGGAGAAGCCGACTCCTCCGGCAGTAATGCTGGCTACAGCATCCGTGTGGTCCAGGTCACGGGCTATTACTCCCTGTAACAGAAAAACACAGTATAAAGTACTGACAGTGTTATGTGCACGGGACTTACTCGGTATAGTCTATTTATACCTCCGTCGTTTTTTATGCTTCATCGAACCAAAACAATGTTTAAAATATGTATTTTTATTTTATTTAAGTTGCACCGTTATTCATTTAAAACGATAATATTGTAAATTTATTTTCAGTTACTGACTGACTGCGTCGGTGGCGTAGTTGTATTACGTGCCATGCTGAGGTCTCGGGTTCGATCCCTGGGTCGGGCAAAGTGATATTGGGTTTTTCTACTCAGTATCGGCCCGGAGTCTGGAATTGCCTGATATGGCGATAGGCTCGCCACGTATCACATCATGGTATGGAATACGCACCGCTAAAAGTGAATGCACTAGTCGCGCCTCTGCCTACCCCTTCGGGGATAAAGTGCCTGAGTGTGTGTGTATTTTTAGTAATGGATCTAGTTTTATAAAATTATGGATTATTATTAGACCGTAACAGTTTGTACACCATTTTCAAATAATTGCGTTAACATGTTTTCCTAGTTTATATGAAGAAACATGTTTTGTTTTTTGTCAGTTTCAGTTTGTCGCTGATGGATACATAAACTTTTTTTTTATCCATGCATAATATACCTATTCTTCACTCTATTTCTATATAACGCCATACCGAAACGTGAGTCATAGTTACATCAGAATACTCTTCAAAATGTGATTTTATTTATTTTATATAGTTACACATGCGAACATTGTCATTTGGTTGCGTTTACCTCGCACAAAATGTAATTTTAAATTTATGCTACTCAAAAAATTATTGATACAATTTCTTTTAATAAAAGTTTTATTTGTATTTCATTCCAGGATCATTAATTAGCAAAAACAAAAATAATATTTTTAACTGTTTCAATTCATCTTTACTTCGTAATCAAGTTAAGCTAATCAGAGTCAAACTCGTTAATTCATGTAATTGCTTGATTTTTAACCGACTTCCAAAAAAGAAGGAGGTTCTCACTTCGTGTGATTGTATTTTTTCATTTAGATTTAGCAAATATGAATTATAATGTAACTTTTTGGATAAAATAGAATAGCACCACATAATACTGAATAGTATCTAATACGCGCTACGTAATAGCACTAAGAAACTAAACCGCAAATGTTTTGTTTATTTTCTGACATTAACTTTATTTAAAATCACACCTTTGGCAGGCTAAATAAAGTAGTGACGGGAGCTAGTGGCAGTGATGAGACTCCGCTCCGGGCACATTCTGACAAATATGTTTAAATATCTTGTGGGGGCTTCAGACTCACCAAACTGCTCTGACTGTGGAGTGAAGGAAGATGTACACCATATTTTGTCGGAGTGTGTACGGAGTGGACCTCATATTTTAGTTAGTAATATAGGGGATTTTAATAGTATGTTGTCGGCTCCTATGTCAGAAGGGGCTAGGGTTTTGGTAAAAAAATATTTTAAGTGTACTATGATGAATGTTTAGTCTGTAGATATATATTTAAGTGGACGTATGGAGCGACTTGGTCGTAATATTCGACAAAGCTCCTTAAAATAAGATAAAAAAAAATAAAGTAGTAATACATATATTTTTACACTCGTATTGCTCATGGCTTCGTCCGCGTGAAAAGTTTTTCCGGGATAAAAATGTTTTCCACAGATAAAAAGTATCCTATAGCACTCTAGAGTAATGTAGCTTCCTATAGGTGAAAACATTTTAAAGATTGGTTCAGTAGTTCCTGAGATTAGTACGTTCAACGAAACAATCAAACAATCTCTTCAGCATAGATTATTGCATCATACGAAAATATTGAGCAATATTTTAAAACACATTCGTCCGCTAGCGCAAACAATGTGGTGTGTTTTCTTGATTTACAACGTATCGTGATTAGCATCTGCAGGGTAGTTGGCTATTTTTTTTATAACATTTATCGAAAATGTATGTCATCCAAAATCTAACGTAAAAATATTTTCAAAATTGGGGTAATAATTAGTAAGTTATAAAGCTTTGAAATTTGGTGGAAGGGGTAGTTGTCAAATAATAGTAATATTACACTGTGACGTTACAGAGAGTCGCCGGCCATAACGCTGCGTGTGTGCGAAAGAGATAACGCTATATCCCCTCCACGTCCCCACTTTTGCTCACAACAATATTTCAAATATGAATAACTGCTTTATTTTTCTACCAATTTTTATGCTGATATCACAGAAGAATTTCTTTTTCGTATTATTTTCTGTTACATATAAAGTAATTTACAAAATTAAACATAGGAAACTACCCTATTGTGTATAGGTAGAGTCAGATAATGTTTAATATTATAGTAGTGTCTGATAGCCTATACATATTATGAATAATAAAATGTTAAGCTCCCATTTCATCGCTTGCTGATAAACGCTACTCGTCAAATAAATGTATAAGCCGACCAAATACAAAAACAAAAGTCACACTCTAATCTATGTCTATGCTCCTAGATTAGGGGAGGATATGTTTGTTTGGTTGCCTTATATATTTATGTGATGAATAGCGTTTATCAGCAAGTGGTGAAATTGGCCCTTAATATAATAGACTGAGTCGCAATAGAACCAGAAGTGCATTTTACTGATAGTTTATATTTTTGAGTGATTTTTACAGAAAAACTTGATTTGATGAATACTTTAAGTAACATAATATGATATTCTCTTGTCATGCTACTAAATGGTGATACCTGTAATCCGCATTAATATTTGTATTATATTCAAAAGAATTGCTAAGCATGAGCCCAGTTGCGAGCAAAATGCTAGTTGTATAAACTGACTTGCAATGAGGTAAAAACAAAACAAATGCCGCTCATGGCTATAAAGTATGATTAATTGCTATTTTTCTGCTAAGGTCCTTCTCTTTGGAAATTCCTTAAGCTGAAGGTTAATGCATGAAACTGTACTTATATCTTCACTTTACTGTAAAATATTCATCCGTAATCCAGTGAAACGTAATTCTTACATTTAATAAAATAAAGCCCTTCGCCGCGTCTGTCTGTCTATCTATGTGTCTAAGCGCAATAGACTCAAAAACAACCGAACGGATTTCGAAAAAATTTGGTATAGAGACAGTTTGAAAGCCTGGGCCGGACATAGGTCTCTTTATTCGCGGAAAAATATAAAACGGGACTTATGCCGGATAAACTCTTTCTTTAGTTTAAATAAATCAATTCAAAACGACCTATTATCAAAACTACTTCCTGATGACGTACTTTGAATAAGTATACAAAGCCCGCTGACGTGAAATAATATTTCGCCATTTTAATATTATCATTATATTATACAAATAATACTTCTGTAATGGTTCAGCTGGTCTGGTGCACCGCGCAATTCCTGAATGCGCGTTTTTCTAATATGGGTTACTAGGTGATGTTCCCGGCATCGCCCGTGTGATGGTCTTATTCCGCAAATAAAAATTCTTACCAAGATAAATATTAGGTCATATTAGGTTATCCATGACAGGAACTATCTTTAGTTTATCGCTATTCATTCAGTGGTTATGTAACTAGTAGATGGTAATTAGAACATTTCTCATTTCACATTTTTAATAAGATTAGATATATAGTTAAATTTGATCATAGGTACACTTTACTGACTTCACCATACGACTCACTAAGGTTTAAGGACAAAATCCTTCCTTTAATTTAGTAATGGATCACAATCTTCCTCAATAAAGAATCCATTTAACCTGGCATCTCGAAGATAAGCATGTTTTATTGTCAGATAAGTTGTCGTAGACGAATGGAGATAATAGTAATACACCATCCAACTTCTTCAAATAAGTTTAGGTATTAGATATCTTAAATAAGTCGTAATTAGCAAAAGTGTATAATATGTAAGAATAATAAAACCAAGGTCAAATCACCCGAAATTTAAGTAACGGCCTGTTTGTTATTGTGATTAGAGATTAACAAAATTATGTAATACTAGTATAGCTCGCGAGTCGCGACTCCGCTAGCGTGAAAAAGTTTTTCCGGGATAAAAATATTTTCCAGGGTCAAAAAGTAGCCTATAGGTTACTTTAGTGCTATAGCACTCAGGAGTAATATAGCTTCCTATTAGTGAAATGATTTTCAAAATCGGTTCCGTAGTTCCTGAGATTCAACCAAACAAACAAACAAACAAACAAACTCTTGATCTTTATAATATAAGTATCGATTAGGTGCCATCGGAGGCACGAGGATTAGACCGTGTACACTAATTTCCTCTGAAGTGAGTGGAACGATATCCGCGCGTCAGATTCATCGGATGTTTACGCAAACATCTGTGTAGGGAAGTGCTTTCCTTCGTAGCTTAACTATATTACGAATGTTAGTCTACTTGTCTATGCATAAGTTCTAAATATATATTATCTATACTTGTTTAAAGCCCGAATGAATACTCAAACGCTACTCTACCAACCAAGTTATCTGAGGCCTACTTAATTTTTACAGGCTTCTTATTTTAAATGGCATTCTCAAACGTACTTTAAAAGATTTGACGGAGAAATCAGTTGAGGAGCAGTTATTTTGCTATAGATTATAAAAACTTTGTTTTCGATTACATAATTTTAATAAATTGAAATTTGTGTGTCGTTTCACGCAGTATATATTTGAAACTCCTTTTCTTATTTACAAATATCTGACTGGTAGTGTTAAGTAAATGAATCGATTTTGATAATCAATATGAGGTACGTTGGTCAAAGGCGGACATGGAGTACTATTTATAATTGGTTTTTGATAGCCTATACAATCAATTTTTGATAAAAATATGTCGTGGTAGCATGGACGCAGTGCTAATGACTTAAAACTGTGATTGAAATAGCATTTGACCTAGAGATTGATATTGTTTGTTTTTTCAATTACAATAAACCAGCGTTGCTCTTATTAAATAAAAAAGTGAACATTAGATTACACTATATATATTATATTATATAAGCGTAATTCTACAAAAAGGAAAATTAAAAACCCAATCAGCAAGACTATTAAGCGGGCAGCGCCACGAGTCATTTTGTTGTTTATTAATGTCTGAACACTAGAGCTCACTCACCATACAATCATGAAGTATTTTTATAATCAACCGGTATAATTAGCGCGGAATGTGATCACCAAAAACATTCAAACAAAATAAGCGAATTAATTACATAAATCGCTACACGTTACGAAACAAATGTAAAGTTATATTTGAACAAATATTTTCAATAATCGCAAAACGCGTTAGTAGTAAAACAAGTGCAATACATTTTAGTTAAGGCGTTTATGTAGGCCTTAGTTAGCTACAGAATCCTAAAAACCAAAGTGGACAAAAAAGCGAATCTTTTAAGCCCGTCTCATTACTTGCCTTTGCTGGAAGCGAAAAAGCCAGTGGCAACGACACGAAGAAATTCAATTAACGTTCACCTTCAGACGATAAACTTCGCGAAGATATAACATTGCTCAAAATATAATTTGACTTATAAAAAATTCGTTTACCTTTATAATTTGCTGTCCCGGGTCTGAGAAGAAAACTTCTTTAACTCTTTTCTTTAGCGGTATGGAATTATATTCAGCCTTCTCTTGCCACAAAAGCCTGTTATTGAAACTAGTCCCCACTATGAGGTCTTTGCAATGAACGCCACAGATAATCGCCAGTAGAACGACGAATAAAATGATCGAATACTTCATTTTGTATTTAATATGTGTAACGTGTGGTAATGTGATTTGGTCGGTAGTTTGCGACAGACTGGTCAAGGCGTCGCGTGGGTGCGTACTGCGTCAGTGACTCAATAACTTGTTTACCTTATAATACTCACTACAGGAAAACCTCATTACTTGTGTATACCGATCGTGTTGGAAGGAGAACAATGACATTTCAATCAACTTACTACTAAACGTACCTATTGTGGCTACTTGTGTGCATCACTGATTATTCATTGGCACATATGTACATAATATTAAAGCATACTTGACAATTATATATGACGGCATACCAACATAGGGCACGATCATATGAAATGACATAAGTTATTTCTCTTTAAAAGCATGTAACTAATATGTTTATTTTATAAAATAACATACCGATAAACAGAAACACGACGTAAATATAATGCTTGATAAATATACCTACATTTTAAAGTCACAATTATTAAGTAACGCGTTGCTATCGCATTGCAGTGGTAGGGTATATAATACATATCGGATTGCTTCCATAGAATTCTGATAACCTGAACAAAGTTTATCGCTTATTTGTAATTAGGCATTAACAAAGACCGTTTATTAGTTATAGAAATTATACATCATTTTTACACACGTACGATAGAACTCAACCAAATTCTTTTTTCATTCCCCTCTCTCTGTGTAGTCAGTCCCTCATGACTGAGGATCATGGTCATCATTGGATGTACCACATTTAGAGCGGATATTTGTCTGCACCGGTTTTTATTCATCGCATCTTCAACTAATTTATGGAACTTGGTGGCAGACGAATCTTTAATCTGGTCTGTCCATCGGGTTGGTGCTCAGCCTCGAGAACGTTTGCCTTCGGTGTTGCCAACGATGATAAGTCTCTCCAGATTCTCGTCGCCTTTCCACACAACGTGTCCGAAGTATGCAAGGCTGCGTTGGCGACCTATGGTGTTAACGTGTCTTCACTTTAAGCTGTGAGAGGATCGACTCGTTTGTGCGTTTGGCCGTCCACGGTATCCTCAGCATTCGCCTCCAGCACCACATTTCGAGCGCATCGACCTCTCTATCTTTCTCGAGCTAGAATTGATCATGTTTCGACTTCGTAAAGGAAGATAGGGAATATTAATGCTCTGATGAGGCGCATTTTGGTGTTCATAGTAATTCCCCTCTTCCCCCATATGCTTTTAAGTCGAGCCATAGCGTCTTTGGACATGCCGATTCTTCTTTTTATTTCGGGAATACAACTACCATCACTGCAAATTTGAGACCCAAGATAGATGTAGTTACCACTAGGTCAACCGTCTGGATACCAACGATAATATTTCCCGTATCTGGCAAATTCCCCGCCCGATCGATGACCATGATCTTCGTTTTTGCCCTGGTGACTGAGAGTCCGATATTCTCATTGTCTCTCTCAAGCCTCTGAAACATTTTCTGCATGTCGTCCTTCGAGGTAGTCAACAAGACATTCCAATGTGGTGCTAACTGTCAAGAAAATATTAAAAGACATCGGTGATTTGAGCACTTATTGGTCCTGAAGATAGTATTGTATTTCAATGTTTGGCAAACATTGAGTCGTATCTATACGCATTAAGACCGAGCCATACATTTCCATTGGATACTGAGAAACCAATCTGGAATTTCTACTTCCTAAACTAAAACACACGCTCTCGATGGGATTGTCACATCAGTCTACATATTTGCAGAATAGCATGGCGTTTCCGCTGCGAGAATATTATTCATCATCCTTTTTGAATATGGCGAATTTGATATTCAAATATTCATTATCAAGTATGTTGGTTGAGCCATAATGTCAAATACAGATTCTGTATACCTAATAAGAGCTATACGAAACTATAATGTACAAGCTTAATTCTTAAGTACCTGGGTGACCGAGCCTTGCTCGGGTGGTTTTTAATACTATATATGGTATTTATTACTTAAAAGTAGGTCCTAATAATGTTTTCCGTTTCAAGAAAATATTGACAACTGAAGTCAAATGAGTGCTACTTAGGTAGGTACTAATTTAAAAAAAAAACGGTTCTTCAGCGGTTCAGATCTTATATTAAATCTCAGGTTTCATACTTTTTCGATATTGGATTACATCACGAGTAGATACATGGTTCAGTTCTCATCCCTTGTCTCACTTAGCTACGCATTGATAAAAGACAAATGTTCTATATTTATTATTATGGTTTAATATAATTATATCCGCACCAAATTTGGTCTTATTAATATGTTTTGCGGTTTAGTTTCTCCCCCCTTTAGCTGTCCTAAGTTAGTAGTTAATAAATATAAATATCCCATATGTATACTCAAGGTACATCTATATCAAATTTCACCATAATCGGTTCAACGGTTTATTTTCTTTCCCCTTTTAACCTTCTTTTTAGGTATTAATAAAAAACTGAATATGTCATATTTACTTTCAATTTTTAAGAGGTCCCCAAACCAAATTTAAATAGAATTAGTTCAGCGGTTTAATTTCTCTCCCCTTTTACCCCTCTCATTTTGGGGTTAGTGAAAAAATAATATCTCATATTAATTTTCAAGGTTTAAGATATCCCCAATCCCCATACTGTGCAATTCAATCGGAGCAACAGTATTTTCTCCCCTCTATTAGCCCCCTTAGATAAGCGTTAAATAAATAATATCTCATATTTATCTTTAAGTTTATAGATATCCCCATACCAAATTTCATTACAATCGGTTCAGGAGTTTAGTTTCTCACCCCTTTTATCCCCTTCAGACACGAGTAAAAGAAAAGAATTAACATCCCATATTTATTTTCCAGGCTTATTATATTCGCATACCAAATTTAATTACAATCGTTTCAACGGTATAATTTCTCCCCCTTTTACCCCCTTAATTATGGGTCAATAAAATAAATAATATCTTGTGTTTGTTTTAGAGGTTTGAGAAATCCCCATACCAAATTTCTTTACATTTTATACCCATCCCAAAAGTGCTTAACGCCGCTAAAGAAGTTTTCAATTTAAAAAATGCTCAGCGCACTGTCACCAGTGAAACGACTATCAGGTAGCTATAATAAAATGTTGATAATACTATATAATTATTAGTAGAGTATATATAGCCCAACAGTGAAAAAAAAAAAAAAAAAAACAGTGTAATAAAAGCATTCATTGTCCGCGACACAATTCAAATCGCTATTGCAAGTTACAAAAATGAAGTTAGTTCCGCAGTTTACTCGCACAATATTTATAGAGTATGGCAAAAAGCTAAATGCGGAAATAAGTGAGTCGCTTATCTGCCGGTGAAATTTGTGTGTGCCGCCCGACGGCGTGTTCTGAACATAATTTATTTCCTGAAAAGAAGCAATGTAAGCCACCGCAGAGCGTTTGTAAACATTAACGACGCCACTTCATAAAAAATCGCTTAGGATAGATAAGTCGTCAACCTCTGAGAATTGTTTGTTTTGTAGGTACTCAAGGTTTGTGCCTTGCGAGGCTCACAGTAATTTGAATGATGGAAATTAGATTTCTTTCCTCCTAAACTTGATTTCAGAGAGTATTAGCGTGCAAACTCTTCCATGATAGATGTAAAATAATTTTGTGTTTTAGTAGAAACATTTCTCTTATATGGTAATTAGTCATAACATATTATAATGTGTCTAGTTAAATCTGTTATACCTTGTACTGAGTAGAAGTGTATAAGCAAAATTAGGAATCGTTAATGCCATGAATAGTCAACAAATGATGTATTTTTAACGTGTGAAGCAATATTATGTTGCTGACCGAGTTTCGCTAGCAGCGTAAATTAATTCAAGGATTTTAGCTACCTACGTGTTGTTTTAAAGTTAGATTTCATCTACGACTTACAGTTTCATTATTTCATTTCTTTAAGGAAAACAACCTCGGGCTAGCAAAAACCTTTAACTAATCCAAAGAAAAATTTACAAAAAAAATATAAAAACAACAACCAGTAATATTGAATTATTACAAAAGAATATAATTTATTAGAAAAAATATAATTTTTATTTGATTTTTAATATTATTATCGTGCTCTAACAGATAATATAGGTAGGTGAAAAAGCCTTTTCGCATATAGTATTTATAAACTTGTAATAAAATTTCTTTGGCTGTACCTAGGTACTATTTGTATCGGCTGGTTTTGATGACATTTAATAAATAAAACGGTTACTTTTCAAAAAAGGAAAGAAATTAGTAAAATGTTGTTTCAGCTATTTTTTTTTTCATTTATTTTTCTTTCTGTCAAAATGAGTGAACCTAATGAAGAAATTCGATACATTATAAAATTTTATTACAAAAATTGTCTTTGTCGTTTAAGTATCTAGTAATATTTTGCCTCGCGTCGCGAGACCGGTCTCCGGACCAGGGAGATGAAAATACTTTTTGGCGGTCCCCCGACGCGACGACGCTTGGGATCAAAATATTACTAGGTACTTAAACGACAAAGACACTTTTATTATTTTACTTTTTAGAGGTTTTTTGTGTCGGGGGTAATTTAAATTTAATTTTTATGTCAATATTTTTAAATTACTATATTCTCCATCATGGGGAATTGCTAATCAACTATCTAACAACTACTCGTTAAGAACATTATTATGAAACCGCACACGCTGTATCAGCTATACGTTGCTAAAGAGTTGGGTATCCCGCTGACTACTTGATGCAGCAGCATCAGCTCTAGGTTAACATGTGTTATAAATAGCCGAAGATTCAGTACACCAAATTTAGAATCAATCGGACTTATGAAACTTGGAAATGAGCTGATAATTTTCAAATGCCTGAACAGATCTTCATAAATTATAGCCATCTCGATCACATCAGCTTTCAAACAAAAAAAAAAACGCGTCAAAATCGGTCCCCTCGTTTGAGAGCTACGATGCCACGGACAGACATACAGATACACAAATACACACCCTAAACTTATAACACCCCTCTTTTTCTGTCGGGGGTTAAAAAAGGAAAAAATGCACAACAAACCGCGAAAATTGTTACGTTTATGGACCTAATGCAGTGTCAGTAAGAGTAGCAAAAAGTGGGTTCAGGCGTTTTCAATCCGCAAGTTTTGATGTCAAAGATGTATCTCCCTATGGTTGCCCCTTATGAATAAATTGGACGCCATTTTTAAAAAAGGGGAGCAAGATCGACATTGACATGTAGTTACGACATAGCTGCAGAACTGAGAATTGACCACAAAACAGTTATGACCCATTTGAAAAAAGCTGGGAACACAAAAAAGCTCTATATTGGGGTGCCACACGAGCTCACCGAAAGAAATCCTATAAACCATGTACTCATTTGCGATTCTTTATTGAGACGTAATGTCGTGGTCAAAAGTCGGTCAGGCTTTACAGACTGTGGCAAAACCTGGTTTAACTCGCAATAGTGTGATGCTGTGTGTATGGTGGGATTGCAAGGGCATTGTTTTATTATGATCGATTCAGATCCCTACTGCCAAGAACTAATGAGATTAAAGCAAGAAATTAAGAGAAAGCGGCCAGAATTTATCAATAGAAAGGATGTGGTCTTTTATCACGATAACGCTAGACCACACACATCTTTAGCCACTCAACAAAAATTAAGAGTGTTTGGCTGGGAGGTGTTAATGCATCCACCATATAGTCCTGACCTTGCACCATGAACATCAAGAGAGGACTGCCAAAACTACTTGTTGCGTTTTTTTTATCAGAAGTCCCAATACTTCTACAGCAACGGGATTATGGCACTACCTAAAAGATGGCAGAAAGTCATTAAACAAAATGGCACCTATATACTGTAATTGAATGTAAATAAACTTTGAAAACAGAAGTCTTGAGTTTTCATGTAACATGCGAAGAAACTTTTCCCCAACCTAATATTATTTATGATTTTTAGCATCACATATAAATATTTTTTTAGGTTTAAATATATTTTAAAAAGAAAAAGAAAATAACTAAACAAAAAAATAGTTGGGTTCGGTAAGCAAAGGGGGACGCAAACGTCGGGATTGGATTCGGAAACGGAAGAAGCAACAAAAAGATAGGGTGGCCCGAATCAGGACAGAGGGAGCATGGAATCAGCGTTAAGGAATATGAAGCGGAATGTGTTTTATCATACATATATAGAACACTGAAATAGGATAGTAATGAAGAATTTCAAGTCTTACTTTTTGTGTTTAATGTTAAATCACTGAAATAGAAATATGTTCAAATGTTTCCAGTGATAAAGTCACAAATTGGAACACAATATATCTAATAATAATCAGATTGTAACATGCCACAAGAAGTATCAATAGTGACTTTTTGTCGAAAGCCGAAGCCAACTGACCGCTCCGAGTGCATAATATTAATAAACACGTAAAAAAATGAGAGGTGTCAAGGGACACCCGGATGGAACGAAGTTCCTTTCGATTAATTAGTGAAGGAATTGTAATAAAATTTTATTTATATAACAGAGTGTGTATATATATAAATATATAAATATTGGAACGAAGTTCCTTATTGCGCGTTGTGAAAGGGGGCTGGACGGAAAAGTTGTCACGACACTTTTTGCTATTATCTTACTAATATGAACCTTAAATACAATGCGTAGAAGCTATAATTCTTGAAACGAGTATATTTTTATTTATTTTATTTATTAAAGTCATTAAAACCATTTCTTACTAATCTAATATGAACCTTAAATACATTGCGTAGAAGCTATTTCCCCAGCGTTGGCACGGCACGAGTACAAAAGAATCGAACGTAACATTATTTTTTCAATTTTTGTTGATTTATTCTACTTTGGTTACTGACATTTATCAATAACAAGACTAAACGTGCTTTGCTCGCGTTTAAAAATCTACTTTATGTGGTAAGCGTAAGATCGAATTTGTGTTTAGTCAATCAAAATTTGTGATAAAAATGCTATGCAATAGCTTTACCGCGGCAATCTCCGAGTGCCACACGTATTTATTTGTTTTTTTCTCTAGAAACTTATGTATTGGAACGGAAATAGGAAAATATTTATATATTTATAAATATACACACTCTGTTATATAAATAAAATATTATTACAATTCCTTCACTAATTAATCGAAAGGAACTTCGTTCCATCCGGGTGTCCCTTGACACCTCTCATTTTTTCCTATTTCCGTTCCAATACATAAGTTTCTAGAGAAAAAACAAATAAATACGTGTGGCACTCGGAGACTGCCGCGGTAAAGCTATTGCATAGCATTTTTATCACAAATTTTGATTGACTAAACACAAATTCGATCTTACGCTTACCACATAAAGTAGATTTTTAAACGCGAGCAAAGCACGTTTAGTCTTGTTATTGATAAATGTCAGTAACCAAAGTAGAATAAATCAACAAAAATTGAAAAAATAATGTTACGTTCGATTCTTTTGTACTCGTGCCGTGCCAACGCTGGGGAAATAGCTTCTACGCAATGTATTTAAGGTTCATATTAGATTAGTAAGAAATGGTTTTAATGACTTTAATAAATAAAATAAATAAAAATATACTCGTTTCAAGAATTATAGCTTTTACGCATTGTATTTAAGGTTCATATTAGTAAGATAATAGCAAAAGGTGTCGTGACAACTTTTCGTGAGATTTTTTTCCGTCTAGCCCCCTTTCACAACGCGCGATAAGGAACTTCGTTCCAAAATACAAAAGCTCTTTATTTATTTGGAGGAATAAAACATCAACGCAATTCTTGGCCATTTGTAAGTCGGAAATTTTGCGAGGCATCGATAGAAAAAGATCAGTGAACAAGAAACTGGGTTACCTAATTGCAAGTAATCACCGCTACCCCGAAACACCCACGACAGCCGGGGAATCGGGAACGCGTTTCCGACCTTTGTAGAAAGGGACGGACATGTGGAGAACTGAGGATATGGAATTCAGACAGTTTTAACTCACGTGTACATCACAATTGTTATGTCATGCCGGTTTTCTGTGAATCTGTGGTACCATCCTGTCTACGTGTGACTAAATTGGGACTCTATAATAATTTTAACGATCACAATTGTAATTGGATCCCAAAATATTAATTAAGAATTAATACTGTATATAATATTCTTTAAATAGCATTTAAGCGCCGTTCAAAATAACGACTCGTAGAAGTTTGACAGTAAAATTCCATTTACGACTAGAAATCGTAGAATGGAAACGTATTTCGAATAATATTAAGAAAGTAACAAATGGAATATAAAGAAATCTAGAAGCTCTTTATGAGAAAATATTCCAATATAATTGTATGTCCATAACAAACTTTGTAACTCAGTTCGTAACGGACGGAGCTTGTGATTCTAGTCCAAAGCTGCGTGGCGTGGGTTCAAATTTCAGAAGGAGAAATAATTAAATATGTATAACATTTCATTGCTTATGTCTTGGGCACACACACACTCACGCCTTTTATCCCCGAAGGGGCAGGCAGAGGCGCAAGTAGTGCATCCACTTATGGCCATGAGTTTTCCGTCCATGGTATGATAGGGGGCGAGCCTATTGCCATATCTGGCACAAATTCCAGACTCCGGGCTGATAGTGAAGATAAAAACCCGCCATCACTTTTCCCTCCCCGGGGATCGAACCCGAAGCATTGCGGACGTACCGTAATACAACTACGCCACCGAAGGAGTCATGTCTTGTATATGTCTTGGGCTTTAAATAAATTATATCATCACGGAGTCGTGCAACATATTAACATTCAACCACTTAATCTATACTTAATATTATAAAGAGGAAAGATTTGTATCTAAGTATGTTTGTAACGAAAAACTCAAAAACTACTGAACGGATTTCGATGAAATTTGGCACACGGGTAGATCATGTCCTGGATTAACACATAGGCTACGTTTTGTCCCGGGAAAATATTTTTATCCCGGAAAAACTTTTTCACGCGGGCGAAGCCGCGAGCAGAAGTCTAGTAATTAATATCCTAGTTGATCGATAAACGATAACATGAGTAATATTATAGATGAGCTATTTGAAAGCAATTAAGTATGGTACTTAAAATTTTATGGACAGCTTTTATTTCGAATTTTATAGCCTAGTTATATTTTATAGTTTTGAGAAAAATTCAGTTACGAAAAATGCTATTGATGAGAAAACAATTTTTAACCCCCGACAAAAAAGAGGAGTGTTATAAGTTTAGGGTGTGTGTCTGTGTATCTGTACGTCAGTCTGTGGCATCGTAGCTCTCGAACGAATGTGCCGATTTTGACACGGTTTTTTTGTTTGAAAGCTGATGTGATCGAGATGGTTCCTAGCTATAATTTATGAAGATCTGTTCAGGCGTTTGAAGATTATCAGCTCATTTCTATCTTTCACAACTACGATTGATTTAAAAGTTGGTGTACTGTGACTTCGGCAATAGTTTAAAGACACGTTAACCTTGAGCTGATGCTGCAGCATCAAATTGTCTGATGGATACCCAACTCTTTAACAACTTACAGCAGATATAGCGTGTGTGGGCTCATAATAATGGTCTCAATGAGTAGGTGGTAGATAGTTGATTATCAAGGTCCCATGATGGAGAACATAGTAATTTAAAAAGTTTGAATTAAATATTAAATTAAAATTAAAATAATCTCCGACACAAAAAGGAGACGACTCTGGACCAGGGAGATGAAAATACTTCTTTGGCGGTCCCTCGATGCGTCGAAGCTTGGGTCAAAATATTACTAGGTACTTAAACGACAAACAAAGACTTTTATTTTTGAACTTTTTAGAGGCTTTTTGTGTCGGGGGTTATTTTAATTTTAATATATTTTTTAAAGTATAAAAGTAAGTACCTACAAAGTTCAGAGATCCAAATTGATTGTGCCGTTTAATGCGCAATTATGCCGCATTGCCATAATGAAATTCATCGTTTTAAGAATCGCACAGTACAATTAGTCGAAGTTAATATGTACATTTGTAACCCAGATTTAGCGAAAATTTGCATAATGCTTTAACTTGTCACATAACAACACAGGAACAGACACAGTACTGAGTTTAAATTGCATTTCAGTAGTTTGGGAATGTTGTGGCTGCATATGCGTGACCGCATTTCAGCACTAAAATATAACCAGTAATAAGCCATTCCTTCCAATTTGTATTCACTAATAAATAATACGAATCACAGCAAATGACTTAGAGCTGTAATTCATTATGCTTAAATGATTAAAGCTAAAAATTAACTATCTTTTTACTGTTTGTATTTCGCTCATTTGTGGTGCGCTATTGGGCATAGTT
The DNA here is from genome assembly GCA_947568825.1 of Sphinx pinastri. NCBI lineage: Eukaryota > Metazoa > Arthropoda > Insecta > Lepidoptera > Sphingidae > Sphinx > Sphinx pinastri. The sequence continues at coordinate 9,253,101 of OX387620.1, forward strand.
AAAATAAATGACTTCGCCGATAGAGAAATATGTGATTTTTTTTCTATTCGTTATTTCGTTTACATACCGGTATTTGTTTGTTTCACGGCTATGCAAATCTATACATCAATTTGAGTGCGTAAATCACTAATATCCATTAGCTGTTAAGTGCCTCTAAAGCTTCTACGTTAATTTTCAGTTGCTTTCAGGTTATTACAAACTGCGAAAAGTAACGAATTTCAGCGCGATAAAGCCGTGAGTTGATTCGAAAAGCTTGAATCATTCCGGTAAAACGGTTCATCCCTTAACCCCTGATAGTTATAATAATTAGTATAAGAGGGAGACTGCGATTAGCATTCGGCCGGTGGAGTGCCGTCAGTCACTGTATAATCAGATTTACCCTTCTTGAGGTAACTCCTTCCAAATATCATTGGACTGTGCCACATAAATATCTGTCGTTTATCTACCAGCAATGTTACAGTGCTTATCGATACGATTTGCAATATTGTAACATAAATAGATATTCATAGAGTTTAGCCATATCGACTTGTCTACCCGTATGTCACAGTCAATTTATTCAGTGACCATTATGAGGTTTATAGCGTTAAAATTATATTATACTCTCTCTGTACATAGTATATTAAATGTTTGACTAAATTATTTAACGATATCTACTGGGATTTAGATGGAAAACTAACATAAAGTGACTACAACCCGTGTGTTAAATATTTTAATATTGTATGTAATGAGTATGCACATTGAATAAGTTTTTTATATTGTTAACAAGTTGTTTAAGAAAGGAAAACAATATCTTTATACGGGTACTTCCCTTTTTATATTACGAAGAGCGAATACAAATTACAGTTGTTTTAGACTTTGGACGTTCACGGTCAGAAAACTTCTTTGATATAATTTAAATAATAATACTATCGACGGTAAAAAGCGATTTTGTCGTATCTCGAAATATCCAACTTTACACCAGAGCCAAAAAACGATTTAAAAAATTCATAACTCGTAAATTTATGAAGATAGAAAGTTGAGATTTGAAACATATTTCCAAAAATCTAAACCTTACTTTTCACGGTTAACAAAAATATCCTAAAGTTACTACTTCATTGATTTTGTACTAGTTACAGCAGTCGATGTTTTAATGTCGAGCAGCAGAAATGTTTTATCTGTGAGGTGAAATGTATGACCAACTAAGATATATAAAGATATCGATGCGACGGATCTGCTGTATCTCAAATAAAAACCATGCGAATCATGTTTATTTTGCTGTATATGATTTAATCGAACTAGATTATGAAAAAAACACGTCTTACATACAAGCAGTATCATAAAAGTTATAAAAATAAAATGCTGTATCTTTTACTAAACGCTTTTATTTTCTTTTTAAGAATGTAAGGACAAAAAAAACAAATGAATAAACTAAATAAACAGTAATTTTTTATTCAACTCTAACTATATTCGTCTCCTGTTGTTGGGGGGGGGGGGGGGGAGGGCTCAGAACCCCCCAAGCATCGACCTTCACACCCGCAACTGCAACTCTTGTAAGCCAGGATCAGCAGTGGTACGCATTTTATTATACCGAGCGGTGAAGTTCGGCGAATCTCAGGGTACACTAATCTGTCTTTAACCCGCAATGAAATCAATCAAATAGAAACATAGGGAGGAGTTGGAAAAAATAGGCGTCAAGGGCAGCGTGAGGCCTACTTTCCACGCTATCTTCCATCACTGAAATCGCAACATTGCACTAAAAGATAATACAAAATTAAAGACGAACTACCCTGCTTGAAGCGGCGATAGCCTAGTTGGGAGTTGAACAGACTGTCGAGACAAATGTCCGCAGGTTCCAAACCCAAGGGCGCACACCTCTGACTTTTCTAAAAAAGTTATGTGTGTTTTCGTTGTAAATTATCGCTCGCTTTAACGGTGAAGGAAAACATCGTGAGAAAACCTGCATACCTGAGAAGTTCTCCGAATTTCAAAGGTATGTGAAGTCCGCCAACCCCCATTAGGTCAGCGTGGTGGACTAAGGCCTAAACCCTCTCAGTTGTAGAGGAGGCCCGTGCTCAGCAGTGGGCAGTATATAATACAGGGCTGATATGGTATGGTATAGTACCTCGTGCCGCCCGTCCGCCACCCCTGGTGGCCCCTATTAGTCGTCTTTTACGACAGGCACCGTACCGTACCGTGGGGGACTTCTCCAAACGCCCCCAATCCATACGGTGAGAGACGCCGGTCAGTCCTCCACCTAGCGTCTTCTACGTCTCCTCTGGTGGCGGGAGGTATCTTCGCGCTCCTGATCCCTCTCGGCACTCTCCTTCTGCTAGAGGACCACCTCGCAGAAGTGGGCCATCGCACGCCATGACCTCTGGCTGCCGACTACGGAACCGGCCACGGCCGGCAGTGACAGGTCTCCTCCGACGACTGCTCTGAGAGCGCTGCGCTCCTCGTCCCAGGCTGACCAAAACTCCAATGTGTGCTGATCCGTGTCCAGCGGGCAGTTGTCACAATGATGACAAACAGCCGAAACCTCTGCGCCTACCATTCGACACAGTTACTCACCGAAGCAGCTATGGCCGGTAAGTATCTGTATCAAGTGAAACGTAGCCGGGCCATGGCGCTTGTCCAGCCACGCAACAAAACCGGGCGCACTACCGCGACAACCCTGAACCCCGCTGTCGGGGCCTTCATGTCCGGATGCCTCCTCCCACCAATGAAAAGCATCGAAGAGGGCGACCAGATCCCATAGCAAGAAACCGGTCAACAAGCAAGCCCCCTCGAAAGAAACTGTGCGGTACGCCCTGATCACCCGCTACGCCAAAACTATGGGTTTAGCAAGAGAGCGATGCAGCGGTCGGTCAAGGAGTGCTTTGGAAGTCGAGAAGCTGGTTCGCAATGGCGTAGGTAAGGGTTAGGAGCGAAGTGATGGGAGCGGGTCTGGCTAGAGTGACGTATTGACAAAGTATTAATCACTGAAAAAAAAAACAATACTCTGTTCCTATGACGTAAGTGATTTTCACTATCCGATTCAATGTTTGAAATGTAGTAACTATTCAATAATTATACGCACATCTCTGGCAACGTAAAATTTTGGGCCGACAGAAATGCTGTATCTCCGAAAATCAATCTCCATAATTGAAAAATAATGTTGTAACAATTATTTACACTGGGCGTATTGTTGTATCTCTTTTATTTTCAAAAGTAACGTTTTTTTCTCTATTTACAGCAAATTTTTGTATAAACTGTACAAAAACTAGAAAAAAATCGATGGCGTATCTTAATTTTTTTTCGTCGTAAGAAGACGAGACCTAGACCATTCGACGCGGCTTTTTTTTCTGATCAATAATATAGTAATAAGTCATTTTGGCCATTTTCCGAGATACGACACTTCCGCTTTCTACCGTCGCTATATTAAAAAATATTTCATTGCTAAGCCTAAACTAAAATATTGTGGCGTTTACTTCAATAAACTATGTCGCTAAAATAATTCTTTCGTTCAAAAAAGTTGGCAATATCGGCGAGTTACATCAGATGTTAAAATGCCTAAAGTGTAATGTAATGTGTTAATTTATTTTGTAGGGAGAAGTGTTGACCTTGAATTTGAAGTGGTGGGTAGTAGCCCACCGAAGCGGTTGGGAGGGGAACTCGCGGAGGCAAGGAGGTCGAATCTCTGCGAAGCCCGCCGGGATTAGCGTCAAACGAAGAAAAAGAGACGCGGGAAATAAGCCGTAATCCACGAGACGTGACCTAAATTCTTCCTTAAACATCGACGATTTGATATCCTCGTGAAAACAATTTGATTTTTCCCTTTCTTTTTTAACTGTGCCTTTTGACAGTAAATTGGATTGGTTCGTGTTTTACGCATGAGAATTTCAAGAATCGACTTAAGAATTCATAATTTTGTAAAGCGGCCCTTTTTGCGTCGCTACTGTTCAAAATTTTATGCTCAGCGTCGGTTTTTATGTAGATATGAACTCTTTGTGGAATATTATTACATTTAAGACCTTGTTACGATTTTTATACGGAGTTGCCTTATTTATATATGTATAATAAAAAGTATAAAACTGTCAATGTATTCAGGGAGCAGCGACTATATAGCCCCTATATGGTCGCTGTCTGGGAGGTTTGTGTATTAGAGATCTATTGATAAAATAGGTACGGAGTAAGAGCGTAGTAATATAAAGGTAACAATTCGTATCTATCGTGGCCGTCTCCAGGGATTGTTTTATTAATATTCGGACAAAATACTGAATACCAGCATAGAGACTGCAATTAGATTAAATAACACGATTTGCTATTTGCAAGCAAATTTACGAGACATATCCGACCGAACTACGTTTGTATGTACGCAAACAACGTTCTGAGAAAAACTGCAGAAACAACTTAGTGCCAACAGTATGAATTCGGCTTGCAATTTTTGAAGTTATACTTCTTTTGGTGCGTTAGGGAAAAATGATGAGAATAAATTTTTACGATGCGCGCGCACACCGTCACGAAAAACCGACACCCTGAAGTTAGCTATAGTCAACATTTAGTTTTGAATTTTGAACGTACCCTGAAGTTAGCTATAGTCAACATTTTAGTTTTTAATTTTGAACGTAGAATAAGGCGAAAGATATTGAAATTATACTTCTTTTGGTGCGTTAATTAAAAAGATTTTTATCTTGTTACGCCAAAGAAGTGTAACTTCTAACGCGTGTACATAAGTACACACACACTTTTTTTTCGTTAGTAGCAGTTAGCTGTAAAGCTCCACCGTAATCGTGGGCCAACATCCTCTTGGCCGGTGTAAGTAAATACCTTAAAAAAGCTATCTTGTTTTATAATTTTTGTAAACAAAAGGTAAGCGGGCGACTGTGGCCAATGTAATCGGGCTAAATGTTAAAGAGCAACCGTTTACATTAACCGCCTTTGTAACACAAATGAATAGCACGCGCGGGATAGCCTTCCAAAAGAAGCACTCTTTCCTCTTAGCAACGACAAAATTATAACGAACAATTTAATTAGTAAAATATTAAAAAGTGTATTTCTGAACGCGATAAATATTTTTATTCATTAGCCAAGCTTTTACTTCTGAAACCTTCAGCATGTTGGATTATCTTCAAACTTCCAATATCTTTGTGGTAGCCATAATAGAAACCTTCGCTCATCTAATAATCATCTTCTCACATGTCCCCCTCATAGCTCTGACTTCACTCATTCCTCTTTCGCTATCCAATCTATTCTCCTATGGAATTCGCTCCCTCTCGAAATCAGGGCGTCTAACACACGGCTAGCGTTCAAAGTGAGAGTTCGGCAACTACTTTTGAATGAAGCGTAAGAGTCACCACTTTAATTAGAATATATTATATATTATATGGTATGTATTTTATATACTTATTTATTTTTATTCCTCATATGTGTACCTATATTATGTATGTATTATTGTTTGTGTATGTGTCTTGTATTTATGTTTATATGTTTTATTTATGAAGTTAAACACTGTATTTTTAATATACCCTTTGATGCACCTACCATGATTATCTCTGCACCACCTTAAGGTTGACTGGTAGAGAATGCTTACGGCATTAAGTCCGCCTGTACATTAGTTGTATAAAGTGCAAATAAATAAATAAATTATTTTGTACCTACAGTACAGACTATATGCTCATATTCCTAATTGTGGTTTTGTTTAGGTTTTCATCATGGTTCTTTATAATAATATATGCATAATTTAGCGCCAATACTGCGTATCACATTCCTCAGCTTTTTGGCTGACAGTGACTCCTCAAGAATACTAACCAGTTTCCTATATTCATCTGAATGCCTGAGGCATGGAAAGACGTGATCGAAGGTTTCTTAGCAAACCACCCACTCCGATGTTCAATATAGTGACCATTATTAACTACAGGGTATGAACACGGCAATCCGCTTTTTTTTAATCCTGCATGGTTTCTCATAAAATGTATATTGCCATCCAGACAGAGACAAATTACCTTTAATACCTTTATCATAGTTACAGTTATAGGCAGGATAAAACATACAAAATAAACACATTAGGTTATGCGTAGTAGTCATTAGTATAATTTATCTAATAGTCAAAGGTTTTATGTTAACATGAATGTTAACTTGTCGTCAACAAGAATGTATTATGTTCCTCATTATGTTACTTTGCAGTTTGCATACATCACATGTACCTATTGCCGGCCGGTTTCTTTATGGACTGTACGGGTAGGGGTAAAGGCTTAGTAAAACCACAAAAAATACCACAGTTGCAATTTTGGTACAAGTAACCAGCTAACTTTTGCCTTTGCAGTCAATGAGTAAACTGGCCGTCGCGTTGGTGTGCTGTCTTTCAACCGACTGTAATTTTTATTTACTTATATTCTAAAATACTTATCTGTGGAAACTTATAATTGGCTCTAAACTTTTATACGTAAGCACTTGTAATTTATTTGTTACCTAGCTGTTAGTTTCCCTAAAAACAAAAAAATAAAAAAAATAAAATAAAATATGAGTTTTTATGGTAGGTACTATTAACATACAGGCGTCAGTTGGCTATTGTGTTTGCATTGTAAGATCAAATATGGCCTCCTTATTTTATAATTGGCGCTTACTACGGTCACTTCAATCGATTTTAAGATTTTACTCAGCTGATTTATTCCAAGTTGTTGCAGTGAGTTATCCAGAAAATGAGATTTTAAAACATAACATTCTCGTGAAAACTGAATATAAAATTTTTATATTTTGTTGATGAACTTTTAACAAAGTAGCATATGACGCACTGGTGTGATACATAATATCGATTTGTTTTCAAATATACTTTCAATTCAGAGCTCTGAGACCTTTTCCACCAAAATGTCCTTAATAACGTCCGTAATGCGGAATATTTAGAGGCCGTATAATTGGACCATATAAATAATAACGCTTTGGGTGTGTATCTGGAATGTTACATCGGGATTGTTATAAAGTTTTACACTATTCAGGTAGGTACTTTACCTATCATATTCGGGAATTTCCGAATTGTCAAATTAGTGAAATCAATGAAGCATTTTATTCGGAAGTCCACGGGAACAGATCTGATTTTGATGTTTTATTTTATTAATTGCTGTTTTTTATATTAGTTCAAATCAGAAAATATATATATATATATACATATTATAAACCAATAAAATGTATTAAGAGTCCGTACGGCTATTGTATCCAACCGATTTTCTTAATTGTGTTTTAAATAAAAGTTTTTAATGACTTTTTATATTTACGCGAATGTTAGACATTGAAATAAAACTATTTTGCGGATTTTATCGCCGTTTTTTAATTAATATTTTCTCCCGACGTTTCGAAGGCTTTGCAGCACTTCGTGGTCACGGGGCGGACTGAGGTGTTGGTGGTCCGAAAAGTTAATGTTACAATATCTACCTTAATTTTTTAATGATATTTTTTTTTAAAGTTTATGACAATATAGGTACAAATTTGTTATTTGTGGAAACTGGGAACTTATATTATGCAGACGTGACAACAGTAAAAATACCTTTTTGAATTTTCCTTGTAGAGCGTAGATATCTGCTAAGAAGTACATCTGTAGGCTCGCCCCCTATCACATCATGGGACGGAATACGCTTGGCGAAAAGTGGGTGCACTAGTTGCGCCTCTGCCTACCCCTCCGAACGGGTACGGGTAGAACATGTCCTGCATTATCACATAGGCTACTTTTTATTCCGGTAATTTGCTTCCATGGAAAATAATCATTTGTCATCTGAAATTTAAATAGATGGCGCTGGCGTTTTAGGTACATTTGTAGCGGGAAAGGATTATCACGCCTGCGAAGATGCGAGCAACACCTAGGCCAGTATTAATAAATCAATCTCAAGTTTGAGTTACATCTCAAGTAGACATAATGTATTAATAGTTCAATACATTATGTCTACTTGAGATGTAACTCAAACTTGAGATTGATTTATTAATACCGCCCCTAGTAGTGGATAAGTGAGTGCGCAATACACAGGTGCATTCCCTGTTTCTTTTCTCTCGTAGACCAATGACACGGCAGCCTGAATTGATCGGAGAGAAACTAGGCGCAGGACAAACACCACGGGGATGTAATACCGCCCACATAATGATAATACCAACCACACTTGCTTTTATTATTAATACCAACTCTGTATTATATACTGTCCCACTGTTGGGCACGGGCCTACCTACTACTGGCAGGGTTAAGGCTTTATTCACCTCGCAGGTCTAGTGCGGGTTGGCAAACTTTACATACCTTCGAAATTCTTGAGGAGAATTCTTAGGTATGTAGTTTTCCTTATAATGTTTTCCTTAACCGTTAAAGTGAACGATTATAATAGATAGAAAATACACACATAACTGCGAAATTGTGTGCCCTTAGTTTTCAACCCGCAGACCTTTGTCCCGAGAATCTGTTCTATTTCGAACTAGGTTATCATGCTTCTTCATTGGGACTTCGGGTTGAGACCGAGCAGTTTCAAGAACACCAAGTCAAATATTTTCATCCTGATTCGGGATTCGAACCTGGGACCTCAACGCGGCGATCTTACTGAGTACGTAATACATTATAATAATCCCTTCCTTGCCGATTTCGGCCACGGCGGCCAATCTCAACGGAGATCAGCCAGGTGCGCAGGAGATATTATAGTGCACAAGTGTGTGCGCAATACACAAGTGCACTCACTATTCCTTTACTCTCATAGTCCGGTGAGACGGCCATCCGACATGACCGGAGAGAGATCAGGCGCAGGACCAACGGCTTTACGTGCTTTCCGAGGCACGGGAGTATCACACCGCCAACTTCCTGACTCCGAGCTGCGACTGAGTAATTTTTAAGATGGAAAAACCCAGTCACAATGTTTTTTTGGCCCGACCCAGGATTCGAACCCAGGACCTCAGCGCGCAAATCGTACTCGTAACGCGTACGCAATACAACTACGCCACCGAGGCAGTACAATACATTATACAAGTAAGCCACGGAGGTAGCCAAATAGTTACATAATTTTTAAGATAATTTTAGTGATATAACTATACCGAGCTCCGAAATATAAGTAGCTTATAACACAAACACAAACACACACACACACACACACATCCAAATACAGGCACACACTCACGCCTTGTATCCCCGAAGGAGTAGGCAGAGGCGCAACTAATTGCACCCACTTTTCGCCGTGTATATTCCGACTAATGGTGTGATAGGGGACGAGAGCCTATCGCCAATATCGGGCGCAAAACTTATAATAACACAAGAAATAATATGATAACTGTATTCGTTTCATTACGCCAATTAAGAACTTGATACTTTTTAGATATGGTTAATAAAAAACAGTTTAAATAAAAAGCCACCAAATTACGTTGACGATAATCTCACTGTAAAAAACAAGTTTGTCCTATCTTTTAATTTATAGTTAGTACATTTTTATTAAGTTAAAGCAAGGCAAGCATCTACATTTGTACACACACTGATATAAATAAAAGGACAAAAAGAAAGCAAGAAGTTCTACATAAACGCGTGTAAAGTTGATGTAATTCATCCAAACACTGTGCTATGTTTCAATATCCTATATCTCGGATTAAGGGGTTTTGGTTTTCGTATAATCCGTTCTTATTCCTTCGTAAATGGATATTGAAAAAATTTGATGGGCCCCTTTTTATCGGAAACTCTTTTTCAGAAGTACTCTATTTTGCCTTTCGAAATGACGTCGATTTAAGTTGAATGAACGAGCGAAATCCTTCTACATGGAAGAGGCGGTACTGAGAAGGTGATGAGTTTATATAGTACCATTATTTAGTCGAATGCGCACCTTTGAACCGATAAATTGGCGTCAAGAATAAGCTGCTTCACTTTCTGCCGATAATCTGCGATCGACTGTTTTGCATTTATCTCGTGATCGCAACTGTCGGATACATAGTCATATACTTTTCAGTTGTAGAAAGAAATTGCTAGTCGAAATATATGGTGGCTAATTTTGTAAGAGCGTAACGTTATAAGATTTCAGAATGAGGGCAAAAATACTTTATACATATAGCTACAAAAAGTAATCCAAATTATAATATTACATCACAGCAGTTGTGTATCAACAAGGACATCCTGTGTCACTTGGACATTACTGAAATGGAGACGCGCGCCACGCCGGCAACGTCCAGAGAGAAATATGTATATTTGTCACATTTCGGAAATTGAACTCGCAACTGTTCGCCTCTAAAATGGTATAATCCAGTTTCGCTCATGTTTCACCAAGTCCATCGCAACTTTCCACATATCTTAAAAAATAACCTAACTTAGTAATTCTTTGTAACCGAACAGCAAAACTTGCGAACACAATAGCTTCACAAAATTGAAACAAAAACCTGTACACAAAGTCTCCGGTTGTTGTTCTGGTATTAGCAACATAAATGTGCTATTAAAGCTTGAATTTGCAAATCCATATGTTATTATGGAGGGAAGCGGCCGCTGTGTCTAGAATTTCATTTAACGATCCCAGCTCGACAATAACCGTCCGTGGAATTTAATGGTTTGTAAAGCGGTCTCGATTAAAACTGCCGTCTATGTGGATAAGGTCACTCGATTTAGTATATGAGGGTAACTTATAATGAGTTTATGAGCCGTCCCCATGATACCCAAAGTGCTCACATTCAGCGCTGAAGTGGAGTGCTAGTATTCACAAAGTTAGGATGACGGTGTGGAATAGATAACTGGAATAATGCATGCTGACTTTCGTGTCGCCGCATTAGGTCCTTGTGTGCATGTTTCCAATTTAACTTTAACAATTTTACATATAAATATATTAACGTTTCTATGATGTATTAGGTATTGTAGACGCAAAATAGATACCAAGTGGAAATTAAGTTAGTTTCGGATTGACCGCAATTTGATGACCTTTTGTTGTAGCAAATAAGGTTCGTTATATTTTCCCAGAGCTGATGTTCATGAATTATAACAGGCTGACCTTCGTAACAAAATGGCAATTGGTGTGGCTTTATTGCGCCGTCTTGGGCATACGAGTCTATAAGACAGAGTTGGATCCAATGATACTCATGGGCCGATCGGTATTAATAAATATTTAAGTGAATAACATTATACGAATGTCCATTCGTTGCTCGGGTGGTATTTACGAAGCCTACGATTTACGAAGTGACTACCTCGGTGACGTAGTTGTATTGCGTTACGAGTACGATTTGCGCGCCGAGGTCTTGAGTTGGAATCCAGGGTCGGGTCAAAAATATTGTGACTGGGTTTTTCCATATTAAAGATAACTCAGTCGCAGCTTGGAGTCAGGAAGTTAGCGGTATGATACCCCCGTGCCTCGGAAAGCACGTAAAGCTGTTTGTCCTGCGCCTTATCTCTCTCCGGTTATTTCGGATTGCCGTCTCACCGGACTATGAGAGTGAAGGAATAGCCAGTGCACCTGTGTATTGCGCACACACTTGTGCACTATAATACTTATCTCCTGCATACCTGGCTGATCTCTGTTGAGATTGGCCGCCGTGGCCAAAATCGGCTAGGAAGGGAGGCGAGCCTATCGCTATATCGGGCACAAATTCCAGACTCCGGGCTGATACTGAAAAGAAAAACCCAATATCATTCTGCTCAACCCGGGGATCAAACTCGAGACCTCAGCATTGCAGTCGTACCGTAATACAACTACGCCACCGAGGCAGTCACCGCTAAACTAATTTTAATGAAAATTGTTTCGGATATTTATTTGAACTCTTAGAACTATCACCTATTTTTTTATTACAATTGAAAAACGATAGTTATATAATGAAAATATTGATTTAATCGAAATGAGTAGCAGTATACTTCCTAGGCAATATCTTATTGAATAATAAAATATCTAATTGAAAATTTAACACTCTCTATAACGATATGTGTGGGTAGGCACAACAGGAAAATACATACACGTCAAGTTAAGAAAAAGAACATACATCCTTCTTCCCTTTACGTCCGAAAAATCAACACTTTCCATTAAACGAAACTTACGCGAGCAGTGTTGCCGGCAAAAGCTGGTTTGATATATAATGAGGCGTCATAATGGCCATATGAGCGTGTAAGTTCGGAGTTTCTTAACCCTAAAGTTCATACATTTAAGACGTCATTTACAAATGTTGCAGAAACAAGGTGCAGAAAGTTGGACACCGAGGACATAAATCATGACAGAGTGCGCGCCAGCTGGCAGACTCTGAATAGTTCTGTCGACCACGTATGACATTCGATTACCCTTGTGTTGGAACACCGGAATAGTTCGGCACATTTTAACTGATGATTAGATCCATACAACGCGTTTACTGGTGGTAGGTCTCATATGTAAGAGTCCGCCTGGGTGGGTACCACCGCAATGTCTATTTCTACCGCCAAGCAGCAGTGTGCATGCACTGTTGTGTTTCGGTTTGAAGGATATTGTAGCCAGTGTAACTACTGGACATAATGAGACTTAACATCTTATATCTCAGGATGACGAGCTCAGTGGAATGCCATGCGTGGCATTCCGCTGCACTATAATATCTCCTGCGTACCTGGCTGATCTCCGTTGAGATTGGCTGCCGTGGCCGAAACTGGCTAGGAGGATTACGTTAGTTACACCTCTCTGCCCTTCCCTTTGAGCATTTCATATTAGGTGAGTTAATATTATGTCATGTTTAATAAAAAAAATCTCAACTCGCTAATCTGATAAAAGATCTTAAAAACAATTTATTAATTAGCTGTCTATTATACTAATTAAGTTAACTTAATAATCATAACGCTAGTCCATATCTCTTCACGTAAAGCAAATCTCAGCTATCGATACCCGGGAATACCTCGATATAAGTCGTAAGCTTTAATGTCAAAAATAAATCGCTAATGCACATTAAAAATTGTGTGCATATTTATATATAATGTACCTATACTGAACGTTGTTTATGTAATGATCGCTAGAAATATGATACGTTTATCGAGAGAAAGTCCCCCAGGCCGTCCGAAGTGTCATCAAGATAAGAGAGTTATATTTCCTCTTGCAAGAAAAACACTGGTGTAATTATATTTTAGATGGTAAATGGAGTGCGGTCTTCCCCGCCCACGTGTAGGTACGTTCGTCAATGAAACCGCTGACGTACCAATCCGTCGGTGTTGTTTTTGCGGTGTAATCACAAACATATTGCTTGTCAACGTGTTTATTCTCTTTGTTTAAATAGCTTTTGCTTACCTTATCAAAACGTATCTATGGTAACGTAAACTCATTACTGTGGCAAATGCAATTTCTTGCTTATTGTAGGCATTTAGTAATATAATTATCAAAGCATTTAATTCGCAAAAAAAATTATACTGAATCTTTACTCTTTTAAGAAGTAGAGGGAATCTTTTTGAACGGGACTTTTTGTGCGTCAATGATGTATGTTTATTTAAAAGTATAGTGATATTTTATAGCACAGTCCGAAAAATGTAAGCCCCGGCTCCAGTGCCTACAATAATATTATCACGATGTATGCAATTTGTCCTAGTTTTCAAATTTCGGTTCATGTTTCATCAGTAAATTGTTGAACAAACACATTATAATCGGATTACAATTAGCGTTGACCACGCTATCGTGCTGCGTGCATGAAGCACTCCCGAATTGAAATATCCTGTATTTCTGAAGTGGGTTAGAAAAGGGCAGCATCAACTTTAGATATAAATGTTTCTACTAAAAGGAAATTTGATTCTCAAAAAGGTATTTGTTTCATTTGAATATGCGGAATGTGGGGGAGTGAAATTGGGTAGCGCTATAACATAATTAATTCGTAGGTACTGTCGACAAAACACCCAATTGAAATTCCGTGCTAATATCACCTAACATAGAACTGTTTTTCCTAATGATTTTTTTTATTTGCATGTTATTTTTTTAGATAATACTCAAAGTTGGTTTATCTTGGTATGTTTTGTCAATACCTACAATTTTCATGCCAAGTACCTATGCTACCGCTAGAGCAATGTAGCGTCCATGTAACATATTTCGGAAACTGTCCAAATAAATAATATATGTTGTTATGACCTTATTTATCTTATTAATAAATAATTATTCAAACATTTGGGGGGGATGAATGCTAGGATTCTGAAAAAACTAAGATACAGGTGTAGAGTAGAGTCGTAAGGAAGCAGTGCGAAACTACCGCGTGATATTGTTTGTGTGGTGGACCAACCCGCACGAGGCCAGCATGGTGGATTTAGGCCTAACCCCTCTCAGTAGTAGAGGAGGCCTGTGCTCAGCAGTGAGCAGTTTATAATAGGGCTGATTGCACTTCATTGTTTGTATTTAAATTATTGTGATAATCTACGCATACGCATACTCACGTCTTTTATCCCCGAAGGGGTAGAAAGAGGCGCAACTAGTGCACACACTTTTCGCCGTGCGTATTCCGTCCCATGATATGATAGGTGGCGAGCCTATCGACATATCGGCCACAAATTCTAGACTCCGGGCTGATACTGAATAGAAAAATCCAATATCACTTTGCCCGACCCGGGGATCGAACCCGAGACCTCAGCATTGCAGTCGTACCGTAATACAACTACGTCACCAAATAACTAACTAAGAATATTTTATATCAGTCAAGTGATCAGTTATAAAGCCGTAGCCAAAATTTCTATAAGGTCAACGTTAACTTCATGGTTTGCCTATAAAAGTCTAAAAAACTTTAAATAAGGCCATTCAATACTTACTCTAATTTAATATTATAATAATATCAAGCTATTAGCGCATACGCAACTCTGACTACCGCGAGGTAGAAGAAATGTGCAGACACACACTGGTGTAGGCCAGAACCACGAAACCGCGTAATGGTAGACTAATCTCAAATATCGTAACTTGTAAATCCGCTAAGTTAAACTAAAATAAATTCATCGGGGTCCGTTGAAACTCAAATCCCGGACGAAAAATTACTTTTTAAAGTGCCCGATCCAAATGTGGTACTTGGTGTTTTTGGCGGGAACTTGGAAGTGTCATGAGGGTGCTCTTGTTTTAATTCATTATTTTGGTGATACTTAGTGTTATATTGCATAATTATGGTGGTATATTATGCAATATAGTTCTATTAAAGAGCTCAAATGAAGTGAATTGAAATAATTGTGCTAATGAAGTGTTTTTTTTGATGCCGCCAAAACTCCTCGATAAAGTCTTGGTAAGGTAGCCACTGCTTTACTTCGACATGCTACAGATAATAAAATACACCAAACTTGACATTGGCAAAATGTGAACACAAATGCCATTACAAAAAAAAAAAATGTGGTACTTGGACAGGAGTAGATAATCGTTGAAAGACAAAGCTTAGTGGCTTCTACAAGTACGCCGTCTAGTCTGGACGAACTGCGAGTGTCCTCTCGTCGCTCGTCACGTCCACGCCGCGAGTGGAAACAACCGGTCTGAGCTAGCTTGGAAAGAGAAAGATGTACTTAAAGTTTTTTTGCGGCATGTGTATAGCGCGTTATTTTTCTTTAATTTATGTAATTCGGGGTGTTTATCCAACATCAGATGTCAAGGATGTTGTTTCGCTTTCGAAGAATATTTTCAACAAATTGAGTCCTCATGAAGAAATGCTAATTAATTACCTACTTATAATTCTACTAGCATTTTCTTGGGAATATCCCGGGAAAATATAAAGCGGGATTAATATCCCGGAAAAACTTATACACGCGGTCGGAGCCGCGGGCAAAAGCTAGTTTATAATACTAGTATGCATCATAAAAAAAACAATGATCAATGACGGTATATTCTGCATCTACAATAGAACAAAAACCAAACAACTACATAATAGCAAGCTGAGAGCGGCTGCGGTGCGGCGTGTAGGTAGATCGGTAGCTATTCTATTTTGGAAATTGTACAACTGAAATCATTCCGACAGTGTTTGCATAAAATGTAATGGCAGATTGCGGCCGTGCGGGAAGTACTGCCGTCGATTCGCATTGTGCCATCTGCTCACATCGAGATCCCTTATAAAATGTTACTGCGCATTATCGCACCTGGATATGGCCCCCGCCTCGCGGTTATTTCGAAATGTTACCTTTTTATGACACTAATGGAAAATACTGTTCGGCTTTGTAAAGCATTGGGTATTTATTTCACGCACTGTACAGAATATTGTTTTTATTACTGGTGGAGATTTTATCATTAAAACACTATGAGTTTTTAGTTCGCAAAGAATTAAAGCATATTCTTCTTCTTCTTTTAATTTATGGCTTCCACCGATTATTTATCGGTGATTTCGCCTATTCTTAGCCGAAATCCTATTGACACCCCATTTGTCATAGCAAACTTACGCCCCTAACGATGATCTACCTTAACACCAATACACTAATATTTTATGGCAGATTAATATTTGAATAAGATGATTAACACGTTCACTGCGCTACCAGTTAAATTTGACTGGTACGTGACTTACAGTTGGTGCGCGGACTCGATTCCACGGTTTTACCCCTGGTGCGCAGGGTTTTTTTTTATTAAATCCTGATGGTAGGAAGAAGTGAATTATATATAACGATTTTATTCTTCAAGTACTATCTATTTACGTGTTTTAAAGTAGACCAGACATATTTGCCTGGTGCGCACTGAACGGTAAAAATTGACGTACTGTGCGATACAAGTCATAAGTGGCTGGTACGAGACAGAGAGCCAGGGCGGTACATGCATATACAAGTTATCGATATTAATAATTATGAATTAAAGATTATATGCGTAAACATAATAAAAGCCAATAAGCATACTAGATCTGTGTACATAAAAAATATAATGAAAAATAAATAAATATTTATTTTTCAAATAGAATCATTACTACAAAAATTTATGAAAAAGAACTTAAATGATAATACCAAAACAGAATTAAAGGAAAAAATACATACTTTTCAGAAAAAAATAATTTTATTTTTTACTTTAGTAATATAAAAATCCGAACTATTTCTTTTATTAAAAAAATATATATCTACGTTTTACGTCGATATTTTTGTTTTAATCATGGCCCCATTACTAATTGTTTTCGATTTGCTATTTATGCCGGTGCTGTACCGGGTATAAATGACTGGTATTTTCAAAAGCTTGTATTTCCAAAAATATGTATAATATCCTTGGGCGACGGTACGTTGTTATATCTTCATTCATATATTAACCTCTAACACCCTTAAAAAAGGATTTCTTATTTCCACTGCAAAAATATGACCATTTTAACGAAGGTATCTGTACCAGTCCTTTAAGACTGGTAGCGCCCCAACTGTAACTCTTGCAAGGTACCAGTCAGAATTAACTTGTATCGCGCCGAAAGACAGCTAGGCAAAAACGGCTGCGCAGTGAACGTGTTAATTGAAGTTCATTGACAGATATCGTCACGCAACGTATGACTCGATAAAAGTATTAAAATTACTTCTAAGGAGCTATTATCGGAGTCTAGTATTTTTCAAAGTATTGCTTCAATAACAAATTATAGAGTAGCTATGTCGGTATAAGTGTGGAAATGGACGTCAGCTTAGCTCAGCTGTATGAACTCATAGAGATTCACTGCAGAGATCCTGCTAGCTGCACCAATTAAATTACGTCACGCGAATGAAGTCGTATGTAACGAATACTAGAATAGAATTGAATTACTTTATGATTCACTTGACTTTATTGGATTTTTCTATTCGGTATCAGCCTGGAGTCTGGAATTTATGCCCGATATGGCGACAGGCTCGCCCACTATCACATCATGGGACGGAATACGCACGGTGAAAAGTTGGTGCATTGGTTGCGCCTCTGCTTACCCCTTCGGAGGTAAAGGCGTCAGTGTGTGTAGAATTAATGCCGACACCCTAAAAGGGTATTTAGGGCTTTATTGTCAAATATAGAAATATAATCTTTATATACATAATTCTTCCGGCGTGTGTATGTCACTGATCTCCTCCTAATCAGCTGGACCGATTTTAATGAAATTGTTTGTGTGTCTTCAGGTGTATTTGAGAATCGTTTAGATTAACAATTGGATCCGGTAGGTGGCGATGTACTCGGGTTCTAGGATTTTATTTCCTTTTTAGGGCAGGACAACGTCTGTCGGGGCCGCTATATAAATTTTTAGGGGAATTATTATATTTATAAATTCGTACGAGAGTAGATACTTCAAAATAATTATTAGGTATGTAATATAGAGCTTACGAATCATTGAATGGCGGGAAAGCATATTTTGAAATAGACATGTATTTTTTTTGTACGATTTATAGACCAGTAGTTGCACTTCTGCCTACCCCTTCGGTGATAAAAGGCGTGAGTGTGTGTGTGTGTTATTAGCGCCATCTATTATTCGTGTCTGAAAGATACTATTCGCAAAATGTTTCTATTTGTAGCGCCAGTAATAGACGCAGTACGAGTAATATTTTTATAATTTCGTTTAAAACTATATAATATTCTTAGAATAATAAAGGACAGACTAAGGATGAGTGCAGAAAATAACTTTAACAATAACAAAGGTCTAACCAATGTTTACTGGTGGTAGGGCTCTCATATGTAAGAGTCCGTCTGGGTGGGTACCACCGCAATGTCTATTTCTACCGCCAAGCAGCAGTGTGTATGCATTGTTGTGTTTCGGTTTGAAGGACATTGTAGCCAGTGTAACTACTGGACATAATGAGACTTAACATCTTATGTCTCAGGATGACGAGCGCAATGGAATGCCACACATTACTTTGTAAGTCAGTGCTGGATGGTATTGCTACTGTTTATGGGTGGTCGTATCGCTTACCATCAGGCAAAGGGCATTCTCGTCTCGTCATTCTATGCAATAAAAAAAAAACAACTGTCTAATCTGCCATTTTCGGGTTGAAAAAATAATTATTGATGTTAGGCAACCAAAATAAAAAAAAATCTCTATTTTAATTCCAGTTTGTCCCGACAGTTGGTGCTGCGATCAAATTCAAGAAAATATTTTGTTACTTCGTGTTATTATTGATAAATTAGTGTTTGAAGAGTTTTGAAGTGTCCATAAAAACTATACATCTTGCAAATATAGTGCGGAATTGAAGTGAGTATTTTATATAATTTTCTGTCAAATTTACACGTGCGTTGATTAACAACTACCGATAAATAACGTTTTTATAAATTGAAAAAATATACCTGTTATAAAATAGTATGAGTTTCAACTTTTTCACCTTTAATTAAAATAAGTTGTTAGTTTTTATTTAATACAACCTCTACATTTCACTTCACTCATAGTATATACATACTCATACGCTATCGATTGGTCGAACTGCTTTGAGTCGAATTGGGTAAAAAGGAGGGGCAAAGTTGGTATGAAACTTCTATAGTTTAATGGTAGATTCTACTAGAAAATACTCATTAGTTAAAGAAATTAAAATGAAGTTAATAAATTTCTAAACAACCTTTACCCTTTGAATGGTGAAATAGGGGGTGTATGGAAAATCTTTTATTTTTAAAGCCATCGACTCCAAAGTCACATAATATGTTCTTCACTTACATTTTTTTTAATCCTCCTAGCCAGTTTCGGCCACGGCTTCCAATCTCAACGGAGATCAGCCAGGTACGCATGAAAAATTATAGGGCACAAGTGCGCAATACACAGGTGCACTCGCTATTCCTTCACTCTCATAGTCCGGTGAGACGGCAATCCGACATGACCGGAGAGAGATCAGGCGCAGGACCAACGGCTTTACGTGCTTTCCGAGGCACGGGGGTATCACACCGCCAACTTCCTGACTCTGAGCTGCGACTGAGTAATTTTTAAGATGGAAAAACCCAGTCACTATAATTTTGCCTCGACCCGGTATTCGAACCCAGGACCTCAGCGTGCAAATCGTACTCATAACGCGTACGTACTTCACTAACATTAATTAGGCATCATTTTTTATATTTATAAACTACCTTCATTAAGTGGGAAAATAGGGGTTGCAATATTATAATAAAGAGGAAAAGTTTGTGACTTTGTAGGTTTGTAGGCGCTAATCTTTGGAACTACTGAACTGATTTTGAAAATTCTTTCATTAATAGGAAGTTACATTACTCCAGAGTGCTATAGTTTTTATTCCGGCAAAATATTTATCCTGGAAAAACTTTAACACGCGGGCGGAGCCGCGGGCAAATGCTAGTAACCATATAAATCATATTGATTGACGTTAAATTGACATATCGAAGCCATAAATCAAAAGGGAATACCGTGTGAGAAAGTTTTGACAAGCCAGTTGACTTGGGTAAAGTGGTTTTTTGCAACATTCACTTGTACAGAGAGTAGATTGTATTTATTATTTGTATCTAGTAAAACTTACTGCCTTGTTGGCGTAGTTTTATTACGGTACGACTGCAAAGCTGAGATCTCGGGTTCGATCCCCGGGTCAGGCAAAGTGATATTGGGTTTTTCTATTCAGTATCAGCCGAGAGTCTGGAATTTGTGCCTGATATGGCGATATGCTCGCTCCTTATCACTTTATGGGACGGAATATGCACGAAGAGAAGTGGGCGCACTATTTGCGCCTGTGCCTACCCCTTCGGGGATAAAAGACGTGATTATGTATGTATGTCTCTGTGTGTGTATATTATATTATCACTCACAATAACCTTATAGTATTGTTCGTGTTGTTATACTTTTTTAAATAAAAACTTTAAAAACACAAATAATATTTTAAGTAAAACTGGAATCTTTCCAACTTGCTCAAACTTAGACCTAGTATATCGTAAAAAATGTTATAAATTTATAAAGGCCAGTAAACATAGGAATTAATGTGAAAACTTTACACCACATGCAATATTTCACTTAATAAACTAATGTTAGCTTTATATGTCGCACATACGATTTGTTTAGATGTGTAATGTACAGTCAGCCACACAAATAGATGAACAAATATAAAATTTCAAATCGCCTATACGCGTAAAGTTAAATATTGTTAAGTTAATTGATTTTTTTTTCTTTGTGTGTAGTAAAGTAAATCCCTTTTACTTTATTTATGTGAAGAGAAAACGAAAATTGGTAAGAACACAAAAGTGTATTGCCATTTTAAGGTTTTGAATTTGTTCAGCTACTTATGTAGCTGACTGTACAATAAAATAATTATGTAGGCAACATAAATCTTTGAAAGTGTGGCAGTTATATAAACGTAACAGCTCTATCTAATAAAGAATTTTATGTTTTGTGGTTAGGGTGACATTCTCGGTCAATTAACGACGATTTCGACTTTGGCGGGCGGGAATTGCCTTGCCATTGCAGATGTTATGAAATTGCAGCTTTTTTAAGCAATAATTGATCCGTCTATATAAAGTTTTAGAGTCATACTACATAGTATTATAAGCTCCAGGCGTTGAACATCTTTCGTACCTAATATGAACAGGATGTCTTCCAACCAGAGGAATTCTGTTCGACACCCATCCCCCACCCAGGGTATAGCATTCCACGGTTTGCTTGCAGCCTTTATCATGTTTTAAATTAAAATAGTAATAATAGGTCTTTAAATATACTGCCTCAGTGACGTAGTTGTATTACGGTACGACTGCAAAGCTGAAGTCTCGGGTTTGATCCCCGGGTCGGGCAAAGTGATATTGGGTTTTTCTATTCAGTATCAGCCCGGAATTTGGAATTTACGTCCGATATGGCGATAGGCTCGCCCCCTATCACATCATGGGACGGAATACGCACGGCGAAAAGTGAGTGCACTAGTTGCGCCTTTGTCTACCCCTTGGGGGATAAAGGGCGTGTGTGTGTTTGTGTGTAATAGATCTTCGAAAAGAAACAGTTCAGAAATTAAACACGGTACATAATCTCGTGGTAGCTTTGAAATGTGGAAATTTTATTAAAAAAAAGGGGGTGACTAAAGAAGAGTAATGGAACACAAATCAGCGATTTTTATAATTCTTTGCTGTCTGTCTATTTTCCTGTTTATTGTTATTTAAGGTTATTGCACATCTCCGATACTACTGAACGGATTCGATGAAATTTAGCATGGATATAGTTTGAGACCCTGGGAAGGACATAGGCATCCCGGGAAATATAAAGCGGGATTTTTATACCGAGAAAACTTTTGCGCGCGGGCGGAGCAGCGAGCAATCACAAATATGAAAAGAATATATATACAAAAGTATAATAAAACAGTACCTACAGTCTTTTAATTCGAGCACGAATCATGAAAAATTACTAAACAGGGGCCGTAGCCAATATGCTTTTCTAAGCGTTAACGCTGATAAAAAACAAAATAAATGGAAATGAAGTATCCTTGCGATAGACATATCGATCGGATATGTCATTCGCATATTTTTTTATTAGCATATATAAAAGCGTCTTGGCTACAGCCCCAGATCTCGATGAGGCTTTCATTATTTCGTTAAATTCCAGTAAATATAATATTATAGGCTATAAATAGTTCAACTTATAGGATGGGTTTAAATAACGCACAAGTAGATAAAATATGGCCGACTCGAAGTTGGACAAGACACGCGTCTGTTACATCTGTCGTCGCTCGCTAGTCCCTAGAAAGTAGAAACAATAACTTTAACTGTTTCCACCCCTGGTGACTTCAAGCTAGGTTTCTTTACCCGATTGTACTTCAAATGAACTTCACGTAAACATGTCGTTGACAGAGGTATTTAATACATAATATTATCTTACTAATCTTACTATATCCTACTAATATTATAAACGCGAAAGTTTGTAAGAACGTATGTATGGATGTATGTTTGTTACTCTTTCACGCAAAAACTACTGAACGGATTTGGTTCAAATTTGGCACACGGGTAAGCCATGTCCTGGATTAACACATATGCTACTTTTTGTCGTGGTAATTTGCTCCCGTGAGAAATAATAGATATTTTTAATCTGATTCTTTAAGTAGATGACGATGGCGTCATACTGTGTTTTAGGAACTTTTGTAGCGGTAAAGGCTTTTCAGGCGGACAAAACCGCGAGCAACACCTAGTAAATATGTAAAGCTGAAATGGATATATTTTCTAAAGCTAAAATAACCATCCACCACCACCATACCAGCCCTGTATTATATACTGCCCACTGCTGAGCACGGGCCTCCTCTACAACTGAGAGGGTTAAGGCCTTAGTCCACCACGCTGGCCTAGTGCGGGTTGGCAGACTTCACATACCTTCGAAATTCAGAGAACTTCTTAGGTATGCAGGTTTCCTCACGATGTTTTCCTTCACCGTTAAAGCGAGCGATAATTCACAAAGAATACACAGATAACTTCATTAGAAAAGTCAGAGATGTGTGCCATTGGGTTTTGAACCTGCGGACATTCGTCTTTGCAGTCCGTTCCACTCCCAACTAGGCTATCGCCGCTTGTGCTAAAATAACAGCTTTTTCTAAATTTATAAGCCTACTTGAGTCTAGAATTTTGCTCGCGGCTCCGTCCGTGTGAGTGAGTATTTCTGGGATAAAAGCCCCGCTCCATATTTCCCCGGGATAAAAAGTATGTTACTGTATGTTAGTGTAGCTTTATAATGGTGTTTTTTTTTAAATCAGTCCAGTAGTTTTTGATTCATATTTTATTCGTTACAAACAGAAAAATACAAATGTTTCCTCTTTATATTAGTATAGATATAGATTTGTACGGTACAGATACCCTAATTCAACTAACATAGTGCACCCCAAATACTTTTTAGGGCTCCGGACCTCGAAGGGAAAAAAAGGAACATTATTGTCCGTCTCTCTGTCTGTCAAGACCCTTTTTCTAAGGAATGCGTAGAAATATCAAGTTGAAATTTATATCAAATACTCGGGTCTACGGTCTCTTTCAGCTGTGAAAAAATCAAACTTGTAAGTCAACGCGATCAAAAGATATGACCGTTTATGTCGCATATTTTCCGATTTGGCAAGGGAATCTAAACCTATAGGGTACTTCCCGTTGACCTAGAATCATAAAATTTGGCAAGAATATAAAGGAAAAAATCTGATAATTGTAAATATGCACTTAAATAATAAAAAATAGAATTTACAATCTTTTAAAATTTGATTTATATATTTATTATTTTTGGCAAACTATTGAACTTATATACGTAGATACCTTACCTACAAATTTGTACGGAATTCTAGGTACGCGAGTCCAACTCACACTTGTCTAGTTTTTTTTATTATGTCTATCACTGTATTTCGATCTAATCTCCGAAAAAGCTTAATCCATTTCACTATTAAGTAGACTAGGTGAACTAAGAAATGTAGAGTTCACAAAAAAAAAAAAATTTTTTTTTATGAGTTTTTCTTTTAATAGATTTTCCACGGGTGGATCCGTAAGTAAACGCTAGTATAAAGTATAATGAAATTAGAGGAATTTGAATGCAGACTACGCAAAAATTATTTATATCTATTTAACTAAATTATTTATATCTATTTAATTTAACTAATTATTTATCTTCTATTTGATTTTATTATTTTATATCTACAGCGTTTCATTTTCTGCAATCAATGCGCACGTATTGCCTCAGGGTTCAGTATCTTTAAAAATGTCATTCGTTCATAAGATTTTATAAGCGAGACCGGCAAGCAACTAAATTATCAACACATGTAACTTTTATACGTAGGGACCCGTAGCCTGCGAAATCTTACATGTCTTGAACAGTTGTGTCGAGGCGCGCGCGACCCCCGTCAACGGTTGACGACGGTGCGCCCAGGTGTATCATAGCACCATCTCGTAATATTGACAAACCAACAAAATGCTCCCCAAATAAATCAATGTATATCTTGTAACATTGTGATTCCAGTTCGAAAACACTGATCGATTATAAAGGCTAAATAGCTCAGGTTATTTGTAAAATATTTAAAGTAAGAAATATTGCGTTAAAGTGCCTTAAAAATTTGACAGACATTGTAAGCTTTCAAGTTTCAATGCTTTCAAGTAATTTTTTCGCAGACTACTTGCCATCACTCGACTAAAGTCAATTAGGAGTGCTTTTTGAATAAATAAAGATAAATGTACCTACGTTTATGCAACAAAGAAATATTTTATTTATTTATTATAAGTTCTGCAAAAAACATAACACAGGAATTCATTACTGGCTAACATAAAAAATATGGTAACAATATGCATCTTACATCAAGGAGAGACATGTATTACTTAAAAATATATATATCTATATAATATAAATGCATTTAACAAAAATTTATAAAAAATAATTCTTTAACCAAAACAAAAGTAAATAACATTAAATATTTCTACTTTATTGTAATAAAATAAAAATATTTTATAATATTAAAACCGTAAGGTATTTTATACATACAGATAATTATAAATGATTAATACTTTACAAAGTTATATTATCTTCAGGACAAAAGTAACAAATAAATGTAATTGAATTAATTATTCCTCTCCAATAAACTTAAGCCCTTTAACAAAGGGGTAATTTGCCTTTAAAAATGAGAATTGCGTCTTTAGGGAAAAAACGGTAATTACTACCAGTCGAAGAATCTAGGACATGAGACATTTTAAATAAGCACGAAGTCGGTACAAACGGTGCCGAGATGTCTCAATGCAGCGTTGTCGTCCATCGTCCGCCGTCGGCCGCACCGAGAATTAATTTAAATGAAATCATCACAGTTTATTCTACTGTGATGGCGGAACGGGCGTTCAACCGACAAGAAAGCGCCGCAAGACTCATTTACAATTCCAATTAAGGACAATTCTCATTTACTTTTGTCCTGTAGAAGTAACGAAGCCGAGTGGGACCTTGCTGCTTGTCCTGCCACCACAATATTCAGCGACATGTATTTAATTTGGTGAAATGCAATGGCAACCGGTGTTGATCATATTAACGGTTATTGTATAAGCACCGAATATATAAAAAGCGGCGATAGCCTACTTGGGTGTGGAACGGACTGCCGAGACGAATGTCCGCAGGTTCAAAACCCAAGGACATACACCTCTGACTTTTCTAAAAAGTTATGTGTGTATTCTTTGTGAATTATCGCTCGCTTTCACGGTGAAGGAAAACATCGTCAGGAAACCTGCATATCTGAGAAGTTCTCTATAGGAATTTCGAAGGTATATGAAGTCTGCCAACCCGCTATAGGCCAGCGTGGTGGACTAAGGCCTAAACCCTCTCAATTGTAGAGGAGGCCCGTGCTCAGCAGTGGGCAGTATATAATACAGGGCTGGTATGGTGGTATAAGCACCAATGAAACTGGAATAAATTTCGGTGAAACTAATAAAGCTATCGAAATTGTCTCTAACATTTATTTTCAAAAAACATATCTATTCATGGTTCGTAAAAATGGTATGAGGAGCTACTCCCGCAATAATCTTAATTGCAAAATAACTTAGCGGTAAGTAGCAAATATATTTATAAATAAATATAATGGCAAAAATCCCGGTTACTTATTTATGTTTATTTATGAAAGTAAGTACAAATAAGAACAGTGCGGGCATAAAAATAAAATGAAGTTTAAAATAAATTTTAAAATGTTAGTACTAAGTTCAAAATAATCGAATCGGCGGCAGGTCTAACTCAAATCGCAGTGGAAGAGTTGAAGCTGAGGGATTTTCTTAAAGACTCCGGTCGCGTCCAATAGATACTGGTATTTGCTGAATCCTCGATTGCGAGCTTAGACATTCAATTTAACTTCCAGTCCGCTAACGGAGATTTGTGATAGCGGTGTAATATATGAGATTGTGTAAACTAAATATATCTGGCGAGTATAAAAATAATTTGTATTTATTTGCAACATTGCTGGTGTTATTTTTACAGTCATTCATTCAGTAAGCCCCCAGGCAAATACTTGGGCACGACTGTTTGCATGGTAATATAAATTACAAATACATACGTACCATTCACCCAATTTTGTTGTTTATTTTTTTCTCTTATTGCTTAATTTATATTATTTGTTTTTATTTGCATAATAAACACGATTTACATTTAATAAGCGGCGATAGCCTAGTTGTGAGTGGAAAGGACTGCCGAGACGAATGTCCGCAGGTGCAAAACCCACGGGCACGCACCTCTAACTTTTCTACAAAGTGAAGGAAAAACATGGTGAGGAAACCTGCATATCTGCGAAGTTCTCTATAAGAAGTTTGAAGTCTGCCAACCCGCACTAGGTTAGCGTGGTGGACTAAAGCCTAAACCCTCTCAGTTATAGAGGAGGCCTGTGCTCAGTAGTGGGCAGTGAATAGTACAGGGCTGGGTATGGTATGGTTTTTAAATAATGATAACGACTATGTGCTAATAGACCTGTAAAATATATTCAGACACGTTTATCTATTTAGACTGTTTAATTCGCAGTGATTGTTTTTAAATTTAATTCTATGTACAATAATTTCGTAATGAAGATTCTTAGTACCCAATTAAGAAATATGTTCTTACATATAATTTGGAAAGACAATGAATATTACGACGACTATCGAAAACATATTGTCTAGATTTAGTACTTATCTCAAACACTTGTAACAATGAATGACAAGAAATGAAAAAGAATGCAAGCCTATTCCCTCAAGATTATAATGCCCAAATTCATTATCGACTTATTTCATATTTGTTGATCATATAAATACAAAATTAAACACATGTGAACTAATATTACGTAGTACTATTCAGTATTCTGTGCTAATATGTAGTGAGTACTTACATAGTACATGCATCCTATAAACCGACAACTACGTATCTAGTCAATGTATTTCAATTAGTTCAGTGTCCGAAGATACACGACTATAATATAATATTATTACCCACTTAATTGGGAAAGATTAGTGAAATTAGCATCACTGCAATTTGAAATTATAAATGAACAATGAAGCATACGATAGTATTACGTAACTAAGCCATTATTTAATGTGAAGACTCATCAATGGTTACTTTTAAATGCACAGGAACACAAATTGTGTTGAGTTGCGTTTAATAATGGCAAGTTAGTGGTTCAGCAAACGACGGTAGCGCACGTTTGCGGCAGCCCTTCGAAGGGTCTTAATCGGCCGATAAATCTTCTTTTATACGTAGTGTATACGACCGAAGACAATACTTTGTGTTTATTGCCTTATTACGCGACTTATTGGAAACAAATTATTATTTTGCTACGTATTTGTATTTGCTTTTGTAAATATGTCAAAATATGATTACGTTATATCCTCAATCGGTAGGTAAATTTTCACTCCATTATTGTTTAAACTGTGCGTGACAGAATTTTGCCGCAGGGAACGTTTCGTTTCTATTTTTAGGAAAAATAATATTCGTGTACGCCTTAGATCCATACATAGGTACGCCTACGAGTACCATACGCTGCCTTTGAACTCTATCATCACAAGTTTGAACGAGAACATGTCAATCTACCCAGTATGCCTCTGCTTGGGATTAATGTGATTATAATGGTTGTTTACAAATTATTTGAATAAGAATAGATCTCAGACAAGGGAATTTGGAAAGAGACAAAATTATTAATCGTGTCATCCTAATAAGTAATGGCCACATATTATTGCTCTAAAATTATATGCGAGACAGTTGTGCGATTTAAATTCGACAACTATAGGGCCAACGTTAGTTAGGACTCTCAGTAAACAGTCTAATATTTTGTCACAAGTTTCTATGATAAATGTGGTTCAATCGTCACAAGTTCGTCTGAACAATAGGCATGATGACAGTAAACAAAAAATCACTAAAGTTTTGCCTTTTGTTTAATGAACCCTAAAATGGATTACAAAACTCGTATTTATTTTAATATTATGCGTGAGATTAATAGTTATTTTGATAAAATAAAACTACAAAAATATAATGCAATCTGCCATGATATGCTGAACGCCAATCAGAGCGAATGACGTAACCTTAGAGTAAAATATCGAGTACCACATCTGGAATCGCATTCTTGATCCAGAAACGGAATTAAGAAACTGAATAACGGATGGTTGCCTCACACACGTTTCTTAATACAGAAATATTGCCATTTTCCAACTCCACGTTATGAACTAAGCTAGATCATCTTGAAAAAATCAAGTTTAGAAAACAAGGTAAATTATTTTAAAAATTAATTCATTAAAATGAAACGTTTTACTTACCTGTTGTTGTTTTACCACTCATTATTTAAAGATAAGATTTTGATCTGGCAGATTGGTGGTCCGAAGCTGTCTTAATTCCGATCCGGAATTTATTTTTTGAAAACCCAATTAAAAAATAGAAAATAAATTTAAATTAAGAATAGTGTATATAAGAAAAAAATGTATTTTATTGTAAAAAAAAGCGTGGGGTGCTTTTTAAGATATTATCAAAATGATATATAATATTTCTACTCATATTATCTGTCAATAAAATATTTATAACTATTGTCACCATGCACCCCACGCTTTTTTTTTAGTTTTTTTAAACTATTATTTATTTAAAATTTTTAAGTTCTGTTCTACTATTGTCCAAAATGTCACTAAAAATATATAAATTCTCAAAAATCTCATTTTGCAAATTGAATAATGGCATATTATTATCCAATTAGTGTATTGTTATCGGTCCTCGACAAACCTACAAAGTTTGAATAAAATCTGCCCGTTTAAAGTGGGTCAAAATCGCGCCCAAAGGAGTCGGAGTTGGAGAGTTACAAACATACATACAAACATACAAGTGAAGCTAATATAAAGCATGTAATAAAAGGGCTAATAAGTGGATATATATTTCACTAATAAGATTAAAAAAAAACGTTTATTTTATTCAATATTTCATTTGTTACGAAATTTAGTGAGCTCATATTTTGATTTCGACGTATTTTATTATTTTTATTTATGTATCTAGTACAAACTGCCTTCCATATTTTATTTATTATTAAATAATGAGTAGTATTGTCGTACGGGAAACGTGTATTTTTAATAACTTTTTTTTTATATAAACTTATAAAATAGTTTACCTCTTTTTCCTAAATTTTATTTTTTCATGGTGATCTAACTTTTTTTATAACTTCAAGTAGGAAAGTGGCAAACATTTCTGAATTAAGAAACGTGTGCGAAGCAAGCATCCATTTTTCAGTTTCTTCCGTTTTTGGATTAAGAAGACGGTTCCGGATGTATAAGCCCGGCCATATAGTTTTTTTTTGTATGGAACGAACACAAATAACTTAATAAGAGGTTTTATTGATGTGTTTATTTATTTAGAACATTGAGGGACTGTACGCCACCTATACGTTTTGGAATTTATATTATTTACGCACTGAATAACCAAATTATATAATTTAAAACGTCTAGCGTCTACTCATACCTTTACCGCTGCTTAACTCTTGCGTGACCTCAGAGGTAACGCCATGACACTGAAGCGTTTTGGCGTGAATTTTAAACTTATAACGTCAAATATTGTTTTTAATTCGTTTATATTTATTTTCAGCAACAGTAGGATATTCGTTATAACTAATACATATTTTAGAACATTATAAAACAGTTTTTAAAAATCTGTCATCATGCATATTGGCAATACGCAATACCCTCGGATAGAAATTAACAGGTTCTCTTAAGTAGTTTGTGTTGTTTCATCCGTGGACAAGTATAGTTAACAGTATAGTTAGTTAACTGTCTTATTACACTTGACGAGCGCGCAGCACCTTCTCCTTGCTGTGAATGACATTAAACGTAAACAAATGTTACCATATCAAATTCAGTCGTAAAAGAGTGCCTTTAGCCGCATGTTATTTCATAAACGACACTCCTCTTACTGAAGTTTCTCAGATTCGGGACCTTTGAGTCATAGTAGACGGCACGCTTTCTTTTAGGTATCATGTAAGTCACATTGTAAATAAAGCCACGAAACTTACTGGGTTCGTCTCTAGACAGATGAAACTCTTTCGCGATCCTAAATTGTCAGTCATCGTATATGGTTGCTTGATTCGTAGCATCCTAGAGTATTGCAGTCCTATATGGAACCCATGCTACCAAGTTCACTCTGATCGAATTGAGAGGGTTCAAAAGCGATTCCTTTATTATCTTGCTTTTAGCGACACAAAATGTAAAAAAACTCTATTCCTACGATTCGCGTCTAAGTTAATAAACTGGTGAACGCTCAGATTAGCTGTCCTGACATGTTGCATCGTCTTCGATTTAATGTATTTCGTCCAAGTAGCCGTTTACAGAATCGTAAAACCTTTGCTTTACCATTGTTCAAAACGAATATCGGTCAACATTCACCCCTTTACCGCATGTGCTCTTCCTATAACGTCATGTCAAATAAGTACGACATCTTTTTTGGTTCACTTGCCTCTGCTAAAATTAGCATACTTAAAAATATTATTTAATTTAATCTTCACACTTTTTATGTACCAGTCACTTGACACTTAACGGTACTTATCAGATAGTCAATTACCTGTTTTACCAACCGTTTCTAATTCATGCATGTCGTGTTCACATCTAGAAGGTTGCAAATATGTGTAATAACAGTATATTAGTATGACTATATTTCATGAATTTCAATTGTTTGTAACGAGTTTTGTGAACCTAATAAATAGAAGAAAAAAAATATGTAATTCGTCAGTGTAATAAGAGCCTCAACTTGACCTGACCACGGATGAAACAATCTGGCCTTAGTCAATGTCCAACGATAGGCGTACAATGCATATTCAAGCACTGGCTTGTATTGTTAATGATGTAAGAATAATAGATCCCCTCATTGTAGAAACAATTGTTAAAACGAGCTAGAATCCAGAATACTAGACTTAACCAGCGGGTACAGAGTCACGGGAGAATTAAATAACTTTACACCATCTGTAAAGTCTCTTTTTACACAAGATTGAATTTTATCTAAATCTTAGCAGGAGCACAGCTGCGACTGTCGTCTCCAGCTGCATAAAACTTTTTCTCTTACAAGCTGAATTCATATTTTAAAAAGGACGTATGTGCGGTCAAAGAAAAGTTAATATATGTTTAAATACTTTTCTTAGTTGGAATTATTTTAAAACTTCTTTACTCTCTTTTTTTATAGATCCATCTATAGACGTAAGATTTTCGAATTGTTCAGTTTGTTTACTGTATTATTACCACGGTAGTCCAGTTTTTTTTACTTTAATTAGGTATACATATGAGATTGTAAATAATAACATCATATAATATATATGTATATGATATATGAATGAAAAAAAAAGAACGGGTTGCACTCCGGGAGTGCAGGCAGAAGTGAAAACTTGAACATTAACGTTGGGCATTTTTGAATATTTTGGAATGGTTAGGGAATAATTTCGCACGAATTGCTTTATTTATCAGTATAAAAGTACTAGAATTTATGTGGTTAAATACAATATCTATTTATTGCGCTATCGTCATTGATGTATTAAAAATATTTGAATCGAACCCGAGACCTCAGCCTTGCAGTCGTACCGTAATACAACTACGCCACCGAGGCAGTCTTATCTTCGATCTTACGCCTACCACATAAAGTAGAATTTTAAACGCGCAACGCACGTTTGTCTGGTTTTTGATAAATGTCAATGGTCATCACAACCAAAGTAGAATAAATCAATATTTTAAAAAATAATGTTACGTGCTTTTGTACTTGTGCCGTGCCAACGCTGGGGAAATAGCTTCTACGCAATGTATTTAAGGTTCATATTAGTAAGGGATGGTTTTAATGACGTCAATAAAAAAAATTGGCACTCGTTTCAAGAATTATAGCTTCTACGCATTGTATTTAAGGTTCATATTAGTAAGGGATGGTAAAACCTCCGCATGCATTTTCGTCTGAATTCGGTCACGTGATCCTGACGCAAGTACGCGAGTTTAACATTTTATGCCCATCCCAAAAAAGTGCTCAAAGCCGCTAAAGAAGTTTTCACTTCAAAAACAATCTGTCGAGAAGAAAGAGCAATCGTTATATCGTGTGAATAACTATTACATAGCGAGCGCTTGCGTAGGTACAACAACAAGTAAATAATATTGTTGTGATTTAAAATAAACCATTTACAAAATTTAATCATCAGGTTGCCTTCGTCTCACATTTATTTTCAATATTATAGGTTACCAGTAAATATTATTTGACTTTGATGAGCGTAAGTTAGAATTTCGTTTTAACGTGCCATATCTTAAACATAAATGATAAATAGGTACGAAGCTCTAAATACTATTTAATCTTTGCCTCGGTTCTTCCTACCAATTAGAAGAATAAAGAATTATTTTCATCTCCCTGGTTTGGATTTCGGTCCCCCGACGACGCGACGACGCTTGGGTCAAAATATTACTAGGTACTTAAACGACAAAGACACTCTTATTATTTTACTGTTTAGAGATTTTTGAGTCGGGGGTTATTGAAATTGTAATTTAATTTTTATTTGGTTAGACGTTCTCACAAAACTATCGCGTCGCGAAAAATTTGAATTGTCATACCAGCCAGCTAAAATTGTCCGACCTATAGTGCTTTAATCAAGCACTAGAATCGGTGTGTCTGTATATTTAAAGAAATGTGATAAAAAAGAAAGGAGGTACTACAGAAGAGTAATGGAACACAAATCAGTGATTTATGTAATTCTTTTTGTTTGTTTGTTACTTTTTTTTCGATGAAATTTGGCACACGAGTAGACCATGTCCTGGATTAACACATAAGCTACTTTTTATCCCTGGAAAATATAAAGCGTGATTTTTATCCCGGAAAATCTTTTTCACACGGGCGGAGCCGCGAGCAAAAGCTAGTATTATTATATACGTGCCTATGTATTAATACAGGACATTATCTACCCGTGTGCCAAATTTCATCGAAATCCGTATAGTAGTTCTTGCGTGAAAGAGTAACAAACATCCATACATCCATACTTACAAACTTTCGCGTTTATCATATTAGTAGGAATAATATGTTAAAACATAATATACGTTTTTATCCTTATTTATTATATCAATGGCTACGAGAATTAATGTTAGCGTAATTTAGATATTTTAAATTTATATATCAATTCAGCTTTGTGGTTTGCTAAAGGTTAAAATGGGTCATTATCTATTTATTTTTTATTTTTATTTATTTTAAGGAAACATACAGTGATACAAAGAAAAGGTAAGAGAAAAAAAGAACAACTATACACTAATTACATGTTTCCACAGATAGAAAGAAATAAATGTATATAAAGACAGAGCCTATCTGGACGATATATCTTACTTTAATATTATAAATGCGCAAATTTGTATGTTTGTTAGAAGTAAACGCAGAAACTACTGAACGGATTTTGATGAAATTTGGCACAAGGGTAATTTGCTCCCGTGTGAAATAATAGATATTTTTAAACTGATTCTTTAAGTAGATGACTGGCGTCGTAGACGTTTGTAGCAGGAAAGGCTTTTCACGCGGGCGAAGCTGCGAGCGACACCTAGTATTTTATAATTTGCACTACTGAAGTGATTAACATGAAAAAAAACCTTAGAAAAAAAACCTATTCCCACCTAAAAGGCCGGCAGCGCATCTCTATTTCCCCTGATATTGCAGATGTTCATGGGCGGTGGTGATCACTTACCATCAGGTGAACCGTATGCTCGTTTGCCCCCTATATCATAAAAAAAAACGATTATCACACGATATCAGGATTTAATATTGTGTCATTAATTCAATTATTCTATACGAGCTTTTGCCCGCGGCTACGCCCGCGTGAATGAGTTTTCCCAGGATTAAAGTCCCGCTTTATATTTTCCCGGGATAAAAAGTAGCATATGTGTTAATCCAGGACATAATCTTCCCTTGGTGCCAAATTTCATCGAAATCCGTTCAGTATTTTTTGCGTGAAAGAGTAACAAACATCCATACATCCAGACATCCCAACTTTCGCGTTTATAATATTAATATATATAATATATATCGTAGGATTTACAATACAAGGGAAATTTTCCTTTCACTCAGTATGTCCAATCATATGCACTAAATCAAATCTAGAAAAGGAACGGATATGTAGTACCTAAATCCTGAACATAATTTGCCGACAGTAGGTACACTATCTCAGTTAGCCGGCTCCATTCCCAGTAAAATATCTCAATTTAAAATAAAGCGGCGAGCACTCGTCGCCGGACCTTTGCACCTTTTGCTGAGCTGATTTTTCTCCCACAGGGCTTTTATTAGTATAAATGCGTCATATTTTTAGACCTGTTGCTTTAGATCGAACAAAGGAAAGAACAAATATAGTTTGAGCCATTTGCAAGTTAATGGTGGGTGGGAAGCCTTTCTTTCTATTTAAAAAGTCTCAGTAATAATTTATTTTTAATGAACCACCCGCTGTTAAGCTAGTCGATGCTAAGCAAAAAGGTTAGGTCTAATAGATTTTCGATTATGACTTTTGGTGTATTTTCATTAGGCGGGGGAGTTGACTTAAACTATGAGCCTTTATATATAATTATAAAATATATAGTTCATTTCTTTAGTTACAAAATTGAATCCTTGTTCAACAGGTAATAAGATACGATGACAAGGATCGCATTATCGCGCACAAGGCAAAATCCCAAAAGTGGCTTGATTTATTGCCCCAAATACCCTTGACAGTACTTTGCTCGCTGGGAATTATATTTTGGCTCGGCAACCGCCTCTCGAAAATGTTGGTTTAGCTGATTTCCTATATTAAAACTTGCTTAATAATCCTATTGAATTATAATAAATTTGTATCAAAGTCAATCACTATGTAGATATAAATATGTATAAGTATGCTTATTCATTATCGTTTCTAATTAAGCATTTAATGGCTATTACAGAAGTTTCCCTATTAAAATTATATTGTTTAGTGTAAATTATTTATATTTATGCACCTTGACTGTTCATTAGTTTACTTTCCAAATTTTTTCTTAATATAATTTGTAGTAAAGATGTATTCGTAGCACAATATTCGGCTTATATTAACTAGTTGGTATATTATTAAAAGTATTTATGTAGTTTTGACTGCCTCGGTGGCGTATATTACGGTACGACTGCAGTGCTTGAGGTCTCGGGCTCGATCCCCGGGTCGGGGAAAGTGTGATCGGGTTTTTCAATTCAGTATCATCTTAGAGTCGAAAATTTACGTCCGATATGGCGATAGGCTCGCCCCCTATCACATCATGGGACGAAATACGCACGGCGAAAAGTGGGTGCACTAGTTGCGCCTCTGCCTACCACGTCGGGCATAAACAGCGTGAGTGTATGTGTGTGTATGTATAATAAATAGGCAAACATTATAATTTCGAAGCTAAAAGTCCCCACCTCCTTCCAAATCCTCATGCCCCCTGTTTATAAAGTCGGCATCGTTCCCAAAGTAATCATTTTTCATCAGGCTACACACCCGCTCGTTTACCTACCTTCTCCTATAAAAGAAATACGTTATTAATGGTTACACATTAGTTTCCAAAGCTACGCTATATCCCTAAAGGTATAAATTGAAAATCAGCCCATAGGACTAGTATTATTGCTGAACTTGGACCCTTTTTGGCAACACAAATAGCAACGTTTAATTTATAAGCTTTCATAGGTGTTGCTAGCGTCTTTACCTGCATGACCATAGACCATAGATACATAAGCCTTACCTGGAATCAGTGGCGTTACGAGAAAGAGGTCGTTCAGAATCCTAAAAAAAGGTCGATGGATTTTGTACTGGTGAATTAATCCATTCCATGAATTTGCCACGGGCCTTCACGAGTGTAGTTACGTCATTGCCTGGAATACCTAAGAGTCCAACTGAGTAGGTACCTTTCGGGGATAAAAGGAGCGAGTGTTACTATTGTGGTGTAGTATATAAGTAGATTTAAGATGTATTGTAAGGGAGTTGTAAGAACAGTCTAATAAAGGAACTTAAACCAACAACACGTGTGCAATCAATACATCCGTTACACTATAATCCACCTCACATCTTGGTGAATATGTAGACCGTGGTCTATCATTGTATATCATCAAAATCCTTTAAGCGATTTTCGCATTTAGGTACTTTTAATATCCAAAAATCTAAACATCCAAAGATTTATATTATCCTAATATCTTCACGAAATTTCGCATATCTAATGTTGGTAAAAAGAAAAATTCATTTTAACATTTTATTCTTGCTTGTGCCGGTAAGGCCTCGTTTACGGAGACGCGGGGCGTTGCGAGTTGCGTGTCGCTTGTGTCGTGCATCTCGCAGCGCGTCGGGCGATTTTTCCGTTAACAGTGCAGCGGCACGTGCAGCGGCCCGCGCCATCGCATGCCTAAACGCAAATATATGGCCATGTACGATGTTGTTAATAAATATACAAGGCGTACAGAGTGGCTGCGCCCGCGGCGTTTTCTCTGACGTGTAGCGGAGCACGCGGCTGGCGCCGATTCGGGCGAAGTGGCGGGACGTGCGACGCCGTGGTTGCCGCCGCGGGTGTCACTAGAACGGAAAATTGCCGCTACGTGCGCCGCCGCGATAAACGCCTTCGATGTTTTCCTTCACCGTTAAGCGAGCGATAATTGACAAAAAAATACCCACATAACTATTTTTTTAGAAATGTCAGATGTGCGTGCTCTTGGGTTTTAAATCTGCGGACATTCACCTCGGCAGTCCATTCCACTTCCAACTAGGGTATCGCCGCAGTGCTAGGCTATTGCGTCGCCGTCAATGAGGCCTAGAAGTTTACAACCTGTAACAAACAAACATTTTCTTTATTTCTATCCATCATAACTAAGGCCTCAATACCACAAAGATAGAAAACAAGTAATAATAAAACAACAACAGAAAGGCAATTACAAATACATTATTATTAATAATCATATTCAGATTGAACCGCCGTTACCATCGCGTCGGTGTCGGTTTACAGGAAGAACTCATGACATACGAGCACAAAGGGCTTATTCTATCTTATCGCAGGGGCAGTAAACTTGCTTCGAAAACTCTACTGGGAATACACTTGTTTGAGAACGGAGAAGACAAATGGAATCTTTCGGGAGTTTGTATGAAAATATTGCACAATATTTTTATTTCAGTTTTGTAATAATTGCTCGTTCTAATTGTTACGTTTCGGATTATTATTTTAAAACTTACTAGTGAATGTATTTCTATGAAATTTGATATGGAGATAGTTTGAGATCCTGAGAAGCTGCATTTATCCCGGGAAAAATCTATCACGCGGGCGAAGTCGCGAGCATAAGCTACCTTTCACTTAAATTGTATAAAATCTGAGGGTCTCTTAAGAACTCATTCATGCGGTAATGCAAATACGAAGCCTACTCATTTTGAGCCTTGAGCCTTTGTGATCTTACCGAATAAATATACGACAACAGAACGCTTCATGACAATGATTCATCTCCACTTCACTCCTACCCAATGTTATAATTGTAAAAGTTTGTAGCAATGTTCGGATGTTTGTTAATCAATAAAGCCAAAACTGTTGAATGGATTTAGATGGAATTTAGCACGAGGAATGAGGATAGACGAATTTCTTCTTTGACAAATATCTCAATGTTGATAGTAGGATTTTAGAATCCGACGTGCCCTCAGCGTGGTCGTTTAAATGTAAAGGGTTGGAGCGCCTAAAGCGTTCGCCCGATAGTCCGGTGTGGCCAGAAAAGCCGATTCGCGTCAGGCTACTGACTGTAATGTCATACCAAAAAAAAAAAAATTAGAATCCTTCCGGATATCGACCACCGTACACAGGGTGTAAAATCTGCCATAGTGGCTCCCGTGTGTCGCATTCCAGGATCAGGTGTTTCAAAAAGGTCATAATTGTATCGACTGTGAGAGATAATCATATCTCTCTATTCTGAGACTCTATTTCAGTGGTTTACCTTTTCAATGTTGTTACCCCTGTGACCTATTAGAAAAACTGACTTTCCCTAACCTTAACATATTATAAATACAAGCAAATAAAAGTAGCTTTATTAAACACTAATAATTAAGACTTAATCTACCTAGATAGTAAGTACCTATATAAGATATAAACTCCATAGATTAGATCTCAATTATTAGGCTCTTTGTTACCCCCAGAGAAAAGCTGATTCACCTCCACAGGGGTAATTACCCCCAGGTTAGGAACCACTGCTCTATTTGGACCCCATTCCACTTACTTTCAGGTGCCGTGGGGACACTTTGCCGTGCCAATGTAAAAAAATGAGACTTTTATTCCGGTAACAGATATACATACCTGACCGCAGCCGCGAGTGGAAAGTTATAGATTTTTTTCATTTCAATAAAACAGTTCACACAAAAATGTGGGTAAGAAGCGTGAATGAATTAGATCTGCACTCGGCAGCCGCGTTGAATGAGAGCTCTTCAGCAAGTGAGCCTGACCGCACCATGTCGGAATTTAATTGAAACGGGCGCATTGGAATTGGCCGCGGGTCGACCTATGACATTTACAATGCACCGCTTTAATTACGGACATCATAATATCTGACATAGAGAGTGACGTCTAGTGGTCACTCCGAAGTTACGAGAGGTTCAGAGGACACGCGGAATTAACTTCGCTGTCGGATCAACGAGCTAAAAACTGTTCTACAATTTTCACCTGACTCTGACATACGGCAGCGATAAAGTCGATGTGAATTGATTTTTTATTTTTAAACGCGTGTTGAACCGAAGTGTCGTTAATTTATGGATCGGTACGTACACATTTCCAAATAATATTTTCATGATGATTTTTATATGTGTTGCGCATTTGGTAAATCAATACCAATATATTTATTGCTGTTTTTATTTCTATTTCTTTTTTATTATTATTTAGGTACAGTCAAAGTTTGTTTTTTGTATCAGTACAATCCGATTTATTAATTGTAGACTATAACACTTCATAATTATTTCATATATCTATATG
Organism: Sphinx pinastri; assembly: GCA_947568825.1. Classification (NCBI taxonomy): domain Eukaryota; kingdom Metazoa; phylum Arthropoda; class Insecta; order Lepidoptera; family Sphingidae; genus Sphinx; species Sphinx pinastri. The sequence goes on from OX387620.1 coordinate 9,292,682, forward strand.
TATATTCCATTCTATGTTCCAACCCATTTCGCATCAGCTTCAGGTATTTGTAAACCGATGCCTTCGCCAAATCCTCGGTATTCACTGGCCTGAGAGAATCTCGAACGACCACCTACGAGAACCCTGCCATGAAACACCAATCAATCATCAGATCAGACGCCGCAAGTGGAAATGGATTGGCCACACCCTCCGAAGAGGTCCCGACCATATACCTAAACAGGCAATGGATTGGAATCCCCAAGGAAAGCGAAAGCGTAGACGGCCCAAACAAACATGGCGACGCACTGTGATCGACGAAACGAAAAGTATTGGGAAGACTTGGAGCGAAATCAAACGCGAAGCTCAAGACCGATCGAAATGGAGAGTCACTGTGGAAGCCCTCTGCCCCATCCAGGGGACATAGGACCTTAATGATGATATGTATATTGGTTGCTTAGGGTGGAAGTAGACTCCCCTCATCTTCTATTTTAATTTGAATATATCAGTCATAAAGCAACGCCAATGTTTTGCAATTGTTTTGCCACTAAACTGAAGCTATAAAGCATTAGAAAAATGTGTAGCTTGTGAGGCATCATGTATATTGTGCATGGTAAAATATTACTTGTATCAAAATCAGATATCTACTCCTGATGACGTTTCGTACCTGAACTACCCCGGCTATGTGCTAGAGCACTGTTTCCTACGTAAAGCCGGGGTGTGCGTCTTTATCAGGGGTGATATTTGTAGTCACCGCCTTCGGGACCTCGAGCATCGGGACCTGTCAATTTTATGGCTATGCGTAAACCAAGGAGGTCGTACCCGCGTCTACGCATGCCTCTACAGGTCCCATGCCAGTGAAACGGGATCTTCTCAACTAATTGAGAGCGTCCAAGTGGGGACTGACCGTGCTCTCGAACAGTACCCAGCCGCGGAGGTGGTGGTCCTTGGTGACTTCAACGCTCACCATAAAGAGTGGTTGGGGTCTCGGACTACCGACCTCTGGGGTAGGTCTGTTTACGAGTTGGCCTTGACATATGGCTTTTCACAACTGGTGACACAGCCCACCCGTGTGCCAGATATTGAGGGCCATGAGCCCTCTCTTTTGGATCTTCTGCTGACCACAAACCCCGACGGATACAGTGTCGTGGTCGATGCCCCCTTAGGATCATCTGACCACTGCCTGGTCCGCACGTCTGCCCCTGTGGATTGTCCTGGCCGCCTACAAGCGTCTGGTTCCCGCAGGGTCTGGCGGTATGGGTCAGCAGATTGGGATGGACTCCGTGAATTCTTTGCGTCCTTCCCATGGAAGCGATACTGTTTCTCCTCTGATGATCCCGACACCTGTGCGGACTGCGTCAGGGATGTGGTGATATTGGGGATGGAAATATTCATTCCCAACACCACAATACCGATGGGGCGCCGTAGTCGGCCTTGGTACAACAGTGCCTGTGCCGCCACTGCGCGCCTTAAGCAGTCCGCATACTTATCTTGGCAAGTCGCCAGTAGGTGTCGGGCTCCTAACACTAAAGAGGAGAAGCGGAAGTTCAATGTCGCCTCCAGATCCAACAAGAGGGCTATCGTTAAGGCCAAGGCAGACCACATTTGCCGGTTTGGTGAGCGTCTGAAGAGCTATCCGTCAGGTAGTCGGGCTTTTTGGTCGCTTGCCAAGTCTGTACAAGGCAATTTCTGCCAGCCCAGTCTCCCACCACTGCGTAAGTCTGATAACAGTCTGGCTCATAGTGCAAGGGAGAAGGCCAATGTCTTGGCTGAATCCTTTGCCTTAAACTCGACTTTGGACGATGGTGGAGCCGAACCTCCGGAAATTCCCCGGTGTGAGTGCTCCCTGCCTGAAATCCGCATCACCCAGCGTGCTGTCAGGCGGGAGCTCCGGCTTCTCAATGTCCATAAGTCGAGTGGGCCCGACTGTATTCCCGCAGTGGTTCTTAAGACGTGCGCCCCTGAGTTGACTCCCGTTCTAACGCGTTTGTACCGTCTATCTTATAACACTAGCCGGGTTCCATCTTCGTGGAAGACCGCTCGTGTCCATCCGATCCCCAAAAAGGGTGACCGGTCGGACCCTGCTAATTACAGGCCGATAGCGGTTACGTCCTTGCTCTCCAAAGTCATGGAGCGAGTTATTAATACTCAGCTCCTGAGGTACCTTGAGGATCACCAGCTGATTAGCGATCGTCAATACGGTTTCCGTGGTGGTCGTTCGGCTGGTGATCTTCTGGTGTACCTCACACACCGCTGGGCGGAGGCCGTGGAGAGCAAGGGCGAGGCTATAGCTGTCGGTCTGGATATAGCGAAGGCGTTCGATAGGGTATGGCACAGAGCTCTTCTAGCGAAATTACCTTCCTATGGAATCCCCGAGGGACTCTGCAAGTGGATTGCCAGCTTCCTGGATGGTCGGAGCATTAAGGTCGTAGTCGACGGCTGGAACTCTGAGACCAAGTCCATTAATGCTGGTGTTCCACAAGGCTCGGTGCTATCGCCCACGCTCTTCATTCTGCATATCAATGACATGTTGGACTCCTCAGACAACATGCATTGCTATGCAGATGATAGTACGTGTCATGCGCGATACACCGGCCATCAGAATGTCCCTCGGCACTCAGTTGAAGAAAGACGGTCACAACTTGTGTCTGAAGTCGGAAGCTCTCTGGGGCGGGCTTCTGAATGGGGTGAAAGGAATCTCGTCCAATTCAACCCGTCGAAGACACAAGTTTGCGCGTTCACTGCTAAGAAGGACCCATTCGTCATGGCGCCACAGTTCCAAGGAGTTACTCTTCACATGTCGAAAAGCATTGGGATCCTCGGTGTCGAAATTTCAAGTGACGTTCAGTTTAGGAGTCATTTGGAGGACAAAGCCAAATTGGCCAGCAAAATGTTGGGAATCCTGAACCGAGCTAAGCGGTACTTCACGTGCGGCCACAGATTGGTGCTATATAAAGCGCAAGTCCGGCCGCACGTGGAGTGCTGCTCACATCTCTGGGCAGGGGCTCCCAAACACTTGCTTAACCCACTTGACTCCTTACAACGACGGGCACTTCGCATCGTCGATGATCCCAATCTTACGGACAGAGTGGAGGCGCTGGGTATGCGGAGAGACATTGGATCTCTCTGTGTATTCTACCGCCTCTTCCATGGGGAGTGCTCTGAGGAACTGTTTAATATGGTGCCCACTTCACCTTTCTACCATCGCACCACTCGCCATCGCAGTGGAGTTCATCCGTACTACGTGGACTCTGTTCGTAGTAGCACGGTGCGTTTTCAGCGGTCTTTTCTGCCGCGCACGTGCAAACTTTGGAATGAACTCCCTGCATCGGTGTTTCCCGAGCGCTATGACTTGTCCTTCTTTAAACGAGGCTTAAAAAGAGTGCTCTCCTCCCGGTAGGCAACGGCTTGGCTGTGCCTCTGGCATTGCTTTAGTCCATGGGCGGCGGATCTGCTTACCATCAGGCTGACCGCATGCTCGTTTGCCTACTAAGACAATAAAAAAAAAAAAAAAAAAAAAAAAGATGCAGCGTAAGCCATGCCGCGCTAGGAATAAAAAATGCTTATACGTACTATTTTATAGGCATTTAAATCTTTTTGATTCGTCAAAGACCATCTGCACCTATTTATTACCAACACATGAAAAGTTTTCCAGAGATTCCGTGTAGCCGTAAATAAGTCGTTACGATCAGGCACCACTCGGAAAAATACTTTTAGGATCAATATAAGAAAATGATCGTTTTTTTCTTCGTTCGTAACTAAAATGAAAATTAATTTATCGGAATTGTGGAAGTTTACACCTCAATACCCGACTTAAGCTCAAAGTTAGTTGGAATAGGTACTACTGTTCATAATAGTATTATATTCTTATAATATAATAATAATACGAATAAGAACTAAGAGCTAAGAACCTGAGCTCTAGGGTAGAAGTGCTCAAGCTGCGTAATAGCTAGGAAACCCGCTCCGGGACGCGTCAGCGACCCGCGATGGTGAAATCGGTGCACGCCTCTCGACACCCTTTAGCCACCCACACCGATGTTGCGTCTTTGGCCTGCGCCACTTTTTGGGATGCCCATCTAGTGGGGGGGGGGGGGGGGGCAAGTCACCGTCTGCGTTGATTACATATGATTGAGACATTTTACTTGGCAGGCGTCCCGTTGTCTCAATAAATAGCCCAGCAACCAGTCCAGCTAGATCCCATCCATAGACCCGGTATAATTCCCAACTTCTCTACAATAGTCCTTGCACCTTGCGGGCGCTGTCTTTGCCTGTATTTCCTCTATAAATACAGTCAGAGAGAGTGCCTACAAGGTCTACACACCTCAACTAGAGTAATGTATCTTAAAGGGGCCTCTACGTGTTGGATCCATATCCCCACGCAAGCCTTCCAAAAGGACCGGTCTTCGTGCCGTGATTTCCCGTAGGAAAGATACGAATAATATTATACACAATATATTGTATTGTGCTCGTATTTATTTTTTACTTAGCCATTTTTATTTCTTAAAGATATTATTTTAATTCAAAATAACGTCTTATTAACTTGATACCTAAACTTGCTACTATGCTAATAACATTACAAATTTACTCATTTGTAGTATTGTGATTGAAGATCTTTGCTTTCAATTACACATTATTTTATTCGATTGAAATCAAATGCGCCCACAGTAATAAGTAATTAACATAGCCCTTTGCACCCGAGCTTAAACGATCGTCAGTTTTGACTTTAAAAAATTCTACACTGCACACGAAACAACTTTTGCGGACGCAACCGTCGTCGATGGATCGTGAGACTATCTGAGAACCCGCGAAAACACACTTTATTACTAGTTGGAAATTGTCAGTCGTCCGGAAGACACGAGAGAGATGGCTGCGTTTTTTGACCACGCAGCTCGAACAAGTAAGTATTTGATATTTTCGTAATGCTTATGGTTTACTTACATTTTTTTATGTATGTTGCTAGTTTATTAGTTGTTAAACAATACTACATATGTTTATTGTACATTACTTTATTTATCGGTTGACACTATTCCTCGAAATGTAAACTCGCACGATCGTGGTACCTCGGTTGTTAACATAAACTTAATAACAAATGTTACTCTGTATTTATGTAATATAATGCCATTAAATGTATGTTTTTTTTTACGTTTAGAGCGTTCACGCACGAAACAAACAATTTGTGACCTTTTGGCGAACGGCAATATCTCAGATTTTGAAGATTTGGATGAAGATGACACAGAATTCGATTCAGACGTCTTGTTCGGCACACTGCACACAACAAGTCAGAGGAAGAACAGGATGACGAAGAAATACCATCTTCCTCCGTGGCAACAGTACCACCACCGTCACCACCACATAAATTGCCAGTCCCGCCAAATTTAAGAACGACTGCACGAGAATCGCGATCTACTGTGCGAGAATCAAGATTTTCGCCATCTACAATTGACAAATCGAGATCGCCAGTAAGTAGCCGCGGAAGAAGGCCTTCAAGTGGGCGAGGGGCAGCACCAGTACCTAGAGTTACAAGAAAGCGAATATGAAAAGAAAAGACACAATGCCACTGCTAGATTTTCGTTTGAACCTTGCGGATACTTTATCTTGTGTACCAGATTGACCTCGTCCGGATGACAGCGAACAAGATTCTCAAGTACCGCGCCGAGATTATAAAATTTATAGGCAAGTAATTGCAACATCGTTAGCAAAAAGATATGATGGATATGAACACTATCCTATCAGTGATGATGTAAAAGCGCCTAGATTCTGTCGAATGGAAAATTGTGGTAGTCGTTCAAAAATTCGATGCGAGAAATGTGATGCATATTTATGTTTGTCACGAGATAAAAATTGTTTTAAGTCTTCTCACGTCAAAAATATGTAGTTTATTTTTCTATTAAACTTTAATAAGGCTGATTATTTAAATAAGTACAGTTCCTATAATCATTTACCAAAAATACCACTAGTGTCTTCAAAAAATTATTATTATGTATAACTTAAGTCTAAAAGACTGATTGAAGTAATGAAAAAGCGTTGATCTTATAATATTTTATTAAAATAAATATAATGTTTATAATTATCAATCGTTATTTTAATATTTTCCTCGTTATATTGTCATATAATAACACAGACTCACGATCTTGCGACTTACAATTATTTCCTGAAACTCACGATCGTGAGGGTCTGATTGCTGGAAACCAGGTGCACCAGGATTTTTTTCAATATTTTTCTCATAATTTTTGAACACTATGGAAGTTACGGAATAACATTTAAACACGATATAGAGGAACTTCATCTCTCGGGTGTAAAGGGATAGACCATATCCTACCTACTTTCTTATCTTATCTATACTAATATTATAAAGAGGAAAGATTTATATGTTAGTATGTTTGTAACGAATAAACTCAAAAACTACTGAACGGATTTCGATGAAATTTGGTACACGGGTAGATCATGTCCTGGATTAACACATAGGCTACTTTTTATCCCGGGAAATATTTTTATCCCGGAAAAACTTTTTCACGCGGGCGAAGCCGCGAGCAGAAGTCTAGTTAATCATATTATGATTGCGAAAGTTTGCGAAAATGTTTGGATGTTTGTTAGAAGTAAACGGAGGAACAGCTAAACGGATTTGAATCAAATTTGGCACACGGGTAGACCATGCCCTGGATTCAAATATAGGCTACTTTTATCCCTATAATTTGATACCATGGGAAATAATGGATTATTTAAATAGATGGCGCTGGCGTCTAACACGTGTCGCTATGAATTGCTACACTGTTTTAGGGAATTTTGTAGCGGGAAAGACATTTCACGCGGGCAAAGCCGCGGGCAACACCTAGTACAATATAAGCTACTATTTATCCCAAAAAACTGCGTGCTAGCAAAGGCCAGTACTGTATAAAATTATTACGAAACAACATAATGTAACGTGTATCGCAACTCGGTAAACTGAATAATTCCAACCATTATAACGATATCTCATAGAAAATTCATTAATTCAAACACATGTATCGTGCAGGAATAACAAAATTTTTCCACGTGTGTTAAAACCTGGTATTTATCAATATACGACGTCGACTGCCGTGAATGTTCCTATATTTCATGTATGTAGTTTTGTGAATGAATCGCGTCGGTCAATATTCGTAGTAAATATATTGCGATACCAAGCAGAAATATTGGCAGCATTCATCGTGCTCAACATCCCCGAAAACAATGTGATTTCAAGACCGTAAATTGTCGATGGATTGACGGGGCAAATTGCACACTCTAACGAACGGTGTGAATAGAGAACATCTGGGTATATCAACTACTTTATATACTCCATTTTCAAAGCGATATTTACGTTCATAATGATAGTAAACAAAGTAAAAATAATACAATAAAATGATGAAACTAAAATGATAGGCATTAATTTTATTTAAGAGAGTGGAATTCAAGCCGCGTTGATGTTCAATGAAAAGGTTATTTTTTTAGAGTATTGACGCACAATTGAGTTGGAAATAGATGACAGCAGTGGGATAAAAATTGGTGGATTATAACACTCCCACATACATCATGCCTTTTATTCCCGAACGGGTAGGCCGAGTTGCAACTAGAACACCCACATTTCGTCGTTCATGTGTTGAGTGTTCCGTCCCACGAAGTAATTAGGGGCGACCCTATCGCCTATCGGGCACAAATTCCAAACTCCAGGCTGATACTGAGTAGAAAAACCCAACATCACTGTTCTAGACCCAGGATTCGAACCCGGGACCTCAAAGCGGTGTGGTGCTGCGCACGCAATACAACCAAGCCACAGAGGCAGTCGAGTATCAGAATTGAAATTCGATGAAAATATGTAACCTAAGCCGGTCTGGATGGCTAGCTGGTGTTCCATTCGTGCATTTAGTCATTACGAGCCTCAATTCACACGATTGACAGCAATTGAAAGTAAATTGCATTTCACAGTCTATAAAGTATCTATTTGTCCCGGGAAAGTTTGATAAATTCAATTTTCGACTGGGTAACTTCCGTGTCTGGGCGGTTCACGCTTGATACTTTTTGAATAAATTGGCCGCGCGCCGAATCGATACTACGTATAGAGCTGCCGAGTTATCGAAAGGAAACAACTTTTCCCAGCATATTGAATCAGAAATATCCGTATTCTTGAACTTGTCCTTAGTCCCGGTGGCAAAAGTACCTATTATTTTCGCTACGCGCGCCGCGCCGTCTCATATAAAGACGTGATTTCAGATATAAATTATATAGGCGTTACCGGATAGTATGGCTAAATAAGTCCGTAAGGCATGATGCTACATTTTTTTAGGTTATTATTGTAATGAAAAAAAGAGTGGAGCCGACTAGAAAATATAGGGCACTTAATTAATATTTAAAAAATGGGGCAAGTAAGTAATTAGTGATAACAGTCGCTTGACTCTCGGTATCAGAAAAATCGTCAGGGCAATAATATATTATTATTATGTACAATTGTTATTTTATGCAAGGTATAACGAGAGATAAAGGGTTCTAAGCAGCTTTTGTCTATACTCGATACAGTCTTCAATAGAAATTACACAGAAAATTAAATAATAGCGTAAAGTATTGTACTGACCCAAGCGAATATATTCTAAAATCAATCAGTTAACCGTTCCTTTAATACAATTGAATATTCATACGCTTCAATACTAAATTACATTAAAATGACTGATTCTATCGGAACAGAACTTGGCACGGAAATAGACCGCTTTCAGGATTAACACTAATAAAGTTAGTACCCACCCTAGCTTTACACGAGAGGCTAGCATATTTATTACTTCTCCCGAATATAGCTAATAGGTTTCCGACATAGGAATGTTAATAGTAGGTACTTTTTGAATACATGTTATATAATAAATGTATTATAAATGACTAGGTGACGCCCGCGTGGAAAGCCTTTCCCGCTACAAAAGTCCCTAAAACACAGTAGACCACCTACTTAAAGAATTAGATTTTAAATATCCATTATTTCCCATGCGAGCAAACCGGGATAAAAAGTAGCCTATGTGCTAATCCAGGACATGATCTACCCGTGTGCCAAATTTCACTCAAATCCGTTTAGTTGTTTCTGCGTTTACTTCTAACAAACATCGAAACATTTTCACAATCTTATTTATTACTAGCTTTTGCCGGCGGCTCCGCCCGCGTGAATTAGTTTTCCCGGGATAAAAGTCCCGCTTTATACTTTCCCAGGATAAAAAGTAGCCTATGTGTTAATCCAGGACATGATCGACCTGTGGGCAAATTTCATCGAAATCCGTTCAGTAGTTTTTACATGAAAGAGTAACAAACATCCATACATCCATACTTACAAACTTATGCGTTTATAATATTATAGTAGGATATTAGCAAGATAGTTAGATTGGCAATCGCTTCATATAGAAAATGAGAAATGTCACATAAAAATGAAATACGGTGAAGGATAAATAACAAAAGCAGCTAAAAATACTCCGACCATCGCTCACGCTGTCAGTCAATAAATTAAATCAATGTTATGATAGCTCCCGTAGCTGAGATTCTGTAGTCGAATGATGCAAAACATGAACACGATCCTCATATAATATTCCAAACACACTTCTGGTGAGCATTTTTATTCTAAAGTATTTATAATTATATATTTTGTGATAGTATAAGTACTGTGCCACTGCTGGGCACGGACCAGAAACCTCCTCTACTAATGAGAAGGTTATGATTATAGCTCCAAAAACTATTAATTGAACACTGCAAATTTATTAAAATCATTTACAATTTAATCATTTTACTGCTCTAACACAGAGTACCTATTATAAAAACAATCCAAACCCGCACATGTACGAATATTCAAATACAAACCCTTTAATGTGGAAAATCCCAAAAATAATTTAAATACGGTAGTGTTCAATGAAGGATTAGTTTGCGCGGTCAACCATCAGGCGTCCCTTTAAATCTGATGCAGGGTGGAGAGCAGGGCTAATCAGCGCGGATTGTTGCCCTACCATTCGACGCTCTGAATCAAGTAAATGAGAAAACTTTCTAATTGGAATTTCAAATAGGCCCCCGTTTATCCAGACGAGAGCTGTTCGCGGTTCGACGCTAACATGCTGGTCCGCATTATAATTTTCTGTGGATTACCTAGGTAATTGATATGGGATTGGTTTATATAAGCGCATGACTTTGCGCTGAGGCTGTACAGTATCGTGACAAGACCGTTTTAGTATGTATGATTAAATCTAAAATTAAATTTCTCTCTGAAAATAGTTCGTGTTATTTTCTTGTTTATTTTTAAAATGTCGATGTACGTATCATTTATTATTGGTGGTGATGACTCGTTATGTACGAACCACGTGGTTAAATGAAACATGATAGGTACTATATATATTTTTTTACATTGTCAACAATCTTTCCACTATGAAGGCGAATCGCCTGCAACCATATTAAGCTTATCCCATCCTCATCTTATTCCTAAATACAGTTGTGGTTGTTGATATGCAAAAAAACTAGAGACCATCGTTTTCGCTATCTCGGCTTCTACTAAAAAATAACGCAAACATCCAAACTTCTTTACGAACTTTCGCTTTATAATATTATTAAGATAAGAAAGTTTATGTAGGTGCTGCATTTTTGTTTTTTTTTATTGCATAGATTGACGAGACGAGCATGCCGTTCGCCTGATGGTAAGCGATATGACCACCCATAAACAGTAGCAAAATCATCCAGCAACTAGAGTTACGAAGTACTGTGTGGCATTCCACTGCGCTCGTCATCCTGAGACATAAGATGGTAAGTCTCAGTATGTCCAGTAGTTACACTGGCTACAATGTCCTTTAAACCGAAACACAACAGTGCATGCACACTGCTGCTTGGCGGTAGAAATAGACATTGCGGTGGTACCCACCCAGACGGACTCTTACATATGAGAGACCAACCACCAGTATTTTTACCAGTACCAGTATGTTTGATGTAAACGCGGAAATGGCTTAACGAATATGATTGAAATTTGGCACTCAGGTAAACCATGTCCATGATTACCTTATAAATTACTTTAATCTTGGAAAAGGGTTTTTTAATACATCAATGTTGGAAAAGTACATAGTAGGGCTTTTATTCTCGAAAAAGTCATGGACAGAGCGGTATGCAACCTAGTTACAAATACATTTTGGAAAGGCAACATCAGACGTGATAAAATAGAATATCATAATAAACATTAGCTAACCCTTTTTACTGCGCTATCATAAACACAAGTCTTTTCGTGCAAAGTTTTTTTGCAAAAGGGACAAATCTTACCTCGGCATGCAATAAAATTCACTGACAATTTGGTAAGTACACAGTAAACTTTTTGAAGCAACCCGAAATGCTTTGAATAATCTGATTTCATGCCATGAAACAACGCTTTGTATTTTACATGATAACTTTAACACTTTCCGCGACGCGCCGTGTCACTACGTCATCAAAATAAAATCTATGCCAGAAGTACACCGCCTGCACCCATAACTTATTCCTAGTAGCAAACTGCGACCACATTGTGAATTTTTACGGGCGTCATTTACCCAAAATTATTTATTTTTTCAAGTATCACCTACATTTACAACGTTAAATTATATGTGGTGATTAACGTTTTGACAGTAGCAACACCAACTAAACTTCGATTTCCAAACACTGCATGGTTTTGCTGCGCTAGTTACCCTGAGGGCTAAGACAATAATTTAAAGATATTTGAAACATATAAGTCGGGTTTTGGTCAGGTCTCTAGTAGTATTCCTTTGCTCTTCTATTCAAATAGTTCGCTCTGTGAGTTGGTTTCAGCCGCTGTGTTCCCCCTGTTTTTGCATCTCTCTTGCCACCATTTACGTAGTCTCATAATACATAATTTTTCATTTTTTACCCACTCATATCGAGGTATTCTATTATTTTGTAATTATTTTTATTTTTATGGGTATTAAGTAAGATAGTTGTTTCTTTTGGAAAACACCGTTATACAGCGTTCGTTTATAAACGCGCTGACTTGTCCAATGTCCATGGAAAAAAAACGGGAATTTAAGTGAAAGTACCTCATATTATACCAGCTTTTTTATTTTTAAAAGCATATCTAATTGATAAGAAATACTGAATCTTTCATATAAGCAAAAACAGCCTTTTGACTTTGGAAAAACGGTACGGTACGGTTTCGGAGTTCAGACGAAAGAAAATTATATTAGTTTTGCTTACGTTTAGTTAGGATTCAAGGAAATATGTTTTTCCGTATCTTCTTTTTAAAAAGCCTTTGAGCTAGAGTCTATAGTTGTTTATAGAATCAGATTCTTTTCTGAATAATAATGGTTTCTTGTGAAGATGATTACATAAGCAAAAATATAACAAAACCTACGAAATCATCGTCAAAAACAATATATAACATAATGTAATACATTTATTTGACAACAGATATGAATTTAAAACGAGTATTGTCATAAAAATCTACGGTTTCAGCTTAATTGCTTTTAAAATAAAATGTAAAACCCAATCACATGCATATAACTTTAAAACATCCATTCAGATTCGATCGTATCCACAACAGGAAAGAGTGTTCATTTGCTAGCCGTCGGAATGTGCGCGTCGACTTTTTTCCGAACAGAGAATGGCTGTTACCCCAGACGAATTTTACAGCTGCGTTGGCAGGTGTATAAGTGCTTAAAACGTTCCGACCAGGAACACATTCATCCTTCAATGTGTTCGCAATTTTGTGACCCATGAAATTCACTACTCGACGATAATGGTGCATTTCACGTTCGGCTTATTTGATGCAGGGTTTCGCTAACAAAGCCTTGATAGTAAGTATACTTTAGGAATTCCAGGTTATGTGTTAAAATAACAAAAATTGCACCATATTAATTCACATATTAAAGTACCTTAATTATTTGAATAATATAATGGAAATAGCATTTACCCACGCTGTCCTACTAGAAAATAATAACATTTGAGTAAAAGTAAAAATACCTATACAATAAATTTAGACAATTTGGAAGCGTCGCGAGAGCATTTAAATATTCGTAGCTTATTTTCCTCTTAATTATTCGAGCTGTTATGAGCCGTTTTAATTCCCGACATTTTATCATTTTTATATCCATTTCTACTGAAAAGAAAATATTTTCACTCTTGCTATTGATATAATGTAAATAAAAAACTCATTAAGCAGATTAAACGGTAGATACTGTGATGAGCGGCGTCGGAAAATCTGCGGAGAAATTAGGCCGATGATTCAGCAACAAACAGCGCGCATGTATAAAAGAGTTTTGCCAGAACATTTGCGTTACATCAGAGACGTTGTAAAACTTGTGCGGCCGATGGTCGAGTAAGCTCGGAACGAAATTGCCAATCCTCTTTCACAATGGACCGTAAAATGGTTTTCCGTTTTTGCCCGACCGAGCGGAGCGCTGCTCGTTGATTCACCGGACACGTCGCCCGGTGGGCTATCACTAGTTCAAGGAGTTTGGCAAAATAGCTCTTTATACGAACTAAACCTGTCACACGCATCAAAAATTAGGGTCGGTTACATGTTATATCGAGTACAAAAAAATACTCAACAGCTAGAGTTCAGACATACTATTCTGATGACCCCACTTTATTTTATATTCTATTCCGTATTAGAAGCTACAAAAATTTTTCGGCCCGCCCGCCTTAACATTGAACAAGTAAGTCTCGATGGGCAAATTTAGGCTGTGACCCCGCTTTTGATAATATCAGACCTGTGTCAAATGTTGTCCCTTTCGTGGATACGAGCCTCCTCTACGATCGAGAATAGTTAGGTGAAGGCCTAACTAATTACTCTGGGCAAGTGTTTACCAAGCTGCATTAAAATTCATAAAGATACATTTCAGAAGCATTCCGATATCTAAGCAAACTATAAATCTATATGTATTTTTTTTATTATACACTGTACCTAATTTATACCTTTGAACTAATTTTGAAAATAGCAACCGTAGAGTTTCTCGCGCTATTTTTCTCTGGGGGAAACTGCTTTCCGAACTGGTGGTAGAGTAAAAATTAGCTGAATCTAAGTAATGTTAAACGTTTTATGGATTCGACTAAATTATTTCATTTAATTTAAGAAATCATTCCAAGCCTATTAAAAGCACGACTCTGGCTAAATAATATTTTATTTCGAAATTAATGTACAACAATAATGTTTTTGTTAACATCACACTGTCTAATAAACATATTTCTAATTCCAGTCCTAATAACATAAATAATTATAATTAAATGTACGCACTTATGAAATAACTGTTTTATTACAAGTACCTATGTACATATAACAATTTTAAAACAAATATTTTTCTTATTGGTCAAGATAAATTTATGGCCGAGCATGTACAAGAAACGTTTACGCGCAGGTAGCAAATGTTTTGCGAGAGTGATAAACGCTGCTTCTTATCTTGGAAAATAGAAGTGATCTCGTGGGCAGAGCTTATGCGCTTTGTAGTGACGAGTACTAATGCTTCACCATACAAGCGAGATCGTCTTTTAACTATCTTCGTTAAAACTACCCTGCGGCCAGGTATTTTTGTGGCGACACTATCGCGAATATAAGCATATTTTTAAATAAATATGAGTTCGTCATACTATATTGTATTGTGCATACAGTCGTACATTTGTATGTTTTATGTTTTATTGAGATTAGGGAGAATTCAATTTATTTGTGTCGTAATATGGTTTCGTAATCAACTGCAATAGTATTGTAAGTATACATTACCAGTATGTATACTATTATTTTTAATAAAGAATTAACTTTTTATAAATAACTATATTAATTATAATGCCATTATAACTCATAAATAAAATTGTACTTTTGATATTAATGTTATCATAATGTTAATGAGTGACTATAAAAACTTCGTTGCAATAATAAAGTTAATTTTCTTTATAAAGCCATCACCAAAAAGGCATAATGTAACACGAGCTAATTTATTAAACAATAAAAAAACCGCATAAAATAAACTCGTATTATCTATTTAAAAACGTATTTAAAATTTGCGTGCCTTTCAAACAATACCAGTCCAATACGGCGTTGGTAAATTTAATTTTAATTCTTAATTTAAAAATTGCCTAGTCTGTTTCCACTTTACGAACGCTCCAAAATTTACAAAATGCTGAAGGCAAATAGTTTTAATGTTTTTTTTTAATAAGTAACACTACTATACTCTGACATTTGTCTGCATCTTGACGATGTTAATTTAGTGGTGCCGACAATGCCGATGTCTATACGCTGGATAGGATCATTATTATTTTTTCCAAAAAAATTATACGCCGACAAATTATTTAACCGCAAAGATGGTAACATCTATGATTAATATACGTTCCAACTTACAGATACTACAAAATAAGACACCATTAAAACACATAGATGGTTAAAAATTTCAAAAACCAGATAAAACGTGAATAAAATTAAGTAACAGTTATAAAAAGGCAGCACATTTGAGCGGTCGGTCCGCGGAGTACAATGCGGGAGGACACAAGTGTATAAGCCAGTTGAAACTACTGTCGGTGACAGCTACAGGCAATATCTTTGCTCCACCATACCAATATCAGTAGTGGTGCAAAAATAAATGATACTTAAAAAAAATCTCTTGGGAAACAATCTATTCTTGTACCTAACGATCAATATGATGATAGAAAATATAGATAAAAAAAAACCGCGATCAAATCGGTAAAATAGTTTTATTTTGATGTTCTGTTTTTCAGTTTAAAATATACGTTCTTATCTAAAATGGAATATAATTCCTGACTAGTTAGTTGACATAATGTTATGGTATACAGCTCACTCTTAGTAATGAAATAAAAATAGCTATACTAGATCACTTATTCCTCAGTATTAATAATCTTCGCGTCACGTCGTATCCTTACCTTCGTCATTCTTACCCGTAGTCCCAGGTGAACGACAAACGCGACAATCAAAACCTATAGGGTACTTCCCATTGACCTAAAATCATGAAATTTGGCGAAGCAAGGTCTTACATCACACGTAAAGGAAGAAATAAAAACTGGAAATATGTGCATAAATAACAAAAAAAAAACGAATTTACTATTTAAAATTACAAACTTATTATTTGTGGTTGGTGCAATAATCGTGTCTAGGGATCGAACGGCAAATTTAAGTTTGTCCTTTAACCTAGTTTGCCTTTTAATTAGAGCAACAATGTTAGGTGCTTTTAATACCTACTTATGAAGTTTGTTCGGAACCTTCGGTGCGCGAGTCTAACTCGCACTTGTCCGGTTTTTATAGCGTGACCTTTCTACAAACGAATTTGGTTATCATAACATTGATAATATGCGTGACATTTACGGCATTGTCTCTAATTGTGTCACATCATTAGATTTAATTATATAAATGTGATGAATATGTGAAATTATCGTTCGCTTTAACGGTGAAGGAAAACATCGTGAGGAAACCTACATACCTGAGAATTCTCCATAAGAATCTCGAGGGTATGTGAAGTCTGCCAACCCGCACTAGGCCAGCGTGTTGGACTAAGGCCTAACCCCTCTCAGTAGTAGAGGAGGCCCGTGCTCAGCAGTGGGCAATATATAATACAGGGCTGATGATGATGATGATATAAATGTGATATTTTTGTCGGGATTTGATTTTAAGTAGTCGTTATAGGATAAGTGATACTGGTATAAGTATATTAATAATTTAACTACACTGTCATTATAGTGATTAAATTTAAAATTACAAAAATAACAAACTGCGAGCTTAAATATCAATCTCAAGTCTCGACTCGCGTGTGAACAATAATAACTCACGTATATGTATATTGTTTGATCTGAAAAGGTTAAACGTGGTTGAACTCATTAGGAATAGAATCCAATACCTCATTAGTACATTGCCAGTATTATACCTACCTAACGATGAGTTGATTATAATTATAATATAATATGATGATATATATCCTAAGAAGGTCCAAACTAAGAGCACAAACTCATATTTGAATAACAATTCACGATTATTTAAATACCTGGCAACATATAATCCTTCACTATCCATAATACGTTTTTGTTTCAGTTTTTAATTGAATTTTGTTGGCAAAAAAATGGCATGAACAAAACGTAATGCATTAAATGTCACTTTGTTTGTCCCTGCTATTATTTCACAAAATAATGTTATCCATTTTTAAGGTTCCGTGTCTTGTTATGGGAAATCCCTGATTGTATTATATTTTTCTGTCAGTTTAGTATATTTTATTTTTCAGAGTAGCATCTTGATATATTGAATTGAAATTAATATTGTATAGGCCTATGGTCTGTAGACTGACTGTGGTGGAAATGTGTAAAGATACGGCAGCCTAAAGTGCAATTTTAGCTCATCATCATCATCAGCCATATGACGTCCACTGCTGAACATAGACCTCCCCTAAAGATTTCCAGAAATTTCAGCTCGCTGACTGACATTGCATAGTGTACCGTGATTGTAAGTTACGAAAAATCTGTAAGCAGTTCTATAAAAGACGTGAAGGAATCCAATAGTCCGTTATATCAAATTCCACGTGAAATTATTACTTGTTCTAAACGAGCACCCGCAAAATAACGAGCGAGTGCCACTCGCACTTTACCAAATTTTGTAGTCAGTAATTTATAAAACAATGTAACAAGCCGCTTAAAACTAAACGAATATCGGACTTTGTAAAAAATAACATAAACTAGCAGATATCACGTATCTGACATTTAATTTTATTTAAAAATATAGCTCTTTGAACCATATTTTTAAATAAGAGTGTTTGAGCTACAATGTTTGTGTTTCTTCGTTATATTTTTGTATCAATAAAATAATTCTAGATTCATTTAAAATTTAGCAGTGTACAGATTGAAGTAACCTTCTTTTACCTGCCATTATCCCACCTCAATGTGCCTACGTTCATAAGTGTCGCCCCACCTAGTATTTGAACTCAAAACCTCCCAATCTACAATGCATATAGGCTGCCGTTAGATCGAGGGCGACAAGGTTCAAAATAAAAATATTGCAAGATCTAAGTGAAGATATAAAAGAAAAATATTTTTTATAACGATATTTTATATTTTCATAATATAAAAACAATCTACGTATTTTATCGTTGCATAAAAACGGCCTTAGGTGCGAGTAAACCTCGCGTTCTGAGAGGGATCAGTAACAATATGCGTTTAATAAAATATCGTATGCGGAGTTTAGTCGGAGTGAGCATGTCGATTGGCAAACTTATAGTTAGTAGGCGTTGGGTTTTAAATACTTGCAACGAATCCAAAAGATTTGAAATTAGTACTTAATTTTTATATCGTGCGAAAATAATAAATCTGACTCAGATTGACTGACTCAAAGAAGCTGCACGTAATAGTGAGTGACCAAACAGATAGCATATATCGACAGTCCGTAGAATAATACTCACCTGCGTATTTTTTTAGCCATACATCCGGTGATCGCTTCTCAGACAAATCGACTGCCGCGGTTTTGAGCTGTCGTGTGGTCGTATCGCATGTGTGACGAAACAACTTGATGCCAATATCAGAGTCCAGGTCATTTAGAAGTATCCCGTAGAATACGTTTGGATCAATGTCAGCGAAACCATGCTTTGAAATGTTGTTTTTTGTTGTGTAAAC
The DNA here is from genome assembly GCA_947568825.1 of Sphinx pinastri. Classification (NCBI taxonomy): domain Eukaryota; kingdom Metazoa; phylum Arthropoda; class Insecta; order Lepidoptera; family Sphingidae; genus Sphinx; species Sphinx pinastri. The sequence continues at coordinate 9,311,243 of OX387620.1, forward strand.
GATGATGAATAGGCACGTATTTAAACAGACAAGAACAAAGTACTTCTGTGCCAGTTTTATTTTTATGTAATAATAGCTAAAGAATGTGAAAGCCATGTAGGCTCTAAAATGCAAAAATAATATATCAAAACTTCGCTGAAATATGTCACGATGAATATCTTTAACCTTAGCGTGCCAGCCATGCACGAATTTAAAATGCACATGACCTATGCAGCACGAATAAGTCTACATGGCAACGTGGTTCTCGGAATTTTAACTGTTTATAACAAGAACCAATCAGTAGGCCTACGGCAAGACCTATTGCTTTATTAAGAGCAATTATCGGAAGTAATTCCTAACATAATCATTACCTGCAACGATTTTCTTTCTTTATACAGGAATTCAAAGTATAAATACTATTTACTGGTCTCATATGTAAGAGTCCGTCTTGGTGGGTACCACCGCAATGTCTATTTCTACCGCCAAGCAGCAGTGTGCATGCACTGTTGTGTTTCGGTTTGAAGGACATTGTAGCCAGTGTAACTACTGGACATAATGAGACTTAACATCTAATGTCTCAGGATGACGAGCGCACTGGAAAGCCACACAGTACTTTGTAACTCAAGGTGCTATATGGTGTTACTACTGTTTATGGGTGCTCGTCTCGTCATTCAATGCCATAAAAAAAATAGGCTCACAATTTTCAGAGACATCAGTGTACATACATAAAAAAAACATACTCCCCCTTCAGTCGGCCCCTCATTACTGAGGATCGTGATCCCGTTCAAGGTCATTCAGCAGTCTTCTCCACGAGACTTGGTGCACCGCTACGCTCATTGGCATATTTAGGGAGTTGGCGACCTGGTCTGACCAGCGCTTCGGTGTACGCCCTCTTGTTCGCTTGCCTTCGAGCTTGCCGGTGAGCAAAAAAAAAACATACAAACACACTAATTGAGAACCTCCTCCTTTTTTGGAAGTCAGTTAAAAATTACAAGGGAAGCTAATTTTTAACCACCGATGCAAAAATGTTAAGCACCTTTGTCTGTGTATGCAAAGTTGATTTGATAACGATAGGTAATTACTGAGTAAGAGCTAAAACAATTGTATATGTGTGTCAAAGTGTTGTCCTCACAGCTTAGGTTGAAATTGCAAGTTGCAAACTTGATTGTAATTTAAAATTGAAATGATTATTTTTCCGATGAGTTTACGGCTGCTTCTCAGGGTGACCGTGTGACGAGAGCGGCGCAGTACTCTGCAGTCTTTTGTACTTTTTTATCATTTACTAGCATTTATCATTTAAGTTCTTGTATACAGGATCATTTTGACATTGCCTTACTAAATTAAACCACATACAGATCTCCTTGAAAATTACACTTTTCATTAAGTTTTGTTAACCATACAAACTGATAAAATAATCAGGAAAGTAAAATTGAGATTTTTGCTGAAAATATTAGTTTTTCATTGATGATTTTTGGCATGATGTTAGCAGAGGCAATATGTGGTATCATTTATTAACGCAATGTCCAAATAACCCTGTAAGTATAAAATTCCCATCAACTTTAGTAACGATAAAAATGTCACTTGTATTTTTTTTAATTTTTTTTTTAAACAAACGATGCCATAATGCAATTAAAACTTTAATTTGAAGATCTGAGATTAAAATATTTGCAAAACAAGTCAGTCATAAACCATACCTAATAAAATTAAAAAGATACGAGACATTGTAATAGAGTTTTTAATCAGTTTTAACATTATTACATTAATATAATTTCCAAATATAACTTTGATTATTTTCATTTAGAAAATTCTATGAAATCCGATATCAAATTACCAAACTAATTTATGTTTCTCTTCAGTATATTATTTTTAACTAGTTTTTCCCACAATTTCGCTGACGTAAAAGTCTTGATTAGCCGAAAGCGACAAAATGTTGATACATTCGGTTTGTTTCTATTTTAAGCGGTTCTTTAAAAAAAATAATCGGTTCGCTGCCCCTGATGCAATTTCAATATGAAAAACCTAGTAAAGTATTATTTACTTTCATTCCATATTTCACGCCCATAAATGTTGATTTAAAAATAGCAAATGTCTAATTCATAGAACAATAAGTGCTTTAGTTATTGTTCTGTGGTCTAATTTGATGACTTTGGCAATCTCAACACCAAACGTTGCAATCGGACGGTATTTTACTGTCATTCCCTATTTCACGGGTTGGTTCACGATAAGTTTTTCTTTCGGTGGAACTTCACACCCTTTAGTCCATAATTTATTACGGATCTTATGCATCAGAGGGACGCTCAGTGTATCCCACTCACTCAGTTAGGGAAAATGGAATTCAACTAAGTACTTAATTATTCTTGAGCTTCATTATTTTTGAGACAAGACGCATTCCGCTGTCTAACTTTCGTAAAGTAACTATTGTAGAATCCTAGCGATCGTGTAGTGTTGATTTTAGCGTTGAATCTTTATTTTAGCTGTTGGTGTGTGTTTGAATAAAGTTTTATGTCACTTCACAGCTTTTCGGCTGACTTGTTTTGTGTTCAAGTCACTTGGTTATTATTTACTTAAGTTTCGCAAAACGCGGATGTAAATGTTTCAATGGCAGTAGTTAATTTATTTTCCAGCTTTGACTATTATATCATTGATTTCTGCTAATCATCTTACGTGGGCGATATTGAGTTTAGTCACTTTAAAACATCAAACATGCTTGGTGTTTTTGCTCAGGCGCTCACAATTGCTGTCAAATTGTAGCACTGGAGTGATCAGACTATAAATTGAATTTAGCTATAACTTATAATAAATCCATAGAGCAGGCACACAAAAAATGAGGCCGAAACAAGACTTTTGTATTCCTCCCAAATACATGCAAAACGCCAATTTCATATTATGTAAGGACCTAACATTAAAAGTGAAAGTTGCTTCAATTTCATTGGTGACTAGTCCATCATCTCATGGAATTTGTGAGTATCTACTTGTAAATGTCTTTGTAGCAACTGTAGTATCGCGCTGTTTCCTTTTTAATCGAATCAAAAAAAGAGACTCCAAGTATTTTTTTATGGCTGTAGAGCGAAAATTTTTACCCTGTGGTCCGATTTAAATAATTATAATTCTTGCGTTTGATTTCGAATAGCTTCGGAATGGACCCATTTTAATTTCATTCGTTTGAGACTTTGGACTTCGAAGAGACAGAGGGGAACTCCTCAAAATCAAATTTTGAAAATTCCATTTGTGTTGCGTTTAATAAAGCTTGACGTTATTAACATTAAAAATATAGTTTTTTGACCTTGAACATTGATGCAGCAAGGAACTCCTCAAAATAAAAGTAGATTGAGAGGATTCTATTTGTATTGGATTCAATTAGATGTGTTATTAATAAACAAAAACGCCAAAAATAAAAACATTTTAGCAAAAAGAAAGCATAGACTCCAAAACCACTACAATCCAAAAAAAAATTCATCATGCACATTAACACATAAATATTTTTTTTGAGTCTTGAAACTTAGATTCTAATTTTATTATACCTAATACCACGACACCATTAAAAAAAACCATAAACACTGTATACATACAAAAACACGAAATAACTGCGAATTTGTAACTACATTCATATTAAACTACACAAAATTTAATTTTTCGTATAACATAGTAGTATCAGAATAGAAAACGATAAAAAAGTCGAACAGTTTACCAACAAAATGTATCAAAGTGAAATGGTTGGTGATTGGTTCTACTGGTCTTGATGGCATCCTGTGTCGTTGATTTGCTCTTGTTTACCCGGCCGACTATGCGACGTACGCAAATGACATCTGTCTTCATATTTCCACAGCCTGCATGTTGTTATTGGCCCGGAAATTCCATGTATCTGTTTTTATTGGGTACCAATAGTCACTACTTATAAAATAAAAAGATTAGATAAGCAATGTATTAAATCAAAACATTACAAGATGAAAGATTTTACAGCATACAGCATCACAAGTGCAACAAGAACAAATATCTCATATTAAAGTAGTACCGTTTTGGTGTAAATAAATACGGCGCGTGGATTGGATAAACCACAAAAATACAACATTCAAGTAACGGAGTGTTGACTACACTGAAAATGCTTATATGTAGGAATCCTAGCGAATATCTAGCCACTACGAACGTAACTTGCCAACTGCGGTGTGAACGTTCACTTACTGTTTACGTGAAATTTAGTGCGGTCTGTACGTTTATTTTTATACAATATAAACCACAAACGTAGTATGTAGTTAAGCCTAAACGATCCAACCACATACGGTTCGAGTTAATGGTCAAACAATATCGGCAAATGGCGTATTATGCATTATTCGCGACGTTACTATATTCGGCCCTTCACAATGAAACCATAATAGAAAACGGAACCCAACCGTCATTCACATAAAATGGAGTAGTTATCTAAGATTGTAGTCGCCTATAAATACATCTGAAGCAGGAAAGTTAACGTGATCGCATAGCTATTTACGTGTTTAGTACGCGTTCTCTAAAGAAAAGATCGTGTATCGGAACGGAAACATATCTGAAGTATCCGTAAAGTTTGGGGCGTGGGCATTCGGGTCACGTTTCAGTAACAACGGGAACGATGCCGAGCACCTAGGGGTTTGTTGTGATATCACCGCGCCGCTTTTTTCACAATACCTGACCTCACTAGCCGGGAGAGATTCCCGTAATGTTAGTTTGTAGAGATAGCTCCGGCAACTTTATGTTCTTGTTTTTGGTTTAGGAGCCACGTGCCACGCGCTACGTGTCTTTCATTTTATTTGTCTCACTGTCCTTTTAGTCAAACACTCTTAGCTCTGAATATTAATCAGTGTGTTACTAGTTCGATTGAAAATTTTCTTTGGAAAATTGTTCCGGACATTTTGTTTCTTAGCAATGCCTACGTATTTTTCTTTTATTGTGTTTTAGTAATTTTACATTTAAATAATTCAAACAGTAAATTATTTACAAAATTGTATTGAAATAAAACTATTTTGCGGATTTTATCGCGGTTTTTAAATTAATATTTTCTCCCGAGGTTTCGAAGGCTTTGCAGCACTTCGTGGTCACGGGGCGGACTGAGGTGTTGGTGGTCCGAAAAGTTAATGTTACAATATCTACCTTCATTTTTTAATAATACATTTTTTTTAAATTGTATTGTTAATTTTATTGTCTTGGCATACTTGTGTGGACTGGCGAAGGATAATTATAATCTATCGTCAGTTGACATTCTATCTAGACTTCTCTTTGCTTACCATCAGGTGCAGTACTGTCACTTTGCCGTGCTCGTATAAAAAAAACCGCATGGTGCGTCATATCCAGATAGCCATAAGGAATTCACAATCCACACCTTGTAATGCGATGCAATGCAACCAGCCCTGTATTATATACTGCCCTGAGCACAGGCATCCTCTACTACTGAGAGTGGTTAGGCCTTAGTCCACCACGCTGGCCTAGTGCGGGTTGGCTGACTTCACATACCCTCTAGATTCTTATGGAGAATTTTCAGGTATGTAGGTTTCCTCACGATGTTTTCCTTCATCGTTGAAGCGATTAGTGAACGATAACTGATAAACAATAGACATAACTTCGAAAAGCCAGAGGTGTGTGCCTTGGGTTTTGAGCCTCTGAACCTTGTCTCGGCAGACACATCTTCGTACTTTACGTTAACAAGTGTTTCGATTTCAAATCAAACATAGCACAGATATCCATCTCAAGCCATCGTGGGGCTCAGCCACTATCTACAATTTCGGTCCTGATTGATACAAGTAGCACAACTACCGAGGAAGTCCTTGCTATTGCTGTCACGAGCTTGTCGTCCGCATAGCAGAATAATGTGATGCTCCGAAGATTGGTACGATACATCTAGTCGTGCCCGCTGTTTTTCAAGAGCTGTGAAATGTGGCTTGACAACTCTTTTCAATAAGAAGAATCTAATAGTTTACTAGACAGCTACAGTGCTTCCTAATGTATGAAGGGTGTAATATTGATATTCTCAGGGTTATTGAGGCACACAATTTTTTAAATTATTCATTCTCAAGGGATTAGTAGTTATTACATCAGAAAAATATAATGTCATGGAAAGTTTGTTAACAATAGTTTGACAATTGTTGTTGAACTATTTTCGGCGAAAAATTGTCGAAACAGCATATTTTAGCAAATTGTTGCAACTGGTCGCTCTTTCCCGTCATTTGTCCTGTTTCGGAAACTAAATTGCCGTATCTGCGCGGCTATTGCATGTGAAGCTCTGCACAAATCGCCATGATTACCGGGTAGCGCGTAGCGTGGTCTCTAGAATTTGTTTCACAAAGGAGTGATCAAATGCTTTGTTGCCTGCGAGATAATACTGCTTAGCAGGACTTTGGCCTTTTTTAACTCCTTTATATTCCCTTAAGCATGCAAACTAAACTTTGGCTCCTTTTATTAGGAGATTCTTGGTTGGGTATTTAATTGTAAATTTTAATAAGTACGCTCTAAAATACATTTATGCACGATTTATACAAATAGATTTCTGGTCGCGGCTCCACCCGCGTGAATGAGTTTTTCCGGGATAAAAGACCCGCTTTATACTTCCCCGGGATGAAAAGTAGCCTATGTTACTCGCTGATAATGTAGCTTTATATTGGTGAAAGAATTTTTCAAATCGGTCCAGTACTTAGAGCATTTGTCCAGTAGCTTCGGAGCCTATTCAATGCAAACAAACAAATAATCAAATCTTTCCTTTGTACAATATTAGTCTAGATAGTATAAACGGAATCGTCGTTGTTAATATATTTCCATCTTTGCGTTTTTCGAGAGGAAAGCAGCTCATATGAGAAATATTAAGGTTTAGCGATCGCCACCAGCTGACGCCGGGCGCGCGTGTCTCAGTTGGAAAATAATTCGGGCGACTTTCTTCACCTTCAAAACGAGTGTATATTATAATAACTAGACGTTGCATGTGACTCCGTCTCTGCAAACTCCCGGGCCGTATATAACTATTTACTTACATCATAAACTTTGTAGTCATTACTATTCTCTATGGTCATTACTATATAGCGCATGATCTCTCATCGAATTATATTTTATACAAGAATGTGAGCATTTGAACAGGTGGTTACCACCACCATACCAGCCCTGTTATTATATACTGCCCACTGCTGAGCACGGGCCTCCTCTACTACTGAGAGGGTTTTAGGCCTTAGTCCACCACGCTGGCCTAGTGCGGGTTGGCGGACTTCACATACCTTCGAAATTCAGAGAACTTCTCAGGTATACAGGTTTCCTCACGGTGTTTTCCTTCACCGTTAAAGCGAGCGATAATTCACAAAGAATACACATATAACTTTTTAGAAAAGTCAGAGGTGTGTGCCTTTGGGTTTTGAACCTGCGGACGTTCGTCTCGGCAGTCCGTTCCACTCCCAACTAGGCTATCGCCGCTTCTTGGTTAGCCAGTTACCAATTTTCTAGCCCTGAGAATTATCAGGAGCCGAATCAAAACTGGTGCTTCCTTTAATGTCTGCCTGCCCCATGATTTCCTATCCTAGTGGTATTATGTATTAATTATCCTTTCTGGAATTAAGATTAGTCTATTGGAGTCTAAATTGCTTATGATAATGAATTAAACTGTCTAACTTATAATTATTTCTATTCTAATGTCGTTAACTCCGTTTCTAAAACATTTGCTTAGTTTTATAGGCTGCTATATAAATTTATTTATTTATGTCCTCTATGTACTAATGTCAAATTGTACAAAATAAATGTTTTGTCTTCGATGCAAATTGTTTACAGTCTAATTGTCTGTTTACTCTGCTAGTAGTTTACTGTTACTGGAAATACAGAATAAAAAATAGTGCTATGTGCTAGAACGCCGAAGCTGCTTTTTACTCAGATGTAAACATATTTTTTTTATCTATAGATTTTATACATATTATTGTAATATAGAAAAATTTCATTCGTAGTGGTCTTTTTTAACCGACCTCCAAAAGGAGGAGGTTATTAATTCGTGTGTTTTTTTAAAGGTTATAGAGGAAATAACGTTTGGTACTTTAAAAAAATGGTTATGTAATAAAAGTTGAGAATATATACCAGGCAATGGCAGATGGTTTACAAAAGCCACATCACTACTAAATTGGCAGTCTGGAATTCACTTTTACGCAGACACTGTCAGTCCTTGACAGCCTCAAGATCACGATTATGCGGTTACTACATCAGTCGTAATATAGGCACAGCCCAATATTTAGACCATTTCAACTATGACATTGGGTACAACTTTTACTATAACAAGAGTTTAGATGTAACATTCTGACGCGAAGTTAATCTATACTAATATTATAAAGAGGAAAGATTTGTATGTTTGTAACGAATAAACTCAAAAACTATTGAACGGATTTCGATGAAATTTGGCGCACGGGTAGAGCATGTCCTGGATTAACACATAGGCTACTTTTTATCTCGGTAAAATATTTTTATCCCGGAAAAACTTTTTCACGCGGGCGAAGCCGCGAGCAGAAGTCTATCATCAATAAATAGGCAGTTATAGAAATAACTTTCGTAGTAGATTTCTTTTATTAATAATAGTCTCCCACGCCAGCTCTTTTGCACAAATATCATGATGTTTTTGTTGCAGAAGAAACTTTGTTTTGACTACCTTGGTCTCTAAACAACTTTTCGAGATATAATTGATACTATTAATTTAAATATATGTGTTAAGTGTTAACTGGTGGTAGGTCACTCATATGTAAGAGACCGTCTGCGTGGGTACCACCGCAATGTCTATTTCTACCGCCAAGCAGCAGTGTGCATGCACTGTTGTGTTTCGGTTCGAAGGACATTGTAGCCAGTGGAACTACAGGACATACTGAGACTTAACATCTTATGTCTCAGGATGACGAGCGCAGTGGAATGCCACACAGTACTTTGTAACTCAAGGTGCTAGATGGTGTTGCTACTGTTTATGGGTGGTCGTATCGCTTACCATGAGGCGAACGGCATGCACGTCTCGTCATTCAATGCCATTAAAAAAAAAACATAGGATTAAGGCGTCCCTAAACAACAGCTACACCCACTGATTAAAAGGAATGGTGTTTACATTGAGGCTTTCAGAAATATTCTTCGATGCAGCTTTTTTAACCCATGAGCTAAAATCTTTTGTGTAATCACAATGAAAACCCATCTTACAGTTGTAAGTAATATATTTCGTATGTTTGTAACGATATGTAAATCCGGCGTTTTGCATTTATGTTCAAAGCTTGCAGCGATCGTCGTACAGGCTTATAGCTTGAGGAAACACGTTTTAGCAAAAATATATTTCGTGTCTCGCGCGTCTTAGCTCGTTTGTCAAACGAGGCGGTGGCGTGGCACCCGACCGGTGCCTCCAGCAATCTGTTTGTCCAGCTGCCACCTTCCTCCTTTTAACAAGAGCTTTACTTGATATCCGGAAATTTATTTTTCTCGCAATTTGTCATGATTCCCGGTCAACGCAACCACAATTTATGAACAATTGGACACAGCGTCGTTCGCAGAAATAACATGTTTTTGCGCAATTAAATAATACCCGCATTGAGTTTAATCCGATGGCCGTAACAATAAATTTTCACGGTAACTGATGCCGCATTCGCGTGGCAAAGTAAATATTTTGGACATTTATTAGAAACGTAAGTAGGCGGACGCGGGGATAACACCAACGTAGTCCCCTCGTAACAATGAGACATTTTGATGACATGATCAGTAAACCTGAAATTTGCTATTCATTGTTTCGCTATTGGAAATAGTTGAGTAGCCGCCTCTGCACAAACAGAGAGCCCTCGTCAAACCCTCGGTTATCCGGCCGTGACGAAACTTTGACAACTCTATAGCCACAAGTGCAGGCGTTACGAGCTCACGAATCATTATCTCATTGTTCTCTAGAAACTCAAAATACGTCGTTAACGGCAACGCTTTGTTCCCCAAAATTATGATCGTACCCTCGGTTATCCTGGCTCATTAGTAACATTATGTTTTCGGTGTTAGCTTAGTTACACGGTTGCTATCTTGTGTATGATTTAGTCGACATCACTACACGTGTAATGGTTTGCGTGCGTGAGTATGTCTTCATGTCGCTCCGTGACGCTCCTTGTACGAACATCGTTAAGCTAATAGAACAAAACTACAGTCCAAATCATTATCAATTGCATGACTCTATTAATGCATCATTACACGCAAATGAATGATGATGATTATAGTTTAAAGTATTGTTGTAGTTTGTGTTTTCAGTATTATTTCACTTCTTCGACTTCATTCTTTGTTAAGTTGTAAGGATTTTCGTTGTAATTTTTTTTTTCTTAGCCTGATTATTGATTTGCTTTGAATATTAAATATTGTGATTAAGCCGAACTTTAGATACTTTTATGCATGCCGTGTTCACACCAAGAAGGTTGCTCACTTTTGTAAATGAACATAATGTACTTGTTTTGATTTTTTTGAACCCTATACTGTGTACAACTAGTTCTATGAACCTAATCAAAAAAAAAAAAAAGACGAACAGTCGTATGCAATACCCTAATTACAATGTTTTTGTAGGCCGTAAAGGACATGTCCAAAAACGGGCCTGAAATTCTAAACAAAACCATTGATATATATTTGGATAGAACTCCTGAAAACTAGCCTTTTGCAATAATTCGCTGAATTTTAAACACCTCCGATTTTAAGATTTATGGAATTTTGTTTGGCTTGAAAACTACACTTACTATGTACGTTTTTAAAAAAGTTAGTTATGAATGGAGGGGTCTAAAAATATTTTTTTAATGGATCTAAGTTCCATATTTTGCCACTTTAATATCCCTAAAGTTTGAGCCTGGTTACATTTTGAGGCCCAGCACCCATACAAAAAGCGGACATCTCCTTTCTTCCTAGACCTTATAAACTGATTAGTGTTTCTGAAACCAGTAAAATGTCACATAACATCCACTTACTACACCAAGTGCATAGTGATAGATGTGATGAGTTAAAAAATGATTTTCCTCAAACAGTTACAGTCGGAGTAAACATAACGCCTGATTTACACAAGAAATGTATCTCGCATGACGCAGACAAAATATAACAGAATAGTCTCGTGTGCGCGACCGTCGTAGAATGTTCCCCTGATTAACGCAATGAAACAAATAAAAGCTAAAGTTCTCCCAGCATCGGTCGGGTGAGAAACTCGTCGTGTGTAAATCGGGTTTTAGGGGCTGCTTTGATTTGTTGCGTTTATTATATTTTATGACTAAATGTTTCTGCGTAAGAAAAAACTAAGCTCATTATTTTTAATGCAATATGTTTAAATAGTTGCTTATTAGTACCTAAATTAAGATGTGTAGTTAATATAGGGTAGGGTAGTACAACGCTGTGAACGGTTTTGAGTACGTTTCTAGGTGGGACAATTATTTAAACAGAGTTTTTTTTATAATAGATAAAAAAACATATAATTTATTGTCAGGGATCGGGTAACGTGCCCACTGCCCATAATAGCATCAAGCTAATCATATCATGGGACGGAAAAAACTAAAAAAATGTCAATGCAGTAATTGCGCCACCGACTTTCTTTTCGGGAATAACAAGAATAGGTAATGTGAATTAATATAAGAAAATAAAAACGAACGAAATTTACTGAATATTATACGGTTCAGCGTTCACTATATAACATTACTCTGCTGTTCGTTTATTTTCCTGCATATAGAGATCAATAACGCTGTCTGGGGATTATACGAGTGTAGGAGTAGCTGAATGTGTGACGAAATAATACAATACCACCGAGCTCTTATGCTCCCACGAAGGGTTGACGCAACTTTTATTCCAATAATGTTGCAATAACGTTGCGGCTTCAATATTACGACTGGTCACTAACCCGCTCGAAGGAGTCTGAACCCGAGGGGTTATTTAACGAACAGTCTAAAGTTTGTTGGACCCGTAAATCGGACTCTGGGAACTACTTTAGGACCAATAATAAAATAATAATAAAAATACTGTAACACCAAACCGCCGGCAAAGTAAAACATGTATTATGTAGCTTTAATACATATTACAAATGTTGGTTATATAATTTTGTTCGCGTATAAAAATAGCGGTGTTTGTTGAATGATATTGACAATCGAAGACTTGAAGTAATAATGGTAACCGCATCTGTTTCCTGATACAAGAATATCACGACATTTTTTTTATTAAAGAAGAGCAAATGGCCTTCTTGATGATAAGTAATAATCGCTGACCATAACATCCACAGCACGTGAATCATCGATGCATCGTTTACACACTTGGAAAACCCGGTCACAATAGTTACTTTAATCAAAAAAAAAATAATTTTCCGCCCAAAATGTTCCGTCGTTTGTAACCTGTATACGTTACAATAAAATATGTAGTCGGTTCGTTAACAAGTTTCGATAGATAAAGTGTAAAATAGTCGAGCGGCGGTTCTGTGATCGGCACACAAACGCTGGTAATCCTGCAGTGCATCCATCATTCTGTAATCCTGGCTCTAGCTCACCACCGCTCAAAACGGCTATAAAGGGGCTTTAAACGATTACGTGCGTAAATGCTTCTTACTGCTTCCACTCTTCATTATAATAATTGTTAATTAAATTATTATAAGTAACTTTATATATGATTCCAAGTAAAGATGAAGAATATTATAGTACGCGTTGTAAAACTCTACAAAAGGATTGTCACCTATTCCAACGTATAAAATAAAACGAAAAGATATTAGATAGCATGAAGCCTATTCCGTTTTATACATAATATTACATAAATATACACGTTGATTTACATGTCACGCATAGCTTGGTCAGATCTGTGCTTGCATATAAATATGCGAGCGTACTTAATATTGAAAATATACAAAGTAAATGCCGCTACCGAAGTGGATTCGCCCGCAACTTGTCTGCATATGAGGAACGATTGTAAGTTTAAAGTTGAGAAACTTGACCAAAGACGTAAAAGGGCTGATTTAACATACTCGCACAAAATAATTCATGCTCAAATAGATTCCCCTGTACTTTTATCATTACCATACCTTACCAGCCGTGTATTATATACTGCCCACTGCTGAGCACGGGCCTCCTCTACTATTGAGAGGGGTTAGGCCTTAGTCCACCACGCTGGCCTAGGGCGTGTTGGCAGACTTCACATACCCTCGAGATTCTTATGGAGAATTTTCAGGTATATAGGTTTCCTCACGATGTTTTCCTTCACCGTTAAGGCGAACTATTATCATGGGTAAATTTCAACACAAATTATAGAGTACGCAATCCAAACATCTTCACGCTGCGTGTGTTCGTAAATATTGAGTCTTTGTATAACCCTGTCATCAGAAGTCAGACAAGTCGGGACCTTTCTTAACTAGCATTAAAAATATAATATTGTAACATAATAGAACAGAAAAAAAAACGAATTGCAATCAGTAAAAAGTAAAAAACCAAATAGTACGTACTCTTTTGTAACTAAATTGTCAGTATAAGTTTTTTTATTTTCCGCAGTAAACTCAGTTAGGGCATATATAATTAAGGAAGTCAATCTAGATTATAATTAGTTAAATTTCTATGTATTATTTGGGTTCGATTGAATTCTGTGTTATACCTTTTATATACAAATAAAAAAAAGAAACGACGTGTTTATTAAACCTTAATCCCCGCGAGACAGTTTTATTTGTCACACTTTTGCGTTGCGTTGATAGTTTTTTTCTAATCAGTTTACACTGAATTTTCATATATCAGGAAGTGCAGATATAGATATTATGTTAGTTGAAATTACATTTGTTCGGGTATCTTTTTCAATAGATTATTTTTTTAACTCATAAGTCATTTGAAGTTATATTTTATCTGGTAAGTAACTAGTAACTTAAGCAATTTTTGATACAACTTTTTGACCCAGGAACAATCAGGAAAAAGAGGCAGAAAATGTTCATAATAATATTATAATTTGATTCTGTTTTAATAGCAAGGCAAATCCTAAAAAGATTATAATGGATGTGCAATGTCCGTATGGTATTTTATTCTATTCACAATGGCTTACCTGTTGTGTTGTTAAAAAAAGAGATATTTATCTTCGGCGAAGAAATTGAAGTATTATAAACAACTTGTTCGCTTTCAATAAAACTTGGGATACCGATCGTTTTTCTACTATTATTCTTATGTATTATTCATAACAGTATGAAAAACTTTACAACTTTATTTCGACCAACTTCTAACAAAGATTTGTTCTCGTTGATAAATAATATATTTGAAAATAATATCGGCTCACACTCTGAGAAATATTATTGCTACAGTTTCAGGCCTATGTACTATGAATAAATATTACCTATTATTTAAACAGTGATAACTCAAGTTTACTAGTTTTTGCTCTTTCGCGTCTTTTCTCGTGTGCCTTAGTATTAGTGGTTTCTACAGCCTACGCCAATAATTATTAAGGATTTAATCTACGTATGCGTCATCGTTTATTGTGATTTAAGTTTGGAATTCTAACTACAACTTAATTTATATAATGTATTACTAAAAAGATAGATTTCTTGATATTTATTAATTTCTTCAAAGTACTGTAAGATAAATACGATACGGTTTATATTAATCTGAAATCTTTGTTAAAATACTATCGCCTACGAATCTCTGGTTTATAAAACAGAGAAATTAAATTACTTAATCACTGTAACACCTAGACTCTTTATTAAATAGAAAATCAAGACGATTGAAAATGTAACATTTCACATCTTTTTCCATCCCATTACGATTCTGAATGTAACTTTGAGTTGGAACTTAAACTGATTATGGTGTCGGTGGTATCTCAGTCACGTAGCGCTGCTGTTCAGTTTATAGTCTTTTTCAACTACCTTACCTTTACTTAAGGGTTCGCGTAATAGCTAACGTGTATCAAACAGAGCGACCGATGACGCGAGGATAGGCGGATATTGCGCTTTGAGTGTGGGGCCTTAGGGGCTCCTTGACTGAGACAGTGGGTAAAAACCTAGTATATGCTACGCCGCGTCGCACCGAGGGAAAACGTGCTTACTTTACTTTCTTCGGCGCTACAACCCTTTGTGGGTCTTGGCCTGATCTACAATGGACTGCCATGCGCGACGATCCTTGGCTATCCTCCTCCAGTTGGTGAACCTTCTAAGAGCCTTGAGATCCTCATTGATGCAGTCGCACCATCTCTTCCTCGGCCTTCCCCTAGGTCTCTTTTGCTGCGGCTTCCAGTCAGTCATTATTTTGGGTGCCCGATTCCTATCCATTCTCTCCACGTGTCCAACCCATCTAAGACGTTGCGACTTGATGGATCTGACAATTGTTTCTTGATCCATCAGTGCATTCAGCTCGTGATTCATCCGTATACCGAAGTCACCGCTTGCGTCCTTGACAGGTCCAACGTGCACAAAGCTTAATAAATCACCTTGTCATGTCCAAACTAAATATATTAGCGACCTGTGAAAATAGTTAAGGTTTACATTGGAACCGTGAGTTACGACTTTGCATGCAATATACTAACAAATGCGGCTATTCAAGCAACTGAGTACGAACATTTAAAATTCATACAGTGCCAAACATTCTCAGATAAGTTTAACAAACTCCCAAAGAACTAAGCGAGATAACGGAGATTTTAGTTTGAATAATTTGACATAACATGCCATAAAATGTGCTCGTATTTTGGTATACTTGATCTCTAAGTTGTATTGTACACATAAAAAAGAACAAATGAATGTTAGTAACTTTTATAGCATGTTTTCTTTACAGGATTATTTTCCCGTACAGATACAAGAAAGATTTGAAAAAGTTTACACTCTCTATGAATTCCCCGAAGAGGAGCGTGGGTAGAGATCGCCTCGGAGAGTATGCGCATTACAAACGTGCCGATTACGCTGTTATTTCTTTTTGCTAAGTTTCATGTTTATGCAACTACGTGTTTCAACATATAAGTTACAAAGTATTATGTTCAATCTGGTAACTTGTAACATATTGTCTTGGAAAAGAATTGATATTATATCTATCTGTCTATACTATAATAAAACAGTAGATCCCGGTGTGTTTGTACATTGAAAGAAATGTGATAAAAAAGAAAGGGGGTGACTAAAGAAGAGTACTGGAAAACAAATCAGCAATTTTTATAATTATTTTCTGTCTGTCTTTCTGTTTTTCTGTTTATTCGTTACTGCATATCTCCGAAACTGCTGAACGGATTTCAATGAAATTTGGTATGGAAATAGTTTGATACCCTAGAAAGGACATAGGCTTTTTATCCCAGGAAAATATAAAGCGGGATTTTTTATGCGAAAGAATCTCTTATTGCAACATCTTGTTAGCTGTTATTGATGTGGATCCAACAATGGCAGTGCAAACGAGTTTTATTATATATCTAAAAAAATAGTACTAAATATACCGCTGCACTAAGTATTATAAGTATTTTGTTGCTTAACATTATAGTGACCGTCTGTATACTCCATTACATTAACAAAACAATAGAATTAGAAGCATATCAATGCAATTTATTGCACCCCACAGTTGTCGAATAGGTGTTACATTGTTGTTAAGTATATAATCGTGGGCCTTGCAGGGCACGGCATACAATATTTAGTATATAATATCTAGTTGAGTGTAGATTCCGTTCAGTTCAGTGTTGCAGCTAATGTACTCTCAAAGAAGACGAACATATTCTGAAGCGGGATCTGCGATCGATGTTGACGCAATTCGAACCCGATATTAAATTGTTCAGATTTCATTACAACTTATTTTTTATTAATTCTATTCTTATTCTTTTTTATTGTGATAAGCCTTATAACGTGGTGGACTAAGGCCTGAACCCTCTAGAGGAGGCCCGTGCTCAGCAGTGGGCAATATATAATACAGGGCTGATTTCAAGCCTTATAAATGCGGTTTCCTTCAACATCTCAAAAATCAATACGATTTTCATACTTTTAACTTCGAAAATGATGAACCTTCATAAAATCTTCCTGCTGCAATTTTATTGTTTGAATCTCTCTTAAACAAGGAAATGACGTGCAGAATATCGTATTCCATACCGACTTAAGCTGTGGATTTACAGTCAGTATTATTGTTAGATAAAATTTTAAAAAATCATGTTTGTTGTATCATTGTGGCTCTCTTTGTGCCAAGTTTCGGCAAAATCTATTCAGTTATTGCATGTTGATCTAAGAAATATCCAAACTTTCCATAGACTTTTGCATTTGTAATATAAATTAAATAAGTAAATTGTTTGCGTAAAACTTCAACACTACACAGTATTATACCTGTAAGTAAATTGAGCGTGACAAATAGTTGAGTGGATGATCAGGCATAGTGAGGTATAAAACGGTTTCCTTGCAATATTGTTTTACATAATATACATTACTTTTTTCTTTTTTTTATGGAATTGAATGACGAGACGAGTATGCCGTTCGCCTGATGGTAAGCGATACGACCACCCATAAACAGTAGCAACACCATCCAGCACCTTGAGTTACAAAGTACTGTGTGGCATTCCACTGCGCTCGTCATCCTGAGACATAAGATGTTAAGTCTCACTATGTTCTTTAGTTACACTGGCTACAATGTCCACGAAACACAACAGTGCATGCACACTGCTCCTTGGCGGTAGAAATAGAAATTGCGGTGGTATCCACCCAGACGATCTCTTACATATGAGAGACCTAGACTACAAAGGCTGCAAAAATATATAAATGCCTTCCCAGAGCTTAGTATTCCATATTAGTCTATACTATCTAGTTATTGCTTGCTACTTCTGAGAAAATCTTACATCTGTCTGGAGAATAATCACTCGCCATTGCTTACACTCCCCAGTTGACGAACTCGAGCAAAAGTATTACGAACATTTACGGCAAGTTGAGATATTATTAAGGTTGTGCCTAAAACTCTATAACTCGTTTTTCTGTTACTCTAGAGATGAAACCTATATTGGTCACGTATTCGTCCTGAAAGCATTTTGGTCTATGAGTTTTAGGACAAAAATTTACAAGAATAAAAGAATTGTTTATATAGGTACTATTTATTTTTTGGTAACCTGCACTCTCCTTAATTGAATTATATTTTGACCTATAAAGCCTTTGCGGTACAGCATGCAACTCGGTGCCGGTTTTGATCAAGGATATAGCGCCAAGAGTAAGCATCACTCATGCTCCTCTGTAGATGCATTTGACATGGTCTTCGAAGTTTTTAAAGTTATACTTCTTTTGGCGCGTTAGGGAAGAGTAAATTTTTACGATGCGCACGCACACCGTCACGAAAGACCGACACCCTGAAGTTAGCTATAGTCAACATTTTAGTTTTGAATTTTGAACGTAGAATTAGGCGAAAGATATTGAAGTTATACTTCTTTTGGCGCGTTATTTAAAAAGATTTTTATTCTTGTTACGCCAAAGAAGTATAGCTTCTAACGCGTGTATATAAGTAGACACACACTTTTTTATTTTTGTACATGTTTATTGTAAGCGTGGCAACTGACACCTAAAACATGTCATTAAATCTTCTACATGTGTTTATTGTGATAATGTTTCGTCGCTGGCATTTTACAAGAGCTAAGATACCACTCTATCAAGGTGATTAAACTTGGCAGGCTGAAACTGAACAATAATGGACTCACTTTGAAGATGTCTGCCGACTGTCTCATATGTTTTCTTTAAGATTAATGTAAAAACTAGTTCCCGAAACACGTAGAAATTGCATTTCTTTTGGTATAGATTTAGTTTTGTGAATTATAACAGTATAAAACTATTATTTTTATATATTCTTTATATAACTATTTTATATGTTTATTGTACGTGCAAAGCAATATACCTATATAATAAATACAAAGTTAATGATGTGGATACTTCCAAACACCAAGTTTAAAACTAGGTGTATCGATAACTTGTTGACTTGATTGAACCTACTCATTACTCAATACTCATATCCTACGCTTATTATAAAATGTTTCAATATTTATTAGTAGGTAACGCAGAAACTACTCGACGGGTTTGCATATAATTTGGCACACAGAAAGACCAAATCCTGCATAAACATAATAACGTAGGTTACTTTTTAGCCCAAAATATTGCACAGTGAAGCTTTTATTCTGAGAAAGCTCTTTCAAGATGACGGAGCCGAGCGCAATTCCAAGTTTATTCATAAAATTCATTTTCGTATGGTAAAAAACACAAACAAAAACACATTGATAAAGCCTCTAAATCCACCATAAAAATCAAAGAGAGTTTTGAATAACTTTCGTCATTGTGTCAGTAAAATGCGCAATGTTTTATTTGATTAATCGCTTATATTTTTTAACAACTCCACACAACTGTGCTCGTACTTCGTAGTACTTTTTGTAAATCTAATAATCCACCATTAGCCACACAATTCTTTCACAAAAACCTTCTCTCGGTTTTTGCGTCTAATCAATCACACATATTAGCAAAGCGTTCCCCATATATAATTTATCTCGATATTTTTTAGGTAACGTGAGCGACGCGTTAAGTGCCTCTTACGGCGAACCGTGTCACCTCGATGTGATTTCTCAAACAGTAATACCGTTTGATGTATCTGCTCGAACTCGATCGAAGACTTATGTGGGTATTCGTTTAAGTACGTATGTCTACATAAATCAACATACGACGCAACAATTTCCTGCGTATTCTATTGGTATTTCTAAATTGATATATTTTTATGGAGATGGGTATGCACCTGAAATATAATGGAATAACGCACTAAAATAATCTTACGCTATATATACAATATTCAGATTTTTATTTCCAAGGTACTCATTTTCAGATGCAGTGTAGTAAACTAAGACCAATCAGAATTCCAAAAATCGGTGCTGTAATTATGCTTAAAATAAATCAAAGAATGGAATCAAATTACTTAGTTTACAAATCGTTCTTTTTGTTTTGTAAATTGAATCTGATATAGCATCAAAAGTATATTATAATATTATGGACTCCTACGAATTTATGTGTCAAAAAACTGTTTCTTTTTTTGGTAAATTAAAAAAAATCTATCAGATTATCAGAATTCAGTATTATGACACTTGACTTCGTAAGCAATTTCACTTATGAAAGATTTTATTGGAATAAACATCTTGCAGCACAGTTTTTCAGTGAAAGCGGCCTATGATATCATTGTCTGACCGGAAAATACTTCTTACACATACACTCACGCCTTTTATCCCCGAAGGCGTAGGCAGAGGCGCAACTAGTGCACACATTTTATGCCGTGCATTTTCCTTCCCATGATGTGATAGGGGACGAGCCGATCACCTTATCGGGCACAAATTTCTGACTTCGGGCTGATAGTGAGTAGAAAAACCTAATATCACTTTGCCCAACCCGGGGATCGAACCCGAGACCTCAGCACTGCAGGTGTATATTATAATACAACTACGCCACTGCACCGAGACAGCCAGAAAATATTTCTTATGCAAAAAAATCACGTTAATCCCTTTCTGCGTTAAAGAAAGATAAAGTAACATAATTCTAATATTACTAGCTTTTGCTCGTGGCTCCGCCCGCGTGAAAAAGTTTTTCCGAGATAAAAGTCCCGCTTTATATTTTCCGGGGATAAAAAGTAGCCTGTGTTAATCCAGGACATGATCTACCCGTGTGCCAAATTTCATCAAAATCCGTTCATTAATTTAGGAGATGTGCAGTAACAAACAAACAGAAAAACGGACAGACAGAAAATAACTAACTATTGTAATAAAAAAAACAGCGATAAAAAAAACGGCGATAGCCTAGTTGGGAGTGGAACGGACTGCCGAGACGAATGTCCGCAGGTTCAAAACCCAAGGGCATACACCTCGAACTTTTCTAAAAAGTTATGTGTGTATTCTTAGTGAATTATCGCTCGCTTTAACGGTGAAGGAAAACATCGTGAGGAAACCTGCATATCTGAGAAGTTCTCTATAGGAATTTCGAAGGTATGTGGGTCTGCCAACCCGCACTAGGCCAGCGTGGTGGACTGAGGCCTAAACCCTCTCAGTTGTAGAGGAGGCCCGTGCTCAGCAGTGGGCAGTATATAATACAGGGCTGGTATGGTGGTGGTGGTGGTAATAAAAAAACTCCTGATTGTAATGTGTAAGACTTAATAATAATCTAACTCTATTTACACACGATAATAAACTCCTTGAATAAAAAATCGATTGCATTCAAAAAACGGTTATTTTGAGCAACCGATTTTTTGTTTTCTTCCCTACACATAGTATTTCGTGAAGTGTCAATATATTGTCATACCGGCCACCTGTTTGTCCGACCTATAAGGAGTATTGATATCAACTTCGAATCAAATCAATGACAAAATAACTTTCTACCAAGTTTCTACCCCTTTATAACCCAGTTAGGGGATGAATTTCAATACAATACGAAACGCGTCTTCCATCAATTCTGTTAAAAAGGTTTGTGCAAATTTAAAGTAGATTGGACCAAGGAATCACGTTGTCCCATACAAACTTTGAACCCTTTTTTCATTCCCTTAGGGAAGAATTTCGAAAAATCTTTTCTTATCGGACGCCTACTTCATACAAAGAACACACCCTCCAAGTTTCAGGTGTCTACGATCAGCGGTTTAGGCTGTGCGTTGATCCGTCAGTCAGTTATTCAGATATGTATAGATATTTTACCATCTCAAAGAGTTCTATAACTATACTGTTTAATGTCTTTGTACTATCTACACATAAACAACATTCGGGACTAATGGGTTGCAAATATTTCTACTTTAATTTCAAAACTAGATTCTCCTTACAATCCGAATTCCTATAAGCACAAATTTAAAGTGAAATAGATTTTTATTATTAAAACAAGACATTATTTGAGATTACCATGAGAAATAATTTGTATGCCAGAAAGGTAGCTTATCCATTACAGAATCAATTTGTTAACTGTACACAGATAAATACTATATTTGTGAAGCGCTTTAGTTCAAAGATAGAATTAAATTGTAGAACTAACGTCAGCTCAATCCGTTGGAGATAAATCTAAATGAAACATACTCAGTCTGTGAATTTGAAGTTAGTAATTGATGACCTTGGGAATGGTCTTAATTATTTGCCGAAATCAATTGTATCATCCAGAAGTTTAATTCATTGTTTCAAGAAATTCAAACTGCAATAGATGTAAAAATACAATAACACGAACTGAGAACCTCCTCCTTTTTTGTTGGGTAAAAATACCATTATAGTTTTATAAATAACTATATTTTTATTGAAATGATAATTATAATTGCTAAAGTGCAATATCCTACAAGTGACCAGTTCTAGAAAATTCGAATACAAAAATGATCTGGGATGAAACTAGCGCTCGCATTCCGCAAGTTCAGCGATCTGTTCTGTCTGTCTGTATGATCAGTTCTGTCTGATTTGTACTCTTAACAAAGTTATGAAATTCGACTCCAATGCTGGCAGCGTATAGCCTACTGGATTGTATGAAGATAGTACCGGTAAGCATAGTATACGTTTAGAATTGAGCAACAATGATAACACACCGAAAAAATTTTAATCGGTAGAATAGAAAAATAAACATGAGTTTATTTATAAACATTAAATACAATAATCCGAATATTAGTAAGTAGTTATGTAATACTATAATGAAATCAATGGAAGGATATAAGAATAATCGTATAAGACGTTGAAAAAAAGGATAAATAAAGAATGAATTTATAGAAAAGTTAACATAACATATACGTAAAGAAAGAAATGATGCATCTCTGGTTATATGTTTCAAAGCAAAGAAACTGTAGAATTAAGTGTTTATGATGACAAAGATGAAAGTTTTCATACTTTGCATACTGGACAACTGCATAATATTTTATCTGCCGCATCTGCTGTCAACGAAACATTTTCCAATGTTATAAGAAAACTTGTTCCTCACTGTTCTACTTCTTGAAAACTATTTCTCTTTCAACTTTTTGATATAAATAGGGTCCGCAAATCCAATTTTCAATATATTTTTTATTTCAGAATACCTTATGGTCTCAGATAAGACACCTCTGTTACCAATGTTAGCGTTTTTCTTGATATAAGTGACAATATTTTTCTGATATCTCTAATACTAGAAACTGGAGTATGCACATTTGTTTTATATATGTATAAAAGATATAAATTGCTTTCCATTTTTTATACAAACCTTTAGTCTGGCAGCCTGGCTCGAAAAATAAGATTTAAATATAACTTGCTCGCTTCTAAATAAGCGCCATCTCAGACCGAGCCTTGTTCCACTTAAATGCTCAGTCGTCGCTACTTTGACCCATGATATTCTTTAGTCTTTTAAAACAAAAGTATTGCATCAAATACGGCGACTCTTTGAGAGTATAATTTTAGGGTCCCGTGACACAACTTAAAAAAATGCATACACTCAACTTTATAATCTTGTCACACTTTTGTTTTCCCCCGACGCGAGGACGCTTGGGTCAAAATATTACTCGACAAAGACATTAAAAAGGTGTGTATGGTCATTAGACCGGACATGGCTTCAATTAAAATCTTTTGAAAGTTTGAAGTAATAAAATTAATTCAACTGTGCAAATTTTCATGGATTTTATTAACACCTATGTAATTTTTTTATGGGTACAAAGAGAAATAGGATTTCAGCTCGCATTTGATATGACCGCCGGCATTAGTGTCCAGCTATAATGATTAGTATTACCGGTTTCCTAAAAGAACCAATTATGATAGACTCAGTTAATTAGAAGGCATATCATGCTACAAATGAGTTATTTAAAGTCCTCACGTGTCAATAACAATATTTGAATATTTGTCTCGCCTCGTACGTGTAAACAAACATGTAATTTTTAATTCACGACATCACATACATTAGTTATTACGCGACAGATTCATTGTCTTACCATAAATTATTCATGAATCCATAATATCAGAAGCTGGCAACGTATCGATACACCCCTTTAGTCAGTTATTCATGGTTTAAAGCTATCTCGATGTGCAAGCTTATTATGATTTATGATATGGATTTATGGTGTTGCGTATATTCTTACGATCGCGTAACAATTATCATCATCATCATCAACAGCCACATGACGTCCACTACTGTACATAGGCCTCCCCTAAAGATTTCCAGAATTATGTTATTGAACAGCTAAATTCACAGCCCTATTACATACTTAATTTACATGCATTTATGCAAATATTTATTTTGAGTCAATATTTATTTTTCATTCGGGCTATGTAAAGTGATCACAATGCACCTGATGGTAAACAGAGAGAGGTACAGATAGAGTATCGATTATTTGAATCGCATATACATACACAGGCTGATCCTGGAACGCGGCACACTTATGTGCACCACTATCGCGGGTTATAACACCTTATGTACCTTTTCCGGGCAGAAACAAAATATATCCTACCACCAGCAAAGGAATTAAGGAATGTTGTGTCTTTCCTGCGGGAAATCAAGGAAGACCAGTCCTTTTGGAAGGCTTGCGTGGGGATATGGATTCAACACGTAGAGGCCCCTTAAAGATACATTACTCTAAGTGGGATGTGTACACCTTACAGGTACTCTCTCTGTCTGTATTTATAGAGAATATACAGCCAAAGACAGCGCCCGCAAGGTGCAAGGACTATTGCAGAGAAGATGGGAACTATACTGGTGGTAGGTCTCTCATATGTCATGTAAGAGTCCGTCTGGGTGGGTACCACCGCAATGTCTATTTTTACCGCCAAGCAGCAGTTTGCATGCATTGTTATGTTTCGGTTTGAAAGACATTGTAACCAGTGTAACTACTGGACATAATGAGACTTAACATCTTATGTCTCAGGATGACGAGCGCAGTGGAATGCCACACAGTACTTTGTCACTCAAGGCGCTGGATGGTGCTGCTACTGTTTATGGGTGGTCGTATTGCTTACCATCAGGCGAAGGGCATGCTCATCTCGTCATTCTATGCAATAAAAAAATTAAAAAATACCGGGTCTATGGATACTGGATAGGGTCTAGCTGGACTGGTTGCTGGGCTATTGATTGAGGCTAGGGGACGCCTGTCAAGTAAAATGTCTCAATCTTTTATCTTCATGGCAGACGATGACTTGCCCCCTACTGAATTAAGAAACATTATTAGTATCAATAATTATCATATTATGGTTCTTGATAAAGTATAATCCGCAATTAATGTAGTTTGGCAGGGAATCTATCCATGAACAGTTTCATCGTATAACAAGTCTGTCGGTGTCAGCTATAGAACGGTGCCCGTGAAGGAGTCGGATAAGAAAGAAAAAGAAACAAAGCGTGAAGATATTATTATTGTAGAGACCTCTCTTTGGAGTTAATACCTTGCTGCCGTAAACTTGAAGAGGGTAACAAGTTAGTGAGTCAACTGTGGGAAGGTAACAAACAGGTCAAATGTTATAGCAATAGCTTAATGAAAAGCATGAAAAGGAGACTAGTAAACTTGAGACACACAGTGTATATAAGGCGAATGAGGTACTTATATAAGGCAAGTGAGGTATATAAGGTGCCAAAACTATATAAGGCGTTGAAAGATTATAAGGCACCGAAAGTGTATAAGGCGCCGAAATTTGAATCCAATGAGTGGATTTTTCGTGATGGGCTTACAATTGTATGTGTAAATTTTAAGTGCAAATAAAAATATTGATACCAGTGAAAATGGATGCCGCATTATGCACAAACTTTTCCTTTCTTTTAAATAGAGCGCGAGTTGTACTTTTATGTTACTTGCCATAATTATTTTCGTTTGAAAAACTGTTTTGAAAATATGATCAATACATTTTATCAAAGTTTTTTTACCAGAAGTAATCTTTCAATTAATTTTCTTCTTTTATTTATAACTGTAGGAGTTTCAGAGTACGTACTCATATTTCTTTTGACGACTGACTATTTTTAATCTATTACTTAATATATAAAGCTGAAGAGTTTGTTTGTTTGTTTGAACGCGCTAATCTCAGGAACTACTGGACCGATTTAGAATTTTTTTTCACTAATAGGAAGCTACATTACTCTTGAATGCTATAGGATACTTTTTATCCCGGAAAACTTTTATACGCGGGCGGAGCCGCGCTCAAAAGCTAGTAAGATATAATGAAAAAACACTGCTGATTGAACTTCAACACAACTAAGTTTCTTCTTGGACAATGAGCATTTGTAAAACATCGGTAGAGTTATTTATAACAATATTGTAAACATCCGATGAACAAGAACTAGCACCAGATTTGCTGTAAATAATTACATAAACCACTCGACTTTTTCTCTTGGCTTCGCCCGCGTGTATCGTGTTTTTCCGAGATAAAAGTCCCACTTTAAATTTATCCGAGATAAAAAGTAGTCTATGTTACTTGTGAAGGAATTTTTGAAATCGGTCCAGTAGTTTTTAAGTTTATTCGTCATAAACTTGTGTATGTTCTTGTGTTAATCTATACTAATATATAAAGCTCAAGAGTTTGTTTGTTTGTTTGAACGCGCTTATCTCAAGAACTACTGAACCGATTTTGAAAATTCTTTCACTAATAGGAAGCTACATTACTCCTGAGTGCATTTTTATCCCTAACTTTTTCACGCGGGCGGAGCCGCGCGAAACGCTAGTATATAATATGTTTACCTACATAGTACTTAATTTACGTAGCAATTTATTCTCCGAAAACGTGGGGTGGTCATTATGGTCCCTACAATTTGACCAGTTTACACAATAGTATATCATTAGGGTTAAGATGAAACAATGGTTATAGGAACGGTTGAACAATCCATCACGGGTAAGCGGGTCCCGACAGACCACTTAGCCACTGTTCGCCACCAGCGGATGTAACCCTCTACCAACATCCGTTATATAGCCCGAATATCTTCGTGTGTAATGAGCGTAAAATGAACAAAGGAATACACTTCAATCACATGTGCCAGCACAACTTTTACACTGATTTAGCGAACCATAAAAGCTCCATCATCCTGCCGCGCTTCGTTTCATATAACGAATAATTTATCAAGACTTAAAATGTTATGCCTATCAAGATGTGTTTATATATTTACTGTTTTCAATATAAAACTTACATTCTGATGTAAGTAGTAATAATTGAGTAAGATAGTAGATACATAAGGTAGAAAGTTCAGATTTACCTTGAAGAGAATATTCTCAAAGATATTGTTAATATTATACTGAACATAATATTACTGCCTCGGTGGCGTAGTTGTATTACGGTACGACTGCAAAGCTGAGGTCTCGGGTTCGATCCCCGGGTCGGGTAAAGTGATATTGGGGTTTACTATTCAGTATCAGCCCGGAGTCTGGAATTTGTGCCCGATATGGGGATAGGCTCACCCCCTATCACATCATGGGACGGAATACGCACAGCGAAAAGTGGGTGCACTAGTTGCACCTCTGCCTACCCCTTCGGGGATAATAGGCGTGAGAGTGTGTTTGTGTATACTGAAAAATTATTATTGCACTGAAAATGTGTCACTTCTTTAGTTGAGAATCACATCGTTAGTAAGAAGAATAGATAAAATAAAATCCATAAAATTTCACGGGCAAATGAAAATAAACAATAATTTCACTACAAAAATGCACAGAACTAAAATGTGAGATCTATTGTCTCTCCAAGGCAAGAATCGTTTACTCTTGTGGGAGAAATGTTCAATATTAACAGATTAACTCGGTCGGGGCTCCGGCTTCATAAAAATAAATTCCAATATTCCCCTCGTTGCTCTCATAACTCTTAAGAAACGGCTCTCGCTGGAAAGTTTAAGGCGGACGATTGGAGAATAAAAATAGCGTTTATACCATGTTAAATTAAGTTTTTATTGAGGAATTTACGCGCTTCCGGTGTTATTAAAATCTATTATGCTATATACAGGGTGTCCTAGAATATGACGATAAAAGGCATCAGGAGGATCAACTATAATGGCATGAATAACAAAAAAATTGAAGTCCTACCTATCATAGTTCTCGATTTATATATTATCAGTAGTTTGGTCATCTAGGATTGTGATACAGTAATTATAATAACAAACTATTGAAACCAGTGGTCACATTTCCCTAAAAATATCAGTCAGATTAGAGATTTTTGAATTTCCTCTAAAAAGACTATAACTCGAGAACTATAGTAGGTAGGCAAAGACATTCAACAGTATAGTTAGTTATAGACCGGACATCAGGCCCAAATTTTTCATCCAAAAGTTATTACCAATTGGTAATAAATAAGTCGCTGTCTTATCTGACACATCCATGTGAAAAGACGTCTCGGTATGCGCAAATTTTGTAAAGAACGATCCATTTACCCATTACGATCATGTCAAAGTATGTTCTAATGCATTTTACATAAGTGTTTTGCTATTATACTGAAGAATGACTTACTGACGAACAGGCTCAAAATTTTTGTAAGAAAATTTTCCCAATGTCCGCTCTATATAATCTTAGAACTCTTTGTAGGGCTTTAAAAAATTTATTATTCGTGACGTCATAGTGATGTGTTCCTCCTGATACCTGTTTATCGTCTCATTCTGAGACACCTGTAATCTGTATAGCAATCGGATAGGTATTGCAGTCTTAGTCTGTAAAGAAAATGTTTTTGAATGGAATATTATTTCATATTGTGAAAGGTTGAATTCATAACGCGTATTTCTTGCGTACTTTACGGTATCTTTTCATCAAAAGGTGAGGCATTGTCGTCGGAGCTGCTAACGTCCACGGTATTATAGGGAGCGATTACACGCTCCGTGGGATTGGCTCCTTAATGCCCTCCGTGGCGAAAGCATTACGAGCCGAAAAAACGAAAAAATGGTTCGATCCTATACACTCATATTGCGAGCACTACAAAGTGATTTGAACCTTATGGTGATAAAATCACAACTGCAACCGTAATTCTAAAATCTATAAAACGAATAATATTTATAACATAGTTTAAAAATGCTTAAATATGTAATTTTTATATAATGGGTAATTGTTTATGCTGATTAATTTTTATTTATGTTGCACTGGATCAGGTGATATAATATAAGAGAAAATTAAAATTTCCACATAAAAAACTAGTTATATTTCTATTACTTATTTTCATTAAAAAAAACGGACGTTATGAAGAATCATACTTACGCATATACGCATATTCACAACTTTTCGACGTGCGTATTCCGTCCGATGAGGAGGCGAGCCCATTGACAGAAGAATTATACTTACGACTAGAAAAATAGTCCATTCAAAAATACATTACAATTGAGACTCGGTTAGGCGTGACGAGTTGTGAGTTTGTTGATTATAATCATAATTTACCTTTACAAAAAAAACCTTGAAACTATTTTATGTTACGAAAATAAGTTCAAAATAAACTCGTTAGTGTAAATAAATTACAGGAAAGGTAAAGTATAATTCATTGTTAAGTACAAACCTTGCTATTTACCGATGAAATAAAACAAAAGGCGGGTATAATACGAACAAGTATTGAACGACAAGCGTTCATACCGGGGGCAATACTCTGAATTCCCTCGGTAAAGTTAGTACTTATTCTGACGAAGAAACTTTGGAAATCCAGCATAGTTTTACGGAGCCTAGTGACTTTCAATGAAATTCATCTCACAAAAAGATTGTAAAGTGCATTTATAATTATATTATACACCGAGTCTCTAAGTGTATGAGAACATAATATAACTATTTGATAATTTGTTACAGTATTTATGAAGCCTAAATTTCGCAACCGATATGGTTCCCCAAATGAAAGTAAATTACATCATCAAATCCGCGTATTGATGGTGTCTTTTCATAATAAAAATTAAATTAAAATTAAAATAACCCCGACACAAAAAACCTCTAAAAAGTAAAATAATAATAGTGTCTTTGTCGTTTAAGTACCTAGTAATATTTTGACCCAAGCGTCATCGCGTCGAGGCTCATGCCCACACACGCTATATCTGCAATAAGTTGCTAAAGAGTTGGGTACCCCGCAGACTACTTGATGCTGCAGCATCAGCTCAAGGTTAACATGTCTTAGAAATATTGCCGAAGTCACAGTACACCACATTTAAAATCAATCGGTCTTGTGAAAGTTGGAAATGAGCTGATAATCTTCAAACGCTTGAACAGATCTTCATAAATTATAGCTACGAATCATCTCGATCACATCAGCTTTCAAACAAAAAAACCCGCGTCAAAATTGGTCCATTCGTTTGAGAGCTAAAAAAAATCTACTTTGCGAAAGGTAATATAATCTAGGACATCTTTTTATTATTATGAACGTGTCCGCATTTGAAACACCCGTCAGAGTCATCTGTCGCTGTCGCTTTTCTGTATTATTTTTTCTTCATTATGACCGCTAGCCTTTCCGTTAAATTCATTACGACTTCACTGACCTATAACCAATTCTTAAACTAAGACATTTTTTTTACGATAGGTACATAATTCATTTAAAACTATTAACCCATGTATCAATCAATTATTTAAATAGAAAGCACTAAGTGATAGGCATGCACAATCAAGAATACACGGCCGGAAAAACAACAATTCTTAAACTCCATCGCTGTGTAAAAGCGGTTTCTATTAAAACGTTCAAAAGAAATGCGACCGCGATCTCCCCCCAAAGTAAAAAATATCCATAGGAGTTATAAATGTCCTTTCATCTCTGTCCATAATCAGTTCCCTGAGATCAATGCTGAACTACATAAAAATTTTACTGTGGAACATTTTTAAAAGTGATAAATTAACGAGTTCTGACTCCCCCCTTAAAGCTGTAAATGTTATCGATACTTTTAAATTATAAACGAATTTAAGTTTAATGTGTGGAATTACTAGCATATATTGTTTTTAATTTTAAATAAATGACTTCTTGTTCGTGTTTCCGACGCCTTTTCCCATTATTCACAACTTTAGTTAATACAAACATAAAAACCGTAATGGCATGCCGGCAGTGGTTATGACGCGGGTTCCGTATTTTCTATTTATTTCTTTAAAACTATTGGATCCTAATGTGACAAGATACGGGTCCGGTACTAAACTAATGCTTATCATATAGAATGAGACAGATATATAAAAATAAAGCGATAAGGTTTCGTTCTGTGATTTTCAAATACTGTACCTACCCTAACTTTGTCGACCTTTATTTATAAGTACCTGGGTGTACGAGCCTTGCTCGGGTGATTCTTTAATACTATACAGGGTATTTATTACTGTAAAGTAGGTCCTACTAATCTTTATATATATAATTCTTCGTTGCGTGTGTATGTCACTGATCTCCTCCTAAACGGCTGGACCGATTTTAATGAAATTTTTGTGTGTCTTTTTACCCCCCTTAAATAGGAGTTAATAAAAAACAATATCCCATATTTGTTTTCAACGTTGAAGATATCTCCATACCAAATTTCATTACAATCGGTTCAGCGGTTTAGTATCTCCCCCTCTTCTAATCCCATAAGTTTGGGGTTGATAAAAATACTGAATACCCCGATCTCATTTTTGGAGCCATACTATGCAAACCCAAAATTTCATCGAAATCGGACTAGCTGTCTCCGAGAAACCAATTAGATATATATATATGGTTTTTCATGTAGGTATTTCATTGGTTTCTCTTATATATATAAACACTTGTATTATATATAATATATATATATAATACAAGTTTAGCGCGTTCAAATAAGAGAGTGATAAAGTTAACCTCGCATATCCCATTCAAAAGGGAATTGTATTGTTACGCCCAGGCACGTCCAACAACTTATTTTAAATAAAGTATAATTTATAAAGGTAAGCATTAACTTAAATTTTCAACCCAAGGATTACTTGAATATCTTTGGGTCGCAAGTCGTGTCCCCATATTATGATACTGAGTATTAAGCTGGGCACGAATAAGTAACAAGCTTGTTATTATTGCCAATCTCGTTGACGCAAATATTAAGATTGTCTCAAGATAAACAATTGCACACGCTACAATATCCTTTATGGCCCTAGGACACTGTTGCTTAACAGAAGCAATAGACATTGCGGTGACACCAGGTGGACTCGCACATATTTCGGGAGCCCTAGCGCGTAGAGTGTAGATAGCATTCCATCGTATAAAAATATCTAGAATTAAGTGCCATCGTAATTCATTCTAACGATACGTAAATTTTTCACAGTTTAAGCACTCAATCTAAAATACAACAGTATTATGGCCATTTATTAGAATCCGAACGATATCGCGGCGACTAAATAGGAATTTGAACACCAATATTCGTGAGTTGTGGCTGTTAAGCGAGATTTTAAATTTACTGTACGTTTTAAAAATAAATCACGATCATAGCACAACTATTTTACATAGATATGATTATAGATAATATGAATTTTGTTACGTTATCAGAAATTATACTCCGCAATAAATAATAAATTAAACAAGGAAACTAAGCAAGGTCTTCTCGTCCAAAATACCTCAATGCCTGAAGACAAAAGTCTTCAATCAATGTGTGTTACCAGTGATGACATATGGCACTGAGACGTGGCCTCTGACTATGGGCCGCTTAAGACGGCTCACGGTCACTCAGCGAGCTATGGAGAGGGCTATGCTAGGTGCTTCTCTACGCGATCGAATCAGAAATGAGGATATCCGTAGAAGAACGAAAGTCACTGACATAGCCCAGCGGATTAGCAAGCTGAAGTGGCAGTGGGCAGGACACATAGTTCGAAGAACTGACGGCAGATGGGCAAAAAAGTTCTCGAGTAGAGACCACGTACTGGCAAGTGCAGCGTCGGCCGTCCACCTGCAAGGTGGACAGACGACTTGATAAAGGTCGCAGGAACACGCTGGATGCAGGCCGCTTTTGACAGGTCCGTCTGGAAATCTTTAGGGGAGGCCTATGTTCAACAGCGGATGTCGTGTGGCTGATGATGATGATGAATAAAGAATATAAGAAGGTGTTATCTAATTAAATTCTTTCCTCTTAAAAAAATCTGAATTGGTGTTTTAACACGATCTTTATGAAGTAACGTAATGAATGAAGTAAAACCTAAAACAATACGTGTCGGAGCTGAGAAAAGAACTCGTATTATTGTTGTGAAGCTCGATGCCGCGCCGCTGACTTCTATGACGTGTTGTGTACACAAAGCATTAGTTCATCTCGGGCTTAAACATGCTCACCTGCTTATGCCAGCATTTGAAACTAACGTTAACTTGTTTCTTTTTGCTCTTTTGTGGCACTGTGACTATTCAAACTACACTCACGTTATTACTACTAACTACACCCTGATATTTCACTCAAGGTTATTTCCTACGAAAACACTTATGAAGCTCTGTGTTGCAAGATGCCTTCCCTATAGTTTAAACATTAGCTCTGAGCTTTATAAATAATATGTTGTTGTTTCCTAGGTTCCCATGTTACTTACACATTCCATCTACTTTTAAAGAATATATAAAAATCATTTGCAGCATTGATCATGTCGTTTTTTTCCTATTATAGCTAAGATCTTAGAATGGATATATTAGAAGGTAATTGGTATTGTATGAAATTTGCCACGCAAATAGACCATGTCCTACGTTAATGCAAATATGGACTACTTTTACCCCGAGAAGTACACGGGATAAGTGGTTCTGTTTTATCGGGAAAGGTATTTAACGTGGGCGAAACCGCGAGCAACAGCTAGTGTTAAAAAGTATAAACAGTAGAACATTCGTTGTGCCAGAAACCTATGTACCTAAAACAAGCATTATTATTTACTGGCTATATTTTTTTACTTTTAATACTTATTGAATGTTTATTATTTGTTCGGACGCCATTTTTAACTCCTGACAGAAAAAGAGGTGTCTTATAACTTTAGGGTGTGTATCTGTGTATCTGTATGTCTGTCTGTGGCATCGTAGCTCTCTAACGAATGGACCGACTTTGACGCGGTATTTTTTTGTTTGAAAGCTGATGTCATCGAGATGGTTCTGTGCTATAATTTATGAAGATCTATTCAGGCGTTTGAAGAATATCAGCTCATTTCCAACTTTCACAACTCAGATTGATTTAACATTTGGTGTACTGTGACTTCCGTAATATTTTTAGTCTGCGGGATATCCAACTCTTTAGCAACTTATAGCAGATATAGTCTCAATGAGTATATGTTAGATAGTTAATTATCACGGCCCCATGATGGAGACTTAAATACCTAATTTTATAAGTTCGAAATAAAAATTAAACTTAAATTTAAATAGCCCCCGACACAAAAATCCTCTAAAAAGAAAAAATAAATGGGTCTTTGTACTTAAACTACTTTTTAGTTTTTTTTTGTGTCGGTGGTTATTTAAATTTAATGATGCTACACGTACCCGACTCGCGTAGCTTGCGACTAGTGTCGTAGCATGCTACGAACACAACCAGTAGCGTAGTTAGACGTCAGTCACATAACCAAATATTATGACGTACACTAATAACTACTAAAATAGAAATAGCCTCGTAAGAGAAAAACCTTACTTGCTCGTATAAACCATGAAATTAATCCAAGATATTTTCAAATACCGCACGATTGCAATGTAAGTGGGTGTAGGTTCGTGTGTAAGTGCATGTGTGAAGGATATAAGTCTGCGCCCCAGTTCTAATGGTCCTGTCGCAAGTCAACAAACCGACGTGCTCGGCGTCGCCTATCACCTCTAATCCAGATTCCAGACGCAGAGGTGGATATTTTCATTACGAATTTTTTCTTGCATTTTTCAATTCATTCGACTACGAGCGCCAATGGAATGAAGGTTGGAATTTCCAAGAGTGGTTTGCTGTTAAACGCAGACTTTAATTTGATTTTCAACTTTAAAGATTGTAGAATTTTTAAAGGGCAACGTGGGGAACGCCCCCTTAAAATCAGCAAGTTTGAAATTTGACTCAATTGGCTCATTTCAGTAAGTTAATATTTTTTACAATGCCAAAAACTAGCGTTTCTTTTTTTTTTGGAACATCGGTGTAATTTTTGCTTTGTAGAAATAAAATTGCTTCATATACACTAAAGAACGTCCTCGGTGTTTACAACACAAGGTCAGGCAGCGGGCCAGCCGTTTGTCTGAAGGTCATACGATGGTAAAGATGTGACTTAATATGAAGGACGCAATTGCATATTCTCCCGCTGCGCATCCACGACAACTAAAGTACATGACGATAGATGTAGAATCATCCAGAAATTATCATGGCGGCATCTAAGACACTTTTAATTGCTGGCTATCGGGTGGAGTTGTTTCATCCACGACCAAATTTGCACACTCCATTTGTAAGATTTTTTACTAGCAGAGTGCCGCTGCAAACCTTATCCTTTACACAGTTTTTTTGGACGGAACTTATGACTGCTATGAAGGCGCTGCATTCTATATTACGCGTATATCAAGTTTCATATTTTTATACGTATAATATCTGCCTCAGTAGCGTAGTTGTATTAAGGTACTTAGGTCGTAGGTATCCTCGGGTTGGGCAAAGTGATATTGGGTTTTTCTATTCATTATCAGCCCGGATTCTGGAACTTGTGCCCGATATGGCGATAGGCTTGCCCCCTATCACATCATGGACCGGAATACGCACGGAGAAAAGTGGGTGTACTAGTTACGCCTCTGCCTACCCCTTCGAGGAGAAAAGGCGTGAGAGTGTGTGTGTGTGTGTATAATATCTGTCTACCCATTGTGACACATGAAGAATTTTAGACAATTTAAACAAATTGTCTTTAGTCATGCACTCCGAGGCTACGCGTCACGTAGTGCCAATACACGGGTAGACTATTATTTTTGCTGAGTTACGTCTGGTAGTTCGGCGGAAAGTGCATAAAAGAAAAGAGTTGTCTCTTTTAAAATAGCGTTAAGTTATTTCTTACTCGAATTGCCACAAATATTTATTCTTTCAAAAGCTAATGCTGTTTACCGAATCTTGGCTATGTTTAACAACCGCGAGTTAGTTTTTAAAAGCATGGAGAAACGGTCCCCACATCTCTTGGATATACAATCTGCTTAGGTCATTTGGCTTCTTGTTGTGTGCGCTGTTATTTGGATTCCCGGTATTTGTGGCTGCTGCGGTGTAAAAGTTAATATTGTCGGAAAACTGCCGCCGACTGCCCGTAGTTTTTACCAACAGTATTATCCCACTGAAAAGAGAATGTTTCAAATATAATACAGACTTTATTTGCAAATATTTTCTTTTGCTTGCATATTTTTATAAAAAATATTTAAAGAATTATAGTTATTATCTTCTTAGATCTTTCGAATCGTCTAGGAGTAACCGGTCTTATTACTATTATCAACCCATCTTGGTATCGATTTGCCGCTTGTCCTCATTTTTAATGTTTTACCCGTTAAATTATAATTATTAATTTCATTGGTCTCGTGATAGCGCATTTAAGCTGGATTATAGACGTGGGCTTATACTGAGGAAAAATAATAAAATCGGATCTGAATTTATATAAATATATAAATATTTATCCGTTAAACTCTCATCAATAAATATTCCAATATAAATGCATATACCTAATTGCAAAGCATTTAATCGATGCGAACCAGACACGCGTGGGTCGTATTGGCAATCGAATGATTTTCACTTTGTTAAATAACATTCCTGTGCTCTTCTCGTGATGAATAAATGAATAGCAATGTGGTTGCTTTTTTCTGCGTATTTAATCATTTATGAACAGAGGCGTCAAGTTGTTCACTATAACATTTAATTTATTATACAGGAATCTATATGTCTATAATTTTGTTATCTATAAACTTCGCATAATATATCGATGTCGGATGTACTAAATAATATATGGTAATAGACTGTCTGAAAACTTCGACAATAGTGAGACTGTGGTGAAGCCGTGTTACGTATAAAGATTAAGATGTGTATACCTTAACCTTATTATAGTGGTTCTGAACCCACACCAAAGACTAGTAGGGTCATTCGGGGCAACAGCACGCAGTGGGTATTTAGTTCGCATGGTCAATATCTCGGAACCTATTTAGGGGGCTCAGACACTTTTTCAGCTAAATCAGGGGCACGTCAGGGACGATGTCAGAGCCACAAGCTATTTTACCAAGCCTCACTTGTTTAGCGAAAAACGGTGATCAACGTGATTTTGTTGATTAGTTACCAATATTTTGCGCTGGGAAAAAAGTGTAAGGCTAGACGGTGCATCAGTTTACAACAGTCCGTTAATTATGTTAAGTTTACATGATTATTATAGTATTTATTTTAGTTATTATTCTGTCCTAGAAAATAAATGCGTCTCAAATAACGTGTGATTGTTTAAAATATTCCCTGTTTAGGTAAGAGTACGAGGTTAATAGTACGCACCCTGTTATAACTTCATTAGAACGACCGCACGGTTTTTTATTCTTCAAGCTGCAAGTCGAATATTACTTGTAAAGATTTTTAGACCTTATACAGAAAAAAAATATTCTCATTAAACACTCTGCGTAGTTTTACCCACAAAACGGGTCAGTAGTACGAATTTCTCCCGATGCACTTAAACATGTATTGCAAAAAAAAACAATGAAGCAATCTTCAAAAACTCATTATTTTAAAATTTACTTTACATAGAGTGTTAAAACGTTTTTCAAGACACTATATTTTGACTGTGTAGACGATAGAAAAAAAGTTTGTACTTTTAGACCGAATGACCCTATTGCTCGCGGCTCCGCCAGCGTGATAATTTATTTTCGGGGTTAAAATATTTTTCCTGGATAAAAAGTAGCTTATAGCACTCAAAAGTAATGTAGCTTTCTATTAGTGAAAGAATTTTCAAAATCGGTTAAGCAGTTCCTGAGATTATCGCGTTCAACCAAACAAACAAACTCTTCAGCTTTATAATATTACGCATACTCACGCCTTTTATCCCCGAAGGGGTAGGCAGAGGCGCAACTAGTGCACCCACTTTTCGCCAAGCGTATTCCGTCCCATGACGTGATAGGGGGCTTGCCTATCGCCATACCGGGCACAAATTCCAGACTCCGGGCTGATACTGATAGAAAAATCCAATATCACTTTGCCCGACCCGGGGATCGAACCCGAGACCTCAGCCTTGCAGTCGTACCGTAATACAACTACGCCACCGAGGCAGTCCGAGTATTATAATATTAATAGTATAGATATAGCTGCTATTATACACGTTATTGTAATTATAATTATTAACAGTGTCAATTTGTTCGTGAACGATGAATTTGAATGTAGTCAATACGGTAAAGGAACCATTATTGGTTTCACCACAAATCCAAAGTGATGCCTGATCCAAACGGGCCGCAGTATTCGCCGTATCATTAATTTGTGGGGCTCTTTCATCGAATATTTATTTATAGACGCTTTGATCAATAATAATTATGGAATGCCTTAAACATTTTAAGAATTTCTCATTTCATTTATTTACTGAACTAATTAAATTACTGTATTTACTAAAAAATAACCATTAGCGAATACATTCACAAACATATTTTAATCCAGAGAAAAGGTTTGTAAGATTCCAAGTTTGCTATAAAGGTTAAAGAACCTGGTACAATTATAATATTACTTCTTACTAATATTATATCATAAATGCGAAAGTTGGTGAAATTATTGGGAAGTTACAAACATCCAACATTTTCAAATATTTCCAAACATACAAATGTAAATAAATAATGACGACTTGATAAAGGTCGCAGGAACACGCAGGATGCGGGCCGCTTTTGACAGGTCCGTCTGGAAATCTTTGGGGGAGGCCTATGTTCAGCAGTGGCGTCATGTGGCTGATGATGATGATGATGATGAAATGTTTGCATGATTGTATGTTTGTTAGAAGTAAATTCGAAAACGATTGAACGGATTTGGATCAAATTTGACACTCGGGTAGATCATATCCTGGATAAACACATAGGTTCCCATGGAAAATGGATATTTTTTTATCTGATTCTTTAAGTAGATGCTATGGTCGTGCTCTGTTTTAGGGACTTTTGTAGCGGGAAAGGCTTTTCCCGTGGGTGAAGCCGCGAGAAACACCTAGTAAAAGATAAAGGTAAATAATATGGACGCGGCATTAAGTGCGGCGTGGACATGTGTCGACATTCTTTATTCATTTCAAGAACATTAATTGAAGCGATCAATTGACAACATTTGAACTTATTTACACTCTGTTGTATACGTTAAGTAATTATGAATTTATACTCATTAAATACTTTACTATACCGGTTTTCAACTTTATTTAAATTATCAATTTAACGCCTTTGATAATTTGTATATGTTTTAAA
The DNA here is from genome assembly GCA_947568825.1 of Sphinx pinastri. Classification (NCBI taxonomy): domain Eukaryota; kingdom Metazoa; phylum Arthropoda; class Insecta; order Lepidoptera; family Sphingidae; genus Sphinx; species Sphinx pinastri. The sequence goes on from OX387620.1 coordinate 9,350,288, forward strand.
ACTTTATTTTATTTTTTCGGGCTTGTAAAAATCATTTTGTTTTTCATAGACCTAATATTTTTAAAATAATCCCTATATAGGGCAGAAAAAATATATAATTTAGTAATTATTACAGTATACAATTTTATTGGCTTTATTAGGACAGTAGGTAAACTACAAATCCGTATAAAACGGACCTTTTTCTATTGTCGATGTGAATATTAAAAGGAGTGTCTTTTTTTGCTTTGAATGACGAGACAAGTATGCCATTCGCCTGATGGTAAGCGATACGATCACCCATAAACAGTAGCAACACCATTTAGCACCTTGAGTTACAAAGTACTGTGTGACATTCCACTGCACTCGTCATCCTGAGACATAAGATGTGAAGTCTCATTATGTCCAGTAGTTACACTGGCTACAATGTCCTTCAAACCGAAACACAACAGTCCATGCATACTGCTGCTTGGCGGTAGGAAAAGACATTGCGGTGGTACCCGGGTGGGTACCACCGCAATGTCCGTCAATAGTCCGTCTGGGTAGACGGACTATTACATATCAGAGACCTACCACCAGTGGAGCAGTGTCTGATGAACGAATATCGAATTAATACTTATTATTGTCGACGCGATTAATATATCAAATAACGAACTAGTTATTTGTGTTTCCTAGATAAATATATAGATTGCAGGTTAAAGTTATTATTTGACTGGGGAATTGCTATTACCGTCTCTCATGCTTCAATATTAACGAACTAATACCTATCAGTAATAATGATATTGGGTTCCAAAATTTGGAACGCAGTAGCAAACTATGTCACTTTTCTCAAGTACTCTAATACTTGAGAAAAGTGACATATATATTTTTGAGTACGGAGTGGTTAAAAAATACGATATCAGAGCTAATTAATATATTTTCTACGAATAATAATATACTAGACCAATAGATATTTGGGTTAAAAATCTCTATACATTTCAGAAAGCTGTATTTCCTTAAGCTTATTAAATATTGGCACGCTACCAAAACTATCTGTGCCCCGGCTAATCTCCGAAACGGCTCAATTGAACAGGACTTTCACGGACAAGTATCAGTTTCTAAGAAATAATATAACATGTTTTTAATCCTTGAAAAAGATATTTCGAGAGAGAGAGATTAATTTTAAATCTCTATAATACACGCCGTCATATACTAGGTGTAAAATTATAAATTAGTTACTATTATAACTTCGGAAAACTCGTAAAAATAATAATGTTGGAAATATTTGTATGCGAATATTGTTTGTTGTTTGTTGCCACGAGTAGTGTATTTGTCAACAGCATGAAAAAACCGGCCTGAAAAAACAACAACTATCTTTCAGCAAACCGGCGAAAAGCGAGAACTTGTTGCATTTCTAGAAATAGTGTTTATGGGTCGTATTACGTAACAACAGGTGAACCAATTGCTCATTTATGGCCTATACTTTAGTATAAAAAAACCCTGTAATACATAAAGCACAACAATATGCACGCTCAATTATAATCTTGACCCCCATTTAGAAAATCCGAGTTATAAAATTAAATTATTCTTACATGCTTAATACTGTAATTGATTGTAAAGAATGAACAACATTAGTTCTAAAACCTTCCGTATTGATATGAGTAATAATGTAAATATTTTTATTAAAGGTCTTAATAGCATAAATAATTAACGTGGTCGCTTTTTAAAAGAAAGCCTAGCTTAACTGAGATTTAGTGAGCTTCATGGGTGTAACATTATGGATGGAAGGAAAAGACTAAAAGACTATAAACTAATTAAATACTGAAATGACAAACAGCTCCACTATTGCATTCGCTAAATCGATATTGTTAACAAAAAAAATAGATTAACAAGTCTTTTTATGCAAACCTTACAAAAATTCGTAGCAACCTAGAAACAAAAAGATTTAAAAGGCCTCTAGTTTTAATGTTATAAATAAAACAAGTGAAACGTATATTTACATTTCAAATCGGATCACGAAAAACGAAGTAGAGATGCTGTCGATGAGAAAGTTTAGTTTCACGCAGAATGGAAGTATCATGTATGCCGCTGCCCCGCGCCGTCTGAAGTCCCAGTTGCAATTTCCATACAAATATATTCGAACTGTCCGTTGTGATCAAACAACAAACGTAACTTTACCGATTGTTACGGGGATACAACACTACCTGGAAACGCGTCTAATAAAGTTTAAAAATCTGCATCAACGGCCAATTTCTTGTCAGTAAGAGTCCAAGTTACTATTACTTTTGGCAAAATTACATCAGTTGTGGAAACTTTTATGGCTTCTATTCTTTGAAAAACTGCCTATAAGTAGGTTTTTTTACTCGTGCTTCCTCACTATCACTTTAATTAAATTTTAAAACCTTAGAGGCAAATTTATTTCGATAGCGGTTACTAAGTAATTCAACATCAAAAGTAGGGACTTAGTTAAAACTAAAGATTATTGAAATACAAAGGTTACTTCTATAAAAGGCAACTTGACATTTGAATATTTATAGATTTATAATAATACCAATCCATAAGAACCCTAAAATGTGAAAAGGGGACCCACACAAAGAAATAACGTTTGTATCTATTGCTGATTTCCTAAAATACCTTGTATGAAAGATCAAACAGTTTTCATAGGTTCGCAAAAACATTTGTCAAATAATACCTGATTGAAATAATCTTTCACATATAAGGTACAATGAGACAAGTCACAAGAAACAAAATCTATGGCATGTTTATAATTGTCATAAATATTGGCCACATTGATCAATTTTCGAATGTTAAAAGGATTTTTTTATTCCTTTTGTGCGAGTTTAAAAATACACGTGGGTACCATTCTGTTTTTTATTGTTTGAAACAACTTGATGTTATTTACTAATTTCAATCCACTAACTCTTTTAAAACAAATTTAATTTATCGCGGTTTTTTATTTAATTTTTCTCCCGACTTTTCGAAGGCTTTGCAGCACTTTGTGGTCACGGGGCGGACTGAGGTGTTGGTGGTCCGAAAAGTTAGTGTTACAAATCTACCTTCAATTTACAATTATACAATTTCAAGATGTTAGTCATTGTTTGCGGTCCGGTCTACGCAGAAAGAGCTCACAATATCTTGAGGTCTGGCAGCAGGTCTTTTGGAGCCTGATTTAATTAGATGTATTACCGGGTCCCAGCCTTGTGCAAGTTTCCAACCATCTTCTCTATTGAAATTAGGATGTTTTTTGATCTCAATAGCCTCGCGAATCATCCTAGGCAGGAATCGGTGTTCTTTGGCAAGGATTTGTGGCTTGTCGAATCTCAGGTATTGGTTGGAGCCTTCTTCTGAGTGTTCAGCTACTGCAGACTTCGTAGGGCGTCGGTGTTTAACATCAGCTATATGTTCTTTTACGCGGGTCCCTATATGTTAATTTTCGTAGATTATTGCCAGTAGAAAGATTAATGTACAGTCAGCAACATAAGTAGCAGAACTTCTTCAAAATTTAAAAATCGCCTATACGCATTAAGTGTAATTGTTTTTTTTTTATTAGAAGTAAAGTAAATCCCTTTTATTTAATTATTGTGACGAGATATTTTTTTGTTAATGCCACAAAAGTGTGCGGGCGATTTGAAGTTTTGAATGAGTTTAGTTACTTATGTGCCTGACTGTACCTTAATCTTTCTACTGGCAATAATCTACGAAAAACTTTGTCAAAAGAAACATTGAATTAAAATTGATAAATAACATCATATATACATATACATACATATACACTCACGCCTTTAATCCCCGAAGGGGTAGGCAGAGGCGCAACTAGTGCACCCACTTTTCGCCGTTATTCCAAATAACATCAATTTGTTTTAAACTATAAAAATAAACATAACCAGGCGTATTTTTAAACTCGCACAAAAGGAACAAAAAAAAACATTTTAATCCTCGAAAATTTAATCAACGTGGCCTATATTTATGACAATTATAAACATTCCATAGATTTTGAAATGAGTGGGTACAATAAACACCCGCGTTACTTTACTGCAATCAATACGTTCTAATTTCAATTACACAGCCATCATGAAATTATTGACGTAGATACAGCGTCATAGCTAAATGTAAGTGGTGTGCCGATTTAACAATCTCCCACGCTATTTCAATTAGCTTACGGCCAACCTGATGCTTTATTGAATGGAAACCCAATCAAATGAAAACTGGTAAAAACATTACTGCCAAAGCATTGCCTGATTTCGGATTGCACTCGAGGCATCAACGGATTACGACCTGATGCGAATGAAAGATGCATCAATGCTGCGTTTTAAACTAAAGCGGGCTTGACGTAATGCAGACGCAAGGACATATACGATATGACTGCTAGTATAAGACTGCGTGTATAAATAAAGCTTTCTCTCCATTCGACCGCGCCAAATGGAGACGGCCGCGTTCCGTTTTAACCGATCCAGAGGACGACATCACTCTGGGCATCCGTCGCAAGAATGAGTTGTTAAAACTCTTACATTCTACACGATCGCAGTTCCGTCTTCGCCGTGTTCCCCCCCCCCCCCCCGACTCCCCTAACAGTTCCGGCCCGCGTGCGGACGAAAGCAACGGATAGGATTAGGTTAAACACCAATCTTCCCCACTAATCGCTGATGTCTCATCCTCTCCAGTCTCCCAGTGACCGTCCTGAGCCGAGGTCCATAACCCGTCGGTTGGGTTGCCCTCAGCATGGTCACTTAAATTAAAGGGTTGCGAGCGCCTAAAGCGCTCACTCTAAAGTCCGGTGTGGCCAGAAAAGCCTACTCTCGTCAGGCAACTGGCCGACAGGTCCGCGATAAAAAAAAAAGCTTTCTGTATTAGAGCTGTAGAGACAGCGGCAGGCATTTCTCACCACGAACGGGAAACCCAATACATATCCAAATACAAACAGTAAGCCTAAACACGATAACTCCTGTCATTTGTCAATTGTCTATTTAGAGTCACTGATGGCAATAATCAGATAATCCTGAGAAATTAAGTTTAGGTTATCATACATTCACAGTATAGAAAAAAAGCAGTTTAGAAAAATTTATCTATCTATAGTATAATCGATTTCGAAAACAACTTATCTAACTACGAGTAATTAGCAAAAGATCTGATGACAATTAAATTAGTAAACTCATTTACTTCAACAAATACCTATCTCGATCAAACCAGTTTTCTGAAACGAGTCAAATCGATCCAACCGATTAGAAGCTTCAGAGCCACAAGCAGCAGGGGAACAACTTAAAACTTATAACACGGATCGTTTTGTGGCGGGGGTTATTAGTACGTATTTATAACACTTGGAGATTACAATATTATTATGCGAAATGATTATGGCGGTATTGCTCGCGGATTGAGGTCGCCGCTAAACCTCATACTTGAAAGCAAAGTTTGCGAGCGTCTAAAGCGTTTATCCCAAAGTCCGTTGTGGCCAGTAAAGCCCACTCGCGTCAAGCTACTCGCCGTAGGGCCACGTTATACAAAAAAAAAACTTAACGAACATTGGTATATGACTACGTGTTGCTCGTGGCATCGCCCGCGTGAAAAGCCTTTCACGCTACGAAAGCCCTTAAATGACTGTAGGGATCCATAGCGCCATCTGTACAACGCCAGCGCCATATATTTAAGAAAACAGCTAAAAAACGTCCCACGGGACCAAATTGCCGGTATAAAAGTAGCCTATTTTACATGAGACCTAAATGAAAATACCACAAGAAATGGGAGGTAAGGTGAATTTAAAAGATACCGCTTAAAATAACATGGGACAAATCCAGGTATCCATAGTTCTATTTCATTTAGACGTTTGCTTAGAAACATCTTGTACATTACTTAATATTATGAAATAACCTTTACGACGAAAATATACTCCAAAATGTAAGATATGAAATTAAGCTTTTTAACTTTACACGTGGCTCCACTTGTTAAGAACTTTTCCAAATGAAGTCTCTGTAATTAAACAACCTTGCTCCTCATCACGTTATATTTTAATTTTGGAATTTAATATGTATAAAATAAAGCAACTTCAATCTTTCGTTATTTGAGATGATTCAAGTCCCACGTGAATTATTTATTATTAGGAATAATGTGAAGTTTCGTATATTAAATTGCCCAGGATTATCGTTTTAACTTGAATATAATTAATAAATTAAACGTAATGTTTTCCAGGCTGTTAAGATCTTGAGGTGGCCTGCGTTCTGGCCGGATTTCTCCCTTGGGAGTTGGATGCCAAGGCGCTCTCCGGCACTTTTCACTGGCGGGAAGAGGTATTTAGTCGCGGGGAGAGACCGGCCCCGAAAGAGGTGAGGGCCGAGCGGGCCGCCCTTCGTAGGGCCGCTGTGGAGGAGTGGTATCACAAGCTGGAGAGCCCCAATGTGGGTTTACGTGTCGTCGGGGCAGTGCGTCCTATTTTTAACCAATGGCTGGACAGACGCCACGGCGTGGCAACATTCCGGTTGACATAGGTGCTCACATCATGGTTGTTTTGGTGAGTACCTGTATCGTGTAACCGGCAAGGAACAGACGGCCGTGTGTCACCACTGTGACAACTGTCCGCGAGACACGGCTGAGCATACCTTGGAGGAGTGCCCAGCCTGGGACAATGAGTGCAGCGCTCTTGTAGCAGTTGTCGGAAATGACCTCTCGTTACTCGTCCTCGGTCCTCGTGTGCGGTAGCTGACTTTTGTGAGCAGGTCATCTCACAGAAGGAACGAGCTGAACGGGATTGGCAGCGCCACGTCCCACCCGTCGCCACAGAAAACGTAGGAGACGCCGGGTGGGTGACTGACCGGCGTCTCTCACCCTGTGGATCGGGGCGTTTGAAGAATTCCATCACGGTAACCTCTGCCTGTCGTAAGAGGTGACTAAAAGGAGCCATCAGGGGTTGCGGGCGCGTAGTGGGGGACTGCGACTGCGTCCTTTGTACTTTCGTACATCGCGCTACCTCGAGGTGGGCGTCAGTACTATTCCATTCAATATAATGATAGCATAGCACTGCCGTAGACGTGTAAGACGTCCTTTCGTGTGTGGGGGCTTCGGAGCCCCTGTTACTCAGAGATGGGCCGCAAGGCGGCATTGCGCAGGGACGGTTGCGGTCGTTCTGAGAGCGCCCTTCGCCTAAGGTGCCCGTAGCCGCCCCTTATGCGCTAGAGAGGGCCACCGCGAGGTTTTGGTTGGTATGCCGGTGTAGGGTGTATATAGTGTTAGGCACTCGGTCCAGCGTGATGGTCGTTCGGATGTCATTATTCCCGGACGATCTAATTTTGGGCCCTAAGACCGGTGAGCCCAACATAACTTAAAAGTCCCGCTTTAAATTTTCCCGGGATAAAAAGTAGCCTAAGTTACTCCTTATTACATCAGCTACTCGCCAATGAAAGTCCCGTCAAAATCGGTCCAGACATTTCAGACATTAGCCGGAACAGACAGACAAAAGTTAAAAAAAAAAATATTTTGGTGTATGTACCGTATATATATTCATATACATGTAGTAAAAAACGGTTATTTCAATAGTACAAACAGACACTCCAATTTTATTTATATGTGTATAGATATATAATTATGACGACAGGTCTAGGTACAAAAACGCATGCTCACGCCTTTTATCCCCGAAGGGGTAGGCAGAGGCACAACTAGTGCACCCACCTTTCGCCAAGCGTATTCCGTCCCATGATGTGATAGGGGGCGAGCCTAACGCCATATCGGGCACAAATTCCAGACTCCGGGCTGATACTGAATAGAAAAATCCAATATCACTTTGCCCGACCCGGGGATCGAACCCGAGACCTCAGCCTTGCAGTCGTACTGTAATACAACTACGCCACCGAGGCAGTCTAGGTAGAAACCGTCGCATAATTAAAAACCGAAATGCCCAAATAATCAATGATTCCCAATCCCTCATATTTTTCATGATTCCTCTAGTTTTGCAAGTGTTCGTAGAAAATGGTTATCATTTGCCATTTGATGACGCGCTTGAAATGTTACCACTCTTCTACTAAAAAAAACTACTATGATTTAAACACAAATAGTTATAGGTTAAAAACAACAAGCCTTAAAGAAACAAAATTAATTAATCTACCGAAGTAAAATAAATAACCCAGTATTTAACTAAGGTTATTTATTTTTAACAGTCACCTTACAATTAGCCGTATCACTGAACTACATTAAAAAACCGGACAAGTGCGAGTGAAGATTCGTGTACCGAGGGTTCCGAACAAACTTGTAGATAAGATATCTACGTATATAAGTTCAATATTTCGCCGAAATTTATTAACAAATTAATGAAGTTTAAAAAAAACCTTTTTTTTTATTTAACTTATTTATAGTTTTCTGATTTTGTGTGCTGTGCATGTGCTGTAAGACCTTGCTTCTTGCCAAATTTCATGATTCTAGGTCAATGGGAAGTACCTACCCTATAGGTTTTTGTTCCCTTGCAACATCGCAAAATATGCGAAAATATGCGACATAAACGGTTATATCTATTGATCGCGTTGACTCACAAATTGAATTTTTTCACAGCTAAAGAAAACGTAAATCCAAGTATCTATTTCATATAAATTTCAACTTGAAGTCCGGAACCCTAAAAATTACGTAATATAAGGTTCCATTATAATCAAGGACACGAATAACTATTTGGGTGAAGCGGGCTAATCACAGCGGTACTTAGAGCCTTTCCACGCCTTAAGTTATGCAAACGAGGAAACTTCACGATTGTAAACTGGCTCAGACTCCATCCACTCCACTTTGATCGACACTTCCAAGTCAAAAGTCAATTTACTGCACTGCGAGTCGCAATCTTTCCGTGCTGTACAATGTTTCGTATAGATTATGAACTTTGAAACAAACAACGAACAAAATGGAACAACTCAGTGACTCGACGAATCTAGTCGTTCGGGTGATGATAGCGCCACGAATACCTATAAACAGTATCAATGTCACAATTCACAAAGAACTTAGAATTACAAAGCACTACCGTAACGTGCGTTCGGCTTGGGACATTAGATATTTATCTATACTAATATTATAAAGGGGAAAGATTTGTATGTAAGTATGTTTGTAACGAATAAACTCAAAAACTACTGAACGGATTTCGATGAAATTTGGCACAGGGGTAGATCATGTTCTGGATTAACACATAGGCTATTTTTTATCCCGGGAAAATATTTTTATCCCGGAAAAAATTTTTCACGCGGGCGAAGCCGCGAGCAGAAGTGTAGTTTTTAATATGGGCACGCCAAAGTAACCCCACCACAACAATCGTTAACGCAAATAAAAAGCGGACGATATATCTTATCGATAAGCCTTTCACTAGGATATGTCAGTCTCGTATATAACATTAGCGTTGACGATGGTAAAAGGCATATTGGTTAGGGCCCCAGGGACTGTGGCGAAGATGCTTTTCTACAAGCGTTAACGCCAATAGAATAGAAAATAATGTATGCGAATGACAATCCTATCGACAAGTTTAGCGCAAGGATACGTCATTCCCATACATTTTTTTTCTGTTGTATTGGCGTTATCGCTTGTAGAAAAGTATCTCGGCTACAGCTGCAGGTAGGGTATCGACCAACGAGAGATGATAAATCCCCGCCAGTCAACACATTTAATTAATTAATCTATTAAATATCTTGCCTATTAATAAAAAAAAGTGTGTGTGTACTTATGTACACGCGTTAGAAGTTATACTTCTTTGGCGTAACAAGATAAAAATCTTGTTAAATTTTTTATCTTTCGCCTTATTCTACGTTCAAAATTGTTGACTATAGCTAACTTCAGGGTGAATTCAAAAATGTTGACTATAGCTAACTTCAGGGTGTCGGTTTTTCGTGACGGTGTGCGCGCGCATCGTAAAAAATTACTCTCGTCATTTTTCCCTAACGCGCCAAAAGAAGTATAACTTCAAAAATGGACATTTATGTTAAACCGGATTACAATTAACGCTAGTGAAAGCTTTTTGAAGGCATGCATTATTTTTAAGTAAAACGATGGCACTAACTGTGGGGCTAATCCATAAGCTTAAAGTCACTCAATGTGCTATGGCAAGAGCTATGCTCGGAGTCTCTATGAAGGACAAAATTCGGAACGAAGTGATCCGTCAGAGAACCAAGGTGACCGACATAGCTCTGAGAGTTAGTAGGGTGAAGTGGCAATGGTCTGACCACATATGTCGCAGAACAGATAACCGCTGGAGTAAGCGTGTTTAGGAATGGACACCGCGTCTTGACAAACGTAGCGTGGGACGCCCTCTGGCCAGATGGCGGGATGACTTGCACAAGAGGGCTGGCAACGACTGGATGCATAAAGCAGCAGATCGGGCTCTGTGGCGTATCTCGCTAGTTTAATGTCAGGCGATTTCAGGCCAGGCCGGAAATTAAGCTTCATTGGCGAAGTTTATTGCAGTTTTTGTTAATTTGTTTAATTAATTTATATTATCAACAAGTGGTTTTCAAATGATGGTATTATATAAATTCGTAATCAACAATAAAATGCTTTTGATACAGTATATTGAAACTTTTAACAAATTCGGCTTTATTTCTGTATTTTATAAATGACTTATACCTGTCTGCCTCGGTGGCGTAGTTGTATTACAGTACGACTGCAATGCTGGGGTCTCGAGTTCGATCCCCGGGTCGGGCAAAGTGATATTGGGTTTTTTTTAATTCAGTATCAGCCCGGTGTCTGGAATTTGTGCCCGATATGGCGATATACTCACATCATGGGACGGAATACGCACGGCGAAAAGTGGGTGCACTAGTTGCGCCTCTGCCTACCCCTTCGGGGATAAAAGGCGTGAGTATGCGTATTGCGTAGTATGCGTATAAATGACTTTAGTTATTGCCTAATCAACTTAATTGAATGAATGATTAAGTGGAATGAATGAAGTCAAAATACGTCTACAGTAATGGGTGTGGATTTTTTTCAAATTACTTTGAGAACCTAATACTTGTTTTTTCTAATTAAGCACTTCAAAAAACATTTTTATCTGAAAACAAATCTAAAATTTAACTTTTTTATATATAAAATCACGTGACAGCATAGTGACTGCACTGCACCTGGTGGTAAGCACAGTGCAGTCCAAATAGTGAATCGAATGGCATTGGACGATTATCCCATGTCATTCGACACAATCATGCCAGCCTGCCCAGCTGCTTCTTCACGCTACGGCGGAAGGACCCAGGATTGTAGGAAGGAGGGAACACGTGTGCCGGCAAACTATTCCACAGCCTGATGGTGCGACAGAAGAAAGAATTGGCAAACCTACTGGTACGGGTCACAATAGTTTTCACTTTCAAGCTGTGGCTTCGCACGCCAGCACGCGTGGTTCTGCTAAGGAAAGGAGAGGGGGGGGATCAAATTAAACAACTCCTCAGAGCATTCACCATGATACAGACGAACTGCCATATAAATAAATATATCAATGAAATTAAGTAATATCGATGCACGATTTTTTAAACCTATTTATACACCAATCCACAAACAGAAATAAGTGATTCACTTGAAAGCAAACAGAAATACGAACTAGTCTTGGTCTAATTTCTATTTACCTTAAAGTTTGGAAATGTACTTAGTAGCCAAGTCGTGTCACGTGTCGATACACTCTGTAAACAGAAGTTTGAACTGTCGAGAGGCAGACCTTCGGGCCATTACACAGGCCGTGGCTTTGGATAATAGCCGGCCGCTAACTTCTGCTTACGATAAATCAGGATAACTGCCGAGACTACTAACCTTTATTTAATAATAAAATGTTACCATTACTTTGTGTAAAAATTATACGACATAAATTAATCGGTGTGTATCCATAGACATTGGGGACGTATGCAGTCGCACAGACGGGTGATCAGTTCACCTCCTTGGAACTATTTCACCCTATCCATAGACATAGAGAATTGATTTGACGTTCCTCGTGCAGTGTAGCGAATGCGGACGGAGAAGTTTCAGAGCGAGAAAGCGATAGTGCGGCTAGTAGTTATCATTTTCTAAAATACTAGTAGGTCACATCACTGGCTTGCGAATGCGGATTAGTTCTAAACGAAGTATACATCTAATGGAAAAGAGACTGATATTAACTGCTTATTCACTTCGTCTCTCTCTGCAGAGTGATGAAGATGACTATTCTCTATGCATATGTTTCAGTGAATTTGCTATAGTAAAAACAACGTATTCGAGTATGATCATTAAATATTCTCTTCTTGTATAATACGAGTTTACGAAGGTAAACATTAAATATTTATAAATTTTAATGTATGAAGAAGCTTATCTCATTATCTTTGATAGAACGGGACGACTTACCCAAGTGAGAAATCTATACTTATTATATTATAAAGGTAAAGAGTTTGTTTCTTTGGTCTAACGCGCTAATCTCAGGAACTACTGAACCGATTTTGAAAATTCTTTCATTAATAGGAAGCTACATTACTCCTGAGTGCTATAGGGTACTTTTTATACCGGAAAACCTTTTTCACGCGTGCTGATCCGCGAGCAATACTAGTATATTATAGCCACCTTTATTGTTGACCATTGTGCTACTGAACATGCGCTATCTCAAGATGAAGTAAGTGCAGTGCAATTCTATGGTTTGTCATCTAAGTAGGTACTATAAGGTGGGCGACATGTTCTCGTCATACGTGGGCGATTATTTATTATTGGCTTACCTAGTAACAATACCACTATGAGGAACATAAGCGTCACATTCTAAATGAATTTATATTAAAACAAGCTTCAGCTCCGCCCGCGTGAATGAGTTTTCCCGAGATAAAATGTAGCCTATGTGTTAATCCAGGACATAATCTACCCGTGTGCCAAATTTCATCGAAATCCGTTCAGCAGTTTTTGCGTGAAAGAGTAACAAACATCCATACATCCGGTAGATGTATTTTTAAACAACTTCGAAAGTCTTAATCGTGCAATCACACGTCACTCCACATACATTGTTACTGAACTCCACGTAATTATTTTTAGAAATCAAGATTTTGTGGTAAATAAATATTGAACCCTATATCTTTTGGGATAAAATCATTTACAGAAGTGAAAGGGTGGGCTTTAGCCGTGAAACCTAAGACCGCAGCAGTCACTTATCCGTCCGAGCCCCTGGCTTATGTGTCTAAAATCACCGATACAAGTAATATAAAGGGAAGGATTGCGACGATATTTGAGGTTCAAATATATTTTGATGATCAACAAAGAGCTTGCTCGTGTATCGGCTGAGCCATTAATCACACTGTTATTGTACGAGGTAGCACAAAGCGCAATATTGCCCTTCGATCGACGGCGCTTTCGACCTTTACCAACACGTATTAATACTTGGCTGAATCTAATTTGAGAATGGCTTCATGAAAATCAATAACTGCGGAAGCGAAATAATAATTAAAAACGAATCATACATCTTGTATTCTATGTCTATTGATTGTGCGCATTATTTGTTACGTAATATTATCCATAATAACCACAACGCTGTACAAAGAGAAAATAATGTTAATTATTCACATTATAATATTATAAAATACTAGGTGTTGTCCGCGACTTCACCCGTGTGAAAAGCCTTTCCCGCTACAAAAGTCCGTAAAACACAGTACGACGCTAGTACCACCTACTTAAAGAATCAGATTATAAATATCCATTATTTCTCATGGGAGCAAATTACCGGGATAAAAAGTAGCCTATGTATTAATCCCGGACATGATCTACTAATTGTTTGCCAAATTTCATTCATATCCATGGTGTAGTTTCTGCGTTTACTTCTAACAAACATCCAAACATTTTCACAAACTTTCGCATTTATAATATGAGCGAGAAGTAAGATTATCGACACTCCATCAATCTCTACACCATTAGGTACTAATACTATACTGTTTAATACTATAATACTCTTTGTTATTAGCACATGTACCGGCGGCGCGGCGGCGATCTTCGTTTATTCCCTTCTAAAATACACATAGCAAAGATGACGATCATTCAATTGCTCAACATTACCCCGACCTGTCTATATTGAGCTACAAAAATGGGGTCCTTCTCACACACGTGTGAATAAAAGTATCTTTGCCTCTCGTTTGATTTTTAGGATCATTTGCAAAGCTCAAAAGCGCTAACAGAATGTATCGACTCGCTTTCTTTTACCGGAGACCCTTCAAAAGGTCTTTATCGGTCCATAAAACTTCTTTTATGCTACACGAACTTTCTGTAGCGAACGGTAACGTGTTTGATGGTCACCCTTGAAAATTATTTTCTAAGCCCTCCTTCGGCGTCGGCGATCGTCTACCAACTTACTAGCGATAAAATAAATTCTTTATAAAATAAATTGTGTTATGATCCCTTTTACTTTTTACCGAAAGCGGAAGGAATGGGTAGCTAATAATAGGATAATCTGAAAATGAATGCATCCAATACATCGTACTTTCCAAATTTGCTTAAAATATTTGCATTTATCGATACACGACGGAGTTGATATTGAACCTCATTATTTAAATGCATTGTAATTGACTATTATGACTTTAACTATATTCCATACCATACCATACCAGCCCTGTATTATATACTGCCCACTGCTGAGCACGGGCCTCCTCTACTACTGAGAGGGTTAAGGCCTTAGTCCACCACGATGGCCTAGTGCGGGCTGGCAGACTTCACATACCTTCGAAATTCAGAGAACTTCTCAGGGATGCAGGTTTCCTCACGATGTTTTCCTTCTCCGTTAAAGCGAGCGATAATTCACAAGGAATACACACATAACTTTTTTTTTTTAGAAAAGTCAGAGGTGTATGCCCTTGGGTTTTGAACCTGCAGACATTCGTCTCGGCAGTCCGTTCCATTCCCAACTAGGCTATCGCCGCCAATTATATTCAAAGAGATAAAAATGTTTAATTACAGTAAATATACTGAGATTTACAAATTACCATTTGTAAAAACTGATCATATTCTGTTCGTCTCTATCGGATAGCGTACAGATGAGATCTTTTGTTATAAAAAATTACTTTTCTGGTATAAAATGTAGCTTATATTATATTTATACACGACATGTCTATCTGTGTGTATCAAACATTCAATTACGTTCAGCCGAATTTCTTTTGTATTTGTACTTGTATTTCATGGAGATATATTTTGCGTTAAGAAAAAAATCATGTAAATACTTTTATTGCAAAATTAATTAATATTTCAGATTCAAATTATCACCACAATTAATTCCTGCGTCACCAATTTTCGTAGAACACCAACAATACTGTCGAACTTCGTAGTACATACCCACATGAGTGACGTAAATACGTGTCAAGACGTGGGCGGCATAATTCAAACGAATTGATAAAATTCATGATCGATTATGAAATTAATTAATAATTTGTTTCATAATCGAATAACTTTTCTAATTTGTGTTGCTAATAGCTCTTTCTGATTCGTTCAACCATTCGTTGATTATTGAGTAGAATAAGCTAAATTTATATAATACTAGATTTTGCGCGCGGCTTCGCCCGCGTGAGAAGCCTTTCCCGCTACAAGGTCCCTAAAACAGAGTACGACGCCAGTATTATATACTTAAAGAATTAAATTAAAAGTACCCATTATTTCCCATGGGAGCAATTTACCGAAATTAAAATTAGCCTACGTGCTAATTCAGGACATGATCTATCCGGGCGCGAAACATCCAAATCTGTTTAGTTGTTTCTGCGTTTACTTTAACACACATACAAACATCCAAACATTTTCAAAAACATTCGCATTTATAAAATTTATAATATATATCTTAGATATATATATCCACATCCCACTGTGTGCCTACCGTAAATGTTTTGTGAACTGTGACAGCTTTAAATAATAAGGGAAGGGATCTGGGAATAATACATGGTTGAATTTTATTAAAATTAAAGTATTAAGACGTGTATTGAATACACAATACATTCTTATTAACAATTTTTATTAAAATACAATAAACAAAATGCACATCTAACAAAAATACATACCTTTTATATAAACACAAAATTTTGAAATCGTTTGTTGCAGAATGGATAAAACCTGCTAAACAAAACAATTTTTCTATAGGTCCTGATGAGCACAAACTTGTGTTAAGTGGTAAGAATACTTTTTTTTATAGTAGGATCCCTTTTAAGAATTGTAAGGTCTTTTCTTCTCTTAGTTCGTAAGTTGATAACTCCAACATCTATGTTAATGTCTCGGGTTGATCATTTGATGGGTTGATCAGTTTTATTGTTTTTGTGAACAGGGACAAGCAAGCACTAGTAAAGCAGTTGCTTGTTTTATCTGTGGACATTCGACGGCTTTTGTATTAAAATAAAGATTTGTGACAAGTCTATTTATTAACCTTAAAGTCATATAAATATTGTTTTACGAATAGTTAACGTTTGAAAATGATAAGTCTTTATTATTGTAGGTATTATAATTATTTAAATAAATCACTTTTTTTAAAAATACCAAGTTTGTCCACAGGTACTACTTGTGATTGTACCTTTGGGACAGTGAAAATGTACCTGTGAACGGCAATGTACCTATGGACAGATCAATTTTCCCTTACAAAAATCTATACGTATAGTTATATAATTCTATAAAAATCAACAAAAATTAAATAGAATATCTCTAGAAACTTTAACATTAAACAATCATTTTTTGTTTCCTTTTGGCAGGGCAATACTATCCATATAGTTCTAAGCTACAAACTTGAGACCCATCTGATATGTCATCATCTAAAACATAATACTTCTGACTTGCTTAATATTTAAGCTTAATATTTTATATAAATAATAATATTGCTTAATATTTGTAAAACTGTCCATAGGTACAACACTTTGCCCTACGACTACTCCTACTATTGGATATTTTATGAGATACGGCTTTTTACGGAGCTTATCATGGCTGAATACCAAATAGGTATTTTAATTCCAATGAGAGAATTCAAATACTACTCAGCCCTGAGTATAATAATAGTGTTAGCACATCAACCTGATTAAAAAATGATCAAGGTAGATAACAGAAGCACGCCTTAGAATATTACTAAGTCTTCATTAATTTTAGCCCTATAAGATCAGTGTAGGTTAACCCATAATAAGCATTGAGCAAATAAGTAAACACATTTGGTTAACACTTTGACCTACATGAAAGTGTTTCACCGAATGGTAATGTGTCACGGTTGATTAAACTTGATAAGGAAGTGATTTTTGAGTTTGTACGGAGTGGCCGGGACCGATTTCGTGGTCCACTGGCCGCCACACGCCGGTGGGCAACGACAATGGCCGCCGGAGCAGTGACCCCATCCTCGCAGACATACCAACAACATTGTTTACGATGAATGCGAATAATTCTAATCCTATGCACAAGAAAATCAAAAACAAAGAGTGTAACTTGTCAGCAATTCGTTCACCATTCATCGTAGAATGTAGATCGGATACTATGACCAATATCACTAATACCACGTCACATCAATACATTTTTTTTAACAAGTAGACTTACAAGTTTGATCTAATAGTTATCTGCGGATGTACAGATCGATCTTAAAATGTTCGTAACTAATAGGCAGAACTATTTATGAGAGGGTACCTAGGTCGGTACATTTTTTCTTGGTAGACTACTTTTTACTTCAGAGATGGTACCACGATCAGAGTCTAGTGTGAAATTAGTGTAGGTATCATTTGATATCTAATATATAAATAATCTATGCTCCCAAGACCCAAATAAATGGTAATAAAGTGAGTACTATCTACACATTAAGTAGTTATTTAATACTATAACTGTTAATAGAATTTACTTACTAATAAAATTTACTTGAAACTCATGAAACATAACGTATCAGTACCTAGTACTTAACTCAGACGGTACTTATTATCTAATTAAACGGACTTAATTGTTAGTTGTTACTTAAAAAATTGCTAGTCATTTACTGGCCTTAGAATAGTTAAATAATTTTTTATTTGTCATAATCATTATCTAAATTTAGTTCCTTTTCATTCCGCCCGTCTGCCTACACGAAATTTTGCCCCGTATCTAAATTTCATAGCAATGTAAAGGTTGTTGACTATTTGTTCAACTTTATTCTTGTTAATTCTAAAAAAGTACATCAAAAATCTAGCCAATAATACTCACTATATTTTAAATCTATTGTGAAGCTCTGATTTCAGACCATTGCATACCTACCATAATTAATTCATTTACCTTATTACTTCAGTATACCGTTTTATTCAATTACATCACATAAGAATTCTTAGAACCCTTAATAATAATCTTCTATTACTAGGTCATGTATTGTCTTAACACATAAAATACGTGACTACGTGTAAATAGTAGGTAGTCTTGTTATCAGGACTGCCTGATATTAGGGCAGTATAAACAGTATGATATTCCGCGCCGAAGGCGTTTATTACAATTTAAATACATTAAAGTATACCATAGATACATCTAGGTTCTTGCCTATCCAAAATCCTGATCCTACTTGTTTCATTTTACACTTGTAGTTAATAAAAAAAAATACCTTTAGTTATCGAATTAACTCCATCTATTACGAAATTATGAGCAGTTAGGGCAGTTAGCAAGCAATATGCAATAACAGTTTCGACACGTGTATAAAAAGAAGAATAGTGTAAACTGAATTGAAATAAAAAAATAATAATTTCACAAGTATAGAGAAATGTAGAATTAATAGACAGACAAGATTTTATCAAATGGCCTTGTAGGTAATGAAAGTTGATTTTGTTCTAAAAGACATAAAGTACCTAATAGGTCGAGAGGGAGCGCTTGAAGCGGCGCGGCGCGATGTCATTGTTTGTGTTAAGTGTAAATTAATTACTTTTTGGACTGCGGTTAAAAGCGGGGCGCGCCTGCCGCCGTGCGCGCCCCGTGCCATGCGAAGTTCCCTAGAAGTGAACAACTTAGGAAAATTACTTGCGCACTTGACACGAGACAAGTTTAATTTTGTTATGAAAGGCACATAAGTACCGCCGTACAGATCTGTTGATGTGGGGTTGCTGTTGAAGGGTTAGTTTGTAAATCCCGGTTGATAATCGCACAGATGCTCGTGTTATGTACAGGCGCATTCAGACCGATTTATAAATGTGTTTTAGCATAAGTGATAAGATTCATTAATTAATATATATGATGTATATAAACATAATGTTTAATTCGTTTTTCTTACCTGTTTCAAATTACAAATACAAACGAATGTTTGTTATTAAAAAAAATACATTTAATAAATAATACTAGCGGTCGCCTATTGGTCTAAATTTGTCCGTAATTCATATTTCTGCACTCCTCTATAATACAGTATAAATCTTATTGTGAACTTTAATTATGCTAAACCTTGCACTCTGCTACAAAGTTTTTTCTCCATGTATTAATGTATAGTAATAGTATACCTAAACATAATAACGTTAGCTCATATTAGGACTTCTGTGATTTAATAGTTTGTGTCATTTTAATGAGACTATATTGGCTAAATATATAAAAATGATAATGGTTTACGTTTTAGTTACGGTTTACGTTACGTTTTGGATTTATCTACGTTTTACTACGTATTTGCTTGGAAATTTATCGCATGTTCTGCTATCTGCTTGGTCGGATTATCTGCGCTTTGGCTGCAGATCCGCCATCTTGTGAAGAGGCCTGCATGGATTGTTAACTGGCTTGCTGTCTGGCTACTTCATTGCAAGAGGATAATTCTTCTGAATCTCGCTATGAGTATGTTAGAGGTAACCTTTTTGTTGCCATGAGGTACGTACCTTTTAATTGTTAGAACGCCTTCAGCGAACGTGGACTGGATTATCCAGTGATATTTGCGTAATCACAAAGAGTGCACTAATGACGGATCTTGGTTTAGAACTAATTGTAAATTTGGGATAAATAATAATGTCAAAATTTCTATAAATGATCATAATTTTAATATATATAAATGTAACAGTGTCTACGGAAATATAGCCTAATTAATTAAACTAATTTGGTTTTAATTTTCCACTCCCCTAAGATCAAAAGCTAATGCGCCGACTGACTATTATCTGGCTTATTTTGTTTAGTAAATCGGCAATAGTAGTCTTGTGTGATTGCTCTGCCTGGCGCCCGAAACCCGGTGTTTGTTAACCTTAAAACACCCAAATAATATATATTTTTTATTTTTTTATATTACAATTATTATTATTATAAAAACTAATTTCAAACAAATAGACTTATCGTTACATTGATATTATATATTAAAAAGATTTTATTAAAACAAATAATAGTGAGTTTTCCAGTATACATTATTATGTTTCAAAGCCCAAATAAATTCATCGCGGAAGGTCATTATTAGCTTTACAATCTGAAAGTTAAATTCAATGTTTCAAAACTGAGAGCTTACAATAAAAAAAAACACAAGGAATAACCTATATTTCAGTTTGTACCTGAAACTTGCATTGCATATTTTATTTCCATTATTATTAATTGTTTTATTATAAACTTCAAATAATAAATAACATATTGACACAATAACCTAATTAGTGTATTACTCACAAGGGTTAACTGCTCAGTTAATAAAATTTTACTTGTGTAATTTAAACATTTTACTTTTTGCTCGTACTTCGATCACGAGATTCAAATGCTATATTATGTGTGAAGTCGTATGAAACTGTGGAACCATTTAACTGATTTCGTCGGGGTTCCAAGCTCATTCGAGTATAAGGAATTTATCATGTAACGCGCACGTCCTTGAATAGTGTTACTAACTCAAAGAAATTACTGAAAAAGTTAAATGGAACACTAATCTACTGCTCTTATTAAAAAATATTTATTACTATAACCACGCATGATACAAAATATTCTGTTTTTAATCTGGAATTATCGCGAAAGAAATCCGTTAGGAAACTTAAATTACCTCCGATTTAACTTTTATAATATGTGAGATACCTAAAATGATATACATCCTAATATATTATAGTTTTTTTTATGGCATTGAATGACGAGAAGAGCATGCCGTTCGCCTGATGGTAAGCGATACGACCACCCATAAACAGTAGCAACACCATCCAGCACTTTGAGTTACAAAGTACTGTGTGACATTCCACTGCGCTCGTCGTCCTGAGACATAAGATGTTAAGTCTCATTATGTCCAGTAGTTACACTGGCTACAATGTCCTTCAAACCGAAACACAGCAGTGCATGCACACTGCTGCTTGGTGGTAGAAATAGACATTGCGGTGGTACCCACCCAGACAGACTATTACATATGAGAGACCTACCACCAGTATTATATGGATACCTAATACTGTAAATGTAAATGTAAGCGTATGCACGCTGTACACCGTAATTATTTATTCGTGTTCTCTTATTATTATTATGAATTTTTATGTTTAATGTTTGTTAAATTATTTTAATTGGATTTTATCCCAATTTAACGGTGATGTGTGTGCATTAGCTTATACCTATAACTAATCTGACTTTGTACGCAAAAGCCTAGGGGAAAAACAATATTCAATGGACAAATGATGACAATAAGGTAAGCCCGGAGTTTCTTTCTGCCTTTCTTCTTCGGGTAGTCATCGCTTAGGTAGCTAGTGAAAGGCTGGTAGGTTAGCTAGGTTACGGGTTAGGTTAGCTGTATTGTCCTCATCAGTGAGGATCGCGACGCGTTCCTCCCATTATTTTTAATAATAATGATTTAATGTTTTTTTTATCTCCTCTTTCCTCCCAGCCCGAGCTGGCTTCTTTATTTTTTATTGATTTTACTCAATATAAAAATGTCTGTAGTTATATAAGCGACCTTATGTAATAATAATAATTACTAATTTAATGTACCTTGACTTATCATTAATGCAACTATGTAGGTATAATACGTGATGAATAAAAAAAATATTTTTATTTTTAGAGAACGGTTGTGAAATTATTCGTTTTCGATAAAGAGGACTCTTCTTTGTTTTAAAAAATAAAAAATATTGGAAGTCTTGGATTTTACGTTTAAACTATTTTTTGTATGTTCGCTTTTTAAATGATTACTTACAAAGAAAATTTATTCTTTAAATGACTCTACCTCTCTTCAAATCTTGTTCCACCTCCCCTTACCTTAGGATCGGCCCTTATTATGTTGTTTATAATCAATTGATCACGTGCCTGAAATCAAATCCCAAGGAAATTTTGTCATAAAAAGTCACGTACTAAGGTGCCAGTCCTGAGAATCAAACCCAGAAACCCCCATTCAACCGAAATACGCAGTCAAGTGCTATTAAACCGAAGAAAATAACTGAGACAAGCAAATGTACAAACATAACCAATGTTCAGTTACCCAAATTGTGTGTACCTAAATATTACTTACATCAAATTATGTGGTTTGTTGATTTATATATTCTGCTTGTATATGATATTATTAACATCAATGACTATTACAGAAACATATAAAACCGAATACAGAACATTAATAACCCCAATATATTATTTTTAACGACGCAAATAATCCAGCGGAGTGCACATTGGCATTGTTAAAAAAAACATTGGAATCAAATCAAAGCTGCATGAAGTGAATCCAACGTTTAAATTGTTAGACAATATGAGAGCGGCTACAATATATTATAATATAATCGTCCCAATTTGTTATTGTCCTCACTGAACATTATTAACACTAACTATATTAAAATTTTATATATCTTTATGACTCATTAACTAAGTAACATAGCCTATAGACATTTATATTCAAACACATAACCATAAGCAAACATCAAATAAGTCAAAAGAAAACTTATTATTAAAAACTCCTTATTGACGGAGAAATGTTCGATATCAACTATTAAAAATAAACATACACATCACACCTCTATCCCGGAGGAATAGGCAGAGGCACAAATTCCAGTCTCCGAGCTGATACTGAGCAGAAAAATCCATTATCACTTCACCCGACCCGGGATTCGAACCGGGGACCTGAGAGCGGTGTCGTACCACGCACGCAATACAACTACACCGTCGAGACAGTCAAGCATTTAAAATATTATATGCTTAGTATAATGTTATGTTGTGCTACAGTGAGACATGGGCCTTCTCTCTTAGCCCGTAGAATGTCGGGCCGTTGTGCGTGATGTGCTAGCTAAGTCTAGCCAGCTCAACTCCTTCCAGAAGCTGTTTTAATTTATGTTAGTAGTTTGCATACATCTTTAAAACTGAATAGTCTTTTAATATATTGCTGTCTAAAGACATTTTTCTTATTTTGCCATTATAATAATGATCTTCAGCCATAAAAATTACACGATATTTCTTGCGTATAACGATCACTAAGATTAATGTGAACTTACCTATAAAAAGTATTCTTGAATACATACAATATCAAAGAGCTGTTTGATGTGACGTACATGATACAAGCAAATATTATATTCGTATATAATGAGTAGGTATCGACTATAGAGCTAAATGCCCTAGATCGTTATTCAAAACCTTTATAATAAACAAAACAAGAGCTGTTTAATGTATTCAGTTGCTCAAAGGTGTTGTCTATTGTTTCAGGATTATCTTCAAGAGGCGCGTGGCTTGAAAGTTTGATTACTCGTCGAAATTAAGCGATGAACGGTATTAAATTATCATTAGAAAGCCATTCGCCCGGTCTCATTAACTACGCTTCTAATGAGTGATTCACGGCAACTGGAGTGTGCTGTGTCACATTCGCTACGGTACCCGATGTATACGAGGTGCGGTAAGGAAGCATCCACACAAACACAACAACTTTGCGTCCGTGAACAATTTATGTTGTCATTTTGACGAGGCATTTTTACACACTCCACTGAATGTGACGCACTTTACGAATCAAACCTTTATACTCGTATTTATAGTTAGTGTGTGTGAACTAGTGACGCAATAACTTATTGTCGATTTCGGAGCAAATAAATGATATTTTGAAAAAAAATAGAAATAAGTATGTGTGGCTTCGTCTTTAGTTGATTAAATCCTCACCTGAGTCGGAACTGTGCAGCCTGTAATAAGAGGGCTTTCAGCCATGAAGCTGAGCCATGCGTCTCCGTTACCAAAATTGATGCTTTTAATTTCGCTACATACATTTAAAAATTAATAAGGTAAATCATTTACTAGTCTAGCTATGATTAATAGCTCCATTCTATTATTACGGTATATGTACTTATCATAATTTTGAAAATTGTTATAAGTTAGGATTAATTAGAATGAAATGTTTAATCCTTAGACGCCCGCTGTGGACACCGGTGTCCATTTATATAAGGAAATTAGCTTATAGCTATATATAAGCGGGCGTTGACGGGTGTGTAATGCTCTATCTAATTAGGCACGAAAATTCATTTAAACCTACAATTAAGTACATAATATTATTTTATGACTACTATATTAAATACTAGGTGTTTCTCGAGGATTAGCCCGCGTGAAAAGCCTTTGCCACTACAAAAGTCTCCAAATCAAATGTACGACGTCAGCGCCTTCTTTACATTTAAAAAGTCTGTGGGGTTCCCTCCATTTATAACTAACTTTTTTTTGGTAACTTGGTACTTTGTACGTTCATGGTAAGTGTAGTTTTAAGCAAAATAAAATTACATAAATCTCGAAATTGGAGGATTTTTTAAATTGTACGATTTCAATGGATTTATTGCAAAGGCCTACTTTATGGGAGTACTATCCAAATATATATGTCGGGTATATACTTTTTATTAATCTCATTGAGGGTGTCTGAATATATAACGTCGGGTAAGATAAAATAGTAACTGTGAAAAAAACCAGTCGAGATGTCAAACTGATAGTGGGAGCGACAGTTGGGTGTATAAAAAGAGTACCGAATCATATGATCTAACTAGTTCGATGCAGTTCAATACTAAGTAGTAACTATGGTGGTTTTCATATCGCTCAGTGCTTAGTTAAGCTGTTATTATGTTATTTGGGTTTAAGCTTGAGATCATATTATTCAGGTGGTTACTAGACGAGTCGATTATAATTGAGATTGGTTAAGTAATTGTCTTAATTACCAATGTGTTATAATAAATAAAGTTAATAATGAATCCTGACGTGGTATTGTACTCTGTGAACACTTGATTACGCAATAATTGGTCAACGAACAATAAATAGTGAGTTGAAGAGATAATTAATTTGTGACTTTTATTAAATATGGGCATATTTACGTATAACTATATCGGCCGCCGCTGTCTGCGACATATATAATGTATCTTGGTTAGAATTTTAAGCCCGTTTTTTGGACGTTTTTTGATCCATATCCGTTTAACGGTTACAACTTCTTACATACATTCAAACATTTTCACAAACATAATTAGTAAGATAAGATAAAATAAGCTAATACATAAATTTAATACTTACACACTCACGCCCTTATCCCATAGGGGTAGGCAGAGACTATTGAGCGCCACATGCTACGATCTTGACACACCTCTTTCGCTTCTTCCACATTCATAGTTCTTTTCATATATTTTCGTCGGTTAAGGGTACTCCTGACCTGCCCCTTTCGGAGAAGATCATTTATTTGGTCAGCGAACGTTCTCGTCGGGCGTCCCCTTCCAGCCGTACCATCTACATTCGCTCGATAAATACCTTTCGTGATCCGTCTTTCATCCATCCTCTCCACGTGCCCAAACCATCTCAACATACTTCTTTCAATCTTAGTCACCACATCATCCTTTATACTATTCCTCATGCGATCAGCAATGGTGACTCCACATATACTCCGTAAGGAGCGCATTTCCACAGCATTTATTCGACTTTCGTGCTTCTTTTGCCAAACCCAACATTCACTTCCATACATAAGCGTCGGCACCAGCACACCATTGTGAATAGCCATTCTTGCCTTTTCAGACACCGCCTGGCTACTCACTATTGCACGCAAGGCGCCATTTACTTTGTTACCTGCTATAACTCTTCTTTCAATATCCATGTCATACTTTCCATCTCTCGTAATCATACTTCCCAGGTACACAAACTCATTCACTTGTTCCACTTGCTCACCATCTATACTAATACTACATTCAGTAGCATTTTCCTCTCTTTCTATCACCAACACTTTCGTCTTGCTCGCATTAATTTTCATCCCCTTGTCCTTAAACACACCATTTACTAAATTTATTAAATTTAATGGAATATTATTATATAATAAGGCAATTTTATGTAAAGCAACAGAGAAAATATATTTGAAATTTGGTGCACCTAGTTGTAAATAGGTATTTTATTTTAGTAACAAAATCACAATATACGTAGATACTGAAATATTCATATAACACTTATATCTCATATCGACACTGCTTTAAATGAAACTTGTTCCAGCGAACACATAGGCAAACTAATAAAATAGAGGCCAATGAAAATATACACAACATGGGTGTTATGAAAATAGCTTTCAGCATCGACGAGAGGTCGTATAACAAACACATCCAAGTAATAAATAAATTGAAAATGTCTGGAAACATGTAAAAAATTGTCCCACCTGACTTTTATAAACGAATGTTAAAATACTACACGTAACACGACTGAAAACATACGCCAATCCGAAACTGCCTTAGCATAAATCGACGTGCAATTTCAGTTTTTAAATAAAAGGTATATTTTTGTGGTATTATCAAATCATACGCAATTGAGATTTCGATCGTGATTCACGAGTCGACAAGACGAATTCGATTATAATGACGGTACGGTTGAGCGCGTCCGTCGCCACGGCAGGCGGCAGCGCGCCGTATCGAGCCGCTGTCAACAGCACAGCGTAAGTCATACAGAAAGCTCGCCCGATAAGAACAAGTATAAGTATTTGCACTAAATTATTCTGGTTTTAGCGTACATAGTCTATGATATTGGTAAGATCTGTAGATCAATACAGAATTTTGTGATTTTTCTGATTATCTTGTTTTTTTAATATTGCGATGAGGACGCCACATCGTAACGTGAAAAAATCTGTGTAAACACAAGGTTTACTAATTGCGCCTCTATCTGCGCTGCCGAGAAAACAGGCATCCACTTAAGCCTATATTTTCATTACAAACACAAACTACAATCAATATTCGCTTTGGTGATGGTATAAACCATCAACAAAACGTGAAACATATAAACTCTTTACGATTAGAGCTTGTGTGCCACATATATTTACGCTGCAGTTTGTTAAAAATTTTCACGGCCGCTGAAATAATTGTACGATCGAAGGTTCGTAGTTAGTACGGTACGTAAAGCGTCGGAAGTTGGTAGTCGACTCGTCGTAGCGACTGCGGCTTCGATAAAGACTCGTTATTGTGTCGATAATGAGCGTAGATACGGCGGCGCAACGACTCGACGAATCACATGACCCTCCGCTTTCGCCGCCGAAGAAATAATTCACCGAGTTGTCGATAAAAAAATAAATGAACAAAAATTTGTCTTGGTAACGATAAGGTTTGGGCCGCAACAAAACTTTATCGCTCTAGTAAAACTACAAGCAACCATTAAACCCTGTGTCGTTCGGCGGACTAAGACCTTCCACCACGTACACGTGGAAACTCGATATTTGACCCAACATTTATTTAATTCACGATGTAGACGTGTGAGTTGTGACACATATTTTATTTAAGTCTACACATGCATCGTCACAAATTGTGGTTGCTATGGTAAGTAGTTACTTCGATTTGGGGCAGATTGAGAAAGTGATAAAATTGATCATTAAAATGTTTAGTCTACAGCCTATATAGAATGACATGGTTTACAGTTTATACCTTCCGACTTTTAGAATACAGAAATCCTGTCAAAAATTGTGTGATGATACTTAAGGAGCCCATACATCAAAATAACTGAATAGTGGCTTAAAGGACTGCAATTACTTGGGTGTTACTGCTGTTCTGGTCTTGATAGATCGTACGCTTTGTACTTTCTTGCCATAGAAATTTATTTCTTTAGCACAGTGGGAGAGTTTGTCTTTGCTCCAAACATTATTATATCATGTTTTTTTTTGTTGATAAAGTATGTTACGTTTTTTCGCTCCAGCAACATCGCCCCGAGACCTCGTGTATGTTTTTTCATACAGAGTAATCAAAAACACTTCAGTAAAGATATTATTTAATAACTTAACGATTTAAGTATCACCCAAATATTGTAATAGTCATCATTAACTATGAAAATTAACTGAAGAACTGAACAAATCGTTGCTGATATTTACGATGGGTTTCCACACTCCTTCCGCTGTTATTAATTCTCATGTTTCTCATTACGTATTTTACTTAAAGCTTTAACACTTAATTTCCTCAAACTAATACATATGTCTTTAATGTAAGCGCTCTGTAATTCATTAAGTTTAAATTACAGCAATATGGTGGCCTTTTCTCAGAGCTTATGAATCCAGTTAAATTGTCTGTACTACTTTTTTATATCAATAAATAATATCCATGGATGTTGTTTAAAATGCTGTTTGAAGGAACAACAGGCTCAATAACATTATATATTTAGTTGTTAATTTCAACACGATCACGATGTCGCTGTACATGACATCACTCAAAAATCTTTTTTAATTTTTATTTTTTAGCGGAAGATCGAAGGAATTGGAAGAAAAAAGCAGAGGCCTTTGCTCAGCAGTGGGACACATATTATGAGGCTTAAATTATTTTTTTTATAGCTAATGGTAACATCCAGCGAATAGCTCTACTCTTGTATAAAATTTATTTTTAACCCCTTTTTACATGTTTAATAGTTTAGGTAAAATAATATGTGAAAAATTGCAGAAATTTAGAACGTTAGTACTCGACCCATAGTTTTGCAACGCTAGTTCTATAATTATTTTCTTGTACATTTAATTACATATTGCAAACTAATGCATGCGTCTACCTAGAAGCGTATAATTTTAACGTAGGACCAAAATTTAATACTAAGAACAAAAACTCTGTTTCAAACCAACTTATTTTCGACTAAGTATATAAAAAGCTCATGAAAATAGATGAATTTTTAGGTACTTGACTTTGGAATGCTCCCTAATCATAACTTGGAATAGTTTTCAATACTCCATTTCTGAGTTGAATACGAAATTCTCATTTTTTTATTACTCGTAGTTACACTCGTTGGTTTTTTAACGGGGGACATGGCATCATTGTATTAGTAACTCAGCCAGAAGTAAGTAATCTATACACTAGATATCAAATAGCAAATGTGTACCGTGAGCATATGTTATTTTTGTCATTTTATTTTAACATAGATTTGGTTTAAAAACACGCTTCCTTTGGATGCATATACTTGTGGCTTAGTATTCCTATTACTAAAAAACTATTATTTGCTTTATTATTTGCTACTAAACTAATCTTTACCATAGTTCTTATCAAAATTCAAATATCAACCCAACCACGATAAGTATGCATACATGTGTCACTAAAACAACGATTCGATCAGTGATTACTATTTTCATCAGTATTCCTTTTATTATTAAATACCTCGTAACAAGATAATAAATTTCTGTAAGTTTTCAGTGGAATTATTTCATAAAAGCATTCGTAGAGACCGGCCTTTTCAACGAAAATAATCATCCAGCGCCGAAAATAGAAAAAGAAAAACCAAATGGAAAGAATTAATTTAATATACCTGATCATCAATAAATCTATACAGCTACTAGCAGTGCTCGCGGCTCCACCCGCGTGAATATGTTTTTCCGGGATAAAAAGTAGCCTATAGAACTCAGGAGTAATGTAGCTTCCTATTAGTGAAAGAATTTCAGAAAATCGGTTCAGTAGTTCCTGAGATTAGCGAGTTCAACCAAACAAACAATCAAACAAACTCATCAGCTTTATAATATTAGTATAGATACTAACTTTTGACCGCGGCTTCGCCCGCACGAAAGGTTTTTCCTGGATAAAAGTCCCGTTATACATTTTCCCGGACCGAATTGTAAATCTGAACCATTCTCGAATCCACCAGAAGACACACAAATATTTGTTTCTGTAACATCGCATATTGGAAAGATATATAGTTAGTTTTACTTTAAAACTTTGGTTGGAATTCTTCTACGTGGACGATGCTACGGTCAGAGAGTTATAAATATCAAATAAGTCAAAAACATAAATCCCATACATTTTTAATTTTGTAAGCGATGCGGGCTCGAGAATAGGTAACTTTTCTTCAATTACAAATATTTATTCAAGAGCAAGACACTGTAATAGCTCAAAAATTTATTATATTATAACTGGAAACATAATAAAAAAGTATTAAAATACTTTTTAATTTGAGTCGGTGATCATCTGCTGATGTAAAATTTAAGTTATTCCTATTTAATCCTACATATTTTTATGGTCACTGTAGACGTGTTTAAGTGTGCAGATTTTTTATTTCGTTTTATGTCCCCCAGTAGTACATTATTTATAGCTTGCTTCTAAAGATTTTTAAATTGGTATGAATAATTTGGATAAATAAGGTAAGTTACTGTAAAATTAAAAAAGTGTAGGTTAAGTATGTATACTATTCCGAATATACAATGAGGATGATATGTAAGTATGTACCTGTTATACATTATATTGCTAAAAATATAAAACTAAAAAGTACTACACCGAGCTGTGGGAGAGTATGAAAGCAGAAAGTATTATACGAGTACCACTTAGCTTAAAGCTTAGAGTGATTTCTGCTGGCAGAGATAAGCAAGCGGCTTTTAAGGAAAAGAACAGCGATTAACAATAGTTTTAGTTTCGTTGTATTCTGCAACGGCAATTTCTCACGACTTAATTTCCTTAGCTTATTAAATGGCTTAATTTAATTAACGTCTCGGACGATGTTATAATTAAGCAAGTAATATAGATCTTGGCAGTAATACGGTGTCCAACATGTTTAACTAAATCTCATACTAAAAAACAGTCACCGAAATGTAAAAGCTAACGATGATATGCGAGAATCTTTATCCACGTTCGTTTTTTGCCTGAATTTCCGAAATCTCTAGAATAAAATTTTATTCTTCATGAGAAACGTTTATCCTTATCCTTAACTAAGTTGGGATTACACTTTTTATGACAGATTATCTCTTTGAATATTTGGAACTGGTAGACCAAGGAAGCACAAATTATTCATACATACATGTTTGCCATCGCGTGCCAACCAACTAACACAAACAGCAAGCAATGTGTTATGTTTAATACCATTATTACGATTGATCGGGCTATTTTTAGCGACCTTCTATCAGTTTTCATCGCTGACTTTTATCAAATATTGGACCAGTCATTTTCACTTTCCTTTGAATTCTTTAGTTTTTTATTACTGACTAGCTTTTGTGTGCGGCTCCGCCCGCGTGGAATAGTTTTTCCGGGATAAAAAGTAGCCTATAGCACTCAGGAGTAATTTAGCTTCCTATTAGTGAAAGAATTTTCAAAATCGGTCCAGTAGTTCCTGAGATTAGCGCGTTCAAACAAACAAACTCTTCAGCTTTATAATATTAAGTATAGATATCAAACTAACACCGTTATAAGTGGCTACATTTTCACCAAAGAGAGCAATTTAAGTCAATTGAAAATCATCATACAAGGTGTGTCGGATTTCTATGTAGTGATTTAAGTTACTTTGCAAATAGCTCAAGTAGAGTAGGCTAGGAACTACCCCACTTTATAACAGTGTTATTAAAAACACATTGTGTGTCGACGATTCGATTCGCGAATCAATGAAAGGGGTCAGTGACATCCATCGGAATCGATACTAACTGGATATACAATTGCGTCTACTCTATTGAAGACGTTTATCGGTACATCGTCGCAACATGTGGTATGCTGTCATTTCACCCTGACTCTGGATTTTTTTATTCATGTTTTTGCCCTAGTCATCCGTTGAATCGATTGTATCACGCTGACCCAGATGTCAAGCACTTACCATTCCCAGGGATTTCTTGTAACACTGATACTGACATTTTACACAAGTTATATACAGTCATTTTGACATTGCGTTACTAAATGAAATCACATACTTATCTCCTTGTAAATAACACTTTCCATTAACTTATTTTAACCATAGATGTAAAATAAAAAAAGTGTAAGTTTCGAACAAAATAAATATCAATAAAAAATAACTTTAAGTTTACACGCCCTAATGCCACTACTACTGCTCTAGAAGGATTCGTTGCTGGAGCAATATCACACTTTCAGTCAGAAAAACACTCACGCACACGCCATATTCGCACTAAACTACGAAATGATAGAAAAATCAGGAAAATAAAATTTAGATTTTTGGTGAAAATATTCGTTTCTCACGGATAATTTTTGGCACGATGTTAGCAAAAGCAAAGACGAGTATGTGGTTTCATTTATTAACGCAATGTCAAAATGACCCTGTAGGTATATACACAAGTGTCGTAAAGTCTCAGTACATATTGGAATACAAGTCGAGAGACCCATTAGTTGAGTTAAAAATTCGTAAAATGAATGCGACGGTGATGAACAAGTCCTTGCTAATGCGATACCAGGCAGCCTAGATACGAACTGCAAATTATGTGACACTATTTCAACGATAAACGTGGAGTGAATTCAGTACCGGAGTTGGGATTTATAGCATACCGCGAGTACAATGGAAAGCTGTAAACCTATGTTTAAAAAATTAAAAATATTACCCCTTCCGTGCCTATACATATATGAAACATCACTTATTGTAAAAAAGCACCCATCCCTATTTCCCACAATGGCGGATATGGGTTGCAAAAGCGAAAGGCTAAAAAACAGACTATATGTACCTCTACAAAGGCGTAATGTTTTTATAAAAAATGCGTACTGTATGGCAATAAAAATTTACAATAATTTGCCCGAGGAATTAAAACAATGTACATTAAATGAATTTAAAAATAAATTAACTCAACTGCTTATAAACAAACTATATTACAATATAAATGACTTTTTAAATGACATAAATATTAATAAATAATAGAAATGACATACCTAATATTGTAAATTTTAATTATAATGTATACTAATGACTAACATTTGGATTATTACCTATAGATACTTAAATACTACTAAGATAAATCTAAAATCACTATTGATATAACCATCCTTTTCTTTTCTCCCCTTGAAATTATTACTATCATAATAAATAATAATAACTATAAAAACTATCATAAATATTTGCACGTCAAAAATGACAGATTGTGAGACACTGATTATTGAATTCTGTAATTATATTATGCTATCTGTATATACAACCATAATCATGCAAATAAAATTTCATTTCATTTCATTTCATTTCATTTCATTTCATAGTTACTGGATGCAAGTGACGTATGATTTTATCACTAATTGCTCGTTAAGATAAATATATTCGATATGACATAAAGCGCCGTTTTATATAATAAACGATCCCTATCGCTTTTTTCGATCCATCTTAAAGATCGACCAATCAGAACAAAGTTTTTTGACATTCTTACAAATGCCTTATTTTTATTGATTTATTCTTGGGATCGGATCGAAGATTAAGATTGGATCGTTTATTGAAAACGGCCGTAAGCCAACATAGCACAGGTGTTTACTTTATAGATAATACTTTTTTTATACATACATACACAGCATCACGCCTTTTCCCTTTCCAGAGGTGTATTACACTCACATTTCACCAGCTATATTAGGATGCATGTACAGGGCGGGCCTATTTCAATTTACCGGGCACATTTGCATACTCCGGGCTGATACTTTGCCCGACCCGGGATCGAACCCGAGACCTCAGCACTGTAGTCGTACCATAATACAACTATGCCATGTAGTACATAATACCTGGTGGTAGGTCTCTCATATGTAAGAGACCGTCTGGGTGGGTACCACCGCAATGTCTATTTCTACCGCCAAGCAGCAGTGTGCATGCACTGTTGTGTTTCGGTTTGAAGGACATTGTAGCCAGCGTAACTACTGGACATAATGAGACTTAACATCTTATGTCTCAGGATGACGAGAGCAGTGGAATGCCACACAGTACTTTGTAACTCAAGGTGCTGTATTGTGCTACTACTGTTTATGGGCGGTCGTATCGCTTGCCATCAGGCGAACGGCATGCTCGTCTCGTCACTCTATGCCATAAAAAAAAAAAAAAAAAAAAACCTATGCAACGCAAAATGTGCAAATGCGTGCATCACAAGGCTTTCGGGACCATGCAATGTGACAACACGACATGTTCACTCCTCACGCACAGAATAACGTGGTAATGCAATAGCGTGACAAAGCCCACACCTTTTTACCCTTTACGTAATTTATGTACCTACCCCTGAAAATGTATAACATCAATATAGGGTCATGATAAAGGACCTCAATGTTTATTTAGATTATTGTATTTTTTTTATGAAAGTCGACTTTGCCACTTAACTTCGTAATTAAAGCTAAACCATTAGGTCTACAGTCATGATATTCTAACTCAAACACTCTATCGTGATACATCCTGTATATTTACATAAAATAACTGTTGCTCATTTATAAACGTATCATTATAACTGAAATCAAAGCGAAGAGTAAAATTTAATAACCGGGAAAACTCCATAAAACCCCAAAACTGATCGTGTTATCGCTTTTGAATCTCACGGTTTTATATTTCAAATTTCTTTGTGAAATATGAAAAATCGCTTCGCCAATATACGTTCTTACTTTATTGGCTGCTAGATTACAGAATGGTGATGGAAACATGTCTACTAAAATTATGTATTCTCTCAACGTACGTAGCACTATTCTTTACCTTTGGTATAACTGGTAAGTGGCCAGACTACTAGACCTACAGCCGGCATGCCGATTTGAATGACTGAAATACTTTCCTCCGTATATCTTCGCTATTTTAGGCTCCATTAGCCAGCCTCATAGCAATGATTTTCGAGCTGTACCATAATAAAATGTATTTAATATTCGCACACAGAGAAAAGTCCGTATAAACATAACACATCAGTTATCTAAATTCTGCTGACAGTCGTATATCAATAACATATGAAGTTCAGAGAGAAACTATAAAAATAACAGTTGATTTCTATGACCATCATTCTTTATTACGCGGCAGTTTAGAAGCGTGCGCGTACCTTGCGTCTAGCAATCTATTTATCTAACTACCCTCTTTATGGTTTCCCGCGAGCAATATTCGTGGACTCACTGTGGAGTCGATAAGCGCGTAATGTACTCAACGAACCGTAATTTTCTTGTAAACTGGATCAGAAGAAGCCAATTTAAGCCCATTATTTTAAATGTTTCGAAGTTTTTATTAACTATATTTTCAATTTAGTTCATAGTAAACTTTATAATCAATTACCCCACTTTGATTTTAATGATAATTTAATATTTAGCAAAGTATATATATCGGTAAAATATATACAGTTTTGTCACCTTAGTATTATACATAATATACAGGTAAAAGATAACGTAATATCTAGTTAAAAACGAATACATACTTTTTTATTTTGAATTTTACAAAACATAATCTTTATCCCGGAATAGTGCAAACAGATATTCTACGCGGGCGGAACAGCGAAAAAAAGCTTACATACACCACAGTATAGCTATCTATAGGTACTCTAACTCGGTCGTGTCTTTGACATAATTACCTACAGCCGCGCCATAGGGCTGCCCGTCTACAGCATTTTAATTTAATCTAAGATACTTGAGTTTCTTTCTAGTTTTGAGATTGTACATACATACACACTCACGCCTTTTATCCCCGAAGGTGTAGGCAGAAGCGCAACTAGTGCACCTACTTTTCGCCGTGCATATTCCGCCCCATGATGCGATAGGGGGCGAGCCTATCGCCATTTCGGGCACAAATTCCAGACTCCGGGCTGATACTGAATAGATAAATCCAATACAACTATGCCCGACCCGGGGATCGAACCAGAGACCTCAGCATTGCAGTCGTACCGTAATATAACTACGCCACCGAGGCAGGCAGGTTTGAGATTGTAAAAGATATTATTTTAAAAAAATAATTCTCTGTGAATGAAATAAGAAGTGTTCAATTAAAATACAATATGTTGTGTTTTTAATTAGTAGATTTAAATAAAAAATCCTGTTACTAAATGAAACGTTGCTTATATTTTATCCCAGATTGTTATTTCCATACCATACTAGCCCTGTATTATATACTGCCCACTGCTGAGCACGGGCCTCCTCTACTACTGAGAAGGTTTGGGCCTTAGTCCACCACGCTGGCCTAGTGCGGGTTAGCAGACTTCACATACCTTCGAAATTCGTATAGAGAACTTCTCAGGTATGCAGGTCTCCTCACGATGTTTTCCTTCGCCGTTAAAGCGAGCGATAATTCACAAAGAATACACACATAACTTTTAGAAAAGTCAGAGATGCGTGCGCTTGGGTTTTGAACCTGCGGACATTCGTCTCGGCAGTCCGTTCCACTCCCAACTAGGCTATCGCGGCTTACTTATTTTTTCAACGTTATATAATTACTAGCTTTTGCCCCGCGTGAATGAGTTTTCCCGGGATAAAAGTCCCGCTTTATATTTTCCCGGTATAAAAAGTATACATAATCTACCCGTGTGCTAAATTTCATCGAAATCGAAAAGTTATTAAATTACTAAAATGGCTATTAAAAATAGGGGTTGATCGTAGAGGGTTGAAAATTTAGGGTTGTATGTATTTTTAATGCCACATTATAGAAAAATAAAAACTAAAAATTTTGTCCGAAAATTCAAAAAAAAATGAAGGGTGAACAACCCTTATCAGTTAGGGGTATGAAAAATAGATGTTGGCCGATTCTCAGACCTACTCAATATGCTCACAAAATTTTATGAGAATCGGTCTAGCCGTTTCGGAGGAGTACGGGAACGAACATTGTGACACGAGATTTTTATATATAAGATATTTACATTATGAGAATGGATGATAATATCTCATAATGACTTCTAGAGCTCATTATTATTAAATATACTGTTTTTCCACTAACTGTTTTTTGTAAGGCTTATATTACTGGCGGTATATCACCATAAAAAAGTCATAAGCATGGTATTGTTTCATAAAACTAACTGTAAATGTTCCGTTACATAGGTACATAAATTTTATAAAAATTATCAAACAATACTGATGATGAAATGATATATAGCAATTACCAATCTATACTATATAAAGGAAACGCTCATACCGTCTCGCTGTCTCCATGACGCATCGGGTATGTAACCGATTGTGAAATGAAAGGCCAAGGGTTCGATCCCCAAGTTACCAAGCAAATATTTGCTGCAGCATTATGCATTGCACTAGATTTAAAGCTCTTAGTAGTTACAAAAATACGTCGACGCAAAAAATGAACTCTTTTTGCGGTCAGACCTATCTGAGTCGATTTTATTATTTATGTTTCAACAAAAATAGACAGGCATGAAATATTGCACTTACTTATAAGACCAAAATTGGGACACAGACAACGTTGCTGAAAAAAATCTGAGCGTTCTTTTTGTACATAGTGCATGTTGGCATCCTGGTGCGTCATTCTTGAAGGTTCAGGGACTGGATATTATGTTGCTACTGTGTTTTTTATAGCAACGAAAAAATTAGGCACTAGGAAAAACAAACATGAGAGAAATCGCTGAGTCGATAGACAAATAAAATTGCATATAGAGGTAATTACATCAGAAATGGAAAGCGGGGCAATGTGAAAAGGGAAGTATTTCTACTTGAAGTAAGAGGAAATAATTAAATAACCAGTTGTGACAAACTGTGGTAATAAAAAAAACTAATTTCAATAGTTAGCTGACTGCAGGTAGTATAAAAGGAAATGCCACTTCATACAAGTTTTGTCCAATGAAAAGTATGTGACCATATTTTGATAGAAAAGTAATACTTCACTTATCGTATCGTGGTTAAAAACCATATTATTTCTCATAAATGAAACTAATCTGACTTTGTTTATAAGTAACTAATCCCACAGTCTGATTTCTCGTTTAGTGGGCATCAGCGAAACTACGCTTCCAAAACCCGAAGAGCCGGAACAAATATTTGCGGTCCATACAAACACTAGAGGGCATGAACTCCGCATTCACGTTTTTAGACAATTTCCATCTACGGAAGTCGTCTCCCATTATTTCATACATCAAGCCCGTTAACAGCACAGCTTTAGTTTAAAAATGAAATGAGGAATTATTCTACAAAAGTACTCTTTAAAACTAACACATTTATTTTTCGTTACAGTAATCAGTAGTACTCTTTTTTTTTTTTTTTTTTTTTTCGCGGAGAAAGTGCGTTACCACTACCGCCCGGCCTTCGTGGGGGGCGACCGAGCGGTTATGTTGGGTTCACCGTGCCTTACGACCCGGCGTTGAGCCGCCCGGAGAGATGGAAAACGTCGGGCGACCGCCGGGCCGAGTCCCTAACCTATGTACAACGCACGGCATACCAACTAAAACTCCGCGGTGGCCATCTTCGGCGCATTAGGGACGGCTGCGGGCTTCCTCTGACTAATGTCTAAGTTGCCGTCCGCAACCGCCCCTGCGCGGTGCCGCCTGGTGCGGCCCGTCTCCTGTTGTGGGGGGGGCTCAGAAGCCCCCGCACACCGAAGGACGCTCTCAGCGTCTACGGCAGCGTGAGGCCTACCTGCCACGCTGCCGTCCATCACGGGGGTCGCAACAATGTGCTAAAAGAAACACAAAACAAAGACGGACGGCCCCCTGCCGCCCGCCCGCGACCCCCGGTGGCCCCTATAAGTCGCCTCTTACGACAGGCAGGGGATACCGTGGTGGAATTCTCAATCAGTAGTACTCTGAATCAACCGACTACAACGCAATTAGACTTTTGATTTTAGTCACAGGATATAGTGAACCCACATCAGTCCAGTGCCCCGTGCCCGTATGTTGTACGGCCAAATTTTATTTCAACACATCTCTGCCGGCAAGATGAAAAGAGCAATAAGAATGTCCGGCACGCTGGCCTCGCTCATCCTGGTCCTTTAGGGAAATATCGTATCGTGTACAAACAGCTATATATTTTTGTATTTGTTCCGTATGGAATAAAACCCGTCGCAAACCTCGGAGTGAACATTAAAGACTACATTCAACGGTTACTTTTGTCTAATGCCACAATTTATTTTCTCAACGTGTCAACCGCTTTTAAACACGCGATATTACTTCATTGAAACAACAAGTTTCAATTTAAGATGTTTGTGACTAATTACATTGATGATTCATAAATACCTACAATGCAAAAAAGTATTATGAATTTGACTACGTCTGTCCGTCTGTTTACAGCTGCACGAGCGCAAGTGGCTAATAAATGAATTATTTAAGAATTCCGATGGTATCCGTCTGTTACGAAACTCTATTACCAAGGTTACCCCGTCTATATATACAGACTTTAAACGGTTCTCTTTTGAAACCGCAAAAGATAGCAAGCGCAATATTCAAATAGTAATGCACACACTCACGCCTTTTATTCCCAAAGGGGTAGGCAGAGGCACAACCAGTGTACCCACTTTTCGCTGTGCGTATTCCGTCCCATAATGTGATAGGGGGCGATCCTATCGACATGTCGGGCACAAATTCCAGACTCCGGGCTGATACTTAATTTAAAAAACCCAATATCACTTTGCCCGACCCGGGAATCGAACCCAAGACCTCAGCATTGCAGCCATACCGTAATACAACTACGCCACTGAGGCAGTCTAATAGTAATGTGAAATAATAATGATTATTTTTCCGACCCAAATATCGACCAATAGAATTGCACCATTCGACGTCACATGGTACAACCTACATGGTATTATACTGACAATTTTTTTTGAATATTTTCTCTGGTCGTTACTATATAATAAGAAACAATTTTTTTTGAATATTTTCTCTGGTCGTTACTATATATTATGAAATTCTTATTTGTTGACTGTTCATTTCATCTCATGGTGCAATTCTATTGGCCGACATTTGGGACGGAAAAATAATCACATATAATACCACAAGAGCTTCAAAATTATCGGGTATTTTCCGATAGGTTCGTTGCAAACAAATGAAGGAGTTTTCAGGTTAAAAAATCACGAGCGCGAAGCGCGAGTGATTTTTCCTGAAAAACTTGACGACTTCATTTGTTTGCAGGGAACCTTGAGGGAAATGCCAGATAATTTTGAAGCTCGTGTGGTATTCGGGGGATTATTTTTCCGTCCCAAATGTCGGCCAATAGAATTGCACCATGAGATGAAATGAACAGTCAACAAATAAGAATTTCATAATATATAGTAACGACCAGAGAAAATATTCAAAAAAAATTGTTTCTTATTATATAGTAACGACCAGAGAAAATATTCAAAAAAAATTGTCAGTATAATACCATGTAGGTTGTACCACGTGACGTCGAATGGTGCAATTCTATTGGTCGATATTTGGCTCGGAAAAATAATCCCCCGAATACCACACGAGCTTCAAAATTATCTGGCATTTCCCTCAAGGTTCCCTGCAAACAAATGAAGTCGTCAAGTTTTTCAGGAAAAATCACTCGCGCAAACTCCTTCATTTGTTTGCAACGAACCTATCGGAAAATACCCGATAATTTTGAAGCTCTTGTGGTATTATATGTGAATATTTTCTCTGGTCGTTACTATATATTATGAAATTCTTATTTGTTGACTGTTCATTTCATCTCATGGTGCAATTCTATTGGCCGACATTTGGGACGGAAAAATAATCCCCCGAATACCACACGAGCTTCAAAATTATCTGGCATTTCCCTCAAGGTTCCCTGCAAACAAATGAAGTCGTCAAGTTTTTCAGGAAAAATCACTCGCGCTTCGCGCTCGTGATTTTTTAACCTGAAAACTCCTTCATTTGTTTGCAACGAACCTATCGGAAAATACCCGATAATTTTGAAGCTCTTGTGGTATTATATGTGAAAATAAAATGTAGATTTTTTCTTTAAAGGTGCAAATGTCTTTTATGTAACAAAAACAAAAGTGTTATGAAGTTTATTATTTAAAAATAATGTTATGTTCCCTAGTGAATACAAAGCATTACAGTCAAACTTGAAGCAATAAATCAACCCTGTTTGCAAAGCGCCACTGCAAGTGTAAGTACTTAATTACATCGTCAACACATATTTTGTTTCATTTATTTTAATAATGCACACTCAATTATACTTTATAACTGATATCTAATAGTGTTGAAGCATTATAGTAGCGCTATGTTTCATTTTTTCCCAATAAAGCTGTGTAAATTAAACTTCAACAGAGGGTAAATCGTTTGATGAATGGCACCGCAAGCGTAGTAGCCACGCAACACTCTAATCAAAATTAAGGATCTTCCGACGTCACGCAATAGCTACCTTTTTAGGGCATGCAATAAGGCACGCTACGGTGAGGTAGGCAAGGTGTAACAGAGGTTTTCTACGAAGTTCTCCTCAAGTTTTCAAATCGATAAAAATTACTTATACATACCCGGCCGGCTCAATGCCGCATGCAATGATGGATCGAACAGCATGTGGCTATAAGGTTCACGTCTTAGCACTATATTTAAAAGAATTTCTAGTTTAGTGATGATATTTTTTCTTACAATAAATCGCAGAAAGATAAAATAAATACTATACGTAGGAACTCCAGTCAGCGATTTCAAGAATGTCGTATGTTATAAAGAAATCTTCATATTCTGATCTGTGTGTAAAAATGATTAGTTGTATAACATTATAATTCTAATAACAAAACGGATTACTAGTAACTATATACTTATGATTAACTATTATATTATGCGGTTACTTGTAATATTTTAGTGATTGTTATATGTCAATAATTGTACCTACAAGACAGATGTCACAATTTATCTAGTACAGAGATTTGTAGGGGTCCTTACTGTGTAAGGCGTAAAATATCTCCGTCGATTAGGAACAAAAGTTGTAACAGTAGGAGTCGTTCGTAGGCCGATATCTGGGGCGTGGGCCACCACTCGCGACCAATCTGTTTACGTAACAGCCCCGTTATGTTCCGAGAGGGTTTCCGTACTAGACGTTAAACATATTGCCTCATAAATCGTGAGAATCCCGGCAAAAGCTGTACAACCGTACCGGTGTCGATTTGACTACGTTTCCTTTACGATTTCACAGGGTTGAGCGATCGAACTTTTTTATATTATCATATCAAAGCTGAGCGCAGAGAAATAGTCAATAAATTCAACGATCTGCTTCACTGAGGCTAATAAATCAGAAAATCACTTTATTGGTAAACATTTCATGGAGAGATATATTTCTTTAAATTTATGTTATTACCTTGCAAATAAAGTATAATCATATTTTTTCCAAATCTACACTCTTGATCAAAATATTGAAGCGTGTTTGATAGTACAACAGAAAATTACATGGCGATAGAAAATTCTGGAGGAGGTTATCAATAGTAATACTAGAATATAACAAACTAGTGCGAAGTGAGCGTTTAATAGTTTACAGTAATCTACACCGTCGATGAACACTTACGTTACGATCATACTAATTGTAACGTAAGTGTTATGACTGCGGCGTAGTTGTATTGCGTACGCGTTACGAGTACGATTTGCGCGCTGAGGTCCTGGGTTCGAATCCCGGGTCGAGCGAAAAACATTGTGACTGGGTTTTTCCATCTTTAAAATTACTCAGTCGCAGCTCGGAGTCAGGAAGTTGGCGGTGTGATACCCCCGTGCCTCGGAAAGTACGTAAAGCCGTTGGTTCTGCGCCTGATTTCTCTCCGGTCATGTCGGACTGCCATCTCACCGGACTATGAGAGTGAAGGAATTTCGAGTGCACCTGTGTATTGCGCACACACTTGTGCACCATAATATCTCCTGCGTACGCTTTTTGGACTTAGTTCATAAAAATGACACCCCAATACTAGGTACATATTATACATCGTTAAAGTTACTTCGATGGCTATTTAGTAACTGCTAAAGTTTAATAATTTGCCACCATTTTTACCCGACTGCGAAAGAAAGAGGGTTATGACCTATGCACAAAAAAATATTACCTTACTAGGTTTTGCTCGCGGCTCCGCCTGCCTGAAACGTTATTGCCGGTATAAAAGTCTCGTTATACATTTTTTGGGATAAAAAGTAGCATATGTGCTATTCGAGACCACTATATATGTATGTGCCCAATTTTATCAAAACTCGTTTAGCCGTTATGGCGCAATTGAGTAACAGACATCCTTCCATACTGTCTAACTTATAATGTTATTAGTTTAGATATTAAAATTATAAAATGCAACTATTGTTTAATTATAATTCTTTCAATATAATCAATAAATACTTATGAATTATTCCTGATTAGATTTTGTGCCGGATTTGGAAATAGACTTGCCTTTTGTCACAGCATATTAGGCACGTACCGTAATCATGAAAAATTGTGATGGGCACACTACTTAAAGATCCATTCTTAATCATTGATTTGGATCTCTAGATCCAGGCATATTACGAAAAAAGTAAAAAGGTGTATGCAAAAACGATAACGGAATCTTGTCGAGTTCTAGTACAGCATGTAATAATTCGCCAACCGGTAGATATATTGGAAAAAAAATTCAGTCTGTAATTATTATTACGTACACAAAAAATATACCGTCTTTATATAATTCAACTAGCTTTTGCCCGCGACTCCGCCCGCGTGAATGAGTTTTCCCGGTAAAAAAGTCCCGCTTTATATTTTCCCGGTATAAAAAGTATACATAATCTACCCGTAGCTTATATGACACGTTCGTAGATTTACCATAGCAGCGCCATCTATTGATTACTTACTCAACCCAGTCGAAAGGTATCGACATCTGTTAGAATCATTCATAGCAGCGCCATCTATTGATTACTTACTCAACCCAGTCGAAAGGTATCGACATCTGTTAGAATCATTTGGAGTTAAGATAATTGTGACTGTCAAATAATAACAGACAAATAATTAGCAATAAATTAAAATTGCGACTATAATTTGAGATTTAAACTATCCTATCTCTCAAGTTGGATCGAACTGCACATGGTGTGCGAATTTTATTATAATCGGTTAAGTGGTTTAGGAGTCCATTGAGGACAAACATTGTGACACGAGATTTATATATATTAAGATTAATTCATTGTGCTTTAAGGAGATTTATTATTATACGCATATCATCTTAATATATATAAATCTCGTGTCACAATGTTTGTCCTCAATGGACTCCTAAACCACTTAACCGATTATAATAAAATTCGCACACCATGTGCAGTTCGATCCAACTTGAGAGATAGGATAGTTTAAATCTCAAATTATAGTCGCAATTTTAATTTATTGC
Source organism: Sphinx pinastri (assembly GCA_947568825.1). NCBI lineage: Eukaryota > Metazoa > Arthropoda > Insecta > Lepidoptera > Sphingidae > Sphinx > Sphinx pinastri. Next base: position 9,394,304 of record OX387620.1, read on the forward strand.
TAATTATTTGTCTGTTATTATTTGACAGTCACAATTATCTTAACTCCAAATGATTCTAACAGATGTCGATACCTTTCGACTGGGTTGAGTAAGTAATCAATAGATGGCGCTGCTATGAATGATTCTAACAGATGTCGATACCTTTCGACTGGGTTGAGTAAGTAATCAATAGATGGCGCTGCTATGGTAAATCTACGAACGTGTCATATAAGCTACATTTTAAGTGGGACTTTTATACCGGGAAAACTCATTCACGCGGGCGGAGCCGCGGGCAAAAGCTAGTAGCTAAATAAAATATCTACATCAAAAACATATACCTAATAAAATAAATTTTGTAAATACCTCCGCATAAATATAGCAAACAATAATGACTCCTCTATAATAAATGTTTAAAATAAACATTGTAGCTCAGCTCTGCCTTAACTAGGCCCCAAAATAGAACGCAACTAGACATGAAATCTCTCCTCAGTCGCCTTTGTGAAAGCACAAAGAGATAAGAATTTATACAGCAGAACAACACAACATATGACGCAGTATGAAATAAAAGCTACGACGTGCCATAAAGTGCATAATTAAAAAGTAATTATCACACTGAAACATTTTTTATAAGGAATGTTCTAAAGGTGTTTTGCCACAAACTAGGTTAAAGTAAGTTTTATGGTTTACCTCGTTAAAGATTAGACATCTACACGAACACAGAGCGGGAACATGTTTGCCATCGTACGTCTTACAACACTTGCAAAATTGCTTTTGTTGTTCAATACATTTAAAATCCTTCTCGTGTATTCTCCCACATATTCCCCGATGTTCAAAAGTCGTGAACCGTTATACGCCGCACTTCCGCATTGAAGTAACAACACCAATTTTTACTAATTAAGTATGCGTAATTTGTTTATAGCGGTTTTGATTAAACAACATAAACTCGTATAGAAATGTTTCACCATATATAAATAAGATTATAACAAAAAGCACGCGTTTGCGAGGCGGTGTCATGCAATTCTCGCTCCTACTTGGTCACTTTTAACGTATTTAACGTTGACCAAAAATTTGCATCGCCCACAAGCGATTGATCCGGGCATTACTCACCTCAGTAATTATTGTTGTTATAAAGCAACCAGGGTAGATATATAGGTACCGCCCGTGTCTCAATGGGCACGGTACTGATTTTATCTGCAAATTCTTGAATTTCCAACTATTTTCCTTAGCACAAACCTCATTTTAATTATTTTTTTAATATACCGTGGTGGCACTAGTGATCGATTTTGTTTTGCCGTACCCGTACTAAAATCACTTCGTAGTGGTATCGATTACTTTTTCATAAAAAATTGCGCGCTATGAGCGTTCTCGCGTAAGAATAAACCATCTTTCCCAGGGTTAAAAGTCTTACTTTATACCATGATCAAAAGTATGCTGTATATTGTTTATTCAACTTGATCTATCTGTGCGCCAATTTCTCCTAAACCCATTCGGTGGTTTATGCGTTTACTTCTAACAAACATCCAAACATCACATCACATCAAGCACTGCTACGCAATATATTAGAAATATAACAAAAAATTTAATATCTAGATTCTATAGCAATAAACATTGTTGCAAGGCATGCACGGAACGTATAAGAAAAGGAACACAAATAAAAAAATATTTTATGATAAGTAATTTTCAATAACTAATGAAGGGCAGTGTTTGCAAAATCACCTTTAGACGATTCATTTTTAGTTATTTATTAGACTTTCGTATTTTAAGTTACTCATTTTTACATGTCACAGACGTAATGCACAAAATTAAAATTTCTTAAAATGAAAGTAGATACACACAAGTGCATTTCATTCCAATTCGTTAACGTTACTAATAACATACCTACACGTAGAATAACGACAAATTAAGTCTTACTGTTGCGTGTTCCGAAAGCACGAAGCGAATTTTTTTACCACGCGGAAGTTCTAAATCGGCTTTGTGCTCAGATAGACTAACAAGCTTAATTAGCTAGTGTAAGTATAAATCCGGTGTGCAACGAAAATATACGTATTGTTGACATCTACATTTAAAAATAATACGCCCGTTAGTAAAACAATGAAATAGTTCTACAAAATACACTACTTGACGATGTTTGACCTGTAAATGTGGACTAAGAACGTCCATACACGCATAATATATTATGTATGACCGGTAATGTAGTAACTAGGAACTACGTAATTATATAAGAGCACATTATGTATGCAAACAGGTTCAGTGGATTAATTGAGGCGGTTTCACGGAATCGAAAGATCAATCGCTTCGAATACTAAAACTTCAAACAACATTTCGACCCAATTATGACTATTTATTCGCTTTCTGTTACATTTTTTTCAATGTAAATCTGTTTTATACATATTCCATCTTTTAACCTGGACTGAAACCAAATAACAAAAACTCACTGAAATTAGTTACAATGAAAAAATTATATGTATTTTTTTATTATCTTCATTAATGACCTTATTTTACGCCTGCGATGTCCTTGTTTATTGTATGCTGACGATTTAAAGGTATTTAATGGAATAACTTGTATTCGAGATGCTATTGCTTTACAAGGTGACCTGGATCTCTTCTATGAGTGGTGATCGGCAAATCATATGTTTTTAAATTATAATACAGGATCACAGTCTAGATCGCAAAACTATTGCTAAAGACTTTGGCGTCTTATTTGATGACACCCTATCTTTTCGGAACCACTATGACTATATCATTAGTCGTGGCTCTAAAATTCCTGGTTTTGTTGCTCGAGTAACTAAACCTTTCAAAAATCCCCGTAGCCTGGTTTACTGGTGGTAGGTCTCTCATATGTAAGAGACCGTCTGGGTGGGTACCACCGCAATGTCTTTTTCTACCGCCAAGCAGCAGTGTGCATGCACTGTTGTGTTTCGGTTTGAAGGACATTGTAGCCAGTGTAACTACTGGACATAATGAGACTTAACATCTTATGTCTCAGGATGACGAGCGCAGTGGAATGCCACACAGTACTTTGTTACTCAAGGTGCTGTATGGTGCTACTACTGTTTATGGGCGGTCGTATCGCTTACCATCAGGCGAACGGCATGCTCGTCTCGTCATTCTATGCCATAAAAAAAAAAAAAAAAAAGCCTTATTTATCTTTTCGAAACCTTAGTTCGAACCATATTAGAGTATGGCGCCGTGATTTGAGCTCCTTTTTTATCAATTGCATATTGACCCCGTTGAGCATGTCCAACGAAACTGCTTAAAAATATTATGCTTCCTTAACAATCTTCACCGTAAATTAAAATCCTATGAAGATAGATTAACTCACTTCAATATGTTATCATTAGAATCGGGACGGAAAATAAGCGATTTCGTTTATCTCTTTAAAATAATGCATTCGTGAATTGACTTCGTCTCTACTTCTTTCTTTAAATATTAATGCTAATCTAAAATGGCGCAAGCCCATTACTTTCTCCCATAAAGATTATCATAATAATTAAGTTTTCTATAATCACATTATACGTATTGTAGACAATACAACGAATTAAGCAAAGATAATCCTAATTTAGACTTATTTAACAATAATATCTACTCTTACAAACGACAAATTCACCATATTCTCAAAGATTCATATCTCATAAGCCTCATATAATACTGTATATTTAAATGTTACTTGTTACCCTATTTACATAAGAACCTATTCAACTTTGCAATGTGTAACTTTACTTATTAATTACTTTCTGAAACACATGTTTTGGGTCATAATTATTATTGTCCAGTAATTTGTTATATGTTTGAAGCATAGTTGATTGTAACCTGTTTGTGTTTAATAATAAAATAAATAAATAAATTTATAGATACCGGTAAACTTACTATATTTTAATATACAACAGGCCCTTTCTATTACATAGTTAATAACAAAACCAGCCATCACTGTACTGCATGGCACTGCACTGTTCTCGTCACCTTCAGAAATTAGCGTCGCACAAAGTATAGTAATTACACGGCACTGTGTACAGTTGCAATCAAAATAAAACCGGCGTTGTGCTTAAAGTATTTGACGAGTACAGGGGGTAGCTGAATCAAATAAAAAGTTAAAAGGAAATAGCACGGCTGAGTTGACGGTTGTCGTTCCCAGGCAGAGATACGTAAGATAAGGGCGGAAGTGAGTCCAATGTTCCCGCCAGCCACTGATAACCAGTGCTCTTTCCATGCTCAGTGCTCAGGCGTCCGGCGATAGTGTCGCAAAATCTACGACACTTTTATTTATACGTCATAACTCATAACTGCTAGGTCGTAGGCATCTGTATTATGTAAGAGTTCGTTTGGTTCTTGTATGTCCGTACCTAATCCCAGTTTTCTCATACTAAGTAGCAATATGCAAGATATGTTTCTATTTGATTAACTTGCAGGCAGTGTTCCTGGACATTTTAGAATCACCATGAAAATGTTTAAATCGAACACAGTGCACGTCACGAGATTCATGCGGTACTTTATTATTCAAAACGCTGAGTGGTGTTGGTAGTAGTAAGGGATTCACCGATACTGGAGCAGGTTCGACGGCCGGTCCGCGGCGCTCCGGCGGCTGTTGGCCGACGTTTTCGATTGCTCCAGATTCGGCCCGCGGCACCCGCGAATAAATCCGCGGATTTCTTTAATACCTACCGCGAATTAATTTGATACCTACCGCGGATTGATTTGATACCTACCGCGGATTAATTTGATACCTACCGCGGATTAATTTGATATCGACCGCGGATTACTTTGATAACACCCGCGAATAAAAATTATATCGTCCGCGGAATCCGTTTCATATCACCCGCGAGGTAGGTATGAACCACGAATTTGTTCATGGTCTACGGTTCCCTTAAGCTTGTACTTTTTCCCTGTTCGTTGTGCTTTTAACTTTCTACTTTCTATCGGCGATCCTTTTTTTTATTTGAAGGATGCAAAGGTCTTTGTCGCGTATTTCTATTAACTCGTGTTTCTACGCAAAAGCCGTTTAAAATTACTTAATAGTTACCCTTTACGCATTACGAGCATTGTTTATGATAGATAAAGCAACATTTTCCCTGTTTCGTTGTGTTATTGACTTTCTACTTTCTATCGGCGACCCTTTTTTATTTGAAGGATGCAAAGGTCTTTGTCTCGTATTTCTATTAACTCGTGTTTCTACTTAAAAGCCGTTTAAAATTACTTAATAGTCGCCCTTTACGCATTACGGGCATTGTTTATTATAGATAAAGCAATCGTTACAATACACCATACCTTTCTCAAATTCTAGGTAAAACCCTTTGGGTCTTCTCATTGTCATAATAATTACGGTTCCCATTATTCACATTACCTGATATTACGTATTCAACGGAACATTTAAGGTGAAAGTCGAAACATGTTGGATCTTGTCTGCAAGGAAACAATACTCCCTCTCCATATAAAAGACCGACTCAAAATCACATGGTATCGTATTCCACTCTGTGCTCTGCTCGAAGTGTGATCTCCAGTTGTGTGTAACAGTGAAGTGATAGTAAAATTGTGAAATAGTTAAATAGTGAAAGTGTTATAAAAATGAATGTAAGTACCTTTATATACTTTGATCTAAAAGTGTTGTAACCAGATGTTTCATTAATTGTTTATGCCATGTGTTGTCCACCAGGTTAATACATTTTAGCTATCTTTGATGTCTTATTAATTTATCATTGTTACTAATGTGTACATGTATACTTCGCATACCTATAAGTATTTATCATACAGTACTTACTTAACCGATAATTAAAACAGTTTCATTTCATTTTGTTACAGTTTTCTGAAAATACTTTCAAAAACTACTATTATGCTGAAGAAATCGACGAACCTAGTGATGAAGAAGGTACACTCGCTTTTAAAGTAAAAAAAGCGATAATAGCAAATAAAAGACCGATCGAATGCAACAGCATTGATGAGTTCTTCGAAAAACCAAAAAAGAAGAAGACAACAACAAGAAAGTCATCCAGTGTTGGTCGATCGACGAGCGGGGGTGTTTCATACATCCGATCAAACAGCGATGACAACAGTTCTGCATCACATCTCATAAAAATTGAGGTGTATGAAGTTAATAAAATAAAAAACATCGCACCGACGGAACATTGGAAACACGCTGATGTGCGAGTCAAATATTACGCGGAAACCGACAGTGATAAGAACTTGCAAAGTGTTAAGGACACTATATACAATATAACTAAACAGTTGGCTAGTAAGGACGATTGTGTGAAATATTTTATAGACACAGACAAATGAACAAAAGTGCCAGTGCGTGTTAATGTTTTAATATCATAACTTTAATCATATGCTTTGTACTACTATTATTGAAATAAGAAACTATTATTGTAATAACTGTACTTAAGAATCTACCTGTTTAAATTTAACTTACATTGTATTGTATTTAAACTTTGTACTCTTTTAAGTTACATACTTAATAGATTAATTTGTTTTTGATTCTAGAACTCTTTGTGAATTGTGTTATTGCTAAGTATTATTGTAAATAGTTATAAGTCTTTTTAGTGTTTTTTCATGCTCATGCTTACGATTGTAAAGTTATTGGGAACATTCATAAATTGTTTGGAAGAATTATAAGTATTGTATGGGGTTATTAATCTTTAATAAAGAAAAATCATTCATTCATTTTCATATTTCATTTATTCACCTCAAAACATGATTTAAATAAACCATTTAAAAACACATCATTGCATATTGTATTATCACTAAATAATACTTGAAAATCTTTGAGACTCTTACCATAGTATTTATAATACAGATACATTAAACAGTACTCTCCACAAACTATAGTAAAGTCATTTTGAATTCGACTTGTATTGTAATTCCACATTCTAGAATTTCTCGCTAAAAACATTCGGTGGTATCCTTGAGGTGGTCGACCGTATGAATCAAAGTACTGTCCAAAACCATTCTTATCTATGTGTATGGCGACCCAGTGAGAACCTGGTTTGTTATCAGAGTCTAAGTTGCTAACTACGTATGTAGGAGTTACCACATATATTGGTAGACGATTGGCTGCATATGCATTATATTCAATACTTGGATCAATTTTCTTTAAGTAATTCTGTATTTCTATTGTATTCATTTTTATTCACCGTATCGCTGCAGAATCTTATCAGGTCGAATGATAAAGTGGTAATGTCTTATATAAGGTTAACAAGACACTATTATGGTACTTATCAGCCAAGTTGACTCTTGTTGTGGGGTTGCAAGGATTAGAGTAAAACAAAGAACTTAATATTTTATGAATTCGTTTTATTGGTAACTTAAATCTAACAACAAATCTGAATTACATTATTCACGCTTAATCTAATCTTAAACAGTTAATTTTGTGTTCTTAACTACTATAATCTACTGAAATATTGCGGTTTTTATCTATTTCAATAACATTATCAAACTCCGCATAAACAATGCAATTAATAGTTTGTGATAAAGCTGTTTCAAAACGCACTTCTAATCTCACACTACCATGCTTTACAAGATTCCAATGACTTGCAGAGTTTGCTGATAAATCAGGTGTCAAATCAAACGCTAACATACAATACCCTTCAGCGTATTGTTCTCGGGATATCCCATTACCTTCATTGAGAAAGTGTATACCTGTTCCAGAAAACAATGTATGATATACTGAAGTAAAAATTTTGTTCTCAAATGAGGGTTGTAAAGCCTTTGATGGTATTTGTTGACCGTCTATATATAAACTAAAAGTATTGATGTCGTAATTTTGAAAGTTAAATGGGTTCTTAGTGAGGTTTCCATTGAAAGCAGCGTTATTTACAAATCCCACTATACACCTTTTAGGTAATTGTCCTAAGAAAATGTTATCTAGAGTTTTTCCTTGAACACCTGATGGTATTGTTAAAACTTTAACTTCAGCTCGAGTAATGGGGTATTTAGCTGTGGTAGAAGCTAAGACCTTTTGATGAGCAAGTAACACGCTGGGATTGATTCGTGCTCTACGAATAATCAAAGATGCATCCGTAATAGATACCTTTAATTTAAGGTCACCTGTAGAGGCCATGAGATTGAAATTTTCTCTAGAACGAATTAACTTAACACATATATCAACACCATTGATTAAAAATTTTTCTTGATTGAATAAATCACCATGTAAGTGACCAATCATTTCCATTTCTTTACTTTCACTAGATAATTCTTGCCTCTTAGTAAATCCTTTATTAGTATCATCGGTGGAATCCATTTTTCCAGCTGTATCTTCATACCATAAACCACAGGTGAGGTGAGATTTTTTTGCTGCAGGAGCATAGTTCAATAAGTTTTCTATATACGCACGATAAGCATATGTGTTATTGGGTGGTGATACAAGTTTTTGATTTAAGTAGACATCAAGTTGACTGAAGAGTGAGTGCAACCAATTATTCACCGGAGCAACGACTGTAGATGCGGTTAGTTTGGTGTTATCTTGATTTACTATTTTCGCTTTCAAGTGAAGTAACGTATGAGATAAATCTATGTAGTCATCTCCTGCTCCAGGAATTTGAAATTCTATAGGACCATCATCGGCAAGAGATGAAATTGGTTTATAATGGATCCAAATTCCACTTTCAATGCTAGTTTGAGTTGACGGCAATGCAAACAAATCCAATTCGGACTTTATACATTCACAGGAATGACTATGTAAAAAAGACATTTTGATTAATTGTTAGAAAATATGTCCTTGATTTGTTTTTGAGTAATTTTTGATTTTTTTAGAGCTTTCACTTTCGCGGTCAACGACGGACTGACTCCAGGTAGACGTTTTCGTTTTGTTATATATCCGGATCCAGACATATTGATTTTATCTATTTTTTCATCAGCCTTGCGTTTTAAGTTGGAACCAACTTCTTTAAGACGTGCTTTTATTGAATCTTCCATTGGTCGCGCACTAACCATATCTGTCAATAGACCAACACCAGCGCTCAATGCCTCTTTACCAACAGATCGAACACCGCTACATAATAATGGTAAAACTGACCTAAACAATCCCCCAAGAAAACTACCAATTCCATGTCCTTTTTGATAAGGCGCCCCTTTATATACCACCCCTATACCTGAACCAGCCTGATGAGAATAATAGCGTTGATAAGGACATATCATGTTGGAGCGTTCAAAATGCATTATAATTTTTTAAAATGTAGTTTAACACACACCGTTCCAAATTGAAATGGTATCTTTTGTCCGGTGCTTGACCTTATATCTATTTCAATGGTATCGAATTCTCTTCGCATTACCGATAAGTAATGAGGAGGTGAAAATACATGCATTTTATTGGCACCATAGATGTATTTTGAAGGATCTAATGGTATTACTCTCAGAAGAGGTGTCATTACATCACCTACAATTTGAGGTTCAACTATATCACAGTAAACGAATAGTTGAGATGGTAACCCTAAATGTAAATTAGCTGGACATTTAGCTAAATTCTTTTCAACAAGGTTTCTGTTTGGTTCAAATCCCAACTGTAAGCCTAGTTTAGGAGATAATGTTACAGATTTTATTGATTCGTCTAACACAGAAACAGAAACAAATTTAGATATATTATCGTAGCGGAATTTGATTTTTTCTCTTATATTATTTAATGCTGACAAAATATGGTTAATATTATCATAGTTTGTGGCAGGTATGTGAGTCTTATAATAAACTGTAGATAGTTTGTCTTCATTGGGCATTTTCATGATTTTTGTTATGTAAATAACATTCTCATGATCTTGAACAGTAAACATGGTGCATGGATATTGGAATTCAACGATTCCTACACACCATTCTCCTTCCAATATTATGGGTTTGGGTAATTTTGTTGAAAAAATTGATGTTTTGTTCTCAGGAAAATATTCCATTGAACTATTGCTAAGTAAAGTTAAATAAAAATCTTTAATCATATTTTTTTTAAACTGGAAGCTAAAATCCAACTATTAAATTTGTTTGGATAACCTTTCCACTTAACTAACACTTGTTGTCTGCTGCCAGAATAACGAGAGCGAATTATTTTATCAATCTTGTGTTCAATGGTGGGGTCATAAATGATCTTTTGTAATTCTCGTTCATAAAACGTTCCTACTATCTCCTCACCATCTAAATCTTTTATAGTATAAACGGGCCACGGAGTACGTTCTATTATAGAAGAAATCACAAATATTTCATCGCTCCAATTAGATTCATAACCTTTTTGGAATACGTGTTTATATTTAGTTATTCTGACATGGTCACCGACATGAAACATAGGTAGTATAGTTTTTGATGATTTTTCAGATTTTTCATATAAATTACTCCAAACTGTCATTATATTATTAGAATTAACATCTGAAGGACACATTTTAATACTAGAATGGAAACTATGATTGTAAGAGTGTATCAAATTCTGCAAAATATCAATATATTTATGTGTATTCTTGTGTGTAAAATAGCGCCACATCTTCATTTTTAACGTTCTTTGAAATCTTTCTACATGTTATATTCTTGTGTGATGCATCCAATAAAAATACATTATACGAGCAAGGTTCCTGTTTATTTTTGACCAACCATTACTAACTTTTTATTACAGTGTTGACACACCTATTTAAACACTCGGCAGTGTTGCCATTATAACATCTCCCTTTTTCCAAAACAAGCAATTACATTTCAGACTACTTTAATTAAATGATTAGTACTAAGTACATTTTCATTCTACTAACATTAAACAGACCTTTTCATTTTACTTACTATTACACAAACTATATTTATTTATTTATTTTGTACTTAACATAATCATTACACATTTTATCTCTAACTTAGATTAATTTATCAGTTTTCCAATAAGCTTTAATTATAAGTTTACATAATAACTCTTTAGCCAATTTAAAATTAGACAGCTTGTAACTTATGTTACATAAACATTGTAACAAACCTATTAATATAATACGTAATCCTTCAAGATTGCAGGTTTCCTACTAACTCTGCCCGATCTTGTTGTATATGTTTCTGCGTTATCTAATCTTACTTGATTATTTTCATCAATTTCAAATCTTACATGTTTTGATTCAGTTTCTGGTCTATCTTGACTTTCAATTAATTCTTTTCCTATGATCCTATCATTTTCACACTCATCCCATTCATCCATACTATTATCTTCCTTATACTTTCCTCCTTTTATCAACATTCTCCTATTCCTTACTATTATGTCACCATTTTCATTTTTTATTTTATAAGACCTCGGTCCGTTGCCTTTTCCTATCACTATACCACTTTTATGTGGTTTTACCCTACTTTCATTTTGTATTTTTACTACATTTCCTTCAACCAAATCCTGTAAATTTCTACTTCCCCGATCATATTGTAGCTTTTGCTTTCTTTGTTTTTCAATTAGTTTTTTCTGATAATACTTTTCATTATGCTTTATCAACTTTCCTGTAAAAGTTGGTATAATATTCCTAATATTCCTATTAAACATAAGTTCAGCTGGAGTTTTCAAGTAATTATCAATTGGTGTATTTCTGTGTAAAAGAAGACCCATATAAATGTCTTTATTATCATATATTAGTTTTTTCAAGATATTTTTGATAGTTTGTATGTGTCTTTCTGCTAACCCATTACCTTGATGATGTTTTGGACTAACTATCTTCTGTTCAAAATTCCAACTACTAGAAAATTGTCTAAATTCCTGACTTGTAAATTGAGTTCCTGAATCTGAATATACTAGTTTAGGTATACCGTAGCGTGCAAATATTTGTTTACAACTATTAATTGTGTCTTGTGCTGACAAAGAACTTAATTTTTCTATTTCTACAAATTTACTGTAAGCGTCTACTACTAGTATATATGGGTTTCTATAAAGAAAAAAAATATCCATTGCTATAATTTGCCAAGGTCCCTCAGGTATCTCTTTTTCAATCATTTCCTCTTTTCTATTCATGTTCTGAAAACTTTTACATGTATCACAATTTTGTACTAAATCTTCTATTTCTTTAGACATATTAGGCCAAAATATTGTTTTTCTTGCTAACTGCTTACATTTCTCAATTCCTAAATGTGCATAGTGTATTTTACCTAGGACTTCTTTTCTCATAGTTTTTGGTATTAAAATCTGATTACCTTTTACTATCAAACCTTTCCATTCACCTAACTCATTTCTATAACTGTAATAACACTTTATTTCACTTTCTACTTGCCACTTATTTTCGGGCCACCCTTCTCTAATATATTTTATTATTTTTACTAATTTATTATCTTTTGCTGTTTCCTCAATTATTTCCTGTAGCTTTTTGTCTGTTATGTCATAATTATTTATCACCATAGCAACATGTGCATAACATTTACTATCTAAATCATATGTTTTAGATGTATCATTGATAAAAGACCTACTTAAGTGATCAGCAATTAATAATTCTTTACCAGGTTTATAAATTAATTCAAATGTATAAGGTTGTAATGCAAGTCTAATTCTTTGTAATCTAATCGGACATTTATTTAATGGTTTTGAAAATATTGCGACCAATGGTTTGTGGTCTGTTTCCACAACAAATTTCTGTCCATACAAATATTGATTAAATTTGGTACATCCATAAAGAATGGCGAGACTTTCTTTTTCAATTTGACTGTACAATTTCTCTGTGTCTGTTAGTGCTCTGGAGCCATATGCTACTGGTTGAGCATTTTGTAAAAGTACTGAACCTAAACCATCCTTGGATGCATCTACACTCAAAACTATCAATTGGTTAATTTGAAAATATTTAAGTACTGGGGGTTCACAAATTAATTTCTTTAACATGTTATATGACTCTTGCTGTCTATTTCCCCACATGAAAACAACATCTTTTTTAATTAATTCTCTTAATGGTGCTGTCACTTCAGACACATTTGGTATAAATCTAGATATGTAAGTTATCATTCCTAAAAATCTGTGCAATTCTTTCTGATCCTTTGGTTCACTCATTTCTGTAATAGCCTTTACTCTATCTTTATCAATTTGTACTCCTTGATTACTTAAAATATGTCCTAAATACTTAACTTCTTTCTGTTTGAATTGACATTTCTTTCTATTAAATTTAATTCCACTTTCTTTTGCTCTTTTTAACACCATTTCTAGAATCCTATCATGGGTCTCTTCATTCCTAGCATGAATTAATACATCATCAATGTAAATTTCTACTCCTTCAATATCTTTAAATATGTTTTTATAAACTCTATGAAACACTTCCGGACTTGAAGATAAACCAAAAGGTAGCCTATTGTAATAATATCTACCATAGGGTGTGATGAATGTCGTAAATTCTTTACTGTCATTGCTTAAATTTAGCATAAAGAAGGCTTTGTTTGCATCTAGTGTACTAAATACTGTACTACCACTTAATTTAGAGGTTATTTCTTCTAATGTGGGAATCATAATATGTTCCCGTTTAATCTGACTATTTAAATACTGTGGGTCTAAGCAAACCCTAATGGACCCATCTGGTTTTGATGTAATAACTAGACTGCTAACAAAATCTGTGGGTTTCTCAATTTTAGAAATTACCCCAATTTCTTCTAAGTTATCTATTTCAGATTTTAATTTTGGTAATAATTTAAATGGTACATGTCTACAAGGTTCAATCTTTCCTTGCCAGTCATTCTTTAGAATTATTTTATACTCATAATCTTTAATTTGTCCTAAGCCTTCAAAAACATCTTTATATTTTTGTAATATTGTGTCTTTACTATCAATTTTTTGAATTTGTGTATTAAATGTATTTTTATTTAATGAACTAGGAACTCTTTTTATCAATTTAAATGTATCTATTGTGTCTAACCCTAATATAGGCAAGAGCTTTCCTGGACAGATTTGAAATGTTATAAACTGGTTTTCTTCACCAATTTTACAATTTAGGGAGACTTGTCCCAATGTAGGTATCGGATCACCATTGTAATTTGACAATTGTAGATTAGATTTTTCATATCTATATATCCCCATTTTGTAACAAAGGTTTTTGGGTAAAACATTACATTGTGCACCCGTATCTAATTTAAATTCTAAATACTTATTTAAATCAACAAAGTAAACATTTTCTGACCAATCTTTGTTTGAAGTAGATACATTATTAATGTGGACACTATTTAATTTAGTTTCACTAGTTGCATTATTATTAGTTTTATAATTTGTATACAATTGTTTGACATATCTGCCTGTTCGGCATTGTTTAGCAAAATGGCCAATTTTATTACACTTTAAACAAGTTTTATTATAAGCAGGACAATTTCTTTTGTCATGTATCTTACCACATCGCTGACATTGTTTTGTACCTGATGACCTGTCCATTGTCTTCCTAAAAGTCTGCATATCTGTTCTACCTCTTGACATTGATCTTGGCCTCGGATATTGGCTTGACATATACTTATTAATCTTGTTTACTTGTCCGGACGTACTATTTTCAGTTTTCTGCAACCTTTCTGCTGTTAGTTCTGCCGCTTTACAAATTTCAATCGCTTTCTGTAATGTTAACTCGGGTTCTCTTAATAGTCTATTTTTAGTTTTTCTATCTAGGATTCCAGTAATTAATTTATCTTTTATTAAGCGTTCCTGTTGCTGTCCAAACTGGCATTGGATGGCGAGTTTTCGCAATTCTGTTAAATATTGATCCAACGATTCACCTTCATTTTGATTTCTGATAAAAAACATGTGCGCATTCACACTAAGGTTGTCTCGCGGTACGAAGTAATCGGTAAATTGGGTTATTACCTTTTCATACGTAGTTTTCGTCTCGTCTATCTCAAACGTAGCATAAATGTCGATGCAGGCTTCACCCATGCAATGAAGTAGTAACGCGACCTGGACATCTTCTGGTTTCTTATCCGCTCCCGATGCCTTTCTATATAACTCAAACCTCCTTTTCCATCTTTTAAAGCCTTCAGCGTTTAGTTCTTTGAATTCTGGGGGTTTTAATCCCGAAATCGTATTTTTTTCTTCGGCCATTTTACACTGCGTACTTGAATTTTGTTTTGTGTTATCTTGTTGATTTTTATTCATTGGGGCCAAAATAATAGCGTAGACTTCTTGCTTGTGATTTTTCTAATTGTTTTGCCGCAGCGCCATGTTATATTCTTGTGTGATGCATCCAATAAAAATACATTATACGAGCAAGGTTCCTGTTTATTTTTGACCAACCATTACTAACTTTTTATTACAGTGTTGACACACCTATTTAAACACTCGGCAGTGTTGCCATTATAACATTGCAAAATATCAATATATTTATGTGTATTCTTGTGTGTAAAATAGCGCCACATCTTCATTTTTAACGTTCTTTGAAATCTTTCTACAATGCTTGCTTTGATGTCTGGATTATTTGTCGTATAGTAATTTATGTTTTTTGTTTTAAAGTATCTTTGAACATCTTTCGATACAAATTCAGTGCCTTTATCAGATTGAATGTGAGTGGGTGTAGTATTAGCTTCATTAAATATACTGTCGAAACACTTTTTTACGGTTTCTGAATTTTTCTTTTTCAAGGGTCTAGCATATGCATATTTGCTAAAAACATCAATAACACAAAGAATGTAGTTGAAACCTTTATTATCTTTAGAATAAGTCCGCATGTCGCTTAAGTCAGCTTGCCAAAGTTCATTGAGATTAGAGAGAACGTATTTGTTCCGAGCGAATTTTCTATGTACTGGTTTGTGGAGTGTATACGTAGATTGGGATTGCAACCAGTTTTTAACTTCTTCCTTTTTCATTTTACCTTTCATAGCTTTTGATAATTTGTCGATATTGCTATATCCAGCTGGGTGTGATACATCATAATAAATTTGATCTATTTCTAATAAGGGGTCCATTTTTCCCAATCAATCTTTTTCTTAATTTTATTTGCGTGTTTATCTTCGCTCGTTGGCGTCAAATATACCTCTGTGTTTTGTGGCGGTTGTTCTTCGATGGCTTTTTGAAGTCGAGCTATGTATTCACGTCTTTTTGGATTGCCAATATATGTTAAAGGTACTTTTAAATCGTTTAACGCTTTAGCAAATTTTTCCCAACCAGGTGGGTCGTTGTTTTTTAATGGTCGCAGTGTATCGCTTACTAAATCGATAATGTTACTGTTAGGAATCACTTCATTATCTACAATCACTGTGCCAGCATCATTCCAATAAATTTTGTTTTTATTTAGTGACACCGAATTCAATAACAACTCACCTTTTTTTACATATGTTTTTGGTATTAAATTTAAAATTTGTTTTGTTGAGTAGGAAGGTTTTTTTTCGAGTGTAAAACTTTCTTGTTGCTTCTCTTCATCACTCAGTGTCTGACTGACAACTACATCTTTATTCTTGATATCATTATTTATATTAAAAAATTTCCAGCTTTCAGATGTGGGTTTAATGTTATCGTCATTTGAAGTTATTATAGGGAGTTCAATGGGACGACGATCTTCTTCCATAAAGTGAAGATATCTTTGTAAAATTTGTAAGTATAATTTACACTTTTTTCGATCATCCATATTACTGTCGAGTATTTTTTCCATTTCACTATCTAAACGAGAGGTAGGATTTTCATTTCTTTTTTGATTTAACTTATCTATTAAGCTTGGATCAACTAACAGCATTTTTTTGGCGTGTTCCATTTTTAAACTAGTCCACTTATCAATCCACTCAAAATAGAACCCAATATAATCGGAAGAAATGCACCACCTTTTTGAACTATAATATTCTTTCTTATTTTATTTGTACTTTTACGTACCAATTTTCGTAGTAGATTTTTGTACTTTTTTAGTCTACTCTTTGATTTTTCTTCAAGTTTTATATTTCCTTGTAAAACGTTATGAATACATTCACATATAAAATTAATTTCGTTTTCGTTACAGACTTTTAAAAGAGCTTGTTGATGTTTTGGTTTAAGTTTATAAAGAGCATTTAATAAGTGTTCATGCGTCTTTAAGCGTCGATCCATCATTTGTAAATGACGGGTATTGGTTGGTTCTTGACATATTTAAACTCTTTTGTGGGAATGTACACTGTAGAATGACCATCAGATGGAAATATCTTTGATTTAATTCGACACATGTCAAAAGTGTCTTGTTTTAGATCTATCATCAAATAGCCATGTGCTTCTTTTGTAGCATCTCTGTAAGCATCTTCTATGAATTTGCTATTTTCTGGTGATACTTGCCGTGCTAAGTAACGTATTTGAGTTTTATCACGTGGGTTTTTAAAATAAATTATGTAGTTTGAATTCAAAGAAATGTCTCTTTGTCCTTTACCTTGATGAAATAAATTTTGAGTAATGTAAAATACACTCAAGTTCCTATGATGACTACCTTTGGTAAATATGTCAACAATGCGACCATCAGATTCCCTCATGAGATCGTCGATAATAATAAGGTTAGCTTCCTTTCCATCAAACATATTCAAATCTGGTATACCCTGATAATAGTTTACATTTGGTAAATTATATAAGGGCTGCATTTCATCAAAACACCAAGTAATTTGATGAAAATTGGTGTTGCACACCTCATTAATATGTTTAATAAAGTTTGTTACAAAATTAGACTTTCCACATCCACTTGGACCTGCAACTATGGCAGTAAAAGGATGATAAAAATGAAACATTTTTAAATACACGTGTGAACTCGAAAAGCGTTTCGGAATGAATAAAACCAGAAGTTACGATTGAATGTATTATATTTGATTTTGTTTTACATACAAAGATTACATATACAAATACTTTGAAAAATGATCACATACAGTTCATAGCTGTTTTGAAAAATATTACAGTAAGAAAATTATTATAAAATAAAGTTAAATCAGGTATAACAAATAACTAACTACATACATTAAAATTTACATCTAATTTTTCATGATATTATACAAAACAGTTGTCATAGTAAAACAATAAAAAAAAAAAAAAAGATAGTACATAATAAAGACAGAAACACACACACACACACATTAACATACATATTTTCGTTGTACAGAAATCGTTGATAAAATCAAATGTCCTTTATTTTATAATGACCCCATGCAAGAGTATCTGTTGAATTTTCTATTAAATAACGTTTTGTGTCATTGTGTGATAAAGATATTTTATTAATTTTTTGTGTATATATAGCATGTTTAATTGATTTAAATCTTATCATTTCGCTGTATTGCGTTTTCTTTTCATATAAACATGATTTATAATCGGTAAGACAAAATTTTTTTGTTACACTTTTGTTAATCCCTTTTGCTTTACATATACATTTATTCTGCACATCCATTGCATACATTTTAGAGCGAAGACCTACAAACTCTTTAAGAATTTTACCGTTATTTTCGTCTTTAAAAAAACCTAACCGTTTTTTATTCAATAATGGTAAACCATATTGATTATTTGGTGGATAGTCGGACGTATCAAAGTAGTTGACTAAATCAAGTTTTATATCAGCATAATAATTTTGCGTAAATATTTGATATATTAAGCTATCGGTATCAGTATATAGTAACTTAATATTATCTTGATATTTTATTTTCATATAATCGTAATGGAAATCGTATAGTAATGTTTTAGATATATCTAAAATACAAAAACCGAGGTAAATTGGTTTATTATATAAAACGTTAGTTTTATTTAATTGTATTGCAACTAAGCTCTCTGAGAATATAGATAAACTATGGAATTCTGGTCTTGCTATCAAAGATTGAGCACCTTGAGTTTTGCCACGATTTAACCAATGATTAATTAATTTGACATTAACTCGTTTTCTTACATTTTCCATTGTTTTACCAAAAACAGAATTATTCATAAGTTTAAAAAAATCTTTCTCAAAATCTGAAGTGGCTAATGAACGCATATGAGTATTCAAGTCTATGTAACTTTTCAACCACGCGGATTGTTCAAATTTTAAAATTCTATGTACTTTAACCAATCGGAGACCATTTTTTAAACATTGCTTAAGGTTTCTATAATGAATGACGTAATTTTTTTTATTTTTTAAATTTGGGATCAGTTTCCTGTCTTTGCTGTTTCCTAAACATACGTTTTCTGGACAAAATGGAAAATCTGAATGAAAATCATGTAAATTTTTTGAATATTCTAAATCTACTTCCAATATTAAACCATGTTTGGCATCATCGGCTATATTAAAATCTGTATTTATATCGACCCATTCAAATTTGGCTGTTGGGAGACATTGGGACATAGCCCAACCATAAAGATTATTTGCGTCTAAGTACATCAAAAATGAAGATGGTTTATCTGAATCGTATTCCGACATAAACATGTTATTTGCCACTGCATGTCTATTGCTGCATTGTGATATACCCCCCCGAATATTATTCGCTATAAACGTAACCTTGTCGATATCTGTTAAAAGTTCCAAATTTATTTTGGTAAAATTTAACATAGCATCCCAACTTAAACCAGGTGCTGTATAATAGTGGGCAGGATCTAAACCGTATGTTTTAAGACAGACATCCCTAAAGTTTTCAAATATATCTGCTAACAACAATACATCTGTTTTTAAATACAGGTCTGAATATTCACCCATGTTTTTACAATTAAAATGATTCCACACGTCTTGAGCATGATGGTATTCACTTTCTGTAATGTGACTATCATTTAAAGAACTATAAAATTGATCGCGAGTGGGAAGAGAAGTTATTTTTAAAGAATCAAATGTCGTCATGTATTCGTATGGATAAACACCTTTTCTTATTAAACGTTTAAAATCTTCTTCACATGGATATTTTAATTTGAGTTCACGAAATTGTTCAAGTAATAAGTTCTGAGCTAATTTGTTAAGGCTACTTGACATAAATTTAAAAGAATCAAGAAATCGTAATTTTATAACTCTGTTATTGATTTGTAAAACTTTAGAAAAAGAAATATATTTTTCCTTGTTCTCAGGAATAAGTTCAATGTCACCTTTCTCGAAATCAAGACCATGCACTATGAAATGAGCGTCATAATTACTTAAATTATGTAAAAACACTGGCACAAAATTAGGAGCTTTGTATTTCTGAGAGCATACTCTATGAGCTACACCTTCATATGCACCAGTATGCCAATTATATGATATTGTTCTATCCACGTTTAATTTAGTAGCACAAATGTAACAAGACTCACTTTGATTGATATTTATTTTATTTTCTTCAGTTAACGGTAATGGTGATTTGACAAAAGAATTCTTTTTACAAATATTTTCTAAATCTGCGTAAATGAATTGCATAAATTTTAGCGCACAATCTTGCCCTGTATAAGACCTATATACTGAAAGATTATCATCATAAGAACATTTAACATAATACCCAAAACTATACGTTTCATGTTTTTGGATATTAACAGTTGATGATTGATTTGGATTGTTAGAACAACTCTCTATTGGTTTTAAAAATGCTTCAAAGTCAGCATACACAACGAATGGAACTCTTAATTTACGTTCATAGTTGTTAAATGAAATTTGGTTTGATGGTATTAATTCATTAAACCAGTTTCTTTTTCTATCGTTTTCCGATGGTAAATTTGTGCACACATTGAAACAGTCATTTTCTTGGTGTCGTTTTAAATTATCTAATGACGTGAAATTTAATAAACACCCATCACAAATATGAACTGCATGTTCAGAAGTCGATAACTGTTTAGATAATAATCTCGAGAGGTTTTTAATATAACAGAAATGACCTTTGGAACCTTGAGATATATACAATAAGTTTAAGTGAGTAATTTTACGGTGTTTCGTAAAGTGTAATGGACCCACAACTTTATTTGATTTGCTTATTGAATCATATTGTAATCCAAAAACATTAATACTTATACTATTTAATTTTTCAAACTTATGGATGTCATTAATTTTTATAGGAAACGATAGGTTAAATTTTAGTTTGTTTTTGTGTATTATATAAGATGATACCCTATTGGAACTATGAGTAGCTGGAAATAATCCTGACAAAACTGCCCAACGAAAGCATTCATGATCGTTATTTTGAACATTGATTACAGCTTTCTTATGTTTTATATCTAACGGTAGGTCTATGTATGAAGATCCACGCAATGGGTTAAATTTGTTGACATTCATATCCAAGTGATTTATTTTAACTAAACTCCATCCACTACCTTTTTTTTGGAAATTGGTCATTTTGTTTGTTATTTCGGTAATTATAGATGAGAAAATAATATCTTTGTCATCACCTTGACAAACAAGATAGTTTGAAATTTGAAAATCAAAAATATTGTGTAGATTTTTTGTTTCTTGTGTGAAATCCGCATTGAGAATAAAATTAACTTTTACAACAGAATATTCTAAGATAGATCGTTCTAGTAATGTATAAATTATTTTTTTAATATTTTGTAAAAATAATTCAGGTGATTCAAGCTGTGTATCAGAAACTAAACTAGATTGCACTCGATATGTAATAATTCTATTACCGAAAGCACTATCAATGAATTGAACATTGGGTAGATTATTATCTCGTCTAATTAAATTATTTTTATGTTTATTGCTCTTATAGTGACTGGTCATATATTTTTTTGACACATATATGTGACACTCAGGACATTCAATTTTATCATTATGCTGTTCTGTACTTACATTTAAAATGTTATCCAGCGACGATGTAGATGTCGAAGGAGCTTCAAGACGAATATTTTTTCTTCTCTTTAATGGATCCTCTTCAAACAATTCAGTTGGCGCTAATCTTTTCCTGCTGCCTTCTCCATTCTGCATAGATCTGATGGATAAGAAAACTGTTAAAAAAATGTTATCTCACGAAATAAATATGCTATGTTTCTATTATTTAAATAGATACTAACATTATTTGTTATTTACACTGCAAACAATATGCTTTCATTGATAATACACCATCAATATCATCCTCATCGGAATGAGTTTGTTTTGAGATTTTATGTCCACTACATGGTGTATAATAAGGAGAAATATCAGGATCTCCCAACATTGATTCTGGCAAAACATTTAATATATACCAAAACCGTATGAAACGATGATATTTATGTAAAATTATCTTTTTATCGAAACTCGCAATCTCACTCTGAGATAAACTAGAAATATCAAGTGAGTGGTACATTTTGGTTGCACTTCAATGTTAAAAATATAAACGGAAGAAACAAGTTGAATGATTGTGCAAGATGTTCGAACCATTATAAATACTTTAAGTGTATCCCCTCTTCATGGATTCCCAAAACATGTTGCAACTAGTCTTAACATAATAAAAAATGTTTTACTCACGTTTCGACTTGTCTTTGTTCCATTTTATCACAGAGCTCGTACAGTTCTTTGTCGTATTGCGATGACATCAGATCCATTGATTCGATGTTTTCGAGAAGTGCGACGAGTTCCATGTTGTATAAATCACAGCTTGTATCCATGGTAAGGAATGTCTCAGTATATTTTAAGTTATTTCAACGCTTATATACTACCCAAAACAATGTAATTACATTCTAAGCTATCCACTTTTTTCCAAACAATTTATGAATGTTCCCAATAACTTTACAATCGTAAGCATGAGCATGAAAAAACACTAAAAAGACTTATAACTATTTACAATAATACTTAGCAATAACACAATTCACAAAGAGTTCTAGAATCAAAAACAAATTAATCTATTAAGTATGTAACTTAAAAGAGTACAAAGTTTAAATACAATACAATGTAAGTTAAATTTAAACAGGTAGATTCTTAAGTACAGTTATTACAATAATAGTTTCTTATTTCAATAATAGTAGTACAAAGCATATGATTAAAGTTATGATATTAAAACATTAACACGCACTGGCACTTTTGTTCATTTGTCTGTGTCTATAAAATATTTCACACAATCGTCCTTACTAGCCAACTGTTTAGTTATATTGTATATAGTGTCCTTAACACTTTGCAAGTTCTTATCACTGTCGGTTTCCGCGTAATATTTGACTCGCACATCAGCGTGTTTCCAATGTTCCGTCGGTGCGATGTTTTTTATTTTATTAACTTCATACACCTCAATTTTTATGAGATGTGATGCAGAACTGTTGTCATCGCTGTTTGATCGGATGTATGAAACACCCCCGCTCGTCGATCGACCAACACTGGATGACTTTCTTGTTGTTGTCTTCTTCTTTTTTGGTTTTTCGAAGAACTCATCAATGCTGTTGCATTCGATCGGTCTTTTATTTGCTATTATCGCTTTTTTTACTTTAAAAGCGAGTGTACCTTCTTCATCACTAGGTTCGTCGATTTCTTCAGCATAATAGTAGTTTTTGAAAGTATTTTCAGAAAACTGTAACAAAATGAAATGAAACTGTTTTAATTATCGGTTAAGTAAGTACTGTATGATAAATACTTATAGGTATGCGAAGTATACATGTACACATTAGTAACAATGATAAATTAATAAGACATCAAAGATAGCTAAAATGTATTAACCTGGTGGACAACACATGGCATAAACAATTAATGAAACATCTGGTTACAACACTTTTAGATCAAAGTATATAAAGGTACTTACATTCATTTTTATAACACTTTCACTATTTAACTATTTCACAATTTTACTATCACTTCACTGTTACACACAACTGGAGATCACACTTCGAGCAGAGCACAGAGTGGAATACGATACCATGTGATTTTGAGTCGGTCTTTTATATGGAGAGGGAGTATTGTTTCCTTGCAGACAAGATCCAACATGTTTCGACTTTCACCTTAAATGTTCCGTTGAATACGTAATATCAGGTAATGTGAATAATGGGAACCGTAATTATTATGACAATGAGAAGACCCAAAGGGTTTTACCTAGAATTTGAGAAAGGTATGGTGTATTGTAACGATTGCTTTATCTATAATAAACAATGCCCGTAATGCGTAAAGGGCGACTATTAAGTAATTTTAAACGGCTTTTAAGTAGAAACACGAGTTAATAGAAATACGAGACAAAGACCTTTGCATCCTTCAAATAAAAAAGGGTCGCCGATAGAAAGTAGAAAGTCAATAACACAACGAAACAGGGAAAATGTTGCTTTATCTATCATAAACAATGCTCGTAATGCGTAAAGGGTAACTATTAAGTAATTTTAAACGGCTTTTGCGTAGAAACACGAGTTAATAGAAATACGCGACAAAGACCTTTGCATCCTTCAAATAAAAAAAAGGATCGCCGATAGAAAGTAGAAAGTTAAAAGCACAACGAACAGGGAAAAAGTACAAGCTTAAGGGAACCGTAGACCATGAACAAATTCGTGGTTCATACCTACCTCGCGGGTGATATGAAACGGATTCCGCGGACGATATAATTTTTATTCGCGGGTGTTATCAAAGTAATCCGCGGTCGATATCAAATTAATCCGCGGTAGGTATCAAATTAATCCGCGGTAGGTATCAAATCAATCCGCGGTAGGTATCAAATTAATTCGCGGTAGGTATTAAAGAAATCCGCGGATTTATTCGCGGGTGCCGCGGGCCGAATCTGGAGCAATCGAAAACGTCGGCCAACAGCCGCCGGAGCGCCGCGGACCGGCCGTCGAACCTGCTCCAGTATCGGTGAATCCCTTACTACTGTTGGTACTGTTTATTTGAACTTAACATCAGATGAGCGGCTTGCAAGTCTTATCATTTAATTGTATGATAATGTTGGCCGTTGGCACTGTTTGAGCGCGATAATTATTATACTTCACGTTGATATTCTTTGAAATATTTAATGCCCGATTTCTGAATCTCCCAGTTAAACTTTTAATAGCTATTGATCCATTAAAGTTAAACTTAAGATAAACGTCGGTTAACTTCCACTGTGTTTCTGAACACATAATGAAGCATTCGATAACTATGAACCATCAAAAACAACACAGTTGATTATGTCATACTAGCACTAGTTTGTGAATTTGTGTTTTACGTCGTTTTATTTAGAACTTGAGAATTTATAACACTACTGAAACTGTTTTGATTGGCCCTATTAATTATGTTCCTCTATATTGTAAATAATATCTAACAAGTTGCCGTCGTTTGTCACAAAATGACACGTCAAATAGTTATGGAACAGATATACGGCAAAAATTGGCCAGTTAAGTCAAAGTAAGTTTAAGCTGTTTATCTTGCATTGCGCGGTTCAGAAATGCAATTTCATGGGTTATCGAACCAATAGCGCTAAAAGATAAACTGCCGTCAATAGTACTTCAGAAACCGAGCATAAGACATCCCGGTCTAACTTAATTTTTTTGCCACTGTTTAAACCGTATCTTATGACCAAAGTAATCGCACGTACAAAAAGTTGATAATTTTTACAATCGAACCATTGTATCGAACCTATAAATATCAGGCCTAATTATGTTTGTGGCAAATGGCTCTCTGAACAAAACACCCGTGAATAGGAAACCTCATCGGTTCAATACGGCGGTCCTTGAGCCAATGGAAAGTGTGAAATCAACAAACATCATTAATGTAGTACCCCGTAAATTTATTCAGATTACGTTTTATTTGTTTGAATTAAAGTAAAAGCGTTTTGATGAATTGTTGCTGATACGGGATAAAAAATATTTGATAGTACCTGTGAAGTGGTTTAACAAACTAATGTCAAAGACAATTTTATGGTAAAATGTATACGAAATAGATTGCTGTATTACTAATAAATAACTGAGCGAAAATATTCTATTGATTACACGTTCAAATAAAACATTTATTTATTTTTATGAAAAGTATTAATTTTGGAAAGAACGCCGGGAATAGCTTTCTAAATAAACACAACACACATTGTAACTGGCTTTCATTTTTCTCTTCAGGATAACAGATAGGAAAAGTCGCTATGCAGGTATGGGATCCTAAACCAAGATTTAATTAATGCTAGCTTTCCGGCAGCTCCGCTCTTGTAAAAGGCTTTTCCTGGAATAATTTTTTCACTGGAACCATACGAGATAAGAGTAGCTTAGGACATGTTCAACTAGAATTTGGTATTTTCCTCCCATATTTCATGCAAAGCCATTCACAACTTGTACATGGATAACAAGCATCCACGAAACTTCATAAATTAAAATAATCTTAACAGGAAGCATGTACAGTCAGCCAAATAAGTATCTGAACAAATTTCAATTTTCAAATCGTCGTGAAGTAAATTAAATCCTTTTTAATTTATTATGAGGAAGAGAAAATAAAGCTTGGTAAGATCTCAAAAATGTATACTTAGGCGATTTGAAGTTTTGAATTTATTCAGCTACTTATGTGGCTGACTGTACATACAAAACGAATATAATGCGCCTAACGGTAAGTAAATTAGCCCAATTCTATCTATTAGTTTACACATTGTATACGGTTACTCCATTACTGCAGCTGTAATTAATGCACAAATGGTAAATAATTAAAATTACGAGTAATCTAATTATATCAAATATAAATCTTGTTTGTAATTGACCCCGATATTAAAGCATATTATGAATGCACAAAACAGAATTATAATCGCCATCCCCACTGCCCTATTTATTACAATCCGCTGCAATTACGCAATCAATTATTTCTAGCCCAATAAGCTGTGTGTTTTTATACAGTATAGATTATTTCATAATACTAAGGCCTTATAAATTATAGGGTAGCTATAAATAAAATTATTGTGTTAGAATGTAGGGTATTAATGGATCCAAGTCAACATCATATTTTGAACTGCTTGCTAACAGACTTTCGTATTCTAAGACACTTCCTCGAAACTGCCTCAACCTTATCTCAGTCGAGGTTACCTTGAGAATTAACACCCGTAGCAGTGGCGTGCCTAGTGTTTTGGATGAGGGCAAGCCAAAGCAGACCTAAAAAAAAATTCGCACCTCCGATACATATAAAATGTGCAACTATAAGAAAGAAAAGCAATATCTAAAAATAAAAATGACTACCCGTACCGGGATTCGAACCAGGGCCTCAAAACAATGTTCGAACCGTGTACGCAATACAACTACGCCATCAAGTCGACTAGTTACCTTTTCGAAATTAGGTACCTTTATTTAAAAACTTCTAAACGAAGTTCTTGTAAAGATTAATTATTTACATAGATTTTATCTGTATCAAGTAATTTAAAAAAAAGTAAAAACACTACAATCATCATTATTACTGTCGACGCACAAGTTTTGTTTAGAAATTTTCAAATTTCGTCACAGCTACTGTATCTATTTAATTGGACGAGATAATCAGGTTACAATTCGCTGTTTACCGAAATTATGAAATGAAATGAATGCATTTAACATATGTTTTTGTGAATTGGAATTACTTTTGATAACACTGATTAATTATATCATTTTACTAGCCAGATCTATGTACCTACCTATTCCAAACACTTGTTTTGTTCGAGAAAAATATGAAACACCAACAATACAACTTAATACGTAGTCGTATAACGTATTAGAGCATCCAATAAGACAATAAGTTTTGTTGTATACTGATCTAAATACCTTTTATGATTCTTCAGACACATTTCGCGCCATTCGCCAGCTCGTTAAAAGTTGTTTTTTCCATCATAACCTAACAAATTTAACTTATTCTCGCCGATAAAAACTTTCACTCACTTTAAACTATTACAAGAAATATATTCACTCATCTTTATTGTGCTTAAAAGTTTAAAATAACTCAAAAACCACTTAATAAACACAAATACTTCACATTGTAGATCGCCGGCACAATCAAAACAAATAACTGATGTTGCCTAGTTGGAATCAAAATTACACCACAAAATTAATGCTAAAATTGTGAGAAAAACTTATCGATAAATAAAATTATAGTACAATACCTTAAATAATTATAATCAGATATGTAATTTTAATTATGTTATCACTAAAATCTTTACATATTCATGATAAATAAAAATACACATTAAAATAAGCAAATTAATGCAACCATATTAGAGGTAATTCGTTTAATTGGCAACCCTGTATTTTATACAGTATCTATGAATGCATTAAGCCTGGATTATTTTCTAGTACTGATTGCTATAGAAACTTACTATAGCTATACGTATGTGGTATCAGTTTATCCATTAGTGTGAATGAGAAAAATATGGCGGCGAAAAGCCAGGTAAAACCCAACGAGAGAGAGAGTGATAAGTATATTTTATGCGCATCTAGCTGTTTTGTATAAAATAATATGAAATGAGTGTACGGCGCGGATGTGGTTGTGTGTGTGTAGGTGTAGTGGTGTGTCTTTAGGTGCGCTCGAGGCGAACCGGTTCAGCGAACCGTAGCGCGGGAATTTTAAAATTTTAAAGAAAATTATTTCGAAGCGTTTTGTTACCGTAAAATGTTGGTTATTGTTTCATATTCGATTTTGAGTACTTAGGTAAATAATTTTAGGGCAAGCCAGGCTTTTCGGCTTCTATGAAAGGACCGCCACTGACCCGTAGGTATTCTAAGACGTTTCCTCAAAAAATCCTCGAATTCACTCAACCTCACTCAACACTTTTCCTTGCTTGAAGAAAGGAATAAACTGTCAAACTCAAGGCACCTCGTGACCTACCTTAAAGAAGACTCAAGGAAAGATTTTCACTTTGTAAACAGTGTTATAATTATAATCTGATTATTTTATTCTAACATTATTTCAAGCTTGTTAAAAATTCATTTCCAACGGTTCCTGCAATACTTGTATGATAGTCCATGCGAATATCCCGAACGGCATTACTTAAGAGATGCAGAAAAACCGATACAATTTTACGACATAAAATTCCAAAGACGATATCGTTTTAAGTTAGACACTGTCGTAAACTTACATTACTGACGTGATACATTGACTCAACCTCACTCAAGGATCCTCAAGCGTAGCTCAAATTTTAACAGCTAAGAATACCATTTTCGAGTATTCCTTGAATTAATTCTAACCTCGATTGAGATAAGCTTGAGGAAGTTTCGAGAAAACGTCTTATAATACGGTTCTTAGAATGCCAGATACACTTTTAAGTCGCTGTAGGGGTACGTAGTACTCTTCAGTATTCATAGAAGTAGAATGAAAGTATCTTATGTCTTTGGTAATACGTAGCAGTTGATTTAAATGCATATAATATACAACAAGCATACCTTTGAAATATCATTCACAATTTCTTAAATGGACCGCCTCGTAATAAGTAAATATTGAAATTAGACTATTATATCGGATTTATTCGCGGTATTTTATTTAATTTTCCTCCCGACGTTTCGAAGGCTTTGCAGCACTTCGTGGTCACGACTCACGGGGCGGACTGAGGTGTTGGTGGTCCGAAAAGTTCGTGTTATAAAAAATCGCGATAAAATCCGTTATAATAGTTTAATTTCAATGTCTAACATTTGCGTAAACATAAGGAATCATTATAATAAGTAAATGGTTCGGGTTCAGCCATTTTCTTTGTCTGTAAGTCACAGATGTTTTCCTTATAAGCCACTTCGCCTACCGCCTCACAATATATACGAGTATGTTAAAGCCTCAGGCACAAATACAGTAGGGCCCTTTTAGTCTTCATCGTCTCGGAATCTTAGATGTCTAGTCAAAGTCTTAAAATAAAATATTGAGTGATTGAATTCATTAATTATTGCATAAATTGTCATACGTAGATATTAGATTTTGATATTATCATGAGTTCTCAGAGACAGCAATCTCATTATATTTACGCGACATAGTGATAAAAAAAAACAAAAATTTGCCCATATAATAATAATAATAGTAAAGACCTACTGTATTCTGACCCAAGTATGTTATTTCTCATTACAAATGCCCTGCTTAAGCTCGCAAAAGATAATTGCGACGACTGTCTGTGGACTAATTAAGGTAAGGCTGGCATTAGAACGCCTGGTTGTAACACAAAAAGTCGTTTTTACAGGTGCTACATTCTGGAAATAGTTCAGATAGTGTCCGTTTCTCACTTATGTAAGCACGAATGAGACGCTACGCGTTAGGTATCCCACAAAAACGTAGCAACTTGCAACTACCCAGGAACAGGAATACGTGAGCAAGCGAAATAGAATTTGTGTCGCGTTTTCTGCGTTATGATAGATATATTAGATTTCGCAATCGTGGAATCAAACAATAAAGTTTAATACCGTCTTATTTTCCATAACAATGAGATATCTCTAAACCGTCTCAAGTATCTAGGTACTCTTCAATACTTACGGGGTCACCTTGATCGAAGTGCAAAAAGCTTATGATAACGAACGAATTGAATAAGTTGTTTTTTGAAGATCGACGCGTCTCTCTTTGGTCTATACTACGTTTGTAAAGAATTCTAACATCAGGTGCAGTACAGTGACTTCGCCGAGTCAGGATAAAAATATTGCTATTACAAATATTACTTTCGGATGTATCCCACAATATTCACAGAGTAAGTTCAATAAAACGCGATAACCTGAATACTTAAGTAAGAATCGGCCGGAAATGGCAAATGATAAGAGATATCAAATAGAGATGGGGTACTGGAAAACAGGACGACACAGATAAAAACCTATCAAAATCATAACGTTCATCCAGATTTTGGGATACTCAACCGCAACAAATATTAAGTAGTTTATATTCCGTTCAGTTATGTCTTATTTATTAAGCAATAGGTGCACCAAGCCAATGTTTAATAACTACTTTCAGGGGTTTGAGTCTCAGTAATGTAAATTAAACTTAACTCTGGAAGTTTAAAGTTATAGTTTGGTCGTCATCGTGGACATGTCAATCTTTTATTCCCATTTACTTAGTCACTAATGAAAGTGAGTCACAATCGTGGTCATAATCAAACGACACAAGGTACATTCCTAACAAGGTATAAAGCCATAGATCAATAGGAAAGTATCACATAAATTATGCTACTATTGCATTCGAAAAATATAGTTACAAACCTAACACATTTTGCATGTGTTAATAACCCCAAAAACCAGCGAACAGAATAAATCGTAAATCCAAGTTATATAAATTGAGCAATCATTCAATATAGAAATCCCGTTGTAGGGGCTTATATTAACAATACCAGCCTTGTATTATACATTTACCCATGGTCACGGGCCTGCTTTTATTATAGAAGACTTTCCCAAAACTAACAACACAGTGTTCAAAACGTAATAGACGAAATCCTTTTCACATGTACGAAAGCGTAGCTGTAACACGTTAAAACGTTAACAAAGCCGATCAGACAGGGACTACGTAGAGCGAAGTTATCTCCATTCTCCACTCGATTACCTAAAACGTCCCGTTGGTACAGCGTGCGCGGCTTGGCCTGTCAATTTGTTTAATTGAAAAAGTTTGCATGCGCATAAATATCCGATGTTCAATTTGTGTTAATAAACATCTACAATCTAAAATACAAATGGCATTTATGTATGTTATGTGTTGCTGCCTGCTGGCATCTTTTTTAACACGCTTTTATTAGCTTCATACGTATGTATGTAACGGAAACTTTGAACATGTTGTTAACTCCCTTCAAAACGTCGGATTAAATCGAAATTGGGCATACTTATCAAGGACCGATGACAATTCAATATTTTAAACTAAAAAACACGCTATTATAGAAAATCCGACTAAAAATTAATAAATAATTTATATACGGGCACGGCATTGTAACCGGAGAGGAGTCCAGATAGATTGTCGACTGAC
The DNA here is from genome assembly GCA_947568825.1 of Sphinx pinastri. Classification (NCBI taxonomy): domain Eukaryota; kingdom Metazoa; phylum Arthropoda; class Insecta; order Lepidoptera; family Sphingidae; genus Sphinx; species Sphinx pinastri. Next base: position 9,425,773 of record OX387620.1, read on the forward strand.
GAGCGATAATAGGGAAGATGCAGATATAATATTTTGTGTCTTAAATGTTAAAAAAACTTAAAGAAGGGCCACTGTAACGTTTTTACAAAAATTACGACTTGAAAGTATCATGAAACAGAACGTGTTTTAATCCATAAATCAGCGTCTAGTGACATCACATCTGCTGTGACAACTTATTTAAGTTTATAGTTGTACCTAAAGGTAAAACAATGTTTAATTGCGAAAATCGATTGAATTTTTCGAATAAAAATGGAAGTTGGGTTCATAAAAGCAGTCTCCAGAAATCTACCGAAAGTTAATTTTGACATGGTTGTAATTTTTTTTTTGAATGTACAGTTTTGTCAAGTGTAGAAATGTAAGGAATTAGACTACTATAGTATGTATAAATCGCAGTAACACTTTTATTTCTATTTTATCCAGCAGCTTCTACGCATAGCAGTAATTTCAGATCTCTTGATCTGAAGTAGTCTTATGAAGGTAGTCTTATGGCGACGATCCAAATCATATTAGTTACTGGTGGTATATCTATTTTACTGGTGGTAGGTCTCTCGTATTCGAGGGCCGACATTTTTTTAATATACTCATGATCTATTCTACATAAAATTCATTCAAATGAAAGCAAAAATAACAATAATGCATCTTTCCTATCCTCATCAGAGTCGTTACAATTATGCTGGCCTAAACAGGATATACACAGTTTGATCCCGGAACGTGGCGCACTTACGTGGGCCACTATGGCGGATTTAGTACCTTATGTACGGTGGTCGCTATCCGGGCGGATACAAGACATATCCTACTAGCCGACCCAACATCTCAGACCCACGTGAATGACCTTACCTTGCAATGACAGCCCCATTGTATCCTACTAATTTTATAAACGCGAAAGTTTGTAAGTATGCATGTATGGATGTTTGTTACTCTTTCACGCAAAAACTACTGAACGGATTTCGATGAAATTTGGCACATGGGTAGATCATGTCCTGGATTAACACATAGGCTACTTTTTATCCCGGGAAAATATAAAGCGGGACTTTATCCCAGGAAAACTCATTCACGCGGGCGGAGCCGCGGACAAAGGCTAGTTCTTTATAATATTCAAATTCATCTGAAACCATTTAATTATTTCGTCATTTACTTAGTACAAACATCCAACCATCTTAACATTCCACAATTATAATATTCTTTTTTTGCATATACTGCTAATTTATTATGGAATTTTCCCTTATCGGAAGCGATTGTAAGACGAATATTCAACTCTCTACCTCTAGATTACCTATACAGTGGTACAACTATATCTAGTGGTATCTACATAATTCTATTCAACTGTTTTCATAACAATAATGTTTATTGGTAACCCATTCTAAGACAGAGCAATTTATTATATTATTTAGAACTATTCCATACATATACCAAAGTCTTTGTTAAAGTGTAATTTATTACTTTTTATTATCGCTTTATGGTCACCAAATACTTTTAAAACGTTTAGATAATCTTTTATCAATTTTGTTATTTTGAGACCTATGGTTTGTTTTGATGGCATACATTATGCCCTTTCTATAATTATCGTTGCACTTTATACAGTGTGTGTGAAGGCGGACTTAATTCCAATGAAATTCTCTACCAGGTCAGTCAAGCTGATGTGTTGCAGATACAAACGCATAGTAGGTGCACGTAATTTTAAATTTTTAGTGACGGTACAACAAATATAGTATATATAAACAATACGTGAATAAATGTGACAATACAATAATATATACATACCTATAATAAATAGTTATATTATTGCAAATACATAGTATCGAACACAAAACTACACGCTGATTCTACCTCGAACTTTCACTTCAAAGTGAAAGATATATAACGATTCATAGACATCTTGATTCCTAGAGGAAGCGCATTCCAAAGAATTACAGATCGACAGGATCAGAGTTATGAGAAAGACATAAAGAACAAGATTCACGAATAGAACAATCACGAGAGAAAAGACAATAATCAAAAACGGCGTATTCCCACCTAAAAGGCCGGCAACGCATCTCTGTGCCCCCTGGTATTGCAGATGTTCATGGGCGGCGGTGATCACTTACCATCTGGTGAACCGTATGCGCGTTTGCCCCTACACCATAAAAAAATAAACGATGCATGATTAGAAGAGAAACATCCTTAAAATCAAAACATACTCAATCTAATCAAAATGTATCTACAACTTTTGTAATACGATGTATATGTTATGAATTTGAGTGTACACATACCTACCTACATCTACATAATATGCAACAATTAATGATATTTCCATTTCATAAAATTGAAATAGGTAGTAAAGTCACACTTTAGTTATTATTTTCTAAGTACATAATAAATAGGACCGAATGAAAAAACAGAGCCAGGTAGTCCCACTTGCTAGTAAACCGACATGGTGAACGGCATTGCTGTCGAGTTTCTTTAATTTACTTTTAACTAACATTTTTAATCTGTCCACCGCCCATCTCGCAACCTTTTTGTGGAACGTTGATGAGCAGCTACAAACTGAAATAGGTAAACGTGAGCATGAACGCGGATAAAATCCTCCGGGATGTTACACTGAATGTGTATTTTTTTAATTAAACTCTTGATTTGCCGTGCTTGGACTGCCTCAGTGGCGTAGTTGTATTACGGTACGACTGTTATGCTGAGGTCTCGGGTTCGATCCCCGGGTCGGGCAAAGTGATATTGGGTTTTTTTTACTCAGTATCAGCCTGAAGTCTGGAATTTGTGCCCGATATGGCGATAGGCTCGCCCCTATCACATCATGGGACGGAATACGCACGGCGAAAAGTGGGTGTACTAGTTGCGCCTCTGCCTACCCCTTCAGGGATAAAGGGCGTGAGTGTGTATTTATGTATAGTTTGCTGTATCGTCACTTATACTTTTCTCGATAAGCAAAGAAATCTTTAAATGCACAACGATATATCAGAAAACACTAGGTTTCTTATTTATAAAGTCCGATTTATATTTCATTTCTACGTGTAAACGTGTTAGCCACATACACTTTAAAAGAAAGCACAGAAAACCAATCAATTAAAAAATGTTCTCAAAAAGATTTACAAAAGTCGAACTATGCTACAAAGTGTCCACTATTCACTGTACTCGCTGTAGAATAAAACGTATAATACGTACAAACAAAAGTTTTCAACTTGAATACCGATCCATGAGAAATAGATGCCTGTTCGCCGAAGCTCGTACAGATTACGGGGCCATTTACATATGAAACGTTTCACTGAACAGCACTAGAATTGTTGTACTTTTATTCGCGTGCGCTCACATCCGCCTTATTCGATTGCGTTTTATCTTAAACCTTTACTTAACAACCTGTTTCTGTAAATGCCTATAATTTTAATAACAGATTAGATGGAAATTTTATATTCGATATTGTGCTTTAAATCGAGTTTTGCCCTTGCGTTTATTTTTGTACTTTTAGCGGTAAATAACTTTATCTGAGGCCGCAAACAATATTCTATTGGTATCAATATGAGAAAGAATGAAGCATAGTTGTAGCATCTCACCGTCTGACTTGCACGTCCGCAATTTAACGTTGATGACGTCACTCCAACGTCTCATCAGATACTTGATAAATACCTTTTAGATAACAAAGCTATTTAAAATTTATTTTGAAACACGATGCTACAAAAGTAGTCATTTTAAGTACTGTTACCAATTGATAACTCATTCCTACTGGCGAATTGATGACGTAGAATACCCTAATAACGTTTTCAGCTATTTTATAAGGGTTGAACATTTTGACAAATGAACATAAATTAACAATAATTGTTTTTGTTGGCGAGTAAATACGCGTATAAATAAATAATCACGGCGAGTCCGTCCGAACGGGCCGGGAAAATAAATAACCACTTAGTTTCCAGGGCGCCTATCAATCTTTCTGTCCATGCTGCATTCCTATCGATTGTGAGTCATTTTAATACGCCTTGATGTACTGTCATAACGTGGTTAGTTTATAAGGTTCTCTTTTGCGTAAAACGTCGCGTGGGGTAGGCAAATGCTTATTCTTTAAATCATCGAAAGATAAAGATTTATCTAAAATGATATCAAATATATTAATACTTAAAGTATTTAAACTATTAACTAAATTAATGCAAATGGAACAATCTGTTGTGATTTATGACGCATGTTCGTTTATAATAAGGTACAAGTCATTCCGTTCACACCGATGCCGCATCGCCCACGCCTTAGTCGACAACGGGGCCTTAATACTACCGGACCTAATGAGGCCACACTGAACCGACAAACTTGACTCATTCCTGCCTGATCGTATGTGCGCACACACACCATCCATCCATCGTATCAGTTCCTGTAGATTAGTCAATTGTTATTTCGGATAGCAACTGCCTTCGACAAAGGCACCCCTACCACATTAAGATTTTGCAATCACTATTTATATTGAAACTATTTTATAAACCATTGGAGGAGCCCAGATTTATTTGTTTCATTTTATAAATTTTTTATAAATTTTAAATTAGCTCAAGGTCATTCAGAAATTAAATAATTTTATTAACGCTTCGATATAGAAGGCCGAAGTTTGGCTCAGATGCCAAATGAACTGATGAATCACACATAATCCTATCATCCTTCTAGTCAGGTCGATGTGATTGATATGCTTCAGTCAGTCCACCCGTCACATGCGCGTACCTACAGCTTGAGGCTAACACCAGAGAATACTGAATGTGCCATATTTGGTGGACTTGCAAGATCAGTCAAAATTATAGTTAAATCCTCGTATATAGTGAATATAATGCCTCTGCCTTAATGGAGAATTATGTAAGAAATGGCGTGTTATACAATGCCGAACAAAATTTAAACCAATAAAGCTTTTGTGGTAACTGTAGAGATCGAATTAATTACTCAAAGTTTTACTTTTACAAAAGTACTCCGCTTGTGACAACACAGTTAGAAGCCGTTCCTAATGTAGGTCAGTTAAACTCTGAGCTTTAAATGGAACGAGTTCCATTTTCAATTAAAGGAGTAAGATTTAATTAACCTTTGCATGCATACAGGATTATTGTAGGAATCTACGGCGAGTCATGTGGCAGTGAATGTTTGCTACGAGATAATACATACAAGAATTATAATAATTTGGTATGATTTGCATAGTCGGGAAATAAATAAAAACAGGCGAAGGCAGAAGTTGAAATCACATGGTGCTTCTGTTTTCATCTTCTAATCACAATGTAAAAAATAAAAATATTGTATAAAAATGTTTTTTTTTTACATAACAACTTTCAGCTTCGGTACTGTGATTACGCAATGAAATAAAATTGAAGTTAAGAAATTATACAACTTCTAAGATTTCGAAGATCAATTGCAACATCAACTAACAAAAATTACACCACAGTTTGAAATTTACCTTTTATTTCATGTCAAAACTTTTCCTTTTTTGGATATCGTATTGCTTACGCAAATAAGTAGGTGTTACGTTTACCTTTTGGGTGTTCTAGATATAATGAAAAGTCAAACGTAGCACTGAAATTTTAAATGTAGATAAAATGTGAAATTTAAAAGTCGTCCCAAAAATTAAATTATAATTACTCCTGTTAAAATAATTATTTAAACATGTACAAAATATTATACGCACGGCGAAAAGTGGGTGCACTACTTGCACCTCTGCCTACCCCTTCGGGGATAAAGGGAGTGAGTGTATACATGTATGTATGTAAAATATTTTAGTAATTTGTTATTAAACGATATATATTTTATAGAACGGGGCAACATACCTTTTCTTAGTAACGTAAACGGGTTAGAGATTAATGTCAGCCTTTAGAAAATTATTATAATTTGGGGACGACTATAGGAAACTATTCAATGGCTAACAAAATCTAAATGAGATCCAAATTTGTTTAATTGAATTAATAGATATTTTTATATTTCATATTGAATTTATTTATATTATGAGTTAGCAAGTTTTAAAGGTTTATAAATTAAGAAAACTTGATGACGTTTAATGCAAACTTTAAATGGAATTTTTGAGATGTATTATTTTATACTCTAAACAATTTACTTGGATATAAAACTTTCTGAGATAAAAATTCAGTATCAAAGGACATAATATTATTTTAAAGTCAAGTTAGCAACATCGTACATAGATACCTCTAGCTATGTCTATTATGTCGACTCTTGTCGGCGAAATTATATTATCCTTTTGTTGGAATATCTTTTTTAAAACTAAAAGTACGCATGCTCACGCCTTTTATCCCCGAAGGGGTAGGCAGAGGCGCAACTAGTGCACCCACTTTTCGCCAAGCGTATTCCGTCCCATGATGTGATAGGGGGCGAGCCTATCGCCATACCGGGAACAAATTCCAGACTCCGGGCTGTTACTGAATAGAAAAATCCAATATCACTTTGCCCGACCCGGGAATCGAACCCGAGACCTCAGCCTTGCAGGCGTACCATAATACAACTACGCCACCGAGGCAGTCTAAAAGTAGCTACATATTATTTGTGTGGCGCACTATCATAATGTAAATCTTACTAATATTATGTATAACTTTGTGATGAGGTTGGTATGTTTACAACTTCGGATGTTTATTAGAATTAAACGACGCATACACCGTTAAATGGATTTGCATGAAATTCGGTTAACTTTTTAAAGTCCTGAATTAACATATAGAATATTTTTTAATCCGGATCACTGCACAGTGATACTTTTATTCCGGGAAAGCTGAGGAATATTATGAAGACTTACAAGATATTAATTAGGAAGTTGACCGATAAGTCGATATTGTTAAATCGATATAAGATGTGTAACTAAACATTTTACACGTATAAGTAAAACAATCAATCCCATCGCTTTCCTAAAAGAATGTTCTATACATATTGGTGTACATGTAAACACACCGACTCCATTTCGGCCGCAAAATTAATGCCGTGACTAAGAATCCCAACGCTTTTGGACATATGAGAGAGAGCGGGCTCATATTTTAGCTGCCGGTACTCCATTAGTGAAGCGGGAACCCCAACCAATATGGCGGGGCGAATCTGCAGTGACAAGGGCATTCACCCCGCGTGCAACCAACCCCTCGTTTTTGTTATAAAATCAATATATTTGGGACAAGGCTTTCTACTCGCAACAAGATAAACTTACATTTCAAACAAAAGATGAAACATACCTAAACTTTTAGAATTTTGCAAGAAAAAAAGAGAATATACTTTCTGTTATCAGAAGCTACTACCCTATTTAAATTATCATATTCATAAGTCGAGATTGTAGGACAAACTAAAAGGTATGACTGATCTTGAGCTATCGTAAGATGTCGATGTGATGAAACAATTCACTTCTTTCAAAATGCGTCACGCAACAGCTACATACATCCGGTAACCGGTTAGTCAGATGTTAGTCATCTGTCCAATATATTGTGCCGGCTAGATCAAACACTACGAAGACATGACATGTCTCACTACTATAAAAATCAATTTAAGTGTACTTATTTATATTTTGTCAGAACTCCGGCGCACGACTGCATCGTCAGGCTCACCAAAAAGGATGGCATATTGACTAAGAACTACTGATGTAGTTGAGTAAGGGGCATTATTTTATAAGGACAATAAAAAAAACAGTAAACAGAACTATTTAATTAGCGATTTAAAATGAAACCGGACTGCAACACAGTAGGTATAGCCTGAACAACAAAGTGACGATTGTTGAATGCTAAAAATTAAAATGATACCTGCGCCTACGGCTTGAGATTTATTTATTTATTGTTTAATTACAATCAGTGGTAATTACATTAAATTAATAAAAAAAGATAGAAATCACTAACAATATTTTAAATGCATTACCTTTAGTTGCCACAGCATGCATTAAGATTACAACATTTTTAAGTACAGTCAGCCACAAAAGTAGCTGAACAAAATAAAAACTTCAAAACGCTTCTGCACGTTCACTCCAGTCGAAATATTCTTTTTTCTTTATCTAAAATAAAGTTAACCCTGTGAGGTATATTTTAGTGAAGAATAAACAATTGTTGTTACTGACGCAAAAGTTTAAACGCCATTTGAAATTTTGAATTTGTTCAGTTACTTATGTGGCTGACTGTACTTACCTGCACGTGTGCTGTATTGCATTGTGACGTCACCAGGTAACTACTACACATAGCACACACTGCCAGAGAAATTGCGGGCGCGCTGATGACTTTTAAAGAGGACGAGATTTGTTCAGCATTAGACAATCTTGCTAACCAAATTAGGTACGAAGGCTGCTCCTTCGTGACAGTTTTCAGCCCCATCACAGTAGTCGAGCCGTCCCAATGTGGCAGACAAAACTATTTCTAACTGTAAGCGAAATTTAATATATCAGATATCTTATCTATATTTTGACGTTACCATGTTACCCATGTTACCTCCTCGGCATATTACCTCACGTCATTTTTGCGAGCGACCCCGTTTAAGGCGATTTTTATTTGCTTTATTTATCCATTTCTGGAGATTCGATAAAATAGTAGTGAAACTGGCATCGAAATGCATTCAGTATTGTTTACGGGATGCACGAGCAAATTAACAAACTTATATTTAATTACACAAAAATATATGCCTACAAATTATATATTATTATAATATTATGGTGATATTTTTGAAACTCTTTCCGTTTAATTTGGTCGTCTCGCTGGCTTCGTATAGTGACACCTGTGACGTTCTACTTGTGATGCCAAAATACTAAACATTTATAAAATAATATTATTATTGCCCAGCTGCAAGACTGTGCAAACAATACATTAAAAAATTTCACAAAAAGTAATCGACAACTACTACCTCCCTGAACGAAAAACGATTACAACTCAAATGTTTATATAAACTTGTATAAATCTTCCGGTTCCCGGATACCATCTACCGCATATAATATTATCGTGCTGGCATAAAAAGGAAATGTAACAATTACTTTTTATTCCCATTTCTATCAATCACAGGAAGTCAAAGTGAATGTGCATTTTCTTGCGCGAATCCATTTTTATATACTAACGTATAATTCCTAGGTATACCATTAATATTGAGTGAGTTGAAATGTTAAGATGTTTCCAAATAATCTAATGAGCCTCAATACTCGTTATAAGTATTGCTTCTCCAACTTCGAACAAGACTAATTTAAGTAATACCGAGTTCAAATACATTGCAACATATTTTATATCAATAGACTTCATAAAATTTAAAAGGAACTTTGTACTCAATATGTCACAAGCCACATGTATAGTACTAATAATATCAGTTTTAATCAATTTGTATTTCAATTCCCTTTATTATTAAATGCAAAGTCATTGAAATTGAAACAAATCAATGTTTTTTTCAAGAACATTACGCACAAGTACAACCATCTTAAACTTTAGACACGACATAAGTAAATCATGAGAATAGCACATCAGTTTCTTTACTTTTCATGCAAGTTCTTTTTAAATATTACTTCCACGTATGTGTGCGTGCAGTTACAGTTGGTAATGGCGGGTATGTAGAGCGTTCCAAGCACGTTTTCCGATGTGGATCAATGCTCACACTAATAATGTAAATAATTTGCATTCCTTGGGTGGTAACTTCTCGACATAAGTTTACGTGCGTAAAGTACTAGCTATGCGTTTAAGGCTGGGTGCAGATTATGTAACGTTAGCCCGAGCCAAACCAAGAACATCACAGCGTCGTTACGCTATATGTGGATGAAAGATGAATCAGAAGAGGAAGTATTACTGAAAATCTTACATAATCTGGACGCAGCATTAACTGTTAAATATCTCTAAATCGCCTAAGACTTTACAAATGTAAACTTACGTCGAGGCTATTGCCTCGGATTCAAAATTCCACTTGGAATATTTTAAATTGAGTTTGATAGGACACTTCACGATAGTAAAACTCAACATCAAAAGAAAATAATGTACATCCTTTTTTTGATATAAACTAAGTTTAATAATTTGTCAAACACAGTTTGATCCTTAAAGCCATCATGGGAATTGCTTGTTACCCAACTAAATAGTTACCTGTTCTGTTTTAAGTTTGTTAGTTTTAACTTCATATTTGTCAACTTTACGGTCCTCGGAGGACGTCGTCAAACGGTTTTCATTTATTATTAATAATTATCAAAGGAGACCATCCATTTTTGTATGAAAGTCAGGTTCATTTTGTTTCTTAACTAAATCGTCTAAAGAAAATAGAAATATAACCTTCATTATACAAAAAATAAAAAAACTATTGCAACACATAGGTAAAATAATAATGTAATTCCTAATTTATGAATTAAATTAAATGAATACAATATGATGATTAAATATATTTATATTTTTATGGAAGTTTAAAAAACAGACTATTTGTTGTTTGATATTCTTATGTAAATACCAAAGGCTTATTAAAATTGATATCGATCACTGAGGCGTTGGTACTGGTAAGATATGTTTATAATCCCCTCAATTCCGAATGGTGAAGCTGCCACGTAGTCACTATGGGAAATAATAGTCGTTACGGCGATTAAATTAAACTAGATTTTAGCATAAAGATTATCGTAAGACCACTGAAGTCCACACTCTATTTGCTGTGCTTAACAAACAGAATAAAACTTGAATGTTTACTCTCTCTATTTAATAATTCAATTATACATACAACTTTGCTCACGACTAAATTAAATCTTTATTTTCGAATACAAAAGCGAATGGACTCTCAACACTTGTCTAAATCGATAAAACGGACAGATACTTGAGTTGAAATATTACTACAAACTTCAACTCAATATTACTTTTACAGACGTAAGTATTATCAAACATTGAAACTGAAAATTATATTCATATACGTTATGAAGTTGTTACATATCTAAGCTTCAGTCTTAACCAGTAGAACGTTATTAAAATTAGTGCAATACGCACTAAGTAAAACTTCTTAAAATCATAATGCAAAGATTGAGTTACAAATTATGTAGTTGTAAATTATATTAACAGCACGTCCGAAGCCAAAACACAAATAATCTCTTATTTTAATTGATGGGTTATTATTTTAGTATGATATTATAAGGACCGTTGCGGTCACCCTCTAAGCACCCTTCGCCTAGAATACTATTATGCCGGTGTAACAAACTCGGCCCAACGGTCACTCGATGTTGTCCATCTATCAAAACGACCTATAAAAAAATCCCTTCTAACCGAATTTCGGCCAGGGCGCGGGCGGCGGCCAATATCAACTGAGATCTACCAAGACCTGTAGCGAAGATGCTTTTCTACAAGCGTTAACGCTAATAGAACAAATAAAAATGTATGGGAATGACGTATCCTTGCACTAAACTCGTCGATAAGATATGTCATTCGCATACATTATTTTCTATTCTATTGGCGTAAACGTTTGTAGTAAAGCATCTTGACTACAGGCCCAGGTGCGCAGGAGATATTATAGTGCACAAGTGTGTGCGCAGACACAGGTGCACTCTGTATTCCATCACTCTCATAGTCTGGAGTCCGGAGAGAGATGAGGCGATCAGGCGCAGGACCAATGGCTTTAGGTGCTTAAACGACATATCGCAGACCAGCGACACAGTGTAACAACCCAGTCGTCCCTGAAACTGGTAATGCTTTTTTTTTTCAGCAACTTGAGTTACAAAGTACTGTGTAGCATTCCACTGCGCTCGTCATCCTGATACATAAGATGTTAAGTCTCACTATGTCCTGTAGTTACACTGGATACAATGTCCTTCAAACCGAAACACAACAGTGCATGCACACTGCTGCTTGACGGTAGAAATAGACATTGCGGTGGTACCCACCCAGACGGACTCTTACATAATATGAGAGACCTACCACCAGTAAAAGTTTTTCCCAACAAACAAAAAAAGGCGGTGTGATATTCACGCGGCGGACGTCCGCCGGCGTTAGGTTTTGCTAGTTATAATGCTTCGTATGTCCATATAAATACGGTAAACGTGAAACTTGATCTACATTAATTATTTACACGGAGAAAGCCATTATGTTGTGTCAAAGCAATTAAATAACACATCAACACACTCCGGCGTTAAAGTTTTCTGATAATTATAATTTGTTAATTGATGTCATACCAAATGTCGAATCACTTGGGATACAAACAATAAACTCGTTAAATTCCGATTCCCAGATCGTTTTCGGTTATGAATTTTGTGTTAGATGAATAAAATTGAATAATCAAGTTAATTAGCGACTTCACGTTGCATTTACCATTTAAAAAATAAATGGGACTTTATGGAAATTTTAAGTAATGTTAGCCTTATGCCTTAATATTAGTATCGAATCAATTATAGTAAGTGTTGTTTTTCGTTTCTAAATAGATTTAAAGTACTTATTAAAAAAATATTACTATTGCTATTTAAACCTTTTAATTAAACATTGATCTTTAGATTTTCTTATTCAATTCAATACTTTAAATACATTTGAGTAGTAGCAATTATAGCATCTTCTAAGTACTATCTACAGATTCTAAGTAGTTAAAACACAACAGTCCTAAAACAATTATTGTAAACGCTTGCAAAATCTCCAATTTAATTAGCGATTGTTGGTTTCATTGACACATGTAATCAATGTTACACTATATTTGGACTCCAAAAGAATAATTAAAATGGAAATACTATATTTATTGGTGATGAATGACACTGTAATGCTAAACTACCTTCAGTAAAATCTTTTACAAATTCAATATCGGTACTAGTTAATTGTGATGGATCAATGAATCAGACCAATTTGAAACCTGCTTACTGTGCATACTACATGAATAAAAGTAATAAACGAGCTTAATAATGAGCTGGGTGGGTGTATTTAAGCCCGCAAGGGTGATTATGCATGCTAATGGCCTTCCGCACGCCAACCATAGCCTTAAAAATATTCATTATTGACTTATCCTCAAACACTACGTCATTCTCTAAGAAAATTGCCATAATCTAAATAAATTACCGGATCTCAACCTGTGCTATGGCATATTGGTATACCAATACCTTAGAAAACCCAAACTAAGTTTCTTCCTGTCTGCATCTTGTTTGATTTTTAGCCGCCTTAAAAAAGGAGGTTCTGTATTCGATCCGTATATACTAAGCGAATATAAAGTTAAATTATTTTTTCGTTTGAATTGGTTTTGAAGCCGGTTTTTAATTTTATTTTATTAAAATGCTTATATATTTTTAGAACTCGACAAGAGAGGTACTGTTTTGAAGAGCAAATATTTAAAACCTTTACTTGGGTCCTAGAATCGTGCATGTTAATTTAAATATGTAATTATTTGTATACTAGCTTTATTATTATATGTATAGACTAGCTTTTGCCCGCGGGTCCGCCCGCGTGAATGAGTTTTTCTAGGATAACAGTCCCGCTTTATATTTTCCCGGGATAAAAGTAGTCTATGTGTTAATCCAGGACATAATCTACCCGTGTGCCAAATTTCATCGAAATCCGTTCAATAATTTTTGCGTGAAAGAGTAACAAACATCCATACATAAATACTTACAAACTTTCGCGTTTATAATATTAGTAGGGTTTACCAGCAAATTGAATGAGCTTCGGCAATAACAATTCAATTCAATTTAGTATTGCGAAATGAATTATTTGATAAATGTTACTTAAAATTTTGCCAAATTTTTGGCTCTAAAAGGCTATCGTTAGTACAAATCTATATCTAAACTAGTCAATTCTAAATAAAAATAATTTTGTAGTTTCTTTACTGGGCTCTATTTTTATTTTTGTTTTATGTTACAAAAAAAGCAGACACATAAAATTATTAATTGCTTAAATTATTTTAATTACGCTAGTCATTGACCTTTTTGTATGGTTAATATTTCCCAGCGAAAACGATAGACATCTTAAAACTTCTATTCATACATAAATCTAAATATTATTCTGTAAATTTACAGGGATAAAATTAAAGCAAATAAGTATACTTCTACATGTTTTGTTTTAGCAATTTCTCCTCTTCTTCATTACAATCGAGATGTCGTGGAAGATGTTAAGGTAATTTTCATATCAATATAATTTCCTTTGAGCCTAAAGTTTTATAATAAGCAGTTTAAAACCAACGGTGAAGTTATCCATAAATGCATTACAAAGTGGCAGTGTCGAACGAACGTTGCCATGTCCTATGCGGACCACTCAACAAGCAACGGTACGTCTACACTCACGTCATAATTAATTACTAACGAAAATCGATTAGGAACGTAATACTACTATGATGCTGACAGCTGCTTAAATTGCTGATGAAACTGTCAGTTTCATAACAATGGGGTGTTTCTCAGTAACAAGCTGGGAGAAACTGTGCAATAACTATAGCAATATTCAAATAATTTTGTAAGTAATACATAACCGACCACTTGTCTAAGTATCCATGCCTATATTTGTTTAGCTAAAAGGAGATGTCAACGGGCCTTTTACCTTTTAGTGCTGGCTGAACCAACAATGACTATTATCGAATTACGTATTTAATTCTTAGAACCCAACTGTTAACAACTGTGCTGTATTAATTAGAGAGCGATGTAACTTGTAAGGATACTAATTGTCGCTGCTAATGAAAATTGGGAACAGAAAAAATAAACAAAGAGACAACTTACTAATTAACAAAAAAATCATTCGACCGGTACTGGCGCTGCCAACTCTCTTTAAGAAATCTACAATCTTTTATCTAAGTAATTAATAATGTTTTTGTCAATTTTTGCATAATAGATTTACTCAGGTTGATATTTTAAGGGGGATTTTCAAACTTTTTTTCTTTGTTTTGCGAAATGTTTTAAGCAAGTTCTCAAATAAATAGCACCGTTATTCCCATCATCAATAACTTACATTATGGCGATACGTCTGCTTTTAGCGGTTGAGAAGTTATATTTTTTATATCGATAAGCTATAATCTATACTAAATAAACTTTATTCTGAACTAGCACGCGGATAAATCTAATTCGAAGCGGCGATAACGTAGTTGGCAACGTAGTGGAACGGACTGCCGAGACGAATGTGCGCAAGTTCAAAACCCAAGGGCACGCACCTTTGACTTTTCTAAAAACTTATGTGTGTATTCTTTGTGAATTATCGCTTGCTAAGACGATGAAGGAAAACATCGTGAGGAAACCTACATACCTGAGAAGTTCTCTATAAGAATTTCAACGGTATATGAAGTCTGCCAACCCGCACTAGGTACGCTTGCCGTACTGTTTACGCGGTAAAAATTGTGGCAGATAACTTCTGCAAGTTTTCTTGCTAGTCTAAACCCTGCTTTAGACATACTTTAAAAATAAACATATCCGAATTGAAAACCAGACGGCGCGGCAAGGCGTAGGTAATAATAATAAACGAAAATCCGCCTGTTTTTACTCGACTACGGCAATAATGGAGGAATATAGTTACAAGAAACCTCTTACTTTGCTACATCGGATTGCCAGATTTAAACAATTTATATCATCAAATAAAGATGTCTAGATTTGTCTTTGCATGTTTGAATCAGTATTGGATTTGCCAACATGCGGTACAGGCCTTGGCCTAGGGGCGACGGCGGCTTAGGGGACGGAATATTTTAAAGTAGGGGGAGCACAAATAAGGACAACTTTCAGAAAAAAAAATATCGGACGCATTTTGTTTACATTACTTGGGGACCTATTTTTACGTCACCACGCTGTTAAAAAAAGCTCCCATAAGACATCAGAGGCAACACAAACTGAGTGGCCTATAATTAAGGAAAGTATAATCCGCCACTAATTCGAATGCCGTTGTAATAGTGTACTTGCCCTTAAAAGAGTTTTACTTCTAATGTGCTAAGGATTTGTGTTCGATAACCAAGTTCTAGCCAATCAGCTCTATCTAATAACACTGCGAAGTGACGTATTTCTTTGCTTTTTCTATTATATTTACTGTAGGGAATTGTTTCAGAACAACAGCCAAACAAAATGTCAATGTGGGTCATTGATGTAAAAAAACCTTGCGTATCAATTATGTGGATACAAAAAATGTCCTCATTGGAGGTAGACTAAATTTCTCTTTCACCGTGAAAATGCACCGGTCCACTCGTCGATATTTGTGGTGGCGGCCTAGTTGGCGGTATTTGGCCACGAAAGGCGCTCTCATGTTGAATTGAATTGGCTTCTATTTCAAAGATGCATAAATGGCCCCGATAGGGAACAAACATTTGCGCAGTATGGGGAACTTTTTCAACACAGTTATAAACCTGAAGGGGACACTGTAGATTAGAACCTTTTGTCTATACATATAAATAAAATTGGAGTGTCTGTTTGTAATATTAAAATAACCGTTTTTACTACATGTATATGAATAAATATACGGTACACACACCAAAATAACATTTTTTACATTTTTTATCTGTCTGTCTGTCAGTTTGTTCCGGCTAATCTCTGAAATGGCTGGACCGATTTTGACGGAACTTTTATTGGCAGGTAGCTGATGTAACAAGGAGTAACTTAGGCTACTTTTTATCCCGGGAAAATATTAAGCGGGACTTTTATCCCGGGAAAACTCATTCACGCGGGCGGAGCCGCGGGCAACAGCTAGTTTGTTATAAATATACGCAAAAATTAAAACGCTAAATTGAACCCTGCTTAGAAATTGAATAACTATGATCTAGATAACAAAATTTTGAAGTGCCTTTGAAATACTGATCAAGGGAATCTTATATAGCTTGCTTTTAAATAGATCAGGAAAGTAGGACGGATAAAAATGGATTATTCGTCCGTCTGTATAGGGACGCATTACTCGGTCCTTAAATTTTACACGTAATAAACTAGTCGCAGGGATCAGCTGACTGCACTGGCCACATGCGTACGGCTTACATCCCTGCGTTTTTGTACAAATTACGAGCGCGTGCGGCCATACCGGCTCGTGTTCGCGATCGTGCTAATGCTCGTCGCTAATAAATCCGCTGCAAACGTGCGCCTTAAAATAATATGTAACTGCTGAGCTATTTCACTTGATAAAGATTTCCTACCTCTACACTAAATTCGTAACCTTTTGTTACGTGCATGTTCAACAAATGCATTATTAAAAACAATAAAATGTACGATTTTTAATATTGAACATAGTAATGTTAAAATATTTTGATAAATCGAATTGAAAGGTATTATACATTTATCGGCCTACCAAGTCCATTATTGTAAAGAAGTACAGTGCACGACATCGCTCGTGTATACCCGTGACTCAGGTGTCTCTGTTATTAATCACCCCTTACCCGTCATTTTCAATATGACTCTGAAATTCTGCATAGGCAAAATGTTACTTCTAAAATTATTATTCATTACTTAACACAAAACAAGGTGGTAGTTTTTTATTTATTTACCAGTTAGCTCAAATACCTTACCACTAGATGACTGATGATATTCTTATTGAACTATGATCTGTGAATGTGAAAAATGCGCTAACAGAACAATTCTGGAATCGTTCATGTAATGACTGCTTGTCCCTGCTATATTTAACTGGCTCACCACTACACCCAGCTCCGAGTGCAGGCGCGCATCCAATCTCACCGTGCCTCTATTTACTATTAAGTTCTCCGATTGAAAGCCACGATTGACAGATTGACGGCAACCCCCTCTACTGGTGTACGTGAGACAGTGTATAGGATTTAATAAATAGATACAAACCAAAGAGTTCTATAACTATAATATTTAATGTCTTTGATACAAACACTACAGTGCAAATACTAGAATAAGTAGATACATACTAGTTTTTGCATTTGAATTAATAATCAAATCTATGACAAACGAATGGTTCTCATTGCTGTTAAATTTTGGAATTTAAATTTCGAAACCGTTCGATTATAATGAATCCTACATATCAAAACGGGACAATAGTATTTAATAAGTTTATGAAATTCCTACAACATATTTCATATTACCGAGGAAAGTGAATGGCAATGATGGCATAACTAGAGCTGCGATCATATACCAAGACTTCGGGTTCATTAAATAATAAATAGGTATATCAATATGTGGTAAATGTTTGAAAACGGATATTTGCATTTGACTAAGCTGGGGAATAGCCTTCAGTATCGCGTTTTATATCAATTCGTTCAAACAAAGCGTGATGAGGCTTTTGTACGAGCCGTCAAGACACCCACAACCAGCGGCGTCGCACTCTCATGTAAAAACTTAGTTATTACTTTATTGCACATACAGTATGGGACTTAAGTTAGAACACAATACCGTAGCCAATTTGAATCATTTTATATGAATCATTATTAACACTCACTTACTGGATAACATAATATGCCAAATAAAATACATGGGGTGATATTTTTTTTATTTCTGACAGAGTACGGTCATACCATCTCTTTGATCATGCAAGATTATGTAAAGCTACAAAATATGACGTTTTAAATAATATGCTACTTATTTAGTATTCGGGTGAGATGGAATAGTAATAAGTGAACTAGTTAATTCGTTCGCCAATGGTGTAACCGTTCCATAGTGTGAAGAGTAAATAATTGTACCACCGCATGTGTTCAACTCTAGTTCATTGATCTAGTTCCGCGTCAGGATCCTGCTATTCTACGTTTCCTCCTAATAATATAACTGAAAAGTTTGTCAGGATGTTTGTATGTTTACATATTTAGCAGAAGTGAATGGCAGAATCTTGGATTAAGATATAGGCTCCTTTTTATCTCCAAATAGTGTAAAAAGCAGTGTCTGGAAACACAAATTTCCCTAAATTATATGTCAATCATGCCGGCGTCATTTACTTCGAAAATTTAAATAAAATCCAATTTATTCTTGCGGGAGCAAATTACCAAAGTAAAAAGTAGCCTATATGTTAATCCAGAACTTGGTCTATCCATGTTCCGAATTACATCCAAATCCGTTCGACGGTTTCTGCGTTTACTTCTAACAAACATCCAGACATTCACATTTAAAATATTACTAAGATAAGAAATAATGTTAGATAAGTAATTTAATGGAGTGACGAGGAAGTCACTGACGCGGTAATAAACGATACTGCTATCTATAAACAGAAACAAGGCTTCCATAGACCTTGAATTTCAAAGTGTTCGTGCAAATTATAGTACCTGTACAAGGTTTATTATTTCATTCACCCGGAATTTATCACTCTTAATTTGAATTCCATAGAACGCTAGTACATTAATATTTTTGATGTTATACTTTGTTGCTGACTTCGGTCTCGCCTATCGTCCTAGATATTCATAAATGATGTATGAAATATATTCAGAATTATAATTTAGAAACCAGATAGTGCCGCGATCCAAGACTAGTCAGTAAGGAGATAGGTAATATTGATTTTCTATCAAACATTAATAAAATTTAATAACTTCCCTACTACAAAATTTATTTGGACTTCTGTTATAATGTTTACCTAACTGTTTTGCTTCGAATCTAAAATCCAGCCAATCACCATCAAAATGCAATATTATTCTACAATAATTTTAATTTATACATACTTTATAAATTACAAAGTATATTGCGCAAATACATGTTTGTTAGATCAACGGTTTCAAAGATTTCGCACGTAAACAAACAGTAAAGGCGATTGTAGGTAAGTCCGAACGCAGTGCTAATTGGTGTTAAGGCGGGTCTCGACTGACCACCGAACAACTGGATAAGCGAAGCCCGGTCTTAGCCTTAAGGTGGTTAAGCTAAGACCCGGCCACGTAAATAGAAACACAACCGATTCCCACCAAGCTTCAGTCGCATTACGCTAACGAAACATTTTATGCGAACGTTACCAGCAATATGATATAACGCTATAAAAGTAATAATTTAAGCGAATTTTAATTGATAAATATAGATATGCTATAGCCATTTGCATAGCCTAAATGACGGACATAGTTGTGTTCTTTAATACTTATTACCTATTATATTGTGTCATAAATCCATATTTTTATAGTAGTATTATTGTGAAAGGCAGAAAACAAAAAAGTGTGAACTGTAGAAGCAAAATACATACATACATACATAGTATCACACCTCTATCCCATAGGGGTAGGCAGAGACCATGGATTGCCACTTTGCTCGATTCTGGCACACCACTTTCGCTTCTTCTACCTTCATCAATCTTTTCATGCACTCCCGCCGGTTCAGGGTACTTTTGACCTGGCCCTTACTTAGAATGTCAGATATCTGACATTCGAAAGTTCGGTGCGGTCGCCCATACTCGCCTTATATATCCTCTTTGTCATTCTCCTATCATCCATCCTTTCCAAATGCCCAAACCACCTTAGCATACCCTTCTCAATTTTGGTCACTACATCCTCTGTCACTCCACACATGTCCATCACCATAGTATTCCGCACTCTATCACACACAGTCACCCCACACACGCTCTCATTTCCACTGCTTTAACTTTACTTTCGTGCTTTTTCTGCCATACCCAGCTTTCACTACCATACATCAGAGTTGGTAATAACACTCCTCTATAGACACAGCCAGTCGTGCCTTTTTGGACACCTTCCGGCTACATAAAGGCGTGCAACGCTCCAACCCGATTAACTGCACTCACTCGTCTCTCAATATCACTCTCATAACTAGAAGCAAAATAAAAATGTTAAAACGAAAAATTCGAATAAGATGAAGTAAGTTAACAATGATTAATTACTACGGCCATGTATTAATTATTGCTTTTTGTGGCTTTTTTGTGCGTTTGCGACTTGTCGAGAAGAATTTTTATGCAAACAAACTTAGTTTGTTTTCAAGATACACTGTGCACGTGGTATATCGTATTTCCGTCTTATCGATCCATATCTGCATTTAACTGCAGATCCCCCATTCGCTGGACTGAGTTGATTAAAACGGCAACACAGTCCTCCATGACAGAGTGTACACGCAGCGCTACTAGCCGACAAAAATGGAAAAGCCTTAGCAGACCTACGAACATCGCCAAGAAGACTCACAACGCTGACATCTTTCCATGTACCATTGCAACTTACATTTGCACACAACACAAATTACAAAATTAACGCGTATATAGGCGATTTGAAATGTTGATTTTGCATACTCACGCCTTTTATCCCCGAAGGGGTAGACAGAGGCGCAACTAGTGCACCCACTTTTTCCAAGCGTATTCCGTCCCATTATGTGATAGGGGGCGAGCCTATCGCCATACCGGGCACAAATTCCAGACTCCGGGCAGATACTGAATAGAAAAATCCAATATCACTTTGCCCGACCCGGAGATCGAACCCGAAACCTCAGCCTTGCAGTCGTACCGTAATACAACTACGCCATCGAGGCAGTTGTTGATTTTGTACAGATATTTATACTTCTGTACAACATGCGAGTACCGTACACATGCGACCAAATACCTACCTGCAGTTTTAGACCATAAATGGATAACGAAGAGATTACTCTACAATGGTGTAAAAAAACTTCGAACAAATCATTATAAAATATAACGGCCAAAAGCCTACTGACGAGAGCTTACTCCCAATATAAACCTA
Organism: Sphinx pinastri; assembly: GCA_947568825.1. NCBI lineage: Eukaryota > Metazoa > Arthropoda > Insecta > Lepidoptera > Sphingidae > Sphinx > Sphinx pinastri. The sequence continues at coordinate 9,447,166 of OX387620.1, forward strand.
TTTTATATGTGCCTCTATAAAGACAGATTTCAAATAAAACGCTATCTTGGCACTTGTTCGTTTATGCTATACATTCACTCACATCTCTCTCAATGTTTGAACTGTATAAAGTGGTCACAAAATACTGGGTATTTGTTATGAGGCTATCGCAATGTTTCATTTTAAGAAGTGCACTTTATATGCTTTACCTTTACAATTCTTATGTTAGTAATATATTATTCAGAAATATTTATCAACACATAAAATTAGACCAAAATAAATTTTAATGGATAAGGTCAATAATAAATAATAGTTAATTTTTACCTGATCTCTACCAATGAAAAGATTATTTGTCATTATGTAATTTACTAAATTATTATTTATACATCGTAAATATAATCCGTTACAGTGTTATTTTATAAATTATAGATGATGCTCGCGGCTCCGCCCACGTGAAACGTTTTTCCGGGATAAAAAATAGACTCAAGAGCTTTCTATTAGTGAAAGAATTTTCAAAATCGGTTCAGTAGTTCCTGAGACTAACGCGTTCAACCAAACAAACGAACAAACAAACTCTTCAGTTTATAATATTAATAGTAGGTATAGATTTTCACATGTCTTTGCCAAAAACATTCACATATAATTCGCATAATATGTAAATGTTCGATAATGTTCGAAATTCGTTACACCACTAGTAGCTCAAATCAAATGTGATTTATACATACTTACCTTTATTATACTACGAACATTCATTATAGTAGAAATGGCAGAGCGACGACTGCGAAGCACCACTGTTCCAATATTGTCTACAGCAATAATAATATATATAATAATAATACCAGCCCTGTATTAAATACTGCCCACTGCTGAGCACGGGCCTCCTCTACTACTGAGAGGGTTTAGGCCTTAGTCCACCACGCTGGCCTAGTGCGGATTGGCAGACTTCACATACCCTCGAAATTCTTATCGAGAATTCTCAGGTATGTAGGTTTCCTCACGATGTTTTTCTTCACCGTTAAAGCGAACGATAATTGATAAACAATACACACGTAACTTCGAAAAATCAGAGGTGTGTGCCTTGGGTTTGAAACTCCGGACATTGTCTCGGCAGACCGTTCCATTCCCAACTAGGCTATCGTCCACTAATAAGCCACCTTAATCATGATGTTCTAACCACTGTTTCACAAAATACTGAAGTAAAGTAGAGTTTTGTTACCATATCCCGGCTTTCAACGATGTTGACTTAGGCCGAAAACTTGAGTTTATATTGCCAGTGTTGAACACTTACTCATTACCTAGTGGGTGTGACCTGCCCGCTAGTTTGCTAGCCTTATGCTGCACATTGCTCTTACAATAAGGTAGTGTGACCGAAGAAAGCCTGGTTCCTAATATGGCCCGCCATACATGTTTGTGATTATTTTTTGTGTTGTAATGCAACAACATAGTACGATATATTGTTAGTTCGTGAATAGTGATAAGTAGCAATTGAATCATAGGTTTTTCTTTATATTTCTTCACGAAACGATTTTATGAAGATTTTAAAATTAAGTGGGCCTTCAATGGTTCCTTTACGCTCTTTCTTATCGATCTTTTCCTGTATCCACCAATTTACTATTTCGGTTCACATGCTGGCGTAAAATATTGCATTCGATCTCCAACACGACTGTCTCACCTAACTTGAAACGTGTAATATTTTTTATGAATCTGTGCTGTGGTCCCAACCCCGACGGGCTCTCACATACTTAAAATCTCTCTTGGTGTAATAAATAAACGTAAAAGTTATCGTGTTACTATAAACCCAATTTTAGAACGACATAACATTGTAACAGAAAATAAACGCGTCGTAGCCTTCTGACACTTTTACGCAAGAGTTTTGTAACATCTCTACCTCTTGAGAACTTTATAACCAAAGGACATGTCCAAAAACGGGCCTAAAATTCTAACCAAGACAGTTCATATATATTTGGATAGAACTCCTAAAAGTTTACTTTTAACAATAAATCGTTTAATTATAAAGACCTCCGATTTTGAGATTTTTGTAACTTTATTTTGCTTAAAAACTACACTTAGTATGAACTTTTAAAAGAAAGTTAATTATGAATGGAGGGGCCTAAAAATATTTTTTAATGGATCTAAGTTCCATGTTTGCCCCTTTAATATCCCTAAAGTTTGAGCCTCGTTAGATTTTGAGGCCCAGCACCCATACAAAAAGCGGAAATCTCCTTTTATCTAAGTATTCCAGTTGTAAATTTTAATACACTTTAAAACTATTTTATATCATGTTTAAATGTAGTCATAATAGAATAAAATTTTGATAAGAACATTACATCAGCAAGGTATCTTTACCGCATTACATAAAGCATTTAAATGCACGAAACATTTGAAACCAAAGCAATTTAAATTTCGAGTTCACAAAGGAAACGCTTTTAACTCGGGGTGGAAAATATTCAGTCGCCGTTTAATTATGCCAGAAGTTGTCAATAACGCTAAAATAAAATCAATTCTCATTGGCATCGGCGACATCATGCGCCCGGCCGGCGATCCACTTGCCGGAAGCGATTTGCATCCAAATGTCTTTTTTTATTTCCGTTTATGTTGTTCACACCAAAAGAATCAATCAACATCCTATCAATTTTTAAAGATACTATTGACGTAATAATTATACGTTTGTGAACTTGTCTAAACAGTGCATAATTTTATTAGTTTTAACGATATCATTTAAAGTGTAAAGTAAGCTACTAAGCTTTAAATATGGATCTAAGGACATTAAAGACATAGAATTATACTGCTTAATACTAAAAACTATATTAAACAAAATCGTTAAACAAAAGCGAAAATTAAAACTTTTAGTTCAATGATTAACTCTAGAATTGTAAATACGGGACGAAATATGCCAATGAATGTATGTAACAGCCCGCCTCGAAATCTGTACACAATTGAAATATTAGGCTGAACAATCAAGATCGCTGTGCCCGAGTTGCCATTGTTGCGTACGGCAAAACATCATTATTGTCAGCGAAAGTCCTCGCTTTTACGAGAAGAAAGCGCAAAGCCATTGATGGTAGGTAAATAAGATTGCTGTTCTACAAAATTTTGCTCATTTTAGTTGTCCCCGTTTTCCTTTCTGAATGATTTTGAGAATTACTTATCTCGTTCTCGTAGAATTGTTTTGAACTGTTTAATTGGATGATTTAGATTATTATTGGACTGAACGCGGAATTATATTTTATTACTATTGGAAATGTAACAAAGTGTATATAAAATAAAATAACACTGTGTAAGTATAATAATAATATATTACGTGGAAAAGCTCTATGGAACGCAAAAGTTAGATAAATGTAATATTTTTCTTTAATCCTTTCGACATATTACGATCATCCTTTCCACATATATTACAAATCAAAAAATTTAAAAGTGGGTGGTTTGAGATTATTAATAATAATAATAGTATTAAGTTCGTAATATTATTATAAGAAACATTCAAAATAATAATATTACGAACTTAATAACTGTCTTATTATCCTTTAAAATGTATAGAAACCTGTGAGACCTAGATGTCTACCTATTCTGTTTTAATTTGATTGCTAGTTCAACGATCCTAGTATATTTAGCAATAAGTACTTTAACACCATTGTAGATCAAAATCATTTAAAACATATTATGTACTATCATATTTTTTTTAAATAATGAGTTAGTATATTTATATATAGCCATTTCTTTACTATGTCACAGACAGAAACATACAGAAAAAAAGGTGCAGGAGAGGCCCAAGATTATCAAACTTATATAATAACTAGGTGATGCTCGCGGCTCCGCCGGCGTGAATGAGTTTTTCCGGGATAAAAATATTTAGCCGACAGAAAAAATTTCAAAAACGGTTCAGTAGTTCCTGAGATTAGCGCGTTCAACCAAACAAACTCTTTAGCTTTATAATATTAGTATAGATTATACCAAAATGCAGCCCATGAATTACTTCCCATCTGGTTTAAATGGTTTTATCTTTATTTTATACACTTCCTAAGTAATAAATGCTCGTACAAGAGTCGCGCTGCTCTACTGCGCTCACCACAAAATGCTCAATTCTACCAAACCAGTTCAGTTTCTAATAAAAAAAAGCTGAATTGAACGGAAATGAAGTAACGTTAACCGGTTTTCTTCGGGTGGGTGGTGAGCTCGAGCCTTTAAACCTTTTTTTGTCGCCTCGACAGTGACACTCCTTGCAAACGATTTCTATTGAGTTTTTTATGATCACCTTGAACACAGAAATCCATTCAACCTTATAAATTGATGCTTGGATAATGTGTTGTATTAAATATTTTCGCATTCCATATTCGTTATGGGTGATTCATTCACGACAGCAGATTACAATATTATTATGTGCAAGTACCTATTGTATATTTTATTGCAGACCTTTTATAATTTGGGTATTGAAACCTTTACCAATTTCTTGGAGACTTTAACGAGATGATCGTTTTCTAGCCGTCTATTTTATGGATATTTTTTTTTTAATATATTTGTTACTTTCTTGCCAGTTTTATTTCAAGTATGTTTAATCGTGAAATATTATACCCATGTAAAGGAACGGTGGTACCACCATTTAAACTTATATATTATTACAAGGTGATATAGATAGTACTTTTACATTCGAAGTGGTAATGAGGTGAAACTAATTCAAACAAACATACATTTTACAATCGCCTGGTTTATTATTCTTTTTTAATTCTAAAACTCTTACTTTTTCAACATAAAATTTACACATTTATTATTGTAGGTACATCAAACAACATTTATCGTGCATTTCGATTATATTACAGTAATATTTTTACTATTGTTTCAAGGAGGTTCAAAGTCTTTGGATAAGACGATCATGCACTTCATCCATACATAATAATAGGTATTTTATATATTTACGTAACTTCTTACTTGGATTTCAACAATTATCATACAATATATATAATAATACTCGGTACCTATTTTAATTATTTGGCGATCATAGATAATAGATACTCATACCGTTATCACATAATAATTTACACTTACTAACATTCTTCAACTAATCAGTCGCGGATCTTTCACTTTTGGATCCAATGTAACTTTCCATTATTTGTCTAAATAAATTATATCATACAAAAAATATTATACTAACAACCTGTGTAGGTATTAATTACACATGCCTTAAGTACAGAATATCTAGTTTAGTTTATAATTTACAATTCTTACAGAAATCCTCTAGATATGTAACAATGGCTTAGTTTGTTATTAAACGTCAGTAGCACAGCCATCTTGGAAGCCGTCATCGGCAGACGGCCTGGTAATCGTGAGGACTCGTTTGAGCGCCGACACCGGCGGCAGCACCGGCGGGGCGCGCTGCCACACGCGCAGCGTGCGAACGCCGCCCACGCCACCCGCGCCCACCGGCAGCCCGTAATCTGGCGGGTACGGTCCATCAGCTTGCGTTGCCATGTTAGTGGCAGCCATCGCGTGCGACCGCGGGAACGTACGGCTCATGTACCCGAGCTCCTCCTGGGACCCATTCACACTGCAGTTCTCTATGATTGGAGTTCTGTCATTATAGTAAGTAGGAATAGCAGAACTGACAGTACGAGACAAGTTGTTAGCCTGGCTCATTTTCATTTGATCCCATAGACCAGAAGGATATAAAGAATCCGAAGCTTCACGTTCGTACTCTCCGCTACCTGGCCGTGTGTTACTGTCAGGTCTTGTATCATTGATAAGATCGGGATCTATGGAGGCAGATACTGTTGGGGACACTACAACGGGTCCACCAGATGTTACAATACTTCCTCTACCTTCATAATGGTTTGTTGTATAAGGAATATCATTGGCTCTAGGTGGCTTCAACACCGGGTTGCACTTAGGGTCACTAAAGTTGGCGGTTTCCTGTCGATTCGCAAGAACAGCAACTTGGGGTCGATCGGTGGCAGAGGGATGAACCTCGTTTCCAGAAACCACTCTATCTAACGTGTTGGGTGTTTTACTGTCGCACGCCGGCGCCGGGCGGAACCTTACAAAGGTGATGAGTAAAACCAAGGATATAACGACGACTACTAAAAACAGAGCAGCACCAAGGCTTGCTATTTGTGCGCTTCCCAACGACGCCATCCCCGCCGCGACCTGTGTGATGTGTACAGTAAAATTAGCTTCCGCATTCCCACCTTTGTTTTCAGCCACACAATAAAATTCATTTGAATCTGATTCTTGCGTATTGGTTAGTATTAAAACTGATTTCTTTTTTGCTTCGCCATCTTCAATGATATAAATTCTCTGATGCGAATTAAAATTGCTTCCGTTTTGAAGTAATCTTCCATTCCAATACCAATTGATATTAGCACTAGGAACTGCCTCTGTTCTACACGTAATTGTAGTATTATCTCCTATAGTGGCCTCAACGTGTCGACTGAACGGCAATATTTCAGGTTTACATGCAAATTCCTCAATGGATAGTTCTGAAAATGGTTTATTTGCAAGTCTCGTGGGTGCGGAACAACTTGGGGTGGAAAGCAATTTATGTTTCGCCAGCCATAATTTAAGCTCTCGTAGCCGACAATCACAAGTCCACGGATTGTCCGATAAGTCTATTGCTCTTAACTTATCTAATTTTTCTAACGAGTTCAAAGGTAAATCGCGTAATTTGTTATGATTCAGCTTTAAAGATTCCAACGAGCGCAACATCTTAAATGCGTCGGCAGCTATATCCCTAATGTCGCATTTAGACAAATCAAGTTTTACGATACTGCCGAGGTTATTCAAGGCGTCAGAATGTACTTTTAGTATTGGATTCTGAGCCATGGTGAGATCTCTGAGGAAGGGAGCATCTTTGAAACTGTTTGCTGGTATCTGAGTTAACAAATTGTGTGACAAGTCCAACTCAACTAAATTAGTCAATCCTTTAAAGGCTCGATCATGAATTTGGCCTATATTACAGTTGCGCAAGTACACTCTCTGAAGATTAACGAGTCCCGTTCTAGCGAAGGCTTCCTGTGGTAGTATCTGCAAATTGTTTCCTGAAAGGTCGAGCACTTGTGTAGCGGGGTCTACCGGCTCCGGCACTGTGATAAGAGCTCTGTCCACACACTCCACCGTTTGTTTGCCTCCTTTCCACTTACACGCACACACTGCAGGACATGATCCGGGAGGGGCGACACCTCCCAAAATGGTTTTGGACACCATCACACTTAAAGTCACGATTAACCACTTCATTTTTATCGCAATACAATTTACATTTAGTCACTATAACATTTTTTTTAGAACTCGTCACACGTTCAAGTCTGGCACGTCAGTATAAAATTTAAAAATCCAATATTTTTAAAAGTATGCTGCACCACTACGGCGATATCGTATCACATCTCTGCTCGAGAAAGTTGGCAAGCGGCACATGTCGACACGTTACGCGCCCGCGGTGGTTCTCAATTAACTGAGGTCTGAGAGGGAAGATCGTCCGATCGGCTCTGTAAAAAGAGCTGAACGCATGCGCGTCGACGGCGCGGCGCCCCGCACTCCCTGCGGCGCCCCCCACTCTGCGGCTCCTCGCTCGGCCACCGAGCCGAGTAGCCCAACTCAGCTCGAATAGTTGAAAGAATTTTTAAAGTGTAATTTTCTACCTGGCTCTGACCGCAAGCGATTATGCCGCTCGCCGGCCCGTCACGTTCATTCATAAATACTACCGAAGCGGAGGGGCAATAGTTTGAATGCACCGCGCAAGATTTATCAAACAATATCCGTGCCCGCTGGGCTACAGCACGCAAACCGCTCCGATTGTTATACAATACAAATCTGTTTGTCGCAGACACGTCAGGGAACGATTTCAGGTAGTGGATAAATTATTATTGAAACCCAAAGGGACGCAGGTACACGACACCATTCAAACAGGATGTGTCCCACAAAGGAACAATCCGTTTTTATTGTAAATTTCGCGGAGCCGGTATTGTGTATGACTTGCTTTTAAGCGAACTTGAGATAAGTTATTAGGTAACGTGTATTCAAAAATAAAATCGTATAAGTAACTGTATGTAGCGGTTCAGCGGCCCACTTTCCACTTTATGGTTTAATTGAATAAAAAGCTCCACGCCTACAATAAAATACAGCGTTGAGTGAAATATTCAGTATATTAAAATAGTTTTATATTCACTATTTCAATGACTCATTTCTCGTTTTAATTATACGAATCGTAAGGGAAGTTAGATAGCGGTGCGTACTGCGTAAATAATTATTTTACTGAGCTGCAATTTTAATGACATTTTACGAACATGTTCCTGAATTAAACACGTAATTTTTATAACTTAAATTCACGTACGGCATTAAGCACTTAATACTTCCGTACTCTTATGTCCAACGCCTAACGGTAGCCAGAACGTCTTACAAATTAGCACACCACCAATACTTAATAACTTCCTTTTGATATACACTTTTCAAAGTAAAACACGCTGCATTGTGTCCCTTTGACCTTCAAAAGTTCAAATAACCAATGTCAGGTAAATTAATGAGCTATTATAGCGCGATGAAAATTCAACGTAAACTATTAAAATAAAATTAGTCGCAAGGGAGGCGGTGGAGAGCTCGTGGCACTCGGCATGCGCCTAGTGCCCCTCATTTCGCCATATGCGCGTAATATGCGATGCGCTTATCGTGTTCAGTATTTCGTCAGCTGTTCTGACACCTGGCGACTGACGGTTGTCGGCTGACGGGGCGACGCGTGTTCCTCCCTCCGTTCAGCAACACTAATAAGGCGTCTGCGAGCTTTCTAATTGAATTAAGTAAGGCACTTCGCGCTTTGCAAGTGAACAATTAATATTATATTATGTTTTAATAATGTAATATGCCTTGCCACATTATGCTCTCACGTGACGCGAGCGTTTCTTCTGTACTCTAAAGCTACAATTACTTTAGAGAATTTGCTATTTTGAAGGTCCTTTAACCTCGAAGCGATTATTGTTTTGATTTTATATATCTAATACTTTTAAATTAGAACTATATTTTTCTCGCGGTATTACCAGTATGCAATTCTTGACACTATTTCATTCTTGTAGGGGTTAATTTTTCTATCACCCTATCTGGCTGACTTGACTCTACAATAAAACCACCGAGAGTTATGGGTTCGATACCATAATAAAATTTGATGTTTTAAGATGGTCTTTCTTTTAATTAATAAAGTAGGTAATGTACGATAATGTTATTATATATCAAAAGAGCTTTTTAGCTCAAAAGAGTCTTCTTTAGTAAGTTATAGCGTGGATGATATAACTACCTTAAACTCATAGATCCAAATTGATGTTCTGAATTTGAAATATGCTTAAAAGACAAGTAATCGTTTTTTAAATTTCAATTAGCATATCACTAACTTTTGTTTGTTTCTTAGCCATTGTTTTTCCTACAGAAAATTTTAATTCTTGCTTTTTGTAAGATAACGCTGGTGAAAACTTCTCCAAAGACCAGACGAGCGATCCAATGACCCTTAAATAAAGAGGACACGAACATGCAACATAATTAAACTATATTATTATATTTATTCAAACCCAAAATAAGCGAGGACAGATATTTTATTAAAAAAAACTTTGTTCACTTGTTACCGTTGATTAAATGCAGAAAAAATAGAAGCATTAATAAGAGCTGAAAAAGTTCTTCAAGAAAACTTAATTTATTTCATAACTCATTGTATATTCACATAAAGGGGGTAGAGACGATACAAACACAAGCGCTTGGGTATCCCTGGGGTGCATAAAGGGACAATTGTCTGCAAGTCTTAGACTAGCGTTTAGGGAAAATCTAGACTAATACACTTAAAATTCACAACCTAAATATAGTTTCGTCTCTGACACTCAGCTAAAATTAATACATTCAACAATAAATTTATTATTAATATTATTTCAACATAAATAATGTATTCTTTTTATATGAGCACGGTTAAGGGAAGGCGCCTGATGGTAGACAAGTGGGGTCCAGATAGAGTGACGACTGACGAGATATGGTTGTCCCTCTTCATTCGTCATTATTATGCTAGTTTGAAAACGGAATCACAGTCTGATCCCGGAACGCGACAGACTGACTTGGGCGACTTTCGCGGGGTTCATCCAGGCAGATACAAATATCTTTCTATCAGCAAAGAGCAGAAGTAAATTTTCTACTTTACCGATTTCCGACGCATTTTTATCTAAATTTCTATCTATTTCAGTCACTATAGATAATTATTCATTTGCGCAAATTCATTATGAATGGGCGTGGCGACATAAACAAAAACAAACTCATTAAATGAAATTCAAATACTTACTAATATTATGAATGTGAAAGTAACTCTGTTTGTCTGTCTGTCGCGCTTTCATGCCAAAACTACTGAACCGCTTTAAATGAAATTTGGTACACAGGTAGTCTAAAGGCTGAGAAAGGACATAGGCTTCTTTTTATCCCGGGAAATATAAAGTGGGACTTTTATCCCGGAAAAACTTTACATGCGTGCGGAGCCGCGAGCAAAAGCTAGTACCTTATAATTACGAATTTATGATGTGAGATATACGCACGCATTATTAAAAATGTTGAACAGAAATGTTTCTACTGTAATTATCAATTACCAAAACTCATAAGAAAAAGATTCATATTGAACACAATAGTTATAATCAATGAACAGCTGAATCGTCTCATAAGGCATAAGTCATAACATTTTGGAAAGTTGTTACGAGTAACATCTTGAGCGAAACGAAATGTAAACGTAGCTCGAATGTAATGTAAACATTTAAATTCGGACTAAAAATTATAATCCATTTTGATTATTTTCGTAACCAAATTAAGAGCCATGGCGTAACTAATTTATTTCGACATATTCTCTTTTACCTACCCAATTATAAGCAGAAGTTGTTTTTGCCGTCTCCGTTGCACAAAATTATTAACTCGGTAAATGTGGCAAAAAAATATTTATTAATCAATTTTCCATGCAACATGAGTTAAAGTACTGACTATAAAATCAAAGTGAAACTATAACAGCGTAAACAAAAGCAGAACGTGCGATTGAAACAAGACTTCTGCCCGATTTACATAAGAAAAATATTGTTCTTGACAGAAGTGGATATAATATAAAAGAAAATACTTTTTTGAAGTCGTATCACGCAAAATATTATTTTTCTTGCATGTTGGTACGGCACTGAACAGTGACCTACTTGTTAGAACACTGTGACATGTAAAAGACGTTACATATCTACCACGATGTCATCCGAATTATGCCGGTTTGTCTTACTGCTTGTAAGCAGTTTGAACCAGGAATGCGACTCGCAGAAGCTAGGAGCTGTGGCGTGGCATTGCCGATTTGGCTAGTATCTGTATACCAAGCGGCCTCCGTGCCACGCGAGAATTTATATTAGCAGAAATTCTATCTGGTACAGTTTCTCTCGTGGTAGTAGATAGCAATAATTGTAGCGATGATTACACGATACCTTGTAACCGAGAGTTTACTCATCTCTATTCAAAAAATTCTACCCATGTAAATGGGGCTCTAAAGCGCATGAAAATAAGAGTTATCATAAAATTTAGAGATTCTGACATACTTAATGGTAATGCCATGCCGAGCCGTAGCGTCCCCTCCTTGAACCCTGAATGACTATGCTAAAATCAATCGAAACGACAAATTTCGAAAACGTAAGAGTATTATAGTATTTACATTGTTTACACATTTTAAATGATACTGCGGTAAAATAGTCTATAAAATCAGAAAAATTAATTTGATTACTGTCGTGTATTTATACCCACTGACCCGTACCAGATTTTTTCTACCTTTTTAAAACAATATTTGTTATTATATGGAGTAATGGTATTATTTATATCAATTTGTACATTGTACAGTCAGCAGCATAAATATCTGTACAAAATCAAAATTTCCAATCGCCTATATATGCGTTAAGTTAAATTGAATCATTTTCTTCTTCGTTTGAAGTGAAGTAAATCTCTTTTATTTTATTTTAGTGAAGAGAAAAGAAAGATTAGTAAGAACACAAAAGTATGTAGGCAATTTGAATTTTTGAATTAGTTCAGCTACTTATGCTGCTGACTGTACATAGGAATTTTATAATTAATAATCACGGTCTATATAACCTTATTGTATTTAAATTAGCCTACTATTGGATTGTTGTTAACAATAATAATTATTATAGACCCATTTTTGTTGCTGTAATCACATCCATTTGTTGTATGAAGAAAAATCTTGCGTGTACACACTTAGATATCTAGGTTCTATGTTTTACACACTACTTCAACTTTTAAGTGCCTCTTCACGGAGCAAGTCTTCGACATCAAACTCACGATGGCTTGTTGACGCACTGAGTTCCTCTAAAGCACAACGGCTCCCTAATTATAAGATGAACTTCATTCAATTTCATTTGTTTACAATGACACGACTTGATTATAATCAAAGAGTTTTAAGATTATAATATAGACCGGACATTGGGAAAATTGTGATACAAAAACGTTGAGCCTGTTCGTCAGTAACTCAATCTACCGTGGAATAACAAAACACCTATGTAAAATGCATTAGAACATACTTTGTCATGATCGTAACGCACAAATTGGCATATTTTCTTTCAAAATATTATTTTCTTTACAAAATTTAAGCATACCGAGACGTCCTGTCACACGGACATACATATCAGATAAGACAGCGACTTATTAACAATAACTTTAGTACGAAAAATTTGGTCCCGAATCCAGATGTTTTTTTTTTCTTTTTTATAGCATTGAATGACGAGACGAGCATGCCGTTCGCCTGATGGTAAGCCATACGACCACCCATAAACAGTAGCAACACCATCCAGCACCTTTGCTTACAAAGTACTGTGTGGCATTCCACTGCGCTCGTCATCGTAAGACATAAGATGTTAAGTCTCATTATGTCCAGTAGTTATGTGCGGTCTATAACTAAGTATACCGTTTAATGTCTTTGATTATAATAAACTGTTAAGGTGTCATCATTAATATGACTAATTACATACTACATATTAAATCAAATATAAATTCATTACTATTATCTACAATTTATATTTATTATTGTCTTAAATTACTTCATTACCCCTGAGTGCTATAGGCTACTTTTATCTCGGGAATGGGATTGTAACGCGGACGAAGCCATAAGAGCTAGTTAATTATTTATATTATTAAATATTATTATTATAAAAAGATGACTTTAACTTTCTGTATACTAAACGGGAAATTTATGGCTAAAGTCAAGAGGATAAAGCAAATATAATATCTAAACAACAATGAAAAATATCGACGAGTGGTCATGAATTCACAAAAATGTGGAGAGTCAATGTTATTAATAACATACGCTACCACAGCATGTTTCACGTTTTGTTATAACATAATTTTATTCATATTTTCAGACTAGTCGACTGAACGATACATTTTCGTAGTTTATTTTTCCGCCTTAAATTAAGTTTACTTATTTTTTTATCTGAAAACTGAGTATAGACGCGTAATGAGAGTGGTTGCTTTGTGATCGGAAACGAACACTGTTCCAGTTTCAGCCATTTCTGGTCCCCACATCTAGGTGCAATGACCTAGATCATAGCTTATTTCTCTCAGCATGTTTTATAAGCATTCATTAATGTGGAAAAGTTACCATTATCCTTTCCCGTAACATCTGATCCCTCATACAATTGACGACCACTTCGCGCATTCAGCGTGTGATATTTTCGCTACTGTAATCTGTATGCTATAAATCTTACTTCTTATCTTATGTTACTAATATTATAAATGAGAAAGTTAGTGAAAATGTTTGGAGGTTTAGATGTTTGGATGTTTGTTAGAAATAAACGCAGAAACAACTGAATGGATTCGGATGAAACTTGGCACACGGGTAGACCATGTCTTCAATTAACACATAGGTTACTTTTCATTGTGGCAATTTGCTCCCATGGGAAATAATAGACGTTATTTATCTGATTTTTAAACAGATTGCGCTGGCGTTTTAGCGACTTTTGCAACGGGAAACGCTTTCAACGCATGCGAAGCTGCGAGCAACACCTAGTAATTAACATTCAAAACCTGATTTCCGCTCCTTCATCAGTTGTTATATTTATTATTCATCAGCAATGTGTAAATAATGGAAAAAGGACCTTACCATCCTTTGATATTGCTCAATTATAGTATTTAATATAAATATTGGGTATAATTTTATAGGATAGAAATCGCTAAATCGGTAGAAGGTGCTGAGAGGTAGTGCAAGGGGGTGCACTTGCACACCCTGTCGAGAAATAAGGTGCACAAAAAAAAAACAAAATTCCTAAGTAACTGAATAAATCTAAGACAATGTGAGCTATTGATCACAGTGGTCATAATATTATTGTCAAGCATTGGGAAATATCCGCTAATATTAAAAGTTACGTAACGTAATCCTCCTAGCCAGTTTCGGCCACAGCCAATCTCAACGAAGATCAGCCAGGTACGCAGGAGATATTATAGTGCAGAAGTGTGTGCGCAATACACAGGTACACTCACTATTCCTTCACTCTCATAGTCCGGTGAGATGGCAATCCGACATGACCGGAGAGAGATCAGGCGCAGGACCAACGGCTTTACGTGCTTTCCGACGCACGGGGGTATCACACCGCCAACTTCCTGACTCCGAGCTGCGACTGAGTAATTTTTAAGATTGAAAAACCCAGTCACAATGTTTTTTGGCTCGACCCGGGATTATTATATTAATTACTTTTAATTAATATTAAAAGTACCTAATCCTTGCGGCGCCCATGATACACCGATACTAAATAGTTGCCGGTTACCGAGTAAGCTATAAGAAACACCTGCAAGTAATATCTATTTATAGACGCAGCTGTTGTGTAGTCTTGCCATATTTTATAAGTATTTTAAAGATTTTCACAATGGCTTGGTAAAATACAAGTGTGCCTATAGTGTAAATACAACAACCTAAATCGAGCAAAACCTTCACAACAAAGATTTCATTCTCAATTCCAAGCACTCAGGGACTGCGAATAAGTTCTTTGATCGAACCGTCGCGTTGCGTCGGTATTACCTACTGGCCGTTAGAAGCTAAAGTCAGAAATACAATATTTATTGTTAATTACAATTTCAATAATATTATTTCACAATTCAACCGATATTGAAATCCTTTGCCGGTATAAAACATAAAAACATGTACCTAATGAATATGAGGCTGAACAGTAAAATATCGCTTGAACCTGTTTGAAAATAAACGCTACACGCTTGCCTAATTGCACCAAATTCACATCTGTACATTTTTTCTCAAGCTTCTTAATTACCGAGGAGCGTCGGCAATAATTAACAGTTAAACGAGCGTCCCAATTTAATGATTATGAGTTAGTTCCGGTGGTCAGTGGCCGCGGCTGTGTGGTGTTCGCAAAACCTTCAATTTGATCCGACGCGAATGTAGCATGAAACAATTGCGGTGTGATCCCAATTATCTTGAGCTATGCCAACTCTATGTTCCGTATTAATGTGCATATTTGTATACATAATAAAGCTACCTACTAATAATGTTTGTTGATCTTCTGTGGTTTAGATTACACTGACATTCAGAACAACATAACGCTGCTGATCGTGTCTTATAGGTAAAACAATTTTATTATACTGTTTCCTTCACTTTAAAACAGTAACGGTAAGTCTGACTTTTTTCTCACGTATTCATTTACTTGGAGAGTTGTGATCCCATGTTATCATGAATTCAAAGAAAATAAAACTTATCTTTTATCATATTCATGCAAAGTACTGACATTTTGCACCCGTGCAGCCTCCATTTACTCAGTGATACATCTCTTGTTTACCGAAGTCTGTTGCGGTGTCATTATTTTTTTTTCTTGCCGCCAAGCAATTGTGTAATTTATAATCAATTGTCAATAACAAATTTGACATATAATTTCTGTAGTCGCAAGGGACACGCAGAATACAGTCAGGCAGTCCTAATTCAGAGCTCTGGGTGATATTGCTACTATTATGCAGTCATGGCGCTTATCATCAATAAAGAGGCTTACTTGTCTCGTAATTTGGTTTTATCAAAAAAGTCTTCGACAAACTACAATAAGCTACTTTAAATGTAAGTTCCTTTAGCCAAAATTGATCTCGTTAAACTTTTATTCGGCATAAGACCTCATAAATTGTATTTTCTATCCTATCTAAACCTATTTTTGAATGAATCTCTTGATCCATTATGCCACCAAACTGGTCCAATGTACGTTGGTGGATGCCATTACCTCGTCCGTTGGTGGACGAAGTGATTCAAGAGTAGGTAGAGATAGGTATATGTGTATAATTCATAAAAATTTTGTCACAGGCCGAATTCCAAGCAGGTGAAGCAACGAACAAAAGCTAGTATTATTTAAATCTCCTTCACTCCGATTCTCACTACTATAATTGACCCGTAATGTGGTTAGTTGAAGTGTGTTAGATTACTTGAGAAATACACCAGCCTCTAAATAATTCATGTTTAGCAAACTGAAAATTCTAAGCCACACGTACACGTACCTGCGGCGATAATTCTTTAGGTTACTATGTTTTAACAATTCCATTTTATATTTAACTAGTATTGCTCCCGGCTCCGCCCGCGTGTAATAGTTTTTCCGGAATAAAAATAATTTCCCGGAATAAAGAGTAATGTAGCTTTCTATTAGTAAAAGCATTTTCAAAATCGGTTCAGTAGTTCCAGAGATTAGCACTCTTCAATCAAACAAACAAACAAACTCTTCAGCTTTATAATATCAAGTATAGATATATATATATATAGTGTAGATTATATTCAGCGTTTTCAACTTTAAGAATTTTTAAAATCAATGAAATATTCAATACGACTCAGAACTACATAAACAAATAGCTTATCTATTATATATCCATACTAATAATTAGTAGGTCGTGAAGTAGGAGAGTCTTAATTAGCGAACCTATTAATCTAAAATGCTTTCAACATTCCAAATTATTAAAATATCATTTGAAATAATGATGGCTCCTCAGGTCGTAACACCGATTCTACATTTTGATTATCGATTTGTCCAAGGAGTTAATTTTGAGAAGGCCGCAGCAGAAAGTGACGGAACGATAAGGTTTTTAATGGCGGTACTCTGTAAATTTAAAAGCATGGTCTAACGTCGACCTCGCCCTCCACCCAGTCTGGAATTGTGCCGACAATTTGCATTTTCCGACGCCCACATACACAATATAAACGGTTTTGTAAACCGTACGCTGCCGTTCCCAATTTTAAAAATTCCTATGTCCATGTATGGACATTCGGATTAATATATAAAATATCCTTAAGAGATAGTGGGTATTCTTTGTGACTGCTTTTAAAATAAAAATGATATTTTTTTACTGTGCGTGTAAAATATGTCTTTTTTAACTATCTTAAACAGTGAAATTGCGTAGTCTCTAGGTATGTGATTTTATTTTATAAAAGGAGAAACTGAGTAACTGACTGATCGATCAACGCACAGTCGAAACCGCTGAGTTTAAAAGCATGAAATGTAGATATTTTTTGGAAATTCATGGTAAAATGCGATGAAATCTTGTATGAAACTCAAAAACTAATCAACCGATTTTGAAAATTCTTTCACTTATAGGAGCTACATTACTTTTTTTAATGCAATTAAATGACAAGAGTAACATGCTGTTCGCCTGATGGTAAGTGATACGACCACCCATATTAGCACCGTCGCACATAACATTGAATTACAAACTACTGCGTGGCACTCCACTACGCTCGTCACCCTGAGACATAAGATTAGGCCAGATGGTCGGCAATCGTCTGGATTCTCCCGATGTTTTATGTGATCTCCCGAAAAATAACAAAATCTACCGACAAACCGCTTATCACCATGTTCTATTTCAATAAAAATTTATAAATGTGCAATATTATTTACATGGGAAGATCTCTCCAATTGTCCCAACGAACTTAATATTTCAAAAGATGTTGATAATTATGCCTTTAGTGTATTTCTCCAGAGAACGACTCCAAAATCCCGACATTTTGAAATGGTTTGTAGATATTTAGATTTTTCAATCGGGCAACCCTACATAAGATGTTAAGTCTCATATGCCCAGTAATTACGCTGGTTACAATGTCCTTCAAACCAGAACACAACAGTGCATGCACACTGTTGCATTAGAGTATATAGACATTGCGGTGGCACCTACCCTGACGGCTCCTCGCATACGAGAGACCTACCACCAGTAAACGTCCTGAATGCTATAGACTTATTTTTATTCCGGGAATGAGCGTTAACGTGGGTGGAGCCGCAAGCAAGAGCCAAGAGCTACTGTTAAATGAAAAGTAAACGTTTTCTGGTTCGGTAACGTCAACAGAGACGTTATTTTGAGCAATATGATGGTTTGTAAATCAATCAATTTCTTCCGGTTAGCTGGTAGCAGTACAATCTCGGAATGGAAAGGTAATTTAGTAATTTCAAATAGAAGCCCTTTTCACAAAAAAACGAGTGCCTTCATAGAAGGCCGAGCTAAGCTTTTACTGGGAATAACGTAAACCTTTTCTGCGACTAAGAGTGCCTAACAGAATTTCAAAGGTATTTTTAACTTATGTATGAGTGGACATTTTTTGTACATCACGGCACTCGCTATATTTTATTTATTTATTCCGCAAGATTATTACAAGAGGACCTGTTTTGTCAATTAATTTATTTTGCAAAGTGTAATGTTTTTCTAAGGTAGGTACTAATATCCCATTATATTTGTTTACTTATTTGTGGGTTTTACTATTGGGATTACAGCAAATCCGTTACCGTCGATAACGTAGTTGTGTGTTAAATCATTTTTTACTACAATAATATTCATGCTTCTATATTACCTGATCAATTACATGTTAAATATGAATAGTAGGTTTTGCTGCGGCTTCGTTACGGGAAAATCCAAAAAAAAATGTTTCTTTCATGTTAATAATAGTAATCAATACTTGATCCTTTGGTGTGTGAAAATTTTCAATAAAAACAGTTAAATGCATTTTGCATAAATGCATAAACCTAAAAAAATGCGTAAAAATTTAAAGAAAGAAAATGTTTTATTGTTGGGACAAAAACCTTACATGTTTGCAAAATAAAATGTAACAAAAAAAAATTGTGCCAATAATGGGAACCCACATTCAGCTCCATGCTGCAGTACTGCCTAACCAATACTGCAGCGCTGATTTTCAATGAGGGACCCAGGAGACATACGGGCACTAAGTCGGTGGTGTGAATGAATTTTTTAAATTGAAAATATTTACCTATTTGTAGGATAAAAACAAGAGTATTTTGTTTTTACTAGATTCTATGAAGCAACTTATTGTATTCACGGATATATGTATATGTATGTCAGTATATTGTGTCTATTCCTTTGAGCCTCTGTTAAATAAACGGGTTGATAAATAATAAATGAGATGTCGTTATATTCGACTCAGTTGTTGGGCCGGCACCGGGGCGGAGATGTTCCTAATAAATCAATATGGCGCGCGCTAGCCACCATAATGAAATAAAACAAATAAATAAAAGAAACCCGACCGCTCAAAAGGGAATCGCAAGGGGGACATTTTGAACAACCAGCTGCTGGTACTTAACTATGTTGATGGCTGAGATACGCTTTAGAACTGTCAGGTTTATTTTAAAGCTGTTGGGTGTATAAACCAGAAATTATATGCCGTTTATGGATATATGAGGAAGCTTTTTCTTTTGAGGCGATCTTTGGAGACTTTACAGTCAATTACGTGTTCATCATCATCAGCCACATGAAGTCCACTGTTGACCATAGGCCTCCTCTAAAGATTTCCAGACAGACCAATTACGTGTTAAAAAACTATATAGTATAATGATTCCTTACGTTTACGCGAATGTTACGACATTGAAATTAAACTATTAAAACGGATTTTAACGCGGTTAACACTAACTTTTCGGACCACCAACACAGTCCGCCCCGTGACCACGAAGTGCTGCAAAGCCTGCGAAACGTCGGGAGAAAATAAAATAAAAAACCGTTATAAAATCCGTTATAATAGTTTAATTTCAAACTATATAGTGTTGAAGACTAGCATTTACCTACGGCTCTACCCACGACTCACGAGTAAGTGTTTTTCCGCAATTAAGTTGCCTTTGTGTAGTATTCCGAGTCAGGGACTATATTTTCAATATCATGCATAAATACACACTCGCGCCCTTGATCCCCGAAGGGGTAGGCAGAGGCGCAACTAGTACACCCACTTTTCGCCGTGCATATTCTGCCCATGATGTGATAGGGGGCGAGCCTATCCCCATATTGGACACGAATTCCAGACTTCCGGCTAATACTGAGTAGAAAACCCAGTATCACTCTGCCCGACCCGGTAATCGAACCCGAGACCTCAGCACTGCAATCGTACCGTAATAGCCAACTATGCCACCGAGACAGTCATTTTCAATATCCAATTTGGAAAATGCTCATCTCGCATAACATATTTTGTAAAAAAAAACATGTCAATATAAGCCAAATGCTTTCAGTGTCCTTTATGCTCAAAAACTTGTGGTAAATATTCTAGTATCTTTCTGGTTTACATTATATTCAAAAATAAAATTAGACAGTTTTACACTACTTTAAAAAATAATTTGTCCGTTTCATTTCCTAATCTTCAGACTTCGGTGCCCTTTTCGAAGTCGCATATTTATTTGAGTACAAGACTTACGTGTCCTAGATTATTTCTAATTTCATTCAACGGTTTATGTATTTACTTGTAATAAACATACAAACATCTTACAATAAAATCATCATATTATAGGTATAGAATTTTAATATATTATATCGTCAGAACAATAACAAGCACTATTGTTCTGAGATTATATCTACGTTTCACAAATTTTATTTGTCTTGTCGGCAATTAATATGCAAACATAACTAATGGTAATGTTACCTTTTAGTAAGAAGCGCAGAATATTTAAAAAGGACTTCACGTTTCCACATTTTTCACAATCTATACAGCGTCCGAATAATAATTTGTTTCACAAATTATATAAAACAAAACGATATTCAACGCCAGATAATAATGAAACAATGTAGATCTCTACAAACATTCTCACTTTAGCACGCCATTCCCGAAGGAATTATTCATATCTTGTATCTATAATAAAGATTTCCGCACCGAAACCATAAACTTGTCCAATATCTTATAACTCTTGTTTCTAAAGGATAATTCGCAGATTATCTATCCCCGCTGTCCGAACAAAAGATACCGTATTCTGGTCGGTAAACGCTATCAAAAGCTAAGTTGAACCCAATTCATTCTATTCCATTGAACTTCAGAAAGCTCTTGTATTTTTACTATACTGTATTTTTACCATACGGATTATATGACTCATTGCAACGCGTGATCTTTATAAGGAAAATATCAGCTCCGCTAACAAAAGCGAATAGTGACTAATTTGCTCACATTTCATAACAGTATGTGATCTTGCTCAATTTAACGTGCATGAGCAATGAGCATGTCAATAATTATTAGCCTCATTTAGACCTTTTATTTTTAAAGCATTACAAAGAATACCGATTGCGCTAATAAAACCTCAGCAAGGTTCTAGCAACATATAAAAGCAAGGGGAAGTAATTGTTAAGTATGCAGTTTAGGGTAGAGCCAATTATTGAGTTTATGACGTCACCAACCCAATGTCTTTACTGCAATCATTGCCAGGCCTTAATCCACTGACGTTTGTCTGCATAGACTACCTGACTCGGAGACAAACTGATATCTGACCAATTTCAAAGCCCAAGTCCACTACCAGTACACCAATAAGGGTATCTGACCATAAAATATATTTACACAAAAGGCTCCACACAAAACGTTTACGAACCCGTCCGGAAAAATATCCAGTTCCAACTTATAGTTGGTACCAATATTATATAGGCACACAGTTTATTTTACTTTTAGGTTAGCTCGATGTAGGTTTTTTTTTAGCAGTACCGCAACGTTTCTACGTCACGACTATTTGCCATTCTCATTGTGAACAAGTGTAGCGCAGTACGCAGAACCGCCGGAGCCAACGAGAGAGGACAAAACCAACATCCTTCATACCGCACCGACTTTAATCTCACATGACTTCCTGTTTTTTGTCCGAAGCACGTAGCGTTTAGAAAAGAAATCTTTTTGAGGTGTTAAATTGGGACTTGGGAATTTTAGCGTAGGAAATAAATGTGCTTGGTTATTTGGAACGAATGTCTAGTTTGTATAAGTAGATGGTTTTTATTTACGTGCCAATGATTTATTTAATACATATTTCGGATTAGATATTTCGGAAACTAAACTAAACAATATTTTAATGAAGTAACTTGTAATAAAAGAACTATGAGTATATCAACCACAAAATGACCAATCAACAAATATTTTTTGCCAAACGCCAAATGAATACACACAGAAAAGAAAATACTTAACACATGACTATAGGGAATAGTTGGCAAATTTAGCGTAACTTTCAACGGAGTTGCTGTCCGCAACCGCCACTCGCCACTCCTCTCCGCCTACTCTACTAAGGACGAATCTAAGCCTTACTTAGGGGGGTGATTATTAAATTATTTTATTCTCTCATCAATTAAAATTAATTGATAAAACGAACCTGATAGTCAATTCATTGTTTTCCAAACACTACGCAGAACGATAAGTTATAAAAGACTACTTACAGTCACATTATCTTACAAAGTTATTGTATTTACACTAGCACATCCCTATACATGGCTTATAAAAGCCTGTCCTATAGAACCCTCTGTGTAAGAGTGTCCTACTTTGTGTGATATTTGGCTATTTTTATACTTTTCGCCGCCATTCAGAGGCCATCGCACCACCCCAATTGTCAACGACCTAATAATTACATTATTTTGGCTGGCACGGTTATTCATACCATCCATTGTCGCAAATATTATATAGATAGAAGATGCCTTAAATATATTTTTTTCGACGAAATCTAATGCCAACTATAATATAATCTATACTCATATTATAAACAGGAAAGATTTGATTGTTTGTTTGCACTGAATAGGCTCCGAAACTACTGAACCGATTTGAAAAAATCTTTTACCAACATAAAGATACATTATCAGCGGGTAACATGGATTACTTTTTATCCCGGGAAGATATAAAGCGAGTCTTTTATCCCGGAAAAACTCATTCGCGCGGGCGGAGCCGCGAGCAGAAGTCTAGTAGATTATAATATTATGCATACTAAATTCTAATTGAAACAATTAAAAAAATATGAATGTACCCATTGATGTTCCCCAATTAAAACGGACAATTAGAAGTTATTTACCACAAAGTGAATTTGTCCCATTTACGAGGGCACCATGAAACCTATAACTGTCACCTAGATTCGGACTAGTGCGCGCTGACCGCGAAGGCATCTACCTACCGCACGAGTACATTAATGAGATACACCAACGTATTGCACAGTGCACACATTTCTACACAACATAAAAGACCTCGGTAATTTAGAAAAACACTTTCACCATCCAGTAGATTATGTTTCGTGCGTGACTATTTTAATTACGTCTCGAATTGGTCATACTTTAAATTTTACCTACAAGAACCTTTCAAAACATTTTTAAATGTCTGCATTACGACACAGTTAACAAGAAGTTGCACAGACAATGGATATTGACCTAAAACAATAAATAAGACTGTACCTAACTATATTTTATTATCTTATCTTTAATAAGTAGTGACCCACGTGCCATCGATAAATTGGAATCAATGAAAAATGAGAGTGCCCAAACTTTACGAGAAATTGTAGCAAACAACATCAATAGACGGCTTTAGCCTCTAAATCCTGATTGGAATCAATTTCTGTCCCGGATTCTGTTCAATAGGTCAACCAAATTGCACTTATTATTTGTTTTCCTTCCGAGTCAGCGAGTTTACACCAGAGGCTAGGTGCTCTTTCGCAAATTGGCCTGCAATGTAAGTTTGCGAGCGTAAAATGATATCGCGACTTCATAAGACAGGGATTCTGCTGAGATGATTTTACACGTAACTTAAAATGCACCTAAATCTGAATGTGTTAAAGCTTCATTTTGTTTGGCACATAGTAAACTCTGTTACCCAATTTAAAAAACTATGGCAGAATCATGTGACCTAGAAACAGATTTTGTTCCTTTACACTCCAAACTAGAACACTTATTATTAAATAAATCCTTTTTTCGCGTAAAACTTCGACATCTTCGTCTCCTTTCACCTTTAGCGTTTTTATCACTGCTTATTTTACATACAATAATTACAACAATGGATGTCGTTGTGGAAAAAATACTGGGACTTATGATTGCAACGCAGCTGTTTGAGTGACAAGTTTCGACATGCTCCATCGTGTTCGAGCTTACGGCACGTGTATTAAAATTGGTTTATAGATGTAAATATTTACACGGAAAAAGTGGTACCTACTTCATTCTTGTATAACTTACCGGATATAGATAAAGTTCATGCTTAGTATATTGATTATAGAATGCTTGCTTTGATTTGATTTCAATTGTACAATAATATTTTTTATTAAGTACATTATTTTATATCAGTCTGTGATATGTTTTTTTAGAATTAGCTTAACATCGCAGCTCTACCAACACAAAAGTCATCTCCAGGAAGTAAAAACACACAGGAGAGCGCATTCAAATATAATAATAATGTGATATGGACAAGAACAATGTGATATAAATAAAAATAAATAGGATGAAAGTTGCTTAGGTGTCCAGCACAGAGTCTGGGAAAGCATACACCGGCAATTCTAGATGTTTCATCGTATTTATTAATTTAAATTAGAAATCCTACGTTGCTAAAACTGTGACTCTACACGCTGGATGTAGTAATAGATATCCTGTAACAGCATAGCGTAAAAAATATCACTCTCATTTTAATGTTGTCCATAAATCAAATTGGTGGACAAATTCATATATCTAAAAGTGAATTCTAATTTATTAGTCTATAAAAATTACACCAGTAGAGTCAGAAATTAAACATCTTAGCACGATTATTTAGTATCATGTAATATCTATTTCTAACTTAAACCATTCGTTAAACTAATATGATATCATCAACGAACATCAAAAAAATATTATGCATGTTATACTCACACCGGTAAAAATATATTTGATACCATGACAAATAAATTGCTAAGACACGTTTCCGGCTCATCGATAGTGAGACTCAACGTTTCTACAACGTATTTAAATTATTACTATGAGTCAGTGATATCGCCACAAAAGCTTGTTTGCATAATGATAAACCACACGGCGACAAAGGAACAAGGTTGAATCGACAGGTTAATACAAGTCTCGCCGCATACCTGTGTGCTACTCATACCTTGCACAGTGCACACATGCATGTAGGTGTATACAGACACACCAGACAGGATGTCTTGCACACAATGAAATTCTTACAAAGTGTATATGAACTGCTTACTGCTCACTCACTCATGAGCACTGAGGTGAACCATGTTCGAGTAGTTCGCCGTCGCCTAATATACCAACAAATACTTACATGTATTTTATGTTTCCCGACAATTTCAATGGAAATAATTTCGGCGTAACTATTAATGAAATGTTAAATAAGGCATGATGTGTACTCGTAATTTGGGTTGAAGTAATGTCAATATTGTATATTAATCTTCTTTGAATATTGTTTGATATCTGCATATCCAATATGAAATAAAATTATTCTAAGAAACAATCTCCTTGCTTCGAGTATAGCTTATTCATTGTTGGCGTCGCAGGCTATATAGAAGTTTACTGAGAACTGTTATACGGTTAATCTTCTCAGAATAAGGGTTCAAAAGTGAAACAGGATTGGTATTTAAATTGTTATCCGCAATAAATAGGTACTATTATTAAATCTTCAATTTGAGACATCTAGAAAATATTAAAGTAGACACTAGCTTTCAGCCAACAACTGATTGTTTTTTTGTAATAGCACAATATTATCTTATACCCTAGTGTAAGGTGTTTTTGTGCCTTTGGCGCCCGTGACATCACAAAGCGGCCCAACGGAAGACCAGCGCTGGTTTTTATCAGCTTATGCTGAGTTGGGGTCGTTTTTGTAACGAGCAATTTTAATTTTAAGTTTGTAATTCTTATTTTTTAATCTAGCTTGTTACAAATAAATATATTTCTTTCTTTCTTTCTTTCTTTCTTTTTACTTACAAAAACACAAGAGAAATTAACTCATCAACATGTAATTATGAAAAACAGTTTCTACTGATGGACGACGGTGATGGTTAAATATCGTTTCTAATTACCGACATTAGCAGCCCGCTGCAAAAATGAAGGAAATGAGTTGTTTGCTGATACATTTTTTTTATTTGAGGTGGTTACTCAATACGATCCATTCATATTTCTATTATAAACCTAAATATTTATTAAACAACGGATTCCGCTGTCCTTACCATTTCCTATGGGTACATTTTTATTATATGTTTGGAATAAATCATATAATTAAATAAAATGACGGAACAATTTATTTCTAAACAAAAATAAATGGTTGTAACATACATAAATTATTAGGTGAGTAGATACACGCAACTTTCTTCGTCCAATGACTTCCTTAAAAAAATAGATGTAAAATGTAGAGCGGATGTTTTTCACTTAGAAGTGGCGATAGCCTAGCTGGGAGTGGAACGTACTGCCGAGACGAATGTCCGCAGGGTCAAAACCCAAGGGCACACACCTCTGACTTTTCTAAAAAATTATGTGTGTATTCTTTGTAAATTATCGCTCGCTTTAACGGTGAAGGAAAACATCGTGAGGAAACCTGCATACCTGAGTAGTTCTCTGAATTTCGAAGGTATGTGAAGTCTGCCAACCCGCACTAGGCCAGCGTGGTGGACTAAGTCCTAAACCCTCTCAGTAGTAGAGGAGGCCCGTGTCCAGCAGTGGGCAGTATATAATACAGGGCTGGTATGGTATGCCTTTCAATTTACTATACACGTTCAATACAGTTACTGGCAGTAAACTTATAGGTGCCCGGGATTTATAACATATCAATGAGGTGCCCCTAATAATACACACTACTGATTTTAAACCGTTTTAATTAAGCAGCCAATATTACATAAATTAGTTGTATAGGTAAATGCACATAGTATCACGCCTCTATCCCATAAGGGTAGGCAGAATTTATGGATTTTCACTGTTCGATTCTGGCACAATTCTTTTGCTTCCTCCCTCTTCATCAATCTTTTCATGCATTCCTGCCGTTCAGAATACTTATGACCTGGCCTTTACCCAGAGTGTTGGATTTCTGACATTCGAAGGTTCGGTGCGGTCGACCCCTACCGGCTCTTCCATCCACAGTTGCCTATTCCTTTTCCTCAGGCTCCTATCATCCATCTTCTCCAAATGCTCATTGGAAATTAGAGGTAAATGCTCATTGACGATAACTCTGTAATACCTAATGCAATTAACTTTAAATTATTACTAGCTTTTGCCCGCGGCTCCTCCCGCGTTAAACAGTTTTTCCGGGATAAAAGTCCCGCTTTATATTTTCCCGGGACAAAAAGTAGCCTATGTGTTAATCCAGGACATGATCTACCCGTGTGCCAAATTTCATCGAAATCCGTTCAGTAGTTTTTCGTGAAAGAGTAACAAACATACATCCATACATTCTTACAAACTTTTGCGTTTATAATATTAAGTAGCATTATTCACTTACGGCACTATACACGAGTTATATAGTAACGCTTTTCGGTAAATCTCATCATTTCGGAAAGCACTACAACACGTCGCTTCTATGTTAAAGGTAGTAGCCGTATTTAAACGGAGACATGTGTTTACAAACTAATGATTTTTATTAACTTATCTCTAGTAGGTACAGTCAGCAGCATAAGTAGATGAACAAATTCAAAATTTCAAATTGCCTACATACTTTTGTGTTCTTACTAATCTTGTTTTTCTCTTCACAAAAATAAAATAAAAGGTATTTACTTTACT
Source organism: Sphinx pinastri (assembly GCA_947568825.1). NCBI lineage: Eukaryota > Metazoa > Arthropoda > Insecta > Lepidoptera > Sphingidae > Sphinx > Sphinx pinastri. The sequence goes on from OX387620.1 coordinate 9,475,060, forward strand.
TTAAACGAAGAAAAAAATGTTTCAGTTTAACTTAACGCGTATATAGGCGATTTGAAATTTTGATTTTGTACAGATATTTATGCTGCTGACTGTACATGTAAATATTATTTGGATTATAATTAATAATTTTTGAAATAAAGGGCATAAATCATTAAATTTTTCTAAAATTCCATCAGCCACCTTCATAGCTATTATCTTCTGATAGAATACATTTATGACAACTTTCTTTCTAAAAAGTAAGATCGGAGTGATCTGTAAAATCTTTAGTTTGGTTTGTATGTGATCAATTGAGATAAAATTGTGTCGCTAAAACGTTTTTTTGGCGATTGCAGAATTGCTAAAAGTCAGAAAAATCTAAAGCTACGAAGATTACGTATAAGATTGTATAAGTACATTATTTGGTTTCTTTAAATAAAGCAATCTGAGAAGCCCAAATAAATATGGAGCATTTGAGGTCTAAATGGTGTTTGAAATATGTAGAGTTTATGCATGCTTTAGTTTGAAAGTACATACATACATAGCATCACGTCTTTTTCTCTTTTTAGGGGTAGGCAGAGGTGTATCATACCCACATTTCGTCAGCTATGTTAGGTCCCATGTAATAGGGGGCGGGCCTATTGCCATTTACCGGGCACATTTCCAGACTCCGGGCTGATACTGAGTAGAAAACCCATTATCAGTTTGCCCGATCCGGGAATCGAACCCGAGATCTCAGCACTGCAGTCGTACCATAATACAACTACGCCACCGAGGCAGTTTGAAAGTAAATCGACCCATATAAATTCATAGACTATAATCCTGGATCATAATATTATCCTGGATTATGATCCAGAATAGATAATATTTTGTTAATTAGTATAATTTTAACTGGAACTTCGATAGTCGGACTAAATACATTGTAATTCAATTTCTTGGTTGACAAAAAAATGTTACCCATCGTATTATGAAATGCAAATCTTTTCTTAAAATTTCTACAACTCGATAAAAATGTTATAACGACTTCCTGACCAGTATAACTTCTTATAAACTATACTATCCTATACGGAACCAGGCGGACGTGACAGGTTGATGACTCTAAGTGATAAAATGTTAAATAAATAAATAAAGTACCTTCCAAGTTTGTGGGCTCTGACCGTGAGATCATGCCATTGATAAATACTGGCCGCAGAGTCCGAGTTAAAAGGGAAATTGTGTTGGAATGTGTGTAGCGGTCAGGGCCGGTCTCTCATCCATGGGTATTACCTTAATAACCCAATCCTTTACTGTTTTTATTGCTCGAGGCGTCAACTTGATTTTGTGATGCGTATTTTATGAAGTCATTCAAATAGTAAGATATATTTTTTAACTACATTACGTGCGGGAGTTTAACCGTCTCATTCGCTCCCGCGCTTGCTCGGAATTGGGCAGATGGAGACAGATTTCTTACAGTCCGACTACGCAAGCGCTGCCGTTTATCAGGAGCGATGTTACATATCAACTCAGACGTGTTGCAGTTACATAACAATGTAATCGGTACAAATAATGTATCTTTACTTCAATGGTGAAAGAAAGAAATATTTTATTGATGGGAAAAAAAAAATTCAACTTTAAATATAAAAAATAAGAAAAACGATGGATACATTGTTCCTCCATTAATCAAATATTTGCAGACTAAGGCGATTTAAATTGATATTTCTATAAATATTAAACAACTCCACGAACGCTGCAGATTGTTCATTTTGACACATAAAATTTATTACAATCACTAAGGTGAATTAAACCATAACCACATTACCAACCAATTATAACTGTGCACTGACGGAGTTCCCACGTAAATTTCCAGTGCTTGTACTCGTAAATATCCTGAAACTAGAACATGCGCTATAACAGTTTTTGTCTCTCCAAAAAATTGAATAACTTATTGTTAAAATAACCCTTTATGATAAATCACAGGTAAACAGTGCGATCATAGCCACCACCTTGAAAAGTGTTTATAAAACCGAATTGTGTATCTCTATGTGTACTGGTGGTAGATTTCTCATTATGTAAGAGGCCGTCTGGGTGGGTACCACCGCAATGTCTATTTCTACCGCCAAGCAACAGTGTGCATGCACTGTTGTGTTTCGGTTTGAAGGACATTGTAGCCAGTATAACTACCGGATATAATGAGACTTAACACCTTATGTCTCAGGATGACGAGCGCAGTGGAATGCCACACAGTACTTTGTAAGTCAAGGTGCTGGATGGTGTTGCTACTGTTTATGGATGGTCGTATCGCTTACCTTCAGGCAAACGGCATGCTCGTCTCGTCATTCAATGCTATAAAAAAGAAAAAAATGTAGGACCCTTAAAAGAACATTATAACAATTACATTTAAACGTTAAATATCTCACAAGGCCCAGTCATCTCATTACCATACAAGCACGTTTGGATCAATGAGTGAATGGGGCACTTTTACAATCAGCCGCGCTGAGTCTCAGCTATAAACGCTTCTTAGTGTGTGAGAAAGATTCAATATAATACCATCACGAAAAAAACAGCTGGGTACATCAAGTAAAAAATGTTTTTTATTTTTTTTTCTTACTACATCACATTTCTCTAAATAAAAAATATCTATTGTTTTTCTAACTTGCAAATAAGTAGAAAGTACTTATGTAAATGCCCTTTTTCAGTATCATTTACTTATACCGAATTACACAATGACTGTATTTTTATAAATCTCACAATCTTAATAGAATTAAAATTCAAAAAATTGTTTCCCATTCCGAGAATGCCATTATAATATTATCTATGCTAATATTATAAAGCTGAAGAGTTTTTTTTGTTTGGTTGAACGCGCTAATCTCAGGAACCACTGAACCGATTTTGAAAATTCATTCACTAATAGGAAGCTACATTACTGTATAGGCTACTTTTGGTCCCGGGAGAATATTTTTATCCCGGAAAACTTTTTCACGCGGGCGGAGCCGCGAGCATCAACTAGTATTTTATAACTCGACAAGTTCATACCATATTTTATAAAAAAATAAAATATGACTATGCTCTGTAAGCATATAAAAAATATAATTGTGAGTTGTCTTTACCTACCTATATAAAAATGCACACACTTCCAATTGAAAACCTCCGCCTTTTTGGAGTTCGAGTTGTTGGAGGTATCATAGACTAAAAGTCTAATTGTCGCTAAACATAACTGATATATAAACAGACTCAACTGGCGAAGATGTAAGAATTTCTTATTTTGTGACGGAACCCAATAAACATGTTTTGTAAACCGACCGCCCGGCCCTGTAATTCTGTAGCGTTAATGTGAATCCCAGCTCCAAAGTGACATTGTCCCTCGCTGGCCGACTTACTTAAATATAAAAAAATCAAATTTTTACCTTCATTCTCGGTATAAGCGTCCGAAATAAACAGAATAAAAAGGTAATCGTCCAAGCTGAACGATAGCCTTGAATGCAGGATGTTGACTCTCTAAGCTTCAAATATTTATGACATAACATTTATAACATCACTAGGTATAGCCCGCGACTTCGTTTGAATAAAAACGATCGTAGATTTTTTTTAAGGGATTTGGAGAAAGTCTCGAGTCCAGAGATAGTATGATGATGCCTTATAGATGATGTTGAAAAACATTGCACTACAATTAGACTCACAGTTACTTTGAACACTTCAGCACAATCGTTGGCATAAACGCAAAATTTTCAAACTGATGACGACGTATCCAATATTATATAAATACATCAACATAGCGGTAATATTTTAATCTATACAGCAAAACTTATGAAAGATTTCACATCAATTTTTGTTGCAAAATAAATGTACCTTTACATTTTTATGACACAATTCAACGGTTAAATCTTACTTATATGTTTGTGGACGTGTTATAAAAAGGAACATCCTACACGTATAATAACTACCGTTTGCTCACGGCTCCGCCCATGTTAAATTCTCTCCAGAATTAAAATAAGCTTTGTCGGTCAGAGATAATATAGATTTTATATAAATGGAGAAGTTTCAAAATAGGTTCAATGATTTTAAATATTTACTTACAAATAAACTGGCAACCGTATTAACTATACCTCTTTGTAACATAAATGTAGATAGATTTGGCAGAGATGCAACTAGTGCCCGTACGGCGCGGTCAGGTAATTTCCGTTTCATGATATAAAACTTTACGAGGCTGCCCTCATATCAAGCACAATAAGTACATGGCGTGCATGCATAGCGTACTTACATAGTTTGTGATATTAAAATATCTAGGACTAGACGCTTGCTCGCGGCTCCGCCCACGTGAATAAGTTTTTCCGGGACAAAAGTCGCTGATAATTTAGCTTTATATAGGTGAAAGTATTTTTAAAATCGGTCGAGGAGTTATTGAGTTTATTCGTTACAAACATACAAAAATACAAAATTTTCCTCTTTTATAACATTAGTGTAGATTTAAGCAAGAGTTTAGATAGACCGTTTCTATCATCATGGTTTTGGAGTTATAGTAAGCGTTATTAGGCTCTAGTAACTAACTATACTGTTGAATGTCTTTGGGTTCTAGTTGAATTATATTTCAAAAACTCTAAGATAAATTATTTGTCTATGGAACTATCAAAATCCGCTCTGCACCAAGGCGAGACACACAATATTATTTATAGGTAATGTTTTTGTCGATTACCATATACTTACTCTGTGTTTACAATGTAGTATTAATGGTCTACATGGTGGTAGAGTCGACGCAATGGAAATCAGACCATCATCAGCCACATGAAGGCCACTGCTGAACATAGGACCCCCCTATAGATTTCCAGACGGAACTGTGATTATGGAATGGAAATACCTTGAGCCAAATATGAATGAACGTTTTCATTGAGCCCCTACCTGCCCGTTCTGGAATATCATGACGCGACGGTTTACACTTTACACACAATAAATATTTAACCCTTCTTTTTTTGTCTGCAACTACGTCATATATTAATAAGACGTTTTGGTCAAATGGATTCGTGAATTGTAAAATTCACGAATCCATTTGCAATTCTTATGGTAATAAAGAACAATTAATTAAATAAATAAATAAATCTCAGTGATATAAATTAGATATAATAATTATAATACAATGCTCAAGATTATGCATATAAGGAAAATAAACTAAGTTGATATTCTACGCTTATTTTTTATAAATTTATTAATTAACTTAGGATTTTGACAATGAAATATACCAGCTACAGGTAACTGCTATTAATTTAAGGTTTACATTTACGTCTCAACTTTATATACATAAATTGCCAAACAACTATAAAAAATATTTTTGGGATGAACCGCTATATCGTTGTTTATAAAGTTCAAATAGTAGCTATCAGATTTTATTAAACGCTACAGACACATTAGAGCCTTCATAAATGCATTACAGTGCATTAAATGTAGTGACCATTAAAAAATTTACTACTTATATCATAAACAAAACTCATGCATCCGGCGTAGCTTGTCGCTTCAAAGTAACGGAAATAACTTATCAGATACGCCGCCATTGCGCGCACACTGCCGCATTTATATTCAACATTACCGCTGTGTTGCTGTGCTGGCAATAAAAAATACTTAGCCACGGACACAGACAGTCGCAGCTGACTCAACCGACCATGCCGACAAGATGTACAAGCCACGAGCCTTTATGTCGTCCGAGTTCCGACCGACACAATGACGACTAGCCAGGATTATTTTTTATGTCACGAACAGGTATGAGGTAATAGTAGGGATGCGCTTTCAATACTGCGCTTTCAACTGTCGATTTGCGTGGAATACTTTTAAACAAACATTTAAAAATCGACAAACATTTTTTATTCCTTCCTTACAATTGCATGGGAAATAAGAATTGAGGCGCTTCACTGCATGACAATCGACTATATTAATAACGGTCTTGTGAACAAAGAGGTGATTTCACAATCCGTAAGTTTATAAGTGATACGTTCCCAAACCTTTAACGCATGAAAGCCATAAGTGAATGTCATCAATAAATGGAGGTCACGATTACGCTGTGTAAAAAGGCAAGGCATTGAAACAATAGAGCGCCTGGTGAGTAATCGACAAACAGTGTTGAAATCTCTAGCTAGACGGCAATATCGCAGCGGTGCTATGTGATTGGCGCGCGCCGTGGGCGGCTGCATAATGAACCGACGGAACCTGGATGTGGGTGGGGCAGGTGGGACCAGGGGTGAGGTAAGCCGAGCCGCCGCCGCCGCCGCCGAGCCCGTGTCTCGACCCTCGTCTCGATTGACGCTAGATTGGAATTCGTACGAACTAGTACCACCTATCGTCAAATCCGTCAACATCTCCGTTCACGATTTCCGGATCGTGACCTATTGTAACCTTATGTTGCATTGTTGCCTCATTCATGAGTTTATATTGCTGAGTTGTGACTGTAATTTGCTTTTTCTTACCTGTTCCTCAATATAAGATAAATAAATGAATATACTTACATAATATACTTAATATTGATTAACTCGGCACGGGGATTGAATCCTTTCACCTTGTTTCAGAGCTGGCTAATCGAACGCCGCATACAGTGTGTATAAGAAAGTTTACAGGTACAATAGTAATGATATCTATACTTATATATTAATACTATAAAGCTGAAGAATTTATTTGTTTGTTTTGTTAAACGCGCTTATCTCAGGAACTACTAAAACCGATTTAAAAAAATCTTTTACTAATAGGAATACATTACTCCTGATTACTACAGGCCATTTTATCCCGGAAAAACGTTTTCACACGGGCGGAGCCGCAAGCAAATAACTTTTATTTAATAAATATAAAACATCCAAATGTCATTGATAAAAATAGGTAAGTATACAAAGCTATTTTAAAGACATTGATGTATTAAAAAAACCCTAATACATCAATGTTTAAAGAAGAAGAAATTTTGAAATAAAATCATAAAATGTATTTTTAGAATATGAATAAAACTATTATGGTGCGACTAATTGCACCAAAGTAACGAACATTTTTTAAGGACATCGTGTAATATTGAAGTATAAATTCCAAGTCTTAAAACGTAAGCAAATATCGCCTACTCTTTTAAATATTGTATACTTCATAGTTCTATTAAGTTATTTAAGTTTCGTGCAAATCTTCTTGGATTTTTTCAAGACGGCACTCAGGTCAATATCCTGATTCATGGTCGCTATAAACATAGCTTCAAACTATACTATAAGCTCATTATTGTATGTTGTTTTTTGGAGATAGTCCACATAATGGATTCTAAAACTTTATTTTACTCATAAATTCGTTAACTCCTCCTTTTTTTCTACAACAGTAATGCTTATTTTCTTAGCGAGTGTAATGCGGTTTCCACAATAGTATAAATAAAGCTACTATGACTTACAAACGCACATAGTCAATCGATAAGGGTTCTTTGTTTTTTTATGAAACCTTAAGAAAGAGAACCCATAAAATGTACGCGGAGCAATTAGTTTCATAATCCACTTTTAAAATATTTTATCTAGAAAAATAAGTATGCTATCTTTTATTAAAATTATTGAAAGAATTTCAATGACAGATGCAGTGGTTATGGGTATGGAACAAGGGTCACATATTCTTCTTTGCCAAAATACCAATATACTTTGTCTGTAAAATTACTAAAAAGCATTTGACTCGTTTTTATTTATTGCTTTTATATTATACTAGGTATTGCCCGCGGCTCCACCCGCGTGAATAAGTTTTCCCGGCATAAAAGGCCCGCTTTATATTTTTCCCGGATAAAAAGTAGCCTACGGTACTCAGGAGTAATATAGCTTCTTATTAGTGAACGAATTTTCAAAATCGATTCAGTTTTCCGATCAGGTTCAGTAGTTTCTGAGATTAGCGCGTTCAACCAAACAAACAAACAGACTCTTCAACTTTATAATATTAAGTATAGATAATAGTATTTGTTTTTGGGATCATCGTGACACTAATCATCGTGTTTGTTACGAAGATAATCAGTAAAGTAAACACTAAATAGACTATTACGTAGTTTTATCCCGGAAAATAAAAGCGTTTGCGCAGAATAGAGCTTCTTTAGACCTCAGAAATACCCACTGCCATAAACAAGAAAGATAAAGTTACACAAAATGGCCACGCTTAAACTTTTCGCCCAACGTAGCTTTGAGCAAGAGCTACAAGTTATTGTTGTATTTTAGTCTAAACCAATATTATAAAGGGGAAGATTTGATTGTTTGTTTGTAATGGATAAACACAAAAACTGCTGAACCGATTTTGAAAATTCTTTCTCTAATAGGAAGCTACATTACTCCTGAGTGGTATAGGCAACTTTTTATCTCGGGAAAATATTTTTATCTGGGAAAAACTTTTTCACACGGGCGGAGCCGCGAGCAGAAGTCTAGTATAAATAAACACACATAATAGTGTCAATATCAATAATTGCAAAAGTTAAGACAACGTTGGTGACAAGGTCTCAATTCAAAATACTCCTGAGAGTAGTAGCTCGAGTTCAAAGAGAATTATAATACTCTCGAGTTGGCTATTTGTGTCCGTTATGGGGATAGGCTCGCTGCCTATCGCGTCATCACACGAAAATAAGGTCGTCAAACTGTGGGTGCAATAGTTGCAGCTTTGTCTATCCCTAGAAAATCGCGAGCAGTGATCTTCGAATTCTATGTAATACGAGTTCCATACAAAACTTAGCATCATAGCTGTAAATAGGAATTCGCACCTTTAGGACGAAAACGACGCCATTCAAAAAAAAATTGTTTATCGGTATAAAATGACTTAAAACTGGTCCCTTTTTATGAAAATATAATAAAAGGGACCGATATAATAGCTTTGTCCTTTTCCTGCTTGAATATGGCGGTGTTTGAACTATTGTTGTATTGAAAATTCCGTTTTAAGTAATTTTATGACGATAACTCAATTTTCGATATTTCGAATTGTGTCATTTTCGTCCTAAAGGTGCGAATTGTCGTACTTCGATATCAACACAAAAATATCTGGAAATCATGTTCAATTTAGCAGAAGAAGAAAGAAATGCTTATAAAAATAGTATAAAGGATGGCAATAGCACAAAAAGCTCTGGCAGAGAAATGCACAAGTGACCGGTCAAAGCTCCCCGGACTGAGCTACTTTTCCTCTCGATTGCGGCAAGCGTTTCCGGCGGCCTTCCGGCAAAATTCCAGTCACTTTACATTCTCTATAACATAGCCTGAGTGATTTCTTCCATCATTTATATTGATAATAGTTGCTCAAGATTTTCTAATTGTTAAAACTGTGTTGAAGAAAAATTAAATAAATATGAAATTCACACACACAAACTCACGCCCTTTATCCCCGAAGGGGTAGGCAGAGGCGCAATTAGTGCACCCACTTTTCACCGTGCATATTCCGTCCCATGATGTTATAGGGGGCGAGCCTAGCGCCATATCGGGCACAAATTCCAGACTTCGGGCTGATACTGAATAGAAAAACCCAATATCACTTTACCCGACCCGGGGATCGAACCCAAGACCTCAGCTTTGCAGTCGTACCGTAATACAACTACGCCACCAAGGCTGGCATAAACATGAAATCTCTACAAAAATTATATTTAAAGAAAGTATTTAACTTTTTTTGTAAATCGGCAGAAATATTTAACATTTAGGGAGATTTTTGTGTCAGGCGCGACGAGGTACGCAGCAGTGTAGCGTAAATAAAACACAGAGCTCTCTCCTCAAATTATGTAGGCATATTTTATTCATGTTCAAGCTCCTAGTTCAATTATATTACAGATAATGAATAAAACTCAACACTTCTTATGTAACATCATGAAGAGTATCGATATAATATAAAATTTCTGGACATAAATAACATGACAATAAAATTTTACTGGTGGGTATTACCGCAATGTCTATTTCTACCGCCAAGCAGCAGTGAACATGCACTTGTATGTTCCGGTTTAGAAGACATTGTAGCCGGCATAATTACTGGACATATTGAGACTTAAAATCTTGTCTGAATGACAAGCGAGATGGAGTGCTACGAAGTACTTTGTAACTCATAGGTCTTCATGATGTTACTGCTATTTACGACATGCTCGTCTCGTCATTCAGATCCAAATAAATAATAATATGTCCTAATACTAGTTCAATCCTAAAATTTAAAAACAAATTAATAAAATATCAACTACAGCATGCACGAATATATAAACAGTTAAAGTTAGGTAGATAATAGTTTTTAGTTCTTTATTATCAAATTTATAGTTTTATATTTATATTTACCTAATCTTAATTATAATAATAATAATAATAATAAATAAGCCTTTTTTATTTCTCATTTTTTTTTTTACATGCAGTTTAATATTTACATTTTAAGTTCATGCAGTATCAAAATATATTTTTTAAAATTGTAGATTAGATTATGATTTATTACCATTAAATTTATGATGTGGTTTAATTTTTTTTTTTAATTTTTTTTTTTTTTTTTTTCAATTATTAATTCGAAATTTTAAATGGAGTTACATACATAAATAAGTTTTGATCTAATTAAAATGAGAACCCCTCTATAGGGTAAAGGCCTCCTCCAATTTATTCCATAGGTTTCTGTCTTTTGCCTTTGTATGCCATTCATCTCCTGCTGTGTCTCTGATATCATCGACCCACCTTCTTGACGGTCTTCCTCGTTTTCTCTTTCCTATGGGTCCTTTCCATAGTACGGCTTGTCGTGTCCACCGGGCATCCTCTACTCGGGCTACATGGCCTGCCCATTTCCATTTTAGTTTCATAGAGTGGAGTAAGAAATCTATTAGACTTGTTTTTTTCCTTATTGTGGTATGGCGTACTTTATCTTTCTTTCGAATGCGTAGGATGGATCTTTCCATGGCTGCTTGGCATATTCTTATTTTTTCTTTAACGTGTTTTGTGTATGTCCAGGTTTGGGAGCCATATGTTAGACATGGAAGGATGGCAATATCCATTACTTTCTTCTTCTCCGAAAGTGTAAAGTTTCCTTTCATTATTTCTCTATGAGCCCAGAATTTTTGCCATGATATATTTATTCTTCTTTTGACTTCTTCCAAGTTGTTGTTTTGGTGAAATGATACCTGTTTTCCTAGGTAAATGTAGGTATCTACGTATTCAAGCTTTTCGCTTCCTATCTTTATTGGTGGTTTTGAAGAATTGGTCATCAGTTTAGTTTTTTGTAGATTCATTTCTAATCCCACATATGCGCTTTCTACCTGTAGGTGATGTATCATTTGTTCCAGTTGCGAGCTTGATTCTGAGAATAATATTATATCGTCGGCAAAGCGCAAATGGCTGAGGTGTTTTCTATTTATTTTTATACCAACATTTGTCCAGGCAAGTTTTTTAAATATAGTCTCTAATACGGCGATGAAAAGCTTGGGGGATAAAGGGTCACCTTGCTTTACTCCTCTTTTAATTTTTATTTCTGGGCCGCTTGTTTCCAAGGTGACTCTACTCATGCTCCTTTCATATATGTTTTTTATTATATTACAGTATGTTTCATCTATATCATTGTCCTGTAGTGTCTCCCATATTGACATGTGTGAGATAGAGTCGAATGCTTTTTGATAATCAATAAAGGCCAGGTAAAGAGGTCTTTGAAATTCTTTGTATTTCCCTATTATGCTCTCTAGTGTTTGAATATGGTCGACGGTTGAGTAACCTCTGCGAAAACCTGCTTGCTCTACCGGCTGCTTTTCGTCAATTTTTGCAGATATTCGGCTTAAAATGCATTGTGAGAATAGTTTGTAGAGGCTAGGTAGTAAGCTGATGGGTCGGTAGTTGCCTATGTTTTTGGGGTCCCCCTTCTTGTACAGTAATATAATATTTGATTTGGTCCATTGTTCGGGAACTCTCTGCTCTTTGTTGATCATATTAAATAATAAGGTTATAATTGGTACCAGCAGTACTCTTGCCAGTTTTAATGCTTCGTTTGTGATACCGTCTGGACCCGGACTCTTGTATGATTTCAATCTCTTAATTTCGAAGTCTATTTCTGCTACGTTCCAATCGATGTTAGTTTTGTTTTTTGAGTGGAAAATTATGTTTTCGGAGTTTTTGAAGTGGTTTTTTTGATCATAGAGGTTTACATAGAAATTTGTTGCTATTTTGAGAATGTTTTCTCTATTAGTTGTTGGCGTAGAGCTTTCTGATAAGCTTGGTATCCAAGTTTTGTGTGTGCGGAGTTCTTTATATGCACGCTTACAGCTTCCACTAGTCATTAAATGTTTCTCTATTATTTTTGACCTATAGATATTGTAGTCATTTCTGATAGATTTGTTAGTTATTTTGTATAATGAGCTAAGTTTTTTCTTGTCTTCGCGGCTTTTTGGTTTGAGAGATTGCAATTCGTGGCGTCTTTTTATTAGATTTAGAGATTTTTCGGTGAGGATTTTGTTTATTTTGTGTTTATTGATTTCTTTATCTGTTTTGATACTTTCCAGTAGGCATTTTTCTAGTTTATTGTACAAATTTTGAACAGTATTTGTTTCTTCCATATTTATAGATTTTATATTTTCTTGTAATTTCTCAAGGTAATAACTAGCTTCATTTAGATTTTCTAGAGTAAATATACGGGTTTTGTACTTTAGACGACTCTTTTTCATTTGTGTTACTGATATTTTTGACCTAACCAATCTATGGTCAGATGGAAACATGATGTTATTTAAAACATGGACATCTTGGAAACGGTTTGGAAAGTTTGTGAGTATGTAGTCTATTTCGTTCATAGTTGCCTGGTCAGGAGACTTCCATGTCCATTTTTGACTAAACTTTTTCTTGAAAAAAGTGTTCATAATGGACAAGTTGTGTTCTTGGGCATACTGTATTAACTGTTGCCCTCTAGGGCTTCTTTTTCCGACCCCATACTTTCCTAGAAGGTGGCTTTCTTCGTGATTTCTCTCTCCGATTTTCGCATTAAAATCACCCATAACTATAACATATTTGTTTGAGTCTTCTTGTGCTTTATGTAAAGTGTTGTAGAACGTTTCAATTTCCGAGTCTTCAGACTCTTCAGTAGGTGCATACACTTGGATAATAGTGATTGCTAGACCGTCTATAATTATATCTAAAGCTACGACTCGGTCCGACAATCCTCTGAAACTTATAATACTGCTTTTGAGGTGTTTTTTTATAATGAAGCCGACACCATATTTTCCTTTTGTCTGTCCATTGTAGCATAATATGAATTCGTCGTATTCATCTACGCCGTAGCCTAATCTTCTCATTTCTGACAATCCAATGATATCATATTTAATACTGTTAAGCGCGTTTGTAAGTTCCATGAGTTTAGTCGGACTTGCCAGTGTTCGTACGTTGTATGTGCCAATATAGATGTTGTTTTTATCATTTTTAATCTTCATAGTGCTTTTTTGTCCTTTTGGAGGGTTGTAGTCAAGAGAAGAGTTAGTTTCGTTCTTCTCCCCCGCGGTGACCAGCCGTGTTGGGTTTTTTGATAGTGGAGGTGGAGGGGGCGTTGTTAGTTGCTAGGTACTGGATGTATGAGTTTCGCCTTTTGAGGTATTTTCAGAGTCTCTTCTTTGCCTCATAAAAGCTGTGATTTTGTTCTTCTTCGGGGCTTGATTTTCACTATTTGTTCTGTCTTGGTACGGAGAAGTTTGTAGATTTCGTTTCTTTGATTGTTGTTGACTATTCACGTTTTTATTAAGTTTGAGTTCATTCAATACAATTAATTTGTCGTACTTTATTATAGCTTTTTTGCCTTCTGCCTTGTATTTTAATACTTCTGTTTGTAATTGTTTCCTTTTCTCCAAAACTTTATGTGGATAGTCTTCTTTATAGTATATAGTACTATTTGTAATATTTTTCTTGTTTTGTAATAATAATATTTTTTTCCCCATAGTTGTGAAGGTGACTGTAATTGGCCTCGGTTTTTCTCCTTTTCTTCCTAATCGGTGCATTGCTTCAATATCGTTTCGTTGGCAAGATATATTGATTTTGCTTATATATTCTATAATTTTGTTTTCTAGCTCTTGATAAGATTTTTCTCCTTCCTCAATTCCAAAAAATACTAAGTTTTTCTTCCGGTTGTGTCTCTCCATACGATCCAGAGTAATTTCTTGTTGTTTTACTTGTTCGCTTAACTGATTATAATCTTCATAAATTTTTTTGAAATTTTCGCTGATATTTTTGTTTATGCTGTTCGTTATATTTATTTCCATTTCTTTCATATCTCGTTTTTGTTCTGCTAACTCTTTTTGTATCGATTTTAAAATGTTTGTTATGTCTTCCATGTTGCTTGCTATTTGCCAGTAGATGTCGTGCGATTTCTGCCGCTTTGAATCAATAGAGTTTTTGCCACTCGCTCCTAGATTGCGCTAGCTTGACATTTTGTTTAGCGTCAGATGATATTTTATTATTGATATTGTTTATTCGAGTTTTTATTTATTAGAGTTCGCTACTCACTCCTAGATGGCGCTAATTTAACGGTTCGTTGAAATGTTTTGTTGAATGACTAATGACTAATTAGTTTCAAAAGTGAGGTTATGTCGGCATAAATTTGTTGTGAATACTTGCTATTGTGTCCTTGTTTTAGACTTCTTCGTATTTGTTGTTCACTTCTTTCGTATAGTTTTGGTAAGATTTGTATTTCCCTCTGATATTTTACACTGTAAAAACTGTACACTGGATATGGTTGTCTTTTGTTGTTTACATCAGTTATTTTGTTCAAATCCTCTAGTTCACTTGTTCACTTGTATTTATGATAGCTTCCGGCACTCCGCTTTTACATACGAATGTTTTATGGTAAAATAACACTTTTAACTATTTTTATGTATATTTTTAGTACGGAGCTCGCAAAACAGTTACTGACGTCTCAAGGGTAATCTTAATTACTGTTATTAATAGCAATTAATTATTGTTTTATACTTAGTTATTAGAATTACTTATTGACTGCCTCGGTGGCGTAGTTGTATTACGGGACGACTGCAATGCTGAGGTCTCGGGTTCGATCCCCGGGTCGGGCAAAGTGATATTGGGTTTTTCTACTCTGTATCAGCCCGGAGTCTGGAATTTGTGCCCGATATGGCGATAGGCTCGCCTCCTATTGTTATTAGAATTAATGCAGATACCCTAAAAGGGTATTTAGCGCTTTATTGTTAAATATATAAATATAAGTGGACGATAGCCTAGTTGGGACTGGAACGGTCTGCCGAGACAATGTCCGGAGGTTCAAAACCCAAGGTCCAAGTCAAGGACACACCTCTGACTTTTCGAAGTTACGTGTGTATTGTTTATCAATTACCGTTCGCTTTAACGGTGAAGGAAAACATCGTGAGGAAACCTACATATCTGAGAATTCTCCATAAGAATTTCGAGGATATGTGAAGTCTGCCAACCCGCACTAGGCCAGCGTGGTGGACTAAGGCCTAACCCCTCTCAGTAGTAGAGGAGGCGCGTGCTCAGCAGTGGGCAGTATGTAATACAGGGCTGGTATGGTATATAAATATAGTCCTAATATAAATTATAACTGTCAAGTTTATGATTGTAAATAATTTTGCTAAAAATACACTACTGGTAAATTATTTCAGAGTGCTATAGGCATATTCTAATCCCAGTAACAGTCTTCAACACGGCCGAAGGTGGCAACCCAAAGTAGTTAATTAATGAAGCAAAGATTCGGTTTGTGGGAATAATCACTGCATGATTTCTTGGCACGTAACGCACGTGTTTGTTAAGATTAAGGATGTTACCGAGCTTTGATTCCAATTCCGAAAGGTTGGAACTTTCGATTGATGTTACACCTCCGATTTCAGTTTCGGCTCCGATAATTTTGAATCGGAGGTTATAACGGAGATGGAAACTCAAGATCAGTAAACTAACTGAACTTTTAGCAGACCTAACCAATAGAGTTTATGCTCCAACTTTTACAGAGATCCTTCACATTGTCATGAGTGTAAATTGTTTAATAACTGGGCTGGGAACATGGCACCAGGTTTTTGTTTCTATACAGTCTTAAATTAACATAACTCACTTATGATTAAGATGTTCCTCACACACTAAGCTAACTACTATCTAAAAAACGGCTTCATTTTGATTTGCGCGCTGCATTAATTAAACTAATTTAAATTACACAACAATTACTAATTAATCTGAATATCATGATTATTGTGCGGCTAAAGTATATTACCGATTAATTCAAAATCTGACTCTAGCACATATTTTGTGTGGTGTTAAATAAATAAACAAGTCGGAAAATTGCGTCGATGGCTGTAAAGTTAAATTTTGATTGTTGCAAAATGGTATGATTAGTGCTGAGCTTCTTTTTTTGTTAAATTTTTTCTTTTTGGGTAACTATACAAATCTATACTATTATATAAAGCTGAAGAGTTTGTTTGTTTGTTTGAACGCGCTAATCTCAGGAACTACTGGACCGATTTTGAAAATTCTTTCACTAATAGGAAGCTACATTACTCCTGAGTGCTATAGGCTACTTTTTATCCCGGAAAAACTTTTCCACTCGGGCGAAGCCGCGCGCAAATGCTAGTTTATAATAAAGCAACAATGTTTCAAATATGTATCTAGTTAACGTATAAAACCCGGACAGCAAACTGTCTCATATTCAAGTATTATTAAAATTCGAAAAAAAAATGCTGATTAGCGATTATCAGGGATCTTGTTAATCTCATTGTCTTCGTAAGTCTTATAATTATGACAAGTATCAATACTTAATGTTGATGCATTAATCTGATGAAAATGACGAACATACAAACATATTACATACGAACGGATATTGCAAAATTATAAGAATTACTTGTTTTACTACGGAGCCCTTAAATATACGCTGTGAAACCGTATTATACTTATTTATGATTATTATTAATATATCAGTACCCAAGACTTTAAAACTCTAAAAAAACAATGAAGGATGTCGTTAGATAAAAGATTTCTTATAACAAGTTCCTTTACTCCCACATTATATCCAGTTTAACACGCCCGAAATATTTTAAGAATGCTTATTGTGATAAAGTTGTGTTTGAATACCGAGAACGTGATGTATTAGAATAGGAATCTTGATCCAACATTGTTATTTTAAAGGTCAAAACTTATTGAAATTAGTAGGTATTCACGTTGAAGAGTCTTATATTCCAGTTCATATGATTTATGATACTTTTAATAATGTTATTCTGAATATTTGTTTCATTTTGTTGTTAGAAGACGAGTTTAAAAGACAATTTGACACTGTCTACTTGTCATTTGGTAAATAGATGTATATGGCAGTAAATTGTATACCTAGTCTCACAAGCATAAATAAGTTTTGAGATTTTTTCATTCGATTTACAAACAGACACGTAAGTATAAGGTTTTCGTTTTTATTTCAGGCGTAGAATACAATCACAATAATAAAATTGTATTTTCAACAAAATATATAAATATTTGTGGTTAGGTGTATCACCATTAGTGATGTAGCACGTATTAAACACGCAGTATGCCCATCGCTACTCGATAGGATAGGTACCTACCTACCGCAACCGCTCAGTGTTCGTGCACATTACCTGAAAGTGACTATTGAATAATCAATTTATAATAAATATATCGATGTAATATTCGGAGAATTCATTGCTAACGTATTGTATTTCACAATGTACTTTGCATTTAATCGCTAAAGGAGGAAGCTACAATTTATGTTTCCGGTAAGACAACGCAGGAACATAATATTGCATTTCTGACTTTCTTGCTGACTTTGCGCCATCTATTGGCTACATTAATGTACTTCAACGACTCTTGGTTCAATTACCATGGCAGCCCCTGCAGCAGTTATAGGGAACGTGCACGTCGTAAGCTTTGCCATCTGAATCTTTCATCCTATTGATACTTGACATTGACGTAAAATATTCATATTGAAAGGATGAAAAATAACATTTAATTTGTTGATAATGTATTGTTTATATCTGGATGCTCTAAAACATAAAAATAAACAAATCAAATAGCGTAAAATTCTATTAGGTCCCTAAGAATAGTACCTATCTAAATGCTAAAATCGACAAAAATAATAAAAGCTATGTAAAACATACATAAGTATGAGTATTTAAAAGTATTTAGAAATGTCTCATTATGTAGTTTATAAAAATAAAGAAGTTTTAAAGATAATATTCGATACAAACAAGTCTGTAATTAAGAAAACATGACCTCATAATTTTGCTTGAATAAGATTAAAATAACTAGCCCCCATCCAAAAAAAAACATGTTCTGGCCACGCTGGGTATCAATAATAATCGGCCGGAACCCAAATTTTATCGCTTTTATCATATTAAAAGAATATAATATAAAATAAAGTTTCTTTTTTTAACCACAATATGTAGCTCTTGTGTCGATTTTATGCTGACACCTATAGGGAGCGTGCACGAACTATAGGGGGCAGCACAAAATCGACACAAGAGTCACAGGTGGATAAAAAAAGAAACTAGAACTAGCACAATAATTTGTTTATATATTCTTTTAATATGACAAAAATGATAAAATATGTGTTCCGGCCAAATGTTATTTATACCCAGCGTGTCCAGAATATGCTTTTTTTTAGATGGGAGCTAGTTATTTAAGAAAAATTAGGAGGTTATGTTCCCTTAATTACATATTTTTTTGTATTGAATATTATCTTCAAAACATATTTATTTTTATAATTTACGTAACGAAATATTTCTAAATGCTTTTGGAACTCATAATTATGTATGTTTTATACAGCTTTTATTATTTTTGTCGATTTTCACATAATCATGGAATGGAAGTACTCAGGTACTATTCTTGGGAACTTTATATAATTTCACACCATTTGATTTGTTTATTTTTATGTTTTGGAGCATCCAGATACACAGCGATACATTATCAACAAATTAAATGTTATTTTTCATCCTTTTAATGAATATTGTACGTCAACGCCAAGTATCGATGTGCTGAAAATGCGTCAGATTGCACCACTAGATGGCAGTGCTTACGATGTGCACGTTCCCTATAGTTCGCGCACGTTCGGGATTATATTATTGATATTTTTTATGACAGAAACAAACCGACAGATGGCGTTGTTTCTATTTAAAATGCATGAATTATAACTTGCGACGAGGTACCAGCCCCAGGAGTCGTCAATCCTCACACTCCTAAGCGCAAGCATCCACACCCAAAAACAAGCCATAAAGAGAAATTGAGAAAAGCATTTTAAATACTTCATTGGATCACCAGTGGGTAAAGCGAGGGTAACTTTATATACTCGTTTAGTCCCACCCACAGAACAAAGATAAGAGCCCACCTTACTGTTTCCGAAAACTATCTGACGCTTACAACACTTACCAAAATATTTTCGCCTTCTGTGTTTAATAGTCACTGCTACTAAACAAAGCCAAACTTTATTATAGCCATGGACTAGCAAGTCCTGGTTTCGATTTCCAGTTGGGACAAAATTTGTATGGATTTTCTAACATGATTTGCATTCTCCCAGGGGGTTAACAAAACAGGCTGCCGTTCGTAACAGTTGGCTTAGTGTAATCGTTTCTGCAACGTACTTAAATAACTGTGTTGCACTGACTTCACATTGATCTTATTTCTTAATTTTTAACTAATACTATAAATGCAAATATTTGGATGTTTGTATGATTGTTAGGAGCAAACGCCTGAACGGATTTAGCTGAATTTTGGCAAAAAGGCAGACGGCGAGCCGCCGTGGAGGAGTGGCGTCTCAGGCTGGAGGCCCCGTCAGCGGGGCTCAGGGTCGTCACGGCAGTGCGTCCTGTCTTTGCCGAATGGCTGGACAGGCGCCACGGTGCGGCAACGTTTCGCCTGACGCAGGTGCTCACCGGGCATGGCTGCTTCGGTGAGTTCTTGTGGCGGGTAGTGCGGAAGGAGGTGTCGGCCGTGTGTCACCACTGTGACAACTGCCCGCTGGATACGGCCCAGCATACGTTAGAGTTTTGCCCAGCCTGGGATGAGGAGCGCAGCGCTCTCAGAGCAGTCGTCGGAGGAGACCTCTCGCTGCCGGCCGTGGTCGCTTCCATGGTCGACAGCCGGAGGTCCTGGCGTGCGGTGTCACACTACTGTGAGGTGGTCCTCTCGCGGAAGGAGAGTGCCGAGAGGGATCGGAGGCGTGGAGATCCCTCCCGCCGCCAGACGAGACGTAGGAGGCGCCGGGTGGACGACTGACCGGCGTCTTCCGCCCTGTGGATTGGAGGCGTTTGGAGAATTCCACCACGGTATCCCCTGCCTGTCGTAAAAGGCGACTAATAGGGGCCACCGGGGGTCGCAGGCGGGCGGCAGGGGGCTGTCCGTCTTTAATTTTTGTGTTCTATTAGCACATTGTAGCGATCCCTGTGATGGACGGCAGCGTGGCTGGTAGGCCTCACGCTGCCATTGACGCCGAGGGCGTCCTTCGGTGCGTGGGGGCTCCTGAGCCCCCCCACAACAGGAGACGGGCCGCACTAGGCGGCAACGCGCAGGGGCGGCTGCGGACGACAACTTAGACACTTCCGTCAGAGGAAGCCCGCAGCCGTCCCTAATGCGCCGAAGATGGCCACCGCGGAGTTTTGGTTGGTATGCCGTGCGTTATACATAGATTAGGGACTCGGCCCGGCGGTCGCCCGATGGTTACATCTCTCCGGGCGGCTCAACGCCGGGACGTAAGGCACGGTGAATCCAACATAACCGCTCAGTCGCCCCCCCTTGAAGGCTGGGCGGTAGTAATAAGTCACTTTCTCCGCGAAAAAAAAAAAAAAAAAAAAAAAAAGATCATGTCCTACATTAGGTAACGCAAATGCTACTTTTTATCCCGATAAATTGCTCCCATGGAAAATAATGGACCTTTTTAATCTGATTTTCAAATAGATGGCGCTGGTGTCGTTCTGTGTTTTAGGGACTTTTGTAACAGCAAAGGCTTCTCACGCGAACGTAGCTACGAGCAACATCTAGTCTAGAATAAGACTGCTAATAGTAAAATTATTCTGAACCGAAAATCAAGTCGTAGCTCAAGGGTATGTCAACTAACCTAGCAGCGGCGAATTTTGAGTTTCGTATATTCGTATACATACAGAAGTTGCTCAATAAATAAGAATTATCGGGCGATATTATGCTTTCGTGTTTATCCCGAAAACTCGAAGGTGAATCGCGTGGGCACAATAATAACTCTACCTATGCCTAACAGATTAGAGGGGTGAGTTTATACACTATATATAAATTATTAATTAGCCCTTTAGTTTTGTAATGATTTAAGAATGTAACAATTTCGTTCAAATTATTCTCGCAAAGTTTAAAATTAAAGGACATAAAAATAAAGGTTCAAAGTAATTTGAATATAAAAAAACGTTTAAAACCCATTTCTCCGTATTCCGCGGATCCACAAGGGACAATAAATCCGCGCATGGGCTGTCTGCTCGCAAAACGAGAATTTTATTTGTACACGTGACGTAATTTAAAGAGTCGTTCTAGTCGCGTACGGATGCTTGAACTTTACCATGCTTTATCTAAACGCCGCGCCGCGCCCATACGCTTTCTTCGTTCATCTTTTGAGAATAATACTGGACGTCGTCATCGTGTGCCCACAAACGTAGGAGCCGCTTTAAAAATATTCCCCATTGTAATATGAAGCACAATGACCTCGCTTGTGCAATACGCCAATTTTCAACGAAAAGTAAAGATTTGAACTTTTTAAAACTTAATATCTGCAGAATTAGCTATTATGGCTAAATATTTGATTCCTTAACGTCGTTCCATTTCGGTAACACCTCATTGCAATTAAACTGCGCTGAATATTCAAAGTTGGCTTCTTTTAATACTTTAAAAACATCCAGCAGTAAGCGTCGTTGTTTCTGCGAGCCGCAATAACAGTAACTCTTACAAACTGGGATTATACCATTCTCTGTAACAAGACTTAAATTCAAATAAGCACTTGCTTAAAAATGCTATATATTAGGGGCGCAACATCAGCGTAAGACTGGCTGAGTTTCAGTTACTATGGAAGCTGTTAAACGAAAAAGAACTTTGTTATGAAAGGAGTCAACGTAAAGTTTAGTTTCAATTTGCGTGTTCGAATGAAGACGGCCAAGAAGCTTAGCACAAGTAGGTAGCTCTTTTGTACAAATTAACTTACAGCGATAATCTCTATTTTTAGGACTCTGTGCGTGTAATATTAATGGATATTTACAAATAGGTAGTATGCTACAAAGCAAATTGACGATACTTTATAGCAATTTTAAAAATATAAAGTAATGCAGGACTTTGACTGAAATGAAATTCTATATCAAGTACATGAAATCTCTGCTCAAAGAGATTGAAAGACAACTATGTATGTAGATTGTAGTAGCGCGCAGGCACTGTCATCCAAGCACTAAACTTTAAAACAACAAAGTCGTAGTATACCTACATAAACCTCAATAGGAATATAAAAGATCTTGCGTAATCCTGAGTGCACGGTATTGTGGGTGGATCAAATCAATAGATATTAATTATTTCTAAACTAAAGGAATTCTTCAAGTAGATGAAACTAGGGATAGGCCAACAGAGTGCTTCAAATATGTATAGGTATTGGATAATCTCTATGTATAGGTAATGGCCATAACATGGTTGATAGAGTGATAATGGACTCCTTCACGCTCTCAAATCCGACTAGGTGACGATAACGAATTATTTTGTTAGTTTTATTAAGCATCGCTGATGATGTTGGAAACCTATCAAGAAAGTGAGTCAAAAATCCTGCATTGTATGATGCGGCAACGGCAGAATACGGCTCTACTAATGCTACTACTAATACATGGAGTGTTTATTAAAAGCGATATATAATCATTGCATGGGAGCAATTGTGGATCCCACGTTTTGAAATTTTCTATTATAGATCTAGGATAGAATAGCTATAGACTACGTGTATTCATATAGGCGCGGCAAAGTGACCCCACTGTAGCTAATGGCAAACGGAGTGGGATACAGATAGTGTCAAACGAGAGGAGATGATTATCCCTCGCTAGTCGACACCATGAGGTAGTTGACTACTTTTATTTTTACATTTATCAAAAATTTACGCCATCCAAAACCTAACGGAAAAATATTTTACAAAATTGGGGCAATAATTAGTAACCTATAAAGCTTTGAAATTTGGTGGAAGGGGTAGTTGTCAAATAACAGTAATATTACACTGTGACGCCACCGAGAGTCGCCGGCAATAACGCTGCGTGTGTACGAAAGAGCTAGCGCGATATCCCCTCCACGTCCCCACTTTTGCTCACAACAATATTTCAAATATGAATAACTGCTTTATTTTTCAACCAATTTTGATGCTGATTTTACAGAAGAATTTCTTTTTCGTAATATTTTCTGTTACATATAAAATAATTAACAAAATCAAACATAGGGAACTACCGTATTATGCCGGCCTGTTTGATAGCAACACGCTCACCTAAGTGGGCTACTATGGCAGCTTTACAGTTTATGTACGGTGGTCACTATTATTATACACAATTATTATATCACCAGCAGCACCGACTAGGTGAATCCTCATTGGGTGTTGAGCCTCCACCGCAACTGTTGCGTAGGTTTGAAAAATATAACCTGTAAGTTCGTCATACAATCAAAGATCTCATAATTGGAATCTACTTGAGATCTGGCAAAAAAATAGATATATATTCATATAGAGATTTAAAAAAAAATTGAGCGCATCAATTGCATAGACAGCATTATATGTATATATATATATGTATATATATATATATATATTTATCCCGCAAACAAACTTCCGTCCGCTGAAGGTGAAAGTGCATTTAAATTGGCGTCCACCAGCTTTTGACGTCCATATACCGGACGCCACTTTTTTGGCCAGTGTCACTTAGGTCCTACTGGTCCTGGCTAGCTGTAGAACAAAAATCGATGGAAGCCAAAAACTCGATCCATTGGCTGCAATTATATATTGGATAGTTCACGAAAAAATCTCTGCCGGGGTGAGGCGCTGCTGCAGCGCGTATATCGACAGCCGTATACTTCGGTAATTTTCTGACGACGATTCCGCGTATTTGGCGTCCGCAGTTGCGACGTTGCCAGCTCGCTCAATAAAGCTGTGTCAATAAATCATAACATACCGCAAGCAACACAATATTCACCATCGCAGATCATTATATGGACGTCCAATAGCTATATGCGGATGTCCGATAGCTGTACCATACCATACCACCAGTCCTGTATTATATACTGCCTACTGCTGAGCACGGGTCTCCTCTACTACTGAGAGCGTTTATGCCTTAGTCCACCACGCTGGCCTTGTGCGGGTTGGCAGACTTCAAATACCTTCGAAAATATTTTTTGGGTAATTCTCAGGTATGTAGGTTTCCTCACGCTAGATAATTGATAAACAATACACACAAAACTTTAACAAAATCGAGGTGTGTGCCTTGAGTTTTGAACCGGCGTACATCCGTCTCGTTAAACTATTCCATTCCCAACTATCGTCCAGCTGCTAGCTAGCTCATATACGGACGTCTAATACCTATATATGGACGTCCAATAGCTATATACAGACGTCCGATAGCTGTACACAAACGTCCAATAGCTATATACGGACGTCTAATACCTATATACGGACGTCCAATAGCTATATACAGACGTCTAATTACTATATGCGGACTTTCAATTACCAAAAGTGGACGATAGCCTAGTTGGGAATGGAACGGTCTGACGAGACGGATGGCCGCAGGTTCAACATTCAAGGCACACACCTCTGATTTTTCGAAGTGACGTGTGTATTGTTAATCAACTATCGTTCACTTTACCGGTGAAGGAAAACATCATGAGGAAACCTACATACCTGAGAATTTCTCAAAAATAATTTCGAAGGGATTTAAAGTCTGATAACCCGCATTAGGCCAGCGTGGTGAAGTAAGGACTCAACCCTCTCAGTAGTAGAGGAGGCCCGTGCTCAGTAGTGGGCAGTACATAATACAGGGCTGGTATGGTATGGTAATAGTTATATACGGAGGTCCGATAGTTGTACACGGACGTCCAATAGTTATATACGGACGTCTAATACCTATATATGGACGTCCAATAGCTATATACAGAAGTCTAATTACTATATACGGACTTCCAATAACCAAAAGTGGACGATAGCCTAGTTAGGAATGGAACGGTCTGACGAGACGGATGTCCGCAGGTTCAACACCCAAGGCACACACCTCTGATTTTTCGAAATTGTGTCTATTGTTTATCAATTATGCCCACCGCTGTGGATGCGTTAGCGTGGTAGACTAAGGCCTAAACCCTCTCAGTAGTAGAGGAGGCCCGTGCTCAACAGTGGGCAGTACATAAAACGGGGCTCGTATGGTATGGTAGTAGTTTAGAATTTTCCTTTAGTCTTGATTCACCGGGTGCATGTGCTCCAAATATTCATAAATACGAATGTATAAACTGTGGATAATGTTGTTAGTTGTACAATTATCTCCTATATGTAATCTTATTTGTATAAAACTTATTGTACAATTGTTTTTTATACCGGATAAATAAAATAAAAAATACGTGTGGCACTCGGAGACTGCCGCGGTAAAGCTATTGCATAGCATTTTTTATCACAAATTTTGATTGAATAAACACAAATTCGATCTTACGCTTACCACATAAAGTAGATTTTTTAACGCGAGAAACGCACGTTTAGTCTTGTTATTGATAAATGTCAGAAATGCAGTGGTCATCACAACCAAAGTAGAATAAATCAAAATATGAAAAAATAATGTTACGTTCGATTCTTTTGTACTCGTGCCGTGCCAACGCTGGGGAAATAGCTTCTACGCAATGTATTTAAGGTTCATATTAGATTAGTAAGAAATGGTTTTAATGACTTTAATAAATAAAAATATACTCGTTTCAAGAATTATAGCATCTACGCATTGTATTTAAGGTTCATATTAGTAAGATAAAAAAGATGTCAGGTTATTTTCGTTACGGAATTTCTGGATTCGGTCTCCACGCTCAAGGCCTGCATTAGAAGCTATGCAATAGCTTAAAAATAAAAATAAAATAGTCATATGCGGAGGTCCGATAGCTGTACACGGACGTCTAATAGTTATATACGGACGTCAAATAGCTATATACTGACGTCCAATAGCTATATACAGACGTCCGATAGCTGTACAAGGACATTCAATAGTTATATACGGACGTCCAATAGCTATATACAGACGTCCAATACCTATATACGGACGTCCAATAGCTATATACGGACGTCCAATAGCTATATACGGACGTCCAACAGCTATATGATAACGTGGCAGACAGGTATGTGGCCCCCCTGATAAGAAGCGATTCTCACCACCTACGGATGCTTGCAACACCAGGGGTATCACCCTCAAGCAGCCGCTCAAAATGAACACTTCCCCATGAAGTCTGGCGACCTTACTAATTCTGCATCACCCAAAGGTTGACTGTTAGAGAATGCCTCAGGCATTAAGTCATAAGGCACCTGTATTCATTTACTGTATACAAAGTTGAAATAAATAAATAAAGTCCGTTCAGTAGTTATTGCGTGAAAGAGAGACAAAACAATCAATCCATCCATCTATCCTCAGTTCAACAAAGAAGATTTTCATATTTACAATTTTAGAAGGATAGGATAAGATACTCGTAGGTACATATATAAATATCGGGCATCCGTTCAGGTATAGCTCCTACGAGTAGATTTGAAGTTGAAACGGTAAACAACAGACAATGCGACAAGCGATAGTAAAAGAAAGAGATAAGTAAACCCAAAGCTGGCAACGTCGCACTCCCAAATACCAACCATCCTGTGAGGACGTTAAATAGGCGACGCATTAGGTATATCATGATCAATATATCCAGGAAACCAAAAATCTATGACCATGTAGCGGGGTTCAAAAATGTCTGGGCATGACTGCAAAAAGAATATTGCCCCAAATAAAATTGCAGGAAAATAAAATATCCCATGAAGCAGAAAATCGAAAAACTAAGCAATATTCACAAAGACATCCTAAAAAATTTAAGTGGAACTGGGGGACGCCGTAATGATGCACAGTGTGCATGAAGCCAAATGCGTTGCTGGATGTAAATATATATATATATATATATATATATATATATGCCTTGAATGTTGAACCTGCGGACATCTATCTCGTCAGACAGTTCCATTCCCAACTAGGCTATCGTCCACTTTATATATATATATTCAAATACAGTAACAAATGTAACTTTTCTTATTTTACTTCACTATAAATAAATTATTAAAATATCATAACAAGGAACATTTTTTGGTAATACTAAATTTTATATCCAGAAAGCGGAAAGTACGAGCTCTTTTAAAAACTGTTCGCACAGTAATTGCAGATTTTCATAAAGAATGTAAAACGTCACAAACATTTCACAGCTAGACGCTTTTAAAATCGAAATAATATCGTGCACAACTGCGGAATAGTAAACTTCCTCGCGGGACTTATTTACAACAATCTCCGCTCACAAATATCATTACCAGAGTTTCACTTTGCTAAGCTACGAGTATGTGAGCCGTACAGTGTACATGTAAGCGTTATTCATGCCGTATATCGGCTTCCTGTTGATCGCGAACTCAAGCACGTTTCAGTTATACTAAATAGCAGGATTATACTAAATCCGAAAATATAAACACACAACAGCCTCTCAAATCATAAACGGTACAAATTCAGATGGCCAGTTCCAACATAGTTCATCTTTTCTTCAGAAAGTCACGTCACTTCACCACTCTTCTGGAGGCACGTACCCGTTTTACGTATTCACTCCGTTCGATGCATTTCGTGCTTGCTTCTCAGCAGGCTACAAATAAAGGAAATAGCTTCGGTACCTGTTGGTATTACTTCATATTGACCTTATTCCGATATTATACAGGTGAAAACTTGGGAAAGCTTTCATTTATTTACGATTACACAGGATCGAACGCGCCGAACCCAAAGCTTTTAAGAGTCAACGACACCTTACCGCTAGCCCGCAGACCAATAGTGTCCATTGTCGTAAAGGGTAATGAACATAACAATATCATAAAACGGTGTAGTCAAGTCCAAAGCGGTGATACGTGAACGCAAGCATCTTCGTCATAATTTCGAGGAGTTAACGGACCCTCGGGAGTTACTTTCATTTTCACTTAGTGCTACCGACTGCTCCGTAGCCATTAAATCCTCTTGTTTACGGCTCTTCGCAGGTTCCAAGCCACTGGCCTCCTCCCCTCTCGTCTAACTTATTCACAGGACCAACTAATCAGTAAACAAGGTGAAAGTGATTCTGTAAAATCTTTCTCGGATGAGATTGTTCGCAATTTTATGTCGTCGATGAATAATTTACGCAAGTTTAATACTACCTACGCTTAAACATACTAATATTTCAAGTCAAGCGTAAAATAATATTATATAACTTGTTTTTTATGTATATGTATATCGATTAACAAACATATAGTTGTAGAGACCTTTATTTGTATAAGCCCTTAGGTGCTTGACACTTTATTGAATTTTTACCCCTACACTAGTCTAGTCAAGTGGGATTTTAATCTGTTTTAGTGCCCTGGTAGCACCTGTGCCAAGCCCTACGATGATAAAGGCGAGATGTGTGTCTGTTATGTTTTAGTAGTGTAGTAGCCTCAGATCACGATAAACAAGGCAATCGTTTCCCGTGGTAATAGCCACTGTGGTAACCGCGCTGCATTAGTTGAATTAACATTCAATACATTGCCTAGTGAAGTTTATATCCCTTTACGGTCGATCGGTAGAAAAATATTGAAAACTATTTGCGTCATACTTCCATATTTCAAAATATAATGTTTTCGATTCATGCTGTTTTTTCTAGAATCTGATATCCATCATGGGCCACAAATCATATCATCAAAGTTTTCGAACGAACCGTGAACAATCATATTCGTTTTTTTTCATCAATACAATATGTGAAATAAAATATACGTAACCAAAACCAACTGATTTTATTACGCTCCGTTCGCTGTATGATATATTGTTATGAGGATTAATCAAAACATTAAAATTTTATTTAACAACTACTTGCTTTTATTCACTGAAAGAAACAAGTAGACAGAAAGTCTACCACAGCCGACCCATATCAAAACGTCGTGGTGTCCAATCTCCCAATGCAAACTTCCAGGAATGAACTCATCCTGACTTTCGACATGGAAAGCCTTCGGGACCGCGCAATTCCTGATCTACCTAGCTAGGCACGGCACTAAGTAGCAATGACACGATGCGTTCAGGTTTAGAACTCCACCTGCAGTCCCTATTATTATCCAATATTATGTATAATGTGAGCGACGTATACACGCGGTCTAACAGCATGAATGCAGGTGTAGCAAAATCACAGACTTACAACGGATACCGAATATATAATCACTCATCACTGACTATTCTCACGCAAGAATGCCTTTGTGAGTTGATAATTATATTCCATTATATAATATGAATGTGAAACGGTGAAGGAAAACATCGTGAGGAAACCTGCATACCTGAGAAGTTCTCTGAATTTCGAAGGTATGTGAAGTCTGTCAACCCGCACTAGGCCAGCGTGGTGGACTAAGGCCTTAACCCTCTCAGTTGTAGAAGAGGCCCGTGCTCAGCAGTGGGCAGTATATAATATGGTATATAATTATCGGTAAAAATAAGGAGTTAGAAAAATATAGGTCCAAAACAACAACAATGCTTTAAATCCATAGAGCTTACAGTAATTTCGCCTTTGTGGCATAGAAAGGTATTCCTATCTCATTTCAAATATCGGGCACGTACCAAAGTCATAATTTCACGATGAAGCACCGCATGGGCAGGGTGCGCGCCCTTTGCTGTGGCGAGAGTGGTGATTCACTGCTATGAAAGCCCACATTTTGTATTGGATATAACGTGGTAGTGTTTGTTGTACCGTAACACCTGTCATCATATTGGTCTAATAGTACCGTTCTTATATTGTAGCTTCAATCACCAGGTTGAATAATCAAATTTATATATGAATGATTAAGCGACAACGTACTGCAAAAGATACAAAAAATCTTGTAATATAGACTTATATCACTTTAAAAAAAAAAGAAAAAAAGGTTTTGTAGTGTAGACCATAATTATATAAAATTGATTCTAACCCTATCTAACTTCTACAATTCGCTTCTCGATGCACTCGATTCCATAAACGACCTATAAATCCAATGATACGATGTCTAAATCTATGCTTCTTTCACTTTTTGAAAAATATTTGGCAGTCAATGATTAGACCGTTTTATAGATCTGCTACGGCTCAGAATAATGTTCTATACTAAATTCTTGGGCCTGATTTAGCAATTCGAGATTTTCCTTGAAATTGAACACAGATCGACTAGATCCTACTTATGAGGTAGATTTGTGTTGAATCTTACTCTACTATTAGGTCACTAAGCTAAAAGTCCATAGATTATCGAGTGCTATATTTTTACTCCAAAAAATGGTCTGCACGGCAGTATTATCACTTCATAAAATCTAATCATAAAATTAAAATAGGAACATTCATCAATCATCCAACATCTTAACTACATTTCAAATCATCATCATCAGTCATATGTTGTTCACTGCTGAACATAGTCCTCCCCTAAAGATTTCCAGACGGACCTGTCGAAAGCGGCCTGCATTCAGCATGTTCCTGCGACCTATCAAATCGTCTGTCCTCCTTGCATGAGAACATCCAACGCTGCGCTTGCCGGTACGTGGTCTCCACTCGAGAACTTTTTTGCCCCATCTGCCATCAGTTCTTCGAACTATGTGCCCTGCCCACTGCTACTTGAGCTTGCTAATCCGCTGGGCTATACAGTGACTCTCTACTACTAGTACTAGTGCAGATAAAGTGAATGACATTAATTAGGCAGATTATAGTTTCTTCATCAAGTTTTTATTTTCCGTTTCTTAAAAAAAATCCAATTATAATACTTCTGTCTCAAGCTATATAAAACCTCTAGTAAGTGCATTATCAAATACATTATGAGATCGGTAATCTGATATTGACGTTTAATTTTTGTTTTCTGATACGTCAGCCAAATATCAACGTATTCGTTAAATACTTATCGAAATTAACAAGCAGCGCAAAGGATCTAATAAAATCTATTTTAATTCTCATAGTCATCTCATAACAAATAGCCATATCAGTTTACACTATTTAGCAAACGCTTACAAAACTTCTCATGGGAGTGGCGCATTAAAGCTGCTGTAAGAATATCAAAACTCAAGATTATATCAAGCTTTCAACTCCTCTAGGAGGCTTAAATTTCCAAGGCATTAATTAGCACGATACAGCCTATTTTATACAAAATCTTATGAAAATACAACTATTATTTTTTCAAGGAAACGTTTCGTTGCCTTTAATCGTACAATATAGTATTCCACAAACTCAAAGAATCTTTCCCAATAATTTCCTATTCACTTTGGCTGCAAATTCATATTTCAGATGTAAGACAACGGCTGGAAAGAAAGTGTCCATAAATTAAGGCGTTCTCAGTTCTCGGGAGGCAAGTCTCAGTTACCCGAGACGATATAAATAATTGGTCGGCGGTAAAATTTATTGCGCAGACAAATTATGACAAATATTTTTCGTGCCTTAGCTATTCGGAAAAAATCTCTATCAACCACTTTATTTTATACTTCAACGGAGAAAATATTTGCAAAGAACTTAATAATTATACCACAAAAAACCTGTTAGCTCGACCCCCTGCTATTTAAATAGGTAACTATAACGTAATTAACGCTGAAATTAGCTACATAAAATTACGTTTAACAATTATAAAATTGTGCAAATATGTATTAAATAACTATTTTGTTTCATTTAACCGTGAATCCTAATTTTATTAATAAACATCTCTGTGTCTCTAACAGTAGAGACAATAACAAATTAGCTACACGCTTCATTCAAAAGACGGATTGCGGTAGTCAACCCATAATGAAAACGGGAACGTATTTTGTTTATCTTGCCATTCTTTTAATTAAGGGCCATGTTTACAGTTTCAATACGACATCACAAGTCTTAAATACGCCCTGCACGGTTGAACTTTTATCACTTTAATTCATTTACGTTTGTGAGTACAGGGCAAATTGCTTTGAGTTTCGTCCCAGTATACGTAGTACGCACATCAGATCTTTAATCATTTCGGCACGAATTTAAACGAAATTAAATTAGCTATCCGAAACAGCCAGAAGTAATTTGTCGGGTAAACGGTTACGTTTTAGAATTATTGAAGTACATACATAACCTATAGTCCATACCTAGGTCTAGGAAAAAACATCCTCCTACAGAGCTGAGCTTGTCCGCAAAATAATTTGCTGGAAAGCTGCGTAATTAAATGATACAACATCTAGTTTGATTTATCATAGCCATGAATCTATGGTATTATTTTATACAATTATTTGTTAAGTTCACATTTCGCAATGTTGTTGACAACTTCGACAGCGTAAAAGACCTTTCCAAAAACAAACTTTCCTTCACAAATTATGAACGCCGGGCTGATACTGAGCAAAAAAAAACCAACACCACTTAGCACGACCCGACATTCGAACCCAGGACTTCTACCTACGCTACCGACTTAATGCAATCAAAAACATCAAAAAGGAGGATTCATTAACGATAATATTATTATAATAAAATGTAATAAAAAAAATGCGATACAAAGTAATACGTAATAATCTCGGCAGAATCGCGTTCCTATAAAATAAATAAAAAAACAGTGCAAATTTGTTGTTAATTTTTCATTTTCCTAAGAAAAAACAGGTGCCAACATTGCGCAAGGCCCTCGTGTAAGACAGTGAGATTGATGCATGAGTTCGTGTTTTTCTTTCTGCTTTCATCATCAATCTTACAGATCTATTAACATCCTCTTTAATGCGTCTCCTAATTATCTGAACAAACTCAGTAGGATCCCATGAGATTAAACCTAGCTTAGTGCGGGTAAACACCAACACATTAAATTGTTTCGGTCATCACACAGCGAAATTACGATTCGTACTCGGTTCAATGATTGCGTTGGTGATATATAAATTAGTTAGTAGTTATTCCATGATACTTTTAAAAATAGTAGATAATAGTATTTTTTTTATAAACAATTGTTTATAGATACTGATCTATATTTGAATTAGTTAATTACCTAGACCTAAAAATGAAGAATAAAAATACATTCTGACAAACGTAAATAATTATTCTTTAGACTTTTGTGCTGTGTTTACTGTCAACTTTTCGGAATGTTATAAGGAACTCTTACGGGCTCTACAGCCAAGCTGCTCGGTAGCTGCAAAAGTAGCCATCGATAAGCTGTAGTTGTATACCTTTTAATACAGATCGTGCGGACTCGCCGCTTCAGTAAACCCGTGTCAGCTAGCAAATGGTGTGAACAGGGATAAAAATGGGTATGTCGAAATGAACGCACGGATAAATTCAATAATAATAACGTTTTAAACAATAATTCGGCTGGTCCATCTTTGTAAGTAAACCCCAAAAGCAGTTTCAACCCTTTCACTACCTAATCTCCTTACATTACCGTACCTACTCTATACTAATATTGTAAAGTGGAACGTTTTGTATTTTTATATGCAATGCAATCAGCCCTGTATTATATACTGGCCACTGCTGAGCAGGCGCCTCCTCTACTACTGAGAGCTGTTAGGCCTTAGTCCACCACGCTGGCCTAGTGCGGGTTGGCAGACTTCACACACTCTCGAAATTCTTATGGAGAATTCTCAGGTATGTAGGTTTCTTCAGGATGTTTTCCTTCATGTATGTTAATATGTTTGTTACGAATAAACTCAAAAATTACTGGACCTATTTTAAAAAATCTCTCACAAATATAAAGCTACATTATTAGCGAGTAACATAGGCTACTTTTTATCCCGGGAAAATATAAAGCGGGACTTTTATCCCGGAAAAACTCATTCTCGCGGGCGGCGCTGCGAGCAAAAGTCTAGTTAGTCATAAAACGTTATTAATAATTATAAGTAGGTACATTATTTTTTTATTGTATTTTTGACAAACGAGAAGGTAGGTCGGCTGACGTTGGGCTATCTCCAGTGCCTATAAATAAACTCCCATAATTCCAAAAGAATTCTGCATGCAAAGCCAGTCTTAAAGGAACGGAATAGACATTAGGGTAGGGTGGGGGTATAGACCCCCAAATAGTTACCTTACAATACGTAACAGCAAACTGTCAACTCACTTCACTGTGCCTTTCTGTGAGACAGTGGCATCTCGACCTATTCACGCTGCAGTGTAGACGAAATTACTATTGTATGTCTACAGGTAACTCTACCACTTTCGCAGATACCTAATAGTTCCAACATTTTACTCAGAGATTTAAAGTTTTAGTGTGTTATATTAACTTAATATGCTGCCAGAAACATTCTTCGCCTACTTTTACCGCAGCGGTGAATCACACGTGGGCATGTAAATATGCACGGCCGCGTGCCATAAATATGTATGATTTTATTTACCTTTATATATCATGAGTATTGCTATTGTCATCTTTATTCTAACACAAATGACAGAAGAAATTTCTTTTCTTACAAAACCGCCGCTTTATAATAATACATAGCTATGTATGTAAACAACTTACACCATAAACGCTATTGTCTCCAGACTGGGAACATTGCGGCAAGATTTATCTACATTTTATAACGGTGTTTACATAGCATTATCTTTTCTCTTTACTTGTACGGAGAGCTACGTAACATCGGTGGGATAAGAAGAATCCATTCTACGAAACTCTAAAATCGTCGTTGCAATTGCGGGGGTTTGTCGCCCAAACAGGCAATAAATGCCGGCTGAATAAGCCAAAACCGAGATTGCCGTTCTACTATTGACGATACCGCTGCGTTTTACATAAGGATTTATTCTTTTTGTTAACATTTTTTAGTCTGTAATACTTTTATTTTATTAGATAAAACACTGCTAGATTTTTCGTGTGTGGGATTTGTTAATCTTAGATACTTCTTATCTTGTTTCTTACTAATATTATAAATGCGAAAGTTTTTAAAAATGTTTGGATTTTAGCACACAGGTAGATCATGTCCTGGATTATCACATAGGCCACGTTTTATCTCGGTAATGTGCTCCCATTGGAAATAATGGTATTTTATGTCTGTTTTTTTAAATAGATGGCACTGGCGTCGTACAGTGTTTTAGGGATTTTTGTGGTGGGAAAGGCCCTTCACGCAAAGCCGCGAGCAACAGTAGTATTTAATAAGTATTTTAAAAATTCTCACGATGAAAGCTCACGAATGTAGTTTCAGTTTCTGTTAAAGTATCGGGACATTTCTGGCGAAAACGAAACTATACGGAATCTACCAACTTAGCAAGCATCTTGCTGGAACCGAAGATGAAACTTCTATTAGACAATACAGCAAATAGAGATAAAAACATATTTTTTTAATGTTTATGTTTGTATAAATGTTTGGATGTTTGTAAGAAGTAAATGCAGAAACAACTAAACGGACTTGAGTGAAATTTGGCACACAGGTATTTCATGTCTTGGATTAACACATATGCTACTTTTTATCCCGGTAATTTGCCCCCATGGGAAATAATGAATATTTTTAATCCGATTCTTAAAGTATATGGCGCTGGCGTCGTACTGTGTTCTTGGGACTTTTGTGACCGAGAAGGCTTTTCATGCAGACGAAGCCGCGTGCAACACCTAGTATTGAACGATAGTATAAAAAACATTTCCTTTTCGGACGACCAACACCTCAGGCCACCCCGTGATCATGACACTGTTTGCAGTGTGAAGTAAAATTAAACATAAAAACCGCGAAAATGTCGGTTATGTAATTTTATTGCAATGTTAATAAACAATAGATAACTATTACTTTATGAGGTGTGAAATATAGTTTAAATGGTTTTACACTAGGAACTCTCACAAAAATTAAAAGTTTGATAACAGACACAAAATTGATATTCTATTGTAGTTTTAAACATATATCTAGTTATTTACAATATCTGTATAATCTTCAATAGAATTACACTCAAAGCGATATATTATATTGCCATAGAATTCAAACACAAATAAGTAGATTCCATAGAGTCGATACATTAGAGTTTCCTGTAGACACCTTTATGAATACCGCCAGTATATAAAAATATATTGTGTCTTAGAAAGTGACGATCAAAAGGCAGGCGATCAGAGCCCTATCTCTCATAGGGCGGTATTAGTATTGAGTTATATCTCAAGTAGACATAATGTATAGAACTATTCATACATTATGTCTACTTGAGATGTAACTCAAACTTGAGATTGATTTATTAATACCGCCCATATTTCTCGAGTTATAATAGTCTTTTTAGAGAAAATTCAAAAATCTCTACCCTGACCGACATTTTAGTGTAATTTGACCACTGCTTTCAAAAGTTTGTATTTTGTATTTCTTTATCACAATGATAGATAGCCAAGCTAATAAATTACACATAAAAATAAATCAAAACAAGTTTACTTTTCAAGAAAAATAATGTTCCTAATGTAATTTTTTTTTAGTAATTGATTACTCAACTTTGATACCTCATACTTGAGACAAATATGAATAAACTGACGTCCGCGTTTAACCCTTTGAGGAGATGATGTACCTACTACTGCCCCTTTTAACAGTAGCCGGTAGGTAAGTCTTAGCGGGGTCGTCTCATTACTAATATCAAGTTATACCTTAGGCAAATTTCAGCGATAGTGAAAAAAAAAACCAAATGGGGGAAAACAAGATGGCCGTCATACCAATGTTAAGTAAAAACCAGAGTCATAGCTTGATATAGGTTAGGGATAGTTTGGTGGTGCTAGAACAATTGTTGTAGGCACCCACAAGGGTCAACTGTTGATAATAACAAAATTCAAGATGGCGGATCTAAGATGGTGCCCAAAAATTTTGTTCATCCAATAAGTCTTAAATTTCGTTATCCCGGGGTTATTAGACACGCGGAATATGATTTTGGGGTCGCATTGTTCAGGTCAAATCTTGCAACTAAATTGTGAATACTAATAAAATATAAAGTAAATTAATAGTAAAAAACATTTTTAAAAACAAGCTTTACCTATTTTAAATTATGAAGAAACAACAGCTTTTCGCAAGATTTACTTGTGTCTAAGATTTGTGTAGATAATATAATAATTATGTAACTTGATCTTGACTTGAGGTTTCATTCATTAAGGAATTGTCAAAATAGCCCTGGATATTTCTTGATTAGGCGAAATATATAATATTAAAATCGTGTAGGTATGTAATTTTAGAAAGTGACATTATAAGTAGTTATTAGCATGTTTTCATGATTTATTCAATAGGTAATATTATATTTATTACTCGAAGTCGGTCCCATTGTTTGTAAGGTCCGTAATCTGTAGTATCACCACCCAAAATCATAGATAGACTAAAAGAAGTAATGCGTATTAATTAACCGTTTATCGCAGTATGCCTAGGCCTAAACATCAGATAAAAATAATCTGTACTTAGCCCCTTGCAAGTAAAATTGTGATAACGCCGGCCTTATTGTGCTTACAAGGAAGCTGCAGTGTGCCGCTCCTACGATGAAGAGCCTACGAGAGTGAAAGCATATTTCGTGGTGGATAAAACGAATAGATAGAGGTCTTTAATATAAACGAAGCAGACTTTAGTACTCTCGAAAAATGCAAGCGTGGCGAGTTGGTACACTTTGAATTTTTAAAGGCACCGGTAACCTCATACCTTGTTGGATTGCAAGGGTAGAATTTTTCTTTTAGAAGCTTTGTATTTTCTAAACGTGTTTCCCAATGTTGTTGTAAATTATTTTATCTTAAAGTAGTAATATTAACATGGGCTAATATAATTATAAAAATATTGTGTAGCCTGTAGGAGTGTCATGAAGCTATTAAAGGTAATTGACACAAATTTTCGTGTAATCCAACTATGAAATTAATGAAATTTTGTAAGGAGAAAAAAGGTACCTACATTTTATGAGATGTACCGTCAGTCAGTGGCGCCATTGGTTGAACTTTCATCGAGCCTTAATACATCAATGTAGACAGGACGAAAATTGGACTGGACCCTTGTTAATGTCCCGTTTTTAGGCTCATCCGCCCTTGTTTCTGATTATTTATTTGAGACTTATTGATACGTTCATGTGAAGGCAAAAATTTCCGTGTGAAGTTAAAAAGTAAAATTAGTAAGTGTAACCTACCGAATAAAGAAAATTAATGATTTTTCAATTATCTCTATTGTATGAATTGGGAGAGATTATAAGAAACGTATTAGAAAAATAGGAACTAGTTGTTTACTTTCTTGATAACAAAGGAATAGTTAAGAAATACCAAAACAATTTAATAATAATCATTAAAGCCTGCGTTATATTTACAAGTGTCGGTCGGATAAAGTGATTGAGATTTTCTGTTCAGTATCAGCCCGGAGCTTTGAATTTGTGCTCGATATAGGCCCACCCTATATTTTATTTTTCATGGGACGGAACTCACCTGGCGAAAAGTGGGTGCCCTGATTGCACCTGTGCCTAGCCTTTTGGACATAAAGGCGTGATGTGTGTTTTTTGTCCTTTAGGTATTTTAAATATATTTTTTTTTCATTTTATGAACTTTCATGTATTATGCCGTAATCTAAGTTTCCGGAAAAAAGGAGAAGCTTTCAAAATCTTTGAATTCAGTATGTACCAACATACTTTTAAAATAAAAAAATATAAGGAATATTCCCCTTTTGACTGAATTTAGCTACATATTTCTTATATTTCTTTCTCATGGACTTGAGTGAACTTTCCATAATGTATAATTAAAACAAACGTTTTGGCTTTATGAACTGAATTAGTTACATGAGAGCATAGAATGGGCTTGCACCTGTTCAGAGGAGTGAATAAAGTTCTTTGTCTGATCTTATTAAAAGCGGCAGGAAGCCACCATTCCGATCACGTAGACAATTATTCGAGTAAAGTGTGCAGGCTTGAATCACTAACCTCAGCGAACGGCCAACTTTTACAATAAATCCATCCTGGTCTCGACACTTAATCAGTCCCCCGATAAAAGCTTTAATCGAGAGTTAGAGGGAGTACCCGCAGTCACAACTGATTTTATTCTAGCGTTAGTGAAATAAATTAAATGAGAATTGCTCACGATTACCAACTTAGAAAACTTCATATTATCTTGTTACACACATACATAATTTCACGCTTTTTTCCCTTTTCAGGGGTAGGCAGAGATGTATCACACCAACATTTCGTCAGCTATGTTAAGTCCCATGTAATAGGGGGCGGGCCGTTTGGCATTTACCGGGCATATTTCCAGACTCCAGCTTGATATTGAGTAGAAAAACCCAACATCACTCCCACCCGGGAGTCGAACCCGAGACCTCAGCACGATAGTCGCGATATTATATTGTTAGGATATTTAACTTTGATTAGCTTTCATTTAGAAAATATCTACTTTGGACTTGATTGCAATAGTATAAGTCTAGTCCAAGATAATATCTGGCAATGAAATATGGCTATCGGTTATACTAGCCCGTCAATTATTATAAAATAGCAACAGCGCCTTTTACTGATTATAATTAGTCGTATGTTTTTCAAACTAGATCAGTAATTACCTACCTGTAGTGTACTAAGTATATAGTTGTATAAGTATATCTTAAAACAGGGAAAAGTTTAAGTTTAGATATTTTAATGAATCGTAGGCTGGGAATAATTTCTTCACGTGAATGATAATATTATCGCGGCAGTCCTCCTATTGTCTATATCGCTACTTTACAAATCATTAAATTAATAAAAAATCAGTGAAAAGCGCATTTTGAATATTTGATTTTCTGATCTAACGCTACCTTTAGTAAAGCACTCGTTGTTCTCAGCCCGATAAACTAGAAATTACAAGAAATCTAGAGATATATACTACTAAAATGTCTTAGGAAGAAAGACAAAAACGCGGTATGTATCCTGCTGCTGCGAAGCGGACCACTAATGAAGCAGCTACTCTATTTTTCCTCAACTGTTGGTTACATGACGCTGCGAATTATACCGTTCTAATATATTTTAATTCTGAATTATACAGCAGAAAATTACAAGTATTTAAAATTACATAAACGTTTAACTCGGTATTTATTTATTTCATAAATTCTTACATAGCACTATAATAGGGTATTATACTATGTTCGATTTTGACAAATATTCCTTACTTAACAAATAATGCGAAAAAAAGCCCTTTCGTGAAATCAGCAATAAAATTGGCAGCATATCAATATTTCAAATATTGGATTGTGCGCGTAGTGGAAATAGCGCGCTAACTCTTTCTCTCGCGCGCATTGAAATGCATGTTGACGTAAACTACCTATAGGGAACGTGCACGTTGTAAGCACTGCCATCTAGTGGCGAAATCGATACTTGGCACTGGCACTTGACGACTCATTTTCAGCCCATCGATACCTGGCATTGACGTACAATATTCATTAAAAGGATGAAAAATAACATTTAATTTGTTGATAATGTATCGCTGTGTATATGGATGCTCTAAAACATAAAAATAAACAAATCAAATGGTGTGAAATTATATAAAGTTTCCCAAGAATAGTACCTAAGTACTTACATTCCATGGTTATGTGAAAATCGACAAAAATAATAAAAGCTGTATAAAACATACATAATTATGAGTTCCAAAAGCATTTAGAAATGTTTCGTTACGTAATTTATAAAAATAAATATGTTTTGAAGGTAATATTCAATACAAAGAAATCTGTAATTAAGGGAAGATAACCTCCAAATTTTGCTTAAATAACTAACTCCCATCTAAAAAAAAAGCATATTCTGGACACGCTGGGTGTAAATAACATTCGGCCGGAACACATATTTTATTATTTTTGTCACATTAAAAGAATATATCAGCTAGTACTGGTTTCTTTTTTTATCCATCTGCGGCTCTGGTGTCAGTTTTGTGCTGCGCCCTATAGTTCATGCACGCACCCTATCGTTGTGTCTATATTTCGTTTTTTGACATTTAGCCATTCCATCAAATTTCAAAGGCTTATATCTTGTAGAATTATTACCGGATTTTGATCGTGCTTTTTGTGTTAGATTTTAATAACGTAAATTTGTGATAAACATAACAAAAAAATATGATTAAAATAGCCTATTAGGTATATAGCCTATAATACGCCATAGAAAGTGTATCCTGAGGTTATGTTTCCCGCCAAATCTTTCATCATACATGGTGTCCATGGCTTGAGAATTAGCAACTGGTCATATAATTATCAATTTAATTTGGAAACGGTCTACCGGGTATAGCTAGAAATGTTTGGTTTACTGGTGGTAGGTCTCTCATATGTAAGAGACCGTCTGGGTGGGTACCACCGCAATGTCTATTTCTACCGCCAAGCTGCAGTGTGCATGCATTGTTGTGTTTCGGTTTGAAGGACATTGTAGCCAGTGGAACTACAGGACATAGTGAGACTTAACATCTTATGTCTCAGGATGACGAGCACAGTAGAATGCCACACAGTACTTTGTAAGTCAAGGTGCTGGATGGTGTTGCTACTGTTTATGGGTGGTCGTATCGCTTACCATCAGGCGAACGGCATGGTCGTCTCGTCATTCAATGCCATAAAAAAATACAAATGTTTGAAAACATAGGAGTGGATTTTCATCCACTATAGTTTGCTATAGTACCTACCTACGGTGAGGGTTAAGTAAACTTCAAATCTTATCTTATCTTACTTCTTATCTTTCTTACTTTCTTATTCATACTATCAATAAATACCCCGTCCCGTAACTCACAGGAAAAAGGGCATCTATTCCCCCCTCACTATTATTTATGTGTATGTGTGTAGTATCACAAGGTAGTTAATAGTATTGTTAACATCAGATATATTATATTATTCTTACTAATATTATTATTTCGAGAGTTTGTGAAAATGTTTGTATGTTTGGATGTTTGTTAGAAGTAAACGCAGAAACTACTGAACGGATTTGGTTGAAATTCGGCACACGGGTAGCTCATGTCCTGGATTAACACATAGGCTACTTTTTATCTCGGTAATTTTCTCCCATGAGAAATAATAGACATTTTTAATGTGATTCTTTAAGAAAATGGCACTGGCGTAGTACTGTGTTTTAGAGACTTTTGTGGCAAAAAAGGTTTTTCACGCGGGCGAAGCCACGAGCAACACCTAGTACTACATAAGTAAAAAATATCTAATAATAGATAGAAAATTCCTGTTGGGACTTGTTTGGGATTCCAGCCAACGCCTTCACTTTTTCACCCAGCGAAAATAAATACGCTGATAGACAATAGCAAAATCTATTTATTTATAAAAATCTATGTAAACCTGGCTTTAAGTGAAGGCGCTAATGAACTGCGCGAAGAACATCGTTCTAAAGACTTTGGAGTGATCTTGCGGTGAATTTTTTGAGCGTACCTTCCTTTGTTCATTAGCGTAATTAACTTATGCTGTAGGCATCTTATTCTTACATAATTTATTGCGAACTTCTATTAATTTAAATAATAAGCAGCAAATTATATGGAATTGCAGATTATTATCATCTAGGCTGGGTAAACTTTGTGGGAAAATTTTGGTTAAGAAGTTAATATCAAGAACTCTTCTGAAAGACGAAAACTTCTGAATACCTACTACGTATCAAGTTAACTGCTTGACTGTATTTCAAGTACATAATATCAATTTATAAATTATAATCATTGATTGATATTGGGGATTAGGCATTGATTTTATTACCTTTATAAATCAATGGGATTAGGGGGGTTTTTAATAGATCAATGGATTAGGCCATAAAAATCTTCTAGAGTGGAGAGAAAAAACCGGTGATTTCGAGACCGTATAAACTATTAAAAATAGTCTTAGTAACGTGCGAACAATCTTAATTCATTATATGAGCTTAAGAATAAGTTTATATTATCGTAAGCCCAGAAATGTGTGAATAGGTAGGTATAGTCAATCTATCAATTAATTTTATTTATAAAAAATGATTTGTAAAACTAGTTTAAGTGGGTATGATGTATGAGCATTTTTCGAGTATTAAAGAGACACTCGAAAATATTTTGATGCCAGGTCACGCGTGGTATGCAACGGCATGTCTCCGCCAGGGCGCTGCTACCAAGCGTGAAATAGAGTGAACGTGCTTCTGCCACGTTATTGTTTACCTCTAGAAATAAAATAAAATTATAATATAGTAAACGGAAATAATAGTAATTCATCTATATAGTAACTAGAGACCGGATTACATACTTTTGCATGTTTTTTGCCATATTCAGTGGTTTTTTCATATCATGCCTGATATCATGGGATCGTGCATATTTTATTAGGCTATATTATTCTACTTTTCATTACAACTCTGAAAATTGAATGCGGGACATTTTGCGTACCTTACCTCATACTTGAGCTGTGAGGACCTTTTTTCCCTCCGATTGTTTGATTTGCTAATTTAAAGTAAAAAACGTTAATTAGTTTAATTTCATTAATTGATTATGCATATTTTAAGCATATTAGATGTATAAATGCACATGCACATTTCCGGCTTTGTTGCATATAATCTGGTCTCTAATAATTAGTATATCCAACATGGAATTATTATTGTGTATAGAGTTCGACACTATATAATTACGCATCCTCTGAAAAAAATAATAGTTCAAGTATTTTTCAAATAATTTTATCCATTATAATATTGGTAGGTCGAAATAATTATTCTTTATATTTATACGAACGACAGCAGTGTAAGACAGCAGTGGACAAGTTTTTATGATTTGTAAACAAGTTTACGATAAGCTTTTAGTAGGAAGTACGGGAGGCGCTTGAGTGAAGCCTTAGAAACAAGCTGTAAATAAAGAGCCAAACATACTCGTACACACAACGTAGAGCCCGCCACTGTCCGGCTGCGTCCTTTTTACGCCGGAACTTTATATGAGTTACTGGGGCCGCGGCGTCCGCCGAGAAATGTGTACAGTCGATGTGAATAATTTACGAAGTTAATATTATTAATGTTATAAATATTACGTAGATCTATACTTAATATTATAAAGAGGAAAGATTTGTATGTAAGTGTTTGTAACGAATAAACTCAAAAACTACTGAACGGATTTCGATGAAATTTGGCACACGGGTAGATCATGTCCTGG
This sequence comes from Sphinx pinastri, assembly GCA_947568825.1. Taxonomy (NCBI): domain Eukaryota; kingdom Metazoa; phylum Arthropoda; class Insecta; order Lepidoptera; family Sphingidae; genus Sphinx; species Sphinx pinastri. The sequence goes on from OX387620.1 coordinate 9,519,064, forward strand.
ATTAACACATAGGCTACTTTTTTATCCCGGGAAAATAATTTTATTCCGGAAAATATTTTTAACCCTTTTTCACGCGGGCGAAGCCGCGAGCATAAGTCTAGTTTACTATAATACGTTAATTTAAAAATACATGGAATATTTCGTGAATCGTCTTTATTACTTATGTTCGCTATTATAATAATATTATTGTTAAGCAAGCTTGATGAACTTATTAGCTGTGGGCTTAGAATGTGACAAAAAAACACGTCACGTTTCCGTTTCGTCTTATTAGGATTGGTTGAGAGACTGACGTATTGGTCTCTCGATCAATCACAAACATCAAAATTAAACGACATCGTTTTACGAGTTGCGTCTTCGTGTCACATTCTAAGCCCACTGGTCTACTTGTTCTCCGACAAAATAAATAGAAACCGTAAAGCCTACGATAATAAGTTGTGGAATCGCTCATATGGTACTAACACAAACCAGAAACAATATATACCTATATATTCAAAACAAATGTACTCGTAGTAACCTAAGCTCCACTTATATGGCATCTTTAACAAAGACGACAGGAAGTCTGTCGTGATTTAAGTTAGAACACAGACGTCTGGGTTGTTTGCAATAAAACATAATTAAAAGCGAGTCCTTATAATATCAGGTACTTGAGTTCTTTACAAGCTTTGTATGTATATTAAAAGTTTTTATAACGTGAGCAGTCTTATCCACACTATCCACACAGGACATGGGTTATTTAAGATAGCTCGTTTTGATGATAGCGTCGTTTATTTTTATACTGATAGTAAGCAAAGTGGTATCCAGATAGAGCGCCGACTGACGAGAGATGTTTATCCCTCGCCAGTCGACATAATTATGCCGGCCTGTGTGAACCGCATATACACAGGCTGATCTGGAACGCGACACACTTACGTGAGCCACTATGGCGGATTTTAACACCTTGTGTACGGTAGCCTAGTCGGGAGTGGAACGGACTGCCGAGACGAATGTCCGCAGGTTCAAAACCCAAGGGCACACACCTCTGACTTTTCTAGAAAGTTATGTGTGTATTCCTTGTGAATTATCGCTCGCTTTAACGGTGAAGGAAAACATTGTGAGGAAACCTGCATATGTGAGAAATTCTCTATAGGAATTTCGAAGGTATGTGAAGTCTGCCAACCTGCACTAGGCCAGCGTGGTAGACTAAGGCCCAAACCCTCTCAGCTGTAGAGGAGGCCCGTGCTCAGCAGTGCGCAGTATATAATACAGGGCTGTTATGGTGGTGGTGGTGTACGATAGTCGCTATCCGGGCGGATACAAAATATATTCTACCACCGACAAATACTTTTGCGTGCTCCACATCTATCCTCTTTCCAAATTTTGCTCACAGGGTTAATCGGACACATTCAACCTATTCTTGCGCTTGGGCAGACGTTGTCTTCACTATAGCTCCACACTTTCAGTCCCTATGATTATAATCATTGCGGCGACCCAAATTAGTTCAGTGCCCACCGCCATTAAGCAGACACTTGCCGAGCTTTGTGGATCATTTTATTTCTTTACCGGAACTTATTCCGGCTTTTGTTTGTCACTCTTTAATCATAGTTGGCAAGTCATTGAGTATTTAAAAGGTTACTCGAGTCTTTCGAATACGTTTACGTCACATTGTACCCATACAAAGGTTTCAATAATGGAATACTTCGTCTATCGACATAGTGAAAAACGTCAAAAACCTGTGGAAAACACAAAATTATATCAATATAGTGGTCGAAGTAGTTTCATCTAGTGGAACAAATGTACTTATTTACATATTTTAGCGGATGCCGGCTTATCGGTGACGCGGTAGCAGTTGTTTTTTATTTTAAATTCATTTTCAGACCTCATACACGTATACCTCATACGAAGAAATCCCTAGCGGTGCGCACCATTTCCTCAAATTCTTGCACAGTTTCCGCCATGCTGACTATGGCATCCGAAAAACAAATATGTGAAAAATACTCTTTGTTCAAGTTTATGCTTCGCCCAAGCCAGTCTAGCATCTAGAGTTAGTTTTTCTTTGTTCGTGCTGTAAAATATTTATGTTGGATATCATTTCTTAGTAATGTTTTTTGTAACATGTCACGTACATTAAAATAGTTTCGTCTTACGATTTTACTGTGATTCTGTTACGTCATAAATGCAACAACTGTTCAGAGATAATATAAGCTTTCAGATGACAAGATAACTGAAAAAATTATACACCGTAACATAAATGTAACGTGACTTAATTATAAAGTTTAGTTAATATTAACGACTTGCGCAAAAAATATTCAACCGCCTGATTCAAAGTAACTTTACAGTGGTGTGGTCCAACAGCACATAATTCATGCCACTCAGTGAAATATAATGCGGATGTTCTCATAATGTACGACGAGCAACTTAATCCAACTGCGACTTTTTCCTTCACAAATATATGTATTATGCTTTGAATACAGATTTCTGGACCGAATATTTTTGTCTAATGATAAATGCAACTGTTTTCGTATTGTCGTATAAATTTGAGAGACTTTTCGCTCTCTCTGAGAGAGAGAGAAAAAGCTAATGTAGATAGTATTCATTTTATACCATTTATTTGGGAGCATAGATTAGAGTATGACTTTAGCATTTGGTCAGCTTATACATTTATGTGACGAATGGCATTTATCAGCAAGCGGAAAATTGGCCCTAAAACTTTAATTTGTAGATTATATTACAAATCAATTCAATTTTATAAAACAATAAAATAAGCCGCAAACCCCTTTAACAGAGGTATAGTTTTTAATGAAATATTTAGGAGTGCATACGCATTTCATCATAATTTCAGCAAACGGTTTACCAGGCTAGATCAACTGGATATCGCTTTACACTTTAGGTATAGATTTGGCCTTAAACAACCATTTTTGATGATGCAGCGCTTATAGCGCCTAATATCTACCTGTTATGTAAGTATGTTTCAATATTCACATATCTCCAACAAGTTTGTCTTGTTTGAAGTACCTATTTTGCGTCACGTGAATTTTGTGAAGAATAAGAATGTTATCCCTAAAAATATAGAAATCCTCCTAGCCAATTTCGGCCACGGCGGCCAATCTCAACGGAGATCAGCCAGGTACGCAGGAGATATTATAGTGCACAAGTGTGTGCGCAATACACAGGTGCACTCGCTATTCCTTCACTCTCATAGTCCGGTGAGACGGCAATCCGACATGACCGGAAAAAGATCAGGCGCAGGAACAACGGCTTTAAGTGCGTTCCGAGGCACGGGGGTGTCACACCGCCAACTTCCTGACTCCGAGCTGCGACTAAGTATTTATTAAAATAAAATATACACATTCCTCTTATTAATCGACTTCAAAAAAAAGGAGAAATGTTCTATGTTCGACTGTATGTATTTTTTAAACGTATGTTCACAGATTTCTCCGCCAATTGCAGACGGATTTTGAACGTTTATTCTTTTATGGTAGTCACCTCAGAATAAATAAAGCATAGAAGTAATGCTATGACATTTGAGCGAACACTCTCATAGACATCAAGAAATTTAGTTGTGCTGTGACCCCTTGTGACAGTTTATCGATATCGATAGATACTGTTTGTTTATGGGCTATGGTAAATTTACAGACGTGCTAAAATCAACACTTTTCGATTAATCAACTGCAAATACCTATCTATACAAATTGCTATTTTATATAAAGGGATAAAAGATATGAAAGCCTTAATTTGGTATTAAAATACCAAATGAGGTCTGGGTGCATACAAGCTCTCGTTAAATGGCTGTTACTTTACAAGAAACTTAGGGCTTACCGGATTTCTCCAAAATGAAATTTCGTCCGATTTTCGCTTGCTATTTACAGAGCTTTTCATACCTTTCTAAATTTCATTCACACTAAAATGGTTTGGAATTTATAATATTATTATTTTTTAGAACATTGTTAGAAATTATGGAGCGAATGGAAACCACTGTAATTAGCAAATGAAAATCGACCGAAATTTCGTTTTGGAGAAAGCCAGTAATTCTCTGTTCTTTTCTGACTTCCTTAGCATTAAAATAGATACCCAAGAGGTCTGGGTCTGACAGCGAGCTACTAAAAATGGGACATTAAAAATAAAACACCGCGGTATCATTCATGTTACATAAGTATGATCATTTAGCCACTATGGGGTTAATGGCAAAGCCCTTGAATTATTTAAATCATATTTAAGCAATAGGGTACAAAGCGTTGATGTGAATGGAAAACGATCTCCTGGTTCTATAGTTACAATGGGAGTTCCACAAGGCTCAATTTCTAATTTATATAAATGACACCTTATTTCATGAGGGATAATTGTGAAGTAGTGTTGTTAGCAGATGATACTTCCTTATTATTTAAAATAAGTCGACATCAAGCAATTCTTGACGATGTAAGCAATACTCTCTCAAAAATAGTGCATTGGTTCAGCGTTAACAATTTTTATTATTAAATAGTGAAAAAACTAAATGTATAAAATTCGTCACACCTAACGCCAAAAAAGTTAACGCTAACATTTTCATAAATAGTGACGAGTTGAGCCTTGTGGATACCTACATCCAAATTCTTAGGTCATCACATTGGACTCTACACGTCAGTGGGGTCCTCATATATCTGTACTAGCTAAAAAGCTGAACGCCGCAGTTTTTTCAGTGAGCAGGATACGCCAATTAACTTATATTGAAACAGCGAGATTGGTCTATTTTGCTTAATTTCATAGTTTGGTGAGTTTTGGAATTTTGCTGTGGGGTGGTGCTGCTGACATTAATACTACATTTGTTCTTCAAAAGCGAGCTATAAGATCTATCTACTCCCTAAGGTCTAGATGTTCCCTAAGAGAAAAAATCAATGAAACAAATAAAATGACGGTAGCATCACAATTTATATTCGCTAATTTAATGTACGTACATAAGAATATAGAAAACTTTGCGAATGTTTGCGATATCCATGGCTTAAATACTAGTATCAAAAATAATCTAGTTAATCACAAAACAAGGCTCCAAAAAATCAGCAAATCTTTTAAGGGTTACTGTATACACTTTTATAATAAAGTTCCCACTGAAATTAAGTGTTTAAACATTGGTAAATTCCAAACAACTATTAAGCGAAAGTTATGTAATAAAGCTTATTATAAGATTTCAGAATACACAGAGGATAAAAAAGCCTGGGATTAAATATTTTCATGTGATTTTCTTTGGAATCATGTCTTTCGTTTCAATAAAGTTTCTTTTGTTTCCAATCTGTGAACGGCTTGGGTATGACATACTTCTTAACTGTCTGTGCCTGCGGCGGCGGCGTATGCCGGGTCGGCCACTTCCCTGTAATATGGTGGAGAAGGCCGATGACTGGCACATGCGTCATACTCGTGAACGGGTGCTGGTTGTGTGGACTGGTCTGCCCTTTTTGCTTACTATATCTAAGTATTAGGGGTATATCTTGAACTTAGATTAATAAAGATATCTTGAAAAATTTCAGATCAAATTATTACATGATTCCTGAGACAGTTATGCACTCGTGTTGGAATTTAAAATTTATTACCTATTTTGCGAGTAGGTATATAAATGAACTGCTCTAAACAAAAGTAAACAAATACTGAATTGTATTTTTTTCTCTATATCATGCATTGTATTTTATATCATCAACTGATTTTGAAAATAGCAACACTAGAGTTTCTTGCCCGTTCTTCTCTAGTGGGAACTGCTCTCCGAACTGGTGGTAGAGTTAATATTGACAGAATCTAAATAAATGTATAACATTTTATGGTTTCGAATAAATTATTTCATTTATTATTCATCATCATCATCAGCGACATGACGTCCACTGCTGAACATAGGCCTTTAACTCTTAAAACTTGCTTTTGTTTCACTTTGTCGCTCAGAGATATCTTCCTTGTCGCTTACGAACAATGACTAAGTATGTCATCGACAGCGATCGCTTAAATTTATTCAGGCGAACATTTTGGGATATTTCGGAAATATCTAGCGCGAATTATACATTCTATATACTTATCTGTACTAATATTATAAAGCTGAAGAGTTTGTTTGTTTGGTTATTTGAACGCACTAATCTCAGGAACTACTGGACCGATTTTGAAAATTCTTTCACTAATAGGAAGCTACATTACTCCTGAGTGCTATAGGCTACTTTTTATCCCGGAAAAACTTTACAATATAAAACCACTCACAGGAACATTCCCGAACTATGTCGATCATTCCAGCCTCGATAAAACATACATGATACATACCATACCATACCATACCATACTTCATTACTATACTATTATAATTATGCACCGAGTGCTGACAGGCGCAACTTTATGTGATCCGTATGTATTGAGGAAAATTTTAATTATATGTGAGTTTAGCTTTTCCATACAGCTTTTATTTATTTATTTATTAAAGCACTTCATATACAAATGTATAAAGGCGGACTTAATGCCGTAGGCATTCTCTCCCAGTCAACCTTAGGGTGGTGCAGAGATTAACAAGGTAGGTGCATCAGAGGTAGATAATTCGAAATAATATAGGTAAACTTATAAATACGCATACATAAATATTGATCCATATTATGATAAGTATAATGCATACACACAATCATTAATAATAAGTACGGACAATCATAAAATGCATAATAAATATATATCTATATATATACATACATATATATATTGTAAAATATTAACGAATCAAGGTGGTGATTCTTCCTCTTCAGCTTTTGTTGCGCGTCGAGTTGTGATTGACAGATCCATGACAGGCTTATGCCTTATAAACGCTTCCTCAAAAGCAGGGAGAAATGCTTTCATAATCCTTATTAATGCTTGCGAAACAGTATTCGCTTTAGTAGGCTGAATGGAAAATTTAACATATTTCACGCTAATATAATGCCATTCAAATAATTATAATAAAATGGCTGTAGGCGCCGGGAATTAGCAAGCTGAAGTGGCAGTGGGCAGGGCACGTAGTTCGAAGAACTGACAGCAGATGGGGCAAAAAGGTTCTCGAGTGGAGGCCACGTACTAGCAAGCGCAGCGTCGGCCGTCCACCTGCAAGGTGGACAGACGACTTGATAAAGGTCGCAGGAACACGCTGGATGCAGGCCGCTTTTGACAGATCCGTCTGGAAATCTTTGGGGGAGGCCTATGTTCAGCAATGGTCGTCATGTGGCTGATGATGATGATGATGATGAGGCGCCGGGAACCGTTGCATCAATATTTAAATAAACTAGACTTGGATAGGAAGAGTATGAGTTTTTAAGTTATCTCGATGACTATATTACGTAATTGGGTAAAATCAAGCTTTACTAGTAATAATAATAATAATAAATTTTATTTACATTATCTTAACCTAGGTGTACTTTATCTTTATTGGAGCACTCCTTTTAAGTATGGCAATACCTGTGTTAGGAGGCCCCGCTCTTCCAAAAATGCAATTAAATATAAGTCAAATAGTACAAAATTAAAACTAAATAAAAGAAAACAATAATAATAACCATTTAAAACCTAAAGGTACAATGTTGATAAGTTTATTTTGTATGTTGTGTGTGTGTGTGTGTGTGTGTGTGTGTGTGTGTGTGTGTGTGTGGGTGTGTGTGTGTGTGTTATAAACTAGTGTATGTAAACATGACTGCCTCGATGGCGTAGTTATATTGCGTACGCGTTACGAGTACGATTTGCGCGCTGGGGTCCTGGGTTCGAATCCCAGGTCGAGCCAAAAACATTATGACAGGGTTTTTCCATCATAAAATTACTTAGTCGCAGCTCGGAGTCAGGAAGTTGGCGGTGTGATACCCCCGTGCCTTGGAAAGCACGAAAGCCGTTGGTCCTGCGCCTGATCTCTCTTTGGTCATGTCAGATTGCCGTCCCACCGGACTATGAGAGTGAAGGAATAGTGAGTGCAATTGTGTATTACGCACACACTTGTGCACTATAATATCTCCTGCGTACCTGGCTGATCTCCGTTGAGATTGGCCGCCGTGGCCGAAATCGGCTAGGAAGGGATATATATACCTAAACATTTTTATCAAAAATGTATACCATCCAAAATCTAACGTAAAGAATTTTCAAAATTGGCTCAATAATAAGTACCCAAGTTAGAAAGCTTTGAAATTTGGTAGAAGGGGTAGTTGTCAAATAACAGTTATATTAGATTGTGACGTCACCGGGTGTCACCAACCATAACGCTACCTGCGTGCGAAAGGGATAGCGCGATATCCCCAGCACGCCCCCACTTTTGCTCGCGACAATATTTGAAATATAAATAACTACTTTATTTTTCAACCAATTTTGATGCTGGTTTCGCAGAAGGATTTATTATTATTTTCTGTTACATATAAAATAATGTACAAAATATAACGTAGGCAACTACCCTATATGGTGTCAGTTAATGTTAAGCCACAGAGGAATTCAATTAATTGCGTTCCTGAACAAGCGACTCTGTGGTTAGAGCTAGTTTTGCGTGGGACGGTAGCTGGCTTGTATGGGGTAAGTTGTTGTATGTTATATTGTACATATTATGTATAATCCATATTGTTTTATATAGTTCTACCTCCTATCATTGTTTATTTTGTTTTGATGTAAGATGACCTTTTCCGAATTTGCCATTTAAGATTTGATCTGGAACTATTTACGAAGAAAAGGAAAATGTGTTATTAAAAAAAACAACCATTATAATATGAGCATTAAACGTGCACCACTTTACATGATTGAATAAACAGTTATATCCTGTTTTGATGACTTTAATATATTATGCGGAAATTAAAAATTCCTTCGAGTTTTCGAAAATATTCTTATTTAGGATTTATACGATTTAAAGTGTAACTAAAATAAAATATGATATTTTATATACAAAAACTCTTACTGTAACTTCGTAGTGGCCCTTTTTGGCGTATTTGCATTTCGTGGCGAAAGGCACTTGACACTCAATTTTACTGCTAGAAATTTGCCCTACTCGGATCCACTTTCTGATCCGTCCATAATATTATATAATAATATTGTACACGACAGGAAAGTTTTACTTTGAATCAAAATCATCGGTAAAAACAGTTTACATAAGAAAGAAAATAACTCAAATTGTATGAGATAAGTAGGTATTAGATCCAATACTTTGAGACGTTTTATTTTATAACAGATTGTTTAAATTTGTATTGTATATTTTTTTGCCTATTGTTAAGCACTAATACAATTATTGTAATTTGTACCTACCTATACATAATCCTCGGATACAGTGCTCCAGGTTTGAAGAAAGCCGACGTGAAGGGGCTTCAGCTGTGATATAATCTTAACAGTGACATTAACTTACAATATTAGGGACCCTATTACTCTTAAAGATAAGATTATGGAATTGTTACATTTAATTTGTTACAATCTCAAGAAAATGTGTGTAGTAGGAAAAATTAAGATTTTTTTACATGATAAAGGACTGAAGCTGTTAACTAGTATCAAATGTTACACCTGCGAATAATAATAGCATATTCTGTGCAAAATTGATCGATGATACGTTTCTTAGATTGACCAACATCCAATGAAAACACATTTTTGAAAACACGTTTAATTCAAATATAGACACGAGTACATAATATTAGACATCCATGATCCGCACCGAACCCACACGCCGCAGCGCCGCGCCGCCGCCTATATTTAATAGCTAGGATTTTGTGAATACTTTTAATTTTTCTTGTCTTTTAATAATGATTGAGTCTCAAAGGTTATGTGTATAAAGTTCGATATAATATCAAAAACGACTGATTTATCGCAAACAAATATGAACGAACATACTGTGTGATGGACTTTACCAGTACAGTCAGCAGCATAAATATCTGTACAAAATCAAATTTTTTCTTCGTTTGAAGTAAAGTAAAAACCTTTTATTTATTTTTGTGAAAAGAAAAATAAGATTAGTAAGAACACAAAAGTATGTAGGCAATTTTAAGTTTTGAATTTGTTCATCTACTTATGCTACTGACTATACATATTAAATTCGGCGGGGTCAGGCAAAGCAAAACCAACAATATGCATGCTAGGAATTTGTTCGGGCTGCGAGAAGGACTGTATTAGGGAAAAGTAAAGCAAATATACATGCTAGGATTTTGTTCGAAGAGGGAGGGCAGCAGACTAGGAAACCCCCACCCCTTGGTGAATGCAATGGCTGTATAACTACATACCTATACTCACACGCCATCGGGGTACCGGGTACTATTTAAGGCTAGATATATTTTTTGCTTATTTTCACGACGTAAGGAATATGCTTTTCTTCTTTACTGGTGGTAAGTCTCACATATGTGAGAGTCGGTCTGGGTGGGTACCACCGCAATGTCTACTTCTACCGCCAAGCAGCAGTGTGTATGCACTGTTGTGTTTCGGTTTGAAAGACATTCTAGCCAGTGTATTTACTGGACATAATGGGATTTAACATCTTATGTCTCAGGATGATGAGCGCAGTGGAATGCCACATAATACTTTCCTGAGCAGAACCACGCGTGCTGGCATGCGAAGCCACAGCGTGATGGTTAAAACCATCTCGGCCCGAACCAATAGGTTCGCTAAATCTTTTCTTTGCCGCACCATCAGGCTTTGGAATAGTTTGGCGGCGCACGTGTTCCCTCCTTCCTATAATCCTGGGTCCTTCCGCCGTAGCGTGAAGAAGCAGCTTAGTAGGCCGGCATGATTGTGTCGAATGGCATTAGATAACCATCTACTGCCATTCGATACTCTATCTGGACGGCATCGCCCTTACCATCAGGCGAGGTGCAGTCACTTATCTGAATCTTTCAGCCTATCGATACTCGGCATCACGGGCGTAGCTTTCATATAGCGGGGGTCCTAGGATATCAAAATTTCAGTGGCTTAGCGTGGGTTCTTACCGCCCCATGTCACCAAAAAATCTCCTTTCAACAAATAAGTCACGTATACAAGCCCTCCCCCAGCCACCCGTCACAAAAAGTGAATTTTTTTAAAAAGTTTTATTTTACGCATTTTCAATGGTGTTTTTGCGTCGGGTTTTGTTGGGTCTATTTCATCTATACATATAAAATGCTTTGTCCTGAATGACTAACTGACGAATCAACGCACAGCCTAAACGGCTGATCATAGAGACCTGAAACTTGTAGGGTGTTTTCTTTGTATGACGTAGGCTCAGATGGCAGAGCTTACGACGTGCACGTTCCCTATAGAAGTATATAATGGTTGACTCAGCAATTGAGGATAAAAAGGCATCAGGAAGAAGACCTATGATAGCACGAATAAAAAAAATATTAGAGCCCTAAGTACCTATCATATTTACGATACGATTACAATTCTCTTTGCCCCTCTGTGTCACATTTGCAGGTGGGACGGGCTCTCTATTTTAGATGGAACACATTCTTTATAATTGAGTAGGTAAGAAAGTAGGTACAAGTCTCCCAAGACTATACTCACTCCTGTGGTTTACATTTTAAACTACTTGAATTTTGACTCCAATGTTTATGAGCTATGTGTTAAAATCAAAAGAACCGCCGCAGTCGCTACAATAGCCAACTACATATCTTATTACAAACAATTTACAAAAAGTAATTTTCTTAATAAAAAATATTTAAAATTATCGCGGTCACAATGAGCCAAAGAAAGGTTAACGTTGAATAATAAAAAAATGGGCGACAAAAATCAGAGGCGCTTCATAGATTTCGCACACAAGCCCTGTCTTGGGTCGGCGCGGCCCTGGAGATAATCCAGCATCTTACCTTTAAATACTAAATAATCATTAAATATATCAATATCCACTTTACTGCCAACTTTATTATAGAGAACACACATAGTAGTTATTGGAGCATTTAGACCTACGTTTGTTCTGTAAGGAGGGGTTTTAAAAATACTAGTGATTTGGCGTGTGGGTTTGTTGTATGGAACTGATATATTGATGTTTTCAAGAAGTTGACTGTATTTAATTTTATGGTTCATCAACTTGTACAGGAATAACATGTCGAGAAGCTTTCGACGACTGTACAAACTGTCCATTTCAAAATGGGCCATACGTTATTCGTAAGGACTTCAGTGTGAGATTCTGGGTGATGTAAAGGCGAGATGACGAGAAAAGGATCGCTGCAGATTTTCAATTCGTTGCGAATGTATTTTAGAGGTGTCTCAACTCACTTTGTGGCAGCGACTATATAACCCCTAGACTCCTAATAACAGACGATCCGCTTCGGCCAACACATCTGACAAGAAGATCCAATGTAGCTTACCGTTCAAAATCTTCAAGTCAGTTGCGCCCACAACTGTGAGCCGTAAATACTTCCGTGTTGGCGAATGAATAAATATTGCAATGGCCCCATGCACAATACGATGGTGTGGTAAAAATAGCCATAATTCAAATTTTCAAAAAAATGGCATTACATTTCACAGGTATGTCAATAATAACACATAATCATATTTTATTTAAAATTTACGGAGTTCATCTTATACCGGCCAAGCATTGAGGCCCGCGCCATTTTATTATATTTGCATCTCTTTCCGACAAAAGTACTTTTAAATTTTTTATTTCGTTTTGTTGTTGAACATTATAAGTAAGTGATGCACCAAAAGGATTTGTCGATAGTTATATCGATAAAATTAATGTTATTAGGATTGTTTTTTATTTTATTGTTTGTTGATTGTACCGATTGTTTTGCGTTATTATTTGTGTTATTCCTACAAGCCAGCCCAAATATTCTTGTTAATATCGATGAGGCTTACTTAGCGCCATCTGTCATTCGACAACATAAATAACTTCGTACCTTTTGAAATACGAACGACAGTTAAATTATTTGGATATTGTTCATATAAAAATACTAAAATCGCGATAAAAAAATGTGAGGGTCGGGGTAGGAGGGCGAAAATTTGGGAAATAGGTATTAAAATATTTAAAAAAAACACTGGATAGGGATACCCTTATCACCTAGCGACCAACGACCAATTCCCATACCTACAAAATTTATATAAAAAACATCATAAATATCGATCGAGTCGGAGGCGTGCGACAAACACCGTGACACGAGATTTTTATATATTAGACTAGCTTTTGCCCGCGGCTCCGCCCGCGTGAATGAGTTTTCCCGGTATAAAAGTCCCGCTTTATATTTTCCCGGTATAAAAAGTATACATAATCTACCCGTAGCTTATATGACACGTTCGTAGATTTACCATAGCACCGCCATCTATTGATTACTTACTCAACCCAGTCGAAAGGTATCGACATCTGTTAGAATCATTTGGAGTTAACAGATAATTGTGACTGTCAAATAATAACAGACAAATAATTAGCAATAAATTAAAATTGCGACTATAATTTGAGATTTAAACTATCCTATCTCTCAAGTTAGATCGAACTGCACATGGTGTGCGAATTTTATTATAATCGGTTAAGTGGTTTAGGAGTCCATTGAGGACAAACATTGTGACACGAGATTTATATATATTAAGATTAACTTTATTATACTTGATATTGGCATACATCATAGAATAAATAAAAAATAAGAAGAAGAATGCCATCAGTATTTATTTTAATTAAATAGGTACCAGTGTAAAAGTGGACGATAGCCTAGTTGGGAATGGAACGGTCTGCCGAGACAATGTCCGGCGGTTCAAAACCCAAGGCACACACCTCTGATTTTTCGAAGTTATGTGTGTATTGTTTATCAATTATCGTTCGCTTTAACGGTGAAGGAAAACATCGTGAGGAAACCTACATACCTGAGAATTCTCGATAAGAATTTCGAGGGTATGTGAAGTCTGCCAATCCGCACTAGGCCAGCGTGGTGGACTAAGGCCTAACCCCTCTCAGTAGTAGAGGAGGCCCGTGCTCAGCAGTGGGCAGTATTTAATACAGGGCTGGTATTATTATTTATAAATAGGTACCTTGACAGATTTTTTGTTTCTTTTGTGCTTTAACAGAATTATTTTTAGATTATAATATGTTACTTACTTTGAGTAAAAAGACGTTTAATAATTATATTACTATAAAACCTTTACTGATTTAGGTACATTAGGTTCTGCTTCTATTAATTCATTGATGAGGATGATTCTTTGCAGGTTGAATTTAGGGCAGGATAAAATAAGGTGGTCGAGATCAGCGGTGGGACTGGAACAATGTGGACAACTTTCTGGAGGAATTATTTTCATTTTATATAAGTGGGATGGAGTTCGGCAACGACCAAATCGCATTCTATTTATGGTTGTAATGTATTTCCTTTCCGTATACGGTTTAATATTAGTATACCAGGGGCGGGAGGGCAGGTTATTTTCTATAGAAGCATACCATCTTCCTTTCTTTTGAGAAGTTACTTCCCATATAAGTTGCCATAGTTTTTTTGAATTATCCTTAAGTATAGGGAGGTAATCTGTAAATGGCACTCTTAAACTGCCTGTGTGATCTTCGTCCCACATAGATTTCGTTGCTTCATCTGCTTTTTCATTCCCGAAGATACCGATATGAGAGGGCACCCATTTAAACGCTACCACTTTGCCTTTACTATTTATACATTGTAACAATTCCTTTATGGAAAACAAAATATAATTGGTTTTGTACTGTAAAGTTGAGCCACATAAAGCCATTAAGACACTCTGGGAATCAGATATTATTACAAATTTGTTATAATTAGGTATGTCACTTATATATATCAAGGCTCTATAAATGGCGTACGCTTCGGCTGTAAATATGCTGCAAATACTATTAATTTTATAATTCTTAGTTATTTTAATCTGAGCATCATAAAATGCAGAACATACAGTATTTATATTTTTGGACCCGTCAGTATAGACTCTATAACAACTATCTTTATCATCTAAGCTTATTCTATATAAAAAATTATTACAGTCTTTAACTAAATCCAATTTTGGATTTATGTTTATTAAGGCCTCATATTTACAATTATATACAGGCCATGTAGCATATTTACATATATCTGTACACAATTTATTTACATGGGCCATTATGGTGCATATTTCAGGAAGTTTGTTGTGAATGATGTTAGACGGATTAAGATCTGCATGATGGATAAGATTATCAGGAAGTTTAAATGAATTCAAGACTATGGGATTGTAATTTGTTATTGATTTTAAGCAGAACTTTTCTGCAAAATGCAGTCTTCTGATAACTAATGGAGGGATACAAAGATCGGCCTCTAAAATATTTATAGGGGTTGTTTTCATAGCACCGCTTATAATGTGTAGTGCCATATTTTGGATTACATCTATTTTTTTAAGTAATGGACCACTGGCGTTTAAAAAAGCTAAAGAACTATAGTCAAAATGGCTTCTCACTATGCTTTTATACAGCATCGATAAAGTTTTAAGATCTGATCCCCAATGTATACCCGCTAAACTTCTCAGAATATTAATGTTTTTAAAGCCCTTTTGGAAATGTATTCGATATGATTATGGAATTTCAGTTTATTGTCTATAAATTTTACACCTAAAAACTTTTTAGCTCATCACTGCCGAACATTAAATAAGTACTTTTATCTGGGTTTATGCTAAGTTTTAGCTTGTTAGTGTAATAAGTACTAAATTGACTTAAGGCTAAATACATTTTTTGTTCAGCAACCTGTACATTTCTGTCTATTGTATACAAGAGAATGTCATCCGCAAACTGTAACATTTTTACATCAGCGGTCACATATTGGAGAATTTGAGAGGTATACAAATTTTACAAAATGGGAGACAAAGAGGCCCCCTGCATTAGTCCCTTGTTTACAGTGTTTGGCCCATGTATAATATTATTAAACTTAACAAAAAAAAGGAACGATTAGTCAAAAAATTAAAAATCCATTTCAATAGCTTTCCGGGTAAACCTATCTCTGGCAAAACTAACAATAATTGGTGGATATTTACATTATCATAATTATGCACCTTGAACATCAAGAAAGGTACAGATAGCAGCAGATTTTGAAAGAAGGCATTTCTTCATATCTGCAATAAATGTAATGAAGCTCTCACGGGCACTCCTACCCTTCCTGAAGCCAAATTGTATATCTGGTAAGAGATGATGATGTTCTACGTAATAATCAAGTCTTAGTTTGATCATCTGTTCCGTTAACTTGCCAATACATGAAGTAAGTGATATGGGTCTATATGAGTTACAGTCAGTAGGAGATTTATCAGGTTTTAAAATTGGAATTATACACTGTGTCTTCCATGAATCAGGAATTATTTGATTACTCCAAAGGGAAATCAAAATAACTAATAATATTTTTTTGCACCTATCAGGAAGTTTTTTTTAACATAGGGAATATAATATAGGGAAAGTTATCCAACCCAGGAGTAGTGTCCTTCCTTGAATGAAGTGCTGTAGAAAATTCTTGAAAACTGAATGGATACAATAAAACAATATTACTTTCTTTGTCATTATACATATTAAATAACCTATTGTCACGTAATGTATCATTATTTTCCTTAGATGCAATTTTTTTAATAAAATCAGGAATCCATTTATCTTCTCTCAACCTATTTATAACATTAACCCTTTTAAATCTATGTATATAATTCCATATTTTAGTTACAGGGGTACTTCTATTTAATTAGGCACATAGATTTTTCCAACTATTGCGTTTTTGTTCACTAATTGTTCTTTTCTTTTTTGCATCTGCTCTTTTATACGCAATAAAATACTCCATTGTCATAGAGGATCTATACAGCAACAAGGCTGACCTAGCCTGATTAACAGCATCAGCACATTCATCACTCCACCATGGTACAGGTAATTTCGTAATATTTGTCTTATGCTTACTTTTAAATATAGGAATACATTAATTTCGTAATCTGTTCAACATTTCACAAAATTTATTATAACTAAAATAGAAGAGAGTCTGAGTTTGAAAAATCTGATTCTCTTATTAGAATATATAATATAATGATAATCTGTTTTATGGAAAATATACCTTTCTATATTATTGTTTATCTCATATTTACAGGGAAAAAGGAGGATATCAGTAATAACAGGGAGGTGGTAACTTCCCATTGGATCGTCACCCACACTCCATTCACACAGTGGAGCAATGTCTGCACTGACACAAGTGACATCTATAGCTGATTGATTTTTGTTTGGTGCTGAAATTGTTGTTGGACTACCATCATTTAAAATGCAAAGATTACTCTCATCAAATAAATCAAAAATTTGTGAGCCACGAGCTTTTGTTGTTGCACAACCAAAAGCAATATGGTGAGCATTAAAATCACCTGCTACCAGACATGGTTTTGGCAACCTATTAACTATGTTCCTTAATTTATTAATTTTAAACCTATTGCTTTTAGGAGGACAATACACATTCAATATCGACAAGAAGCCTGCCCGAGTTTGGATAGAGATAGCAGTACCTTGTATATCTTGATAAAAAGGAATATCAATGCTTTTATACTTTATGCAATCTTTAATTAAAATACCTACACCTCCATGGTTGTTGTTAGCATTTTTATATAAAAAATTGTATCCTGAGAACTTAACATTTAGACAGTTCTTTTCATTCAGCCAAGTTTCATTTAATAATAATATATCTATATTTAGTTTGGACAATAAAGACTTTATTAATGGCTTTTTGTTATTTATGCTCTGTATGTTATGAAGAACAATTCTAATAGAATTATCCATTATTTAAATGTTTAAGTAATACTTCTTTAATTTTTAGTGTTGTATTGGGTGCGTCTTTACTATTTGCTAGAGTTATAAGTGTTTTAACTAATGCATTTATTACTTTCTCATTATTTATTATTCCATTTGTCTCGTTAAATTTATGAACCTTTTTTAATTGGATTATCGGAGCTGAAACAGAAGTGGAAGATGGCACTTCTGCACTGTTCGCCTTAGGTACAGGTAATGCAGGGAAATTCTTTGTATTATTATTTATAAGAATTAGCTGTTGTCGCCGCATAAGTCATATTTATGTGTTTTATTTTGTTTGCTTTAACTGGGCATGTTCTTGATATGGCTAAATGGGCACCCCCACAGTTGGCACATTTAATTTCATTATCCTCGCATACCTTGTAGGAGTGTTCACCAGCACATATCGAACATATCTGATTATTCTTACAAATCTTAGCAGAGTGGTTAAATTTTAAACACTTATAGCATTGTAAAAGAGGCCTTCTGTAAGGCGATACTTTAAATCTCCATCGGTCCAAAAAAATGAATTCAGGCAAAGTGCTAGAGACAAATGTGATAGAAATCGTTTTTAATGGTTGCCTCACCCCATCAGTGTCTTTTTTGGTGAATCTTCGAACCGCAACAATTTCATACTCGCAAGTTAATTTTCTATATAGTTCCTCATTACTCAGTTCAGGTGGGACATACTGGATAACTCCAATTTTCTCCACGAATGATGCAGGGATGTATGCTTTAACATTATGCGCTTCTAAGTGAGATGAGTTGTTAAGAAAATCGTTTGCCGTACTCGCCTGCTTAAATATGATTTGAATCTTGTGAGCATTGACTCGGCTGATTTGATGTTCACCCTTAATATATTTTCCGAGAATACCCTGAATGTATATAGGGTCTTTATTCCCAATTTTCTCATTTTCGCAACTCTCTATATATACTGGAAAGTTAATGCTAGTTGTATTGTCTGGGTATTGTCGCTTGTAGTTAGGCTTAAAGTAAGGCTTTTGCCAAGCATCTTCAGGTGGATTATTACTAGAGGAAGAACCCGCAGTATGGGCATACTGCCTCTTCTTTACTTCTTTTACGGAGTCCCCATCACTGTGGGGACCCATACTTGAGAATTGAAGTGTATTATAAAATTTAAATTGCAAAATCAAATTTAAATAAACCGCCCTGTTTGACTTCCCGCCAAAAAGTCCTAAGGCTACCTTGGAAAATTTGTGTTACCAACCTTGTTTTGTCGGATTTGAGGATATTTTTAGCTTCGAGGGTACAAAACATGACACAAATTGGAAAATTGGGGAGCTTTTTTTTTTAGCTCTTCCTGTCCCCGCGCACACACAATATTGGGGGACTGGGAGGTTTTCTTTTTCCTCCTTCGCCTCTACAAATACTATGCGGCGACTTGAGGCTAATTCATAATGATTTTTCGGCGACTTCAACCATCATACATCTGGCCACACTGATAGATGCTATGGTCGTATCCAGCATTGCCAACTTAACGGATTTCCCGTCAGAAATTAAATCAAACGGCTAACGAAATATTTAACGGAAAATCTACCTTCAGCGAAATGTGGCATTTTACATTTTTGAAATGTATAAGACGGGGGGGGGGGGGTATATCGACGGTAAAAAGCGATTTTGTCGTATCTCGAAATATCCAACTTTACACCAGAGCCAAAAAACGATTTAAAAAATTCATAACTCGTAAATTTATGAAGATAGAAAGTTGAGATTTGGAACATATTTCCAAAAATCTAAACCTTACTTTCCACGGTTAACCGAAATATCCTAAAGTTACTACTTCATTGATTTTGTACTAGTTACAGCAGTCGATGTTTTAATGTCGAGCAGCAGAAATGTTTTATCTGTGAGGTGAAATGTATGACCAACTAAGATACATAAAGATTTCAATGCGACGGATCTGCTGTATCTCAAATAAAAACCATGCCAATCATGTTTATATTGCTGTATATGATTTAATCAAACTAGTTTATGAAAAAAACCACGTCTTACATACAAGCAGTATCATAAAAGTTATAAAAATAAAATGCTGTATCTTTTACTAAACGCTTTTATTTTCTTTTTAAGAATGTAAGGACAAAAAAAAACAAATAAATAAACAAAATAAACAGTAATTTTTCTATTCAGCTCTAACTATATTTGTCTCCTGTTGTTGGGGGGAGGGGGGGCTCAGAATCCCCCAAGCATCGAACTACGCTTTCGGCATCAATGGCAGTGACTATCCCGCCCTCACGCCCGCCACTGCAACTCTTGTAAGCCAGGATCAGCAGTGGCACGTATTTTATGATACCGAGCGGTGAAGCTCGGCGAATCTCAGGGAACACTAATCTGTCTTTAACCCGCAATGAAATCAATCAAATAGAAACATAGGGAGGAGTTGGAAAAAATCGGCGTCAAGGGCAGCGTGAGACCTACTTTCCACGCTATCTTCCATCACTGAGATCGCAACATTGTACTAAAAGATAATACGACATTAAAGACGAACTACCCTGCTTGAAGCGGCGATAGCCTAGTTGGGAGTGGAACGGACTGTCGAGACAAATGTCCGCAGGTTCCAAACCCAAGGGTTCTGACCAAACCCACTTCTGACTTTTCTAAAAAAGTTATGTGTGTTTTCGTTGTAAATTATCGCTCGCTTTAACGGTGAAGGAAAACATCGTGAGGAAACCTGCATACCTGAGAAGTTATCTGAATTTCGAAGGTATGTGAAGTCCGCCAACCCCCATTAGGCCAGCGTGGTGGACTAAGGCCTAAACCCTCTCAGTTGTAGAGGAGGCCCGTGCTCAGCAGAGGGCAGTATATAATACAGGGCTGATATGGTATGGTATAGTACCCCCTGCCGCCCGCCCGCCACCCCCGGTGGCCCCTATTAGTCGTATTTTACGACAGGCACCGTACCGTACCGTGGTGGACTTCTCCAAACGCCCCCAATCCATACGGTGGGAGATGCCGGTCAGTCCTCCACCTAGCGTCTTCTACGTCTCCTCTGGTGGCGGGAGGTATCTTCGCGCTCCTGATCCCTCTCGGCACTCTCCTTCTGCTAGAGGACCACCTCGCAGAAGTGGGCCATCACACGCCATGACCTCTGGCTGCCGACCATAGAACCGGCCACGGCCGGCAGTGAGAGGTCTCCTCCGACGACTGCTCTGAGAGCGCTGCGCTCCTCGTCCCAGACTGACCAAAACTCCAATGTGTGCTGATCCGTATCCAGCGGGCAGTTGTCACAATGATGATAAACAGCCGAAACCTCTGCGCCTACTATTCGACACAGTTACTCACCGAAGCAGCTATGCCCAGTAAGTATCTGTATCAAGTGAAACGTAGCCGGGCCATGGCGCCTGTCCAGCCACGCAGTAAACCGGGCGCACTACCGCGACAACCCTGAACCCCGCTGTCAGGGCCTCCGGCCTGATACGCCACTCCTCCACGTCAGCTCGACGTAGGGAAGCTTTCATGGTCTCCACCTTCTTCAGGGCCGGATGCTGCCCATGTCCGGATGCCTCCTTCCACCAATGAAAAGCATCGAAGAGGGCGACCAGATCCCAAAGCAAGAAACCGATCAACAAGCAAGCCGCCTCGAAAGAAACTGTGTGGTACACCCTGATCACCCGTTACGCCAAAACTATGGGTTAAGCAAGAGAGCGATGCAGCGGTCGCTCAAGAAGTGCTTTGGAAGTCGAGAAACTGGTTCGGAATGGCGTAGGTAAGGTACACGTTGGGGTAGGAGCGAAGTGACGGGAGCGGGTCTGGCTAGAGTGACGTATTGACAAAGTATTAATCACTGTACAAAAAAACAATACTCTGTTCCTATGACGTAAGTGTGATTTTCGCTATCCGATTCAATGTTTAAAATGTAGTAACTTTTCAATAATTATACGCACATCTCTGGCAACGTAAAATTTTGGGCCGACAGAAATGCTGTATCTCTGAAAATCAATCTCCATAATTGAAAAATAATGTTGTAACAATTATTTACACTGGGCGTATTGTTGTATCTCTTTTATTTTCAAATGTAACGTTTTTTTCTCTATTTACAGCAATTTTTTGTATAAACTGTACAAAAATTAGAAAAAAATCGATGGCGTATCATAATTTTTTTTCGTCGTAAGAAGACGAGACCTAGACCATTCGATGCGGCTTTTTTTTCTGATCAATAATATAGTAATAAGTCATTTTGGCCATTTTCCGAGATACGACATTTCCGCTTTCTACCGTCGATATGTGACTTATTTTTTGAAAGGGAGGTTTTTTAGACGAGAACCAATGCTACGCACACATGTGAAAGCTATATCTACGCCCATGTACATAAAACTTTCGAAATTGTAGGGCTATTATTTATTTTTTATTTATTTATTTTATTACACTTTGTACACATGGTATACAGGCGGACTTAATGCCATGGGCATTCTCTCCCAGTCAACCTTAGGGTGGTGTAGAGAGGGACGGAGGCAGGTGCAATAAATAATAATAATAAAGAGATATATAAACAATTTTATATATATATATATATATAGATATATATAAGTATACATAAATATATAAATACACTAATAAGCTAACGAGGAGAAACTGCTACTTCAGCCAGCAATAATTGCCGAACTTTCATTTTAAAAGCCAGCCGTGTTGAGGACGACCTGATTTCAGGCGGGAGTGCGTTCCAAAGAAGGGAGGATTGGATAGCGAAGGAAGAGTGAACAGAATCAGAGCTATGCGGAGGACATTTCAGTAGGAGATTGCTGGAAGAACGCAGGTTCCTATCATGTCCATCGCAAAGGTAAACAAAGTTGGAAGATAGATAAGTAGGAGGGGTAGGAGACGTAAGAAAAGAAAAGAGAGTAGTAAGCGTACGCAACGAACGGCGCTGGCGAATGGGAAGCCACTTTAACTGCGATCGGTAAGAAGAAATGTGATCGTATTTGCGGAGATTAAAAACGAATCGAATGCAGTTATTAAGAAGGCGGTCGAGTTTATTGAGCAAGTCTGCATTCAGATCAAAATAGCACACATCACCATAGTCGATTATTGGGAGGATTAAGCATTGCACAAGCATAATCTTCGTCTTGGTCGGAAGGAAATTCTTCAGGCGATAAAGAGAACGGAGAGTGCCAATGACTCTCTGACTAACAGAGGTTATCTGGGACCGCCAGCTCAGGGTGGCATCGATGTGTAATCCGAGGTCTTTCACACTGGAGCACCAAGGAATGATGGTGCCGTCAAATTCGATAGGTGGAATATCTGAAAGGTTTAATCTACCGATCATTCTAGGGCTGCCCACTACTATAGCCTGGCATTTCGTGGGATTCACGGAAAGTCCAAAACTATCTGACCACCTTTTGATATGTGCCAGGTCCTTATTCACCCTGACTACAGCAGCAGACACACAATCGATGTTAGCCTGGGAATATAACTGCAAGTCATCAGCATACAGATGATACGCACATTGAAGTTTTTGAGTAATGAGGTTGATGAAGATAGAAAATAACAACGGGGAATGTATACCGCCTTGAGGGACTCCAGAGTCGATGTTGCGCCAATTGGACGAGGAGTCATTGAAACGCACCGACTGCTGGCGCCCCTGAAGATAGGATGAGAACCAATCCAGTGCACCGGGCGAGATCAAAAGATGGGAGAGGATTGCTAAGAGGATGTCGTGACTGACGGTATTGAAGGCATTAGAGAAGTCCACCAAAGCCAGTACAGTGACTTTGCTGTCTTCCATGCCCGCTCTAATATCGCCAGTCACTTTGAGGAGCGCGGAAACGGTGCTGTGGCCAGGCCTGAAGCCAGATTGAAGTGGGCTCAGCAAGTTGTTTAAGTGCACAAACTGAGATAGTTGCTTGTGTGCACAACCCTCCAGCACCTTGGAGAGGAAAGGGAGAATCGATATAGGACGGAAGTGATTAACAAGTGAGGGATTCGGGATTTTGGGAAGCGGAATAACAAAGGCTTTCCGCCATAGTGACGGGAAAACACCAATGCTAAGGGAATAGTTAATAATATGCGTGATAGGAGGGAGGAGATGATCGAGGATTGCGATTATCATGCGACGGCTGATGTTGTCATAGCCAGTTGCATTCGATTTAATCGCAAGGATCATCTTCTTGATCTCGCCCGATGCAACAGGAGAAAACTGAAAAGGATTAACTAAAGGCCTCGGAAGACCAGCTAAGAAATCCAAGGTGCGACGCTTGGTTTGGTGATCAATCAAGGAGGCAGTGGAGAAATGGTGATTAATAACATCCAATCCAATAGACGCACCACGGAAATCAGAGCTTTTGCCTTTGCCAATACCCAGGGTCCCAAGGAACTTCCAGATATTGGCTGGGGATGAAGAGGAGATATTTATTTATTTATTTATTTATTTATTTATTTATTAAAAGGTATACCAACAGCCTACATATAAAACATTACACATTAAGCAATACTTAAACTAAGGTCTAGTATGTATGCCAAATTATAGGTACACACAACATTCACCAACTTAACGTTGCATTAGCATAAACTAAGAAAAATAATTACCTACAGACAAAAATTAATTATCTTTAAATAAAATTGCAACTAATATTTAGAAACCTACGTGAATTAAGCTAACTTAAAAGTAAACAATTTGATCAAATGGAACTCTTATACAATTTGGCTGACTTGCTATTTTAATTTCTTTTTAAAATTGGTGAGTGAGTCAGAGAATACATCAAGATCTAATGACTTAACAACGGTGTTATTATATTCGATACAGATTCTAGCGATTGGCAAATGTCTACCTAAGTTGGTTCTAGCGGGAGGTGGTTGGAATATTCTAAAAATTCTTTGTCTTGGAGGATGATAAGGTACTGAGAGGTTTATCCGTTCCAGTAAAATTTCAGACCTCTGAATCCCATTGATACACTTGTAAAGAAATACCAAGTCACAAATTCGGCGGCGATCACGCAGTGACTGCATGTTAAAAAAACACAAACGGTCATTATACGGACTTCTATAAGAAATGGCATGTGATACATAAGCAAGTCTTCTGGTGAAAGTTCTTTGTACATTTTCAAGACGCTGTGAATGTGTGGTGTACCCAGGATTCCATACAACACTACAGTACTCGAGCTGACTTCGTACCAAGGCATTGAAAAGAAGTATTATTGTACTGACTTTGAAATGTTTGGAATTTCTAGTCACAAATCCCAGCATCCGTGAAGCTTTTGTTACTGTTTTGGTTATGTGTGAAGTGAATTTTAACTTGCTGTCGATGCAGACACCCAGATCTCTTATTTCGTTAACTTCCTGCAAGCGATTACTATAAAGGTTATAACTAGATGGAAAAGGATGACTTTTTCTAGTATAGCGAACGAAATAACATTTATTGGCATTGAGGAGCATGTTGTTTCGCATGCTCCATGCGCTAATACTATCGAGATCTCGTTGCACAAGAGCGACGTCCTCAGCTGTCTTGACCAATTTAAACATCTTCAAGTCGTCGGCATAAAGTTCGTATTTACAGTTCTGTATTTGCTGACAAATATCATTGATGTAAATTATAAAGAGTAATGGTCCCAAATGGGATCCTTGAGGTACACCAGAGGTGGCATTAAATGTGTGGGACTCATAACCCTTCATCACAACAACTAGAGATCTATTTTTCAAGTAAGAGATAAGCCAGTTAAGT
Source organism: Sphinx pinastri (assembly GCA_947568825.1). NCBI lineage: Eukaryota > Metazoa > Arthropoda > Insecta > Lepidoptera > Sphingidae > Sphinx > Sphinx pinastri. The sequence goes on from OX387620.1 coordinate 9,544,335, forward strand.
AAAGAACCATGTATACCATAATTTACGAGTTTTTCACCCAGTAAACCATGGCTGACTTTATCGAATGCGCTAGAAAAGTCGGTGTATATGGTGTCCACCTGATATCCATTGTCAACATCAGCAGAAACACTAGAAACAAAGCTGACTAGATTCGACTGTACAGAATAACCTCTTCTAAAGCCGTGCTGATGAGGGGAAATAAATTTATCAAGATAACGACTGACCGTCGAATATACGAGTGACTCAAATAATTTAGACAGACAGGACAGGATAGCAATTGGCCTGTAATTCTTAATGTCACACCTTTCACCTTTTTTAAATATTGGAATTATATGAGCTTTTTTCCAAAGCTGGGGAAAGCTACCATCCAGAAGAGAACGGTTAAATATGACGGTGAGTGGGGCAGCAAGCTCAACTGCATTTTTTTTAAAGAAAATAGGGTGTATGCCGTCGGGGCCGGGACCCTTTGCTGCATTTAATTTTTTTAGCTTTTTTTATACATCGCTTTCGACAAGGTATAGGCTTGATAGGTTGTCATGGTGAATGTCACGGTCACAGGACGAGCCCTGTGGTATTATGGAGTCGTCTGTGTATATAGATGAAAAGTGAGATGCAAAAAGATTAGCGATATCTGAGCCACAAGATGCTGAGATTTCATTTAAAAACATAGTAGCGGGGAATTGGGATATACCTCCTTTACGCTTACTATTTATATATTGCCAAAATGCCTTAGAATTTTTTTTCATGGCATCTTCTACCATACTTATATACTCCACATAACATTTGTGTTGATACATCTTAGATCTCTTACGTAAAATCTCAAATTCGATTCCATCGCGAGGGTTTTTAAATTTTTTATACAACTTCCACACTCTGTTTTTTTCAGAAAGCATACGTATCAGTGCTGAGGTGTACCACACAGGATACTTCTTGCATTTTCCCTTACGCAATGGAACATACTTATCGATTAAAGTGTTTAGAGTATTATATAATACAGCTACCATATCGTCAGAATTGTTGCAACCAGAGAATAACAACGACCAATCAGTATCCCGTAACTCACCTGAGATAGCAACATAGTCAGCTCTAAAAAAGTTAAATTTGTGCAAGTTATTTGTACAAAGTATCGGAAATTCTGTATTAGTAATAGAAAATACAAAACTAGGGTGGTAAGGATCTGGTTTAATGAAACAGTCTGCTGGCCGAGTTATGAATCCATCGAGAAAATTACTAATTACTAAATCTAGTATTTTACCGTTATTATTAGTTACATTGTTAAATTGATATAAACTGTTTACATTCAGAAAGTCTGTTAGAGTGGATTCCAAGTTATTATTACATTTAGCAGGTGTCATATATGAATTAAATTCGACGTTCTCCCAGTGGATATTTGAAAGATTAAAATCGCCTATCAAAATTATATTATCTATCTGATTAAGTACATTTTGTGTGTTACAAGTGAACATCGACAAAGTTGCCAAATTGGAAGGAGGAGGTAAGTACACACCGCACAGTGCTAGCTTAGTTAAAATATGATTTACCTTAATAGTGAGTAATATCCACAAATCTTCGCATTCACTTTCCCAATTAGGAATTCGACATGATGGTATAGTTTTTAAAACTGCTATTAAGACACCTCCTCCATCTTTTTTGGAACTATTTGTCGAAGAGCGGTCTCTTCTGTATACTGTGTATCTCGAATCCACCAACTCGCTCGATAAGATATTCGAGTTAAGCCAAGTTTCCGTGAGTATAATTATATCATAAGAGTACAACAGTATGTTCTGATATAAATCATTGGTTTTGGTTCTGACGCCACGTGTATTCTGATAGTATATAGTGAACATTAATTATGATTGTTACGCTTGGAACACTGATTACATTCATTATTTTACAAGCTTATATAATACGGTTTAAGCTATCCATGCAGCGAATTGCAATAGCCTGAGAGGTTTCATCTTTCCGCACGAATATTCTACCATTACGGACCCAGATGAATTTATATGCCAGACCTTTTGCTTTGATACGCGCAGCAGCATGCAACGACCTATTTTCCGGTGTCAAGTGTTCCGCAACGAATACAGGGACCCCAGGACCGCCAAGACCCAGATGCTGCGAACTCAGCTTGTCCTTAGGGTTCTTTTTGTTGAACTTCGTAACGGCTGCGAGAAGTATATCGCGCTTGCGTGGACTGCGTAGCTTCACCAAAATGGAACGGGGTCTGTCGCTTTGCCTATTTATTTTTGCAATACGCGTCACATGAACAATATCATCGTCGCTTATATCGATGTCCACAACTTTGGCTAATTGCAACACAGTGCTTGGCAAATTTTCGTTCCGAAACTCTGGTACTCCAACTATTTCCAGATTACTATCACGCATGTGTTGTTCCACCGAACAAAGTCTTAGAGAAATATTTTTAACGGTTGCCTGAAGTTCCGCGTTCTCCTTTTCTAGTTGTGTAATAATAGTAGTCTTGCTTTCCAAGCTGCATTTCAAGTCTTCGAATAGCCCATTAAAGAAATTCATTGTATCTTGAAAACTCGAAATACGTTCATTAATTATTCTCAGTTGATCGGAGAGCATTCCTTCAACAGTTGATTTTATTGCAGACGTGATTTCATCTCTTAGGATAGCACGCAGTTGACTTTCAGTTACATAACTTGTGTCTTTCGCGCCTGTACATGCGTCCGACGTGCTGCCTGGCTTCCCACGAAGAGTGACGTTGCACATCTCCGAAGCGTCCAATGATACCAAGCCCTTATCAAGTTCAGGCGTGGTTGTGTAGGCCATCTTTTTCAGTTTGCAACAATCGCTGCATATCCAACTACTTTTGTGTTCAATATTCATTAAACCAAATTTTTTTACGCTTACTTTGGCGCAGTCTAGATCGAATTTGCGTGAACACTGAGAGCACATTAAGAAATTTCTTGTTTTAATAGTTTTATTACAACCAGAACAAGCGCGAGCATCAGTAACAGGCGTCATAGTATACACAATGATTGACCCACAACAAAACAAATAAATGCGAAACTCTGTGCGAAGAAGGTCGTAAGCGCCGTGCAGTTAGTGTCACTTACGCGTATCACTGAGCTAGTTTTAATAAACGCACTGTTACACAAAATGATTGTCTTGTTCGAATTATTTTGGTAGTTATTGCACCAAAAAGTCACTTTAGATGATCACAAACACTTCCACTGAGCTAAGAAACTGTGAGATTTAATTACATACAGATTCTGTTCGAGAAATGCTATTTATACACCGAATTAATCATTAAATACCACGGAGCGCACTACAACGGTAATCCAGGTAGTTGAGTTGTTTGTACAAGATATTACTAAGAATATGATGGCGTTTTGCATTACGTACCATCTGATTACACCGATTCCTTGCAGCTTTAAAAAGGCACCAGTTTGCCTCTGAACGGTCCCTTTTGTACATGCGAAAAGCACGGTCCCTTCGTCTCATCGCCATCCGAATTCCAGGTGTCATCTACGGCGCAGGAGGACGCTTCAGTTTTATTTTCTTAACAGGGGCGTGGATATCAAAAAGTGATAGAATGATATTGTTAAACATTTCTACTTTTTTGTCGACCGACGTGGCACTAAACACGTCGTCCCAGTTTAAGTTTTCAGCGTCCCTATCAAGCTTGGCCCTATCCATCCGACCAAAACAACGAATGCGCACTACCTTAGAGGGCAACTTCGGGGGTTTTAGGGAATAACAGGTATATATGAGGTCGTGGCGAGAGAAACCAGGGGCAGGAAACTGACCATGATAGGAAGCGAGGGAGGGAATAGAGGTAAGAATAATGTCGAGCCAAGTATCGTGACCATCAAAATTATGGTGAGTGGCATGTAGAGGTAACACATGTAGGCCAACAGATTCAAAGATAGAAAGGAGTTTACGGGACCGAGGGGATTGGAGCGCCAGGAGATCGGTATTAAAATCGCCCATGACGATGTGATGTGCATATTCTGATCCTAAAGATTCCAGAACTGTTTCCAGACTGGAGAAATAGTCAAGGGAAGGGGGACAATAGACTACACCAAGTAAGGATTTCACTCCCTTGACCCAAACCTCAAGAAAAAGATATTCCACTGGAGCAGAAGCCAGGCCAGAAGAAGAGGCGATAATGCTATATTTAAAATCGCAACGGAGATAAATAGCAACGCCACCGCCCCTCTTGTCAAGTCGATCGTTTCTGATTAGCACAAACCCAGTTAGAGGGTATAAGGCTGAAGAAAGATGAGGTTTGAGCCAGCTCTCTGAAATCAGGACGGCATGAACATTGGCTCCAGAGAAGGCCTCGGACAAATCACTATAGTGACTTGGTACGCTTTGTGCATTGATATGGCAGACGTTAAAACTATGAGTAGATGGCTGGTTAAATGTTTGACGCACCAAATCACCAAGCCCATCAACCGCTGAACAGTAACTTTCGTCACTGGATGAATTAGCATCCTCATTGGCAGAATGAAAAGATTCATTATCAGAAAGCATATATAACAGTGTATAGGCAATGATATATATAATACGATAAAAAATAGAATAAAAATAAATATTATACTTATTAATAATAAATGAGATAATAATATATAAATTAGCATTCAGCGGTTCGGTGCAATGTATACTGCCTGCACCACCCGCCAGCCAACCTGCACATAGCACACAACGATACACAAAATAACCACATAACAATACATAGACAACAGCAAGGTTTAGCTACTACCACAGCTCAGGATTAAATTCAAAAGAAAAATAAATAAACCAAGACATATAAAACCCGACTAAAACATGCTTGACAAAATGTTTCCGAACAAACTATAAAAGAAATGTCACAAGATGACATTGACACTGACAGTTGATAAAACCGGACAAAAATAAAAAATATGTTGCTGGGTAGTAGATTCACAATTCAAGTAAAAATAAAAAACATCATAAACAACAGGGTAACAGAAGTGAAGCGTTAAAGCAGCAGAGACATAATATAAAAATAAGAAAAGTATCAATGACCCATTGACGACACTCACTTCCTACGCGATTTGAGGTTAGAACCCGAAGTTGCTCCCCTTCCAGCCGCCGTTGAAGCCTCTTTTGGAAATTTCGCCATTGCGGGAATAAGTTCCTCGATGAAAAAAAACTTAGTCTATTATTGACGAATAAACATTTTAACGGATTTTTGACGGGAATATACAACGAAATCGGCGGATTTTCAAAAATCTTGTTGGCCACACTGGTCGTATCAGAGACAATTGACCAGAGCCGTAATAATAAATTTAAAAAAAACAGAGACAATTGACAAATAAATTATAGGTCGTATGTTGTGTTGTGTTTTGTGTTTCTATATTTTTTAAATATTATAAATACAAATATTAGATACATACCGCGTAATAATATGTTTTCTGATAATTTTAATGCACTTAAATACACTAAAAGCTAACATTTTAAATCTTTACGGCAATTATATTTTTCTGCGATACAAAACTAAGCTACGTGACGCATCTACACAATGAAAATCTACAATTTGTAACGTAAATTCAGTTAAACTCAAGTCAAAATGAATGAACAAAAAAATGTTAACTCACCATTTTTAATCACATGTCAACCGCTAAAGGAACAATTCATGAACTTGAATAAAGTTATAGTAACATCCGAGGAAGTGAGTTACGAATGTTTAGTGTTTATGTATAAGTTGTCCTTCCATTTTTGAATCATTTACTTTGGTTCTATATGGTTGGTGGAGACTCATCTGACCCACCTTTCTTAGAATTTCAAGTATGTTTAAAAGATTAACCTCAGATGCGATTATATCCATAACTAGTATCGCTCGCGGCTCCACTCGCCTTAAAACGTTTTTCCGGGATAAAAATATTTTCCCGGGATAAAAAGTAGCCTATAGCACTCAGGAGTACTGTAGCTTCCTATTAGTGAAAGAATTTACAAAATCGGTCCAGTAGTTCCTGAGATTAGCATGTTCAAACAAACAAATTCTTCAGCTTTATATATTAGTATAGATGTATGTAGTAAACTCATCCATGCATGTTCATTTAACTCACCCTTGAACCCATACATCGATCATAAGCATATTTTTGGTACATAGTTAAATTATTGATCCATTGTATCAACAAATCTTTCAGTTTACATTAGGACGAGGAAAACAAAATTCTACTGTAATACCATTCCTATCCATATCAAGAAACCACTGTAAGTTAAAACAAATCAAATCTCTGGAATGGATTATTGAAGATTACAGTACATTTGGGATTGAGGTTAATGGAATCAAAATTGGAAAAGGATCAAAAAGAAATCTGTATGATGGAGACATTGTTAAGTTTGAACCAACTGGAGAGTTTGTATATAAATTTGTTATACCTTCTGATGGTGATGAATATGAAATACCAAGAAAACGGATAAAAATTGAAAATGACACAGAAAATAATGATATTATAAACAATGTTAAAGTTAAATTTGAAATGTCACAAAACTATGAGAGATCACATATTGAAAAAAAAATTGAAAGTGCAAAACAAATGGTTAATACTACAATGCTGTTAAAGCAACAACTACAGTCTGATATGGATAAGAAAATACAACAACTTGAGACTAATTATGCTTTACAAATAGAAAACTTGAAAGGAGAGAAGAATGAAGTTGAGCAACAAACTGCTATTTTAATCAAGGAAAGAGATGCCCAGCTGATACTTGTCCAAGAGGAAATGGGAGGCAAAATTGTTGAACTCATGGTGAGATCATTGAATTTTTTGTAAACAAAAATAATACCAACATATTTGCACAAAATATGTTGTCATGCCGTCCAAAATTTTGCAATTTAAGACTATGACTTGAGGCAATTATAGGTTATTATGTAATTTTTTGTATGAAGTGAGTTACATGTGTTGGAATCAATTATGAATAAAAATATAACAATCCTATAAGTCGTAAATAAAAATATGCTTGGTTATGCTTAGGTATGGGAGAAAATTAGACATGCAATTGATTAAACACAAACCTTCCTCTTGCCCACACTAAAATGTAGGACTTTCTATTTTAGTTAAATAAGTCACTCAATGTATACATTAAACTTATTTTTAGGAACAAATAAAAAATCACAATGAAAATGAAAAACAGCTACTACAAGAGAACAATTTATTAAAAGAAAAGTTAGAAAAAGAAAGAGAGGTATTTTTGGGAGAATTATTAAGAGAGAGTTCTTCAAAACAAGATATGCTAGAGCAGCTAGAAAAAAAGATGAAAGAACAGGAAGACATAATGAAAAAAGAAAAGGAAGAACTAGAAAATATGCATAAAAAAGAGAATGAACAGTTAAGATTAGCCAAGGAGAAGGTAATTTTTAATGATTAATATTATTTGCTAATAAGTTAAAACAATAGTAGAAAACTATTCCTTTGTACTTTGCATATACAAGGATGTCTTGAATAGTTAAATTTATGTTTAACGAAGTATTGTTTCCTGTAAATGCCTCATTGCAAAATTTTCCAGAATCAAATTGCCTAGATGTAATGCTGAACATGGACTATCTATTTACCATATTTTGTTTATTTATTTATTTATTTAAGATACACCATCGACAGTTACACATGATATTTTATAATACAATTTACTAAAAATAACATTGGACATTGCGTACTATCATTATAGGTGAATTCAACATTCTTGATATTATTTTAATAAAGTATTAACATTAATAGATCAGCATGCATTATTAAATCATGTACAATTGTGAACTTATGACTAACAAATAATAATTATAATGCTATACAAATCATTAAATATAGAGACAAGAAAAGTCAAGTCCACTTAGTCAGTTGTTAAGTCCACTTAGTAGCTTCCGAGTTTACTTCTATCGCACATCCAAATATCTTCACAAAGTCTAGCATTTATAAGATAAAGCATAATCACGTCACATGTTATATAGGAACTAAAAGAAATGGAAGAGCAAAAAAAGCAGAGGGAAACTGAATTGAAAGAGCAACTTGAGCTTATCAAGAAGAATTTAGAAAAACAAGTTGAACAAACTGAAGAGCAAAGAATAAAAGCGGAGCAAGAACTCAATGAGAGACTAAAAGAGATGCAGCAACTTAGCAATATTGAAAAAGTAAAGGTGGAACAATTGGTAAGTATTATATTTTCAACTCAAGTTTGGGCAATCCATTCCTATTGGTCTTAGGCTGGGTTGTTTCATCAGTGGGCAGATAAGGTTACAATTCTTATCACACATGCAAATTGCAAGCAAATTCACTGACAACTGACTTTACTTGACTATGTAGCTAAGGGTTTCGAAAAAGTAATATAATAATACCAGGTCCTATATACAGCGGGAAAGCTAGAGGGAAGACAAACAGATAAGGCTGACAGCTTGTGGACAAAAGCCTCCTTGCTATATGCCTTGACAAGTGGAGTCTGGAGCTCATTGTTAGGCGGAAACAGTGTTACTCCTAGGGCAATGCTAGAAAGATGGTTGCTATGTAGGACATAAAATAGACATATGTCTATGTCACGTAACACAAGAGTTTCTCTTGAGTCCTGAACTGATGTTGTTCTCTATGAACAGTTCGATAAGTAGGGGTTATATATTGTTGTGATCAAACCTTTTTGTTATGTACTCACATAAATCACGTAATTATTGCAGATGCACACTTGCTTTTGTCATGAGCACATTCAGACAAACTGTTTTTACCTACCCCCCATTTCATAAATAACACTGTTATTAAACATTCATCCACATAATATTAGCTCTCCTGCAACAGCAATATTGTTATCACACAACACTGAAGGATTGATTTTATTTGTTGTTTAACATTTTTAGTATTGGCTTTGTTTTGTGCATACAATTAATATAGTTATATGAAATTCCTGAATACTATAATACAATTGTTGAAAATAACAGATTTATTTTAAATAATATATAAATTATTCTCTTCAAGGAGCAAGAAAGAGAGGAATTGAAGAGAAAATTTTGTGAAGCACAGTCAACTGCGGAAAAGTCTCTTGAAGAATTAAAGGTAAGTGTCAAATTAAGTTTATTTTTTATGCAAGTGTGTATCATTGTAAGCAAATCCTTGATAGTATGGCCCTACTTCTATATAAACACCATCTTTTGTATGCGTCTGAAACTTCACTCAGTATTATTATTTAGGCACTATGCCTGACCAGGTAAGCTTCAGTTGTAAATTTCTTTAATATACAGTTATTTAAACTTTAAAGCATTTGACTACGGTAGTTGTATTGCGTTCGCGGTACGACACCGCTCTGAGGTCCAGGCCCCTGGGTTCCATTCCATGGAACAAAAATGGCGAAAAGTGGATGCCCTGATTATAATAATAATAATCCCTTCCTTGCCGATTTCGGCCACGGCGGCCAATCTCAACGGAGATCAGCCAGGTACGCAGGAGATATTATAGTACACAAGTGTATGCGCAATACACAGGTGCACTTGCTATTCCTTCACTCATAGTCCGGTGAGACGGCAATCCCACATGACCGGAGAGAGATCTGGCGCAGGACCAACGGTTTTACGTGCTTTCCGAGGCACGGGGGTGTCACACCGCCAACTTCCTGACTCCGAGCTGCGACTGAGTAATTTTTAAGATGGAAAAACCCAGTTACAATGTTTTTGGCCCGACCCGGGATTCGAACCCAGGACCTCAGCGCGCAAATCGTACTCGTAACGCGTACGCAATACAACTACGCCACCGAGGCAGTCAAGTCAATGCCCTGATTATACATTTGCCTACCCCTTCGGGATAAGGGCATGGCGTGTTTTTTTTATGTTTGCGTAATATTATTATGGCTTGAAGACAGAAAGAGATTTGGACACATTATATCTGGACTGTTGTGTCGCATAAAGGCCTACCAATTATTTTAATATAAAAAAGGTAAATTATGTATTACAGAGTGTAAGGGCTGATTTCACTGCCTGCTGATAAACGCTATTTGTCACATAAATGCTCTTTTTTATTATTCCATTGAATGACGAGACGAGCATGCCGTTCGCCTGATGGTAAGCGATACGACCACCCATAAACAGTAGCAACACCATCCAGCACCTTGAGTTACAAAGTACTGTGTGTCATTCCACTGCGCTCGTCATCCTAAGACATAAGACGTTAAGCCTCATTATGTCCAGTAGTTACAGAAAAACAACAGTGCATGCACACTGCTGCTTGGCGGTAGATATAGACATTGCGGTGGTACTCACCCAGACGGACTCTTACATATGAGAGACCTACCACCAGGAAAGTCGACAAAATACAAGTCATACTTTAGTGTATGCTCCTAGGTTAGAGTGTGACTATTGTGTTTGTTTAGATGATGGTTGGTGAAACAGGCCCTAAATAACTTGTGGTGTTTTATAGGAACATGTCAGAAACAGAGAAATTGAACTCGCGGCTTTAGCTGCCGACAGAATACAACAACAGGCAGTTCAATCTAGTGAAGTGATTCAAAACCTGCAACAACAGCTTGAGACGGTAAATTTTATTCACGCAGAATAATTGTTATACGTTTTTTCTACGAACTTTTGGCATAATGAATTAAAACTTTATGATTCTATCTCAATGATAGATATCTATCTCCTTGATATGACACATCTTCATCAATAATTTGTAAGTGTGCGTGCGGAACACTATTTTCATTTCATTTGTACATCTATACTTTTTGATCAATCATTGTTCTATCTATAATGAATTATGATTCAGAGTACGGATTTATAAATAAAGAAAATAATGGATGAAACTGTCTATTTATATTTATAAAAAATAATTTAAGGATTACAGGCGTCACTAGCCAATTGGCCAGGGCAGGCAGGCTTTAGTAAAAGGTGAAAAATTTATGCGTGATAATATGTGGATACTAATTTGATTTTTTTTCTCACTCCCTTTTAAAAGGAAAAGCCATGGCCATCGTATTCCCATATTAAATATTCTTAACCGTCACAGGTCCAACATCGGCTGCAGATTGTAGAAGCTGAAAAGTGCATAATTTTGGAAAAAAGTTGCGTGACAGACCCTGTAGAAGGCACATCCTCAAAACAATCAACTTTAACGGAATTTGGTGAACTCATGGAGAGTGAGTTACAGTGCAGTATCTGTGCTGAACTCTTTGTAGAAGCAATAACATTAAATTGCTCACACACATTTTGTAAATATTGCATTAGTAGATGGAAAAGTAAAAAGAAAGATTGCCCCATCTGCAGGTAAGAAAAACTAAAATGCCAAATAATCTAGAAAATGCTTATGAGAAAATCATAAAAAAAATAACATGTTAATAACTTTGTAGTTGCACCCTGGACTCAAAAACCAATATTTGACATGCTACTAGACCAAGATGGCAGTGATTTAACATTTATTCTTTCCTTTTAGATCACCTATAATAACAGAATGCCGGAGCTTAGTACTAGATTCATTTATTGATAAAATGGTGCAAAACCTTTCAGAAGAAATGAAAACGAAAAGGGAAGAAATGCTCAACTCTAGAAAAGGTATGTCCTGTATTTTTATGTAATATGTAAACAATACAGCTTCACTTTTCCTTATAATATAATATCTTACTATAATTGTAAATCTCATGAAACATATGTATAAGCTATGATTTCAAGTTATGGAAATAAAAATAAGCTGTGTTGTAAATACATTGCCAACAATGTGCAATTCTACAACATAATTGTATATAAACATAATTAGTATCTAATACATGAATGTAATCTAAATGAAACATCTTATTTATTAGATTTATGAAGCTGTATTGTTTACAGAATTGGCCCAACAGTGCAGCGCTGGTAACAATCGGTATGCATATTTTGTATTAATTAATTGTTTATGCTCTTTTTCTGTCTTCCATGACCTTTTTGGCCAACTGATACTAAAACATGCATAATATTCTACATTCATATGAGTCGTTTGAAGCGAATAGAACCATACAAAATATTGCGATAAGTTGAGCCACTATTGGGGGTTTGTCACCATGTCTATAGCGGGGTTTACATTAGCAATAAAACTTGCAGAAGGTATGTTGCGCAAGCTATTTTTACCGTGTAAACAGTCACGGCAAGCTGACTTCTGCAACTTTTTGAACCTTGCAGGACTTCTGGCAAGTCGCATGTGTAAACACCATTTATACAACTTGCGCGAGAACTTGCAGTTTATTCTGCGTGCAGATAAATTTTTTAACTTGCTGAGGTAGTAGATTACTTTTTTTTTTATTTGTTCCGTACGGAACGAGTTAAGGTCAAACACCATGCTGCCAAGTTATAAGTTTGTAGTATTACCGATATGCTTTGATTAATGTCTATTTTTGTCGCCAAGCAGTAGTATACTTGCACTATTGTGTTCCTGTTTTAAGGACATTGTAGCCAAAGTAATTAACGGGAGTTATAAGACTTAAAATTTTATGACTCAGGATGACGAGCGCAGTAAAATGCCACGCAGTACTTTTTAATTCAAAATTCTGTTTCGTGTTGGTAATTTTAAGGCGATTATTTTGTTTACAATCATCATCGAAACAGTATTTTATTAGATTCATAAAATTTTGGCGAAAGGATTGCGTGCCTTGTCATTAAATTTAATAAAAAAAAAAACATGGCAAGCAATGAATATTCCTTGAGTAATGTAAACAGTTTTGCAAGAAGTTGCGCAAGTTAACTTGGTGGATCACTTGCAAAAGCGTGTTGATAAAGAAATATTGCCGCTAGTGTAAACGCATCTGAAAGTTATTGCGCAACATATTGCTGAGAGAACTTGCTAGTCTAAACTTAGCTTATGATATAGACTTTTCAAGTTAAGTGCAAAACATATCCAATAGTCTCCCACCTATTAGCAATTAACTTTATTCATATTCTGATACATTGAGGAAATTGACGTCTGCTCAACATAATCGTGACGATAGACTTTTGTTGTCGCCTGTGTTGTTTCAACCGAGTTCAAGGTTCATATCCTTGCGAGGGTGCCCAAGAGTCTTAAATCTATATTCGAATTTTAAAAAATGTATCTCATACATTTTTGTTTGCAGCTCAGGTGGAAGCCATGAATACTCCGACAGTGAATTCCACACCAGCGAGGAGGAGGAGGAGGGGGAGGGGGAGGACATATACGAGGACTCGTACGTAGTAATCACTAATCATATAGTAAGAAAACGACGTATCGGTGTCGATTTATACATTAAATAATGAGTGGCGTATCGAGAGGGGCGGGGCGTCTACACCGCGTGTCACACTTGTTAGATGACACCCAGTCAGCGGCGTAGCGTAGCGTAGTTGGAGCGGAGCGGTGTCAAAATGCGTAAAATAAAACCTATAAGACATATAAATATGCGCTATGGACGTACAAATAGGAGATAAAAGGTCGTCGCAAAAATGGAGGCGTCGACATTATGTCCGCCCCGGGTGGCGGAAACCTACGCTACGCCACTGTGAATAATAGAGATTGTTTAAAGCATAGACTATATATAAAGTGTCTAGCAGGCTGGACGTCAGCTACCATCGCCGCCGTTACAGGCATATAAATTGATTGTTCTTAATTATTACTTTTTTATTATCGAAGCTATATTATAGCTTTTAGACCTATAATATGATTTTGCTCCAAGTTATACAAGCAACATTTCATTATTTTAATGAAACTACTTTGATCGCGACTTTTTATTTTACTCCCGATTTCATAGACACAACAGCACTTCATGGTCACAGGGCGGACTAACTGACCACGAAATGCTGCAAAGAAACGTCAGAAGTAAAATAAAATTTTAAAAAACAATAAGATCCATAAAAGTACTTTAATTTCAATGTCTATCATTCGTAAGAAATCGTTTTTTTATCATTCTAAATCTAGATAAATATTACCCAAATTTGAATACCTAGATATGTCATCTTACATCATTGACTAGCCTATGTTTTATGACCACTGTTTTAAATTAGTAAGTATTCTAGCATTTAAGAACATAATGTTACATGAAAAACAATCAATTTTGTATTGCAGCGACATATCGATCCCGAGCGGAGATTCATCCTTCTTCTATATCAATGATCGATTTGACTTGGCTTCCGATGCAGACGACTCCATTGAACTCAGTGACAGTGGAGACGATGCAGATTCCGACGGTACAGGTAACATCTTATTGGAAATGTAAAAAAGAGTGCATAATAAATTTCAATATTAGTTAGACGATAACCCAATTGAGCGCTTTATGCCTACGCTGAATGAATTTAGTATGATTAAGAACACATAAGGTTGGGTGAAAAGTTTCTTGGCATTTTATATGAAAACTCAAGACTTTTTCAAAGTTTATTTACATGTAATTACAGTACCTATATAGGTGCCATTTTGTTCGATGACTTTCTGCCATCTTGTAGGTAGTGCCATAATCCCGTTGCTGTAGAAATTTTGGGACATCTGATCAAAAAAACGCAACAAGTAGTTTCGGCAGTCCTCTCTTGATTAACCTGACACTGCCTAAAGAATTCTGAAGAGACCGTAACAGGTAGAAATCTGAAGGTGCAAGGTCAGGGCTCTATGGTGGATGCATTAACACCTCCCAGCCAAACTCTCTTAATTTTTGCTGAGTGGCTTAAGATGTGTATGGTCTAACGTTACCGTGATGAAAGACCACACCCTTTTCTCTAACCTTCTTGCTTTCATCTCATTAGTTGTTGACAGTAGAGATCCGAATCTATGGTTCTGCCCGACGGTAAAAGCTCATAATGAACAATGCCCTTCCAATCCCACCATACACACAGCATCAACTTATTACGAGTTAATCCAGGTTTTCCCACAGGCTGTGAGCCTGACCGACCTTTGACCACGACCTTTTTCGAATGTAATCCACTTTTCATCACCAGTTATCAATCTCTTCAAAAACGATTCGGTTTCATTACGTCTCAATAAAGATTCGCAAATGAGTACACATTTTTTTTTTTATGGTATAGGGGGCAAACGAGCATACGGTTCACCTGATGGTAAGTGATAACCGCCGCCCATGAACATCTGCAATACCAGGGGGCACAGAGATGCGTTGCCGGCCTTTTACGTGGGAATACGCTCTTTTTTTGAAGGTCGCCAGGTCGTATCTGTCCGGAAATGCTGCTGGCGGCAATTGGTTCCATAGTTTAGTAGTACGTGGCAAAAAATGACGGCTAAAACGTACAGTGGTGGATTGCCAACCTCCGAGGTGATGTGGATGGAATTTGGAGTTCTGCCGCGAAGTACGGTGATAGAACTCAGCAGCAGGGATAAGTCCGAAAAATTCTTCAGAGCACTCCCCGTGGTAAATGCGATAGAGAATGCAGAGCGATGCTACATCTCTACGCAAAGCCAAAGGATCAAGCCGATCGGAAAGAATACGGTCGTCGACGATACGAGCTGCCCGACGTTGAATACGGTCAAGAGGGAGAAGCTGGTACTGGGGAGCCCCTGCCCAAAGATGGGAACAATATGCCATGTGGGGCCGAACCTGCGCCTTATAAAGTTGCAGGCGATGGCCCGACGTGAAATATCGCCTCGATCTGTTGAGCACACCAAGCTTCTTTGAGGCCAATTTGGCTTTACCCTCAAGGTGACCGCGGAACTGAACGTCACTCGATATGTCAACACCAAGAATTCCGATACTGGCAGTGGCAGTTAGAGGAGTGCCTTGGAATTGAGGCGAAACGACAAATGGCGTCCTTTTTGCGGTAAACGCACAAACTTGTGTCTTTATGTTAGGTTCATTTGATTCATTCATTCATTTGCTTCATTAGGTTTCTTTCAGTGAGCTCGTGTGGCACCTAAATATCGAGCTTTTTTGTGTACCCAGCATTTTTCAAATGGGCAAAACTGTTTTGTGGTCAATTCTCAGTTCTTCAGCTATGTCGTAATTACTGATATGTCGATCTTGCTCCACTTTTTCAAAAATGGCGTCCACTTTATTCGTAACAGGGCGACCAGAGCGAGTTGCATCTTTTACATTAAATTCCCGGATTGAAAAAGCTAAAAAATTTTTTGTGCTACTCTTACTGACACTGCATTAGGTCCATAAATGTCACAATTTTTTTTTCGCGGATTGCGGTGCATTTTTTCCGTTTATATAATATTTTTTTAAAATGTATCGAATTTCTTTAAATTCACTCATTTTGACAGAAAAATAAATGAAAAATAGCTGAAAACAACATTTTACTAATTTGTTTCTTTTTTTGAAATGTAACCTTTTTAATGTCATCAAAACCAGCCAGATACAAATAGTACAGCCAAAGAGATTTTATTACAAGTTTATATATAGTATATGCGAAGTCTTTCCCCGACCTATTATAGACGAAGACTTTATTTTTTATTAAAACAAACCCATGTGACTCCTTTATCCCTGAAGGGGTAGGCAGAAGTGCAACCAGTTGACCCACTTTTCGCCATGTGTTTTTTCCATGATGTGATAGAGGACGAGCCTATCGCTATATCGGGCAGAAATTCTACACTCCAGGCTGATACTGAGCAGAAAAACCCAATATCGCAATTGAACTACGCCACCGAGGGAGGTCGCGAATAAAAATCGTTTAATCTCAACTGAACAGTAAATTGTAGCCAGACTACAAACTACAAAGGTGCTAATCATATTTCAAGAACTTTTTATGGTACTGCAAAGGTTGAATCAAAGCTTAATTTCCTTTCATGTAATCATCGTGCAGTCCTTATTTTAAAATACGTTACAAAAATTAATTAAGCAAAATAAAAACAGGTACGAGCAGAAGGCGCGTCGCGGGGCTCCGGAGCGCCTACTACGGCGGCTACGGCAGGTGCTTCAGATGTGGTGCCAGAGGACACTGGGCACCTGGATGCCCACTTAGATAACTTACCTGTAATTTTTATCTAATTTACATTAATATGTATATAAGTTCGATTAAAATATCATAAAGTACAGATTTTTTCCTTGTTGTAATTACGAAAGCTGACCAAAGACTTAAAAAATCAATGCTATCCAATATCAGTCTATGAACATGCCACATAATGTGATGCCTATAAAAGGAATATACATTTATTCTTTTTGTCAGCAACCTTGTAATCAGCTTATCTCTAAGGGCTTTCTGCATACGACGAAGCAGAGCATGCATAACTGCAGGAGGACGCCATTTCGAGCATATGTTGTAAAAACTTATCGATATTGAAAGATGATTATTGATGGTTATAATTTTTATAAATGTTACTTTTGAATATCACTGCTTTTATTTTTCTCTAATTATAATCAAGTAGCTTTTGCTCGTGGCTCCGCCCGCGTGAAAAAGTTTTTCCGGGCTAAAACTTCCGCTTTATATTTTCCCGGGATAAAAGTAGCCTATGTCCTTTGTCAGGCTCTAGACTATCTGTGTACCAAATTTCATTTTTAATCGGTTCAGCAGTTTTGGCGTGAAAGCGCGATAGACAGACAGACAAGAGTTACTTTTGCATTTATAATATTAGTAAGGATATTATATGAAATAAGTCCCCAATAAAGTATTACAACACAGAAACTAAAGTAAAATATCATCAATTCATTCAAAATAAATTCTTAACAAACTAGCTCCTTACACAGATTTATAGAAAGAAATATCTTTATGGCTTTGAGGTCTAGGTCCAAAGTTTATACCATTTTAAAAGCCTTAACACTGTAGCACTTTTTTGTACACGAAACTTTTATTTAAAGTTGGGTCTTTCATATCAGAAACTAAACGTCAATTAATTGTATTTTTAACATATGAGTTACAAAGACAGTGCAGACATTTACTATTTAATGATGATGATGAATAACCAAATCAGTTTCAGATAATAAGCTGTAGAAATAGTCCCTTTCGTACAAAATATTATTTACAGAACACTTGTATAAACACCAAAAGTAAGCATTTTAATTGTTTGTTATCTGTTAATAAATTTATTGAGACTGGCCGTTAGTGACCAATGAACAGGGAAAGTTATCGAGCATACAGAGTCATGGTTTTGCAATGTCGCAGCAGAAACTTAGTGTTGCAAGCCATTGCGAGGTCCCCATATTTTTGCCGCTCACAGACAGTGTTTCCAGATTGTCTTTTGTGAGTTCAAATACAGGGTTATCGTAAAAAAAAGCCCCTAAAATATTAGTGTGCAACCACGGGTTTTTAATACGTCAATGGCAACCACCGACTATATAACTAGACACTTGTGATGTAACGAATGTCCAATTTCCAATACTCGCGAATACGAATGCGAATATTTGACGGATTTTTATTTGGCACCAAAACATTTTATCGTGCAAAGTGACTCCACTGCACTTGATAGTAAGCGTCGTAAAGTCCAGATAGAGTGGCCTGTTTGAAATATGTCAGCGATATTCGTTCTCTTACGAATCTCCGTATTTCCAATTTGATTGCGCAGAGAAACACCAAGAAATTCATAGCTCGCTGAGGGACTGTGATCCGTCTTGGGTGGCCCATAGTCTGAGGCCACGTCTCAAAGCCGTACGTCATCACTGGTAACACTCATTGATTGAAGATTTTTGTCTTTAAACACTGAGGTATTCTAGATGAGAGGACCTTGCCTAGTTTCCCGAACGCTGCTCAACCGAGCTGGTTTTGACCTCTATCTTGAAGTTGGACTTGCCTAACTAGACCACTTTTCTTAGATAGACAGATTCGTCGACAACTTTGAGAGTTGCGTTCTGAACACTAATTGGTATATGCACAAAATGAGCATTGGACAAGATTTTGGTCTTGTTCATTTTAAGGCCTACCAGGTGGGAAACTCGGTCGAGGTCTTTGAGCAAATGAACATAATTCTATAGTTCTCAAATGATTCTGAGAAGACGACAATATTGCGGCAAATCAAAGGTGAGTAATGTACTCGGCATTGACGCGAATTCCAAATCCTTTCTTATCAAAAAGCTTGAAGATGTCAAACGGGGCAGTGACTAATTTCGGAGAAAAAACGTCTTCCTGTCTCCACGCCTGTGTAGTGAAATAGCCTTCGTGCTCTGCTCTTGTACTTGGACTGACATGGTGGCGTTGTTGTACAAGCAACTCAGCACTTTAATGAACCAATAGCTAGTCAATGTGGCCCTCAACTCTTTGGAGCCTTGTTCCGATCAATCGTCTCCTTGATGCTTTCAACATTGTAAGCACGGACGTCGTGTCAGGAGGATTTCCCTGCCTGTCAATCGAGCTTCCGATATGCTTCAGCGTCCTCCGAAGACTGCAACGCCATATATCGACGTTGGTAACTTAATCATTTAAATTTAAGAAAAAAGCACCAATTGTTGTAAAAAAAATATAACTAGTCCATTCGGGTTTAGTAAATAGTGAGTCATCAGCACAACTAAAGGATTTAAATGGTATAAGTACTGACATTGAAGGAAAACCATCAATAATTTATAACATTTTAAAAGATGTTAATGTGTTCGTTGTATTCTCATATTTTCCAATCTATACTAATATATAAAGCTGAAGAGTTGGTTTATTTGTTTGTTTGAACGCGCTAATCTCAGGAACTACTGGAACGATTTTGAAAATTCTTTCACTAATAGGAAGCTACATTACTCCGGAGTGCTATAGGCTACTTTTTATCCCGAAAAACGCCACTATTTTCCACGCGGGCAGAGCCGCGCGCAAATGCTAGTTAGTTTATAAAATTACTAAAATTATTAAACTCTTCAGCTTTATAATATTAGTATAGATAATAGATTAAGTATAGAGAAATCTCGTATAAATAACAACGTAAATCCTATCACGTTGTGATCTCGGTAAAAAAATAATTAAAAGTACATCAGTGCGTTTAGAAAGATGGAAGTTTATTGTTATCAAAATATATAATTTTTATTTTGTATGAGTACTATAAATACTAACAAAATTATTATTTATACATTGTGAACATAATCTGTTGCAGTGTTATTTTATAAATTATTGTCACATGTCATAGCCAAAAATATTCGCATAATTTATTGCGAATGCGAATGCAAATATTCGTTACACCACTACTAGACATCTAATACCCAATATTTTTCTTCAAATGAATTCTGTCAACCTGAGGTTTGAGGAAGCGGGGTACTGCTTTACGATTGGCCGTGCCAACATCATTACGTTTTACGTAGCCATAGAAACACTATTTTTATTGGGTGCATTTTAGTTATTGGTCTGAGGGTGCATTACTTGTCGTGTAATTCTCAACAAATAAGCTATAGGGAACGTGCACGTCGTAAGCACTGCCATCTAGTGGCGCAATCTGACGCATTTTCAGCACATCGATACTTGGCGTTGACGTACAATATTCATTAAAAGGATGAAAAATAACATTTAATTTGTTGATAATGTATCGCTGTGTATCTGGATACTCCAAAACATAAAAATAAACAAATCGAATGGTGTGAAATTATATAAAGTTGCCAAGAATAGTACCTAAGTACTTACATTCCATGGTTATGTGAGAATCGACAAAAATAATAAGAGCCGTATAAAACATACGTAATTATGAGTTCCAAAAGCATTTAGAAATGTTTCGTTACGTAATTTATAAAAATAAATATGTTTTGAAGATAATATTCAATGAAAAAAAATCTGTAATTAAGGGAATATAACCTCCTAATTTTGCTTAAATAACTAGCTCCCAATTCCCATCGAAAAAAAAGCATATTCTGGACACGCTGGGTATAAATAACCTTCGGCCGGAACACATATTTCATCATTTTTGTCATATTAAAAGAATATACATATAAACAAATTATAGTGCTTGTTTTAGTTTCTTTTTTTATCCACCTGTGGCTCTTGTGACAATTTTGTGCTGCCCCCTATAGTTCGTGCACGCTCCCTATATGTCAGAAAGAAATGCAAATATAATTTGACAGTAACGGGCATCAATGCTAAAAATTTAAATAAATTATAAATATTTTTTTAAAACGAATAGTCAAATTATTGACATAAATCTTTGAGTATATAGCAAATAATAATGAAAAGTAATGGTATTTGTCTGAAAACCCGAAGTCTGTTTGTTCTTATAACACCATTGTTTTGTGCAAGCGGCGGTTATAATCTTATATCTTGAAACGAGCCTTGTGAAGGTCGCAGGAACCCGCTGGATGCAGGCCGCTTCTGACAGGTTGGTCTGGAAATCTTTGGGGGAGGCCTGTGTTTAGCAGTGGACTTCTAAAGGCTGAAGAAGAAGAAACGAGCAATTCTTGTATATGTATATAATATGAATCTTGGAAACGGCTCCGATGATTTTCATGAAACTTAGTATGCAGGGGGGTTTCGGGGGCGATAAATCGATCTAGCTAGGATTCATTTTTAGAAAATGTCGTTTTATCCGTTCAGTAATTCAACTTCAACATTAACTGAAAAATATGACTCATCCCGACATCTATTGGCGAGTAATAAAACTACTCCAGTAGATGGCGTTGTTAAGCACATAAACTGAAAAACATGACTCTTCCTGACATCTATTGGAGAGTAATACTATTTTTTTTAAAATTGGGAGCAATTAACTGCTTTAACGACACAACAACACTAAAACTACTCCAGTAACACAAAATATGATAATCTATTTATGCGTCTTAAGAACTTGTATCCATGGACATAAATAAATAAAAAAAAGGAACTAAAGTTCTGGCCTTGAAAAATCCGACATGCACTACGGGACGGCAATAGTACCATTCTATTCCTTTCTCTCATATTTAATACCTCTATAGCACCATCCCTTTCTGTGGGACTGAAAAGGAGCTATACAGCAATCTATACTTCCTCTATCTACGTCTGATCTATTAGTCAGATGTGTTACCCGAAACCGATCGCCCGTTATTCGACGTCTAGAGGCTATATGGTAGCTGTGTGCAACTGGAAAAAACCTTTTTCATCTAAAAGAGTTGCTTACACAAGCAATACAGGGTATTTCCGATCTGAATCGGTTAATTTCTTACCCCCAAAAGTCCCCTCAAATTTCACCCATGGTGTTAAAAGGCCCACAAAGGACTTGTCCAAAAACGGGCCTGAAATTCTAAACAAGACAGTTTCTATATATTTGGATAGAACTCCTGAAAACTAGCCTTTTGCAATAAATCGTTTAATTTTAAAGACCTCCGATTTCGAGATTTATGTAATTTTGTTTGGCTTGAAAACTACACTTACTATGAACGTTTTAAAAAAAGTTAGTTATGAATGGAGGGGTCTAAAAATATTTTTTTAATGGATTCAAGCTCCATATTTTGCCCCTTTAATATCCCTAAAGTTTGAGCCTGTTTAGATTTTGAGGCCCAGCACCCATACAAAAAGCGGACATCTCCTTTGGGAGATACCCTTTATCTGGCAACTATGCACAAAGGATATCCGAATAGGAATAAATATACAAAAAAAACCTTAAAACCAAACAAATTGTTTTATTCATAATTTATCTAAAACTATTCAGCAATAAAATGTATATCAGTTATTATAATAATAAAGAAATTCAAGTTGTGCAGTACAAATTCATTTTACACACAAAAAAATTATAATCAATGGACAAATTTTAAATTTTAAAATGTAATAATAAGGTATAGAATATATTTCTATACAATCTATACCTAATAAAATCTTTAAATATCCAGATTTTAAAATATACTATTAATATGTGCTTGTTCAAAATATTTTACCTACAGGCAAATTGCAATAATAAAATATAATTGTGTTTATACATACTATTTATAACTATATGCCGAAACTTACATATTTTTTGGTAAGAATCATTACTCAACATTATGTAATTAATTTAATTATGAAATTCAAACGAACTAAACAAAATTTGTATTAGTAATCAGTAAATTTAAAGTAAGAATAATAAGAATTAAATATATTGAATTAATTTCAATAATATTTTAATAAGTACTGCAGATAAATAATATTATTTTGCACTATTTACTCCAAGCATTTTGCTAGCTTTTTTATTGATTATGTAAACACCACATTTGAAATATAATAATACCATTAGCATAATAAGATACAATATAAAGACATTGGTTAATTTCTAGACTCTAGAGCAACATGTTCTATGAATTTATTGCTAATATTCACATAGTATTATTGCATGTAGAACAAAGGTATTTATTTAAATTTATATGGAATGAATTTATAAACACATATCAAAAGGTTAAATTTCCTTTTAAAATATGAGGTTTTCAGTATTCTTATTCTGGTACACAATACTCAACACTCCACATAATATTAAAAGTTATAGAAGAGAACAACATACAATATAATACCATAAATAAATGTCCAAATACTATCACACCATTTACAAAAATGGTGCAGATCATAAGACTATCCCAAAATTACTACCAACAAAATGTTAATATTTTTTTCTGTTTTAACTACAAATAATAACACACAGCCTTTATTTGAAGCAAGTTCATTGTGAAAAATGTAGTTTGATTATTTTTTCACTGAACTAACAGCAGGAATTCTGAGGTAGCCAACAATAAATAAATTAATCGTTTTTCTTATCTCCAACTTGTTCTGATTCAGTAATAGCCGGTGTTTCATTTTTGGCCAGTTTCTGCTGTTGTTCCATTTCCCCAGAGAAACCAAACTCATTCACACGTTTGTGATCCACCTTGTACATCCAGCGTTGATACAAGAAAATGAAGAACACAATATCTGGAATTAAAAAATATTTATTAACAAATTAGTAAAACCCCATTATATTTAGAAAAAAAAGCAATGAAATGTATGAATTTCATAGTAGTGGTCTCTTAATTCTTAAAAAAACTTGTCATGGGCAAAAATAGAAAATTGTACATAAAAATGAAATAAATTAAATTAATTATGTCTAGATTATTTTAAAATTCAAAATGTTTTACTCACCATCTCGGAAACATCCTAATCTATACATTGTTGGCATTTTTATAACAAATGCAAAAATATCATCAATAAATGTGTTAAGGAACTTATATGTCATCATACGCCATGGAAGATGAGCTACTGATTTTAGCTTGTAATTGATAAATAGCTGAGGAGTCATCATTATAAATCCAAAAGTCAATAAATATCCATACAACATGTTCAGTATAAATGAATACCACCCCTTATGCTCTTGGTATAGTAAGGAGTAAACACCATATCCAATAAGCAATGGGAAACAAGCCCAACTAAGATATTGGAAAGCCAACATGTCATATTGTTTGGTACTGGATTCAGCATATGAGCCTTTGTCAGTAAATGTAATTTTTGGTATCCCAAATATGCACTGTTCTCTATTTATCTTCACATCCATTACTTTGTTTATCTTCCAGATTTCGATAATTAAACCAATGAAACAAGATATTCTAACCATAACATTTGTTTCATTATCAAGAACATAAAGGAGCACTATAGTAGACTGAAAGACATTGAAAAATACTGATCTCACAGACAACCCTTCCAAAGATTGCCTATTATTCCAAAACTGAATATCATTTTTGAAAGCCAACAGTTCAAAAATAGAATGTAGTACAGAAACAGTGATTGTCAATGCCAACAAGTATGGAGATGTCTCTAACAACAATTCTTTAACAGTATCTTGCTCTTCATCTTGTTCTTCAGCACCTAATGCAGAGAACATACTTAATTTATCTCTCATAGCTTGTGCCGTATATAATTGCCATTTAAATAAACTTAAGGGCTGGAATGTGAGCTGGAGCTGAAGGTTAGTTGTAGTTGTATTTATAGGGACATAATCACGCATCATGTTCCAATAGTCATTTAAGAATACAGCTGGTTTGTACTGTTTGCCTTCAGGTAAAAAGTAAATAAATTCATCTAAGGGTGGTGGAACACTTCCCATCATCCAGTTGGTTTGATCAGTTACTAAGTTAATTGTCAAATTTGGGTGCCAATGTGACACAATCTCCTCTTTCAGCGTTTCAGCTTTCTTTATTTCCTCCTCAGACTTCTCAGTTTGGCCAGTTAATAAATTATGTGTTTTAAGATAACGTAATTTCTTGTATTTGTTTAACATTTTCTTTCCATATGCGATTCTTGGTCCAGCATAAGACTTGTCTTTGGGGTTGGGGGATTTTCCTTCTTCTACTACAAATATATGTAGGTATATTGAACCATTGTTCCTAAGAGCATGTGAGGGAGTTATTTCTGTTGAAAATGTAACAGTGCCATCATTATTTGGTCCAGAATTCCAGTCACCATACACTAAGCCATTGTAAGTCCAAATCAAATTCAATTTGTCAAAATCATCATAAAATTCCTTGTCTGACAAATAGCAGTATAAATCTAGGTTGGTTCCATTGGGGAACATATTAGTCGCAGGCACGCGCACACTTCCAGACGGATTGCTAAGATCAGGCTTAGGTGCAGAAGGTTGCCTGAACATTGATGTGATGAAGTAAACAACTAATGCCCTGATTATAAGGGACTTCGTTATTGCAAAAAAAGACTCTAGTTTAGTTGGTTGCATTCTACGACGCTCCTCCTCGACTTGCGCATTGATCTATAAAATATAAAAATAATTAAATGTCATTATTTTTAAACAGGTCAATAGTCGACTAAACCTGTACAAAACTAAAATATTACACCCAACCTATTTCAATCATGAGAGACAAGTCAATTTACTTTAATTTACACAATGTTTTAATTACTTACATCCGTAGTAGCTTCAGCAACCTCATTGCTCTCGGTGACAGCTACAGTATCTTCGCTGGGATTATCACCTGAAGGATTCGAGGCCATGTTGCCTTCAAAATTTATAACCAGCGCTTTATATGAATTGTAGTATGGATGTAGTTTTCTTCTAAAACTATTTAACCATTACAAACAGTTTTTATGTACCTACCAAATTAAAATTACTTTATATTAATTGTCGTATATAACCATGTATTGACGAATGAGCACGAATGATTAAAAGAAAAGCAATCAGGGTCAGTGTTGCCAACCCCAAGTAACAAAGAAACAACAGTTCACTAATAAAAAACAGGAGAAAACAATATATCGAGGATTTTGAGCGAGGAGCAAAAAAAAAAGGTCCTCGATTTCGATATTTTCCTCGGTGGATAGGCTGGTGACCTAAAAAAAAAAGCTCCTGCAGCATTCTAGTATGTAGTAATTTACTAAACTGTGTACAAAATCTGTGAGAATGCATGTAAAAATCAATAAAATAATATAACAGTAAAATTCCGACTCTAAACCGAAAACAGGAATGACATAGCAAAAACAGTAAATCTACTGTTAAAACAGTAGGGTTGGTAACACTAATCAGGGTGACCAACCTTAAATTGAAGATTTTGCTAAATGTTCGGCAAAATTCTGCTAGTCTGCTAAAGTTTTTTGTTATAATGCCAAAATTCTGCTATACCTTTTTAAATTGAGGAAGATAATTTTGTACAGATCACAATAAGGATGATGGTCAATTTGACCAGATTTAAATTGGACATTATGCTAGATGCTCGGCTTTATGCAAAAAATATTAGTAAAGGTCGCCTGCCCCATAAAACTCTGTTATTTTGTAAATATATAATCCTGCTAATTTTCTGCTAGGCTTTTATAAGATTCTGCCTAAAACTGCTAACTTTTTAAATCTGTGACACAATCTGCTAAGCCCAAAATTGGGGACCTAATTTTGCTAAAATCGCAGAATTCTGCTAAATCTGGTCACCCTGAAAGCATATTTTTTATTAATTTATTCTTGTCCATGGATACAAGTCCTTCAGACGCATACTTTGTTGTTTTTTTTTATCCTTAGTAGTACGTAGTAGTGAGGCATGTAAGTAGTGTTACCAGCTCCCAAAAATATTTACCCGCAGCTTTTAGTCAAAAACCCCCTGAGTTCGCGACTTTTAAAAGTACCAAAAATTTGTTTTATATTTGTTCTAATTTTCAGTTACATTAGGGTACAAAAATAATTTAACTGTGTTTGAGTGTTTAAATAGGTAGTTAAGGAAATTCCCATTTAAAAACAAACAAGAACCAAGGTATTTCCATAAAATCTTACAATTGATGAAGTATGCATAATACAGTCATCACAGACAGGGAGATAATGTCCTATGTTTAAATTAAAACTGGTAACATTTGATTTTATATTTAACTCGTGAATTTTGGCGGGAACTTGGAAGTGTCATGAGATGCTCTTGTTTTAATTCATTATTTTGGTGATACTTAGCGTTATATTCCATAATTATGGTGGTATATTACCCAATATAGTTCTATTAAAGGGCTCAAACGGAGTGAATTGAAATAACTGGGCTAATCAAGTGTTTTTCTATGTTGCCGCCAAAACTCCTCGATAGTCTTGGTAAGGTAGCCACTACTTTACTTCGACGTAGTACAGAGGATACAAAAAGAAACAAGTATACGTCTGAAGGACTTGTATCCATGGACAAGAATAAATAAAAAAAAATTAACTCGTCATTCTTTGTATTGATGTCACGCTATTGCTCTTAAAAAAACAGTAAAAGGGGCCCTAAAAACACTTATCCCTCTAATTCTGCCCCTAAAAGGGAGATAATCAGAGAGAGATAATAGCTAAGTTGAGAACCTTGGATGTATCTAGGTATCACAGTCCACAGACTATTACTAGAGTCGAGTGCGTTTCAACTTATAGTTCCGATGCCGTGATGTTCGCATTCGCACCCCTGTCTATTAAGATGGTGGACATTATGAAGACTACTATGCCGATTTTTTATTTAAACAATATATATAAATGTTATTGTCTGCTAAAATGACAGTCATATTTTTAAATGATGTTTCATTTCAATAAATTAATATACATTTACTAAGGTGCGTTGGGGTAAGATCGTAGAAGGGATAACATCGGATAAATCGAATGACTTGCTATTATGTTATGATTTTTGTTGTCTGGCAACATTGCCTGCGGCGCCATCTTGTTCCTCACGTCCTGCCAGTTTGCGCGAGTGATTTAAACTTTATAAAAATGTCTAAAAACAAAGTTATTATTTATTATAAATATAGAAATGAATTTAGCCACAGTTTGTTTACTTTACAATCCATCTTTTTAACTATAAAGATTCATAGTTTGATGCTTTGAAAAACAGGAAACTACAACTCCTTATTTTTATCAAAGTAAGACTAAAATTCATTTCAAACACATGATAATGTTATAATAATTGTAAACAACAAAATATGATAATAAGTAACACTTATTAGTGATAATTCATTTAATGTTAGTTAATTAAATGTATTTGCGTCGACATATATAATTATATCCGACTATTCAGTGCTATAATTGTTGTCGTTATGGACACACTAAAAATAGTTGCAGATCAAAGCCAAGGTGCTATAAATGTGGTCAAGAGCATACTGCTTCATCTTGTGACTGTGAGGTGGACGATAGTTACTGCTGTCTATGTGGTGGCCAGCACTTTGCTATCAGGAAGTTGTAACGTTGCTAGGAACGTTAACTCTCTTCGTAAACGGGCTACCGTTTACGTCAGTTTAACTACCAATCGAAACCGTTAATGTATCGTATTGGCTAGTTAAACTGTCACTAGTTTTGACGTACGTCTGAACGGCGCTCGTATAAATAAGCGTGCAATGTCACGCGCGCCCTTTTTCTTATAATCTTCTTCACCGTAGCAACACTACTAACTAACTGCGTGTTGCCACGTACATCGTTGTTCCCGCTGGGGTGAGTGTGCCACGACTACTAACCGCTTCCAGGTATTCTGTGCATCTGGGCTCGTGAGCTATCACGAGTCACTGGCGCGGAATGTAATCATCATGATTCGGGGAACAACGATGTACGTGGCAACACGCAGTTAGTTAGTAGTGTTGCTACGGTGAAGAAGATTATAAGAAAAAGGGCGCGCGTGACATTGCACGCTTATTTATACGAGCGCCGTATGAACTACCTGCGGCGCTTCACGCCGCAAAGTCTTGCCCCGAAGCCACTAGGCAATCTAATATAAAAATTTACATGGCCCAAAATTGTGTATCATATTCTGAGGCTTCTAAAATCCATCCTCCAGTAGTAAAATCATATGCTAAGACTTTAAAGTATACTGAACCTCCTTCTCTCAATGCCAGTACTGAAGATTTCAAATATTCCATCAATCAACCTTCACAGAACAAATCTTATAGAAAAACTATTCTTCAGAAACCTCGTCCTCCTGCGAAGTCAGTGAAAGGATACGACCGCGCAGCTCATCAAGCTGTTGCGAGTGACTACAATTCACATTCTTATTCCAATGGTTGTGCTCTCCCGTCCAAAACAGATGATGACAACTGTTCTTCGTTAGAGTCTCAACCTATGATTGATTTAATTATTGCTCTAATTGAATCATTGACGCAAACCACTTTACCGTCCTACGTTGCCCCACTATTTCAAAAGATAACACAGTTAATCAGTAACAATGGCTCACTTAAACAACATCCTACAATGGAATTGCCGAAGTGCAATTCAAAATAAATCTGATTTAATTTATCTATTAAACAAATATAGCCCTAGTTTAGTAGCTCTAAGTGAAACATGGCTTAAACCGGAATTTAGTTTCAGAATTCCAGGTTTTTCATGTATTCGTGAAGATAGATCAGATGGGTATGGTGGTGTTGCCATACTCATCAAAAACTCCCTAAACTTTACACCTTTCAATTTACCTTCTCACCATAATGATTTTTCTGTAGTTGCTGCTTCAGTAAATAATATTTGCTTTGTCTCAATTTACATTCCTCGTCCCTGTCCTTTTATATTTAGTGAAGTCAACAATATTATTTCTATATTACCGAAACCTTTTTTAATTTTGGGGGATTTTAATTCCCATCATCAATCTTGGGGCTGTTCTAAAACAAAAACTTGTGGAAGAGTCCTCATGAATATAATACATGATCATAATTTATGTGTTTTAAATTCTGGTTCTCCTACTCGTCGTTCTAATCCTAATGAAGGTCTCAGTGCCGTAGATTTAGCCATTAGTTCACCAAGCCTAGCTTCTTCTCTTACTTGGGAAACTCTCTCTTATTCTCATGGTAGTGATCACCTACCAATTCTGATTAGCTTTCCTCATACCACAAAACCTTCTGTTTCGCGATCACCACGCTTAAAATATGTATTAAAAGATGTAAATTGGAATGAATATAAAATACAACTTGATAAAAAAATCTCAAATCTTCCTGATATCCAGAATAATAACGAAACAGTATGTTCTGTGGCTCTCGCTAAAGCAATGACTGTAGTTGCGGATGAGATTTTTCCCACTAAAAACACCAGGAGCACCAGAATCCCTTCTCCACCATGGTGGGACCGAGAGTGTACAGAAGCTGCAAAGAAAAGGAAAGAAGCCGAAAGGGCTTACTGCCAAAATATGACTTCTGAAAATTTTGATTACTACACGCTGGTTTCTAAACAGGCGAAAAATTTATTTCACAAGAAAAAATCTGAAAGCTGGAAATCATTTTGTCATTCTATTTCCCCTGATACTCGTCCATCATTGGTTTGGCGAAATATTCGAAGATTTCGATCAGCATTTAGTTATGATTCTGTCTGTGCACTCTCGTCTTCCTTAGCAGAAAATATTTTAGACCATTTGGCTCCTCCTTCTTGTCCACAACAACTTTGTCCGTCTGCTGTCATAAAAAAAGACGATGCCTTAAACTCACTATTTTCACTACCAGAGCTCAAAGCTGTTTTAAGTGGCGTCAGAGATTCTTCTCCGGGTGAAGATGGTATTCCCTATTCTTTTTTTTGTAATCTTAGTGAAACAGCATTACTTTATTATTTAAAAATTGTTAATTCTATTATGATAACTGGTAATATACCTGACTCATGGCGATCACAAATTGTATTGCCTATTCTGAAGCCTGGTAAGATTGCAGGTCAGGCGTCATCATACCGTCCAATAGTTTTATCTACTGTACTGTTAAAACTTGCTGAACATATGGTTAAAAACCGATTAGAATGGTATATCGAGAGTAATCGTTTCCTATCAGATAGCCAATATGGTTTCAGGAAGGGTAAAAGTACTATAGATAGTATTAGTATTTTTGTGTCTGATATCCGCCTAGCCTTTTGTGAGAGTAAATCAGTTGTTGCTACATTTTTAGATATAACTTCAGCATACGACAATGTGGTTCCCTCGGTTCTGAGAAAAAAAATGCATGATCTTAACATCCCCATTATGCTGTCTAATTTTATTATAAATTTAATAAGAGAAAGATTTATTAGTATTTGTCCAGATGATGCTACCAAATTCTCTAGGACTATATCAAAGGGTCTACCCCAGGGGTCTGTGTTAAGTCCCCTATTATACAATATTTACACATATGACCTGGAATCAAATTTAAATAATTCCGTTAAAATCCTACAATATGCCGTCTGCATATCTTCTTCTTTATACATCAGAAAAAATAACTTCTAATGCTTGTTCCTCAATGTCATTAGCTATGAGCTATTTAGAGTCCTGGATGACTCTAAATGGATTAGACCTTTCTCCTTCCAAAAGCTGTTTAGTTTTGTTTACCAGAAAACGTAGTATTCCCGTAATAGAAATAAAATACAAAAATGTTATCATTCCGGTGAAGAACGAAGTAAAATTTCTTGGTGTTATATTAGATTCAAAACTTACGGGTTCTCAACACAGTGATTATTTAGTTACGAAATGTGAACGTAACCTGAATATTTTACGTTGTCTCTCGGGTGTTTGGTGGGGGGCGCATCCGTTTTCATTACGACTCATATATAATGCATTATTAGAAGTCTTTTAAACTATGGCACATTTATTTTGGAACCGGGTAATTTAGCAGCTTTTAAAAAACTTGACATAATTCAGAACAAGGCTCTTAGGATAATTGCTGGTGCGATTAAATCCAGCCCAATTAACGCCCTGGAAGTGGAATGTGTAGAACCTCCTCTTAAATTGCGAAGGCAGTACTTGGCAGACAGATTTTCTCATCACTCTCTTTTTCCAATACTTCAATCTCTTTCTCAATATATGGAAACTTCCTCATTTTGGAATGAAAAACCTCTCCCTTGTTTGATTATAAGTTTCCGTAAATTTATAAGTTTACAAGCGCCCACTTATAGTTCCGTTTCTCTCCCAATTTTTATGGTTGGATTTAAATCCCTTCTGCTTTCTCCGATGATTTGTTATTCCTTAGGCGTTGATAGAGAGCACCCTGACACTAATAGTCAGTTTAATGAATTAGTGAGTATTAAATGGCCTGATTTTCACCACATTTTCACGGACGCATCAATGGGAAGTAAGCAGTCAGTTAAAAGGAAAATTATATTTGAAAGT
Organism: Sphinx pinastri; assembly: GCA_947568825.1. NCBI lineage: Eukaryota > Metazoa > Arthropoda > Insecta > Lepidoptera > Sphingidae > Sphinx > Sphinx pinastri. The sequence goes on from OX387620.1 coordinate 9,576,510, forward strand.
TCAATCATGGATACCGGAGAAGCCATGGTTTTCGAAATTGAAACTTAGCAAGCGATCTACTAGTATACTAATGAGAATGCGTTTGGGTCATGTGTGTTCGCCGGATCACCTTGCCAGACTTGGTATTATTGGTAGTAGAGCTTGTGAATGTGGTGAAGAAGAGGGTGACCTTAATCACATCTTCTTCGCTTGTCCACTCTATGATCGTGTTCTTTTTATAAACCAACTCATTTCCTTTGGAGTTCCTTTTTCTTGTTGTATTTCTTCCCTCCTCTTATTTAATGTAAATATTTATAAAGCTATTTCCTCATTTATTGTATATAATAATATAAAATATAGTTTGTTGTTAACCTGATATATTATATTGACAAGTATTATTATTATTAAAAATATATTATCCCGAAACCAACTTTTCTGGTTTATCTATTCCAAATTCCGAAACCTACTTTCTTTCCGTGATATGTTTCCCTAACTTTATTGTCGTTGGCGTTGCACAGCAGCACAGTGCTTGTAGCCATAATAAAAAAAAAGTGAGGTTAACATAAAAATAATACCAAAATCACAATCTCGTGATGATTTTTCAAAACAATAAAAAATAATCTCTGACGTTCACTATTTATTTAAATGAATTTCAATAAGTGTAGCAAACCATAATATTTAAAATGTTTCTGCTTGTCGACAATAGATGGCTTTGTACAGTTTCACCGAATTACTACATAGCAATGTCAAGATCTCAGACCAATAACTAATGCTTTAGTTATTGGTCTGAGGTCAAGATTCTCTTCGAAATAATGACCTTAAAAGACGGCACCGTGACATGACGGTCCAAAGTGACAGAAAATATGACGATTTTCGTGTGACGATTTTTTAACACAGTTTTTTCCCTTACCTCGATAAAAAAAGTTTCACTTCAATAAACAAGAATTGTATTATAACATCGTATAAGAGTTCGCAATTTTTATGGGTTGCTAGTTTATGGAATCTGCTTTTCGTAAAAATTTGAAATATGAATCCAAAATAAATGTTTTTTTGTCTAAACGATCAATATATTCTCGACGTAAGCCACAAGTTAAATTATTTTTTTGATTGGAAATAAAAATTAGTTAAGAATACGTATTGTCAGTGGCATAGCGTGAGTTCTTGCCGCCCGGGGCGAACCCGGTAATTTGCCGCCCCAAGAAATAAAAAATGCTAGTTTCAAAAACCGGAATTTTTATCCCGAAAAATATTTATCCTCGAGCACTTTGTTATGATAGTTTGAGCCTTGAGGCCCTGAGAAGGTAAAAAGGCTACTTTTTATCCTTTCTAATATTAATGTAAATTTAATAAAATCTTTGTTATTATCAGAGTAATTACAAAATATTAATTAGATAAAATATTGTCGTTTCGAGTGTTTTTTTTTCATGTATATAATTTTCTCTTCGTTATAATAGGAACCATACAATAACTGGTATCATTATGCGCGCACACAAGGATAAGCAGAATGACGCAGCCACAGGACGCACCGATAGCGTATGACACAGCTGTCACGCACACTAGCTTAAGCTCCGTCGGCCTGTTCGTTTTAGTTTCATTTATGGAGGGTAGAAGTAAGGAGGACCATCTCAGTGTATTAAAAAATGTCCGTTGAAAGGGAGCAAATTAAGGTGGCGCTATAGTAGCAAGTGGAAGAAGTTAAAATAGAGCGCCACAAATTAGTAGAGAAAAGGAAAGAAACATTTCCGCTTTGTAACAGCGCATTTTTTAAAATTATTCTAATATATAGACAAACATGAGTATGGAATAAAAATTGTTATATGTTAACTTCAGTTTCTTTGAAATAGTTAATAAAATTTGATTTTACATACTGTTGGTCGAAAAAAGATAGAGGTTGAGACATATCAATTATTATGATTATTATATTATTGCGTCACTACATCTAAACATATTATTAATCAAAGGCTTACCTATGATTTTGCAACTAATATAGAACGATAGTAGGTATTATCGACGATATAGCTCCTTCTATGGATTGTACATGATAATTCTAGGAGTGTTAAAGTTGTTATTGAAATGAAATCAAACAAAAGAGCCATATTTATCATTTATTTCAAACGCAAAATTGTAAGACTGATAGTTAATCGGACCGAAAATGCATTCGGAAACCTTACCTTAAATGATTAGATTCCCAAACCATTATAAAATTAGTTCTGGCAACATTAAACAAAACATAAAAAATATTACTAACAGCAATTCACTTCATAAAGTTTTCCTAGAATCTACATGTAATACTCAGATTCTGCATCGCACAATATGTTGATGTCCAACACTGGTTTCCATCACAGAGATATCATTACTTAACATTTGAAGATTATTTAAAACCATAGAAACATTCTATTTATTCTTCTAGCAACATAAATTTATGCACATTTTCCTGCCTATAATATTACTGAAGGCGCAGAACTATCTTGCACTTACAAAATATATTTTTGCTTAATGAGTTCACATCTTCCACTAGCATTCATCGCCTTGCAGTGTTCCATGCGGTCCTCTGTACATACTGATATAACATAACTAACAGGACAGAATGATATTTTACAAGTGCAAGATACAAACATACAAAAATGGAAACAGTTCACCTAATTTCTTAAAACTAAAAATTGTTAGTATCGTTTTATAAAAAAGAATCCATAATTTGATATTTCGTTCAAAATTTTCCTGGAAAATTATATACAGATAAAACAAGTATAGGTTTATTAAGTACCCACTTACTTGACTATGTAACATCATTTGAACCCACTGAACTGATTTCCAAATACTAGAGCAGTAAATTTAAATCTGTCAGTAAGTGACGATAAACACTTAGTTATGTTTAATATTAGTTATTGTAAGAATATGTCTAGCAAGATTTCTACCAACCAATTGCGACCGACAGTAGCTATAAGTCTATTACATATTTAGTATAGTCTAGTATATAGATTTGTTTCTGTTTTGTAAATGTCCACAACTATTATTTCTTTTTATTTATGGTTCTTGAAATGTAGTATGTACATTAAGTAACCAAAGAACACCTTTATGCAATAGTAGTTTAAAGAAACTAAAGGTGTTATACTGTGTACAAGACATATTCTTTGAATTTGTTGTTCATAGTTCTTATCTTATATGTTGCTTTATCTTAATAATTGAAATATTCTATTAAAACTCTTAGAAAAAAATATTAATTATATTAAATACAGCCATTGCGATCAACAAATTGGCATTCGTTTTTGACGTTACAAAAATATTTTACAATGAAAATGCTGTTTGTTAAAATAAGCATATATTTTGTCATTATTCACCATTATTTATTTCATGACTAAAATATACTGTTTGGATACTTACTCAAAATGCAAAATCTTATTATAAGTGACAGTTTATCTATAAGTTGCACTTTACCAGCTAAAGGAAAATTATGTAATAGTAATAGGTAACATAAATTACTCCCAGTGCTGTAATGGGAAAACAACATACTTAATAACAGTTATATTCCAAAGCATTTTACGAACCTGTTCATTAATTGGAACTCATGTATTATATACTTATCGGTAAATGTTGGGTGAACTGTTAACATTTTTAGATATAACAATTGTTCACTTAATCTTGCATCTCTTCTGGCAGCTCGTGTGGATTAAGAATACCCGGCACTGACAGCTGGACTCTTCTCTTCTCCTCCTGAGCCTGACGAAGCACGAATAAACGCTCTTCCAAATACAGGTCACTATCATCTTCACCTGTGTACTCCTGTAACGTGGAAACAGTTGCAGTATTTTAAAACTACATAAAGAGAATCAGATAAACAAACATCCAAGTAAATTGAACACTGGAGAATAAAGGAGAGCTATATACAGAATATGTTAAATTTTTTAAGGCATTTAGACAGATCAATTATTGTTAGGAATACTCGTACGCTATCAGTACTTTAAAAAATAACCCCGTCGATATACGATTTCTTAACAGATATTCAAAAGACAATCCGATTCATATACACGCGATTTTGTTTATTTTTTTTTTCATCTTTTATGAAAAGGTGGCCTTGTGAATCGCAAGAGTAAATTAGTTGTCTGCTGCCTGCTGTTTGATTTTTTATCCCAAAAAATTATAAACTTATAAAACTCAGGGTCGATTTTTCAATCAGAAGAAATCTTAAACCAGAAAAATATTTATGCCCCATTAATAGGTTTTATGCAGGAAACTGCAGAAAGAAGGTATTAATAATACCCCATCATATAGGGATTCAAAGCTTATTATTTTTATAAAGTATAAATTTTTTTTATCAATTAATTTAGAATAATGATCCTAAAATTCTCACAAAACTGAGTTACACTATTGCACAGTGTATAACATTGTTAAATTATAGCATTAAGACATATTAAGTCATGCCCACACATGTGATATATAATAACACATAACAATGGTGTAGCCTAAGCATAACATAGTACACATTCGTGCATTCATCCATTTTGATACTTTTATGTGAAAAATTGCGAAGAGGCAAAACTTAACAAGTAAACTGAAAAAAAGTAATGGCAGGTATCCTATAAAATATATTTTTTTTGTTCCTACTAAAGTTTGAATAATAATTTTAACATTAATTTATATTTATACAATGTTACATTGTAGAAAGGGCCCTCAATAAAGTAATTTAAAGAAAGATGAGTTCTTTTTCTTTAAGGATAAAAGAGTGCAAATATTAAATGTGCCTAATTAGATGACCAGGTAGAAATAACAGTAATTATTCTCCCTAATGTTGCTTTTATTATTTACATACACACACACACCCACGCCTTTCATCCCCGAAGGGGTAGGCAGAGGCGCAACCAGTGCACCCACCCTTCACCGTGCGTACCTCGTCCCATGATGCGATAGGGGCGAGCCTATCGCCATATCGGGCACAAAATACCAGACTCCGGGCTGATACTGAATTTAAAAACCCAATATCATTTTGCCCGACCCGGGAATCGAACCCAAGACCTCAGCTTTGCAGTCATACCGTAATACTACTACGCCACCGAGGCAGTTATTATTTACAGAGGCTTTTTTGTTGTATCTTTTTATAATTGCGCGTATCAACTAATGTTGATAACGGACAGCTCAGAATAAAAACGCCATCTAGCTATGGCTATTGATTTATATGGGGTCACAAAACTATATGGCGATAATATAGTTCGAAAATTACTTAATTTATTATATATAAATAAAAAAAAGTGTTACGACTATTTAAATAACAAAGTACTTAAGAAAACTAGATACTTACTCTTACTTGTACCAAGAAGTCTCTCAAGTGATCCTTAAAAGCTGGGATGTCTTGGTCCAAATTAAATAATCCTTGAACTGTGATTTTTATTTGATTATCTGTTAAGTGAGGGAATGCTGTTTTGAGGAGATTAGCCACATATTCCTGAAATAAACAATCATTAATATTTAATTTATTTTTCATTACATATTATAAAACAAAGTCCCCCACCGCGCCTGTCTGTATGAACGCGATAAAATCAAAATTAATGAACGGATTTCGATAGAATATGGTATGGAGATAGTTTGAGACCCTGGGAAGAAGAAGAAGAAGAAGCCTTACACATTTTATCCCAGGAAAATATATACCGGAAATTTTTGCCCAGAAAACTCTTTTACGCGGGCATAGCCGCGAGCAAAAGCTAGTTTCTTTTGAAATGGAATAATGCAAAGGGCTGGTTGCTAGGCTTTAATGGTAAAAGCGTATTCATAAATAGCAAAAAAATTGATAGTGGTTTTTCTGCTCAGTATCAGACCGGACTGCGGAGCCTGGAATTTGTGCCCCATATGGCGATAGGCTCGCCCCCTATCACATCATGGGATGGAATACATATAGCAAAGAGCGAGTGCACTAGTTGCGCTTCAGCCTACTCCTTTGGGGATAAAGGTGTGACAGTGTGTAGGTATAGTGTATACATATTTATGTCAGGGTTCGAAAATATCCGATATTTATTACAAATATCAAAATATCGGATATTTATGATATATATCAAGTTTGATATATATCAATTTTGTATGAAAGCCATATTATTGAAGTTATACTTCTTGTGGCGCGTTAGGGAAAAATTATCAGAGTAAATTTTTACGATGCGCTCGCACACAGTCAAGAAAAACCGAAACCCTGAAGTTAGCTATAGTCAACATTTTAGTTTTGAATTTTGAACGTAGAATAAGGCGAAAGATATTGAAGTTATACTTGTTTTGGCGCGTTATTTAAAAAGATTTTTATCTTGTTACGCTAAAGAAGTATAACTTCTAACGCGTGTACATAAGTACACACACACACTTTTTTTTATTTTATTGTATTATTTATGAATACTATTTACATATTATGTTACATAAACATATCAAAATTATCAACAAAAAAACTAAATATGTATAATTTTTTATTTATTTAGGTACTTAAAATCAGACGAATGAAACCAAAACATAAAATCTTGTTTTAGATAAGGCAAAATCAACTAAAAACATAAAATCTTATATATCAAAAAATCAACTCAAAACCATAAAACCTTTTTTTATAAATTCTAATTAGTCAATGGTCATACCTACACTTAGGTAACAAAACAATAAACATTACAAATAATAACTCTAGAATATAATCAAATAAGTCTTTAGTTATCAAATCAGTCATCGGTCATTCGTAATAAACTGTTAATTATCAAATAATTAATAAAATGATAACATAATGCCGTATTCATAATTAGGTAGGCGTTTGTTACTGTAAGTAAAAATACAGTAACAAACGATAAAAATTACTTAATAATATTAATTTTTAAACCATTTTTGTATTGAAATATATTATAAAAAAAAAACATTTGATATATATCGTCGAACCCAGTTTGATATATATCCGATATATATCAGATATATATCTTGATATATATCATCGAACCCTGATTTTTTTTTATGTAATTGAATATATAAATATGTAGTTGCAGCCCTATGGTTGTACAATACTTGTCACATATATGTCTGGACAGAGTATATCTAGCACAAATTATTATAAAACATCTTATGGTGTAGGCATCTCAGATTTCAGATTATAATCAAAATAATATATGTGTTAAGCTGTGAGATACCTTTGTATTACAACCGACTATTTGCTCACATTGAGCTGTATATTATCTGAAAGATCTTCAAATCATTATACCTAATTGTCATTAAACAATATATACTTATTATATTCTTTAATATTTTATTCTCAATTATTTATATTGGTAGGGAAAACAGGAACGCCACATATTAAATTATAGTCAATTATAAAACGGTCCGGAACCTCCTTCAATCTCTGAGTTTCCGTAGTTTGCTATAATATTTACTTTCCATATTTACATGTTTTCTTATCAATTCGATAGCGTAACCTGAATCACCTTGTTAGCGAACTATCCGTACACGAACGGCAACTGAATCATGTGGTGGTCAGTAATACTACGCGTAGTTAACTCATAAATGTATGAAGTGCATCATCACGAGGATGTAATGTCTTTGTATCATGAACAATCCGTCGTCGATAAGTATGCACATCGGGCGCCAGGCGGTATTGCTAGAGCCGACTTGACAAAATATAAGGTAGGCGTCGCCTAAAAAATATTCGCATATAAGGCGAATAATTTTTGCCCTTAATTTTTTTTACGTCTGCCTACCATTGAAGCGATAAAGTCGTAATGCTAATTCCTATGTTTGTATGTATGTAAAAAAATTACGATAGCCAATAATAGTGCAGAAAGAATTACATATGTTACAAGCGTTTGAAATGATAACTGTAAAAAAACAGAAGACATGCGCGTAAAGTGGCATAACGTCACCGGTCGTAAATAGTTGTTGTAATGAATAATGATGCGCACATAAGAAACAGAATGAGGAATATCCCTACTACGCCGCACGCGTACGCACCCATTTTTGTTAATTCTACATTTTCCAACGAATTTTTATGCTGTTTTCGCAAAATCGATTTTTTAAAATAATGTTAATAACCATTAGGGGTCGTCCATTAATTTCACGTGAAGCTCGAAAGCGGGGAAAGGAGTTCGGCAAACAACACGTGAATATTTTTTTGTTAAATGCGCGATTAAAATTACTATAGGTACTATTTTAATACTAGATAATATTAATTAAATTACTATACTATTATACTTACTTATTTTTGACCGTCATCAAAAAAGGAAGTTCTGTATTCGACCCGTATGTATATATGTAAGTTTGTATGGCCGCGATTTTCTCAAAAACTATTTATTCGATTTGGATGAGGTTTTCGTTATTCAAATGTATATTTTTCATGGAAGGTTTTAATATATCATTTATTAAGATCTGACGAAGACCTTCGGAGATAGACAATGCAACTTCAATAACTAACAGCAGATGAATCTCGAATGCTGCATTCGTATATCTATGATGTATTGTTTACACCATTTTATAATTAACTAACAAAAAATAACACCAACCTCAAAACCAGGGTTTGAAAATATCCGATATTTATTATAAATATCAAGTTTGATATATATCAATTTTGTATGAAAGCCATATTTTTATTTTATTGTATTATTTGTGAATACTATTTGCATATGTGTTACATAAACATACTAAAATTATTAAATAAAAACTAAAATGTTTTTGATGTTTTATTTATTTAGGTACTTAAAATCAGACAAATGAAACCAAAACATAAAATCTTCTTTTAGATAAGGCAAAATCAACTAAAAAACATAAAATCTTATAGATCAAAAAATCAACTCAAAAACATAAAACCTTTTTTTATAAATTCTAATCAGTCAATGGTCATACCTACACTTAGGTAACAAAAGAATAACCATTAGGGAGTATGTTTTAACTCTACTACCACGCCATCTACATTTGGGAAGTAGAAATACAGTAACAAACACTAAAAATTACTTAATAATATAATTTTTTAAACCATTTTTGTATTGCAATATATTATTAAAAAAAAATTGATATATATCGTCGAACCCTGCTCAAACCCATTACAAACCAAAAAACAATTTAGCTTTATATACGTATATTTGGAGTTGGTGCCTAATTTAAATTGAACATTGTTTTCGTATACTTGTTCGCGTATTTGCTTAGCTTTGCTGGCAATTTAAATAAAGCATCGACTCCAAATATACGTGTATAAAGTTAAATTATTTATAGTTTATAGTGGTTTTGAAGTCGGTTTTATTTTTTGTTAGAAAGTTTTTTGTTGGTTAATTATTTTAAGATAATATTCTAAAATCTTTTAAGTTACATACTTTGTACTAATAAAAATTAATTAATTTTATATTCGCTTAGTATAGACGTAGGTATACTTGGAGTCGAAGCCTTATTTAAATTGAACATTGTTTTCGTATATTTGTTCTTGTATTTGCTTATCTTAGTTGGCAATTTAAATTAGGCTTGGACTCCAAATATACATTTATACATATATGTATACTAAGCGAACATAAAATTAATTTTTTTTTTAGTTTGCAGTGGTTTTGAAGTCGGTTTAATTTTTTGTTAAAAAGTTTTTATTTATTGCTTTTTTGTTGGTTAATTATGAAATGGTGTAAATAGTACATCGTCGATATACGATTGCAGCATTCGAGGGTCATCCGCTGTTAGTTATTGAAGAGTTCTATTGTCTATCTCCGAAGATCTTCATTAGATCCTAATAAATAATATACTAAAACCTTCCCTGAAAAATATACATTTGAATAACGAAAACCCCATCCAAATCGGATCAGTAGTGTTTAAGAAACTCGCGGCCATACAAACTTACATACATACATACATACAGATCGAACACAGAACCTCCTTTTTTAAAGTAGGTTAAAAATATTTAACATATGATTTGGGTAGAAGGGGGGGGGGCTTAGTCTTAGGCCTCACCACGTATCTATCACCAGGGCGAAGGAGGGGGAGGTAAAAATGCTAAAAAATAACGTGATTAATGGACGACCCCTTAAGTATAAAATAATGTACAATATCAAATATAGTCAACTACCCCATTATCAACAATATTGCTTTAAAAATTAAAGTGTTGCTTTAATAGAATCAGTATAGTTCTGCCTACCATTGGTAGTTGTTGGTGTGACTATAATTACAACGATTTGTTTATAATATGTTATTCAAACATTAGACAACACACAATGTTAGACCTATTACAGGAACGATTTGTTATTTTTTTACAACTGCCAATCTGAAGAATAAAATCCGCCCCAATAGCGACCACCGTACGTTCACAAGGTGTTAAAACCCACCATAGTGGCCCACGTCAGTGTGTCGCGTTCCAGGATCAGCCTGTGTACATCCGGTTCTAACATGTCGGCATAATTATGTCGACTGCCGAGGGATAATCATCCCTCGTTCCCACTTAACTTACGATCAGGTGCAGTGGGGACACTATGCCATACGCATATAAAAAAAATACGAACGACGTGTTGCTCAACCTGGGAATGGAACCCAAGTCTACCTGTCTACACAGTTAAAACTGTTATGTATCTCTCGGATATCATATTCTTTACATATTAGGGTGCTCAAAGGGTAATTAGGAGATAAAATAAATTATAATTACTTAATAATGCGCAATTTTTTAGTTCGACTTAGTCCACAATTTCAAATCTTATGTGTCTTTAATTAAATTTATACAGTTATTCAATCAGCCATTGTCCTATCTTAGTACTTGTGTACAGTCAGGTATTGGGTTAAGGATACATAATATATTATGTAATATAGGGTATGTATATTTCTAATAGGTGGCTGTATTTTTTAAACCTTGTAGATCCATTAATTCAGGCCCTACATTTATTCATGACTGCTTAAATTCAAGATGCAATATTTATGAATTAAACTCTTAGTCTTCTTGATTGGGCTATAAAACTACATTATACTTTTTCCTATTTACATTTGCATTGAAGGAAATGTCCACTTTTTCTATTGGTGCTGGGCCTCAAAATCTAACCAGGCTCAAACTTGAAGGATATTAAACGGCCAAAAAGAAGGATCTTGGATACATTAAAAATATTTTTAGACCTCTCCATTTGTAATTAACTTTTGAAAAACATTCATTTAAGGTGTAGTTTTTAAGCAAAATAAAATTATATGAATCTCAAAATCGGAAGATTAAAATTATATGATTTATTGCAAAAGACTAGTTTTTGGGAGTATTTCAGATATATATAAAGTATCTTGGTTAGAATTTTAAGTCCGTTTTTGGACATGTCCTTTTTACAAAATCAATAATGAATCATTTTGAATATGTTTCATTACAATTTAAGTTAGATCCAAATAAAGACTAATAAAATGTCCAGGAATTTTATCAATCTATTGCAGTGACAATGCTTCCTACCTTGTGATTGTTTTATGTAAATGAATTAATGTTATTTTTGTTTAAGATAAAAACTATAAATGAATATTATAACAATAAACAATCTATACTGTGATAATAATATAGAAAGTATACCTAATTATAAGTAAGTATAAATTGAAAATAAATTACCTGAATGTAAATAACATTGTCAGGTGCAGGTCCAAGGGGTACAGTGACTCGGCCCGTCTCCACCAATGAGAACATGTGTGCTAGAATAGTTGCATGCATGGTCAGTCCAGCCCCATGTGACGTATCAGTTACTACACTGAACACATGTTCCAATATGTCACAAAAGTATGTTTGGTAGAAACTCTGTGCTGCTTGCGGATGTTGTTCAACATTATGCAGCAACCTATACAATATTTGTAGGCCTGTATCTGCCACATTTCTCATAGTGTGTTTAAATGCCCAAATAATGGAATCCAACACTAATTTAAATTGTGCTGGAGGTATGCTCAGGAATGCCTTAAAGCAATTTGTATTCACTGCCTGCAATAACAGGAAAAATTCTGTTCTATGTTCAGGATACTCTTCAAAATCTTTGTTTATCATCTCAAGTGTACATTCAAAAACTGCATCAAATATTTTTGGTACTTCAGAAGTGATCTGTCCTCCAAGTTTATAGACAATAGCTGCCATACAAGACAACACTTCTGGTTCTCGTGCATCAGGCACTGCTGTTCTTTGATAATCTAAGAGGACAGCATCTAAAAGGGGCGGAATAAAATTCTCCAAAACCATGCTATTATCAGTTGACCTTGACACCCAGCTAGCAATCAACTTCAGTGTTTCTTTTTTTATTATCCTCATGTTCTTGATAAGGGGCTGTTTGTTGACAACAACACCATTAAGTGCTATAGCCTGGTTAATATTTTCAGACATGACTTTGTAAACATTTAGCATATCTAAATATATCCTTCCCAGCTGGACTACATATGGATGGCCCAATGCCCGACAAGCCCGCACATTCGTTTTTAAAATGCTTACTAGCTGTTTGACAGCCTCTGGATCCTTAAGAATGTCGACATTATGTGATGCTTGTGATATTATGTCATCCCACACTTGATTTGGTAATAACATGTATTTTTCAATAAGTTGCTCTTGAGCAACTTGATCCACTTGTGCACTGATCATGTACCCCACAGCTTCATAGAAAGTATGCACTTGTAATGTTTGCAAATCACAAATAATAGAGCTAATTGTGCTTAAAATTTCTTCTATAAATGGACATGCTTCCCCAACTTGGGTGGTAACAAAGTGACGACGACATTTCAGTGCTATTTTTATAAATGTGTCACAAGCCATATCCTGAACACCTTCATGAGTTTCATGCATAAATTCAAATAATTTATTAACTACAGTTTTCAAAAATTTCCAATGAGCCCTCAAAAAACGTGGGTACTGTCCAACAACATACATTATATTACTTGCAATGATAGCTTTATTATCTTTACCTTTCTTCTGTTCACACAAGCCCAAAAGCTCTTTTATGACAACAACTAGAAATCGTTTTTCATCTTCTTCTGAAGTGGCCCCAGAAATAGATCCAATAGCCCAACATAATGTGTTTAGATTCTTCCATGACCATTCTGTTCCATTGACTTGATTTTGTAATTTTTCTGTCATGATACGTTCTGTATCTTGGTAATCCAAATGTGTCAAGTAAACTAAAGTTTCCCTCATATTTTTGTACAAATTGATTGAATCTGTATCCTTCATGAACTCTCTTACAACTTCACCATTTTCATTTTCTACAACCAACACTTCCTCTGGCTTAGCCATTCTAGAGATCATAATGTAGCGGACGCTACTAAGGACATCGGAATACAATGTTTTCCTGCATATACTTTTTCCCAAAGTGTAGTTGGATAAGTGCGCACATGGTACTATTTTGTATAAGTCAGCCGTCAAAGCATGCCAGAACTCCAAACAAATTTTAAACACTTCAACGTCATCTACTTCAGATATCAACACAAGATATCTGAGAACATTCATTAAGGTGTTTGTGAGCCCTCTTCTTTCTATTAATGCGCCATGTTCTTTAAGGTAAGTGCATAGAAATAAGGCAAGATTTTGTATAAAGACTTGTTCCTGGTCTCTGCCTGCAGAATAAGCTTCCCGTATGTTGGTTGTCAGAGGAAGCATAACCTCCAATTGTTCCATAGTTTGTACTAACAAAGCAACAAATTGATCTTCATAATTGCTTGCAGTCACGCCAGCAATTTCTGTTAAGCAGCTCAATGTCACATTACGGAACATTGGCACATTAAGAAACTTGAAAATTAATGTACTTATTAATTTCATTTCAAAAATATAACCAAGGGGTATCCAATTTAGAAATTTCAGTAGAGTGTGCAGAGTTGCATCCACTAATGGAGCATTTTGTGAATTTTCAAGCACAAACTGACAAAGTTGGAATATTTGATTGAACTCTGTACACATGGTATCCTTGAGATGTTTTGCTTTAGTCTGAGTGAGTTGTCCTGTACTAAACACAAACACTTCTTCACTTAGTAGTTTTAATATAACCATATTGTTTTGACAGAGACTCTCATTAGTCTTTGATGCACCTACTATGTCACTTATGAATGTCTCCCAGTTGTGAGGCCATTCCCTCTTTAAAACTTGGATTAAAATCATGTTCAACTTCTTTAAAAATACTTTATTGTTTTCCATTGTAACAGGATCAGACGAGTTCTTAATAATAAGACCAACAATATATTTCTTAATACCCTCACACTGGTTTCTTGGTAATATTTTCCATCTTGTTTGAATAACCTGTTCTAATATTTGCAATGCGTAATATTTTGTCTCCTGGTTCTGAGAGTACTCAAGTATAGTATCAACACGAGTCCAGGCATCAGGATGTTCTTTTAAGGCAGTCAGTATATCCTGAGCGATTCGTTGTTGTTCCCCGACCGTGGAGTACAGGCATCCAACAATGTTATCCAGCAAATCGATGTCTAGTTTTTGGTTAAAGTCCAAAAGTTTAGAAGCTTGTTGCTCCAAAGTTGCCATTCTGATATCCTTGTTGTATACTCAAGATTTGTTCCCTTTATTGAAAGCCAACTTAGATCAATTTATACACATTCATTCCTCACCATGTACAACACTGAAAAAAACAAAAACCTGCATTAGAAGGAATTGGCTCTAACCTCTTTCACAAAATATAGATTTATAGTAAGTTTGCCATGAAGCCTATAAGTACACTTGTTCCGAAATAAAGTTATTATATACGAAATATGCTAAGATAATTGTATGAAACATATTAGTATATCGTTTTGCAGTGTTTCAAAATATAGAGCACACACCCCGCATAAATTGTCAACGACGTTAATTTTATAGAATCACACATTTGAGTTGGAAATATAGATGAAACTATGGTACTAGTATTGTGAAAGGGGAAAATGTACGCCAAGAAACAATAAATAATGTTACTTACCCGAGAAAATAATTTGCGGCGCAATCAATCTAACGCACTACCATACATACTAATCCGTTGTTTTCATGAAGCTTGAAAAGCTTACATACATATTGTCTATGCCAAAATAAAAAACTCTTTATGGTTTTCAAAATGAAACATTCAAGTATCTCTTACTTATTAGGTATATTTTGCGTCTTAAATTTTTTGAAGAATATTAATTTTGTTATATAAAACACGTTTTAATTGTTAAAAATTTTTTTTTGTAATTTATTCTAGCAAATGGATACAAGTCCTTCAGACGCTTAAAAAACGGGTATTTTGAGGTTATTGGTCGGGTTACGCCAAATTCAACGCAGGCTTCCCAACTTAGGGCAGAAATATGTGCATTGGACTTTTTTCAGGGCCCAAAAAAAATTAGGGCTATTTTTAGGGCCATAAAATTTTTTTCATGTATTACTGTTTGACTGACCAAAAAAAATACGTGTGGCACTCGGAGACTGCCGCGGTAAAGCTATTGCATAGCATTTTTTATCACAAATTTTGATTGACTAAACACAAATTCGATCTTACGCTTACCACATAAAGTAGATTTTTAAACGCGAGCAACGCACGTTTAGTCTTGTTATTGATAAATGTCAGAAATGCAATGGTCATCACAACCAAAGTAGAATAAATCAAAATTTGAAAAAAAAATGTTACGTTCGATTCTTTTGTACTCGTGCCGTGCCAACGCTGGGGAAATAGATTCTACGCATTTTATTTAAGGTTCATATTTTTTTTTTCTTTATTTAGGACAACAAACAATTGTGTAATAAAAAATAAAGTATACAAAACAGAAATCGAACAATGAAGTTTAACTAACTACACAACCAAAACCGTTATCCACTAAGAATGTTATAAACATAACAATATTATATTATTACAGTGTCATCACAGAGTAGATAGGTACTTGTATATAAATGCAAACGTAATGGAAAATTACATAATAGTTTTTAATTTTAACAGTAATACTTATGATTTACATCCTATAAACATAATGATATTATATTATTACAGTTTCATCACAGAGTAGATAGGTACTTGTATATAAATGCAAAAGTAATGGCAAATTACATAACAGTTTTTAATTTTAACAATAATAATTTTGATTTACATTTAGACCAAGTAGGTTCAGCATATTCAATATAGGTAACTAATAATATTATTCTAAATGAATTTCGTTATAGTAAACAGTTACAGTAGGGCCTAGGCCATCTATGGTACTATGTGAGAAAGGATTGTCATTTCATTATGTTTAGCACTCAAACACAGACTCAAAACTTTTACTCCCAATAAAATAAAAGATCATAATAATACAAAATTATACTATTATGCTAGGGTAATATCGAAAACAATTTACTCAAGTTAAATTAAGTTAAGTTAAGTTAGCCTGAATATCCCTTAGTTTGTCTAAGACATATTAGTAATATAAAAAAGATGTCAGGTTATTTTCGTTACGGAATTTCTGGATTCGGTCTCCACGCTCAAGGCCCGCGATAGAAGCTATGCAATAGCTTAAAAAAATAAAAAAAGGCAAAACGTTCAAGTTCTTACACAAAGTATAATGCTATAATGCCAAATGCACACTGCTGCCGAACCTGCACGAGTCATCTCAAATCCGAGAATGTGAATCTGGCATAAATCATAACACTATGGGCAGTGGGCACGCCATCAAAGATACGCCATCCTATGGCGGCAAACACAACACGATTTGTTTACAATCATTGACAATATAAATCTTTAATACACGTTTTAAAATGAAACTAAGTTGTGTTTTATTTACCTTAATAAAACAGGGAACTTATTTAAATAATATTCTTCGATAGTTATACACATTGGGTATACACTACACCGTACAAATTATCATTGACAGTACAGGGCCTTCATCCCACACGTAAATGCTGTACGCGCGCGAGCCGCATTCGCGATGAGCTAACTGCATTGGCTCATAAATAGGAAAAGCAAAATGTCCATCCGCAACAAGATTAGGATCTTTACCACGTGTATTAGACCGATCATGACATACGCGTCGCCCGTGTTCGCCCATATACCGCCTGCTCGTCTTAAGCGTATGCAGGTATTGCAAAACATTTTTCTTCGAGACGCTCTTGGTGCCCCGTCGTACGTTCACAATCGCAACCTCCACGTCGACGGTAAAAAGCGATTTTGTCGTATCTCGAAATATCCAACTTTACACCAGAGCCAAAAAACGATTTAAAAAATTCATAACTCGTAAATTTATGAAGTTAGAAAGTTGAGATTTGGAACATATTTCCAAAAATCTAAACCTTACTTTCCACGGTTAACCGAAATATCCTAAAGTTACTAGTTCATTGATTTTATACTAGTTACAGCAGTCGATGTTTTAATGTCGAGCAGCAGAAATGTTTTATCTGTGAGGTGAAATGTATGACCAACTAAGATACATAAAGATTTCGATGCGACGGATCTGCTGTATCTCAAATAAAAACCATGCGAATCATGTTTATTTTGCTGTATATGATTTAATCGAACTAGTTTATGAAAAAAACCACGTCTTACATACAAGCAGTATCATAAAAGTTATAAAAATTAAATGCTGTATCTTTTACTAAACGCTTTTATTTTCTTTTTAAGAATGTAAGGACAAAAAAACAAATAAATAAACAAAATAAACAGTAATTTTTCTATTCAACTCTAACTATATTCGTCTCCTGTTGTTGGGGGGAGGGGGGGGGGGGGCTCAGAATCTCCCAAGCATCGAACTACGCTTTCGGCATCAATGGCAGTGACTATCCCGCCCTCACGCCCACCACTGCAACTCTTGTAAGCCAGGATCAGCAGTGGCACGCATTTTATGATACCGAGCGGTGAAGCTCGGCGAATCTCAGGGAACACTAATCTGTCTTTAACCCGCAATGAAATCAATCAAATAGAAACATAGGGAGGAGTTGGGAAAAATCGGCGTCAAGGGCAACGTGAGACCTACTTTCTACGCTATCTTCCGTCACTGAGATCGCAACATTGTACTAAAAGATAATACAACATTAAAGACGAACTACCCTGCTTGAAGCGGCGATAGCCTAGTTGGGAGTGGAACGGACTGTCGAGACAAATGTCCGCAAGTTCCAAACCCAAGGGTTCTGACCAAACCCACTTCTGACTTTTCTAAAAAAGTTATGTGTGTTTTCGTTGTAAATTATCGCTCGCTTTAACGGTGAAGGAAAACATCGTGAGGAAACCTGCATACCTGAGAAGTTCTCTGAATTTCGAAGGTATGTGAAGTCCACCAACCCCCATTAGGCCAGCGTGGTGGACTAAGGCCTAAACCCTCTCAGTTGTAGAGGAGGCCCGTGCTCAGCAGAGGGCAGTATATAATACAGGGCTAATATGGTATGGTATAGTACCCCCTGCTGCCCGCCCGCCACCCCCGGTGGCCCCTATTAGTCGCCTTTTACGACAGGCACCGTACCGTACCGTGGTGGACTTCTCCAAACGCCCCCAATCCATACGGTGGGAGATGCCGGTCAGTCCTCCACCTAGCGTCTTCTACGTCTCCTCTGGTGGCGGGAGGTATCTTCGCGCTCCTGATCCCTCTCGGCACTCTCCTTCTGCTAGAGGACCACCTCGCAGAAGTGGGCCATCACACGCCATGACCTCTGGTTGCCGACCATGGAACCGGCCACGGCCGGCATACAGAGGTCTCCTCCGACGACTGCTCTGAGAGCGCTGCGCTCCTCGTCCCAGACTGACCAAAACTCCAATGTGTGCTGATCCGTATCCAGCGGGCAGTAGTCACAATGATGACAAACAGCCGAAACCTCTGCGCCTACTATTCGACACAGTTACTCACCGAAGCAGCTATGCCCGGTAAGTATGTGTATCAAGTGAAACGTGGCCGGGCCATGGCGCCTGTCCAGCCACGCAGTAAACCAGGCGCACTACCGCTACAACCCTGAAGCCCACTGTCAGGGCCTCCCGCCAGATACGCCACTCCTCCACGTCAGCTCGACGTAGGGAAGCCTTCATGGTCTCCACCTTCTTCAGGGCCGGATGCTGCCCATGTCCGGATGCCTCCTCCCACCAATGAAAAGCATCGAAGAGGGCGACCAGATCCCAAAGCAAGAAACCGATCAACAAGCAAGCCGCCTCGAAAGAAACTGTACGGTACACCCTGATCACCCGCTACACCAAAACTATGGGTTTAACAAGAGAGCGATGCAGCGGTCGCTCAAGAAGTGCTTTGGAAGTCGAGAAGCTGGTTCGGAATGGCGTAGGTAAGGTACACGCTGGGGTAGGAGCGAAGTGACGGGAGCGGGTCTGGCTAGAATGACGTATTGACAAAGTATTAATCACTGTACAAAAAAACAATACTCTGTTCCTATGACGTAAGTGTGATTTTCGCTATCCGATTCAATGTTTGAAATGTAGTAACTTTTCAATAATTATACGCACATCTCTGGCAACGTAAAATTTTGGGCCGACAGAAATGCTGTATCTCCGAAAATCAATCTCCATAATTGAAAAATAATGTTGTAACAATTATTTACACTGGGCGTATTGTTGTATCTCTTTTATTTTCAAAAGTAACATTTTTTTCTCTATTTACAGCAAATTTTTGTATAAACTGTACAAAAACTAGAAAAAAATCGATGGCGTATCTTAATTTTTTTTCATCGTAAGAAGACGAGACCTAGACCATTCGATGCGGCTTTTTTTCTGATCAATAATATAGTAATAAGTCATTTTGGCCATTTTCCGAGATACGACATTTCCGCTTTCTACCGTCGACGTGGATACTAACATGCCAACCATCAAGCATTTCATGCAAATGACCAGCAAACGCTACTTCGACCGGGCGGTTAAACACCCAAATACGTTAGTCCGCAAAGCGTCAATATACACTCCATTCGACCGCGCCAAATGGAGACGGCCGCGTTCAGTCCTAACCGATCCAGAGGACGATATCACTCTGGCCATTCGCAGTAAGAACGAGTTCCTAAAACTCCTACACTCCACACGACCACAGTTCCGTCCTCGCCGCCGAGGACCTCGCCGCGTTCCCCGTCGCCCTCCCGACCCTCCTAACAGTTCCGGCCCGCGTGCCGACGAAATAAATGGATAGGATTAGGTTAAACACCAACCTTCCCCACTAATCGTTGATGTCTCATCCTCTCCCAGTGACCGTCCTGAGCCGAGGTTCGTAACCCGTTAGTGGGGTGCCCTCAGCATGGTTACTTAAATCAAGGGTTGCGAGCGCCTAAAGCGTTCACCCGAAAGTCCGGTGTGGCCAGAAAAGCCGACTCGCGTCAGGCTACTGGCCGGTAGGGCCAAAACAAAAAAAAAAAAAAACAGTACAGGGCTTTTTTTGGGGTTTTTAATTTTTGCTTTTAGGGTTATTTGGGGATATTTCATCTTGACTTAAGGGCTATTTTTTTTAGGAGTTGGTAACCCTGATTCAACGACACTCGACAGTAAAGTGGCAACCCTGCATATAGATACTCTATATCAAAGAGAATTATAATACTACTGAAACTCTATATAGTTTATTTGTCTCTGAGAGATACTATGTTTATCTTTTGAAACTATAAACTATACCGCTTTTAATTTTAAAGATAATGTGAATTCAGGAATATAGGGGGCAATAATAATGACAGGATTATTGGAATATAAACATTATTTTCCTTTAGATAGCATACAAAAAGTATGTGACTTGTTTGAAGAGCAATTGCGCAGTGACAAGGAGGCAGATCTGGCGCTATTTTCTATTATAGTTGGCGCCGTTGAAAATAATTTGACGAATGTAAAAAACAGTGATAAAGATGTTAACATACATTCAAATAAATTTGTTAAAATAAAATTTCCTTCCGTAGAATGGGATGATGTTAAAACGTTACACGAGAGGTTTGTTTCATTAATGCGAAGCGGGGTTGATTCTAAACTCCTGAATGGTCCATATGCAACACGAGACTTGGTTAAACGGGTGGCTGATGTGGTATGGAATTCGTTAACTCGTAGCTATTACAAAGACCGGGCACATTTACAATCCATTTACAGCTTTTTAACTGGAAACAAGCTTGATTGCTTCGGTGTCGCGTTTGCAGTAACTGCCGGCTGTCAAGTTTTGGGAAAACAAGATGTTCACCTTGCCTTGTCAGAGGATCATGCTTGGGTTGTATTTGGGAAAGATGGAACTGAGACTGCAGAGGTATACATTTTTTTTAATATGATAAAAGCAATGACATAATTTTAGTAATTATACTATGTAGTCTAAACTGGATTTAATGACGTTGAAGAGACCACCTATTCTGGATGCTATATCTGAAAGTTGTTATAAACAATACATACATACATATTTTATAGTATTAACATGTTAACTATGGCCTATGTAACAGTTTTTTTTGGAGCGTAACATGCATGTGACTAGCACACAACTAGAGTTTTGTCTAAAGATTGACTCACTTACTTGTGTTGTGCAGCCATATGCCTGGGCTGATCAACAGACTGCATGAAGGTACACGGGTGGACTAGTTCATTGTTATGGCACTGCACTCAATATATTAAACATTTTATTTTGTATGTGAACTGTGGGGTAACTCCTGAAACTGATTCGATTGTTCGATTGTTCCTGGATTCGAACTCGATTCGATCTCGATTCGAACTTGAAATGCGCACTCCCGACGTCGATCGACTAGCTGATCAAAAACGGCCGTTATCACCTCGTCGATCGAGTATTCGTTCACAGATTATAGCTGTATCCTGTAGATCACGTCATATTTATGTGGCTATGTTCTATGGAGAACTTCATTACAATAATTTATATTTAATTTATTTTACTTATATAACGATGCTCCAGTTGTTGTTACATACATATTTATATAAATATAAGAAATTATTACGTTGTTTATTGAGTTTTTTGTAATAATTCAGCAACCAAAGATAAATTGAGTTGCCCAAATCTATTTAGTCTATGCTATGAACTATCAAAATATCTGACATTGTCAGCGTCACGTCACAACTATATAAGTCGTAGCGGGAAACTCAAAATACAGTTTTTGGTTAAGATTTAGAATCTTGTAACAGGAGTTTGAGGTCAAAACTGGCATTAATTGGATTATTTATTGTTTTCCCATATAACAAAACCATTTTCAAGCTTAGAAAATATATTTTTTTGGAAACTAATATCGAATTATTTTTATTTTTATATGGTTAAAATAAGTAAATTTATAATTTACTGGTCTCTCATATGTAAGAGTCCGTCTGGGTGGGTACCACCGCAATGTCTATTTCTACCGGCAAGCGGAAGTGTGCGTGCACTGTTGTGTTTCGGTTTCAAGGACATTGTAGCCAGCGTAACTACTGGACATAATGAGACTTAACATCTTATGTCTCAGGATGACGAGTGCAGTGGAATGCCACACAGTACTTTGTAACTCAAAGTGCTGGATAGTATTGATATTGTTTATAGCCTGGAGTCTGCAACTTGTGCCCGATATGGCGATAGGCTCGCCCCCTGTCACATCATGTGACGGAATACGCACGATGAAAAGTGGGTGCATTAGTAGTAGCGCCTCTGCCTACCACTTCGGAGATAAAAGGCGTGAGTATGTGTGTGTGTAAAGATAAAAATAAATTGAAATCAGTTTCCAAAAAAAGTTACAGGCAAGTTCTAGGCTCAAAAATGGTTTTATTATAAATGAAAACAAAAACAAAAAAATGTATTTTTTTCAGTATCAGCCCTTAATTAAAGTTTGAACATAATATGATTTGTAAATCAGAATGATTATAATGGTTATGATATGAATATAATAAGAACTAGACTTCACCCAGTGGTCGAGATTAGACTGCATTTCATAAAACATATGTAACAGGGCTTAATGAGATAAAAGGAAAAAGTAGATCTTTGTCTTAACATGTATATTATTATTTTATAACAAACTAAGAAACAACTAAATTTAAAAAAATCAAACAATAAGTCACAGACTTTGAACAAGACGTTGCCGTGCATTTTGCCTACGTCGTAGCTCATCATTTCGAGATGATGATGAGGCATGTATGACATTGTCTGCAATGCCTGTCTCCATGTCTTCAGCAATAATAATAAGGGATGGGCAGTCATGCAAACTTCGAAACTCATCGCAATCCATATTAATTGCCCGATTAGTAAAACGGCCCATCCTAAGCAAATTTCTTCTTCTTCGATTGTCAATACGGTTAGCTTCTTTAAGAACATTAAAAAATGATTGAAGTCTAGCCATAATTGCTCAGATATTTTTAAAAATTCTCACCAAAACACAAAACAACTTCACTTGAACCGTACATGGCACCTATTTAGCAATCGTAGAATTTGACAGATAAAGTCGAATTGACAACTCGATTCACGATCGTACGAACGAGTGGAGAGTAAGCATTTCTCGATCCTAACGGATTTTTTTGATCCAAGTAAGTTCCCATTTGAGGCACGGCTCGATCGTGCGCTAGTGTAGATTTCGGGAGTACCAAAACGCTTGAGATCGAATCAAACTCGATTTGATTTAGGATTCGAACGTGTCAGGAGTAACCCCACTGGTTTGCTAACAAAATGGCAGTAAAATCTTAAAGTTTATGGCTCTCTCTATAGTTTATAAAACTCTTGTCAGTTGTTGCTACAATCTATATGCAATGTCTAAATATGGCAAATAAACTATATCTTCTGACATTATGGCTTATTACATTTCAATTAGGATCAAAATAATATTTTACATTATTGAAGGCATATGATGATTTTTCGTCTATTCCACTCACTCGGTATTCATTGTAACTACAGGTGACATGGCATGGCAAAGGTAATGAAGACAAGAGAGGCAGATCAGTTGGTGAAGGTGTTTCTGCTTGCTCATGGTTGTATGTTGCTGGTAAACCAGTTGTGTGCACGAGGCTTATGGAACTAGCAGCACTGGTATCATCAATAAATCCAACATTAACACCAACCATTGATGTTCATGAAGTAGCACAAATGCAGCATAAACTTCTTTGGTTATTATATGACAATGGTAAGTTTTATTGATATTTTCAAACAGGAAACTTGTGTTTATTGCTAAACCACCATTAGGAATATAATTTAATTATTAAAGAAATAACATGATTGGTACAGTTTATATTTTACAAACATAATATTCAATTTAATAATGGTTTGTGACTTTCTTCAATCCTAGTCTCAATTACTTATGTAAGATCAAAAGGCTAACAATATGCAAAGATTAGGGGACTTCTCTAATATTGTTTAGTAATAAATTTTAATATCTGAGACAATATAGAGCCCAAAGTATTTTTTCACATAAGTGATAGTATATACAAATCTTATATAGGGTGTCCAGTAATTAATGGATAACCTTGAAGTGTCTTATTGTAGAACTTATGGCCGTTCATTTAGAGGCACACTGTTCCAGAGTACTTTATCTAGAGTACTCTGGAACAGTGCCTCTAAATTAATGATAAAATTCCTTCTGTGAGCAATGAGGGATTTTATAGTCCGGTTACTATACAAAGAGCTCTTGACAGGTGACAAGTCAAATATTAATAGACATGGGAAATTATAATCAATCTTAAATTAAACCGATTTTTATGCAGAATCGATAGAAAATATGATGATAATTAAATCGATTTGATGTTTTAAAAGTGGGTGATATACACTCAATATATTGATTTAACCATGTTACATTTATCCATAATTTATTTTATATTTTAAATAACATAATTTAAAATGAACACACTATATTAATATGGTATCTTCATAATCAAAACGATTAATTGTAAGTATTTCTTTTAAAAATTATCCAGCTCTAAGACATTTACGTTCCATTCTCATATCACCCATAGTGTTTCAATATATTTAAGAATATTATTTCATTACTCTAAACCAAATGGACTTTTTAATTTTAAGTGTATAGTATTCTAATTAACAAAGACGATTACTATTGTTTTTTTTAAGTTGGTTGCCTCATAGAATATAATTTATTGCATATTGATGAATAAAACAGTTTTTGCGAAGAATGGATTGTTTCGCAGCCGTCAGAGCTCTTCATATAGTTACCGGAATATAAGGGGCAATATAAGAAGGATCAAGGACACTGTGATAAAGCACTGAAAGATAAGGTAAAAAATCCAAATGTACAAAGTGGATTCTGAGGATTTTTTAAAATGAACATGGAAAAGTGACTCTTATGCACTGGATGATAATTGATAAGCACAGTGGGTTAATAGTTTATCACCTTCTTGTCTGGCCCTGTGGAATCGTATAACATGATGTACCTCCAAAGCGTGTTGAAGTCAGGGAACTGGTGGTAGGTCTCTCATTATGTAAGAGGCCGTCTGGGTGGGTACCACCGCAATGTCTATTTCTACCGCCAAGCAACAGTGTGCATGCACTGTTGTGTTTCGGTTTGAAGGACATTGTAGCCGTTATAACTACTGGACATAATGAGACTTAACATCTTATGTCTCAGGATGACGAGCGCAGTGGAATGCCACACAGTACTTTGTAAGTCAAGGTGCTGCATGGTGTTACTACTGTTTATGGGTGGTCGTATCGCTTACCATCAGGCGAACGGCATGCTCGTCTCGTCATTCAATGCAATAAAAAAAAAATAAAAAAAAAAAAAAAAAAAAAGGGAAATGACCATTAATATAACCAGCCAAATCATTTTTGCATCATATATGAATAATGCCCTAATGGTAAACCATAACGAAATATTGCATACCCCATTGCCTAGTAATGAAACCCAGATTTGCCAGGTCCACAATGTGCAATGAGCAATTAACGCATATTTTTTTTTAATTCCAATCAATTTTGTAGCTTCCAAAGATCAAGAGTCTATGGGGCCATTAGAGGTTTGAGTACTTTAAAGGTCAGAAATTGCTAAAAATTATTCTCCATACATTTTGCAGGAAATGTGACTCCAATTCGCTTTTAAACATAAAGCTTTGTATTAAATATAAAGTCGACCAAAGAAACACATGTTTACTTCTAAGTACATTACACTAAGTAGCTACAGAGTAAAGTACATCTCTGTAGGTGCTTAGTGCAAACTCACTCGCTCACGTCACGCCAGAGCCCGGGAATATGCAATTTTTTGCACGCAACTCGAGCTTAAAACTCGGAAAGGTCTCAGCTAATACTAAATATATTAAAAAAAACACTTTGTGTTCCTTTATAGTTCGGACAAACTAAGCTGGCTGGTATGACAATTCAATTTTTTTCCCGACGCGATAACCCTGTGGGAACGTCTACCCAAAAAAATCAAAACCGTGTCATGTCATACCGGCCATATTAGTTTGTCCCTACTATAAGACCTAAATTTTAAATTTACTTAGTGGTAAGTCTCCCTTATGTGTGATTCAGGCTATATAGGCTACACAGCACAGTGTGTTATTATGGCTGAGTTTGGGACATGCCTTTTTATCTTTTCAATAGATAGGATACGTTTATCGAAAGCCTAAAGTTCGAATCCCAATGAATTTATCTTCAATAGTTAAGGATATATGGTTTTTTGTAAAGGGTCAATGACCTCTTTAAAAAAGTTATTTCGTTATAAAAACCTAGGTATATAAAAAATACATCATGGACAACGAGAAATAATGAAACAAATTAAGATACCCAAAATATATTAAATTCAACAATGTAACTAATAATTTCGTTGAGTAATTAGTGTTGTCGTAATTTATTAATTTAATTTCTCAGTTCCCAGTTAAGGTCCGCATTATATTTTTGTTTTACAATGTGGGAAATACAATTACCTACAAATTACAATAATAATAATACCAGCCCTATATTATATATACTGCCCACTGCTGAGCATGGGCCTCCTCTACTACTGAGAGGGTTTAGGCCTTAGTCCACCACGCTGGCCTAGTGCGGATTGGCAGACTTCACATACCCTCGAAATTCTTATCTAGTTTCTAATCTAGATTTGTTTGTTGTATGAAGAGAACAGGTTGGATCTCTATTGGAATTTGGTTCCAGAAAAATATACAGCATGAGTCTCGGATTGAAAATGGCCACTGCCCCTCCAGTGCGTTTCACTCAGGCCACAGATGTTAAGTTAACATCGAGCTAACTCCCTTTCCAGAATTTTTAATTTACCTGCTTGAAGCAGGCCACGTACATTCCAAGTACCTATCTTTTGGTTATGTACCATCTTTACAGACGTTCCAGTAGTCTGTTTTCCATGCGATGCCTGGGCCACCACATCGACATGGCCAGTAACCAATTTCACACCGTCTGACCCGGACGCAGTGCGGCGCCGGTTGCTAAGCGGATCGTCAGGCCTCTTATCTTTCTTTGATCTACCTTTCATGACAACTTTCTTGGGAAATAGTGCAGTGGTTTCCCCTTGCCTTCTGCACCAGACATTTCAGACGTTATTTGGACGCCAGGCCGCTGAAGCCTCTTCCCGCCGGTTGCCCGAGTGGGTGTGTGTTTATACCGCCATGGCTCGGTCGCCAGAGCCTCGTTAGTTATCCAGCAGGGAGTGCCGCCGGCTATTCATACGAACCACCGACGCGTGCAGGTGAGGTTGACATTTGGTTCGGATGTGATGTTGGTTCCGTTCTCCCCTTACTCCCGTAACAGATAAAACAGTGTAATACTTCAAAGTTTTGTATGAAATTCTGTTCTACTATAACTACTAGGTGGCAGAAGTCCAATCGCACATTAGCTCAGTTTATAAGAACAAATGGAGACTGGTTGGAAAGTGTAATAATTTGGCTTGAATGACAAAGGTTAAACGAACAACATGAAGAACTTGAGGTCATTTGTCCTGAAAAAATACATACTACCCTAAATTTTCTACCTTCTTCCATCATCCCCTATTTTTTAATAGCGATATTTCTATGTATATAAAAATTCGTGTCACAGTGTTTATTACCATACTCCTCCGAAACGGCTGAACCGATTTTGATTCACGTACTTACAATAATTTATTCATTTTTTTCTACTAAAATAATCTCTAAAATGAATGTATATGGCAAAACAACGTTTGCCGGGTCAGCTAGTTATAATATA
The DNA here is from genome assembly GCA_947568825.1 of Sphinx pinastri. Taxonomy (NCBI): domain Eukaryota; kingdom Metazoa; phylum Arthropoda; class Insecta; order Lepidoptera; family Sphingidae; genus Sphinx; species Sphinx pinastri. Next base: position 9,604,371 of record OX387620.1, read on the forward strand.
AATGTAACTTATGTTATTTGAATGTACAGTACAGTATTGAGGTGAGATTTGTTAAAAGTATCGTAATTGGGTTACATTATTTATTAGCTATTAGCAGAGTTTACAGTTGGTTTACATTACATCGAATGTGTATAACGGCAAGAAACAATTTTCTTGTTACTGAACATCGTTATGGAAACAACATACTGACAGATTAAAATCAGCCAGCACTAAATTGGTGCAATATATAAAACCTTCAACACGCCTCCTCAATTTAGCTACACCATCCCCAAACCTACCATGCATTTATAATGCTTACAAACAGGCAAAGCCTTTGTGAGGATATCAGCTACCATCAGATCTGTCGACACGTATTTCATCGCTATAGCGTCGCCTTTGAGTACATCCCTAATAAAATGATATTTTATATCTATGTGTTTGCTACGAGCATGATACACAGGATCATTTGCGAGATATATAGCTCCCTGGTTGTCAGCATAAACGACAGTTTTCGATAAGTTATCTAATCCTATCTCTTTCAATAAACTACTAAGGTAGAGAACTTCTTTCATTGCCTCGCTAACACTAATGTACTCGGCCTCTGTTGAAGATGTAGCTACAGTTCTTTGCTTTTGAGAACGCCAAGCAATAGCCGCTCCTCCTAACATAAACGCGTAGCCTGAGTATGATCTCCTATCGATCAAACAATTACCCCAATCGGCATCTGAATATCCTATTAACGATTTCCCTGTCTTACGAAATGTCAATCGGTAGTCAATTGTCTTCTTTAAATATCGAAGAACCCTCTTAGCCGAAATCCAATGTGTATGATTTGGACAGGTCGTGAACTGAGCTAACTTAGAAACCGTATTAGAAATATCGGGTCTTGTACCTACGCTAAGATACATGAGTGTTCCTATGAGCTCGCGATATGGCCACGGTTCCTTTTCCTTATCATTTTCACGATGATCCCTTGGTACTGCAAAATTCAATCCCACTTCGAAGGGTGTGGATACAGTCTTGCAGTCCGCCATACCATATCTATTCAAAGCATCTTGAATATATTTTCGCTGTGACAGACTTATTTCACCATTCTTTTTCTCTATTTCTATACCTAAACAGTATTTCGCTGGTCCAAAGTCCTTCAGCTCAAATTCAGCAGCTAAATCTTTCTTAAATTCCTGTATCAAAATAAGATTATCTGAAGCTACTAAAATATCGTCAACATATATAACTACTATCAAAATGGTTCCATCTTCCTTCCGCTGGTGATAAAGACACGGCTCGTTTACAGTTGGTTTGAAGTTCATTCGGCGCAATTTCTCATCTAGTCTGATATACCACTGCCGTCCCGCTTGCTTCAAGCCATACAACGAACGTTTCAATAAACAGGTGTTGCCTCCAGCTTTAAGGTCGACTAACATTTTCTTAGCACGCTTCCTAACTGCGGAACTTGCATTCTCCCTCTGGATTAGCGTAATCAAACTCTCCTCTAATATTTTCGGTATTTGCATGTATACCTCTTCATCGAGTCGGCCATTTAAATACGCAGTATTTATATCCAATTGATGGACTTCCAGGTTCAGTTCTACAGCTAGTGCAATTAGTAGTCTGATTGTTTCAAGTCGTGCTACTGGCGCAAACGTTCGATGGTAATCTATACCATAACGTTGACTAAATCCTCTTGCTACTAATCTAGCCTTTTTCTTTGTTGTCATATCGACGTTTAATTTCGTCGTCAAGACATAACGACAGCCTACAATTTTCCGATCCCTTGGCTTCTTAACAATGTCCCACGTCTCGTTCTTTACTAAACTTTTGATTTCTGATAGAATTGCTTCCCGCCATTCTTCATGATCGTCGCTTGATAAAGCTTGCTCAACAGACATTTCAGCCATTGCAGAGAAAAATTCTTCATCATTTTCATCCTGATTCTCACTATCCTGCATTTCTTCGTTGTTGGTTTGTCGGTCTGTCTCTCCAAATTGTCTCAATGTGCTCTGTCCAAGTTGTTCCGATTCCTGAGTTGGTACCTCTACTTCTACCACATTATATACCTTCTTGGGACGTCCAGTTTCTCTTTTTACTAACTTTGGCCTGCCTGGACCTCTTTTCAAGATAACTTTTCTTCTATTATCTTCACCTACTTGCTCGACGTCTTCCGAAAGTATATTTCCACCACGAACATCTCCACTGCCATTGCAGTCGATTTCTACTGTATGTGGTGTGGCGACTATACGATCGTTCTCATTCATTTGGTCTCCAGCACCTGAAGGGGTTTCAAATATGACTTGATTGGGTATATACACATCTGCAACAACTGGATCCTTTTCTCTATAATGTGTGTCTCTAACTTCTAATTCAATCTCCTCATGATTCTTCATTGTCTTCTCACCTAAAACAAATTTAACATCACGAGCTTCAATAACTTTATGTTCAGATGGTATCCAAACCCGATATCCTTTAGTTGATCGAGGGTAACCTACTAATACTCCCTCTCTGGCACGTGCATCAAATTTATCTTTTCCTGGTGTCTTATCCAAAACATAAGTTTTCGTCCCAAAACTTTGTATATTTGACAAGTTCACAGAAGTGCCTGTCCACTTTTCAAATGGGATTCCACCACCTAGGCTGCTAGTCGGACAACGGTTACGTACATAGCATGCAGTTACAACAGCGTCCGCCCAAAAACCTACAGATAAACCGGAAGATAATAACATACACCTAGCCATTTCAATTAAAGTTCTATTTTTGCGTTCACTGACTCCATTCATTTCAGGAGTCCTTGGAATCGACAACCTTCTTTGGATACCTTCGTTCTTTAAAAATTCATCAAATTCACGATTCCGATATTCACCACCATTATCAGATTGAAGGAATTTTATTTTCTTACCTGTCAATCTTTCTGCGTAATTTTTGTAGAGCTTAAATGCGTTGAAAACTGCACTCTTCCGTCCGAGTAAATATACTTCACACCATCGAGAACTGTCATCGATAAATGTCACGAAGTATTTTGCTCCGCCAATCGAAGCCGTTTTAAAAGGACCTGCCACATCGGAATGTACAATTCGTAATAACTCATTACACGGTCCACCCGATCTCGAAAATGGTAACAAACTCATTTTTCCCTTAGCACATACATCACAGTTGGATAATTTTCTCAAATCTGCCCCTTTCGTATTATATCCGCAATGGTTTAATAGTTTTAAGAGATCTTTACCATTTAAATGACCCATACGCTGATGCCAAGTCACTATATCGATTGAATCAACAAAAGAACACATTTGTTCACCCAGCCCTTTAAAAAGATAAAGATTTCCTACACGTCCAGCTGTCATCACAGTTTTACCTGAACTCACATCACTTATACAGGCCCTATCTTTAGTAAATTGAATTTCATACCCGTTATCCGCAATTCTCGCTACTGATAGCAAATTGCTCCTAAGATCTGGTACAAACAAAGTATTTTGAAAAGTTAGCCTCCTGCCTGATGATGCTGACAACCTTACGTCACCTATGCCCTTTATATCCGTCGACAGATTTGATGCTAGGTTTAATTTATCCTGTAAAATACAAAAATTATCAGTAAATTTATCTAAATCGTTACACAAATGCGAAGTACAGCCACTATCAAGGATCCAGTCATTCTTTTTAAATTGTAAACATTTCGAAAAATTTGCACAACTAAAAAGAATATCAAAAGTACTGTCCTCTCTGTCTAAATTCGTGGCGCATCTTGCGTCATCATTGTTTCGCTTCATCTTGCACTCTGAAGCTTTATGTCCAAACTCATGACATTTGAAGCATTTGTACATAAATTTACTATTCTTTGCATTTTGTTGCTTAGTCTTCGAGTCCCTTTTAACTCCCTTTCTTTTCGCATACATGGCTCCTTCAATATTTTGAGTTACATTGGCACTTGTGCTTGCCTTCTCCAAAATTTTTATTTTAAGCACTTCAACGTTCGGTAGCTCGTCTCTGCTCTCCATAGCACATATAAAGTTTTCGTAACTTTCTGGCAAACTGTATAATAATAAAATTGACAGCATGTCATCGTGTATTTCTACACCCATATCGCTTAACATATTTGCGGCCTCGAAGAAATTATTCAAATGACTTTGTACATCATCTCCTTCCTTCATACGGTTCAATGTTAATTTCTTTAATAGACTTGCCTTTCTTACGGGTCCTTTAGATGAATAAATTTTCTCCAGTTTCCTCCACATATCGTGCGAAGTGTCGCACCCTCTAATGTGTTTCAGTTCACCTGGACACATCGCCATAACTAAATCAGCTTTTGCCATATCGTCTTTGTCAGACCATGCGCTCGCTTCTATTACAGTGTCCGGCTTAGGTAACGAACCATTAACGTATTTCCATACTTGATTTTTCGTGAGTACTGCCTGTACTTGCACTTTCCAAGTATCATAATTTACGCCGTTCAACTTTTCTATGTAGTTTTGGTTCATTTTTAACCGTTCCCCAATAACTTGATACTTTCTAGCTTACTTGCGTTCTGGGCCCATAACCTGTTAAAAGTATCGTAATTGGGTTACATTATTTATTAGCTATTAGCAGAGTTTACAGTTGGTTTACATTACATCGAATGTGTATAACGGCAAGAAACAATTTTCTTGTTACTGAACATCGTTATGGAAACAACATACTGACAGATTAAAATCAGCCAGCACTAAATTGGTGCAATATATAAAACCTTCAACAAGATTTTGATTAGTTATCCAAAAACTTTGTCTTTAATAATATATACATCAAGGTCATTTTTGCACAAAATCACAATACGAACGGCTACTACGTAATATGTTACATAGTACAGAATGTATAAACTGAGAATTAGTATTATTTAGATCCAAAAATGTTGAAGTGTTAACCCTCACTTATAAATTAAAAATTCAATAACACTCGCATCCCGCCCTTGACACATTTAATATTTAGCACCATAATAATACCCAATGTGAGGTTACTTTCGACACAAAAAGAAAATGCGGAACTTGTAGGAATTTAGAGAAATAAAATATATTTCTCAAAAGTTATAAAAAAGTCAAATGAAAAATTCTATAACGCTTTTCGTCATTGCTTTTAAATCTATACTAATATTATAAAGAGGAAAGATTTGTTTGTTTGTAATGGATAAACTCAAAAACTACTAGACCGATTTTAAAAATTCTTTCCCTAATAGGAAGCTACATTACTACTGAGTGCTATAGACTAATTTTTATTTCAGGAAAATATTTTAATCCCGGAAAAACTTTCACGCGGGCGGAGCCGCGAGTAGAAGTCTAGTATAATTATACTTGTGTATATTTGCTAAACGAAGATAACATTTTTAAAAGGAAATAGAAATGAATTGACGCGCAAAATCATTTCTATGGTTTTCAGAATCATTTTTTATCTCGTAAACTATTAAAGATACACTCATTTAGATTCGACTTTGGGCTTTCAAAAGACGTAGCCTATCTATTGAAAAGATAAAAAAGGCAGGTCACAAACTCACCGAAAATAACACTGCACAGGTCGTCTTGTCATTAAATTCTATAAAAAAAGCCAAGAAAACAAATATAATATATTCAGTCCATTGATATCTATACTAATATAATAAAGCTGAAAAGTTTGTTAGTTTGTTTGAACGCGCTAATCTCAGGAACTACTCGACCGATTTTGAAAATTCTTTCACTAATAGGAAGCTACATTACTCCTGAGTGCTACTTTTTATTCCAGAAAAACGTTAACACGCGGGCGGAGACGCGCGCAATGCTAGTGCTACTATAAAATTGATTTATCTTTTGATTCAGGACATTTGGATGCATATCCCATGGCACTTGGCAATCTTGGTGACTTGGACGAATACATGAGAATAGCAAATGCTTCAGGCGATGCCGATATCTCTTTGTCACCGGGCAATATAAATTACACTAAAACTGATGGTACTGTGAGACCGGACTCTGCCGCCCTGTATGCTCAAGCGATTCGCTCTTCAAGGACACACTATGAAGATAGACATGTTTACCCATACACCTTCCAAGGAGGCTATTATCATCGCCACAAAATGTATAAGGAAGCATTTCACGCGTGGGCATGCGCCGGTGACGTCATTCGACAGTTTGTACATTCTTTTAAAGTTGTAATAATATATTAAGGATTTGCACTATGTGTATATATATATTGACTGCCTCGGTGGCGTAGTTGTATTACGGTACGACTGCAATCCTGAGGTCTCGGGTTCGATCGCCGGGTCAGACTTAGTGATATTGGATTTTTCTAGAATTCAGTATCCGCCCAGAGTCTCGAATTTGTGCCCGATATGGTGATAGGCTCGCCCCCTATCACATCATGGGACTGAATACGCACGGCGAAAAGTGGGTGCAATTAGTTGCGCCTCTGCCTACCCCTTCGGGGATTTAAGGGCGTTAGTGTGTGTGTTTGTGTGCACTATATGTATAGAGCATCCATTATCCATATCCAGAAATGTAGGAAATGGCCTGCTCGTCTTAAGCGTATGCAGGTATTGCAAAACATTTTTCTTCGACACGCTCTTGGTGCCCCGTGGTACGTTCGCAATCGCAACTTCCACGTGGATACCAACATACCGACCATCAGGCATTTCATGCAAATAACCAGCAAACGCTACTTCGATCGGGCGGTAAATCACCCAAATACGTTAGTCCGCAAAGCGTCAATATACACTCCATTCGAACGCGCCAAATGGAGACGGCCGCGTTCAGTCCTAACCGACGCATAGGACGATATCACTCTGGCCATTCGCAGTAAGAACGAGTTCCTAAAACTCCTACACTCCACACGACCGCAGTTCCGTCCTCGCCGCGTTCCCCGTCGCCCCCCCCCCCCGACCCTCCTACAAGTTCCGGCCCGCGTGCCGACGAAATAAATGGATAGGATTAGGTTAAACACCAACCTTCCCCACTAATCGTTGATGTCTCATCCTCTCCCAGTGACCGTCATGAGCCGAGGTTCGTATCCCGTTAGTGGATTGCCTAAAGCGTTCACCCGAAAGTTCGGTGTGGCCAGAAAAGCCGACTCGCTTCAGGCTACTGGCCGGTAGGACCAATCAAAAAAAAAAGAAAAAAAAGGCAAATATGCACCTTCATTGTGTCCATCACCATCATAACTCCCGTTGAAGATCTGTTTATTCTACTAGAAGAGATATTTTAATGATTCTTCATTAACTTATCGAATGGTCTTGAAGTCCGCGCTCAAGAGTTGTAAACTAATAGCACCAAAAATACATTTTGTCCTAAAACAATCATGTTATAAGGAACGAAAGTCCCCTATTTTTTAGTCATTAATCACTGCTATATAATTGACAATTAATTATATACTAGATGGAGGCACGCGCTGCAAAGCAACTAAAACAAACGGGCCGGTGGCGATTATGCTAGTGTGCGTGACAGCGTGTCATACGCTATCGCTGCGTCATTCTGCTTATACTTGTGTGCGCGCATAATGATACCAGTTATTGCATGGTTCGTATTAAAACAGGGAGAAAATTATATCCATGAAATCCAAAAAAATAATTCACTCGAAACAAAACAATAATTTCTCTGATTATAATTTGGAAATTACTCTAATTTGAACAACAACAATTTTATTAAATTTACATACATAAGTACTTAATTCCATTAATTGATATTAGAAACTTGAAAGTATCTGGAGATCGATGAATGTTTATTACTCCTTCACGCAAAAACTATTGAATGGATTTGGATGAAATTTAGCATAGACGTAGATTAATACATAGGCTCCTTTTACACAGTGAGTTCGTGGGTGTGCGGGACCAAAATATATATATATTTCTATTGACATTTATGATTTTTTTGGTCAGTATTAAAAATAATTAAAAACAATGCACATAATTTTCTATATTTAAATATTGCGGGAATCGGGGAATTACAGTATTAGCCCGTTTGTCTGTTTGTGCGTGTGACCTAAAATAACACAAAGGCTGTAGCGGTAGAACGATATTGTATCAAATAAAACCAATTAATATGAATTAAACGTTTTATTTGGTTCATTTAAATTAGTGTCCCGCCCTTTGGACTTGTTTTTTAAATATTCTTCTTTTTGATGCTTCACTTTTGACATTATCTAATCTTGCTACATGAAAACACTGAATAGCGACATATTTTTCTGCTACCAATCGTAATAGTTTGGTCTGATGAAGATGTCCACAGAAATGTTCGGATTCCACTTTAAAGTAGCTCTTGCCAATGAAATGTTTCGTTATGGATGATAATATTTTTAAGTAAATTACTTTTGTTATTATTAAGTCCTGTATACATAATTTTCTAAGTACAGCCTCTGCAGTTTTACGTACGTCATATACTCTCGTGAGGCATAAATTAGGCCGCCTTCAAAAAAATACAAACACACGAATTGAGAACCTCCTCCTTTTGGAAGTCCGTTAAAAATAATTAAACTTGTGACTTTAAACGTCGAAAATATTGACTGTTTAGTCAAAAAACATTTTCTTTGGATCCATTTTCCCATTTTTTAGGACAAGTTGATTCCATAAACTAGCAACCCTTAACTATTGCGAACTCTTATTAATTTTTTTAACGAAATATTTCAACAGGCTTATTTTCCAAGAAGTAGTTATAAAAAATGTAACTTACCGGTGGTAGGTGACATTATGCGTTGTTTTACGTCGACCCTTGTAGTTTTTGCACACTTTAATCACACAAACCATCATTTTCAAACTATATAAATCTACGTAACAACGTGAGCGAACGCCATGACAGCTCGAAGCGTACTAAGCGCGGGAAAATGACCTAAAGGCCGACAGTAGGCCTCTAGTTTTATCGACGCGTTTGAAGCGTTCAGAGTCTTATCTAGTATATAATTAAGCTAAGCATTTGAGTATATAGATAAAATATGATACTTGATCTAAAATTATGAGACTTATTTTTTCTTTTTCCATAATTCAGATATTTTTTCATGCAACTTATGTATATGATTATACAATATCTAATATATAAAATTCTCGTGTCACGGTGTTTGTAGTTAAACTCCTCCGAAACGGCTCAACCGATTCTCATGAAATTTTTTATGCATATCGTACCCGATATGCATACAAAATTTTCGATTCTTAGACCTACCGGTCTAAGAATCGAAAAACATAATTTTTTTTCCCCCTAAATGTTAAGGGTAGTCCACCCCTAAATTTTTTTTTTATTTTTAAGGTAAAATTAATTGTTTTTATTTTTTTATGATACAACATTAAAAATACATACAACCCTAAATTTTCAACCCTCTTCGATCAACCCCTATATTTTTAATAATTTTTAATCCCGGACGGTAACTGATGGCTAAACAACGTTTGCGCTATCCCTTGGTCATACGGCATCACGCGTGAACGGCTGGACCGATTTCGTTTTTTTTTTCTGATGTGTTTGTTATTGTCAGGAGAAGGTTCTTATGAAAGAAAAAAATAAGAAAATTGCGCGGAAAATTAGAAAATTTAAGAATACATAACCACCATATTAAAAATGTAACTTTAGCGCTTTTGACAATATAAACTTTTTTAATTCAACCTTATGGCGTTTGACATAATGCGTGCTGCAAATATCGTCAAAAAGGTTGTATATATAATTCTTCTTTGCGTGTGTATGTCACTGAACACGGGTTCTAGGATTTTATTTCCTTTTAAGGGCAGGACAACATTTTTTTTGTGTCTTCGGGTGGATTCGAGAGTGGTTTAGATTAACAATTGGATCCGGTAGGTGGCGCTGTACTCGGGTTCTAGGATTTTATTTCCTTTTTAGGGTAGGACAACATTTTTTGTGTGTCTTCAGGTGGATTAGAGAATGGTTTAGATTAATAATTGGATCCTATAGGTGGCGCTGTACTCGGGTTCTAGGATTTTATTTCTTTTTTAGGGCAGGACATCGTCTGTCGGGTCCGTTAGTACATACATAATATTTAATATTCTTGAGGTAAAATTTTAAAAAGAATATTTTCGCATTTTTGACTTCCATGCAGTGACACGAGCGACGCGATACTAATTGAAATGAGCGGACGTTTTTGAGAAGCTGATTCTATATCTTGGGTTTTTTTATATACCAATGGGTATGACTATTTCGCAAGATGACGGGCTTTAGTTCCGATTTCGGCCACGTTCATTAAGATCCTTGTTGGCCTATATTCCTCTTTATTAAAGTATATAATATTATTCAACATTACTTTTATTAATCAAAGTTGCCGCGATAGCATGAAAGCAAAATCCAGACCCGATTATATAGACAGTGACATATTTGAGCGAAAGACGATTAGAGCCGCCATTTAATTTATTAATAGCCAATAGAAACCTAGCATAATATATAACATACGGCGACAACATTAGAGATTTAACTGATCTGAGATAGTAATCGTTTACTTAAATATTATGTGATTTCCGTTTTAATCCTTTTTTTTGTTGTTTTGAGGAGAAAGTGACTTATTACTACCGCCCAGCCGGCATGGGGGGGCGACTGAGCGGTTATGTTAGGTTCACCGTGCCTTACGACCCGGCGTTGAGCCGCCCGGAGAGATGGAACCATCAGGCGACCGCCGGGCCGAGTCCCTAACCAAAGTACAACGCACGGCATACCAGCCAAAACTCCGCGGTGGCCATCATCGGCGCATTAGGGACAGCTGCGGGCTTCCTCTGACGGAAGTGTCTAAGTTGTCGTCCGCAGCCGCCCTTGCGCGGTGCCGCCTAGTGCGGCACCTTTTCCTGATTTATAAATGAAAAAGACAACCTTAAATTAAAATATTCTGACTTCTGAATCATGTAGCCATTGAAAATTACTTTGTAAAATATTAAAAATTATAAAGTGATTTTACATCATTTTACAGCTATAACTACTCTCGTGACGATGAAGAAATTTACAAGGAATTTTCAGAAATCGCAAATGAATTAATACCTCAGCTCATGAAAGCGGAGAGTTCTGGTCATTCGGCAAGATCCATATTGAAGGATCCTGAATGTTTTGCTTCCTTGTTAAGGTGTACAATGCAAAGTTTTCATTTTAATGTATTGATTTTATTGTGTTGTGATATGAATTCTTAACATTTTTTCTCTTTAAATAGGTTTTATGATGGAATATGTAAATGGGAAGAGGGTAGTCAAACACCTATTTTACACATTGGTTGGGCAAAACCACTCGTGAGTACAATATCAAAATTTGATTCAGAAGTCAGAGCTCAAGTTCATATTATATGTCGACCCAATGCAGATGAAAGTTTAGATGAATCAAAAGACGCTAACGTTGAAAATAAAGAAGAAAAAGAAAATGGAAATGATAAATGGAATAATAATGGAGAAAATGCAGAAATGAGCGTGCGTGAACAGTTAACAGCAGCGGTTAACAGTCGGCCTCGCGTTACTCTATATAGTCATAAAATGGCTGCCTTAAAACCGTTACTTCTTGCGGAGAGGCTTAATACTCATGCATTGCAACTTCAACTAACTGCACAAAGTCAGTTGCAAAGGCCGCAAACAGCGACTAAACGGAGGGATGATGATGACCAGAGCCCGTCCGTCCCGACAGCTCGCGCTAAACGGGCTAGACGAGAACGTTGAGTATTAATTAATACCTACTTATTGCATTTAAACAAAATACGCTTTCTAACAGACTGCCTTGTGATTATGATACCTCTGTGGGCTATCTTGAGAAGACGTGAAAGCATTTTATTAGATGTAAATGTAGTCAGTATATTATGTACATACATTCTATTTTAATTTGTGATGTATTTTTAAAGATAGAACAGACTTATAATAATTATAAATTGATTCTGAAAATATTATTTTTCTTTTTAACCGAAGAAACAAAACGGCGGAGGTTCTCAAGTCGACGTGTATGTTTTTATAACTTTTTGCAGAGTAGCCCGATTTTAATAATTCTTTTTTTATTGGATAGGGTATACCTCGAAATTGGTATGTATGTAAATTTGGAAAAATAATCTACCCTAAGTGTGGGAAAAAAGGGGTGATTTATTGTTTACTCACAGATTTTAATGCTGAGTTGTGTATTAAAAATTAAACATGTAGTTTATAGCCACAAAAAATTATAAAATAAAAACTTTTTAACAAAAAATTTAAACCGTCGAAAAAACTGAATAGCAAAAAATAATGAATATTTATTATTTAACCTTAATAACTAAGTTCTTAAACTAATGTAAGTATATTTACGTAATTTAGAGTCGGCGCCAAACAAGCAAATTAGTTAATAATTACGTAAAGCGTGATGCGCGGCGCGACCCAAAATTGCCAGAGATGAGACATTTTGAAAATAAAGTATTTGAAATACAAAATACCTGTTTCCATTTTGTATTGAAATACTTGTTTTAGAAAAGCATTTTGTATTTTATTTGAAATACTTTTTAGGACATATTTTGTATTTGCAAAATGCAAAATACTTTTTGATAAGTTTTGTCAACACCAATACCAATAAATGAGTGCGATAAAAAATTTGAACGGAAGCTGTTGAACATTTTACCCACTGCGTCCAACAAGCCGCCTGGCTCGCTACACCTGAATCAGCGGATACATATTACATTCAATATAAATGCCCCCTGAAAATCAGGGATCTCTTAGCTCTAAAACGTAGTATACGAAAACGATGGCAGCAAACACGATATCTTGTAGATAAAACTCTCTTAAATTTTCTAACATCCAGGCTAAAACACTTATTAAGCGAAAACCGAAATCAGAGCGTCCAAACATATCTAAAAATCTAGACCCCACTGCTGCAACTGACTATTCCTTATGGAACGCGAAAAAGTATTTAAAGCGTCCTACAACATCGCAACCTCCCATACGAAAAGCCGATAACTGTTGGGCTGTGAATGACTCTGAAAAGGTCAGACTTTTGCTGAACATCTAAAAACTGTCTTTATGCCGAACTCAGGTCTCAGACCAGCTTCCTAGAAAAAACGCATCAGCTAGATTGCCCAATACCTAAAGAGTTTTTCAAGGCACGAAGTCATACAAGCAATAAGAAAACTCTATATAAATAAGGCTCCTGGTTATGACCTCATCACTGCAAAGATCGCTAGAGAATTACCAGGACTTCTTCACTTCTATAATACAATTTTAATAAGAGCTATGGTACCAAAACAGTGGAAAGTGGCACAAATAATAATGATCAGAAAACCTGGTAAAAGCCCAGAAGACGTTAAATCATACAGACCTATTAGCCTACTGCCGATCCCATCCAAAATATTGGAGGTGTTGCTCTTGAGCAGACTAATGCCTATAATAAAAGACAAAAATATAATTCCCGAACACCAGTTTGGCTGCCGACAAAAACGCGGCACTATAGAACAAGTCCTCAGACTTGTTGATAATATAAACAAAGCTTTTGAAAGGAAGCAATATTGTACAGTCGCCTTTTTATAGAAATTTCACAAGCCTTCGACCGCGTTTGGCATGAAGGCTTCCTGTTTAAGATTACAAAAACCTTCCCATAAACTATTATAAATTTATTACATCATATCTGGAAAAAAGAAACTTTTTCGTAAAACAAGAAGAATACGTAACGCCGTTATTTCAAATACAGGCAGGAGTACCACAGGGTAGTGTCATGGGGCCAATCCTATATCTCCTCTTTACTGCGGATCTATCCTCTACGGAGGGACACCGCTATACTTTCGTTGGATGAATTTTCAGATATAGCTGCCCAAAAATTACAAAATAGCCTTAATGAAATCTCGGCCTAGCTCAAAGATTGGCGAATAAGGGCAAACGAAAGCAAATCCGTACAAGTCACCTTCACTATTCGTAGAAACTCGTGTCCACCAGTCACTATATGGAGTACAAGTCCCACAAGCCGATAGACGACTGACATAGATAAAACATATTTTTACCAAACGCCTGGCAATGGGTCCACAAATACGTAAAATGTGTTGGATGTTTAGGCGGGAGTCGCAGCTCTCACTTGAAAACAAATTGTTATTCTATAAGTGTATAATAAAACCAGTCTGGACCTACGGCCTGCAACTATGGAAAACGTCCGCAAATTCCAACGTTGAAATAATACAAAGATTTCAGTCAAAAATATTACGCATGATAGCAGTTGCACCATGGAATGTGACCAATGATAGGCTACACCATGACCTAAACGTAAAAACAAATAAACAACAAGTTAAACATTCAAGTCAATTTTCATAATCGGTCCAGTACTTCCTGAGATTAGCGCGTTCAAACAAACAAACTCCTCAGCTTTATAATATTAGTATAGATAAATGGCAGTGCTACGAGAAAACATGGCCGTAGCTGGAGTGATGATGGAGTATGATGACTCCTCATATTACAGAGAAAAGCTGCGGCGCTCCCCTAACACTAAGAAAAATTACTGCAATTTAAAGAAAACAATCAGTCATTAAAATCTATGTTCGTATTTTATGCGCTGCCAACCCGTTTATCCGATAGCGATAAACCTTCATCATCATATTGCTTGCATTTGCGCTAAGGACGCTAAGGTTTTTTTTTTTTCGGTAGGCGATCCTGCAGTCAACACCGGGGGAAACCTGCGAATGGGATACTGGAGTCCCCCGGCTTGACGACTGCAGGGGCCTGGGAAGGAAGCGGGAAAGGATGATGGAAGGAAAGGTGGGGAGTGGAGAAAGGTTCTCAGGATGGGCGGAAAGGAAAAGGGTGCCAGGAAATGTTCGCGGGCCCTTTTAGGCCTCAATGTGTTATGCAACCAAGAGGTATACACACTGACTGTGTGCCTCGGCCCGCGACTAATGTTCCCCCGCGCATGGGCGTGCATTGGGTGTGAAGACCCAAAGCACAAGAATTGCCTCGGGGGGCAGGACGCTAAGGTTTTTTTTTTTTCGGTAGGCGATCCTGCAGTCAACACCGGGGGAAACCTGCGAATGGGATACTGGAGTCCCCCGGCTTGACGACTGCAGGGGCCTGGGAAGGAAGTGGAATAGGATGATGGAAGGAAAGGTGGGGAAGGGAGAAAGGTTCTCAGGATGGGTGGAAAGGAAAAGGGTGCCAGGAAATGTTCGCGGGCCCTTTTAGGCCTCAATGTGTTATACAACCAAGAGGTATACACACTGACTGTGTGCCTCGGCCCGCGACTAATGTTCCCCCGTGCATGGGCGTGCATTGGGTGTGAAGACCCAAAGCACAAGAATTGCCTCGGGGGGGGGACGCTAAGGTTAGGTATATGCATATTTTAATTAACTATACTACACACTTAGAATAATAACACATAGAAACCGTGAACATACACGTTTAGTGAGGCAAGTAAAACTAGGCTATTTGGCCTAGTAACCAAACATCCCGCGTCAGTGCCCAAGGCCGAATCGTAGCGCTAGCAGCTCTCGATATTTTATTTTAAAATGATGGTTTGTGCAATAAACTGATGTCACAGTATCTCGGATAATTTTAAGAAACATTGTAACATAACATTTCACATGCAATTATTACGATTAATCTAATATTTTGACATAAAATAATAGCTAAAGCAAAAACAATTATTCAAAAAATTTATAGAAGCCATTATATCAAAATGTTGCCAAAAAAAAAAGAAAATTGATACCCCAAATGTTGATGTTCATATTCTAAAATTAATATATTTCTAAAATTAACTTATTTAATTGGTACCTTTGCATGCTTTGGAATTGTGTTGCCAGTATTATGAAAATAATATTTTTCTGTTGAGTTGATTTTAATTGACACTTCAAATTTTAACAAGCTTATATTATTATTTTAAATGAAAATAGTTCTAAAATAAGGACACCTGTATCTTTTCTTTTTTAGAAATTATAAAATTATCATTTATAATTTTAACTTTTAATTTCGTCTTTTTTTTCAGCAGACTTAAGCACTAAGCTTCAAATGACGTCAATTATACGGTTGAATGGTGATTGTGATGCTGCCTTTTTTTACTATGATTCGCAAAAGAACCGTAATAAAATAGAACCAGATACATTTGACATTATTGACATAAATAAAAGCATTCATTCATATCACAGAACAAAGAAAACAGTAGAACTAGTAAGTGGGCGTAACCTTTTATCCCCTAGTTAGTACTGCATTACTAACTCACCGTTGGAGCGGTCTCAGTCGTTATTGCGCACTGTCAAAGCGTAAATAATTTGAAAAAATATTTAATAATATTAAAATGCCCTATTGTGCAATTCTGGATCGCAAAAATCATAGCCATAGTAAGAATATGTCCCACTGATGTATTTCCTACCATCGGTAAGCAATATTTTCTGGTTTATTGCAATTTAATTGAATAATATCTATTGATTTTCTATGTCAAATATGGCACAAAAATTTCAATTTAAAGTGTTCCTTATTGTTATCGATATATGATTAATTTTCGTAAACGCAAATCAGTTGTTCTAGAATGATTTGTTACACATTTATAATGTCACCGCTACTCAATTAGTGCATACATGGTCGATAAAATATTATCGATAATTATTATTCACTGACACGCTATGTTTTAATACGAAAAATACAAGACAGTTGTCTATGCATGATCCACTTGTGATGCAAAGCTATGGTCGCTATAATTCATTTATGCAACAGTACAAGATTTTTTATTTTCATTTTCCCCAAAAGATCCATTATAGGTAAACGATTTTTTTTAATGTCATTGAATGACGAGACGAGCATGCCGTTCGACTGATGGTAAGCGATACGAACCGCCCATAAACAGTAGTAACACCATACAGCACCTTGAGTTACAAAGTACTGTGTGGCATTCCACTGCGCTCGTCATCCTGAGACATAAGATGTCTCATTATGTCCAGTAGTTACACTGGCTACAATGTTCTTCTAACCGAAACACAACAGTGCATGCACACTGCTGCTTGGCGGTAGAAATAGACATTGCGGTGGTACCCACCCAGACGGACTCTTACATATGAGAGACCTACCACCAGTGAATGATCAACACTACGAGAAGGCTAAATAGGTTTCCTTCAAAAATACTATATATTGTGCCATGTGTTTCCCTCAGTGGGACTCCCTGTATATTAGCTATATTAGCTGTGTAGCTGATATTGTAATCTAACATATCTACAGTATTGAAAGCCTAAATTATGAATTTGAAATCTGTACTTAAAATTTAAATAAATTAATTACTGAATTATATATTTTTTCAAAATAGTACCAACAACTTTTCCAGCGCTTATAAAATTAATATAATTTTGGCATAAGTCCATTTCTTTTATTAATGTTATTAAAGTTTTATAGTTATAAAACAAGCACCATCGATACGTATAAAAGAAGGTATCGTATGGGTGCAACACTATTACCAACATGCTAGCGCACTGTGTCATTCAATAACATCTCTTAATTCAAAGACTATAAGAGCTTTTATGATAAACGCCATCTAGCGTGGAATAGCGGTATTAAAACGAATTAAAATCAAGATTTCACACAGAAGAAAAAATGTCCTATGAACTCGTGTTGATTTTTATAATATGAATTTTATGCAATGGGAATAACGTTTAATTTAATGCAAATTATTTTGTGTTATAAGTTTTATTGCGATTGCTCATTTCGGCCAATCATAATGAAGAGATGATAGTATGTGAATAATATGCATGTGTGAGTTTGGCGACACTGGTTTTCTTAGTAAATTGATGCTATTATCTCTCCATCTTATATCTATCCTCCATGATTCATATCATCATAATAAAACTAGAATGGAGGCAAAGGTAAATACCGCATTCAACCGTTTAATTCACGTCATCAACGTAATTTGTTTTTAATTTGGTACTGTTTTGGTCATTCTAAGGGATTTATTTTATTATTTTTTATTTCAGATTTTTATCATTATAATTAAGGATAAAGTAATCCCTTACTGTGAACAATAATAATAATTCCATAATTAAATAATCCTAATTAAATAATGACTTAAGGTTTTTGGGAAAATCCGATACCACTAGCAACATTATTTGCACCCTTGTGTGCGTGTGGCAGAACGTCAATACGTGTGGCCTACGCCTACATCTATGAGTTTTATGCTTCACTCTTGACAGTTTTTTGATATGAAACTATCATTCTTGGCGTTATTATTCTATGACGACACAGCAAATAAACCGGGTCACCCGCTACCTTGGAACTCTGATACAATTTTCTCAAAAAGTATAAAACTGATAACTATCAAAGTTATACCTACAGAAAGTGCATTTCATCATGACATTCATGCAGATTGATCCTTGACTGTTCGGTAGTTTGACAGCTGTCATTTTATTTAACTAGAACCTTATGCGTCGCTGCGTAAAAACGATGTCCGCTTAATTGACAGGTGACGTCATGGCCCACGCGGGCCAAGCCTCAGACCAATAACTAATAGCAATAGACGTAGGGCTAAAATAACAGTTGCGAAACATCAATCTTATTCATCTCTGATAATACAGCTTTTACACGAGAGTGAGTGAACCAGTGAATACTCCATGGTTTTTATTTATTTCTAAAAAGTCAGAAAAGAAATGTCAATTTCGATACATTGGTTAAAAGTATGCGTTCTTTATATGTCATTTATCGAAATGTCATGTCACATAAAGGAGATGTCCGCTTTTTGTATGGGTGCTGGGCCTCAAAATCTAAACAGGCTCAAACTTTAGGGATATTAAAGGGGCCAAATATGGATCTTGAATCCATTAAAAAAATATTTTTAGACCCCTCCATTCATAACTAACTTTTTTTAAAACATTCATATTAAGTGTAGTTTTCAAGCCAAACAAAATTACATAAATATCGAAATCGGAGGTCTTTAAAATTAAATGATTTATTGCAAAAGGCTAGTTTTCAGGAGTTCTATCCAAATATATATAAACTGTCTTGTTTAGAATTTCAGGCCCGTTTTTGGACAAGTCCTTTAGTTGAATTGCTAATGTGTCTGGTGCATTGTGGACGGTAAACGTAAAATTTATTTAAATATTTATTCACATTTATTTAAATTAGTTTTAAGTATGGCGTGTGTGGTAGTTGGTTGTAAATCACATACAGGGCGAAAAGAAAATACGAAGGAGCTGGTGACTTTTCATAGGTGAGTTTTCTTGCAGAATTTGTATTTTTCCTTAAATATAAAATAAGTAGAGGTTCAGAATATGCTTTTAAATTGTATCAACTACAGTTTCCGCGTAAAATTCGGTTTCTTTTATTGTATTTTTATTAAATATTTACAAACAAATATAATTATCATAGAGATGTGACAAATGGGAGTTATCGATAATGTTGAGAACATTATACGTTTTATTTTAGATTCCCGAAAGATGAAGTTACAAAAAATATATGGACACACCGCATCGCAAGGTGCAATTGGACACCAAAAACGTACAGTCTTATCTGCTCTTAGCATTTCACCAAAGACTCATTAGTTATCCATGATACCATAAAATACGGACGATTGAAATTAAACGCTGCTCCTACATTAAATACCACTGAAGTAACAGTACACCAAACTTTCAAAATAATCGGCCCTGTGAAAGTAGGAAATGAGCTGATTATCCTTAAACGCCTGAATAGATCTTTCCAAATTATAGTTAAGAACTAGTGGTATATTACGAATATCCGCATTCGTATCTTTTTTAATATTCGCATTCGCAATTAATTATGCGAATATTTTTGTCTATGACATGTACCAATAGTTTATAAAATAACATTACAACAGATTGTGTTTACAATATATAAATAATAATTTTGTTAGTATTTATAATACGCATACAGAATAAAAACTATATATTTTGATAACGATAAACTTCCAACTTTCTAAACGCACCTAAGTACTTTATAATTTTTTTTTTTACCGAGATCACAACGTGATAGGATTTATGTTGTTACTTATTTATTCGATATTTGTCTATGCTTAATCTATTATTAGTTTATAAAATTATTGGAAAATATTATAAGAATATAACTAACACATTAAAATCTTTTAAATTTAGAAATTATTGATGTTTTTCCTTTAATGTCAGTATGCCAGTATACCTTTTAAATCCTTCATTTGCACTGATAACTCACTATTTGCTTGTCTTGAATGGACTAGTTATATATTTTTTTACAACAATTAGTGTTTTTTTCTTAAATTGAAATAATAAGGTTACCAACGTCGATATATGGCGTTGCAGTCTTCGGAGGACGCTGAAGCATATCGGAAGCTCGGGAAGTCCTCCTGACACGACGTCCGTGTTTGCAATGTTGAAAGCATCAAGACGACGTCCGAGTGGAACAAAGGCTCCAAAGTGTTGAGTGCCACATTGACTATTGGTACATTAAAGGGCTGAGGTGTTTGTACAACAACGCCAACATGTCAGTCTAAGTACAAGAGCAGAGCACGAAAAATATTCCACTACACAGAGGCGTGAGACGGGAGATGTTATTTCTTCGAAATTGGTCAATGCCGCGTTGGACGACATCTTCAACCTTTTTGATTAGAAAGGATTTGGAATTAGCTTCAATGACATTACTCACCTTTGATTTGCCGCAATATTGTCGTCTTGTCAGAATCATTTGAGGACCATAGCATTATGCTCATTTGCTCAAAGACCTCAACCAAGTTTCCCACCTGGTAGGCCTTAAAATAAACAAGATCAAAGTCTTGCTCATTTTGTGCATATGCCAAGTAGTGTTGAGAACACAACTCTCGAAGTTGTCGACGAATATCTAAGCAAAGTGGTCCAGTTAGGCAAGTCTAACTTCAAGATAGAGGTCAAAACCAGCTCGGTTGAGCAGCGTTCGGGAAACTTGGCAAGGTCTTCTCATCTAAAATACCTCAGTGCTTAAAGACAAAAATCTTCAATCAATGAGTGTTACCAGTGATGACGTACGGCTTTGAGACGTGGCCTCTGACTATGGGGCACCCAAGACGGATCACAGTCCCTAAGCGAGCCGTGAAGATGCTCGGTGTTTCTCTGCGAAATCAAATTGGAAATGAGGAGATTCGTAAGAGAACGAATATCGCTGACAGATTTCAAACAGGCCACTCTATCTGGACTTTACGACGCTTACTATCAAGTGCAGTGGAGTCACTTTGCAGCTATTATAATTTCACGTAAAGTACGATCAAATCTATTGATGCCAAATAAAAATCCCATAGTCGCATTCGCTTTCACGAATATTGGAAATTGGACATTCGTTACATCACTATTAAGAACTATCTCGATCACATCAAATTTCAAACAAAAAAACTGCATTGAAATCGGTCCATACGTTTCGGAGCTACGATGCCACAGATATACACCTTAAACTTTATACACCCCTTTTTTTCCATGGAGGGTTAAAAATGAATGACAAGCCCAGCAAGTTGTTCGCCTATCCATAAACAGTAACAACAATATTGCACTCCACTTGGTCACCCTGTGATATTAGATGTTAAGGGTCGCATGGTGATAAATGCTATTCGACTCATAAATATTCATATATTTATGAGACGATGCCAACCAAACACAAATGTCACATTCTAGTCTAGGAGCATAGATTATTTATATTTATGTGAAAAATAGCGTTTATCAGGAACCGGTGAAACTGGCCCTTAATGTCATAAAGTCCAGTTAAATTATTCAACTGGCTACGATGTTCAAAGCCAAACACAACAATGATTGCACAATACTGCTTGGCGGCAAAAATAGACATAGCGGTGTTACCTACCCAGCTGAAGTTAATTTTTGTTTAATTCTTAATTATTGTTGTAAATCGTCATTTAATAAACTATGAGTTGTTTCTGAACATCATCGTCATTTTTCGATATTACTTAAATTGACTATCTCATCTCTAGCATAAAAAAGTTACGTGAAAACTAGTGACAACCTTGCAAATTTCGAATGCATGAATGAGTATGCATCTTTTTCTGTCACCTTATCCAAGCCATAAGATAAAATAGTATCAACATATATAATATTAACCCGTCAACGCCCGCTTATATATAGCTATAAGCTAATTTCCTTATATAAATGGACACCGGTGTCCACAGCGGGCGTCTAAGGACTACGTAGCTATTTTAGCCCTACGTTTCATTGAGCGGTCCTCGCTGCTTGTGGCGGTAATACCATGGCATATTTTTGTCTCAACTATACCACGTAGACTGGCACGCATCTATGATTTCTTCTGTCTTCCAAGCAGTATCGTCAGGGTGTCGCTGTACTCGCGATATTTTATTTTTATATAAAACGTCTGCGTAAGCCTGAGGCACGCGACCGCGCGCGGCCTGTGCGTCGGCCGTATTGAAATTTATGTAATGGTTTTGCTAGCGTTCGAACGTCACTTGAGGTGGCCACTGAAAATCCGCGCTGTGCTGTGACTTACGCCGCAGCACAGCATTATGCTGAGTGGCCACCTACCTGTCACAGCCGCGACATGCAACATAATATTATTACAGTCCATAGTTTATAATGTGTGATTTCTTAGTTTATAATTAATACCATTGTATGTCAGTTGTGTCTGTGACAAATAAAATACTTTTATTTCTTCTTTCTTTCTTTCTTTCTTACGTCTATTGCTTTAGTTATTGGTCTGAGGGCCAAGCGAATATTGGCCTGAATGATTATAAAATAATCCTAAAGTGCCGCCAACTGACATTATAATCAAGCAACAAACACAATGATAACGATTTGCTCTGTTTTGACTAGAGTTCGCGATTAGCGTTTCTTTTTCTACAATCGGTAGTCGGGTATTTCTTATGATTTCTTTACTTTTTGTTCATCATTTGCTCAGACACGTGTATTTTTTGCTACTTTTTTCGATCTTTGGCACTGGCCTTTGGCACTTGTATTTAACAAGTCCCTTTCCAGTGGATATTTTCCTTTGAAATGGAAGCTAGCTCACATAACACCCATTCATAAAAAAAGAGATCAATGCGACATAACAAACTACAGGCCTATTTCAATTCTAAGTGCGATTGGCAAAGTATTTGAAGCGATGGTCCAAAAAAGTATAGCATTTCATATCAAACCTCTTTTTAACCGTCATTAACACGGTTTCTTGCCAGAAAGGTTGACCACTACCAACGTCCTCGAATACGTTAGCGATATATCAGATGTGCTCGAAAGTGGTATCGACGTTTATGCCATATACACCGACTTCTCTAAGGCATTTGATATGGTAGACCATAGCTTGCTGGTACAAATGCTCGGTCATGCTGGAATATGCGGTTCCCTGCTAAGGTGGTGCGACTCATACCTCCGCCATCGTTCGCAACTAGTGACAATTCGTGGTTACAAATCCATCGAAAGAACCGTTCCATCTGGTGTGCCGCAAGGTTCTCACCTGGGCCCGTTATTCTTCTTAGTTTTTGTAAATGATCTGTGCTCTTGCCTAACATCTAACTCTCAAATGTTCGCAGATGATTTAAAATTATACAGGAAAATACGTTCTATCGATGATATCTCGAGTTTACAGAATGACGTGAATAAAATTAATAACTGGTGCTTGAAGAATAAGACGGTACTTAATGCCTCAAAATGCTATCACATGAAATTCTCAAGAAAAAGAAACCCATTACCAGCCACCTACAGTATTGATGGCGTTTTTCTCGAAGAGGTCTCAAGCATGCGCGACCTTGGTGTTGTAATTGACACTAAGTTGAACTTTCGCGAACATATCGACTACATTGTTAAAAAAGGAGCACGTTTAGGTGGGTTTGTTTCGCGACAAACACATTTTTTCAAAGACCCAGAAGTGCCTGTAATTTTATTTAATAGTTACGTTCGGAACTTCTTAGAATACTGCAGTCCCGTTCGGAATCCTTGTTACGCGGTACATATTAATAGACTTGAAAGGCTCCAAAGACAATTTCTCTACCACGTTTCTTATGCTAGTAATCTCTGTCGCGGGCTACAGTCCTATGAAGCTAGACTAAGTCATTTTAAAATGACCCCACTTGAATTCAGGCGAAAGGTAGCGGACATGGTATTTCTAAAGAAAATTACTGATGGAAATATTGATAGCCCCAATTTGCTGCAAAAAATTAATTTTCTTGTGCTGCGTGCTTCCAGTCGTCTTTGTAGCAGAATAACGTTCAGTCTCCCGCCGTTAAAAGGCAATTAAAAGAAAGAAAAAATACAATTTAAAATTATTAATAATACTCATTATTATATTAGTCCAAAGCATCAAAGTTCCTAAATTGTTATAATTTTATATTATATTTATAGTATTGTTGTAGTTTGTGTTTTCAGTGTTATTTCACTTCTTCGACTTCATTCTTTATTAGGTTGTAAGGTCGTTATAATTATTATTTATTTTTTTCTTTTCAATATTAAGTATTGTGGTTATATTATAAGCCGAACTTTAGATACTTTTATGCATGCTGTGTTCACACCAAGAAGGTTGCTCACTTTTGTAAATGAACATAATGTACTTGTTTTGATTTTGTGAACCCTATACTGTGTACAACTAGTTCTGTGAACCTAATAAAAAAAAAAAAACAATAATGGATACGACACCCCAGGAAGCAGCTCAAGCTGTAACACTACTTCAAGCAGGCGTTGCGCAACGTGAGGTCGCTCGAAGACTTCGAATTAGCAGATCTTAGGTGCAACGAGTTTACAGACGATACCTAAAGACTGGAGCATTCGATCGCCGTCCAGGTAAGAAGCAGACCTAGGGCTATATCAGCAGTAGATCGCTATATCTAACTTACTTACTTTATGCGAAATCGCCGCCTCAACGCAGTTCAAGTCCAACAAAGTCTGCTTGACGAACGCCAAGTGGTCATAAGTTCAGATACCGTCAGAAGAAGACTTGCTGAACGGAACCTGACTCCAAAGAGAGCTGCAACAGGCCCAGCATTAACGGTAGCCCACCGTCGACACTTGATTAGCATTAGCACAATTATTTCAATTCACTTCATTTGAGCTCTTTAATAGAACTATATTGGATAATATACCACCATAATTATGCAATATAACATTAAATATCACCAAAATAATGAATTAAAACAAGGGCACCTCATGACACTTCCAAGTTCCCGCCAAAACTCCTTTAAAAATCTTGTTGGGACTTGGGAGTGACAAGCACAATCAGAGGACAGAGACAAATAAACTAGAATGCAGTGTTGCCAGATTAGGCGACTTTTCGCCATTTAGGCTACCTCGGAGGGTGTCGGGGCGACCAAAAATTGTGAATGGCGACTGGTCGCCGTTTAGGCTACCGCGAATGGCACTCAGGCGCCAATTTGGG
Organism: Sphinx pinastri; assembly: GCA_947568825.1. NCBI lineage: Eukaryota > Metazoa > Arthropoda > Insecta > Lepidoptera > Sphingidae > Sphinx > Sphinx pinastri. The sequence goes on from OX387620.1 coordinate 9,629,518, forward strand.
CTACTTTGGAAAATTTGGGTTATAAACCTTCTTTTTGGGCGGATTTGAGGATATTTTTAGCTTTGAGAGTACAAAACATGACAGAAATTGGAATTGGGGACCTTTTTTTTTTTTTTTTAGCTCTTCGTGTCGGCGGCTGGGAGGTTTTTTTTTTTTTTGCTCCTTTGCCTCGCCATATACATGAGTTTTCGGCGACTTCATCCCTCAAACATCTGGCAACACTGTCCACAACACTCAATTTCATTGGAAAAAAGACCTTTTTTTTTTTTTTTTGCTCTCCGGCCTGCGTCATAGATTGGGCGACATTAGGCTACTTGGGACGATATTTTCGGCGACTTTATTTTTTTATTTTTTTTATATTTTTAGATTTTATCTGGCAACACTGCTAGAATGTCACTGTGAGTTGTGACATTGACCAACTTCACCGTTTTTCGCTGGTAAATACTGGTAATATTGAGTAATTAAGATAAAGAAGAATTCCGCAATAAATCATAAAATGCTTACTTATGTTGTTTTACAATAGACTCTGCGTAGTATATATTATACTCTTTGCAATAGACATATAACTTAATTTGTGTACAAGTTACTACGCCAATTAATCATAGTTACAATAAGTTATTATAATGAATAGAAAAAGAAACGTTGCATATATTAAGCCTGAAGATCCAGAATTCTTGAAAAATATTAAGAGACAAGCCGGTTACGATGACAGAAATCACAAATTTGACAAATACGAAGTGTCTGATAGTGACTTTGTTGATGATGAAGAAAGCGAACAACCTCAAGTGGTAGTATTAAAACAAGGTGATCTTACGGCAGAAGAGGCCGAAATAGAAAAGAATAAAATAGAGAAAGAGGAATCGGAAATCAAAGCAGATTTAACGCAACGAGTTATCTTTAAACCCAAACGTTCTACTAATAAAGTGTCACAAACAGAAAGCCAGAATCCTGATAATGATAATAAGAATGTAAAAGTTAATAACAAGAAATCCCGAAATTTATTATCATTTGATGATCAAGATGAAGATGAAACTCAATAATAACTGTGAGATGAAAATATTGTTATATTAAAAAATTCATGGTCATGTTAAACATAACATTTATTGCTTCGTGACTGAAAAACAGCACCAGCTTTGCCAAACTAGACTATATTTTATATTGTGGATGGAATTGGTAACATGTTTACTACATTTAACATCTTGAGTGTGGTTCATGTAACAGTTGTGTTTCCTACACCTACTCCAGTTGTGTGCTAGTTGCATGTCCTTCGTCCTTGAAACTACAACTTACATAAGCCAGTCTATATGTAAATAATTATTTTAAGAATAATAAAACATAATATAAAAATATAGGTAATGTTTTATTTCCCACATTATTCATAAACACCTCTACTGAATAACATTTGCATTAATATTTTTTTATGTTATGTTTATTGATGTCATTGATTCTCTCAATACTCATCAGTTCATCAAGGGTAAGCCTACACTTGCGCTGGCTGTCCCTAAAATGTTGTTTTTCAAAATAAGTCTGTTATTGACTTTGTACCATAGTATCACTTTGATTGCTATCCATTTAGATGAAAATATTATCTCATGCCACCTTATGAGCTACTAGGATTAGTACACAATAAAAAAAAGAATTTATCTAGTGTCATCCAAGCTTTGTCTCTTTTTAATTTTCACTTTTGGTCCATTTGCTGTGACCACTGATTCATTTCTGCAATATGTCTGAAATATTTCAACATCATTTTCATATTCTAGAATTTTATGAAGTAAAAATTTCCTTTCATCTTTTACGATGAGAATACTTTCTTGGATTTTAGCTACTTCATCGCAGAGTGCTGCATTCTCCTGTAACATAAATTTTACATACTGTAAAATAGGCTTTCATTACCTATTATAAAATATTGAATTACTTTACAATGCTTCTGCCTCAACTGCCTCGGTGGCGTAGTTATACTACAGTATGCCTGCAATGCTGAGGTCTCGTGTTCGATCCCCGGGTCGGGAAAAGTGGTATTGGATTTTTCTATTTAGTATCAGCCCATCTGGACTCTGGACTTTGTGCCCGATATGGCTATAGGCTCGCCCCCTATCACATCATGGGACGGAATACGCACGGCGAAAAGTGGGTGCACTAGTTGCGCCTCTGCCTATCCCTATGGGGGCTAAAGGTGCACGCGTGTGTGTGTTTACAATGCTTTCACTATTTATAAGAGTACCACAGGAGCCTCACACTTTTTAAGTGTACAATAACAAAAGATCAGGGTTTTTGATAATTATAGCATGTATATTCACAACTTTATTGCTGAAGGTTTAGGCATAGGCACAACTAGTGCACCCACTTTTAATTGGGCGTATATTCTAATTTCTACCCAAGCTATGATAGGGGTCAGGCCTATTGCTATTTCGAAAAGTTCTAATACCAGACTAAAAAAAAAAAATCAGGCATGTTTTATCAAATGAAAATCATAGACTTTAGTTGCTTAGCCAAGCAAAAGTTCAATAGTTGCATTCCCAGGAATACATATTGCTACAACTTCAGAGTTTAAGCTTCTCAAAATGTTCAAGCTAAAACCTTTTTGCTATGGGTGCTGAAATATAGTAATTATTGGCCATTTAATTCTTTGAAATTTTGTAGTTTTGACTGAGAGTAGGAATTTTTCAGAAATGTTTCAGCCTGAAAAAAATAAGTTTACATAAGCAAATATAGATTATGTAGCATCAAAACATTTTTTCCAAGTTCCAACTGTTTCAAAAACTTTTTAGAGCACCGTAGGTAGGTATACTGACAGTCAACTAGCTATGTTTCTAATGAACATTACAATCTATATTGTTGAGAAATTATTTGTATTCTGTTTCAACCTCAAAAAGCAGCTGTGGTGCTCTTCAGAGATTTAATAGACTGTAAAGAAGCTATTAGTGGCAACAAACGGTTAAGTAGGTACCCATTACCCAGTAATTACAAACATATCTATTTTGTGGGAATAGTTTGTATATATTATCTATACTCCATCGGTTTAGGTATTAAACTAAATTTATACAAAAAATGACATATGATTCCTGGGTACTCAACATTCTATTAAAAAAGTGATTGCAAAGACTGTTGTGTCAATGACACTATAGTGTACAAAAAACACTTAAAATTATTAACTTCACTTTAGAAACGATACAAATAACCTACAACAACTTATTATCAAAAACAAAGCAAAAAATATGATAAACAAATTTCGACAATGCAGAAATGTATTGGTAATTGGTGTCTAGTTAACCTATTAAATTGAATGGAGGTCAGTTTAATGACGTGCTACATGATAGTCATACTCTCAAATTTTGTAGGGTTATCTATTATGATCCATTGGAAAAATGTTTAGCATGCCTGTTGTATTAGCTCTTTTACAGTTGACAGATCAAGATCTCATATCAAAGTATTGTAATTTATGATAATAAATTGTGATCGCGCTTATTAATAAGTAACTATAACTTTATAATAACCAAACAACTTTAACAAGAATAACAGTGCTAAGTGTTGTGTAGGTTATGAAGAAGTTGATTTTGGTTATAAAAAAAGACATTTAACAGTATAGTTAGTTATAGACGAACATCAGGCCCAAATTTTTCGTTCAAAAGTTATTACCAATTAATAAGTCGCTGTCTTATCTGACACATCCATGTCACAAGACGTCTCGATATGCACAAATTTTGTAAAGAAAGCAATATTTTGGAAGGAAATATGCCAATTTGCGCATTACAATCACGTCTAAGTATCTTCTTCTTCTTCTCTTAGGTTAATGGCTCCACCGTTACAGCGGTGATTTTGCCAATGTCTTCATGTAGATAGTGGTCCTCAAAAGTAAAAAAGCATAACTTCAGATTGGACTATTTCCTATCAGGATCAAAAAACAAGATCCGGCCTGAAGTGTCCCATGAAAAGTTATACTCAGATTATGAAAATTAATGATATATATCTTTTAAATCTATAAGTTGATAAATTAAGCAGAATAATTATAGCAAAAGCATAATATATTAATAGCAAAAATAAAGGAGTCAAAAATTATTGATGTTCTTTTGGATAGGAGGTTTTAACTACAGAGACACGTCTAAGTATGTTCTAATGCATTTTACATAGGTGTTTTACTATGTCACGGTAGATTGAGTTACTGACGAAAACACTCGAAATTTTGGTATGAAAATTTTCCTTATGTCCGCTCTAAATAATCTTAGAACTTTTTGGTTATAAAGTATTTTGTAAAGAGAAATGGACAGGTAAAATACCTTTTTTATGATTTTACATTTAGTTAAATACCTAAACCGATGGAGTATTGATGTTATGTATATATTTAAAGAATATTAATCATAGTACTTACAATTATCAAACTTTTTATCCTCATTTTCATATGTTTATATTTATTTCGGTATCGCTTGTTTTGGTTTTCATGCTGTATATTATTCATATGAAAATTACTTAACGAATTATAGAAGTAAATAAATGGATACCAATGGCAAATTATTCTCCATATGAATTATGAGCTATAATTTGTAGTGTTTAGTTCGCTGGTTAAGTTTATAAAAATCCTTTTTGCTTTCAACAGTTTATAGGAGCAGTTTATAGGTGGACAAGGAAGTTAAAATTTAAAATGAAGTGTGACACTTGACAAATGTGAAATGACAGCAGTCTAAGGCGCCCATTACACGCTCACACAACCGGCATTCAATTCTAGTACTCATGATTGACGAGTGAATAACGGTGACTGATGAAAACAAATTGACATTACACAATCACTCAAAATCACCTTCAGTCATATTCAAGATTTTACGGAGAATACACGTTTTCAATCGTCTTGGTATGATTACTTATAAAATAAATTGGAATTTAGAGCAAAATACGTGTAACAAGAAAGCGTTGTGTATAATTTGCTGTAGAAAAGAGAGTTTTATAGCCATATTTTTGTTTCACCCAGTTTTTTTTGGCGGCTACGCCCGCGTGATAAAATTCCAGATATATATTTTCCCGGGATAAAGTAGCCTATGTGTTATTCTATACTATAATCTATCTCTGTGCCAAACATCCAATTTGGATGTTCAGTCACGCTTTTTTTACAATAAAATACATGTTTTCTTATTTACACTATTCTTAATTCAAATTTATTTTCTATTTTTTAGTTGGATTTTCTATAAAGCGTGTTTTTTAGAACTATTATTTATTTTTAATTTTTTAGTTCTGTTCTACTATTGTCCAACAAATGTCACCAAAAAATATATAAATTGACAAAAATCTCATTTTGCCAATTGAATAATGGCATAATCTTATGAAATTAGTGTATTGTTATCGGTCCTCGACAAACCTACAAAGTTTGAATAAAATCTGACCGTTTAAAGTGGATCAAAATCGCGCCCAAAGGAGTCTGAGTCGGAGAGTTACAAACATACATACAAACATACAAGTGAAGCTAATATAAAGCGTGTAAAAACGCTAGGAGCTGTAACGAACGACTCGACAATAACGTCAACATAAAGAAAACATACAATGACATCTGTCAGAGGTAAAATAACTGTGAACGGACTGTAAAACAAACGGGCTGGCGGCGGTTATGCTAGTGTGCGTGACAGCTGTGTCATACGCTATCGCTGCGTCATTCTGCTTATACTTGTGCGCGCGCATAATGATACCAGTTATTGCATGGTTATATCCATGAAATGTTTCATTATGAATGATAATATTTTTGAGTAAATTACTTTTGTCGTTATTAAATCCTGTATAGGTACAGAATTTTCTAAGTACAGCCTCTGCAGTTTTACATACGTCATATACGTCTCGTGAGGCATAAATTAGGCCGCCTTCATAAATACAAACAAATACGCCTTCAAAATATACAAACACACGAATTGAGAACCTCCTCCTTTTGGAAGTCGGTTAAAAATAATTAAACTTGTGGCTTTAAACGTCAAAAAAAAGCGTGAGCAGTGTAAATCATTAGACCCATATTAAAAAAGCGCTAAATCCGTCTCGAAAAAAGCGCCAGTTTCCACCAGATTTTCACCTAAAAAAGCACTAGATCTAGCGCGAAGAGCGCTAAAACGGCAACACTGTCAGCGTAACAACGTGAGCGAACGCCATGACAGCTCGAAACGTACTAAGCGCGGGAAAATGACCTAAAGACCGACAGTAGGCCTCTAGTTTTATCGACGCGTTTCAAGCGTTCAGAGTCTATCTAGTCTATAATTAATCTAAGAACAAGCACTATCCGCGCTGAAATAGCTACTTAATATATATATTGATACTATTTTATCTTATGGCTTGGACAAGGTGACAGAAAGAGATGCACACTCATTCATGCATTCGAAATTTGCAAGGTTGTCACTAGTTTTCACGTACAAACTGTTCCAGAGGTATATATGTTTAGGTTCATATATACAACCCTCTTAGTAGTAGAGGAGGCCTGTTCCAAGCAGTGGGGTATTTTATAGGGCGGTGTTAATATTAGTTTTCACGTAACTTTTTTATGCTAGAGATGATAGAGTCGATTTAAGTAATATCGAAAAATGTTTGTGTTGCAGTGTAAATAATACAGCAATTTTATGTAATTTATTTTATTATTAATATGTTGCATTTTAACGTTGCATCAAAAGTATTCCTCGAGTCGCTTATCAAATTCCTGTCTCATCAACTAGCGACTAACACAACATTGCATACACACTTAATTGATTACATACATACTTAATTGTATTTTTTTTCCTATATCATGCATTGTATTTTATACCTTGAACTGATTTTGAAAAGAGCAACACTAGAGTTTCTTGCCCGTTTTTCTGTAGTGAGCACTGTTTTCCGAACTGGTGGTAGAGTTAATATTGACGGAATCTAAATAATGTATAACATTTTATGGGTTCGAATAAATTTATTTAATTTCACTGCTGTTTGGCGGTAGAAATAGACATTGCGGTGGTACATGATACGCAGACGGTTGCGCGCATACGAGAGACCTACCACCTTTTTATCCCGAAAAATATGAACCGGGAGTTTTATCCCGAAAAAACTTTTTTCTAGGTAGAAACCACAAGAGTTTATTATGGAGATCGTTTGAGGCCCTGGGAAGGACATTGGCTAATTTTTATCTCGGGAAATTAAATCTTTTCTCGCCGGCGGTGGATCCGCGATCAAATTGGTATGGGGATAGTTTGCGGCTATAAGAATGTGTACATCGACTACTTTTTATTCCGAGAAAATATAAAGCGGTACTTTTATCCCGGAAAAACATTTCATGCGGTTGAAGCAGCGAACAATTTGTTATAGAGATCATTTGAATCCTGGGAAGGACATAGGCTACTTTTTATCGCGGGAAAATATATAGGGGGCTTTTATTCCGGAAAATGAAACGCGCTAAAACAGATACTACGGCAGAAAAAAATATGAAGTATATTAATATTATGTTCTGTTACCGAGGCGAAGCTGGGACAAGTCGCAAGTCTATTATAATTCTCTTTGGAACCATCTCTAGAATGCACAACATAAGTTTGCTGTTTTTCGGAATCCACGAAAATGCAAATTACTTTATAAATTATAGCTTCCTATAAGTGAAAGAATTTTCAAAAACGGTCCAGTAGTTTTTGAGTTTATCCATTACTGGTGGCGCCACGTAATGGGCCTCCGAAATAAAAGGGGAAAAGAGAAGCGGGGGAATTAAATGGGACAGTCGAAACTGTCCCGGCCGAGTCCTAAGGCTCGGTGCGTTGGGCCAACAATGACCCTGGCGTTTGTGGACTGTATTTTAGGGATCCCCTTCGGAGGGGCTGGTTCGCGGCGGAGTAGCTCGGTTAGCAGCCCTATAAGGAAGTTATATGCACGCCTTACCTATCTGTGTCTCGCGCGCACCGCGCCGAACAAGCGGCGCGAGTGCCACACGACACTTCCGTAAACGCCGCCGCCGCAGCCACATTAATGGCTGTCTAATGATTCGCTAATCCGCTTTAATTTGGTGCATAACTCGCATAAAAAGCACATGTAACGCTAATTGAACTGCTGAATGCTCGTGCTTGGTGTTGGTGACGTTATTTCGTGTGTGAATCAAGCCCTTTTGCGTGCGCGTCGTATATCTACAGCGACGCCATCGCCGGGACCGCGTGCGCCGCCTGATGCAGAATCGTCAAGGTAAGGCGTGTTTTACCCACCAAAATTTCCCAATAGGTTGCCAACCCAAATACTCCTCCGCGATCCAGCCCCTCCGAAGGGGATCCTAAAATACAGTCCACAAACGCCAGGGTCATTGTTGGCCCAACGCACCGAGGCTTAGGACTCGGCCGGGACAGTTTCGACTGTCCCATTTAATTCCCCCGCTTCTTTCCTTCCCTTTTACATTTCGGAGGCCCATTACGTGGCGCCTCCATTTTTGGTCCATACGAGACGGATTATTATCTGGTCATCGGACTACGCCGCTTATTAATTAGGGCCTAGATTCGTCTAGATTTGCCCCCCTCCGCATTTAGTATATTCCGTAAGTACCTGCCTAGGTACCTACTCTTCTCGCTTAGTTGTTTTCAACCTTGGTCTTAAAGGGGTTACATAACTCATTTAAATATCATTGTTAAAAACAAAAACGCTAATTCATTAAAATACCTATTTATCTTTTATTTCTATACATAGAGGGTAAATCTTAAAAAAGTATTTCGTTTGCGAACGCTCAGTTTTAAGTAACACTCCGCACGCATAGTGAATCATTGTATTCATAACTATAAGTATTATAATATTCGCCGCGCACACCTGTTGTGCCTATAGTTACTTAATTAGTTATATCGGTGTATAATATCTCGGTAAAATGTCGCGTTCGAAACGAATAGACACCGAGTCACCTATACAAAATAGTGAACTTATGTTATTAGAATGCAAACGAAATACATATTTTGAAATCATTCAAAATGTGTTCGAGAATTCGCAAAGGGTTGATACTAGTCAGGAATGTCTGGAAACCTTTCTTAGTTCAGTCGCGACGATTGACGACACTAGGTCTCAATTTAGGGAAATCCTCGATGAATACAATCGCGTTTTACTTAAGACTGATCCTACTAGTAAGCCTGATTTTCAGTCCTTAATCTCGTTTGAGGATTTATATTGTCGTATTAAGCGCGTATTATCTCGTGTTGATTCCAAGCCTTCGAGGGTGGACACAGTTTCCAACCACAGTGGTATAAAACATAAAAAACCATCCTTGCCGTCACTCGAAATTATGGCGTTTGACGGTGACATACGAAACTGGCCCCTATTTTACGCAGGGTTTAAGTCCATGGTACATGAGAATCCGTTGTTAACAGATGACGATAGGCTGTACTATTTAGTGAGTAAACTCTCGACTAAGGCTAAACACGTGTTCTCGGGTATTACACCGTGCGCAGAAAATTATGACACTATATTACAATGTCTTATTGATAGGTACCAAGACACTCGAACACTCGCATCTACTTATTTAGATCAAATGATTAACTTCAAGAGCACTGGTCCCGCCTCTGCGTCTAAATTCCAAAGCTTCTTAGAACAGTTCATAACTGCTGCTAGTGCATTAAAAAACCTGCACCTAGATGATCTGTCAGACTTTATGCTGCTGCATCTCGCTTTGCGAAGACTGGACGCCGAGACGGTCCATGCATTTGAGGAGCGATATCGCGATGTAGAAATGCCTACATTTATTAATTTATCCGATTTTATTCGTAGTCAGTTTAAAATTTATACTAACACGCAAATTAATTACGTCGCTCCCAGTGTTTCGCGTAATAATAATTCTAGTAAAAGTAAACCCCGTAGTCACGTACCCAACCCGCAGACTTACACGTCAGTTTCAACACCTAATAACAAAAAATGTCTTTGTGATAATTTCGCACATAATCATCTCTTTAAGTGTCCTACATTTAATCAATTAGAGCCTTCCGCACGATTTAAATGCGTAAAGGATAATGGCGCTTGTATTAACTGCCTTAGTTTATATCATAAATCGCGAGGGTGTAAGTCTAATTTTAGATGTCGTAATTGTAACTCAAAACATCACTCATTGTTACATTTCAATGAATCAAATTCTCAATCCATTTCGCAAGCGCAACGTAATGTAAATTTGCCTGCGTTGGGAACCGAACCCGCGCCAGGCGCACCCGCAGTCAGCGCTCGGGCTTCGTCCACTTGTGGGCTGTGGCGTGAGCGCCGCCGGCCCGCCTCGTGCGCCGCCGCCGCCGCCCGATAGTGCACAGAGCGGCAACGTCTCCTCGCTGCACACATCCATCGCTGTGCCAGTGCCGAACGCAACCGCTTCTAGTGGCTATCTCAAGCGATGTACGCAATCCACTATATTGTTGTCGACAGCGCAAATTACTATCTATGATCGTGGCGGTCGGGCGCATTTAATTAAATGTCTTCTTGACTCGGGATCGCAAAGTAACTTTATAACATCCGAATGTGTTGCGCTCTTGGGTATGAATTACGACAAAAATACGCAAACTATTGTACGTGGTTTCGGTGGTACGGAAAAATCCATTAGGGGTTCCACACGCTTTAAAGTACATTCGCGTCATAATAATAACGTTTGTTTTGACGTATCGGCACTTATTGTCGACCGCATCACGGACAACCTACCTTCGGTGCCCGTTGATAAATCTTTGTTCGCGCGTTATATTAACTCACTCCCGCTTGCGGACGGTAGCTTTGCCACACCGGCCGAAGTGCAAGTACTTCTCGGTGCTAGTATTTTTCCACACCTGTTAATACCGGGTACGGTTTACAGTGTGGATGGGTTGCCGCCCGCTATAAATACTGTTTTCGGATACGTTATAATGGGTTCCGCTCCCGTTTTACTATCCAAAACTTTCGCTTTAAGGTCGACCTCGGCTTGCTGTGCTGTTGTCGATCAACCTCCCATGGACCACCTTCTTAAAAGGTTTTGGGAACTTGAGGAGGTTTCCGCTCCGCCCGCTCAAGGTCATGATGACCTTGAGTGTGAAAATCATTTTTGCGCCACCACTACGCGTGACGCTAGTGGTAGATACATCGTCGCTCTGCCGTTTAGGGACGATGCTCATAAATTAGGTAATTCTTACCACACTGCTCATAGACGCTTCTTGTGTTTAGAGCGTAAGTTGCAGTCGTCTGACATGTTGCGCGCCGCTTACAACGATATCATTCGCGAATACGTTGCTAAGGGTTACGTTACCGAAATAGGAATAAATAATAATTTCGATCTCGCCGCCGCCGCATCCTATTTCGTTCCGCATCACTGCGTGCAACGTGAGGACAAGACCACTACTAAGGTCCGCATGGTGTTAGATGCCAGTTGTAGGACAAGTTCAGGGCTGTCGCTGAATGAAGTTTTACATTCAGGACCTAACCTTCAAGGTGACTTGAATTGTATTCTTCTTAATTTTCGCCTATTCAAAATTGCTGTTTCCGCTGATTGTCGTCAGATGTTCTTGCAGATCGGTATGCAAGAATCCGATCGTAGGTTCCAGCGTATTCGTTTTCGCTTTCGCACTAATGACCCAGTGTCAATTTTCGAATTTAACCACGTTTGTTTTGTTATAATTTACCGTTTTTCAAAATTATTACCGAGGCGACCTTCCGTCACTCGTTCTGACTTAGATTACGCTGAAAGTAAAATCATACTAGCTCTTCAGAATGTTTATTTTGCTGACGACATTCGTAAATTAAAAAACAAACAAATTTGTTCACCCGCTTTGCAAAAATTAAATCCGTTCTTGGATAGTGAAAATATAATACGCGTCGGCGGCCGTCTATCGAATGCTGCCGTCGAATATACGCAAAGACACCCGTGTGTGCTCCCGCGACGTGATCACGTAGTCGACATGATCATCGATTATCACCACACGAAGTACTTACACGCCGGTCCTGAACTACTGATGTCCTTACTTAGGCGTCATTATTGGATACTCGCCGCTCGCCGAGTTATTCGGCATCGTATACACAAGTGCAACACTTGTTTTCGGGCAAAGCCGCGCCCTACATTTCCCATGATGGCCGATTTGCCCGCGTACCGCGTCAACCAGGTTGACAAACCATTTTCGCATACGGGTTGTGATTACGCAGGCCCTCTACAATACACGCCCGTGCGTGGTAGAGGTGTCAAAGGCCGCAAGGCTTGGCTTTGTATTTTTACTTGTCTCACGACGCGTTGTTTGCACGTTGAGATAGCCACGGAACTGAGCACGGTTAGTTTTCTCGCTGCGCTTAAGCGTTTTCTTTCTCGCCGCGGTCCGGTTCAGTGTTTATACACTGACAACGGTACCAATTTTGTAGGTTGTCGCTCGTACCTACGCGACCTTTATAAGTTCCTCGACGAATATCGCCCGTGCCTTGAACATGAATTATCAGAAAGTCGCATTGATTTCAAGCAGATTCCGCCTGCTAGCCCTCACTGGGGTGGATGCTGGGAATCCATGGTCAAGGTAGTAAAGTCTCACCTCTTCAAGGTCATAGGGCAACAGCTGCTGTCCTATGAAGAGTTATTAACTGTACTTACGCAAGTCGAGGCACTTATAAACTCGCGCCCGCTTACGCCCTTAAGCAGCGACCCCGCCGAGCCGACGGCGCTCACGCCGGCTCATTTCCTTCATACCGCTCCGCTTTTTTCTTTACCCGCGTCTCACATAGATTCGTCTAATCTACGTGAGAGACATTCGCTATTGGATAAATTGGTCCAATCCTTCTGGCAACGCTGGAGGATAGAGTATTTGCATCAATTGCAAGCTCGCGCTAAATGGACCACGCCATCCACTCCGATCCAATTAGGGACGGTAGTGGTCATTATTGTAGATAATTCGCCGCCGCTTTCTTGGCCTCTCGGTGTGGTGGAAGCTGTCCACCCCTCGAAGGATGGTGCAACGCGTGTTGTCACAGTTAGGACGAGCAAGGGCAGCTTCGTGCGCCCTGTCGTTCGGCTGTGCCCGCTGCCCAGTCAGTAAATATTTATAACCCACGGTTGCTCGTAGGCCTAGGATACCTAGCGGCTGTGGATACTATATTCACAGCCGATGCCAAGAGCCCGTGGGCGTAGTTTCTTACGCTTATTTCGTTTAATTTCGCTCAAATCGCTTAATGTACAGGTAGGAGTAGGCTTACGCTCTATTTTTTTTTTCTCTTATAAGGTAGCGTTTTCTAAAGGTAACCCTTTAAGGCCGGGGGAATGGTTCCGCCATAATGATTCCACATTTAACAATAAAACGCAATTATTGGTTGGCAGCCTAATCCTTGTCCTTAGTTCCCTTTTCCGCACCTCTTTCTCCCTTACACTTGCACGCCTACCTATCTGTGTCTCGCGCGCACCGCGCCGAACAAGCGGCGCGAGTGCCACACGACACTTCCGTAAACGCCGCCGCCGCAGCCACATTAATGGCTGTCTAATGATTCGCTAATCCGCTTTAATTTGGTGCATAACTCGCATAAAAAGCACATGTAACGCTAATTGAACTGCTGAATGCTCGTGCTTGGTGTTGGTGACGTTATTTCGTGTGTGAATCAAGCCCTTTTGCGTGCGCGTCGTATATCTACAGCGACGCCATCGCCGGGACCGCGTGCGCCGCCTGATGCAGAATCGTCAAGGTAAGGCGTGTTTTACCCACCAAAATTTCCCAATAGGTTGCCAACCCAAATACTCCTCCGCGATCCAGCCCCTCCGAAGGGGATCCTAAAATACAGTCCACAAACGCCAGGGTCATTGTTGGCCCAACGCACCGAGGCTTAGGACTCGGCCGGGACAGTTTCGACTGTCCCATTTAATTCCCCCGCTTCTTTCCTTCCCTTTTATATTTCGGAGGCCCATTACGTGGCGCCTCCAATTACAAACAAACAATCAAATCTTTCCTCTTTATAATATTATAGATAGTGCAGTTGCACGTTATATTGTGTATGCGATTGTTGACTATTAATGAGTATTGTAATAAAACGCCGATTGATAGTAATTTCTGGAAATAATAAACGTGTATTAATTATTAAATTATGTTTAATATTATAGGTCTTAAATCATGTATTGTTAGTTCACTAAAATATATTTTACAATTGGTAATATACTAGGCAACCAAACAAGTAGTTTCCAAACTACGCCCAAAAGGTTCGCTTGGATTGGTTTTCAGATAGAACTTCCCATTAATATTCCTGTTGACTCCTTCTCCCATAAAACCAAATTGATCGCAGTTATTGTTTAAAAAATCCAACCAATTTTCACATTTAAACGCAGCAAATGCCTTAATATTTTTAATTGATTCCACAAAATAATTTTGAGATCGTCCGTGACTGCATGCTTCTGGGAATAAAAGAACACGAGCTTGATAAATTTATTTTTATTACTCAAAATGTCAACACAAATGAATAATAGTCAATTAATTTTTTTAATTTTTTTTCCTATCTGGCGGGCCTTATTCACGTTCCATCTTGACGTACAGCATGCTGTAGGTCACGGCGCTGGACGTAGCATACGCACTATCGTGCATGCTAGACAGTGCCGCCAGGTTTACAGTTTTACCTCTATTTACTTTCTGGTCAATGGTATTTAAATACAGATTTTTAACACATGATAAAGATATGAAATGAACGCAGATATTTAGACGGATATTTACAATTTGTGAATAATTTATACAGATTTAGATGTATATTTCGGTTACGGACTAAAAGATTACTTATTGTCTATTGGCACGATTCTCGGAGTGGCAGGGTCACTCGTTGAATATATTATATTATTAAATTTAAAATGTATTTTAAAACAATTGTGTTAGTTTATCAAATCTAGCCTAACATTGGCCTAGCTAAGAAGGCTTTTTATTATTATTATTATTTCAGTAGTTTTTTTAGCAGAAGAAATGAGGAATTTACCTATTTTTTATGATACATTTAGATAAATAATAGACGTGTCAGTTGGCAACACTGGTGATGGAGGCACTAAATCTTTATAAATTATTCACGAATTGTAAATATCTGCATTCATTTCATATCAATATGATGTGTTAAAAATCTGTATAAATACTATTGACCAGAGAGTAAAGATAAATAGAGATAACTGAATACCTGGCAGCACTGTCTAGCACGCACGATAGTGCGTATGCTACGTCCAGCGCCGTTACGTACAGCATGCTGTACGTCAAGATGGAACGTGAATAAGGCTCTTAATTTTGCAACTATTGGTCTACCGTCTACAGTCAATATTTTAAACCAATGTGTAATCTACGTACCTACCTATATGTAGGATTTAAGAGTATAGATAGAAATACCTAGGTCCGTACTATGCCGTAGCCAAGTTGCTTTTCTACCATCGTTAACGCTAATAAAAAACAAAACAAATGTATGGGAACGACGTATCCTTACAATAAGTAGACTTATCGATAGGATACGTCATAACCACGCATATTGTTTTGTATTCTATTAGTGTTAACGCTTGTAGGAACGCATCTTGGCTACAGTCTCTATAATAAATTCTTAAGACCTAGAGCTAACCTTAGATAGTCTAAGGAGCCAACACGGGTCATCGTGTTATAGGGTTCTTTCCTTTGATTAATAATATATCTAATCAAAGGGTTCTTGCCTATGATTGATTTTGTGCGTTGTTCTATACTTGCAATTTGCATAGCAGCAAATAATGTGAAAAAGAAGACCTTATTTGAAAATAGCATTAAAAATTAAAAATGGTTAAGAAATTAGGTTGTAATTCACATTTCAAATATTGCAATGCCCAAGAGTGGGCGTCTAGTGCGGATATTGCGAGAGTAGAGTATTGATTCTTTTCGGTTTGGTAAAACTTGCCCCTTCTACTGGATTTCAAAGGCTTCAAGTTCCTAATCTTAAAATAAATAGTAAAGATTTTTTGTTCCAAGCCACAGAATAATTGTTTTTATACCTAATCGTAACATCTACGTACTAACCAAATATTTTTTGTATAGAGTTGCATCCTGGTTGGGGTGGAATTCCGCTATTGGGGTAGAAATCAGCTGTACCTACGGCGGATTCGATACCTAGTAGCCCACCACAAGTGTGAATAATATCTACAAATTTAGCATCCGTGTGGTCCAATTTTTCTGTGTTGTCTCTGCTAGGATATTCGAATAGCGGTCTGGCTGGATCGAGACCTAAAACATGTAATCCGATAACATTAGAAAATTTTGTAAATAAACCTAATATCCACCACCGAATAGTATCTATTATAATTATTAGTAGGTATTCTATCTATCATTAGCATTTAGCTTGTACTTCAATTACTCAAGTTGGGACTGCAATCTTCACTTAACAATTATAAGAGAGTAGGTACATACATACATACATACATACTTAGTATCACGCCTCTATCCCATAGGGGTAGGCAGAGACCATGGATTGCCACTTTGCTCGATTCTGGTACACCACTTTCGCTTCCTCTACCTTCATCAATCTTTCCATGCACTCCCGCCGGTTCAGGGTACTTTTGACCTGGCCCTTACTTAGAATGTCAGATATCTGACATTCGAAAGTTCGGTGCGGTCGACCCCTGCCAGCCCTTTCATCCACATTCGCCTTATATATCCTCTTTGTCTTTCTCCTATCATTCATCCTTTCCAAATGCCCAAACCACCTTAGCATACCCTTCTCAATTTTTGTCCACTACATCCTCTGTCACTCCACACATGTCCATCACCATAGTATTCCGCACTCTATCACACACAGTCACCCCACACATGCTTCTTAACGCTCTCATTTCCACTGCTTTAATCCTACTTTCGTGCTTTTTCTGCCATACCCAGCTTTCACTACCATACATCAGAGTTGGTAATAACACTCCTCTATAGACAGCCAGTCGTGCCTTTTTGGACACCTTCCGGCTACCCATAAAGACGTGCAACGCTCCATTCACCCGATTACCTGCACTCACTCCTCTCTCTATATCACTGTCATACCTACCATCACTTGTGAAAACACATCCCAAATATACAAAATCACTTACTTGCTGTACCCTGTCGTTACCTATAAAAATATTACATTCTGTCATGCTATCGTCCCTTTCAAACACCATAACTTTCGTCTTTTTAACATTCATCTTCATGCCTTTTCTCTCAAAAGCATCATCCATAATTGTCACTAACTTCTGTAACTCCTCCGCCGATGACGCAAGAATTACTTGGTCATCAGCATAGAGTAGACAGTTGAGTGACAAACCATTCATTCTCAGCCCGTACGCACTCTCTTGTATATCTTTTAGACAGCCATCCATGAATAGGTTGAACAGCCACGGAGACGCTACACATCCCTGTCTCACACCCTTATTAATGCGAAACCAATCAGTGTAGGCTCCATTTATCCTGACACAAGCACTAGAGTTCTCATAAAGAGACTTCAGTGCTCTAATCAGGCTACTATCCACCCCAAACATGGACAAAGCTGACCACAGTTCATTCCTTATCACTCTATCATAGGCCTTTTCCAAATCTACGAAAGCGCAGAAAACTTTTTTCCCTTTAGACAAATACTTCTCCACGACGCTTCGCAGGGAAATGACCTGGTCCGTGCATCCCATACCCTTTCGAAATCCGGCTTGCACATCCCATACTTTATCACAGGTCTCTTTTATAATCCTTTCGATCAGAACTTTTGCATATAGTTTGCCGACAACGCTAAGAAGGCTAATGCCTCGGTAGCTTTGACAGTCTTGCTGCGACCCCTTTCCTTTGTATAGTGGAACAATAACGGCGCGGCACCAATCTTTCGGTACCACACCTCTGTTCCAGCACAAATTCAATAGGCGGCACAACAGACTTGCCACGACGCCCTGTCCAGCCTTTAGCATTTCGACAGACACCCTATCATACCCGGCTGCCTTACCCATCTTCATGCTGTTTAAAGCTCTCACAAGTTAATTCATGCCTATTTTATCCTCTTTTTCTTCCCTTTCGACCATCACACCCAAATTCTGTGTATCTTCATTTTCAAACAAACTTTCAAAATATTCTTTCCATCTTTTTAATGCGAACCTTCCATTCACTAAATTCCCATTCACATCTCTGACACTACTAAACTCCGAGGATGCTGATTTTCCTCGGGCTTTTCTGATTGTTTTCCAGAAAAACTTAATGTTCCTCTGGAAATCCGCACATAATGTTCTATCAAAATCATCTTTTGCTTCATCCTTCTTCTTTTTTACTAATGTTTTCACTTCTTCTTTTATTCTATTATATTTCTTTTTCATTTCTGCCACATCTCTATCATTTGTTTTTCCCATTCTTTCATCTGCTGCTTCTTCTGAATAACCACGTTTTGAACATCCTTGTCCCACCAAACATTCTTTATCTCTTTACATTTCTTTCTTTTTGCCACTCCACACACTTCAACTGCAGCACTCACAACCACCTTTTTAAACACTTTCCATAATTTATCTACCTCACAAACTTCATCTAGCCCTTCAAATTTTTCTTGTAGTTTCCTTTCATACATTTCTCTTCTGTCCTCTTGCAAGTTTTCCACTTTTATTCTCTCTAAAACACTCGATTGTTCTGGACAACGGGGTCGCCACTTCCTAAACAGGCCTTTTATACGACACATTACCAGAAAGTGGTCGGTATCCAGATCTACTCCTCGGAACACTCGAGTGTCAAACATTCATCCACTATCACGAAATCTATCATACTTTTCACCTCAACGTTTTCCCAAGTATACATATGGATCTTCTTGTGTGCAAACATTGTGTTTGTCACACATAGATTCCATTCTAAGCACACATCAAGCAAACTTCTCCCATTACTATTCACTTTCTCTTCACCAAATGAACCCAGTACCGTTTCATATCCATCTCGCTTCACTCCAACCCAACTATTAAAATCTCCTAGCATAATTAATCTTTCGTTAACTTCACGCATTCGTACAACGTCCCTCAAATTTTCCAAAAACTCTTCTCGCTCTCTCTGGGCACTTTTAGAATAACCCGCACCTAAGTCTGTTGGGGCATAAACCCCTAAAACGAAAATACGGGTTAATTCCACTTTCATTTTTACCCAAACAAGGAATTCACAAATTTATATTCTTTCACACATTCTGCCATTCTCTCGGAAAGGATGAGACCAACACCCTGACTGCCCCTGGCGGTTCTGTCCACTCCAGCCCAGTAAGCAGTATATGTGCCATACTTTATGGTGTCACATCCTTTCCGTTTCGTCTCATTCACACATAGTAAATCAATCTTCCTTTCACTCATCATTTGACATACTTCATCTATTTTGGCATCCATCCCTCCTCTAACATTTAGTGTTGCAAAGCGGCTTTCCACAGTCCACTTTTCGCCACCATGGGATACGAGACGTGACGAGTGGCGAGCCACGTCGCCGCCATTTCGACGATTTTTATTATATTTTATGCTCATCATGCGTTCCCACGAGTAGCAGGGGAAAAATAATTGTCGAGCCTGGCAGAGCCCCACATGCCAAGCCAAGGCTAGTCTTGCTCTGAGGGCGCCTGACCTCAGGACAAAAATATGGCATGCTAACGACTAGGCTCGCCCCTAGCCATGCATCTCTCGGCGCGGCGGACCTTAGATTGGCGGAAAGGAATGAAGGAATTGGGTGTATTAGTGAAAAGGAATGGTGAAATTGGGATAGGAAAAAGTGTAATGGGATACTATTAACACGGATAAAGGACATATGCTTGGATTCAATAGTAGCTCGGGGGGCCGGGGGCGCATACCCGCATGCTAAGCTCATATTACCGGACAGGTAATTTGACATAAAGCATCCCCTGACGCGAAGAGAATAGATAGTACTAATTATACATTATATATCATACCATATTAATCTTGTGAATCTGAGTACAGTTAACGCCAGTGGCGTAGAGTGGTTGAGGGGAGGGGGGTGGCCCGCCCCGGACGGCATCTTTAGGGGGGTGGAAAAATGCTTGAGTCTTATTCGTTCAAATGACCTTGTTTTGGTGCCTTGGGGCGGCAAATTTTGTGTCTACCCGGGGCGACAAGAACCCACGCTACGCCACTGGTTAACGCATTTATAATTCGTGTTGTAGAATATGTAATAAGTAGGATTATTATACCTGTAATTCTTCCAATAGTTAAATTACATTGATGAGCAGCTATGCCCATAACGTGAGCTCCCAGGCTATGTCCAATTAAATGAATTTGATCACCTGACACGTTATATAGTTTATTCAGTTCTTCAACAAAAACGGCTATCTGCGTTCCGACAGTAACGGTTTTATTTGCAACCCAATTATAAAATATCGAGTCTGCCGTATCACTCCAATCGACGGTTATTACGTTTACGTTGCTATATTCTACGTAAGCGTCTTTGATGCTTTTGATTGAATATTTTTCAGTAGATGACAGCCAACCATGTGTTATTATTTTCAAAGGTAGCCTTGATAAATTCAACTCCGTAATATTATCTTGAAATCTGGCGAAGTCATCCAAAGTAGTGTAATTTTCTACGTTATTGCTGAAATATTAGATACTGGTACTTTTTTACACGCTTTATATTAGCTTCACTTGTATGTTTGTATGTATGTATGTATTAGTGTTGGGTAGGACATAGAAGAGGCGGTACATTTATCCCGTACATGACGTCAAAATGTAAGAGCGGCTCAACAATATATATTGTACTACTTCAAATTTTATGTCGCGGCAGTCGCGGATTCGCGTTATTCACTCTCCGAATCCGTTAAACTATAGGAAGAGGACAGAGAGGGAGCGAGACGGATGCTAAATATTGCAATAGTAGCCACTAGCCAGTATGCCTCGCCTCATTTGAAGTAGGACATTGTACTGGCTTAGTGCAAAAAAGAGGCTACTCTTACACAATCAATTTCATGTCGTGTCGTACCCAACACTAGTAGGTATGTTTGTAACTCTTCGACTCCGTCACCTTTGGGCGCGATTTTGACCTACTTATCGACGTTTACCAAACGATTCCGCGATGCAGAGGCCGAAGCGCGCAACACTCCGCCACACGCGCAGCATACGACGCGCGACATTTTATCATATGCTAATATGTTGAGAAAATATACAGAATTTAATCCTTGGACGCCCGCGGTGGACACCGGTGTCCATTTATATAAGGAAATTAGCTTATAGCTATATATAAGCGGGCGTTGACTGGTTAATTGTATTTTCAAAAAATATATATTTCGTTTTTTTATTGAGTTATGAAAGAAAATGTGAAAATTTTATGCTATACTAGCGCCATCTGTTGGCGTGTTTGTTAAATGGAAAATAGTGAACAGAACTAAAAAATAAATAATAGTTTAAAAAAACTAAAAAACACGCTTTATAGAAAATCCAACTAAAAAATAGAAAATAAATTTGAATTAAGAATAGTGTAAATAAGAAAAAAAAATATTTTATTGTAAGAAAAGCGTGGGGTGCATGGTGACAATAGTTATAAATATTTTATTGACTGATAATATGAGTAGAAGTATTATATATCATTTTGATAATATCTTAAAAAGCACCCCACGCTTTTTTTACAATAAAATACATTTTTTTCTTATTTACACTATTCTTAATTCAAATTTATTTTCTATTTTTTAGTTGGATTTTCTATAAAGTGTGTTTTTTAGTTTTTTTAAACTATTATTTATTTATGTGAAATTTTGTTATAAATAAACATGCTACGTATAGTCACTGACGATAAGACACATATACTGGTGGTAGGTCTCTCATATATTGTAAGAGTCCGTCTGAGTGGGTATCACCGCAATGTCTATTTCTACCGCCAAGCAACAGTGTGCATGCACTGTTGTGTTTCGGTTTGAAGGACATTGTGGCCCGTGTTACTACTGGACATAATGAGATTTAACACCTTATGTATCAGGATGACGAGCGGCGCAGTGGAATGCCACACATTACTTTTGTAACTCAAGGTGCTGGATGGTGTTGCTACTGTTTATGGGTGGTCGTATCGCTTAACACCAGGCGAACTACATGCTCGTCTCGTCATTCAAAGAAATAAAAAAAAAAACGTACAATAATATTCTGTTATGATATAGGATAATGTTTTAATACCTTGTATACAGTTTATAACTGATGTTTATGTGTATCACTTGTCTGAACATAGACTCGTCGATGTTAGCGGATAAATTCACGAAATGTGGTATTCCGTCTCCGTCGGGAAAATATATCCACTCTTTACCGTAATCATCCCCATACTCATTCACATACGCTACTGGCTGATAACCTGGAAATCCATTAAAAACTATTCTAATATAATGTTAGGTATACTAGCTTTTGCTCGCAGTTTCGCCGCGCGTAATTGTTTGTCTGGTACATACAAGAGTACCGTTTTATATTTTCCGTGGACAACAAATTAGCCCACATCCTTCCCAGGGTCTCAAACTATCTCCATACAAATTGTGGAAAGAATAGAAATACCTACTGGAATAAAGATTGATCCTCACCCTCTCTTTAAATTACGTTTTGTCGGAGTTTCGGGATTGCCGGAGCGTGCCGGAGTCAACAATGCATCTATACACCGTCGGTTTAGGTATTTAACTAAATGTAAACAAAAAATGTCATGATTCCCGGCCCCCGGGTAGTCAACATTTTGATACGTAAGTGTTTATGAAGACTGTTGTGTCAATGAACCTACGGCGTAAAACAAACACTTAAAATTATTAAATTCACTTGAGAAACAAAACAAATAACTAACAACTACTAATTATCCGAAACAAAGCAAAAAAATATGATAAATAAACAACTTTTTACAATGCGGAATTGTATCGATAATTGGTGTCTAGTTAACCGATTAAATTGAATGGCGGTCAGTTTTAATGGCGTGCTACGTGACAGTCGTACACTCAAATGTTGTAGGGTTATCTATTACGATACAGTGGAAAATTTTTTAGCGTGCCTGTCGTGTTAGCTCTTTTACAGTTGACAGATCGAGATCCTTTATCAAAGTGTTGTAATTTTTAGTAATTAATTGTGTTCACGCTTATTAATTAATAACTATAACTTTATAATAACCAAACAATTTTAATAAACGGGAATAACAGTGCTAAGTGTTGTGTAGGTTATGAAATTGTTTATTTTGGTTATATGGGATGTTGTAAAGAGAAATGGACAGGTAAAATACCTTTTTTATGATTTTTTTACATTTAGTTAAATACCTAAACCGATGGAGTATAGGTACCTGCATGATTCTTCGTACTGGAATTGTGGAGCACGAGTATATGGGACGTCGTGCGTTTTTCAACTCATTCAGAAACGGTACAAGTTTAGATTGTCTTAACGCTGGACTCTTTTATACTTAAAATAGTACCTGGGTGACCGAGTCTTGCTCGGGTGGTTTTTAATACTATACATGCTATTTATTACTTTAAAGTAGGTCCTAATGTTTTCCATATCAAGAAAATATTGACGATTGAAGTCAAATGAGTCGTTACCTTACTAATTAAAAAAAAATCGGTTCTTCTGCGGTACTTATTTTATATTAAATCTCAGGTTTCACAAATTTTCCATATTGAATTACATCACGAGCAGATACATGGTTCAATTCTCACCCCTTGTGTCACTTAGTTACGAATTGATAAAAGATGAATGTCCTATATTTATTATCATGGCTTAAGATAATTATATCCGCACCAAATTTGGTCTTAACAATATGTTTCGCGGTTTAGTTTCTCCCCCCTTCAGCTGCCCTAAGTTAGTGGTTACCATACCACCATACCAGCCCTGTATGATATACTGCCCACTGCTGAGCACGGACCTGCTCTACAACTGAGAGGGTTAAGCCCTTAGTCCACCACGCGGGCCTAGTGCGGGTTGGCGGACTTCACATACCTTCGAAATTCAGAGAACTTCTCAGGTATGCAGGTTTCCTCACGATGTTTTCCTTCACCGTTAAAGTAAGCGATAATTCACAAAGAATACACACATAACTTTATAGAAAAGGCAGCGGTGTGTGCCCTTGGGTTTGAACCTGCGGACATTCGACTCGGCAGTCCGTTCCACTCCCAACTAAGCTATCGCCGCTTCCTTATTAAGTTAGTGGTTAATAAATATAAATATCCCATATTTATACTCGAGGTACATCTATATCAAATTTCACCATAATCGGTTCAACAGTTTATTTTCTTTCCCCTTTTAACCTTCTTTTTAGGGGTTAATAAAAAACTGAATATGTCATATTTACTTTCAAGTTTCAAGAGGTACCCAAACCAAATTTAAATAGAATTAGTTCAGAGGCTTAATTTCTATTCCCTTTTACCCCTCTTATTTTGGGGTTAGTGAAAAATTAATATCTCATATTAATTTCCAAGGTTCAAGATATCCCCTATCCCCATACTGTGCAATACAATCGGAGCAACAGTATTTTCTCCCCTCTATTAACCCCCTTAGTTAAGAGTAAAAAAATAATATCCCATAATAATGTTTAAGGTTATCTATATCCCCATACCAAATTTCATTATAATCGGTTCAGGCGTTTAGTTTCTCCCCCTTTTATCCCCTTTAGTTAGGAGTAAAAGAAAAGAACATATTTTTACATTAACATCCCATATTTATTTTCCAGGCTTAATATATTCGCATACCAAATTTAATTACAATCGGTTCAACGGTTTAATTTCTCCACCTTTTACCCCCTTAATTATGGGTTAATAACATAAATAATATCTTATGATTGTTTTCTAGCTTTGAGGTATCCCCATACCAAATTTCTTCACAATCGAATCAGCGACTTAGTTTCTCCCTCTTTTTACCCCCCTTAAACAGGAGTAACTTAAAAATGAATATCCCATATTTGTTTTAAACGTTCAAGATATCCCCATACCAAATTTCATTTCAATTGGTTCAGCAGTTTAGTTTCTCCCTCCTTTTACCCCCCTTAAATAGGAGTGAATAAAAAATTCACATCCCATATTTGCTTTCAACGTTCAAGATATCCTCATACCAAATTTCATTACAATCGGTTAAGCGGTTTAGTTTTTGTCTCCTTTTACCCCCATTAAACAGGAGTTACTTAAATAAATGAATATCCCATATTTGTTTTAAACGTTTAAAATATCCACATACCAAATTTCTTTACAATCGGTTCAGCAACTTAGTTTGTCCCTCCTTTTACCCCCCTTAAACAGGAGTTACTTAAAAAAATGAATATCCCATATTTGTTTTAAACGTTCAAGATATCCCCATACCGAATTTCATTACAATCGGTTTAGCAGTTTAGTTTCTCCCTCCTTTTACCCCCCTTAAATAGGAGTTAATAAAAAAAATTACATCCCGTATTTGTTTTCAACGTTCAAGATATCCTAATACCGAATTTCATTACAATCGCTTCAACGGTTGAGCATCTATCTCCTTCTAACCCCACAAGTTTGGGGTTGATAAAAAAAACCGATTACCCCAATCTCATTTTTAGAGCTCATACTATCCAAATCCAAAATTTCATCCAAATCGGACTAGCCGTTTCCGAGAAACCAATTACATATATATATACAAGTTTAGCGCGTTTAAATAAGAGAGTGATATTTTTAACTTAATCTCAATATTTAATTGAAGTTTATGCGTACTTACCACTCACTGAATTTCCTAATAGAATCGTACACAATTCAAATAATATCAATTGAAAATTCATGTCGAATTTTATAATGAAATGTCGTTTTTTTTTCTTAGGAACACTAGTGATCTTAACTTTGTTTCGTTATGGTATGAGGTAAGTAATCGAAATAAAGTGGAAATTGGAAACTATGTACTTTTAAATAAATTTAGCAATAGGCTTGTATTATGCAACACATATTCTACACAATACTCAAATTTGTTTAAGTAAAAATATTATACAGACAGGCAAAAAGAAAACTATGTTAAGTAGGTAAGTATAGGTAGATGTAGATTTAGAATTTTCTCCAGTGATTTTTTCTGTGCATATAATTTATCATTTTTTTAAATATAGTATGTAGTTTAACCGACCCTTGCCTTTTGTATATTAATCTATTTGCGAAAACTTGTAAATGACCATCTTTTACTTATTTTGTATTAACACGCTAGCTGTAAGTTTTCCGGATAGGTAAATAAAAATAAAATATCTAACAAAGTACAGTATAATAAATAACCTGAGTTGAATTCCATAGTAACATTTTCGAATCTGGGCTTTGACCATCACATGTGAATTATAATTTATGTTTTTAATGTAAGTACTTAGTACCTAATTACGTAATTTATGTTCATGAAATGTTACTCAATAATATTATTGTGAAATAATATTTCCCTTATCCACTCCAAATTTAATCATAAATAGCTTTTTCATGCTATAGACAAATGCGTACATAAAGCTTTGAGTTGGTAAATACTCAAAGATATAAAGCTTGGTTTTACCCAGCGACTATATTTACAATTTTCGAAAACTAATATTATGTTTAATTTTCAAGTACTTATAATAAATGATCTATAGTTTCATATTACAGAATTGTCATTCCGTGATGGATCAATCTGTAATATTAATTATAATTTAAGTCATCAAGCGATCCATCTGTTAGTTAATAGTTTATTTTTGTAACATAACAATATTTTTTTTTTCTCTTTATTTAAGGAGCTTTATCGATTTTCGATAATGTCGCTCCGTAAAAAACATTACAATAAATTTGTATAAATAATTAAAATTAATACAATAGTTACGCAATCTGACTACGCATACCTATATCATACAATTTGTATATAAGTTTGACTTCATCAGATAGTGGACGAGACAAAATACAGTTTACACTGCCTGTCCCTATCCACACTTACTTTTTCTAAAAGCATCGTTACGGATACATTCCATCAGTATATGATAAGTGTCTTCGTGTAAATCACAGTCGGGACAAAACAATATTTATATTGTCTTTTAGATAAGTACACAGCTGTAGTTAGGGGCTTTGTTATTATTGCATAACGGTGACCTTTTAAGTTTCGAAAAGGACTTTATCACTCAATAAATTTCAGTATCTACTAAAGTAGGTAGATAACCCATAAATTTGTGAATGTTTACATTTTACAAACGGTGGTATATATTTTGCTTTTTTTCTTCATAAAGCGCAATTCTAAGTACTTACCTAAAGATTACTTATTTTATGTTGAACAGAAAATTTTATATCATTGGGTATGATATATGATTCATACTTAGGTACACATTTTAGCCGGGAGAAATAATACGGTTATCTCGGTGGCGTAGTTGTATTGAGTGTGCGGGTTCGAATACCGGGTCCGGCAAAAATCTACTCGGTTTTTTTGCTTAGTATCAGCCTGGAGTCTGAAATTTGTGCCCGATATGGCGATAGGCTCGTTCCCTATCACATCATGAGACGGAATACACATGGTGAAAAGTCGGTAGATGCAACTCTGCCTACCCCTTCGGGGATAAAGGCGTGATATTTGTATGAGTGTAAAATAATATGTGTAGGTATTGATTTAAAATAAACTAATCCGACTCCTTTTACTACCTATGTTTTTTTTTATGATATAGGGGGCAGACGAGCATACGGTTCACCTGATGGTAAGTGATCACCGCCGCATGTAGGTATATTAAGAAAATTAGCCATCAATTAAGTTATTGGAAATAAACTATTTTTTCGGAGGTTACAATAAATCCTACTAATATTATAAACGCGAAAGTTTGTAAGAATGTATGGATGCATGGATGTATGGATGTGTGTTTGTTACTCTTTCATGCCAAAACGGATTTCGATTAAATTTTGCGCACGTGTAGTTCATGTCCTGTATTAACACATAGACTACTTTTTATCCCGGGAAAATATAAAGCGGGACTTTTAACTCGGAAAAACTTTTTAACGCGGGCGGAGCAGCGGGCAAAAGCTAGTGTAACATAAAATGTACTCTAACAATATTGCACTAACATTTATAATTGCATGAAAATAAAATCAATATTAGATTATCTAAAAAGCGCTTGCGCATAATAATTATAGTTGTTCGTACGTATTTATGCTAATATTACATTCTTAAGTTTATACGCGAATGTTAGACATTGAAATTAAAGTAATTTCAAGGATTACATAGGGAACGTGCACGTCGTAAGCTCTGCCATACGGTGGCGGAATCTGAATCTTTTTCAGCCCATCGATACTTGGCAATAACGTTAAATATTCATATTAAAAGGATGAAAAATAACATTTAATTTGTTGATAATGTATTAAGTATTGATGTGTATCTGGATTAGGCCTTGCATTCAAATATTCGTATAATAAAGAAGCTCAATTATTCGAATATAAAATTATCGATATGCGAATATTCGATCAATGTCCACAACGCCAAACTCAGAGTTTTGACGTGCCCAAAATATAATTAATTAATATAAGTTCGCGCGGGACGTTACGTTGTAAGCGCTCCGCCGCCGCATCGCGCCGATATCCCGAGCCAAGCGACAGGATTCGTCAAAGCTCGGAAGCGATCGGGAACTCTCGAGAATCAGTGCGACACTGGTGTCTTTGCTCACGCTTTGTCGTAGTTTACCATTTGCGACTTGTGTTGTGGTTGGCTTGTTTCAAAGCACCAACTTTTTTTTATTACACGCTTTTATTAGCTTCGGACGTATGTCTGTAACGGAAACTTTGAACATGATTTTGACCCCTTTCAAAACGTTGGATTAAATCGAAATTTGGCATATTTATCAAGGACCGATGAAAATTCAATATTTTAAACTAAAAACACGTTTTTATAGAAAATCCAACTAAAAAATGAAAAATAATAGTTTATTTATTTTTGGTGGCATCTGTTGGACCATGGTAGAATTATAACTAAACTGGCTACCCTTATGTCTAAAAAAATCCTACTTGTCAGAAGATGACGCAATAGTATATTTTTTAGTGACATCTGTTGGACAATAGTAGAACAGAAATAAAAAACACGCTTTTTTTACACTAAAATACGTTTTTTTCTTATTTACACTATTCTTAATTCAAATTTATTAAAATTTATTTTCTTTTTTTTAGTTGGATTTTCTATAAAGCGTGTTTTTTAGTTCCTCAAAACTATTATTTATTTTCTTTTTTGTAGGACTCCGTTAAGTACCTTGAGTCAAATTCCAATTGTTCTTTAATTTTTAACTAAGATTTTGTTTTTGTTTCGAGAAATTAGGCTCTAAGTAAGACATTGGCAATTAAAAACAATGATTATTAGAACAATTCGAATAATACCCTAAAAAAGGTCGAATTTAAATTTTTTTCGAATAATTGCAAGCCCTAATCTAGATGCTCCAAAATATAAAAATTTCAAACAAATCAAATGGTGTGAAATTCTATTAAGTTCCCAAGAATAGTACCTAATAGTGATTTAACGAATCTTAGATTTCCAACATTCGCGGATGCGAATATGGGATTTAATTTGGCGCCAAAAGATTTTATCGTGCGTTATGTGAAGTTAGCTGATTATAGATTTTACGACAAATAGTTTTGAGATTAAGTATCATTTAAAAAATACATTAGATTTGTTAAGTTACGATAATGTAGATTTCCACCGACTTTTTTTAAACGGGCACGATAAAGTGACCCCACTGCACCTGATAGTAAGCGTCGTGAAGTCCAGATAGAGTGGCCTGTTTGAAATATTATGTCAGCGACTTTCGCTCTGTTACGAATCTCCTCATTTCCAATTTGATCCCGCAGAGAAACACCGAGCATAGCCGGGCCTCTTCATAGCTTGCTGAGTGACTGTGAGCCGTCTTGGGTGGCCCATAGTCAGAGGCCACGTCTCAAGGCCGTACGTCATCACTGGTAACAGTCATTGATTGAAGATTTTTGTCTCTAAGCTCTGAGGTATTTTAGATGAGATGACCTTGCCTATTATATGTCTGAAGCTGGACACACGGTGGCCGATAATGCGTAGCTCATACCTCGCAATAGTCATTTAAACGCTATCTCTTCAACTCACGACTGTTGTATTACTCGATCATTATTCATTACATAGTCGCATGTTTAGAGGACAATCTCAGTTCTCAGGATGCATTAGAAACCCACTTGACACTTACCTACTACGTTGAGAGCTAATCCAGAATTAACATAGTGACGACTTTAACAGTTAACACTGAACTAGCATAGTAACACTTTGATTCTAGCTAGTTAAACACTCAACTGAATTCAACGACGACTGAACTAAGACTACCTTGGACTGCCACTTCAAATGGCGAGGCGCCCTATTTATACTCTCAACTGTCACGCCCACCAATAGTTTGACATCTCGACTGGTTTTTTTCAAGATTATTATTTCAAATTACCCAACAGTCCTACATACCTACCTATATACATTATGGATTTAGAATGAGTTTGAAGTGGGTTGGAGGATGGTCCTATTGACCATATTTTCTTTTTTTGCCCAAATTTATCTGTTTCCCTGAATGATTAATTAATCCCCCCTTATATTCCACGCCCTACAAACTCTATCTGTTTGCTTTCTCGAGTTCACTCCCCATTTATTGAAATTTTATTAAAATTCATCATCATAAAATTATAGTATTTTATACTTTTATTTCATAAGCCCACCCCCTTTCCCTTTTTCCCTCTGTCTCTCTTTTTCTTATTCTCTTGACCTTTTTGTAATTTTAGTTGTTCGTCTACAAAGTCATTAAACAGTTATAGTCTTAGAACTCTTTATTCATCTATCTGCATCTTGTTTGAATGTTGTTGTTTCTCAGTGTTGTTTGTTTCTGTTTCGTCTGGTCATCTGGCGTAGTATTTTTTTATTTCTTCGGTACATGTATCCGCCTCACTTGACATTAGCAAAATTGTCCTAAAGGACAATAAGATAGGGGAAAAAAATGAGCTTGAAAAATAAGTGTTTCACGAATAATATTCAAAACGGAGAGTTATAGCTAGGAGTGCCCTTGAATACATTGTAATTATTTTATGGCGAATTTACATAGTTTGGACTTTAGAGTCCCGAACCCGCTGTTCTGATATAACTGTTTTTCTACAATAAACTTGTTGACTGTATATCCAGTGAATACTTTGTTTTGTACCTTAATTACCACGCCCACGATAGCCCACCATAAACCAAGATAGCTCATTGAATAGTGTTTTCATATTAGACGTGAACGTGACGAAAGGATTAGGCTTTTATCGCACTGCCAAATTGCGAGCGGAGTGCGGAAGTTTTCGCAGCGGACGCGCAGCGAAGCGAAGCCTTAACGCTAATAGAAAACAAAAAATGTATGGGAGTAGTCATCCCTGCGATAGGCTTATCGATAGAATACATCATTCGCGTACATTTTTATGTTTTATATTAGCGTTAACGCTTGTAGAAAAACATCTTTGCTAAATCCCCAGATGGGAAAAGTCTTCGCTTTGTATCATGTCATTTGTAGAATTTCGTCATCATCATCATCATCATCATACAGCCCTGTATTATACACTGCCCACTGGCCACTACTGAACACGGGCCTCCTCTACTACTCCTCTTCTACCTTAGTCCACCAGGCTGGTCTAGTGCGGATTGGCAGACTTCACATACCTTTGAAATTCTTATAGAGAATTCTCAGCAGTGGCGTAGCGTGGGTCCTTGGTGCCCGGGGCGGACCCAACATTTGCCGCCCCATGACCCTAAACAAAAAGTGTAATTTCATATTTCAACAAAGAGTAACACGTGAGTTTTTCTTTAACTTATCTAAATAGGTGTCATTATTACATCTTAAATTATGTCTATTCGTTGCATCAACAAAATTGTATACTTATATAGGTAAGTATATGCGCATGCTCACGCCTTTAATCCCCGAAGGGGTAGGCAGAGGCGCAACTAGTGCACCCACTTTTCGCCAAGCGTATTCCGTCCCATGATGAGATAGGGGGCGAGCCTATCGCCATACCGGGCACAAATTCCAGACTCCGGGCTGATACTGAATAGAAAAATCCAATATCACTTTGCCCGACCCGGGGATCGAACGCGAGACCTCAGCCTTGCAGTCGTACCGTAATACAACTACGCCACCGAGGCAGTCTATCTATATCTTTATTGTATTTTTTAACTACTCGCCTACTTACCCGTATCAATAATTTACTAATCTTTAAACCCGTATACCTTCACGTTTAAGTACCTGGCATTTGTATATTAGGTAATACAATGATAAAAGTAAGCACGTAGATCTACTATAATAGAGTGATGGTAAATAGGAATCACAATGAGACAGACCTGCAAGATAAGTGACCCTAGTAATAAACATATTATAAATAAATGGATGCTAACCCTTGGTAATATTAATTGCTATGCAGACGACAGCACGGTGCATGGGCGATATGACTCTGGGCCACCCAGTTGCCGGGGAGTCACCGATAGGCAGCGTGAGAATCTGGTCGTCCAGCTCAATCGGACTTTGGATCTCGTTTCCGAATGAGGTACATCCACGGAGCTAACTGTTCTGTGAGTACATCCAATCTGGTTAAGTATAGGGTCATTCGGGGCAACAGCACGCAGTGGGTAAAATTTCGCATGGTCAATATCTCGGAACCTATTGAGGGGGCTCAGACACTTTTTCGACTAGATCAGGGGCGCGTCAGGGACGATGTCAGAGCCACAAGCTAATTTACCAAGCCTCACTTGTTTAGCGAAAAACGGTGATCAACGTGATTTTGTTGATTAGTTACCAATATTTTGCCCTGGGAAAAAAGTGTCTGGCTAGATGGTGCATCAGTTTACAAAAGTCCGTTAATTATGTTAAGTTTAAATGATTATTCTAGTATTTATTTTAGTTATTAATTCTGTCCTAGAAAATAAATGCGTCTCAACTAACGTGTGATTGTTTAAAATATTCCCTGTTTGGGTAAGAGTACGAGGTTACAAGTACGCACCCTGTTATAACTTCATTACATTGATCGCACGGTTTTTTCTTCTTTAAGCTGCAATTAAGTCGAATAATATTCGTAGAGATTTTTAGACCTTATACAGAAAAAAAATATTCTCCATACACACTCTGCGTAGTTTTTCCCACATAACGGGTCAATAGTGCGCATTTCTCCCGATGCACTTAAACATCTATACCAAAAAAAACAATGATGCAATATACAAAAACTCATTAAATAATGAAAGTAGAATAAATTTACTATATATAGAATGTTAAAACGTTTTCCAAGACACTATATTTTTGACTGTGTAGACGATAGAAAAAAAAGTGCGTACTTTTAGGCCGAATGACCCTAACGTCAAGAAAACTCAGGTGTCGCGCGTTCACGTGAACAAAATCTCCGTTTTCGCCCCTCTCTAACCTTCAGGGTACTCCAAAATAATATATAAATATCTTGGGAAGGTATAGATATGCGCTGCGATCTGAATCCAAGGAGAGCGTAATATCTGCCACATCCCGTAGGGTCGGAATTTTGAACAGGGTGCGGAGCAGCGACTATATAACCCCTAGACTCCTAATAACAGACGATCCGCTTCGGGCAACACATCTGACAAAAAGATCCAATGTAGCTTACCGTTCAAAATCTTCAAGTCAGTTGCGCCCAGAACTGTGAGCCGTAAATACTTCCGTGTTGGCGAATGAATAAATATTGCAATGGCCCCATGCACAATACGATGGTGTGGTAAAAATAGCCATAATTAAAATTTTCAAAAAAATGGCATTACATTTCACAGGTATGTCAATAATGACACATAATCATATTTTATTTAATATTTTACGGAGTTCATCTTATACCGGCCAAGCATTGAGGCCCGCGCCATCTTATTATATTTGCATCTCTTTCCGACGAAAGTACTTTTAAATTTTCTATTTCGTTTTGTTGTTGAACATTATAAGTAAGTGATGCACCAAAAGGATTTGTCGATAGTTATATCGATAAAATTAATGTTATTAGGATTATTTTTTATTTTATTGTTTGTTGATTTTACCGATTGTTTTTAATAACTTTATTTGTGTTATTCCTACAAGCCAGCCCAAATATTCTTGTTAATATCGATGAGGCTTAAGCGCTATCTGTCATTCGACAACATAAATAACTTCGTACCTTTTGAAATATGAACGACAGTTACATTATTTGGATATTGTTCATATAAAAATACTAAAATCGCGATAAAAAAATGGGAGGGTGAGGGTAGGAGGGTGAAAATTTGGGAAATAGGTATTAAAATATTAAAAAAAAAACACTGGATAGGGATACCCTAATCACCTAGCGACCAACGACCAATTCCCATACCTACAAATTTTATATAAAAAACATCATAAATATCGATCGAGTCGGAGGCGTGCGACAAACACCGTGACACGAGATTTTTATTTATTAGATTAACTTTATTATACTTGATAATGGCATACATCATAGAATAAATAAAAAATAAGAAGAAGAATGCCATCAGTATTTATTTTAATTAAATAGGTACCTTGACAGATTTTTTATTTCTTTTGTGCTTTAACAGAATTATTTTTAGATTATAATATGTTACTTACTTTGAGTAAAAAGACGTTTAATAAATAATTATATTACTATAAAACCTTATTAAATAAAAGTAATATCGATAAAAACATCGTGTTTTAATTTAACTTGTTCCATCCCTAAGCTATGTTTCCAACCAATCGTAATGCAGTACCCCGCTTCCTCATACCTCAGGTAGTTGACAGAATTAATTTGAAGAGAAATATTGAACATTAGGAGTCTAGGGGTTATATAGTCGCTGGTGCGGAGGTACTTCACGCCCAGTCAGCTTTATCATTTAAAATATATAGCGCAAGTGCGGCCGGGTATGGAATACTGTTCGCATCTCTGGCACAGTAGACAGATATACAGTAGAATGTCTTCATACAAACGGCCGGAACGCGAGTGATGCCTACGCGCCTCGATATCAGTACACATTAAGTACACAAACAGTCGCGAGTGCGCCGCAGTGACGAACGAACCGTGTGATTGTTTTGTAAGCAGTAAGCGTGCATTTTGTGAATATTTGAATTAAATAAGAAGAAGTACTTACATAATATGGCAAAGAGCAATTATAGACTATATTGTGCTGTTTTTGGTTGTTTGAATTCTTCAATAACGCACCCAGAGATATATTTTTTAAATTACCTGGAAACTCCGACAGGTAAGACTATAAATCACTCTCTTATTTAAACGCGCTAAACTTGTATATATATATGTAATTGGTTTCTCGGGAACGGCTCGTCCGATTTGGATGAAATTTCGGATTGGGATAGTACGAGCTCTAAAAATGAAATTGGGGTGTCCAGATCTTGAATGTTGAAAACAAATATGGGATATTCATTTCTTTATTAATTCCTGTTTAAGGGGGTAAAAGGAGGGAGAAACTAAACCCCTGAACCGATTGTAATGAAATTTGGTATGGGGATATTTTGAATATTGAAAACAAATATGGGATATTTTTTTTTATTAACTCCTATTTAATGGGGGTAAAAGGAGGGAGAAACTGAATAGGTGAACTGATTGTAATGAAATTGGTATGGAGATATTTTGAACGTTCAAAACAAATATGAGATATTCATTTTTTTATTATCTCCTATTTAAGGGGGAAAAAGGAGGGAAAAATTAAACCGCTGAATCGCTTGTAACGAAATTTGGTATGGAGATATTTTAAACGTTTAAAACAAATGTGGGATATTCATTTTTTTTTAATTCCTACTTAGGGGGGTAAAAGGAGGGAGAAACTGAACCGCTGAACCGATTGTAATGAAATTTGGTATGGGAATACCTTGAACGTTGAAAACAAATATGGGATATTCATTTTTTAATTTACTCCTATTTAAGGGGGGGGGGTAAAAGGAGGAGAATCTCACCGCTGAACCGATTGTAATGAAATTTGATATGGAGATATTTCAAACTAAGAGAACGAACATAGCATATTAATTTGGTATGGGTGTATCTTAAGCCTGGAAAATAAATAAAAATAAATAAATATGGGATGTCATTTTTTTTCTTTTACTCCTAACTAAAGGGGATAAGTGGACGATAGCCTAGTTGGGAGTGGAACGGTCTGCCGAGGCAATGTCCGGAAGTTCAAAACCCAAGGCACGCACCTCTGACTTTTCGAAGTTACGTGTGTATTGTTTATCAATTATCGTTCACTTTAACGGTGAAGGAAAACATCGTGAGAAAACCTACATACCTGAGAATTCTCCATAAGAATTTCGAGGGTGTGTGAAGTCCGCCAACCCGCATTAGGCCAGCGTGGTGGACTAAGGCCTAACCCCTCTCAGTAGTAGAGGAGGCCCGTGCTCAGCAGTGGGCAGTATATAATACAGGGCTGATTGCATTGATTGCAAAGGGGATAAAAGAGGGCAGAAACTAAACCACTCAACTGATTGTAATGAAATTTTGTGTGGGCATATCTAGAACCTTAAATATAATTATGAGATATTCTTTTATAACCCTCAACTAAGCGTTTAAAAGAGGGGAGAAAATACTGTTGTTCCGATTGTATTGAACAGTATGGGGATTGGGGATATGTTGAACCTTGAAAATAAATACGAGATATTATTTTGTTACTAACCTCAAAGTGAGAGGGGTAAAAGGGAACTCGTGCCTCGGTGGCGTAGTTGTATTGCGGTACGACTGCAATGCTGAGGTCTCGGGTTCGATCCCCGGGTCGGGCAAAGTGATATTGGGTTTTCTATTCAGTATCAGCCCGGAGTCTGGAATTTGTGCCCAATATGGCGATAGGCTCGCCCCCTATCACATCACGGGACGGAATAAAAATGGCGAAAAGTGGGTGCATTAGTTGCGCCTCTGCCTAGCCCTTCGGGGATAACGAGTGTGAGTATGCGTATATCGTCATATCAAATTTAAGAAGATTCTAGAGAATCTTATCCAGATTTTATTAACCCCTAAAAAGAAGGTTAAAAGGGGAAATAATAAACCGTGGAACCGATTATGGTGAAATTTAATACAGATGATATAATTATCTTAAACCATGATAATAAATATAGGACATTTGTCTTTCGTAACTAAGTGAGACAATGGTGACCATTTATCCGATCATGATGTAATTTATTATGAAATCGAATTCATTTTTTAATCAACCCCTAACGATATGAAGGGGGTAAAATCGGAACCGCTAAACCGATTTTTTTATAATTAGCGAATGTAACTGTAGATATCGACATATTTAACTTACAGTCGTGAATATTTTCTTAAAATGGAAAATATTAGTAGGACCTACTTTAAAGTAATAAATACCATATATAATATTAAAGAATCACCCGAGCAAGGCTCGGTCACCCAGGTACTGAGTTTTTATATACCCACTAGCACGTAATTTGATTCTTTTTTAATAGGTAGTTTATTTATTTATTTTATTTTATTTTGGCAACAAACAGTCATACATACAATATATTAAGTACAATTATAAGTAAGTAGTTTACTTATTCTAATATTAAACTAATGTTATAGACCTCTAGTGCCGAATAAAAGAACAATTTACAACTATAAACTTTGTGTCTCCATGAACAAAACGTAAGTATCTTAGGGATATAAGAAAAATAAAATAAAACAGAAGTGTTGCATTATGTAACGGTTTCCAGCAGTATCAATGTTCACTAATAACGTGAGAAGTTAAATGTACCCGAATATCAAACAATGTAACACTTAAGTTTACAGTAAAGCTGCATACAATATTATAATAAATTGGCAAGCATAAGTTTTTTGAATTTGTTGATTGAATTGTGGAATATGTCTACATCTGATTCTAAGTTATGTATGTTGCAAAATTTTGTGTTATAATTATTTAAGCTTCTGACAAGAAAACGATTACGCGTATAGTTTCTGTTCGCAGAAGGTGGTATAAATATTTGCATATTTTTATCATTCAGTTGATTTACACGAGAGGGGTGTGATATATATCTACTTTT
The DNA here is from genome assembly GCA_947568825.1 of Sphinx pinastri. Taxonomy (NCBI): domain Eukaryota; kingdom Metazoa; phylum Arthropoda; class Insecta; order Lepidoptera; family Sphingidae; genus Sphinx; species Sphinx pinastri. The sequence continues at coordinate 9,667,278 of OX387620.1, forward strand.
CGCAATGAAATTTATTTTACGTAACATATCAGGACAATCAATCAGTCCGTGTAGAATTTTATAAAGAACAAGGAAATCAAAATATAATCGACGTGTTTTTAAAGATGATAAACAGTACATTTTTAATGATTCTTCGTATGTGTTTGAATAACAATTGTTTCTATAATTTAAAATATTAATAAACCTTCTTTGTACTCTTTCGAGTCGATCGACATGTACTTTATATTAAGGATTCCATATTATGCATCCGAAGTCCAAGATTGACCGTACAAATGTGAAATACAATATTTTTATAGTATCTAGGTTTTTAAATGGTTTGCTACATCTATTTATAAAACCAAGCATTTTTAATGATCTTTCAACAACTTTATCTATGTGGAAGTTAAAAGACAACTTTTCGTCCATTGTGATACCTAAATCCCGAATTTTTTTCACCCTAGTTAGTATTTGGTTAAATATGGTGTAATGAAAATAAATTGGTTTTGTTTTACGCGTATAACTAATTATGAAACACTTATCACTATTCAGAAAAAGCTGGTTGTCTTCACAGTATTTGGACAAATTATTTATATCGGACTGCACTTTAAGGCAATCATCTACAGGGGCCCTACCACCATCTTTTACAAAACCATCATATTGCAGGAACGTTTTATTTCAAGATTAAAGTAATATTACTCAGATTCGTACTACGACCTTATAAAACAATATTGTTTTACTCCTGCAATACTCCTACATAGTGATGGAAAAGAACGAATGATTGTCTATTCCCTAATTTAAGATTGCTAATATTTTTTTATGTTCCAAATCACGCATAAACCGAAATTTTTTAATAAATTTTGGAGTCGAAATAATATAATTTTAACTTAGTTTTATACGTGAATTAAGTAAAAGAAGAGTACACTGTAAAAATTTAAGTATACTCATTGCCTTTTGAGCGAAAATTTACAAACTCGGGAGTGTTTTTTCGTGAGTGCGACGGGAACGGAACGGTTTTACTGATGCCATTCCTCAACGCAAGTTCGCGGCCGGAGTTTTGGCGGGAACTTGGAAGTGTCATGAGGTGCTCTTGTTTTAATTCATTATTTTGGAGATACTTAGTGTTATATTGCATAACTATGGTGGTATATTATCCAATATAGTTCTATTAAAGAGCTCAAATGAAGTGAATTGAAATAATTGTGCTAATCAAGTGTTTTTTTTGTTGCCGCCAAAACTCCTCGATAAAGTCTTGGTAAGGTAGCCACTGCTTTACTTCGACATACTACAGATAATAAAATAGACAAACCAAACTTGACATTGGCAAAATGTGAACACAAATGCCATTATAAAAAAAAAAAAAAAAAAAGTTCGCGGCCGCCGCGGTTCAAAAGTAAATAATCAAAGTTTAAAAGTTTATAAAATATGTGAAAGTGGTGAAATAAATAATTTAAATAATATTGTACAATGTTTGCACTGTTTGCACATAATAGTATTGATATTATCTTGTCTAGAGTCTGGCTACAGAAAGTTGATACTGAACTTATTTGCAAATTTTTCACATGGCAATACTTTAAGTGTTCCAACGTTCAGAATTTTCCCTTGATGTCACAGTATTTTTAAGGGTTAAAATAAATAAAATGTTATAATAATGAAATATAAACATGAACCTGATTATATAATAACCATTATTGTATTTATCAACTAGGCGTACACAAACTCAACGTAGCTATGAGTTTGTGTACGACATGCAATTTATTGTTTTTTTAAACAATAAAGCAAGAAAACTTTATATCTATATAGAACTATATATTAATACAATTGCTCATTCTAGTAAACAAAAAATGTTTCGAGAATATAATAAATAATAAAATAAAATTCCGGGACTTTTCCCAAAAACGGGGAACCAAAATCGATCAATGGCATCACTAAAATCTAATGTTTACAAGATGGCGCCTTGACGTTGTTGTGTTGAGATTGAGTTAAGTTGTATTTGTTTGGATTTCTGAGTGTTAAAATGAACAAAACTATTAAGAGTGGAGTACGAGAATTATTGTTTCGAATGATGTGTAAATTTAAAGAGCAACAAGAGAAAAAAGCTTCTGAATTCCGGCAGAAACAGGATTGTTTACATATTGTCGTAAATTTCTTAGGTTAGTATGCCTCAAATGTTTTGATACTTTGATTCTGATTTTGTGTGTCTTTTCATACTGTTTGTTGTCTTTTGTTTAATTTTCACATGATTAACATGATTTATGACATGATAAAGCATAGCGTCCCTACCCATTGTTTACAAAGTTCTGAGAATTAGTTTTGGTTGTATTATAATTTACATATGTTTCTTTTCAGAAAATCTCGATAATGTAGCGGGGGTTAGTGAAGTATTGGAAACAATTAAAAGACTAACTGATTTAGAAGAAAAAGATACGATTAAAACTCAGAACGAGTACATGGAAGAAATATCTTCACTAACTGGTAAGGTTTTATTTAGTAGGTACTTGTTATATAATGGCTTTAATTATCTATCTCAGTCATTCTTGTGCACAGCTAGTCATTTCTTCATGTTAAAAACAAAATTCACTCAGAATGTTACTTTTGTAGTCATAAATGGAAGACAACAAGATACATGTTATGTTTGCTGCATACGAAAATGTTTAGTGACTGATATAACCATGAAATAAATTTATTTATTAATCATAATTATTTATCATACACATTTGATTGTATTTTTACAGGAACCAGTATTGCAACATTAAAAAGAATTAAAAAGGAAGGTGTGGTGAATGAAGGTGTCTGGAGAACTCCAGGTAAAAAAAGACCACACCAACAGAAATTGTCAAACTTAGATAGCTTTGACATTGATGCCATTAGAAATAAAATTAATGAATTCTATATTGTGAGAAAACAAGTTCCTACACTAAGAACTTTGTTACCAGCTTTAAAAGACAGCATTGAGTTTAGTAGATGTCGTGAGACTCTTCGCCTTATACTATTAGCCAATGGATTTGAATTTAAAAAAAACAACAATGAACGGTCAATCTTAAATGAAAGATATGATATTTCGGCATGGCGACATCGCTTCTTGCGAACAATAGCTCTGAAGCGTGCAGAGGGAAAGCAGATTGTTTACCTGGACGAGACTTATATTCACAAATCATATAAACCAAAAAAATCTTGGCAAGGCCCATCCACAAGTGGTGTTATTGAAAATATTGCAATGGGAAAGCGTTATATAATTGTCCATGCTGGGTCAGAGAAAGGCTCTGTTCCAAACTCTTTATTAGTTTTTAGTACAAAATCTAAAATGGCCGATTACCACCATGACATGAATGCTACTAACTTCAATAAATGGTTACAAGAAAAGCTTCTGCCCAATTTAAATGAACCAAGTGTAATAGTTATGGATAATGCATCATACCATTCTGTCATCGTAAATAAAGTACCTACCACACAAAATCGCAAGTCTGAAATAATATACTGGCTTACTTTGAATGATATTTCATTTGAAAACTACCACACAAAGGCAGAGCTTCTATGTTTAGTGAAAAAAAACACTTCAGAGCCAATCTATGAAGCTGATGAACTTTTGAGGCAGAATGGTCATGAAGTATTAAGACTTCCCCCCTATCATTGTGACTTAAATGCGATAGAATTAATATGGAGTTTGGCAAAACGCAAAGTGGCAAGCAGAAATGTAAATCTGACTTCCGAAGAATTTGAGAAAATCATAAGAGACGCCTTTGAAAGCACAACAGCAGATGATTGGAAGAAAATGACTGACCATGTCTTACATGTTGAAAACAAATACAAAGAAAGAGATAGGATTACCGAAAATAGTTTGGAAAGATTTATAATTAATGTTAGAAATGACAATGACACAAGTGGCTCTGACGAATCTCTTGAAGCAGAATTTTTAGATTCTGATTTTGATTATAATGAATGAATTAATAAATGATAATTTTAATATATCTTTTTTCTTGTAGATACAGATTGCTCTTAAAATCACATTTTATAAATATTACTAGAATGTTTTACACTACCCTGCCTAACGAGGGTAATGTTTGTTATATACATGCTTTATATTAGCTTCACTTGTATGTTTGTAACCGACTTTAAACGGTCAGATTTTATTCAAACTTTGTAGATTTGTCGAGGACCGATGACAATACACTAATGTGATAAGATTATGCCATAATTCAATTTGCAAAATGAGATTTTTGTTAATTTATATACCACTAGCATTTGCCCGCGGCTCCACTTGCGTGAAAAAGTTTAAAACCATACTTAAAAGTAGTAAATAATAGTTAAAAAAAACACGCTTTATAAAGAAAAGCAAACTAAAAAATAGAAAATAAATTTGGATTGAGAATAGTGTAATTTTTTTTAATAAATATAAGTTAATAATAGTGTAAATAAGAAAAAAATGTTTTATTGTAAAAAAAAGCGTGGGGTGCAAGGTGTCAATAGTTATAAACATTTCATTGACAAATGTGAGAAGAAGGATTATCATTTCGACAATATCTTTTTTTACAGTAACACATTTTTTTCTTATTTACACTATTCTTAATTTATATTTATTAAAAAAATTAAACTATTCTCAATCCAAATTTATTAAAATTTATTTTCTATTTTTTAGTTTGCTTTTCTATATAAAGCGTGTTTTTTAGTTTTTAAACTATTATTTATTTTTATATATGTTCCTGTGTCACACCTTGCAGTCTAAACGTAGTATCCACTAAACCGACCTATAAAGAACTATTTCCTAGTAGCTTAAAAGATCTTCCTACATACCATATATTTTTACATAAATTAATTTAAATATAAAAATATCAAAGTATCAAATTAGGTTGTTCCAAATGTTCTTTTAATAATGGGGTTGCCCTACTGGTATTTTTTAAATTTGCCGCGCTTTTTCAGTATCAACTTTCAGTAGCCAGACTATAGCACCGAGTAAGTATAAAGCGTGTAGTGTTGGATAAAACAAATCAATGCATTGTGAAACCTAGACTTGCTATCAATTATCATTATATTGATTGTATTAGTAGTCGTGTTATTAAATAAATTAAGGCAATATGTTATATAATATTGTCTAAAAATTATAGAAAATATTAACAAAGTCAATAGTAAATTATAAAACGGAGAAATCATACATTAACGAGTTCGCCGCTGGAATGTCAAGTGTTTCAACAGTATTAGTTCAAGTGGTATACATTTTTTTGCAGCGTCAGAATTCGAAGGGTAACTTCTCGGAGAGATATTACCGTTACCTACAATCAATATCTGCAGGCAAAGAAATAGTCCCAAACAAAAGAGGGCTGTTGGCAAATCAAACTCTCAAGGGGAAGGCACATTCAAAGATTGAAAAGGCTAGTCTAAAGTAACTACACATTCCAGTTTATCCTACTAAGAATAGAAGCTATTAAGGTAAGAATTTGGTCAAAACCAAAAGTTATGTACCTATGTGTATAAGAGTATGCATTTACATACTTAATGTGATAATATGATAATAATTTCCTGTCTTTAATAAAATATTAGGGATAGGTGTATGCTAACACCATCCAATAATTTTTCAGTATGGGAGACTATCAAGCTAAAGTTTTATATTCATCCCAGTAAAGGTCTGGAGGTGAACAGTGTGTCAAGCGACCCTTGGCACATATAGAAAATAAATTTCTTCAATTACTCAAGCATGATTATGGTCGAAAGTTGCCGGGTGTACAAGTAGAACATTTCATAGAAGTAAGTGTTAAAAACATGAAGTATTTGATCAGATGAATTATTAATTTTATTTAATTTATAATACTGTACACATACATTAGAAAAATACAGTATGTGCACTTAGAAATAAAGTACTAAGTAAGTAATTTTAGTGGCACACAATTAAAAATGTCTTTTCTTTTGTTAACAGTACGACAAAAAAGCAAATACTTTTGAAGTATTGCCATCCCTCAGTCATTTCCATTCTCATCATTCTCAAAGAAAGCCAATACTGCAGCAAGAAGTGATTGGAGGCATAGTGGGCAAAATAACAAGTTGGATATTACTGAAAACTTACTACAAAGAAATTTAAATAAAGAATGACTTCTTATAATTTGTATAACTTTATTACACTTTAATCTCTCTATGTTCAGGATTTTGATATCATTACATTCAGCGGTTTCTGGAGTGTTCTGTGTAGTCCAACCCTGTTGCAAGTTGACATTGCTGCTGCTGGTGGGCTAAACTGTTGCTTCACTTAACTGAGTTGTAATTTGTCTTCTTAATTCAGTTTTTTGTTGCTTAATTTGTGCACAGGAGTTAAGGCTATGTTGTTCTTATTACTCTGAATAACTTTGTATCGTCGGCGTATAGTAATTGGTGTGTATTTAGGAGGGCTTTAATGAGGTAGTTATTTCGCTTTTTGCACCGAGTAAAATACCTGGATTAATAAATAAAGGAGTGGATAACGTGAAAAAAGTGACGTACGAGTGACTTACCTACGCTCACGATAAATATAACTAGTAAGTAATTTCCTAGCCTAGATTATCCTACTTACTTAATATGTACTTAGCTGCTTACACACACAAACACACACTCACGCCCTGTATCCCCGAAGAGGTAGGCAGAGGCTGAACTAGTTGCACTCACTTTTCGCCGTGTATATTCTGTCCCATGATGTGATAGGGACACTTCTTATTTCATTCACAAAGAATTTAATTTTTAAATAATATTTTGACAATATCAAAACTAGAAAGAAACTCAAGTATCTTAGATTAAATTAAAATATTGTAGACGGGCAGCCCTATCGCGTGTTTAAGTAATTATTTCAAGGAGAGGGCTGGAGTCATAATACTGCATAGATAATATTACCGTGTCTCTGGGACGGTTCCGCCAAATACCTGCTCGATCCTTGGACGGATTGCAGCGACGGGCTATCCGCATTTTAAATAATGCAGACGTAACAAAAAGTTTGGAACCACTGCAGCTGCGCCGCGACATTGCCTCACACAGTATGTTCTACCGTCTGTATTATGGTGAGTTCTCTGAAGAATTGTTTAATCCTATCCCCTCCTCTCCTTTCCTAAACAGAACCACGCGTGCTGGCTTGCAAAACCACAGCTTAGTGGTGTATTCCATTCCGGCTCGAAACAAAAGGTTCAATTATAATTCATATTCCTGCCGCACCATTAAACTGTGGAACAATTTGTCAGCGTACGTGTTCCTTCCTTCCTACAACTTAGGGTCCTTCAAGCGGAGCGTGAAGAAGCAATTATGCAGGCTGGCATAACTGTGCCGACCGACCAGGGATGTTTATCTCTTGCCGGTCGACATTATTTTGGGCTTCACTTCATTTAACATCAAGTGCAGTAAAGCTACTTTGTCGAGCCATCAATAAAAAAAAAGATTATAATTTGAAGTACGTACATAGCTGTAATATCTCTAATAAAAAAAGACTCAGTTTTGATGTTTTAGCAACATTTTCACCACATAGTGACATGTGATGAGGTTTTAGACTACCCCTCCCCCGCCTCCTACCCTAGATCACGTGTATTTTTTTGTACAAAGTACCGATTTTTTGTGAGTATTATGTTCAAATACAGGGTAAAGTATTGGTAAGTAATCAAATTTTTAAATTTTTGTACGCATGACATGAAAATAAATAGGAAGCGAGATATTTGCAAAACAACTATTTTTGGGACCTTTAACCTTGAATACTTGGTAGGTTAGCTAGACTAGGACCTTTATTATCCTCGCCGGCTAGGACCGTGGCGTTTCCTTTCCTCGTAATATTAAGATACTCCTTCCCTTTATTTATATCAGCTCCACTTCTCCTTACCTAGCCCTATTCCCGTTCCCAATGTCCGTGTCCTGTGTAGTCTGTACCCATCAGTCCGTGCTCTTTGGTCGTTGTTTAATGTACCTGTACTTTAAATTATTTAATTGGCAGATGGTAATGGTGATGATAATTGGTAGGTATATGTACCTTTGCAAATTTGTTATTGTCTCTACCTTGTCATGACTTGTCATAAGTCCTTTTTTATAAGCCTACTTGATTAAATTTTATTTATTTTAATATCTTACTACGCAGACACGAAATTTTATGAGACTTTGAGACAACGTTGAGAACGCCAAAATGAAGCTTATACTTATACCAAAATTCAACTTATTGTCTCTCCACCGCCACCCCGGCCACAACTCCAAAACCACCTCATCCGTCCCCTTCGGCTACCGCGGCTCCTCCTTCAGAGGCAGCCCAGCCAACTCCAACCAAACCCAAACCCAAACCCCATCCTGCAACCCGCCAGGTGGCGACGACGTCGGCGTCAGAAAACTCTGCGGAAACAGTCTCCGCCCTTCTATGCTCTCCGGAGATCATGCGTCTCCACGGCAAAATTGCCGAACTCTCCGCTCTCCTCTCCCGCTCTGGGGACGAAGAGCATATAATCCTCGCGGAAATTTATCAGACCCAGAATAAGATTTACTGGGCTATCAACAACGCTGTGCGCCTTCCGTCGTCATCATAAATGGCGAACAACAGCGCAGTGCATCCCCCTAAGCGGACCAAACCTCGCTCCCTCAGAGTGGGGTTTTTTAACATCAACGGTATTCACGGCCAGCGAGCCGAACTCTCTGATTTTGTCCGCACAAACAACTTAGACGTTTTCCTCATCCAGGAAACGTTCCTCAAACCCGCCCATCGCAGTCCCAATATCCCCAATTTCAACCTGGTACGCAACGATCGTACCAGCGGCCCGTTTGGTGGCACCCTCATTTATTTCAAAAGGTCCCTGCACTGCATACCCCTAGACCCCCCAGATAGCTTGAGGAACATTGAGACTTCAGTTTGCAGGCTAGCTATGACAGGACATCCGCCGATCACCATCATATCGGCCTATCTCTCGCCCTCTAAGGAGCTTCACTCCGATGAGCTCAAGACCCTATTGGAAATGGGGGACTCCGTCATTCTGCCGGGGGATCTCAACGCCAAGAACACTCTCTGGGGCTGCAACTCAACCTCTGGGAGAGGTGCCGCCCTGGAGAGCTGTCTTGAAACAATAGATATGAGCATACTGGTTCCTTCTGAACCTACCCACTATAGCGCAATTGACTACGAGTACCGACCCGACATACTCGACATAGCGCTCGTAAGGAACGTAAGCCTTCGCGTGCGTTCCATGCAAGTGCTACAAGAGTTAGACTCTGACCACAGACCTGTGATCCTAGATTTAGTCCCCCAAAACTGTCCAACAGACACAGGTCCTAACGTTCCGATGAAGGTGAAAACGAATTGGCGCCTCCTAGGCACCAAACTCGCGGACACCTCATCCACAGATCTTTCCGCGATTCCGACCAACATCGTGACTCCTGAGGAAACGACCAACGCGATACGCTCCTTCACCAACCACCTGCAAAACGTCCTGAGCGAAAGCTCCGAGAAGGTGCCTGAGACTGTCCACAGTCAATGGCAACTTCCCGACGACGTGCGAGAGGTGGTGAGGTTGCGTAACTCCACGCTCAGAGCCTGCGCGACGAGCCCCACCCCGGAACGACGACATCTTGCGCGCTACCTCCAACGTGAGGTTAGACGTCGCATAAAAGAGGTCGTCGATTCGAGATGGGAATCTCGCCTAGCAGAACTCGACCCGACACATCAGGCCTTTTGGCAACTGTGTCGTTCCTTCAGGAGAAACGATGTGACCTCCATGCCTCCGCTCAATCGTCCGAATCAACGGCCGGCGTTCGATGACGACGAGAAAGCGGAACTTCTGGCCTGCAGTCTGGAGTCTCAATGTTCTCTCTCAACAATACCCGTAGACCACGACCATCTTGTTGCGGTTAATTCACTCGTCGAAAGTAGGAACGCGGTCCGGCCACCGCCGATCTCTAACTCAAACGAAATAATATACATCGACGTCGACCCGGACGTCGACCCGCCGCCGCCCGATCCCCTTGCACCGGTGACAATCGAAGAAGTCATCGATCTGATCAAGGCACTCAAACGTCGTAAGGCCCCCGGGGGCGATAGGATACCCACTCGCATGATCAAGATGCTCCCGGAGCATCTGGTCAAAATCCTTACCGCAATCTATAACGCCGCGTTTCTTAACTGCCTCTTCCCAGAGGACTGGAAGGAGGCAGTTGTGATAGGCATCCATAAGCCGGGAAAACCCGCATTCGAGCCATCTTCATACAGGCCTATCAGCCTGCTTAGCACCTTGGGCAAAATTTACGAGCGGATCGTCCTCGACCGCCTCAAAATCGTAGCCCACAATAATAATTTGATCCCTCCTGAACAGTTCGGTTTTCGCACCAGGCACAGCTGTGTCAACCAGGTGCTCCGCATCACGGAGCACGTTCATGATAGGTTCCGCGTCGGCATGCCAACCGGCGCTATCTTTTTCGATATTGAAAAAGCATTCGACAGGGTGTGGCACAACGGCTTGCTCTTCAAGCTGTACACTCTCAACGTGCCCACACATCTCGTGCACATCATACGAGAATTCCTGTCGAATCGTGGATTCAAATATCGCGTGGAGGGAACTCTTTCTTCCCGACACTCCATCACGGCCGGAGTCCCGCAAGGCTCCGCCCTCTCCCCCTTTCTTTTCTCGCTGTACACAAGCGACATCCCGAAACCGAAGAACGCCCATCTGGCACTCTTCGCTGACGATACAGCAATCTACGCTTCACGTAGAGACCCTGACCAAGTGGTGCGCATTTTGCAGACCGCCGCCGACCAGCTCGGTGAGTGGTTTCGCAAATGGCGAATCACCGTCAACCCCACCAAGAGCCAGGCCATCCTTTTCACTCGGAAAACGAGGTCCCAAGTGGCTCGCACCTCAGTCCGCATGTCCGACCAGGTCATACCCTGGAAGGACAAAGCCAAATATCTAGGAGTGATCCTTGATCAGAAGTTGACCTTCTTGCCACACGTAAACGCGGTACGCGCGCGAGCCGCATTCGCGATGAGTCAATTGCATTGGCTCACAAACAAAAAAAGTAAAATGTCCATCCGCAACAAGATTAGGATATATACCGCGTGCATTAGGCCCATAATGACGTACGCGTCACCCGTATTCGCTCACATACCGCCCGCTCGGCTGAAGCGTATGCAGGTGTTGCAAAACAAATTTCTCAGATACGCTCTTGGTGCCCCGTGGTACGTTCGCAATCGCAACCTCCACGTGGACACCAACATGCCGACCATCAGGCATTTCATGCACAACATCAGCAAACGCTACTTCGATCGGGCGGAAAAACATACCAACACGCTCATCCGCAAAGCGTCAATCTATACTCCATTTGACCGCGCCAAATGGAGACGGCCGCGTTCAGTTTTGACAGATCCAGAGGACGAAATCACTCTGGCAATACGTGAGAAAAACGAGTTTTTAAAACTCTTACACTCCACAAGACCGCAGTTCCGTCCTCGCCGTCGAGGACCTCGCCGCGTTCCCCGTCGCCCTCCCGACCCCCATGACAGTTCCGGCCCGGGTGCCGATGTAAACAACCCGAACTGATAGGATTAGGAAAAAATCCTTCCCTCCCACTAATCGTTGAATGTCTCATATTCTCCCCTCAGCGACCGTCCTGAGCCGAGGCTCGTAACCCGTTAGTGGGTTGCCCTCAGCATGGTTGCTTAAATTCAGGGTTGCGAGCGCACCAGCGTTCACCCTAAAGACCGGTGTGGCCAGAAAAGCCGACCCTCGTCAGGCTACTGGCAGAATAGTCAGGGACAAAAAAAAAAAAAAAATATTGTCTCTCATTCAGAGGTTGACCCCTTTTTTACCCGACTGCGAAAGAAGGAGGGTTATGTTTTTCGAGTGTATGTATGTATGTTTGTATATTTCTTTGGCACGCCCTACAGCCTAAACGGATTGACGGCCCCCCGAGGCAATTCTTGTGCTTTGGGTCTTCACACCCAATGCACGCCCATGCGCGGGGGAACATTAGTCGCGGGCCGAGGCACACAGTCAGTGTGTATACCTCTTGGTTGTATAACACATTGAGGCCTAAAAGGGCCCGCGAACATTTCCTGGCACCCTTTTCCTTTCCACCCATCCTGAGAACCTTTCTCCATTCCCCACCTTTCCTTCCATCATCCTTTTCCACTTCCTTCCCAGGCCCCTGCAGTCGTCAAGCCGGGGGACTCCAGTATCCCATTCGCAGGTTTTCCCCCGGTGTTCACTGCAGGATCGCCTACAAAAAAAAAAAAAAACGGATTGACGTATTTTTGTGAGTGGTGTCAATAGATTCGTCTTAGTCGTGGGAGTGACACTGGGTACATCAAAATAAAAAGAAAACTAAAAAACACGCTTTATAGAAAACCCAACTAAAAAATAGACAAATTTGAATTAAGAATAGTGTAAATAAGACAAAAATGTATTTTATTGTAAAAAAAGCGTGGGGTGCTTTTTAAGATATTATCAAAATGACATATAATACTTCTACTCATATTATCTGTCAATAAAATATTTATAACTGTTGTCACCATGCACCCCACGCTTTTTTTTACAATAAAATACATTTTTTTCTTATTTACACTATTCTTAATTCAAATTTATTTTCTATTTTTTAGTTGGGTTTTCTATAAAGCGTGTTTTTTAGTTTTTTTAAACTATTATTTATTTTTAATTTTTTAGTTATGTTCTACTATTGTCCAATAAATGTCACTAAAAAACATATAAATTGACAAAAATCTCATTTTGCCAATTGAATAATGGCATAATCTTATCAAATTAGTGTATTGTTATCGGTCCTCGACAAACCTACAAAGTTTGAATAAAATCTGACCGTTTACAGTGGGTCAAAATCGCGCCCAAAGGAGTCGGAGTCGGAGAGTTACAAACATACAAACATACATACAAACATACTAGTGAAGCTAATATAAAGCGTGTAATAACATTTAACTTGTTGATAATGTATCGCTGTGTATCTGGATGCTCCAAAACATAAAAATAAACAAATCAAATGGTGTGAAATTATATAAAGTTCCCAAGAATAGTACCTAAGTACTAACATTCCATGGTTATGTGAAAATCGACCAAAATAATACAAGCTGTATAAAACATACATAATTATGAGTTCCAAAAGCATTTAGAATTGATTCGTTACGTAATTTATAAAAATAAATATGTTTTGAAGATAATATTCAATACAAAAAAAACTGTAATTAAGTGAACATAACCTCCTAATTTTGCTTAAATAACTAGCTCCCATCTAAAAAAAAGCATATTCTGGAAACGCTGGGTATAAACAACATTCGGTCGGAACACATAATTTATCATTTTTGTCATATTAAAAGAATATATAAACAATTTATTATTAGGTGGACAGACGACTTGATAAAGGTCGCAGGAACACGCTGGATGCGGGCCGCTTTTGACAGATCCGTCATGGATTCGTCTAGAAATCTTTAGGGGAAGCCTATGTTCAGCAGTGGACGTCATGTGGCTGATGATAATATGATCATGAAACAAATTATTGTGCTAGTTTTAGTTTCTTTTTTTATCCACCTGTGGCTCTTCTGTCGATTTTGTGCTGCCCCCTATAGTTCGTGCACGCTCCCTATATACCTACACGGTACACCTATCTTTAGATCCGTGACACTAGCGCTTTGTGTGTGCCCGCGCAACTTATTGTTCAACCACAGACCACACTGACCTATCGTCTATCTGTCTTCGGCTAATATATCTGTGGTTGTTACTTGTTTAGTGCGTTTCATCGGCGTGAATTGGCATCCCTGTCTGACAAGATGGTGGACATTATGAAAAAAAATCCCGCCATTTCAGTTAAAAAAAGTAGAGTTACCAGAGGATTAATATTGTATTTCCTTAAATAAAATACAATATCAAAAATCATAAACAATAATTGTATAACATCGATAATAACAATAAATAAATTTCCAGTGTAATTATACTATGTATTATATGCTAATTAATATATTTTGTGTTTTTTGTGCTGACTTGTCATAATTGCTTTTTAATAATTACTTACCTCCATGACTCATTAATGTCATTCCATTATGATAAAGAAATATTCGTCTTGTTTTATTTATGAATGTATTGTCCTAAATCTATAAATTTAGTTAATAATGGTTTAGTAGATAAACATATTAAAGTTGATTTAGCTGCTAAATATGTACCCACTCATCAATTATGTTTATAGTGTTTGATTTACTTCCGTAAGTTCCATAGTGTAATTTCGTGACATAACTATTTGTTGCCCGGCACCATACATCTTCGAAAAAGAGAAGAATTTATTGGAAACTACAAATACATTAATAATAATAGTTATTTTAAAAAAATCACTTATAAAACTACAGACATTTTTAAATTTTTATAGGGAGTAAAATCAATGAAAAATAAATAGAGAAGCCAAGCTCGGGCTGGCAGGAAAGAGAAGATAAAGAGAGAAGAAAAATCGATTAATCATTTTTATAATAAATAAAATAATGGGAGGAACGCGTCGCGATCCTCACCGGTGAGGACACTACAGACCCTAACCTAGCTAACCTACCAGCCTTTCACTAGCTACCTAAGCGATGACTACCCGAAGAAGAAAGGCAGAAAGGAACTCCGGGCTTACTTTTTTGTCATCATTTGTCTATTGAATCTTTATATTTTTTTTTTTCCAAGTCTTTTGCATACAAAGTCAGATTAGTGAAAAAAGCGCGGGAAACTTCGGATCGCAGCGGACGTATTTTCCATTTTTCTGATTTTTATTATTTAAGTTTGTAAATATTGCCTATCGGTTGGGTTGTAATTATCTGTAAATTTTGTAGTTTAGTGTTCGTAATTAGTTTATTTAATATTTCTATTTGGTAAGTGTAATTATATAATTTTCTAACTAGTAGTTATTATGAATACACCGCCTGACCCGGGGGGATTTATCCCCCCGGCAGGCAATTTCGTAACAATATCCACTACGCAAACTGCGAAAGCGCAGTATATTTCCGAATCGGGCATGGAGACAGACGGCTCAACGTCGGCTAGGCCGATTAAACGTAGTCGTCGTTTGATATGCAAAAAATGTAATAAAAAAAGACGAAAACACGATAGCAACTCTGCTAATCCATCTGGTTGCGATTGTGCCGATGTCGCACAGGCGCAACCAATAATATGTTCTTCCGAATCTACATCTCAAATAATTCCCGCCCAAACCGTGGGCCGCAAATCTTACGAAAAAACTGATTGCGCGCCCTTTTTATTACATGTTCAAAAGATTACAGCAGGAGAAAATGACGGAGCTATCCTCCACCCTCTTACATTCGGAAAATTTTTAAAAAGTCACGAATTTAAAAATATTGTTAATGGAAGTGTAAAAAGGATTGGGAGAAACAAAATAGCCATGGCATTCTCTTCACACACTGATGCGAATTCTTTTATTAGTCATGAAAGTCTCATTAAATCTAACTTAAAGGCGTTCATCCCTACGTTCAACGTAACCCGTATGGGCTTAGTACGTGGAGTACCTGCAGAGTGGTCTCCAGAGGAGGTTCTGGAGAACATCTCTGTTCCAATTGGCTGTGGGCCTATTATAAAAGTAAGGCGTCTTAATTTTAAAGCTATAATAGACGGTTCAGTGGTATGGAAACCCTCTCAAACAGTTGTCCTTACATTTGATGGCCAAGTCTTACCAAAAAGAATTTTTATCTGCTATAATGCATTGCCAGTGGAACTGTATATTTTTCCTACCATTCAATGTTTCCATTGTTGCCGGTTTGGTCACACCAAAAATCAATGCAGATCTAAACCCCGATGCTATAAATGTGGAGACAATCACTCTGCTGAGACTTGTAATATTGTTGAGGGAAGTGCTTCTTGTTGTTTATGCTCAGGGTACCATTTTGCTACTAGCAAATTATGCCCTGAATATGAACGACAAAAGCAAATTAAGGCCCATATGGCTCAGAGTTCTGTTTCCTATGCCGAAGCCAGCAAACTATTTCCACCAGTTTCCAAATCCTTTGCAGACACTCTTATTTCCCGCCCTCCTCGTGAACCAAGTGCTTCCGAACCTGTTGTCTTTAGGCAGCAACAGTCTAGCAGTTATAGAAAAACTATTTTCAGGCAACCACATTCACCAGTTGCTCCTTCTAAGGGATACAATAAAGAAGCACACAACAATATATTGAAAGATTTTAATATTCCTGAACCTGCTAATGGATGTGCTCTTAATAATATTGCCAAGGATTCCCAGCCTAAACAATTTGACATTAAAGAACTTATCTCTGCAATTATTACTATTATTACACATTTTAATTTATCACCGTCCAACGTTGCCCCACTCTTAAATAGTCTTTCCTCCTCTCTTTCTCAAAATGGACAATCTGAAGCTAGTAATCCAATGGAACTGTCGCAGCATAATCAATAAAAAAAGTGAACTAATTTATTTAATTAATAAATATGAACCATGGGCTCTTGCTCTCTCTGAGACATGGCTCAAACCAAATTATGTCTTCAAAATTAATGGATATAGAACAATCAGAGAAGATAGACAAGATGGGTATGGTGGTGCTGCCATACTCATTAAAGATTCAGTGCCATATTCAGTTATTTCTCTTCCTTCACATAGTGATGAAATATCTATAGTAGCATTAAATGTCAATGACACTTGCATTGTTTCTATTTATATCTCTCACCCTTCACTCTCTATACTTCAAGAAATCAATAACATTATTTCTTTTCTGCCGCAACATTTCTTATTGCTGGGAGATTTCAATTGTCACCATCAATCTTGGGGTAGCTCTATATCTAATCAGTGTGGTGAAGAGCTTCTGGAGATATTAGATTTGCACAACTTATGTGTATTAAATTCAGGGTCACCTACCCGTCGTAACACTCCTAATAATACCAATCAGAGTGCAATCGATTTGTCCATTTGCACTCCAAACTTTGCATCTTTTCTTACTTGGTCCACTTTATCCTCTTCATTTGGCAGTGACCATTTCCCAATTAAAATTACTTTTCCTTTTCCACATAGTCATATGCCAACAAAAAGAATTCTCTTAAAATATAAACTGCCAGATAAAAACAGTGAAGATTGGACAACATTTTGTAAAAATGTAGACAGTCAGCTATCTTCTCTCCCTGATGTTGCCGATGGCAAGGAACATTTATGTGCTGAAGCTTTAGCCCAAATTCTTACGACTGCCGCGGATGAGGTCTTTCCTGTCAAAAGTAACACAAAAATTAGAAAAATTCCCATGCCCCCCTGGTGGGATTCTGACTGTACTAGTGCTGTCAAAAAACGTAAGCTGGTGGAATTTAAATATAGTCAAAATATGACTCAAGAAAACTTTGAACTCTTTTCCAAAGTAATTGCTGAAACACGTAAACTTTTCAAAAGGAAAAAGAGAGAAGGATGGCAAAGTTTCTGTGCCTCCATCTCTCCAAACACACATCCTACTGTTGTTTGGAAAAATATTAAACGTTTTAGGTCTGCCTTTGTGAACCCTTCTCCCCGTATCCCGGAATTGTTAGCTAATGACTTTTTAGATAACCTGGCTCCTCCATGGGTCCCTCAGGAGCTTATTTTAAAACCAATTTCCGTATCTGTCTGCAAAGGTGTTGATAGCTGTTCAGCATTGAAACTGCCATTTGACATAAATGAATTAAAAGGTGTTGTCCAGAATACTGTAGACTCTACTCCTGGATTTGATGGCATACCTTACTCTTTTTTGTCCAATCTCAGTGATAATGCTCTTCAATACTATCTTTCACTGATCAATTCTATAATGTTAACAGGAAGCATTCCCTCGGCGTGGAAACGCCATATTGTGTTGCCAATTCTTAAACCTCACAAGACTCCATCTGATATTTCCTCATACCGTCCCATAGTCCTATCCTCAGTTTTAATAAAATTGGCCGAACATTTAATTAAAAATCGGCTTGATTGGTTTGTTGAAAGTAGAGGTTTTCTGGCAAATTCCCAATTTGGTTTTAGAAAAGGAAAAAGTACTTTGGACTGCCTTAGCATCTTTGCTACAGATATCCGCATGTCTTTTTCAAAAAATTGTTCTACGGTAGCTGTATTTCTTGACATTAACGGCGCTTACGATAATGTATTACCGTCTATTCTTCAACTTAAATTACATTCTCTTCAAGTACCATCTAATCTGACGAATTTTATCTTAAACATTTTAAATAATCGATCAATCAGTATTTTGACATCAGAAAGCCCATTAACTCGCCACGTTTGGAAAGGTTTGCCGCAAGGATCAGTGCTTAGCCCCTTGCTATATAATATATATACCCACGATTTGGAATCTTGTATTACTAATGGCGTTCAAGTTCTACAATATGCAGATGACTTGCTGTTATATTACTCTTCCGATTCAGTTGAGCACGCTTGTTCAGTTCTTAATTCTTCGCTAATTTCTTTATCATCATGGCTTTTTCAAAATGGTTTAGAACTTTCCCTGTCAAAGTGTGCCGCTGTAGTTTATACCAAGAAAAGAACTCTACCTCCAATTAATATTTTATATAACAACGATCCAATTCCTGTTAAAAACGTTTTCAAGTATTTGGGTGTTTTTTTGGACTCCAAAATGTCTGGGTCTGCCCACTGTGACTATGTTGCTAACAAAGTAGAACGTCATATTAATATGTTACGATGTCTCAGTGGAGTATGGTGGGGTGCTCATCCACAATCTTTAAAACTAGTATACAATGCTATTGTTAGAAGTATCTTTGATTATGGTTCATTTCTTTTTGAACCCGGTAATGTAAATGCTTTTAAAAAAATAGATCGCCTACAGTCAAAATGCTTACGCATCATATCAGGGGCAATGAGATCAAGCCCAATCAACGCTCTGCAAGTTGAATGCGGTGAACCTCCCCTCTATCTTAGGAGACAATTTCTGTCTGATAAATATTTATTTAAAATTATTCAGTTTTCAAACCATCCTCTCTTCCCAATACTTGAATCATTACGAACTTATTACTTGAATACTCCTTCTCATAAATCTCTTCCGTGCCTAATCATAAGTTTACATAAATTCCTTGCCATTTCCGCGCCAACGTTTCGTTCTAAAAGGCTTGCCGTATATAGTATTAACTTTGATTCATTAATTTTCACCCCTAAAATACTTTACAATTGTATTAATAAAAAATCTGGTAGTGCTAGAGCCGAATTTAATGCTTTCCTGGCTGAACGTTTTCAGGGTTTTCATCAATTATATACGGATGCTTCAAAAGTAGGCCCACTGCAATGTGTTGGGATTGGTGTTCTCCACGCACAATTCAATATTGTGCAGAAAATCAAACTTCCTGTGGAATCTTCTGTTTTCACGGGCGAATGTTTAGGTATTCTAAAGGCCATTGAATATATTCTTCTATTTAAACTTGATAAAGCAATTATTTTTACAGATTCTTTAAGTGCTCTTCAAGCAATAGCTAAATTCCCTTTTAAAAATAATAACACCTTACCAATTATTATTCAAATAAGAGAATTGGCGTTCAAGTGTCTCTCCAATGGCACTTTGCTTCATTTTTCTTGGATTCCCAGTCATTCGGGAATCGAAGGAAATGAAAGAGCGGACAGGCTTGCTAAGGAGGCAGTGGATTGTGGGGACTTGTTCCCTTTTAGAAATTATAGTCAAGATCTTTTATCTTTACCAAAATCTTATCTGTGTCAATCCTGGAGAGAAGTTTGGATCTCCAGTAGCAAATTAAAGGGCCGTTTTTATAACGCTGTACAACCGGATGTTACATTAAAACCCTGGTTCTTCAAGGCTAAGTTTGGTAAAGTTGAGACATCTATGTTGATTCGTATGAGACTTGGCCACACATGTTCCCCGGCTCATCTTGCCAAAATAAACATTTTAAATAGCCCCATGTGCCAATGTGGAGCAGATGTGGGTGACCTTAATCACATTCTGTTTGCCTGTCCTCGTTATGACCACCTTTCTTTCTTCCAGTCCTTAGTGCATCTCCCAGTTCCTTTACCTTCCTCTATTGTTTGTCTTCTTAGCTCTAATAGTATGTTGGTTTATAAATGTATAGCATCTTTTGTAATTAAAAGTAATATTAAACTTTAAGTATTTTATTAATATTTTACCTTACAAATTTTATCATTCATCACTACTCATAATTCATTCGTAATATTTATTATGTATTTAAACTTGTACCCATCAACTCTCACCTATTTATTTATTATTGTTATTCTGTGTTCTAATTCTTGACCCACTTGATAGATTTTTATTAAAAATATATTTCTCTAAGTATTCGTGCCGCGCAATATTTTATATTTATAGTTTCCCTACCTTTGTATCCCAAGATCCTATTTTGTCCAAATAATCTGATACCTGACATTGGCTATATGCAACGGAATTGCGAAGCCACAAAGAAAAGAAAAAAAAAAAAAAGAAGTCAGATTAGTTATATAAGCTAATGCACACACATCACCCTTAAATTGAGATAAAATCCAATTGTAGGAATTTAACAAACACTAAACTCTACACCTAAAAAATCATAGTAAGATAAGTGAACACAAATAAATAATTATAAATAAACGGTGTACAGAGTGCATACGCCTACATTTACAAACATAATTTTTCAAACTTAAGCTGGTTATTTATTACGTACTTACGGAAGAATTCAATGATTTTAATAATAAATTACTTGAAAAGTGGGTACATAGTTTACACTTACCTATATATTTTGAAATTTGATTTGAAAATATTAGTGTTTTGTTACTAGACAAAACATGTTCCCATTACAAAGAAAAATCCTTTATTTCAAGGTAGCACATTTTGTATTGGTTTCGTTTTAAAATCCAGTCTTCTGTCTTTCAGCCAACGCTTTCTACGACGTTTACTTTTCAACGCAAAAAAAACTGCCTTTCATCTATTATCCATGATTTCAGAAACACAACCATACTCCAGTAAAGTCAACGGCTTACTGAAGTGGAAATATTGATGATAATATTGATACGTGTAATAGCCTACTTCAGTATTTGAGATCGTGTGATAATATCGCGATTCTAGTATCATGTTATTATGTGTCTCCAAAAACACACAGCATTGGGATGAAGAAAGCAATCATTTGATTCGGTTAATCTAAAGAGAATGTCAGTTCAATACATACCAGACTGTCAAATCTTGTCTCTTACTCTTTTACACCAGAAGGCGCTGCTCTGCTTTGGCGCGCGATTTTAGCTGTGAACTCATAGCGTCGTTTTGATTCGAACGTATCAGTTCGGTAAAGTTTTTAATTAAAGTAAAACTTTTCAAAACTGGATTTAAAACAGTGTTGAAGTGATAAAAATGTGTTAAAGTGTGTGTTGTACACAGCATTGTATTTATTGGTAAGTTTTGGAGCCATTTAGTAAAGACGACACGCGAAATAGAAGCGCAAACAAAATAGGTACCGGTCAAGAATATGTTGCCTCGGATGGGGAACAAGTCACGACCTGAAGCTTATGCAAAATAGGTACCTGCAGGTCACCAATTTGTTGCCCCGGATGGGGAACAAGTCTAGAACCCAAGCTCATGCATATCGGATAGCATTGAGTGCTTCCTCATCCTTGAAATAAGGAGAGGGCATAGCTTCACTTTTATCTATTAAACGAGTACTTATTGGCGCAGGAACAGGCACAAACATGTGCGTAGGGTTCCGATCCGCGTGTCGACTCGCTAATGACTCAGGTTTTCGTAAATTATTCGTAAACTAATTTGCTCCAATTACCAAAATTATTTTAATATGTCCCTTCAAAATAAATATGTTACTTACATTGAACAATAATAGGTTTTATAATAGCTCCACATAACCTGTTATTAGGTACACCTATGGTGCCTTGGGACAATCTAGAATATAGTTAATGTGAAAATAAAGACATTCCATTCACCAATATAGAATAAACACAAAGTAAGCATATAAATCCCTTGTGGAAAGCTTAGCTACACCATGTTTTAGACCTAAATGTCAGTAATGTATTAAGACATTTTTTATAAAATTAAAGGTTATTATTAAATTACTATTAGAATACTATGATTATATGTGGTAATATCTAGTAAAGTAGAACTAGCAATGATGCATATAGAATTGCAGTCCATAAATAAGTATAATCAATGATTAAAGCTCCAAGGCCACCTAAATTAGGCCTAACTTTTTTATTTGTAATTATTAAATAATAATAAAGATAGTTTCTGAGCTATAACAAAGTATGGGACTATTGTGTGCCCGCACATGATCAGATCTTAAACAAACCAATATATCAGATTATAGAATTACCTTACTGGATGATATACCAACTTTAAAACTGCCCATGTAATTAATATAGAGGCACTACTGTCTATCTTACAGTAGCTTTGTGGATTTGTCATGTTAAAAGTTTTGTTTCTGCTAGTCTTCTTTTGTCACAATAACACCAATGATTGTCACCAGGTATATCAGGGAACTTCAGATGAGAAGGGTTTTAGCCTTTCAGGGTGGATTAGTAGATATATTAGCCCTCTGCCAATTATTCAAAAATAAAACAGATACTCAATTGCCATTTATTTGCACTCCAGACTTAGACCTCGTCTGAAGTACCTACCTAAGGACCAAGCTATATACCTAAGAATTCTATAAAAAAAAAAAAAAAAAAAAAAAAAAAAAATGTGTGTTGTGAAGTTTGCAAACTAGCGCTAGACCAATCTGGTGGTCAAAGGCCTATAACCTCTCAGTAGCAGAGGAGGTCAATTCCCAGCAGTAGGATAATATATTTTTCATAACTAATATTATTATTAAATTGAATTTTACCTCTGAGAGAGATGTTAAAGACTTTCTCCTATATAGGTACTACTTCTTGAAGGTACATACATTCAAAAAGTAGTCATCAGGCCCCTTTTTATCTAAGCATTGCGGAAGTGCACTCTTTTGTTGGTTACTTATAACGGAGAGATTCTCCAGTTAACCTTCTTTTGAATTGGCCTGTCTTCAACTCCATGTACAATTTGCAGCGATTATGAACTGGGTTGTAGAAACCCTACACTAGAGAGGGACGCAAAGATGTATATGGGAATTATTTTCTCCTGGTTTTTCTCAGAAAAAATCCAAGCAGGCTGCAAAGGTCTCGGAGATGCTTGCAACCTTGAGGTCTTGGGTTTGGTATGTAAATTACCAATTAGAACAATATAACATTTTACAGCAAAATAGCTATATTCTAAATTGGCTTTATACTTTATTAAGCAGGCATTAACCTTGCAAACCATGCAAGGGTCCAGCGGTGACTGTACTGTGAAATACTGTTGCAAGACACAGTTATTACCTTGAGAATTCACATGGGGAGACCAAATAATGATACTGCCCCACGGAGTACCTCAGGAACTTAAGCAGTGGTTTGATACAGTGGAGAGCCGTACAACTCCACTACGCAAGAGAAAAATAACATAAACTGAGAGCAGCTGCTCAAGAAATGCCCACATAATGTTCTAATGCTTTATGCTTAGTAGTAGTACCAGTAGTGGCCAGTACCTTGTTGCATAAAACCGCAACCAACTCGGACAAAAAAAAAAAAAAAAAAAAAACTGACTTTAACCAATAGTTGTGTTAGTTGTATAAGGTGGCATTCACTCTAAATATGAAATTGACTTCATTGTTACTTGGTAAGTACCAAGCAGACTAAACAGTAATGCAAATCATCTCTGAAGAGATGGACGCATTATCTGCAATGGCACTTATTACCACCAGCCCCGGAGGCAACTTTTTATTAAAAAAAAAAAAAAAAAAAAAAGGCGATTGCATTAGACGTGTAGGTCAAGTCAGAATATTTGCCACAAAATATACCACTATTGTACAGGCTTACGTAAACTCAAATTTTTTTTTTAGCATGGGTTGGCAATATTTTTGCCAATGGGGGTTGCCTACCACCCATATAAACTTAAGGGTCCCTGCACAACTAAACTGTGCAGAAAGGATATATAATAGGACCTGAATTGACACAGTGTTCTCTAGCGCCTTGAACAGTAGGCGTAGTGGTAGCAGTAGGTACCTCACTAGTAAGTGAAAGCACTAACTTACCCAATTCAAATAATGAATCTGCGGAAGGTTCTTATTGATTAAACCTCACTAGTAAATGAGAACATTAACCTACATAATTCAAATCATAAACCGGCTAAAGGTTATTGATTAAAACTCACTAGCAAGTGAGAGCATTAACATGCATAATTCTAATCATAAACCTGCGGAAGGTTGTTACGGATTAAACCTCACTAGTAAGTGAGAGCATTAACATGCATAATTCAAATCATAAACCTGCGGAAGGTTGTCACTGATTAAACCTCACTAGTAAGTGAGAGCATTGGCATGCATAATTCAAATAATAAAGCTGCAGAATTTCTTTTTGATTGAATCTCTAGTAAAGGAGAGCATTAAAATGCATAATTCTAATCACAATCCTGCGGAAGCTTGTTACTGATTAAACCGCAGTAGTAACTAAGAGCATTAACATGCATAATTCAAATAATGAATCTGCAGAAAGTTCTTTTTGATTGAATCTCACTCATAAGACAGCATTAATCACTATAATTCAAGTAATGAACCTGCTGAAGGTTCTTATTGATTGAACCTGCGGAAGGTTCCTATTGACTGAACCTGCGGAAGGCTATTATTTATTGAACCTGCGGAAGGTTCTTATTTATTGAACCTGCGGAAGGTTCTTATTTATTGAACCTGCGGAAGGTTCTTATTTATTGAACCTGCGGAAGGTTCTTATTTATTGAACCTGCGGAAGGTTCTTATTTATTGAACCTGCGGAAGGTTCTTATTGATTGAACTTGCGGAATGTCCTTGACAAAATGTCTCATCAGGCAAAACTTGGGGGTGGAGCATATAGCTGTAGCTGTATATAGGAGAAGAGAAATCAGCTTTTTAAGGAAAATTGGTGTTTCACCACCTTATCCACCTTTAGTGTCCAATTAGAAAATTGTTAGTCTAGTGCAATAATAACAAATCAAAAGTCACAGGGTCTAGTCAAGATGTAACTGGATTTTAATTTGCATACAGTACTATTTTATTGCACAAATTAATGGTGTTAGATTCTTCTGTAACTACTGTAGAAAAAGTTATCAAGGATCATCCAACAAATCCTAGATATTTTTTAATTTTCTCTAGATCACCTATCATAATTTTCAAACACATGATTTATTATAAATACCATTAGTATGTCATAACTAACTTCAGACTATGTATTTCACAACCTGATTCCCTTTTGGAACTGTTGGGAAAAAGATTGCCACACATGGAAGGCTCAAGCTGGTTCCTGGCCAAAAACGGGGTAAAGAACTAACAGCTGTGCCCAGACTATCAGCTAGTTGCTGAGTAGGCATCTACAGCCCATATTATAAACCCAGCTACTCATGTGAAAGAACTAACTATAGGTCTCATATATAGTGATGGTATAGTTAAAGGACATAAAATATTTTATTTTTTTATACCAGTCATAGAAACTGTTAAATCAGCATCAAAAACCAGAGTGGCTGGCTGGATAGGTTGCATTTTTTTGAAACAAATTACTATTCATGCATTTCTGTGTACCTAGTACTCTATCAAAGGTGGGATCAAGAGCATAGTTAATATGAATATTAAATGGAAGATATTTTGAAAAGAGCTAACTGGAAATCTAAAAGCTTTTTATTAAAAATATCTTGTCAGGATATTTACAGACTCAGTGTTCAAACTGATGTTTTATTGTATGATAATTTTTAAAGTGATTCAATGTATGATTTTTGTTTTTTTTATAAATTTGGATCTCATTTCTCTTGATACTCTTGTTTTGAGTTCATAAGATACTACTTAACTATAAAGTGTTTAAAAAGTTTATAATTGATGGTCTGATTTCTTAATATGACAAGTAACTAACAAGAGTTTTTAGTTATTTCAAAGTTTTCCTTTTGTTATTTTGTTTTATGGAGATGTCATAAACAATTCTAGAGGAAAAAATAGTACATTCACAAATCATGTGAATTATTTCTTTTTATATTCACATAGCGTCGATTGTATTACACCAGCAGATATCAAACAGGTCTTCATCCCAATGCTGTGTGTTTTTGGAGACACATAATAGAACTGTTTTGCATTAAAACAAAACAATTATTATGTGTTGAAGAAAACACACAGCATTAGTACAAGGATCTTGCTGGTGATGAAGACTTCTATGAGTTCACAGCTAAAATCGCGCGCCAAAGCAGAGCAGCGCCTTCTGGTGTAAAAGAGTAAGAGACAAGATTTGACAGTCTGGTATGTATTGAACTGACATTCTCTTTAGATTAACCGAATCAAATGATTGCTTTCTTCATCCCAATGCTGTGTGTTTTCTTCAACACATAATAATTGTTTTGTTTTAATGCAAAACAGTTCTATTATTGATCGTGTAATATACCCCACTGTGAAAACACAAGTGCCATATAAAAAAAAAGACCATATAATACTACGGAAATTCATAATTTATTTGTCTGTGGTTACTTGTTTGTTTAGCATTGTTTGTGACGAAGAGAATTTATAATATTGCTCATTGCTGCATATTGCTGAAAGTTTGTGCTGTTTTGTGATTTGGCTGCCGTAGATTTTATTTTATGGATACCAGTGGTATAAACAGGAGTAGATTCATAGTATTACACTTAACATTTCACCTTCCAAAAGTATAGGACCTATGCAATTTGATTCAAAATTGTGATGTTAAGTTCTTTTAATATTTGCCTAGCGCTTGATAGTGTAAAAAAAATATGCGATAATAATCGTTGTATTGTTTGGTAAGTCAAATTTGTTTTCATGAATTTATTATATATAAAATTGTACATAAGTCATGGTATACTTGAATCAGCCCTTTGCTTTTTCGACGCGCAATTAGTAGACTAGGAATTTTCAAAAGACTGACCTAGTATAGTAATTCACCAATTCATATGACTTTCCTATCTATGGTCAACTCTGAATTGAAGTTGTTATTAGTGTCTATCTTGTATTCAAACAATTTATATTAAAATATAACCTCTCTAAGTTGAATTTTATGGGTTAAATATGAAAGTCCAGATGGAGCCACGTCAACAAACGAGAATATAATATTGTATTTTGTTCCAAAAATATTCTATTCACCATAATTTTATTATAAACAAACATAACAAAAATTTTAGTTTTATCATGATAAGAATGAATGCCTATTGCCTAGATAATAGATAATATGCCTACTGTGAGAATTATAGATGAAATATTCAAGTATGTTACTCAGTAACTGAATAGAAAATGTTAGCTTTATATAAGCTATACTCCCTCCAACCATTTATTTTGCTTTTGACAGCTCGGGTACTAATCAGTTTAATTTATGAAGAAGTTTTGATAGACTAAAGATATTCATATATTATTTTTCCTCAACATTTTGTGTTATTTTATAAACAAACCCTGGTGTTTTAATGGATATTAACACGCTTTTATTCGCTTCATATGTATGTTAGTATGTGTCTATGTAACCGAAATTTTGAACATGATTTTGATCTCCATCAAAACTTCGGATTAACTTGAAATTTGGCATACTTATGGGTTATGAGCTTGTTTTCCTCAAATAACCTGGTGCCTGATGCCAATGCCATTCATTTTTAGAGACAAGCATTCTGGATACTTTATTGCTATTAATAAGGGTGTCCAAAATCATAGTTTTGTTATAAATTGTTGCCTGTTTTTATTTTGTATACTGTGGTTTTCATACATAGAAATAAATACAGATCAATAAATTTTTGTAATATTTTCGATTGTTTACAGTGACAAAGAAGCAGAAGAGTTTATGCGCTACTCATGTGGGCACACGGCTTGTGTGTCCTGCGCCTCAGGGTTAGGCAGTTGCTATAACTGTCTCACTCCACCAGATCAATCTACTTCAAACAATAAATTAGATGAAGTTTCAGGACATAGAGCAGTAAATGCATCAGTATTGTTAAAAGCATTTGAAAAGGCTTTTAATGTTGATGGTAATTTATTGCATTTATTATTATATATTTCCATTTGTATGTATATTCTAAAACACAAATTTATAAAGAACAATTACTTGTAAAGGGCACTTTGTTTGAGTCAATAAGCAACTCTCTTTAATATAATGTGATCCATATAGTTTGGAATTGTTATCTATACAGATAGGGTATCTTATTCAGCTCGGCAAAAAAATCTAGACTGGATTATGTAATTTTTGCAATCATTTTCATTGTGAATTAAACTTATTAGGAAAAAACAAATCTATGAAAGGCTTTTATTCTGGAAGGGATGATTATTATACAGAATTGTGTGGATTGAAGATTATGCGACAAATAGTATAATTTGTCTTTAAACAAAAGTAATGTTACATTCTTGTTTCCGTTACCTATCATAAAAAGAAATTCAAACTTTACAAAATGTAACAATATTTTCATAAACATAAAACAATATTCAACAAGTAATGAAACGTCAAATGTTTTTTTGTGTAAAGTTGATTTTTATTCATCACTAGTATTTCTCGCGGCTCCGCCCGCGTGAAAAAGTTTTTCCGGGTAAAAAATATTTTCCTAGAATAAAAAGTACCCTATAGCACTCAAGAGTAATGTAGCTTCCTATTAGTGAAAGAATTTTCAAAATTGGTTTAGTAGTTCCTGAGATTAGCGCATTCAACCAAACAAATAAACTCTTCAGCTCTATAATATTAGTATAGATATGTCTTCCCATGTTCCACAATGATAGTATGAAATTGAGCCCAATAAGGTAGAAATAATGAGTGTTTTATATGTAAGAGTTAAATGTTCCACTTGTTTTTACAGTTTTTAACTACCAAAGGATGTCAAAGCAACTAAAATTGGAAAAAGATATATTCCCGGAATGCATTCAAGCTCCACGAAAGTATTTTAATAAAAGAAAAAGCCTTATTATTGGTGTTAAAAAGAAAAAAAATAGAATTTCTATGTTGCCTGGTGAAGTGGTTTCACAAGTTGGTAATAAAATGGAAAACTCTGTAACATCAGTACATAAGTGGCTTAATAGAAATAAGGAAAATATTTTTGATAATCAAAAGTTTAAAAACAAAGATGACAATGATGAAAGTGGCATTGTTGTTGATGCATCTTTTATTGATTGTTCACAAATTACTGAAGATAGAGATAAACAGGCTCTGTTGGCTGTGTATGAGGCTGATACAAATGAACAACAATGCAATGCAACAGCAGTCTCAATGCTTACTGTTGACAGTGAAGAATGGGATGATAATAACACTACAGTAGAACACCCAAAGATACGCAAAGATAAATATAAGGTACCTTTCTTTAAAAAAAGCAAGCTTGTGGAAACTAATGTGGTGTGTGACAATGATAGTAACATCATTGATAGAAGTACAAATAAGTTTGGTCAGAATAGTAGTATGCAGATCACAATTTCTTATGATAATCAATCTATAAACCCTTTTGAATGTGTCCAAAAAGAGTCATCAAATGCACATTCTATTTCTGTTCAGACAGATATTTGTGAATTGTCTTACTTGAAAGATTTAGACAATTTACAAGATCTATGCGAAAATAGCTCTCTGTGTTCAAACCAGAATGTGCTAAGCCAAGATGTATTTACATCAGAAGAATTATACAGAGTTTCTAATGTTGACACATCAAATATTGGTCTTAAAGCAGCCACAAAATCTGTGATTATTAATGAATCAGATAGTGATGGGTCCGTGGCTGAAGTAGCAATACTAAAAGTTTCAGCCCAAGTTCATAACATTGAACCTCCAGTGTAAGTATCAAATGAAGCCGTAGACCTAAAAACCCTAAAAAAAAACAGTTTAAGTTTGGCTACAAGCTACAAATAATAAAATAAAATTAATATCATATTTCAAATTTGAAAGTTCAAGCTATAAAATGATTTTAAGTAATATAAATATTTTTAAAAATTCAAAATAGAAGGTTTTTTATTGATAATATAGAAAGGTAGTCTAAATCATAATCTAGATCATGATAAAAAATTGCCTTGCACTATGTGAAAAATAATTACATTGAAAATTGTGAAGATAACATTTGTTATCTCATTCAATATAGGCACTTGCTAGGAAGGTGGACAAAGCCAAAGTTGAAGCTTCGATCAGACACTAGTATCAAATAACTTTATACCTACTACTATAACATGGCATTTGTGAATGGGCTACCTATATTATACATAGGATAGATCTTGACTACATAGTACAGTAAGACATAAATTGTTTTATTTGCAGATTGTCTGATATTACCTACATTGGCAGCCATGAGCAGCTAAAGAGGCAACAGAGGCGTAGACCACGACATGTTACACCAGATAGTTCTAATTCATCCGAAAAAGAGAATTTAAACCCTAATAAGAGGCAAAAAAAATCAAAAGCTGCAAAGAAGTCTAAGAAATAATCTATTATTTATTTTGTTTATTGACTTATTTATGTTAAGTGTAGTTTTTATTTATTGTTGTTTATTGCGAAAACTCGATAAGTGTTAAGTTTAAGATACAGATCACTGTCAGGAAATGTCAATGTTATACATTATAGTATTGATGGTTGAAATTTCAAATATCATGTCGTAACCCGTAAGGGTCATTTTGTCGTAAGTACATTCTGTACATCGGCAAATTTATTCTTAAAATGAGGCAACTGTGGTATGAAATTGGTGTGGTAGTAAAAAATAGAAAACTTTGAAGCGTATAAGTCTTGTACTGTACATGCGTGAATTTTAAAAGTATATTTATAGGAAAAAAAATTGTCTAAAGAGTGAAATGTAAAATTTAGTTTTTTGACTTGTAAAGTGGATGTATGTCCCTTTAAAATTTCCAATTTTCACTGTTGTGACGTATAGTGAAACCAGGTTAAAGTGGGCCTTTAATCTGAGACACCTCTGCTACTAATAATTACCGATGTATCGAGTTCCCGACACTTTTGTATTGAAATAACATAATATTGTATGTGTTATCGCATGTTTATAATTTTTTTCATCAGGTGCCCAGATTTTAATGTGGAAAATATACTTTGTGCCTACATATTCATCTAATGTGATGTATGCCATGGAATCGTGCCTAGCACAAAAATATTGATGTTATAAATAATAAGGATTATTTAAAAATAGTTGTAAATTATTTTATTAATAGATGGTCATTTTTAGGGTTAAGTACCTCAGGAATAAATAACCCCCGACACAAAAAACCTCTAAAAAGTAAAATAATAAAACCTGTTTCTCACTTGCTGAGCTTTCACTGGCTCGAATAGATTTTTCCGAAAACCGGGCTGGCTTAAGTACTCCAGGGCTATATCTTAAGGAGAGACCCGTCGAAGATGCGCACGATGTCCCCGATGTGTAGTTCAGGGCCCCTGCTGTGGCGCTCTCGCCGGTTTCGGAGCTTGGGGAGGTACTGCCGGAGCCAGTGGGACCAGAAGGCACCGGCGAGCTTCTGTGTCGCCCTGAGACATCGACATGCGCGCCGAAGTTGTGTTCGGCCAGAAAACTCGGCGCGGTGAATGGACCCGACCGCCCAACAGAAAGTGGTTAGGCGTCAGGGCCTCCGGGTCGTCTGGACTCACAGACACATGAGTTAGCGGGCGGCTGTTTACTGTGAGCTCTACCTCGGCGAGTCGCCGCCCTCTGGCGACACTTCAGGCAGTCCCTCAGCGTGGCTTTGACGATCGGGCGTAGGCGCAGGATCCACCGCTGTTGACGACAACAGTTGACCACGCTCTCGACGCCGGCGTGGTGTTGTTCTGTGTCGACGTGTTCGATTCAGAGCCCGTTGCCCGATGTTCGCCTTCGACGACCGGAGGGTGCTTCATTTCTTCAGTGATCCCCGTGGCAGCTGAGATGCGGCTATCTAGGCATATTATGTGATTAAGAAGTGTGACGCTTAATGGGTGTGTAGGGTAGTGCGTCCTAACCCGGGAAATTGGGTTTTTACCCGGTTTTTTTTCCATAAACACCTATTTTGCGGGAAAAAATGTATTTAATCAATTATTTAATGGCAAAAAGTGGTGTGAATAAATAAGTTGTAAAATAAAAGCCTGAATTCAAAATCCAATATTTTTTTTACACAATATAAAGTAGATACATATGTGTAAACAGGTTTCCTGTATAAAAATATATATTTGTCAGTCTTCTCTTGGCTATCGTAGTTTTAAAACACATAAAAATATTAACTTATATCGCTACTTTCTTCTGAAATACGTTCGCAGTCTAAGAATTCAAAATTGCGACCTATGTCGGTGGTGGATGTTGACGGTTCGGGACTGGTGTTAAATGTTGGCTCCACGTTACATTCTGGCGATGATTCTGTTAAGTTAGCGTCCGTTTCATCACTAATTAATTCATTGTCATTCACTGCTTTATGCATCATTCCAATTATAAGTAATATATGTCAATTTTGCCGGACGTTACTGTGAGCACTGAAATAACGCTCTACAGCTGCAGATGTGCATGGTGCGGTGAGAATTCGAACAGCAACTTTGCTCAATACTGTGGAAGCACAAGATATTCCTTTCCACCACGCTAATACAGGGATTTCATTTACTTATTTGTATTTTTCCGACATTTGTGTCTTTTTAATGTGCCCAAATTTCGGCTGAAGACACTAAGATATCCCACCCTGTGTTCAATTTAAGCGGTTCAGATTTTAAATTAAATCTTAGGTTTCATAATTTTTCCATATTGAATAACATCACGAGCAGATACATGGTTCAGTTCTCATTCGTTGTCTCACTTAGTAACGAATTGATAAAAGACGGATATCCTAAATTTATTATCATGGTTTAAGATAATTATGCAATGCAATGCAATCAGCCCTGTACAGCGACTATATAACCTCTAGACTCCTAATAACAGACGATCCGCTTCGGGCAACACATCTGACAAGAAGATCCAATGTAGCTTACCGCTCAAAATCTTCAAGTCAGTTGCGCCCACAACTATGAGCCGTAAATACTTCCGTTTTGGCGAATGAATAAATATTGCAATGGCCCCATGCACAATACGATGGTGTGGTAAAAATAGCCATAATTCAAATTTTCAAAAAAATGGCATTACATTTCACAGGTATGTCAATAATGACACATAATCATATTTTATTTAAAATTTTACGGAGTTCACCTTATACCGGCCAAGCATTGAGGCCCGCGCCATCTTATTATATTTGCATCTCTTTCCGACGAAAGTACTTTTAAATTTTCTATTTCGTTTTGTTGTTGAACATTATAAGTAAATGATGCACCAAAAGGATTTGTCAATAGTTATATCGATAAAATTAATATTAGGATTATTTTTTATTTTATTGTTTGTTGATTGTACCGATTGTTTTGAGTTATTATTTGTGTTATTCCTACAAGCCAGCCCAAATATTCTTGTTAATATCGATGAGGCTTACTTAGCGCCATCTGTCATTCAACAACATAAATAACTTCGTACCTTTTGAAATACGAACGACAGTTAAATTATTTGGATATTGTTCATATAAAAATACAAAAATCGCGATAAAAAAATGGGAGGGTGGGGGTAGGAGGGTGAAAATTTGGGAAATAGGTATTAAAATATTTAAAAAAAACACTGGATAGGGATACCCTAATCACCTAGCGACCAATGACCAATTCCCATACCTACAAAATTTATATAAAAAACATCATAAATATCGAACGAGTCGGAGGCGTGCGACAAACACCGTTACACGAGATTTTCATATATTAGATTAACTTTATTATACTTGATATTGGCATACATAATAGAATAAATAAAAAATAAGAAGAAGAATGCCATCAGTATTTATTTTAATTAAATAGGTACCTTGACAGATTTTTTATTTCTTTTGTGCTTTAACAGAATTATTTTTAGATTATAATATGTTACTTACTTTGAGTAAAAAGACGTTTAATAAATAATTATATTACTATAAAACCTTATTAAATAAAAGTAATATCGATAAAAAATCGTGTTTTAATTTAACTTGTTCCATCCCTAAGCTATGTTTCCAACCAATCGTAATGCAGTACCCCGCTTCCTCATACCTCAGGTAGTTGACAGAATTAATTTGAAGAGAAATATTGAACATTAGGAGTCTAGGGGTTATATAGTCGCTGGCCCTGTATTATATACTGCCCACTGCTGAGCACGGGCCTCTACTACTGAGAGGGGTTAGGCCTTAGTCCACCACGCTGACCTAGTGCGGGTTGGCGGACTTCACATACCCTCGAAATTCAGAGAACTCCTCAGGTATGCAGGTTTCCTCACGATGTTTTCCTTCACCGTTAAAGTGAACGATAATTGATAACAATACACACGTAACTTCGAAAAGTCAGAGGTGTGTGCCTTGGGTTTTGAACCTCTGGACATTGTCTAGGCAGACCGTTCCATTCCCATCTAGGCTATCGTCGCGTTTATAAGATAATTATATCCGCACCAAATTTGATCTAAATAATATGTTCCGCGGTTTAATTTCTCCCCAATTTAGCTGCCTTAAGTTAGTCGTTAATAAATATGAATATCCTATATTTATACTCAATGTACATCTATATCAAATTTCACCACAATCGGTT
The DNA here is from genome assembly GCA_947568825.1 of Sphinx pinastri. Lineage (NCBI taxonomy): Eukaryota > Metazoa > Arthropoda > Insecta > Lepidoptera > Sphingidae > Sphinx > Sphinx pinastri. The sequence goes on from OX387620.1 coordinate 9,701,739, forward strand.
CAACGGTTTATTTTCTTTCCCCTTCTAACCTTATTATTTAGGGGTTAATAAAAAACTGAAATGTCATATTTACTTTCAAGTTTCAAGAGATCCCCAAACCAAATTTAAATAGAATTGGTTCAGCAGTTTAATTTCTCTCCCCTCTTGCCCCTCTCATTTTGAGGTTATGAGACTATCTCGCCCTCACACCCGCCACTGTAACTCCTGTAAGCCAGGATCAGCAGTGGCACGCATTTTATGACACCGAGCGGTGAAGCTCGGCGAGTCTCAGGGAACACTAATATGTCTAACTCAACGAAATTAATCAAATAGAAAGATAGGGAGGAGTTGGAAATATGAATTGTCCACTTCCCTCCATAGCAAAACGGGCGACAAAAATAATGAACTAAGGAGGTATTTTAACCTCAAGTTTAGAGACGCTTACAACTAGAAAAGCCAGTTGTAAAGCACCACGGATAAAAATTGAATGAAAGGCCAATAATAGGCATGGCAAAAACGCCGGAAAGCACGGAAATTCCGTCTAGAGTCTACAAGGTCCATGTAGTATACAACCCCAGATGTTATTTGCATACTATCCAACATGATGTTGCGCTGATCATGCCAAAGACCACACTCTCAAAGTACGTGATGTGCAGATTGTTCATATACGTAACCAGGTGTAGGGTCATTCGGGGCAACAGCACGCAGTGGGTAAAAGTTCGCATGGTCAATATCTCGGAACCTATTGAGGGGGCTCAGACACTTTTTGAGCTAGATGAGGGGCGCGTCAAAGACGATATCAGAGCCACAAGCTATTTTACCAAGCCTCACTTGTTTAGCGAAAAACGGTGACCAACGTGATTTTGTTGATTAGTTACCAATATTTTGTGCTGGGAAAAAAGTGTATGGCTAGACGATGCATCAGTTTACAAAAGTCCGTTACTTATGTTAAGTTTACATGATTATTATAGTATTTATTTTAGTTATTAATTCTGTCCTATAAAATAAATGCGTCTCAATTAACGTGTGATTGTTTAAAATATTCCCTATTTGGATAAGAGTTCGAGTTTAAAAATACGCACCCTGTTATTACTTCATTACAATGATCGCACGGTTTTTTCTTCTTTAAGCTGCAATTAAGTCGAATATTATCTGTAAAGATTTTTAGACCTTATACAGAAAAATAATATTCTCGTTAAACACTCTGCGTAGTTTTACCCACATAACGGGTCAATAGTACGAATTTCTCCCGATGCACTTAAACATGTATTGCAAAAAAAACAATGAAGCAATGTACAAAAACTCATTAAATAATGAAAGTAGAATAAATTTCCTTTACATAGGGAGTTAAAACGTTTTTCAAGACACTATAATTTTGAGTGTGTAGACGATAGCAAAAAAAGTGCGTACTATTAGGCCGAATGACCCTATAGCATGGGCACACAGGAGAGTCAACCAACCTAAATGAAAATAGTTTGCCCTTAAAATTACCGTGGCCGGTAAGAAATTGCGATACACAATGATCTATTTCTAGCCAAGTTTTATTTAGGCGATCGCGAACGCACGGAAAGTATTTATATAAATGACGCCCTTTCGATGATACATCCCACCGATATTGCCATTCGTTTAACAGCTCATTGTGTACATCAGTGTGCGGTTTAAATAATCTATTGATTTTTAAGAGCTCACGCGCCGTAAGAGACCTTTTGTCCATATCCTCTCTAGTGGAGAAATACATAGCGGCACGTCGCTGTACCTCCAAATCGACTGGGAGTACGCCCGCAAGGACAGGCAAAGCTTCCGTACTAACAGTTCCATACGCCTTACACAAGAATATCAACGCGAGACGTTGACTCTGGAGCAGTTTTCTGCGCACAGCACCAATAGTAGCCCTATCGGCCCATACAGGTGACCCGTATGTAATACATGCTAAGTAAGTCGCTCCATAAATGACTTTGAGTGTAGCGAAAGATAGTCCCCACGTAGAAGTCGATATCCTTGTCAAAGCGTAAAAGTTCGTTTTTGATTTTCTCCAACGTTTCTTATATGTTCCAGAAAACAAAAAATTCTCTCTAAGATTAACCCTAAATAACAAACCGATTCTTTTCTCTTGACAGTGATATTATTAAATTTAATTCGTGGCGGTGATTTTGATATTCCTTTTAAAAGCAGTTGGAACGTTTTCAGCGGTGCGAAGCTAAGGCGGTTTCTTTCAACCCATTCAGATATTAATTGTAAACACGTCTCCGCCAAACTTTCTAGCCCCGATCTACTATATTGACTCTATGAGTAATAGGCCGTCATCCGCATATCCGGTCAAAGTGCACCCCACGGGTAAAGGAATCGAAAGAAAATCATCGAAGCCCAAATTCCATAAATAAGGACCTACCACCGAACCTTGTGGACATCCCATCGTCAGCGGCTTCGACACCGCGTGGTGGCCAAGTTTCAGTTTGGTTGTTCCGTACGAGAAGTATGTGTAGATAAGGGAATATATATTCCTATAGCAACCTCGTATTTTTAACTTGAGAAGTATCATAGGCCACCAAGCATTATCGAAGGCACACATATACCAAGTACATATTTATGTTCCGATGTACTTACCGTTCTTCTAACCGATATAGCCGCGTCAGTAGTCGACCTATTGTAAAACCGAATTGGTTTTTGTGGAAAACTGGTCCGCCCGGTAAGAGATGAGGGATGATAAGACGTTCTAGAAGTTTACCTAAAGATGGTAACAGCGTTATAGGTCTGTATGACTTGGGATCATCGGGAGACTTATCACCGCTTTTAGGTATTATTCGAATGAAACCGGAACGCCATATTCGCGGAAATGTACCTTCAGCAATACATCGGTTAAAGACAGTTAGTAACGCCTCACCGGCTGATTTACACGCTTCTTTAATCATCTTATTGGATACTTTATCCTCTCCGGAGGCTTTGTTTAGCGGTAAAGATGTCACGATGCTAATAAATTCATCAAACGTTGCGAGGTTTGAGATAGGAAAGTTAGGCAGTTCCGCGGCCCACATTCTAATTTGATTGTGATACTCGTTGTCGTTAACAGTGTCATCGGGTATAAGAGAATTTAATAGAGCTTCCGTGGTCTCCTCAATACCAGTCGTATAGCTATTATTAATTTTAATGTTATCAATGTAAGCCAGATGAATTGACCTATTTGCTTTAAACTCATGATATAAAGGATACCACGGGCCCTCGTTATCCAAACGCGCGGCAATTTTACGCAATAAATTACCTTTAGATTGTTGTACTGCTGCTCTATAATGCGGGTATATTTTGGGGTTAGTGAAAACATAATATCTCATATTAATTTTCCAGGTTCAAGATATCCCCAATCCCCTTTGAGTATTGGTAAATACTCAAAGCCAATCCCCACACTGTGCAATACAATAGGAGCAACAGTATTTTCTCCCCTCTATTAACCCCTTAGTTAAGGGTTAAAAAAATAATATTCCATGGTTATCTTTAAGGTTATAGATACCCCCATACCAAATTTTATTACAATCGGTTCAGGAGTTTAGTTTCTCCCCCCTTGTATCCCATTTAGTCAGGAGTAAAAGAAAAGAATTAACATCCCATATTTATTTTCCAAGCTATAAATATTCCCATACCAAATTTAATAACAATTCAATACAACAGTTGAACGGTTTAATTTCTCCCCCTTTTACACCCTTAATTATGGGTTAATAAAATAAATGATATCATATGTTTCTATTGTAGGTTCAAGATATCCCCATACAAAATTTCTTTACAATCTGTTCAGCGGTTTAGTTTCTCCCTACTTTTAAGTGAATAAAAAAAGTTACATCCCATATTTGTTTTCAACATTCAAGATATCCCAATACCGAATTTCATTACAATCGTTTTAACGGTTTAGCATCTCCCCCCTTCTAATCCCACAAGTTTCTTTTTTAGGCAGGCGATCCTGCAGTCAACACCGGGGGAAACCTGCGAATGGGATACTGGAGTCCCCCGGCTTGACGACTGCAGGGGCCTGGGAAGGAAGTGGAGGATGAAGATGGGAGGAAAAGTGGGGAACTGGAGAAAGGTTCCCAGGATGGGTGGAAAGGAAAAGGGTGCCAGGAAATGTTCGCGGGCCCTTTTAGGCCTCAATGTGATTAACAACCAAGAGGTATACACACTGAACTGTGTGCCTCGGCCCGCGACTAATGTCCCCCCGCGCATGTGCGTGCATTGGGTGTGAAGACCCAGCGCACAAGAATTGCCTCGGGGGGCGGTCGGACTACTTGGGTATATTTAGTTCATAAGACAAAAAGCACCTACAAAGAAAAAAAAATGAAATAACTTGTTAATTTTAGAGGTATCCGTTTATTGTAATTTGTACTAAATTGTTTGATTGGGGAGTGGTTTACCACCAGCCGGAGGAGCCGCCGCCGCTGGACCAGCCGCTGCTGCCGCCGCCGCCGCCGAGCTTCCAGCCACCGCTGCTGCCTCCGAAGCTGCCGCCGCCGTAGCCACCACCACCGCCGCCGCCGCCGCCGCCGAGTTTCCATCCGCTGCTGCCGCCTCCATTGCCACCACCACCGCCGGACCAGCCTCCGTGACCACCGCCTCCTGTGAATTGAAAATATACTTACTTAATCTTCTCACTACTTTCCCAAATAGGTAATGTCAAAATAACGATTAACTACTTACTGTAGTAAAGCACTTATCACTTTGTTTTAAATTTTTGGAGACACCTATCTGTGAGATACCATTTCATTAGACATTGATAGTAACTACCTAGGTCAACATTTCAGTATGCAAATGTGTGCATTAAATATATGATATACTAGCTTTTGCTCGCAGTTCCGACCGCGGGAAAAAGTTTTTCCGTGATAAAAGTCCCGCTTTATATTTCCCGGCATAAAAAGTAGCCTATGTGTTATCCAGGACATGATTTACCCGTGTGCCAAATTTCATCGAAATCCGTTCACCACTTTTGGAGATGTGCAACTAACAAACATACAGAAAAACAGACAGACAGAAAAGAATTACAACATTCGCTGATTTGTGTTCCATTACTCTTCATTAGTCACCCCCTTTCTTTTTTTTATCTCGTTTCTTCAAATGTACAGACACACCGGCTCTACTCCTTTATTATATGTTTAGATAGATATGATTTACTATTCTATTCTTGAAAATGGTGTAAAACATAAGCTGCGCATAATGAAGCCCATAATTGCAGAGTTACGAAACTTTTCATTTGCAGTCAAGATGCAAATGAAATTTGCAGGCGAATGGATAATCCTTGCAAGATCTTTTGGCCTCTAAATGTTTGAAATAATTATTTACTGCCTAATGTGTCTAGCTACCCATACCTATACATTTAAGTAGGTAGTACAGTGCCTATGTTCAAAACGTGAGTTGTGACTGTTATTGTTTATAGTTAAATCCACATCTGACATCAGATACTGACCGTAACCACCGCCGCCGCTGCCGCCGCCGCCGCCGCCGCTGGAGATGATCTTAATTATTTTGACTTCTGTAGGAAAAAAAAGACATTTTTGAATATTAATACTTAAGTACCATACGTAACTACTTATTAATGAAAAGCAAGATAATAGTAGTTTTTTTACAATAGGTAGGTACCTACTGCCTAACAAGATAGCTGAGTACAGAAACCATCATTGACACTTTGCAATTTTATTACTAATTTCATGAGCCACATGACGTCCACTGCTGAACATAGACCTAAAGATTTCCAGACGGACCTGTCAAAAGCGGCCTGCATCCAGCGTGTTCCTGCGATCTTTTTCAAGTCATCTGTCCACCTTGCAGGTGGGCGGCCGACGCTGCATTTGCCAGTACGTGCCCTCTACTTGAGAACATTTTTGCCGCATCTGCCGTCAGTTCTTCGAACTATGTGCCCACTAACCAATGCCACTTCAGCTTGCTAATCCGCTGGGCTATGTCAGTGGCTTTCGTTTTTCTACGGATCTCCTCATTTCTAATTCGATCGCGCAGAAGAACGCCTAGCATAGCACTCTCCATAACTCGCTCGCATTACTAATTTGACTATGATTAATAATAACTTACGTCCGCCGCTACCGCCGCCCCCATACCCGCCGCCGCCGCCGCCCCCGCTGGACCAGCCACCGCCGCCTCCGCTGGACCAGCCGCCGCCACCACCACCGAGCTTCCAGCCGCCGCCGCCGCCTCCGCCTCCGTAACCACCGCCCCCACCACCAGACCACCCACCACTACCACCGCCAATGAAACCAGCGTGGGTGGCCGCAGCCAGGGCTAACAGACAGATGAATACCTGTGAAATAAAACAAGATTATAGTTAAATTCACCAACTGAATTTAATAAGTCTTCTACGGGAGAACGTACCTAATTTTGAATGTTATTTCTCTACATGAAGTCTGTAATCTGTGGGTATCTATTATTTAGTATGTATTTACTATATTGGACGTATGATTTGTTTAAATTCCTATATATATTTTTTTACCAAACCTCTCGATCCTAACGATTAAAAAATTTGATCGTAAGGCGTGGGTACTTACTCGTGAAAAAGATTCCTTTTAATACGTTATTACAACGATGATGACTAATATATTAAACTAATTTGAATAAGATATCTGATGTCTAGGTACATCAGATATCTTATATCTAATGATTTTAGTGCCAACCGCATTCAAGTTACGAAATTAATGGAATCAGAAATGGATAACATGCTACGAAAGTACCTAAATAATTGAATTACTTGCTTGTATGTAATTAGATATTATCGCACGCAAAATTAATATAAGTATTATGTAATATGCCTTGCCTTGGTAATCGATATAGTAGTAAGTCGGAAATAGGCCACCTTTGACTGACTGCCCTCTCGATTTTCACGGCAATATAAATATTGTGAGTAGGTATTATTATTTATTAGACACATCTATTTTACTGCTAATAATGTGGTGCAGCAGATACTGTAAATGTAATAAGTATCTATAGCTACAAAAACATAGGTAAATTACAAGTCAGTGAGCCGTTGAGAATCCAATAGCTCAATTGTTTACCTACTTTGTAAAATAGATTATAGGTAATATTAATCCATATTTCCTGTCGGTCGTATGCTGTAATGACGTAACAATAACATAAGAAATTGAAAGTGCTCTGTGATTGTGAAGTCGTGTTACTTATAAATGAAAGGCGGAATGAAATATTGCATCGTCGACGATCATCTTCACTATAACGCGGGTAACGTAGAATGTGCGCATCTCATTTGTTTGTTGTTTATAGTTACATAAGTCTTGTACAAATGCCTGGTAAAATAATAATTTTGGCATGGTCACCTACATAGACCAAACCCCACAAAAAATGGTAATGTGTTCTTACGAGTAGTTAACCGAGTAGTCGTACCTACTTGGCTAACGACGAGAGATTTTTGGTAATTATTTACTGAAACATCCAGTCCCAAAACAAATATTTACAATTCACTCATAATTTAAAATTGTTTTAAAAAAAAATTGGAGTGGGCATAAATTATAATGTTAACAATAATTAGACAATAGAAGAAGTTACGAATTTCAACACAGTCGGTTGACGGTAACTGCTTCAAATTGACTTGCAAGATTCCACCCGAAGAAACATACATACATTGCAAGTTAAATAAAAGCTTGTAAAAAAAGCGTGCTATCGGTGTTATGACTCTTGACCTACGGAAGTTATAAAGTGGAATATAGCAAAATATAGACAAAGCAAATAGAGGCGTGTTATAAATAGTTGCGTTTTGAAGAATATTCATCAATTGGAAATAATATAAATAGGTACATACTTCAATCTTTTTAATTACTTATCCCATTGCATCTACATAGGTAAGTGCGGTGATACAATTTATGAATGATAATTTATACCAAAATGCTTTTTTGAGAAATTAATAGTAAATAATTAATTATTCTAGATACTAAAACTATAATTTCTACTTAGTTCTGAATTCATGAACGAACAATGAATTATGTACCTTATTATGATGAATAAACAGATTACTGAATATTTACAAAAAAAAAATCGGAACAGAAAATTTAATTTCATAGGTGCAGCAGAATGCAATGAAAAATTCGTTTATTATCTTAAATAAATAATAATTTCTAATATTATTGCCTTCATTAGCGTTATAAAAATATTTATTTATTATACCGTGACCCTTATCCAGGAAAACGCATAGCTGCCTTAAAATGTGTAATGCGAGTTACAAATATAAATATTTTATCCCAATTTAAATTATATAAGGAGTATATTTGTATCGTTACCTTCATGTTGAAGCTATATTGCTAACTGCTTGCTGAGGGTTCTGTGGTATCGCATTATATACTCGTATGTGCCGTGGCGTCTCCCACTCGCGGAGATTTGTTCGCGGCCGCTGTGAAGAGGCGAACGGAAGCTGTTCCGCGGTCAATATGATGCAAACCATTGTCTCTTTGACCACTAATCGGCAAGCTGCTTGACACAAATATAGAAAATTATACTATAGATTATGGCAATAGAATTAAGTTAGCGAAGTTATCATCAATGCTTATCTTTCTTATCGGATAATATTGAGGATTTGGAAAGGTTTTGCGCTCAAAAAAATATCAGTATATGGGCATTTTGATCGCTCTTAGCCTGTCGCGCCAAGGTTACCACAATTCGTAGTTTGCGTAACAGCGGGCAATTATGTTAAGATTATATTTATGCAAATGTCTAAAATTGTCTGTCTTAATTTACTGTTAATTATAATTATACGTTTTAACGGTGAAGTAAAGTGTCTTGAGGGAATTTAAATTTTAAATTTCTTCAAGAAAAATTAGAAGATATGAATCTTTGTTGCATATTCCGGCAATGTGAATTAATAGGTCTACCAGTGGCGGCCTTAAATTGACCTAAAACAATAAAATGTTTCTCACCTGGACACTGCGCGAGGTTTCTCATCCAAGCGCGAAACACCCCTAAGCCTAAAGGCGAAGCCCCAGGGCCGTAGCTAGACTTGAATTTAAGGTAGAGCTGCTGTGGGTACAGGTAGGGCGGAAGTAAAAATTTTACTTTATCTGTTTTGTCATGTTCTGGTCAAACGATTTTTGGCTTTCTTGGCTTGTGAGCATGTGTGAGTCAGGTTAATACTTACCTATGTATTTTTTGGTTGATATACAGGTTGTAACAAAATTCCCTTGACTGATGACTGACATAATAAATAAAAATGTACACGTTTAAGAATTGTAGCTTCTATGCATTGTATTTAAGGTTCATATTAGTAAGGGATGGTAAAACCTCCTACGCATTTTCGATCGGTCACGTGATCCTGACGCGAGTTTAACATTTTATACCCATCCCAAAAGTGCTCAACGACGCTAAAGAAGTTTTCACTTAAAAAAAATGCGCGTTGAAAACTTTTACAGTTCGCACATGAAAAACGCATCACGCTGCGTCGCGTGGCGCAGTTTTGTCGCGATACGAAAGCGACGCGACGACCTATCGGGTTCGTTCTTTGGGTCGGTTAAAATATTAGGTTTTTCTGCTCAATATCAGCCCGATGTCTGGAATTTCTTCCCAATATAGCAATAACCTCAGCGCCTATCACAACATGGCACGTATTAGTCATGCGCGAAAAGTGGGTGCACCAGTTGCGTCTCTGCCTAGCCGCTAAGGGATGAAAGGCGTGTGTGTGCAGTGTACCTACGTGCTTGGTTTGGTGCATATTTAGTGCTCGTAATATTTCCCAAAAAAAATTATGATGTCATCTGCTGAAAGTATAGACCTAATTTATTATAACAGACAAATCTATGGTCAAGAATCCCAGGGAATGAAAAGAATCGTACAGATACAGCCTGTGAATAAAAGGTATTTTTATTTCTGAATTTGGGCCGTCCTATGTTGGATGTAATAAAAATCAATAGTGGCTCGACAACGACTGACAGTTTAATTTTTTATTTAGTGATACCAATTATTTTGTGACATCAAATTATAAGATCCTCCCTTAACAAAATAACACTAAAACAGAATAAACTAGAACAAAAATAACAGAAAGCAAAAATAAGTTAAACTTGTGACATGCCTTATAACTTTAAGAATTTATAGTGCTTACTTGCACAAAGGCAGAAGAAGAAGTTCATACATACGTAAGCTTTACCTTTTTATGCGCAACAGGATGTCGGGGTTAATACATACTTCTGGTCCCACAATACCCAGATTACAGATACAACAATACAGATCACATAATTTCTCTCATTGCGGAATCGAACCGCGCGCCGCAGCGCGACTGCTCGTTACACACTTGGCAAGTCGTTCAGTGCGCCTTAAAATTAATTTGACAAGTTCAATTAATGTTCAATAATGTATATACTTATTTGCTTACACTTATCTTAGAAAAGTCCGAGGTGCATGCTTTGGGAGCTGGGTTTGAATCGACAGCTTTTGCCTCATCAGTTCGTTCCACTTCTACCTAATTAGGACTATTTCGCCCACATTGAATCCCTTCCGTAGTATCTTATATTCATAATTCGAGTTATATTTATATTTAATACAAAACAAGTAAAATTAATTAAGTATTTTAACAAACAGATTGGGCTAACGTGTGTGAATATGAACATTATGAAATACACCTTATACCTACTGATGTTACTTACGAATGCGATGCAAAGATTAATTGTGTGTCGCCATGTGCAGTAAAGTATTGTTAATGCGAGTATTGCACTCTAATGCGAAACATAGCAGTTTGCGTTCAACTGCTTACGATGAAGTAAGTGCCTCCGAGTACATACATTAGTAACCATCCAGTGACCACGGTCGAGATACAAGCGTAAATTAGCATTTCACATCCATGATAACACAATAACACTTAGGGAGTATATATACAAACATCCAAAAATATATACCTACACAGGGATTCAGATATCTAAGATTCTTTTAGTACTAATCAAAACTTGTATATAATATGATTACGTGTTAGGTAAGTACCTAGGATAGAGAAATATTCGTAGGTACACATAGGTATGATTACCTAATAGGATGCTGTAGCATCCAGATCCACAACTTGCTGAATTATGATTAAAGCAGTTATTTAAATCATAAAATATATAAACCTATATGATACTTAATAATACAAGACTTGTTGACTACATAGGTATCATCTCACTGTTCGCACGGGCCTCCTCTGCTATACCTACCTACCACATACCGACGTAGGTACCATCTAGACTGGCAACAAATATTCGGCTATTTTTGTCCTATTCTGCCGAATACCGAATACTTGTTGATAGATAATTGGTACAATAAAAAAAGAAGACGCTTGGGTACGACTCAAAATTACGTAGGTATACTTACATTAGTTTAAGAAATTAATTATTAAGATTTAATAAAAATGTTTATTATTTATTGCTTTTCAGTTTCTTCGGCGGTTTAATTTTTTTGTTAAAAGTTTTTATTTTATAATTTTTTGTGGCTATAAACTATATGCTTAATATTTATTAATACACAACTCAGCATTAAAATCTGTGAATAAACAATCAATCGCCCCTTTTTGCCCACCCCTAGGGTAGATTTTTTTTCCAAATTTACATGGGACCAATTACGAGGTATGCCTTATCCAATAAAAAAATAATTATTAAAATCGGGCTACTCTGTAAAAAATTATGCATGGTCGTACATAAAAAATAATATACCTACACGTCGACTTGAGAACTTTCCTCCGTTTTTTTTTCGTCGGTTAAAAAGATTTATTTTCTTGTAATCGTCGATGTTGTACAACATAATCAACTTCTGTATTATATTTTTAATATTCTTAAAATGTACATAAGAATATAAAAAAGTATCAAATAAATGACTGAGCATCAGAATTGTTTTATTTAAGTAATATTTAGGAGTGGAAGATAATAACGCAGAAAGACAATTTTCTCTGCAATTTTACGCAGCATCTAGTTTAGGTACTTCTTTTGGGCATGGCGCGGAACTGCGCGGCGCGGCTACTTAACTATAGACTAAGTACAATTCTTATTTTAATAATGATCATCTTCAGCGATATAATGTCCACTGCTGAACATAAGCCTCCCCTTTAGATCTCCTGACGGACCTGTCAAAATAAAACCAATATACCTAGTTTAATAATGGGTACCTATACCAAATTTCATGTAAATATAATCAGCATGAGCATCTAGGAGTTAGGTTCTCTAGGGTCTAGGCTAATGAAATTTAAAGGTACAATATCTATTACCTACCTAATAATTTAAGGGTAAAGTTGGTAATAATCATATGATGTTAAGAAAGGGAATGGAATACACAATACTTTTATTGTGTAGCTATTCCATGTGTGCGTATGTGCGTGATTGTTTTTAAGGAATTGAAAAAACGTCAAAGTCTATTTCACTCAAAATTCAACGTTTGCAAAGAAATGGTTCCATAATGTTATAACGTGTTAATAAATTAGGTGATTTGTGGTTAAAAGGTTCATAAAAAGTTATTCCGATTAAGAATATCTACGTATTCTAGCTTTTTAGAATCTTGACAAAATGCGCCCAATTTTGATTAATCTTGCCATACTAGTCTATTACAAGTTTTTTTCAGTGTAGCGCAAATGTGAATGATAAATTAGAATTTTATTATTTTTCTTGTAATTTATTTCTATCTGTAATGGTCGTCTATGATTGTGGTACAGTACCTACTTAAAACAATAACAAACTACCGAAACCAGTGGTTACATTACCCTAAAATGTCGGTAAGAGTAGATTTTTGAATTTTCCCTAAAAATACTATTACTCGAGAACTATCACATGTAGTACTCAATTTTTTATTTATTCGTGCTGTCATAGTTAGGTATGTCTCCTGATGCTTTTTATGGTCATATTCTGGGACCCTTGTATATAACTATTCCAGATACCTATATTGAAAATTCCAGCTCTCTATCTCTTACGATTAAAAATAGTGCCTTTTAAAAGGCGGACAGATGGACACCATCAAACATAGTAATAGCCAGCGCCGGCTCTATCCCTTGATCACATTCACGAATCACGATAGAGTCAGTAGCGGCCTTAACCACCGCGCGATACCTGGCGCTGGGAGTAAAAAAAAACTAATTATACGTAAATATGTACTTTAAAATAGGTTATGCTTCCTATGTTCTTGAATAAAAAAGGACTTTAAGGATTCGTTGCCCATATTTGAAGAATACGCCACGTATGCGCATGTTTTCAAAAAATCTCCTATTTTGTCTCCTGCCCTTTAGAATGTGGAAAAAATAGGACAACATATCAATGCGTGAGTCCCATGCTAGTCTCAATCATAATGAAACAATACGGCCTTTCGTGTTGTGTTTGTTATGCCATATTCTAGGGTGGGCTGGTCTTAGATAAATAACTAAAGCAATTATTATTCGGAATTGTTGTTTCTCGCATAAATGACATTTTGGCGTCCCGTTGCCACCTAGCGTCTAGAGCGGCCGCTCCACTCGCTAGTCGCTCTACCCTTGGGTCAGGGCTGGTAATAGTGTTCCGTTGATAGCTCGATGCTATTTCTTGGGTACAGGAATCTAAAGAAAGTAATGGAAGACTATACCATCAATACGACAACAAAAAAATATCGAGTTCCTCTGTTAATCTGAGTAAAATAAAAATACTATTTTATTTATAACTAGGTGTTGCTCGCAGCTTCGCCCACGTCAAAAGAAATATAAAAAATATATAAAAAAAAACAAAACCCGACTGCGTCATTATCTGCCATCTTTATTAAATTCATTGAAAAACTGAAAAGATAGAAACAAGATTTTTATTTGAATATTTTATATTGGTTTTTAATAGTCTTAGTTGACAGTGTTCACAAACGCTGTCGGAGGCATAACACGCTCACTTCTCATAATTTGGTTAGTGAATCACTCAGAGTAAGGAGATGCCTCCGACTGCGTTTGTAAACACTGACAACTAAGATTATTCAAAACCAAAATAAAATATTCAAATTAAAATCTTGTTTCTATCTTTTCAGTTCTTCAATTAATTTAATAAAGATGGCAGATATTGACGCAGTCAGGTTTTTTGTTTTTTTTTTTATATATTTTTTTCGGGATAAAATGTAGCCTATAGCACTCAGGCGTAATGTAGCTTCCTATTAGTGAAAAAATTTTCAAAATCGGTCGAGTAGTTTATCAGTTTATCCATTAGAAACAAACAAAAATCAAATCTTTCCTCTTTATAATATTAGTATAGATTTCCACCTAACATAGGTAGGTACCTACGTTAGGTAGAAATATGAACAGCGCTCAGGTCTCGTGAAATATACTTAGCACAGTATACTTTTATTACCAGGAAGGAAATTTACCTACTCATCTAGTCTTTTCTTACCTACCTACTTAGTAGGTACTTACTATATAGGTCTATTTTGTGTACAGCGTGGGTAAATAAACCATCAACTATAGTAGGATTGCGTGCGATTTATCTAACAATACTATATTCTTTGAGTAAATCTCGTGCGCAAGGTTGCCCCGAGCAAATTTCGACACCAAGAGTCCATGTGAAGATTAGATGATGCGACGGCTCATACTTCATGGTGTGTCCGACCCAATGTTTACATCGAGGCGAGCCCTGAATACATAATATGTACATTGTACATCACAGAAATAAATAGCAATTTGTTCACATAGGGCATAGCCTCTGGTCAGGGACAGAGGTGACTTGATGACAATTACAAAGCATAATTATATACTTATCTAGATACTCAACTTTGTTCCACCAACTTATTGCGAAACGTAGATTGTCTGCATGCGGTATCTACAATCGCTCCAGTTACTTTAAAATCTGACACATACCTAAACCCAGTGTTGTAAGCGTTAGGCGATCATTTTACCGCTCAGAGAAAGGACCGACTGCTAAATCAACATTTATTATAACGCACGATATTGTATTACATTGCACAAACTGAGATTTAGGAACTTTAATTTTCCAGCACATTCGGTAAACTCCATGCTACGAACCGTATTTCAAAGTTGCAATATATAATTTGAAAAGTAATTACCGGCAATAGGCATAGGTATCTAGAACATAGGATAGCGTGGCTTGTTGATTACTGAGTTATGAATTAAATTTAAAATTCTAAACCAAGATTGCACTAGCCGATCTATTAAATTGTCATAGTATTGCAATGCTCATAATATTAAACGTGTGGTGTTTGATGAGGCTGTCATCTTCCAGGCACCAAATTGTACAAAAAAACGTGCATTTTTCATTATGTACACGTCACGTCTAACTACGATAGTAGATTGAAAACTTTATGGGTATTTTTGTTTGACCTCAATTAAGAAGAAGGCTCAATCAAATATTGCGATATTCTTCGAGTGCGTCTGTTTGAGGCTTGAGTAAGACACAATTACAAGCTCTGTACTTGGGTAGCATTATCATTATAACCATCTAGTTGCAGTTTTATCAAGACAGTTCACCAGCAGCAATATCAAAACAAAAGAAATACTTACAAACTGCATGACATTCACTAAGTTCGTCATACTAAGGCACTATACTGTCGAATAACGTCCAGCAATTAGATTGAAAATTATCTTCAAACTGCACAATAGCAATGCACCTAGATACGTACAGACTTTTATGTAGGTACTGAAAGACATCTTCACTTGACAAATTACGATTTGCATATATGAGCAAATTTATACATATAATAAAGCAGTAGAACCAGTGTGACTGTCCCTATATTTAATGAAATGTGATAAAAAGGAAAGGGGACACTAAAGAAGAGTAATGGAAAACAAATCAGCGATTTTTATAATTCTTTTCTGCCTGTCTGTTTTTCTGTTTGTTTGTTACTGCACATCTCCGAAACTACTGAACGGATTTCGATGAAATTTGGCGCAAGGGTAGATCATATCTTCGATTAACACAAAGGCGACTTTTTATCACGGGACAATATAAAGCGGGACTTTTATCCCGGAAAAAGTTGTTCACGCGGGCGAAGCCGCGAGCAAAAGCTAGTATCTAATATGATATGACGCATACCTAAAGATAGTGCATTAACAATTGCACACAATTCTCACGCTTGATGACCCGACAATTAGAGTCTCGACTCTCGTCACACTACGACGTAAATTATGCTGCCAATCTTCGGTCGGTTAGCTTGTTTTTTTAAAACGTTCGTCGCCATTACCTAATCCTAGAAGACCAAATTGCGTAGGTCTATCTATCTATACATATAATAAAGCAGTAGAACCGGTGTGGCTGTACATTTAAAGAAATGTGATAAAAAAGGGGGTGATTAAAGAAGAGTAATGGAACACAAATTAGCGATTTTTGTGATTCCTTTCTGTCTGTTTTTCTATTTGTTTGTTACTGCACATCTCCAAAGTTACTGAACGGATTGCGATGAAATTTGTCACACGGGTAGATCATTTCCTGGATTAACACATGCGCTACGTTTATCCCGGAAAACATAAAGCGGGACTTATATCCCGGAAAAACTTTTTCACGCGGGCGGAGGCGCGAGGAAAATTAAATTAAAAAAATCGGCATAGCATATTTTCCTGTTGTAAAATGGAGCTCATATTTTAAGTTAGACCCATATTTTTAGTTAACTGCATTCAATTCCATGCAATAGTTTTCGCGTGATGCGTGTACAAACATACAGACAGCCAGATAAACAATAATTTTAAAAACTAAAAAAGACCCCCATAGTAGATTTTCTTTAATATCTATAATATACAGACAACGGCCTGTTCAATTTTATTATATGTATAAGAGTTTGTGTTAATACTTACACCCGTATTCACAAACAATACTTAGAGGACGCATAGTGCTCCCGAACGCATAGTGTCGGTTGTTTTATCGTTTTCTTTGGCCTTGTTCAGCTTTGTTTATCTGACAACCAACTGATGTAAAGTTGTATCTCAATATTAGCCAATCACAGCGTCCCTTGGCCTACGCAGTGCGTAGGCTGTGATGCCCAAACCACAGAACTATAACAAGCAACCAAACACTCAACCCGAGGACGCATAGTATTCTCGAACGCACAGGGTCCGTCAAACTTATTCTTAAACAACACTTAAGGGACGAATGACAGTATGCATTTAGGAAAATGAACGCACAGCAAAAGGAGCTCGCGAGCTATTTTACGCAACGCATAGTGTGACAAATCAACACAAACGTCAATCTAGCACCGGGTTTTACAGACCACGTAAGTTAGGTTTGTAAATTCGTGTGATTTTCTTGATTTGATCCGTTAACTTGCGATGGACTGCAGTAGCGAAAAAGAATTTGATGATTATATCCTTGAAAGAGATCTACAGAGAACGAATAACACTAGAAAAGTGATCGAGATTTTCAAATCTCACAGTATCACAACCAGGCAATATTTCCAAAGAAAATTACAATAAAGCTAACATAAAAACTAGAAACAGAGTAGAACGTACAATAGGGGAGTCGAAGAGGATTTGATCCTTGTTTGACCAAAAAGTTGGCTACGAGTGTCATAACAACGTGCCATGTGATTGTAGCAACTTCGATTTTATACAATACTAGTATTGCTCGCGGCTTCACCCGCATGAATAAGTTGTTCCGGGATAAAAATATTTTCCCGGGATAAAAAGTAGCCTATAGCACTCAGGAGTAATGTAGCTTCCTATTAGTGAAAGATACTTTAGATTAGTACATCCAATGGCATCATTATCGAAAATATAAATGATAATAATATAAATTATAAAATACCTACTGTTGCATGTATGACCCGATGGTGTGTATGGTGTAGCAGAAGTGGGTGGAATAAAACGGTACACAGACTTTAAATTCATATATTGTGTTCACTTACTTGCTATTTAAGTGTACTTAATACCAATCACAAAGTACCGGGTTCCGGCTAATAAATTAAGGTCGGAGAGCGGGACGTGAGCCTACTGGAGAGCTGTTCTTTTATCACTTTGTTACTAGTGTTGTATTTAAAACAATAATTAAATTAGGATAAGGGCGCCACTGACATAAATAGGGTGTCAGACCCAAAATAAGAAATTTACATACTTTTGTCTAATTTCCATAAAAATACCATTGAGAGGGTGTCCTGGGTCCTCCAATACAGGTCAGGAATCACAGAGGCTTCATCCAACTAGGGAAATTAGCCTCCTCTCTGATGATGCAGGCAGTTTTAAGTCTACCCGCGATAGACGAAATGAACGAAAATGTATGTTCTAAAAAGAAACAACCCCCTGAGGAAAAACCCCCTGGAACAAGGACAGTGCTCCAGATTAGTACACAATACTTTAATATTAACAACAATTCTAGTGGTCGCGCTAAGCTAGTAATAAAAAACATACCGGGAAGGAATAGAGAACCCGCAAGGTCGGCAGGCCGGCGAGTGTTCTCCTGTCAACTTCCGCGGAGGATTCCTGATATGTTCGCCCTATAACGAAGAACGTGAATGGATAAAAACGTGGTCTAACGGCACAAACCGGCGAATTGAAATGACAACCACTACTCACGTGCACTAGAACAAAACGCTCCTTGCCGTCATCGGGTCATCGACACGTATAGGACGGCAAAGCGACTCCAGCTGATCACGGCGAACACTCCGCGGGGTCCTTGACCAAGCCTTCGTAATTTATGGGCACATACGAGCCGACGACGAAATTACGTGCTCACACGCTTGGTGCTCCCACGCAAGAGGCCGAGGGGAGGTCGTTCACCGGTAGGGTTGCAATCCGATTCAGAGATGAACAAAAATTTATATAACCGAAATTAGAATACGACCACTCACAATTCTCAAAATTACGCATCAAATAAAATGATTTTTATTACAAATACTGCACACGCAGACATAATTTTATTACGGGTGTAGCATTTATTATTGCATAAAAATAAAACGAGCGGTTAGAAAACTGGCAACACTACGCGCACTCGTCTAACACACGATTTGTAGGCCACGGTACAAAAAACATACAGCCTTCAATCAGTTAAAGTTTTACTAAAATAATTAGGGTATGGGGTTTGAAAATTTTTATGTTACAGTACCCCCCAACCCAAGGAAATTTTGCGAGCAAAATTTAACGCTGGTCCCCAGCTCTCCACAATCTAAACCAAAACAACAATTCAATAATTAATAAATA
Organism: Sphinx pinastri; assembly: GCA_947568825.1. Classification (NCBI taxonomy): domain Eukaryota; kingdom Metazoa; phylum Arthropoda; class Insecta; order Lepidoptera; family Sphingidae; genus Sphinx; species Sphinx pinastri. The sequence goes on from OX387620.1 coordinate 9,720,778, forward strand.
TTGTACAATAAAGCACATGAAACTATCTTCACTGGGACGTTGGCGGCGCAGCGAGACGGATATCCACGTCGGGCTGCACGTCCAATGAGCACAGGATAACTAAAATACTGAGCTCGAAGACTCAAGAATCCTTTAACGAACGGCTGTGAAAAGACACCCTCATTCGAACAGAAACTTACACACAACACCAAAAACCGAACCCACAACAATATTTAAATGTCAGTCCAATAGTTAATTTTAACAGCAAGGACGGCATAAACATGTAAACGACATCAACGTCGAAGAGACATTGGCGACGCAGCAACGCAACAAGAGCATCAAACTGCGCGTCAAACGCTCATAAAAATGGTTTATTATTCCAAAACCAAAAACAGAAGCAATGGCTCCTGAAAACAACACGTGTCGGTCTATTGCTTAATAGCAGCAAAGACTGTACACCCACAAAACACAACTGACGACTTTATCGTCACTGAGACATTGGAGACGCAGCGTAACTACAATAGTATTGAGCTGTGCGTCCAACGGCTACAGAAAAATGTGATCCACGACATGTCAGTCAATGGCTCAACTACGAGAGCAAGACTACAGGCGGGAGCAAACAACCACTTCGCTATAACGAATAAACCTGCCAGAGCCAAAACAAAAGTCTTCCAAAGAATATCTCCTACCTGGCCTTCGGTAGTCACCCGACCTCTACTGTATGTCCGGACACTCTTGATGTGGGATGCTAATCGGACTTCAGGATTATGAGATCCCTCACACAAGACAGTCATCACACTGCCGGTGAATTGCGTTTTATTATCCGCAATCACTGTACGTGGGATGCCAGCATGCTCGAGAAACACATCATCCTTAACACGCTGAGCATTACTATCATTCACAGTCCGTTGAGGTGAGAGCGACAAGACATATTTGGAGAGACAATAAGCCACGCTCAAAATAAATTCAAGTCCTGCACGAGAAAGCGCCAAAGGGCTTAACGAATTTATATTATTGGACTCAAGGGCTTGCGATCGCACCCTTGAGTTACCCTTCAAACTAAAAGGTGGTTTCTGCAAATTCTTATGCGCAGAACACACATTACAAAGTTTTACAAAATTTACTACGTCCTGGTACATACCTGGCCAAAAATAATGCAACGACAAACGTTTATAAGTTTCAAAAACACTTAAGTGCGCTGGTACATTACAATGACAGGACCTCAACAAGCGTGAGCGTTGGTCGGATGGAATTACCTCCTTCCATTCGAAATCACCAGGACGACGAAATTTAATTTTACAATATCTAAATAATTTACCATTTACAATAGAATAATTTGGACGAGAAGTTGGAAATCGTTTATATTTTTCGAACAATTTATTGTACCAATGACACTTGTGAACTTCTGACACAGGAACAGTACGAATCGATGCGACTGACACCTGTTTCTTGGACTCGTGATGAACTATTTTGGAATCATAACATAAATTTGTACTAAAATCTTTGAATAAATTAGGAGCTACATCAAAGGCTTTCCAAAAATCGACCCCTAATATTAACGATGTAGTTACGTCTGGTATTACATAAAATTTAATAACCCGAGTCAAGTCTCGAACCTTGACCGGTAAGGACAAACAACCAAGAATCTTTGCCTGGGAATCATTAGCGGTGGCGATGTGCGTAAAATCAGCACAACCTTCCAAAGAACTCCCCCAAGATAAAAACAAGTCAGACAATTCCGAATCCACTATAGATATAGATGAGCCTGAATCTAATAAACCGCTAAAAGACTTCCCATAAACTTCTACTGAAATATGAGGACGTTCATCTGCTTGGCTACCATTATTTCGTACGATGGAAACGCTCGGAGAAACAAGAGTGTTAAGTTTCTTTACGTTAACACTTTCGCTATTAGCTACATCGACGGTGTTCTTGACAACACCACGTCGAGAACCATTGTGATCTCTATTCTTTCCAGAGCACTGCGGACAATTACGAGTAGTGAAACCTTTCTTGCCACAACGGAAACATTTTAAAGGTCTCTTTGAACAACAACCCTTTAAATTGTGAGTGTTGACTTTGCAACGTGGACAAAAAAGATTGGGTGTAGTAACTTCTACTCGTGGTCTGGAATCACACTGGTAGCATAAATCTCTTGCCAGAGAATGGGACGATGGTTTGGGTGGTTCAACAAATGAAGCGGCGCGCTGCCAACTGTCTTCTAGAATACGACACAGTTTTTTAAGTTGTGGTAGGCTAGATACAGTGTGAAGTGAAAGAGGGACAGAATATTTAGGCTGGATGTTATTGAAAATGATGTCAAATTTATCGCCATCGGAAAGCGGAGTGCTAAGTCTACCAAAATAATTTTGCATTACTCCTATGTAAGTCGAGATTCTTTCCGATCGACCCTGTGTTCGATTTCGGATCTCTTTGAGGAGGCGACGATCGTAATCGTACGGCAAAAACTCCTCCAATAGGGCAGATTTTAATTCCTCCCAAGAACAAACCTCATCCCGTATACCCCTATACCACTGTAGGGCTTCACCCTCAAACAATTCCACGGCGCTAGCAAAACGATTCGCAACCGAAATAGTACGTGCGTCACAAAGCTCCTCGAGACGCTGCAGGAAAACTTTTACACAAGACTTGCCGTCAAATTTTAAATTCAAAGAGCTTACCATCTGGCTCTTATGGCGAAAACTCGGAACAGACGAATTAGATTCCGAAGCTGGAATACCTGCTACCGGAGCGCTGGCCCCAGGAATCCTGCACTGGACCGAACTCGACTGGAATGTTGCAAACATGTTGTCCAATTTAATTAAAGCTTTATTGAGACGGATCGAGCAATCTTTGTGCAGATCAATCTCGGACTCCCCAGGTACTATACGGGACAATCGGTGGAACAGATGATGCGCCAAAGCTTGTAACCGATTTAGTGATTTTAAGGTTAATTGACACACAGTTGAAAAAATTGACCGAGACAGCTCTTCCAGTTTACAATTAATTTTATCTAATTCTTCCTGAATATTGCCCTCAAAAGTATCAATAACATCAGATGGTAAATCCTTAACCAATTTCTTAATTTGGACTCTTAAATTTTTTAAGTCATCAACGGGTACAGCATCCCGGATATTCACTTCATAAGTCAACTCATCCTTATGCAAAAGGTTGATATGTATTGGACGTTCCTCCATCATTTTACAAAAATTATAGATAAATTTACCAAACAATAAACAATATATGGCTAACTATGAAAGCAAGTAGCCAGCAACAGAAAAAAAAATTAAGTTACTATATTTTTTTTTTGTTGAGGGTACTTTAAGAAAAAGTTGTAACACTAAAAACTTCCAATAAGGACATAAATTTGGATCTTATTAATACAATTATTTAAGTAAATTAAACAGTTCTGTTTGACTGTACTAAAATGCAAAGTCTAAATTGTTAAAAATAAACAAGACAATAATTAATACTATGGCCGGACACAATAAAATAAATTCATTAACACTTGTTTCCAATACACCAATATAGTTATTTAATTAAATAATTAATTGTCCCTTGAATTTAAATTTAAATTAAACATACAATTCTTGACCTCTAGTTACTAAATTAAATTAAATTTTAATTTATAGTTACACTTGTATCAATTTCCAATAACATTCCAATAAAATAAACTTCCAACAATTTCCAATAAGAAAATAACAAGTAACAATTGTACCAAAGTGATAAAATTATTTGTCACAGCTAAGCGACATGACAAATGCTTCCAGTATAAAAGCGCCACAGTTGGGCGACCACTGTTACATGTATGACCCGATGGTGTGTATGGTGTAGCAGAAGTGGGTGGAATAAAACGGTACACAGACTTTAAATTCATATATTGTGTTCACTTACTTGCTATTTAAGTGTACTTAATACCAATCACAAAGTACCGGGTTCCGGCTAATAAATTAAGGTCGGAGAGCGGGACGTGAGCCTACTGGAGAGCTGTTCTTTTATCACTTTGTTACTAGTGTTGTATTTAAAACAATAATTAAATTAGGATAAGGGCGCCACTGACATAAATAGGGTGTCAGACCCAAAATAAGAAATTTACATACTTTTGTCTAATTTCCATAAAAATACCATTGAGAGGGTGTCCTGGGTCCTCCAATACAGGTCAGGAATCACAGAGGCTTCATCCAACTAGGGAAATTAGCCTCCTCTCTGATGATGCAGGCAGTTTTAAGTCTACCCGCGATAGACGAAATGAACGAAAATGTATGTTCTAAAAAGAAACAACCCCCTGAGGAAAAACCCCCTGGAACAAGGACAGTGCTCCAGATTAGTACACAATACTTTAATATTAACAACAATTCTAGTGGTCGCGCTAAGCTAGTAATAAAAAACATACCGGGAAGGAATAGAGAACCCGCAAGGTCGGCAGGCCGGCGAGTGTTCTCCTGTCAACTTCCGCGGAGGATTCCTGATATGTTCGCCCTATAACGAAGAACGTGAATGGATAAAAACGTGGTCTAACGGCACAAACCGGCGAATTGAAATGACAACCACTACTCACGTGCACTAGAACAAAACGCTCCTTGCCGTCATCGGGTCATCGACACGTATAGGACGGCAAAGCGACTCCAGCTGATCACGGCGAACACTCCGCGGGGTCCTTGACCAAGCCTTCGTAATTTATGGGCACATACGAGCCGACGACGAAATTACGTGCTCACACGCTTGGTGCTCCCACGCAAGAGGCCGAGGGGAGGTCGTTCACCGGTAGGGTTGCAATCCGATTCAGAGATGAACAAAAATTTATATAACCGAAATTAGAATACGACCACTCACAATTCTCAAAATTACGCATCAAATAAAACGATTTTTATTACAAATACTGCACACGCAGACATAATTTTATTACGGGTGTAGCATTTATTATTGCATAAAAATAAAACGAGCGGTTAGAAAACTGGCAACACTACGCGCACTCGTCTAACACACGATTTGTAGGCCACGGTACAAAAAACATACAGCCTTCAATCAGTTAAAGTTTTACTAAAATAATTAGGGTATGGGGTTTGAAAATTTTTATGTTACACTACATACCGAGGCGCTCCGATACAGGAGATAATTTATAACACAGCATTTTTAGTTAATTTGGTCGGATAAAATAAAACAAATATATTTAAATTTTCAAGATGTATTTTTTATCGTTCTATTTCCAATGTTTTTTTAATTGTAAAGCATGGAGCTGTTTTTATAATCTAATATTTTTTCTATACGCATCATACTCATTGACTCTTGAGAGAGCTCCTTCTTTCTATAAGTTTTATATTTTCCCAACATCTTTTCAACTGTACATTGTCCCGTGGTGTAAAATACGACTGTGCATTATAAGCTATTGTCAGTTTATCCCAAGCCTTCTTCTTTGGCTCTATATTTTAAGCATGCGTACGGTATCTTTAATAATAGGCCGTTCCAGCATCAAAGCCACGATTAATTCCCTCTCTGAAGAAGTAAAATATGGTAACTTCTTTGAACTAAAAGAAATCAATTTCTGTTATTCGTCTTGTCATTTTATATTATTGTAATATATATAACCAGGAAACAAACTGGAAAACATCATACTTACCACATTTTAGGAGATTTTTACTCAATAAAGGCGCGAAACTTGTGTCCATAATGCAAATGCGAACATAATATTATTTTAACTAAAAATTTTACAAGTTGTCTCCTTCTTTCGTGTTGTGGTTTCTACCAAGAATTTATCGGTGATGTCGCATGTATGTAATGTATTTTTACTATTTGAAATCCGTGTCATTTTTAATACCTATTGATAATTTCCGATAATTTCCATCAAAATTGAAATTTCAAAGTCAATGTTTGATGTTTTCTGTCAATCTACTCGAGGAAGTTTCATTACAATATAAACCAATCACAATGCTATGGGAACGCACAGCAAAGAGTCCCTTGAGTATCGTTTATGAAATGAATGGCTTGCCAGTGTTACTTCTATACTTATGCAAGTAATGTTAACGAAAACAGACTGGCCCGTATTCACAAACGATACTTAGCTAAGGACAGCGCAATGCTATGATAATAAGTCTGTTTTCGGTTCAATACCCTTTCAAGAAGTCATAATTGGAGGCGAAAACAATCCGCTACTATGACGCTTGTATATCGACGAATTGCATAATCCTGAGGACCATTCAAATAGTCAGCACTCGTTGGCAGACATAGTATTCCATTACCATCAGTTGAAATATAGGAGGGCGAAATAAAATTCCAAAATAACTACTACAATAATATATTTCATAAATTAAACAACCTCTGTTTTAATACAGGACTAGTATAACTATCGTCTTCTCTTTTTGACCTCACTACGGCTGCCACCCATATCTTGTAGTTGTTGCTTCAATTCGATAAGCTGGTTGTCAGGCACGTATCGGATTTCTTCATGTTCTATAGCATGTTCATGTACTTTTAAAGTACAACCTTCCGGTAAAGCTGCTCGTACTACGCGCAACAGTGTCCCTAGTGCCCACGCCGGTACATCAGTAACCTGCCAACAAAACAATTATTAAAATAATGAGAGTAACATTTTTTACTGTCTATACATATAATACACATTGAGCGACTTGTGGTCCAAGGAAAGGTTGAGGGTACCAGGCCACGAGGAAGAGCGCCTATGAGGTGGACTGACCAGATAAAACCGACAGTAAATGGCTCATCATCACTACTTCAATGCACGAGGAAGGCGGCCATCCGAGAAGAGTGGCGGCGCGTTGTGAAGCCTGCCACCAACACCTGAAGTGATGACCACGACCACATTGTCAAAGTGATACCGACAAAGAAGAAGAAGAATACATATAATAAAGAAGTAGAATCGGTGTGTCTGTACATTTAAAGAAATGTGATAAAAAAGGAAGGGATGATTAAAGAAGAGTAATGGAACACAAATCAGCGATTTTTGTAATTCTTTTCTGTCTGTCTGTTTGTTTGTTACTGCACATCTCCAAAATTACCGAACGGATTTCGATGAAATTTGGCACACGGGTAGATCATGTCCTGGAATTAACACATAGGCTACTTTTTATCCCGGAAAAATATAATGCGGGGATTTTATCCCGGAAAAACTTTTTCACGCGGGCGGAGCCGTGAGCAAAAACTAGTATTATAATAATTCTTACCAGTGACAGAATCATACAAAAAAATATATACATTTATAAGGGGTTACATTTTTATGCACTCGGTAGCGCAGATTGCAGTTTGGTTGACTTTCACTTCGTGATTGAATGACCATGGAATCTTATTTTGCAAGATCTTCGCTCATTACTATCCGTGCCTGGTAGATATGAGGACATGATCCAGGAGCGGATTTTACGCGTACAAAGTGTAATCAGTGTCCTGCGCAAGCCACAGCGAGTGGCGACACAAAGTGTAGCTAGCTTAAGTTTAAGCGATACTGCAAGGAGTTGCACGAGACAGTCTCAGTCAATCTTCTCTGTTATTGAGAATTGCCGGAGACTGTCTCCAAAAGTACCTATTAGGAAAGTTGTACCAGGCTGTAGACCTTCAATGCGGCCCTGCTCGCGCAGTAGAGCGCCCTTTTACTAGCCACTGCCTCGACAGGCGCGCAGTGCGGTAATGTACCGACTGAGACTAACACACATGATCACGGGTACATGTATCGCAAGTGGGTGAGACTCAGTAGGCTTTTCTGTCACCATTATGTCAACTTTTCGTCGCGACGTATTTGCTCTTACTCTAAAATTTAAAACATCAAGCTTTACTCTACCGAGAGTATCCAATGTAGGGCGTGATTCCGACTTCTCTGTCCCAAGAGTTTTACTTCTTTTAAATACTTTTATTTAAACACTAAAATAATACACAACTTACGTTAGAAGTATAAGGTTTTTTTACATATCAATGAGCAAACGTAATAAAAAGCATTGCAACGATTCGGACATTAAAAATTAGACACAGAAAATCGTTTCCATTCAAGGCATCAAAAGACTGCTGTAAATATTACACATCAATTTTTAAGTTTAGTTGGTGAACGTAACGAATTGTGCCAAACATAATTAGACCTTTAGAACAATCCGCCGCTCGCTGAGCCACAATCTAATAATAAAATATAAGAATCGAAGTCGCGGCTCGGTGTGATGTTTACATGTTCGGAAGTAATGCGAGACAACCTAATCAACTTACGTGCACTTTCACTATGCTAGTTATGGAACCTGAGACACCTATGGTTGTACGATTAATGTGATTACGATACTATAGTAATAAAAATGGGTAACTTAGTATTATATATAGACAGTACAATAAGATTTAAGTGTCTATTATGATTTATGACATAATAATAGCTTTTCCTAAATTGATTTGATTATGAAGTATACAAGGCGCATAGGTACGCGAGGCGCAAAGCGCATAAAAGTGTTTTTGTTTGTCCGTTTTTTTGTTCCGGCTAATCCGTGTATCGTTTAGACTGATCCCAAAGGGGATTTACAGCCTTGGTCAAAAGTATCAGGAACCCTCATAAAACACGTACAACTTATATACAATATTGAGCAGCAATGTAAAACGTTAATTTAAAAAATAGGTATAATATTTAAGGTACCATAAATAATCTAGTCCTCAAAACGTTGTATATGAGATTTTTGAAAAATAATTTAAACAATTACTACTATACTGACAAATGTCAGTCTTCTTTTTACGTTTACAGTGTGACGCTGCTGTGTGTTATTTTTTTTATATAAAGAAGTGATAGTTCATTTTACGAAATGCCAAAACAACGCGAGCTTAACATTGCAATACGAATAAAAATCCAAATGTTATACAAAGAAAGCAAAACTCAGGTAGAGATTGCCAAATTATTAAAATGTTCCCGTTGCGCAGTGCAATCTGCAATTAAAAGTTTCACAAATACGACTCTCACGAACATAAAATAAGATCGGGCCGAAAACGCTGGCTGCTGAGCTCCAGAATTGAAAACTGATTCGTGACACTCTTAAAAATCGCGAAACAACTTCGTCTGAGCTCGCTGCAGGTTTGTCGGGGGACATTGGAAAACAGATTAGTTCTCCAACGGTAACAAGACGACTCACTACAGCGGGCCTAAAAGACTGCAAATCCAACCAACAAACAAACCTCTTAGAATGGCCTCTATGACACCTACTTTCTTTGAACAAGACTGGTCCAATGATGTATGGTGTGGGACCGCCACTAGTTGCAATATGTGTGTAACTGCATAATCATAGTGCTAGAAATACCACATAATAAACAATCGAACCAATAAAGTGATTAACTAATCAATACTTAGACGCACAATACCGCGTGACGCGGCCAAGGTGTTATTCAAGACCATTGTAACTCTCCCCCTCTATAATGAACTCTTTAAATTAACTTCCATGCATCCAAGTTCAGTGCTCAAGATCACACCTTCACATCATTTTGAAGGTGAGGTAACTGCCGGTGTATTTATCTTTGATTGATGACGACAGCGCGGCCCTAATACAACTAACAGTTGAGCACGGATTCGTTTTAAACTCTTTAGCCATTTGAAGACCTCTAGCTGAATATTACAGAAATGCCTTCTATAATATGGTTTAGTGGCTAAATGCCTAGATGAGCTGTGAATTAGGCCGGCAAACGAGTAAGTATTAGGTCCTTACATATGAAATTGGCATCTTCTCGTACTAGCCACTTTGATCTGAAATATCTCCCGTTTGGTTAAGAAATCCAAATTAAAATTTATAAATGCATTTAACTGGTACATTTGGGTTTCGAAAACAGTAATTTATTTGTTTTTTCCTGATTAGTTTTTTCTTCGGCGTCATTCATATCGCACAACGGAGAACACGAAATATCGCTATATTTACGAGTATGAGTTCCACCGTGGCACCGGTGCTGCAGAAACAGCTCGACGGATTAACGATGTGTAAGGTGTCGCGCTGGTGTCGCAAAAGAAAATAGGTACGGTACGTTTTTGGTTCCAACGTTTTCGTTTCGGAAATTTCGACCTTCAGAACAAGCCCCGTGGACGGTCGGAGACCAAGATGGAAAATGAGGAATTAAAGGCTATTGTGCTATCGCAAACCACTTCGAAGTTAGCTGCAGGCTTCGGTGTGAGTGATAAAACTGTTTTAATCCACTTGAAGCAAAATCGGGAAAGTAAAAAAGCTTGAAACAACACACACATACTGCACAACAGACGGCCGCTAAACTAGAGGAGCTGCAATTGGAATATCTGCGACATCCACCGTGCTCCCCGGGCCTTGCTGCAACAGATTACCATCTTACCCGCAAATTGGATAACTTTTTACAAAGAAAAAAATTCAACTCCGATGTGGCAGTCCAAACCACCTTCAGAGAGTTTATTGATTCTCGCTCCCATGGTTTTTTTAGTAAAGGGATCAATTACCTCCCTATGAGATGGCTAAAGTGCATAGATCACAATGGTGCATACATTGATTTAATTATATTTTACAAAAAAAAAATCGACGTTGTATTCCTCCCATACAAAACGCTAATTTCATATGTAAGGACCTAATATGTCACCTGGTATGGATGGATGGTAAGTGATCGCCACCGCCTAAAATAATCCTGAATATTAGAGGGCACATAGATACGCTGCCGGTCTTGACGGAGAGGACTGAGAATTAAAACGAGAGTGTGTTTGTGTCCGGAGACATTCATAATTAATTTAATTTTTATTTTTTTTTTTTTTAATTTTTTATTTATTTATTTTTCCCACATAAACATATTTTTACAATGCGTAAGGTACAAGGCTAAAAAACAGTAATAAAATTAAGTACGTATGTTGCATGAGTTATATAACAGTGGGAGACAGGAACCCAAACTAGGATACCCTGTGCTATAGACTCCTGGCTCCCCCTCACGGAAAATAGGTAAACAATATTACCAAAAGGTTTTTTTTTTTCTAATGTAATGTTATGGGAAATACAACAAAAAACCGAAGTGCATGCAATTGTATGTGTTTGTGTGTGTGTGTGTGTGTGTGTGTGTGTGTGTGTGTGTGTGTGTGTGAGTGTGTGTCTGTGTGTGTGAGAGTGTGTGTGGGTGTGTGAGAGAGTGTGTATGAACGCAATACTAACATAATATAGTAATTAGTCGTTCAGTTTCTTCATAGTCTAGTGTTAAAAGCCAATCAGTAACTTTCCTTTTACATTCTATCTTTGACATATTAACAATAGAGAGTAATTTATTTGCTTTATTGTATAATCTGCCTCCATTAAAAATAAAGAACTTTTTGGCAAATGAAGTTTTTACTGGAATAGTGTTACAGACATTATAGTGTCTTCTAGTATTTAACTTTTTCTTGATATTCGAAAAATTTATGTTGTTATGTTTTTTTAAAATTGTTGCTAATATATAAAGTTTCCTGATTGATAGAACTTTTGCATCTTTATAGAGACAGGTTGTTGAGTAGAGGCGTGGTTTAAAAAGAGCAATTTTAAGGATCAAACGTTGAGCCCGTTCCACACATAAAATATTTGTTTTATTCGAACCACCCCAAATGGATATGCCGTAGGATAGGATTGATTGACAGAGGGACTCATAAACAGTTCTGATCAATTTCCAGTTTGCCACATGCCTGAGATTTTTAAATATATAAGTAAGTTTTCTAGTTTTTTGAACGAGTTGAAAGATGTGTTTTTTAAAAGATAAGTTATTGTCAATTATTATGCCTAAATATTTAATAGAGTCAGTTTTAAGAATGATAGGACAACTGTTACAGTATGGCATGGAATCCTGGTTGCAAGTGTGAGCATAAATGTTATAGTTGCTATGGTTTAATGTTAAATTATATATTGAAAAAGTTATATATTTAGTTTTTGTAGTGTTTAATGTTAGTTTATTAAGAGCAAGCCAATGCGTTACATAGTTAAAGCCTTTTTGGGCTGCGCTGAAGGTTTCTTCCCATGAATTTCCATAAAAGGTTAGAGTTGTATCATCAGCATATGACATCACATTGCAGTTTTTTATGTTTAGTTGGCAAAGATCATTTATGTAGCAGAGAAAAAGAGTGGGTCCTAAAATACTGCCCTGGGGGACTCCAATATTTATAGGAATTTCGTTACTCAGCGTCTCACCAATTCGAACTGACTGGGATCGATTTTGCAAATAGCTTTTGAAGAGTTCTAACTGTACGTCTCTTATTCCCATTTTTTCGAGTTTGGATATTAGTCGAGATGGACAGACAGTATCAAAGGCCTTTTGAAGGTCTATAAAGATCGTCAGACACTTTTTTCTATTGTCTAATTTATTTACAATAAGTTCAGAAAAAATATGAATACAGTCGGTTGTGGATCTACCCTTTCTAAAGCCATATTGGTTAGTTGAAAATAAGTTTTTTTCTTCTAAGAATTTTACAAGTCTGTTATTTATAGTCCTTTCTAATATTTTTGATATGGCAGGAAGCAAAGATATAGGGCGATAATTTGTTACATTTACTTTGCAACCACTTTTAAAAATAGGAACTACAATGGATTTTTTAAGAGATTCCGGAAAAACCCCTTCTACCAAGCATCTATTAAATATGTAAGTGAGAGGAGGGATTATAAAGTCTTTTAGATTTTTCAGAACTGCCGTTGTGATATTGTCCCACCCTGTTCCACAATCAGATTTGAGATTGTTAATGAGTTCCTTAAGTTCTACCTCAGTTGTTTCCAAGAAAACAAAAGAGTTGGGGTTGGAAGGAGGATTAGACACATTTATTGGGAGTGGGGGAAGACCAGAGGGGATTTTATTGGCCAGATCCAATCCAACGTTTGCTAAGAAGGTATTCACATTGTTTACTGAATCATGTGGCGTATTTTTTATATTTAATAGGTCAGTAGGTGTAGTTTTTGGTTTATTTAGATTATTTATAGTTTTAATAGCATTCCAAAGTTTTTTATTATCATAACCAGCAGATTTTAGTGTATTGCTTTCGTATTGTCTCTTACATTTCTTAGTTATATTATTACAGAAGTTTCTATATCTATTGTATGTTATTTTTAAGATGTCATTGTTGGGGTTTCGTTTCAGTTTATAGTGCATTCTGTCTCTCGTCCTTATGCATCTTAAAAGCCCAGGTGTGATCCACGGTTTTAATGTGATTTTATTTCTAGGAACTTTGATGTTGATCGTGTTTCTTAAAATTATATTTTGTAGACTTTCAATTAGATATGTCATGCAATTGTTTACACTCATGTCACTGTCGTATATTTTATTGAAGTTAATTTTATTACAATCATGAATTAGGTTTTCAAATTTAATTTTATTTACTAATTTGGTTTTTGTGTATTTTTTTTGGAATTTTGAGTACAAACAGAATAGGATGGGCTCATGATCAGTAATTTCGGATTCTAGGATAAATGTATACGAAAAAGACTTAGTCCTAACAATAACATGGTCCAGACAGCTGGAACCTCTAGTTTGTTCATAATGAGTTGGAATCATGCCAAAGTAGTTAAGGAGGTCAAGGTAACTTGATGTGGTTGAATTTAATTCTTTAATATTGATATTTATGTCTCCTATTAGGATAATATTTTTAAAACATGATATTTTTGTTAATAGGTCATGTAAAGTGCGTAAAAAATTTTCCAATGTGAGAAAACTAGGCGGTCTGTAAATGGCAATTATAGCCGTCTCATTGCTTATCTTTATGAGAAGACAATTTGCTTCTAAAACTACCGGTTCTTCTACTTTAAAATGAAGATCATTATTTATAAAAATAACAACTCCGTCGTTTTGGTTGTAGATTCTCGTCGTTGCAAAACTAGAGTATCCAGGCATGAGTGGAAGGCTATTAAGAGAAGATAGCCAACATTCTGACAGAATGATAATGTCACACCTAAAATCAATTCTTTTGAGTAAAACTTGTAGGTTATCATAGTTTTTGTTTAGACTTCTTATATTTTGTTGCAAGATTTTTAGAAATGCATTGGAGTTAGTTAAAGTGGTTTTACAAGATTCAGGTTCACATACTTGCAGCTCCGTCAAGTCAAAATTTTCTAGGTTGTTGATATTATTTAAATCAGAGAATGTTGAATATAAAAAGGTGGCGTATGGGTTTAGAAGAGAAAAGTAAACAAGTGTTGTGTGTTCTTGGATTATGTGTGGAATTGCGGTTTTTTTTAGAGTGTATTTTTGTTGTTATGTAGCGAAAGGAGTAATTTGCGTATAAGAGTGTGGAAGTGTAGGTTCGTGAGAAAATGTAATTGTGGTTGAGCTGTATATGATGTGAGGGTGTGTTAGAATTAAATGTATATAGTAACATATAAAGTTGGCGTAAGCAAACGAAAAGTAGATACAAACAAAAATACAGGTTATACGCAAGGTTGTTAGAAGATTTGAATAGTCATAATTTCGGAGCTAGATTTACAAGATCGGCTTCACATCTAATAAGTATTGGTTTGTCAGGTTCACTTTTTCGCAGAAATACTCGCCCAGATGAAGTCCAACAATACGTGTAATTTTGTTCTTTTGCGAATTTTCTTGCAAGGTAAAAGAGGTGACGATTGTGTGGTGGTAAAAATTCTGAGACGTAGATGGGTGTTACTGGACCAGGCATATTTAGGTGTGATGAGTTTAGCTTGTTTCGCTTGTTTATGGAATTAAACTGCTTAGTTTTTTTAATTATGGTTTCCTTCGCATTCATAAATATGTCTACAATCGTGTACTAAGTACATATTATTATGTAATTTAATGTTAAGTAAATAAAATATTTAAACATTATTTTAATGTGGTAATTTTCTCAATCAGTAAATTGACTGGATGGTGACAACTCCACAAAATAATTTAGTCTTCATACATACATACATACATACATAGCATCACGCCATTTTCCCTTTTCAGGGGTAGACTGAGGTGAATCACACCCACATTTCGCCAGCTATGTTAGGTCCCATGTAGGGCGCGCCTATTGCCATTTACCGGACACATTTCCAGTCTCCGGGCTGATACTGAGTAGAACAACCCAATATCACTTTGCCCGACTCGGGATTCAAACCCCAAAACCCTCAGCACTGCAGTCGTACCGTAACGCAACTACGTCAACGAGGCAGTCTTTAGTTAATTAACATTTTTATTACTCAATAATACGATAATACAAAAATATTATACAATTATCTTGTGAATGTAATCAAAACATAAGATTTAAAACGATTGAGCAGCAAACGGCATATTGCAAACACTGAACAAAATCACATAATAAATTTTGAATATGTTCCTACTTAATAAACTAAGGTATTGGTTATTAACATTATACTGTCTCAGATATTAATTAATTAATAAAAGACTAAATAAGTTAAATGTGTCAGATTAATAGAGATGACACGGATATGTTTTGGCCGGATATCGGATACGGAATGTCCCGATGAGGTTGTACGCCGGATACTCATCCGACGGCCATGTATCGTGCAACGTAATACTCCGACTATTTTCTGCAGCCGATCTTATCCACAAGGTAAAGTGATGGACGTAAAAAAAGAAGGTCGGCTGAGTACCCGAATATCCATCTATTCAATTAAAAGGTATCCAGAATTCTAGTCTCTTCGTGATAAACAGCAGTAGCAATTATGATATGAGATATCCAAATAAAATTTATAAACACTCAGATGAATGTCAAGGAGAACTGGCTGCGCTATGCAAACTCCTATAAAGAATCCAATACGTGAAACTTGTAAGTGGTACACGTAACATGCAACCGTGAAGGCGAAGAGTGGTACGTTCTCTCTCTGTCTGTTAACACTTAGTGAGCGAAAAGTTTATACACAGTGCCTTTGTAATAAAAAAAATATCACTATTGTAGGTAGGTACTACTTTCGAGTTGCGAACGTAACATTGTAAGTTTACAAATCATATCGTAGCGATACCAAGAAATCATAGCAATTATAATTAATAGTGATGTCACGCTAGACGTCGCTTTATCGATTGATATCTAAAGTATATTACGATGTTAAAAATAAGTTCATTTTTATTTATTTAATAACAATAATTTCAATAAAAAAACATAGATTTTAATCTTACTGGCATAACATTATTATTATATCTGTCTATGAAAAGTAGGATATGCTTCATTAAATTTATTGAAGAAAATATGAACTATCCTATCGATTTATTCTAATGGCGCATGTTTATTGGTCATTAATGCTTTTCAATACACAGTACGCTGGCGCGGAACTTTCTCGCAGCTGGCATAAAATCAATTAAAGAGGACATTTTGAGGCTACTGGCTCCTTTTTCAATATCTTACAAACAATTAAAATCAGGTTAAAATAGTCAGAGAAGCGCGTCTAAATATTGGGAATGTGCGCACGCGGGTCCCTTGCTTGCTCGTTACTGAAACTATTGGCGCGCTTTATTTATGAATCGCAGCGAGCTCGCTGCACGTGTGCAGTTGCCAGTCTTACGCACTCTATTCAATTTAACTGGAAACACTTCCCCGTAGGGCTGCTTTTCATGATGTGTCACTATCAGCGCGCGTGTGGAATGCGAGCGGATCGCGAACAGTTAATATCCACACTTGCAGGTTGCAAGCGTTTCGTCAACAGGCGCATAAATCAGAATTGGACTAGATACGCCAGATTTTAGTGATTGTAGGTCTTTCGCATGCTCGTCTTGTCATTTAACTGTAAAAAAAGTCTGTGTGTACTTATGTACACGCGTTAGAAGTTATACTTTGGCGTAACAAGATAAAAATCTTTTTAAATAACGCGCCAAAAGAAGTATAACTTCAATATCTTTCGCCTTATTCTACGTTCAAAATTCAAAACTAAAATGTTGACTATCGCTAAGTTCTGGGTGTCGGTTTTTCGTGACGGTGTGCGCGCGCATCGTAAAAATGTACTCTCATAATTTTACCCTAATGCGCCAAAATAAGTATAACTTCAAAAAATCTCTAAGCGTTATTCCAATGTCGATCATAGGAAGTGATTACTTGAATCCGTGGGTCATATGACATGCGTTTTATAATTCTCCTGCAACCCAAAACACTTCCTTACCAATGTGTAATTAATGCGACCTAAATTTGCAGTTAAGCGAAATCATTTTGAGTTTTCTACGCGCTCTTCTGATAAGTATAACTTCGCGCGCGTTTGTGTTAAAGTATGTGAATGAATGTTGCTTTGGTGGAAATACGTAGGAAGTACTGGAGTATATTATACGACAAAACGTTTTGTTGTGGTTTACCTGATAATAAATAAAATATCCATTCTAAAAATAATAATTATTTTTACCTGTACATTTCGTTCGTAAACATTGAGAAGATATTCTGCTTCGACAACTGTTCCACCAACTTTAAATCGCTGTGCCTTCAGTTGCTGTGCAGGTGTTGCCCAGCTACGGTCAGAATATAAGTATTGGGTTAAATCAGGGGAGACCATATGTGACAGCATTTAAGGTTTTTGCTTTAGAAAATGTCTACCTTTGATTTTAATTGAAGCATATTTAAGGAAGAATTAAATGCAAAACAACATAATATGCATTGTCAAATACCTAAACAAATATAATTAACTTACTGATAAATATTGAATAATACATAAATATATCATACCAGTCATCAACCTGTATGCCCATAGCTTCCGCATATCGATGTATTTGTTTCTGGCATGCTTCTAACACAGCAAAGTCATAGCCCTTTAGTTGTAAATTCAAGCAATCGTAAACTGGCTCATCAGGTTCCATACTCTAAAAGAAAATTATATAATGCAATCCATATTTATTTTTTACCTAAACTTGGACATAAAATTATTTAATTACATATAAACATGTCTATTTAATGTACAAATTATTTCACATATTAATATTCTTATTGATAAAATTTTATATATGAGAGATGTTTAAAAAGTAAGCAAAAATGATGTCTGTTTCTTATGAAGATGAGTATGCTGACTATGTGTATTTGATTATGGGATAAATAGCAAGTTTTCCCACAACAAATATAATAACATATATTATTTTATATGAATAGAAATATAGTGTTTTGTGCAACTTTATACTTACTATTAAGTAATCTGGCTCGTACAAGTCACTTTTAAATCTTTTTTGTTGGCATTGTGTGGCTGGTAATGTAGCTTTACAGTTTGGCTTTACCCAGTTCTGGATTTTAACCTAAAGTAGAAATCAGTTTGTTACCAGATAATTATAATTCCCATATGTATCATACTATTTAAGTGTTATAGTAAGTCATTGGCGTAGCTAGTCATCTTCCAGGGGGGGGAGGGGGGACAGTGTCCTAGACTACTAAAATAAAGTAATTTCTGTGTACTAGCTGATATTCAAAAAGTTTTAAAAACAATATTTTAGTAGTAGGCTGCCGTAAAATCCTTGGAGTGGGCACCACATAATTGTGGGGTGGGCACCGACCACCCAGCCCTCTTTCTATATACGGCTATGTTCTAAGTTCATAACATACCTATAAGATAATACAAAAAGATTTTACTTACCAAATTTGTTATTCGATTTCTGAGCATTTTAAATTTGCAATATTCAACCCACCACCTAAAACATAAATAGAGGTTCAGTTAAATAGATTCAAGTTTACACATTAAATAGAAAGTAATTTATCTATAATACATAAACATAGGACTATATACATCAAAGTTACTATACTGTTTAATGTGGTTTAATGTCTTTGATAAACATACTTTTTAAAGACATGAGTCTTGATGTGATAATTTATTTGTATCAAGGCTTAATACTTACCTACCTACTTATTTCTGAATGATTTTTTATTTTGTAACGTAAATTTTGTAGTACCTATATTACTATTTACCTGCTATTTACTTATTATAATTCTCTTTGATCAGTCTTTGATATACTTCCTATAAATCATAACCTAAAAAATTTGCTTTAATTTTTTTTTCTTTGCCTTTGAAACTTGTCCATTCGGCCGCCCCCATACTTGGTCATTCATAAATACGATAATTAGAAAAAATATATAATAAGCGAATAGTAAGAATAATACTTAATTATAAATATATATTCATCTCTTACATCTAATATTACAGGATAATCTAATACAGTAGTGTGGCATAATATAAATGGGTAGCTTGTTGAATAATAATATTGAATAATATATTACGTAAATATATAGATCCCAATTCCCACCCTTACCAAGTATAAGAAAATTATTAAATATTCAATATTGATAACTAAATAGATGGCGCTTATTGGTATTGTCATTCTTTTTTGTGAGTATACTTCATGTCGCACGCGAGAAAAAAAAATCTATGGTTCCACAGACACACTTCCACTTGAAGACATCATTTTCCATATTATGTATTATAATTCTCTTTGACATCAATGAAATGGGAAGAGAAGTGTAAAATTGTAAATTTTGTGTTCAATATATATTTTAGAAGTGATTTCGTTGATGGTGAATTATTTAAATAGTTTTTTTCTTGGAGCAGCATATCAAAGGTATGGCATCAACAGGAAGTGCACCTTTTCCTAAATGGCAATTAGCCATTCTTCTTGGTGCACCATTGGCTATCGGTTTAGGTTACCTTTATCTTCGAAACAGATTTGAAGACCCTGAAAAGAAAAAAGTTGCAGAGTTAAAAGCGAAAACTACAATATCTTTGGATAATGAAGATAATAATATAAAAACCTCTGAGAGTGCGATTGAACGGGCGATGAAGCTGAAGGGCGCCGGTAATCGAGCTTTCCATGCTGGCGAATATGATAAAGCTATCGGTCTATATAACGAAGCGATTGAAGCATGTCCCCCAGATCGTCCCGTCGACCTGGCCACATTCTACCAAAACCGCTCTGCATGCTACGAAAAACGCGAAATGTGGGACCAAGTTAAGGAGGATTGTACATTCGCCCTAAAACTTAACGAAAAGTACGTCAAAGCGTTTTTAAGACGATCCCGTGCCGCTGAGAAGAGCGGTGATCTAGTCCTTGCCTTGGAAGATGTCACATCAGCATGCATCCTTGAAAGATTTCAAGTACAGAGTTCTTTGGTGAATGCTGATCGTATTCTCAAAGCGTTGGGCAGGCAGCACGCGCGAGAGGCACTCGCCAAACGACAACCCGTCATGCCGTCGAAACACTTCATTAAAACTTACTTTTCTGCATTCTCTGAAGATCCCATTATGAAAATCCAATTGGATGAAAATGTCAATAGTGGTTTTGTAAAGGCCAAGCAAGCATTAGATAACCAAGATTACGATTCAATTGTTGATTTATGCACTGAAGAGCTAGATTCTAATGGACAATACAAAAATGAAGCTTTGCTTCTGTGTGCTACATTTTATTTGTTGCTAGGCAAACATGAAGAAGCCCAGTCAGACCTTGGCAAAGTTATTGAAAGTGATGCACCCATCAAGGTTAAAGTGAATGCTTTGATCAAGCGAGCCTCCTTGTTCACACAGCTGGAAAACACTGAACGCTGCCTGGAAGACTTTGCTTATGCTGCACAGCTAGATTCAAACAATTCAGATATCTACCATCACCGAGGACAGGTGTACCTTCTGTTGGAGCGCATGGATGAAGCAACTTCTGAGTTTTCAAAGGCTGTTGAATTGAACCCAGAGTTTTCAATTGCTTATATCCAAAAATGTTATGCTGATTACAGACATGCTCAGATTAACAAGAATGTTGGTGCCCTTAGTCAGGTGCGAGCAGACTTTGAACGTGCACTAGAAAGATTCCCACGATGTGCTGAGGCATACATCCTGTATGCTCAGGTGCTGTCTGACCAACAGGAGTGGGGCCGTGCTGAAGCCCTGTTTGACACGGCTCTGTCTGTTGACCCAAATAATGCTACACTGTATGTGCACAAAGGATTGGTGCAGCTGCAAAAGAGCACAGACTTTGATAAAGCTGTAAAATTGATTAACAAAGCCATTGAAATGGATGATAAATGTGACTTTGCTTATGAAACATTAGGCACCATTGAGGTACAGAGGTGAGTTAACCAAAACCAAACATTGCATATACAGTAGAATCCATTTAGTATGGCTCTGCATATATTGACCAACCACTTAAAATGACGAAAATGTAGAATTAGTTCAGTTTCACATAAATTTGTAATAAAATTAAATAGGATATAATCACTTTTCATGACTGCTTTTAGTGAAATATATCTGACAATTCCCTATTAAATAAATTTGGAAATATGCCTGGTTATAGTGGCATATTTTTTTATATATGTTTCTTTTTGCAATCTCTTGCTTACAAACATTCAGTAAAACATTAAGTAAGTTATAAAAATTGGCATTGTTTGTAAGTAATTAGGGCACTAAGAAGATATTATGTGAACATCTTTATGCCTTGTATGACGTCCATTTAGTATGACGTGATTTTAGTTTCCCTTTGATTTCATTATAAACAGATTCTACTGTATTCATATTATATTTATTGATTATGTTGAATTTTTTGTTATATATTCCATAGTATGATTAATTATCACATTGATAAATCAACCTTATACATTTTTAGGATGGTATAATCATAGGTTGATGGTTTTTCATTTTATGGACCCTTGATTTTTGAAGACTATTTAGTTGTTTGATTTTGGTTATAACACACACACACACACACATACACGCACACACACACATACACGCACACTCACACATACACGCACACACACACATACACGCACGCACACACATACACGCACACACACACATACACGCACACACACACATACACGCACACACACACACACATACACACACACACACACTCACGCCTTTTATCCCCGAAGGGGTAGGCAGAGGCGCAACTAGTGCACCCACTTTTCGCCGTGCATATTCCGTCCCATGATGTTGCTACGAAAAAAATAAGGTGGATTGATAATTCTTAGCGCAGAGAACTAATTAACAATGTTTGTAAATACTTTAAACAGTGTTATTTAAATGCGAAAGTGGAAAGTAGTATCATTAAAAAAGAATGCATGTGGTGTGTCCAAAAATAAAATTTATAAAATTATTGGATAACAAAATGTAACTAAAATATATATATACACTAGCTTTTGCCCGCGGCTCCGCCCGCGTGAATGAGTTTTCCCGGTATAAAAGTCCCGCTTAAAATGTAGCTTATATGACACGTTCGTAGATTTACCATAGCAGCGCCATCTATTGATTACTTACTCAACCCAGTCGAAAGGTATCGACATCTGTTAGAATCATTCATAGCAGCGCCATCTATTGATTACTTACTCAACCCAGTCGAAAGGTATCGACATCTGTTAGAATCATTTGGAGTTAAGATAATTGTGACTGTCAAATAATAACAGACAAATAATTAGCAATAAATTAAAATTGCGACTATAATTTGAGATTTAAACTATCCTATCTCTCAAGTTGCATCGAACTGCACATGGTGTGCGAATTTTATTATAATCGGTTAAGTGGTTTAGGAGTCCATTGAGGACAAACATTGTGACACGAGATTTATATATATTATAAGATAAGATTAAAATTTTTCTACACTGTAAGTACTCTTTCAAAACTAAGCCCCAAGGAAAGTGTCTGTCTATCTGGTTTTTGACAATTTGAAAATTGCGCAGGCCTGGTGACTCTGGTATCTTATACTAAATATTTGTATTTTTTTTTGGAAATGAAGCCTCATTGCTACATTCAACATTTTCAATCCACAAATCTTTGTTGGCACTTTATCCAAACGACACTGATTGCGTATATGAATGTTACACACAGACCTTCCAATAAGTAGCATAACAAGTTCAACAAAATCTCATTAGCATAATGTACGCCATTTATAAAAAATGAGTGGTTATTCTTAACTATCCAATACATAAACATTGGAGTGAATAAATTGTTTTACGTATTATGTAACACAATAAAATACTTAGGGGCCATTCAGTAATTACGTAAGGATCTAAGCAGTGGTGTGTTTCTAAAAATGTCTACATGCCCTTATCTTGGAAGGGGGGGTCTGGGAGGGTGTAAAACCGATTCTTACGTAATACTTTGTAAATCGAAATTCAAGCCTTATTTCATAATGCTCTGTTAGTTACTTTAACAGCCCCTTAACTGTTTTCAGGGACTGTTAAGGTTTTGAAGTATCCCACCATGCACTAACTGCTAATTATCTTCCTTCACTTCCTTTTCATGGGACGCGTGATACTTTAACATTCGCGTTCATTTTAATGCCCGATGAACTAACACCCTTTGAATAAGGAATTCGTGAAATTGAACCACTGTGTACTTGATGTTTTTCAATAACATTTTATTATTCTGAAAAACGAGATAGACTCTTAGGTAAGACGAGGGAGGTTATCTTATGTATCCTTCCATGGGGGTAGGGGTGGGGGTCAAAAATCGTTAATATCATCCTTACGTAATTAATGAAAGGCCCCTTACCTAATAACATGTGTTGTCGAATATCTTGTGAATTGTATGAAGTTTCATGACCACTGTAGTTAAACTATTAACAATTACATTTTCTTCTATTTCAGGGGTAACCTTAGACGTTCGTTAGAATTGTTTGAAAAGGCTATTTCACTGGCCAAGACGGAGCTAGAGATGACCCATTTATTCTCTTTGAAGGACGCAGCAGCTGCACAACTGAAGGTGTCCGAACGCTGGGGTCTAGACTGGACTGTCAGCTAGACCTCTGCTGTTTATCTTGCCACAAAATCAACGAGAATGTTATCTGGCCGTCCAAACTTACAGTTTCCAATATGATGTTAATGTTGCATTTTCAATTATTGTATTTAATTTACATGTTTGTGCTTTACATTCTTATTAAACTTTAGATAGTTTTTGTCATTTATTGTTAAACACCCTTAACATTTTGTGAGTAGATAGTTTGTTAATAAATGTTTATGTATTATGGTCAGTAGAGTTATGCCATTTTTTCATTCAATTTATGCCAGATGGTATTCTCGTTGCAAATTTTACCGCCGCCGACTCGATAAGCATCATTAGCGCAACATCTAATCAAATAATTTCATAGTGATCCATTGTATTGCTTTATATCTTTAGATGTTTAATTTGCCTATAAACATAACTTGTGCTGTTTACACATAAATTGCCGTGTTAAACAAGTTTTTGTGGCAGTACTTAATTCACATTTCCAATCACAAATATAAGCTATTAATTAGCACGTTTCCGAAAACATTTTGATTTGCGATCATATTTAATAACTGATCTAGAACATCACAACGAAGAGTCGAGTTTATTGTAAATATGATTGATGTATCTTTGGAAAACAATATAACTAAAATACAGTTATTTCGGGTGACTTTGATTCTAACAATTCCATGTTTCAGTCTGTGGTTTTGGGAACATAAATTTTGGGTTTATATTTAAGATAATAAAATATAGTTTTTAAATCAACTAAAAGTTATTGGTTAACGGTATCAATACAATTATTGATATAACTATTTTTTAAAAATGTTTTATCTTTCATTTCGGCTCATGGTGAATGCTGTTCTTAGGAGAGGCTGAATTTGGATGCCATATTTTCTGTGCCATGAAAATCAAACGTAGTTACAACTGTAACGCCTTGAAGTCCCACCAACGGTCTTGTACAGTCAGCCACATAAGTAGCTGAACAAATTCAAAATTTCAAAACGTCTTTACACCCTTATATTCTTACCAAGTTTGTTTGCTCTCACAAAAATAAAATTTAAGGAATTTACTTTACTTCACACAAATAATTGGTGATTCGAAATTTTGAATTTGTTCAGCTACGTATGTGGCTCACTGTACATGGAGAAGGTGAAAGATATTTGGCCAAAATATGATCAAACTCGAGACGTTCAAAGTTAAAACAAATTCAGTTTGTTGGACCAAAACTGTTGTAGTGTGCGTAAAATGGACAAGTGTTTAATATTTATTTATGTGTGCGTTCATAACAATACAAAACGGTATATTGTGTCTGTGTTGTTGCACATTCTATGTAGTAGTTACACTGAAAATGGCAGATTTTTTGTTCGCGGTAATAAGCACATGGCGCGACCTTTCTAGATGGTCTAAGAAGCCTGATATCGGCACCATACTTGAGCAGCTTATTTATGTACTGTCCAAAAAGGCGAAATGTGGAGGCGTTCAAAATATCAAGTATTTATTATATTATAATGTTAACCTAAAGATTATATTATAAACGCAATAATTCGAAATCATTGGCAAACTGTGACGAACAAACACACAAATAGCGCCACATTATAATATTTTATTATGTTATCTTATTCGTAGCGCGCCGTAGATTTTAAAACGGTTTAAAGTTTCTGAATAACTGAAATGTAAGAACATTAAAATGTTGAAGACATTTCAGCATAATGCGAAGTTTTTTTTTTACTTTTTACATATGCATTAATTCTGCCGTTCTAAGCTCAAAATCCGTATCTCAAAAAATATCGTAAGCATGATTTTTAAAACATCAGAAAGCTTTAAAAATGCACATGCAATGAATGTGAACCTTTGAATGTCAGATATCTGACGTTCTAGGTAAAGGCCAACTCAAAAGTACCCTGAACCGGCGAGAATGCATGAAAAGATTGATGAAGGTAGAGGAAGCGAAAGTAGTGTGCCAGAATCGAGCAAACTGGCAATCCATAGTCTCTGCCTACCCCTATGGGATAGAGGCGTGATATTATGTATGTACGTATGTACATCCAATGAATAATATAGCCAAATAGCGGTAAACTTGTTAAAAAAACCTTCGATAAAGGTCCCTATCTCAGTCTTACCTCGTATCGCAAAGAGTCAAAAGACAACTAAGTATATTTACAAAACTTAAATTTGCTCGAAACTAGCGTTCCTTGATATAGGTACCGCTTTTGCTTTTAGCACGGCAGAATTATATAATTTAGTAGCAGGTAAAGTCTCATAACATCTTTTGAATTTGTTTTGGATGGACTGCCTGGCTTTTACAGACTTTAGAATAACGTACTTTAATGCACTAGGACATAACTCTATTACTTGGCCTACGATGTGACTTCTATATGTCAAAATAAGTATGTGTACATCGGAACTCTCAGCGTATCTTTTTGGTCAAAATACTTATACCAACATGAAACATCTAGTATTCAGGAATGGGAATACGTACTGTAATGATTTTCTAAGAATACTAAACATCATGTATCTATAATTATAAAAATAATATTAATGACTACAGAAGTATAGAGTTAAACATATATAGTTTGCAGAAATTAGATCTCATGTTTCCATATCTGCCTAAAATTTGTGTGCAAATATAGGTAGGTACATTTGCGCCCTATAGAATGAACAATTGGAAGTAATCACGATTTATGTTATGCTACACTTGCTATCTATATCTTCGCTGAAAGAAAATTGTTGGATCACAAATCATTTTGTAAATACAAATCCCTTTACGGTTTGAATGAAAGCTAGCCCCCAAGGTCAAAGTAACCCGAAATGCTCGTAGCTATTTTGACAAAATATGTGTGTAGGTATGTTTTTTAGGTGTGAGGTATAAAAAAGTAATTATCAAAATTTACTTCACATTGAAGTCATTGCCTAATCCTCGATAAATGTAGTTATAGAGCAGGTGATGTACATTGCATTTAAATTAAATTTTGTTAAATTGTTGAGAATTTGGTTACTAGAATTATGAATATTGTATTGTTTTTGAATAGCTAGGAGTGTCATTATTTCAAAGATTATAGATAAGAACTTTAGACCGAGTGCAGTTAAATGTTACTTCTATCAAATAATTGTAATGTGACTAAATGTGTAGAAATTTCCGTTATAAATTTAGTGGAGCTTATAATGTTTAATATACACTGTATAAGTATTGAGAAATGTAAAAATCACAAATAACCGTCATGCTCGGTCCCTAAAAATCATTACATAATATGGAGATAAGACATTGACACACATTGATAATTATCTTATCGCTTTGTAGCCAACGCGAGGTGCCGATATATTTGTGTTCACGTATGTTTAATCATTATTTTTCAAAGCATTAGGTATTTAGAAAATTAAATGTCTAGAATAATTTATGCACTATGGGATGAAAGTGTTTTATTCGAATGAATTGTTAGGTACTCTGTGTTATTTTATTTTGGCTCTAAATTATAACATGCAAATAGTATAATGGTCTTAAAGTATACTTGCAGGACCATAATGTGGAAGAAATATGTTCCATTGCGTATTAGGTACAAAGAGCACGAGGTATGTGCGGCGGGGCGTGTATAGTCGGTGTATTCAATACATTTTTCGGCATTTAATCGTTATTAGTATATACCTGCGAAACCTCCATTAGGTACTTGTTTAAAATAAAGGTTTTGCAAAAAACAACATACCTATGTGTATTGCTTTCAGCGAATTAACGATGTTTTGAATGCACCTTAAAATTACCAGTTAGATTTTGAATTTAGAATATAGCTCGCAGAGATGGTTCTACAGAGTTGTTACCTCACCGATAGTGGATAGTTATCAATTTATGGAAACTACGAATTACATTATTGAAAAAAAAATGTATTTTTATTAAGTACTCCCCATAATAATAAACCCCTAGCCTTTGATAAATTATAAACCTAGATAGAGTGACGCACTGCAATGAAACTAAAACAAACAGGCCAACTTTTCTTAAGCTAGTATGCGTGACAGCTTTGTCATACGCTATCGTTGCATCATTCTGCGTATCCTTGTGTGCGCGCATAATGATACCAGTTAATACATGGTTTCTATTAAAATGGGGAGAAAATTATATCCATGAAAAACAACAAAAAATAATTCACTCCAACTCATTTAGTGGCCAACTGTTGGCCTCTATTTTTTTCGACGCGTTTGAAACGTTCAGTGTCTATCTAGGTATATAATTAATCAAAGCCCCTAGCGATTTTTTCGGCACATTTAATGGCTCCTAATACTATGTTGTTACGATAGTTTTGTTGACAATAACAGGGCCGTCTGGTAGGTTCCACCGCGATGTCTATTTCTACTGCCCAGCAGCAGAGTGCAATGTGAATGCGCTGCTTGGCACTGTTGTGTTCCGGGTTGAAGGAATTTATAGTCAGCGTAATTGCTGATCAGACTAGGGTATCGCGATAAAATCTAACATTCTCATAAACATAAGAGATAATTATGCAGATTGGAGTGCCACGCAGTAAGTACTTTGTTGTTCAAAGTTGCGTTTGGTAAATGGTATTGCTGGTGTTTATGGGTAGTCGTAGGTACCTATTTTCTGTAGTATTATAATGCTCTTTGGTATCTATCGCTGTCCATCGGGCGATCGGCATACTCGCCCATCATTCAACTGCAATAAAAAAAAACTTAGAAATACACTCATGGACCACGGTCATATTTAGAGAAATATAATAGAAAAGCTCTATGATATGAAATATTTTAACGTGAATTATTTTGCTATTTAGTTCATTGAATGGAGATTATGGAGGTATAAAAGTGAGGATTTGAATTGTTTTTCAATAACAAGTTTCATTTGCTTTTTTCAGCTCGGTAGGTTTTAATGAGCTCTTATCGTAGGTGTGCTGACTTTTGCAGTTTTATGGAAATTTTGGGTCCGTTTACAATCAAAAATGTATTGACTACGTAATACGTTAACATGACTTGATAAATTGAAGTTATAATGGGGGATCTCAGAGTAGCTCAAATCTTATTAACTAAACTTGTTAATTGTTGCTTATTGGTTTTTTTTTCAATCTTAGTTGAGTGGCTCTAACATGGCGGGTTTCCAATCCTGACGTTTTCCGCAGTAGTTAGCAATGACACCAGACTGGGGAGTGGACGAATCTTAACGGGCAACCTCGCAAAAAAGAAACATTGTTTAGGAAAGTCCCAACTTATTGTTAGCATAAAGGTAAGAATCGTATTATAATATGTAGGGTCATTCGGCCTAAAAGTACGCACTTTTTTTTCTATCGTCTACAAAGTCAAAATTATAGTGTCTTGAAAAACGTTTTAACACTCTATGTAAAGGAAATTTATTCTACTTTCATTATTTAATGAGTTTTTGTACATTGCTTCATTGTTTTTTTTGCAATACATGTCTAAGTGCATCGGGAGACATTCGTACTATTGACCCGTTATGTGGGTAAAACTACGCAGAGTGTTTAATGAGAATATTTTTTTTCTGTACAAGGTCTAAAAATCTTTACAAGTAATATTCGACTTAATTACAGCTTAAAGAAGAAAAAACCTTGCGATCATTTTAATGAAGTTATAACAGGGTGCGTACTTTTAACGTCGTACTCTTACCCAAACAGGGAATATTTTAAACAATCACACGTTAGTTGAGACGCATTTATTTTCTAGGACAGAATTAATGACTAAAATAAATACTATAATAATCATGTAAACTTAACATAATTAACGGACTTTTGTAAACTGATGCACCGTCTAGCCATACACTTGTTTCCCAGCAAAAAAATATTGGTAACTAATCAACAAAATCACGTTGTTCACAGTTTTTCGCTAAACAAGTGAGGCTTGGTAAAATAGCTTGTGGCTCTGACATCGTCCCTGTCGCGCCCCTGATCTAGCCGAAAAAGTGTAAGCCCCCTCAATAGGTTCCGAGATATTGATCATGCGAACTTTTACCCACTGCGTGCTGTTGCCCCGAATGACCCTACGACTCCTGATGTAAAATCTAAGCTTCAGAAAGTTCAAAAAGTGGCAATTAGCACTCAATCCAAAAGACCAAGACTTAATGCATTTGGACAAGAACCATTTTTGCCTGCCATAGCACCCATACTTTCCGTACAACGTAACTAGTAGTGCGGTCAATGAGTGAATGCGACAAAGCAACGAGACGGCACAGAGTAAGATACACTTGAAGCCTCACTTTGAAGAGAGTAATATGTTCGAGCGATAATATGGTTTAGTGACACATTTTTTGGTAGCGTCTACGGAGCTACATGTCAGGAAAAATGGGTATCTCAGTAGAAGGCGCCCTCGCAAAGATCTGCCGCCCGGAGCCACGCGTTGGTTAAAGCCGCCACCGGTACCTACCTAAGTATTAATAATAATGTTATTATTTTAAAAATGTTTTAATTATAAAAACAGGCACGTGATATACATTAGAATGGTTTTCAAGCTGAGGTTCACATACTTAAAGCGATAAGAAAATATTATGGAGGCGGAGTTGCACCAATCTGCCTTACAAAGACAAACTTTGTATTCTGCTTCGGGGCGCCTGAAATATAGACATTTATTTAATTAACTTAATTATACCTATTCATTATAATTAATGTAATAGTTAAACTTATAAGTAGGTAGGTAGGAATATTTAATCCATTTTAAACGATACCACGATATTTCAAATTAGGAAAAAAAGCAATAAGTATATATAAGTATATAGTAGCACTAATGCAGGTCAATAAGTATTTAAGTGTCTACTTATAATATTTAAGGATCTTTAAGATTAAAATGTACTCTTATATAATACCTTTCATTTCTGCAAGTCATAGCCCGCGTAGGGATAGTCATAGTTCTAGGAAAAAAATCGTTTTTGAGAGGTTGATAACAGCCTCGCTGTACCATCCAAGCGTGTTTGGCGCGCGCTGACCACGATCTCACAAAGCACATTGCATTATCTATAACAAATTTTAAATACTTCTATTATTAAGATAGCTTGCTTTTAACTTCTTTACTGTAACATAATGATTATGTAGGATGCAATAAGGATGCCAAGACAACGTTGTAAATGGTGGTATTCAGATGATTAGGTACAAAGATGTAGAATGGCATATTGCATTAATTTAATAAGAAATTTCTAACTCCTGCTTAATAAATGATAATATTATGTAGGTAGGAAATACTGTAATTCTCTACTTTCGTAATAGCCAACAAATAAAGATGTAATCGAATGATCAGGTGGTGTAATAGCTTTATACATATGTAACCGATAGCACGGTGGCATTTCCAATACTGTACCATACCATAGCAGCCCTATATTATGTACTGTCCACAGCTGAGCACGGGCCTCCTCTACAACTGAGAGGATTTAGGCCTTAGTCCACCACGCTGGCCTAACGCGGGTTGGCAGACTTCACATACCTTCGAAATTCTTATAGAGAAATTCGCTTAGGTATGTAGGTTTCCTCACGATGTTTTTCTTTCACAGTTAACGCGAGCTCTAGTTCGCTAAGAATACACACATAACTTTGGAAAAGTCAGAGCTGCGTGCCCTTGGGTTTTGAACCTGTGGACATTCGTTTCGGCAGTCCGTTCCACTCCCAACTAGGCTATCGCCGCTTTTTCCAATACTGTACGTCCCTTCAATCTAGATAGCTAGGTAGCTATGTTTTAAAATCACGGATAACTGCTTCATGGGCTCAAGTTTAAGATATTATAATAAATAGTACCTCCAGTACAATTAACTAAATAATGTCGTGTATTGTTGAACTGATAAAGAGAATGCGCGAAATCTCCTTCACAGCCACTCGTGTCACGCTGCGTCGACGAACAATTATAGCAAAACAATGAAGCACTTGATTTTATATAGCAAGACAACATAAACCACAGGGTAAACAGCATTTCAATTCCTCAGTAAATTGAAAATAAAATATCGTGGGATTTTCAAGACAGTTTACCAAGTATTATAATTCTCTTTGGTTTACCATGTCTATGACATATGCCAATAATTTTGAAGTCCAAGAAGGATAAAAAACAGTCTTTCCATCGCCTTGGTGGTTAGGTAAATCTGATGGCTTATATACATTAAATATTGCGTGTAAGTTGATCTATCATTTAGAACTGTTGATATACTAAGGTACTACGGGGACAAGCAAGCAAGTCCGCCACTGCCTGCAGGTAGCTGCTTCGCGGAGGTTAAGGCAGCTGTTCCTACTGTTTCAGCTCAAAATCCTCTAATTGGTTATCTACTGATTATAATAATGTTACCTGGACAAAGTACTGTTAGAAAACATCGGATTTTGGCAAGCCTACGGTTGGAAATGAAAATACTATTCATAAACAACGGGTCCTCTCCAAAGCTTTTGTGTGTAAATGTGCCATTATAACACAAAAGCGAATCAGCCTTAGGTATAACAAAATTAAATATAAATAGCAGCGAGAGAAGTTGATACATAAATGACAAGATTTATTTGTTTGTCTATACTCTATAGGTACCATGGCCTCTTAGAAACAAACACAAACGTGCGAATTAAAAATCTTTATGACCTATGTACTATTTTAAAGTAGGTACTTAACATCTATGAAATATTGTAAAAATAAATATTAAATGCACCTCTATTTTAGGCCAATAACACAATACTTCAGATAACAAAATAATACCTATTTGTAATAAACTTAAATTATGTTTGTGATTTTAATTATACATACACACACTCACGCCTTTTATCCCCGAAGGGGTAGGCAGAGGCGCAACTAATGCACTCACTTTTTGCCATGCGTATTCCGTCCCATGATGTGACAGGGGGCGAGCCTATCGCCATATCGGGCCCAAAATCTAAATCGAAATACCATCATAGTCATGTAAACGTAACATAATTAACTTACTTTTGTAAACCGATGCACCGTCTCTCCACAATTGAGAACTTTTTTGCCATGAGAACTTTTATCTACTGGGTGCTTTTACCCCCAATAACCATTTTTTTTCGCGGGTGAAAACGCGTTATCTTTACCACCACTTGTTTTCCCCATCGGCGCATTAGGCTGCGGGCTTCCTCTGACGGAAATGTCTAAGTTGTCGTCCGCAACCGCCCCTGCGCGCCCCCCCGCTTAATGCAACCCGTTTCCTGTTTGGGGGGGGGGGCACCTAACGGCGAACAGGCCACTGCCGACCGCCCGCGGCCCCCAGATGGCCCCCATTAGTCCCTCCTACGATAGGCAGGGGATACCGTGGTGGAATTCTCCAAACGCCCCCAAACCATAGGGCGGGAGACGCCGGTCAGTCGTCCACTCGGCGCGGCACTTCCTACGTCTCCTCTGGCGGCGGGAGGGATCTTCGCGCTCCCGATCCCGCTCGGCGCTCTCCTTCGGCGAGATGACGCACTCACAGAAGAGGGCCATCGCTTGACCCCGAGTACCTAAACCTATTGGTCTTAAAATTGGGCTTATCTTGCTCCAACAAAGAAGTAATTTTGAAAATAGGTAATTAATATAATTTTTTTATTGTTTAGAATATAAATTGCTGTTTTCAGGCATGTCATGCCTGAAAAGATAGAGTTCGCGGACACCTTTTAGTTTGATACGGATAAATATTTTTGAAGAAATTCAGATTTGATTAAACAGCTGAGTAGGTACTTCCAATATTGCAAAACGCCGCATCGCTGATATCCGACCGTTAGTAACTAAGTTCACTATCCCAACCCCTTGGTAGGTATATAAAATATTGTAAAGGTAAATAACATTTTAGCCGCAGGTGACCACGAAACTATCATTTTGTGTGTTCGGTACCAGATTCGGTTCTTTATTATCAATGATTCTATATGAACTGCAGAGGATCGCAATAATGTGACTTTATGGGTTTATAAGCAGCTTTCACTTTATCTAAGGTGCATGTCTATTTCTACGAAAAGGACGGTAAGAAATGTGTGTGTTAGTGGGCCGCGTCCGCTGCGAAGCGCGTGTCTTTTTTGTAGACATGCGTCAATCTACACTTACCTACATAATGAGAAAAATGGAAAATTGCAACTGTGAGATCGATTTCTTGATTGTGCCTAGTCGTTATTTTTGGTTTGATTGATATCAGTTAAGCGGACATTTATGAAATAGACTTTAATTACCCTGTTATAATAGTTTAAAACACTTTGTTGATTTTGTATAAAAACTTATTTTTATTGTTTACAGTTAAAAGTAAGTACAATAAATAAGAAAACTTATAGTATATAACTCATAATATTTTTTATGCACAAAAACTTTTAGCATTTTAACTATTTATTGATCTTACCATTAATATCTACATTTTCCATTTTCGTGTGGCTTAAGAATGATAGACACATCATCCGCATTTTTTTATATACTTAAGTCGCCCGCTTGGTGGTAGGCGCCTCGGCTGCCCGTAAACATAAAACAGTAGCAACTCCACCCAGAAGTTTAAAATAGGTATAAAACGCTGCATGACATTAAACTGCGTTCGTCAACCTGATACATAAGATACTAAGACACGTAATTACAGTCGCTAAAATATTCCCGAAATCGGGACAAGACAGTAAGTAGGTATAGGTACACAGTTCAAAACAACGTATAAAATTCTGAGAATAAATTAAATGCTTAAAAGTTCAATGTCATAACATTTGAAGATAATTTAAACAAATAAGGAAAAACAACATTAGTCTTTAGTTTTAAGAATATATAAATAATAGCACGCTCAAATTATAAACTAATTGCCAGTTCCAGGACTTCAGTCGGTGGGGTCAAAATCTCCTACAGAGACATCAAGTTGAATGAGGCTGCATTCGGTCTTGATAGTTGATTACATTTTCACATAGTTCTTGTAAAATACCCCATTTTAATTATAATATATCTAATTACTTTAATTTGTCACTCTTCATCTTGCTCGCTGTTTTCTTCGTCGTCTTCAAGTTCATCAACAGCTGCTGCAGCGTCGCTGGTTACCGCTTGGGCTATTAATCCGGTAATGCTCGTTTCATTTTGTTTACCTTCAAAAAACTTGTAGACATATTCTTCTAGAGTATCTTCATCAAAAGGTAGAAGATCTTCGAGATCTATTTGTCTTTTCGTTCGCTTTTCTTCTGAGTTTTGATTAGTATACGAATAATTATTTTCATCGCTATCCACTATTCCTTTTCTGTATATTTCTACGGGAACGTTGCTACCATCACTCACATCATATTTTATTCCAACATCAGCTTCTTGTATTTCAATAGATCCAAGACCAGTATCTACAAGTGACTTTAAATTGTGTGCTTTACTAACTCTATTTATATTTGTTGTACTCGATTTCTTTGTGCTTTTATTTTTGTACGGGTGTAAATGTTTCACTTCATTAGTTTCATTTGGTTTAGGTATTTCATTAATTATAGTGTGATTATCATTATTAGACTTCGGTTTTGAGCTATATGTTTTAACTTTAGAGTGTCCTTGGATAATTAAATACATGGGTAAGGTCGGTGGTTCTGGTGTTGATTTTATATTTTCAGCACTCGAAGTAGGAGTTGACATCGTATTCGGCGCTAGCGTTGTATAACGCATATGAATATATGGATCGTGTGTAAACATTGATGGCTTCTTAACTTGTAGATTGTTCAAAACTTCGTAATCCTTTTGGGGTGGTCCACTTTGAGTAAATGTAGTGAGTGGTGGTGGTTGCATATTTTGTATTGTCTCAATTTGTATAGTACTGTTACTTGGTTTTATTTCATAAACGTGCTTATTTTCTGAAGCATGCGCATAAAGGTTATCAGTCAGTCTTTCTGGACCGTTAACCATAGGCATAGACATCATGGGACCCAACATATTAAGTATATTTCCTAAAGGTCTAGCTGAAACTTTTTTGTCAGGAGCGTATGTTGTTTGATATATAAATGTAGTAGACTTTTCAGTCGATATTTGTTCGTAATAATCTTGATTTTCTGTTACTGTTTCAGTGGTAGTTTCTTCTATAGGCCATGATGCTTCTTTTGTGGTTACGGGCATTGATTCTTCTGTTTCACTGGATGGCAATACAGTTGGAAGGAATAAAGGTAATATAGGAGTGCTGGATATTATTTTAGGAGGCACTGGTGCCTCAGATAACATTAGATTATGGAAAGCTAAGTGTGGTTTCGTGGAATCTAGGTAATCATTACCAATATAGTTATGAGTGTCATTTATGACAACGTGCGCGGGTGTTGTCGGTCCCCATCCTGCGTAATCACTACTTACGGCTTTGTTTATTGGAGACTTTGTTTGACTTACGTCGCGAATCCAGTTTTGACTAGTTGTCGACGATTGATAAATTAAATTGGCCTCTTGAAGAACATATGAAGTTGGCACAACTTCTGGACTTGTAGTTGAATTTCTCACTACCAATTTCGGCGCATTACTTAGCTTTATATTTGAACTATGGGGTGGTAACTTTTCGTCCGTGAGAACATACAACGATGGTTGATATCCTGGAAGCGGTGGTGGTGGTGGCACTAATATTGTCATGGGATAGTGTTCGCTTAATTTATACGTATAGTCTTCATATTTCATAGATTGTGGTCTATGATGAATTCTTTTTGGAGACAGTGGTGGTAGCGACGGTGGGAGTGGTGGTTGCCGAGATGTAACACTAGGTTTTCGTGAGGAAACGCCGAGCACTAAAACTTCGGATTTCCTTTCTGGATAATTTTCGTGCTCTAATCTACCGTCGTCCGCCCAGTAGTGGACACGCTCCAAAACGGGTGGTTCGTAATCGTATGTAGGATCATTACGTAAAGGGTCGCCACGCCCAGTTAGTGGTTTCCATTGGTCAAAGTCCATACGAGGGGAGAATACAGAAGCCAACCCGGTCGCTCTCTGGTTTTCCGCCGCGACTGAAAGAGATAAAACGTGCACTCTTATTAATATAAACATCAAAATCGTTTATCGGCACTTACAAGATTTTTATTTTACAATTTAACTTTATTATGCACTTTGGTGGGTGAGTATTCGAAATTTAAACTTACACGAATCATTATATGTTTGTCTTATTATTCCAACTGTATCTATGGAGCGAACCTTCGATACGAGTGAGCGTGTAGACGCCAAGGCCACGAAGAACAATAAGACCAAGGCTCTGTTTACCTGCAAAAAAATAAAATAGAATTACCTATGTATTATTAAACTAAAATACTACTTTTTATACTGTTTTGGTTCCCCTAAAACTACATCGATATCAACTGATACACAATTGCTTTAGGTCTGTTGCGTCGACTCTACATTGAAGTAGAGTAAGAGATGTAAGATTATTTTATACTGCGATTTTTTCTTTTCTTACCGCCCCGGCAACATCTTTGCTGGCAGGACTAGTAGTGCGTACTGTTATCTATGAATATGATTTAGCTGCCAGTATCCGTAGATATTTGTTTCCGTGTAACGCAGATTGCTAAACTTTACACGGTTGCTTTTGCCTTCACTTCGACCAGAGACTATACTGGCCAAATTCTCGCCACTGTAATTCTTGTAATTCAGTGGCACCGAGCACGTCTTTAAAGAATACTGAGCAATGAAGCTCAACGAGTCTGGATTATGGTAGGCTCACTCAAATGAAATAAACAGGTAAAAAAATAACTAGCCCTTTAGATTTGAAGAAAATGTAATGTTCAGGTGTATCATAATTATAATTGTTAATTTATAACTTTATGAAATTTTGATTTGATGGGGTAGGTATTTTCGCGTAAAGTGTAAAATCGACAGTCGGCCTGTTTCCGATGGACCGTCGCTTGTGTTGTTTTACCTAATTATATTTATAATATATTTATTATAAGTATGATAGATGGATGGAAATCCTCCTAGCCAATTTCGGCCACGGCGGCTAATCTCAACGGGGATCCACCATATACGCAGGAGATATTATAGTGCACAAGTGTGTGCGCAATACACAAGTGCACTCGTTATTTCTTCACTCTCATAGTCCCGTGAGACGGCAATCCAACATGACCGGGGAGAGATCAGGCGCAGGACCAACGGCTTTACGTGCTTTCAGAGGTACGGGGGTATCACACCGCCAACTTCCTGACTCCGAGCTTTATTAATTTTTAAGACGAAAAAACCCAGTCACAATGTTTTTGGTTCAACACGGGATTCGAACCCAGGACCTCAGCAAATCGTATTCGCAAATCGTATTCGTAACGCAATACAACTACGCCACCGAGGCAGTATGAAGAACATTGGTTCTTGCACCTTACATATCACGATCATATTGCAATTTTGCATTTTTACCGTATTCTCGTTATTTAAGCAAAAAACATAACGTTACTTCTAGGTAGGTATATATATGTGCCACCTATTTTTCTCGCATACTTGATTATGTTGACTAAGTAATCACTATTTGGCCAGTTTATAAAGTTTACATGTTTTTTTTTATTTTGTATAGGTAATAAATGAATATCAACACGAATTTCAGAAATTGTTATAATTTGTTTCTTTAACGATATGTACCCGATACATGTCATGGTTTCTGTCCAATTAGAGCGGTGCACGACTGTCAGCGCTTTTTTGGCAAGTTTGAACTGGAGAGTTGCTCATTAAAATGTCTGTCGGCATGGTGCTCGTAAGATGAAAGACCAGAAAATTTTATGTTTTAACCAATTTATATATGGCAGTATACGTGACCTCAATGACTGTCTTGAAAAAGACTGTCCAAGGCTAATTTTTCATTACTTTAAAGTCAACGTCTGTACAATATTGGTATTACCTCATTTCTTTACATTATAACATGTTCGTATTTCATTCAACAAATAGGAAATAGTATTAGAAGTTAGTTAGTCTCGGAGCGTCAGGCATCAATCCAAGGTTGTGAATGAGAAAATTAAGTGATGTAACTTAAAATGATTGCGAAAATATATCCTGACAGTGATTTATAATCGATTTTAAGGAGCAACAACCAGGATACGATTCATGCGATCGCAGTGAAAGCAGCACGTGTGCCGAATCATTAACACAGGCGTTACTTGACGGGAATCGTACTTAAGCATTTTGCATCTAATTTGCCCTGTTACGATTGTCCTTTCACTTTTTCCTATGTCATACTAGTTTATTTTAAATACACTGTACTTAATGTTAATTGTTTTTTCGAAAATCTAAAAAAATAACATGGACTCAAGTACCTATCTAACTATCTACCTACTAATCTTTATGTGGCTATATCATGGAATATTAGTAATAATATCTAAAAATGAGGTTCAATGCTTCCAATGTCTAATTCTACAGTACCTACCTAGAGGTAATACAAATAAAGTATTTGATAAGATACCTAATTACCTGCAAATATTAACCTTGCACAAACCATCGAGGTACCCAACGAGGAGCACAGAATAATAGAAACAGTATGTAGTTAAAGAAATAAAACGGTTTTTATTAAAATACGATAATTAAGTATATTTATTTAGCGTCTAAACAAATTCGTTTTTTTACCTCAGGTGTTTTATGGAGCTGAAAGAATCGTGTTGTTGATTACACATCTACTAGCTACTACTACACCTAACACTAGCTAAACTAAAACTTCTATTTTAGTGTAGTATTCAGAATTATTATTATTCAGAATTACTACATTAGTATTATAGAACAAATTACAAAGTTCCCCCGCTGCACCGCTGTTGTTTGTCTGAACGCGATATACTTAAAAACTACCGAACAGATTTTCCTACGGTTTTCTTACAATTTATACAGTACGTATTTTTAGTCGAGGTACCTATTTAAACATACAGTAGTTTATGCTTCCATGTAACTAATAAAAATATACACAAAAATACTGATAATAAATAAAATAAATATATTTCTTTTTATTTATTTTTTTTTCTTTTATTTTTTTTATGTCTTTGGTTACCGGAATAAACAATTAATATAAATAAAAAATAAATTTAAAAAAGTCTCCTAACGTGTGGGTACCAGTTGGGCTAGCTACTTGTTTGACCTATAGGACCTTTAAGTATCATCCGTTTCCCCTCATACTTCAAATTTGGCTTAAGACAGGCAAAAATCCCTAGGTGCTAAATTTCCTGTAAAAAAATAAGGTTAAGTATATATTTTATATGGTCTATATTTGGGACGAGAATCGAAGACTGAATACTCTACTTAAGCAGGTACCTTGACTAACTATACACGCTGTATAATATTTATTTTCTGTTTATTATATATTTTTTTTTAATATAAAGGTATACTTATTTTACAACTTTCCCTTTAAGAAAATAAACGTCATTGGCTAACTCGATGAATCCGTAAGACGAACTAACGAAACAAGAATGTCGGTACTCGGTAGCAGCCTACTATTATAATCAAATGAATATATCTTAAATAAGAAGTGTATAAATTTCTTAGATATTGCTAAACCTTAAATACTTATATAATACCTAGTCAACTTAAACCTTGTATAGGTTTATTTTTAAACCACCAACGCTATGTACTAACATAAGTAGGTACTTGTATACCGAAGCCAACGTATACCGTATTGCAACGATACTAAAAAGTGTGTTTGGATGTCTCTGCCCCCTGGTCAAATGGACACCGTTGGTTTAATTTCTATTCTTGGCACAGAGGTATGTTTTGGCCCGAATCAATGTACGCGATTGTGCGTGTATATGCACAGGTACAGAGTACATATAGGCAATATAGGCCCTATTGCTCGATAATTAAGTAAACAGATTAAGTTTTCAAGTCTGTTTGTATAGTATAATCAAAAATTCGAGGAATCTATACTTAATATTATAAAGCTGAAGAGTTTGTTTGTTTGAACGCACTAATCTCAGGAACTACTGAACCGATTTTGAAATTTCTATTAGTGAAATTCTTTCACTAATAGGAAGCTACATTACTCCTGAGTGCTATAGGCTACTTTTTATCCCGGAAAAACTTTTCCACGCGGGCGGAGCCGCGCGCAAAAGCTATAGTAATATAAAATGCTCCAAGAGACCTAGGTAGGTTATGTTTATTACCTTAGCCGGACATGTATTTTTTACATCAGCTGATAGTGTTTTCTACTTAAAATACAGGATAAGTGCGAGTTGGACTCGCGTACCGAGGATTCCGTACAGACTTGTAGGTAAGGTATCTAAGTGTATAAGTTCAATAGTTCACCAAAATCTATACTAATATTACAAAGAGAAAAGATTTGATTGTTTGCTTCGAAACTACTGCACCGATATGAAAAAATATTTCACCAATATAAAGTTAAATTATCAGCGACTAGCATAGGCTACTTTTTATCCCTGGAAAATATAAAGCGGGACTTTTATCCCGGGGCAACTTTTTAATGAGGGCGGAGCCGCGGGCTAAAGCTAGTGTTTATATGAGCACAACTTTTAGCCACCGCGTCTTTCTGTCAGTCAGTGTTCAGAATTTTGCTCAACAGACGATAGTAGCAAACTTAATGCACGATCTCTTCATTAGCCATTAAAATAACTTCTGTAATAGTTGACTTTCATGCTTGGTGTACAATTGTAAATGTACAATTCCTAGGCAATATGTGACTTAGGGCGGTATTAATAAATCAAACTCACATTTGAGTAAAATCTCAAGTAGACATTGAATGTATGTAAACCAAGCTTAGCTTTTTTTTTTTTTTTTTTTATTTCATTGAATGACGAGACGAGCATGCCGTTCGCCTGATGGTAAGCGATACGACCACCCATAAACAGTAGCAACACCATCCAGCACCTTGACTTACAAAGTACTGAGTGGCATTCCACTGCACTCGCCATCCTGAGACATAAGATGTTAAGTCTCATTATGTCCGGTAGTTATACTGGCTACAATGTCCTTCAAACCGAAACACAACAGTGCATGCACACTGTTGCTTGGCGGTAGAAATAGACATTGCGGTGGTACCCACCCAGACGGCCTCTTACATAATGAGAGACCTACCACTAGCTATTTTTTAAGACCTTGTTCTCAGCTGAGTAAGCGCAAAAACACAAACAAAACTTACACAATACACATATTGCAACTTAAATATGTAATTTGAGCTGATTTTAATATGGCTTTATTAAATATCGACTGCCTAGGTGGCGTAGTTGTATAGGGAACGTGCTAGCCGCAAACACTGCAATCTGACTCGTTTTCAGAACATCGATACTTGACATTGACGTAAAATATTCATTAAAAGGATGAAAAATAACATTTAATTTGTTAATAATATATTGCTGTGTATTTGGATGCTCCGGAACATAAAAATAAACAAATCAAATGGTGTGAAATTATATAAGGTTCCCAAGAATAGTACCTAAGTACTTACATTCCATGGTTATGCGAAAATCGACAAAAATAATAAAAGCTGTATAAAACATACATAAATATGAGTTCCAAAAGCATTTAGAAATGTTTCGTTACTTAATTTATAAAAATAAATATGTTTTGAAGGTAATATTCAATACAAAAAAAACTGTAATTAAGGGAACATAACCTCCTAATTTTGCTTAAATAACTAGCTCACATCTAAAAAAAGCATATTCTGGGCACGCTGGGTATCAATAACATTCGGCCGGAAGTCGGAACACATATTTTATATCATTTATCATTTATTTTTCTCTTTACAAAGGCAAACTTTGAGTTACAAAAATTTTGTATCTTAAACTAGATTCCGCCTAGAACTGGTGCCTGATGTAGGTTTTAGAAAAAACCTGTGTTACAGGTTGTTTTAACATTTTTGTCATATTAAAAGAATATATAAACAAATTATTGTGCTAGTTCTAGTTTCTTTTTTTATCCACCTGTGGCTCTTGTGTCATTTTGTGCTGCCCCCTATAGTTCGTGCACGCTCCCTATTGCGTACGCATTACGAGTACGATTTGCGCGCTGAGGTCCTGGGTTCGAATCCCGGGTCGAGCCAAAAACACTGTGACTGGGTTTTTCCATCTTAAAAATTACTCAGTCACAGCTCGCAGTCAGGAAGTTAGCGGTGTGATACCTCCGTGCCTCGGAAAGCACGTAAAGCCGTTGGTCCTGCGCCTGATCTCTCTCCGGTCATGTCGGATTGCCGTCTCACCAGACTATGAGAGTGAACCTGTGTATTGCGCACACACTTGTGCACTATAATATCTCCTGCGCACCTGGCTGATCTCCATTGAGATTGGCCGCCGTGGCCGAAATTGGCTAGGAAGGATTTAAATAGCGACTATCTTAAGATGCTGACCTTAATTTAACGGCTTCACAGCTGATATCGCACTTCAGAGTGAAATTAAGTTGCATCTATTAATACGGCACTTAAAGTCAGTATCTCAGGGTTTGCAGAGTAGTACAATGTCACGCACGGCGTTACAATTGGGGGAAGTCGTGACGCTTACCGTAAGTAAAAATATGTTTTTGTCTTTCGGCTATAAAATACTTAAATTGAGTAATAACTATTATATTACATCCAATTTCGCAATACTTATGAATCTTTGTGTTTTCACAAAACAGAATAACACAAGTACAAATTAGATACATAGATAAGATATCCAACTGCAAGATTACTTACGTTAAATTTAAACTCCTGTAGTGCCTCTGGCAGGAGAAATTGGCAGTTTAAATCGAAACTAGTGGAGACCGCGAGTTGGCAAGCATAGTGAAGGGTGCCCTCTAGCTAGGTGGAGTGACGATTTGCGAAAGGTCGCTGGCAGAAACTGGATGCGACAGGCCGAAGACCGGTTAAAATGGCGCGTATTGGAGGAAGCCTATGTCCAGCAGT
This sequence comes from Sphinx pinastri, assembly GCA_947568825.1. Lineage (NCBI taxonomy): Eukaryota > Metazoa > Arthropoda > Insecta > Lepidoptera > Sphingidae > Sphinx > Sphinx pinastri. The sequence goes on from OX387620.1 coordinate 9,763,975, forward strand.
GGACTAAAAATATAGGCTGATGATGATTCCTAACTAGTGGGTGTTTCTGGGCAATGGTGATCATTGTACATCAGGTGACCCATTCGCTCGTTTGTCGGCCTAAGTAAAAATAGGAATACCTAACATGATATAAGATCTACCATTGAACATAGGCTTCTCAGGTTAGCCGGTGAAAACTTCGCCTTGTGCCCTATATTGTGTCACTTTCATTGCGTTATGTGATACGTTGTAAGATATACCTTTCTGGCTCGGTTCATGATTTCCATTTTTTTTACAATAATGTTTAATAGGCAACAAAACGATATTCTTACATCATTTGTAAAAACAAAATGTAATTGTAAATAGCTCGCTAAAGTATGTATGATCATCATAAGTTCTGGCTATTCTGACGGCCAAACAAGAGGCACTTTTTTTTACTCCACAGCCCAAGAAACCAGCTATGCTATTCTGTAAGACCTCACTATCGACGTCACTTCTGAATCCGCAGTGTAATCTAGGTAACTACAGGATATAGTGAGACCTAACATCTTATGCCCTTGTGCTTTGGGTCTTCACACCCAATGCACGCCCATGCGCGGGGGAACATTAGTCGCGGGCCGAGGCACACAGTCAGTGTGTATACCTCTTGGTTGTATAACACATTGAGGCCTAAAAGGGCCCGCGAACATTTCCTGGCACCCTTTTCCTTTCCACCCATCCTGAGAACCTTTCTCCCTTCCCCACCTTTCCTTCCATCATCCTATTCCACTTCCTTCCCAGGCCCCTGCAGTCGTCAAGCCGGGGGACTCCAGTATCCCATTCGCAGGTTTCCCCCGGTGTTGACTGCAGGGTCGCCGACACAAAAAAAAAAAAAAACATCTTATGTCTCAGGATGACGAGCGCAGTGGAATGCCACACAGTACTTTAAAACTCAAGGTGCTGGATGGTGTTGCTACTGTTTATGGGTGATCGTATCGCTTACCATCAGGCGAACGGCATGCTCGTCTCGTCATTAAATGCCATAAAAGTACAATAGCGGACTACACTCACTTACTAATAAGTGAGATCGTATGTATTACGCTAATCAGATTCTGTAAACAAAGATCTCGATCGTCACACTGGCTTTGAGTCATAATCTCACCCGAGTTGTCGAAGTCACCTCACTTGACGCTGTGTTTCTACAGAATTGCACCGCTGGCGCTGGTAACTAATGTGTTTAGAGTTTATTAATTTACTAGCGACCCGTCACAACTTCGCTTCGGTAGCAGAACATATTATATGATTTCATTTTTTTCTGCCGCAGTATCTGTTTTAGCACGCTTCATTTTCGGAGATAAAAGTTCCGCTATTTATTTTCCCGGGTAAAAAGTCCTGCTGTACACTTTCCCGGGATAAAAAACAGCCTATCTCCTTCCCTGGCACTCAAATAATCTCCATACTTACTTTCTTGGGGTTTCACTCGTGAGAAACGATATTTCGGAAAAAAACGTCGCGTCGGTTTGTTTTTCCGGGATAAAATGTAGCCTATGTCTTTCTCAAACTATCTCAATATTTATTTTCTCACGTTCCCAATAGCGGTTAAAGATTTCCTATGATTTAAGTCCCGGTTTATACTTTCTGGTATAATAAGTAGCATATGTCTTTCCCTGGGTCTCAAACTATCTCCATACTTTTGCTCGTGGTTCCACTCGCGAAAAACGATTTTCCGGGAAAATTCCCGGTATGTTATTCCGGTATAAAAATTGATCTGTGTTCTTCCCTGAGTCTCAAGCTATCTCCATACATATTATTTCTTGGTTTCAATCTCAAAAAAACAGACGATAGACAGAGTGACGCATCGGGGGAGCTTATTTTATAATATGTATTTATTTTATAAAATAGCTAACCGTCTTTATCTAGCCTAATAGCCTTGTCTAAATGATGTATTTTGACTTAATGAGGTACACTTAATCTTACAAAATTACACCGTAGAGTACGTACGTGTACGGTATATGCGATTCAAAAAAGGAGAGATAAATAAAAGCTATTGGATAAATAATTTTAAATAGACATACTTACTACCAGAGACCGGATTTTATGCATTTGCATATTACGCCGGTTTTTGGAGATAATACCTAAAACCATTGGATGGTGCGAATTTACGGCATAAGGTAATTTATATTACTTCTTCTCGTTTAGGATAATTAACAACATGTGAAATATTACGTTGCATTATTGCTGACCAAGCTTAGTGAAGTGATGAAACTGAAACATAACCCGGGATTAAAAATATTGCGCAACTAAATAATTCTATGAAGAGAGCAAGTGAATTTTGTCACAGACAATAAGTGTCAGATTAGCACCCAAGTTTATGAAAAACAGATAAACCCAAAACCCTTTGCCCGACCCGGATCTCGAACTCAAGATCTCAGCGTGATACTCGTACCGCGTACGCAATACATATCACTACGCCACCGAGGCATTCATGCATACCTTCATGAATATTTCGGAGTTTTTAATTTGCTTATAATCCGGTCTCTACTTATTACACTTTTATGCCAGTACTAGCCGGATTTCCGGTGAGACTACCCATCTGGTAGCTACCATCAAAGATAAATTGGCTAAAGAGTAAAGACTTATGGAGAATTAATCGATGAAGGTATTCTATTCACATACTTTACTTGTCTATCTAGTTATATGGGCAGGTATATACGATCTACATAGATAATAGTAATCATAGGTTATGATGTATTTTTTCGTGGCACGTGTACAATTTTTAGTAGGTAGATACAATTGAAAACCCAAAAAGAAATGCAATTTAGATTGCGAGTCTACTTTAGACGTTGAAAAAAATCCAAGTAATAAATTGAAGAACTTCAAGATTTATCTAATACCACAGACTTTAAACTCGTTTTCCGTGAGTTACTCACACGTTTCCGAAAAACTTGTATAGCTATTGGCAGTGAAAGTTTTTGATGTATTTGTGTATAAATCTCGAGTATGATGTACGAGACCGCCGGTGACGGCGGGGGTGCGGAGTCCGGGGGGACAGGGCGTGGGAACGGCGCAGACTCAGACCGAGTGGCGCCACGGGCGGTGTGACGCCCACGCGCTCGTTGTACCGTCCGGCCGGCCCCGGCGCAATGCCCATTTACCTTTACCAATACATATTTTGCTTATGGTAATAAAATATAATGCATCGTCATCTCCAGAAACGTATTATGTCCAAATCCATATTAGAATAATCTGGGGTTGATCAAAGATAACGGGTATTCGCTCACAATTCTACACAAGTATCTCAGCCACGAACAAACCTAATTATTTATTCTATTCATCAAAAGTTCAAACATACCAAAGATTGCTCCAGTTTTATTAGCATAATATTATTGTTGTAGCTCTAGGCTATACTGAGGGTATAGCCGTGTGCCCGATGGGATTTATCTCTTTTATATGTGATGAATTTAAAAATCCATTCTTAGTGCTCATCTGCGTTATGTAAGTAATCCTGTACAAATCCCATGCGTTTAGATTGTGAACTATTTCATAGATTAAGTAATTTCAGTTCCCCTAAAATTAATATTTTATCATGCCTATCATGCAGTGGCGTGTGGGTAAAGAAGAAAAGGTATATAACACTTTCACACAGTTGTGTCGTTGACCTACCGTTAGGCACTGACTACACTATCCAGCAGAAGATGTGCCCACGCGAATGGCCGCGCTACGTCGCGTCGTGCACGCAGCTTCGACGCGGCGCGGCGCGGTGGCCCGACGTGATCGCGGGTATCCGCAACGCCGGAACTTCAAGACCGACGCTATTGTTCACGCGTCGCGTTGCGTCGGTATTAATTTATTACTTCGAGTGATTTTTTAATTTGTCATAGAACATTGAAAACGCGAGCTATCGCTTTTAAAAGTTTATGATTAATTTTACACAGACAGTTTTTTATCATTGAATGGCTGAGATCACCGATTCAAGTAATGTGATTGAAATAAACTTTAAACCAAGTAGCAAAACAAATTGCTAGAGTTCTAGGCTCTGAAACCTATAAGGTGTTCGATTCGATCTTCGGGACGTTAAAAATTGTGGGAGATTTTTAATCAGAAACGCACACACGAAATGCCCGAAGCTGGACTTTATGACTAATATGAAGATAGGTAACCAGTTGCCACTGTCAACAAAAGAAATGGAAATGTGTTCGGCAAACCATGATTAGCCCACTAGTGTTAATCTTATCTACGGTTTTGAAGAATCAGGCTAGAACTTATGTTATGTTACTCATTTATTAAATATTATTATATGTATATATAAATACGCACATTATCCAACATTAATATATATAACCCTGGACTGCCTCGGTGGCGTAGTTGTATCGCGGTACGACTGCAATGCTGAGGTCTCGGGTTCGATCCCCGGGTCGGGCACAGTGATATTGGGTTTTCTATTCAGTATCAGCCCGGAGTCTGGAATTTGTGCCCGATATGGCGATAGGCTCGCCCCCATCACGTATCACATCATGGGACGGAATAAAAATGGCGAAAAGTGGGTGCATTAGTTGTGCCTCTGCCTACCCCTTCGGGGATAACAGGCGTGAGTATGCGCAATATATAAAACGAATTTATATGCAATTGGAGCTCAATTATTATGATATTAGCTGGGCTGGTGAGTTTTATGGAACATGTACGCGTTAAAGTCTTTTGTATTGACGCACGAGATTTTAATTACAATTGGTAGAGTCATATTGTATAGTTGATAGTTTTTGAGTTTAATAACTGTAAATAATCTTAAATAATATTTTTAAGCTTTCTTAAGCTTATATATTATAAATAAAATACGATTACATATTCGCTTTATGCATTTGTCATGGTGTTGTTTTGTAAACATATCGACAAAGTATCTACATGATAAGTATTGAAAAATGTGGATTGTAGGTGGGTACTGACCCACATGATATGTTTTAAAACTATCTATATTTCTAATTAGTTATCGGTATCACAAAAATATAGTATTTTTGTGATACCGATAAATAACTATATTTTATAAGCATAATTCACAAATAACAAAATTAAAATAATAGATTATAGTTAATATAGGTATCCACTGAATAACACCTTATATTGCTGTCAGTTAATAATTGTTAAAGGACTAAAGTATGGTATTAATTAATCAAATATATAAATGACAATGAAAATACACTCACCATAATCATTTCTTTAGAGTTATGTACAAGACGCGTAACTTTGGTAGTATCACTCGCGATAGTGTCGGAGTGCAAGAGGACGTTGCGACCCCGGACGCGTGGAGCCCGCGGCGTCTACGCTTCGTCTGGTCACTGCTGGTCCGAGGCCTCCGCCCGCGGACCATTCATAGTGCACGACAGCCGCCTAAACAACTTGTTCCCCAACCAAAACAAGCCGCACCACCGCGCCACTGCACCGCACCGCGCCGCATACGACATGTCTCATTGTGTCATTACTTGCACTGAAAATATGAAAATAAGTGCACTCTATTTCTTTTTAATGTAAAGTTACCCATTACTGGCACCATGTATTGTATGTAATTACAATATATAATGATTAAAAGGGATAAAGCCGGATAAAGATATAACATATACATTGCTTATTTCTACTAAATCTATACTAATATTGTAAAACAGTTTGTTTGTTTGTTTGTTTAATTGCTTGTTTGAACGCGCTAATCTTAGGAACTACTGAACTGATTTAGAAAATTCTTTCACTAACAGAAAACTACATTACTCCTGATTGTTATAGGCTACTTATTATCCCGGGAAAATATTTTTATCCCGGAAAAACTTTCACGCGGGCAGAGCCGCGAGAATCGCCAAATTTATATATAACTTAAATTATTAGTAGAAAGTCAAAACATGCAAATGCATGATTTTGTTAAATAATCTTGTTTTCATACTAATAAATCTATTAAATGAGTACCCACATAGATAGTATGTTTATAAAACCTACTACTTGTAGTAGTGGGTAATGGGTATTGTAGTATGGGTGGTAAGTAAAAGGATGTCATTGTCATTGAGGACGATGTTGTTTAAGTATAATTGTGTGCACCTAAACGATTCAATTGATATTGTAAATTATGTTACATTAATCCTTAAAACCAGTAGCATGTGTAATAATAGGCAATGACCTTCTTTTGTAAGAATTTTAATATTTTTTCGTTTAGTTTGGAAAGTCGGATTTTTGTTTATTAATTTTGCAAACCGCTACTCGAGCTGGCATTGTATGTAAATTTCGGAGAATGGGGCTGTTGTAGTGACCCTATATAAATCATTATATAGAAGTGAAACTCTAACCCTAATCTACACTTTCATAAATGGACTATTGTATATAGGGCATTGCTAATTATAATTACGGGGGTTGGAATTTGTTCGTAACAACTTGAACTGTGTATAGGTAAACAACAAATCCTTTGCAAATCTTGTGTGGAAAGATGTTTAAACTCTAAATCTGGAATTCCCCGAACTGCTATTACATCTAAAGAAGCATAGTTTTTTTGGCTATATAGTCTTATATTCTGTCTATCACCGACTCTTTTAACCTCTTTAAGAGAATGAAGTTTAGTTAGTTTAGTTAAATATACCTAATTAATGTTTTCTTGAATTGTACACTGACTCTAATTTACCTAACATAACCGTTCCACTGACCCCCCAGTGATGGTAGCGATGACGCGATTTTTCCCCGCGAAAAAAAAAAAAAAAAAACAAGGACAGTTTCCCTCCTGTAGTGAGTAGTAGGTATGTAATATATGTATAAGTAGATGCGAGTGATATTGTGAGTCTGTAAGTCAGTAATATAGAGTCTAAGACGAACTACAGTCTGATTCAGTCGCCTAATGCCTTTCATCACAATACCGACATCATCATTGGCATCTCAATATTGGTATAGAATTTTCTATATCATACGCGTTGTTAATGAGTTAACCATCTATTAATGAAACGGATAGCAGTATTGATATTGAAATAACAAAAAACGAAACAACCATCACCCAAAGGTAGATTTAAGGATCAAATTGACGAGGTAAGGAAAAGGGATACTATTAACTGAAAAATATTTTTTGAAAAAAGTTAGTCTTTTACTGGTTTCATAAACTACTCGCCGACCGCACCCGATTCGAAACCCCTTGAGCGGGAATCGTACTCGCGGCCTATAGTTTTAATTTTCACAGCTAACTTGTATGCTGCGGCACAGACTACATCAATCAAATATTATGTATAAACCGTAAAATCATTTCAGCTTATGAATTCTGTAGGTTAATGACCGAGTATAAGTACCTAATATACCTACCTAAGAATAGCTATTAAGTGTAAGTCTTGGTGTGGTATTTACATTATAAAAAATTGGTAAATTAGGTATTGGTAGAATAGGAACTACCTATTTGAAAATGACTACACGACGCAAGAAAGCACATTGTATCAGCACCTGACTAACAATCCTAGCATTATCTAAGTATACGTTCCTACTCACTCGATGTTATGTTTCTGTATGCATACCACATTCATGTCGCCTTAGAAAGACGTGTACACTACAAATATAGTTGCAATAAATTGTGTCAGAGAAACGTAGCTTGTGTTCCAAACGATCAATTAAACAAACTATAGTGAGGAAGTGTTTAACGGATGCAGACGGCAATTATGCAACATCGCCATCTTTAATTAAAATTAATATACTTGCACAATCGATTACATTATTACACTTACGTTTACATTAGCATAATGTCCGATAATGTTATTCAATTTATTACACCGCTACAATATAGTAGTTATTACTTCTTATGACTTTTATACCTAGGTATGTGCTGCCGTCACCTATAGGTATTCAAAAACTAATAACATATGTCTAGTGACGTTCGGTTTTGGATATTCTAACATGAGCAATTGTTGCTGTTTTACATAGGTAATAAAAGTATCCAAGAGCCATTCAAGAGCACATATTTTGAAGCGCTTCTGTTTGCACAGGGGTGCCGAAAAGGGAGGTGCATGTAAGGAATCATTAAGATTGATATTCGCTGATCTTCTCTTTCGTTTGAATGTAATGACCGTGACCACCAATGCCCGCTGACTACCAATACCCCTTTCTCCCCTACTGCGTAGCACTGCATTGCGCTCGTCACCTTGAGACATAAGATGTTAAGTCTCATAATACCTAGTAATCACGGTGGCTACAAACCTTCTCCATCCTTTAAACCGAAATACAACAATGCTTACACACTGTTGCTTGGCGGTAGAAATAGACATTGCGATGGTACCTACCCAGACGGACCCTCGCGTACAAGAGACCAGTAAAACGAGTTTTCTGCTCAGTATCAGTCCGGAGACTGGAATTTCTACCCGATATGGCAATAGGCTCGCCCCCTATCATATCATGGGATGGAACACACAAGACAAAAAGTGGGTACCGTGGTCGCACCTCTCCCTTTCACTTAGGGGAAAAAACTTGATGTGTGTACGAATTCTAGATTCCTGTCAGATGCTGAGCAGAAAATCCCAATATTAGTTTGCTCGACCCGGGATTCAAACCCGAACGGAGTATTACAACTATGCCACTGAGGCACGATATGGCGATATGCTTGCCCCCTATCACAATATCATGGGACGGAATACACACAGCGAAAAGTGGGTTCTCTGCCTACCCTTTTGACGATGAAAGGCGTGCGCGCAGAATATTATTATATACGTGTGCGTGTGTGTTTTTAAGGAATTGAAAAAACGTTACAGTCTATTTCACTCATACAACGTTTGAAAAGAATGTCCTTAAATTTATTTTAATAACGTGTTAAATAAATTATAATTATGGGCATGCTTAAAAGTAATTCTTTTTAAAAATATCTAAGTATTGTAGCATTTTAGAAACTTGACAAAATTAGCCAATTTTTGATAAAACTTGCCAGACTAGTCGGGTTTATTGAGTCCAGTACATTTTTTTATTAGTATAAAGTATCAAAGTTGAGTTGTAATTTACGAAAATGTAAACTTTAAGCTACCTTAGGCATTTCATAATTTTTCTTGAAAAGTAAACTTGTGATTTATTTCTATCTGTAATTCATTAGCTTGGCCATCTATGATTCTAAAACAGTAATTACAGTTACAAATTATGGAAACCAGTGGTCACATTACTCTAATATATTGGACAAGGTAGACATAGGTATGACAGGTAGGGGCAATTTTTTTTAAATTCTTGCTGTCATAGTAGTAGCAAGACCCACCCTGCCCCCCCCCCTGGCTACGCCCATGGTGGAATGCCAAACAGTACTTTTGTCACTCAAGGTGCTACATGGAGTTGCTACTGTTAATGGATGGTTGTACCGCTTACCATCAGGCGAACAACATGCTCGTCTCGTCATTCAATGCAATAAAAATATTATAGCAACAACTGACAAACTCTTTTTTATGGCTTCAAGTCATAAAATAATATGATAGTGCATATGGAGGATAGATAAATAATACATGTACAAAATCACTGTCATAAAATTTTGAGTAAAAGAATAGATTTTTTTTAAGAATATTATAATAAATTATGATTATCAGTTTATGTTCATAGAGTTGTGCTGTTTACACTAAGATATCCTTAGGTCTAAACTGCTCCTTTCAATATAAGCACAATCTAATATGGTACAGAGTTTAGTTGTCCGGTTATTAGTAGACTTAAGCAGAAGAAATAATAGTTAACCCCAGATTAGGGTGGGTTTGAAGTAGATGGAAGATAATTTTAAATATACAGTACAGAAACAAAGATTGTTCTGATTTGTCATTTTATTAATATTTATAAATTATAATTATCTATCATGATTAGCATTTATTTTTGCAAATTCTTCAACTAATTTCATGTGCTCTTCCAGACTATCTACTTCATTTGTTTCTGAATCAAAATATTTATCTTCTGCATCCTGAGATATTTGCTGCAAATCATCATATTGTTCATCATTGTCGATGCTAGCATAATCAATATCAAAGTCACACCCTTCCATAAAACTATTGTACATTTCTTGAAGAAATTCTTCACGTAGCAAATTTTGTTCAGAGGCACTAATTATAATTTGTTTTCTTTCATCTGGGCCAAACGCTGGTTTCAGGTCAGGAGTATCAAAATCTCCCCACATCTTCTTGCTATCAGCAATGTGTTCATTAGTATTATTTTCAGGTTTGCAAGTATTTATTGTAGCCTCTAGGGTACCTTCTTCAAGCATCTGTTTATTCTTTTTCTCTCTCATGCAGTTATGGTCCACTGTATCTAAAACCAAATTAAGTAAACTTATATTTGCATTACCCACACCATCTCTGTCTTTGATTTCTTCATTAGTAAGATACTGTCCAACTAATTGCTCGTACAATAGGGGGTTTCTGTACATCATTTGTTTCTCACTAAAGTAGTCTGTTTCATTGGCAAACTTTCGTAAAGCATTGTAACGTCTGTTTCTTATTCTTTTACGTCTACTGGCATCAGAATGGTACTCTCTTAATTGCTCTACACATGTACGAAAACTTGCACACAGATTATTATTAGATTTTTCAAAATATTCCATATGACTTGGTGTTAAATATTTGCCAAACTGCATTAAGAATTCAGTAGGCGAACGAATATAAAGTTCGCGTGCTGCGCGTATTTTTTCACTAGTCTTTACTTCTGCTTCGTTAACATGAGGATTTTTAAAGGAAATTTTGGCGCATCTGACTAAATAATCAATTATATCATTGATAGGGTCCACCTGAATATCTTCATCTTCGTCATTTAAAAAAGGGTTTTGAATACAGTTTGATTCCATATTCGCACTGTAGCTGTGCTTATTGTTGGTATAAGAGTTTATAATTATTTAGTATTTCATATTATACTATGTATAAACGATATTTTGTAATATTTAGAAAAGTCAAGCTATAGATGATTTTTTGACAATTAATAAGAAATCACAAATCATAGATTATTATTAATATGTCACAAATGACAATTGACAGCAGAGACAAACTCAGAACAATAACAAGCAGTAGAAACCGCGCTAAAATAGCTACTTAATATATATATATATATATATATATATATATATATATTGATACCATTTTATCTTACGGCTTGAATAAGGTGACAGAAAGAGATGCATACTCATTCATGCATTCGAAATTTGCAAGGTTGTCACTAGTTTTCACGTAACTTTTTTATGCTAGAAATGATATAGAGTCGATTTAAGTAGGTAATATCCACTGACCCAAAGAGAATTATAATACTACTGAAACACTGACCTCTATTATACTGCGTACTAGTATAATAGAGGTCAGTGGTAATATCGAAAAACGACGATGATGTTCAGAAACAACTCATAGTGTCAGCTATCCAGGGTTACCAACTCCTAAAAAAAAATAGCTCTAAAGTCAAGATGAAATATCCCCAAATAACCCTAAATGCAAAAATCAAAAACCCCAAAAAAAGCCCTGTACTGTCAATGATAATTTTTACGGTGTAGTGTATACCCAATGTGTATAACTATTGAAGAATATTATTTAAATGAGTACCCTGTTTTATTAAGATAAATAAAAAACCAACTTAGTTTAATTTTAAAACGTGTATTAAAAATCTACATTGTCAATGATTGTAAACAAATCGTGTTGTGTTTGCCGCCGTAGGATGGCGTATCTTTGATGGCGTGCCCACTGCCCATAGTGTTATGATTTATGCCAGATTAACATTCTCAAGAAAACATTTTTATGGCCCTAAAAATAGCCCTAAATTTTTTTGGGCCCTGAAAAAAGCCCAATGTACATATTTCAGCCCTAAATTTAGGGCTAAAAGCCCTAAGTTGGGAAGCCTGCAGCTATCGCTTGGCCCAATTGGGCCATGACGTCTCCTACCAACAGTGTTGCCAGATGTATGACGGTTGAAGTCGCCGAAAAATCATTATGAAGTCGTCTCAAGTCGCCGCACCGTATATGCAGAGGCAAAGGAGCAAAAAAAAAAAAACCCCCAGCAAAGAGCTAAAAAAGGTCCCCGATTCCAATTTCTGTCATGATTTGTACTCTCAAAGCTAAAAATATCCTCAAATCTGACAAAAACAAGGTTTGTAACACAAATTTTCCAACGTAGCCCAAATTGGCGACTGAGTGCCATTCGCGTAGCCTAAACGGCGACCAGTCGCCATTCACAATTTTTGGTCGCCCCGACACCCTCCGAGGTAGCCTAAATGGCGATAAGTCGCCTAATCTGGCAACACTGCCTACCAATAAGGTAATAGATTGTAACGTTTGATACCCGCTTAAACGGGAATAAGAAAAACCACGTCCACAAATAAAAGATATATTAAAAAAAAAAAATAACAAGGGGGGTAGGCTCTCTGCCGTCTGGTTCCGCTAAGTGGTACCGTCCTGGGAATGGTGTTTGACGTCCGGGGTCTTGCACGAGGGAGACACGGCAACCGAGGTGTTGGTCTTGCGTCCGGGGTCTTGCACCGGGGTGACTCGATGACCGATGTGTTGGTCCAAGTCGCGACGTTTTTTTTTAAACCGTTGACGTGACCTCAAACGGTAATGTTGCACCCTGTAAAATACGTCCACAGGAAATTCATCACGGTACATAAACCGGAATCGAACCCAAACTCCTCACAGACGGCACTCGTAAGCAGTTGGTGAGGTGTTTATACTAAGCATCAGAACGGTGATTACTCTACAAGCATAAAAAGCTAATGGCCAAAGTAATGGTGATGATGGTGATACAAGCTATTGAATAAAATCATAAGTGTAGGTAGTTGTCAAAAAATTATAACGGAAGATATCAGCTTCTTAATAACAAATTTACGTTAATTTAAAATACTAAATCTATAAACATCTATACTACTCTAGTAACGCAACACAAATTGAGAAGTATGATGATTTGATGAACAATGAGCCAAGCTAATGATCAAAAAATAATTGGCAGTTACATGTAAAATACCTTGTTCAACACTTACCCATCGGGGTGCAATTCCAAACTAGGTGGAGGTTTCCGTAAGCTAGTAGTTATTATTTAAATAGAAACAAATTGATTCCGCTATAAAATATAATTTACACGAGCGCGTGAGACGACACATATGATATACGTGAACGCAACTCGTGTAATCGTCCGTTACAGGGGACGATCGGGCGGAAACTGGCCCGTGGCTGCGCATACGCCAGTTGCTTCGTCATTTAAAAGTAACGGTACAAGACGGCGCGCTGGCGCGGTGCGGTGCTAAGCGTAGTGTTGAATATGATTTTAAAATGTATAATATAAACTGTATTTAGTATAGGATTTTATGTAAAATAATAATTGTTTTAATTTATTTATTTATAGGTAAAAATAATTGTTTTGACTAGGTAATCTGTTATTAAGGCTAAATAAAATTTTAATTATAATATAATTGAGTACAACGTTACATTACCCCGCACGCCACTGAAGGATTTTATTTCCTAAAAAATAAAATCCGCACTTCTAGTCTCCGTGATAGCATTTACTCATTCAAAATCCGATCTTTCATTCTTCGCGCAATCAAACAACGGCAGTTACAATAATACTGTAGACTGTCGTACTCCTAACATTTTCAAGGTAACCAATATCTAAAATCAGTAACCTATGCTACACCTTTAAGTTTTGTGGGTGAAAAAAAATGTGACTAGTGGAGCAATGCAAAGCAAAACTCGATGATCAAGCTTGTTCTTACTCTGTGTTTGTACCTATTAATTTTAAATCTTTTATATGCCATGTTCCCAAATTTTTACCTGACATATCTGCTAAAACATAGACTAGGGGAGACTTCTTTTCAATTATCCTACATTTAATGAACTTGGGGGCCAGCTTTTTGCTAAAATGCTTGTCCTTGTTACTTAAGACATACGCACGTTTCAAAACGATGTCTCCTGTCTTGAATTCTACAAATTTCCGACGAAGGTTGTAGTGTGTAGAATTTTTTGTGTGGGCACGCCAGAGCTTTACTTGAACATCGTTGAATATTTCCCTATGACAACCTAAGTTTTCCGCATAAATGGCGCGAGGAAGAAATAAAACTTCATCTCCTAATTCAATGTCAATATAGTGCGTGCCGCAAGTTACTAACTCTCTCCCAAAAACTAGGAATGACGGAGTGTAACCAGTCGCCTCATTCACTGAATTATTGATTGCGAACTGGACTTTAGGAATAAAAATATCCCAGGACCGATGGTCGTCCTCTACAAATGTTGACAGACATGTGATGATGGTTCTGTTATATCGTTCTACGGTGTTTACTTGTGGCGTATATTTTGGAGTAAAGAAAATATTTGGAATATTATACTGTTTAAAAAGAGATTCCGTGATTCTACTAATAAACTGACTACCGTTATCTAAAAATATTGTTTGAGGTACTCCATGCACAAGGAACACTGAGTCTTCTAATAATTTCGTTACTGTTTGAGAGGTAGCAGAGCGTAAAGGAAATATTAGACAAAATTTTGAAAAACAGCAAGTGATAACTAAAATATAATTATTCTGTTTACGGGTTGTAGGCAAAGGGCCCATTAAGTCAATGGAAAGCATCTGAAAAGGTCTACAACATTGCTTAGGTCGACCCATTTCACCCAAGGTTTGGTGATTTTGAGCTTTATACGCGAGACACTTGTCACATGAGCCCACGAATTTGACAACGTCTTGATGCATACCTGGCCAAAAATAGCGTAACGCAATCCGATGATAGGTTTTAAAAACCCCTAGATGGCCGGCCGTAGGTTCTGCATGATTGTCTCTAATAACCTGGTCACGCATTTCACCAGGTACAACTTCTTTCCATGAAAATTCAGGATCTAAATGGTGCTTGTTTTTCGTCAGTCTAAATAAAGTATCATTTTTTATTAAAAAATTTGGAAAATTTTGAGGTTTCGTGAGACAAGAGTTGAAAATATTTTTATACCAAGAGTCGGAAGTGGTAAGATAAAAACCTGAAGTATCCACTAAGTTTATTGGAACGGATCGCGATAATGCGTCGGGAATAACGTTGTCAACGCCACGACGATGTTTAATTTCGAAATTGAACGCGGACAGCCGAACTCCCCAACGAGCTAACCTTCCAGTAGGGTTTTTTAAGGAGAGGAACCATTTTAAAGCACTGTGGTCCGTGTAAACAGTGAAAGGTTTCCCATTCTCCAAATAACACCTCCAATGCTCCAGAGCTGTCAGAACAGCTAAGGCTTCACGCTCTGTAATGCTGTAGTTCTTTTCTGCCGCTGACAATGATTTGCTCATGTAAGCTACTGGGTGCTCTTTACCATCTACAACTTGGGTTAGCATAGCGCCTATACCATAGTTGCTGGCATCAGTGTGCACTTCAAACGACTTGTCATTATCAGGACAGGAAAGTACAGGAGCAGAAACCAAGCATTCTTTAAGCTTCTTAAAGGCCGCGTCGGCTTCAGGAGACCAGACAAAAGGTGGTCCTCCCTTTTTATTCGACGTCAACTTGTTAAGCGGGCCTGCTATTGTGCTGAAATTTGGTACGAAACGACGATACCAGGTAGCTGTACCGAGAAAGCGTTTTATTTCCTTACGACTCGTAGGTGTTGGGTAATTTAAGATAGCTTCTACTTTTTCTGGGTCAGTACGGAGACCACAACTATCGACCACATAGCCCAAGTATTTGAGTTGAGTACGAAAAAACTTGCATTTCTCTAGGTTAATTGTTAAGTTCGCATACCTCAACTTCTCCAGCACACGCAAAAGGAGTGATACGTGTGAATTAAAATCATTACTGATAATGATTATATCATCAAGATATGCGAAAACTTTTAGGTCAAACTCTGCAAACAGTAAGTCGACTAATCTTTGCTGAGAGGCAGGAGCATTTGTCAGACCGAATGCGGTGCGCTTAAAACGAAATGTGCCACGAGTTGGTACATAAAATGCCGTCTTATCGCGGTCTTCGGGAGCGATTGGTATCTGCCAGAACGCTTTGGACAAATCAATACTAGTTAGGTACCGAGCATCACGAAGATTGTCCAGAATTTCCGAGACATAGGGCAAATTGTATGCGTCACGTTTTGTCACCGAATTCAATTTACGACTGTCGAGGCAGAAACGAGGTTCGCCATTCTTTTTATTGACAATAAGGACTGGGGATGACCAGGCACTCTCACATGGTTCGATCACATCTAAACTTAACATCTCGTCTACCTGTTCAATTAGGATACGCTGCTTCTCCGGCGACATACGATAGTATCGTTGACGGATTGGCTGAGCATCTCCTGTATCAATACGATGCGTGATCAACTTTGTTTCACCTAATCCCCTAAATTCAGCAGATATGTCCTTGAACTGGCTAATAATATTATCAGCTACAGATTTTTCCGAATCACTTAGTCGGTCGTAACCTTGAATAAAAGAAGAATGTTCGATTTCGAGGCTAGCATTTAAGGTGGCTACATTCGAAAAGGTGACGCTAGACAAGTGTTTTGGAAATATGTTAAACTTGAGCCAGAAATCTATTCCTAATAGAAAATCCACGTTAACGTCCGGCACAACGTAAGCCGTAACAATGTGAAACTGATTTTCAAAATGTATTGGCAAATTCATGTAGCCAATACTAGTCATTGATTGACCACCAGCCGCTGTAACTGTTATGCACAAGTCCGTATATAATTTCAAATTGTTCTTTTCCAAAAGCTTGTATATATTGTTACCTATGAGAGTTACTGCAGAGCCAGAATCTAGAAGACCAATGAATTTTAAATGGTAAATTTGTATTTTGGCATAAGGCCTCGGGTCATTAACGGGTTGATTTTGCAGAATTGTGTGAATCCTATATGAGTTAAAATAGAATTGGACAGTTTTTAGCCATTGTTTCCAATCGTCACTATCAAATTTATCACACTTGGTGTCACAATTCTGCAAGCCTACGCGTTTTTTGACATATTTGCCTTTTGCTTGTTGCAATTAGGACATTGAGGTGTCTTAACGCCTTTACAACCACAAACAAAACAATGAATATCCTCTTTATTGGCTGTGCATTGCCGTAAATTATGGGTATTATTACGACATCTGGGACAATAGAGTGTTTTAGGATTAGAATTTTGAACTGTGTGTACATAATTTTTATGATTTTTATTTGTATTATTAATATTATTGTATGAATGTTTGTTATAATGATTAAAATTAGAATTATATTTAAAATGTTGGCTATTTGATTTATTGGCAGAATGGTTCATGTAAGCAAATTCCGGTGCTAGTGTTTCTGATGTTTTCTTAGGTGGTTCTTTAAAGCCAGCAAGACGTGCTTGTACGTTTTCGTAATTTCGACATAAGGACCCTAACGTATCAATATCTGTAACTTCTGGAACTGAAGCTATTGTACTCGCGTAACATGGTCTTATGTTATGAAGAATTATTTCCAGCTTGTCTTCACTTGATAAAGATTTTGATAAACGAGAAAATAGACCAGACATTACAGATAAGTATATTGTTATATTTTCTGATTCACCTTGTGTCCTAGCTCGTATTTCACTGAGAAGCCTATAATCGTAATCGGCTTGATCAAAGTCTTGTTTAAGCAATGCAAGAAGCTCATCCCAGTCAGACACGCGATCTTTAATAGCACGATACCAATGCAGTGCATCCCCAGTAAATATTTCTGTGCAAAGCGAAAGTAGTTTTGTATGAGAAATATTTCTAGCCTTACTAAATTCAGAAATACGTTGAATAAATGCACGAACGCAAGTTTTACCATCGAATCTTACTCTACTAATTTCACCAGCTATACCACGCTCACAGGTCACATTAATATTTAAAGGTGTAGTATCTAATTTTGTCTCAGAGCTAGAAGTGGAAGCTAAAAGAGGGTCGAGTCCTTTATCTTTAACAGAATTATAACATTCAAACAATATTTTAAATTCAGATATAAGGGCTTCACGTGTACTGCGTGATGGTTCATCACACATTATTCTATTAAGACGATGGTATAAATGATGGAGGAGGTTTTGAACCCGTAATAGAGTTGTCTTATCTAGTGAAGAGTCCAAATAAGCCTTTACTTTAGTGATGACGTCACCAGCACCTCTTAAGTCATCAGTAAGTGAAAGTGGGCTATCTAGAATATCCTCAGAAGGAAATAGTGGACCTAATTTTGAAATCTGCTTCCTCAGTTCCTGAACAGTAGCAGCAGGTGTAGTGCCCCTAATTTGTACTTCATACTCTAATTCTGATTTTTGCAAAGACAAAAATTTTACTGGGTAAGCCATTTTAATATTAAAAATATTTAATGTTAAAAGGAAAAAAAATAAAAGCACAGCAATAAGGAAGTTGTTGAACAAGGTATACTAATCTACACCGTTCTGTTACAAAAAAAAACAAATACGTTACGGTTGTAAAACAACTACGTTACTAGAAAAAAACATAAAACCAAAAGCGAAAAAAAAAAAATATGCAACTAATGTGTATTTGGAAGTCACAATAATGACAATAATAATGCTATCAGTGAGCAACGATAATTGATGATACTAACTACCAATTGCACCTTAGTTGCTAGCAACCAAAAAAAAAAACGTTTACAAAAAAAAACACAACACAACTACATTACGAAGCAGAAACCAGACTTCAGTAGAACCACGTTAAAGGCGCCAGTGTAACGTTTGATACCCGCTTAAACGGGAATAAGAAAAACCACGTCCACAAATAAAAGATATATTAAAAAAAAAAAAATAACAAGGGGGGTAGGCTCTCTGCCGTCTGGTTCCGCTAAGTGGTACCGTCCTGGGAATGGTGTTTGACGTCCGGGGTCTTGCACGAGGGAGACACGGCAACCGAGGTGTTGGTCTTGCGTCCGGGGTCTTGCACCGGGGTGACTCGATGACCGATGTGTTGGTCCAAGTCGCGACGTTTTTTTTTAAACCGTTGACGTGACCTCAAACGGTAATGTTGCACCCTGTAAAATACGTCCACAGGAAATTCATCACGGTACATAAACCGGAATCGAACCCAAACTCCTCACAGACGGCACTCGTAAGCAGTTGGTGAGGTGTTTATACTAAGCATCAGAACGGTGATTACTCTACAAGCATAAAAAGCTAATGGCCAAAGTAATGGTGATGATGGTGATACAAGCTATTGAATAAAATCATAAGTGTAGGTAGTTGTCAAAAAATTATAACGGAAGATATCAGCTTCTTAATAACAAATTTACGTTAATTTAAAATACTAAATCTATAAACATCTATACTACTCTAGTAACGCAACACAAATTGAGAAGTATGATGATTTGATGAACAATGAGCCAAGCTAATGATCAAAAAATAATTGGCAGTTACATGTAAAATACCTTGTTCAACACTTACCCATCGGGGTGCAATTCCAAACTAGGTGGAGGTTTCCGTAAGCTAGTAGTTATTATTTAAATAGAAACAAATTGATTCCGCTATAAAATATAATTTACACGAGCGCGTGAGACGACACATATGATATACGTGAACGCAACTCGTGTAATCGTCCGTTACAGGGGACGATCGGGCGGAAACTGGCCCGTGGCTGCGCATACGCCAGTTGCTTCGTCATTTAAAAGTAACGGTACAAGACGGCGCGCTGGCGCGGTGCGGTGCTAAGCGTAGTGTTGAATATGATTTTAAAATGTATAATATAAACTGTATTTAGTATAGGATTTTATGTAAAATAATAATTGTTTTAATTTATTTATTTATAGGTAAAAATAATTGTTTTGACTAGGTAATCTGTTATTAAGGCTAAATAAAATTTTAATTATAATATAATTGAGTACAACGTTACAAGATAAAAAAAATGCAGTGTTGCCAGAAATTTGAAAGCTAAAAGGCGCTTGACGATTTGCAACAATAATTAAGAATTAAACAATAACCATTAACTTCAGCTGGGTAGGTACTACCGCTATGTCTATTTTTGCCGCCAAGCAATATTGTGTAATCATTGTTGTGTTTGGCTTTGAACATCGTAGCCAGTTTAATAATTTTAAATAGACTTTATGACATTAAGGGCCAGTTTCACTGGTTCCTGATAAATGCTATTTTTCACATAAATATAAATAATCTATGCTCCTAGATTAGAATTTGACATTTGTGTTTGGTTGGCTTATACATTTATGAGACGAATAGCATTTATCAGCATGCAACTCTTAACATCGACTCTTAACATCTAATATCACAGGATGACCGAGTGGAGTGCAATATTGTTGTTACTGTTTATGAATAGGCGAACAACTTGCTGGTCTTGTCATTAATTTTTAGCTCTCGATGGAAAAGGAGGGGTGTATTCATTTTAAGGTGTGTATCTGTGTATCCGTACGTCTGTGGCATCGTAGCTCCGAAACGAATGGACCGATTTCAATGCGGCTTTTTTGTTTGAAATTTTATGTGATCGAGATCGATCTTAATAATTATGACGTAAAGAATGTCTAATTTCCAATATTCGCGAATGCGAATGCGAATATGGGATTTTTATTTGGCACCAAAAGATTTTATCGTACGTTACGTGAAATTATAATGGCTGCAAAGTGACCCCACTGCAAGTGATAGTGAAGCCCAGATAGAGTGGCCTGATTGAAATATGTCAGTGATATTCGTTCTCTTACGAATCTCCTCATTTCCAATTTGATTGCGCAGAGATACACCGAGCATCTTCATGGCTCGCTTAAGGACTGTTATCAGTCTCAGGTGTCCCATAATCAGAGGCCACGTCTCAAAGCCGTACGTCATCACTGGTAACACTCATTGATTGAAGATTTTTGTCTTTAAGCACTGAGGTATTTTAGATGAGAGGACCGTACCTAGTTTCCCGAACGCTGCTTAAATGAGCTGGTTATGACCTCTATCTTGAAGTTAGACTTCCCTAACTGGACCACTTTTCTTAGATAGACAGATTTGTCGACAACTTCGAGAGTTGTGTTCTCAACACTTATTGGCATATGCACAAAATGAGCATTGGACAAGACTTGGTCTTGTTTATTTTAGGGCTACCAGGTGGGAAACTCGGTTGAGGTCTTTGAGCAAATGAGCATATTGCTATGGTCCTCAAATGATTCTGACAAGACGACAATATTGCGGCAAATCAAAGGTGAGTAATGTCATTGAAGCTAATTCCAAATCCTTTCTAATCAAAAAGGTTGAAGATGTCGTCCAACGCGGCATTGACCAATTTTGAAGAAATAACATCTCCCTGTCTCACGTCTCTTTGTAGTGAAATATCTTTCGTGCTCTGCTCTTGTACTTGGACTGACATGTTGGCGTTGTTATACAAGCACCTCAGCCCTTTAATGTGCCAATAGTCAATGTGGCCCTCAACACTTTGGAGACTTTGTTCCACTCGAACGTGTTCTTGATGCTTTCAACATTGCAAACACGGACGTCGTATCGGGAGGACTTCCCGAGCTTCCGATATGCTTCAGCGTCTTCCGAAGACTGCAACGCCATATATCGACGTTGGTAACCTAATTATTTCAATTTAAGAAAAAAACACTAATTGTGGTAAAAAAATATAACTAGTCCATTCAGGATAAGCAAATAGTGAGTTATCAGTGCAACTGAAGGATTTAAAAGGTATACTGACCTTAAAGGAAAAACATCAATAATTTATAATATTTTAAAAGATTTTAATGTGTTAGTTATATTCTTATAATATTTTCCAATAATTTTATAAACTAATAATAGATTAAGCATAGAGAAATCTCGAATAAATAAGTAACAACATAAATCCTATCACGTTGTGATCTCGGTAAAAAAAATTATATGTATAAAGTACTTAGGTGCGTTTAGAAAGTTGGAAGTTTATCGTTATCAAAATATATAATTTTTATTCTGTATGAGTATTATAAATACTAACAAAATTATTATTTATACATTGTAAACACAATCTGTTGTAATGTTATTTTATAAACTATTGGCACATGTCATAGACAAAAATATTCGCATAATTAATTGCGAATGCGAATATTAAAAAAGATGCGAATGCGGATATTCGTAATATACCACTAGTTCTTAACTATAATTTGTAAAGATCTATTCAGGCGTTTAAGGATAATCAGCTCATTTTCTACTTTCACAGGGCCGATTATTTTGTAAGTTTGGTGTACTGTTACTTCAGTGGTATTTAAAGTAGGAGTAGCGTTTAATTTCAATCGCCCGTATTTTATGGTATCATGGAGAACAAATGAGTCTTTGGTGAAATGCTAAGAGCAGATAAGACTGTACGTTTTTGGTGCCCAATTGCACCTTCCGATGCGGTGTGTCCATATATTTTTAACTTTATCTTTCGGGAATCTAAAATAAACCGTCTAAAGTCGTCAACATTATCGATAACTCCTATTTGTCACATCTCTATGATAATTATATTTATTTGTAAATATTTAATAAAAATACAATAAAAGGACTGCCTCGGTGGCGTAGTTGTATTACGGTACGACTGAAAGGCTGAGGTCTCGGGTTCGATCGCCGGGTCGGGCAAAGTGATATTGGATTTTTCTATTCAGTATCAGCCCGGGGTCTGGAATTTGTGCCCGATATGGCGATAGGCTCGCCCCCTATCACATCATGGGACGGAATACGCACGGCGAAAAGTGGGTGCACTAGTTGAGCCTCTGCCTACCCCTTCGGGGATAAAAGGCGTAAGCATGCGTGCGTACAATAAAAGAAACCGAATTTTATGCTAAAACTGTAGTTGATACAATTTAAAAGCTTGTTCTGAACATCTACTTATTTTATATTTAAGGAAAAATACAAACTGCAAGAAAACTCACCTATGAAAAGCCACCAGCTCATTCGTATTTTCTTTTCGCCCTGTATGTGATTTACAACCAACTACCACACACGCCATGCTTAAAACTAATTTCGACATAATATCGATACATAAATTATATAATGTTTTAGTTAAATTATTAATGTAAATAAATATTGAAATCAATTTACCGTCCACAATGCATCAGACACATTAGCAATCCAACTAAATTAATAAATTTATGTGACATGACATTTCGAAAAAGGACATATAAAGAACGCATATTTTTATTTTACACATATAATTTTAACCAATGTATCCAAATTGTCATTTTTTCTCTTCTTCGCTTCGGAACTGTTATTTCAGAAGGCCTGATTCTAGTTTATTTGTCTCTGGGCCTGATGTGACGGGTCGAGTTCTGTCGCTCAAGTCTCAACTGGGAGTTTTGGCGGGAACTTGGAAGTGTCATGAGGTGCTTTTTTTTTAATTCATTATTTTGGTGATACTTAGTGTTATATTGCATAATTATGGTGGTATATTATCCAATATAGTTCTATTAAAGAGCTCAAATGAAGTGAATTGAAATAATTGTGCTAATCAAGTGTTTTTTTTGTTGCCGCCAAAACTCCTCGATAAAGTCTTGGTAAGGTAGCCACTGCTTTACTTCGACATACTACAGATAATAAAATAGACAAATCAAACTTGACATTGGCAAAATGTGAACACAAATGCCACTTAAAAAAAAAAAAAAAAAAAAGTCTCAACTGTCAGTTGTCAGCAAATCTAGTTTTTTGTCTCAAGCGCTGCAGCAGCAAACTGTGTACAAATCAGAAATCAGTACAATAATGTACAATAAAGCAATGAGATAGTAAAATATTTTTTTACTATTATTTCATAGTTGTAGCAAGGGATAGTCCTGATTTAAGATGGATTCTTTACTGCATTTAACATGGAAATGGGAAGATATGTGTGGACCCGAAGGTTTTCATCCCTGGAATGACACAAAGAAAGACTTTGGGCAATGTTTCCAAGAACTATGTTTTCAAATACCCGTATACTTTATTATCGCAATTATTTCTGGATATTACGTCGGATACAGAGGAGACTGGGTGATTCGTGATAAAATACTTGAAAGAGCAATAGTACTACGTAGTTTCATAGTGCTGAGTTTGGTATTTATACCTATAATTCAATTGTATTTTTTTATAACAAAAGTGGACTACACATTGTATCCTATTGACTACTTTGCTGCTGGTGCATCGTGTTTGTCATGGCTGGTCCATTTTGGTTATGTTTTAACATTGAAGCATCGTCTTGGGTTAAGTCCCCGAGGGCCTGCCATACAAGTGATTATGTGGAGTTTAGCTGTAGTGCTAAATTTAGTTGCCCTTCGGACGAGTATTCTTACTAGTTCACCACTGGGTTTCAATATAGCAGCATTATGTTGTCACAGTTTATACTTCCTTACTCTTCTTCCGTCCAATGATTCAAGGCCCACATATTACTCTCCATGTCTTGTTGGCTCACAACATTCCCACGTAAGTATTGTGAGGAATACAGGTGTTAAATTTAATATTAATCCTTTAATATTCATTACTTGTTCAATAACAATAGTTTGATTGTAAATTGAATCTTTGTTTTCTTCAGAGTGAGTACACTCCATTGCTTCCTCATGTGGATGAAGGTGTACTCGGGACAGCGATGCAAGGGTCTGGTTGGTTTTCTAAATTAACATTCATGTGGGTTAATCCACTGCTTCACAAAGGTAAGTTGTCTAATGCTAATGCTGTTTCAGCTAAATATTTTAAATCAAAAAGTCTAAATTGCAGGGAATGGGGATGATAGATAGGGGAGAGTATGTGAGAGTGAATAAAATAACCTTAACCTGATATCATGCAATTCGGTTCTGGTGCTAGTTTCTGTGTGTGAATAAAAATGTATTTAGTTTCTCGCACTTAAAATAAACATAACATTATAGAATGTACGAAATTGTATTCCGTTTCAAACATACACTGCTTTCGCATGAAGTAGTGAGAATTTAAAAAATATAACATGTATTTTGGCACCGACCCCGCATCCAAAATCGAATTGGGGGCTTGAGAGGAACCCCCCTCAAGCCCTCCATTGTGGTAAAATCCTCAAAAGGACATGTCCGAAAACGGACCTAAAATTATAACCAAGACAGTTTATTTGGATAGAACTTCTAAAAACTAATCTTTTATAATAAATTGTTTAATTGTAAAGACATCCGATTTTGAGATTTATTTATTTATTTTACATAAATATGTAATTTTATTTTGCTTAAAAACTACACTTAATAAGAATGTTTTTAAAAAATGTTAGTTTTAATGGAAGGGTCTAAAAATATTTCCATAGTTACCCAATTTCTATAGTTACTGGTGGTAGGTCTCTCATTATGTAAGAGGCCGTCTGGGTGGGTACCACCGCAATGTCTATTTCTACCGCCAAGCAACAGTGTGCATGCACTGTTGTGTTTCGGTTTGAAGGACATTGTAGCCAGTATAACTACTGGACATAATGAGACTTAACATCTTATGTCTCAGGGTGACGAGCGCAGTGGAATGCCACACAGTACTTTGTTAGTCAAGGTGCTGGATGGTGTTGCTACTGTTTATGGGTGGTCGTATCGCTTACCATCAGGCGAACGGCATGCTCGTCTCGTCATTAAATGCAATAAAAAAAAAATAAAAAAAAAAAAAAAAAAAAAAGTTTTGGCCGTTTAATATCCATAAAGATTGAGCCTGGTTAAATTTTGAGGCCCAGCACCCACACAAAAAGCAGACATCTCCTTTGTTTGTTTAATTTAAAATCAAACCTTTGTTTAAACACAGTATTTTAGTTTTTCTAGTAGCTTTTTTTTTTATATGCCGTCCCTGCTTTAGCAATGATTCTGTTAAAGTCAGAGTATACAGAGGTAAATAAATCAGAAAAAAATAAGACATACAAAGAAAAAGAGATGTACATTTTCGCCTAGATTAGTACCATATACCCATGGACAATACAACAGAAAATAAAGTTATTACCAATTCATGCCAATAAGTATTAGTATGTATAAGAATACATACATATAAATAAAATTGGAGTGTCTGTTTTTAATATTGAAATAACCATTTTTTACTACATGTATATGAAATATGAATATATATACGGTACATACACCAAAAGAACATTTTTTACAATTTTTGCCTGTTTGTTTGTTCCGGCTAATCTCTGAAATGGCTGGACCGATTTTGACGGGACTTTTATTGGCAGGTAGCTGATGTAATAAGGAGTAACTTAGGCTACTTTTTATCCCGGGAAAACACATTCACGCGGGCGGAACCGCGGGCAACTGCTATATATTATAAAACTTTCCTTGCCATATTTATTTTATTTTTATTTTTAAACTTTATATACAGTAAATGTATACAGGTGGACTTAATGCCTGAGGCATTCTCTAACAGTCAACCTTTGGGTGATGCAGAGATGAGACAAAGTGGGTGTATATAAAACATAAATAAGACTAAACATATACTATACATACATAAATACATAATATACATACTAAAATACATAAATACAAATATACTAATTTTGTAAAATATATTATATTAAAACAAAATAACTTCCTGAAACTATGAAAGTTGTGAATCTGCTACACTATTAGCGAAAAGCATCCGAACTTTTGATTTAAAAGTGAACCTGTTTGTTGAAGCCCTGATTTCTGAGGGGAGCGTATTCCAATGTAGTATAGATTGGACAGTGAAGGAGGAGTGAATGAAGTTGGAATTGTGAGAAGGACATTGGAGAAGAACGTTACCGGCAGAGCGCAAGATTCTCTCGTGTTGAGAACCCAAATATTGAAATTTAGAAATTAAATAAGAGGGAGGAGTAGGGGAAGTCATAAAACAAAAAAGGGTGGTCAGCGCGCGCAGGCTGCGGCGCTGACGTATGGGTAACCACTTAAGCTGCGAGCGGCAAGAGGAAACATGGTCATACTTGCAAAGATTAAAAATGAATCGAATGCAGTTGTTTAAAAGACTTTTGTTTATATTGTCTATGTTAAATTAACAGCATTTTGATACTAAGCTAATGATTCTCTAAACCATATAAATGAAAACAATATTTTTTAGGTCTACAGAATAAATTGAATGATTCAGAAGAACTGTTTGATATGCCATCAAAATACACAAGTTCTTATGTAGGTGCTAGGATGGAACGGGCATTAATTGGAAATGTGGACCACTACCAACAATATTCAGAAGTCCCTCATGAACCCTTTATTAGATCAGGTAAGAAACATTTCAAGGCAATATGCTGGCAGAATGCAGGGCTCTTTTAGCACAAACTGTCACAGTTTGCGAGTATTTTGATTTGTTGGTCCATATAAATGTTGGGCACATTGGTATTACTGGATGCATCATTTTATTTCGAATACCATCCCCTAAATATACTTGAGCTTGGCTCACTTTATGGTTTGAATGCTTCAAATCCTATACCAGTCTAATCTGAAGCATTCACACCTTAATCAGAGTAAAATGCCGCATTAGAGGTCTGTTAGTACTTATTATATTTTGCAAATATATAATAATTACAATATATTTTCAGGGTACGGTTCAACAAGTGAAACAGTCCCCCAGGCTTCCACGCCGGTTACTCCAGTATCACGCGTGTTAGTTCGACCGGCACGCAAGCAGAATGTATCTTTATTACGCGCCCTACACACTTGTTTTGCGTGGCAGTTCTATAGCATCGGTATATTAAAGTTCGTGTCTGACATGGTGGGTTTCGCTGGTCCGCTTCTCCTAAACAAACTGGTCGCATTTGTTGAAGACGAAACCATTGATCAACACCTGGGGTAAGAGTTTTAAACTATTAACCCTAAGCTATATTTCACCGTATCAATTTTCGGCTGTATTAGAAATCATATTAATTTGATAAAGATATACCTACTAAATTCATTTAGTGGAAAAGCCATCAATACTGCAAATATTTCCACGTTTGCATTTCGCGAGCCTTTCGCGAATACGCGCATTCGTCGAATGTTTTGGACGAACCCACTGACGTGCACACAATCGACTGTGGAAACTTAAACTTAAACCCATTGAAACAACCCTGCTCTAGTGTAGAT
Organism: Sphinx pinastri; assembly: GCA_947568825.1. NCBI lineage: Eukaryota > Metazoa > Arthropoda > Insecta > Lepidoptera > Sphingidae > Sphinx > Sphinx pinastri. The sequence continues at coordinate 9,791,774 of OX387620.1, forward strand.
TTCATATTCTATACAGTATACAAACTCTTCACTTCTTCCAGGATATTATGAAGTAATATGCATAATATTTTATTAACTCTTAGCCTACCGAAACCTCGTAGTAAATAAAATACATAGTTGTAAATTGTGATACATTATTTTTAGATATGTATATGCGTCAGGTCTGATGATTGCCACTCTGGTGTCCACTCTATTTATCGTGCACTTCAATTGGTTAATGTCAATTATTGGTCTCAAAATGCGTGGCGCCATCGTCTCAACAATACTCAGGAAGACTCTAAGTGTGACGTCAACGACCCTTAGCACAAGCTTCTCTGTTGGTGAAATTACGAATTTCATGTCTACTGACACAGATAGAATTGTAAATTCATGTCCAAGCTTTCATTCGCTTTGGAGTATTCCACTACAGGTATGTTATTTATAAACAATGCATAGCTCTTTGAATGCAAAATATTGTACCTAAAAATCATTATAAGCTTATAAATGTATTTTGAACTTTGCAGTTGTTCATTACACTCTTCCTATTATATCAGCAAGTGGGCATATCAATTCTATCTGGAGTAGCATTCTCGGTAGTGTTGATACCCATCAACAAATTGATTGCAAACAAAATTGGTGATCTCAGCACTCAGTTGATGAAACATAAAGACAACAGAGTGAGCCTAATCAGTGATCTATTGAAGGGAATCAGAACTGTTAAGATTCATGTGTGGGAAGATTATTTCATCAACAGGGTGTCAGGTATAATCATATTACATTGATGTCAATACGAAATTTAATTTCAATGTAAAATAAATGGTAGCATAATATTAAAATGATAAATTTTATTTTCGATTAACTGGTTTAGAGAAGTGCTAATCACTTGTAAGTACTATGCCCATGCATAATCAGTAGCAATAGCACCCAGTGCCTTAGATTACAAAATCCTTAAATTACCATGAAATCATAAAAATAAACCAACTCAATAGCAAAAGTGTCAAGCTACACTTTGGCTATTTCTCCAATAGCCTATAATATATGTATGTCGTTCTACCGATAAAAACACCGCGGTATTCCGTTTTCTCTTTTTCTAAAGTCTGTAAACGAATACGTAGCAGCTACTCTTGATAGGAATCCTTTGTGTTTAGAAAATTAATCACCTCCCACTAACCACGAGTTAGGCGAATGGAATAGTATACGCCACAGTCTGAAACTAATAACGAACATGACTGTGATTAACAACTTGAATTAGCTTTGGAGTTATAGATCCATGAACAAATTTATTTGCGGTGGAAATACTAATGCATAACCTCAAGCACTTATATTCACATCGCCTTAGTGCAAATTAGCGAAGACTGTTGAGCGATTTTTTTATAAATTGTAGATGCGAGGAAAGACGAGTTGCGATACCTACGCTGGCGCAAGTACTTGGACGCGGTGTGCGTGGTGCTGTGGGCCACCACGCCCGTGCTGGTGTCGGTGCTGACGCTGGGCACGCATGCGCTCCGCAAGCAGCCCCTCGACGCGCCCATGGTAACTCTTCCCATTGCACCAGTTACACATCTATACCAGTTTGATTTTGATACCCGCAAAGTTTTACTATCCCAGATCTTATTTGCTACTAGCATTTGCGCGCGGCTCCGCCCGCGTGGAAAAGTTTTTCCGGGATAAAAAGTAGCCTATAGCACTCAGGAGTAATGTACTTTCCTATTAGTGAAAGAATTTTCAAAATCGGCCCAGTAGCTCCTGAGATTAGCGCGTTCAAACAAACAAACAAACTCTTTAGCTTTATAATATTTGTATAGATAAAAAGTAGCTAGTAACTTAATCCAAGACTGGTCTACCTGTGTGTTTCATACTTTATTCAGTGTTTTATGTGTTATTCGCCCGCGTGAAAGAGTTTTTCTGGGATAAAAATATTTTCCCGGGATAAAAAGTAGCCTATGAGTTAATCCAGGACATGAACTACCCGTGTGCCAAATTTCATCGAAATCCGTTCAGTAGTTTTCGAGTTTATTCGTTACAAACTTATTTACATACAAATCTTTCCTCTATAATATTAGTGTAGATAGTATAGATAACCAAACATTTTGTTAAACTCATATATTTTATACTTTTGGTTCGATGCATCTCTGGAAAATTAACATTTATTAACATATATACATGAAATAATATGCGTCAATTGATTATATTACGAAATATAAGAATACATCATACTTAAATACGAAATATAATATACAGATGTATAATGGTTTTGTTTTTGCAGGTGTTTACTACTGTGGCCCTTATTAACATGCTCATAGCGCCATTAAATGCGTTTCCTTGGGTACTAAACGGACTTACGGAAGCTTGGGTTTCAATCAAACGTATACAGAAACTTTTGGATGTAGGTTATATATTACACAGTTTTAGTTTCAGTTTAAGGTTAAGTAAATTTTAAAAGTGAATACTTTTTTAAGCTTCCAGACATGGATATGGAGGTGTATTACGACAGAGTTAACACAAATCGCGATGAGGACAAAATTATTATATTCAAAAATGCTACTTTCTCTTGGGTGAATCCATCCAAACAAAAAAAAAGTGTTACTAAATCTAAGAAAAATAAAGGCAAGTCCAAAAAGAGGTTAACAAGAGTCAGCATTCAAAGAAGCGACTCGACATCTTCGTCCGAAGCCTTGGCGCAGGATGAACCATTTTCCTTGACAGACATATCGCTGGAAATTGGGAAAGAGGAGTTGATAGGCATAGCTGGACCTATTGGAAGTGGCAAAACATCGTTATTACAAGCTATTATCGGAGAAATGGTGAAGAAAAGTGGAGACTTACAGATACCCGACAATCTAAATAGTAAGTGATTGTGACTATGTTTCTAATTTATATATTGTGGAGAAGCTGTTCGGAAATGATTTAATTTAGTATGTTATTTTTAGGTTTTGGGTATGTGTCACAAAAACCGTGGTTAGTACGTGGTACGATCCGTGATAATATTCTGTTTGGAAAACCATACGACGAGGCCAAATTTAAAGCCGTCGTCGATGCGTGCGCTCTCACAGGTGATACAATTCAAAATATCTATTATTATTTTACTCGAATACAATATGACATGTGATATATTTATTTCTTTAATTTCAGAGGATTTAAATATTTTGGGTTGGAACGCGTACGTGGGCGAAGGCGGCTGCACTCTAAGTGGGGGTCAACGTGCCAGAATTTCACTAGCACGAGCAGTGTATCAGGATAAAAAGGGTGAATTTAAACTTTTTAGTTGATACATAATTAACATTTTTTGGCACAACTCAAATACAGCGAAGTCATCATCATCATCAGCCACGTCCACTGCTGAACATAGGCCTCCCCCAAGTGAAGGATCGTATCTTAATTCTCATTTTCATACGAATATTTGGATGTTTCTTAGAAGTAAACACAGAAACCACTGAACGTATTTGGTTGAAATTTGGTACACGCATGGACCTAATCCTAAATGAACATAATAATATAGGTTACTTTTAAGCTCCTTTGGGGAGACATATTAAATTTTTTATCTGGTTTTAAATAGATGGTGCTAGCGTCGTACAGTGGGCGCTATGGAACGTTTCAATTATTTAGGTAGTTTTGTAGCGGGAAAGGCTTTCGACGCGGGCGAAGCTAGTTATTAATATAAGAAAGAAAGAAGTATTTTTATTGATGGGAGAAAAAAAAATATACATAAAAAAAGTAAAATACAGCATAATATTGTACCAACCATAGGAGATCATCAGACACCATTCAGCTTCTTACTACAGTACGGTCCATCCAATACTGTAGCGCTGATTTTCGATGAAGGACCCAGGTGACATAGTGCTTGTTCACGTTGGAACGCGCGGGCGCGGTGGCGGGTGCGGGCGCGGCAGACGTGGCGAGTCGTGTTCACATTGACCGCCAGGCGTTTGCGCGAGTGTGACGAGTTGTCAAAGGTTGAAAACATGGACGACGAGCTTATTAAGAGCGTTTCTGTTCATATGATGACTATGTTTACTTTGCCAAATTGGAGTTCTAGCCTGAACAGCAGTAATAAACTCTTCTGTATTGAACGACATAACAAAAACGTGCTATTGTTTCTAGCGACAAGTTCAAACTGGTTGAACTTACCTGACGTCGCGATTGAATCGCGCGCTCCGCCGCTAGTTCAGCGTGAACAGACATGAACAACATCAAACGTTTGATATTGCCGCGAGCGCGCCGCACGCGCCTGTCGCTAGTTGGCCCGCTACTTCCACCGCACCTGCGTTTTGTACGTGAACACTTGCATATTATGCTATGCTATGTGTTTGATATTCCGTGACCGCGCCCGCGAGTTAACGTGAATAAGTACATACGGATACCAAGTCAATCAGTACGGATTTATTCCGATTAAATAAATAAATATAGCGTGTGTTGTGCCGTGTGTGGTGCGCAGTGTACCTGCTGGACGACGTGCTGTCGGGCGTGGACGGCGCGGTGTCGGCGCACATCGTGCAGCGCTGCGTGCTGGGGCTGCTGCGGCGCACCACGCGCGTGCTGGTGTCGCACGCGCCGCGCGTGCTGGCGCGCGCCGACCGCGTGCTCGTGCTGCAGCGGGGCCGGCTCCAGACACAAGGTGCCGTCACCATACCATACCATACCATACCAGCCCTGTATTATATACTGCCCACTGCTGACCACGGGCCTCCTCTACAACTGAGAGGGTTTAGGCCTTAGTCCACCACGCTGGCCTAGTGTGGGTTGGCACACTTCACATACCTTCCAAATTCAGATAACTTCTTAGATATGCAGGTTTCCTCACGATGTTTTCCTTCACCGGTAAAGCGAGTAATAAATAATTCACAAAGAATACACACATAACTTTTTAGAAAACTCAGAGGTGTGTGCCCTTGGGTTTTGAACCTGCGCACATTCGCCTCGGCAGTCCAATCCACTCTCAACTAGGCTATCGCCGCTCAAGGTGCCACATCTAACTGATATACATGCATAAAGACCGCGCGCGAACTGCGACCAATCTTATGGAATGTTCACCTTATGTTTTTTCGCAGTGATTTTGTCGATATTACGTTAATGAAACGTGCTCGTGGAAGCTCTGCCATCTGGTGGCGCAATCTGAATCTTTTTCAGTCCATCGATACTTGGCATTGACGTAAAATATTCATATAAAAAGGATGAAAAATAACATTTAATTTGTTGATTATGTATTGCTTTGTATCTGGATTCTCCAAAACATAAAAATAAACAAATCAAATGGTGTGAAATTCTATTATGTTCCCAAGAATAGTATCTAAGTACTTACATTCCATGGTTATGTGAAAATCGACAAAAATAATAAAAGCTGTATAAAACATACATAATTATGAATTCCAAAAGCATTTAGAAATGTCTCATTACGTAATTAATTAAAATAAAGATGTTTTAAAAATAATATTCAATACACACAAATCTGTAATTAAAGAAACATAACCTCTTAATTTTGCACCAATAACAATAAAATAACTAGCTCCCATCTAAAAAAAAAATTATTCTGGCCACGCTAGGTATCAATAATATTCAGCCGGAACCCATGTTATCATTTTCGACATAATAAAAGGATAATAAAAATAAATTATCGCGTTGAAAAGTTCCTTTTTAATCCTCATGTGGCTCTTATGTCGATATTGTGATGCCCCCTATAGTTCGTGCACGTTCCCTAAAGTGAAATACTTTTATTGCATCAATAAAGTAATATCAGCAATATAACTGCATTAAATCTGTCTGTATCTGTAGTTCTAAATACTATTTTAAACAAATTATAGTTCGATAAAATAAGATAAAAAAATTACATGATCAAACTAATGTTATAAGAAAGGAGCGAGGTACCACGCGCAGTGATTTTTAGTTATATACTGATCGCTGACTCGGTGACCTGAAGTATGAATACAATGATTTATTGCTGACTAAAATTGGTGTGGCACCACACAAAGTTATAACGTCAACATTCCATAAGATTCCTCTAAGCTCGCGCTGGACTGTTCATTTTATTAGGTATAGGTATTTATTTTTATTATCTACACAAATCTACTTGCGTTATTTAAGAATATTTTAACTAAATAATCTATAATTCACATATTATATAAACCCGTTTAATGTAGGTCCCCCAGAAATGGTCTTGAACGACATTGAGGAGTTGTTCCCGAGTGAAAATGAATCTATTGGAGAGGAACCACCGCGACAACCAGCCGAAGAACTTGCAGATCAGAATGATACACAGCAAAATGACCCTGAGGAGGATGTATGAAACCTTTTTATAATTATCATTCATTTATGTTGTATGTTGTTGTTTCTATTATTCTACGAATACTTTTATGAATGTAAATTGTTCTTTCAGGAAGCAATGTCCCAAGGGACTGTGAGCTGGTGGGTAATGGGGCTTTATCTGAAGTCTGTTGGTATATTCCTTACCATAATCATAATACTCTCATTGATACTCATGCAACTGTCACAAAATTTCACATTCCTTTGGCTCACATTTTGGGTGAAGAGCAGGACAAAAAATTCCACTACAGTAGATTCGGCTTTCATAGACGTGCCGCACGAAAATACAACGGTTTTGGACCACGGAATGAACGCTTTGGACAATATTGCGCATATGCTAGTAAATTCAACAATTAAAATTATTGCCAGTATGGGAATGTATAATGAAACCATTAAAGACCCAATCAAGTCGGCTCCTGTGATGACGACGGCGCCACTATTTGCTAACGGCACACCGGTGTACAACGATGATTTTTACTTAGAGGTATATTTTGGTTTGGCCGGCTTGAATTTGCTTGTCACAATCATGAGAGCGTTCTTGTTCGCGTATGGAGGAGTTCAAGCAGCATCGAGAATACATAGAGTTCTGCTGAAAGTTATTGTGAAGGTAATGTTATTTCTACATTCCATATAATCTACTCTAAATACATATAATAATTCAGCTAAATCTGAAGTTATATTGTGACTTTTTAGGCCAAAGTGAAATTTTTCGACGTGACTCCGATTGGGAGAATACTCAATCGTTTTTCATCAGACACATACACAGTTGACGACTCTTTGCCCTTCATCTTAAACATATTACTGGCACAATTCTTTGGACTCGTCGGTAAGCTTTTTTGAAAATAATTTGACATTTATACAATTGTATTACCTGATTCAATAACGGCATATGCGGCATAGACTGCCTCGGTGGCGTAGTTGTATTACGGTACGACTGCAAGGCTGAGGTCTCGGGTTCGATTCCCGGGTCGGGCAAATTGATATTGGATTTTTCTATTCAGTATCAACCCGGAGTCTGGAATTTGTGCCCGATATGGCGATATGTTCGCCCCCTATCACATCATGGGACGGAATACGCTTGGCGAAAAGTGGGTGCACTAGTTGCGCCTCTGCCTACCCCTTTGGGGATAAAAGGCGTGAGCATGCATGCATGCGTATATGCTGTTATATCCGCCGTAGTAGCTCGTCCCAACGAGTAGCGTTCCTAGGCCAGCTTGTGAAGAATGAACGCAATATCTAAAACGGGTAGACGTTACAGTCTGACTAAACTGCATATGTATAAAAACTACTAAAAGTCAATTAGCGCTTGTATCAGCTTTCTACTCATATCTTACTTATACATTTATTTGTCGGTGGCTTAGTTGTATTGCGTACGCGTTAAGAGTACGTTTTGCGCGCTGAGGTCCTGGGTTCGAATCCCGGGTCGGACCAATAAACATTGTGACTGGGGTTTTCTATCTTAATTATAACACCCCGCTTTTTTGTCGCGAGTTAAAAATTACCTAGTCCCAGCTCGAAGTCAGGATGTTGGCGGTGTGATACCCCCGTGCCTCGGAAAGCACGTAAAGCCGTTGGTCCTGCGCCTGATCTCTCTCCGGTCGGATTGTCGTCTCACCGGACTATGCGAGTGAAGGAATAGTGCGTGCACCTGTGTATTGCGCGTACATTTGTGCACTATAATATCTCCTGCGCACCTGACTGATGTCTGTTGAGAGTGTCCGCCGTGGTTGAAACTGGCTAGGAAGGGACATGTTATGATTCCGAATATTTTTATAAATGTTTGGACATTTTGATGGTTGTTAGAAGTAAACGCAGAAACCGCTGAACGGAATTCAATGAATTTTCTCACACAGATAGATCATATCCTGGGTTAGCATAATATAGGCAACTTTTGCTCCCGTTGGGGGTATTATATTGTGTTAATCTATTTTATAAAACATGCCGCTGGCATATGTGTGGCTACAGTGATTTAGGGAATTCTGTACTAGAACAAGCTCTTCACGCAAGCAAGGCCGCGAGTAACGCCTAGTTAATAATAGTTATTTATATTTTATCGGTACCTAATATCCTACTAGTCCTACGAATATTATAAACGCGAAAGTTTGTAAGAATGTATGTATGTTACTCATTCACGCAAAAACTACTGAACGGATTTCGATGAAATTTGGCACACGGGTAGATAATGTCCTGGATTAACACATAGGCTACTTTTTATCCCGGGAAAATATAAAGCAGGACCTTTATCCCGGGAAAACAAATTCACGCGGGCGGAGTGGCGGGCAAAAGCTAGTTATACATATAATTAAAAGGAATGCTTGGTTATTGTTAGTAGCCTGGTAATATTTATTTGGTCAGGTGCCATTACGGTGACTCTGTACGGTATACCATGGCTGCTTGTGGGGGTGATACCATTGGTGTTCATCTACTACCGGCTACAACGGATATATCGCATCACATCGAGACAACTCAAACGATTGCAAAGTGTCACCCTGTCGCCTGTTTACACGCACTTCAATGACACACTCGAGGGTAAGTTTATCTACTAAATTTATTTACATTGTGCTGATAATTCAGATTGTAACCCGCTTTACTCCATTAGAGTAGAGCTCTCTCTTCCATTATAGTCCAATATAAATACTTAATATTGTTTATATCATTATTGTAGCAAGTGAAGTATGAAACAGGTTCGTTAAGCGCATCACACACGGCAGCTTTGCATAGAAATCATCTGGAAACCACACGTGACAGCTATATTGTATATCTGCACATCTTCGTATTTTAAGATACAGAGCGATACGAACATTTATATATACATCTCGATACAAGTGCGTCGATTGAGAGGTATACCAATGGAATAAAGGAAAAGATACAATGATTACCTGCTGTGTGTGTGATACATTAAGATTGATTCGAAGCTATACATCCCGAGATGTAATGTAGACTAATATATCGCACCTTTATGACGAAAACGACGCAATTCAAAATAACAATAATTGGATTATCGTCATAAAATGACTTAAAACTGGTCCCTTTTTTATGAAAATATAATAAAAAAGGTACCGATATAATAGTTTTGTCCTTTTCCCGCTTGAATATGGCGGTGTTTGAACTATTGTTGTATTGAAAACGTTTTAAGTAATTTTATGACGATAACTCAATTTTAGATTTTTTTAATTGTGTCGTTTTCGTCCTAAGGTGCGATATATTATAGCTGCCTCCTTTGATTAATTATATACCTAGATAGACACTGAACGTTTCAAACGTGTCGAAAAAATAGAGGCCAACTGTTGCCCGCTAAGTGAGTTCGAGTGAATTATTTTTTGTTGTTTTTCATGGATATAATTATCTCCCCGTTTTAATAGAAACCATATTGTAATAACTGGTATCATTATGCGCGCACACAAGGATACACAGAACGATGCAGCGATAGCGTATGACACAGATGTCACGCATACTAGCTTAAGAAAAGTTGGCCTGTTTGTTTTAGTTTCATTGTAGCGCGTCACTCTATCTAGGTATATAATTAATCAAAGGCTGCCTCGTGGCTCGTGGCTCGTGGCGTGTGTGATGCGCGTTAATGAGCGGTTAATGTGTCGTAACTGTTGTCTGTTGTGTCGCATGTTGATGCGTGCAGGAGTGCAGACGCTGCGCGCGCTGGGTGCGGGCGCGCGGTGGGCGGAGCGCGGCGACGAGCTCGTGGCGGGCTGGCAGCGCGCGGCGCTGGCGGGCGCGGCGGCGGCGCAGTGGCTCGCGCTGCGGCTGCAGGCCGGCGCCGCCGCCTTCGTGGCCGCCGCTGCGCTACTCGCCGTGCTGCAGCGCACGGTGCACGTCGCGGACCCCGGTAACAACACTCTCTACTACTGACCACTACCACCTCTACCACCTCTACCACGCGCCACTAGTGCACCTTGCCAAACTTCACATATCTACATTCGATTTTTTTATAAAGAATACATACGTATGTCGATTAAATCACTATGTTTTCCTTCACGATAAACAATAATACACACATAACTTCGAAAAGTCATAGATACACATACAGCTTTTGAACACATACCTAATACAAAAAAATCTACATTTAAAAGATGAAATTATAATTGGTGTAAAATATTAACTCGAAAAATACAGCAGCTGTATCATTAAATCCGGCCAACTAATTTTGATAAAGTTTCTCGCAATACAAAACTTATCAATTGTCAATATTAAATTTGACACGACGATTGTATTTTTACACGCTTTATATTAGCTTCACTTGTATGTATATTTGTATGTTAGTAACCGACGCCTTTGGGCGCGCTATTGACCCACTTTAAACGGTCAGATTTTATTCAAACTTTGTAGGTTTGTCGAGGACCGATAACAATACACTAATTTGATAAGATTATGCCATTATTCAATTTGCAAAATGAGATTTTTATCATTTTATATATTTTTTATTTTTAGTGACATCTGTTGGACCATAGTAGAATTACAACTAAACTGGCTACTCTTATGCGTAAAAAAATCCTACTTGTCACAAGATGGCGCTTTCGTTTTTTTAGTGACATTGCGGCGTGAGGCGCCGCAGATAGATAGTTAGGAGATAGAAGAGAAACTCAGGGTTTTAGGTTCGTGGTACGAGCTTTATTTTGCACCTCCGCGTTACACTCGGTACGGTTTGCTGGTGGTATGCAAACGAGTCACTGGCCTGCGGAGACTCCGATTCAGGCGAACGGCACGGCGCTGATGCACGTGGCTAGCTCCGGCGGCAGCTCGCCGGGCAGATGGTAGCACGTGGTCTGCGCAGCGGTGGTGAGGTGGTCGGGGTTAGCACACCCGACTGCGATGGTGGTGGTGAGCACGTGGTCGGGGCCAGCACCCGCGACGATGGTGCACACGTGGCCGGGGTCAGCACCCGCGACGACGATGGTGGTGTGCACGTGGCGGAGTCAGCACTCCGCACCGTGGAGAAGGCGGTCAGCACGGAGTCAGCACTCCGTGCGTGGAGCACGGCGGTCAGGGCGCCGTACCATAGAAACCTGGAATCAGAATCCCAGCGGGTCGGAATGCAAGCTAGGCTTACATTCCGCGCCAGTGACTCGTGATAGCTCACGAGCCCAGATGCACAGAATACCTGGAAGCGGTTAGTAGAATTGGCACACTCACCCCAGCGGGAACAACGGTATGCGTGGCAACACGCAGTTAGTTGGTAGTGTTGCTACGGCGAAGAAGATTGTAAGAAAAAGGGCGCGCGTGACATTGCACGCTTATTTATACGAGCGCCGTTCAGACGTACGTCAAAACTAGTGACAGTTTAACCAGCCAATACGATACATTAACAGTTTCTATTGGTAGTTAAACTGACGTAAACGATAACGTTTACGAAGAGAGTTAACGTTCCTAGCAACGTTACAGTACCCCGCCGAAAAGACCAGGATTTTACTAATACCTGAATATAAGTAAAATCCGTCTGTCTACCTAGCATTCTTGTTATTTCACCCATTCATTCCATCTTCTAACATACATCTTTCTAACAAACTGTCTAGCATGAAAATATATGACCCGAGACCCTATCGAACAGAAAGTACTTTATAGTATTCAAAGACTCTCCTAAAACAACAAAAAGAATAATTGTACAGACTACAATATTCAAAATACCAAGTAGAAGATGTTATTAATATGGCAAGAGATATATTATGTATGTTGCACAGTTGTAGTGTAGTGAAGTTAATTAGTTAAATGTTTGTATAAGTTATAGAAATATAAGTTAGTTAAGTGTATAATTTAGTTTATTAGTAAAAAATATAGGTTGTTAAATAAGAGTTTAATAATTTAAATTGTATATAAGATTTGTAGAATGTATAGTTTAACATTTATAATTAGTAAGTTTCAAGTCTTTGATATGCCAGGTACCAAGTGGATTACCATTCATATCAGCTAAATCATACACTAGAGGTGATTTTTTACAAATAATTTTACATTTAATAAATTTAGGAGCAAGTTTTTTACTAAAATGTTTATCTTTATCACTTTGATAAAACGTTTTTCTCCAAACTACATCACCAACATTAAATTCTGCAGATTTCTTTCGCAAGTTATAGTTAGCACTATTCCTCTTATGAGCTTGCAAAAGTAAAGACTGTACTTTGTTAAATATATTAGATAGTACGCCTAAGTTTTCAGCATAATGATCTCTAGGTATGTAAACAATGTCCTGATCCACGTTAGTGTCTAAGTAGTGTGAACCACAAGTAACTAGTTCACGACCATGCACTAGGAATGAGGGAGTGTAGCCAGTCACCTCATTAACAGAGTTGTTAATAGCAAACTGTATTTTGGGAATCAAGAGATCCCATACACGCTGATCATTTTCAATAAAGGTGGAAATAGCGGTCATGATAGTTTTGTTATAGCGTTCGACAGTGTTTACATGAGGAGTATATTTAGGTGTATAGTGTATGTTAGGAACTTTGTACTTTTCTAACATCTGTTTTAAAGTGGAGCTAATAAATTGCCTTCCATTATCCATAAGAATGGTTGATGGAATGCCATGTACAAGGAAAACATTTTCTTCTAGGATTTTAGTTATAATTTCCGCGGTAGCGCGTTTTAAGGGAAAAAGTAAACAATATTTAGAAAAACAACAAGTCACAACAAAAATATAACAATTTTGCTTTCTAGTACAAGGTAGAGGTCCAATAAGATCTATACTTAACATTTGAAATGGTCTGGAACATGACTTAGGTCTGCCCATTTCACCCAAAGTGGAGTGGTTTTGATGTTTGTGAGAAATACAAATATCGCAAGAAGAAACAAAATCGACTACACTAGCATGCATGCCTGGCCAGTAGTATTTTTGTGCCAGCCTTCTGTACGTTTTGAAAATACCAAGATGTCCAGCTAAAGGGTTACTATGGTTTTCAAAAATAATAGGGGACCGAAGTTCTTGAGGTACAACTTCCTTCCATTCAAATTCAGAATTTAAAACACATTTAGATTTCATAAAACGATAAAGACGATTATTTTTTATAATATAGTTAGGAAATGAGGTTGGAGAATTTTGACAACCGTGAAAGATATTTAGGTACCATTCATCAGTTGTATTTGTAGCATTTAAAGAAGTATCTATAGTACTAAGCTGAATAGGACACGAACGAGACAATGCATCAGGAATAACATTATCCGCACCTCTACGGTGTTTGATGTCAAATGAAAATGCAGAGAGACGGACACCCCAGCGAGCAAGCCGTCCTGTAGGGTTGTTAAGGTTTAGAAACCATTTTAGAGCTGAGTGATCTGTGTAGACAGTAAATTTTTTACCAGTTTCTAGGTAACATCTCCAGTGTTCTAATGCAACTACGACTGCTAAAGCTTCGCGTTCAGTAATGCTGTAGTTACGCTCCTGTGGAGACAGTGATTTACTCATATAGGCAATAGGATGTTCTACGCCATCAGTAGTTTGTGTGAGTAAAGCACCGACGCCATAGTCGCTAGCATCTGTGTGAACGTCGAAGGGCAGATCATAATTAGGACACGACAATATGGGAGCTTGAACGAGACAATCCTTTAGTTTAGCAAAAGACTCTTCCGCCTCTTTAGACCAAATGAAGGGTTTAGCCTTCTTACTTGTAGAAGTAAGTTTATTGAGGGGTCCAGCAATTGAACTAAAGTTTGGAACAAACCTACGATACCAAGATGCAGTGCCTAGAAAACGTTTGACCTCCTTAGGGTTGGTCGGTACAGGAAAATTCAGAATGGCATCGACTTTTCCAGGATCGACTTGTAGACCATTCGAATTAACAATATAACCTAAATACTTAAGTTCAGTGCGAAAAAATTGTGATTTAGAAAAATTAATAGTTAAATTAGCAGATTTTAATTTATTATGGACTCTTAAAAGCATAGACATGTGATGATCAAAATTAGGTGAAACAACAATAATATCGTCCAAGAAAACGAAAACACAATTCTCAAATTCAGGCCCATAGAATAAGATATCAACTAACCGTTGTTGTGTAGCAGGCGCGTTAGTAAGGCCAAACGGGGTAGTTACGAACCTGAACGAACCGCGTGATGGAATATAAAATGCTGTTTTATCGCGATCACACTCTTGAATAGGTATTTGCCAAAAAGCTTTCGATAGATCAATAGAACTTAAATAACAAGCATTACTCAAATTATCCAAAATTTCTGACATGTACGGTAATTTATAGGCATCTTTTTTAGTAACAGAATTTAATTTACGACTGTCTAAACAAAATCTCAATTTACCATCTTTTTTAGGAGTTAGTAAAACAGGTGAACACCAAGGACTCTCACAAGGTTCTACAACACCAAGCGCTAACATGTCATCCAGCTCGTTACATAACACGCGTTGTTTTTCCGGAGAAAGTCTGTAGTAACGTTGTCGTATAGGCGGTGAGTTGCCTGTGTCGATGTGGTGTGTGATGAGATGTGTTCTGCCTAGACCTCGCTTTTCAGCAGAAATGGAACTAAATAATTCTATAGTGTTATCAGCGTTTAGACGCTGTGATTTAGTTAAGTCATCATAGGATAACAATTTAGTTTTGTTATCATTTATAAAAGAAATACTACTAGTTGTAGAATTACCCATGGTTATTGATTGTAAATATTTAGGGCAAATTTCAAATTTAGTCCAAAAATCAACACCCAAAATTAAATATGATGACACTGTAGGTATCACATAAGCTTTAAGAATGTGAAAATTATTTTCAAAACTAACAGGAATATTTATATAACCTATGGAGTTTAAAAGTTGGCCGCCCGCGGCAACAAAGTGTGTATCAGTAGTATCCGGACACAATTTAAAACCGGCTGATACCAATAATTTATGTGAATTGTTCCCCAGTATAGTCACTGAAGATCCAGAATCCAATAAAGCACAAAAAGAAATTTCACCAATATTTACGTTAACATACGGACGCGAATCATTATCAGGTTTACGTTCCCAGATTGATGTAATATTATAAGTAGAAAAAAATATTTTAATAGTGGAAAGCCAACGTTCCCAGTCTTCTTTATCGAAATTATTATTTTTAGAAGACATACTACAACAATCTGGCGTTAAAAGTTTTTTGGACTCGATTTAGAATGACACTTTTTACAATTAGGAAAAATAACGCCCGTAGTACCACATTTAAAACAAATCGGAAACCTATCTTGTTTACAATTAGCGAGCGTATGGTCATTAGTACGGCAGCGAGGACACTGACTACCTGAGCGGCTTTTGTTCTCGAGCGATAAGCGGTCGACCGGTTTACTTGGATTCGTAGATGTATATATAGGGTTAGTTTGTGTGTTTGTTTGTTGATTATAATTATTAGATTTGTATGAATTTTGAAAACGTGTAGATTTATTAAATTGAGTATTAGTATTTTTAGTATATTTATAATTAGTGTATGCCAAATCTGGGGCTAAAGTGTTATTAGTGATAGGTGGTGGTCTATGATACTGTGCAGTCATACATTGGACATTTTCGAAATTTTTACAGACTAAACGTAGATCTTCAATAGTGGAAATTTTAGATGAGCAAGCAATTACATTAGAATAACAAGGCCGAATATTATGTAATAAGATTTCTAATTTATCTGACTCAGATAATTGTCTAGATAGACGGGAAAAAAGTTCAGACATTATAGATAGATAAATAGTTATATTTTCAGATTCGTCCTGTGTACGGTTGCGAATTTCTGAAACTAGGCGATAGTCGTAATCGAATTGACCAAAATCCTCAATTAACAATTTAGACAATTGGTCCCAGTCATTTATTTTATTTTTTATGCTGCGGAACCAATGTAATGCATTACCACAAAAAATTTCGGTAGCAAATTTTAATATATCGGAGGACGATATACTTCTAGAAGTTTTAAAATCATTAACTTTTTGTAAAAACAATCTAACACAAGTGGAACCATCGAATTTCAATAGTCTAAAATCAGACATACGAATGCGCTCGCATAAATAAGGTGCAACTTGACTATTATCGACCGATGTGGGTAGATTAGAATCAACACTCGAGTTCAATTTGTTGAGTTTATTAACTAAAATGTTATAGTCACTTAGGATTGTATGCAATAATTTTTTGTCATCGGAAGTGAGAGGTTTGATTCTACGAATTCTATGATAAATATGATTGGATAAAGCACTACTACGTTTAAAAATATTCGATTCAAATTTATTTTCTAAGTTTAGAATTTTAGAATTTAATTCAGCAAGGGATAATTTTAGATTATTAAAATCAGTATCAATATCGAGACCAGACTCATCGATATCTTCGGAGGGATATAAAATTGAAAGCTTATGTATTTGCTTCCGCAATTGTAATACGGTATTACCCGGATCTTCACCACGGATAATAACCTCATAGCTTAGTTCGTTTTTATTTAGTAGAAAGAAGGTAATAGGGTGAGTGCCCATTATAGAAAATTAAATGGATTAGTGACACGAAAGTACAAATATTTTTTTTGATAAAATAATATGGGAGGGTAGTCGGACAAAAATTGCGAACAATGCACTAAAACACGATACAGTTATAATTTAGATTTTTTAAACACTTAACACTTTCACTTATTAAAGAAATTGACTCACCTGTTCGCAATTAGTGTTACCGTTCGCTTACACAGTGTAGACTGTGCAACGGGACTGTGAGGAGTACCGAGTAGTAATTTGGAGATGCAAAAACCCACGTAAACCTAAGTTAGGCGCCACTGCGGCGTGAGGCGCCGCAGATAGATAGTTAGGAGATAGAAGAGAAACTCAGGGTTTTAGGTTCGTGGTACGAGCTTTATTTTGCACCTCCGCGTTACACTCGGTACGGTTTGCTGGTGGTATGCAAACGAGTCACTGGCCTGCGGAGACTCCGATTCAGGCGAACGGCACGGCGCTGATGCACGTGGCTAGCTCCGGCGGCAGCTCGCCGGGCAGATGGTAGCACGTGGTCTGCGCAGCGGTGGTGAGGTGGTCGGGGTTAGCACACCCGACTGCGATGGTGGTGGTGAGCACGTGGTCGGGGCCAGCACCCGCGACGATGGTGCACACGTGGCCGGGGTCAGCACCCGCGACGACGATGGTGGTGTGCACGTGGCGGAGTCAGCACTCCGCACCGTGGAGAAGGCGGTCAGCACGGAGTCAGCACTCCGTGCGTGGAGCACGGCGGTCAGGGCGCCGTACCATAGAAACCTGGAATCAGAATCCCAGCGGGTCGGAATGCAAGCTAGGCTTACATTCCGCGCCAGTGACTCGTGATAGCTCACGAGCCCAGATGCACAGAATACCTGGAAGCGGTTAGTAGAATTGGCACACTCACCCCAGCGGGAACAACGGTATGCGTGGCAACACGCAGTTAGTTGGTAGTGTTGCTACGGCGAAGAAGATTGTAAGAAAAAGGGCGCGCGTGACATTGCATGCTTATTTATACGAGCGCCGTTCAGACGTACGTCAAAACTAGTGACAGTTTAACCAGCCAATACGATACATTAACAGTTTCTATTGGTAGTTAAACTGACGTAAACGATAACGTTTACGAAGAGAGTTAACGTTCCTAGCAACGTTACAACATCTGTTGGACAATAGTAGAACAGAACTAAAAAAATAACAATAAATAATAGTTTAAAACAACTAAAAAACACGCTTTATAGAAAATCCAACTAAAAAATACAAAATAAATTTGAATTAAGAATAGTGTAAATAAGAAAAAAAATTATTTTATTGTAAAAAAGCGTGGGGTGCATGGTGACAATAGTTATAAATATTTTATTGACAGATAATATGAGTAGAAGTATTATATATGTCGCCGCAAAAGCCAATAACAATGATTAAATCGATTGATTCTAACCACATGTCAATTACTACATTGGATTATAACAATTATTATAGCTAAATCTTAAAGTTTGTATTATTCAATATCGCAAATGGATAAATTGTAGTTTCCTTTCATTCAAGTTTCACAATGTTTGCTACAGATGGCGTATCATTACGACCGTGTTATTTCCTTTTAATGTTTAAAAACCTTTTGATTATAAAATGATTCTTTATATTCAGAAATAATTATGTTAACTCACTTTACTATAACTAAAACATTTATTAAGAGATGTTACCATAGAATTGCTGTTTAAAAGTATTTCTATTGACTCTGTACAATATTGACCAATCAGAGCGCCGGATTGGTTGGCCAATCAGAGCGTTCCAATAGTTTTCTTGTACAAGTTTTTGCGCTGGACAGGGCAGAGTATAATCTGACTTCGAGCAAGGAAGTGCTCTTGAAAATATTATAACATTACTTTACAATACAACCTAAAAGTGTTTTATTGGAATTAATACAAAATAAAGTACTAACAAGATGGACACAGCAAATAACAGCGATGCCGAACTCTTGTCAATAGAGGGCGGTGTCGCTGTACGACAAAAAAACAACGTGGAAGAGTCTACTTCGTCATCAGAAGTGGGATCGCACACGCGATCCTTTACAGCCGAAACCGGACATCCAGAGCGACAGCAAGGTGAAGCATTCTCTGCTCCCGAGGCTGTGCCCAAAGAATTCTTCATGGAAGTAATTAAAATGATGCAATCCATGAGCCAGCGCCTTTCAACCCCGCCTCAAGAAAAAACAAAAATAACCGACATTTTTCTGCCGTCGTACGACCCAGATGGTAACGTCGGCGTACGTGAGTGGTGTGACCATATATCAACTGCAGTCACACTGTATCAGCTAAGCGATTACGACGTAAGGATGAAGGTGTCTAGTTTACTAAAAGGTAGGGCAAAAATTTGGGCAGACGAATGGCTTGTTACGACGTCCACGTGGAACGAATTACGTCAAATTATCCTGACTACTTTTGAGCCTGAACATCGTTACTCAAGAGATGTGCTCATGTTTCGTGAACACATTTATGATTCTTCGAAGGATATATCTGAATTTTTGTCTAGAGCATGGATGCTATGGAAACGGGTAACAAAAGATAAACTTGATAACGCAGACGCAGTAGAAGCAGTTATCGGTACAATTAGTGATCAACGCCTCCGTATTGAATTAACAAATGCAAGAGCCACATCAGTTCCAGAACTTATATCAGTAGCGTCATCTATTCGTCCTAAACGAGTAAATCCATCGACATATTCTTACAGTGGCAACCAGCCACCAAACAAAAAACCTCGCTTAGATAACAAACCGATTCCTTTCTGCACTTACTGCAGAAAGGCTGGTCATACTATTGAAATCTGCCGTAATAAAAGTCGTGAAAACTTCAATTATAAAGACCCCAATACTAGTGATAGATCTCGTGCAAACTCCTCAATTGACTCGGTATGTACCTTCTGTTCTAAGTCTGGTCATACATTCCAAGTTTGTTATAAACGCCTAAAGCACATTTCATCAAATGCTCCTTCAAATGGCCAAGTTTCTAAACAAGTAAACAATATCGCGAATTCAACCGTAACATGCATGTATATCCAAATAGGCAACTTTCAATTTGGTGCAACTTTCGATAGCGGAGCAGAATGCTGCGTCATGAGAGACACTATTGCCAAAAAGGTCCCCGGTCGTAGATACGACGCTGTCACTTACCTGCGGGGCATAGGATCTTTTCCTGTAATTTCAGTTGGTTCTATTGATTGCGTTTGCTTGATTGACGGTATTCATGTAGAACTACAGTTTGTCATCCTTCCAGACGACGAACTCTCAACCGATATCCTTATCGGTATTAATTTATTAAAAAGAACAGGTCTAAGCGTCCTGGTAAATAGGAGCGGTGCAAAGCTTTTATATCAGCCACAAATAATGCATTTAGAAGCTCATAACCCTTTGTTTGACAATATAGACCACGATCTGGACGAGGAAACCCAAATCCAACAATTAATGAGATTGTTAGACAAGTACGCCCATTTGTTTATTCGCGGTTACGCCAAATCGCGTGTTAACACAGGTAAATTACAAATCAGACTCAAAAATGTAAATAAATATGTTGAACGTAGACCTTACAGACTTAGTCCCCTAGAGAGAGAAACCGTACGTAATATTATCCAAGAACTATTGGATAACAATATTATTCGCGAAAGTCAATCGCCCTTCTCGAGCCCTATTATTTTGGTAAAAAAGAAAAATGGCACAGATCGTTTATGTGTGGACTATAGAGAGCTTAATTCAAATACCATTCGTGATCATTATCCCTTGCCACTCATAGGCGATCAAATTAACAATTTAGCTGGCGGAAAATTCTTTAATACCTTTGATATGGCTTCTGGTTTTCACCAAATATTGGTTTCAGACTGTTCGATTGAAAAAACTGCGTTCGTAACGCCAGACGGACTTTACGAATATTTGACTATGCCGTTCGGCTTATGTAACGCACCAGCAGTTTATCAAAGGTGTATCAATCGGGCTTTAGGTCCTTTATTAAATCCAGGAAGCGCTAGTACCAACGACAGTGACCCAAATGATAGCGTTGCTCAGGTATACGTCGATGACGTTATCAGTAAGAGTAGAAACTTTGCAGATGGACTGATTTTTATTGAAAGAACTCTAATAGCTTTGGAAGAGTCTGGCTTTTCCATTAACATCGATAAATGTCTTTTCTTTAAAAAGACCATTGAGTATTTGGGCAACATAATAGAGGACGGTCATGTAAGGCCTAGCCCAAGAAAAATAGATGCTCTCGTTAAATCTCCAATTCCTACTAACATAAAACAGGTTAGACAATTCAATGGGCTTGCTAGTTATTTCCGTAGGTTCATACCCAATTTCGCACACATTATGATCCCTCTTTACGAATTGACCAAAACTAGTAGTAAATGGCAATGGACTTATAGACATGAGGAAGCGCGAAACAAGATTATACAATACTTAACTTCTTCCCCGGTTCTGATGATATTTATCGAAAAATTGCCAATAGAGTTATTCACGGACGCGAGTAGCTTAGGGTTAGGCGGTATTCTAGTTCAAGTTGTTAATGACAGACCACATGTAGTCTCTTATTTCAGTATGCGTACGACTGAGGCTGAGAGTAGGTACCACTCTTACGAGTTGGAGACCCTTGCCGTCGTCAGGTCAATTAAACATTTCAGACATTTTCTATATGGTAGGCATTTTAAAGTTATCACTGATTGTAACGCTCTTAAAGCTTCTAAAAATAAACAAGAACTTTTGCCACGAGTATATAGATGGTGGGCTTTCTTACAAAATTTCGATTTTGATATAGAATATAGAAAAGGTAACCGTATGCAACACGTAGATTTCTTTAGCCGCAATATAGAGACGTACAGAGTTAATATCATGACCAGAGATTTACAGTGGCTAAAAGTAGAGCAACGCCGCGATGATTCACTACGATCTAAGATTGAATCCATTCACAAAGGAGTCAGTTGAGGGATTTCTCGTTGAAGACGACCTACTGAAACACGTACGACAAGATGCACTATTAGGAAACCAGAAACTCGTTGTCGTGCCGAAGGCGTTTCAATGGAGTCTGATAAATACCTTCCATTCGAGCCTCAAACATCCTGGCTGGGACAAAACTTTAGCAAAGATAAGAGAGATGTATTGGTTTGATAGAATGAGTACTGTGGTTCGACAATTCGTAGATAATTGTATTGTGTGCAAAACATCTAAAAATACATCGGGCGCTATTCAAGCACAGTTACACCCAATAGTAAAACCGACAGTTCCATTTGAAATGATTCACATGGATATGACTGGAAAATTAGGTACATCGACCGACAGAGAATATGTGATAGTAACCGTCGACGCTTACACCAAGTATGTTCTGTTGCATCACGCAAACGACAAAAGTCAACATAGCACCCTCGGAGCTCTTAAAAACGCCATTCACTTGTTTGGAACTCCGAAACTCGTAATTGTAGACGGTGGACGCGAATTCCTTGGAGTTTTTAAGGACTTTTGTGAAAGATACGGTATAGAGATTCATTCAATTGCTCCTGGAGTAAGCAGAGCTAATGGGCAAGTTGAAAGAATAATGGGGACCTTAAAGAATGCCTTAACCATGATAAAAAATTATGAAACTGTTGACTGGCATACGGCACTTGACAGTTTACAACTTGCACTTAACTGCACCATGCAAGCAACAACTGGCGTTGCTCCTCTCACGTTACTAACTAAACGACAACACTGTGTTCCACCGGAATTGTTAAACCTAGTGCAGCTTGATAATATGACTATTAATTTTGAAGTATTGGAGCAACACGTAAAAAACAGAATGACCGAAGCAGCAATTAGAGAAAAGGAAAGATTTGATTTAAAGAAAGCGAAGATACATGGATTCCAAAGAGGTGATTTCGTGTTGGTGAAGAATAATCCACGAAACCAAACTTCACTAGATTTAAAATTTAGTGCACCCTACGAAATTCACAAGGTGCTGGAAAACGATCGTTACCTCATTAAACCGGTAGTAGGAAGAGGGCGCCCACGTAAAGTGGCCCACGACCAACTACGACGAGCACCGCAACCTGGTGAGCAGGCAACCGTGTCGCCGGAAAACGAGCACCCCATAGTCTCTCATCATGATGATCAACAATAAAAATAAAATAAATTTAATTAAGTACTCGTTACATGAAGTACCACCTAGATTAAAAGCCGTGGAGGCAATGATGATTAACAATAAAAACAAATTTAATTAAGTACTCATTACATGAAGTACCACCTATAATAATAAAATAAAAAGCCGTGGAGGCTCATATTATTATCTCTCATGTTATCCCGCTGGGACCACGGCGTTCAGGACCGCTCAGAACCTGGCTCCTATTTCCCATCGAAACAAAGCCTTCGTGCCTGTCGTGGAGCAATGGTCCTAAACTCCTCACCTTATTTTTCCATCAACTCAAAGACTTTGTGTCTATCACAGAGCGGTGTTCCTGATCCCGTCCTAGTTTCCTGTCAAATCAAAGACTTTGTGTCTATCACAGAGCATTTCCGTCACGTGAGAATGAAACAGAACAAACTATGTATGTACATATGTATAAAAGTTTATTCATAAATATTTATATTGTTAACGTACTCGTCTTCAAAGACAACCCGTTGTTGAGTTTCTTAGTCCTTCACAAACATGTGAAAATTTTCAAAAACCTCCATATAGCCATTGTATCTAGAAGACTTCTTAAGTATGAACTTCTATAAAAAAAATACCTGGTAGTAAAGGCCGGCTGGTGCAGAGCGCGCACCGCCGATCAGAATGGCCGTGTCGCCGCAAAAGCCAATAACAATGATTAAATCGATTGATTCTAACCACATGTCAATTACTACATTGGATTATAACAATTATTATAGCTAAATCTTAAAGTTTGTATTATTCAATATCGCAAATGGATAAATTGTAGTTTCCTTTCATTCAAGTTTCACAATGTTTGCTACAGATGGCGTATCATTACGACCGTGTTATTTCCTTTTAATGTTTAAAAACCTTTTGATTATAAAATGATTCTTTATATTCAGAAATAATTATGTTAACTCACTTTACTATAACTAAAACATTTATTAAGAGATGTTACCATAGAATTGCTGTTTAAAAGTATTTCTATTGACTCTGTACAATATTGACCAATCAGAGCGCCGGATTGGTTGGCCAATCAGAGCGTTCCAATAGTTTTCTTGTACAAGTTTTTGCGCTGGACAGGGCAGAGTATAATCTGACTTCGAGCAAGGAAGTGCTCTTGAAAATATTATAACATTACTTTACAATACAACCTAAAAGTGTTTTATTGGAATTAATACAAAATAAAGTACTAACAAGATGGACACAGCAAATAACAGCGATGCCGAACTCTTGTCAATAGAGGGCGGTGTCGCTGTACGACAAAAAAACAACGTGGAAGAGTCTACTTCGTCATATATCATTTTGATAATATCTTAAAAAGCACCCCACGCTTTTTTTTACAATAACATACATTTTTTTCTTATTTACACTATTCTTAATTCAAATTTATTTTCTATAGATTTAGTTGGATTTTCTTTAAAGCGTGTTTTTAGTTGTTTTAAACTATTATTTTTAATTGCAGGATTGGTGGGACTCGCTATATCTTACGCATTATCATTAACATCAATGTTGAGCAATGTTCTCAACGCATTCACGGAAACGGAGAGAGAAATGATAGCCGTGGAACGAGTCGGCGAGTATATTAAACAGGTAACGTAAACTAACAAAAACATTAAGGGATGTGTCTTCATTAGCAAATCTGTCCTTGAGTTAAGAATTAAGATGTTCGTTACTATTGCTTTTGTGCGCTGGGTAGGCTCAAAAATACTCGCAACAATGATATATAACGTAGATCTGAGAGATGCGCGCGTGTTGTTTGCATGCTCTTTTTTCACGCAGGTACATTCGTCAGTGCAGACGCAACCTAACAATTACTTAACATTGTCATTTCTATGCATCCACAGCCTTTGAAATATTTTTACTAAATGTTATTTAATGCGAACATTATATATTTTTAGGTCGAAATGGAAAAAGTTGATGGGAATCCACCGCCTTACGGATGGCCATCTCAAGGTGTAATAGAATTCGACGACGTGTATCTTAATTACAGGTATAAAAATATTTAAAAAAATAAGTATTTCCATAATTGCATAGTGTAAATATAATTTTAATGTCTCTGAATAATTGAACAGGTAAAGAAAGTGAAATATCACAATGAGTTCCAGTTTTGAGAGAAAATGGCGGTACATTTTCATTAAGACGATCTCAATTCTTTCTTTCTTTCGTACAAATAAAATGATTCAAGTGAAACTTCTTTATCGATGGACGGGACAAATCTCTGTTAATAAAAATCGTCACATTTTCTGTCACTTTGGACCGTCACGGCGCCGTCTTCTAGAGCCATTATTTTGAAGAGAATTTTTGATATCGCGATGTAGTACTTAGGTCGAACTGTATAGAGCCATCTATTGTCGAAAAACGTAAACAGTTTAAATATTATGGTTTGCTACACTTATTGAAATTCATTTAAATAAATAGTGAAAGTGAGATATTATTTTTTTATTGTTTTGAAAAATCATCACGTGATGGTGATTTTGGTATTATTTTTATGTTAACCTCACTTTTGATTGTAAGTCTTAGTAAATGTACATTAATTTATTGAAATTAACCATCATTTAATAATATGACTGTCAATTTAGCAGACAATAATATTTAAATATTATTGTCTACTAAATAAAAAAAAAACATTGTTTTTTCTTTTATACAAACCTTCTCCTGGCAATAACGAACACAACAAAAAAAGAATTATCCAATTTAGTGCAGTCGTTGTAGAGTTATGCGCTTATATTTTACAGGATTCATTTTTATATACATAGATTCTCGGAATCGGGTCGAAGATTATTGGGATCGCTCATTGAAAACGGCTGGTCATAAATTTGATGTAGCGTTTCATGTCAATGAGGAGATGTATTGTATTTTTGAATTGAAAACTTCTGTAGTGGCGTTGAGCACTTTTGGTCGGGTATAAAATGTTAAACTCGCGTCAGGATCACGTGACCCTGATCGAAAATGCGTAGGAGGTTTTACCATCCCTTACTAATATGAACCTTAAATACAATGCGTAGAAGCTATAATTCTTGAAATGAGTGCATTTTTGTTTATTATTTTGTATAGTGATAGAGAGAGCAGTACGCCGGCGTTGTGCGGGGTGACGTTCTCGAGCTGGCCAGGCGAGAAGCTGGGCGTGGTGGGGCGCACCGGCGCCGGCAAGAGCTCGCTGCTGCACGCGCTGCTGCGCCTGCGCGCGCCCGCCGCCGGACGCGTCGTCGTCGACGGCGTCGATGTCGCCACGCTGCATCTGCACGCCTTGAGGTTAGCTCATGTTTTAATTCAAAACTTCAATATCTTCTATGTTATATATATATATATACACACACACACACTCACGCCCGTTATTCCCGAAGGGGTAGGCAGAGGTGCAACTAGTGCACCCACTTTTCGCCGTGCTTATTCCGTCCCATGATGTGATAGGGGGCGAGCGTATCGCCATATCGGGCACAAATTCCAGACTCTGGGCCAATACTTAGTAGAAAAACCCAATATCACTGCCCGATCCGCGGATCGAACCCGAGACCTCAGCATTGCAGTCGTACCATAATACAACTACGCCACCGAGGCACTAAACTCTAAACTAAATTTAACTCTAGTATAATCTATGGGTTTAAACTTCCTACGACGATTGTGAATTTAAGCAATAAAGAAATTCTAATTTACGTGAAATAACTATAACCGAAGTTTATCTTACTATACTAATATTATAAATGCGAAAGTTTGTGAAAATGTTTCGATATTTGTATGTTTATTTATTATAAGTAAACGCAGAAACAACTGAACGGAATGGAGGAAAGGCACACGGGTAGATCATGTCCTAGATTAACACATAGGCTACTTTTTATCCCGGTAATTTGCTCCTATGGGAAATATATTGATGTTTTACTCTAATTTTTTAAGTAGATTGTTCTAGCGTCGTGCTGTGTTCTAGGGACTTTTGTAGCGGGAAGGCTCTTCACGCAGGTGAAGCCGCGAGCACCACCTAGTAAACAATAAAGGAAACACTAAACACTGAGTTTGGAACTGCACATGGTGTATTTTCAGATCTCGCATAGCAGTGGTTCCACAAGAGCCGTTCCTATTCACGGGCAGCATCCGCGACAACGTGGACCCGCTGCGGCAGTACCTGGACGCGGAGGTGACGCGCGCGCTGGAGGCGTGCGGCGCGTGGGGCGCGGTGGAGGCGCGCGGCGGGCTGGCGGCGGGCGCAGGGGACCTGTCGCGCGGCACGGCGCAGCTGCTGTGTCTCGCGCGTGCGCAGCTGCAGCGCGCCAAGGTACCGCACACTCGTCACACGTCACACACACGTCACACGTCACATACACATCACACTTACTGTAACTGTTGCGGGGCTCCTTTTTTCCGCACTTAGCCCGTAGAAAGACGGGCCGTTCTGCGTGATGTGCCAGCTAGAAGTCTAGCCAGCCCAACTCCTTCCAGAAGCGCAGGATCTTCCTGGTTCCTTCACAGGCTTCTCGGAGTGACCCCGGTGTGCCGAGGATATCAGCTCGTTGTGCAGCTACTCCTTCGCATTCCAGGATAACGTGGGAGGCTGTTTCGTCAGCCGACAGGCATCCCCTGCAGAGGGGGCTGTCGGTGATACCTAAAACATATAAATGTTTGTTTAATGAGCAGTATCCAGTGATCGTACCCACCATTGTGCGTAGAGAGGCCCTGTCCAGAGACAAGAGGCGTCTCGTTAGACGTCGGTCCAGGTGTGGCACAGTTTTCCGGGACTGTCTACATGCACTAGTACTTGCACACATCACACTTAACGAACATTATATAACAACTGTTACAAAATTCGATTATTCATTTAGTATGTTTGATTAATTGAACTTGATTAAAAATATGTTTATTATTTTTATCTGCATAGATTCTCCTTGTTGACGAGGCGACGGCAAATTTGGATCACGAAACTGAGAGATTGATCTTAGACACGATACGTTGTTCGTTCGGCGGGTCGACGGTAGTGTTCGTGGCGCACAGGATGACGGGCGTGCTGGAGTGCTCGCGCGTGCTGGTGCTGGGCGGCGGGAAGGTGCTGGAGCTGCGCACGCCAGACGACGCGCTCGCAGACCACGACTCGCATCTATACAGCCTAGTATTCGGATCATAAAATTTAGGTATTTTTAAGTTAAAGTATTGACAGATATAATGTATAATACGTATTAATTACATTGTGAATTTTCGCTACTATTTTGCTGTGTATTATGTATGCCAAAACAATAAATTCACAATTTGAATTATAACGTTATGGTTTCACACATTTATGAGTGGTATTGAAATGGAAACCAAAATAATGTGATAATTGGAAAAGTGTAAATTTAAGATTACACTTTGTTTAGATCAGGGGATATACCTAAACGATTTTGTTTTTATTTAGTTTGTTATTATTGTTAAAATTGATCACACTTTCAATGTTTTTACATTTCGATGGTGATGAAAAATAACGATAAATATACATAATATTATAACAACGGTCATAATTTAACATTATATTTATTATTGATACAATGTTGTTATTTCTGTGTTGAGATTACCCACATCATGTTTATTATTCTAGCGGTTGCCTTAATGGTTACTTTTTTGGTAACTATAAAAAAACTCATTTTATTAATTCACGGTAATTTTTCTTTTTTATATAATGATTTGTCCTATAATTGTGTCAGCTTCCACTCAAACGAATGTATCGCTCATAATTGTGGGTTATTTTCGTAATTTTCGTGACAGTCAAATAGCAATATATCAGATTATCGTAACTTTTTGCAGTACCTTCGTATTATGAAATGTACTATTTTTCATATCATGTATTTCGAGACTGATGTATGTAACTAGTCAATGGAAATCAGCGTCATAACTCATAAGTTATAAACGACTCGACACTAAAGCTTTAATGGTATTTAAAATAAAATTTTCATGTCTTCTTGCCTAAAGGCTGAATTTCAATCATCCGATAAGTTATTCATTGGACAAAATACAACAAACAAATAAAAAATTGCAACTGGATTTTAAATAGATAAACCATTTGACTTCTCTTTTCAATTAGTTTATAATTTATTTGATGGATAACTTTTTCTGATGAATGACATTAGGCCTATAATTTAATTAAATTTAATTAAGCTATAAATACACATCATTTCCATTAGTCTATTTGCTTGGTCAAACAGCGATACTGGTAAGGTCCTTGTATCAATTCGCATGGGTACACGTGGGCATATGGTACCTGAATTGCATATTGGATTGCCTTGTAGCACCGAGTGGCCAATATTGAGTTTAGTAGTTGCCTCTGCCTACACGTACAGGGGTACCCGTTTTGTAAAAGCACGAACTATTTTGAGTTAAAAAAATATTTTAAAAAATACTATTTTTACTTACATCATTTATATATTTAACGTTGTGCTATGGCTGTGAGTGATTTGTTTATTTCCTTCGACTCGTTTTTCATAGTTGTTATAAAAATAAGTTAATATCATAGATGGATAAAAGATGTAGGTATATAATAATATGATTATTATACTCTACTGGTTTTAAATATTTAACAAAATGTAAGCAAATCGAAAAGAAAGATAATTTACTTGATCGGATCAGTTTTTCGACGTTGTTCGTATTAATACTTTGGGGAAGAAGTTTGAATATCCTACACATTTATTATAATAAGTGAGTATTTTTAAAAAGAATGTATGAATCGATATATCTCGTCTGTCTTTTTTTGTTTGTCTTGATACATTCCTTCTATCAAATAATATATCATATGACTGCCTCGGTGGCGTAGTTGTATTACGGTATGACTTCAATGCTGAGGTCTTGGGTTCGATTCCCGGGTCGGGCAGTGATATTGGGTTTTTTAAAATTCAGTGTCAGCCCGGAGTCTGGAATTTGTGCCCGATATGGCGATAGGCCCCCTATCACATCATGGGACGGAATAACGGCGAAAAGTGGGTGCACTAGTTGCGCCTCTGCCTACCCCTTCGGGGATTAAAGGCGTGAGTGTATATGTATATGTATGTATGTATAACGTGTATTAAACAACAACAAAAAAAAAAGATGAGACAGAAAAAAAAATATAAAATTATAAACACCCATGTAAATATTTAAACCCATGGAGCCTAGAAAGCTAGATAAAGGCAATTGTTGATACCCTTAAAGAAAGAAAGGTAAGTAATATTTAATACTGTCATTTTTTTTGTAATGAGTTAACTACGAGACCCAAATACGTCACGTAAATCATAATTTATATAACTATACTAAATTTAAAAAACTTATCGTAGCGTCTTATTAATTCATTTGTTTAAATAATTATTATATAATAATATGGTTGAACATAAGCTATTAGTGTAATAAATTATTACTTTTATAATCTTGATAAGATCATTTTTTATTATAATGACTAAAGTTATTTTTTTACGTGCCTAAATATAATTCTATTGGAAGATATTAAATGTCTTATGTTGTAGGCATGAACGTATAAAATAGGCGGACGGACTCTCGCTAAACAAAAACTGAAGCACAGCAATGGCGGCGGCGTAACTATGTGTGCGTAAATGAATGATTGCCATAAAAAACAAAATTTCCCCCATTTTTAACACTAGTTTACACTACACTATTTATCCAATTTTAGGTTAGTTTTATTGAAAGTCTTTTTAATAATTTTATTGTTTGCAAGATGTAATTATAATTAATTAATTTATATATTATTTAGCTTTATTTGAAATGACCGTGATAAATAATAGCCAAACAAATGTGATTAGTAGGTGTGTAGAAATTAATGAGTCTTACCGAAACAATAAAATTATGTTTCCTAACTAATGCTAAATCATACGCACACACTCACTCACGCCTTTAATCCCGAAGGGGTAGGCAGAGGCGCAACTAGTGCCCCCAGTTTTCGCCGGGCGTATTCCGTCCCGTGATATGATAGGGGGCGAGCCTATCGCCATATCGGACACGAATTCCATACTCCGGTACTGAATTTAAAACCCAATATCACTTTGGCCGACCCGGAAATTGAACCCAAGACCTCAGCATCGCAGTCATACCGTAATACAACTACGCCATCGAGGCAGTCAAAAGGCTAAATCAAACAACGTAAATAATTAAACTTTCTTTAATTTGCATTTCTTTTTTTTTTAATTCTCTATCTGGCGTTAACTTTATGTATAACTACCTCTTACTTGTGTAGGTCTTTGAGATGCCCTCTTCTTTCGATATGTGATGAAATCTAATTGCTAAATGTTTTTCTGCAATATATTTAATAAGATTTATTTTATGATAAATAAATAAATAAATAAATGATCTACACTCTCTTATTATATTAATTAAATCACTCCTCCATACTTCATTTCCTGTAGGAAACCTAAAAAAAACATATACCTAATAACAACCTATACCTATTTAGTTTAAAAAACAAAATCGTATTTGAAACAAAAAAAAATCACGTCTCCTATACTTCGGGGTCATTTACCCGTCAAATAGTTGACAACACTGGAATTGTAGGCTGAGGTTTTGTGTTACAAAAATAAATAATTTTAAATATCAATGAATGTTGATCAAATAAGTGATACATTACTAATTTACCTATGAAATGTGATCCCGTGACATTTGTTCTTGGAACCACTGTGATTTTGACAGCATTTAACCACATAAGACGGCATATTTTAATTATTTATTTTTATTCTTACAACGACTTCATTCAATTGAGGTTTGTTGCGTAATGGCGGCCGATCGACATACTTTGGTGTGAATGTGTGCGCGATACTCGTGCGTACAGGCAAGCTGACATACTTTGGGTGCTTCAGTTTTTTGTGTAGAGAAATTCCGTCCGCCTTTTTTTATAGGTCCATGGTTGTAGGTATGTATAGTTAATAGTGTTAGTATCAGTTATTAGTATGTTAATGATGAAAAAATTCAATTATAAATTATTTTATATATTATCTACATGTATTATTTTCTAATTTCCCAAAAAGAAAATAAGTACATAAGTATTGTAAAAGTCACTTTGATATGCATGATCATTTCCCTATTCTACATTAATTCAACCACCATCGTATATTCTAATCATTATCGACCATGGCGTTTTTTATAATATCATACATACACTAAATCATTTGATTGACTTAAATATCCATCAAATAAAGTAGGGTAGGCATTTGGCTTGTGTTATTTTACTACAATAATCACTACATAGTATAAAACAAAGTCGCTTTCCGCTGTCTGTCTGTCTGTCCCTATGTATGCTTAGAACTTTAAAACTGCGCAACGGATTTTGATGCGGTTTTTTTAATAGATAGAGTGATTCATGAGGAATGTTTATAATATCTACTCGGTCGTCGGAAGGAGTAAATTACGACAATCTTGCTGGCAACATTGAGCGATAGTTTATAATGCGCTCAAAACAATAAAGCTAAATTTAGACTAGCAAGTTATCTCAGCAATATGTTGCGCAATAACTTTCAGATGCGTTTACACTAGCGGCAATATTTCTTTAGCAACACGCTTTTGCAAGTGGTCCACCAAGTTAACTTGCGCAACTTCTTGCAAAACTGTCTACACTACTCGAGGAATATTTATTGCTTGTCATGTTTTTTTTTCATAAAACTAAATGGCACAAGACACGCAATCCTTTTGCCCGAATTTTATGAATCTAATATAATGTTCTTTGGACGATGATTGTAAATAAAATAATAGCCTTAAAAGTACCAACATGAAACAGAATTATGAAATACAAAGCACTGCGTGGCATTCTACTGCACTCGTCACCCTAAGTCATAAGATGTTAAGTCTTATGATGCCCAGTAACTACATTGGCTACAATGTCCTTCAAACAGGAAGACAATAGTGCATGTATACTACTGATGGGCGGCAAAAATAGACATATCGGTCAAATTACAAACTTATAACTTGGCAATATAGTCTTTGAGACCTTAGCTGCTTAAGAATGGAACAAATAAAAAAAACGTTATCTACTAGCTCAGCAAGTTGAAACTTTTATCTGCACGCAGAATAAACTGCAAGTTCTCGCGCAAGTTGCACAAATGGAGTTTACACATGCGACATGCCAGAAGTCCTGCAAACTTCAAAATGTTGCAGAAGTCAGCTTGCCGTGACTGTTTACACGGTAAAAATAGCTTGCGCAACATAACTTCTGCAAGTTTTCTTGCTAATGTAAACCCCGCTTAACAAGCAGATGCGATTCGGTTTGTATCAAACACTGCCGCCCAGTGCCCACTCATCTGTGCCACTCAATCTCTGTACAGCGAACAGTGATGTTTCCAGTGCAAGAGTCGAGAATGAAGGTAATGTGTACTAGTACATTCAACAATTATTCTCCTTACATTATTTTAGAGTACGTTTCAACTTATAGTTTCGCTGGCGTGATGTTGCCACCCCTGACTGTCACGATGGTGGACATTATGAAGACAACTAAGCAGATTTCTGTGTCTAAAACATTAAGAAATAGTGAAAGACTAACGGCGTTGAAAGTGAAGAACCTGTGTGTGTGTGTGAAAAACATAAAGAAACCCCACTTATTCCTTTAAAATGAGTTAAGGCTCGTATCGCCGCCATTTCAGTTTAAACGAATAGGGTGACCAGAGGATTAATGTATTTCCTTGAATAAAATTTAAAACATATCAAAAATAATAAACAATAATAGTATAACGTCGATTAAAATAACAATAAATAAATAGCCATTGTAATAATGTATCTATTTATTATATGCTAATTGATATGTTTTGTGTTCTTTGTGCTGACTTGTCATGTTTGTAAATTGGGTACGTAGGTATTTTTTGATTATATATTTTAAAATTGACTTGAAAATATTAGTTTTTGTTACTAAACGAAACATGTTCCCAATACTATATTTTAAAATTTCCTTTATTTCAAGGTTATTACATTTTGTATAATGTGGAAACACTGATATACATTGCTGCTAACATCCCGCCATCCCAACTATAAGTTGAAAAGTACTCTAGTATTATTCGGTCATGGACATAGGTATCCTGAGTACTCGTTCAAAACTAAAGGAAGTCATAGTTCTCAATTGCCATTACCAATTACCGTAATTCTAATACGCAATAAATTTCTGGTGTGTTAAACAAGACTTATATATCATCAAAAACTAGTAGAATTTTAGCTTTAAATTATATGAGAGTTTCTAAACTAATATGTATAATTTTTATACACCAAAGTATCGGCCTTATTAAGAATTCGTCCTATTTGACCGTACCTAATCAAAGGGCATTAAATTAAATATAACCCATTCCAATAAAGAAACGAATTGAAAATGTCGATTCGTTCTTGCGTTGACAGTAAGTAACTTTTACAAATAAAGTTCAGGTTTCAATTTTTATTAGAAAAATAAACGGGCAATAGGTCCTCTTGATGATGTCTAAGCCGCATCTACCGCCCCTGGACTATAGCAATGGTAGGGGCACAGTTAATTCGCTGCCCTCCGGGATATATTGGATATTGATTAAAACTAGTGTTAACTGGACCGATTGACACCTACTAAAACTATCTTTGCTGCTTGACTTCATATTAATTTTACTACCTATTTCGACAACTTTTATAAAGAAATACTCTCGAATAATAGACTTCGTTAAAAATAAATACTCATATATAGTAGATTTTATGCATGCAGTACATAGCGTAGCTTCTCTAAGTAATCTCTGCAGTACATACTCGTGTGTGTGAATATACAGAGCGATATTGTGTGAGCGAGATCACAAGATTGGTGCCACTATTTGAGATTCGTTTCATTATTGGAATTTGGAACGACTTATAGTTTATTTATGGAAAACACGTACGGTTGTTTTTTAAATTCTGTTTATTTTTTTATTTTCTATGTGCATAATATATGTATAACATAGACTACTATACATGCTACGCATATGTATAGTCGTCCTCGCGCGAATCCACAGATTACGTAGAGAAGCTACGCTCGCAAATCACGCAGTACTTTCATGGCAAGGCGCGGCGCGCCGCGGCGTAGGGCTGCTCAACTGATTGCAACTAATGGGGATAGTTCCAATCCCATTCATTCGGTCCGAATAAAGACACGTTTCTAATTATATCGTTCTTTACTTAACATTACTACTGCTACCTGCAAGTAAACGTCAGAATTCGGATTACGTATTTTGTAATATTTAGAGCTGTGTGATTGTTTATTGTATTACTTAATACTTATTTGTTTTTGTGTTGTTGGGAATAGAAATATGCAGCATGTTTTAATTCAAATGTGTGATGTGGTTAATACTCCAATTATAAGTTTATTTATTGTACCTGTAATGTACGTTCGGCAGAAAACTTCGTGATGGATAACATAACGGAGAAATTATTGCAATATTTTGGACATCGCAAGTTTAAAAGTGAACTTCAAGAACAAGCTGTTAGAGCGATTTCTAGAGGTAAGTACATTTATATATTATGTTTCTTTGAAAGTACGATAATAGCGAACCTTTAGGATTAAAAATAGCTTTGCAGCAAAGTATTTTTAATGCTGCGTTTTTAGAATGTTATTGTACCAGGATTGTGGAACAAAACATTGCTAGTTTTGAACCTCTCACACTTTACTACTTGACAATGTATAATTTATATTAAGTGTATAACAAGGAAAACACCCATGCAATTTACAGTATGAATAACAGAGTTACCAAATTAAGGTATGATAGAAGTGTTACTGGATAATTATTATAAACTGGTGAAACATAGCGCTGATAACTATCCAGCAGGTTTTCACCATCATCAGAAAAATAAACACTTAATTTTGGAGGGAATTAAGTGTAAAGCAACAAAAACAAAGCTCATAAAGTTTTGTATATATATTTTTTGTCAACAAAAATTAAGCCAGGGTATTTATATTATAAATATTATAATTCAAGCTTCCACTAGGTGACATTAGGGAACAATCTAGGCAACTGCCTGTTACCTTGCGTTAGTTAAAGTCAACTGTTCCGAGCTTCCACAGATCTTTTAAATATATGTATTATAAATTTACTTTTCATCTGAAATGGAAATGACAAATGGAATAGCATAATGATGTTGTAATAGCTGTGACTTATTAAGATGTAACATTGTGCATATTATATACCCCTATGGGGTAGAGGCGTGATACTATGTATTAGTGGTGTAACGAATATTCGTATTCGCATCTGTAATAATTTATGCGAATGTTTTTGGCAATGACATGTGAAAATAATTTATAAAATAACATTTAACGGATTATATTCACAATGTATACATAATAATTTAGTTAGTATTTAAAGTCCTCATACAAAATAAATATTGTATTGTTATAATAAACTTCTTTCTAAATGCACTTAACTACTTAAAAATATATTTTTTTTACCACAATCACAATATGATAAGATTTATGTTATGTTCTTTATAGAATATATACTCTCTATACTTAATCTATTATATCATTAAATGTTAAATATTTTATTATACTATTTGAACTGAATAATATCTTAAGTAAGTATAAGTATTGCAGTATAGAAAAAAAACGAGGGTGTGTGGTGTCTGATAATACAATTTATAAAATTATTGGAAAATATTACAAGAATAGAAAGAAGAAGAAAGAAAGAAAGAAAAGTATTTTATTTGTCACAGACACAACTGACATACAATGGTATTAATTATAAACTAAGAAGTCACACATTATAAACTATGGACTGTAATAATATTATGTTGCATGTCGCGGCTGTGACAGGTAGGTGGCCACTCAGCATAATGCTGTGCTGCGGCATAAGTCACAGCACAGCGCTGATTTTCAGTGGCCACCTCAAGTGACGTTCGAACGCTAGCAAAACAATTACATGTAATATTTCAATACGGCCGACGCGCGGGCCGCGCGCGGTCGCGTGCCTCGGGCTTACGCAGACGTTTTATATAAAAATAAAATATCGCGAGTACAGCGACACCCTGACGATACTGCTTGGAAGACAGAAGAAATCATAGATGCGTGCCAGTCTACGTGGTATAGTTGAGACAAAAATATGCCATGGTATTACCGCCACAAGCAGCGAGGACCGCTCAATGAAGCCATCTTACCTATAGGTCAAAAACATTTTGTAAGTAGGTCATTTCTGTTTACGTATAATATTATTAGTTATGTGTTTACGTTTTGTTTTTGTTCCTGCAGTAGATATCTTTTTAAGTGTATCTTAAAGGTTTCTTTTGATTTTAGGGATCTCATAGGAGGTGGAAGATCGTTCCAGCACCGAGTGGCGGCATACTTGAGACAACCTCTAAATGCGGTGGTTTTGTAAAGTGGCACCGACAGAGGATTAGACGTAGACCGAGTGGTGTAGCTATAATGGTCCTGTCTCCAATCAAGTTTCGTGTACAGGTATTTTGGTGTGTGTGT
This sequence comes from Sphinx pinastri, assembly GCA_947568825.1. Classification (NCBI taxonomy): domain Eukaryota; kingdom Metazoa; phylum Arthropoda; class Insecta; order Lepidoptera; family Sphingidae; genus Sphinx; species Sphinx pinastri. Next base: position 9,828,947 of record OX387620.1, read on the forward strand.
ACTTATAACACCGAACAATAAGGTAGATAAGTGCATTTTCCGGCGTGCAGACATTTTAAGAATATTGTTTTGATTAAAGTATGGCGTTACATGATTTCTTCGGGGTATTCTGAAACAAAAACGCACGCATGCATTCTGGACACGTTGAATTAATCGCTCTGTTCGGGACAGTAGACAGGGGCCGTAAACAGTGTCACAATAATTAAACTTTGAAAGAATAAGGCTATCCACTAGTCTTATCCTTACAGCGGTACTAAGTAAGTCTCTGATTCTATATAACACTTTCAGTCTATAGAAACAGTTTTTCACCACATTATTAATGTGTTCATTAAAACGCAGTTCAGGGTCGGTGATTAAGCCTAGGTTATTTGCGATGTCTACTCTTTGTATACTCTGGCCCAAGATTTGGACATCTGGTTTCACCGAAATAATTGAGTTGATTTGGTTTTTGCTTCCTAAGACCATAAACTTCGATTTTAGAGAGTTTAGTACCAGGGAATTAGCTGTGGCCCATGTCGCTATACGGTTGAGATCCATATTTAGCATATTTATAGTGGAAGAAAGGTTATTAGCTTTGGATGATACATAAAGCTGAGTGTCGTCCGCATAAATATGGTATTTGCAGTTTTTAATGCATTTTGTTATGTCCGCACTGTACAAGATGAACAAAACTGGGCCCAAGAGAGACCCCTGGGGAACACCTCTAAGTATTGGGCGTGGAGAGGAACATAAAGTCGAACCATCTTTCCGATATATTATTACTCTTTGCGACCTGTCTCTCAAAAAGCTCTCAAACCATTTAATTGTCTGATGATCGAAACCATAATAGGAAAGTTTCGCTAAGAGTAAGGATATATTGATGGAGTCAAATGCACGCGAAAAGTCAAGGAGAGTTAGTATTGATCCCTCTCCGTGATCCCGAGCCTCAAGGATATTTCCCACGACATCGGCTAAGGCTGTGGTAGTTCCGCGTCCTTTTCTAAAGCCCGACTGCAGGTCCGGTAGCATTTCATTGGTTTCCAAAAAAAATATTAACTGCTTAAAAACAACTCTTTCCAACACCTTGGATAAACAGGGCAAAATGCTAATGGGACGAAGGTCCTTATAATTTTGTGGATTTTTGTTCTTCGGTAACGGCCTCACTAATGCTTCCCGCCACTGATAAGGAAAAATATTAGACGTAATAGATCTATTTATGATCTCTGTTATTACATTTACAGAATGAGGAAGAGTCAACATTAGCATCTCTTTCGATATACCGTCAACACCTTGTGCATTGGTGGATATTTCTTTTATAATATTAAGAATAACTTGTGAATTTGTAGGGTTCAGAGAGAAAGTTGATGTGCCATATCGATTTAGTTGGAAAAAAGATAACTGTTGACTGTCAACAAGAGGATCCCCCGGGACATCCAGAAATGCTAAATTTATCTTATCTGGATCACTATATAGGTCTAAAAAGAGACCATCATCCTTACAATTTGGAAGCACATGTTTTTTTAAGTTAAGCCATAATGATTTAGGATTAGCTATGTTGTCATTAATATATTTATTAAAAAATGCTTTTTTTTCATTTAGTAGCGCAGTTGTTGCAAAGTGTTTTAAATCTAGATAGTATTGTTTATGTGTTTCCAGTTTCGATTGACGGCATCGAATACGCGCCTCGTCTCGCAGTTTGAAAATTAATTTAATATTACTCGTTATCCAAGGTGTTGGTTGAGTTTTAAAAACACGAGTTTTTAGCGGTGCATGAATGTCAAAAACCTGCATGACATACGAATTAAAAACGTGCACCATGTCATTTACATCGTGTAATTCGCAGATGGAGTCCCACGGAATTGCACCTAGGTCCTTTTCGAAAGTGTCAACCACTATGTTTTTAAACGGTCTATATGAAATTAATTTACGTGATGGTTTTTCTTTACTAAAAAAAATTTCGCAAGTAATGAACGAGTGGTGACCCAGTTCTGCTCTATTGTCCACATCAACTCCCCGAAACTTCGCATCTGTGCAAATCACGTCGATAAGCGTCGCACTGTCTCCCATAAAATGAGTAGGCTTAGATACAATTTGCTCAATGTTTGAATATTGCAAAAAATCATTTAGTTTATTTATTTTGGAATTATTAATCGTATCAAGCATATTAATATTAAAATCTCCTAATACAATGATGTTGTCGTAGGGTGCCAGTGCGCATATACTAACTGTGATGGCATCCAGGAATATTTCAATGTCTAGCCAAGGAGGACGGTAGGCAGTACCTATTAAAAGTATTTTGGTGTTAGTTTTGATCGACATCCATATTTGTTCCACCTGTGGGTGATGAGGATGCGCTCTGATACGGGAATTGATACCAATTTTAGTGTAAAACGCCACCCCTCCTCCGCGGCCCCCGCGTATTGTCTCTGGGCGCGGTGTATGACGTAATTGATAGCCGGGAACCAGTGGCGCACGACCCTCCTCCCCCCTACGTAGCCATGTCTCGTTAATTGCCATAATGTCCACGGAATGAAAGTTCATGGCAATAATGAATTCGTCATGGTTAGTTGAGAGTGAACCGGCATTAAAGAGACCAAATTTATAATGGCTGTTACGTGGCATCCAAAAAAAATAAACCATACAAAATTATACCCTGACAATGGAGCCAGTAGAACGAGAGTAATACAGTGTTCAAAATTGACAAAACTCTGCGAACTATACAGAAACTTATATTAAAACAAAAACAAAAACAAGAACAATAAAGTGCAAAAAATCGAAAACTTGAAAGCGTAGTTATGTAATAATTACTGTATGGACTAAAGATAAGAATTACAAAAATTAGTAACAGAACTTTAGCATATTTTAAAATAAACCTTTTCTTCACACGACCACGACATGCAACATCAATGAATGCAATCATATCAGGCAAAACTATTGAAAACATTTTAAAGATTATAAAATTAATAATAATAACATTGAGGACTATAATAACTAAGTCTACAATTAGGGTACTATTTGGAAGCCTTTTCCCTGTAGTCCGCGCCAAAAACACGTAGCAAATCTGCGTCGTCTCGTATATGGTTAATTTCCGCGTCGGGGTTTTGACGGGCAAGGACACGACCATGTTTTGTCCAAATGTACTTCCAACCGAGACGCTGACCAGCCTCGCGTGCATGACGAAACAACATCCGATTCGATTTTGTTAAACGTTCATTAACATAAAACCTTCTTGGTGGTCCGGGCATATCGAGATCTGCAGTAGTAGCCCCTCGGCGCACTCTAGAGGCGCGCATCAACTCGTCGCGCAAGTCGCGTCGCGCGAGTCGTACGACTAGGGGACGCGGCCTGGTATCCACTGCGCCCGCGGCACTCGTAGCGTTTACACGCCTGCCGCCGATGCGGTCCACGCTCACTATGTCACGTTCCTCAATGTTGACGCCTATCTTAGCAGCCACCAACTTAACGGTATGTACCAGGTTTTCGTGATTAGCTTCTGGCAGATTGGAAATTTCAAGGTCACTCGATAGTAATTGCTGATCCCTGTCGTTCAATTCCCGCTTTAATTGAGCTATCTCCCCAACAGCGTCAAACGAAGCCTCCTGCCCCCTCTCCTGCACACCAATTCTCATATCCATGGAGTCCAGACGACTCCTGCAAAGGTCTAAGGACTCCCTAAGTTGGTCCCTGTCCGCCTGGAGCTGTGTCAGATTCGATTGTAGCGACTGAAATTCCGCACGTATGAGTTGCAGCTCCGAACGCAGCTCTTCCTTAAAAATCTGACGCATCTCCGCCCGCAGATCTTCTTTAAAATCATGGAGAATTCTTGATAAATTGGGAACAGAAGCAGAGGTGGCGCCATCCAGTGAACTACATTGTAGCATGCCGGTTTCCAAAATGTCCGCCGTCGCAGGATCTTCCACCGATGCAGAGTCCACTTTACTTGTAGTACGTTTATTGCTACAGTTATGGCAGTTCCAGGCTGGATTTATAAGCCCCGAAGATGGCAGGAAACCGCATGCACGATGAAAGAGTGCCTTACATATATTGCACCTAGCGGCCCCTGTCGGTGATAAATATTTAGCGCAAGCCCCACACTTCGACGCCGGCATGCTAGGAATCGATCTCACTGAATGGCGTCGTAGAAACTCACTAGATGGCGCAGTTACAAAAACCGAAAACCTATGGGGAAAGGAACGCCCAAAGGTGCTGCAACACCATGCGACTCTGCACCGTGATTAAGCGGGGTACACACACACCAAAAATCACTTCAAAAAGCCTGATCTTATGTACATATGAAAATAAGAAAAAAAAAATGTTCACTTCCAAAAAGTTATTATAGCATAGGGTAGATAAGTTTTTTTTAGTTATAAATAGATTTAAGAGTTTATGTTTTTACACTTTTTCCGTTTTTCTTTTACCACTGAAGCACCATATAACGCTAGGCCCATACTTCCACTGTTTATATGTCTTTGTATAATAAATTTTTAAAACTTAAACGGTTCGTATTATTTTTAAAAACAAAAAACGATAGACCGTGCTCAAGTCAGCTGAGCGTCCGTGACGTCACTCACACAATATATAACAAACACCTTAATTTTTTTTAAAATATTATAAATAATTGATGTTTTCTTTCAATGTCAGTACACCTTTTAAATCCTTCAGTTGCACTGATGACTAACTATTTTCTTGTCTCTAAGTATATTTTTATTCATATAATATATATAAAATATTGATTTTTATACTATTATCCAAATTTCTTGGTAACTTTGGGCCGAAATTATAAAACTTAAAAAGCGTAGCTTCTCTAAGTGCTCTGTACAAATTTATATTTATTGTTTTGTACCTGCTATAATTACTTGATTTTGGCGAAATTACCGATAAATAATCGGTGGAAGCCATAAATTAAAAGCAGAAGAAGAACTATTTTCTTAACTCGAATGGACTAATTATATTTTTATAACACAATGTGTTTTTTTCTTAAAATGAAATTATTAAGTTACAAACGTTGATGTATGGTGTTGGAGTCTTCGGAGGACAGATAGGGAAGTCCTTGTGACACGACTTCTGTGCTTACAATGTTGTAAGCATCAAGGAAACGATCGAGCGGAACAAAGGCTCCGAAGTGTTCTCAAAAGACCTGTTGATCGAGTAAAGCCAAATGGCCAAGCTGAGTACAATGCGGCAGGGAGAACTGGGCTGTGTTGCAGTTCCTCCAGCGGAGCCACATTGACTGTCGGTACATTAAAGGGCTGAGATGCCTGTACAACAACGCCACCATGTCAGTCCAATCCTAGTAGTGGGACAGGACCTCAATATGTTGTGCAGTAGATTAAATATGGCAATTAGGATAGCCTTACAGTGGTGTAGGGAGCGAGGACTAAACCTCAATCCAGACAAAACTAAGGTGGTTCTGTTTACCAAAAAGAGGAAGAACAAAGATCTGTTACCAATTGTAATAGATGGCAGAAATCTAGAAATAGTTAAAGAAATCAAATATTTAGGAGTAGTGCTGGATGACAAACTACTGTTCAATTCGCACATAAGCCAGCAATGCACAAAAGCTAAAATAGCGATGATGCAATGCAATAGAGCGATAGGCAAGACCTGGGGTATGAAGCCGAATATAACCTACTGGATATACAAGGCCATCATACTCCCAAGACTACTGTACGGAGCCTTGGTATGGTGGCATAGGGCGACCATAAAGGCAAATTATAAGAAACTAGCCCAGGTACAGAGACTCGCTGGGCTTATGACAACAGGTGCACTAAGAACTACTCCAACTGCGGCACTAGACATCATTCTAGGATTTATACCGCTGGATCTGGAGGCTAAAAAGAGAGCATTAGAACAATGTTACAGATTAAAGTCCTATGGACTATGGAAAACTACTTCCACAAACAAAGGACACAAAGATGTAATCAATACAATTCAAGGAAAAATGTCGATGATCTTGGGAAACAATGATCTAATTCAGAAACAAAAGATCTTCGACAAAAAATACAGAATACATATAGGACAAAGAGAAAACTGGGAGCTTCCACACAACCATGATAAGTCGGTGGAATGCTTCACAGATGGATCCAGGAAGGAATCAACAGGATTTTCGGGGACAGGAATATTTATAACCACGCCACCCAACACAGAAGAAACCACAATAAAGCTAGGCAGATATGCGAGCGTATTCCAGGCGGAAATAATGGCCATTCTGGAATGCGCTGATCGCACTAAGCAAATAACCAATAAGGAAATCAGCACAATACTGATTTATAGTGATAGTCAAGCAGCCTTAAAGGCACTTGACAAACCAGAGACAACGTCGGCCCTAGTGAAAGAATGCAAAAGCAAACTGAACACACTAGCAGCCGACAAAGAGGTCATCGTCGCCTGGGTACCTGGCCATCAAGGAACCACAGGAAATGAGAAGGCCGATGAGCTAGCGAGAGAGGGAGCTGATGAAACATTCATAGGACCGGAGCCGTACTTACCTATACCGGCAAAAGTCACGAAGGGAGTAATCAGCAGGAAGATAGCTACAGAAACAAACGTCAGATGGAGAGACATGAAGGGCTGTCGCCAATCTAAAATCTTCATCAAGACGCTAGACCAGAAGAAAACAAGAAGCCTACTCCAATTCAGGAAGGAGGACATAAGAACCATTATAGGAATCATGACTGGACACGGTACGCTGAACAGGCACTTAAAAATAATAGGTAAGACCGAAGACGCCTCGTGTCCAGAATGCGGAGAAGAGGAGACCAGCATCCACTTTCTGGCAGAGTGCTCAATGTACTCTCTGCCAAGATGGGAGATACTGGGAACAGACAGACTGGAAATAGCACAACTACAGGAGGTAAAGCTAGGAGACATAATCAGGTTCAGTAAGGCAACAAAAAGGTTTGTAAGAGTAGAAGGGGGCATACTGCAGGAGCACCAGTAAAACCAGTGCTTCAGGATGGAGACTGTCACGAATAGCCAAGGAAAGGGGAGCGACGCTATGTCAGACTGGGGGACGCCGCCTGGGGGGTGGGAGAGTATGTGGGCAGACTGGGCCTGGCAGCCTGTGTGGCCCTCACCGCATAGGCTGAGCGCTGCCCCCCTGTTGGCTCCTGCTGCAATGATCATTCAAGGTCAAAGTGGCGGGACCCTCAGTGGAAGGCGGTGCTGGGCAGAGATCGGTAACCTGGAAGGTTCACACCTGGAAGGGAGCCACGATGCCTCCAAGGTCTAGCTGTGCCACAGCCGAAACTCCCTATGGTGAATGCGGCCCCTGGGAATGATGCCTGCGAAGCGAACCGATCCAAAGCGAAAGTGGCAGCTCCACCCAAACTGGGATTAAGGGTGAAATAGTTCCCAAGGAAGTGAACTGATCACCCGTCTGTGCGACTGCATACGTCCCCATTAGACATACATACATGTCAGTCCAAATACAAGAGCAGAGCACGAAGGCTATTCCACTACACAGAGGCATGAGACAGGGAGATGTTATTTCTCCCAAATTGTTCACTTTGAACAATATCTTCAAGCTTTTTGATTAGAAACGATTTGGAATCAGCTTCAATGGCGAGTACATTACTCACCTTCGATTTGTCGACGATATTGTTGTCTTGTTAGAATCATTTGAAGATTATGCGCAAAGCCCTCAACCGAGTTTCCCACCTGGTAGGCCTTAAAATGAACAAGACAAAAATTTTGTCCAATGCTTATTTTGTGCCAATGCCAATTAGTGTTGAGAACGCAACTCTCGAAGTTGTCGATGAATCTGTCTATCTAAATCAAGTGGTCCAGTTAGGCAGGTCCAACTTTAAAATAGTCAAAACCAGCTCGGTTGAGCAGCGTTCGGGAAACTAGGCAAGGTCTTCTCATCCAAAATACCTCAGTGCTTGAAGACAAAAGTCTTCAATCTATGTGTGTTACCAGTGATGACGTACGGTTTTGAGACGTGGCCTCTGACTATGGGCCAACCAAGACTGCTCACAGTCACTCAGCGAGCTATGAAGAGGCTCGGCTATGCTCGGTGTTTCTTTACGCGATCAAATTGGATATGAGGAGATTCGTAAGAGAACGAAAATCGCTGATATTTCAAACAGGCTTATATATCTGGATTTCACTGCGGTTACTATCAGGTGTAGTGGGGTCACTTTGCCGTGCCTGTTTAAAAAAGATAATGGAAATCTACATAATCGTAAGATGTATTTTGAAATTATACCTTATCTCAAAAGTATTTGTTGAAAAATCTATAATCAACTAATTTCACGTAACGTATGATAAAATCTTTTGGCGCCAAATAAAAATCCCATATTCGCATTTGCGAATATTGGAGACACATATTCGTATTCGCATTCGCGAATGTTGGAAATCGAACATTTGTTACATCACTACTATGTATGCATGTATGTATACTTATGTACAATGTTTACTTAATAATTTACTACCATGCTATTTTTTGTTTAATCAAACATATTCTGAACATTCATTGTTTTTTACAATTACCTTAAGTTTTATTTCATATTACAAAAAGATTTAATATATTTTCTGTAAATCATAATCATGTCGGTAAAGCTAATATCATAAAACAGTGTTACAATTAATATAAATATTTAATAAACTCTACCAAAATAATCCTCTTTTATAGATATTTTTTTTTTGTATTATATTTGAAACTATGAAAAATCAAAGCCATTTCATCTTATAATGCTCTTAGCAAACTTAGCCATTTCATGAGAATGACTAAATCTGTTATTTTAAACTTATCTTAACCATGATCATAGCTGTTTTTTTTCTGTACAGGAATCCATGATGTATTCGTGTCAATGCCCACTGGGTCGGGGAAATCCCTATGCTTTCAATTACCAGCAATGTTGCAGGATAACAAATTGGCTATTATATTCTCACCATTACTTGCACTCATAAAAGATCAGATAGATCATTTGAGCAAACTTAAAATCAATGCAGAGTCAATAAACTCAAAGATGACAACTAAAGACAGAGAGAGAGTTTTAAATGATTTAAGAAGCATGAAACCTGACACAAAATTTTTGTATATTACACCAGAGCAAGCTGCAACAGGAACTTTCAAGTCTCTAATGGAACATCTAGTCAAGTATAAGAAAGTATCCTATGTTGTTGTTGACGAGGCGCATTGTGTTAGTGAGTGGGGTCATGACTTTCGTCCAGATTATATTAAACTGGGTGATTTAAGAGAAAAATACAAAATGATTCCTTGGGTAGCCCTTACTGCGACTGCAAGCGTAGAAGTAGTAAAAGACATATTAGAGAACTTAAAACTGCTAAAACCTGTGGCGCAGTATAAAACACCAAGTTTTAGGAGAAATTTATTTTATGATGTTATTTACCAAAATGTTGTAGAAGATGAAATAGGTCACCTTTATGAATTTCTAAAGAAAAGTTTGAAAGAAGATGAAAATGTTAAGCCGGTAAGTACATTTATAATACAGAGATCCATTGAAGAAAATTTGTTTTACCATGTGCGCAATACAACTACGCCATCGAGCCTCGAGGCAGTGTTTTTCTTACTTACACAAAAAATTAACCACTTTCTAAAACCACTAAAAACCAAAAAATAATATAACATGCACAATATACTTGTTACCAATTTTGGAGTCTGTGGCTAATTAAAATCGCTAGCTAAGCGAATTATTAACAAATATATGGATTTTTTTGTTTAAATTTTAATTGAGCATCAACTCCAAAATTTGTAATGAATATATTTTGTTTTGTCGTTTTTAATATGTAAGCATATATGTTTTTATATTATCTCACTTTAGATTTTATTAATAATAATTATAATTATATTTCAGAAAGACAAAAATGCTGTTATTGTTTACTGTCGCACAAGAGACCAGACCGAGCATTTGGCTAATGTGCTTACAAAAAGGGGATTGAAATCAGCTGCTTATCATGGAGGTACAGTCAGAACAGTGTATGCTTGACCACGTTAAATTTCTAAATAGTAAAAGTAGAGTTCTAAATAATATAGTCTTCTGTCGGTAACATGCAACTTACAACTAAAGTAGACAATAAGAGTTATCCTTTGTACCTCTCCAAAATGATCGCATCTGCTTGGAGAAATGAAAAATGGGCATTTTATCTTGAGAAAGTGTACTAGCACCAAATTGGGTGATTGAACTTTCATCTCTCTCAACCATACAATTGCTTTTTTTATTTCACTAGGTATAACACATAAAGAATTCTAACTCACATTATACTACAAAAACTGAATTCTTAGACATATCACAATATTTTTTTTGGAAGTTTCTATGATATTGTGAACAATTATGGTCATGATGCATTTCGTTGATTAGGTTTGAAAAACTCGGAACGCATATCAGTGCAAGAGGGATGGTCGCGGGGCGAGTACCCGTGCGTGTGCGCAACAATATCGTTCGGGATGGGAGTGGACAAGGCGAGCGTGCGCGCCGTCGCTCACTGGGGCATCGCACAGAACGTCGCAGCTTACTATCAGGTTCATAATGAAATTCACCAAATCACGACTTATACCGTTACAAGTAGAAAAAATATGGTCACGGCCTAACTCTAATAAAATGTAGTCTAATATTATAAGCGCGAAAGTTTATGAAAATGTTTGGATGTTTGTTAGATGTAGATGGCGCTGGCTTAATACTATGTTTTAGAGACTTTTATAGCGCGCCAGGCTTTTCACGCGGGCGAAGCCGTGAGCAACATCTAGTGTAAAATATGTAACAACAAAATTTCAAAAAGACACCTTTCCAATCATTATCCGATTACCAGTCCTAGGTACATCTTGCTCTTTTATTGTCCTAAGTAGTAAAAATTCGTTACTAGTTTTTGATTGCTCATTGAAATTTGAAATTCGTTTTTAGTTTACATTGGAAAATATCAGCACAATCTTACTGCAATTTACTACAGAGCTTAGTTAGTAATATAAAGTTTGTATTAGTACAGAGTTTAGCTCTTCAAACAATGTTAATGTGATATATTCCAGGAATCCGGTCGAGCGGGCCGAGACGGTAAACCGGCGTTTTGTCGCATCTACTACTGTCATAGTGAAAGAAATGCAGTTAACTTTCTCCTGAAAACTGAAATAGCGCGATCACGCACGCCTGAACAAAAGAAAAGATGTAAAAATGCATACCGAAGCTTTGAAATAATGGTGAAATATTGTGAAGATGTCAAGTAAGTTCCAGTAATAGATATGTATACAGCAGGATTCATGTACTATAGCCATCCATCATTTTCTCGATTTAGATAATGCCATTCACGATGACTTGCCCTACAAATTTTCATTACTGCTTATAGTCCAAACTCCAGGTGAGTAATCCACTTGTGTTTTAATTTTGTAAATACGCAATAAATTCCTATAAGTGCATAATTTATCTATAGATATAAATAAAAGGTGTATGTATGGTACAGATATATAGTAAAGTGGACGATAGCCTAGTTGGGAAGGGAATGGTCTGCTCAGACAATGTCCGAAAGTTCAAAACCTAAGGAACACACATCTTACTTTTCGAAGTTACGTGTGTATTATGTATCAATTATTGTTCGCTTTAACGGTGAAGAAAAACATCGTGAGGAAACCTACATACCTGAGAATTCTCCATAAGAATATGGAAGGTATGTGAAGTGTGCCAACCCGCACTAGGCCAGCGTGGTGGACTAAGGCCTAACCCCTCTCAGTAGTAGAGGAGGCCCGTGCCCCGTGGTCAGCAGTGGGCAGTATATTGATTGCACGGTGCAGATGTCGACACCGCACGTTCGCGACGTACTTCGGCGAGGAGCCGCCGGTGTGCGCGCGGCGCTGCGACGCGTGCGCCGACGAGCGCGCCGCGCGCCGCGCCCTGGAGCAGCACCTGCGCCGCGCCGCCGCGCCGCACGCACACGTCGCGCAGCCCGCCACGCCCGCCGACTACGCCGGCCTCTACGGCGAGGGCCGATACGGACAGATAAGGTTTGTCTCCTTTACGCGTACAGTACACAGTACACACCGGTTATAACGACTACATATAAATACATGTATAGTTTATAACGATTAACGGATATAGCTTCCAGATCAAGTGTCTTCTCAATGTCGTTTTACCAGGTTTCATTGTATTAACGGGTTTGTGTCCTTCACTGATGCCCGACTGCAGCGGCAGTGGTCTCTCTCCGAATGGTCTCTAACAGATTTACGGCCTTATTCATAAACAGTTTATAAACCTATTTTAGTTATCGAATGTTTTTTCTTCACGCGTATTTTGAATTGAGTTTGAAGGGAGAAGACAAAACATTCTATAACTAACATAGGTTTATAAACTGTTTATGAATAAGACTGTAAGTCTACACTAGATTGTAGTGTAGTTATGGTAGGATTATATTAATTGTGTGTGATAAAAAACTGAGTTTAAAAGTTTTAAAAACAACCAAATTGTGGTATGAAGGAATTTATTATGTCATTGTCATTCTTGTGAATGCCACCAGTGGCGTATATTATGTCAACATAGCATACTTACATACATTTTATAAGCCTGCAAGGCAAACAAGAACATGAAATAAAATAAAACATTAATGTAAATAAAATCAATAACTATGATTCTAAAACCGTTTCTGTAATCATCAATGGTAAAAATAGGGACACGGAATCATTTTATGGTGGCGACAGCAGTGGTTCAGATGGCGAAAGTAATAAACGTCGTGTCGCAGAAGAGACCAAATCACTTATTTTACAAGAATTTGCAAATAGGAAAAAAAGCATTGAAGGCAAAAGGCATCATCAAGCCGATACAGAGTCAGCCAAGCACTCTAAATGTAAAGCAGCCGACTGCACTGGAAACAAGGTAATTCTACGATTCATACAATTACAACTTCTTATCTATTATTATCAGTGACAAATATTTGTTATGACAAATGAAATTATTCTAGCATACAGCACTTGTGAGTTCATAGACCTCTAAAGCAGCTGACCCTGTTGCCTATTACCATATTCACAATATAATATTAATAAAGGCCGCCCAGACGACACTCAATTATATTATGTATGCCGGTGGAGGAGTCGCATGAGTTTGTTGCTGAGCCCTCCTATGCCATTGTCCCGATTTTAATAAACTGGCGTGCGATTTTGTTTTAAACAAGTTTTTGTTACCTTATTCCAGGTGAATGGATTGACGGTGCCCATTCGGGAAAGTTATCTGTCGTTATTAACAACTGCCCTTAAAGAAAACCTTGCAAATACGAAAGATGTGGAGGAGAGAACAAAACCACTATCAAAGTACGATGTCGAACAATGTGCCATTGATATGGAATATGAAGCATTTTCTAACAGCACTGTTGTTAGCTTATACAGGCGGGCGTTGTCACGATCGGTGAGTTGTTTTGTAAAATTCAATGACGTAGTATGTCCAGCGACCATATAACCTCTAGACGCCGAATAACAGGCGATCGGTTTCGGGTAACATATCTGACTAATAGATCACATGTAGCTTGTCGTTCAATATCTTCAAGTCAGATGCGACCACAACTGTGAGCCGTAAACATTTTCACATTATCGATTTGATAAATATTGTAATCGCCCCTTGCTCAAAACAGCGGTGTTATAAAAACAAACTGACTTCGGGTTTGCAGAAAAATAGCATTCATTTTCATAATGCTCAAACTGAGGGCAGATATGAAAGCAGAATGGCCGAATGTAGGATTAATTTTATGAACGGAACGTATCGTGTGCGTGAAACGGAGTGCATAATGAGTGAGTGAGAAGGAGGAAGTTTGAATGTTTAAATAAAGAAGAGAAAGTTTATGAGATAATTGTTTTAAAATAAAAAACGGAGTTGTCGTTTTGTATAAAATGTAGTAAGACGTAAACGTAAGGTGAAAGACGAAAATATATTACGAGGTTAAAGAAAACTATTTTTAATTTGCAATATCCCACATCTATGTCAATAATTTGACTTAATCAATTCATTTTTAAAAATTATCGAAATTCATCTTATGCCGGCCATTATGTATTTAAATATTTTAGCATTGAGGAACGTTACTGTCAAACAAGATTTGCTTTTCTTTCTGACTCAAGTGCAGTTTACGCGATCTCTACGGCTTAGTTGTTTAACATTACATGACAAGTGACGCACCCAATAAAAATAGTGTTTTTTATGGCTACGTAAATTGTAATGATGTTGGCAGGCCCAATCGTAATGCAGTACCCCGCTTCCTCAAACCTCAGATAGTTGACAGAATTCATTTGAAGAAAAATATTGGGCATTAGGTGTCTAGGGGTTATATAGTCGCTGAGTATGTCGCTTGTTATCTTTTACTGGTTCCAACATCCATCGAACAAGAACACAGCAATGCTTTTACTATGCTTATTGGTGGCAAGAAAAGACAAAACAGTTGAACCTATCCAGATTGAGTGGGTTGGATGATATAATTGTCATATTCATAATGTCGTTTTTTGTAGATAACAACAATAAAAGCTTGCAGCGATACTATTTGTCCGCAACTTAAATCATTCGAACCTAGAAAACGTGGCACGCTTGGCGAATTCGTTAAAGAATATGAAGCCAATAAGCAACAAGTAGGATTTGTAAAAGCATCGGAAATGGATGTTGGTAAGTCATATTTTTAATTCATTTGTATATCAGTGGTGTAAAATAAAGTGTTACCTATTTATATTTTATAACATGACAACTAAATATTTTTTTCTCAAACTTACTGTCTAACTAATGTTGTTTCAGGAAATGTTGACGGTTCACGCGACGACAAACAACTATCTAAAGCAGATAAGCAAACGAAACGAAAAGCTAGTTCATTTAAGCGAGACCCGTTAACACAGACTAAACTTCAGGGATTTTTCAACAAACCTTCACATGAACCTAAAAATGCTTCGCCAGTTGAAAGTGCCAATGATGACTCCCTCATATTTAAAGAGATGAGTTTTAATGACAGCACACTTAAATTATATGATAACGATAGTTCAAAAAAGAATGTTGATGAAAACAACATAATATACAACATAAATAATAATAAAGAGGCTAACATATCAGGCAACAGTAAATCAGATGACGAACCCAAGACGTTAGTTATAAATATAACTCTTCAAGGGGTATCAAGTATGAAGAAAGAAGAGAAAGTAATAGAAACTACTAACACAAAGAAAAATCCTACTAAAATCGTCGAAGATAATTTGAAATCACCTGACAAATCAAAGACAACCTCAAAAAAAAAGCTCAAAGCTCTTTTTGGAGAGTCATCGGATAGTGACAATGAATCCGAAAAATCAAAGGAATCAAAAAAAACTTACACCAAAAAACATAAGCATAAAAAGAGAGAGACAACAGATTCCACGGACCGAAAACATGGTAGTAAGGAAATTAAAAAAGAAATATCAAAAAGTTCTAGTATAAAACCAGTAACAGCACACACCACCCACTTGTCAGACAGTGATTCGGATAAGGAACTAGTAATTGATGAAAAAATAGAATCTTCTGAAAATGAGGATAAAATACCCAGAAAATCGGAAGAACACGACCAAAACCATAACAATAAAAATGGAAAAACAGATGACACTATCATTATCAACAATGACAATGGCGCTGATAGTTTAGAAGATGTTTTATCTGACGATATAAAAGAAGTGGACTTAGACAAAGCACATAAATTAAGCATAGAAGCTGAAGAGGTGCTTAAGAAACTCAAACAATTTTCAGAACAGCCCCCTGAGCCTATCATGGAAAAGCCAATAATTGCCAAAATATCGCCAGTTATAGATGGAACAAAAGAGAACCAAGCAAAGGAACCCGAATCACATCACCGTAAACGTAAATTAAGTTTGAGCAAAAGTAAAGAACATACAAAACACGAGAAAAAAATTAAATTAGAACCAACAGTAAAAAAATCTGAAAAGGTTGATGTTGCGAGTCTTGTTGTAAAATTGCTAATGCCATATTATAAGAAAAAGAAAATCAGTAGTCGCGACCTTTTTAAAGTTACCGCCAGGCACATTGTCCATCAACTCTTAGCTATTCAAGTAACTGGTAAGTAAAATATTTTACATATAATAATGTAGAAATATCAAATTTAATATTCATATGCGATTTAATTAACATAAATATTTGTTTACAGAGGAGGCAGCTATCAACCTATTATTAAAGAAAACATTTAGTAGAGATATAAAAATAAAGAAAGAAAGTGACTTACCGGTTAAGCTGAACTTGAGTAAAGTTGTATAGTATACACATATTATATTTACTTGTTACGGAGGTAGAAACTCGCGCTATTTATACTCGGTTATCGCATTCTCGTTTCATACTTACAACAGTTAAATACATTATATCTAAGGTAAATTATTATTGTCTGTTTTTGACCAGTGGTTCAAGAAATATTTTAATAAATAATTACATGAGCATATATTGATTGGTTTTATTACCAGTACCTCATGGTGGATATGTTAATAAATCACTATTGGTTGAAAATGATTCAAATAGGGAACGCGCACGAACTATAGGTTGCAGCACAAAATCGACACGAGAGCCACACGTGGATAAAAAATAAACTTTTCAAACCTATAATTTATTTATATGTATATTCTTTTAACTGCCTCGGTGGCGTAGTTGTATTACGGTACGACTGCAATGCTGAGGTTTCGGGTTCGACACCAGGTCGGGCAAAGTGATATTGGATTTTTCTATTCAGTATCAGTCTGGAATTTGTGCCCGATATGGCGATAGGTTCGCCCCTATCACATCATGGGACGGAATACGCACGACGAAAAGTGGGTGCACTAGTTGCGCCTCTGCCTACCCCTTCGGGGATAAAAGGCGTGAGTATGCGTATATTCTTTTATGACAAAAACGATAAAATATGGGTTCCGGCCGAATATTATTGATACCCAGCGTGGCCAGAATAAGCTTTTTTTAGATGAGAGCTAGTTCCTTTTTTTTTATTCTTTATTAACTAATAAGAGGATTTGATCAGTCATGATCATGCCACCCCCATTGGCAAACTCTAAAAGTCTATCTCCGCTTAATAACCTACTGGGCCAGTTTGTACAACAATTTAGCTTTCTCTGACAGAGGGCGTGCTAGTATGCTGTTGCATTCGCCGAGTTGCTGTAAATTGATCCCCCTTTGCCTTAATATGCTTCTCTCAGCTTCGTTCCGGACACACTCCACTATGGCATGATACACATCTTCCAGAACATCACACTCGCTGCAATTTGGTGTCGTTGTCTTGGCTATTAGGTGTCCGAAACTGTTAAGTGGAATGTGGCCGGATCGAAGGCGAAAACCAGTCACAATATCAGATCTTGATTAAAGAACATCAGAGACTATCCCGCCCTCACACCGGCACTACAACTCCTGTAAGCCAGGATCAATAATGGCACGCATTTTATGACACCAAGCGGTGAAGCTCGGCGAGTCTCAGCTAGCACTAGTCTGTCTTTATCCCGCAACGAAATAAAATCAAATAGAAAGATAGGGAGGTGTTGGAAATATTAATTGTCCACTTCCCTCCATAGCAAAGCGGGAGACAAAATAATGAACTAAAGAGGCATTTAAACCTCAAGTATAGGGACGTTTACAACTAGAAAAGCCAGGAACATCAGTAAACCATGGAGAACACGTGATAGATGGCTGAATTGTTCGGTACCATATACCCTTACACGGTGATCTCTCGTCAAAGTATTCCTTCCACATTTCTGAACATTTTTTTGAGTGTGAATAAGGGCGCACAAGCAATAAACATTCCGTCCGATGTTGCTTCCTTGGCAAGGCAATCTGCTGCCTCGTTACCCGGTATACTGATGTGGGAAGGAATCCATTGCACTTTTATAATTTTATTCTTGCTCTTCAGTTTGAGGAGCAAGTCTAAAATATTGTAGACTATCGGAGTGCCTCGAACATTCGACGTACAAGGAGCCAAATGATGAATGGACCTAGTTATTTTGATGTTATTGAAGCAAAATTAAGAGATGTTCCCTTAATCACAGATTTGTTTGTATTAAATATTATCTTCAAAACTGCTTTATTTTTATAAATTATGTAATGAGACATTTCTAAATGCTTTTGGAACTCATACTTACATATGTTTTATACAGCTTTTATTCTTCTTCTTCTCAGTCGTACACTCCTGGCGGAGTGGTCGTGGTTATGGATCGTCTGAAAATTTGGTTGCAGCTCTAGCGAGACTTCTCCATCTCTCTCTACTTATGGCTCTGCGTGTGCATTCAGTAAGGGAACAGTTCATAGTTGATTTAATGACGTCTGTCCATCTTGTGGGTATCCTGCCACGAGAACGTCGACCTTCTACTCTTCCTAGCACCAGTAATCGCTCCAAAGAGCTTTCATTTCGGATGACATGCCCAAACATTGTGAAGATTCGCATGTGCACAATAGACGAAAGTCTTTGTTTGATGCGAAGCTCGTTCAGGATAGATTTGTTAGTGCGGTGAGCAGTCCATTTAATTCTTAGCATGCGCCTCCAGCACCACATTTCAAGGGCGTCAATCCTTTTGCGACATTTCTGTTTGATCGTCCATGTTTCAGCTCCATACAAGAAAATAGGAAATACTAGGCATCTCATTAAGCGGATCTTGGTGTTTTTAGTTATGCGGCGATCTTTCCATATCTTCGTGAGTCTTTCCATGGCTGATCGTGTCATGGTACACCGTCTTCTGATGTCTTCCTCGCAACTACCAGTATTTGTGATTGTGGATCCCAGATAGATGTACCTCTGGACAACTTCGCAATTGGCTATTACGCCTAAGTCAGGTCGATTATTATTCTTACGATCCACTATCACAGCTTTTATTATTTTTGTTGATTTTCACATAACCATGGAATGTAAATACTTAAGTACTGTTCTTCAGAACGTAATAGAATAGGGTAGTTTCCTATGTTTTATTTTGTACATTATTTTAGATGTAACAGTAAATAATACAAAAAAGAAATTCTTCTGTGAAATCAGCATCAAAATCGATTGAAAAATAAAGCAGTTATTCAATTTTGAAATATTCTTGTGAGCAAAACTTTCACACGCAGGCAGCGTAATGGCCGACGGCGCTTGGCGAAGTCACAGCCTAGTATTGCTGTTATTTGACAGCTACCCCTTCCACTAAATTTCAAAGCTTTATAAATTACTTACTATTGCGCCAATTTTGAAAATTCTTTTTCCATTAGATTTTGGATAGCATATATTTTTCATAATTGTATTTTAAAAAAAGTAGTCAACTACCCTATTTTACACAATTTGATTTGTTTATTTTTATGTTTTGGAGTATCCAGATACACAGCAATACATTATCAACACATGAAATATTATTTTTCATCCTTTTAATATGAATATTTTACGTTAATGCTAAGTCTCGATTGGCTGAAAGATTCAGATTGCGCCACCAGATGGCACAGCTTACGACGTGCACGTTCCCTATAGGATTAAACTATTTTCCCCCATTTATATTAAAGACAAGTATATCTAGAACTTAAAGGGTTTAGAAGGAACCAAAAATAAGTAAAACAGTCATTATGTTTATTTAAATAGAAAAGATATAATTTGCGTTTTCTTCTTTTATGAACAAAACATTTTTTTGCCAATGATTATGGCATTGTTCTTTGAACAAAATCGGATTAGTGATTAAATGTTATGGCGGCACCACACTCGTATTGGATTAATTACCGCATTTTTTTAGCACGCGAAGTCTAACTTAGCATTTGGCAAATTAAATATAGTTGCGAATTTACATGAAATATAAATTAATTAGTCGCTTTATAATTCGAACATTACTGCTGAGTAACATCGACGGTACAACATGCTCTCTCAGAGGCCGCAGAACGAGTTCTAAAAAAATCGTGCTAACTGCTAATACTGTCGCTATGAGCTTTGATACAATATGGTTTGTGGAAAAGAGTGAGCGAGATAGAAGGCACGAACATAAATTATATAAGTAATTATTATGCGATTCATTTCGCATGTTAAGATTCACATAATTTTAATCAACGTGTCATATTAGCAATTATTGGGCTAAGGGTTTCAAATAGGTTTGAGTAAGATTTTAAAAAAATCTAAAAAAAATCGGGTCTAACGCCTGCCATCTTGCGAAAGTCACAATTGGCACAAAAAACAACTGCCTACATCAGGGGTCGGCAAGTAATTTCTATCGGGGTCCAGATCCTATTGAAAATTTGTATCGAGGGCCAAAAAAACGCATAATATTAAATGAATATAGAGCTAGTTATATAAAAATGTAATTTATATTTAAAAATATTTGGCGATCCAAGGATCGACCTTTCGCAGTCCGTATCCGGATCGCGGTCCGCCTATTGCCGACCGCTGGCCTACATCATTACATAGTCATATCCTATAATTATTAATTTTCTTAGTAACTACGAGTCCTAATACAGTTTAAGAAGATTTAGGGCCGATTTCACAGCTTGGTGATAAATGCTGTTTGTCAATGTCACATAAATGTATAGTCCGAGCAAATACAAAAGTCCAAACAAACTCCAATCTATGCTCAAAATCTAAAATGAGTACTATCTACATAAACTGTTTAATACGATAACTGTCTAATAAAATTACTTGAAACCCGTGAAACTGGCCCTAAGCATTAAAACTTAGGCATAACGTTTTTTGTTGTAATGAACGATAAGACACATAAAACTACGTAATTTTATTTAGCTTATAAATCATATCCAGTTTTAGGAATTTAGGTAAATAACATTACCTGTCTTTTTTTGACGAATGATATACAATACCATAAGTTCCATGAAAAACCGTGGTCTATTCAATTGTTGTAACACTGAGCATTCAGTAGCGCCCTCGATCAACTGTCACTCTCGTTCATTAAAAGCCTTGTCGACCTATACAAACAGGCTAGAGGTGGTCGGGCGCGTGAGTGGCGCGTGCGTATGTGTGTGTGTGTGTGTGTGTGCGCAGTAGCGCTAGACGCGCAGCCTGCGCTTGCGCAGCGGCTCGCGGAGCGGCGGCGCGCGCGGGGCGCGGCGGCGGGGCGCGCGCGGCGTGTCGGGGTCGGGCGGCGCGGACGACGTCACGAGGTTGCGCGCGTTGCCGAACGACGCCGCCTGCCCGATCGTCTCCTGGAACTGCTGCACACGCTCCACCATCTCTTCGTCATTCTCTATCAACTCTTCGATCTGTAACGTGTTATTATTATCAATTACACTACTTTAAAAAGGCGGTTATAATGGATCAAAAATGTGAGGGCTATCTGATGAAAATATATTTTATATACTAGCTGTGCCCAAAACGTTCTGCGTGGCCTTAGATCTATCGCCGCCTATCTCATACCGCTCTCCGTCTCCCCGGTGTGGCTATCGGTACCCAACTTATCCTATTATTTGTTACACAGAACAAAGCTTAATATTTCTGTTTTTAAATTTTTAATTCCATAAGTGGTTTTAGCGTAAAACCCTAACAAACATTTAATTCGAACAAACAATCATTTCAAAAGTTTTACGTCCCGTTTCTTACTCCTCGTATCTCCTAGTTAATTTTTTCGGAAAATAATACACAGAGTACAGACACGGTGAAACTACGATTTTATTATGCGTATTTTTAATATATAGGGAGCAATAAAATCACAAAAGGGCTGGAAATGATATATAGTTTCAAACATCCATCTCATTCTCAATATTTCTACTGCATTAAACATAATATCTTGTAATGTAAAAAATCGGAGCCATACTTCTTGTCGGTAATCGTTGAGCAGATCCGTAGCGAGACGAACGAGGTAGGCAGTAAGTTGTCCACCGCGCGGCCGCAATCTTGAATACAATCTCAATACTGCAGGCACCACCACTTCAGCGACGGTCCGTTTCATTTTCTACATAATATCATGTAGTTGTACTATTTACATTTAATTCATCATATATTTTGTCTTCACTACAACATTTAAGCATGAAAAATAAAAATAATAATGCATGATGTACCGATGATATTATTATATACCCTTTATTAACTCAAACAGGAAGTGTAAATCAATGTACAGTCACCCACAAAAGGAGCTGAACACAACTTCAAATCATCTATACACGTTAAGTATAATAGAAACATTTATATTTCTTTGTATATACAAATATTATAAAGAGGCAAAATTTATGTTTTTGTATGTTAGTAACGAATAAACTCAAAAACTGCTGGAGCGATTCCATTTTTCACCATTAGAATCCCTGAGTAACATATGCTACTTTTTATCCCGGGACAATATAAAGCGGGACTTTTATCCCGGAAAAACTCATTCACGCGGGCGGAGCCGCGAGCAAAAGTCTAGTCTTAAATAAAGTAAACAATATTTAGTTTGACTTATTTAAGATATAGGTAAGTCGTTGCTACTGACAAAATTATATAGGAGATTTGAAGTATTGAATTTAGTCAGCTATTTTTTAGCTGTCTGAACTATAAAAACCGGTGATATTTTTGATAGTTAATCCATTCAATTTTCTTTATTGATTTTTAATATAATTATATCATCGGCCGACATTTGTAATGGTTGTGCTGGAAATGGCAATGCACTACGACGAAATAATCGATTCTTGAATTGAAATGTAAAATTCATTCTCTATAGTAATCAGATAGACCTGAATATACACATTTTTTTCTCTCAAAAATTCTACTATCCAAATATTTGATCTAAGATTCATATGGCCACATTCAATGACATTAGTTAATCACAGAACATTAATCAAATTAATACAAATTCCAATTGCAAATAAGGCGAGAGAAGCTTAGAAGCAATGCCATAATACAATATTTACGATGGTACCTTCTCAGACTTTTCCGATAGCTAAAAAGATAATTATATTGAATTAAATTATATTACTCTCTCCAATACAGACTATATAGGTAAGGCTAAATTATTTTAAGCTCACCAGCTTTTGCATAGAGCAGATTGGGTGGACTATAAACTGATACTTTCTTATATTTCATTTGTGTCGATGTTTAATCAAAATAAAGGCGGCTACAGACTAAAAATGTAACTACGTGAAGTGTCAATTTACCTACTAGTACCTGTGTGACCGAGCCTTGCTCGGGTGGTTTTTAATACTATACATGGTATTTATTACTTTAAAGTAGGTCCTAATAATATTTTCCATTTTAAGAAAATATTCACGACTGAAGTCAAATGAGTCGATACCTACAGTTACCTTACTAATAAAAAAAAATCGGTTCTGCAGCGGTTCACATTTTATATTAAATCTTAGGTTTCATAATTTTTTCATATTGAATTACATCACGAGCATATACATGGTTCGGTTCTCATCACTTGTCTCACTTACTTACGAATTGATGAAAGACGAATATCCTATATTTATAATCATGGTTTAAGATAATTATATCCGCACCAAATTTGGTCTTAATAATGTTTCACGGTTTAGTTTCTCCCCCCTTTAGCTGCCCTAAGTTAGTGGTTAATAAATTTGAATATCCCATATTTATACTGAAGCTACATCTATATCAAATTTCACCATAATCGGTTCAACGGTTTATTTCTTTCCCCTTTTAACCTTCTTATTTAAGGGAAAATGAAAAATTGATTATGTTATATTTACTTTCAAGTTACATGAGGTCCCCAAACCAAATTTAAATAGAATTGGTTCAGCGGTTTAATTTCTCTCCCCTTTTACCCCTCTCATTTTGGGGTTAGTGAAAAAATAATATCTCATATTAATTTTCAAGGTTCAAGATATCCCCCAATCCCCATACTGTGCAATACAATCGGAGCAACAGTATTTTCTCCCCTCTATTAACCCCCTTAGTTAAGGGTTAAAAAAAAAATATCCCATAGTTATCTTTAAGGTTATAGATATCCCCATACCAAATTTCATTATAATCGGTTCAGGAGTTTAGATTCTCCCTCTTTTATCCCCTTTAGTCAGGAGTAAAAGAAAAGAATTAACATTCCATATTTGTTTTCAACGTTCAAGATAATATACAAATACCGAATGCATATATACAAGTTTAGCGCGTTTAAATAAGAGAGTGATATGGTGCGCCGCCCTGGGGGGTAATAAATCTGGTTACCCTCATTGTAATAAAATATGCAGTACATACATGAGAAACTATATTCGTTGTGACGCGTTCTTGTAAATCATCTATGTCTGCAGTTTCACCGTTGGTTTGAGGTCTTCCTGTAATATTTATATTTTTTTAAATATTAATTCTTAACTATATTATAAATATAATAATGAAGTATTTACGACTTGGTAAAAGATGAGCATCAATAATTTTGATCCTCATTATTCCCTATGAAATAAATGTAATAATAATCAAAAAGTATTTACTTGGTAGTTTCATCCTAGGCCCGCACAGGAGCGTGATGGTGTCCAGCAGCGCCGCGTTGAGTGCGTGGGGTAGGTCCCCGTCGCCCTCGTCCGTGAGGTCCGCGGCGTGAGCCAGCACCTCCCGCGCCAGCCGGCACTGGATGTTCAGCTTCTGCACCAGCGACATGCGCTGCAGCATCACGTCGTATATCAACTGACGCGAGTCGAATGTTATGCTCTCTGCGGATCAGTTGTGTGGAATTGTTAATGTGCCTCAATTTACTGTCATTGTTCATTATGAGTGAATTTTTTTCATAATAATTTTTCATGAGTAATGAGCTACATTAGTAGCTCAGTAAATTTATTTTACAGCACTTATAAAAATATTATTGAGATATCATTATTCAACATAAATATATACCTAGCTGAAAACAAGTAAATGGCTTTATGAATGGAATGCAAGAATGGCTTATGACCGTATGCACAGATCTTAATGATATGCTGGACACGAAATATAAGTGATTTCTATCCCTTAGTCTCCTAATATGATATTTCTCTATAAATAAATCTGTTGTATTTAACTGGATCCCTTTACTTTTAGCCATATCATTCTCACCTTCACCGTCTTTGTTGTAATGTATCACGCAGTCGACGAAGTGGTGGTATATCGCGTCTGTGGTCAAACAACACGTGACGAAGTACTCGGCAGGCTCACGCACATCATGGTCCTCGTCGGACAGCAGAGCGCAGTACCTGGCATTTAATTTAAATTTATAGTTCTAACGTTACATAAAACTGTCATAGATAATATAAACTGTACGTTTTGTAATATTTTCTCTGAAATTAAATGACACCTAACATAGAAAGGGAAGATATAGTATACCCAACTATAACGGACATATACAACGATGATTACTAAGAGTGATTGATGGCATTGATGGAGTGGAACGGACTGCCGAGACGAATGTCCGTAGGTTCAAAACCCAAGGGCACGCACCTCTAACTTTTCTAAAAAGTTATGTGTGTATTCTTTATGAATTATCGCTCGCTTTAACGGTGAAGGAAAACATCGTGAGGAAACCGGCATACCTTCGAAATTCTCGAAGAATTTCGAAGGTATGTGAAGTCTGCCAATCCCAAGGCCAGCGTGGTGGACTAAGGCCTAAACCTTCAGTTGTTGTGGGCAGTATTATAATACAGGGCTGGTATGGAGTTCTGGTGGATTGATGGCATTACCGGTAGTATAATGGCGTCCGCAACCGTAAGTACCCGCCGAGCAACAGCCGCGTGAGACAGCGCGCGGCGGCGCGGCGCAGCTCCGGTACCGACGACGACGACAGGCAGCCGCACACGCACTCCAGCAACGGCTCCACTATACACGTGTACCTACGCGACAGACTCTTTTATTACAGTTATCACAGTGACAAGCTTCAGATATGTGAAACCAGGGAAATAATTACTAGCTGAATAGTTTACTGTTAGTATTGTCAACGGCTAATGAATAAACATGTACAAATAAAAGGAATAAATAAAAACTTTTTAACAACAAACAAAACTGACTTCAAAACCACTACAAACTAAAAAATAATTTAACTTTATATACATATATTTGGAATCGGTGCCTAATTTAAATTGAACATTGTTTTCGTATATTTGTTCGTGTACTTTCTTAGCTTAGCTGGCAATTTAAATTAGGCACCGACTCCAAATATACGTATATAAAGTTAAATATATTTTTTTGTTTCTAGTGGTTTTGAAGTCGGTTTTATGTATTGTTAAAACATTTTTATATTGCTTTTTTGTTAGTTAATTATGGAATGTTGTAAACAATATATCATAGATATACGATTGCAGCATTCGCGAGTCATCTGCTATTAGTTATTGAAGAATTTTATTGTCTATCTCCAAAGATCTTCATCAGATCCTAATAAATTATATACTAAAATCTTCCCTGAAAAATATACATTTGAATAACGAAAAACCCATCCAAATCGGATCAGTGGTTTTTGAGAAAATCAGGGCCATACAAACTTATATACATACATAGGTACGGGTCGAATACAGAATCTCCTTTTTTGTAATCGGTTAATAAAGACCAAATTACGATGTAATCAATAGCGAACGTCGTTCTTATAATGAATACGTAACTAAATTTGAGACTGAGTGTACATCTGAGTAAGTAGTCATTAGAATTTTGGTCAGGGTTTATAGGACATTAGAGAAATGGAAAAACAAAGCAGTGGTTCACCTAACGCAGATGTCTGTGAGCACGAGCAGCGAGTTGAGCCGCGGCGCGAGCGGCTGGGCGCGGTCCCGCAGCAGCGCGGCGAGCGCGGGCGCGGCGGCGGCGGCGGCCGGGCGCGCGCGCACGCACAGCCGCCCCGCGCCCGCCACGCACGAGCCGCGCCGCGCGCCGCTCCACTCTGCACACACACAAACATACTCACTCGCATTACGCTACTGTGGACCGATTTCACATTTTTTTTATTGCATTGAACGACGAGACGAGCTTGCCGTACGCCCGATAGAAAGGTATACGACGCCCCTTATACAGTAGCAACACCATCCAGCACCTTGACGTACAAACTAGGTACTGTGTGGCATTCCACTGCGCTCGTCATCCTGTGACATAAGATGTAAAGTCTCATAATGTCCAGTAGTTACACACTACAATGTCCTTCAAATCGAAATATCACAATGCATGCACACTGCTGCTTAGCGATAGAAATAGACATTGCGGTGGTACCCACCCAGACAGACTTTTACATATGAGAGTCCTACCACCAGTAAACTTCACTCGCAAGGGATATTGGTGTTGTCAAGTTGTGTTTGAATTCGAATCCAAGCATGTCCAAATATTATGCCTGGAGAATGCGGTGACATCGTTCTATTTGGCACGTATGTTTGTAGATACTAGATGCCACTCATTTAAAAGTTATACAAGATATCGAGTGAAATAAAAATTCACAAGTTACCGATTAGCAAATCAGAGCTTAATACGGCCTTGCTTTTGCGATAAATCCTTCTAAAATAACTCAAGCCCCACTTGATTACCCAATACTAGCAGAGTCTAAACAAACATTTCACATGTACACAGAAAAAAAAAACTAAAATTTGAGATATAAACATGCTAAAGCAAAAAATTCAGTTTGTATAATCATTAAAAAAATAACGTACTAAAATAGATATTAATTAGTGTAAAAGTATTTCCTGTATTGTATGCGTACTAAATGATTGTCTCACACCAACCTGAGGGCATATCGTTGAGCGCGTCGAGGAAGAGCTGCAGCAGCGCGGGCGCGGGCGGCGCGGGCGCGACCAGCGACACGTCCGCCGCGCGCACCCACTCGCACACGTCCCCGCCCTGCAGCGCGCGCCGCTCCGCTGCCGACCACACGTACACGTAACACGGTACAACTCACACACCGACAAATTAAACACACAAAACTGATTCAACGTACGCCACAGATGCAATGCATTACAATTTTTTTAAGCTATTGCATAGCTTCTATCGCGGGCCTTGAGCGTGGAGACCGAATCCAGAAATTCCGTAACGAAAATAACCTCACATCTTTTTTAACTTACTAATATGAACCTTAAATACAATGCGTAGAAGCTATAATTCTTGAAACGAGTATATTTTTATTTATTTTATTTATTAGTCATTCAAACCATTTCTTACTAATCTAATATGAACCTTAAGTACATTGCGTAGAAGCTATTTCCCCAGCGTTGGCACGGCACGAGTACAAAAGAATCGAACGTAACATTCTTTTTTCAAATTTTGATTTATTCTACTTTGGTTGAGATGACCATTGCATTTGACATTATTATTAATAACAAGACTAAACGTGCGTTGCTCGCGTTTAAAAATCTACTTTATGTGGTAAGCGTAAGATCGAATTTGTGTTTAATCAATCAAAATTTGTGATAAAAAATGCTATGTAATAGCTTTACCGCGGCAGTCTCCGAGTGCCACACGTATTTTTTTTTTATTTATTTGGACAACAATCAAATACATTGTAAGATGTAACATTAGCATAAGGTACTATTCCAGATTGCAATCCCAACCATGTTGACACATCTTTGTTACTTACTATTTAGATCTAAACAGCTAAGCACTTACATCTATACTCTTGAATTTGTATGAAAACAAGTGACTTAGAAACATACTTATCATACGCAACGCTGTCACACGCGTCCCACGCAACGTTAGATCTACCCAGGGGGAGAGGCTTGGTGGAGGGAGTATCATGGTGTGTATGACGGGTGTTTCTAGAACTTACGTTACGTCCGAAATAACAAAAGCATCTGATGTTAATATGCGTTGCACACGCGGGACAAGTGTGCATACCTAGTTACATCGCATACGTGGCGTACTTGGGCTGTTGGTTTCTACCTTTAGTTTATTCGATACAAACAGATAGACACAAGTCGTGAATATCCTTTTGATAGGTCGGTTTGACGACCAACGCGCCGCTGTTTCGCGGCATTGGTTCTTTAGTAGATGCTTGTCTAATGGTTTACACGTGCAATGGAGGTACTCTACGCTTTCGTCCAATTTATAGATACGTTAGCTGGCCCCACCACTGTTCATCAGTGCTCTTGACTTCTTTCGTTTAGTTTACGCACTTTTATAGTATATGTCATCGATGTGATTATAATTAAAAATCAAATTTTTGTAAAAATATTTCTTTAAATCTATTCATAAATAAATCTGCAGACTTAGAATGTGGCAAAAAACACGACACGTTTTATTGTGATTGGATGAGCGACTAACACGTGACTGACGTATAATTGGACTCTTGATCAATCACAAACATCAATCATAAATAAATAATAAATAAATAAATAAATAAACATCAAAATAAAACTTCATCGTCTTACGAGGTGCGTCTTTTTGCCACATTGTAAGCCCACTGGTATAATTATCATATTTTTTTTATTTACGTCTTTGTCAATTTGCAATAAAAATACTCACCAAGTTGCATCAGCTCTGTAGCCCATTGAAGATTGCTTGGGTCTAACTGTGCAGCCAAGGTCACACAGGGAATTCTGCAACCTAGCAAGTTAGTTAGGCATCGATTAATTATAGTTATAGGTATCTATAATATGTATTTTTACATAATAATATACTTTTGTATATACCACAACTTGTGGGTAAGTTTGACTGTTAATATTGATACTACTTATAGATACAGACGAAATCTATATCTAATTAATTCGCGTAAAGTCGCAAACAGTAATTTTTCATTTTTACTTTTACACACTTTATTGTTGAAGAATTTCTATTGTAACTGTTTATTAAGTCTACTAGTAATTCAGTAACTCTGCAAGAAAGGGCTCCAAATATATTGCAATGTAGGTAATTGAATCTTTTAGGAAGGTCTATGTTCAGCAGTGGACTTCCAAAGGCTGAAGAAGAAGAAGCTAATCGAATCTCACCATCATCACTGGCCGCAGCCAGTCTTCGCACAAGATGGTCGCGTAGCACGCTACGTTCTTCTGCGTTCGCGAAACGCGACCACGTGCTGATTAACTCCAACGTTAAAGGCATCAAACGCACGTCGCGTGGCTGTTTAAATAAAATAGAAAAAACATTGTTAATTTACCATTTTGTTTACATCACGAATGAGCCGGTTGTGAAGGAATGTGACGAAGACATGCGATGCTTAACCACCTGCTCGTGTGGTGGCTAATGTAAAAAACAGGAAGTAACACGTATTACTTACCGAAGTTTTCAATAAAACATCCCAATCACTTTTTCGATCTCTCGCGGAAATGGACCAATCAAAGCATTTTTTTTGACATGCTTAGAAATTAATTATTTTGATTGGTTTATTCTCGGGATTAGATCGGATCAAAGATTAAAATTGGGATCGTTTAGTGAAAACGGCCGTTAGTGGTTATCGATTGTTGACATTACGGGAGGCTTACACTGGTGGTAGGTCTCTCATTATGTAAGAGGCCGTCTGGGTGGGTACCACCGCAATGTCTATTTCTACCGCCAAGCAACAGTGTGCATGCACTGTTGTGTTTCGGTTTGAAGGACATTGTAGCCAGTATAACTACTGGACATAATGAGACTTAACATCTTATGTCTCAGGGTGACGAGCGCAGTGGAATGCCACACAGTACTTTGTTAGTCAAGGTGCTGGATGGTGTTGCTACTGTTTATGGGTGGTCATATCGCTTACCATCAGGCGAACGGCATGCTCGTCTCGTCATTAAATGCAATAAAAAAAAAAAAAAAAAAAAAAAAAAAAAGGCTTATTGAGCCTCCCGTAATGTCTGTGTAATAAATGTGTGTACTTACTTCTTCCACTTTATCAATCAGTCCCCGTTCCTTAAAAGTGGACAACGCATCTACGATTCATATAGTATACCTATTTTTTAAGTGGAAGTAACTTCAACTATCAGCTAGTGCAATTGCATACGCGGTGTTAAGCATTACACAAATAATAATAAAAAAACAGTAAATTTTACAGTAGATATCTGCCTCGGTGGCGTAGTTGTATTACGGCACGACTGCAATGCTGAGGTCTTGGGTTCGATCCCCGGGTCCGGCAAAGTGATATTGGATTTTTTTATTCAGTATCAGCACGGAGTCCGGAATTTGTGTCCGATATGGCGATAGGCTCGCCCCCTATCACATCATGGGACGGAATACGCACGGCGAAAAGTGAGTGCACTAGTTGCGCCTCTGCATACCCCTTCGGGGATAAAAGTGCGTGAGCATGCGTATGCGAATCTGCGAAAAAACTAGATACGAAGAAATCGCAAGATAAATAAGTTTACCTGATCATTATCCGCAAGTTTGTAGTAATAGTCAAGAGCAAAGCCGATGTTCGAGTAGTCTATATGCCGCGCCAAACTCGTGAGTAGAACTAAACACTGCAAGTCGCGCTCGTCATCCACGACGCCTAAGTGCGTACTCAGTATGTCTACTATGCGATGACTGGAACAAAACATAAATGCCCAGTTACGACAAAACTGTAGATTTTTCGACATGTACAGTCAGCAGCATAAATATCTGTACAAAATCAAAATTTCAATTCGCCTATATAATTATGCGTTAAGTTAAACTGAATAATTTTTTTCTTCGTTTGAAGAAAAGTAAATCTTTTTTATTTTATTTTTGTGAAGAGATAATAAAGATTAGTAAGAACACAAAAGTGTGTAGGCAATTTGAAAATTTGAATTTGTTAATCTACTTATGCTGCTGACTGTACTGGATGTCTTATTTAGAGCAGCAACCTAAATAAAATAACGATCAACGAGACACGCAGTATTCATCAACCATAGGCAAAACAGAAATATTTGCCCATTTTACTAAATGTGCACCCGTTGAGCACAGAACGCGACTCGTCACGAGCTATTATGGTGATTTCTTAACACGTGGGTACGAGGTCGCTATCGAAACTCAATTCGACTATTTTTGTATGTCTTATGGGCTTGTAGATTAAAGATAAAGATATATTTATTTTGCAAATATGGGTAAAACAGATGATCATACTTGAAATTATTTAGAGCAACCATATTTAACCAGAGGTATGCAAAATTAATTTGTTGAATTTAAATACTATGTCACAATTATTACATAAGAAAATTAGAAAAATAAAAACAAAAAATAATAAAAAAAATGTCATTAGTCACCTCAATGAACCAGAACTTTTAACCAGTAAAGTGCATGCCTTCTGTAAATGTCTTCTCATATTACGCCGAGTAATACCATTGAGAAACATCCACGGAATGGGGTCACCTAAATCTTTAGCAACGAACTTTTGAAGTCGATCTACCAATAATTGTTGGATTAACGTTACTACTTGTTCTTGAATCTGGAATAATATTATACCGTAAAATCATGGGTAAAATATACTTCTAGAATGAATGGAATGTACAAGGGAAGGCCAAATGTCAAATGAGCATTAATGGTAATGGTCAAAATATGGCGACTTAGAAAATGAGCAGTTTATCTAAGCCCATTTCTTTGGATTTTTTTAAGCAGCACCCAAACATTATTGAAGGTTACCTATTTGGTGTCTATAGTTGTTTGGGATTTAGACATTATTATTTATACATTAAATTTAGAAACATTTAATTTTATAGTTACCTTATTCTCCGGATCAGATAGTTGATGCATGGGCCCAGCTAGAAAAGCGTCAAAAGCCGCTTTGCTCAGTCTCAACGTCACAAGATCTCCGAGAGCCGCGATGGCTGCTGACCGTACAATGATACTCGCATCTCGACATAACCCAACTAAGATCTATTGACATTTTAAACGTAAACAATATAATTATTATAAGTGTAAATTTTAGGATTAAACTTGGATCTTTTTCATTCCCTAATTATTTTTATTGGCATTAAGCTGACAACATCACACTGACATGCTTTCGTCACCGTTTGTAATTTATTACAAGCTTATCATAATTAGGATTTCACGCTCAGCTAAAGCACTAGTAAGTACTTTCCATCATGACATTAGAAACTTACCGCTAAATCATTGCCAGCGAGCGGTACTTTACAAGGTATGATCGGATCTTGTGCAGCAGAGTCATCTGAAACGGCGGGATCAATAGGAGTTTTAGGAATGGTTTCATCAGGGTTACCATTAGAAATTCCTGAGTCATCAGCTGTTGTGCTGTCGGGGTTGTCGGTACAGGTAGGTAGTGGAGTAGAGGCTCGGGGTGTAGTGGGTGTAGTGGGGGGTTCAGACGAGGGGTCGGGTGGGGCGGCGGCGAGCAGGCGGTGCAGCAGCGCGACGCCGGCGCGCCGCACGGCCGCACGCTCGTCGCACACGCTGCGCGCGCCCACCGCCGTCAGCCGCGACACCTCGCCCGTGCCGTTCAACTCCTGCGCAACGGAATACACTACAGATCATTACATTGTTTTAGACCCTGTTTCACAATTCTGAAGTAAATGTTATCAATAAACCGATAAAAATATTTAATGCTGAATACATTCTTTTGATTGCCATTTATTAGGTAGCTTGAATTTTGTACTTGCTTGCCCATATATTATATTCGATTAGCTATCACTCAGAAGTCAGACATCGTGAAACAGAGCCTTATTAACTCTAACCTTTTAAAAGGAATAAATTCGAAATATACTTAGATGATTTTCTGAGGTCATTATTTTGAGCCTGTCTGGAGACAATAGACGAAATTTATTTGCACTTGAGGTACTGAGAACATGCGTTTTAACAAATTCGATAAGACTAATTGACTAGGGTGGACCGACGACTTGATAAAGGTCGTAGGAACACGCTGGATGCAGACCGATCCTCGACCGATCCGTCTGGAAATCTTTAGGGGAGGCCTATGTCCAGAAGTGGACGTTCTAAGAAGTTAACTATACTATCAAAACAAGGACTATAATAATTTATAAATAATAGGTAAACAAATCCGCTGAATGTATCATCAATTTTAATTGATATACTACCTTGACAGCTGCTTTCATTGGTGGCCGTTGGCTAGTAACGCACTCGGTGAGTATAGTGAGCGCGCGCGTGCGCAGAGTGCTCGACACATCATTGACGCGCTCGTATACTGCTCTTAGTATCTCTGCGTGCGGAACGGTGTGCGGACGTTGACGGAGTAAGCCTGATATCTCTTCTTCTGTCATTTCCTGGTCAAGCTGTAATACTCATTAATAAACTGACAGAGGAAGGGCAAATTAGAAGACTTGCCTTCGTGAAATGACGACTACCCCGTTTTACTACACCGATAACACTCAATGATAAAGCAGATTTAAGTTAGCATGTAAAAACAAGATGAGAAATATTGCCCAAATTAATAAAAAAAAAAATATCTACATTATCTCTTTGCATGAGTGACTCCTGTGTGTTGTCATCATCAGTCAATAATGAATCTCTGTCAGCTTGTTTTGACAACTGATCATCTAAAGCGTTTTGATCTTGGCTCTTATTCACTTCTTCTGCGTTATTTTCGACTAAAACAAAAAAGAATATTACAATCCTTCCATGAATAATATTACTTAAAAGATCATAAATTACCAGTGGGAGTAGGTGGCGAAATTTCTTTACTTTGATTATTTTCATCCCTTTTTAACTCTTCAGCGTCATTGCTCAACAGATTTGACAACATTTCCTGTAATGATCAACAAGTTTAAACTATAGGGAACGTGCACGTCGTAAGCACTGCCATCTAGTGGCGCAATCTGACTCATTTTCAGCCCATCGATACCTGGCTTTGACGTACAATATTCATTAAAAGGATGAAAAATAACATTTAATTTGTTGATAATGTATCGCTGTGTATTTGGATGCTCCAAAACATAAAAATAAACAAATCAAATGGTGTGAAATTATACAATGTTCTTATGTTATAATGTTGTAGAAGAGTACCTAAGTACTTGCATGCCATGGTTATGTGAAAATCGACAAAAATAATAAAATCTGTATAAAACATACATAATTATGAGTTCCAAAAGCATTAAGTAATGTTTCGTTACATAATTTATAAAAATGAATATGTTTTGAAGGTAATATTCAATACAAAAAAATCTGTAATTAATGGAACATAACTTCCTAATTTTGCTTAAAAAACTAGCTCCCATCTAAAAAAAAGCGTATTCTGGACACCCTGGGTATCAATAACATTCGGCCGGAACACATTTTTTCATTCTCTCTCTCATCATTTTTGTCATATTAAAAGAATATATAAACGAATTATTGTCCTAGTTCTAGTTTCTTTTTTTATCCACCTGTGGCTCTTGTGTCGATTTTGTGCTGCCCCCTATAGTTCGTGCACGCTCCCTATACATTAGCATTAAAGAGACAATAATATATTTAATACATATTTAAATTTGATAAGCTTATAAAGATACTGATTATAATTATAGTTTGTTGTAGTGTAATAGTAGTAACCCACCTTTACCCATGTAAAATATTTTTACAATAATCTGACATACCATTGCAATATGACGATGTGAAACTTTTGCGGTTGTGGACAACTTTAGCAACCAATTGACCATACTGCGATAGGACTTGCGTGGAAGCAAACTCATTAATCCCACGACCAAAGATACCCTCGCCGTTCGCACTTCGGCACGCTCCTACAAAACGAAAAGGGAACTCTACATGATATATCATAAAAAAAAACAACGGGTTGCACTCCAGGAGTGCCGGCAGAAGTAAAAACTTGAACATTAACGTTGTGCATTTTTGAATATTTTGGAATGGTTAGGGAATAATTTTGTACGAATTGCTTTATTTATCAGTATAAAAGTACTAGCATTTATGTGGTTAAATACAATATTTATTCATTGCGCTATCGTACACAAAAATGACAACCTCCATCTTAAGAATTTTCGATCAGATGTCCTGACGCGTCCTGACGCGAGTTTAACATTTTATACCCATCCCAAGAAAAGTGCTCAACGCCGTTAAAGAAGCTTTCACTTCAAAAATTATTAGGTCAGTATTATAATTCGAACTTACCAAGCCGTCCAATGTGAAACATAAGTGTTCTAGAAGGACAATGTAACCCGATAATGCTGCCTTCCCATATTTAGTCAATAACAATCCTGAATAGGTCACATATGATGCTCGCACTATATTCTGGAACATTGTCAATTTTTTAATTATCGTTAGTTAATGGCAGAAAATACCGCCAAGTTATGTTTGTTTTCGTCAATACTCAACTTTTTATAATATATGAAATTTAACTCGAATCAGTTAATGTTACACTTACAAGTTTTACAAACACAAGTAACACAATGCATATTAATATAATCACACCCATTTTTTCCAACTGAAATCTTATAAATGTTTGTAAGTTTGTGAAGCAGTTCGAATACTTTGAAAAAATAAACGCCAAAATTTGACAATGGGTTTGTGTGAAACTTAGCACATAAATAGATCAAATCCTGCATTAATATACTGGCTATTTTTATTCAGGAAATGTAATTCTTTCTGGGAGAGGTCTTTCACCTGGGTGAAGCCATATGCAAAACATAGTATATCATGAATAAAAAGGTTCTCACATTTGAGCTTCTATTATCTGAAGATGCTGCAATTAGTTTAGGCAGTAAACATTTAAAAAGAAGCTGTAGGGCATCAGGATTTGGTTCATCATTTGAGTTGCACATCAAAACATCTATCATCTCATAAATAACTCTAGATATGTTCCCCAGTTCAATTTTATCTGTAAAAAATATATTAACATGACTATTCTAATCATATGTTTAAGGACTAGAGTCAGTAGACTGTAGCCATAAAATTTGGTTTAAATAAAAACGATACAATGACAGTTTTTAATGTAATCCTTGGACGCCCGCGGTGGACACCGGTGTCCATTTATATAAGGAAATTAGCTTATAGCTATATATAAGCGGGCATTGAGTGGTTAAAGATTTGTAACTTACCAACATTCAATTTATTAACAATAGCTCCTCCAGTGACATCGACCAAGTTACTTAAAATATCCTCAAAATTCATATCGCTGGGATTCAGATGTAGAGACTCCACAATACATCTCAAATCAAGGACAAAGCTTCTTAATCCCTTAATAACTGAATTCACTTCACGAGTCAATTCTTTAGTGTTGAAATAACTATCCTCACTGTCGCACATGGCTTTAGGAAATCCAAGACATGCCAAAGAATGTGCAAACAGCTGTGAGTGATAGATGTTATATGCCTTGTATCCAGGAATGGAGAGTAGCTTATAATACACACGGGATGCAAGCAATGCATTTGTTCTATGTTCTTTGACAACAACATTTTTAATACCATAGTCAATATAATAGGCTAAAAATGCCAGTAGCTTCTCATGCCCTACTTCATGTATAAGTGTAGACCATGATTTTTCTTCACTTGAAAGGGATTCTATGCTCTGCCACTCATCAATACTTTTCATTATATTTTGGAATGCCAACGGCAAGTCCAGTGACTCCAATACACTGTCATATTCTGTTGGAAATTCTCCGAATTCCAAAAACTCTGAATAATAGATTGCCTGCACCCAGCCATTGTCCAGCTGATTCAAGTATAAATTACTTATC
This sequence comes from Sphinx pinastri, assembly GCA_947568825.1. Taxonomy (NCBI): domain Eukaryota; kingdom Metazoa; phylum Arthropoda; class Insecta; order Lepidoptera; family Sphingidae; genus Sphinx; species Sphinx pinastri. The sequence goes on from OX387620.1 coordinate 9,866,202, forward strand.
TCACTTACTACGTCCTCCATAGTAATATCTTGAAGGGTTATCTAGATGTTATTCTTATTCGAATACTATTGTTTCTCATATTATTGTTTACACAATACGAAAACAATCATAACATTGTTTGTACCTATGTAAATACAATAAAGTGAAAGATTTTTTTCCACTTGATTAATACAACAGATATTATAATATCACCTAGTTTAGTGCCTTAATTTATAATTAAATATCTATAATTGTTATATAAATATAGCATTATTTACTTGACACAAATTACAAAATAATAAAGATCAGAGACAAATAAACTAGAAATAAAGACAATAATTTCAGACTTTAATTTGCCTTTTTTTTTATTTTCCCCTCACATTAAGAAGGCAAAGGGTTCAAACCCATACAGCCTCGTCATCTATACTAGCTAATATTTTAAAGCTGAAGAGTTTGTTTGTTTGAACGCGCTAATCTCAGAAACTACTGGACCGATTTTGAAAATTCTTTCAGTAATAGGAAGCTACATTGCTCCTGAGTGCTGTAGGCTACTATCCTATAGTATTTATCCCGGAAAAACTTTTCCACGTGGGCGGAGCCGCGCGCAATGCTAGTAAGTGATACTTTTGTTAAGAGTTACTTTTGGAACATCACTAGTAGTCTACACATCACTAGTGGACGCCAATATGGCGATACCGGTCTATTGTGTGTAATAATGTATAAATCAAAATAAAAACTTATAAAAGTAGTACAAGCCTAAGTATATTTTACTCTTTGTGCACAACTCAAACCGCAACAGGTTATGGGCCCAGGCACACCCAAAACCAGACAGATCCAGCCAGGACTCTTAAAACCAGACCGCACATGTAGGAGTAATATACTACGCAGTACGTACGCACAATTGAAATAAGGAATAAATATACAAGTGGTCAAAACAAATATAATACAGAAAAATATAAAACCAGTAATAAAAGAAAAATAAAGGGAGACCAGCTATATTCCACGAAACGAAGGACGTGTATAATCAAGTACATAAAGATGGCCGACGATATTAAAATAGAAAAATTAACAAACAGTGAGAGTTTCCTGCTATGGAAATTCGAAATGAATATATATATCAAAGCATTAAAATTAGAAGAAGTGATGTCGCACACAAAAAGCGAGGATAAAATCACTGATCGCGACGCCAAAGACGCCAAGGTACAAAGATTAATTATTAGTTCCATCGACCGTAAATTAAAAGGACACATTCTAGGATGTAAAACAGCCTTGGAAATGTTTAGTAAATTATGTCAAATATTTGAAGGCTCCGAGGAGAGAAATAAAACTACATTACTACAAGATTTTTTCAACTTCAAAAATGCGAATAAACCATTATCTACTATTATAACAGAAATAGAAAATTTGAGGCTCCGTCTAAATAACTTAGGACAACATATAACTGATGAGGTGGTCATATCAAAAATATTAACATGCTTGCCGAATAATTTGAACCATTTTATAACAGCATGGGAATCAGCTCCAGACGACCAAAAAACACTTACAAATTTAACGAATAGACTCTTAAATGAAGAAAACCGTTTAACAGAAAATAAAGATAAGCAAGTTGCATTTAAAGCCGAAAAGAAAAACCATAATTATTTAAAGTGTTTCAAATGTAATAAACTAGGACATCTAAAAAAGGAATGTAAAATGTGTGGTATATGTAAGAAGTACAACCACACTGAAAATGAATGTAAATTTAAATTCAAGAAATGCAATATATGCAAGAAAAGTAACCATAAAGAAGAAAATTGTTTTTTTAAAGACAAAGAAAGAAAAAAGGATACAGCATTTTTATCAAAACAAGGATATATAACAGAAAATTTAAGTTTTATTGTAGACTCGGGTTGTACATCTCACATGACAAATAACATTGATATATTAAATAAGTTTGAAGAACGAAATTCAATTGTTTCTGTAGCAAATGATAATACAATGCAAGTAAAAGGTCAAGGAACAGTAAGTGGCACAGACTTTAAACTAAATAATACACTTTTTATACCTGAGCTCACTCAAAATTTATTATCAGTTAACGCAGTCACAGAAAATAGTGGTACAGTTGTGTTCACAAAAGATAAAGTAAAAATCTATAAAAATTCAAATCTAATAATACAAGGAAAAAAGGAAAATGGATTATTCATAGTAAATATGCAGAAAAATATAGAAGAAGGTAAATCACTATTAATAAAAGAAAATGGAACAGCTTTAGAATGGCACAGAAGACTCGGACATCCTGGAAAAAGAGCACTAGAAACAATTTCAAAGGCAACGGAAGGTATTAATGTACTAGGAACAAAAACTTTAGAAGAATGTGAAATATGTATACAGGCAAAACAACATAGACTACCCTTTAACACAATCAGAAACAGAGCGGGAAGACGCTTAGAAATTATACATACTGATGTCTGTGGACCCTTTGAAATACCTACACATGATGGATATAATTATCTACTCACAGTGATCGACGACTACAGCAATTTCATAAAACTATACCTATTGAGACAAAAGAGTGAAGTAAAGGAAAATATTATAAATTATATAGAAGAAACAGAAAGAGAAACTAAAGAAAAGGTATCATGCATACGATGTGACAACGGAGGAGAATATACCAGTAATGCTCTTAAAGAATGGTGCAAACAAAAAGGGATTAAGTTGGATTACACAGTGCCTTATACCCCTCAATTGAATGGCAAGGCAGAACGATTAAATCGGACACTTCAAGAAAAGACCAGAGCATTGTTATTTGATTCAAAGTTAGGAAAAGAGATGTGGGGTGAAGCCATGTATTGCGCTGCTTACATCACCAATAGATTACCAAGTGAATCACTAAACCAGAAAACACCATTTGAACTATGGTATCGCAAAATACCAAATATTGCAAATATACAAAGATTTGGATGTGTTGTTTATGCTAAACAGCTACAAGCGAATTTAAAGAAGCTAGATTCCAGAAGTAAAAGGCTATTAATGATTGGATACACTAATAATGGATACAGACTTTGGAATGAAAAGGAATGTAAAATAGAAATTGCAAGGGATATTGTTATTATAAATAATGAAGAAATTAATGAAAAGAAGGAAATGACTACACCTATAAGATTAGGAAGCACAAATAACTCACAAAATGATATACCGAGTACTATAGAAAATGATGCAGAAGATATTGAACAAACAGTAGAAGAAATTGAACAGGAACAAAATGAGACACAAATAATACAGCAAGAAAGTCACAGCTCTTTAGATATTAACACAGATACAGAAAATTTTGATACTACTAATAGTGAAACAAGCAATATTGAGCAACGAAGAACAAATAGACTAACTAGAAAACCTACTTATCTACGTGACTATGTACTATTAACATATAATGAAGCAATTAAGTCTGCGGAAAGCGAAAATTGGAAGAATGCTATAAATTCAGAGAAGGAGTCTTTAGATAACAATAATACATGGGAAATAGTAGATATAAAGGATACAAAAGGAAAGAAAATACTCTCCAATAAATGGGTATTTCGAATCAAAGATGAAGGTACTTACAAAGCAAGACTTGTTGTTAGAGGATTTGAGCAAGATGGAATTGATTATAATGACATATATAGTCCAGTAGTAAGTCAATCATCGCTAAAGCTACTTTTTGCCATTGCAGCTTCAAACAATTATGAATTGATGTCATTTGATGTCAAGACTGCATTCTTATATGGACAACTAAGTGATGATGATATATACATGCATATTCCAGAAGGATATGAAAAGCGACCTAACAAAGTTTGTCATTTAAAAAAGGCCTTATATGGCTTGAATCAAGCCCCAATTACTTGGAATAAACAATTTACTCAAAAAATGTTGAAACTGGGGTTAAAGACCACAAAAACAGATAAATGTGTGTTTATAAATGATGATAAAACTGTAATAATTGCTATATATGTAGATGATGGGTTAGCTATTGCAAAAGATAAAGAAAAGTTATTGAAAATACTAAATTGTCTAAAAAAGGAGTTTGAGATTAAAATTTGTGAGAATCCTAAAAGTTATGTTGGTTTTGAAATAAAGCAAAATGAAGAAGGTATAAAACTATATCAAGAAAATTACATTAAAAATCTTTTGGAGAAATTTGGCATGACTAATTCTAAATATGCAAGTACACCATGCAATTATGATAAAAAGACAGCATCTGAAGTTCAAAGCATACCAAACTTTCCCTACAGAGAACTCATAGGAGGACTACTCTACTTATCTACAAGATCTAGACCTGATATTAGCCAAGCAGTGAATGAAGCAAGTAGAAAGACTGAAAACCCTACTAAAGGAGATGTCATAGCTGTGAAGAAAATATTGAAGTATTTAAATGGAACTCGAGAGAAAGGAATACTGTACAAGAAAGGAGGCGATATTTCTATATTGGATGCATACTGCGATGCAGACTATGCCAACTGCACTACTTCAAGGCGCAGTAATACAGGTTTTGTAATTATGTTTTCAGGAGGACCTATTTCTTGGTGCTCAAAACGCCAACCTATTGTAGCACTGTCATCGACAGAAGCTGAATACATTGCAGCTGCTGATTGCTGTAAAGAAAGCTTATATCTAAAATCATTAATGAGTGAATTAACAGAAGATAAAATTAAGATAGTATTACATGTAGACAATCAAAGTTCAATTCAATTAATTAAAACAGGTTCATTTAAAAGATCAAAACACATTGAAGTTAGATATTATTTTATTCATGAAAATTATATAAAAGGTAACATTAACGTTAAATATTGCCCAACAGACATACAAATTGCAGATATGTTTACTAAACCATTACTGAAAAATAAATTTGAATTTCATTGTATAAAAATAATTAAGTAAAATTGTATACTTTTATAAGATATGCTTAACATTAACTAATCTGATTAAAATTATGTAGGCAAAAGAAATGTAAACAGAAAAAAGAAATAAATAAAAGAAAATGATAAATGAATAAATAATAATAATAAAGGAAAAAAAAAAAAAGGTAAATAGCTCTAACAAAATGTTATTATGAAAGTTCAAAATATAATTGTAAAGACAACTAGTGCTGTTCGACTCGTAACATAAAATAAATATTAAAAATATTTTCAGTTCATGAGTAAAGGTAATTTTAAATTTTGTTTTATAAATTGTAAAATTAAGGGAAGGTGTTAAGAGTTACTTTTGGAACATCACTAGTAGTCTACACATCACTAGTGGACGCCAATATGGCGATACCGGTCTATTGTGTGTAATAATGTATAAATCAAAATAAAAACTTATAAAAGTAGTACAAGCCTAAGTATATTTTACTCTTTGTGCACAACTCAAACCGCAACAACTTTTGGTTGTCTTTTTTTTAACCTATGTATAAAAGTATCATGTACTATGTAGCAGTAAAGGAGTTGCAACCTCAAAGAGTATAAATGGAGTAGGCTCAAATGAAGTGAATTGAAATAATTGTGTCAATCAAGTGTTTTTTGTTGCGGCTAAAACTCCTCGATAAAGTTTTGGTAAGGTAGCCACTGCTTTACTTCGACATACTACCGAGGTGAAAAAAGAAACAAGTATGCGTCTGAAGGACTTGTATCCATGGACAAGAATAAATTAATAATAAAAAAATTCTCGTTTTTTTTTTCTCCCTCTTTGTCAAGGCGCGGTTTGCGCATCTGCCAGTGTCAAAGTTTTTGGAAGTTACATATATAATCTTAGAATAATATGGGCGTTATTATTCTACGCATGCTCATGTTATTATTCTATGTATATAATATTGTTTCTTTTTTATCCTCAGTAGTAGTAGTACAATACTATGTCGAAGTAAAGCAGTGGTGCCAGATTAGGCGACTTTTCGCCGTTTAGGCTACGCGAATGGCAGTCAGTTGCCAATTTGGGCTACTTTGGAAAAATTGTGTTATAAACCTTGTTTTTGTCGGATTTGAGGATATTTTTAGCTTTGAGAGTACAAAACATGACAGAAATTGGAATTGGGGACCTTTTTTTTTTTCCTCCTTCGCCTCTCCATATACGGTGCGGCGACTTCATAATGATTTTTCGGTGACTTCAACCGTCATACATCTGGCAACACTGAAGTAAAGCAGTGGCTACTCACTAGTTTATTTGTCTCTGGTGGCTACCTTACCAAGACTTTATCGAGGAGTTTTGGCGGCAACAAAACAAACACTTGACTAGCACAGTTATTTCAATTCACTTCATTTGAGCCCTTTAATAGAACTATATTGGATAATATACCACCATAATTATGCAATATAACACTAAGTATCACCAAAATAATGAATTAAAACAAGAGCACCTCATGACACTACCAAGTTCCCGCCAAAACTCCGGTTCTCAACTTCTCACTTGTCACCAATTGTCATTTAGACAATTCCACCTTCCGGATTCCCTTGCAATTTGCTAGGCATGGGTCGTACTTGCAAACTCGTGAACCAGGGCTTACAAGTACGTCCGCCTAAAAAAACCAGCGACAAAAACCAGGGTTCGAAATACTTCCAAGTTTTTCTTTCTGGATAGGAAATTAATTCGTGTTGTGATACAAATAAGGAACACAATCGCGTTCACCAATAAAAACTTCTAATACTTCGATTTTATAAGTACTAAGTATTTTCTGTCTGTACAGGAAACTGATCCATGTTTCGATACATATAAAGAGCACAATCGCGTTTATAAATAAAATACTTATGGCACTTGGATAGTCGAAAACCAAAAGACTTTCAAGTATTTTCTCACTGCTTAGGATATTGACCCATGTTTCGGTACCAATAAGGAGCACAATCGCGCTAACAAATAAAATACTTTTAACGCTTTAATACTTGCATAGGAAATTGTTCACTTTTACGTTAACATAAGAACCATAATTGCATTTGCGGACGACGACGCCTCAGCGCGGACGTAAGTAAAATACTTTCAAGTCTTGCAAGTATTTAGGGTACCGGCACCTGGTCGGCGTACTTGAAAGTAAATACCTGGTGTAAAAACCCCATCCCTACAATTTGCATAACCATTAACCTAAAAAGTTTGGCGAAATCTCCGATAAATAATCGGTGGAGTTTTGGCGGGAACTTGGAAGTGTCATGAGGTGCTCTTGTTTTAATTCATTATTTTGGTGATACTTAGTGTTATATTGCATAATTATGGTGGTATATTATCCAATATAGTTCTATTAAAGAGCTCAAATGAAGTGAATTGAAATAATTGTGCTAATCAAGTGTTTTTTTTTGTTGCCGCCAAAACTCCTCGATAAAGTCTTGGTAAGGTAGCCACTGCTTTACTTCGACATACTACATATAATAAAATAGACAAATCAAACTTGACATTGGCAAAATGTGAACACAAATGCCATTTAAAAAAAAAAAAAAAAAAAAAAAAAAAAAAAAAAAAAAAAAAAAAAAAAAAAAAAAAAAATAATCGGTGGAAGCCGTAGCCCGTAAATCTATAATTCTCTTTGCCATAGATTAAAAGAAGAAGAAGAAGAACCTAAAAAATAGAATCTAAAGTTGAATAACTTTTTCAAAAAATAAAGTCGTGATTATATTTTCTTTAACCAAATAGTCTATTATGAAATATAGTCTTCTTTAAAATTTTATTCCCATGATGGCTACTAAAAGAGCAACGTCCTGGTTTATTACCGAACGCGGACGTAAGTTTTCATTTGTGGTAATCACCGGTACAGGAATCGGCCTTACAGCAGCAAGATTCGTTCCAAATACATTACTCATATCCAAATACAAAGATTTTGTACAATATTACAGGCAAGTAATGAATACAATAGTTTAGTTATGAATAAGTGCAGGCTATTTTTATTTTACTAAATTTATTAAAAATAACAGGAGGGAAAACATTCGGCTTGTGAAATATGTTAATATTGTTTCAGTAATGGAAAGCCAGTAGAGATACCAGAGAAGATTAGTCAACTTCATCAGAAATGTTTGGATGTCCTTAAATTGTCAGATGTTCACAGAAAACTAATCTCACCATTTAGTGTATATGGCTATGACTTATTTCATGCTGGTATGTGGATAAGCTACCGTAGTTTACCTTTTTTATAATAATTATTGGTCATATATTGTGAGCTTTATGTCATAAGTGAGTGTGTGCAACTCCTTTACTTTTCACAAGCCAAAGACCTAAATCAGTTACTTTTAAATTAAGAAAATTAATTAATAAATTTTCTCTTAAAAAATATTTGCGGTTTAACTTTACTACCATAGATAATCCTCAGACTAGCAATAAACTCAGTTTTGTAATAACGTTTATTTTAATCCATAGTTTAAACCTGGTACTAACCGCAGTACTAAAGTTAGACTTTGTTTTGGAATAAGGCGGAATGAGACTTAACATCATATGTCTCAGAACGACGAGCGCAGTGGAATGCCACACAGTACTTTGTAACTCAAGGTGCTGGATGGTGTTGCTACTGTTTATGGGTGGTTGTATCACTTACCATCAGGCGAACGGCATGATTGTCTCGTCATTCAATGCAATAAAAGAAATGTAATGAAAGAAGATAAATTTTGTATGTTTTTTTCTAAGGTGACTCATATTAAATGATTGACCAATTTGAAGTATTTTAAACTAAAGAGAATTTTCATGATTACTTTCTATAACAATAATTTACAAATATTATAAAAAATTACTTAGTTATTTTGAAATAAAACTATTTTGCGGATTTTATCTCTGTTTTTTAATTAATATTTTCTCCCGACGTTTCGAAGGCTTTGCAGCACTTTGTGGTCACGGGACGGACTCGAAACGTCTGGAGAAAATATTAATTAAAAAACTGCAAGATAATCCGCAAAATAGTTGTATTTCAATGTCGTAACATTCGCGTAAATATAAGAGGTCATTATACTTAATTATTTATAACATGTTGTTCTAATTGCAGGTTGCTCTAGCTCAAAATTTGGCATGCTAGTGGGTATTCCAGTAAATTTCTCATACAAAACAGTAGATGATGTAAAGAAAGATAATATACAGGTTAGTTATTTTTTATGTTGATTATAATCAATCTTGTAACCCACACTACTTTCAATTAAAATCGGCACAACACAACATTTTATGCATGTAACAAAATGGATATGGGAGAGTTTTTTGTTTTTTTTACACACTTTATATTAGCTTCACTTGTATGTTTTTATGTATGTTTGTATGTATGTTTGTAACTCTCCGACTCCGACTCCTTTGGGCGCGATTTTGACCCACTTTAAACGGTCAGATTTTATTCAAACTTTGTAGGTTTGTCGAGGACCAATAACAATACACTAATTTGATAAGATTATGCCATTATTCAATTTGCAAAATGAGATTTTTGTCAATTTATATATTTTTTAGTGACATTTGTTCTACAATAGTAGAACAGAACTAATAAATTAAAAATAAATAATAGTTTAAAAAAACTAAAAAACGCTTCATAGAACATCCAACTAAAAAATAGACAATAAATTTGAATTAAGAATACTGTAAATAAGAAAAAAAAATATTTTATTGTAAAAAAAGCGTGGGGTGCATGGTGACAATAGTTATAAATATTTTATTGACAGATAATATGAGTTGATGTATTATATATCATTTTGATAATATCTTAAAAAGCACCCCACGCTTTTCTTACAATAAAATTCATTTTTTTCTTACTTATTGATCAGTCGCCTACACTTGATGCTAACCACCAGTAAGGAACAAGTACTAGGCAATTAAGCCACCACAAGAAGAAGAAAGCTATTTTCATGTTAATAAAATCATATTATAGAACTTTGTATGGTCTGTGACAATGTAGTTGATAATGGCAGCCCCAATCAGTGCAAGGCTCCAGGTGGGAGCAACAATAGATACCGCAGCTAAGGCCATTCTGAGTTAGCTAGAGCTCCTCATAAGACCTGTTGTATGTTTGTGAAGCTCTGGGCGATTACCCCATTTATATAATATCGCAATTCACAGCCAAGGAATACTAATCATTTCACCCTAATAGTATATGATATATTATTTACTAGCTGTGCCCAAAATATTGTCTGTGTAGACCATGGACTAAGATCAATCTCAGCCTATCTCATACTCCTCTCATTATGTCTTCCCATAATACAGAACATGTGTGATGTGTGTGACCCGTCTCCCCTGTGAGGTCATCTGTACCCAATTTACCATAGGGTAAGTGGGGTACAGATGACCACAACATAGAGTATGTTACACAAAAAAAGCTTAATATTTTTCTGTAATAATTTTTATCTAATGAGTGGTTTTCGTGTGATACTCCAATAAACATATTTTGAGCAAACAGAAAATAATCGAAATTGGTTATTTTACACTCTATTACTTATTCCTTGCATCTCCCAGTTATTTTATTCCCAAAAATATGAAATTTACAGACCCTGAAAATCGATATTATTATAATACTAGCTTTTGCTCGCTGCTTCGCCCGCGTGAATTAGTTATTCCGGGATTAAATTTCCGCTATATATTTTCCCTCTATAAAAAGTAAGAATTAAAAAAAGTTGCCTATGTCCTTCCTAGGGTCTCAAAGTCCAAACTACCTCCATACCAAATTTCAGCGATTACGTTCACTAGTTTTTGAATTTATCGCGTTCAAAAGACAGGCAGACGCAGCGGAGGATCTTTTTTTATAATATACAAGGATGTATAGATATTTGAAATGAAACTGTAAAATATTTTTTTCAGGTAAATCATAAGCCAGTTGATTGGAATTCCGAAGTCGGCCAGAAACTCGCAGATGCTCTAGTGTTGCCTGAAAAAGTGCAGCAGTTTGCGATATGTAGAGAAATACTAATGGCACATAATAATAAAGTAATATATGAGTCGACATACCCCTTCGCGTGTATATTCCTCGCGTATAATCTCGCAACATACATAAACAGAAGGCTTAATTTGTATAATGCACCTGTATCCATGAGGGGAGTATTGTATACGTTAATTGGAATGTTTAGTACAGGTTTATATTTTCTTATGAAGGATATGACGGAAGTATATTACGAAACAGAAACTGACAAGAAACTCTGCGAATTAGGGCAAGATTACATTGAAAGCGGGGTAATACTTTATGATAAATTACTGCAAAGAAATCAAGCACTTAGGGTTTTGATGCGAAATGAAGGACAAAACAAGTACAGTGTACTCGGCAACGAGAACTTTGGACTCCGGCAACCACGACTAGCTCTTGTGCACAGAAAACAATATTTCGAACAGAGATTAAAAGAACTTACGCAGGAAGAGTCTTCAGATAATGTTATAACAGAACAGGAAATCTGAAACGGAAAGGTATGCCTCAATTTCCCCAGCCAGAGTTACCGCCAGCCTTTTTGCGTCTTCTCTACCTTTACCAGCTGTATACAATATCTATGTTTAAATTACGAATTCATTAAAAATTGTCACACAATAATATTTAATTAAGAGTATTTTTTTTAAGAAACCCAATGAATAATAGAGAAGGCTGGTATTCTGGTCATTCACTTATTAAAACTCCAAAGTCAAGGCATTTAATGTAAATAATATTTATTTAAACGTATGTTAACACGACAATAAGTCGTATGTAGAATAGCTGATTAAAGGAATCAAAGCAAAATTCTGTTTTTTTTAAGTCTCGTATCTCTTGCAAAGAATAGGATTTCCTAAGTAACTCATGAGTGGAAGAATTCATTCGTTCGTATGTTCAAACCAATTAAAATTGTCACAAATCCAGATTGTTGTGTATTACGCAAATTTTCCCAAACAATCCATGTGATTACTGATCAGCAATAATCTTTATAAGTAAAATTATTAAACTTATCATATCATGCATTGTAATAATGCAATACAATACTGTACCTTGCTAGTTGACGAGCTAAACACTATTATGTCGCATTCGGGAGTATAAGTAAAAGATTTTTCTGAATTGAAGTATTCTACGAGATTACCCATTTACCTCCTACAATCAAACAAATCTTTCCTACAGATAATGTAATACTGATGTGCAATATGTTTTGTCGGCTTCAAAAAGGAGGTTCTGTATTCGACCCGTATGTATGTATGTATGGCCGCGATTTTCTCAAAAACTACTGATCCGATTTGGATGGGGCTTTCGTTATTCAAATGTATATTTTTCAGGGAAGGTTTTAGTATATAATTTATTAAGATCTGATGACCTCACATTAGTTTGGTGCCTCAAGTCTCAACCATAATATTCTTTCGGAGAAGAGGGTAAAGATCTTACCTTTTCTTATGATAAAGCTACGCTCTTAACACAGTTTCCTGCCCTCTCCTTCCCTACAGCATAGTAAAAGGACCGTAGCGCGATTGGGACACTGTCCCAGGGACTGTACGACGTACAGAAAATCGACAGCTTTCAGTTGCGTTTTATATGATCATTGGTCATCACGGCCGTAACTATAACTTTCACATAGGGAGCGTGCACGGACTATAGGGGGCAGCACAAAATCGACACAAGAGCCACAGGTGGATAAAAAAAGAAACTAGAACTAGCACAATAATTTGTTGATATATTCTTTTAATATGACAAAAATGATAAAATATGTCTTCCGGCCGAATATTATTTACACCCAGCGTGTCCAGAATATGCTTTTTTTAGATGGGAGCTAGTTATTTAAGCAAAATTAGGAGGTTATGTTCCCTTAATTACAGATTTTTTTGTATTGAATATTCCCTTCAAAACATATTTATTTTTATAAATTACGTAACGAAACATTTCTAAATGCTTTTGGAACTCATAATTATGTATGTTTTATACAGCTTTTATTATTTTTGTCGATTTTCACATAACCATGGAATGTAAGTACTTAGGTACTATTCTTGGGAACATTATATAATTTCACACCATTTGATTTATTTTTATGTTTTGGAGCATCGAGATACACAGCGATACATGATCAACAAATTAAATGATATTTTTCATCCTTTTAATGAAAATTATACGTCAATGCCAAGTATCGATTGGCTGAAAATGAGTCGTCAAGTGCCAGTGCCAAGTATCGATTGCGCCACTAGATGGCAGTGCTTACGACGTACACGTTCCCTATAGGGGGGAGCTAGGATACCAAAATGTCAGTGGCGTAGCGTGGGTTCTTACCGCCTGGGGCGGATCCAAAATTAGCCGCCCCATGACACCAAAAAAACCTTTCAACAAATAAGTCACGTATAGGTACACATACCACCCCCACACCCAGTCACCAAAAGTTAAAAAAATTAAAAGGTTTTATTTTACGCAGTTTCAGTGGTGTTTTTGTATTGGGTTTTGTTGGGTCTATTTCATCTTATTATAAATGCGAAACGTTGTGAAAATGTTTGTATGTTTGTTAAAAGTGTACATAGGCATTATAATGTGTAACTACATGTTTCGTGGCCCGGATTATTTTTGTTGTAAGCTATGGGGTCCGGTCCCCAACCCCCTTATATACGCCCATGATGATCATTGAAATAATCGGAAGCCCAAATACTGCCCTACCTTACCTTGAGCCACGCATTGAAATTTGAAACTTTTTATTGCGTTGTCGACCCCAGAGTTGTGGTGTCCACCGCAGGATGTTGAAACAACCACCCCTAGAACTGACCTATTTCACCTGCCGATTTAATATTGTCACGGGAGTAAACAATTCGATAATGTTTTGTATTACCTATCTATACCTAAGTACGTAATTATTTCAGTGTTGGGTGACTATTTTCAATAATCAATACTTTTAATATCCCTCCTTATGTGTAAAAAATATTGTTATTGAAGTTCAATATCATGTATATCTCAATCAATCAATGACCATCCGTCATTATAAGTCTGTTTTTCGTAGCCACTTAAGGACTGATATGCATCTTCTTATCTCCTAATTAATTTTACTTAATCAATGTCCGAAGCACTTATATAAAGAATGACTTATGGATTAAACCTAGTCCGATTGTGCTAAGATGCGGTCGGTATTGGTTTTGGTCTTATGCGCGTACATCGGGCTGGCTAACGCTCGGCGGTCACCTCATGCAGAGTACGTCGAGGAGCTATTTACGACGGGGCCACCAGGAAGCAGGATTTCCAATAACATCACTGAAGATGCACTGCTAGATATTGTAAGTAGGTACACTTTAGTAAAAGCGATAGCTACAGGAAGAGTAGATCGCGTCGGTCTACTGAGGTTATACACCTTGGGATCACTTTTTGTCCGTCTGTAGGTCTGTCTTCCTGTCTGTCTGTCAAGACCTTTTTTTTTCAGGAACGAGTAAACATATCAAGTTGAAATTTCTATGAATTACTCGGGTCTACGGTCTCTCAGCTGCGCAAAAATCAAATTTGTAAGTCAACGCGGTCAAAAGCTATGACCGTTTGTGTCGCATATTTTGCGATTTCGCAAAGGAATCAAAATCCGGTACTTCCCGTTGACCTAAAATGATAGAATTTGACAAGAATCAAGGTCTTACAGCACATGTAAAGGGAAAAATCTGAAAACCGTGTAAAATGTAAAAACAATGTACTTTAATAACAACAAAAAAAGCTATGATTAATTCATAATTAATTTTAGCAAACTATTTAAATTTTAGGTTAAATACCTTACCTACAAGTTTGTCGGAAACCTCGGTACACGAGTCCAATACGCACTTATCCGGTTTTTTAAGTTAATAAATTTATTGATTGGCAAGATAATAAATGTTAGGTAGGTAAGGTAGGAAGGGTATGGAACTATGAAGTTCCTGACTCTGTAGCTTAGTTTGAGAAAACTTACGTGGTAGGTAGGTACTTACATTTCACAGGACTTGATAAGAAGATGAATAACCTACAGAAGTCCATGGCTTCGTCCACTTTTTGTAACTTACAGCAGGTCACAGCATAAACCGAACTAATCAATTGCTTTTGTTATTTCTTACGTTTACGCGAATGTTAGACATTGAAATTACGAAGTCGAGTCCGCTGTCTCGGAAAACGTCGGGTGAAAAATAAAATAAATAAAAAACCGCGATAAAATCCGCAATAGTACTTAGTTTAATTTCAATTGCTTTAGTGGTAAAGATATTGTAAAGAAACCTAAATTATACCTTAGAGATTCCCGTTATTAGTCTTTCGGCATGTGAAGTGTTTCAACATACTTAAATATTAGGTACATATGCCTAATGACAGTTACCAATTTGGTGAATGCAACGGCTTAATACTGCTCATTATTTTGAAAGACCTGTTCAGCAGTGGGACAGTATAAAGTTAGGTATATTTTAACTCAGAGTTGATTATCATATCATTTGTGTTGATTATGATATTGTATATTATTATATTATGTGTATTATGAAAACAAGTCGAAAAAATAAAGGCTTGGAAGGTGTCAAGCTTTAGGCTGTGCTACGGATGTGATACCGTAGGTGCGGCAACTCCGAAAGATTTGGTACCTACTTCAATCGTTATTCTATCTAAAGTAATACCATACAGCCCCCGAGGCAATCCTTGTGCGCTGGGTCTTCACACTTCACTTTTGGGGGGACATTAGTCGCGGGCCGAGGCACACAGTCAGTGTGTATACCTCTTGGTTGTAAATCACATTGAGGCCTAAAAGGGCCCGCGAACATTTCCTGGCACCCTCTCTTTCCGCTCATCCTGGGAACCTTCCTCTCTTCCCCCACCTTCCCTTCCATATTCCTCCTCCACTCCCCTCCCAGGCCCCTGCAGTCGCTAAGCCGGGGGACTCCAGTATCCCATTCGCAGGTTTCCCCCGGTGTTGACTGCAGGATCGCCTACCCAAAAAAAAGTAATACCATAGGAGAGATCTCATTACGGTAGCTATATTGTTTTTTATGATATGTATCCCGTACGGAGTAATGCCACCTGTATTACCGGCTTCACAACAGCTACTACTTTATAATGATTAATAGGTACTTGATTACCGATAGATATCGAATATCTTGACGCCTAGCGGCGTAGCTTGATGACTAATACTACGGAATACCTACAAGCATGACGCAGCTTACCAACCAACTGTGTAAATTTTTATAGAGTGCAGGCATTGAGTGCAGGGCGTAAAATTTAGGACGAACTTGGCTTGAAACTTATTGTGTGTCTACAGTCCACACTACCTTGTGTAATGTGTCTAGATCTAGGTACAAAGTACAGACCCCCCTTACTAGATATCTGGAAAACATTAGGGGAGAAAGGGGTAATGGGAGTCAGCGGGCAATGGTGGTCACGTTCATAACGTTCAAACGAAAGAGATAAGATCAGCCAATATCAACCTTAAAGATTCCTTACATACACCTACCATGGCCCCCGTGTCGTGCGGTCAGCACACGGCCATCGTTTGCAAGGCATGGCCTTTACACGTTTTCGCATGTATTTCATGTAATTATAGGTGTGCACAAATTAAGCGATAAATAGATTTTTTTAATATAACTAACTAATGAAACTACTTTATTGTGAAACTGTATGTCTAAATAACATTTTAAGAAAATTTTGTGGTGATTTAAAAGAAAATTATTTAATTGTTTTTTTCTTTGAGAATTGGGCAATGAGAGTCAGTGAAATCCTCGCCAAAACCTAACTCCATTAGCCTTTTTTTTATGGCATTGAATGACTAGACGAGCTTGCTGTTCGCCTGATGGGAAGCGATACGACCACCCATAAACAGTAGCAACACCATCCAGCACCTTAAGTTACAAAGTACTGTGTGGCATTCCACCGCGCTCGTCATCCTGAGACATAAGATGTTAAGTCTCATTATGTCCAGTAGTTACAGTTCTTTAAAGGTAAGAAGCAGTCAAATGAAGCACACAGCGACACCCATCAAAGTAAGTCTTTAAAAAAGATAAAATAAGAAAGCAGAGAAAGGAAAAGGAAAGATAGAGGAGATAAATAAGTGTAAGAAGAGCAAACATCAATAAAGGGTGTTATATAAGGCCAAAAGGCGCGTGTTTCAAGAAAACACATCTCTTAAGAATCATACATTAGACTTAATCAAATAGATGATGTCCACGAAGCTGATTTTAATGAAAACTACGATAATTCTGAGAATATCTGCCCGATATGTGAAGGATTTGGCCGCAATAATGAGTTATGAAACTGGTACACTTCCTTTCAGTTATGGGTGCACAAATACTGCATTGAGTGGGATACACCACGAGCATACGCGTGTGACAACTGTTGACTCTCATTGCCCACTGACTGACCATAATTATCCGCATATGCGGACAATGATGGTCAAAACATTTTTTTCGTTTTTATGCTATAATTTTTAAACTATATTCTCAAAAATAATGAAATCATCTGAGACTGATAGTTTGTTAACTAAAGTAGGTACCTTAATAGTTAATTTTTGTACACTTCTAAACACAATACTATTTTTTATTTAAATTATTGCTTAAGTGACTCCCATTACCCCCTTTTCCCCTAATATGCGTACCACTTCGGGGATTGGGTGCATGCCGCTCACATGATAAGCGATAGAACCACCCATAAATGGTAGCAATAGGTACCATACAGAACTTTTAATTACAAAGTAGGTACCTACTGCGTAGCACTCCACTACACTCGAAATCCTATAAGAAATGTCTTCAAACATAATTTTAAATCGTATAAATAATTCGTCAATGTTGTCATCCATTGCAAGGCGAATATTCGAATTTGGAGCAAGGCGATGAATGTCGCGAGTAGGAAAGTGTCAAGTGTGTGGCTGCTAGGGTAATATTCGCAGCCCAACGTGATGAGCAACGCGAGGAACATAGCAGTAGTATTATAATTCTCTTTGGAACATAGTCTGGCCGAGGCATACCTAATGTGAGGTCGGCACAACACTGTTTTACGTATGTTGCAGAAACAATTTGGTTTTGTTTTCACGGCCGGTCAACTGCTTTACTACAACTCCTTTTGTCGAATCATAATTTCATAATATTATTGTGCCGCATGGACTCATGGTTGGAACTTAGAACCATAAATAAGTATTTTGGTCCTCGGTAGGGAGTAGGGACCTGCTGTTAAATGTTGTTATTTAGTCTATCATAGGCGAAAATTTCAAAATGTTTTATAGTGTTTTAAATATTCTTCACTCAGTTTGTCATAAACTGCAGCTATAAAATGTTAAATACTTAAAATCTTTACTTTACTTAAATTTTTAAAGTTAAATCTTTACTTTTAAATGATTAAGTTCTTAAATAAGTATACATACCTACCTACATTGATTTTTCTTCTCTTTTTTTGTCATGGTGTGTGCAAATAAAAGTTTTATTTGTAAATATCTTTTGAAAGCAGACTCACTCAGTAGATATTCTGATTGATCATTGCCCACTCATATCTCTGATTATATTACACATGTTTTGTATAGAGTTACCTACTATGATAAACATTTTTTTAAGTACATAGATCATTATCAAGGATTATTTTTTTACTTCAACGTCATAATTTAGATTATTGAAATTTTATGACGTGTTTATAGTTTAGATAACAAGATACTTAACTTTTCGTTTGGTCGTGTAAATAAAATTAGCGGGCTCTTAATATTCCTAAGAGACTTCCTTTGGGGTTGGGTTTTTTTTTGTATGAAGCCTTGCAGTTATCAGTCTGGGGCCCAGGCAGATATGCTTATAGAATACAAGCTACCTTCCTTCTTCTCTTCGTCCCCGTAAGTAGCGTTAGGGATTTGACCCCATACCTACTCGTCCGGACTAACCTACACTTACTCCTCAGTTCTCACTATACTCCTAAGTCTCAAGCGTAATGCTGGATCGCAATATACCTACCGACGAAACCAACATAGGCAACTGTTCCATTATCCTTCCAGTGGACTGGGGGCACGGGACAGTAGCATACCAGGTACCTAACTAAATACAATGTACAGCGCGAGTATTTACGTATTGATTTTATCAATACCGTTATAGGTAATAATTCAACTTGGGAATTTTATTAACCCGTCACATTACTGGTGGTAGGTCACTCATATGTAAGTAATGTAAGAGACCGTCTGGGTGGGTACCACCTCAATGTCTATTTCTACCGCCAAGCAGCAGTGTGCATGCATTGTTGTGTTTCGGTTTGAAGGACATTGTAGCCAGTGGAACTACAGGACATAGTGAGACTTAACATCTTATGTCTCAGAATGACGAGCGCAGTGGAATGCCACACAGTACTTTGTAACTCAAGGTGCTGGATGGTGTTGGTACTGTTTATGGGTGGTCGTATCGCTTACCATCAGGCGAACGGCATGCTCGTCTCGTCATTCAATGCCATAAAAAAACATTAATTCTTTAGGGACTTGTCAATATCCTGTATTATCTTATTATAACATTATTCGTTTCCTCAAAGGTCGGGCTGATCACCAAATATCGTTATCCAGTGGAAGTGCATAAAGTGGTGACAGAAGATGGATACATTCTTGAAATGCAAAGAATACCGTACGGGCGTGACCGCAATAACCAGCCTGATCCTCGTAAACCAGTGGTACTCGTCATGCATGGACTCTGTGCCTCTGCCGCCGACTGGGTTCTCATGGGACCTGGAACAGCTTTAGGTATTTTTTTTTACTTACCTCGATCTATAACAATGTTTATACTTAATTCAATATGTCATTTTATTTGATACGATTGGGACTACCCCGAGGTAGCGTAGTTGTGTAGCGTGCGCGTTACGACTCGGTTTTGAGGTACCGGGTTTGAATCCCGGATCGGGCAAAGTGGTATTGGGCTTTCTGCGCAGTCTGATATGAATTTTAGCTTCGTACCACAGTGGGTCCGATTCCTGTACCTATCAAGTCAAATGCATGCGTGATCCATAAATACATGCTTTCTGTAATTATTTGGGTAATTTCGATAGTTGGAATTATATCTCCTGGTGTGCTAAAACTATTGTAGTTATCATTTATCATGTAGATTTATTTGCTTCAAAATGCACTCTACTCACTCATCTTGCAGCATATGAACTCGCCGAGCAAGGCTACGATGTGTGGCTCGGAAATGCCCGTGGAACCTACTATTCAAGATTCCACACCACTCTAGATCCTGACAGAAGCCGTGAGTTCTGGAATTTCAGTTGGGAAGAAATAGGTACCAGAGATTTACCAGCTATGATTGACTATGCTCTGAGAGTGACCGGAAAGAAACGTTTGCACTATATTGGTCATTCTCAAGGAACTACAGTATTCTGGACAATGGGTTCTTTACGGCCAGCGTATAATGATAAAATTATTTCTATGCAAGCTTTCGCTCCTGTGGCTTACCTGACGAACAATCAAAGTCCATTGTTTATTGCATTAGCACAGCATGCCAATAGCATTGAGGTAAAGATTTCTTAATTAATACCTATTTACTACAGTGGCGTAGTGTGGCCTTGCCGCCCATGGCGGACCCAAAATTTGCCGCCTCAGGCATAGGGCGAAAAAAACCTCTTTTCATAAAATAAGCTTCACGCATGCCCCAAGGCTCTAGGACACGAGATCAAAGTAAAAATTGATGGTTGGTTTTATTTTACGGATTTAACCGCCCCCCAAACGTGCCGCCCGAGGCAGGCCGAACCCAACCACGCTACGCCATTGATTTACTACGATTTACCTATATAGGTTAGGTAATAGGAAGGTTTTTAATTTGTTTCTAGTAGATAAATCTCTTATGGATTATTGTTATTTTCAGTCAGTCTTCAGCGTCCTCGGTGTAACTGAAATTGTAGGAAGATCCGATCTTTTCACTAATATAGGAAAACAATTCTGTTCGGATGACTCTCCAACACAAGCACTCTGTTCTAACGTGCTTTTCCTTATAGCTGGGAGAAGTGAAGATATGCATAATGCTGTAAGTATAACATAGTACGAGAATGATAAAATATATTTTCCAATGTATTGGCAAAAACAATACCTATATCTTGACTGCTTATAGACGACGAGTAGATACTTATTAGAAAATGAATTAAACTATGGCAGATGATGTACGTACCCACTGCACACCAACATTTCGAATGTGTAGGTATGACATAGACTTAAATGCTGGTAAAGTACAAATTACGTAGGTAATCGATTTTGTAGCCTCTTTTAGCATTTACCAATAGATGATAGCAATACGTCCCTCAACTAACTGATTATAAAATAACAAACAATCAAAAAAGTAATCAATTTTATTGCAGACAATGTTCCCAGTAAAGTTAGGTCACACCCCTGCTGGAATTTCTGTGCTGCAGCTGGTGCATTACGGACAACACATACGCCAGAACTTCTTCAGGCGCTATGACTATGGCTCTATAACAAACTGGAGAATTTACAGGAGTCTGACCCCTCCAAACTATAACTTACGTAGAGTCACAGCTCCAGTTTTCTTACACTATGCTGATGATGACGTGTTTGCACACGTAAGAGATGTGACCCGACTCTTCGGAGAACTTGGCCGTCCCGTCGGAATGTTCAGAGTCCCACACGCGACGTTTAGCCATCTTGATTTCATGTGGGGAACTCAAGCGAAGAGATTGCTGTATGATAGAACTATTAATTTAATGAGATCAGTCGGCGATGATTAAAGCTGTTATAGAATTATTTTGAATAAAAAATTTGCTGTTTCACGTTTTTAAAAATACGTAAGAATTAAATACTTGGTTGCATTGTAAAATTATTGTTTATATTTTCAATTTCCTGGTAACAATATCGTAGGTATTTTCTTATATATTCCTTCTTATAATTATGTAACAAGTTGCCTTTTATAAGGTAAGTAATTATAATTGCTTTGATTAATTATATACTTAGATAGTGTGTCGCGCTGCAATGAAACTAAAACAACCAGGCCAACTTTTCTAGTATGCGTGACACTGTGTCATAACTATCGCTGCATCATTCTGCGTATCCTTTGTGCGTGCATAATTATACCAGTTATTATATGGTTTCTATTAAAACGGGGAGAAAATTATATCCATGAAAAACAATCAAAAATAATTCACTCGAACTCATTTAGTGGGGAACAGTTCGCCTCTATTTTATAGAGGCGTTTGAAACGTTCATTGTCTATCTAGATATATAATAATTAATCAAAGTAAGTATTAATTAATACCTAACGAGACTAGCAAGCCTCTCGCCTGGTGGTAAGCGATACGACTACCCGTAAACAACAACAACAATATTGCACTGCGGTCATCACCCTGAGAAATTAGATATTAAGTTTCATAATGCTCAGTAGATACCTAATAAGTACCTGATAATAACACAGGCTACTGGCGCTTGTTCAATGTTGGCGGTAGAAACAGACTTCTTTGGTACCTATCCAGTTGAGCCTTCACTTACCAGAGACTGACTTATTAACCCATTCACCTTGAGTACAATTAACCCAGTTTATAAATAGTTAACACGCAGTAGTACTCCCTGACAGTAGCGCCATCTATTGGCGAGAAGTGGGACTATCCGAATGTGGATGGTTCGACGATGGAATATTCTCGAAAGATCTCGATGTCTCCAGAATGTCGTGGAAAGGCGATGATTGACTTTAATTTGCGAGAAAGTTCCCGACTACTCTGGATCTTTCGAGAATGTTCCACAAACTACGACGCGACGGTACTTGCAGCTGGGTACAAAAGTAGGCGAGCGCCCATTCGACCGCGCCAAATGGAGATGGCCGCGTTCAGTCTTAACCGATCCAGAGAACGATATACCTCTGGCCATCCGTCGTAAGAACGAGTTCTTAAAACTCTTTGATTCCACACGACCGCAGCTCCGTTCTCGTCGCCGAGGACCTCGCCGCAGTTCCGGCCCGCGTGCCGACGAAAGCAATGGATAGGATTAAGTTAAACACCAACCTTCCCCACTAATTGTTGATGTCTAATCCTCTCCCAGTGACTGCCCTGAGCCGAGGTTCGTAACCCGTTAGTGGGTTGTCCTCAGCATGGTCACTTAAATCAAGGGTTGCGAGCGCCTATTACCTAAAGCGTTCACCCGAAAGTCCGGTGTGGCCAGAAAAGCCGACTCGCGTCAGGCTACTGGCAGTTATAATAGGGCCATTGTTAAAAAAAAAGCCGCCGCGCATTCAGTCTTGTTTACGACGACGCGATCAAGAGCGAGCGATAAGCGGACAACGAGCGATAATTCCAAGCGATATCGAAGCGAATATTGCGAATTGTGTGTACAGGCGTAGCTATAGCTTTTACATGAGGCGGGGGTCCTACGATATAACAAAATTGTGGCGTGGGTTCTTGCCTTGCATGACACAGCATACACCACCCCGTCACGTAATATATTGGAGTGTGGACGTGTTTGGTAGCCCGATCATTTTAGAAGCTAAGGGGGGGTCGGATCCCCAAAACGTCAGCGGTCAGTGGCGTAGCGTGGTTTATTGTAAGCTAAGAGGGGGGTCCGGACCTCCTGAACCCCCCCTTATATACGCCGATGATTGTGTGTGAGCGTGTAGTGAGTGATTATAATAAATGTATTCGAGTGTTTCAATATTGCAGTATTTAGTGCAGTGATTTCGTTAGTTTATTAGTATTCTAGTGTTAATAAAGTCCTAATTGGTGCTCTTATCGTAAAATCGGCATTTTAATTGTTTATCTCGAATCCAAGCACGTAACGATAGGTACCTATATCAAGAATACGAGCTTTTTTAGTAGGGCGGTACCTATCTTCTTCTTGATTTACTTACTATATAGGTAAGTATTCCCGGAAACGACCTAGCTACTTAAGTAGGTATTAAGTAGAAATTAGGTAAGTAGGTTTGGGCCCAGTTTCAATTAAATTTTATTTAATCCTGGGAAGTAATGACATATGGCAAACTAGAGAAAGGGGTTCCTTTCTCACAAACACTATTTTAATGAATAGCAGGTAATTATTAAACTAAAGTCATTAATTGTTTGAAATGATGGTCATTGTTTTCAGTACATGGGTGGATTTGAGTTATATGCACATATAGGTATCATAGGTGGGATATGGTAAGGATAATACCTTATCCTTAAGCTAAGTTTAGACTAGCTAGTTCTCTCAGCAATATACCTATTGCGCAAGAAATTTCAGATGCATTTACAATAGCGGCAATATTAGGTACTTTAGCAACACGCTTTTGCTAATGACCACCAAGTTAACTTGTGCAAGTTCTTGCAAAGCTGTTTACATTACTCGAGGAATATTTATTACTTACCAACTTCTTTTTTCATAAACCTGAATGGCAAGGCACGCAATTCTTTTGCCTGATTTTTATAATTTAATATAATGCTTCTTGGGTGACGATTGTAAACAAAATGATCGCCTTAAAAGCACCAACATGAAACAGAATTTTGTATTACAAAGCACTGCGTGGCATTCACCTCTGACTTTTTTAAAAATTTATGTGTGTATTCTTTGTGAATTATCGCTCGCTTTAACGGTGAAGGAAAATATCGTTAGGAAACCTGCATATCTGAGAAGTTTTCTATAGGAATTTCGAAGGTATGTGAAGTCTGCCAACCCGCACTAGGCCAGCGTGGTAGACTAAGGCCTAAACCCTCTCAGTTGTAGACGAGGCCTTTGCTCAGCAGTGGGCAGTATATAATACAGGGCTGGTATAGTATGGTATGGCGTGGCATTCCACTGCGCTCGTCATCCTGAGTCATAAGATGTTAAGTCTTATAATGCCCAGCAATTATGTTGGATACAATGTCCTTCAAACAGGAACACAATAGTGAATGTATACCTTAGATTAGAGACAGATCATTGTACGGCACACATCATAGCTTGTCCATCGATTGCTTGTCAAAGAGATAAGTTTGTCAGATTATTCGCCTATTGATTTTTTGTTTTTAACAAAAATGTTGGACCTAGTAGGTATCTTGACTAGGACATGTAGTTGCTTATATAGGTAGTGATAGTACTACCTACTTTTTTAGAACTCTCATCCGTGATGGTTGGAAATCAATATAATTAGTATAAATGGGTCCATCATAGAAATGAACGTATTCAGTTGATTTTGTTGGTGCATTTAATTTTTACAGATATCTGAAAAGTAATAATGAAATATGAATTTTAATCGATTTATAAACCTATTATTTATCAAATAGGCATCACTTTTGGCCTATTGGTTCCCAAGTTATAGCAAAATCATAGTTTGGTATACAGGTGAATCAAAAGTGATGTTTTTGTAATAAAAGTTGACTGGGAAAACACTGATATGTCATAATGGAAGAAAGAATCCATTCATTTTCATGAAAACTACAAAACACACACACGCATGCTCACGCCTTTCATCCCCGAAGGGGTAGGCAGAGGCGCAACTAGTGCACCCACTTTTCGCCAAGCGTATTCCGTCCCATGATGTGATAGGGGGCGAGCCTATCGCCATACCGGGCACAAATTCCAGACTCCGGGCTGATACTGAATAGAAAAATCCAATATCACTTTGCCCGATCCGGGGATCGAACCCGAGACAATAGCACTTTTTTTTTTTTTTTTCGCGGAGAAAGTGCATTACCACTACCACCCGGCCTTCGTGGGGGGTGACCGAGCGGTTATGTTGGGTTCACCGTGCCTTACGACCCGGCGTTGAGCCGCCCGGAGAGATGGAAAACGTCGGGCGACCGCCAGGCCGAGTCCCTAACCTATGTACAACGCACGGCATACCAACTAAAACTCCGCGGTGGCCATCTTCGGCGCATTAGGGACGGCTGCGGGCTTCCTCGGACGAAAAATGTCTAAGTTGTCGTCCGCAACCGCCCCTGCGTGGTGCCACCTGGTGCGGCCCGTCTCCTGTTGTGGGGGGGCTCAGAAGCCCCCGCGCACCGAAGGACGCTCTCAGCGTCAACGGCAGCGTGAGGCCTACCTGCCACGCTGCCGTCCATCACGGGGGTCGCAACAATGTGCTGAAAGATACACAAAACTAAGGACGGACAGCCCCCTGCCGCCCGCTCGCAACCCCCGGTGGCCCCTATTAGTCGCCTTTTACGACAGGCAGGGGATACCGTGGTGGAATTCTCCAAACGCCCCCAATCCACAGGGCGAGAGACCATAGCACTGCAGTCATACCGTAATACAACTACGCCACCAAGGCACAAAACAATAAAAAGTAGGCACAACACATAAATCTATATAAGAGAAAGTCGTGTTAGTTACACTATTTATAACTCAAGAACGACTGAACCGATTTGGCTGAAAATTGGTGGGGAGGTAGATTAGAACCAGGAGACGGACATAGGATACTTTTTATCCCGGGAAAATATAAACCGGAACTTTTATCACGAAAAATCGTTTTCTGTGAGTATTGCGTTTTATGATATCCTGGTACTTAATATATTTATATATATATATATGACAAGCTGGCTGCTGCCATGTACAGTAACCGCCTGGCCACAGCCTCGCGCGATGCGAATTGTGACGTAAATTGTGGCGCGATGAGCGACGAACGGCAAGCGGCGAAAACAAATGTAGGAAATTGTATGAAGTATGCCGCTTACACCGCCGCGGTCGCAACTCGCAGCTAATCGAGCTGTGGCATACCATCGCACATCGCTTCGCACATCGCATCGCCCGTCGCGTTGCTCGCCGCCCGAGGGGCCGCGCGTTGGCTGTGGCCAGGCCGTAAGGACGAAAAAAGGTCCGAGCTCAGCAAGCAGCAACCCGCAGCGCTGATTTTCAGCCGGAACTTTACTGAGTGGATCACATACTGCAGTAACGTAAAAAAAATGATTTTGTTTATAATACTACGGGTAGTTTTTTAGCCCAAAAATCGAAAGTTGAGTCTTGAAGATTCACCAAAGCTATGGTATAAGGGCTAGCAACATCTGGCGGATTTTATGAAACGATTTTTTCCCTTATCTAGCGGATTTTTCCATAATATCGTCTAGGGAGTAGGGGCATGACAGATGACATTTTGTAGAACGGTAACACTGGTGGCGACAGCTGTCAACTCAGCTGTGCTGCTGCAAATTGCAATTTCACAAAGTTTGTTCTGTCTGTGGATTTGTGATTCCTCATTTTGTACAATAAAAGCTTTTCTTTTCTAAAAATATTTTATTAAAACACTCGTCATGTTTTAAAAGTTAACTTCAGATTTAGTGCAGCAAATAGTGATTTTGTTGATATTGATATAACGGCAATCAAAATGTGTGGTGGATTCACTTGTTCTAAGAACGCCTTAATTGCGTTAAATATCCTTTATGTGGTAAGTAGACACAGGAATAAGTGTTTGTGTATTACAATTTCCTAATATATTACATTTATTATTCTTAAACCTAACTATAATAATTGTCTGAGACCTTCAAAGTGTTTTGTTGTTGTAAAGGTCAAAACTGAGTACCTAGTTCAGGTTTATATGATTAGTAAATAACTGCAGTAACACCTATGTAAAGTATCAATAAACAATAATACTAGAGTAAATATTCATTTATAATATGTAAAGTAAATGAATATGAAACTCAAAATTACCAAGGGTCTTAGTCATTATGCATGCCATCTAATCTGAGCAATCTGGATGTTATGAACAAATTTGTTGTGATTCAAAACATATGTTTTTGATATTTTATTGTGTTGTCTTCATTATGACACTGAAAATACTTGTGCCAAGTATAATATGTTAGTCAATCCCTGAAGGTTGAATCATTTCTGATATTGAAAAAAATATGTGAAAGTTGTAGCATTTTACTTTAAAAATCTAAAGTTATCATAAAAATATGGCATTTTTTAGATTAACTTAAATATCGAAATACATTATTTCAGTTAAATACTAATGCTTACTAAGTAAATATTATATTATAATGCTATAATAGTCAAAATATGATTTATTGACACTTCTATAAATATTTTTGATTTGATGTTATTTATCAGAAATGTAATATTGAAATGTAAATGAAATACTTAATTAAAAAAATATTACTAAGGCCATTGTATAATATAAATGACTTAGTTGTCGTCATGAGAAATATGTTTTTTTTATTTGCAGGTGGTTGCAAGTATTCTCATTACAGTGGCAGTGTATGGACAGGCTTCGTCCCTGGTGTCAAACCTTCCAATTTTGGGGGGGATACTGGCATGTGGGGTTTTTCTTATCCTGATATCAATGTTAGGATTGGCTGGGGCAGTTAAACATCATCAAGTTATGCTGTTCTTTGTATCCTTTGAAAATATTTGCTTATTATATGTTTTTATAGTTGAAGAACTATTTGTTGCTTACCAATCAATGATATTCCAAAAACATAGATATGTTTTTAGTTATTGCAATCTCAAGACTCGAAAGTAACCCAATTGGGAGAGTTTTATACTTGACTGTAAATGACAAACACTAGCAGTCTTTTTTTATTAGTACTGGGTTAATATGTCAACTCTTTCAGCCAACATGTGAATTTCAAGAATGTGTATGTGTTCCCTTGCTTAACTTCCTAAAATATATTTTTTCAACCACAACCTAACTAACCAACATTTTTTTAATAAGTTCAAATATGTTCTATAACTCGGTGCTCGGACTGCTTGGGTGGCGTAGTTGTATTACAGTACGACTGCAGTGCTTAGGGCTCGGGTTCGATCCCCGGATCGGGCAAAGTGATATTGGATTTTTCTAATCAGTACCTATCAGCTTGGAGTCTGGAATTTTTGCCTAATATGGCGATAGGCTCGCCCCCTATCACATCATGGGACGGAATACGCACAGCGAAAAGTGGTGGCCGAAAACTAGTGCACTAGTTGCGCGTCTGCCTACCCCTCCGGGGATAAAAAGCGTGAGTATGCGCGTATGTTCCAAAACGTATTGAAATATAATGTAAAATATAATTATTAAGGTAATGGGTTTATTGAATACCAGTATTGCTCGCGGCTCCGCCCGCATCATAAAGTTTTTCCCCGATAAAAAGTAGCCTATAGCACTCAGGAGTAATGTAGCTTCCTATTAGTGAAAGAATATTCAAAATCGGTTCAGTAGTTCCTGAGATTAGCGCGTTCAACCAACCAAACAAAGAAACTTTATAATCCTAAAACAAACTTTATAATCCTACTAATATTATAAACGCGAAAGTTTGTAAGTATGGATGTCTGGATGTATGGATATTTGTTTTTCACGCAAAAACTACTGAACGGATTTCGATGAAATTTGGCACACGGGTAGATTATGTCCTGGATTAACACATAGACTACTTTTTATCCCGGTAAAATGTAAAGCGGGACTTTTATCCCGGTAAAACTCATTCACGCGGGCGCGGCGGAGCCGCGGGCAATAACTTGTATTGGTATAGATTAATCAATAATTCTTAATGTTACGTTAACTCAATGCACAGTACATGGTGATCTTGTTCCTCTTGTTCTTGGTCCAGTTTTCAGTGGCTTGCGCTTGCCTTGCAGTTAATTCTGATCAACAAGAAATGCTGGCACAACAGGTAATAGTTACATTACATTTTTATAGTGAACGATAGCCTAGTTGGGAAAGGAACGGTCTGCCGAAGCAATGTCTGCAGTTTCAAAACCCAAGGGACACCTCTGGCTTTTCGAAGTTATTTGTGTATTGTTTAACAATTATCGTTTGCTTTAACGCTGAAAGAAAACATCGTGAGGAAACCTACATACCTGAGAATTCACCATAATAATTTAAAGTGTATGTGATGTCTGCCAATCCGTACTAGGCCAGCGTGGTGGACTAAGGCCTAACCCCTCTCAGTAGTGTAGGGGAGGCCCGTGTTCAGCAGTGGGCATTATATAATACAGTGCTGGTTTATAATAATATAACTGGTTTATAGTAATATTTATGAGTTATAAAGAAATTTTCCCTAATTTTTCAGTATATTCTGTATAGATAATATTATGTACATTTTACAATTGTATTTGCAATAATGGTATTGACAATATTTTTCTATAAAATTTGTTGTTAGTTCAAACATAACAATTTTATATATTTTTCAAATAGGTACCTAGAAAAAATGGCCGTCATTGTACCATAAAGAATTTCAAATTCGTCTTAACATTCTATCATTTATTCTGCAAAAAGTATATAACAATACGTCTCGTAAGTAATGGTCATTATACCCGTTGCTTTAACGCTCTATAAATTAGGATCTTTATCTGCGATAAAATCTTACGGCTCGCGGAGCCCTCGGGCCACTTTCTCACTGTTTTAAGTTACATTTCAGTGTTTGATAGCGTTTACAGCTCGCTAATGTGCATGTAGGTTCACAACTCTATCGGTCAACATACTGGATACTAGTTTCTTTATATTAGGTGTGATATGCGCACAGACCTTATGTGTAATATCACTAATATACACGATTGATCCGTGTGGTTACCCGCACAGATTGCAAGTACAATAAAACAAAACTTTACATACATTAGTATGTATTGTCATAAATTTATTCAATTATTTATTGTAATTTAGGGTTGGAATGAGATGGATACCGATGTGAGACAGCAGGTGCAAGACCGGTACCTGTGCTGTGGTTTCCAGAATACTCTAAATAATACGAATGCTGACCATCCCTCTTGTGATGTAATAAATGTAAGTAATAGTATGAATGGGTAATACTATAGATAAGACAGGTAGTGACGTAGCGTGGGTTCTTGCCGCCCCAAAGCACCGCTCGAAGAGTCATTTCATAACCGGCCGCCTAGATATCGCATTTCCAAGGGAGATCGCCCACGGCGACTTCTTGCAGCGATGCTATCGGACGTTTCCTGGACTCGCTTCTGTATCGCTACTATCGCGAGTTATTCGCGTTTGCAATACTGAATAGTAGACGCAGGCGCAGGTAGAATATCGGCGACAGCATCGCGACTGTACCGCAACTTTTTGCGATTGCATCGCTGCTAAAATTCGCCGTGGGTAACCTGCCTAAGAGTGTGCAACGCAATGGTTTTTTTTATACAAGCGGTGTTCCTTCTGTTTACGAGCACAATAACTGCAGACTCAAACGAGCGATAAGCTGTACAAATAAAACTAAGACTAGAGTCAATAAATGTGACGTGAAATCGGCAGATTGTGCCACAAGATTCACGTCGCCTAGTGTCGTCAATTTGCGAGTTGCAGCGATGGTTTGTCGTGCTGCTTTTACCTATTTAGTAGTGACCGCGGTATCGCTAACACATCAGGCCTACGTTTTGTAGCAATTGTAGCGTATCTACGAACCTTTTTTATGCGCGCCTGAGCCTCGAAAAAGTGTTCATTAAATAATACACAAATAAATTGCAAATTAAATTGAGTGTTTTTTTATTCCAGGCTAGCTGCTGTAAGGATACCAGTGTACCAAATTGCCAATGTGAACCGTGCATGGAAAAATTAAAAGAAACTATTGACTATGCATTTAAACTATGTGGCGGCATCGGATTATTTTTCAGCTTCACAGAGGTAATATATTGTGTGACTATTTTAAGTTAATAGTAATTAATAAATATTTTTGTTGGTAAGTTTATACAGAATCTTTAGATAAATTTACCTTTTCGGTGTAAAAGAAATATTCCTCGAAGATGTTGAACTATAAATATTACTTGTGTGTATATATTTTAACCACTATAATGTATTTTAATTATAATTTATGGGAGAATGGAGATGTAATAATAACATAGCTATTTTACTAAAATATGGGGTGATGGGCCAGTAAGGAGCTGCGGTTTTATTGAATTATTGAGTTAAACCAATGATTAAATATTTTGTCAGTAAAAAAAATCATGGATAGTAGTAGTACCAACTACGAATACCTATAAATATATGCCATGTTATATATAACTATCTACTATAAGTATCAAAATAACTGCAACAAAAAAACTTTTTTGTTGTAACGTTCAACAGAACGTATTAATAACAATTAATCACAAAAAATATTACACAGAAAACCCATTCTTAATGCACATTAATTTGTAAATATTTTATTGTTTTTTTTTTCTAAAAAAGTATATTCATTTTTATCTCAAAATAATGACATTGAATATCCCCAGATATAGGTGATGTGTGCATTGTAAACGTTAGAGTCAAACGATCGGAATTTTGTATGGCATTGAAGTTGGAAAGTTACATGTTTCATTACATTACATAACCGTAGTTCAGTGCTCGCTCGCAAGTGTAACTAACATTCGTGATGTCCTAATAAAACTATTTTCTTGTTTCAAGGCATTCATTTGTGACTAACAGTAATTGTTTTCAGTTTCTTGGTGTTTGGTTGACAGTAAGATATCGTAACCAAAAGGATCCACGGGCTAACCCAAGTGCATTTCTGTGAATGATTCGGAGGCTCATGTCATTTATGTTATCGGAGGTGGATCGGTGTTTCGCTAACACATTACCTTGCTTCAACTTGCTTATTGCAAATGGCTGTGTTGCATGCGCATGAGAATTGTCTTATCTATGTGCTCTATCGAAGAATTAAAAAAAATATCTTGTCTTTTGTTGGATTTTAGGTGATCTTAAGTTGCATGCAAAAACTCACTATTTCAAATATCCAGTTTGAAATTATTTGCGAAAATACTACTGTTTTGTGTGTCGATAAGGCGTTAGCCGTGCCTGGGGTCGACGTTACCCATTGTTAGTTGTTTACCCACGTTGTGCATGTTTTATCAATTACCGTTCGCTTTAACGGTGAAGAAAAAAATAGCGAGGAAACCTACATATCTGAGAATTCTCCATAAGAATATCGAGAGCATTTGTGAAGTCTGCCAACACGCACTAGGCCAGCGTGGTGGACTTAAGCCCTAAACCGTTTCACCAGTAGAAGGGGCCCATGGACAGAAGTGGGCAGTATATAATATAGTGTATGGAGATAGTTTGGGGTCCTGGGAAGGACATAGGCCACATCAATTCCAGGGAAAATATAAAGCGGGACTTTTACCTCTGAGTTTTTTTTACGCGGGAGGAGCTCGTACGAAAGCTAGTTTATAAGATAAAATGTTGGATACCTTTAATAACCAATGAAAACCTCGTATGTGTAGCAACAATATTTCATGGGAAGTGGATAAAGTGTTACCTTCAAATGTTTGATACGGGACCTGCATAGTTATTTTTGTTATCTTACGCATACTCACGCCTTTTATCCCCGAAGGGGTAGGCAGAGGCGTAACTAATGCACCCACTTTTCGCCATTTTTATTCCGTCCCATGACGTGATAGGGGCGAGCCTATCGCCATATCGGGCACAAATTCCAGACTCCGGGCTGATACTGAATAGAAAAACCCAATAACACTTTGCCCGACCCGGGGATCGAACCCGAGACCTCAGCATTGCAGTCGTACCGTAATACAACTACGCCACCGAGGCATTTTTGTTATCTTGTTTTTAAATTTCCACTAACACATGCTAAGATTCAGGGACAGGTGTATGTGAGTACTTACGGAGGGTTTCATTCCAAAACAGACCAGAAATAATTTTGCTCACAAATAAATTTGAGTTTGTCATTCATCACAGACGATGCATTGCAGTTCCACATTAATATATCAAAAAGATGTAGTAACATAGATAAAACATATATTGTGCAAAAAAGGAAAGTTAAATTTTGCACTCTATTTTATTATTTAGAGAACGCATGAACTGCATGTTTGCTTGCTTATTGTTCTTTTTGATCGATCACTGTTATTTGTCATAGTCTATAGATTAGAACTGGTCTATAACTCTGTCTGTATTACAGCTATTTGCGGTGTGGCTCGCTCGCCGTTACAGAAACCAGCCGGACCCAGACTACAAGGAGCCACATGCTATCTTCCCAAGACAAAATTATCTTTATTAATATTAATAATACTCTTAAGCATTCAACAAAGGTACCGTTTATGAGTTCCTGTGTATGAAACTGGCCCAGTCGTAACAAATTAATTTAGTTGAATTTGTCATCTTTTGCCGGGCCGCTGAAACTTAATTTTCATAAGCTATGGCTTCAATTCAAAGTAAGAAAAAAAAATGATAAGCTATTAAACTGATAATGCTTAACACAGAATCTTGATTCTAACAAGAGACTTCAGAAATTTCACATTAGGTTTTAAAATTATCGAATTTATTTAAAAAATCAAATTACGATAGTATTACAAAACTATAACGTTTTGTTCACATGAACTATTTTATCTCTTGGTGTTCTTTTTTAATTCCTTATCGAAATAAATTTATTAAAACGTTGACTGCGGCGCACACACTTCTGTGGCCGTATGGCTTGTTTTTACACGCCCAGTGTATGCCGCCGCACTGGTTATGCAAGTGCGGAAACACGCCTGGTGTGCAGCCAGCGGGTGGTCGATGCATTAAAAAGGTGCGATTTCCGAGCGAAAAGATTTTTTGTACATAACGGATCATTATTTATATCATGTTTGTGTCTGAATTTATTTGCCGTCGCGTTTGCAAAGGAGTCATTGTCATCAAAATCACGGATCGCTAAACTTTTAACTTGATAGTACGATGTGAACTCATGCGCGTATTACAGTGTGTGCTTGTACTTGCCCCTTATTCTCTATGACAGTTTTGATTCGTAACGCGGCCGCGTTACGTTAACTTCGTGTAATTACCTCATAATTAGTATTCTGTATGCCAATTTCCATAGTCATAAATGCGATGAGTTACGTTATGCCCCTGTTACGAGTGGTGAAAATAACGTGTGTCATTGAGAAAAAGGTGGCTGTTGTCGAAAATTAGTGTGATTTTGGTATGTTTCTTAATTTAATTCACTTAAAGATATTTTAAAACAGATATGGCTATGATAAACGAAGATTTTGAAATCGGTAAGTATGACATACCTACATGACACATTGTTCTAAAGACAGTTTTTTTTCCTTCAATAAAATATACTATCTAATAATTATAATTACCTATACCTCATCGGTTTAGGTATTTAACTAAATGTAAACAAATCATAAAAAGGTGTTTACCTGTCCATTTCTCTTTACAAAATACGTTATTCCAAAATAAACGTCTTCATAACCTACACAACACTTAGCACTGTTCCCCGTTTATTAAAGTTGTTTGGTTATTATAAAGTTATAGTTATTAATTAATAAGCGCCAACATAATTAATTATCATAAATTACAATACTTTTATAAAAGATCTCGATCTGTTATCTGTTAAAGCCAAAAAGCCACGCTAAAAAAAATCCAATGAATCGTAATAGATAACCCTACAAAATTTAAGAGTACGACTGTCAGGTAGCACGCTATTAAAACTGACCGGCATTCAATTTAATCGGTTAACTAGACACCAATTATCTATGCATTGCCGCATTGTAGAAATTTATTTATTTATAATATTTTTCGCATTGCTTTTGGTAATTAGTTGTTGTTAGTTATTTATTTATGTTTCTAAAGAGAATTTAATAATTTTAAGTGATTTTTGTAAGCCGTAGTTTCATTGACGTAACAGTCATTGTAAGTACTTTTGTAAGAAAATGTAAACTACCCGGGAATCATATTATGTCATTTTTTGTTTACATTTAGTTAAATACCTAAACCGATGGAGTATCCGTAGTATTTAATCATTTTTGTGTTTGTATACTTACTCAGTTTTGGCATGTATCTGTTTTCAAAAATCGTTTCATATTGCTCATTGCTCATCTACGTTGTATAAAAAAAATATATACACTTGCAAAATTTCACGCTTTGAGAGACACCAGTTTTAGGTGTGCATTGTTTGTTAGGTCGTTTTAAAGTTTTTTTGCAAAGTGGAACATATTTTTTATCGGGTAATAAATTAAAGGTACTGCGTTAATCGTGTAAAATCTTTTTGGCTTAGCAACCGCATTTTTTAACTCTTTCCGGATGTCAAAATAGGTTGTATGCATGTAATTCAAAAGACAAATAATTTTATTTGTAATCTTATAACTTCTATTATTGGATTTTTTATTATTAAAAAGTGGAAAATAGAATATTATGTTGTCACCACTGACGTATTAAAAAACCCCGCGGAAAGCGCGCCAAATGACGTAAATTGCTTAAGTCTTATATATTATTTACTGTAAACATACAATTATTTGTATTTCTGTACTTACATATTTTGTTCATTATTGTAAACGATGGTCGAACCGATGACCGATGGCTTACCTAGATAGAAAAACATGCATATTCCCTATTTAATTTATACCCTATTATAATTTTCATTATCCTAAGATCTGTACATTGCCAGACTACATCAAATGAAATGAATATTACTCTCTTATTGATGTCTCGAAATCCATTTTATTCATAAAACTGTTTTACGTTTGATGTCGACTAGCAGTGTGAAATTAAATATGTACGTTAAGTATGTCATTTGTGAAAGAAAATCGGAATTTGTTCCTGAAGAGGCGGAAAAACACGCAAATATGAGAAGTATATCTAGTATAAGAATATATACCTAAAATTATTTGCCACAAGTTGTTTTGGGTGTTTATTACGATAGTTTTAATAAATAGTAAAGGTGTTTTTACAGGGACTTTATGGAATCTGAAACCATTGGAGATATAGGGAAACAACTTAGAAACTTTTAGATATTATTTTCTTTTGTCGGGATTATACAATCGCTTATTGTTAGAAAGTCTTCTGCCGCGGTGACATAATAGATAAAGCAGGCATAAACCACGTTCATAGTAGTTCGGAAACACGTGTGCGAAGGAGAAATTGAGATATTTTCAGTACGCACCCCTTCTTCATAAAGGTTCAACTGCAGCGTACTTGAGTGTTTCTGTTATAAGATAGTTTTCGCATATCCTCATGGTTTCGGTTCTGCTTATATTTTATTCCAGTCGAAATATAATTTTTAAATAATTTTTATAACAACATAATTTAAAAAATATGAGTAATTACAAAAGAAAATAAAGAAATTTGAATGTCACAATTAATATACTTTAATATTATGTAAGACGTTGAGTAAATAACAGGGTTTTGGTCTTCAGTCTGCGTAGAGTGAGATTTTATTTCGCTCTTTTTATGGTCAATAATAGCAAGTGTTTTGTTACGCCACTGTTTTAAACAATCTGTTACATTTGAATTAAATCTATATTGGCCATAGCGTAACTAAGGGTGTTTCATCCGTAGTCAAGTAAAGTTAGGCTCTTATCACACTGACGAATTGCAAGCGAATTCACAGCGGGGAGAAGACACTGAGACTGAGACTGGTGGTAGGTCTCTCATATGTAAAAGTCCGTCTGGGTGGGTACCAGCGCAATGTCTATTTCAACCGCCAATCAGCAGTGTGCATGCACTGTTGTGTTTCGGTTTGAAAGACATTGTAGCCAGTGTAACTACTGGACATAATGAGACTTAACATCTTATGTCTCAGGATGACGAGCGCAGTGGAATGCCACATAGTACTTTGTAACTGAAGGTGCTGGATTGTGTTGCTACTGTTTATGGGTGGTCTTACCATTAGGCGAACGACAAGATCGTCTCGTCATTCAATGCAATAAAAAAAATAAAAAAAAGGCACTGCGCGGCGCGCGCTCGTCTAGTGTAATAAGACCGTTAACTTGATCACGGATGAAACAACGCGGGCTAAGCCATCAATCTGCGACACATAACATACCTAGTAACTTATTATAATCATTGAAATAATCAAAAGTTATTGCATATTACTTCAATGACGTTCACCTACTTTTTTAACAATAAATTTTCTTGAGTACAGGCTTCATATAGTACATACTATTTTTGTCTTAGTGTAAGCTTTAGGAACAGCATGTCTCCTAGTCAGTAGTCTAATTTAATTTTATTATTGATTTCTTTCAAACCTTGAAAAGACAGCGTATAGTTTTTGATCATATAAACTATGTGCGGACTGAATGAAGTAGGAATGGAAAGATATAACAATAATATAGTGGGTGTGAAAGTTTCTAAGTAAGAATACTGTAACGTAACTCTAGACTCTTTATATGCTACTGTATATGAGATAAGACTTGAACTGCCCCCTTATTCTCTATGACAGAGTTAACTCGTAACGCGGCCGCGTCACGTTAACTTCGTGTAATTAACGTTAAATGGTATTCTGTATGCCAATTTCCATAGTGATAAACGCGATAAAATACGTTACGCGCTTGTTACGAGCGGTAAAAATAACGTGTGTCATAGAGAATAAGGGGGCTGAAGAAGATTTCAATGTGTTAAAAATAAGAATAATGTGAATTTAACGTGCGAATACCGTGATTTATGGATTAAGCTGATATCAAAATAGATATGCAACATTTATATTTCGTGTGTAGGTTCTATGTGATCTGGGGCTCGTTTGTTTGAAAACATAATTATTGTATTTTGTAAGCGTTCAAACGTGCGAAACAAATGACAACATTCTATGACGTAGCATGATTCATAAAGAGTTTGTGTTGTGGATCAATATAGTCTCTTTTTCAATAAAAGCAGTTTCGTAACGTTTTGTCATAAACTCTTGAATGTTCTTAAATGCGACATAAGCGTGACTAGAAATAGTAAGTTAGAAACCACATTACACCGCGTTCAAAAAAACGTCGATTGATATAAATATGATATCATATTTAGGTACTAAAAATTTCAGTGTTTATAAACTGATCTCATAGACTTTGCTTTGAGGAATGGTAGATACGATGTGTACTTCTTTCTAATATCTTCTCCGTCTGAAGTGACAAAGTGAATATGTGGCTATTACGTCATTTCTCCGTTCAGCCCCCTTATTCTCTATGACACACGTTATTTTCACCGCTCGTAACAAGCGCGTAACGTAATTCATCGCGTTTATCACTATGGAAATTGGCATACAGAATACCATTTAACGCCGATTACACGAAGTTAACGTAACACGGCCGCGTTACGAGCTAACACTGTCATAGAGAATAAGGGGGCTGTTCGTCAGTAATGAGAATAGCCTACTTAGTATGTGCAGAATATTTCCGATACTTTAACTGAATTTTCTCTTTATTTCTCATAAACTTTTTGCCAATATTCACTTGAAAGCTGAATCAGTGAATAAAATCTAAATTTTCAAATAATCAGCTGTGACTATTTTTCTATGTACGATTTGGTCTTCAGAGTCTATGAAGCTTTAATTAGTTGCTAGCCGGATTGATTCCGACTTTATAATGTTATCATTTGCTTTTATATTGTACTCATAGTGATTTTGACTTTTCCTGACTGAAATGCTTATTTAACGATATCGATGTTCGCTAAAATTTAAAAGCAAAAAATAATTTCGATAAATGTGATTCTTTGATGCTATCCTTATGAAACTACTGTAGTTTTTTTTTATCTGAGACTGCATACTCCTGATGTTATAATACTTATGATTGTTTAAATTTCTTTGAAATAAAGTGTTCAAGCATCATTCTCGTGTTTTATTGTTGTTTTTAACTTGGTCCTACAGAACAAACTATAAATATGAAAGATATGTAGGTAGGAACATTAGGTCTATGCGCAATATACATATTGAGAAATATTTGTAGGTGCTGGGTACCTATCGCTGAACTATAATATACGTGAAATTATTTACTTCTATGTATTTATGTTATATGGCATACCATACATACCATATAATGAGAGGCATTGAAAAGTGGAGCAAAAACATATTATTTTGGTATCCAAGGAATAGAAAAAGAAATCGTGGTCGACAGTTTCGAAGATGGGCAGATGAAATAAAGATCGTAGCAGGGAAAATATGGACTAGAAAAGCGCTTAATAGATCAGAGTGGAAAGAAATGGAGGAGGCCTTTGCCAAAGTTGGGCAAACAGACCAAGTTGTCGGTGTCTTCGACTCGCAAGAGCCGTTAGTATAAGTTAAATTAATTTAAAACTCTGTGTCTGAATAAAGGCTCATATTATTATATTATTATGTATTTATGTACCCAATATTAAACATGAGAGGTCCGCCGCATCAGTTGTATTGTGGAACTGGACGGTTTTACACTGCATTGTCGAAATTGCGTTATATAGTTCTTAAATCTAATACAGGGAGTACAGTCAGCCACATAAGTAGATGAACAAATTCAAAAGTTCAAATCGTCTGCACTTTTGTGTTCTTACCAATTTTCGTTTTCTCTTCACAAAAATAAAATAAAAGGGATTAACTTTACATCACACAAAAAAAAAAAACTATTTTAGTCAAACTTAACGCGTAGACTCGAGACTCCAAATTTTAAATTTGTTCAGCTACTTATGTGGCTGACTGTACCTACGAGCGTCATTAGAAACGTCATTTAATTAAGTATGAAACATCTGGGACTCGAAAAATGAACAAGAAGAACCATGCTATAATCATAATCTCAATATGTATTGATCTAAGACTAAACAATTATTATTTCTATAGGTATCCATGGCGCTGTGTAGTATCAAATCGATTATAGCACCATTGTTAGTATATTTAAGCCATTGTTATATGTACCTACACCTGTTTTTACATGCCATTTGCCATGGTTCTGTGACCATTGAATCCATGGCCATTCTCAATATCAGGGCCGCTCACGGTCGGACGACTGATACCTACAATATGATTCTAGCACTTATACATATAAATTCGCTACCAATTTTATGGTTCTCCCTTTGCCTGTCATGTTAAGTATGCGTTGAATTAACAAAACGACGTATAAGTACTTGCTTATTACTAATACAATGTTTGAAATAAAATGGATTTTTAGGTGGTAACCCGCTAGTGTCAGAAATTTTAATGGCGTTCCATTGCTTCTCTATACACGAAAGAGGTACTTATATTTTATAAAATTATCCACCCCAAAGTACAACATGGGGTGTAGCACGGGTGGCTGCGTGACGGTGTCTACGCGCAAAGCTTCCGCGCAAGCCCTTCGTGGAACGCCCGCACCCTGCCGACTTTAGACAGAAAACCTCGTGAGTCGTGGCTGACAGTACCACAGGCAGTTGTGCAGCGCCGGCACCCATCGTTACATCCACAGTTACACCCATCGATCCGTCTCTGATAAACGTTTCACGTTCATAAGTGTTTAGTGTTAGCACAACAACTCAACTGCCATGTCGTTCGATAAAGACGAGCTCCGTGACGAGTGAGTATGTTTTATATCGACTTCCACTAAATTCGAGCCGCGCATGTTCCATTGTCTTTGAACCAGGTGAATCACGTTTTGTATTTCAGAATTCATGTAACCTATATTTTGGTGTGTTTATTTTATGATGTACATTGGGGTTGAATATTTTTATTTAGCCATACTTTATAATATATTTATAGTTTTCTACATAATTAGATACATTGTTTCAGTAAATATGTGTAGTATCACCTGACATAACTTAAAATATAGATATACCTGTGATTACGATAACATTGTAAAAAAATTGGTATATAATTTTTAAATAAGTACACATAGCTACTTATGCAATAGGTAATATGTACATATCGTTTATCAGAGAAGTGTATAAATGTTTCGAAAATTGTGTCGCAACCTAATATCAATTTCTAATGAATAGAGAGAAATACGTGTTAGTGTTGAAGTTATTTAGTTATTTCGTTGAATAACGGTTTCTTGTGTAGGTAACAATTGTAAGAAACGAAGCATTCAATGTACCTAAAGCGAAATAAGGTCGCGACTTTCTGTTGGATATTTTCTATCGTATTGGTTTTTCTTTCCTATGGTTAGGTATTACTTATTAGGTTACTTATCAAGGTTATTAATCTGAAGTATTTACTGTTTGTGAGTTTTCACCATTGTGCTACATTTAGATTAGCAGTTAGTTATACATAAGTATGGGATACATGCAATTGTTTAAATTAATGATTTGGTAAAGAATGGCGATGGGCTATATTTATTATTTTATTTAAAATACAGTTTTCAATGAAGTTAGGTATGAGATATCTTCAATGTAGGATATTATTTTCCTGTATAGAATCAAAACCTAAGGATAAATGATTGTAATAAAATTTTATAACAACGAAATCGTGTTTTGTAGGTTTTTTCTTATTTATTTATTACCCCATACACAATTCAAACTAATATACCTAATCTTACTAATATTGTAAATGCAAATGTTTGGATATGTGGATGTTTGTTTGAAGTAAACGCAGAAACCACTAAACGGATTGGGATGAAATTTGGCACACAGACAGAACATATCGCACCTTTAGAACGAAAACGACACAATTAAAAAAATCGAAAATTGAGTTATCTTCATAAAATGACTTAAAACGAAGTTCTAAATACAACAATAGTTCAAACACAGCCATATTCAAGCGGGAAAAGGACCAAACTGTTATATCGGGCCTTTTTTTATTATATTTTTATAAAACAGGGATTAGTTTTAAATCATTTTATGACGATAACTCAATTTTCGATTGTTTGGAATTTGTCGTTTTCGTTCTAAAGGTGCGATATATTAACCTACAAACTTATACTTTTTATACCGGTAATATGCACCTTTGGAAAATATTTATATTTTATGATCTGATTTTAAATAGATGGCGATATGCTATGGGTCTCTACAGGGATTTAGAGACTGTAGGGGGAAAGGCTTTCCACGCTGGCGTAGTCACGAGTAACACCTAGTATATCATAAATCCTGATCTCTCTAGAATAAGATATCAAATAATATAAATCAACCGATTTAAATACTTAAGTAGGTGCGTGATATGTTCTCAATGGATGAATAAGAAGATTTTGGGAACAATACCTTAACTTAATAAGGGAAAAATGGATTCTACCTATGCGTAGATTTCTGGTAGACCTAAATCATTTATGCCATTATGAAAATGTTTTCTAAATAAGTATATAATATGTATTATGTAATATGTACGTACAAATTGCCCTTGGTAATAGCTTTAGGTAGGTAAGTATAGGTAACTTATGTTATTTTATTAGCCTATGTATCTTCGTTAATATCTATCGGTATTATCGGCTTCGTTACAATGCTTCGTAATTAATTATTTTTAATAAAAAAACATTTTTATAGTAGGTACCTCATATTTGTTAATGTTACCTAAATCGGAAAATGTATTTAACTAAGTACTTACATGCAAGTATGTCCGGTAAATAATTGTGAACAGTGCCATTGTGAAGGTATTCGAACATTTGTAGCTTTTATTTATGTATTGAAGTAAATTTAATTTAAAGAAATATTTTTATTAGATATTATTAAACACATTACATTTATTAGATTAGATTAATTAGAGCTATGGCTAGTAAGAGTGTTAATTCTGTTTACCTGTGGTATGTTACGAGTCATTTATCTTCTGGACCGGACAAGCAGAAGGGAACGTTGCAGTAATCAATTTTGAAGTCACTTCTAGATTAACTACATTTAGATCATTTTTACCGGAAACGTAATATGTCTTTGATTTCCTGTTGCCGAGCGGACACAACCTTGAGCGTCATGTCTCAGAATATGTATCACCCGATCGAAGTGATCATGTGATTATCTGCAGTGCCGGATTAGGACTACTTGATGCCCTAAGCAATCCCACGCCTGTGCCTCCGTCCCATTCATAAGTAGACTAGTATCGGT
Organism: Sphinx pinastri; assembly: GCA_947568825.1. Classification (NCBI taxonomy): domain Eukaryota; kingdom Metazoa; phylum Arthropoda; class Insecta; order Lepidoptera; family Sphingidae; genus Sphinx; species Sphinx pinastri. Next base: position 9,909,420 of record OX387620.1, read on the forward strand.
AATTAAAAAACATTTACGTATTTATTACAACGCGATAGATCATTATTCATTACGTACCTACCTTACAATATGTATGAGTTATGAAAGAGATACGTCGAGTAGGTATTACATACAATAAAAACCAAAGCATTTTTTTATTTATTGAAATTCTTGCGTCTTTTACGGGCATTAAATATGCGGAAATTGTTTTTAAGTCCAACTTTTTAAGCATATTTGACCCTGTATATATAATACTAGACTTCTGCTCGCGGCTTCGCCCGCGTGAAATCGTTTTCCCGGGATAAAAAGTAGCCTATGTGTTAATCCAGGACATGATCTACCCGTGTGCCAAATGTCATCGAAATCCGTTCAGCAGTTTTTGAGTTTATTCGTTACAAACATACTTACATACAAATCTTTCCTCTTTATAATATTAGTATAGATTGATAAACCATCGAGCTTTTCCTGCAGCATCGTCGTTCATTTTTCATTTTTTATTATTTTCACTTTCGATAAAGAATATTTACTTGGCTAGCAAATATTTCTTTTGGTGCTGTATCTGGTGCCTTCTAAGACGTGATGCCCTAAGCAATTGCTTATGTGACTTTTAGGCTAATACGGCATTGATTATCTGCCATATGAAGGTGGATAATCAACCACCTATATGAGTCACATCATCGGCTAGGGGTGTGATTATTGATTTTTAATAGAAAGAATTATCTGGTAGATCGTAGAGTCACGCGGTACATATGCCAATACGGTCATGGTCGTATCACTATTTTTGATGAAAACTAGCGAGAAGTAGCAGTAGTTGTTTTGTACGGTCATTGCGGTTGAACCGTGTTTCCCTTCTTAGATCCCTTTCCTTCTCTTTAACAGTCGACGACACGTCCATATTTCTTCTGGCTATGTGCATGGGCGATGATCGATTACCTACTACTTGTCTGCTTACCTTCGCAAAATAAAATATTAGTAATATGGGGCTCATAACATTCAGCTACTTAGGTATTTAATAGTATATACCTACCTCCATAATATTACTAGGTAGATAAAGATATACCGGAGAGACATAGGTAATACCTATACTTGGCATTCAGTATTGTTACAATGCTGCATGGTGATGCATAATGCATAGGTACCTATTAAAGTTGCAGAGTGAAAGTCAATTGGTTATAATATTACTAATTAATTAAACGATGATTGTTTTAATCGTAAATCACATTTAACGAAAGCGAAAAAAATTTAGTTTTGGAATGAAACATTCTTCAAGTACTTAGTAATTTCGTCTAGGTTCTCGAAAACAGGCAGTGTAAGTATTACAAGTGGAAAAGAGATCTTCGGTCGCGCCATGAAGAATCCCAATATAAATTCACTCAAAGTAATCTGCAATCATTGCACTTAGCCTTGAATTAAGGCTTACGTTAGATTGGATGCTCAGTGTATCAATAGGATTGGATGTGCTAAATTATGATAGTCATGCTCATTGGGGCCTTGTTAAAGCCGGTGGATATAACTAAAGCGTTTTAAGATTAGGTATATGTACTGTTGAATGTCTTTGGATATAATTTATGTCGCTCATAGTTGCAGCTGAACAGTGGCGATCTTAGCCAACGCGAGGCTCCGGGGGGCAGGTGTTTGCATGAGGCCTTTTTTCTTTGTACCCTTTTGACGCGAGACCCGGGCGGGAGAAAAAAAAGGTCACCGATCACAATGATTTTCGTAGGTAAGATGCTTCAGATGCGCGGATAAACAGCGTGGTGACCTAAAATAGTGTAGGCTTGATTCTTTATGGACTTGAGGCATTTGAGGCAAAAAACAAATTTCGTTTCTTGGTCTTCGTTGATTCGACTACATTTTTATAGACATTGCCCCACTACCACCTACTTTTGCGAAATTTAAAATGCTAATTCTCCATGAAGGCAGATTTTTTAAATAGCACGTAGAAAAAAAAACATCAGTGCAATTTTCATTCTAAAGCACTTTAAAATTTTGTGATAAATTATGAAGTTGATTAATTTTCGTAAAGGTTATTGTTTATTTCAAAATTTATAGAACACTGATTCTAACTATTATGGTTATTCGAAAGGCCAACTATTACTTTTCCTTAAATAAAAAATATCATGACTGTAGACCTAATAATTTAGCTTTAATTACGAAGTACGGTGTTGAACCTGTTAATCACAGAGACATCTCTGAATATATGGCGCCTGTCGGTCATGATGAAATCAATCTCATTCCGAGTCACACTGTCGGGGCTTCGCCAAGTCCACTTCCTCTGGGGTCTCTTCTGGAAAAACGAATTCATCAGGTAGAGCCCCTGGGCCTCGAGAAAGTTGACTAGCATTTGCCCCCGATGATTTCTGCACCCATAGCCGAATGGTCCTAATTTCGATTCGCCGTATCTTTGTACTCCTACTTTGGCATTAAAGTCACCCATGACAACGCTGTAGGAAGTTTTGGCATGAGACATAGCTTTCACTATGTCTTCATACATGGCCTCGGCTTCCTCGTCAGAATGTGTAGACGTCGGTGCGTATACTTGTATAACCTTAAGAGAGTATCTCTCGGTTATTTTCAACACAAGATACGCCACCCTCGCCGACACACTACCAACTTCCACAACGCTGCTTTTAAGTGACTTGTGGACGATAAATCCAACGCCACCTTGAGATGGTTGGTGTCCTTCTCTGAAGTAGAGTAAGTGCCCAGCGTCTAGGGTAATCTTATCTTCTCCCTGTCTTCGAACTTCAGATAACCCCACGACATGCCAGTTGATATGACTTAGCTCTACTTCCAATTCTGTCACCTGCTCGTTCAACCGTAGTGAGCGTCCGTTGTACGTAGCGAGAAACAGTCGTTTGTGGTACCCTGCCGTAACCCGGGGATTCTTAGCACCCCCCACCTCACCGTTACCATGACCGGTACCATGGTCAGGAATAATGAGGCTACCGGGAACTGGGGGCCATGAATTTGGTTGCTCTAGCATTGGGGGGATATTGCCATAGTCACCACGCTTGGCAGGCGGATTGGTGACCGCAGTAGCTAGAATGTTTTCTTACCATCGGCGCTGCTGCCCGCCAATGGCATGGGTATTTATGGCATTCCGGCATATTGCAGTGGTTATACCGCCACTTGTCGGTCGCCAGAGCCTCGTCCGTTAGCCAGCAGGGTGCACCACGTGCAGGTAAGGTTGGCAATTGGGGACTATAGGTGTTATTCGCCCCCCTTACACCCCGAATGTAAGGCCGTGGCACCGTATACCTCGAATTAAATACGGTGCGACGCCGCACTGCACCGCACCGTTAACGCATCGTGTGGCCTCGCTCTTAGGGCCGGCTGCGGCTGCTACCTAAATTAAATAATCAAATTGTATGTAAATTCCAAATAAATCATAGAATCGCTGCCGGTCTAGGGATTAGTAAAGATAAGGGCCGTTAGGCGCTCGGTAGAGGTTGTGTGCCCAGAGCTGACACCGATCGTGTCCCTTGGTGCAGGGGGCTTCTAAGAAATCGTTGAAAACTTCTAAGAAATCATCTAAGTATTTGAATCAGGCGTCACAAGGGTGGTTGTGGAAGGCGACTAAGCAATCTTGCTAGAGAAGTTCACTTTAATAATAATCCCTTCCTAGCCGATTTCGGCCACGGCGGCCAATCTCAACGGAGATCAGCCAGGTGCGCAGGAGATATTATAGTGCACAAGTGTGTGCGCAATACACAAGTGCACTCACTATTCCTTTACTCTCATAGTCCGGTGAGACGGCAATCCGACATGACCGGAGAGAGATCAGGCGCAGGACCAACGGTTTTACGTGCTTTCCGAGGCACGGGAGTATCACACCGCCAACTTCCTGACTCCGAGCTGCGACTGAGTAATTTTAACTTTAATAATATTATACCACCGCCGTGCTTTAGATGGTTGTTATGCCGCGTAAGATTATACCAACATAGGGCTAGGTACCTACTCGGCCCAGCGCGGCGGACACTTTTTATTCTCCGTGCGGCTCAACGCCTGGTCGTAAGGCTGGTTGTAAACGCACTCTCCCCGCAATAACAAAAAAGAGACATTATCATTATATAACATTATGTCGTGACAGCACGAATACCTATAGACGAATAGCCCTTTTAAACTCTTATATCTAACTTACTTACCAATTCTCAGAATACTCTAGTTCGGCTCGTCGCAGCTAGATAGGGTTCATATTTCGTATTTGAATAAATAAAGACGTTACGGACAGATTTCTTGTTTTGTATACGAATTACGGACTACGTGAGTGTCATTTCTATTACTTTTCCTTATTCATTTAGTCATAACTCATAAGTGAATCCACAGGGGAATCCAGTCCCGATCATATCGTGTTAGAAAAACCCATATGAAGACCCAGGACCTCCATGTATTTGGCCCATAATATACGCTTTTACCTTAGATTGATGACATATACCTAATCAATAGAGAGATCTGAGAGATCAGCCTCGGTGGCGTAGTCGTATTGCGTACGCGTTACGAGTAAGATTTGCGCGCTGAGGTCCTGAGGTTCGGATCCCGGGTCGAGCCAAAAAACATTGGGACTGGGTTTTTCCATCTTAAAAATTCCCAGCCGCAGCTCGGAGTCAGGAAGTTAGCGGTGTAAGATACCCCCGTGCCTCGGAAAGCACGTAGAGCCGTTGGTCCTGCGCCTGATCTCACTCCGGTCATTTCGGATTGCCGTCTCACCGGAATATGAGTGTGAAGGAATAGCGAGTGCACCTGTGTATTGCGCACACACTTGTGCACTATAATATCTCCTGCGTACCTGGCTGATCTCCGTTGAGATTGGCCGCCGTAGCCGAAACTGGCTAGGAGGATTACGTTACTTACCTGTGTATAACAGGCTACATAAAGTTCATTGATGAGAATTATTGTTTATGTACCTATCTAACTAGTACAATTAACAAGTAAAATGTAAATACACACACACACACACACTCACGCCTTTTATCGCCGTAGGGGTAAGGCAGAGGTACAACTAGTGCACCCATTTTTTTGCCGTGCGTATTCCGTCCATGATGTGATAGGGGCGAGCCTATCGCCATATTGGGCACAAATTCCAGACTCCTGGCTGATACTGATTAGAAAAACCCAATATCATTCTGCCCGACCCGCGGATCGAAACCGGGACCTCAGCATAGTAGCCGTACTGTAATAAGTAACACTACGCCACCGACGCAGCCAAATAATATGAAAATATTACATACTCATATTGTAATACACTTGGTAGTAAATACTATATACTTACATAATTTAAATTTTACAGTATCAACTTTCATTAGCAATGAATTTGAACCTAATGACTGGGTATCTTTTATTACGTTCGGCGTTTACTGTGCGAGAGTGATGTATAAAATAACAGTGCATATTCATTGACGGTGATCATGCATGATGTTTTGCAAACGTGCTACTATAAGTTCAATGGATCTCAACAGAGATATAATCTCATTATCGATTTAACATTTTTATGTAAACTAATAAAAGGTGGCATGGAAGCGTTACGAATGCTGCTCGTTGGCTTTAATAGCTATTCCCCCTTTGTGAGTGGTGCCAGTAATACGTTTGCAAGCATTTATTGTGCATGAACAGGCAAATAGTGAGTTTCAGTGAATATCTACTACATAAAGTACATTTGGTTTTGTTTCTCGATACGATTGTACTGGCATTGATGTTACCTATAGGTCAGTATATGTATTACTTTATTATTGTATTTCAGTGGATTCTAATGATTAGATTAGTGTAAAGGATATTCCCATCCATGATTAGGTAATTAATACAATCAGATTGATGTGAAATATATAATGCAATTGCGGTATAGTAAACTACTTATTTTATACTACTTAGTTGTATCTAATATTTTTGGTTCTAAGTGTAACATTTTATGCCTCATTATAGTTTCAAAATATATACCGAAATCTATCAAGTTTATTAAAAAATGTGATGAATACTTAATCAATAAGGTACCTATGTATTTAAATAAATGTGAAATGTTATTGTCACCGAAATACATTATAATATTTATAAATAATGCTTTATGAAAAAATATGTAATCCAATCTTATAGTATTAACATTTGGTTATTAAGTAGGTACTTACTTATATTTTAGAAGTGTATAAAGAAAACCTTTATTTAATTGAAACATATCACCACAATATATTATAAAATTTTATAATGAAATGATAAACAAAAAACATAGTAATATTTTGCATTACAATACAAAAAAAATATTATCGAAACAATGAATAGTGGGCTATATTAGGAACCGGGCTTTATTCGGTCACACAAACTTACTGTAATTTAAATAATTGAAAGAGCTTAAAGCATGAAAAAAACATAACGAGTTGCATTTAAATTGTATAGCGTTAATTATTTCAGTGGCGAACATCGACGGGCGAAAATATTTATTACATTGTGCAAAATGCATTACAAAATATTATTTATTTTACCATAACAGAAATGAATTTATAGCTATTTGTTTGAGTTACCAAGAAAAATACGTAAATATAACTAAATAAACAGACTGTTATTCGAATTCTTATCATGTGTTTGTTACTTTGTTTATCAAAGATACATTATGATTTTTTTTTCGCCAGTTTTTATGGAGATAACTTTGTAACGACTTTATTGTACCATGAACGGGCTCTCGGTATTGACACGCAGTTGCGATAAAGTCATCCAACGAATTCCGAAGGAGACAAACGGACGCCATCATCCTCACAGGAAACTATACAACAATGACGATGAAATTCAAGAACACAGAGAAGACGTCATCGATGAAGTGAACGAAGATACTGTTAGGTTGTTGGTCGAAAATTTTGTTTTTGTTTTTTTACCACCCTGTATAAACAGTATAGATCTTAAAATATATGAAAACAATCCAACATATACATACATTATACTTGTATTATTCATAATTGAAGTAGGTACCTACCTACCTTGTATATTTAATTATAACCCAGAAGAATGTTGACTTGGACTTGAGCTTATAAAGAATGTTTTTATTTCCTGCTCTATGTGGTTTAATATGAAGTATGTTAATGAATAAAAAAAACAGTACTTTATTATTTTAATTTAATTGCTATTTAGGTATCCAGATGGCAGTGTGCGGCTACGGAATCCAAACATCGAGCTTATGGACCAGGACATCCTTTACCACTTAGCGTTGGGAAGCGGCTCTCACGATCTTGTCGAGATGTTTGGAGACGTGAAGGTATGCAGGTCGAATATTCTCTTCCTTTTCTGCATTGTATTATAATATCAATAGATACTTTTCAAAACCGCAGACTCTATTTTATTTATCTATACTATATTATGACTGGCCATGGTGGCGTAGTTGTATTACGATACGACTGCAATGCTGAGGTATCGGGTTCAATCCCCGGGTTGGGCAAAGTGGTACTGGATTTTTCTATTCAGTATCAGCCCGGAGTCCGGAATTAGTGCCCGACATGGCGATAGGCTCGCCCCCTATCACATCATAGGATGGAATACGTTCAGCGAAAAGTGGATGCACTAGTTGCGCCTCTGCCTACCCCTTCGGGGATAAAAGGCGGGTGTGTGTATGTATGTAATATTATAAAGAGGAAAGATTTGATTGTTCGTTTGTTTGTAATGGATAAGCTCAAAAACGAATGGACCGAAATTCTTTCACTAGTAGGAAGCTACATTACTCCTGAGTGCTATAGGCTACTTTTTATCCCAGCAAAATATTTTTATCCTGTAATAACTTTTTAACCCGTGCAGAGGCGCGAGCAGAAGTCTATTGAGTATATACTTTTCCGGCATTAGGTAACGGTTTCTAATAATAAAATATCAAGGGAAGGCATTCCCGGTTACCAGAATTTCGTAGTTAACTCCACCTTGGCTCGAACAAAAAGTTTTTAAGTTATTGCTTTTGCCAAACCATTAGCCCGTTGAAAAGTTTCCCGACATACTTGTCCCTCCTTCCTACGCTTTTGGGTAATAAGAGCGTTCTGAACTCAGCGAAAATTAAGAGTTGGATTGGTTGCGAAGTAATAATAACTAATAAACAACTTTTAGCAGTAAGAACTCATTTGACATGTAGAATACTACAGTTAGTAAGTTATGATTACAACTTGTATTAGGTAGATCTAGCTACTAAAAATTCTTCTATCTAGGTAGATAGACGTTCCAAAAATATTACGTATCTCATACTTAAAAAAATGGTGTGTTTCAATACAGCACTGTGCATTTTATTATTCCAAGTGTAGTAGAAATTAATTTTATTTTAAGATACGGATGTACCTATGCATTTATTCATTTTCGAACCACGAACATGTAACAATATTATTACAATTATAATTTGGAACATCGAAAAATATCCAAACTCATCCCAATGCAATGACGAATACGAAATCGTAAACGCTTATTTTTCCTGTTCAGTTCGTGTGCATGGGCGGAACACCGAAGCGCATGGAGCAGTTCGCGTACAACATCATGGCAGAAATAGGACACAAGCTTCCCTGTGGGACTACCCTGCAAGATATCAGCCATTTCTCTTATAGATATTCTATGTATAAAGTTGGACCAGTACTTTCAATAAGTGTAAGTATCTAATACGTTTGAACTCTTTACTACTTAACAGTTTAGCTGCCTAAGTACGATTTTTTATTCTTGTCTATTATCTACCTACTCACCTCAGTTATATTAAAATCAGCTAGTGACTATAATGGCTTCTTTTATCAAGTAGGTATTTCCTGTTTATTTGACTCGTCTGTAGACTACCTTAGTACCTACATGTTAAAATTATGAGAGAGATAAAGCTAACATCGCTCGATTAATTAAATCTTGTCTTCAAAGCCTTTGCGTTATGTCATTTACTTTACTTATGTTATATTTTTCGGCTTATTATGATGGCCAGTGTTTGTCACAAGTTTTCGTGTTGATGCCAATTCGTTACCTATGATATTTTCTGAATTTAGGCGATTTTATATAATTATTTCAATATACAAACCTGCTGTACAGAAAATTTGCGAACTGCAAGAGTATATACACTTGCGACAATGCAACGCCATGCGCATAGATCATAGAAATACACTGTGATCGTTCATAGTCAAGATCATTAATTATCTCTACCTATGTGCCTTCGATGAAGTAAGAGATACGAAAAAACAATAGATCATTTATTTAAATCTATTGTCATTTATATGAGTATCTATAGAACGGGCTGTATAGTCGTTGGAGTCAACGAATTCCAACTGATGTTAGGCGCCGCGCCACGCCACACCGTTTTGAAGAAAAAGCTAAGGAAGTCTAATATTAATAGTAATCACTAACGAGTACCTACTTATGGTAATATAATATGGTATGTTATTACAGTCAATTTACCGCAATTGAGAGTAATAAAAATATAACCACTTTGCTTGCTAATTGAAGGAGAATTCAGCATATGACGATCTTGCGAATTAGTCACTGTCTATTTTAAAATCACTCCTGTTTACCTGTAAGTACCTACCTACAATTTATTGTATAGCAACTTCGAAATGTACGGGTAAAATAAAATGGTACAAGTTAAATCTACTTCTCATTTCTTTATATATATTATGTAATTCGTAAATTCAATGATTATAGACCCTCTTAATCATAGCAATTTTTTTATTAGTTTTATATGCGATGCCTAAATCAGAATGTGTTTCCTGTTGTTTCGCGAGGTAAGTATCTAACATTACCTACCTATTACTTACCACACTGTTGTGGGCGACATATTTGTTTTATAACTAACGCGATACCTCTATCATTTTATGATTCTAATCTATGCTTCTTTATAAAAATGGTTACTCACAGGACAATAAATTGATCTAGTGGGCAATTTGTGGGAAAATAATCTATCGAAACTCTATCGCCCAGTGTTCTTTAAATTTTAAATACCAACATTTTAAGAAATCACGTCCATTTGAGATATTGTTACGACTCAGTCTTAGTCGCTACCAATGACTCTACATAAATTCTGATTTTGTAGTATAGAGTGTAATCCATCAAAATTATAGAGTTTTAACGGTTTACCTACACGAGTGAAGATTCTATTTTGAAACTGTTCTCAAGCTCCTACTGTTTGTTCTTTGATCATTGATGAACTAAGGAGATCGTTGCCGCACCGGTACCATCCAAGATAGCTCTCCCAAAATAAGACAATTATTTATTATTTATAGTTGCAGTTGACTATATGAATGTTTATGATTGAACTCGGGATTATGACGTCACAATTATGATAAGCACAAACATTAAAACGAACTAATACGCATATTCAACAATCTCGCGCAACATAGTGTTGGTGTAGATCAGGCAGTGATTACCTTTGTTTGAGTAAGGTTGAAACCAGTTGTAACTTTAGTTGTAACTTACCTTCCATTGTTAATGCATGATTCGATTATTGCATTTAACATCACTATGGTTTAGACTGCCTTGGTGGTGTAGTTGTATTACGGTACGACTGCAATGCTGAGGTCTCGGGTTCGATCCCCGGGTCGGGCAGTGATAATGGGTTTTTCTACTCAGTATCAACTCGAAGTCTGGAATTTGTACCCGATATGGTGATAGGCTCGCCCCCTATCACATCAAGAGACGGAATACGCACGGCGAAAAGTGGGTGTACTAGTTGCGCCTCTGCCTACCCTTTCGGGGATAAAGGGCGTGAGTGTGTGTGTGTGTGTGGTTTAGAATTATATTGGTAGGTAACGAAAAACGGGGATGTATATCAAGTGACTTTTTCATTGCAATTGAATTACGAGACGAGTATGCCGTTCGCCTGATGGTAAGCGATACGACCACCCATAAACAGTAGCTATTAAACAGTCCAGAACTTTAAATTACCTAGGACTGTTTGGCACTTGACTGCGCTCGTCAGCCTGACAAGTAAGATGTAAAGTCTCACGATGTCCAGTAATTACTTTGGCTATAATGTCCTTCAAACCAAAACACAACACCGCATATACACTGATGCTTGGCGGCAGAAAAAGGCAGTGTGGTTGGTACCTACCCAGACGGCTTCTCGCATACAAAAGACCTACCACCAATCATACTGACTTGTCATGACTATACTGGTAGCAGACGGTTTGAAAACCTGGGAGTATATAAGTAATTAAATAAATATGTGTGCAAAATGGAAAATGGCAATTAAAGCCCATGTGGAAAAAAACATTTATTATACGTTTATTAAATTAAATCAACTTGATTCGGATTTTCCCCTTTGTTCTATGACAGATTACCTAACGAAGATTTGTTTGATCATATCACCTATGTGATATGTCCTATGTTAATTGTTCCTCAAAGTTGACGCTAGGGCCTAGGCCGGGGAGAATTGTAATTTAATAGCTAATATCCAGCTGTCCCAAGTTATTCTTTATCGCTGAACGCTTTACCACACGTTTTTAAATGCCCCAATTTGATTTTTCAGCACGGTATGGGCATCCCATCAGTGGGGATTTTACTTCATGAGGTGATAAAGCTGATGTACCATGCTAAGGTACGAGATCCGGTGTTCTTTAGAATCGGAACTTGTGGAGGTATCGGCTACGAAGGTGGTACAGTTGTGATCTCAGAAGAGGCCGTCGATGGAGCGATGAGAAACGTACTTGAATTGGTAAATATTATCATTTAATTGGTAAATTAGCATGATAACGATATTGTTTTGGAATTAGAGCAGACATGCAATGCAAGGCCATGCAACAAAAATGTTTATCGATGACCTTTTAATCGTGGCACAATAACAGTAATTTTCGTTTACGAAAGAAATTCGCTTGTTTTTGTTTACGTATTATTTAGTTCCATTATAACTACTAAGGTTGTGTAAATTTTCAGACTGTGTTAGGCAAGGTCGTTCAACGGCCGGCTAAATTGGATCGACGATTGGTGCGGGAACTGAAAGGTTTAGCCGACCCCGAGGATCCGTACGACACAATTACTGGCAAGACGATGTGCACATACGACTTTTACGAGGGTAGGTACCTAACGCTTCTTTTGTTATAATATATTACTTAAATAATAATATACGTGTATATCATGTATATTATTTGGAAAGATTTGTGGAGACTTACTCGGTTAGATGACTGTCTCGGTGGCGTAGTTGTATTACGGTACGACCACAGTGCCTGAGGTCTCAGGTATGATCCTCGGGTCGGGCAAAGTTATATTGGGTTTTTCAACTCAATATCAGCAGGAGTCTAGAATTTGTGTCCGAAATGGCGATAGGCTCGCCCCCTATCACATCATGGGACGGAATACACACGGCGAAAAGTGGGTGCACTAGTTGCGCCTCTGCCTACCACTTCGAGGATAAAAGGCGTGAGTGTGTGTATGTGTTTGCGTGTGTGTGTGTGTGTGTGTGTGTGTGTGTGTGTGTATTCCTGAGACTATATACTTGCATGTTTATTAGTAAGCCAATTCGTAAAAAAAACTCGTAGTTACCTAAAAAAAAATATCGTAATAAGTATTACGTTGCGTTTATTATTTATCTAGTAAACAGTTTTAGGTAAGAAGCGTAGTATGCTTCGCTTGGTGTCACCTAGTGTGACCTTTTCAGACCCGCGAGTTATCGCATGATAATGCTGTCTTCTTTCACGATTGCTCGGATTACGTTTTCCTCTTTGACCTTTACCTTTTATAATTGTTAATGAAATAGGTGACATTTTCTCTTTGATATAAGATGCAATAGAGAAGTATTTATATGAGGTCATTAAAGTTTTTGATTTCCGATCTCGTCTTATTTTCGATATAAATTGCGTAGTTTAGTTTATAAGACAATAATATCATTATCTATTCGCATACGGCGTATGTTGTGAACTGTGATAATAATTATAGGGCAAGGGCGTTTGGATGGCGCATTTTGCGACTTCACTGAATCCGATAAGATGGAATATTTGGAGAGTCTTCATAAAGCTGGCGTCGTCAACATCGAGATGGAGTCTCTAGCGTTTGCGGCGCTTACACACCATGCCGGTATCAAGGCATCTGTCGTGTGTGTAACTTTACTGGATCGACTGAAAGGGGACCAGGTATATATTATTCTTTTGCTAAGTTCAGACTAGCAAATTCTTACAGCAATATATTTTGCAAGAAGTTCCGAACTAAATATAAGAAAATTTTGAATTTGATTCGAATGCATAGTTAGATAGGTGTTGACTGTTCTGTAAATATTATATTTCTGGAGGTCTACGAAATGGTAATAATTATTAACTGTTGTGCTATGCTGCTATAGGTATTAGAACAAATTAAGTACCAATCATAGATAGTACCAATTTAGAATAATTCCACGTTATTAGGGCTTAGAGCATTAGTGATATATATCTCTGATAACAATGCTTCAGTATTGATTTTTGATCAACAGTGTTTAAAACTTGTTTACTGATAATAATACTATTTATTCCCGCAATGGCGTAGCCTGGGTTGTTGCCGCCCGGAGCAGATTCAAAATTTGCCGTTCATAGGTACCGGGTGAAAATAAAAAAGGGCATATTAAGAAATACGAGACATATGGACGTAGGGAGGGCCGTGTCCACCCCAGAACTACCTGGTGCCTGTCCACAGTATTTTGAAGCATCCTACTACTACAATATTTTTGTTAAATGATCAAAGTCATGAAAACTGCAAGTACACAGAATTCATTTTATTTTTTAGTCCAGGACACTGGCCCCCCTGGAAAATTACTCTTAACTTACGCCCATGCGCGTGTGATGAAAATCTGTGTAGATATGCCTACAGTATCCGTTGTTCCAAATTTATTGTTTTACAACGGTTAATAAGAAACACTATTTTAATTATTCTTACATTTTATAATATCTTTATTAGGTTGTATAGATATTTATTATATTAGTTTACAATTATAATTACTGATAAATCCCCCATATTAAGTTTGGTCAAGGCCTAATTGCGTGATTGTTTTTCCGATTATTGCAGGTGCTAGCCCCCAAAGAAGTATTAGATGAATGGCAGCAGCGCCCGACGAAACTGGTTTGCCGTTACATTAAGAGGTTAGTATATTTTGGAAAATTGGAATTATAATGTTTATAATAGGTAACTATTATTAGCTTATTTTTGGTGTTAATTATTCTGCCTAATTTACTTGCATATTTTCGTTGTTTAACCATGATAAAAATATATAGGGTGTCCCGCTAATAGTAGGTACCTTGCTACGTATGTTGAAATCAATTCATGTATATTTCCAGATATCTTCAAATGAAGGGTCGTTTGTCGTTGGAAGGGCACGGGTCGATCGCTGTCAAGAGTCCGCGTCGATTCAAACTGGTTCAGCAGGAATCTGAAAACTATGACTAAATTGGCTCCTTGTGAGCACCACCTACTGTGAGCGTTATTGATAGTCAGAAAAAAATACTTTGGAGCCGTACAAAGACGATGTTGTTCAGTTTATACAAGTAGGGTTGCAGAGCAAAATTAATTTGTACAATTTAAGCGCATGCCGACACTAGTTTAAAAAACATTTTTAGATAAAGTGCATATCGATATTGCCAAGAGACTGAATATTTAACGTCATGTATTCTGTATTGGAGTAAAAATATATTTTACACAGTATTGGGTAGTTAATAAGTGTATTGTATGGGCAGGTAGCAAAATGGGTCGAAAATCCTTCAACATTACTAACAAACATGCTATTAACAAGTTTTTAAACACAGGATTTTAAGGGTCGATTGCAATGCAATGCAATCATGCCTGTATTAAGGGTCCATTGTTTTCAACTATTTGTTATCGTCATGTATGTAGCTGTTAATAACCTTGGGTAATCAGACGTATATCTCTATGAATACATCACTGATCTCCGTTTCATGAACGATGTAACACGTCATTTTACGTCGCGTACGTAAATTTACAAATACGAGGCCTTTAGCGAAAAAATTACATACAGTGTATGTATAAATGTTGCAAACAGAACTAAACTGCCTGACGTTTTGATAAATTTGACAGCATATTGTACGAACCTATTTTATGTACGGTACCAATAACGCTCTGTAATAAAGGCGACATGTCATCACTAACTACGTCAACAAACTATCACTTATATCGTCTTATAGTTAAAGCACCCTGATTTTCGCCAATACGTTTTGTTTGACCCTACCATAATTATGCCCATGGCATTAAGTCCGCCTGTATACAATGTGTTGACGTAGTGTAAAATAAATAAATAATTGCGCACGAGTATTATTGGACAACATTCTTTTTGCTCAGCGACTCTATTGTAAAATAAGGATGTTGACTTTTTCAAAATAATTATATGAATATAAACTACATAAAATTCCATAATGACTGCAAAAAGACATATATAATATCTACAAAAGTCACATAGTAATGTTGGTTTAAAGGATCATTATTAGACGGAGACATAACCTATCGGCACTATCCGTGACGTCTCATTGCAGTTTGCTAATCTGACTGTACTTTATAGATACATTTATGTCAGATTCTTTATGAAATATTGTAATCGCTTATACTTATATCGCTACTTTTGTGAAGTTTTACCGGCTATTTAATCGGTCTAATATGTCTTCGGTCTTTCTATTCTGCTTATCGTAAATTTTAACGAAAGTTTCTAAAATATGTACTACTTATAATCAACATTAGTTTACGTTGCTTCTCAATTTTATTTTCCATTTGTTTCATAATATGTTTATTATTTAGAAGAATATTTGTTTGTGCTTTTGTAAAATTAATAAGACTAGATATTAATTAAGCCAGCGATAGATAGTTTGTTTCGGTTTAGTGGTATCTACTGGGACTGTAACCAATATGCCTTTCTACAATTGTTCGTTCTGATAGAAAACAGAAAAATGTATGCGAATGACATATGGTATCGATAAGTGTATCGCTAGGATATGTCATTCTCATCCATAACGTTAGCGTTAACGATTGTATAATAAGGCATCTTGGCTACGGACCGTAGTGTTCAAATTAACACCTGGCAGATAAAAGTCATGTATTATTTTTACACTGCCGAATGTCTATTGTCCGTCAATGCTATCCTTACTATAAATATAATTATCAATGCGAAAGTTACTCTGTCTGTCTGTCGCGCTTTCACGCAAAAACTACTGAACCGACTTAAATGAAATTTGGTACACAGATAGTCTAGAGCCTGAGAAAGGACATAGGCTACTTTCTAATGCGAAAAAAGGGCTGTAAGGGGTTGATAGGGGGTATAGGGAGGGATAAAAAAGTTGAATGGAAGTATCGTCATTTTTAGAGCTAATAACTGGAAACTTATTTTTAGGCTGTTGATTCGATATAAATAAGTACGATATTCAAAGTTTGTAAAAGTTTTACCCTTTATCCCGGGAAAATATAAAGCGGGACTATGATCTCGGAAAACCTTTTTAACGCGGGCGGAGCCGCGGGCAAAAGCTAGTTGTCTATAATTATTTAATCAATTTTGCATATAAAATAGGTTAATTTTGATGACGATATACTCAAAAAAATGTTTATCTTTGTCTGTATTTTATTTGTATCTGTTTATAATAAATGTACCTAAGTAATTTATATTCGATAACATTTTTGGGATTGTTTTTAATGTAAATTATTTTATAGAAATAAATGAATATAAAACTACAGAAAAATTACAGAAAAAATTAAGCCAAGATTAATAAGTTGGTAATTAATTACGTCATATCTACCTATAATTTGTTTTTCCTGATCTGATATAAAATGTATAGTATTTCACTTCTATTTATTACATGAAAACTAAAACCTATTTTAATTAATGATTATTCTATGTCAAGTTACAATATAGTTTATTATATATATAACATAATAATGTTTACCAGGATTTATAATAACATTCAGTAGTAGCATCGAGCGTTCTATTGCATAACTTGAAATTTTATTTTGGGTACTGTATGACTAGTAATTTGAGGTAAAAAACGGGCGCAGTACCTATGTCATTTTTATGGAACCATTTTGAAAACCAGTGTAATTTTGTTTGGGCTACTGCCTCTGTTAGGTAAGTAATTGTTGGTTTTTATAAGACTGGAAATAGGCAGTAACAAAATTCCGTTAACATGATTATTTAATATGCATTGACCTGGTAGCGCCCATTTAGGTAGGTACATTAAATAAGAGCTCCCTTATCCATAAATAAATACACGGCGCTATTCGAAAAAAAATAGATAGAATTCAGATTCAGCTTTATAGTCGGTACGTTGTTTTGTCATCACATTACTCCTGAGTTTCGGGGCACTTTCAGATATAATAATTTCAAAGTGATTGCCCATTCTGTTACTGTTGCAATACTGATTTTAGATTGCAAGTATCCGTTATAATATCGACCTCTTTTTTGTTTCAGCTATGTTTATATATAAAAATAGCATAGTGAATTTGTGCAACAACCATTGGAACAAGCGGTTTTAGTGAATACTGAATACCAACTTAAATAGCTAACTGTGCCCAGACAGTTTCTTGGTTGAATATACCTATTTCAAAATATTAAACTGATATCATACTACGTCACCCAATCAGTTACATGAAATACTTAAATGATTAGAAGAAATTCATAAAAATAATATAAGTATTCAAAATGTTAACTATGTTGGTACTCTTCTGCAAAACTATGCAAAATAAACTTTATGCAATACTGTAACGCTCTTGAGATTTCACTTTGGAAAATTCTTCTTTTATGTTAAATTAATAATTACATAATGTTAAAGCAATAGTGTAAATAGTTAGTGTGTGCTGGATGCGGGCCGCTTTTGACAGATCCGTCTGGAAATCTTTAGGGGAGGCCTATGTTCAGCAGTGGACGTCATGTGGCTGATGATGATGATGAAAGCAATGCTGTCCGAGATAATTGGGCGACTTAATGTCGACATTTTACACATATCGCGATGTTTTTCTTTGAATATACTTAATTGCCCTTTTTTACTCTTGCTTACATATTCCACCGTGTGAGAGTATGTACTTACTGTACATGCATAATATATATTTTATATACCTATTTTGTGAAATATTTCCCACAAACATATCGCGAGTAGTAGAATTTTTAAATAACGTATTTGGGTAAAATAATTTTGTAGTATAAAAATGCATAAAATGTATTATATTATAATTTTATTTTACACCCAAGAAATATCATGTTGCTCAATTTTAATGTTCAAAAAGAGTTATCAATGCGTTTATCAGGAATGTTCAGCATATACTTTTGCTCCGTGACACTTGCCATGCAATCCACAAGCAAAATGATTAAAAACTTTGTAGGTAGGCACATAAAATATAAAGATTTTTATGCCTTTTCGATACTTAGGTACCATCGGCATCTACTTCAACTAGGTACTATGAACTGATACCAGCGAAAAATCATAAACCACCTGTAGGAGATGCTTTTTTTGACACTATTGTAGATTATTTTCTTGTCGGATAAAAAAGAAAATAACGTTTGATGTCTGGTATTTTAGTGAATAGACTCACACCTTTTCTGCACCAGGGAAAAAAATGTACTTTGAGTCAGATAAATTTTACTCTTAACCATTTAAAGCTTTATAGAATACGAGTATAACAGAATGTTATATCATTTAATCATAATTTGAAAAATCGAATAGTTAGTGGTAAGAGTATTATATTGTAACGATTAATTAATAATAGATTGTGTGCTTCGAAGGCAAGTCGCCGCCGCAAGTGACGGCTGGGTACACCAGTGTCATTGTTTTGATGTGCTTCCAGTTTTCACAAATAGTTAAATTGTTGTTGTTGGTTAATACACATAATAAGTATATTGTCAGTAAATTGCTTTAACTGTTATGTTTGTGCGGAAATTCTTGTTGTTCAAAGTAGGCACGTAGTTTTCAATTGTATACTAATATTAAGGAATTTTAACCTTATCGAGTTGATAAAGTAAAGAATCAATTAGTAATTAAGAATCGTTTTCCGAATGCGCAAGCAATGGGAAAAGAACAGCTGCCCAATTTTACATTATATATACCTACCTAATTAAGACAAAAACTTAGGATAAAAGTATCAAAAATCACATTTCTCTTTTAATTTGATCCTTCTTCTATTGAATTGTTACCACAAAATTGCGGGGCCAAAAGTCCCTATGTTTAAATATAAATTAATAGAACGTAGTTTTAGTTGAATTGCTATATTATATGTACACATTTGATATATTTATTTTTACTCATTTATATTTATTGTTAAGTAAAAATAATATTAGTCAATAAGATTGTGTTTGTCGGCCTATCGTACGTAGTAATTCTCAAATTAAAGCTACTGTTTATTGTGGAAAAAATATAAGGAGTGATTGTCAGTCTCAGAATGGTTAGAAGAAAGACAGAAATACAGTTTATTCAATTGTACGTATTATTCAGTGGTTTCCAACAACTTTATGTTGCATCTTTTTGTGCGATCATCTGAACTAAAGTAAGAATCACGGACATTAAACTATTTGTTAGTGGCATTGATGTAATCTTGAGTTATTGTTTTAAGTAGATACCTAATCAAACTAGTATTGTACGAATGAAAATAATACTAGATAATTACATTTTATCAGTTTGATAAGTAATAGTAAGTATTTATCTGTTTCTAATAAACTCGCCTATTTAAATCAATTTATATTTTCTCTTCGCATTTACCTTTTAAGATATTTTTCAAACAATAGATGAATAAAAATGATGTTTATTTAATTATAATTTATTTAATATTAAAGCATTATATAGTAAACAAACTCAGTCACAAGCCATGTTGCATTGGGTACTATCGCGTTCTGTGTTGCGTATATTAAATGCTTTGTATTATGCAATATTGCAAATAATTTTGTGTTTTAATGGGATGAAAAACCTTCTATCAGTGCTTATCAGCTCAGCTTTTGGTTATTAACGATGAGGTCCTGTGTTTTTTCACCTGTTTTGTCACCTCATAAGCCCATGATGTTAGATATTACTTATAACGGACGGCATCAGTGCTAAAAGCCAAGTATCTATTTATTCACGAAACACATTTTTTCCGAAGATAGACGTACTTGGCATCTATCCACATTTGCGTAAGTTATTTTCCGTCCCATAAGGGATGAGTCTGTCGTCATATCATGTAATAATTGCAAAGCCGAGCAATTTAAGTGCGTTTTTATCTAATTTAAACTCACATAGATTTGGTTACCCAGCCTGGAAATCGAATCCACAACCGTACGGTTCACCTTGGTGCATTTCCACTAGAGTTAGATAAATCACTTACTTACTTTTACTAACCTAAAAATATATTTAAGAAAAACAAAAAACCCGACTGCATCAATATCTGCCATCTTTATTAAATTCATTGAATAACTGAAAAGATAGAAACAAGATTTTAATTTGAATATTTTGTTTTGGTTTTGAATAATCTTAATTGACAGTGTTTACATATATATATATATATATATATATATTCGTAATCACCGTTAAAAAAAACTTTATTTTGATACCACACTCGATGTATTTTGAAAACATTATTTTTTGAGATCTCTGCCGCCAAAAATCCTTAATTTTGTTTATTTTTTTATTTTGATGTACCCATTGTCACTCTCACGACTAAGACGAATCTATTGACACCAATCACATAAAAAAAGTGGGTTGGTATGTAGGTACCAATTGTAGCTGTATTACTAGAAAACGAATCATGGAGTTTTTCTGCCAGGTGTCGATTTTGGACCCTCAAGGTAGCTGTAATAAGATCTTCGACATCAAACGAACTTAACGTAGGCAACTCACCAATTCACGGGTTAAGTAAAATTCCCATGGAATCATGCCATCTGACTGATATTATTAATGGTTACCTTTACGTATATTAATCCAATAGGTACATGCTATTTTTGGAGGTACATACCTAAGTACCTACATAAGGTAAATATAAATCTCAAACATAATTTACTTACCTATTTATTTAATTTCGGACTGAATTGTGTAGCCAGAAATATGACATAGAGTTGGGTCAGTACCGGCGCAGATAGATAATTTTAAATGGATATAGAATGATGAGTAAGTATACCTATAGGAAAAAAGAAAGAAGTAATATTGATCACAAGTTTATTATATAAGTGGACTACCTACCTACTGTATAAAGTTAATTATTTGCGAGTGATTTATTAACAAAAATTGCAACTAATATAAGTGAAAATGGCACCGCAGCTACACCGCTTCATTTTATACAATACGTAAACCTACTTCAATCTCATAACCTACAAGTATTTGAGAATATTGACTTCTTAATACATAATTATACTGTAATTTTAATTATGCAGTAGGTATACAATTATAGTCCATATTAAATGAAATATTGTAGTTTGAGGGACCTAGATCATTTAATACGGATTAAGGAATAAGTAACATTAATTCTGCATCATACTCCTCTGCCTACCCCTGAAAAGGGAAAAAGGCGTGATGTAGGTATGTATGTTTTTCTGCATCAATCTCGTAACCATATCTATTTAATAGGTACCTAATACATTAAATCGTGACATTGTAACTAGTAAAACAACTGGGTAATGGGTAGATATTGCTTATGCTATGTTCAATGTAATTTAAAAACCTGAGTGGCGATTTTTCTATTATGGACAGGCACTTCGCTTACTTACTACCTCATTGCATTGTTTAATAAGAAATTATATGAAAAAAAAATGAATTTCTTTATTATTTAAGAACTAAAGAATGCATTGTCTTTTTTTAGTGCTCAAAATAACAAAATCTAATCTAACAAAGAATTTAGGTTAGTATAAGAAGAAGCCTCTAACTATACAGTGTAGGTACTTAAGTACCTACCACTTACTGTTGCAATTTATGTTGTTCGGTTTCCTTTGTTACCTTTAATTTTCGTACATTTTTATATCCATAAAATAATAACTTTAAAAGGATTTATAATATTCAATGTACAAAAAAGGTGACAGGATGTCTGAAGGACACTCTGTATTGTAGCATTACGATGAATCTTGTGAATAATGGCAATAACAAACAACCGAAAATATAAATAATTAATATAGTTTTACGAAGTTACTAACTAATATAATAATGTGATATGGACAAGAACAGTCTGATGTAAATGAAAATAAATAAATTGTAGGTACCTACATACCAATTATAATTAGGTATTAATTTTATGTATACATGCCACCTAGGGAATACTAAGTAGGTATTATAGCGATGCAGAGACTTCAGTTACGAGGTTAATGCGAAAATCTGTATCTAACTATTATGAGAAGTTACACAAAGGACATGTCCAAAAACGGGCTTAAAATTCTAACCAAGATACTTTATATATATTTGGATAGTACTCCCAAAAACTAGGCCTTTGCCATAAATCGTAAAATTGTAAAGTTCGCCGATTTTAAGACTTATGTCATTTTATTTAACTTAAAAAGTACACTTAAAATTAACGGTAATAAAAAAGTTAGGTATAAATGGAGTGGTCTAACGATATTTTTATAATGGATCCAAGATCCACATTGTTGCCCCTTTAATACCCATAAAGTTTGAGCCTGGTTAGATTTTGAGGCCCAGCACCCATACTAAAAGTGGACATCTCCTTTAAATTACATTTTAGTAACAAACGATTGTAGTGACAATATGGAAAAACAAACAATATTATGTAATCGGTATTATGTGATACGTCTTGACATTGTACCGTTGTAATCAATCAGTCTTAATAATAAATAACGAGCTGTTAAAACATACCTACTTTGTTTGTTGTTCTTATCATACAGTTTTACTAAAGTTAATTAAATGAGCAAATAAAATTAGACAATTTCTTTACACCTAGCATAAAACTGACGATGGCAACCCACTGGAACTTTTAAAAATATTTAGTACTAGCTTTACATTTATCTGAGCTGTAGGAACTTCATAAGCGCATCGTATATGAGACGAGGACTAGCGTCGCTATCGGCTGTATATCTGACACCCCGGAGAGCGCCGTCTTCATTCCTCACAACACCATATTCCCCAACTATAAATCCGTCCGACGTTCTTTCTTCCACCCTGTATTTTTTATACTGTCGACCTTCCACCACGTATCCTACTTTGCAATTGTCTTGCTTGCACTTCTCCGTAGTTGACTCTTGGACACCATGACTGCGTCCATTAGTTACGATGCTGAGCTTCTCGTCCACTTCGTAATTTTTTTCCGGTTCAAGTTCCGCAACTCCCGGCATATTTCGTGCCATGGATGGATTAGTAATCATCGTAACGGGAGTAGTGTTAATAGTTGTGGTGCCTGCAGCCGGTGATTGTGAATAATGTTGCCACGGTGTAAAATTTGGGGGAACGCTTGGACTGAGATGCAAGGAAGCGGGTTCACTATAGAATTTGGCAGGTTCGCTATAAACTTTTGCGGGCTCACTATAAATTTTAGCAGGTTCACTGTACACTTTAGCTGGTTCGCTATATATTTTAGCAGGTTCACTATAATACTTTGCAGGTTCGCTATAAATACGCGCAGGTTCACTGTAAATTTTTGGTTGTTCATAAACTTGCATCGGCTGCGCCAGAGAGTGTGTTGGATTTGTAAAAGTTGTTTGTTCATTATAATTTGTAGCCCCTTTGACATCATCGTGAACTATACTAAAACTAACCGTTGTTAGCCTCGAAATATTTTCTCTACCACTCAAAGGTTTATTTTTAAATTCTTGTAAATAGTTTTGCTGCGATGATACTATTTGTTTAACTTGAGGTGAATTAGTATCATCAATGAATTTTGTTGTTACTTCTATAACAGATTTAAGAGATGATTCTGCTGCAGAGTCAAACGTTTGGTTAGAGTTATTTCCTTCGTAATTCTCACCAATATTAGGTTCATCATCTATTTTAAAATCGTCAGAGCGATCGTCATCGGAGATATGACTGTCATCCTGTATGATATTTTTAATTGTAGTGCTGATTTCTATTTTTCTTTTTCCGTTTTGTAACTCTTTCATGGTATCGTTATTACTTAGATAATTTCTTTCTAATTTATCATCATGTTTTATCACGTATGTTTCATTCGAGTCATGTGGTAGAGGAGGTTCTGTCTTTTCACTTACGTGATTAGCATAAACAGATGCTGGTATCTTTCGTGCAAGGGGAACATCTTCTATGTTTTCTACGTCGTCAATTTCATCATATATAGAAGTAGACTCTTCGAGAATTTCTTCGTCTGTGTTATAACGTTCACTATTAATTGATATTTTAAAAGGGTGTATGTTTTCTAAGTTGTGATATTTTGCTTCTTTTTTTGCATTCAATTGTTTAATGAATTCTATATTAGCACCTGCTAAATCTGGAGGTATATCAGTCATTTTGTTTTTAGAATATTCGCTTATATCTAAGGGGTCTGAAGTAGGGGTAGTATTGTTTTCATGGGCCAGAGACTTGTTATTGTTTCTAAGATGTGTCTGTGTTTTGTCTTTCGTTCGGCCAACGGCAACCGATGATGTTATTCTGACAGATATGACTTGTTCGTCTTGGGGATGGAAAGCGCCTTCTTGCTTTGGTATTGTATCTTCGGCAGGCGACATCTTCCCAATGTTATCGATGTCTGCACCTTGTTGATTGCGAACAGGGTGCAGTATCACGATTGTGAATTGTACCATCTGAAATAGAAATAACGTTGGTTTAGCTTGATGTTTTCATTATAGTAATGTTATCACTATGTTACGTTGATGTGAAAAACGTAATAATATTAGGAACAACCATAATATAAATATATTATATACTGCTATTTCAAATACGTAATATTTTATTGTACACAAAATAGTCCTTTCTGTGTAGGTAATGCTGATCATGAAAGAACTGAAATGTCGACTGGATATACTCTGGTACTCATTACTTCAGAGTATAGGTATCTACCCTTTTAGTTTTAATAATTATTTTTCAAAATTTATTTCATAATTATTTATTTAATGTTGGTTTTTAAGATACCATGTTTACAAATTAAAAGCAAATAGATAATATTATTGAAATTATTAAAATAATATCATTTCTAACAATCAATGTTACTAATTAGGTTTTAATTAGTGTAATTAAGGCTCCGTTTTTTCAACTGTAGTTATGCTACTCCTCCACGGCGGCGTTGCGGATGGAGGCCAATTGGGCCGTCACCTCCCTCGGAGCCAGTTTCCACCCGAGACGGGATGCCTCCCAGGCTAGAGGAATACTGACGAGAAACACCAATCTTCCCCACTAATCGCTGATGCCTCATCCTCTCCCAGTGACCGTCCTGAGCCGAGGTCCGTAGCCCGTTGGCGGGTTGACCTCAGCATGGTCACTTAAATAAAACGGTTACGAGCGCCTAAAGCGCTCACCCTAAAGTCCACTGTGGCCAGAAAAGCCCGCGATAAAAAAAAACCCAATATATCTTTGCCCGACCCGGGGATCGAACCCGAGACCTCAACATTGCAGTCATACCACAATACAACTATGCCACCAAGGCAGGTAGGTATGTTGAGAGGCTTTTGAGCAGTTTGTTTCTTTATGAAACATTTGGTGTTTTAAATCAGCTGTGTTTAATCTATGCCGACCACTAGGTTATAATAAATAACAAATTATTCTACTTAGACAAAGATGAGAGAGCAAACAGAGGAATGTAGATTGTAGAATATCATTTGATTATTATGAAATATAATTTTACTATGATCGTGATCATATGACATCAATTAAATATTATGTTTTCTTGCATACTTTCGTCAACAATGGTATTAATCAAAGACATTAAACAGTATTATAATCTTAGAACTTTAATTCACTTGGAGTGTAATTCCATTTATCTTAATAATTACAAGACACTCAGATAAAAATATGACTGCAATAAAATAAAACAGAACGCGATTTCATTGGAATTTGTAGACAAAAAAATCTAGCTTTAGTCCAATGACATCTACCAGTCATTTCTGTCGGCATAAAAATAATAAGTTAGCACGGAAATTTAAAAAAATATGTTTTAAGGTTTCACAATCGACTATAGGACTCTTTGATTTTGTGTAAACGTAGGACAAGAATTTTGCGTTTAATCTGCATTCTGATTATGCTATAATTTTATTCATAATTACCGAAATATATTAGTTACTTAAGTATCTACAGTATTACGAAGGGAATAAGATAAATGAGTTTATTATTAGGTACCTACCTGCAGTGGAGTGCAGAAATCTGTAAGATTATTAAATAGTAGACCCATAAAAATTCGAGTAGCACCTAAACCAAATGAATGCGACCTCCAAATATGAAGTATTATTGATCGAATTATTATGGACTGAATGCACTCATATACAGCGTGTTTAATTATATGTTTAAGTAGTAATTGGGAAACCAACGGAAATCACGCAACGTAGGTATATTAAACCAATTCTGGAAATTTGAATGCACGTGTTAGATCATTTTATATAGTTGTATGGTCTAGAGAAAAGGAAAGTGTATAATAACATGTATCTAAAAGAAATTCTGGTCAAAAGACACATTAATTTCGTTTTTTGCAATTGACTTATTATTTATATATAACGTATTATGGGCGTATCTAATTTTCTATCTTATAGACTAGACGAGACTCCCGAGTCCCAGGCAATCGAATTAGTTTTTGTTACTTACTTTTCGTTTAGTTTTTGCTAAATGTACAATCACCCAATTCGGTGCTAGTACACTTTCCGAATATAAAACGCATTTTTTAATATTTTAGGAAGCAGCTGCGATCATTTTGTAGATGTACAGAGGAAACAGAAGATAACTCTTGTTGTTTACTTAAGTTATAAGTTGCATGTTGCTGACAGACGACGCGCAAGCGACTTATTTCGAACCTTAAGGTGATCGAGCATACACTTTTCTGACTGTACTTAGGTACTTTAGATTTAGCAAAATATTATGATTTTGTGATAACCCTGATAAATAAAAATAAAAATTCCATAGCTAAGAATCTGTAGGTAAGAATATAAATGTACTGTTTTAATAGTTTTATAAAACTTATATAATTCCGACGATGCACGCTTTTAAAATTTTGCTATAATCTAAATGCCTTCCTTTTTATTTATTTTTTAAATCTCCCACAGTAAACGTCGCTCTAGGAGCGAATCTATAGTTGAAAATAGACAAATATTCACTCAGAATAGCAAGAGTAATTTTTACCACAGTCTGTATTTCCCAATAATTATAACTTGTGGAGTTAGAATGTGGCTTAAAAACGCAACTCGTAAGACGATGTCGTTTAATTTTGATGTTTGTGATTGATTGAGAGCCCAATACGTCAGTCACGTGTTAGTCTCTCAACCAATCACAATAAATCAAAACGGAGTCGTGTCGTGTTTTTTGCCACATTCAAAGGCCACTGGGCATCTTCAAGTCACGGGTGAATAGGTATCTTCTAGGCAATCGTGCTCCATCGTAGACCACATCATCACTTACTATCAGGCGAGTTACTGGTCAAACGCAATATGTTATAAAAAAATAAAAAGAAGTAGGCAACCAATTTAGTCATTAATTAGTTTCAACATTCCATTCTATAAAAAATAAATCAATTTTATTATTTGGGAAATATTTTTGAAGTGGGTGTAGTTAAAATGGAGTGCTACGTTACTCAAACTTGAAGATATTCTGAATACCTACTATTTCTAAAAAATATCGCACACGAACACGCAAAATGTTTTAATTCTTTTGTTACAACTTATGTTTAGCCTTAATAATATGCTGTCACGCAAACTACTACTGGTCTATTATATAAGCTATATTTTTTAATAATCTTGACACTATAAAATTATTTACGGGTAGCTTTAAAGCTCGATCATAACAGACAAGTTAATTGTTTCACACTTCTATTATCCAGAAAATAATGTGCCACCTACCAAATAAGGATATTTTTAATAACAGAAACGGCAACATAAAATGAACTCTAGAATATTTTGGTAGTGTTTTGTTTGGCTGTGCTGTATATAAAAAATATTCATACTGTAAGTATTACAGTGTAAGATTGCGCTAGTTTATAAGGACAAAGGCGGGCGAGTGTACAGTGGGCGCTATCCATGCGTGTGCGCCGTGACAGTGAAAAAAGTGAAGGTCACTAACTCATACAAAATATCAAGCATGTGCGAGTGTAGTATCCAATATTATAATAGCCATTAAAATAAGTATTTATACGTATGTAATTTGACTTACGGATGGTTTGGGCTGTTTGGTAGCAGGCAATACCTACATCTTTAAATCACGCAAACAACTTAAAGCGGCCTACGTCATGACTTCTGGTAATAACGTCAGGCTGTTCGCATAACTTGACTGATATGGTACTCGTAAAATAAAAAGTAAAAAGTTTTCGAATGGTTTTGACTTTTAGAGCTGGTCCCTAGTAGGGAACATACGTCTTGTGATTCGGTCGTATGAACCACAGAAGGTTTATAAATAATTCTGTTGCTATAAATGCTCAGTGGATCCACTAGAAAATAATACCTTCAGACATTTTCTGGCGTTTCCATTCTTTTACGGGACCTGCCGACAGTCACGTAGAACCAATTAGGGAGTAATTAGCATTGAAATGTATTATATAGCCATGGAAGTAATCTTCTGCAAACTCTAGTTCTTACATTTTATGGATTTAAAAGTCCATGATAACTTTAGGTTCGACGCTGCTGGTAAATATTCTAAAAATAGCATTTTTTAAATTAGGAAATGTTAAATGAGGAGGTTATGGTTCATAACCTACTCATTACTAAAGTGTAGTCGGAACCTATCTTTGAACCGTAAGGACTTAGTTACGTCTTAGATAACTTATGCACAGGTACCTATACTGTTTTGAAACTCGTATGGGCTATGGCCATTTTAGGCAATTTATGGTAGGTACACAACAAATGTATTATAATTTATAATATACAGTCACCTCCATAAATATTGCCTTTATCTAACTGTAACAAACTTAAATTCCAAATTTTTTAAAGGAACAGATTTTAATCCGATCACTTTTTTTATGATAGGTACATATTTTTTGAAATGGTTCAATAATCTCACAATGTATCCAATGCGTGGTTCATACAGCTATAAAAAGTATTATACAAGATATAACTTTACATGCTGTGTCTTGCATTTAGGATAAGGCATTATTTTTGCAGAATAGAATTTCACGTGATTAGTGGATCTTTTCGAACTGGCTTTTGCGTCTGCTCGATAGTCCAGGCTGTTCAGGTAATACGCAAATGAGCAAGTGTATTATTGGACTCATTCATGTTGAACCACAATGCCACAGAAACGATAGGTACTCAAGAACATTGCTAACCTTTAAGTGAAAGAATGGAGAAGAGAAGAGACATGTGACTTGTCGGGTCTCTTACAATGTAATCTGTATACAATACGTTAACAGGAAAAATAACATAGCGATATTACTTAACAATATTTGATATGCTTAAAAATAAAATTTCTTTTAAAATAACAATTAGTTTTATGACAGCCTTGTATCTAAATCATTGATGTAGGTATGCATATAAAATAACAAAATTAATTAGATATGTCGCATGCTTCTTACCAATTTAAAGTCATAAAATTTTGCGATATGCCAAATTATGGAAATTTATATTACCTATGTTCATTGTACAAGCGTAAATAATTATACTAAAACGTAATGTATGACATTGTAATAAAATCATGGCATTATGACTAATGGTAGTTTTTTCATAAGCACCTATAAGTAATTTAATAATACGGATCGAATCCATTAGACCTTAATTTATGTATGTAGCTCGAATTGTCCCGTACCTAATGCCTTAGAATTTTACTTTATATATCTATATGGTATGTTGCCAGATTACTTGTTTTGACTTCAGAGTCCAGATACACGAAACAAAATGACAGTAACGGGCTGTCAATACATAATATTACTACTGACAGTCGCATCAACTAACTAAGTAACAGTTGACTAATTAAAAGTTGCTTCTACTTCAAAGATTAAACATTCGGAGTCGTGAGTCCACGAGGGATATACCCTTATTTGGATAAACAAAATCCTGTGTCGGATCGGAAAACAGGAATCCGTCGTAGGCCACCATTGTGGCAACTGCCGCGAGGACACGGTCCATCACATTCTCAAGGCTCTCGAGGAGTGCCCAGTCCGTGATCTACAACGCAGCATTCTTAGAGCTGTCTTCGAAAGAGACCTCTCGTTGTCGCCCGTTGTTCTCACCATGGTCGGCGGCCGGAGGTCATAGCGAACGATGGCCTCTTTCTGTGAGTCCGTTGTCTTGCAGAATCGAGAGCGTTGAGCGGATTCGTGAGCAGAACGATCCCGCCAGCAGGCAGAAGAGACGCAGGAAGACTGACCAGCGCATCGTGCCCTATGGTTCAGGTGCATCTAGAGATTTTTTTTTCTACGTTATCCCTTGCCTGTCGTAAGAGGTGACTAAATGAGGATTTGAGGGGGTCGCGGGGGTAGCACTCCCCCCAGTGGCTGTAGCGATAACGCGTTTTTTCCCCGCGAAAAAAGGTATATAAACTTCTGAGCTGGTTTGATTAAATTTTGTATTCCAGGATTAAATGCGAGAGCCACGTTTTTATGGTTAATTACGCATACTTACGCATACTCACGCCTTTTATCCCTGAAGGGGTAGGCAGAGGCGCAACTAGTGTACCCACTTTTCGCCGTGCATATTCCGTCCCACGATGTGATAGGGGGTGAGCCTATCGCCATATCGGGCACAAATTCTAGACTCATGGTAGATACTGAATAGAAATCCAATATCACTTTGCCCGGCGATTGAACCCGCGATCTCAGCATTGCAGTCGTACTGTAATACAACTTCGCCACCGAGGCAGTTAATTATTTAGGAAATTATTACCCCAATTATTCATAACCCCAAAACCATTTACATAATTGACGTTTCCATAACTGCCAAGTCTTTTGGGACTCGCTATGTTACAGGATTTCATTAAATACCCAAGACATAAAAGTCTAACCGGTATAGGTAGAGGTACCATTGTTTGATAAGAAATACTAAATACATATTATTATGGAAATTGTGTGCGTCGTAAATTTTTGTTAAAATTGTATAGAAAATAATGACAAGTGTGATAAAGGGCTGTGCAAATTGAGTCGATTGAAGGCCGTCCACTGTGCGGGGACAATACATAAGTATCATAACTAAGTATAACAAACGCTGCGAATAACTATCACACCTGCATAAAAGTGACGTAATGACAGTTTTCTATCATTTAAAAATTATATGTTTTATTTCTATATTGTTATTACTTAGACATACTTAATTCGTGTCTACATGGGTAGATACTATATAGGTATTATTTATAATGAACAATGATCTACATGAATTACCTACGTACCTATATCATACCTTTTTGCCATACTCACTTGGTATAGGGTCATTCGGGGCAACAGCACGCAGTGGGTAAAAGTTCGCATGGTCAATATCTCGGAACCTATTGAGGGGGCTCAGACACTTTTTCGGCTTAATCAGGGGCGCGTCAGGGACGATGTCAGAGCCACAAGCTATTTTACCAAGCCTCACTTGTTTAGCGAAAAACGGTGATCAACGTGATATTGTTGATTATTTACCAATATTTTGTGCTGGGAAAAAAGTGTATGGCTGGACGGTGCATCATTACAAAATTCCGTTAATTATGTTAAGTTTACATGATTATTATAGTATTTATTTTAGTTATTATTTTGTCCTAGAAAATAAATGCGTCTCAACTAACGTGTGATTGTTTAAAATATTCCCTGTTTAGGTAAGAGTACGAGGATAATACTACGCACCCTGTTATAACTTCATTACAATGACCGCACGGTTTTTCCTTCTTTAAGCTGCAATTAAGTCGAATATTACTTGTAAAGATTTTTAAACCTTATAGAAAAAAAAAATATTCTCATTAAACACTCTGCGTAGTTTTACCCACATAACGGGTCAATAGTACGAATTTCTCCCGATGCACTTAAACATGTATTGCAAAAAAAACAATGAAGCAATGTACAAAAACTCTTTAAATAATGAAAGCAGAATAAATTTACTTTACATAGAGTGCTAAAACGTTTTTCAAAATACTATATTTTTGACTGTGTAGACGATAGAAAAAAAAGTGCGTACTTTTAGGCCGAATGACCCTACTTGTTGTAAATTATAGGTAGGTACCTACAAATCAAGTCGTAATACAAGACTTAATAGTTTTTTTTCCTATAGTACGGTTTTAAATAAATTTTAAAGTGACACTATATTAAGATATGAAATAGTTGAATCATCAATTATTGATGACGACAATAGATACTGGAGTAAGTAGGCATAGTTAGTTAAATTAAAAGTGATAGAGGCTCGATGTAGAGAGAAGGTCTTCAGCATAAATGAGCTAGCTCAACTGTGGTAGTACCACTGTCTCAAAGAAATTGAAGTGAAGACACGACAGCTTGCTATTACGTATGGTAGGCGGATATCCCAAAGAGAAATAACCATCTATCCTAATAATTTAATCTCTATTCCTTTCCTTTAAGGCCGGCAACACATCCAGGATTCTTTTGGAATTGTGTTCATCATTTTAACATTGGCACACCCCCTTAGGCCTATTCACCATGCTCTGTTAGTTACTTTAACTTCCTTTTAACCGTCTTAACGAACTGTTAAGGTTTTTGAGTGTCCCACCATGCGTTAACAGGTGATTATCTTCCCTAACTAGGCGTTCTTTCATGGGACGCGCAATACTTTAACATTCGCCTTAATTTTAATGCTCGATTAACTAAGGTCCGTTAATTAAGAATTTGGGGAAAATGGACCTTAGCCACATAATGGCAAATGCAATAAATAAAAACTGTTGCGTATGACCAGCAGCCACATAATATCTTGAACTATCAATACCTAATATTTTTGAAAGCGATGTCAAATTAATATTGCAATTAATTATAAATTATAGCATCCATTAATTATGAGTAGGTACGAGGTATGCAAGCAATCGATGACCATCGATGCTTTGTCCCTTTGCGTTCAAAAATAAGTTGTGCTCTCTATCAAAATTCTCTTTTATCAAGATCATCAAGATTAAAACTCGTCAAAAACTTGATATTTCTGGATGTTACCGGTCTCGGACGTTATAGCCCATTTACTTGTTTATTAACTGTCTTGGTGTCGTAGTTGTATTACGATATGACTGAAATCCCGAGGTCTCGGGTTCGATCCCCGGCTCGAGCAAAGTTTTATTCGATTTTTCTTTTCAGTATCAGCTTTGAGTTTGGAATTGGTTCCGGATATGGCGATAGGCTCGCCCCCATTACACCATAGGATGGAATACGCACGGCGAAAAGTAGGTGCATTAGTTGCACCACTGCCTACCCCATAAAAGGCGTGAGTGTGTAAGTATGTATGTATATTTGTTTATTGAAAAGCCTGTGGGTTCGTTTAAATCTAGACTTATCTATACTTAATATTACAAAGCTGAAGAGTTTGTTTGTTTGGTTAAACGCGCTAATTTCTAAAACTACTGAACCGATTTTGAAAATTCTTTCACTAATAGGGCGCTACATTACTCCTGAGTGCTATAGGCTACTTTTTGTCCCGGGAAAATATTTTTATCCCGGAAAAACCTTTTTACGCCGGCGGAGCCGCGAGCATCACCTAGTGTAACTATACGCGGATATTTTTTTTTATTTTGTTATGGACATTACGGTCAGTAGCCTGACGCGAGTCGGCTTTTCTGACCACACCGGACTTTCGGGCGAACGCTTTAAGCGCTCCAACCCTTTACATTTAAACGACCACGCTGAGGGCACCCCCTAAGTGGGGTACGAGCCTCGGCTCAGGGCGGTCGTTGGAAGATGATTGAGACATCAGCGATTAGGGGATTTTAGCGGTGGAATACACCAATCTATCCATTGTTTTCATCTGCACGCGGGCCGGAACTGCTAACTGAGTCTGGACATCGGGGGACGCGGCGAGGTCCTCGACGGCGAGGACGGTACAGCGGTCTTGAGGAGTGTGAGAGTTTCAATAACTCGTGCTTTCTTTGGATGGCCAGAGTGATGGCATCATCTGGATCGGTCAAGACTGAACGGGGACGTCTCCATTTCGCGCGGTCAAATGGAGTATAAATGGATGAGTTTCGGATGAGCGGGTTATGATGATTAACCGCGCGGTCAAAGTAGCGCCTGCTAAGCGTCTGAATAAAGTGCCTGATGGTCGGCATGTCGGTGTCCACGTGGAGGTTGCGATTACGCACGTACCGAGGGGCATCGAGTATTTGTCGTAGAAATTTGTTCTGGACAACCCGCAGGCGCTCAATCCGACCGGGTGGTATGTGAGCGAACGCGGGTGCTGCGTATGTCATGATCGGCCTAATACATGTCGTAAAGATACGTATCTTGTTGCGGATAGAGAGCTTACTCCTTTTGTTAACGAGCCAGTGGAGCTGACTTTTCGCGAATGCGGCTCGCGCGCGTACCGCATTAACATGTGGGATGAAGGACAGATTCCGATCAAGGATCACTCCTAAATATTTGAGTGTATTGGTCCATGGGATGGACTGCGAGAACATTGTGACAGTAGCGTTAGGCACTGGGGGTGCGATCCTATTCCTAGTGAAAAGGATGGTCTGGCTTTTGGTGGGATTAATGGTGATTCGCCATTTGCTGAACCACTCGCCGAGTTTGTCGGCAGCGTTCTGCAAAAGGCGAATCAACTGTGTTTTATCTCTACGTGAAGCGTAGATGGCAGTATCGTCAGCGAAGAGTGCCAGATTGGTATTTTTCGGCTTTGGAATATCGCTAGTGTAAAGCGAGAAAAGAAACGGGGATAGTGCGGAGCCTTGCGGGACTCCGGCTGTGATGGGGTGTCGGGAAGACAAGGTTCCCTCCACTCGATAACGAAAGCCGCGATTCGACAAGAAATCTCGTATGATGTGCACGAGCTGAGTGGGCACGTTGAGAGTGTACAGCTTGAAAAGCAAGCCGTTGTGCCACACTTTGTCGAACGCTTTCTCTACATCGAAAAATAGGGCACCGGTAGGCATTTTTAGGTAGAATTTAGAGTGGATGTGCTCCGTGATGCGGAGGATTTGGTGAAGGCAGCAATGCCTAGACCGGAAGCCAAACTGCTCCGCGGGGATCAGGTTGTTTTGATGGGCGACTATTTTGAGACGATCGAGGACGATTCTCTCATATACCTTTCCCATAGTGCTGAGTAGACTGATGGGTCGGTAAGAAGAGGGTTCGGACGCGGGATACGCGGATAAAGACCAAATAATATTATGGAACTACTTGCTGTCAACGTATACATACATTTGGGGCTGAATGTACCTATTTATTTATCTTTTGAGGGAGGAATTAATATTGTAATTAACGCTTACTTTCTTAACTTTCTTTCATGGGACGCGCGATATTTAATTTTAAAGTCCGACTAACTAACACCCGTTAAATAAGAAATTGGTGAAATTGGACCTAAGTAACACTTTTTATGGGTGTGCCTAGGGTTGGATTTCTGAAGAAATTGCCAGCCATGTGGCCAGTAGTAAAAACTAAGTGAAATAATTATTTATGAAACATACGTGACAAAGTGTTTGTTACGTACATATAATATATTGTAATTTGTATGGAAATAACTAAAGCAGGTGGAGAAGATATTAATGATATTTATAAGATAATTAAATTAATAGATAGAAGAAGATATTAATGAATAATAATATTTCAAAGATTACTTAAATAACACAGAATAATATGAGGCATATTAGTATTATGACACAAAATTGATTTTAATGCGGGAGAAGCAACGTTTCCCATAATTTATGAGTAACGTTCTAAAATTAAATAAGTGATTTAAAGTTAAATAAGTCTAGAATAAGTTGGAAATATGTATATAATTTCCCTCATCCTTCCATAGTCTATCAGTCGATCAAACACTGGGTAAATCACTGGCATCCGGTCTTGTTTCGACATTTGCTATTTTACAGGGAGCATTCACGAATCACAAGTTTATTTACGTTTTTTAAAGAACTGAACTATAAATATTTTTTGGACGTTTCATTGTATAAAAGACTTCATATGTTTTTTGTTCGAGATTAAATGTTAAGGTTTTTGCATAAGAATATCGGTATAAGGAAATATTTTACCCGTGTAGGTACCTACTATTTTATAAAGAATTACTTTAATTTTATGAGTTTCTTATTATGTGAGATATTTATTATGTAGTAATGTAGAAACCACTAAACGGATTTGGGTAAAATGCGGCACATATACCTACACACCATATAGGTAATAGTCTACACACTACAGGTATGCATTAGACATAGGCTCCTCTTATCCCGTAAAATTAATACACAGAGGAAGCACACACATGTCTACACAGTGAAAACTAGAAATGAAATGAAATGGAGTAATTTATTCGGACCCATAAAAAATATTTAGATTCCATCAATGTTTTAACTGTACCATTATTTCGGAAAACAGTTTCCACCAGAGAAGAGCGGAAATTCAAAATAAATAAGAAAGTATCAAGTAGGTACAGTGCGTATTAGAAAAAAATACAATCAGATTTTCATTTTGGTTATTAATTAGAGCAATTAATACGTATATTTACTTATCTTCTTGAAAACCTATAATAGTCAAACTCAAAATTACCTACCTCACAGACTATGCGATATTTTAAACGATGCCAGATTTTTTTTTCATATAATATAAATAAATTACGTAAAGTAATGTTAATTTTTGTAAGTGTGTGTAGTAATTCTTTGTCTTTATTACCTATAAGGCGTGCGCTAGTAGTGCAGGGTGAGGCGAGTAAACCAGTTCTGATTTACCAGATCGTGAAGTATTTTAAAATCGAATGCAAATATATTGACCCCTGGTAAAGAACTTGAGTGCACAAAGAGATAGTAACTAGTCATTCTTATGTTACATACTGGTGCATAATAATATAATGTGCGGAAGCTGTGGGTGCACGTAGGTATACACGTGTTAAGTAGAATTTTTATTATTGAAATTTTATCTCAAATTATCACAATAGTAAGCATACTGAGAGCGGCCTATTACCGTTTAATTGCAATAAAAACTTTTAAAACTTGTAGATACTACGTAATTTTTAGTAGAAAATTGTTTTTTATTCCTCGGAAGATCCTGGAAAT
Source organism: Sphinx pinastri (assembly GCA_947568825.1). Classification (NCBI taxonomy): domain Eukaryota; kingdom Metazoa; phylum Arthropoda; class Insecta; order Lepidoptera; family Sphingidae; genus Sphinx; species Sphinx pinastri. Next base: position 9,946,430 of record OX387620.1, read on the forward strand.
GTATTGATGAAATATTTAAATAAACACTAAGGTAATGCTACTATTTTTTAATTTAAGCTTATTATTATTATTAAATAAAATCAGTACTAGGCGATACTTGTTGAGCATTTTAAATACACGCCAGTAATCATATTCGTGGAAGTCAGTAAGCTCGATAATTATTATGGTGGCAAAGGCAAAATTATAAGTCATTGTCAAACAGGTTACATTTATTACGAGAGGGACATACTTCTGTAAAGGAATTCATGATTTAATTGTATGCCCACCCACTAATTGTCGATGTTTTATAAAAACATCAGGAAGTCCTCTAGACTCGTTTTGTCCTCAGTCAGCTGAAGTGAATTTAGTGTGCGGCTTCGATCCAGTTTGCTTAAAGATCACTCTGACATTTATCATACGTGCGTACAGCATATTTGTACTTTTTTTAAATTGAACTTAGTTCTTTCTACCTGAATAATAATGTTTGATGTATTCACGTACGCATTACCAGTAATCGAGCGTTGTTACTGTTATAATATCTCGGACCTCGACACAAAAAATGTTGAACTACTCTTGTTCAACAATTTAGTTTCATTTTATAAGGAAAAGAATGCAATGTGTATGAACTTAACGTACTTAATTTATCAAAATAAAATCAGCCTTGTCTACGCTTACTGTTGTGTTTTATTATTTAATTATGTGCATAATTATGTTGTAAGAATGCAAGCAGCCTTTTTGGTAAAAGGTAATTTACATCCGGTGGAAGGTTTTCAGAGCATTCCATAGCAACGACGCATTGTAAAATATTATCAGATTTCTATGTTTTATTTGATAAGACAACTTAATGACCCCTGAGTCGTTACTGAGAGCTTTAGAATGTCTATATGGGTTACAAAATTATGAAATAGTTACCTATTAGTAGGTATAAGTTTTGTAGCAAATCGATGGTCTATATTAGATATTTTGTACAAAAGTAATACTCGTACTTAATAACTGGTCGCGATATAATGTTACTGTGTGTTTAATTAAATAAACTCGCGTTTTACAGGATAAAAAATATAATTAAACTAGATCATACCAAGAATAAAATCCATGATAAGTTGTAATTCATCTCGTCGTAGAACAAGCGCTTTGCACTTTAGTTAACACGCCTTCTGATACTATTGTATCGATAGAGACATGTCTACTTGGTCCGGAATTATTAACAAAAACATCTTTTAGATGAAATAACGTATATGTTTTAGTTTAAAAACACATGGAGATGATATTGTTATTAAATTTTCCAAGGCGCGTCAATATTATCGGTACAACTAAGCGAACTCCTCTATTTCGATTTTCGATACGAATTTAAGGAAAAAGCGATTTCGCTTCTAGTACACGAGTGGTCTGCGCGCGCGCCGCGGTCAACTACGCCGCTCAACTACCTGTGACCTTAACAATTAACAATTTTATTAATGCACTTTCTTATGACGTGTTAATGTACTGTGAACGCACCAAACAAATTATTTGTACTAGTGCTATCCCAAAGAAAACTCGGCTGATACATTATAGTGCGATATAATTAATCCAATTTTACTCATAAAATCAATTCCATAACAATTTATATTTCCCTTCCTAGCAGAGAAAGTTGAGATAATTTATATTGTAGGTATTCAAAGATCAATGTCCGTAGTAGGGGTCGTGGCCATATTGAGGAGGTCCGTAATGTGGTCCATTATACTGTTGCTCATGTGGAGGATACGTCGGAATCTGAAAAGTAAATAACTATCTTAAATATTTCTCCGTAACTAATAACTGTCCTGTCTAGGTAACTTTGAGAGAACATTATTATGACATCGGTACCTATATTTTCTTATGGGAATAATTGCCTGGATCAGCTAGTCACTCTCTGATGGTAAATGCCTGTTTTCGTATACTTAATAGCAGGTAACACCATAGATAATGTCTAATTTGAAATCACTTCATGGAACTAGAGTATGGTCATCAGCCAAGGACAGTGAAACCTGTGACACCAAAAGTTGTAACTTATAGGTATGTCAAGACACATATACTGGTGGTAGGTCTCTCATTATGTAAGAGGCCGTCTGGGTGGGTCCAACCGCAATCTCTATTTCTACCGCCAAGCAACAGTGTGCTTGCACTTTTGTGTTTCGGTTTGAAGGACATTGTAGCCAGTATAACTACTGGACATAATGAGACTTAACATCTTATGTCTCAGGATGACGAGCGCAGTGGAATGCCACACAGTACTTTGTAAGTCAAGGTGCTGGATGGTGTTGCTACTGTTTATGGGTGGTCGTATCGCTTACCATCAGGCGAACAGTTTGCTCGTCTCGTCATTCTATGCTATAAAAAAAAAAATTACATGTTAACTCTCACAAAGCTTAATAGGTAAAGAAAATAGCTACAATGTCCTTCAAATAAGTACACCACAATGATTCACGCAGCTGTTAGGCCGCAGAAATAGACAAAACAGTAAAGACTGATCCGCCAGTTACGAGAGACGTAAACGACAATGTTAATTATCGTTTAAACACTGGTTTAAACACTGCAAATTGTCAGCTATATGTCGGTGTAGTCTTTCATATCACTATTTATTGGGTAATTGTACAAAGTACAAACCTAATCTGTTAGTTTAAAATCACATTGGTAATTGAATTAGCAGTTATTAAAATTTCAATTTTGATAAATATAAGTATTATTAACGAATAAGTAACGTATTATACAAGTTAAAACTTATTAGGAAACACAAATGCGGTTAAAGTGGTTCTATAAACCGACTAGACTAGTTTTATAAAACAACAACCATTGACAATTTTCTAAGAATTTAAAGCACTGAACTTTAATAACCGTCACATCTAGAAACAAAATATAAAGTTGGAGTTTTCAAATGTATATTGTGTTTGCAAACTAAACAAATAAAGGATAGATTATGATTAATATATTAAGGGTCAGTTTCACCTGTTCTTGTTAAGGGTCTAAATAACTATTTGACATATAACGCTATCTAATAAATAAATTTGCCACATAGTAACGTCTTCTTTCTGCCAGATATTTATATTCGAAACCTGTGACACCAAAAGTTGTAACTTATATAGCGGATAATTTCCTAATAGTCTATCAGGGATTTTATCCCCAAGTGGTGAAATCGGCCCTAAACCTACTAATTTAGGAATTAGGTCGTCTACTTGGCAGTCAAAATTAAATGTGGACTCAGAGGTCTTGGGTTCGATTCCCAGACCGGGTACAGAACACTTTGTGTGTGTTTTTAACACTATTTCCCCACTATAGCTATTAATTATTATAGATCCAGCAAAGGATTGTCAGACAGGCGGCGGATCGCTAAAATAATAAAAAATGTGTTGCAGAAACAATTTACTTAGTTTTTTGTAACGACCATTTGCATGACGTTTATATGTCCCTTTTAGGTAAACAATTAAAGTTTATAGGTATTTATAAACCACTGACCCATATTTAATTGTATATAAAGAACTACTTTTAATCACAACTTTAGATAAATTTATCATTGTCAAGTATGTACTACATATTTAGCCAAACCTCGAACATATACTTACCTAGGCGACATAAATATTTGCCTTCAATGCCAATATAATGTCCGTTGGCATTGAATTACTTATTTTTCGTTAGTAGACCATATAAATCATGCCACATATTTGATGTAACGGTTTTTGAAGAAAATCGCATGTTTTAAATTATATTAGTGCTTCAAAGAATAGCGTTTAGAACCCAGATTTTCTAATTATTGAAACTATTTAACATACCCAAAAAATCTGACTACCGTAATATTAGTAATTATTATTGGTATATACCTAACCTTTATTTAATTAGATACTAGATAGAAAATATTTTATGTAAAAGCGCACCTGATAGTTGTAATACGGTTTCTTCTTTTCTACTATTTCTTTATGCTTCTTTATGGGCAGCAAATGATTTTCCATCAGCTCCTTTAATTTTAATTTTGTAGACAACATGTTCGCAGCCAATGCCTTGTCAAAGGCTTTTAGCTCTTTCAGTTTCGCTTTTATAGCCCACATACCATCTTTAAGCAAATCCAACTTGCCTAATGAAAGGTCATCTTCCTCTTGATATTCCTCATGATCGTAAGAAGGCGTATCATATGCAGCTCTGAATAAATGTTGGTCTTCCTCATCGAGGTCATTGAAACGGGGAACGTTCCTTGACAGTGCTGACAAAAAGGACACATAAAGTTGTAAAACAAAGTAGATAATTTATTTGGGAAAATTTATTGAAATTAGCAAGCATTGCAAATTATTTTGATCAGTTAACGTTCAAAAGGTCTTAAACTAAATCAAATGAATTAGGTAGATACTCACATGGATTGCATAACAAGACAAGGTAAAACATAAGCGTAAGCATTTTAGGGAATACTACAAAATTTGCGAGAGCGGCCATCTTATCCAATTACACACTGCATTAAACATGACGGGTAAAACAATTTAATGCACGGTAAAAAAAATACGACTACCCTAAGCTTACTTTTATTAAGTGTTGCGCGTATAACTTTTAAATTTGATATCGATGTAATGTATGATAATGTCATAATAGTTATTTTAATTTATTACCAAATACCTAGGTACTGTCAAAATAACTGATATTGGCAATCCGTTAATATTATGTTTATTGTTAAAATTCGGGTTGGCTAAAATTACTTAGGTCTGGCGGCTTGAGGATCTTGTACTAAAAGAATTAGGGTCATTCGGCCTAAAAGTACGCACTTTTCTTTCTATCGTCTACACAGTCAAAAATATAGTGTCTTGGAAAACGTTTTAACATTCTATATAAAGTAAATTTATTCTACTTTCATTATTTAATGAGTTTTTGTACATTGCTTCATTGTTTTTTTTGCTATAAATGTTTAAGTGCATCGGGAGAAATGCGCACTATTGACCCGTTATGTGGGAAAAACTACGTAGAGTGTTTATGGAGAATATTTTTTTTCTGTATAAGGTCTAAAAATCTTTACAAATAATATTCGAGTTAATTGCAGCTTAAAGAAGAAAAACCCGTGCCATCAATGTAATGAAGTTATAACAGGGTGCGTACTTGTAACCTCGTACTCTTACCCAAACATGGAATATTTTAAACAATCACACGTTAGTTGAGACGCATTTATTTTCTAGGACAGAATTAATAACTAAAATAAATACTATAATAATCATTTAAACTTAACATAATTAACGGACTTTTGTAAACTGATGCACCATCTAGCCAGACACTTTTTTCCCAGGACAAAATATTGGTAACTAATCAACAAAATCATGTTGATCACTGTTTTTCGCTAAACAAGTGAGGCTTGGTAACTTAGCTTGTGGCTCTGACATCGTCCCTGATGCGCCCCTGATCTAGCCGAAAAAGTGTCTGAGCCCCCTCAATAGGTTCCGAGATATTGACCATGCGAACTTTTACCCACTGCGTGCTGTTGCCCCGAATGACCCTATCCCTACCGTAAATACCTATTACCGACTAATCTTGCATTAAATTGAAAGATTTTACATACCTAGATATTTACCGGACAAAAATATAAATATTGATTTTGTTATATTAATAATAAATTATTTACCTAGAAAAGGATTATCCTTGTGAATATATCTAATAGCTAAATAAAATAAGACGCCAGCTTTATGAACATACCTACCTACTGGTTTAAAATCAAGTAACAAAACATGCTTACGATAATTAAAATAGAATAAAGATTAGATGACGCAAAAAATAAGTAAATTGAGTACGTACGTACCTATATCATATATTTTCATTAATTACTTACATACATGCTGCCAACATGTTATATACTTACAAGGGCTGTCCAAAACGTAAAGAGGATAAGCAAATATATGCGTAAAAGGCTTAAAAAGTGTTTGTTTGTAAGAAAACGCTCCGACACCATAATTAAAATTAAAATCCCACTCAAGTTTAGTGCTGCTCGGCATCCGCAAATTACAAACTGAAGATTTCGTTCAGATCAATCTCTATCGCTACCAGATTAAGTACTTAGGTACTTAGTCGTAAAACTCGCCATTTATTATTATTTTTACACAATAGTCGCTGATGTTCATCTTCGATATTATGCGATGGGTGCTGTTATATACACTTGAGGAATGCCTAATCTAAAACGAAAATTGCTTCTTAAGTGCTCTCAAAATAAGAAGTCAGTAAAACCTTCTCAGTACTAGTCGTCGTATAACAGCAGATGGAGGTCACAGCGTGGGTTGGGCAGATCTATAAGCTTGGTAATCCTCGCGGAAAAAATATATTTCAAGTAAAATACATAAAATAGCTGCCAGTGGTACCCAGACTAAGGTGCGCTTGTGTCTTGGGCTACCAATATACTTAATAAAAGTTGAGTAATGAGCTGCATTCAGATACATTGCAATGCATAGAACGCACTCTACTATAATTAATATTATTAAAACGCACGTAAGCACGTAAAGCCGTTGGTTCTGCGCCTGATCTCTCCCCGGTCATGTCGGATTCCCATCTCATCGGACTATGAGAGTGAAAGAATAGCGAGTGCACCTGTGTATTACGCAGTACAGTTGTGCACTATATCTCTTGCGTACCTAGCTGATCTCTGTTGAGATTGGCCGCCGTGGCCGAAATCGGCTAGGAAAGGATTATTATTATTATAAAAGAAATATAAGGTAAATTGAAATAAGGTTTTAAATATAACATTAAGTACAAAGTATACTGAAATGTGTCTATATTTTATAGAAATAACATATTTTCCAAAATTATGTTTTTGGACGAATAAATTAAAGCTAATATAACCAAACTAAGCTTTTATAAATTGTTTTATATTACTATTTGTTTAATTACTTAACCACAATGACACCTCTTTAAAACTATTATGTTAATTAATCATTTAAACTAAAACCACTTATAACTGTGTTGCAGATATTGCCAGTAAAGGACGTGTAGTTCACACAATGTGACATGCATATCAATATGACAATAACGAATTATAATTCCAACATTTCATTAATAAAAATATATGAAGGACATATTTTACGGACAACCCTTGGAATATTGTAAGCCACGTCTGGATATTTTGATTTTAGTTTTATTGATGGAAGTTGTTGTGTTACATTTTTATTTTCTTGTTTGAGAGGAATGCATAGTTAATTAGATATACCAAAATGTACACGAGTGGTAACTATACATAGGCATACCTGCAATAATATTGTGTATTCACAGTCATATATTTTTTAAGATTTTATCCTTGTCACATTATGGGACGCAATACGCACGGCCAAAAGTGGGTGCACAAATTGCGCCTCTGCCTACCCCTTCGGGGATAAAAGGTGTGAGAATGTATGTATTTTATCCTTATTGTGCAAGTGTAGTGGTTTCGTTCTAGATTTCTCTGAGTGCATACCGTATTTATGGTCAGCACGGTCCAGGCTCAGTTCGGCGATGTTATTTCCTGTTTGCCTGATAGAAAATCATTTGTTTTAAACACATATCTATTTTGAAATCCATTATATAACGTTCTTTATTGAGGAGAGACACTTAATTTATATTCAGACTTTCATTGCGGGACTAGTCTGGATTCTGGAACCATTGCTCTGGGCTATCAGGATACTGACGTCAAAGAATTTCCGCGTCATACAGGTTGGTAAAACGCCCTTGAATGTTACATTACACACCGATAGCTTTTGCACTATTATTAGCGACAATAACTTGTTTTGTCTTTTTAGACTTGATTTACTTTCAATATTGAAGAGATACGAGTGCACACAAGTCTCGATGGTAATTAAATGATAATCAACAAAAGTCGGTAACCTTATTTACAGGAGCAATTTATTGAGCATACGATCAAAAATGAAAATTCTGATAAAAAAACGCAGTAATGGTCATTGGTATTTTTTTTAATAAATAGCTACTAGTTTATACAACATTAATGATGTGGTTGGACTTATAAATAGATACTTGCAACAAATATTACCTAAATATGTGGCGCTGACTCCTAGAAATCCGCTCTTTTCGAAAAAGGTTTAGTTGAATATTTGGTATTGACTGTATGTGGTATTCGATACAAAATTAAATGATTAACGTTTAAAGAACTCTAAACACACACCTACGTTAAAATCTTCACGCTATATATAATATAATCGTGTCGTTAACAATAAAATACAAATCAATCGACATCTCTTCCGTAAAAGTTTACATAAATATCGTAACAAACTATTTTGTTTTCAGACGAAATATTGTACTTAGAAACATGTTCTTTACTATTATAGATTATAAAATTTAATATACTTAGTTATTACATATAATATTTTGGTGTGGGCAGTGGGCACTCTACATCTACGAGTATAAAATGTTATGTTATTGTGTATGTGTACGTAACATTTCAAAATATGTACACAATTTTATCTAATATGCGCTTAGATTGATTAAATCATAATATAATCAGTGTTGCTTATATTATGTCAATAAAACTGATAATAATAATTTATGTCTAGGCAGGTTTCTCTATGCGAGAGTTTTTGTGGGATCAAGCATTTGTAATACCGCTTTTTTAATATCTGTTGTGGTGGTAATACTGCCGAGTTAGTAAAAAGGACATTGTAGTTATTGTATGTCCACCGTAATTCCCCGTAATGCCCACATTATGAGATATCAAATTCGGATATCTGAGTATGATGAACGCAGTGCCATACAATTTATTCTTCGTGTAGTATGACGATATAAGCAAGTGTCCAGATCGTCTCCTCGTTGTTTTCGGCTCTCCAATATATTTATAAGTTTTCATGGGACGAATATTAATTGTCATATCCCTCACATTATCACTTGATGTCTAATATGTCCTGGATTCCTTTACGATTCAACATATTTTGCATATCCTCGCGCGCGATTGAAATCTAGTGCGCGTCGACGCGACTGTCACAAGGCCGAGCGGCCCTTGTACAAGTCATCCTCAAGATCGAAGGCGGGGTCTGCGTACCCAGAATCATCGTAACGTAAGGATCTGCAAACAATTAACATGTTCAAATCAATGTGCGACACGCGGAAGTGAGATATGCAGGGCGCCATTCGGAGCTTGTGAGTCACTGAGATGAAATGCCTGAGATGCTGTACATTCCATAATTTGGACGGCAAAAAAATAAGGTCAATATTATATCAACTTTGTACATGCTTGGCAATTCCATGTGTTGTAAATGAATAGGTACCTGAGCAGGTACAAAATCACAAGTGGCGTAAAATTCAAAGAGATTTAAAATGTCTAAATTTATTAACATGACCACTTACCTACAATACTAGTTTAAAAAACTCTACCACATGGTCAATGTCACTTACGATTTATTTATTTGTGTTCTATACTTTTACTTTTTAGGGATTTTAATCACATTACAGTTTACACACAAAGATTCAAGGCTATTTTTAAACTGTGTGGCTTCGTGCATACCAAATTAGGTTTGATAATATCGCGTTATAATTTAACTAAATGGTCGTTCCAAAAAGGTAACAAAGACGAATCTAGCCTCCTATGGGAGATATAATTTTCAAACGTGGACAGCGTTTTAAGTAATAAACACAAAATTATCGTTAAGACCTCTTTTATGACCAATGGCTATATAAACTAACACTATATTAACATTCATTAATAATATAATAACGCTTAGGTATTGCGGTATATTGGTGCCTACTCAAGAAGTTATAGGACCCACAGCTTTCAAATCTATACTTAAGTATAATATTATAAAGCTGAAGAGTTTGTTTAGTAAAATGTGCTAATTACAAAAAATAGTGAACCGATCTTGAAAATTATTTCGCTAATAGCTACATTACTCCTGAGTGCTATATGTTACTTTTTATTCCGGGAAAATATTTTTATTCCGTAAAAACTTTTTCACGCGGGCGGAGCCGCGAGCAATACTATCATACTATCATATCGCTTAGGTAGTTAGTAAAAGGCTTGTAGGTTAGCTAGGCTAGAGCCTGTAGTGTCCTCACCGGTGAGGATCGCGGCGCGCTCCTGCCATTATTTTTTAATAAAAATAATCACTTTATTTATATACCCTTTTCTGCCAGCCCGAGCTGGCTCTTTTTGCTTATTTTTCATCATTGATTTTACTCCCAATAAAAATGTCGGTAGTTATGTAAGTGACCTTTTGTATTAATAATAATTATTATAATCAATTTAATGTATCTTGACTTATCATAAGTGCAACTATGTTCGCCTACGTGATGAATAAAGTATTTTATTTTATTTTATAAAGATTTGAACTTTACGGTAGGTACTGACAGGTATTCGTCAAGAGATTTACTGAAGAAATCAGTGGAAATTTTATGCTAGAGCCTTATATTGTGAAGACTGTTTGATAAAGTCCACATAAAGGTCCTTTACTAGCATACTTAAACGAGTCAGCTGATGCTGTCACATTCTGTTATGGCGAAATAATTATTATTTATTTATTATTTATTTATAACTTTATTGTACATCACAATATAACATTTCAACATAATAAAAGCAGAGAGGTGGTACAATTGGCGGTCTTATCGCACAAGGCAATCTCTTACAGACAACCATGGGATGGAGATAAGAGAAATAGCGAAAAGGGGTAATTCATGACGTACATGCAATTAATTAAGTAATTAATCGAGAAGATGAAAGAAAACAAATCAAAATATACGAAAGCATATAAATATATCACTACATACATACGACCATAATGTATACATACATAATATATATATATATATATATATATATATATATATTTATCCCGCAAACAAACTTCCGTCCGCTGAAGGTGAAAGTGCATTTAAATTGGCGTCCACCGGCTTTTGACGTCCGCATACCGGACGCCACTTTTTTGGCCAGTGTCACTTAGGTCCTATTGGTCCTGGCTAGCTGTAGAACAAAAATCGATGGAAGCCAAAAAATCGATCCATTGGCTGCAATTATATATTGGATAGTTCACGAAAAAATCTCTGCCGGGGTGAGGCGCTGCTGCAGCGCGTATATCGACAGCCGTATACTTCGGTAATTTTCTGACGACGATTCCGCGTATTTGGCGTCCGCAGTTGCGACGTTGCCAGCTCGCTCATTAAATCTGTGTCAATAAATCATAACATACCACAAGCAACACAATATTCACCATCGCAGATCATTATATGGACGTCCAATAGCTATATGCGGATGTCCGATAGCTGTATCATACCATACCACCAGTCCTGTATTATATACTGCCTACTGCTGAGCACGGGTCTCCTCTACTACTGAGAGCGTTTATGCCTTAGTCCACCACGCTGGCCTTGTGCGGGTTGGCAGACTTCAAATACCTTCGAAATTATTTTTTGGGTAATTCTCAGGTATGTAGGTTTCCTCATGATGTTTTCCTTCACCGGTAAAGTGAACGATAGTTGATTAACAATACACACGTCACTTCGAAAAATCAGAGGTGTGTGCCTTGAATGTTGAACCGGCGTACATCCGTCTCGTTAAACTATTCCATTCCCAACTATCGTCCAGCTGCTAGCTAGCTCATATACGGACGTCTAATACCTATATATGGACGTCCAATAGCTATATACAGACGTCCGATAGCTGTACACAAACGTCCAATAGCTATATACGGACGTCTAATACCTATATACGGACGTCCAATAGCTATATACAGACGTCTAATTACTATATACGGACTTTCAATTACCAAAAGTGGACGATAGCCTAGTTGGGAATGGAACGGTCTGACGAGACGGATGGCCGCAGGTTCAACATTCAAGGCACACACCTCTGATTTTTCGAAGTGACGTGTGTATTGTTAATCAACTATCGTTCACTTTACCGGTGAAGGAAAACATCATGAGGAAACCTACATACCTGAGAATTTCTCAAAAATAATTTCGAAGGGATTTAAAGTCTGATAACCCGCATTAGGCCAGCGTGGTGAAGTAAGGACTCAACCCTCTCAGTAGTAGAGGAGGCCCGTGCTCAGTAGTGGGCAGTACATAATACAGGGCTGGTATGGTATGGTAATAGTTATATACGGAGGTCCGATAGTTGTACACGGACGTCCAATAGTTATATACGGACGTCTAATACCTATATATGGACGTCCAATAGCTATATACAGAAGTCTAATTACTATATACGGACTTCCAATAACCAAAAGTGGACGATAGCCTAGTTAGGAATGGAACGGTCTGACGAGACGGATGTCCGCAGGTTCAACACCCAAGGCACACACCTCTGATTTTTCGAAATTGTGTCTATTGTTTATCAATTATGCCCACCGCTGTGGATGCGTTAGCGTGGTAGACTAAGGCCTAAACCCTCTCAGTAGTAGAGGAGGCCCGTGCTCAACAGTGGGCAGTACATAAAACGGGGCTCGTATGGTATGGTAGTAGATTAGAATTTTCCTTTAGTCTTGTTTCACCGGGTGCATGTGCTCCAAATATTCATAAATACGAATGTATAAACTGTGGATAATGTTGTTAGTTGTACAATTATCTCCTATATGTAATCTTATTTGTATAAAACTTATTGTACAATTGTTTTTTATACCGGATAAATAAAATAAAAAATACGTGTGGCACTCGGAGACTGCCGCGGTAAAGCTATTGCATAGCATTTTTTATCACAAATTTTGATTGAATAAACACAAATTCGATCTTACGCTTACCACATAAAATAGATTTTTTAACGCGAGAAACGCACGTTTAGTCTTGTTATTGATAAATGTCAGAAATGCAATGGTCATCACAACCAAAGTAGAATAAATCAAAATATGAAAAAATAATGTTACGTTCGATTCTTTTGTACTCGTGCCGTGCCAACGCTGGGGAAATAGCTTCTACGCAATGTATTTAAGGTTCATATTAGATTAGTAAGAAATGGTTTTAATGACTTTAATAAATAAAATAAATAAAAATATACTCGTTTCAAGAATTATAGCATCTACGCATTGTATTTAAGGTTCATATTAGTAAGATAAAAAAGATGTCAGGTTATTTTCGTTACGGAATTTCTGGATTCGGTCTCCACGCTCAAGGCCTGCATTAGAAGCTATGCAATAGCTTAAAAATAAAAATAAAATAGTCATATGCGGAGGTCCGATAGCTGTACACGGACGTCTAATAGTTATATACGGACGTCAAATAGCTATATACTGACGTCCAATAGCTATATACAGACGTCCGATAGCTGTACAAGGACATTCAATAGTTATATACGGACGTCCAATAGCTATATACAGACGTCCAATACCTTTATACGGACGTCCAATAGCTATATACGGACGTCCAACAGCTATATGATAACGTGGCAGACAGGTATGTGGCCCCCCTGATAGGAAGCGATTCTCACCACCTACGGATGCTTGCAACACCAGGGGTATCACCCTCAAGCAGCCGCTCAAAATGAACACTTCCCCATGAAGTCTGGCGACCTTACTAATTCTGCATCACCCAAAGGTTGACTGTTAGAGAATGCCTCAGGCATTAAGTCATAAGGCACCTGTATTCATTTACTGTATACAAAGTTGAAATAAATAAATAAAGTCCGTTCAGTAGTTATTGCGTGAAACAGAGACAAAACAATCAATCCATCCATCTATCCTCAGTTCAACAAAGAAGATTTTCATATTTACAATTTTAGAAGGATAGGATAAGATACTCGTAGGTACATATATAAATATCGGGCATCCGTTCAGGTATAGCTCCTACGAGTAGATTTGAAGTTGAAACGGTAAACAACAGACAATGCGACAAGCGATAGTAAAAGAAAGAGATAAGTAAACCCAAAGCTGGCAACGTCGCACTCCCAAATACCAACCATCCCGTGAGGACGTTAAATAGGCGACGCATTAGGTATATCATGATCAATATATCCAGGAAACCAAAAATCTATGACCATGTAGCGGGGTTCAAAAATGTCTGGGCATGACTGCAAAAAGAATATTGCCCCAAATAAAATTGCAGGAAAATAAACTATCCCATGAAGCAGAAAATCGAAAAACTAAGCAATATTCACAAAGACATCCTAAAAAATTTAAGTGGAATTGGGGGACGCTGTAATGATGCACGGTGTGCATGAAGCCAAATGCGTTGCTGGATGTAAATATATATATATATATACATATACATATATAATACACTTACATAACAAATATACAAAATATATGATATAGATATATAATTATTACATAACGTGATATAAATAAGAAATAATCGTCAATGTCATACATGAGTTACTTTTTGTAGGTTGAGATAGTGTTCTTTAACCCGTTTTTTAAAGACTGCTAGTGATTGCGCGCGTCTTATAGCTATTGGCAATGCATTCCATAATCTGATAGCGGAAACTGTGAAAGATTTATCTACGAATGACGTGGTATGCGTCGGCATCTTCAATATCAAGCTTTCTGATGATATAAGAGACCTCCCATGCGTGTCGCGAAGAAATTGGAACCTAGATTTGAGATAGGAGGGAGCAAGAGGATTAAACAAAATATTATACAGAAGGGAAAGAATGTGGGCATTCCGGCGAAGGCGAATAGGTAACCACTTGAGCTTAGTGCGAAACTCAATTCTTTTAGACGACGAATGTTCGGCCACAAGTTTATGCTGCAATGTCATAAACTCCTTATGAGACAAATCTATTGTCATTATTCAGTGATATTACCTATCAGGCGTCCTGGTCCTACATCTCGATGGTGGTGGAGACCGCGAGGAAGCACGCAGCAGTGCCGGGTCGTCATACCGCCGCGACACGACGGTGAAGTCGTGGTGGGCATCTATAAGCTTCTGCAGCCGGGAGACCATCTCGAAATCAGACACCGACGCCGGCACCAAAATTCCAAGTAGTTTAGCAATTGAGTTCCTAGACCATACAGAAAAAACGTGTGTCTTACAACAGAGTACAACCATGAACTTTTACTGCACAATGTTCTCCGCGGAATTACAATTTGCTTTCGAAAGATGTGTATTTAGTTTTATACTTATATTAGTTACAAATTTTACAGCACCTTTGTGTTTAACATATTGTAACTACTAAAAAAGCTATATATTATAATGATAAAAAACTTATAAGTATAAATAAACAAGATAATCGCCAGATGATCAGCGAGAAGTTTAGTCGTAATTTAAAACTAACATTATTTAATACAATATCTATATTTGATAGCCATACGAGAGTTTCATGTTATTCCAAATTTTTGGGAAAACAGTAAACAAGATAAAATTTCACTATGGCTTTGGTCAGCAGATCGGAAGACTATGGTTCTCTATAATTATACACTGCATGGGTCTAACACTTAAATTCCGCCGGGCAGGGTCATATATAGGGTGATCATGTCATGTATAGCATCGTATATATACTGAATAACAATGACGCTTCGTCGTGAGAAGTTCAGGATGTTATTGGAATGCGACTTTAATACTGCGTGTGTGCTAACAGGTTCTCCTGCTAATTGTCCTTAATCAATAATGACAATATAGACAAGACTTAAAAGTAACTTAGTAAAATCTAGGTTACAGTAAACGACTTTAAAAGTATAACTCTCTGTACGATATAATACGCCTGATTTTCCTGTTGATCGTGATAATATGATGTAAAGGTTTCTACTCTAAAAATGTGAGCAATAAAATTATACGTATTTACCTAAAGCTCTGCAGCTGCGCTTCTCTCCTTTGACACTCGGCGAGTGCTTCCTTCGTCCTGGCGAGGTCGTCCCGCAATATATTGATCTGGTGTTCCGTAGAGGTTCTCTCCTGTTCGAACGTCTCTCCCGTGGCCCGCACCTGGTCCTTCAATACGATGACCTTGCGGTTGTACCGAGAGCGCAATATCTCCGATTCGTCCAATTTCTTCTGCAGTTCTTCTATCTTTCGTGCTCGTTCCAATGACGTGATCTAATGCGTTACCGATAACCAGTTTTTATCGTCATTTTATAAAAAAATGTCTGTATAAAATACTTCAATGATTTATTAGTACAAAGATTTTATGTTGACAGTGAATAAATGTGACCACGATTCTATTAAGATAATCACTTCAACCTTGTTAATGTAAATTGGTATTCCAGTAATCTGCCGTCTACTAGTGAAGTTTGTATGCCTATTTATATAAAATGTTGTATTACATTTAATTTAACTTCACTTTATTTGTTTAATTTTTTTTTGTTTATCATTTTAGTTTTCCATTTCCCCGTAGTTACCTAAATAATAAATATTCCTCTTTCATCATAGGCCGGCAACAAAGGACAGTGGTTAACGATAAATCTTTACTAATATTATAAAGAGGAAAGATTTGTATTTTTGTACGTTTCTAACGAACGAATTAAAAAATACAAAGCCGATTTAAAAAAATTGGCATAGGCTACTATTATCCCAGGAAAATATAAAGCGGGTCTTTTATACCGGAAAACTCATTCACGCGGGCGGAGCCGCGAGGAAAAGTCTTATATTATAAATACTCAGTAGGTATGTATCTATTGTCATATATTCGGGCGTAGTTTGTTTTTGGTAAGTACATTGTCTTTTATTAAACCGTTTTTAACTATTCGTCTTAGAAATATAAATAATAAATTCATTTATCGCTACAATGTCATATTCAATTAATAAGTTCAATTATATATTAAACTAGTAGCACTCGCGGTTCCGCCCGCGTTAAAAAGCTTTTCCGGATAAATTATATTCTCTCGGGATAAAAAGTAGCCTATAACACTCAGGAGTAGGTAATGTAGCTTCCTATTAGTGAAAGAATTTTAAAAATCGGTTCAGTAGTTCCTGAGAATTGCGCGTTCAACTAAACAAACAAGCTCTTCAGATTTATAATATTAGTAGAGATTATACGAAATTATAATAAAGAAAACATTTGGAGTAAGTATCTAGGCATTAATTTGAATGTGACACTTCCGTTATAGGAGTTTTGAAGGTGAGCGTGGGCCAAGGTGCTTTAGACGATATGCCATGACAATGCTAGTAAACTGCTGTTCTAATTAAAATATTAGATGCCAATGCTTGAATGTTTATTGTATTGCTTCAAAAATAAATAAAATAAGTACCTATCTCATTAATTTAAATTGTACCTAACTGTAAAGTAATTAAGAAAAGTGTTTTGTGACATTACTTAATGACATGGATTTATGGCATTAAATATAACAAAAGACTGGTCTAAGAAACAGCATATACAACATTCAACAAAAAGCGAGCGAAGCTATCTATATCCGGCTTTCTATTTTTATTTTACGCACATTGTTATTTAATTTTAATTTCATAAATTAATAACCCCAAACAGTACCAGCCGGAAGCTTTCTTTATATTTTCAACGAGTATCTAGTTTTTTTTATATTAGACTTGAAAATATTCTTACGAATTGATTTTTCATTGGAAGCTTTGCCCACAACTCCGTTTGGCTAGTCAGATTTGTATACGTACCCAGAGATGTGATTTATCTAGATACAAGTATCTGAAATACAGATACAAGATACAAAATACGTATTTAGTATCTTGTATCTAAGATACTTTTTTAATTTTTATTTTGTATCTTGTATTTAGATCCATTTTTTTAGTATCTTAGTATTTTATAAATACTTAATTTGCTAAAATACTTTACTAATTACCTATGCATTTTTTACATTAACGTCTCATTTAAGGCCCATATACACGTTACAAGTTTCTTGCCTGTTGCATACAATTAAATTGAAGCAATATATGACTTGCATGGTTTAAATAATCAACAAACACGTAACATTCCTGATTTGTTTGTGTAACATGCTATAGTTGGTTAACCAAACATTGTATTCAACGGGTTTCTCTCTGCTTTTGAAAACATGAGGGCAGTGAGTCTTGTAATTTTGAGTGATTCTCCTGATTCCCATACATCTCAATGAACTTTATTAAATCAGCAGAACCTAATTTTAATACTTTTTACCCATATTTTTTAATAAACACAGTAGCTTCTAAAATCTAAAAAGTTCAACATTAGAATTTTTTTTATGGCATTGTATGCCGGACCACCTAAACGGACTCTTACATATAAGAGACCACCACCGCAATGTCTATTTCTACCGTCAAGCAGCAGTTTGCATGCACTGTTGTGTTTCGGTTTGAAGGACATTATAGCCAGTGTAACTACTGGACATAATGAGACTTAACATCTTATGTCTCAGGATAACGAGCGCAGTGGAATGCTACACAGTACTTTGTAACTCAAGGTGCTGGATGGTGTTGCTACTGTTTATGGGTGGTCGTATCGCTTACCATCAGGCGGACGGCACGCTCGTCTCTTCATTCAAAGCTATGAAAAAAAAATTCAAAAGGTATCTTATTTGAAAAAAGTATTTAGAAGATACGTATTTTGTATCTAGTATTTAGATACCATTTTCAAAAGTATCTTGTATCTGGTATCTCAAATCCTTTATTTACAAGTATCTTGTAACTTGTATTTCAGATACTTTTATGAAGTATCTTGAACATCTCTGTACGTACCTACGCTCAGGTACACAAAACTCGCAGGCATTTCATAGTTCTTTTATCGTAGATTGCTAAGTAATTAAATATGTATCTACTGATAGTGTTATTATAGTCTGCATAATATTATCTTATAATATCGCCGTTACCTACCTTGTATTCAGCAGCGTCCGCGAGCTGTGCGTTGAGGTCGCGGAGCTGCGCGCGCGCATCACCGAGTTGCACGGTCAGCTTGTCGCACTGGCGCGCCAGCTTCTTGCTGCGCGATACTGCCTCGTCTCGTTCCGCCTGCAGGACTGCACGCACGCGAGAGCTTTCGTCCTGTGATTACACCAGTACTACGACAAAATTTGATGAGGCTTGTGCTTTGCTTTTCTACCGACGTAAGGCACTGACGTCTATTCCAATTATTACTATGTTTAATAATATTTGTCTTTATTTTCCATCGATATTTACCTGCAACTCGTTGTTTGATATAAGGGTTGCCAACAATACAAAATACTAATATCTATATCTATTCATCCGGCATTCAGAGCTGGCTCTACTTTTGGATTAGTGTACGAGACTCGTATCGACTACCCTGCCGTATATAAATCAGTCGTTTATTGGGATGCAATTAAGTTCCTTGAACATTTGTGTAAAATTTTGTAGATTCCTTGCTGATAAACAGAATTTACTGTCAAAGAAATACGTTACGTGTCCCGCCCGACCTATAAAATAGTATGTTTACTATTTATTATTTTTCCTGCAAACTTTAAGTACGTTAATTTTCTACATAGTTACCTACTTGCACACTTAGTTTGCGGCGTAGTAAGTCCAAGTGTAAATCTTTCCTCTGCAGTTGCTCTCTCAGGATTTTTATTCGTCTTTGTAATTGATACACTACTGCTGTCTGAAAGAATAAGATTATGTTAATAAAACACAGGCTTACCTATGTATGTTAATAGTACTTATAGTATAGGTACTATACTATTTCGGGTGTTGGCATTTAGGACTCATTTGACAATTAAATGGTATTATGTATTTACCTACTGCTTCTAATGAATACCTTATAAGTACCTACTACGGCATAAGAGGAAATAAAAAGTAACATAATAATGATAAACAAAGATATATTAAAAAAAGCTAAATATAATAAAATACGAAATGAGTTCACTAACGACTACTACTTAGTCGCCCAACATGGCATAAGTGTTAATTGATTTTTAATAGCGTGATCAGGTTTTTTGCTTTGCACTGCTAGTTTATCATTTATTTCAAATGCAATTACAACTACAATGCCTGGGACATACAGACCAACCGGTTAAATGTAATGAAGTTGGTGGTTTTTCTAAATAATATGTGTTTGATGGTTAATTATTGCATCAACATTATTTGCATGCCAATTTGGAACGTGTTAGGCCTTACTTCTTTAAGATAGGGTAAATCATGGAAAGATCGCTCTCTGCGCAGCCGCGGCAGTGTGCCATAGTATCCGTAATATAGCAGCTATACAAAACACGATCAATTAATATAAAACACAAAATACAAGGAATATTTTAGGTGACAAATTAAAATATTATGATCACACCAATATCAATATTTTTTATTATTTATTAATATTGTAAAACTCTAAACTTTTTGTAGGTAGGATCTCTGGACTCTGTTTTATACGACTTCAGCGGCCGTAGCCAAGATGCTTTTCTACAAGCGTTAACGCCAATATAAAGAAAAATGTAAGGGAATGGCGTAACCTTACGATAGACTAATCGATAAGATATGTCGTTCGTATTCATTATTTTCTATTCTATTGGCGTTAACACTTGTAGAAAAGCAACTTGGCGACGCCCTAGTAGGTAAATTTCATGCTGTAGGCACATTACCGTACCTTCACCTCTCGGTTCCCGGGAAGAGCTTTTACCACGGTCCAACGCGAACAATATCTAGTACTTACCTACTTATATATTGGAAAAATTGTGTGTTCGCACTATCAGTGTCACGTTACTATTTTTAATAACATTCAAAAATCTAAATTATAAAAATGTGAAATGCAAATTTTTTGGGTCATGATATTATATTTGGGTATTGAATGCAAGAAATCTTTTGTAAGGTACTTAAGTTTAGGCAGCTAAGAAGGTACCTACTGATTTTTGTTTTATACCTACTTACAAGAATCTTATTTTTTGCATTTAAAATATGTTAAAGAAATATGTAACTCAGTAAAATTGAATAATAAGTTTACATTAATATAATAACAAGTCAAGAGCATTTCTCGCTACACGAGTAGGCGTTTACTTACATGCGACCCACCGACTGACCTTGTCAACAATTTTATCGCTCTCAAGTCTCGCTAACTGCTCGGCGCGGTGCATAATGGATTCAGTGTGCAATTCTATGCCGACATCTTGAGTCAACTCATCCATATTTAGCGTTCTGCTTAGACGCTCCAGGAATGCTACAAACTGTAAAAGTAATGCAGAGCGCGCGTGATACAATACACTTCCGCATTTATTAGTCTTATTTAAACTAGTTGCATTAATTATAATCAAAGGCTTAGTCCCTGAAAGTAAATCATGCCACTTACGTTGGCCTTGTCTTTCCGAAGACTATCTTTGGAGAGTTCCAAAGCATTGAGTTCTGATTCTAGCTTGTGCACTTTTGCCTCAAGCATGTTTCGTTCGTCTTCTAGGATTCGAACACGCGTCGTCGCTTGATCGTGTAAGTGTGCTGTCCTGCCCAGTTGTTGGGATTCCATTCCCAACTTGTCACGTAGAGCATCTATTTGCTAATAAAAATATTTTATGAAATATTTTGTAATCTTTTTAAAAAAATCAATATCTTATGCCATGGATCTCACCACTGATTTATCTTTATTATCACTCAAAATTTCTCGTATTCGGTCTTTAATCGTGCTTTCATGCGCCTCTACAAATCTTGTTGGCAAGCTAAGAAGAATAGCTATGGACTCCATTGTGTTGCGGTATTCAGCTTGTAATCGCTGGTACTTTTCGTCTCGATGTCTCAAATCCTCTAAAAAGAAATCAATAATTTGATAAAAATCTATTACGACGTAATGATACTTAAGTAATGAAAATATTTTATCTTTGAAATATTTATTAGGAATATAAGTACCTTTTAATTGAACTATCATAGATTCATTCTGATTTACGTTATCGGTCACCACGTTCAAATTCTTTGTGCAATGCGTTAATTTGTCTCTGGCTTCGTGTAACTCACGCTCAATAACCCGATTCTGCACCGCTAATGATTCTTTCTCCTGTTTCAATCTTTCGATATCAAGAAGTTGCGAGGAGAGCTGTCTTTGTAATATCTCCTTGTCTGCATTAGATCTTTCCAAAGCATCTCGACAACTTCGTAAGTCTTGCTCTAAGGATGAGAGGTTTTCTGTCGTATTCATGCATTTGTTTTTCAAGCGGGTTATTTCTTGAACTAATTCCGCCGCTTTAATTATAAGACTTTCTGGGGAGTGAGTATGTGTAGCATCGCAGAAATCAGCATCTAGGGCGGCAGATAGCCTACGAATTAAATCATGGAACTGGCATCGCGCATTTTCTTTTTGTTGTTCTTCGTTGTGACATTCCAATTCCAGGGAACGTAACTTCTTTTCTAAATCTTTATTTTTTTCCTCGCTATATCTATGATCTCTTTGTAAAGTTTGTACTGTTAGATCACTGCGCCCTTGTGCCGCTTGAAGATTTCGATGTAACTCTTCAAGATCTTGAATCTTCTTTTTGAGAGACGATATGATAGCATTTTGGCGAGCATTTTGTTCGCGTAGATGATCAATTTCCACTTGCTGTTCAAATATTCTTTGATCTCGTGACAACATTTGGTTTTTTAAATCACTGTTCTGCAAACGTGATTCTTAATGAAGCTATTGTTCTATTTACTACTTTTTAGAATAAATATAATAATATGCAACTATGTAGTTGATGCTTACTTCAGATATTAATTTATCTCTCTTGTATTGTAGACCCGCAAGATCACTTCTCAAGGTAGTGATTATGTCATTTCCAGAATCACCTTCCATCTATATTGGAATATTTACAACACATTATTTTTAGCAACTGAATATCTATTTCAAGAATTCCATAAGGTTACTGCATTATTGAAAGACAGTTTCACGTGCCGTGCAAAAGCAGACTACTGAAGTTAAAGTACTCCTTGCTTGAAATGTAGCGTGTTTCGGATTGCTATTTCAAGCTTACTCGGTGGAAGTCACGATATCATACTATATACATGCACAGCTTTATTTACATAAATCCAGGGACATTATTATTTATTAGTGTGATGATTGGATTTGTTGCGGGGTCGTGACAACAGTCATTGATTTTGGAGCGCTTGGAGGAAGTAAGTAAGGGTAGAAACCATTTAAACAAGGCTTTCTTTCAAAGTATGTATACGTTTAGCTACGTTTACAGGAGGAGAGCATTCCGTACGTGGTACGGGCGATGCACGCCACAGCACGGGGTGGATATTGAGTACAAAAATTGCTAGTAATAAAAAGTTTACTATCAGAACAGCATCGCCAAGTTCCTTGGTTTCAGCACGCCTTGGTGGTGTTATCGAGAATTACAATGTTATAAACTTCATGAAAGAACGTTAACAATTAAATGTGTGAGAATATTGTAAATATATTGCGAGTAGGGAGGTAGTACCTACTAAACAATTTATTTAAAAGATACAGATTTAAAAATAAATTCAATAATTATGGACTCGACGCCTATTAGTACGAGACAATTAAATGATCTAAGAATTATATAAAAATTCATAGCAGTTAGGTCTACATTTAATTGCAACGCAATCTATATCGAGGCATGCATGGTGCCCAGATATTGTTCCCTTAGATTATAATATAATGTAATTTCTTACGACCGTAATATGCAATTCCACATTTCAGGGTTTATTTTCATCGGATTAAGTTACCCCTATGGGTGTGAGGTTTAGATATTTTTTTTTAAAAGCATAAGCCGTGAAAGTAGGTTTACTGATTCTCCAGACTCTACTGATAACTCCAGGAGAATCAAAGTTATGCTACCGGTTTTTAAGGAACGGAGTAGTAGGAATTAGCATGCAGATTAGGGTTTTTTGGGCCTGGATTACCTACCCCATAATATTATGTATATTGTGGGTATATCCAGGTTCTATAATCAAAGAATGGCAGGGATGCAGACACGAAATATATATCTGCGGATCACCGTAATTGTCCCCGACACGAGTGGCTGCGGCTTCGTGGGGAGCCACAAATAGTTGATTCGGGTGGGAAACCGTCAATCCCACGTTCCGCATTATAATACTCAAGTTCTGTGTTACTTGAATACCTACGCTATGTACCTAAGTATTGGTATTGCTCTTGAACCTGTGGATTTTCACTATGATGTGTAGGGACTACCGATGACTTAATTAGATTGTTTTTTTTTTACCATTAACGCGTAGCTATCGGTTGGAAAGTTATTGGAATCGGCCGACAATCAATCGTTGAAAATAAAGAAAAGACCCTACAGATAAAACGGGGTGAAAAAGAAAGAAATTTAGATCAATCAGATAGATACAAAGGAATTTTTATCTTCATCTTTATTTGTCTTCACCGTACATTAAAATCCTATGAAGATAGACTAACTCACTTCAATATGTCATCATTAGAATCGAGACAGAAAATAAGCGATTTCGTTTATATCTTTAAAATAATGCATTCGAGAATTGATTCTTCTTATTTACTATCTTATTTAAATATTAATACTAATCTAAGATGCCGCAAGCCCCATACTTTCTCCCTTAAAGTTTATCGTAATAATACTTCATTGTATAATCCCATTATACGTAGGGTCATTCTGCCTAAAAGTACGCACTTTTTTTTCTATCGTCTACACAGTCAAAAATATAGTGTCTAGGAAAACGTTTTAACACTCTATGTAAAGTAAATTTATTCTACTTTTATTATTTAATGAGTTTTTGTACATTACTTCATTGTTTTTTTTGGAATACATGTTTAAGTGCATCGGGGGAAATTCGTACTATTGACCCGTTATGTGGGTAAAACTACGCAGAGTGTTTATGGAGAATATTTTTTTTTCTGTATAAGGTCTAAAAATCTTTACAAATAATATTCGCCTTAATTGCAGCTTAAAGAAGAAAAAACCGTGCGATCATTGTAATGAAGTTATAACAGGGTGCGTACTTTTAACCTCGTACTCTTGCCCAAACAGGGAATAATTTAAACATTCACACGTTAGTTGAGACGCATTTATTTTCTAGGACAGAATTAGTAACTAAAATAAATACTATAATAATCATGTAAACTTAACATAATTAACGGACTTTTGTAAACTGATGCACCGTCTAGCCAGACACTTTTTTCCCAGCACAAAATGTTGGTAACTAATCAACAAAATCACGTTGATCACCGTTTTTCGCTAAACAAGTGAGGCTTGGCAAAATAGCTTGTGGCTCTGACATCGTCCCTGACGCGCTCCTGATCTAGCCGAAAAAGTGTCTGAGCCCACTCAATAGGTTCCGAGATATTGACCATGCGAACTTTTACCCACTGCGTGCTGTTGCCCCGAATGACCCTATGTGTAGACAATACAACGAGTTAAGCAAAGATAACCCTACTTTAGACTTATTTAACAATAATATCAACTCTTACAAACGACAAATTCACCATATCCTTAAAGATTCATATCTCTTAAGCATCATATAATACTGTACCTATATTTCAATGTTACTTGTTACCCTATTTACATAAGAACCTATTCAACTTTGCAATGTGTAACTTTACTTATTAGGTAATTACTTTCTGGAACACATGTTTTGGGTTATAATTATTGTCCAGCAATTTGTTTTATATATTACTAGCATTGCGCGCGGCTCCGCCCGCGTGGAAAAGTTTTTCCGGGATAAAAAGCCTATAGCACTCAGGAGTAATGTAGCTTCCTATTAGTGAAAGAATTTTCAAAATCGGTCCAGTAGTTCCTGAGATTAGCGCGTTCAAACAAACAAACAAACAAACAAACTCTTCAGCTTTATATAATAAGTATAGATGTTTGAAGCATAGTTGATTGTAACCTGTTTTGTGTTTAATAAATAAATAAATAAAATTTAAAAAAAAATGTGCTTCGAATGGGTAAATTAAATTAATTTTTACGTAGTTAAAGCTATACCTAAGGGAATCATTTTAGATTTTTTTAATACATCACTGTTTTAGATACAAATTTTACACCTTTTGCGCCTAGTTCCTTTTACCCAGTTTTACGGTAGATACCTACACCTAGAAATTAAGCTGAAGTAGGCACCCAAGAACTCTAAAAGTACCTAAAGTATACACTATTGTAATAAATAAACACAACCTTCACGTTTTCTGTAAGTATCTATATGTTTGATCTGCGAGAATTTACCAAAATTTTGTAAATATGTGTTAGGTACTTAAGTAACTATAAATCGCTCTTTAGGGCTTTAGTATTAACACTAGGTGCTCAAATATCTACGTCTCATTAGGTAGGTAAGTTTAGGACAATATTCGTTGTAAAATTACTTTTAAGTACTTGCCCGTTGTCTTTTAAACCTAATTACTAAATACTTCTGCCTTTCTACTTATCGTATCTACACCATAGTAGTATCTCGGTTTGTATATTTGTAATTATTCTTTTTTCACCCAAAATAAAAAAGTAATAACGCAAAACATACCTCTGTAGGACTTTTGGTATGTAATGTTTCGTATAGTTTCCAATTTTCCACTTCTTCTGTCACTTTATCGTCTTCCATCGTGCTCAGAGCAACGAATGGTATTTTATTTCCAAGTAACAATGTTTTTTTGCCTTCTCACTTCATACTAAGTATATTATAATTCGGCGTGCACCGCCTTTAGGTACTCAGCGATGAACAATAAATAGCGTTGCTATGGCTCTTTTAGACGTAAACAAGGAAATCGATTAAATCTTAAGAAATGAATTTCATCCACATTCCTTACTTTGCAATTATTTCATCATGCATAATAGCATTTAAGTATCTAGGCGTATAGCAAAAAAACCATTTTCTTTACAATATAATATGACATGTGTTTGTCTTTTATTCCTTGCACCTCAGTACATTATAATTCGGTAACTCTTCGATGGTTATAAAACTTGTATTCGTCTTGATTCTTTGGCCTCATTTCTCTGCCTATAGTAGTTTAAAACTACTTTATTTAATGTGACTGCAAGGGGAGTATTTGGATTCAATAATTTCAAACGCCGCGCTGTTTGAAACCAGCTGATGTTTTCGTAAGTGTTGGTCCGATGTGGACGATAGCCTAGTTGGGAATGGATCGGTCTGCCGAGACAATGTCCGTAGGTTCAAAATCCAAGGCATACACCTCTGACTTTTCAGTTACGTTTGTATTGTTTATCAATAATTGTCCGCTTTAACGGTGTAGGAAAACATCGTGAGGAAACCTGCATAGCTGAGAATTCTCCATAAGAGTTTCGAGGATATGTGAAGTCTGCCAACCCCGCACTAGGCCAGCGTGGTGGACTAAGGGCTCATACACATAAACACGATACGACGTCGTATCGTGGAAATCTACGACGAGCAACGTAAAAATTCACGACATGACATCGTAACGGGCCACGATGCACGGCTTGGTGACGTCGATACGGTGCCGCAGATTAACATCTCGAAAAATGAACCGCAATAGACATATTATTCTCCTCCTGCTGGTATTAAGAACCGCACCGGCCAAGGAGTGCACTGTGAGTTTCTACGACTTCGTGCCGTGCAACGTGGCGCGTTGCGATGTCGTGTCGTGAATTTTTACGTTGCTCGTCGTAGATTTCCACGATACGACGACGCAACGTGAAACGAGTCGTATAGTGTTTATGTGTATGAGCCCTAACCCCTCTCAGTAGTAGAGAAGGTACGTGCTCAGCAGTGGGCAGTGTTTAATACAGGGCTGGTTGGTCCGCCTTGAGAAGTCTTGCAAAAGTTACGAATCATTTTAATCTGATTCTCATGTCCTTGTATAAACCTAGGTGATCTTTTTTTAATATTTTGTATGTATAAGGTTGATTTTATAGCAGTATTGTCATATGCGTTAGAATATAGAGTATATCTGATCTCATGCAATTTTCATTGCCTTACTAATTAGTCGATAAATAATTGAATCAATTCTGAGGTTTTCGCAAAATTGCGTCCACTTTTAGGACGGCATAAGTACCGCGAGGAAAGTGAACATGATTATAATCCATTCACGTTAAGAAAATAGTGAGTCACCGATGTCTGTCACCTTAGACACGCCCCCCTATCCAATTAGGTAGCAAGAAGTGATAGCCACAGCAGTATATTATAAATTATAGTGTACTGTAAGACATTCAACAGCTATTCAAACTAAAAGGAGATTCTGATGAGATCGTATTGAATCTAAATTGTTTAGTGCGTGTTGGTCTACGTATATTATCGGTTGCGGTTTTTGCCACAAATATATTTGGTGAAAATTTAAACTAAATCTAGCTCGTTTCAAAAGGGTATGAATAAAAAGAAAATGTATGAAAATAGAAAAGTGTATTCAAAAAACAACAACTAATGTTATTATTTTTATAAACCAGAAGCAACCAGGATCAACTTAGTTGCTAATGACCAGCTGTCAAACGTAAAAGTTTATAAAATGTTCTTATTTTTAGTAATCTTTCTGATACTGTCATAGTAAAATCAAAACTTAAAACTAAATACACTAAAACAATAAATGCCACTGGCAGTAAGTCACACAGGTATTTTCACCCTTAGGTTTTCCATCTCTGGTATGGCTATATTAACCATTTTATTTGACTGCAATACCTGACAAGTGCATATATGAAAATATCACAAAACGTCTTAACTGGAAAACTAAACAAAAAAAATAAACAAATCGGTGGTGTACACAGATCTTAATGATTTGAATCACCATTTTGTGTAACAACTTATTTGTATGAATGATGATATTCGAAGATCTATGTATTAAGATCTGATACTAGTTTTTAACATCACTTAAATCTAATAATGTTTAACAATTCGTACTTAGCAGCTTAGGCCAGTTTCTATGTATTAACTTCTACAATTAACAAAGATTTTACTCTAATAACTATAAATACAAAAATGTGCGTTTATAAAAGTGTATGTCAAATAAGTATAATTTGTTAACTAAATACATTTTATGGAATATCATTCGAGAATGCATATACGAAATTAAATAAATGGAAAATTTGTTTTATGTGAAAATGACTGTAATAATTTTCCAAATACATGAAACTTTTAAAGTAATGCTAAATTCTTATGACACAAAGCATTATTATATGTTAAATAAGGGACATTAAGGGTAAATAAAAGAACTGTACCAAATCCGTATATCTCAACACTGGTTGTATATGTGTAGATAATATTCAGTAAAAAGTTTGTTAATTGCAATACATGTAAACCGGCTGTTAGGACCTATTCCATCACTTTAAAGTAAATTTAAGGCTTAGGCAGTAGCAAAAAACAAATTCTACTTTAAAAGTAGCTTTCACTCTGACATGATGAAACAGGTCACATAAATATCTTATTTAAAAAGGTAGATTCGTTTCGCGTGGAACATTTTTTATAGTATACATAGTAATTTAAAGGAAATACAAAGTCTCATTTAGTGAGTAATGAGGTTGGTTATGTAGACTATTAGCTGCCAGGAATGCAAGTTTGTGTGCGTACTGGCACACAGACGGCACGCGCACTTGCGACGAGCAGTTGAAGTACATGTGCGTCAGTTTGTACGTCAAACGCTGAATCTGAAAATAAAACATTACTTTTCATTTCAAGTTCAAAATTGATAACGAAAATAAAGCCCGGCGTAGTAATGACAATATGACAAATATATTTTTACCATCATTCAGGATAAGACATATTAACCAAATCTTGTTGATTAACAATAAAAAAAATTAAATAAGTCATACAAAATTATTGTAAATATGAGAAACTAGTTCGTCTTTTGCACTTACACGATCCGGGTGGAGGCTAGTGGTGTCTTCAATCACGTTGTAGGAGGTCGGCGCGATCGTGCCCTCGCGCACATTTTGGGACACCAAGTAGAAATCGTAACTGTAACAATAAAGCTACATTTAAAAACAGTAGACATAGCAAAGTAAAGCCAAAATTTGATTTCCTTATTTTCAAATAGAAAAAGAAAAGTAATTTGTTTTTACAATAATGTGTATGGGTTTTGGTAAAAAAATATTTTAAGTGTACTATGATGAATGTTTAGTCTTTAGAAATATATTTAAGTGGACGTTTGGAGCTACTTGGTCGTAATATTCGACAAAGCTCCTTAAAATAATAATAATAAAAAAAATTAACACTTATTTTTTATTTGATGCCAGTACCAAATTATACTTACCGTTCGGGCAGAGTGACCACATCATCAATGACAGTACCGGGACGAGGATTCTCGCCCGTGTTACCGCGATCCACAAATATACGTGTATTGATGCGTTTGGACACAATAATAAACGCCATCTTAATTTCGGCGCCCGCGTATATTTCCGCCAGTTTCTTCTTGATCTCGCCGACCTGTGAAAACAAATAGAAGATTGAAATCCACACCTATTATAGGATTTTTGAATCCAAATCATTTGATAGTTTATTTAGTGTGATTACCTCATGGCTGTGGACATAAGGTATTTGTCCGTCACCTACTCCGTCTCTGTATATGAAGATACGTCCTGGCAGTGTACCTGTTGGTTTGTAATATAAAAATGAAGCACATTAAATGGTTAGGGGTCGGGCTGGATATAAGCTTGTCATTCGACAACAGCAAGCATATTGCGTATGGCGAAATCTGATTTTTTAACGAAGAAGGTGCAATCATTTCTTGCGTTTTATAGACGAGTTTCATAATTTACTTACTAATGAAGACATTTTTGTTACATATAATGAAAATCAGTTACCGTTTCGTTCGCGGAATTTCTTGACAGCGGATGCGATGTTGAAGCTCATGTGGGCGCTGAGCTCCTCGCCGGAGGTGTGCGCGTTCACGACCGAGTAGTACTGCGTCATCTGTTTGTCGAGCGTCGCCACGAACGCGCCGAAACTCTTTTCCTTGGAGCGCGTGTCGTGGCACACGTCGTACCCGACCACCATCAGGGACGGCAGAGGGATGTCTACGGTCCACGGGCATCCTCCGAGCTGTTCAATTGTACAATATTTTATTAAGGTGTGATTTTTCAACAGCCAGATAAATATGTAAACTAAATAAATAATAATGTAATATATAAACTTTATACTTCCATAAATACTACAGTATAAAAACATGTTACCTTGCAATTAATTTGTATAGCAACTTTCGTTGCAATGGACATGGCAGACTTGCTGGTCATGTTTCTGGCACACACAACTTGTGTGGGTACAGCGCGGTCAATGGTGCACTTCTTTTTAATTGCCTCATACCTAAAAAATAACATGAAATTGTAAGTTCACTCATATTATGATTTCTGCTTCATATGTTTAAAAATAATTACTTTCAGCAAGTAAATACCCACTTTTCGCCGTGCGTATTCCGTCCCATGACGTGATAGGAGGGGGGGCGGGGGGGGGGGTGTCTATAGCCATGTCGGATACAAATTCCAGACTGCAGGCTAATACTATATAGAAAAATCCAATATCACTTTGCCCAACCCGGAGACCTCAGCATTGCAGTCGTACCCTAATACAACTACGCCACCAATGCAGAGAATATACTTATAGTAAAAAAAAGAAGTATATTTATTAACTAATTTAAAAATCAATCAATGAGTTATCTCGTATAAATATAACACATACCGGTCCGCAAAATTTCTGGCAAGCACGCACAGGATCAAAGCTGGGTTTTTTCGTGCGATAACATTTTCGCACATGTTGGCGTACTCCATCGGACCGTCATTTCGAATTCCAACTATGAAAATAAAAAAGTTAAAAGTAAAAAACAATCTTTTAAAACAAGCTTTTATTTAAATGCTGTTAAAAGAAATAAACTGAATTGAATCAAAATTTGTTTAATACTATGTAGAGATAAAAGCTTGTCGCGAGATATACTTTTGTAAAGATCATGTTGTTAATTTTTATTTTCGCTTTCATTTGAATGATTTTTATGTAGAACTAGCTGTTGCCCGCGGCTCCGCCCGCGTGAATGAGTTTTCCCGGGATAAAAGTCCCGCTTTATATTTTCCCGGGATAAAAAGTAGCCTAAGTTACTCCTTATTACATCAGCTACCTGCCAATAAAAGTCCCGTCAAAATCGGTCCAGCCATTTCAGAGATTAGCCGGAACAAACAGACAGACAGACAAAAATTGCAAAAAATGTTATTTTGGTGTATGTACCGTATATATATTCATATACATGTAGTAAAAAACGGTTATTTCAATATTACAAACAGACACTCCAATTTTATTTATATGTATAGATAGATCACGAGTATATTAAAAAATTGAAATACTATAATTAATTTTCTAAAAATTGCGGTTTGAAAATGACAGTTTACATTTTCGGAGCTACACGTCCAGTGACGTCACTCTGGTCATATTTGTTAGCCGGTGGCATTCATAAATGCATAAGTTTGGACTTTGGATATGTTTTTGAATAAATAAGTACATCAATGTTACTATGAACACACACACCCACACACGCCTTTTTATCCCCGAGGGGGTAGGCAGAGGCGCAACTAAGTGCACCCACTTTTCGCCGTGCGTTAGTTTAGATTTGGATATAACCGATTGCTTTGTCGCCATAAGACTTGAAATTATTTATTTATTTTAATTTTAAGCACTTCATATACAAATGTATAAAGGCGGACTTAATGCCGTAGGCATTCTCTCCCAGTCAACCTTAGGGTGATGCAGAGATTAACAAGGTAGGTGCATCACAGGTAGTTAAATACAAATAATATTATATAAACTTATAAATACACATACATAAATTACTGGTATTTGTAGTTTTGCTGCTGAATGAAATAGAAATAAAAGTCTCACTATGATTAGTTCGTAGTAGTTTAGTTCCTTTTTATTTCTACACTTGAAAACTATACTTTCAACAAAAAAAAATTACAACCACGTGAACATTAACTTTTGGTAGATTTCTGGATTCTTCTTTTATGAACCCAACTTCCATTTTGATTCGAAAACCTATTAATTTTCGCAATTAAAGAATGTTTACCTTTACAACTCTAACTTTAAACATATTGTCATTGCAGGTCACTAGAGGTAGATTGATGTATTACGTTCCTTTTCACGTTACTTTCAATTCGTAATTATTGTAAAAATCGATATTAATTAAAATAAAAACATTGCAGTGGCTCTTCTTTTATGTTTTTTTTTAACATTTTAGCCACAAGATATTGATAAATATTATTTTTGCATCTTCCCTAATAGTGTCACGATAAGCTTTTATCTCTACATAGTATTCAACAAACTTTGATTTAATTTAAAGTTTATTTATTTATTTTTAGAGCATTTAAATAAAAGCTTGTTTTAAAAGATTTTTTACTTTTTAGTTATTTTTCGAATTACTTTCAGCAAGCCGTTTCATTTTATACCTATATTATAGGAGTGCGTAAAAAATAACTAGTCCGCTATCTTGGGTCGTCCGCCATATTGGATTTAGAGAAGTCATTTTATTTTTTGTATTCTCCTCTGCAAATCCTTTCATTTTTACTGGTGGTAGGTCTCTCATATGTAAGAGTCCGTCTGGGTGGGTACCACCGCAATGTCTATTTCTACCGCCAAGCAGCAGTGTGCATGCACTGTTGTTTCGGTTTGAAGGACATTGTAGCCAGTGTAACTACTGGACATAATGAGACTTAACATCTTATGTCTCAGGATGACGAGCGCAGTGGAATGCCACACAGTACTTTGTAATTCAAGTTGCTGGATGGTGTTGCTACTGTTTATGGGTAGTCGTATCGCTTACCATCAGGCGAACGGCATGCTCGTCTCGTCATTCAATGCCATAAAAAAACCCATATAATGGATGTGCACAAAAAATAACTAGTCTAACATCTTGGGCCGTTCGCCATATTGGATTAAGAATGACGTCACTTAGCTAACAATACATTTTATTTGTCACCCAAACGAAACATGAATGCAAAATTTCAACACAATTGGTTGAGGGTAACTGCTTCAAAATTGACTTACAAGATTCTACCCAAAAAAAAACACATACATTGCAAGTTAAATAAAAGCTTGTAATAAAATGAATTGATTCCTGTACATCATTTCAATGTAAAAATATAAAACAATAATTTGCATTGCACTATTATCAAAAAATCAAATAATTTATACTTCAAAATAACAACATTAATGATCAGCCCTTTGTGGTCCAACAAAAAGCAGTCAGTAAATAAAAACTAGATCTATGTTGGAGTACTTTTGTTGTTTTACTTGCCACCAGTTTAAAAAAAGAAAAAAACTAAAATGCTTTACCAATCTCTGGACGAGGCATTCTGAAGCCGACCCCAGCACCGGTCTTCATGATGAGATCGACGAAGGGCTCGCCGTCGCGCCGCTGGCGGTCGGGAATGATCACCACCCACGATGGCATGTTGGCGAGTGTTAGCAATGGCTTTGATCTGCAACAAAAACATTTATAGTCTTGTTTCGTGACAAGTAAGATACATTAGGATTATAGATAAGCCACGGTCAGAACAATTAAGCTAAAGGTTGTAGTCAGTTGCCATTTATTGTGTAATGTTATGTTAGATATTATAGTATAGGATCCCAGTATAAAACGACTTTGACCGAGCTGGTTAATGGATGAAAGTATTTTATATCCAATTAAATATGTCAATGAATATATTGCAAATGGGTTGACTAAAAATTTCAGTCCAGAATATGATTAACCAGTCAATGCCGGCGGTGGACACCGGTGTCCGAGTAAATAGAAAATTACGCTTATCTATATCTATAAAAAATTCGTGTCACAGTATTTGTTACCATACACCTCCGAAACGGCTGTACCGATTTTGATGAAATTTTATATTCACACTCTGTAGGTCTGAGAATAGGTTGTTATCTATTTTACATCCCCCTAAGTGATAAGTTGCCCCACCCCAAACATTTTTTTTCGTTTTCGGACAGTTTTTTTTTATGATGTGGCATTAAAAAATACCTACAGCCCTACATTTTCTACCTTCTTCCATCATCCCCTATTGTTTAATAGCGGTATTAGTAATTTAATAACTTTTAACCCCGGTCGGTAACTGATCAATTATTGCCGCTAGGCGTCTGCCGGTGTCACTTCTCATTCAGTAAACAGCTTGGAGTAGGGATGAGACTGAAGCGCCGGTCACCTGTCTCTCTTACACAATAAGCCCTCTCTCACTCCCTTTACTGTTTCGGTCATTGTTATTGTTTGTGCATCGATTTAGCTAAAGATGGGCTAACAAAAAATATTGTACACTCCATTGCGTTAAGGGATTGATGGAATTAGTATAATTATCATTTATGAATATAATTATCTATCCTACTAATATTATAAACGCGAAAGATTGTAAGTATGGATGTTTGTTACTCTTTCACGCAAAAACTACTGAACGGATTTCGATAAAATTTGGCACATGGGTAGATTATGTCCTGGATTAACACATAGGCTACTTTTTATCCCGAGAAAACTCATTCACGCGGGCGGAGCCGCAGGCAAAACTCGTAAAGAATAAATTTTAATGAATGAGAAAATATAAATGTTTAGTGTTTTGTTATTTTTATATTCCGTCATCGTTTACAGCGCTCCATGCTTCTTCCTCTCATACACTAAATCCTCACGTACTTACAATAATTTATTAATTTTTTTCTACTAAAATAATGTCTGTAGGCAGGTATAAACAGGTAAATCCTAGTAACTTGCACTAGTCTGGTTAATGAATTAAAGTTGCAGGGACGGTCTCGTGCAGCTATCTCAGTGCAACAAGATACCCCGGGGCCGTCTCGTATGCGCCGAAGAAGGCCACCGCGGGTTTTGGTTGGTATGCCGGTGTAGGGTGTACATAGTATTAGGGACTCGGTCCAATGCTCGCTCGGATGATGCCATACTCTCGAATGTCGACACTGGGCTGTAAGACTGTGTGAAACCAACAGAACCGTTCCACTCACCCCCCAGTGATGGTAGCGACAACGCGGTTTTCCCCGCGAAAAAAAATGAATTAAAGTTAAGTGTCTGCGAAAAATCAGTCCTGAATTCTGGTTGTCGAGTTTAGTTTTAATATTGCTGCGAGTGAAAACGTGCGACAGAGAGGTCCCAGTGATCCATACCATGTGATAGAAGAGGACACAGCATTTCAGCTGTGTGTAGTTCGTCCATTGAATGAAATCATATTCTGGACTGAAATTTTTTTGTCAACCCATTTGCAATATATTTATTGACATATTTAATTGGTTATAAAATACTTTTCATCCATTAACCAGCTCGGTGAAGGTCGTTTTATACTGGGATCTTGACAATTAGTTTTTTTATGATTTATGTAATAAATTACTTACCGCATATCCTTGGTCCAGCCTTCTGTTGTGTCCCCAGCTGGGTATCGTATGTTGTTGCCTTGAATTATACTTTCGGGTGGCAGCTGACGACCCTTGAACCTCACCAGGTCGTTTGACAGCTTCAGTGACCAAGTGCCTAATTCCTATGAATGGAATTAAGCATAATTAATCTCAGTAGTATAGGAGGCCTGTGCTCAGCAGTAGGCAGTATATAATACAGGGCTGATTGCATTGCAAATTAATTTTGTTCATAAATAGGGTAGTTTCCTATGTTCGATTTTGTACATTATTTTATATGTAGCAGAAGATAAAAATATAAAGAAATTCTTCTGTAAAATCAAAATTGGTTGAAAAATAAAGCAATTATTCATAATTGAAATATTGATGTGAGCAAAAATGGGGGCGTGGCGGGGATATGGTGCTATCGCTTCCGCACGCATGCAGAGTTATGGCCTGTGACACTCAGTGACGTCAAAGTCTGATGTTACTGTTATTTGATAGCGACCTCTTCCACCACTATAAATAACAACTTATTATTGTGCCAATTATGAAAAATCTTTTTCCGTTGTATTTTGGATACTATACAATATTTTTGATAAATGTGTTATTTCTTTGATCATTTATAATAACAAATTCTTAGAGTGCGAAATAATTTAGAAAAAAGTAGAAAAAGTGGGATTTTTAACCCGAGAAGACTCAATGTTATATCATTGACAGAAGCTAGCTACATTGCGTAAATCACAAACCTCGACCACTTCACGTGTCTGAGTGAATCTTTTATTAAAGCTGAGTAATTTTTGGATTCTCTTGTCTGGTCCAATCTTAGTGTGGATGTCGAGGGAGCGCATGAGTTTGAAGTTAGCTCGCATCTCGTCAGACAGGCCTGTCTGGCGGCACAGCTCCGGTATCAGATACACGAGCTCGGGCATGCCAGCGCGGATCTCGCGCGGCTTCGTACGGGATACTAGCAATGGCTGGCCTGCATCCTGGATCCTTATGTTGTATTTCTAAAAACAACAATACAAGGTATTTTCCTTTTATTTATTTTCCAATGCTTTTCTAAGTTCCAAGCTTTGAATAGCGCTTTTGGTATTAAGAAGTTGCGGAGTTTACTGTTTTATTATGAGAAAAAAAATCAACTTAACTCCAAATATTTTCTTATCTTACCTTGGCATAATAATCAATGTATGTAACAGTTTCTTCCCTCATCTTGAATGTGGAACGTGGGGATTCGGTCCAGGCAACGTCATCAACTCTGTATGTGCGCTTATTGTAATCAGTCATTACAATTTTACCTAAAATATATTTATTTACATATTAATATTGATAGGATATTGACTTAATATAAACCTTATAACTAGATTAGAAAGTTTAGAAAAATAATTGATTTAGCCAGTGCAATTGTTTAGACCACTAATGTTACAACGGGGCCTAAGGCCGGGTTGTTTCATCCGTGGTCAAGTAAGGCTCTTATTACACTGGCAATTGCAAGTGAATCCACAGCAAGGAGAAGACTGCACGCTTGTCCAGTGTAATAATACTTAACTTTACTTGACCACAGATGAAACAACATGAGCAAAGTTAAGTAAGTAGTTAAGTGACAGAAATATGCGAGTGAAGTTTCCATGTCAAATAAGGACACCAAGTCGAATGCTTGGTTAGCATCAAGTTTCATTTGTCTCATAGTTTGCTTGTGTATATTCACATAATACCTTCAAATATTTTATTACCGATGTATTTTATTTTATGTGGATGATAGCCTGTTTGGGAATGGAATGGTCTGCCGAGGTAATGTCCGGAGGTTAAAACCCAAGACACACACCTCTGACTTTTCGAAGTTACGTGATTGTTTGTCAATTATCGTACACTTTAACAGTTAAGGAAAACATCGTGAGGATACCTACATACCTGAGAATTCTTCATAAGAATTTCGAGGGTGTGTGAGTCTGCCAACCCGCACTAGGCCAGCATGGTGGACTAATGCCTAACCCCTCTCAATAGTAGAGGAGGCCCATGCTCAACAGTGGGCAGTATATAATACAGGGCTGGTATTATTTATTTCATTACCATAATGTAATTGACACTTACCAACAACATCTTCCAGAAAGATTTTCTTATAGTTGCTGCCCTTTGTAGCAGCATACTCAGAGAGCATCTGAAGGACTGTGTCGAGACGTAGCACCTTGAAATATTTTTACATGAGTTTTGGGTCTTTTATCCCGATTACTTAAGTGCAAAAATATACAAGTACCTTATGCGCTATTTCAGTCACCATAAGGAGACGGTCTTCATATTGGTTTATTGTTGTTTTGTATCCAGGCCAAATCTGTAGTCTGAACTCCGGTACATCAATCTGTGATAAAAAAAAAAACAATTGAATGGCCAAATCTAACTATAATTTAAAAAAATGATATTAAATTCTTGCAAAACAAATCTAATCAATATTATTGCGTAAACATTACCTTTGCAGCAGGATCAAAGAAATCGCGGCCCATCAACTGCAGTTGGAGCAAATAGAAACATTTTCTTATGATGATGTTAAATATCTGTATGTAATGGTAGTCACCAGGACTGACATCACAGGTCAACTGCAACAACATATTGTATTTTTAAGTATGTATACAGATAATACGTACATATCAAGCTCTCCATAACAAAAGAGAGTAAATGAATTTATATAACTTCAGAGAGTGGAGAATGAACAAGATTACCACCCTCATAGAAAAGAAAAATTAATAACATTTTACAAATTCTTAAAAAAACTGTTACATCCCCATTACATGTGTTAATGTGGTAAGGGGCTACTACAGCCTAAATAAGCCAATTTGCTTACTTTTATTAAAATGCGCATACGTTCTCCGTCGTTCTTGCGATCGGAATACAATTCCATTGGATCAGGGTGAAGTCTCTTCACAGTGTAAAGCACAGTGCCATCAAACAAATACCTGTACAGAAGTAACACACTTTATTGTAGCTAGCTCTAGGTTTAAAAAATATTATAATAAAACTTTAAACACATATTTTATATTTACAATATTGTGATAATAAAACTTATTTGTTATGAGGGTATCCGTAACAATGTTCACATTTTGCTATAAAAGCTCTAAGCATTGAGTAGTTGAAGCAGTTTTCTATCAGCTCTTGGAGCGTGCAGTTGTTCAGTACAGTTGTGTATATTAGTTACTTAGCCAGTAAATATATGTTAAATTTGTAATTAAACATTACATTTCCAGAAATATGCATTTTATGTAACTTACTAGCATTCATAGGGAATTTATAGGAAATTTCATTACACTATCACTTGAATATCATGTTCAAAACACACATTTTAAAATCCAAATATCTGAATTTATTCATTAGACTTAAATCACAATTTGAATAAGTTTTAATTATGTTAGTGATTGGAATAATGAGTACAAAATAAATAGACAACACAATAAATATTAATCTTAACACATCTAGGTTATTTATTTTTATAAGTGTGTGATGTTATTAGCTTCTTTACGCCATAATTTTCCATGCTGTAAATAAATAAATCTTTATAAGTTTAGACTTGCAGAGCAAAAGAAGGCATTCTTATTATTAGATTCGCATAGTCCATTCATCCATTAATAATCATTTTAGTAAGACTACCGCAGAAAATTTGGCACTCACACTATTGTGTTTATAATAAAACGGGTTTATACTTTGCATAATCAAAAGGCAACTGCCAGTACCGCCTAATGGCTGAAAATAACATAGCAAGTTGAGATTGTAATTTATTACTTTCAAGAGAGGAAGTACCTACTTTACTTGTTTTATTTTACAACTAGGTGTTGCTCGCGGCTTCGCCCGCGTGAAAACCCTTTCCTGCTACAGGTCCCTAAAACACCGTACGACGCCAGCGCCATCTACTTAAATAATCAGATTCAAAATATCTATTATTTTCCATGGGAGCAAATTACCGGGATAAAAAGTAGGCTATATATCAATCCAGGACATGATCTACCTGTGTGCCAAATTTCATCCAAATCCATTTAGTTGTTTCTGCGTTTACTTCTAACAAACATGTAAACATTTTCACAAACTTTCGCATTTATGATATTAGTAAGAAAAGATATAAGTTAGTAAAGCAAATAATGTAATGTACCTTGTCAAGTACAATATATAATGCTTTGTAAACCACTAGTTTCACATGTTTTACACCACGCAGGATATGTTGAGCTTCAAATCCCACAAAAATGGTTATATACTATTATCTTTTTGAAACTCGTCTTTATGTATACTAATATTGTTATACTTAAAAAAAATAACTATGTGACCTTACCCTCCTAGAGTCTTGGCGTGTATGCGCAACAAAGATTTACGAACACCCGTGCTGTCTTCCTCAGGCGATATATCTACATGATACTGATAGAGGCACCATTGTGGGGTTGTTTGGACTGTGAAATAATTTGCGCACAGATCCAATGGAGTGCCAGATGTACCTGTTGGATTGGTATGTTTACATGTTGATAGGTAACTTCGCATGTTGGTTGTACAATATATATATAAAAAAAAAATCTAAGAGACTAATAAAATTACAAATTAACACATACATTACATACCTAATGGCTAACCTATGTATTTGTAATCTATTGTATATAATTAATGTACAATTAAATTCATTTCAGAGGTGCACAAAAGGAAATGGTCTTGAATTAATAAGCAACAGGCAGTGCATATTGGAAAGGTGTTGTGAAGCAGACCTGACCTCAATTTGGACATGGTTATATATATGTATAGTTAAAAGTTGCCAGAGTTTATGCAATAGTAACATACCCTTCTTTGACTGCACATTAGCTGGACGAGTTCGCAGCACGGTCAGTTGTTCTGGTAGAACGCGACCGCCACCGCGGCGCGACCCTCTGCCTACAACTGTACTGCCTGGTTCCCCACTACCGCCCGGTTGGGAAGCTTGTCCTGCGCGCAAAAATAGTCTATTCAACACCTTAAAACATAGTTCAATTGAAGTCCATAGATTTTTCCATAAAATATGCCTCTCTTACCTTAAGGGAAGCAAATAAGCATCACTTTTAAAAATTAATATATATTTTTAGATATAGTGCACTGTAACATTGCAAATGAGTTAACAGAACACAATAAGCCCCTGTAATGAAAAGTCTACTAACAAGTAGTGTACAGCATTGTTTGTTCATAATACATCAAAATAAAGTTAAAAATCTTAATTAACAAATCACTATTTGGTATTTTCACAGCTGTAATTTTTTTTTAACTAGAACCTTATGCGCGGCTGCGTAAAAACGATGTCCGGTTAATTGACAGGAGACGTCATGGCTGAATCTGGCCAAGCGAATAATGACCGGTTAAACAAATAAAGAAAAATGAAATCTCAAGAAAAAAGGGCAATAGAACCAATATGTTATTTTCTTTCATTGTAAATTAAAAAAGCAAGTCAGTGAAAATGTTGATATTGTTGATTTTGCAAGCAGAATTGTACATTAGATATATAGTCTTGAGAAAAGTGTGTTATAACTAGGGTTTCTGCTCGCGAATTCTCGGGGAGGGTATTATTGAGAAATTTAGGAAAAAAAATTGAAACGGGTCAAGAAATCAATTTAAAAGATGCTAAATTAAAAAATAGCATCATGGGCGTTGGGCATCTTTTTCATCATTATCCATGCTGCATAGTAGTTACTTGTATTTGATTCTGAATTAATACATTTGAAGGACTTGTATTTTAACTTGGTGTCATTAAAAAGACTGATAGACCCAGAATACAGAACAGCATGCACATTATTGATAATGTAATTGGAAGGATTTTTTTAATAGTCAAATGGCAAACCAATAAGTGAATGTATTAAGTATGTAATCTGATGGTACATCACCGCACATAAACATTCACAATAGTAAATTGTACTTATAGTTTTGATTTTATTGAATTCCTTTGTTAAACAGAATTTTCATTTAGACAATATTTTCTAATTCAAAAACTATTTATAGTAATTGTAGGTAGTTTATCATCTTCCAACACTACTTGAAATAATGTTTGACCATCCTTGTATGTTCTAGCTTCCAATATCAAAGGATATATTTATAACTCCGGCCACATGTAAAAGCTTTTCCTGGATAAAAGTCACACTTTATATTTTTCTCGGATAAAAAGTAGCCTATGTTACTAGCTGATAATGTAGCCCTATATTGGTGAAAGAATTTTTCAAATCGGTCCAGTAGTTTTGGAGCCTATTCAATGCAAACAAACAAACAATCAAATCGTTCCTCTTTATAATATTGTTATAGTAGTTTGTATTGTGGTTTGATTATCGGGTCCGGTAAAGTGATATTTGGAAGTTAACTATAATTTCAAATATATACCCAAGTCAATCCTCTGCATGCGTTGCTGAATATCAACATCACCCGGATGCTCATGAGTGGATGGTGTTGATCGGTGAGACGCGCGACCAGCTTGGACTGTCGGTGTGGGTACACCGGCTCGGACTGGCGGTACTACTGTCGGCGGACCCCAGGCGGTGGGTGGATGTGGCCGTGGGCCTGGAGGTGCAGCCTGCTGTGGAAGTGCCGGACCCGGCTGCTCTCCGGGTCTGCGTGGTGCAGGTCCCGCTCCGTCGCCACCTCGACCAGCCCGCCCGCGGGCCCTACCACGGCCGCGATCTGACATTGTTCTAAAATGATGTTCCATTATTATTATTTTTTCATATTTATTTGATTTTTATGTTTTTAGTCAATAGGAGTATTTGGTTCAAATAATATAGCTAAATAAAGCATTTAGAAAGTATAATGTAATCGAAGTTTGAACCTTTAGCAAATTTCATTTTGGTATAATTTAAAGTTTTCAACGGTTTCAATTTTCTATCATGGCGTATTACAGGTAGGTAGGTACTTATTACTTACATTCAAGTGTAAGGTGAGATGTTTTATCGCTTGGAAGGCAGTCTATAGCCTGCCAGATGCAATTGCTGATGCTAGTATAAATATAAAATAACTTGCAGGTAAGCATTACGCACGACTCAAAGTTAATCGAAGATGGAACAACATATTAACCTTAAGGCAGATGTAATTTAATTTTTTATTAACAATCGTTATCGAATATTACTCTTTGTATTAGTCTGAGACAGGTACCTACCCTATATTTGCTTGTTGAAGGTAACATGTTACCTTCTTCTTTTAAAATATGGCTTCTACCGATATCTATCGGTGATTTCGCCAATTTCAAGTAACAGTAGCAGATACAAAACTATAAATATAAATTCTTAGAAATAAAAAGTTGTCGCCATGTCGAAAACCAAAACACGACCCTACATGTTACCTACGTAGGGATACTAACAAAATTTGGTTGTTTTTGCAAGTTTATACATGCATTTATAAAATAATAATGTATTTATAATATTTTTACGTACCTGACTGTCTTCACTCGACGAGAGAATTGATGTGTTTTTGTATTTCAAATGTTTTCTGTTTACAAGCAACTAACATGTACGTACGCGAGAAGGCAGGAAATAAGAAATGGCGATAAATAAAACCGGAAACATCATACAAGACGGAGCTATCAACAAACGGAATAGAGAGTGAAGTATGACCAGTGCTGCCAACTCCTTTTTTCCGAACCCGCAAGAAATCACCAATAATAACCTGACATTGGCTAAATGCAACTGAACTGCGAAGCCACAAAGAAGGAAAAAAAATGACTTCAAATCAATAGAAACTACTAAGAGCCTAGTTTTCTAGGGATATTTTTTTTGAGCGCGTATGATATACCTAATTTTTTCGATATTCTCGGCGAACTCATACTGCTATAACCTATATCTACTACTATTATAGCTGACAATAGCTATATTATTTGACAAAATGTTTTGAATGTTTTAACAGATTTACATTTTCCTCTCAGTAACTAGTATAAATCCATAATGACTTCTTATATTTACGCGAATGTTAGACATTGAAATAAAACTATTTTGTGGTCACGGGGCGGGATGCCCCCTGACCACGGAGTGCAGCAAAGCTTTCGAAACGTCGGGAGAAAATGTTAATTAAAAAACCGCGATAAAATCCGCAAAATAGTTTTATTTCAATATTATGCATCCTTTATAAAATCATTAGCCACTAAAAATAATATTTCTCCGTTTTAAAAGGGGATGTAATCACCAATTTTAGTGGTAACGTATTAAGGTGGCAGCACTGTACGACTATAGACAATGTTTTTTATTTTCACATTCAAAACCACAGATTCACTAAATCACTTTATCATTTTACTTTTACATTCCACACGGACTTTATTTATCATTCAATAGAATGGAAGTATATACTAGGATACAAACAGGAATGTCCATTTATAGCTTATTGTGAGTTTATGAATTTCCCTTTCTTTTTTTATTATAAAACGTAAGAAAAATAGATTACAGGCTACAATTATATTTTAATTAAAGTAGATTAATGCACATTTAATCCCGGGATGTAGAGTTTAAATTGTCTAAATAAGGCATACAAGCGAAGGTATGTGAAGTGTGCCAACCCACACTAAGCCAGCGTGGTGGACTAAGCATTGGCCTGTGGCGTAGCGCGGGTTCTTGCTGCCCGGGGCAGACCCAAAATTTACCGCCCCAAGGCACCAAAAATAGGTAATTTCAACAAATAAGAGTCAGGCGTT
Organism: Sphinx pinastri; assembly: GCA_947568825.1. Classification (NCBI taxonomy): domain Eukaryota; kingdom Metazoa; phylum Arthropoda; class Insecta; order Lepidoptera; family Sphingidae; genus Sphinx; species Sphinx pinastri. The sequence goes on from OX387620.1 coordinate 9,990,987, forward strand.
ACCCCCCACCCTGTCACCAAAGATTAAAATTTTTTAATGGTTTTATTTTACGCCGTTTGTCGCCCCTCTAAACGTACCGCCCGGGGCGGACCGCCCCATTCACGTTACGCCACTGGGACTAAAGCCTAAACCTTCTCAGTACTACTAAATCAGCAGTACAGGAGGCCCGTGCTCATCAGTGGCCAGTATATAATACAGGGCTGGTATGGTATAGTAGGCATACAAAAAACAAGTTTAAATGTAGGTAATATATATGTTCCTTCATTGATCCAATCAAGTATAGTGTTTCACAATGTCACCAATAAGGAAATATGTTATTATGCTATTGGTCATAGGCGCATATAGAGAGGGAGTCCGGCGGGCCGTGCCCACCCCAGAATTGAGTGGTGACCACGCACAGGACTTTGAAGCATCTTACTATTACTATAAATTTTTAAAACTACCAAAATTATAAAAATTGTGAATACACAGAAGTAATTTTATTTGTTTAGTCTTGGACAGTGACCCTCCAACCCCCCGCTGGAAAATTACTCTAGCGCCCATGCTGTTGGCGTACCAATAAAAATAAATAAATACGATTGACATTGAGTTCAGGCAAATTACAATTACTTATGCTTAAACTGTTCTGCAACGTGCATAAATAGCAAATGCGTGTTTCAACGATTTTAAATAATATTATAAGTGTGTCTTAGGATGGCTGAAGGCATCTGATGCTGGATTTCTTTAAATTAACTCTGTACATGTTTATTTTTAATTTTTTATACGTTTATATACTTAGGTAGGTAGGTACCTACTGGTTTAGCTATTTAGTCTCGTGGTCTCACACAGGACGCATACCTACGTCGAAGTTAATAATAATATTAATAATAACGTTAAGTTTAATCAGCGTGAATACGTTTTTTTTGCAAAGTCGCAGAAACGATTGACTAGAATCTAATAGTAATTGGCCTACAAACATGCATTGATACGGGATACCTTTAAAAAGCTAAAGTATGGAACTCCAAGTGTTTACGGGATTTACAGGAGTGTGTTTGACGGCAGTTATATAATGTTGCTAAATCGTTAGTTAAAGTCTGAAACAGATAAAATTATAATTGCAATTTCATTATAAGTTTGCTTAGCCTTTTTGATTGTTAATAACGTAATAAGTCAAGATTTTTGATAATATTTAAAAATATATATAATAAAGCACTAAGTAATACCTAAATAGCCTGTTATTGTTGCCCTAATGCTTGGATGACAATACCTAAGACATACTAATCATACTTATATTATAAATGCGAATGTCTTTGTAATAATGTTTGGATGTTTGTTAGGAGTAGGTAAACGCAGAAACGGCAGAACGGATTTGGTACACGGTCAGACCATTAATACTCATAATTGGCTCCAGGCAGAAATATTTGAATTGCGCTGGTGTTGTGCAAATGGCGCTATGGATCTCTTTACTAATTTAGGGACTTTTTTTTTAGCGGGAAAGGCTTTTCATGCCAGATGCGGGCATGAAAAGTGTATTCGTTCTTTATCAGCTACACCTAATAGATAATAAAAAACAAATATTACTCCATTACTTTTTGAATTGACTAACTTAAACTCTAGGTAACTTTACATTTCGTAGCATAAAGTAAATATAGCAATATGGGCATTTCATTCCAGTCGGTAGTAAAGAAGAAAAAATACAGCTCTAATGTAGTTTTGATGTTATCGAAGGAGCTGTAAAAGCTTCCAATGTATTTTTCTATAGAAATTAATGGTTGTGTGACCGCGTGACGAATACGTTCGGCTTCCACCGGTCGTTAGTAGCAGACCCAAGCTTTTTATTTTCCTTCATGGCATGTATATGGAACTTCAAAGGATTTGAGATATTTCTTGAGCAAAGTTTATGAATCATGCAATGTCCAGCGCATCAGAATATATAATGTATATCTAAGGTAAAACATAAAAAATCATTAAGTTTATCGTGCTATGATTTCTAAACAGTTCTAAGTTAATTAATGTATTATTATGTAGCCATCCTACCTATAATAGCAACTGTAAACTGGACCTCAAATCTACAATATTTCATGTATGATTAAAGTCATTGTACCCATATAATTCAGAACCTCCCTTTGTCGAAGCTGGTTAAAACTAAGAAAATAATATAACTTCATCGTAAGAGAGCTTTTAAGTGTTGTTTGTTTTAACCTAAATCAGAGGGGAAGCGATATTGCAATGCTCTTGTGTCAATAAAGTGATAGCTATTTAGAGGTACGAAATAAATATGAGTAGCCGTAGTGTTGCAAGGAGGGATAATTGCGAATTTGTATCCAAAATAAACCTTACGTGCACGTCACACGTCAAGAGTAATAACTAAAAAAACAGGTCAAAGTTGAAATTAGTTAACCAGATCTTGTACAGATAGCAATAGGGTAGTAATTACTTTTTTAAAATAAATTTATCAAAAATGTATGCCATCCTAAATCAAACGGAAAAATAATTTTCAAAACTGGCGCAAAAATAAGTAAGCTATGAAGATTTGAAATTTCGTGAAAGGGGTAATTGTCAAATAACAGTAGTATCAGACTGTGACGTCATCGGGTGTCACTAGCTATAACGCTGCGTGCGTGTGAAAGAGATCGCGCGATATCTCCACCACGCCCCCACTTTTGCTCACAACAATATTTCAAATTTGAATAACTGCTTTATTTTTCAACCTATTTTGATGCGGATTTCACAGAAGGATTACTTTTTCGTCTTATTATTTGGTACATATAAAATAATGTACAAAATCAATTATAGGAAACTACCCTATTATTTGAAACTCGAATTGCTATCTGTATTTTAATCTTGGCGATAGGTTCGCCCCCTATGACATCATGGGATGGAATACGCACGGCGAAAAATGGGTGCACTAGTTGCACCTCTGCCCCCCCCCCTTCGGGAATAAAGGGCGTGAGTGGATGTGTGCGTATTTTAATCTTATAGATATTTTTTTTTTATTTCTGGATTTGTTTTATTGCAGCGTAAATATAATAGAAAATGACCTCTTAATGACTGTGCGGTAATTTTATACGCTACGTTATTTGTCTATTGAAAAAGTTATTTATTTTCTATAAGTCCAAACGATAAATTAATTGGTTTTAATTCTAGTTTTTGTATAATAGTTGCCCGGAAAATCTAGCATTGAGCTATAAATTAAACTAAATAGATAATTTATTTTAAATATCTCAGGTATTAAAAATAAATTATTGAAAATTAAAAAATTATTAAAGAATTTTAAAAGTAGGGCTCAATCAATATCACGATACATTCACTGGTGGTAGGTCTCTCATATGTGGGAATCCGTCTGGGTGGGTACCACCGCAATGTCTATTACTACCGCCAAGCCAAAAAAACATTAATTACATTAAAGTTGTCTAAGATAATTTTAGTTCCTTCCTAATGTTTGCATGCTACAATAAAAAGTAACCAGAGATTTTATATTCATTTGACACTGCATTTTTACATTGGCATTTTTATTAGCTCCCGTATTCCTTTTTGTAACGGGATCGGGCACTCTCCCTCTTTTGTTGAAATTTATTTAAATTCTTAAAAGAATATTTCCTTTTCTTTGTCTTTCCATTCTTCGAGATTCGGAAGTCTTAAGTGAGTTGGTAATATTCTTTTTGTTTATTAGTTACGTTTTTATTGTTTTTATACAGTTTTCTTATTTAATTTGACGAGGTTTGAATTTATTTATCGCATTCTAAGCAGCATTCTAACATGTATGTAGCTTGGCAGCAATATTATACTGTGTAAATCAAAGTAAGGTAGGTATTTTAATTTTGCGGATAAACTAACAAAATGGTAATATACAATCGTTCTATTATAGGTATAAACTATAATTCTTAATTATACTTAGCATAACTGTTTAATTAATTTGCCACAAATTTGTTAATATGATGTTACCAAAATGAATTGTGTCAACATTTTAAAGATCTTGAAGCCATACTAATACGGTAGGAAAGCCTTAAGCTTTTCAATTTGTCTCGAACAATGAGGTCTCTGTGTGAATCACCGACTAATATTAATTAAAATCTATTCCCTTTGCTGCTTCCCCTTAATTAAGTGCTAGTAGTGTTTTGTGTGTACCCTTCCCTGGGGAGCCGGGTGACACCGACATACATAAAACATTCATGCCCTAAAACCGTTTAATAGCCGCAGTTTAGATGGAGTAATGTACTCCGTACTCTTTGACTACCCATTTATTTTGTTGACATGTGGTAAAGCCCTGTCACCGCTAACTCTGCTCGACAATTATTGTGTTTCGCTAAATATCTTTGCTAGCTGTTTAATATTAGTTACAAAACTTTCATCCCCTTAACATACAGTATTTTTCCTAAATCAACAATGGCTTTTATTAATCTCGATCCGAAAGACATCATTCTAAACAATATGTATGTCTGCAAATTAATCAAAGTTTGAATTCATTTCAATATTGATTTAACTCCAGTAAGTAGCGGGGAGGGAGGCTGGCTGTACAAATATTTGTCGGCAGCAAACAGCAATATCGATGCGCCTCGAGGCCATTCCCGATTCATTCGCTTCCGCAGTTCGCATGTACCCTCAATATGATAATGATGGATACGCGTAACGAATGCCGATGTATGTAAGCCGGCTTACCACTCGCTTAACAAAAATCCGCATTGAATTTTTTAATATCGAATTTAATCCTTATTCAATATTTGTTCCTAGACATGTAAATAAAATGTAGTGGGATTATTTAATGTAGTGTTTCTAAATTTGTAAATTAATATTTCAGACTATAATTTTGCATTTGGACATTGCTATTTGATAGGAGGCGATGATATCTTACAAGTATTGGTCTATAGAGACTCATATACTACACTAGCATTTGCACGCGGTTCCGCCCGCGTGGAAACTTTTTTCCGGGATAAAAAGGAGTAATGTAGCTTCTTATTAGTAAAAGAATTTTCAAAATCGGTCCAGTAGTTCCTGAGATTAGCGCGTTCAAACAAACAAACTCTTAAGCTTTATAATATTAAGTATACTTATAGTATAGATTTATAAATTCTATATAACATTATGTGCGAACAAAATCTTTTAAAACTTGTATATTTTGGAATAATTAAAGTACGTTTTTTGTCTGTATAGCGTGCAGTCCTGCTCGGGCTCCCCTCAACAATCTACTGAATTTGCAAAAATCACCCTTTAGATTAATATTGCTCAGTGTTTTTTCATAAGATGTAAACTATAGTTAAATTATTTTTAATTTAAAATGGAATAATATTCATAGTATAAAAGGAAAAGATCGTTTTGGATATTTGTCAGAAATTAACTTTTAACCATCAAAGGCACATAGATAGAGAACATCTTGCATTAGAATAGGTTACTTTTATCTTAGAAAAATGCACAAACGATATATACAGGCAGAGACGCAAGCAAAAGCTTATAAGTAATATACATGTGGTAATACACTAAAGTGGACACAGGATGTGTAAGGCTATAAGAATTCATCGACGGAGAAATATCGGTAGCAATAAAGAACACACTGAAACATCGTCTAGGTTAACATATAAGAGCAAGCCTTAAATAATCTGCAAGCAAAATAATTATTCGAACAAAAAGAATACAGATTTTTCATGTGTAAAAATGCGTTACACTGCTGCTCCGAATCACATTAAGGTCTGGTAGAACAAAAATAGGATATAGATACAGTATCCATAAACTTCAAAAACATTAATCAATTTAATGCTTGATGAACGAAACCTGGATAATTAGAGGAGAAATATTATATCATTGTCGCGCCCCTGTTGTCTCGTCACATTTAATGAGAGCTCGCCAACTTCTCGTGATCTATTAAATTTAAACTTTGCTGTTATAGCTTAATGACTGGCTTTTTTCAGGACAGTGGGTTTTTACAATATCATGTTACAAGTCGAGCAAACCGGTAATCTAGTGTCTTACATTTATTATTCTCATACAATGAAAACATATTAGCGGCACTAAGATATTTTATACTGATTAAGCATTTTCTCATAAACTATATACTAACAACATTTTCAAGAATCTTTTAAAATCAAATTTAACACGCGTTGCACACAGATCAATACAAGTTTAAAGATGCTCTAAATCAGAATAAGCGAGGATGACTATAGTGTGCAGACGATAAATGGCTGTGAAGTTTTATGGATCATAAGCTTCAGTATCGGCTCATCAAAGTTCCGCGGAGCTGAGTGGGGAACTTGGCTGGTAATGAAGAATTATGAGTCTGGCTGTCGTCTCGAAGTCGGTAATTGTCATCTCGGTTATTAGAACGTGGAGGCTCGTTATCTGCGAACAACGCTAACTGACACTCTCAACATTTATAATTAGCGTTATTTTTCCTGCGTTCTATTAAGTTTTACTTACAGATGAGATTCTAGCTTGGATTTACGACGTAGACAATTCAAAATTTTAATACAAGGATTTAAATAATACAGTGACCTCCATCCACGGCAATCCTATTTAATTTAAAAGTTAATCTCTTCTAAATATTATGAAGTCGTCGAGGTTCCGTCTTATTATGGTGTAGGTATGTGCAAAATAGGAAACTAGTATTGTTTGACTTAGTATAAACTATATTAAAAATGGAATTACAAAGAGATAAAGCATTGCTTTATGATATACCATACCATACCAGCCCTGTATTATATTCTGCCCACTGCTGAGCACGGGCCTTCTCTACAATTGAGAGGGTTTTAGGCCTTAGTCCACCACGCTGGGACCACCACCGTCCATCTACAATACATCAAATGATAATTATAACGTATAAACTTTATTTTGTATTAGTTTAGTATATTGGACTAAGTGGGGATATTTAGCCGAATAACATTCGGCAAATTACAATTTACAACATTCATTTAACAGCTTACTGCGACTAGATCCGACGGGATAGACAAAATAATTATAAGATTAAGAGATTTAATTAAGAGATTGCCGTATTTGCTTTTAATACAGTGATTTGAACATAAACGTTTTTTATTTCTTGGTAATAATTATCCTTTATAATGTTTTTTGTTTAATTAAAATGTTCCATACTTGTATTCTGTAGGTAAAGATTTTTCATTTCTAGTAAATAAAGTTGAAAAGGTAACTCTATTTTACGATTTATAGCTATATGTATAGTATCAGTGTCATTGACTGCCTCGGTGGCGTAGTTGTATTGGGTACGCGTAACGAGTACGATTTGCGAGCTGGGGTCCTGGGTTCGAATCTCTCCGGCCATGTCGGATAGCCGTCTCACCGGACTATGAGAGTGATGGAATAGCGAGTGCACCTGTGTGTTGCGCACACACTTGTGCACTATAATATCTCCTGCGTACCTGGCAGATCTCCGTTGAGATTGGCCGCCGTGGCAGATAGTGGCTAGGAGGATTACGTTTTTTTTTCATCTGAATATTACTTATGATGCAATTTGTTAGCTGTTGAATATTTTTTCTCAAGATTTAAATCCAATTCTTTTAAATGCCATACCGCGTGATTTCATAATACATTACGTTGCCAAAAATAAGGAAATGTACTAAACCAATAATTTTCGTATTAAGAAATAAAGCCTGATTTTATATTTTTCAACACAACAGATAACTGTTTGTAATGTTTAAAATCCCCTTTAATAGCAGTCCGCGGTTACGGGTATATCGCGCCCTAATGCGCTGTACATCGTTCCGTATGAACGGGCATGATTCATCAGGGCCCATTCACACCGATCTCTGGATTCAGCCGCGGTTTATCTAGGGATGCAACGACCTTCGAATTTCGATATTTCCGATTTTTATATGTAGTACTTATTTGATATATTTTTTATTATTCGTAACAACAAGCGCAATACTAGTACAATATTATAGACTGAAATTTGGATAGCTTTAAAAAGTAATTGTATTTTATTATGATCATTTAATCAATTGCAATGGTTAGAATTAGCTCTACATAAAATAAATCACTTTGACTTTCATATATCCGGCATTTTGAATTCTTGGTTATTAAGTAAATTCACTGGTAATTGAATACACATAACGAATACCTCTAGTAACGGAGATATATAAATAGACCGAGATCATAAAATTTTGGCAGTATTGGGCCTCACGAATTCCTCTGCACGAGCGGCCGGTGTATACCTAGAGCCATTATTATTTGTATAATAAAAATAAGAAAAAAAACAAACAAACACACATCACGCTTCTATGCCCGAAGGGATAGGCAGAGGTGCGTCCAGGACACCCACTTTTCGTCATGTGTGTTCCGTCCCATGATGTGATATAGGGCGAGTTTATAACCATATCGCGCACGAACTCCACACTTCCGGCTGATACTGACGAAGAAAACCCAATATCAATATGCCCGACCTGGGATTCGAACCCGAGACTCAGCCTTGCAGTCGTATCGCAATACAACTACGCCACTGAAGCAGTCGGTATATTTCTTGTAAAATAAAGGCCATTAACACGTTTGATCTTTAAAGTATTAACGACAGAATAGTTTGGTATATTATCGATAACCCTTCCCGTCACCCTACGCGCCATTCAACAGAGATTTAGCCGGCGCGCTGTCGACGTCGCGGATTACCGTGATTTCCCGGGGGGCTCGGACCGAAAAGACACCTCTGTTGCATCCGCTATATTACTTTTCCATACTTCGGCAACTGTCGACCGAGCTTCCCTCATAATTATTTTATGATGTTGTAATTATTTGTCTGATGACGAAATGTCTTACGGTTCCGTCGGTTGGAGTGTAATTGATTAATGATCTTTTTGGAGTGGAGTGGAGATAAAATATGTTAAAAAATGTTATGGTATATTATTTTTAAGGTAATTTATTGCTGTTTGTCTGCTAATTGATATTACTTCATGAATGCAAAGAAAGAGCAAAATACAATATAATATTTTCTTCTTAAAAGTACATTACAACATTTACCTATGTTAACAAGAAAATGTTTCACTAGTACCGATTAAATCATTTGTTAAATTACTAGTTCAGTCGCATTTATTTCAGCCAATAAC